>CM039672.1:155952570-158654237 GCA_022496015.1 Hordeum marinum | reverse complement strand
AGACAGATTTTAGTTATAACTTGTGTTGGTTGTATTTGTTGAACCGTTGCTCCATTTTGAAAATGGCATATATGAAACTTGCTTAGAATTCCATGTAGTTCCTTAATATATTTCTGCATCCATGATTTGGAATGCTTGTGGTTGTCGTTTGACTGCACTTTGCATTCATGGCATATTCATCTTGTGTTTGTCCTATAATTTAGACCGTAGCTCCGTTTTAAACGTTCTATATATGTAAATCACCTAGAATGATGTGTAGAATTACATGGTGCATTTTGTTTCCATGTCTAATACATATAAAATATGTTTAGTTCAGATCTAGACCAATTTCAAAATTAACATATGGGGTGATTTTGGAAATACTATATGTTGTTTCTGACCTCATTTAAAATGCCTAGATAGTGTAGTTTCAGTATGCTTCACCTCTTGCCATGTTTAACAACACTTAATATTGCCGAGTAAATAAACGAGAGTGAACTAAATAATTCAAATGTGGAGTCTCGTCAATATGCAACTCATTGCGTATTGAACTTCACTTAATCTGTAGTATTTGATTGTTGTGTTTAGCCATGCCTTGCATACTTGTATGGACATGCATCATATTTGTTGGCGCATCATGTCATGCATATGTTGTGGTTTATCATGTGTTGATTGTTTGTTCCCGGATTGCTCCTTCTCGATAGGGTTCTGAAAGCGTTCGGAGTGTGAGGATTCATTTGTCTACGCCCCGTTCGTCTACTTCATGGATTTGTTTTTGTTCCAAGCGGGATCTCAAGCAGGATGACCATCTCCCTGCTAGTTGTCTCGCCTCTATCATTATGTCTCGTTACCTACCACTTGGTCAAGCCTTCCAACGTTGCCATGAAAAGTCTCTAACCCCTCCACATACCAGCAAACCATTGTTTGGCTATGTTACCGCTTGCTTAGCCCATCTTATAGTGTTATTAGTTGCAGGTGCAGGTTGTTTCCATGTAACAACATGGATATCTTGAGATATCACAATATTGTTGCTATTTAATTTAATGCACCTATATACTTGGTAAAGGGTGGAAGGCTTGGTCTTTTGCTCAGTGTTTTGTTCCACCTTTGTTGCCCTAGTTACTTGTGTACCCGTGTTATGTTCCATATTGAGCGCTCCTAACATGATTGGGGTTATTATGGGGACCCCTTGATTTTTGTTTTGGGATAAAACTCGTATGGCAAGGCCCAACATTGGTACTACATTTGCCTAATAACTAATTAAATTGCATAGGGACCCGCCGGCACCCGTCGATAATTATTCAACAACCTGGGCCAGTGCTCCTCATGAGTCATGTGTGGGGCCAACCCGGGCAACTCAGGAGATATTTATCAGGCCACTGTCCATGCGCTCATCCGGTCGTGTCTTGAGAACGAGATAAGCGACTCATATCGGGTTTGTCGACACGTCGGACGGCCTTGCTGGATTTGTTTTACCTTTCTCAACGTCTTGTGCGGAGATTTTGAGGATACTTGGGGCTATCTTGATGTTGATGTTTTCCACCAGAATTCCGAGGATAATGCGGGCTATTCGTGGTTGAGGTTTTCCACACTACATGTGGCTAGTTTATGATGGATGAGTTGGAGCACCCTGTAGGGTTAAATCTTTCATGAGGGTCGTGCTCGCAGTTATGCAGCAACTTGAAACTTTTTTTAACATCCGGTCATAGAAAACTTAAAGTAAAATCAACTAAAATACACCAACCATGTGCATAACCGTGACTATCTCTACTCGTGAGTTCTTAACCGAGAGAGAACACAGTGGGATTATGTTGGACTCGTAAATAGGTGTTCAGGATCACTTACTGATCATCACTAGTTCACGTCCGTTATGCGTAGATCACCCTTCTTATCCTTGTACTCGTAAGTTAGCCACTCAAATATATGCTTAGTGCTTGCTGCAGCCTCACCACTTAACCGTACCTCACCCATTAAGCTTTGCTAGTCTTGATACCCTTGGAAATGAGATTGCTAAGTCCATGTGGCTCACAATTTACTACAACAACAGTTGTAGGTACAAGTAATGTGATGATTTGACGTGAGAGCAATGCTTGTTTGATTTGGAGTTCTTCTTCATCGTCATCGATCATAGGATGGGTTCTAGGCCGGCAGCCTAGAATAGCAAGGATGGATGTCGCTTTTATCGTTTGATTTCGTCTGTAGTCAGACCCTGCTCTTTTGTATGGTGATTTAATGTATTGTTGTATTTGAGATGATCATGATTTAGCTTGTGGCGAGTGTAAGCCAATTCCATATACTCATCTCCTCTTTACATGTACTTGTAACGATGTCCATTCTTGCAAAACGACGAGATGCGCTTCTATCCCTATCGAGGTCCTTGAGCCAAAACAAGGATAGGACCGCATCTTGTGTGTTACAGAGGGATATCCTGAAGTGTCCTCAGAATCCCGGTGCACAAGACATTCATCAATTTTAAAACAAATCCAGTAAGACTTCACGACAGGCCAGATCCTGATAAGAGCCGCACGTATGTTGTTCTCAGGGCACTACGGGATGATCAATACGTATAGTGGCCAAATTAAACACCCGAATTGCCCTAGGGTGGCCCCGCAAGTGGCTCTAGTTTGGACCAACACTCATCAGGAGCACATTCCCGGTTTGTTGATTAATTATCCACTAAGGCCGGGAAATCCCTATGCAAGGTTTATTAGGTTGGCGAATGGTAAAACTAGTGTTGGGCCTTGCTGGAAAATATTTACTCCAAAACGAATTATCGAGGGATCCCCGTAACAACCCCAAACATGTTAGGAGCACTCATCAAAGAACATATCAGTGTTAATCAGAAACTAGGGTGGCAAGAGTGGAACAAAACACCAAGCAAAAGACCAAGCCTTCCACCCTTTACGAAGTGTATATGTGCATTAATTAAAATAAGAAGGATATTGTTATGTCCCATGACGTAATGTCCAAACATGGAACAAACCACACCTACAACTACCAACGTTGTAAAAGGGATTGAGGAAACGGTGACATAGCCAAACAGCGGTTTGCTAGGACAGTGTATGGTTGGAGGCTTAACATAACATGTTTGGTAGGCTTGACAAACAAGTGGTGTGTAGCGAGGCATAGCAATAGAAATGAAAGAAATAGAATAGCAATGATTGTTTTTATATCCAAGGTAATGATCATCTTGCCTGGAATCCCGCTTGGAAGAAGATTAAATCCATGAAGTAGACAAATGGGCATAGTTGAACGAATCTTCACACTAAAATGTTATTGAACCCACGAGACGAAGCAATCCGAAAATAAACAAACGACAAAAAAACCATCACAACACATTCATGATATGATGTGCAAACAAGTCTGATGCATGTCCATTTAAATATGGAAGTCATGGCAAAGCGCAACAAACAACTACTACACTTTAAGTGAAGTTCAATCTGCAATGAGTTGCATATTGACGAAACTTCACAAAAAAATATTTAGTTCACTCCCTTTTATGCAACTCATCAACATTAAATGTTGTCAAACATGAAAAGAGGTGGAGCATAATTAAACTACCTATCTACGCAACTTAAATGAGGCCAGAAACAACACATAACAATTCCAGAAAGTCTCTCCATGCAAGTTTCTACACGTTTTTAGTCAAGTTACATATATAGTTTATTTAATTCGGAGCTATGGTTAATTAGTTATGAAATAAACCGTTCTAGCATGGCATTTATGCAAATTAATGCAGACATAAATTTTAACATTTTTAGCATGGATAAAAGTTGGGTATTATGAATCTACATGAAATTCTGCCCAACCTACATATATTACATGTTTTTTGATGCATCGATATTTGGTTATTAGCATTTTAAAATCATGGCATTTTTTGTAATTATGAAATTCTCTGGATAACTATTATACTCACAGAAGGTGGGAAAACTATAACGGGCCAAATCTGCCGGATCTTGGGCTACACGGGACTGGGCGAAGCATAGCAGTATAGCGCCCGATGCGCGGGTTAGGCAGAGTGCAACTCACCTTAGTTGGCTACAGCCCAGAAGGTGACGCGGGCCGGCGGGTGAAGGGAGCAGGGTAGCTCCTGGGCACGAGGTAGAGGAAGGCAAGTGAAACCACATTTGCTCCCTTGGTGGTTTTGGTAATTAATAAGAGCATATATGTCATTGAACTAATGTTCCCACTAAGCATGTTTCAGGAAAAGTTCAATTATGGGTTGGCAAAAGGATTGTGGAATACCCCAAGATACAAGGAAATAGATTGGCAAAGCTTCAAGCAAGAGGACTCTACATTTTACTTTGTGAGAAATCACTTGGAGTCCATATAAAAGTCAATAAGGTACTGTTGGTGAACAAAATGCTCATACGTGCACAAGTGATAGTCACCACATACACCCACAAGCTCTTCCAAAATAGTTTGTCCAAAGCCAAATATCCAAAATTGGTACAACCAATACTTCCCACTCGGTGCCACCGATTCTCAGCCTCACACGGACTCGGTCAAACCCTAACTTTTTGATGCAACCGATTCTGCTTCGGTGCCACCGAGTTTGGGTTGCCAACATTCTGTTATGCAAATTCACAAAATCGGTCCCATCGAGTTTGTTGAATCGGTGTCACCGAGTCTGGCAATCTGACCGTTGGTCACCTAATTGGTGCAAACGAGTTTTATGTATCGTTCTCACCGAGATTCAAAAGTTGCTACCTTTTAGGCAACTCGATACCATCGAGATTAACACATCGGTGTCACCGAGTTGAACTTATTAGGTGTAATGGTTGGCTTTTTGCAGATGCCTATATATACCCCTCCACCACCACTCACTCGCAAGAGAAGCACTCAGAAGAGATCCCTACTCATACCAACTGATTTTCTGAGAGAGAGACACCTACTCATGTGTTGGGATCATGTCATTCCATTCCAATCATACGAATCTTGATCTCTAGCCTCCCCAAGTTGCTTTCCACCCAATCAATCTCTTCCACCATAGCCAAATATGTGAGAGAGTGATTGTTTGTTGAGGATTCTATCATCCCAAAGCACAAAAGCAAGGATTTCATCGGCACTATCGAGCCTATTACCTTTTGGAGGATGGTGCCTCCTAGATTGGTTAGGTGTCGCTTGGGAGCCTCCTACTTCGTGTTGTGGAGTGAACCAAGAAGTTTGTAAGGGCAAGGAGATCGCCTACTTCGTGAAGATCTACCCTGATTTAGGCTAGTCCTCCGTGGATGTAGGCCATCATGGTATTGTCAAGGTTGCTTCTTCGTGGAACCCTCCGTGGGTAGAGCCCTCTGTGGACTCTCGCGGCCGTTACCCTCCGTGGGTTCAAGACTCCATAAACATGGACGTACGATAGCACCACCTATCGAAACCATGGGAAAAATCATCATGTCTCCAAATTGCGTTTAATCTTCCTGCCCTTCCTTTACTATTCATGTTTTTCTTTACTTTTCGCGGCTATACTCGTAGACATGCATGTGTAGGGTGTGCTTTTCTTGCTATGAATGCTAAAATCTATCAACACTTAAAATTGGGAAAAAGTATATTTTTATTTGGTCAAGTAGTATATTCACCCCCCTCTATACCTACTTTCGATCCTACAAGTGGTATCAGAGCTTTGGTCTCCATTGCACTGGTTTCACAACCTAGGATAGTATGGCGTCTACTAAGGTAAATTATCACCGTAGAGGTTCATACTTTGATGGCACAAATTTTGCTAGTTGGAAGCACAAAATGAAAATGCATCTTCTTGGTCATAACCCCGCCGTTTGGGCTGTTGTTCGTGTTGGATTGCAATGTGAATTCTTTGCGGATGGAAGGGAAACGGATCGCGAAGCGACTGTGGATGAATTGAAGATGTTGCAATTAAATGCTCAAGCATGTGACATTCTCTTCAACTGCCTATGCCCCGAGTATTCAACAAAATCAGCCGTCTTGAGAATGCAAAAGAGATATGGGGTACTTTTGTTGATATGCATGAAGGTACTGAATCTGTGAGAGAATCCAAGTTGGATGTTCTTCAAAGTTAGCTTGACAAGTTCAATATGGAGGATGGTGAAGGAGTTGCTAAGATGTACTCCAGGCTAGCTCTCATCACCAATGAGATTGTCGGCTTAGGAAGCGAATAAATGACCGACAAATTCATCATCAAGAAGATACTTAGAGCTTTGGATGATCGATATGACACCGTATGCACATTGATCCAAATGATGCCCAACTACAAATATCCCAAGCTAACGGAAGTGATTGGAAGGATTGTTGCTCATGAGATGACACTCAAGGACAAGGAAGAGCTTCACCACAAGTCTAGCAGTGCTTACAAGGACACAAGTGATGCTCCCGCAACCTTAAGCTACAACCTTGTCACAAATGAAGAGATAAGCCTCATGGTCAAGAAATTCAACAAGTTCTACAAGAATAGAAGCAAAGATCGAAGCTCCAACTCAAGATATGAAGAGAAGCGTTCGTCAAGTCGTGACCGAAACTGCTATAATTGTGGGAAGCCCGGACACTACTCCAATGAGTTCACGACTCATTACAAAAGGAAAGTAGAGTCACCAAGAAGACGAAGCTCACGAGACGAGTCACATCGAAGAGAGAGAAGGAGTAGGGATGATCCTTATGAACGAAGACCCTCAAGGAGAAGTAGGGACTCGGAGA
This sequence comes from Hordeum marinum, assembly GCA_022496015.1. Lineage (NCBI taxonomy): Eukaryota > Viridiplantae > Streptophyta > Magnoliopsida > Poales > Poaceae > Hordeum > Hordeum marinum. The sequence goes on along the minus strand of CM039672.1, from coordinate 158,647,595 downwards.
AGAAGGACAAGTACACCAAGAGCTACTCAAGAAGAAGACATCAAGCTCATGTTGGTGAATGGGTTTTCGGCTCCGATTCCGACAACCACTCCGAGAGAAGCTACCACTCCAAGTCCGACTATAGTCAAGATGAAGGTGTTGCGAGACTTGCACTAGTGACAACCGACTCCTACAACATATTTGATTCACCAAATGTAGGGAGTGGATGTTGCTTCTTGGCTAAAGGCCCCAAGGTATCACACCCCGAGTATCTTGATTTCAATAGTGATGAGGATGACTTGTTAATTCAAGATGACTTGCTTTTTGACAAATCTAGTAATGTTAGTCAAGATGAACTTGCTAGTAATCATTCTAGTGTAGATAAGTCGTGTGATGATGATAAGTTGGAAATAGAACGACTAACTCAAGAACTAAAAAGTCTTAAGTTAGCTCATGAGTCTACTCTACAAGATCATAGAGAGCTTGAAAGGACACATGAGAAGCTCCGCTTCAAGAAGCTCAATTTAGAGAAAGAGCATGAGTTCCTTAAAGCTATCAATGAAGATCTTCGAAAGAAGACTTCCTCTTATCTAGCCAAACGACTTGTCTTGTCTACGTTCATACCACAAGTTAAAACTAAGAAAACTAGTAACAAAGGCAAGAAAGGTTCTTCAACTAGTAGCATTAAAAATGATAAATCCAATGATATTGCTTCTAGTAGTTCTATTAATCCCACTAACTATTATCTTATCCGAGTTAAACTTGAGCAAGAAAATGAACTTTTGAAAGGGATTATAGAGAAAGGTATCTACAAGAGTCTTGTCGGGTGCAAACAATTTGAGGAGATTGTACGCAAGCACGGAGGATACCGTAACAACCATGGCATTGGCTACTTCAACGCTAATGGAGTTGAATGGGAAGAAGGTTAATACCCCAATCCCAAGTTTGTTCCTCAAAAGGAGAAGTATGAAAATACTCCCCCCAAGAGGAAAAAAGCTCAATATGACCTTCCACCACAAGACCCCAAGCTCAAGGGCAAGAACAAGCTTCAAGAGGACATTGACTCATATGAAGATGAATCCCAAGCTTTGGTGAAGTGGGTTCCCAAGGCTACTACAAGCTCAACTTCTACAAGTGCTACTTCAACACCAAGGATCCACATCAACTTGATGTGGGTGCCCAAGAAGAAGAACTAGATAAGTTCTTGAGGGGTGTCTCCACCAATGAAATTCACTCATATTCATTATCGGCAAGAACTAGTTGCAATCAACATCAACATCATGCAATAGTTCAAGGTGTCACACATTCCCTCAAAGGTAAGCAAGGGACAAGGTAACCAACAAATCAATGCACATGATCATGTATGCCTTGCACTCCTTGTCCATAGATATCCTTGTATTTATCTCTTGTGTGTTGGGACTAACCCATGTAGGTGAGAAGAGTAATGAAACAACAAGGATGCTCCCAACTCATGGTGATCTTCATCAACTTTGAGCATCCACCACTACTTCACCTACATGAAGTCTTCATCGACAAAACCCAAGGTTAGTTTATCCCTCATCTGGGGGGATGTCACATCAAGGGCGAGCTTTACTCTAAGACTTGAGTCAAATCATCTCATAATATGTGACAACATTAAGTGCTTTATGTAAAAGTGGTAACCTCACTTGTGCTTAAACGATGAGTATGGCATATGATCAAGTTTTTTTACCTTGCTCCTAAGTCAATATACTCATATATATAGATGACTCTGTCATCGCCAAAATGCTTGTTAGATGCTAGTGTGTTTGTGCATGTTTGCCGTGTTTTCATTTGACATCTTATTGTGTGAGCATGTTGGTCTTCATTTATTTACTCATTCGAGGACATCCAATTGTTGCTTTGGCTTTTGATTTTTCATTTGCCAATTGGATATACAAGAATGCCTAGGACCACTCTTGTAGCTATCTATGATTTCTCACCTCATGTTCTATCCATGCTGCATCACAAAATTTGAAAAAGTACTTTTTGATCTCTCTATGTGAGGAGCACTCGGAGTTCCGTATCAATAAAGGACTGACCATTAAAACCTCCCAAGTGCATCTCGGTGGAACCAACTCAAAAAATCTCGGTCTCATCGAATGCCTAGGGTTGATCTGGTTTTCCATCTCGGTACTACCTATTCCATATTCTCAGTTAAACCGAGTTTCCCTGTCAGCTGACAGTTGAGAAACTCGGTGACACCGAAAATTTAGAATCGATGTCACCGACAGCCGCGGGTATATAAGGAGACGGACCCAACCTTTGAAATCTTTCTTCAACCATCGCCCCCTCAAAACCCTATGTTGAAGTTTCGAGACCCCTGGTCATCGTCGTTGTCTTCCCGAGCGTCTCCGCCGTTGGAAGTCCACACCGTCGACAGAATCTCCACCCCCTTCGTTGCCGTAGCGAAGTCGTCACCAAGCTAGGGTACGATTTCACCCCCTCTTGTGCTCCAACCTCCAAATCTTGTGTATTAGGACTTTTCCATCGTCTATCCACCGTTTGAGGTCGATCTATCCCCAAAAGAATTCCCGTAGTTAGCGAACATGAGATTTTCTAGGGTTTGCCGTCCGCCCGATGAAACTCGGCGGAACCGAAGAAAACAAATCGGTGTCACCGATTTGCCCTCTGTGCTGTTGAGAACGATCTCGATGAAACTGTGTACTCTTTTTCGGTCTCACCGAAATGAGTGCCAAGTTTCTATTAAAGAGATAGTCAGTCTCGGTAGCACCAAAAATTTTGCTTCGGCTGTACCGATTTTCATGTGACAGAATGTAAACCTTGAGAATCTTTTGCTCAATTTTTCAAAACCAGCTGCATTTTGTGATGACTTATCCTATTCCACTCTTTTGTACTCTATTCACAGGGTCAGATATGTTAGATGCTGAGGACAGCCAGAATTTGCAGGAGCAGAACGTTGACATGAGTTCACGCACTAGCCCTAGGTCCAGCTCATTTTCAGATCCAGGCATCCCTAGTTCTCATGGATTGCCCAAGGTTGCTACAAGGACCAGGAGGAAGCTGAATTCATATGAGGAGGATTCAGACTTTGTGCCAAAGGAAGTTCTTGCCAAGAAGCAAGACAAGGCTGCCAGGAAGTCAGCAAATGAATCCACCTCTTCTAGGAGGGTGGTCAGCAATATATATGCCCCTCTAGAGTCTATGAGAGCACCTGAGTGCTAGTGCTACCATGACCATTGAACCCCCAAGGAAGTCAATGCCTAAGAAGGCAGGAGACAAGAAAGCCATGAAAAGGATTATCCGTGTTGTTGGCAGGCCTACCTCAATGTTTGAGGATGCTGAAGAGGCTGCTGGTGCTGCTGAGGAGGAGGAGGAGGAAGAGCAAGTTGTCAAGGCCCCTCCCAAGAAGAAGCATAAGAAGCTTTTGGCAGATGTTATGCCAAATAAAGGTCCCTCAAAGAGGACCAAGGTCCCTCAAAGAGGTTTTTATTGTTGTTTTAAAAACATTTGGTCTTTTGGTTGCTTGTGTTATACTTTTGTTCGTGTTTGATCATACGCTTTAATGTGTGTTGCTACTATTTACTATCCTTTTGATGCTTATGATATGATCATTCACTTTGCTTGATGTGTTGTGCTATCATATAACTCTTATTTACTCTCGCACACCACCAAGTTGTATGTGACATGGAAGAAGTGCCCCATGTACCTAATCGATTGTGCATTTGCATTCAAACGCAAATTTAAAAATAATGCACAAATTTAGGGGGGAGCTCTTACTTATCACATACTTCTCAAAGCGACGATTACATTCATTGATTATATCATATGTCGAAGCTTTGATCTATATGTTGTCATCAATTACCAAAAAGGAGGAGATTGAAAGCACATTTGCTCCCCTAATGGTTTTGGTAATTAATAACAACATATATGTCATTGAACTAATGTTTCCACTAAGCATGTTTCAGGAAAAGTTTAGTGATGGGTTGGCAAAAGGATTGTGGAATATCCCAAGATGCAAGGAAATAAATTGGCAAAGCTTCCAGCAAGAGGACTCTACATTTTACTTTGTGAGAAATCACTTTGAGTCCATCGGAAAGCCAGTACTATTAAAAGGGGGTAAGTTACTGTTGGTGAACAAAATGCTCATACGTGCACAAGTGATAGTCACCACATACACCCACAAGCTCTTCCACAAAAGTTTGTCCAAAGCCAAATAACCAAAATCAGTGCAACCAACACTTCCCACTCGGTGCCACTGATTCTCAGCCTCAGACAATCTCAGCCAAACCCTAACTCTTTGGTGCAACCAATTCTGCTTCGGTGCCACCGAGTTTGGGTTGCCAACATTTTGTTACGCAAATGCACAAAATCGGTCCCATCGAGTTTGTCGAATCGACGTCACCGAGTCTGGCAATCTGACCGTTGGTCACCTAATCGGTGCAACCAAGTTTTATGTATCGGTCTTACCGAGATTCAAAATTTGCTACCTTTTAGGCAACTCGGTACCACCAAGATTAACACATTGGTGTCACCGAGTTGGACTTATTAGGTGTAATGGTTGGATTTTTGGAGATGCATATATGTACCCCTCCACCACCACTCACTCGTAAGAGAAGCACTCAGAACAGATCCCCACTCATACTAACTGATTTTCTGAGAGAGAGCCACCTACTCATGTGTTGAGATCATGCCATTCCATTCCAACCATATGAATCTTGATCTCTAGCCTCCCCAAGTTGCTTTCCGCCCAATCAATCTCTTCCAGCATAGCCAAATCTATGAGAGAGTGATTGTGTGTTGAGGAGTCTATCATCTTGAAGCACAAGAGCAAGGAGTTCATCGACACTATCGAGCCTATTACCTTTTGGAGGGTGGTGCCTCCTAGATTGGTTAGGTGCCGCTTGGGAGCCTCCTACTTCGTGTTGTGGAGTGAACCAGGAAGTTTGTAAGGGCAACGAGATCGCCTACTTCGTGAAGATCTACCCCGAGTTAGGCTAGTCCTCCTTGGACGTAGGCCATCATGGTATTGTCAAGGTTGTTTCTTCATGGAACTCTCCGTGAGTAGAGCCCTTCGTGGACTCTCGCGCCCGTTACCCTCCGTGGGTTGAAGACTCCATAAACATGGATGTACGATAGCACCACCTATCGGAACCACGGGAAAAATCATCGTGTCTTCAAATTGTATTTGATCTTCCTACCCTTCCTTTACTATTCATGATTGTCTTTACTTTCCGCTGCTATACTCGTAGACATGCATGCGTAGGGTGTGCTTGACTTGCAATGAATGCTGAAATCTGCCAAGACTTAAAATTGGGAAAAGATAGATTTTTATTTGGTCAAGTAGTCTAATCACCCCCCCCCCCCTTCTAGACCTACTTTCGATCCTACAGCAAGCGCTCGCTAGCTCATCTCCACAAGAGAACGGGCACCACATTGGGGAGGCAGACACAACAGCCGACGATGCTGGCAATGGGACTCTAGCGAGGGGCACGGGAGGTGCGGACCCGGAGCAAGGAAGACGCGGGGTTTGAGTTGGGATGGATCCCGACCGGATTGATGCTCATAGGGTGATTGAATCGAATAACACATATTCACCGCGTTAACTTGCCATGTCGATTAATTGGCCAGTTAGACCGATTAATCAATTGTCATACCGAGTAATCAGTTGCTAGACCGATTAATCGCTACTGGCTTGTTAATTGGTGGGCAAACAAATCCCAAAATTTTGACCAATAACCCCTCCCATCCCCTATTGCTACTAAATAGATACGGTTTGGCCATCCTCCCACTCCCTCATGCTCTTTTCAGCCTCTCCTAACCTGGCTGGTGGCTAGACATGTCCTCACCGGTGATAGCCATCCCACTACACCTCCAAGATCCAACTGCTTCGCCACTCTAGTTGCCTGCGTGCACCCCATACCCCCCCCCCCCATTGGCTCCTCCCCATCCTCTTGCATGGGTTGCTCCTCATCGACTGACCTGTGAGATGCTCCTCAGTCTCTTCCTCCGTGGTGTCACAAGCAGGCAAGAGGTAGTACCATCTTCTTCCCCTGTCTTAGTGAAGAATCCACAATTCATATATTAGTAGATTATAGATTACAATTTTGTAGACTAGCGGATGAAATTATTGGTTTTGGTTGTTATTTGTAGTATATTGTGTAATGTATGTTAGCTATATGGACAACTTTAAATGTTTAACTAATAATTTGTAGGTTTGGATGCATAACGCTTATTTATTTTACCTCGTCTATTTTTAAATGCCTATATAATAGAATAATTTGTTATATTACGTAGCTAAGTGCATGGAAGTATGGTGTAAAACATAAAAAAAAATCTAGATATAAGTTGACAAGTTCCAATTTAATCTGTCGATTAATGGTAGACCGTTTAATCCAGTTAATAGACCGATTCACCGATTAATCGCTACTCCCAAGCCGACCAAGCAGCTACCCGTTACCGATTTCATGAACATTGGTTTTAGCCTACATGTGAAACCCTGCTTAAACCTATGTATGCACAAATGAGGTCAAGTAGTCTATCATCATGTAATAGGATAAATGATACAATAGAAATCATCTTAGAACATGTAATCCACGTATCACTTGGGTGTGGAGCCAAAGTCATGGTGATGAGCCGGGTGCTCTGCACCATCATGCTGAAAGAAGTCCACATACCCCCCTCAGGTTTCAGGAACAGGCTACTTAACCCCCTTAACTCCAAAACCAGGTACATCACCCCCTAAACTTTACAAAACCATTCTAAACACCCCCTAAAAGAATTAGAAGTGGTTTTAAGAGTGGTTTCTCGTCCATGCTGTCGCACAAAGACGCCATATATGTCTTCACATTGTTGAGCAAGCTCCACACCGCTGAGTGAGTCCGCTGACACACCACGATGACGACGGCGACAGCAAATTACCCTAACGCTTCCGCTTCCTATGTGCCTAGCTTGATCCATCCCAGATCAGCTAGCAACACATGCGTACACAGGAGCTGACGCCAGAGCCCGCTGATCAGAAAGCAACACATGCATGTACACATGCTCTTGATCCATCCTTGCTTCGATCGATTCAGCAGTAGTAGTGTCATGCACGCGAGACTCAAAACGATTGGATCGCCAGCATTACTCCACCTGCTATTACCCACTCCATGCACGGCCCATGCGCACGTGCTTTCTCGTCTGCCTTGGGTGGTGCCATGGTCACTCCGGGCTCCGTTGCTTGCTGTATCAAGCTCCGTGCAGGACTTCTTGCTATCGTCATCGAAGATATGAACTCGCGGATCTCAGCAAGTTCCGGCAAGGGCATTGCATTGCCATCTATCTCGGGTGGCGGCGATGCGCCATGGCCGCTCCGAGCTCCGTCGCTTGCTGCGTACAAGTCTGGCATTCATTTCCGTTGCCGTCGTCGAAGACATGGACTCGCCGAGCTTGGCCAGTTTCAGCAAGGGCGTTCAATTGTCATCTACCTCGATGACTACCTCGATGCAGCCAGGCTACGCTAGAGAACTTGCACACATCATCGACGTGGGTCCAACCCCAGATGTCGTGGTTCTGCACCGCCGCATTGAACCACTCATGCTACCACTCGTTGCTGCCGCCATCGACGGAAGCAACGGGAGCAACGCCGCCAAGCAGTACGAGTCGTGTCATAGTAGGGTAGATATTTTTTAGTCATGCATGTTGCCTCAGCTCGTTGACTCATGCAATGTCGCAAAACCGCTTAATGAAACAGCTTATAACAGGGTGTGGGGTGATTCATCTGGTTTTGTAAACATCAGGGGGTTACATGTCTGGTTTTGGAGTTGAGGGGGTTAAGTAGCCTGTTCCTGAAACCTGATGGGGTTATGTGGACTTCTTTACCATTATGCTTGGTTTTTCTTTTTTTTCTTTCTTTTTTTTTTTGCCAGGAACACCTTTATGCTTGTTGGAGCAGATCTTCGGTTACACATTTCCAATGGCCTACAGGTACGTAGTACATCCATTGCTTGTTTTGGCTCAGTGCCCAACGACTTCACCTTCATCTCATGGTCTATTTTGCAAGAATCTCCAAATGTTTTTGAACTTCAAACGCAGACTTTGGGATTACTTAACCAATGATGCCTTGTTTCAAAATAAAACTAAAACCAACAACTGTTTTGCTTATACCTTTGAGGAATTGGTCATTTCAGTACGAGCTCCGAGAGAAAAAGGAGGCTAGATCAAAATCGACATGTTCCCACAGGACATACACGAAATTAATATGTAAGCCAGACTAAATTGATTCCCGCTAATCTGCTTCCCATTTTCTGATTGCTATCATCATCTCACATTCACCTTGGTTCAGGTTAGGTCTGCAGACCACGGTGGTCCACATCTGTGGCAGAGATTACGGGAGCTTCCTCAACATAGGCAGATCACTTCAAAAAAAAATCAAGAATTCTTTTTGTGAGGAGAAAGACTTGAGCATTTGAGAACCAACGACTAGGATTCCATGAGCCTAAAGAGTGGTAATTTTTAACTTCTTCCAAGTAAAATCGTGAGACGATGCTGCATTAATAGTAACACATTGCTGGCCGGTATAAGAAGCAAGTCAGTGGCTAACGCACTTTACAGCAAGTGACTACCCAATGTGCCCAATATCAATCTAGTTCTTGGTTGACGCAGCCTGGGCAAGGTGAGATTGGATTCTATTTGTGAAGTAGGCCTCGAGCCTGCAAGATCAAAATGAACAAAAGCAATTAACACAAGAAGCTGGGTGCTGACATTACTGAGTATACTAACTTGAAAGATGCACAGAAAATGAACAAAGCAGAAACAACTATGTAAACCACCTGATTAGTGTGTGGTTTCAAACTCCGCCAGAAGGAATATTCAGAGATAACATAAATACCCCTGGCAGGGTTATAAATGGATATGCAGAGACAACTATATTGGTTACTCACCGTGTGGAGCATTTGAAATAGATCGTATCAGGAGAGTTGTAGGTTCTCGCATTAATGAACATTCTCTTTAAATCCGCTACAAACATCTCCAAGGTCACATAATACTGCTCCGACTCGACTCTTCTAGACATTGTCTTCAAATCTGCAGGCAAGCTTGTGCTCAGCAACTAATCAACTTAAACTAGCATGCTACAGATCTTTCAGATGGTGGATGACGCAAGAAAATAGAGCCAATAAATCACTTAAGCTCACCAATAGGATCTTTGATAATATCATAATAATCTGGAACATCACGTGAATCCACCGGCTCTTTGAATGGCCAAGCATCAGCATGATCGATCAAACTCTGCAATACTAGCAGTCCTTGTTAAAAATGACAGGCTATTTGATATATCTTTAATTTTACACCAGTAGGCACTGGCTCTTTCCAGATTTGCAATCTCTTAGCTATTAAATGAGAGTTGGCGGTGATTCATCCACACACCTCCCCATTTCCTTTTATCTTGCTAAAAAATCTCAAATGAAAATTAACAAGCTAACTTATCACTTCCTAAAAAATCTCTCACAAAACCGAGCACAAACAAATGCCACATGCAGAACCCAGAAAAAAAATGCAATGGCAAGCAAACCCAGAGTGGTTAAAAATGATTTATCATGATTAATTATGTATCTTTGTTTCGTAACAAAGCATGAGTATGTCTCCCCCTGATCATTGTGTGTCTACTTGGCACTGATCTTGACCATTCAATCCTTGTGGTGATCCCTTCCTTGGGATGTCTGAGAGCTGGTCCTTGGTGCCAACAAAATCAGCAGAGATTCTCCCATTCTCCACGCAATCGCGGATGAAATGATACTGTATGTCGATATGTTTGCTCTGCTCATGGAAAACTGGGTTCTTGCTGAGTGCCAGTGAGGGCATCTACATCTTCAGCTTGAAGGTGTCCGCTTTCTCCCCCTTCAGATCACCGATCAACCGTGCTAGTCAAATGGCTTGGGTTCAAGAGCGTCATGGAAATCAAGAGTTTGTGGGGAGAGAAACCATCCCGGCCGCGGAATTCACGTGGAAATCAAGAGCGCCGTTGCAATGCAGGTTCTTTACTTGGCTTGCCATGAAGAACAGATGTTGGACCTCTGATCGCCCAGCTAAATGAGTTCTACCTCACCAAGACTCATGTCCAATCTGCAGTCAAAGCGACGAAACAATCAGCCACCTACTAACGGACTGTGTACTGGCAAGGACGGTGTGGCAGGAGGTGTGGAATGCCCTCGGCAGACAGGACTGGGTGCCGCAGCCGGATAGCTGTCTCAACAAATAGTGTGTGAGCAAGGACTCCGGGCATGGTCTACGGAAGGATCACAGGACTATCCTAGTCCTCGTTCTATGGGAGTTGTGGAAGCATAGGAACGGAATTGTGTTTGACGGAGCATCGCCATCAGCACGGCAGGTAGGCAGGAGGATCTTGGAGGAAAGGAAAGCTTGGAAGCAAGCAGGCTTGATAAGAAGCGACTTAGATAGTTTCTTGCATGCGTTGTCACGGTGGGTAGGCTGGGAGTAGTCAGTGTATTTAACTTGTAAAAGTGGATTGGGGTGTGTCTTGTAAACATATCCCACGTAGAGGGGCTCTTTACCCCCTTCTCTTTCTATAATATATGATACGCATGCGTATTCGACAGCAAGATGCAGCCACAACTCGCTGCCTGTTGCTGGGGAAGAATATTCTTCAAGATGTGGTCTTCCACGTGTCGACGTCGCCGGTGTCGTCGCTGTCTGAATAGCCAACCAGTTTTGCCTCCTGTGAACCATGTGGGTAGGAGAGACCGTAGTCGATTGTGTAGCGCAGCAGCCGCTTCACGGCATCCATGTGCTCCGCTCTGTGGCACTCCATGAATCTGCTCTCATAACCTACCAAGAAGGCTAGATCAGGCCTCGTGTGGATAAGGTACCTCAGACTTCCAATGATCCGCCGGTATGCCGTGGCATCAACCTCCTGTGCTGTGCTCTCATGACTCAATTTGAGTTGCTCCTCCATGGGTGTGGGCGTCGGATTGCAGTTCCTCAGCCCAGCAATGTCGAGGATGTGTGTGGCCTAGATTCCCTGACTCAAGCTCATTCCATCTCTGCCTTGGTGTGCCTGAATCCCTAGGTAGAAGAGAGCAGCCCAAGATCACTCGTGAGGAATTCCTTCTTCATTTCTTCCTTGAATCAGGTGATCTCATCATGGTCTGATCCGGTGATCACCAGATCATTGACGTAGATGCCAATGAGCAGGTGCACCCTGCCATGGCCGCGTCCATAAAGATTGTGCTCATGGGTGCTCTGCTCGAAGCCAAGGCTCTTCAGTGTGGCTTCAAGGCGCGCATTCCATTTGTGCGGGCTTGGCACAGTCCATATAACTCCTTCAGACAAAGCGCCTTGCTATCCTGCCCGGTGACGATTAACCCAGTCGGCTGTGGCACATAGACGTCCTCCTCAAGCACTCCATTCAGAAATGTATATTTTACGCCCGTGTGGTGGAAGGGCCACCCCTCGTGGGCAGGAGTGCGAGGAGAAGCTGAACGGACTCAAGGCGTGCATTAGGGATGAAGACTTCATCAAAGTCGACCCCAGGCTGCTGCACGTAACCTTTGGCGATGAGTGGTGCATTGTGTTTGACGACGGCACCAGCCACATTCTTCTTGAATTTGAAGACCCGTAAGCAACCCAATTGGGCGATGGCCGCGTGGTAGATCCAAAAGCTCCCAAGTGCCATTCCGCTGCACGGCGTCCATTTCTTCCTTCATGGCTGCGTCGCGCTCAGCCTCGTCAATGGAGCTCAGCTCTCCTTCACACACAAGGTAGAATGTGTCATCGACGAGATCGCGTGCTGCCAGTCCAAGAACAAGGGCGCTACCGATCACCTTGCCAATTTCATGGTAGCGCAGCAGTGTGTCATCATGAGTTGTGTCCAACCGCTCGTTGTCATCGGGTGGTGGTGAACACGAACTCAAGCTGCATTGCATGTGGAGATTGGCTTGGTGTTGTTGGCAACGATGCTGGAGATGGCTGTGCAGCAGGAGATGGTGCAGGAACAGGGGAAGGTGCTCCCCCTGCAGCTGCGCTTGCTGTGGAAGGAGCAGCTTGCTGGGTCTTCGTGCTGATGAAGTCACTGCACGGTGGATTTTCACTGGATAGTATGTGCAGTAGCCCTTGACGCGCTCGTCGTAGCCGATGAAGACCATGGCGGAGATGCAATCATGGCTTGCAAAGCTGAGGGCTCCCGTCCTTGACATACACCACACACACAAAGGTGCGCAGGTGCTGGACAGCAGGCTTCCTCCCGTGGCCATGTAATGTCGTCATGCCAGCCAGACTTTTGGTAGGGGCTCGATCCAGCAGGAAAACTGCAGTTGTGACCACCTCCCCCCAAAATTTTGCTTGCAACTTCCTTTGTTTCAGCAGGGCATGAGCAGTGACGACGACAGTCTGATTCCGGCGTCCCACATTCTGCTGTGGGGAAAAGGGTGGCGTGAACTGACGTTGCACCTTTTGCTCCTCACAATGGTGTGCAACTCCAACGAGGTGAATTCCCCGCCATTGTTAGTGCGGAAGACATGGAAGAGCCATCCACACTCTGCTTCAGCCACCGCTTGGACTCGCTGAGTTGAAGCAGCGGTGCAGTCATCATCCAGCAGCAAGAAACAGCGACGACCACAAGCATGGTTGTTAACATTGTTAATGCTTTTTGTAAAAGACATGATCAATTACCCAAGAGCAACATGATGAAATAGTGCGCCCAATAGAGGCTGGGGAACTTCTTGAGGGAAGAGGGAAAAGCCAATTAACTAACCTTGCAAGACCTGGTGATACACGATGGGGATCACATCATAAAACATTGTGTCGTCTTGTTGAGATGTGGAAACCAGTTCTAAAGGTGTTAGAAAATTTACACGGTGTTAGAAAATTTACACGATGATGCAGATAATGTTGCCCAAAGAACCACAGCCGCGGGGTTGATAAAGCACATGGGAGTCCTTCGAATTTGTTCTCCTATTGCATCTTATGATTAGATTATTGGGCAAGACTAACAAAATCTGTCACAGTGCTTGCAAACGAAAAATCAACATATTGTACGTGTTGTTGGATTGATTAAAACCACGTTGGAGGATATGCAAGAGATAACGCAAAATGGTTGGGATGATATCTTTAAAGGGGTATCTGACTTTTGTGTCAAATACAACATTGTAGTGCCAAATATGGAAGATACAAGAACTGCTAATGGGCGTTCAAGGACTTGGGTGGGCAATTCGTAACTTACATCCATCACTTCAAAATTGAAATATTCAATGTGTTGCATGATCAACTTATTGTGGAATTAAACCACCGCTTCGTTGAAAGGTCTATTCAATTGTTGAGATGCATTGCTTGTCTTGATCCCAAGAATTCATTTGCCAATTATAGTGAAGACAAGCTAGTAGATCTTGCTAATATGTATGCTGCTGACTTCTCTACATATGAAGTTACTTTTGTCCTTAGAAACCAACTAGACTCATTCATTCGGGAAGCAAGAGTTGATCCACATTTGATGAATTGCAATGATCTTGGTCATCTTGCCATTAATATGGTTAAAACTGATATGCACACAACTTTTCCCTTGGTTTACCGCCTTGTTGAGTTAGCACTGATTTTACCTGTTGCAACCACAACAGTGGAAAGAGCATTCTCAACAATGAGCATTATCAAGACTGGATTGAGGAACAAAATGGGTGATGATTGGATGAATCATAGAATCGTATGTTACATTGAGCAAGATGTATTTGTTACTATTGAAGAATCAAAGGTCATCGAGCGATTTCAAGGTTATCGCACACGTAAAGGCGTTTTGCCTCGTCCTAGAAGTAAGTTTTCACATTTTGCATCTATTATGCACTGATTTGCATTTCAAAATTGATGAAGGTTTAGCTTCTTATGCTATTGAAGATGTCATGGGAGGCTCAGATCAACCAATCCTTTGATTTGGTATAAATCTTTTGTATCATCTATCTATGCTTATTGTCTTTTGATTTGTCTTGCTTTATTGTCGACCCATCATGGAACAATTGCTGCCACTGAATATTATGTCTGGTTTCTTATTAGTTATGCAACGTAGATTGCCTTGTGTATGCCTTGAAACTAGAGTTTTTTCTGGGTAGTTTTTAGCGCTTTGTTTCTCGCTTGGGGCGTCAGACAATCCTGGGTCCACCACTGCTTGGGGGAGAAGAGCATGTGCAATGGAATGGATGGATGCTATGTGGGCTCTACCATCAAGGTATGTATGTCTCACTAAATGGTACTCTATTCTACAGCCCATCATCATGTCCATATCAGTCTAAAGTGTCACCTTGCCTGCCCCCCACCCCACCCCACGCGCATCGCTTCACTTACCGCTTTAAAAACATTGGCGCAGCACATCGCTGAAAACAACCAAGCTATAGCCCTAGATGCTCGGCACTAAGCCATACTGAACTTGATAGAGCCAACCACTGACCAATCGAGCTCAGGAAAGACCTCCAACCTATCATGTGGTTGGTGGCCCTGTATGAGGTATCACCCCTCCAAATGCTCGACGTCTTCATCCACGGTTCCGAAGAACACCTTTGCTCATGTGGAGGTGACTGCATGGCGCTCGACGCCATCCTCAGCCCCATGCCGCCGGAGATGATCATGGGTGATGTGCGTCTATGCCTTCTTGGGCCTGCGGTAGTCCTTGGCCCAATGTCCAAAGAGGCCACAACTACGGCATCGTCATCATTGGCTCCTTCCTTGGCAACTCGTGCGCTGCTCATCTTCTTTCGCGCACCACGAGGGCGTCGCCGCCGTTGTTCAGCTTGAGAGGCCTAGAGCTAATCTTTCCCACCCGCATTTGCTTCATCCGGGCGAGACACTCCTCGAAGAAGTAGAGCTTGCCGTTGGACAAGAATGGTTACTCCGACTTCGATGGCTCACAGCGATTGTCAATGGCCTTGAGCCGGACTCACCTCTTCAATTGAGAGATCCATTGTATCAAGCAGAGTCTCAATCGGGAGTGCAATCTACAAATACTTCCGTGGAACAACGGCTCTCTTTCATCAACGAGATTGTTGTGGATGGTCTGGAAAGGCGGAGCGCAAAGTCATCAACACTCTCCCTGTCGCGAAAAGTGAGCAATTGCCACTACCGGCATAGCTTCGCCGTGGACTTGCAGACGCGATCAGTGCCGACGCGAATCGCATGGACCGCCTCCCAAACTTCATTGGTTGTCCCCTTGACAACTAGGGTGCGGATCATCTCCGGCGGCATGGGGTTGAGGATGGCGTCGAGCGCCATGCAATCCTCCGGGTGCTTTGCGTCACTAAATTTGACGGCATCCCACAAACCACGGGCCTCCATCTTCACCCTCATGAGGAGGCTCCAGTCGTCATAGTTGCTCCGAGTCAGCTGCAGGAATGGCACACCACCAACTTCACCACGCGTTGGACGACCACCCTTGGACCTTCATGACATCGCCTATGCTTTGTCTGCGTGGAGGAAAGGGAACGACAGCTAGATGTGCCATTGTGGGATGCAACTGGTGCCTCCATCCACCGAAGCTGACATGGTCTTGGCTCAAAACCTCACTCTGATGTCAAATGTTAGAAATAGACTAGAGTAGAGAAGCAAAGGGGAGCTGGAGCTGATAGACTAGAGTAGAGGAGCAAAGGGGAGCTGGAGCTGAACACAGGATAGTTTTGATTTCTTGAGGCTGTTTCTTGTATTGCTGCCCTCGGCTCTATATATCGTAAATGGGGAAGTTGATTCCTATGCTGAACCGACCATGCAGCTCTAGCAGCTGCTGGTGCATGCAAAATCCACTACTGCTGTCTAGATGCATACACTACCTTTTACTTACTAAGGAACTCCAGCCAACCTACTACTACTCGCTAGCTAAGTAAATACCCCCTCCGTTCCTCTATATAAGGTGTATTTGTTTCTTGATAAAATTCCAGAATGTAAGGTGCATTTCTTCTAATTTTCCATAATTCCTTTGTTAGCCCTCTAAAAAAAAGGAAAGTATCTCTTTTCTGATTGTCTGTATCTCTCTTTATTATAGCAAAAGAAGGAAATTATCTCTTTGTCAATTGCATGTATCTCGTACTTTTCTAGACTGATGGATTCACTTTCCACTGACCAACAAATTTGCCAAGGGTAATTTAGTCTTAACATGTCTATAATTATGTGCCTCGGTCACCGTGCCAAAAATAATACACCTTACATAAAGGAACGGAGGGAGTATAACAGAAGGTTACTGCTAACAAGTTAGTCTTCGGAATAGAAGGATGCATAATATTATGGTTGGAAATAGAAAGCGCAAGTTATCCAATGCAATCAACTTACCTAGCAAACGCAACACAAGTCATATAAACAGATTAATGATAAAAGACTTGCCTTCAACAACATCCGCATAAGGCTAGTAAGCTGCTGCCTGTAAGTGTTGTAATCTGAGGAAAATGTTGAACGTGATTTGGAATGCCCCCACTGGTCAGGAGTCCACCCAGCTTCCCCTGCATAACATTAACAGTTCTGTCAGATTTGCATCAATCCTAGAACTACGAGAAAGAAAATAAGCAAACAGCCAAAGTTAGAACAACAAGGGAAAAAAACATCATTGAATATTCTAGTCTCCTCTTAGCTCTTTACTAAATGTTTTGATTACATAAATCTGGGAATAGTTTGTAATCCGAACCAAACCCAGTCCAACTCATACATGTACAAGTAGAACCAAACCAAACCAACCCAAACAATAAGTGCTAGAATCCAAATCAAACCGAACTGCTCGGGTTTTCAAGCCAAACCCATCCAGTCCATTCTCCCAATTCCGAGTCCAAAGTTATAAACTATGGACATGTGCACGTGGATAGTTGTTGGTGCATGCATACGCATTTGTCCCTGAACTTTGCTGCTCAGCTGACACTTTAGGAGTGAAGCCACCGAATGTTCTCGTGTGCCACGGCCTGCTGGCCATGGCACGCACAACGCACATGGACACGAGTTGTGGTGGCAGCTCCCCTGACTGCCATACCCATAGGGCAACTACCAAAACCTCCCACTCGGTTGACTGCTGGTCATACGAGCTAGGCAGTGTACCATATCTCGTCAAGCTTCTGGAGGAGCTCGGTCAGGCCTTGTTGCTTCAGCTGGGCCTAGTCCACCGCACCGCCCCGGTCGCCACCGCATTACATCCGGCTTGGATGCCCTGGCCAAAGCACGTGAGGTGGATGTCGTTCCTCGCCTACATGACCAAGCACCACCTCGAGCCTTGCACAGAGGTTGCTTGGCAAGCTCCTCCGCCCTCACCAATGAGTCACGCATCCCTAGAGCCAGAAACCAAGACGCGACATGTGTGGACCTCGAGGGCCTCCATTGTGTTGCTACTTCTCTGGCCCCACCCTCGGTCTATGAGCAGGAGACCAAGGCGCACGGGCAAGAGACCACGGCAGGGTGGGTCAGGTGGCACAGCACATGCGGACGAGGATGAAGGCGGGAAGGTGGCGGCCTAAGCTCTAGCAGGTGACAACGACAGCCCGACGACCCATAACACTAGTGATGGTTGTCGCCCTGTCTTCAACCGCTCAATTGGGTTTCCATCTATGGGCCAAAACCGTTTGAGGCTAGTCAGTCTCTCTCCAGACAAATCCAAACCACTTCAATACAAGATAAAGTTCAGATCAAACCAAATTAATTTAGGGTCTACGCCCATTTCATCCAATCCAAAAGCAGTCCATTAGAAAAACTGACTGAAACTGTAGTTTCAGTTTTGACCCATAGACCGAAACAACAAGAAGCGACTGAAGATGGGCGACGACCACCAATAGAGTTAGGGGTCGTCGAGCTGCCGCTACCGGCGGCGGCGGATGGAGCTTAGGCCATCGCCTTCCCTTCCCTCCACCTCCGTTTCGTCTTCGCGTGTTGTGTCGCCTGACCCGCCCCGCCATGGTCTCTTGCTCGTGCGTTGTGGTCTCGTGGCCTAGGCTTGGGGACAGAGGAGGAGCACCGCAATGGAGGCCCCCCATCCGCACACACTACGTCGTGCTTTCTCTAGGGATGTGTGGCTCATTGGCGAGGGCGGAGGAGCCACCATGGAACCTCCATAGTTGAAGTGGCAGGGACCCAGCCGAGCTGCTCCAGAAGCTCGACAAGATATGGTATGAGCCATCAAGCTTGTAGGCCAACAATTTGTATGCAATGATAGGTATGCGAGACCGCCGAGTGGGAAGTTTCAGCAGCCGTCCTATGGGTACGGGCGTACGCCAGTTAGGTGGCAGTGTGCGTGGTGCTTGCAACCAGCAGGCCGTGGCGCACAAGGAGAACAGTCCATGGCTTTGCTCCTTCAGTGCCAACTGGGCAGCAAGGTTCAGTGGTGAAAATGCATATGCACGCATCAGCAGCTACTCACGTGCACATGTCCATATTTTGTAACTTTGGACTCAAACGGTATTGGGAGAATGGGCTGGATGGGTTTGGCTTGAAAACCCAAACAGTTCGGTTTGATTTGGATTCTAGCACTTATTGTTTGGGTTCGGTTGGGTTGGGTTGGTTGGAGTACCAAGTTACTTGTACCCAGGTTTATTTGGGTGGTGGTGCACTATTACTAATGTACTTATGGGATTTCAAAACTAGTTGCCAGTCTACCAGATGTACAATTGGAACACCTGGACATCTCTAGGTAACACTTTAGGGGGTTTACAAATTTGGAGTGAAAACTGAAAAGAAAGTATGTGCGACCCTACACAATTTTGGAGATAAACACCAAGTTAAGCTTTTGAGTTGGTTTAAGAAATCCAGCTGTAGCAGGCTAAGAAAAGCATGAATACAGATGGTGCTCAGGATAGACAGGACTATCAGAACACATAGGTATGGGGCACGAACAAGGAAAAATCATCTGGACAGAATAATACTTACTCAACCCAGGGATATCTTCTGGCTTCATCAGTCTTCTTGGAATACCAGCTTCTTTCTGAAAGAAAGAAATGGACTCGATAAACACCATGTTGAACAACCTGACTAATACCACAGAAGTGTGCAAGGACATCTGAATATGTAAGTCATTTATCTTCCTTCATTTTTGCATGTCTAGTACAGAATCCAAAAGGACAAACGTAACGAGACAAATTATACACAGTAAACAAAAAATCCCATATTTACCACAAAAGATGCCATTGATTAATACTCAAAACTTTTACTCGCTACAAATGTAGTTATTCCAAAATGAAAACAGCATGCCCAGTAAAAGACAGAATCATCTATGCAAGAGACCAAATTATATGCATTCCTGGGCGTAGGACAGAACTATCACTATCAGCAGTGAAAAATAAAGATGAGATCTATTTTTCAAGGAAATCTAAGCTGGATAGTCCCTTTTTACCTAGCAACCTAGTAGTTTTCCGTACCAACAATTTTTTATACAGCACAACTTCCACCGGAAACATTCCCTTAGGAAAAGCTAACCTTTTGAAAATCAATTCCAGAATAAACAATATGGCAGTTAGAAAGCTCTCTGATCTTCTCGTCAATTGCCTGCAGAGTTGAGAGTCATTTGCAAAAACAAACATCAAAAGTATATCTACAAAGCGATTGTCATATTGGATGCTAGAAGGATGAAAACAGAAGTCATAACATGACAAAATGGCAATATTCATCATGAAAATGGAAGTTGGGAAATGGAAGCAGGACAGACTAAAACTTGATGAACTTGATGTAAAGCAGTGAGAACTGGGAAGTAAAAACTAACATGTGCGTTTGCCAACTTCTAGATCAGTTGGACTGGCAATTAAATAATGTGTATAAGCTAACAAAAAATCTACATGCCTATTAGAATATCACTCAGATGTAAATCTGTAATATTAGTAGTACAATTAATTCACTGTTCCCAAAACACAAAGAGAAGCATTAACATATATCAGTGATATACAACTATGCCATGTCACTTGTTATGGGCCTTATAGGTTATTATGGCCATGGGTTCCATTTCCTGATCCTTTGTATGGAATTACATCCTTATTTTTAGAGCATTGTGCTGTGAGCTGAATTGACCAGTCGTTACAAATGTCCTGAACATGTCACGTTAAGTTCCTGAGGGTAGTTATGGGAGGTGGGAGAGCGAGGGCAAGGATGTCTGGGCTTCAGCGCCGTTGTGCCGAGGAGGAAGAGATAGGGCTGCGGAGGTAAACTCCCTTTTTCTGTGTTTATTTTTCAATATTCCCCAACAGCATTGATCGCCGAGCTTTATTGATAGCTGCCTCCTAACATAATCGTACTAGGACTACCATCTTTCCTAACTTTCTTCCCCAAAACTAACTGATGTGGGAATAAGGCAAAGGCAACTAAACAGATGTGAAGGAAGGCTAATCTGAGAGCTGGTTTGGTTTCTGAACCTCTGAAGGCACTTAAGGCTCGCCTCAGGCAAGGTGTTCGCCAGATCCTGAAGTGCCTTCAGAGGTTTAGGAACAACTTCGCCATGGTGAACTTCTGGAAGGAGAGGTGGTGATGTGGGGTGTTTCCATGGAAAGGCCTGAGCTGACTGACATGAAACACGTCATGAAGCCAGGAGCATGGAGGCAGCTGGAACCGATATGCTACTGGACTAACCTTCTCGGTGATTATCCATGGAAATGTGGAGGGCTTGCCCCGTGTGACTCCCAAGTGCCTTCAGAGGTTTAGGAACAACTTCGCCATGGTGAACTTCTGGAAGGAGAGGTGGTGATGTGGGGTGTTTCCATTGAAAGCCCTGAGCTGACTGACATGAAACACGTCATGAAGCCAGGAGCATGGAGGCAGCTGGAACCAATATGCTACTGGACTAACCTTCTCGGTGATTATCCATGGAAATGTGGAGGGCTTGCCCCGTGTGACTCCTAAGGATGCCACTGGGCGGTGGTTGGGACGTAGGCAAACCCACTGGTCAACCATAAAGACAGCTTCACGATGGTTGGCATCATAAAACTTCTTGTCACGCGGCTGTGCTTGGGGGAGATGATTCCTGACTTTATGAATGAACTCATCACGATCCTTGGCTAAGACCTCCACGGCTTGCACACGAGCAGCTCCTGGCTGATAGGAGTGCATTGCTGGGGGATCTCAGCCATATACCACCTTAAATGGCGTATCATGGAACAGTCTGGAAGGAAGTGTTATAGCAGTATCCCGCCCAAAGGCAGCCCTGTTGTAGCCAAGTGTGTGGCCTGTCCCCAGTCATGCAGCGGAGAAACATGGCAATAATGCGGTTTACAACTGTGGGTGAAAGGTTGAACTCATGTAGAGGTGTACACCGGCCAAGCGAAATAGTTCATACCAAAAGTTGCTGGTGAAGACCGGTTCCTGATCGAAAACGATAGACTCGGGTAGGCCATGTTGACGGCCAATCTCTGTGCACAAGGCCTGTGCTACAGCTGCAGCGGTGTATGGGTAGGCAAGCGGTATGAAGTGTGCTGCCTTCGAGAAGCGATCCACAACTGACAAGAGCAGTCTTGCCACTGCCAGGGAGGCCCTCGATGAAGTCCATGGAAATGTCTGCCCACACTTGAGGTGGCACCTGCGGCGGTTGTACAAGGCCAGCTGGCAGTAAGTGCTCAGTTTTGTTGTGCTGACAAATGGTGCAAGAATGAACAAATTCCTCCGCAACAGCGGCCCCGTGGCACATGGAAATCACGACAGGGTCAATGCAGAGCCTTAATATCCCTTTGTGCCCTGTTTGCGGCTGTCAAGATAGCAGACAACGAAGGGGGAGTGTCCAACACATGGACCCGATTGTTCAATGTAATGAGAC
This sequence comes from Hordeum marinum, assembly GCA_022496015.1. Classification (NCBI taxonomy): domain Eukaryota; kingdom Viridiplantae; phylum Streptophyta; class Magnoliopsida; order Poales; family Poaceae; genus Hordeum; species Hordeum marinum. The sequence continues at coordinate 158,625,916 of CM039672.1, read as the reverse complement.
CATCGATGTATCCCAAATTGGTAGGCCAGCTCACCAGCCTCGAGCTTCTGATGCAGCGAGACCAGGGTTGGATGAACCGCTGTTTCAGCCTGCAGATCCTCATAGAGAGTAAATGAGGGGGACTGAGATTGCCAATAATGCACCATGGTGGTCCTGAGAAAGCATCTGCCAATGTGTTAAATTTTCCTGGCCTGAACTCGACGACAAAGTCATACTTGAGTAATTTGCCAACTCAACTATTCTGTGGGATTGTTGATAGGCGCTGGTCAAGCATGTACTTCAAGCTGAATGATTTGTGCGTAGCCGAAATGACCGCCCCCATAGATATGGCCACCAATGCCACACAGCATGGACAGGCCGAATGAGCTCACGCTCGTAAGCCGCCAACTTGGCATGGCTCACCGCAATCGGGCGGCTGTAGAAAGCCACCCCTCCATCTCCTTGATGGAGCACCGCTCCGAATCCAGATCCAGAGGCATCACAATGGAAGACAAATGGCTTGGTGAAGTCTGGCATGTGTAGCACCGGCGCAGAAGTGAGTGCCTCCTTTAGATCCTCAAGGGCACTCATCGCGTTGTTGGTCCAACTATAGCCCTCTTAAGAAGCTTGGTGAGGGGGGTGGTGATGGAGCCAAAGTCGGGCATGCACTTGCGATAGTATCCTGCAAGGCCAAGGAAACCACGGAAAGCACTCAGCGTCAGTGGCATCAGCCAGTCCTTGACCACCTGAACCTTGGTTGGGTCCATTACGGCTCCTGCCTCAGAGACGATGTGTCCAAGTATGCCACACCTTCAATGCACTTGGAGCGCTTGAGGGCCAATTGATACTCCTTCAAAACCTGAAAAACTACATGAACATGGCGCAAATGGTCAGCCCATGTTGGATGGTAAATCAGGATGTCATTAAAAAATACGAGGACAAAGTGGTGGAGAAGCGGTCATAGGACGGCGTTCATGAGCGCCTGGAACGTTGTCGGTGCATTGGTAAGGCCGAGTGGCATAACCACGAAGTCAAACAGCCCCTGATGCGTCCGGAATGTCGTCTTGTAGATGCCATCAACGTGCATGCGCATTTGATAATAGCCTGAACGAAGATCCGGCTTAGTGAAGAATCGGGCCCCATGAAGCTCATCAACCATCAGGATGGGGAACTTGTCTTTCACCTCTGCTCATTGAGAGCATGATAATCAAACAAAAATGACAAGACTTGTCTAGTTTCTTCACAAGTAGTACTAGAGAGGAAAACTCTGAGTCACTTGGGAGAATCAGTCCGTGTTCTAGCATGTAAATGCATTGCTTCTCGATCTCATCTTTATAGATTGTTGAGTAACGGTACGGACGCACCACTACAGGGTGGCACCTGGCAAGAGATCGATGTGGTGGTCCCATGGACTGGATGGTGGCAATCGATGTGGCTAACAAACAATAAAGAAAAATCATTTAGGGTGCTCCTAGGAGGCCATTGCGTTCACATGAGGCCGCCTGTGTGCCTGGCGTTGCATCACCATGTGACGTGACATGGTGGTCCTGGTGCCAAAAGGTCATGGCCAGTTTGGAGAAGTCCCAATAGATGGATCTAAGATATCTCAACCATTGTACTCCCAAGACAATATTAAATCCACCAAGAGCAAGTGTATAGCAATCCACCCAAAACTCCTCTAAGCCTACAGTTAGTACCGGGTGACGGCATACCCCGTTGCTCTTCACTCAGTCACCATTGGCTACGGCAACTACCATACCGGGTCGTTGGATGTTGTCGACACCAACACAAGCAATAGCTTCCTCTGAAGTGAAATAGTGGGTTGATCCCGAGTCAGACAACTGCACACCATCTACCATCACTCAAAGCTTTATGGTATTGGTTGTGTTGATTCAGTGAGAGTAAGGGTGTTCAAGGACACTTCCATGTCTGGTATGTCTTCCCCGTCATAGTTATCATTGTCCCCGTCGATGTAGCAAATGAACAGTCACTTGAATCAGTGCCCGGGAGCAAAGCACTCGTCACGGTTAAAGCCTTGCCCTTTTGTGCGACGCTCATCCATCTTAGTAGGTGTGAGCCAGTTGAAGGGCCTCCTACCCGATGCAACAGGCTGTCGACACCCTGAACGAGGTGGTGGTGCTGGCACAGGTTCCGACGGCTTAGTCAACAGCTTGTCAGGTGCGTGCTTGATACCAGATAGGGCTAAGAGTACCAGATCAGTGTCCCAACCATCCTCATCCAACAATGTGTGTTGTTCATAGGCGCATACATACTCCATGGCCTCCCGACGTCGGTGCGGATGGGGTTGTGCAGGCCGGTAATGAATAGTTCCACCTTATGCATTGCGATAGGGTCACAACAACAAGCAACAAGGGTAAGGAACTTATCCTCTTATTCATCCACTGAACGGAGTTGCCGCAGAATTTTTTATGCCGTAGTTGTCTGTTGAATCCTTGGGCTAACGAACTTGTGGGGTGCCTTGGTGCAGTCATGCAAGGAGGTTCACCACCCCGCTCGGTTTCCAGCTCATGGTACTACAGAATTGCCTTGCCATCAGATGGTACGATGTGAGCCAAGGTTTTTCGTCCTCTATTGCCCCATGTCCTTTAAAAATTTGCTCAACACGAGTCAGCCAGGGTAGAGGATCCTCCTTGCCGTCGTAGATTGGGAATTCCAGTTCATGAAATTTTGGGCATGGCGCCGCCTACCTTGAAGCGATCACCATACTGGGAGCTGGTGTCGCCAGCTGGTGTTGTCAGAGTGTTCAACCTCTGTTTTGTCTAGGGCATTGGACGAACAAGATATTTCCAAGCGAACAATGGTCAATCATTGGGCTGATGCCTACTCCTTGAGGGCATGCATGCCGGTCTCAATCTTCTCAAGCTTAAGGTTCAGCTTGGCGTCCAGGGTGTCCTAAAGAAGCTTCTTCATGTCATCAAAGGTAACGGACGAACCCATGGCAGCGGATGCGGAGCCGAGGATCTGGACTCCTGACACCAAGTTGTCACATGCTAAGTTCCTGAGAGGTAGTTAGGCTTTGGCACCGTTGCCCTTGGGCTTGGCACGGCGGGTGTAATGTTGGCCCCACATCACAGAACGACTCAGTATTCATTACCACCTGACTAAAGGCCAGTAAATATAATATACCTGGACTCTTAAAACTTGTTGACTACCTAGTTTTGCATACTCAAAGGGGGGCGGGCTGTTATGGTATTTTGCTGAGTTTCCTCATCACATCTACATGTTTTCAATTGGAGGATTGGCAGGAGCTAATTACTCGCAGTTCATGGTCAGGGCAGCTATTAGTCCGGCACTACACCTGTCTTTGGCGCCGAATCATTGTTGCTAGATCAACATACGGAAGCTTTTGATCAATTTTGCACTCCATCAGTATTCCTCCATCATAGTCCTTGATGTACCTAGAACCAGCAAACTGTTAATAGGTAAGGCACAAGTAGATAGTAGCATACTCTTCAGGGAACATAATAACCTGATAAGCCAAAATAATTTACAAAGATATACTGTAGACCAGACTTACCCCTGCCATCTTTCTTTGTCGAATGTGATCTCTTTTGTGAAACCCTGCAAATGGAGAATAACTACTTATGTCTTTTTTTACAAAATATTCATTTTGTGAGGCTGAGGTGTAACTTCATTTTATAATGGATGGGAATTTAGTTTTTCATTTTAGACTATCCACTTTCCTTTGTGAAAACCTGCAAAATGAAAATATTGATTTTGCAAAATACATGCTGCTTCAAATATTCACACATAATAAATGGGACTTCAGTTTTTTAGCACTAACACATGACACATAAATTTTAGAGCAAGTTATACAAGGTCAGATGGCCACACCTGCTTTACAAAATAACCAACAGCATTGTTATCTGCATAAGTTAAGAAATGGGTGAGGCCATCAGCATCTCGGGCATGTTGCTTCAGATGATTCATTAGCCTTGTTCCATAGCCTTTAACTTGTTCATCAGCTGTAATTGCACAAAATGCTATTTCTCCAAACCTCTGGCTACAGTTTTTAAAAGCACGATTAGGCCACTAACTTATGCAGCAGAAAAGGGAGATCACTGACATGGTGCTAAACAGAGTATGGTATAAACAAAACCAACATATAGAGAAATAAATGTAAACATACCATCCTGCAATCTAACCTGGCAAATGCTTTGAGATCATTGAAAGATACTCCCTCCGTTTCTAAATATAAGCCCTTTTAGAGAATTCAGTACGGACTACATACAGATGTATATAGACGTATTTTAGAGTGTAGATTCACTTATTTTGCTCCGTATGTAGTCTACATTGGAATCTCTAAAAGGTCTTATATTTAGGAACAGAGGGAGTAGATTCCAAGAGTAAATACAGTTGTATGAGACACTCAGATCATGACAAATCACTAAATGATAATCTGGTTAGATCAAGAAATGCTAGCTCTGAAAATGACAACATTACCTTGCATAAGGGCGGTAAGTAATGCCTCCTACAACATTATTATTCCTGATAACCATCATTGACTTGTGAGTTCTGCAAAACAAAATACAGTTAGTTACCCGTAGTAAGTACTATTCAAGAATCAAGAAATTTAAGGAAACCCCCAAAAAATAACCCACACTGGCATTATCCAGATTATCAACCATACACGCATTAGATTGGGCATTACCTATCCATAACAAGTCGGACTATATACTCCTTGGGCATATTAGGGAGCTGCCGTGCAAAGATATTCTTTAAACCTACCAACCTGGGGAAGACATGGCAGTCAATAACAAGTACAATCATAATTCATAAGTACAAAGCTATGAAATGAATTAGAATGCGCACCAAATCATATGTTCATCGACTCCATCGTTAGAATAACAGAGAAATTTCAGCTTCCCTGTATCTTCCTGCAGAATAAATTAACCTCCTTAGCAAATTCATTCTACTTAATCCTAATACGGTTAACAACAATCATCAAACAAAGTAACTCAAAGCTAAGTTTTCACCTCACGCTTGAGACCCTCCTCGCGGGCGCTGTAGGCGCCACTGGTCTGGATATTGTCCGTGAACAGCCCCTTGGAGTCCTCCTTCCCGTCTCCGGCCGCCGCGGACGCGGAATCGGGCTTGGGAGCCGCCGCTGTGACGGCAGATGCGGACGAAGAGTCGGGCTTGGGAGGCCTGCCGGAGGAGGATGCAGGTGCAGCATCAAGGCGAGCCGCGGTAAAGGTGGTAAGGGAGTCGTCGTCATCCTCGTCGGAATGGGAGGAGGACGGAGACGATGGGTGGGAGGGCGAGGATAGGGAGGTGGCGGGGGACGACGGCGCGGTGGTGTCGTCGTCCTCGTCGGCGGTTGCGTCAGATAGGGATGGCGGCGGAAGCTTCCGCTTGCGGTGGGAGGCGCCGCCGCCCGAGGTGGCGCCGGAGTGGGAGGGTGAGGGCGCCGCGAGGCCGTCCATGGAGGTTCTTGCACGTTTCGAGGAGATCTGGAATCCAGAAGGGAAAATTGACTACTAGTATTTGTTATTATAAGTTCGTTGGAATTTGATTACAGAGTAAAACGCAACCGCGGTCCTAATTCTTTCTCGAAAGTCTTGATTGGGTCCTAATTCTTTCAAAATGCACATTTGGATCCAAATTCTTTATTAACTGTTCATTCGAGGTCTTTTTTCGTCAGACCGTCGCTGACCTGCTTGCGTGGCGCTTTGACCGACGCCACGTCGACACAAGGCCCCTTGACGGTTGGGCTCTTTCGAGAAGCGTCGCGGCAAGAAGGTGGTCCAAGCGCCTCTTCCACCTCCGACATTGGCCCTTTTCTCGCCGCCCCTCTCATCGCCGGCACCAGCGGGTCTCCTATCGTTGGTTCCCTGCCCTTGCTGCCGCATTCGAAGTACGATTCGACTCGTGTCAAGATCCGAATCAAATCCTGACAGGATCTTCTACAAGTGTCTGAATCACCATGTAAGATTCATTATTTGCTCACTTTTCCTTGTTTTGATTTATCATTTGTGTTTTTGTTTGCTTATTTTTGCTCTCTATTTTGGACAGATTTCACCAAATCCTTGCCAACACTATTACTGGAAAGATGGACCAAATAACTATGAGGAATTTTTGGTCGGTGTTGGGTATGTCAGCCGTCGATCCAACACTTTTGATTCGGCTGGTGTCATTGCAAGTGAGGAAATGGTGGTGGAAAAGGAATGTGCAGGAGAAATGCAAAGCACTATGGTGTATGAAGATGTAGTGAAGAACATGAATGAGCTCATTTTTCTTTGTAGGAGTATTCTCGGTGCATTTGTTGTACTGATTGTAATAGTGTTGTACGTAGGCTTTAAGAAATGATGTGGTAGTATGATCTATCCAGTGTTCAGTCCTTGTGTCGACGTGGCGTCGGTCAAAGCGTCACGCGAGCAGGTCAGCGGCGGTCAGACGAAAAAAGGACTTCGGATGAACAACTAATAAAGAATTAGGACCCAGATGCATTTTGAAAGAATTAGGACCCAATCGACACTTTCGAGAAACAATTAGGACCGCGCTTGCATTTTACTCTTGATTATAACTACACAAAGTTGATTTTTTATTGACAAAACATTAACTAGGGACTAGAGCGTAAGAGATGGTTAGTGCTAGGGAAAAAGGAGAAAATCACATGCGTACATAGGTCGTATACATATGGATTGATACAAACAGAACAAGTATCGATCGCTACACAGGAATAATTAATACACCAGGCAAAGGAAAAGGGAGAATTAATATAAGGAAAAAAAATCATGGTGAAGAAAGAAGGAAAGGAAAAACAAATCCTGGAACACCTGTGCTACATACTACGATCTTGCTTTTCTTTGTTTTCGACCTGCTATGACCTAGTAGGAAAACAAAAGATTGCACTGGTCCCTGGCCTCCAGATCGTTTTGTACTCAAGTGCGTACAAGGCCAATGTCGAGTGATAGCCAGCGTTCACAGCATTATTCAGGTTTGCCAAGCAATTTTGTATTCGTCGGACGGTAGATATATGAAAACAAATACAGTAATAATTGAAACACATGCTTGGCATCTCAAAATAACAAAACAGCAGTTTAAAGTGTCATCCGGAGTGTTTTAATGAAGAAAATACATAATAAGTAGTTTAGGGTGACCATCTACTTGTTGCGGTGAGTTCACATCTCACATAATTATTGACAAAATAACTTTCAAAGTCACAAACTTGATAGCATAGAACTTCCAAATGACAACATCGCAATAACTCTTTCTGATGACTAAAACAGAAATCACATATCGAGTTTCCTCCTCTTTAGTGTGACCTTTTGGGAGGATTCTTTGCTACATTTATCGGAGATTTGGATGGAGTCTTCACTGGGGACATTCCACTTCGGCTCCTTGTAACCGGCCCAGACGATAATACGGTTTGACTAGGAAAAGAAAATATGTCATAAAAATGCAACATAAAACATTGCAAATAAGAAAGCAAGTAAGTTATTTATTACCTCCTTGTGATAGGTCGAGGACTACTTGTAGCTTCAAATGGAGCCTCGTTTCTCCTACTATTCCTGCCACATCAAGCAAATACTTATTGCACAAGGTCAAAAAAACATACATATTTTTGCATAAGTCGGATAGATGATTGTACCTTTTCTTTGCCCCATTGTAAGGACATCCAGCTTCCCTATGCCCAAGTTCATGACATTTTTTGCATATGTTCTTTCCACCTACCTTAGGTTTATTACCTGAACCCCCCCCCTCAAGAGCACCTTTTATCCTTCGTTTCCTATGCCTTCCTACAGCTGCTTTCAGTAGTGGCGCTTGCAGAACAAAACCTAAACCCAATGTATGCCATTGACTCTTGTCTGTGAGCGGTTCTATTTCCCCTTGATATGCTGCCCTAGATTTTTCAATGGAGTAGCAGCTCTCCACAAAGTCCTCCGGTTTGACATTACACAGTGCAATTAGAACAACTAATGCATGTGGACATGGCTTTCCTGTATGTTGCCACTCCAAACAAGTACATTCGTGTGCAAGAGCCTTGACTACATGCCTTTTATTGTGTTCTTTCTTTGTATTAGTAACCTCAGCACTAATATCACTTGATACATGTGGTTGTAGATGGCCTAATCCTCTAGTCCCATCGTTCAATCGTTGTGTGATGACTGCCAAAAGTTTACCTTGCAAACACTCTCCAATCCTTCTCATCTTCCTAAAGAGCATAATCATCACTCTCAGCTTGTCAAAGTTGGACGATATGGAAATCCTTTATTTTCCTAACCCGGATATTAGAACATTCTGCAAGATTATTGTGTATGTAGTCCACCTTGATATCTGTGTTGAACATGCACCTACAAAAATAGATTGGATAGTGAGACCAAACAACAACAAGAATATATTGTGGTTAAAATAAATAAGCAACCACTAATAGTTAGAAATATACCTCATCCATAATAGATTGTGGTATTGTTGTAGGTACTCCTGCCACTACAGGAAACATCTATTTTGCCGACAGGAGTGCTCTTTGCTGTCAGCATATTGTCGGGGCAGACAACAAATGCTTATTTTGTCGTCATTAGCTGACGACAAGAAAGTACAGTCAACAAAAATCACAAAAAGCAGACGACAAAAGACAACAAATGGCAAAGATGAGTTTGATGTTTGTTTTTTTGGTTCGCTGGCGGCAAACACCTAGGTTTGGTTTGCCGCTTGTGTTTTGGTCTGTTGACGGCAAAAAAAGAACCACGTGACAGGTTAACGGAAGCTGAACGGGACACTGGTTTTGCCATCTGTTTTTTTGGTCCGCTGAAGGCAAAAATGAGTGTTTTGTCGTCTGTAAAGTGAACGCAGACAACAAAGAGAAAACACGGGCCACGGATCGATCCCACGAATCGATGACGTGGCAACAACATCCACCACCGATGCAGATACCACCCTCACTCTCTCTCTCTTCCTTCTTGTTGACGGCCCCACCCAACAACCAGACCACTCCTCCCTTATCCACGACCCCCATCTCTCTCTCCCGATCCCCCTCTCTCGTACTCTATCTCTCTGCTCCAGATCTAGAGCACGCCGGTGCCCATGCCTCACCTCTTCGACCACCATGTCATCGGATGCTCGCAGCACAACAAGCTCCTCCGGCGACGCCTCGTCCCCGAGTACGTCTCCTCCGCGGTCATGCACTGCCTTGCTTCTTGGCCGGAGCTCATTGGAGGAAGCCGGTGACCAGGCCATCCACGACCCACCGCCGGTACTGACCCCGTCGCCCCATCGCCTCGCCAGTCCCGACCCCTTGCTCCCAGTCGCTGCGCACGCCACGCCAGCCCTAACCCTGTCGCTACACCACCTCCCGCCCCGCCTCGCCCCTGCCGGACCGAGCCCCGACCCCGTCGCCGCACCACCTCCTGTCCCGCGACGTCGCCGTTACACCACCTCCCTTCGGTCGACGCAACACCACCTCTTGCCCTGCGCTGCCGCTGCTGCACCACCTCCCTCCGGCCAACGCAACACCACCTCCTACCTCTTTTGACGAGCGGCAGTCCTCAATGCCTCGACGAGCGGCGGCGTTCCTCACTGCCTCGACGAGCGGCGGTGGCCTTCATTGCAGATCGAGGCCGCGGTGTCCTTCAATCGTCTTGTGTATTTTCTTTTGTATTTTTGTGTAAATATCTTGCAGATCCATGCAAATATTCTTTTGTATTTTGTTACGATCAATATTATTGTGTATTGTGACATATTGTATAACATATACGTAGTAAGTGTATTGTGTACACACTACAGTGGTATACCTGGACAACAAAGAGGAGATTGGAAGTGTGTTTCCTTGACCGCGTGGACCATGCAATAGCTATCTGACCCTCACATGTGCATTGTGGGTTCATGTTTTTTTAATTAAAAAAATCTTTGTCGTCTGGATGTCCCGTGGCTGACAGCAAAAAAGGCAGGGGGTTGCAACACCGTCTCGCGAGTCGGTCGTTCCATCTATTACCTCTTTTTTGTCTATAGGTTCTCACTCACGGCAAAACATGTTCGTGACGGCTAAATTTGATGTCTGCTCGTCCATCGGCTGACGGCAAAATTACCATTTGCCGACTTTATGTATGCCGACACTTTTTGCCGTCAGGGGCTGACGGCAAAATCTTTGCCGTCAATAATCCATTTTTGTCGTTTGTATTGCCCTGACAGCAAAATGCATGATTCCTGTAGTGTGCACCTTAGGCTCTTCGGTTATTACAAGGTTCATATGATAATCATATGTCGACTTCTTATATGCCATAGCAGCAGGCCACATACGGGAAAAGTTTTCACCATAATTCTTAACTGCATTGCCATGAGGTGCCTAAAATACTCTCTTTGCTCGGCATCAGGAAAAACATTCTTCGCTACATTTTCTAACCCCTTGCAAGCAAGCATATGTGCATACGGCCAATACAGGAAGATCATCTACTGCTTTCTTTAGTTAACTCATGAACCAAGTCCAGTTTATTTTCGTTTAAGCATAGGAAAAATCAACAGGAAACATCCAATTGTGTCCATTCAAAGCTGTAACTGAAGCACGGTGCCCATTCCATTTGCCATTCAAAAGAGGCAAATTTATACTTATATATGGTCTACACCCATTCAGAAATCCATCTATGCAAGGCTTAAATGCAATGAACTACTTGTCAAAAAGCATGGTACCATCTACAACTGGATTTTTAGATGAGTCGAGCCTATATTTAGTTGCGATCTCTACAACACTTCCCGGTGATCTCAACTCAATTTCAGATTTGAAATTATAAAGCAATTGAAAGTTCTCTTCCCAGCTCCCATATAGATCAACAATAGCTTGTTGTCGACCTTTAAACACGGTGTGATATGAAACTGTGACATTATACTCACTCTGAAGCTTCTTATTTAGGAAGATAGCACTTATATCCGGATACTTCTTCATGATTATTGCCGCTCTTTCAGCCACCCGTCTTTGAGACACCGTACTTGTTTTCTTCCTACTAGTAGAGGCACACATATGCTGCCTCCAACCTAGTCACCTGCGTATGTATAGTTTTTGACGAATTTTTAATTAATCAAGCTGAGCAAAATTCATAGAAATAATGGACAACACATAAAAAAATTATAAAAATATTTGAAATAAAAAATAGCAATGATTTTATACAAAGATTGGACAAGAAAAATAGCAACAGGTGAATAGAAGTATGTACATACCACCACTGTTTTACCCTCTTGCTTCCTTTTAGCTGTAACCTTTCAAGGGCAGTTTCCATTTTCAGAACCCTTACAAACAGCCATATACTTTTTGGGCTGAGACATATTTATCTTGATGTCAAACTCTTTCTTAATAGCATAATTTTTGATTCCATTATGAAGGAATCCATTGAAGGAAAAGTGTCTCCCACAACCATCTTTGGATTATCCCTATCAAAGACAGTGAACTGTTCCTCGGATGTGCCATCATCAACGGCTAAGGCTACACTATCAATGTCTTTGGCATCGACATTCTTGACATCAGCATCAACATGAGCGGCGTTAGCATCATTATCAGCCTCGCACAATAACATGACAATCTCATCTAGCTTTTTCAGTCCAAGCAAATCATACATTTTGTCCTCCTTGACATGAACATCATAATCATATGTTTCATCATGTATCACCAGCATTGACCAATCAACCCCGCCAAAGGTCATCGGCGCCGTGGCTTAAGAACTACCAGGTTGTACATCACCGTTAGCCATACATGACAAGGAAAAAATATCAAGGTCGCGAACAGGTGGTACTCACATGTAATGCAAAATCAATAGGACAAGAATGAAATTGTAGAGGAAAAAAGGTGACGTTACCTCTTAACCGGTTCCATCTTAACTCTTCTGTCCCTCACTCTGTTCGAGTTTCAAGGAAGAAGCATGTTATATCAGCCATTTGCATTGCACAGAATGCATAAAATAAAAATAAGAGCTAGCATCCTTAACAACAAATACTAATATTCAAAATGTCCCGTCATTTGCGGCAGCGATAACACCAAACACTATCAGTTCCATGACCATTATGCATTCATGCGCACACGAGATTAGATTCCAGCTATGGACTACGTCGCATCGAAACATTAGCAACATATTCTGAGCAGATTCGATTCATCATGCTAACATACTGCTATGTATTTGTGAGCGGCTAGCCGGACTTATGATTACGAGTACTACTAAGTACATAGAGAGATTAACATACCATCCAAGTACTAGCTGTGAGCGGCTAGCGGCATGCTGCCAAGTACTAGTATTGCTTACATGGAAAGATTAGAACCAACCCTGAAGACTTGTGAGCGGCTAGCCGGACGTTTGCCCGATATAAATGCTCCGACTCGCCGGTAGTCGACGCACCGGATGATGGGTTCGTCGCCAAGGGTTGAAGAGGCGCTGCCTTATGAGTTGCGACGACTAGGTTTCGATGGAGGCGTGGAGTGATGCACGTAGTTACGAGCGATCATCAGGCTCGTACTTGGTACACGCATATGATGTGTGTACGTGGGATCTTCTTCTTTTTTCCTAGCATTAATCATTCCTCACAATCTAGTCCCCTGGCTATGTTTTGTCAAGAAAAAAAATCAACTTTGTAGTTATAATCAAACTCGAATGAACTTAATAACAAATAGTCAATTTTCCCAATCCAGAAGGTTTTGTGTCTTCTGCCGTTTGCGTTATTCGAATCGGCAAAATTCGTCTGTCTCACTAGCAGTAGGACATGGCTTTCGTTGTAGAAACCACTGGTAAATCTTAAAAAAATGAAAATCAAGAGCATTCATTGATATTCAAGCGGGATTACAATCATTTTTCACACATGAAAGTAAGAGCAACTCCAACGAGCCGACCTAAACTGACGCGTCATATGTTTGCTTTTTGTTTTTTTGATCGACTCGTCTACCCTCTTCTGCATTTGGGTCGACCGTGCTTTCAACGCGTAGACCCAAATCTCCAGGCATACTATTAGAAAGGACTGAGGCTATAGATCGTGTCAGCGGTCATGCCATCGCCTAGAGTTCATGTCGACGTCATGCCAGCAGCCGACATACATTCCAACACACAAAAGACCATCACAGTTCATGTTGGCGCACTTGCGAGCGGCCGACACACTTGTGAACACATAAAAAGGGTCGGGAGTTAACCACGTCATCTCGGTCGTGGTCATGTGGGCACACTAGCCGGCATAAAAAAGATTGACGCTCTCCACAACCATAGATCACTTGTCATCGAACTTGGGAATGTCGTCCTGCATCTTCTCGAACCAAGGCCGCTTCCTCGAGGACACCATGCTCAAGTCCACCTTCATGATCTCCACCCTCGTCATCATGCAAGCGAGCACCACTTCTTTTGCCTTGGTCTTCGCATTGGTGGCCTCGATCTCAAACATCTTCCTTTGCTTCTCCGCCTCCATCTCTAGCTTCTTCTCTTGCTTCTCCGCATCGAGCTCAAGCTTTCTCCATTGGATCTTCATGAAAGCATTCATTTGCTCTTATTTGTCTTGACAACACTTCTCCTCCCACGTGTCCTTCTTGCTCATCATGCCTGCCAAAGTGGCATGCATGGAAATCGAGGTTGCATCACGCGTGTCCTCTTTCTTGGAGTTGGTCTTCCCCCGCGGTTGTGGTGTCTCTCCCTCACCATGCTCCTCGGCGCCTTCTATCCCTCCACACGCCTTGAGGGCGACATATTGCACCTTGAACTTCTCATCCCTGTTGATCACCATCCAATAATGGATGAGGTCGAGGGACTTCTCATGTTGGGTCTTGAATGCCTCAAAAGCTTGGAATGCTTGCAAACAAATATTATGAAAGCATATGGACAAATGGATATGCAAGCACGATGGAAACGAAGATGTATGCATGTTTACCATGTCTTTGATGCCAAAGCCGCTTACAGGACGTCCCTCGATACTCTCAAGGGTGGTACAAAACTTGTTGCACTCTTGTTGTATCAACCTCCAACCCTTGGATATGGGCGCCCACCTACGCTTGCTCTCCATTTGGTACAACGCAGACTTCTTGCGTTCATCAAATTCACGATGAACTCATAGAAAAAAGAAAGATGACTTTTGCTCGGCACCGACCTTGGGGTGTTGTCAACTATCTTTCCAACATTCACACAGGAGCTTGTGTTGGAAATATGCGATAGAGGCAGTAATAAATTATTTATTATCATATTTTCTTGTTCATGATATAATGTTTAGTATTCTTGCTATAATTCTATAGATCGAAAACTTAAATACATGTGTGGATAAGAACACATAAGAGAGACCTTCCGGAACACCCCAGAACACTGAAAAAGGGTAGGTATGTCAGTATGTGGTACGGTAAGTAAACCGATTCCAAGAAATTCCAAAAATATATTTTCTGTTAGTTTTGGTATTTTAGAAAAAAATCCAAAAATAATAAGGAGTCAAGGGGAACCACGAGGGGACCGCGAGCCAACTGGGTGCGGCCAACACCTGGCCCCGCCATGTTGCCTCGTGGGGCCCTCGTGTGCCTCCGTGGCTCTGTTTTCTTCCCGGACATGTATTCTAACCAAGAAAAACAATCATTATATATACTCCCGTATGTTTTGACCACCGCATCGCAAGTTTCTCCTCTGTTCTTTTTTTTGGTTGTTTTCGTGACACATTTAGATCGCCATGACACCCCCAAGCTCTTCTAAGGACAAATTCTACAAGAAGGTCATCAACATTTACCTTTCGGAGGTGATGAAGCACCCTCAAGATATTGAGATGCATGAGGGGAGGGGGGTTCTCCACATCTGGGATGTCCAAGGTCCCAAGAAGGAGGGGAGTGAGAAGTCCTAGCTTGCAGCAGTGGAGCAGGAGATCTTCAAGTGCCAAGGGATGGTTGAACATGGTTTGAGTGCTAATCACTCTATGATCACGGACTTCATCCGGGAGAACAAGTTGGACACAAGGAACGTGGGAGAGGCTCTCCTCAAACTCCAAGAGTGGATCGGATATCTCCAAGCCCAAATATTTGATCTACAAAACCAAAACTATGAGTATGAATCCATGTTTAAGAGGATGAACATTGCTGCCCCTTTCAGGATCCCGGAGACAAGGTCCTCCTTTTATGATGGGGATCTTATGCCCTGGAAAGAGGAGGACAAGCCTGCCACATCATCACCACCATCACCCAAGAAGGACACCTGAGTACATGGGTATGGGCACCACCCTTAGCTTGTTCCGAGTTTGGGGGAGGTGCCCCGGTATCGTATCACCATCACTTTTACCATTACAATCTATCTTAGTTTGCCTTAGTTACTTCGTGATTTAGAGAAATAAATTTTCAGATTTTCCTTAGAGTTTTTGCTTCAAGATCTATCTATCCTTGCAATTGAGTGTGAGAGTTATATAATAGATATTAGTTGAGTTTGTGTGCTTTACTCTCATGCATCTATCTTCACATCATTGAAATAAATGAAATATCAAAGATCATATGCTAATCCCATGGGGAGTAATGACTTCGCATTGAAAAGGTATAAGTGATAAAAGTTGTTGAAAATAAACACACATAGCATTAGTCATTGATACAATCTATGCAAGATTATGATAGAGGAGAGGAGATTCACATATAAATACACTATCTTGGACATCTTTTATGATTGTGAGCCCTTACCAAATATTATATAATGATCAAGTGTTGATGTTGGACATGGTAGACAACATAATGATCATGATAGTTTACATTCACTTACAAGTTTTATGGTCTTGTATCCTTTAACATGTGGTGCTTGCTTTAGATATTTTGCTGGCCAAAATTTTCCGCAATAAGTAGAGATACTACTAGTGCATCCATAACCCCTTAAACCCAGTTTTTTTTCCATGAGAGTCCACCATACCTACCTATGGATTGAATAAGACCCTTCAAGTAAGTTTTCATCGGTGCATCAAGCAATAAAAAATGCTCTTAAATATGTATGACCTTTTATTGCAAGGTAAACTAAGCTTTGTATGATCATGCGATAGCAAGGAATAAAAGTGATAGGGTGCATAATAAATTTTGCTATCATAAGGGGCAATATAAAGTGACGGTCTTTTGCATTAAGAGTTTGCACATCCAAAACCTAAAAGTGCATGACAACCTCTTCTTCCCTCTATGAAGGTCCTATCTTTTATATTCATGAATTTTCTCCTATGCAGGAATCAATAAAGTTTATTCTCATTCCTCTTCTTTTATACTAACTCTATAGTAGCAAGCATCATGTGTTGAGGAAAGATTCATATTTATATGTCCAACTAGATGTAGATGATCATGATTTATTATTGTTGACGTTATCCTTTAAGGTAAATGAGTTGGGTGTCAAATCATTTAATGCCCTATCTTCCTATGTGTCTGATGGAAACATGATCTCCAAAAATATGCCATGAGTGTCAGCAATCATAAAAGACTAAATGGTAGTTGAGTATGTGAACTTGCTAATATGAAAGCTCTTACACAAACTCTCATCTGAAATATGATGAATTATGATTGTCCCAATGACTAGGAGCATGGTTTGTCAATTATCAACCAAGTTTATGCTTCATACTTTAATAATTGTGAATGGATCGTTACTTATTTATGAGAAGCTTTATGATGAAATACTTGCAGCTATGTTAAAGTTCATGATTCTTTCACTCTCGTATACTATTTTTATTGACACCTCTCTCTCAAATTATGTGGTCATTATTATCGAGTTCGGCTTTCGCTTGAGGACAAGCGAGGTCTAATTTGGGGGAGTTGGTACGCCCATTATGCATCATGAAGTCTTATTGATATTTATGATATTCTTGTCCATTATTCCTCATTATGATATAATTATTATGCCTTTCCTCTCTGAATGTGCAAGGTACATCACAAGGAGGGAAATCACTCAAAGTAGAATTTTGGACCTGAAAACTTAGAAAATGCCCAAAAAATCACTAGACTCCAAATGATATGGAATTTCATGGAGAATTTTTGTGGAATATATTTGAATTATTGGGCCAAAAATATACCACAGGGGGCCACCTGCTCGGCACGAGCCAACTGAGCGCGACCCCCCCTAGCCGCACCTTGTTGCCTCATGGTGGCCTAGCCAATCTCCTGAACCTCCTCTTCTCCTATATGGTATGTTGTAACCTAGAAAAAAAATCATAAGCATACCTTCGGGACGAAGCACCACAGTCTCGAGGCCAAACCTGGCCACATGCCCTTTTGCTCTCCAGTAGAGAGATTCTGCCGGGGGAATTCCTCTCCGGGAGGGGGAGATCGAAGCCATCGTCATCATCAATGCTTCCTTATTCGTGGGAGGATCAATATTCATAAACATCTTTACCAGTACCATCTCATCTCCAACCCTACTTCATCTCCTGTATTCAATCTCTGTCTCAAAACCTCAGATTTGTACATGTGGGTTACTAGTAGTGTTCATTACATATCGTAGTTGATGCTTGTTGGATTACTTGGTGAAAGATATTATGTTCAGATCCTCGATCACCATTTTTATACCTCTGATCTTGAACATGTTGTTGAAGTATGAGTAGTTTATATTGTTCCCGAGGACATGGGAGAAGTCTTGTTATAAGTAATCATGTGAAGTTGGTATTCGTTTGATATTTTGATGATGTGTATGTTGTTGCTTCTCTTAGTGGTGTCGTGTGAACGTCGACTACACGACACTTCACCATGTTATGGGCCTAAGGGAAGGCATTGTGTAGTAATAGGTAGATGATGGGTTGCGAGAGTGACAGAAGCTTAAACCCCAGTTTATGCGTTGCTTCATAAGGGACTGATTTGGATCCACACATTTCATGCTATGGTTATCTTAATTCTTCTCTCGTAGTTGCAGATTCTTGCGAGAGGGGGTAATCATAAGTGGGTTGCTTGTTCAAGTAAGAACAACACCTTAGCACCGGTCCACCTACATATCAAATTATCAAAGTAACGAACACGAATCAAGTCAACATGATGAACATGACTAGACAGTAATTCCCATGTGTCCTCGGGAGCGTTTGCTTTATATAAGAGTACTTTCCAGCATGTCCTTTGCTATAAAAAGGATTGGGCTACCTTGTTATCACTGTCACTTACAACATTTGCACAGAATACCTTGCTGAAAACCGCTTGTCATTTCCTTCTGCTCCTCATTGGGTTCAACACTCTTACTTATCGAAAGGACTACGATTGATCCCCTATACTTGTGGGTCATCATCGGGTAGCCCAAGATGGCATATTAAAGCAGGCCAATGTGTGCCATGTCAAAGTCAATGAACTTGGTGAGGTAGTTCCTATGGCTCCCGAAGGTGACGGGAAGACGCACTAACCCCAGGGGCAGTGTGGAGCCGTCTTTCACACCTAAGAACGGACTCGTGGGCATGAGGCGCTTATAGGGCACCTAGAGCACCTCGAAGGTCTCCACGGAAAGCACATTGAGACCTGCATCACCGTCGATGAGAGTCTTGGTAACTGCGATGGTGGGTGCGCACAGAAGAGGAATGGTCCCCACGAGCCTGGTGGACTTGGGGTGGTCGGCGGAGTCGAAAGAGATTGGGAACTACGGCCACTTGAAGGGCGTGGCGACATCGACCCTAAGAAGCACACCATGCACCTCCCAGGAGAACTTCTTGAAGTGGAGATTCAAAGTGGGAGCCTGAGCTCTGCCAAGAATGCACACCACGTCAAGAGGCTCCCCCCTAGTGTCTTCATCAGGCAGATCGTTCTTGCTGACGCGAGGCGGGGCAGTATTGGCTTGAGGGGGTGCGACCTGTTGGGGTGGACGCTGTCAGCTGATACGTCCATTTTACATCATGCTTTTATATTGATATTTATTGCATTATGGGTTGTTATTGCATGTTATGGTACAATACTTACGCCTTTTCTCTCTTATTTTACAAGGTTTACATGAAGAGGGAGAATGCCGGCAGCTGGAATTCGGGACTAGAAAAGGAGGAAATTTGAGATACCTATTCTACACAACTCCAAAAGTCCTGAAAATTTATGGAGAATTATTTTGGAATATATAAAAAAATATAGGGCGAGCAGATACTAGAGGGGGCCCACAAGGAGGTGGTAAGCCTGCCAGGCACGACCACCCCGCCTGGTCGCGCCTAGCAGGCTTGTGACCCACCTGGCAGGTCCCATATGCCCATCTTCTACTGTATGAAGGGTTTTTACATGAAAAAAATCAGAAGGAAGCTTTCAGGATGAAGTGCCGCTGTCTTGAGGCGGAACTTGGACATAACCAATCTAGAGCTCTGGCAGGGCTGTTCTGTCGGGGAAACTTCCCTCCCGGAGGGGGAAATCCAAGCCATCGTCATCACCAATGATCCTCTCATCTAGATGGGGTCAATATCCATCAACATCTTCACCAGCACCATCTCCTCTCCAAACCCTAGTTCATCTCTTGTATCTGATCTTTGTCTCAAACCTCAGATTGGTACCTGTGGGTTGCTAGTAGTGTTGATTACTCCTTGTAGTTGATGCTAGTTGGTTTACTTGGTGGAAGATCATATGTTCAAATCCTTTATGATAATTAATACTCCTCTTATTATGAACATGAACATGCTTTGTGAGTAGTTACGTTTGTTCCCGAGGACATGGGATAAGTCTTGTTATAAGTAATCATGTGAATTTGGTATTCGTTCGATATTTTGATGAGATGTATGTTGTCTCTCCTCTAGCGGTGTTATGTGAACATCGACTACATAAAACTTCACCATTATTTGGGCCTAGGGGAAGGCATTGAGAATTAATAAGTAGATGATGGGTTGCTTGAGTGATAGAAGCTTAAACCCTAGTTCATGCATTGGTTCGTAAGGGGCTGATTTGGATCCATATGTTTCATGCTATGGTTAGATTTATCTTAATTATTCTTCCATAGTTGCGGATGCTTGCGAGAGGGGTTAATCATAAGTGGGAGATTTGTCTAGGTAAGGGCAGCACCCAAGCACCGGTCCACCCACATATCAAATTATCAAAGTAACGACCGCAAACCAAATGAGCATGATGAAAACCAGCTTGACAGAAATTCCCATGTGTCCTCGGGAGCGCTTTGCTTTATATAAGAGTTTGTCCAAGCCTGTCCTTTTCTACAAAAAGGATTGGGCTACCTTGCTGCACCTTTGCTACACTTGTTACTCATTACAAATTATCTTATCACAAAACTATCTGTTACCGATAATTTCAGTGCTCGAAGAGAATACCTTACTAGAAACTGCTTGTCGTTTCCTGCTACTCCTCGTTGGGTTCAACACTCTCACTTATCAAAAGTACTATGATAGATCCCCTATACTTGTGGGTCATCTAGACTCTTTTCTAGTGCCGTTGTCGGGGAGCGAAGCGCCTTTTTTAAGTGGAATCTCGTAAGGAAAAATTTATAGTGTGCTAAAATTTACCGTCACTTGTTACTATGGAAAGTAATCCTTTGAGGGGCTTGTTCGGGGTATTTTCACCTCGACCGTAAACACAAAGAGTTGTCCCTCGACCTATCGAACCTACTGAAAATATTTATAATGAAATTCCTTCGGGTATGATAGAGAAACTGCTGGCTAATCCTTATGCAGGAGATGGAACACTACATCCTGATTTGCATCTAATCTATGTGGATGAAGTTTGTGGATTATTTAAGCTTGCAGGTCTGCCCGAGGATCACGACAAGAAGAAGGTCTTTCCTTTATCTTTGAAGGAGAAGGCGTTGACATGATATAGGCTATGTGATGATATTGGATCATGGAGCTACAACTGTTTGAAGATGGAATTTCACTAGAAGTTCTATCCTATGCATCTAGTTCATCGTGATCGGAATTATATCTATAATTTTTGGCCCGTGAAGGATAAATAATTGCTCATGCTTGGGGGAGTCTTAAGTCAATGTTATATTCAAGCCCCAATCATGAGCTCTCGAGAGAAATTATTATTCAGATTTTTTATGCTCGGCTTTCTCATAATGACCAATCCATGCTCGATACTTCTTGTGCTCGTTCCTATATGAAGAAGTATATTGACTTCAAATGGGATTTATTGGAAAGAATTAAACACAACTCTAAAGATTGGGAACCTGACGAAGGTAAGGAGTCAGGTATGAACCTTAAGTTTGATATTGTTAAATCCTTCGTAGACACCGATGCTTTTCGTGAATTTAGCACTAAATTTGGACTTGACTCTGAGATAGTAGCTTCTTTTTGTGAATATTTTGCTGCTCATGTTGGTCTCCCTAAGGTTAAGTGGTTTAAATATTGTCCTCCCATTGAAGTTAAAGTAGTTGAATCTATTAAACTTGAAGAGTAAACTATTACTTACAATGTTGATCCTGTTATTCCTCTTGCTTATATTGAAAGACCACCTTTCCCTGTTAGAATAAAGGAACATGCTAAAGCTTCAACTGTGGTTCGTAAGAGCTGTGCTAGAACACCTACACCCCCTAAGAAAATTAAAGTTGAGCCTAGTATTGCTATGGTTAAGGATCTCTTAGTTGATAATATTGATGGGCACGTTATTCAATTTTGTGATGAAGCTGCTAGAATTGCTAAACTTGATGCTAAAGATAAACATAGACCTATTGTTGACACGCCTGTTGTTTTTGCTAAAATAGGAGATCATTGTTATCATGGCTTATGTGATATGGGTGCTGGTGTGAGTGCAATTCCCTTTACCTTATATAAAGAGATTATGAATGATATTGCACCAGCTGAGTTAGAGGAAATTAGTGTTACAATTAAGCTTTCTAATAGAGATACTATATCACCAGTTGGGATTATTAGAGATGTTGAAGTATTGTGTGGGAAAATAAAATATCCTACTGGTTTTCCTGTTCTTGGCTCCCCACAAGATGATTTTTGTCCCATTATATTTGGTAGACCCTTCTTGAATACCGTTAATGCCAGGATAGATTGCGAGAAGGAAACTATTACCGTAAGTTTTGGGGATACGTCTCATGAGTTTAATTTCTCTAAATTTCGTAGACAACCCCATGATAAAGAATTGTCTAGTAAGGATGAAATTATTGGTCTTGCTTCTATTGCTATGCCTCCTACTGATCCCTGAGAACAATATTTGCTAGACCATGAAAATGATATGCATATGAATGAAAGGAATGAAATAGACAAGATTTCTTTGATCAACATCCTATTCTGAAACACAACTTGCCTGTTGAAATACTTGGGGATCCTACTCCACCCAAGGGTGATCCTGTGTTTGAGCTTACAAAATTACCGGATACTCTGAAATATGCTTACCTTGATGAAAAGAAGATATATCCTGTTATTATTAGTGCTAACCTTTCAGAGCATGAAGAACAAAGATTATTGAAAACTCTAAGGAAGCATCATGCTGCTATTGGATATACTCTTGATGACCTTAAGGGCATTAGTCCCACTCCATGTCAGCATAAAATTAAAATGGAGCCCGATGCTAAACCAGTTGTTGATCACCAACGACGGTTAAATCGTAAAATGAAGGAAGTGGTAAGAAATGAAATATTGAAGCTTCTGGAGGCAGGTATAATTTACCCTATTGCTGATAGTATATGGGTTAGTCCCGTTAATTGTGTCCCTAAGAAAGGAGGTATTACCATAGTTCCTAATGATAAAAATGAATTGATCCCGCAAAGAATTGTTACATGATATAGAATGGTAATTGATTTTAGGAAATTAAATAAAGGTACTAGAAAAGATCATTACCCTCTACCTTTTATTGATCAAATGCTAGAAAGACTATCCAAACACACACATTTCTGCTTTCTAGATGGTTATTCTGGTTTCTCTCAAATATCCGTGTCAAAAGAGGACCGAGAGAAGACCACTTTTACCTGCCCTTTTGGTACCTTTGCTTATACACGTATGCCTTTTGGTTTATGCAATGCACCTGCTACCTTTCAGAGATGTATGACTGCTATATTCTCTGATTTTTGTGAAAGGATTGTTGAGGTTTTCATGGATGATTTTTCCGTTTACGGAACTTCTTTTGATGATTGTTTGAGCAACCTTGATCGAGTTTTGCAGAGATGTGAGGAAACTAATCTTGTCTTGAATTGGGAGAAGTGCCACTTTATGGTGAATGAAGGTATTGTCTTGGGACATAAAATTTTCGAAAGAGGTAGTGAAGTTGACAAAGCTAAAGTTGATGCTATTAAAAAATGTTGTGTCCTACGGATATCAGAGGTATAAGGAGTTTCCTTGGTCCTGTTGGTTTCCATAGGAGATTTATTAAAGACTTCTCTAAGATTTCTAGGCCACTCACTAATCTCTTGCAAAAAGATGTTCCATTCATTTTTTAAGATGATTGTGTAGAAGCTTTTGAAATTCTTAAGAATGCCTTGATTTCTACTTCTGTAGTTCAACCACCTGATTGGAACCTACCCTTTGAAATTATGTGTGATGCTAGTGATTATGTCATTGGTGTTGTTCTAGGAAGAGTTGATAAGAAATTAAATGTTATTCATTATGATAGCAAAACTCTAGACAATGCTCAAAGAAACTATGCCACCACTGAAAAAGAATTTTTAGCAGTTGTGTTCGCTTGTGATAAGTTTAGACCCTATATTGTTGATTCTAAAGTAACCATTCACATTGATCATGCTACTATTAAATATCTTATGGAAAAGAAAGATGCTAAACCTAGAGTTATCAGGTGGGTTCTTCTGCTACAAGAATTTGATTTGCATATTGTTGATAGAAAGGGTGTTGATAACCCCGTAGCAGATAATGTCTAGGTTAGAGAATGTCCTTGATGACCCACTACCTATTGATGATAGCTTTCCTGATGAACAATTAGCTGTCATAAATGCTTCTCGTAATTCTCCTTGGTATGCTGATTATGCTAATTACATTGTCGCTAAATTTATACCGCCTAGTTTCACATACCAACAAAAGAAAAAGTTCTTCTATGATTTAAGACATTAGTTTTGGGATGACCCACACCTTTATAAAGAAGGAGTAGATGGTGTTATTAGACATTGTGTACATGAGCATGAACAGGAACAGATCCTACACAAGTGTCATTCTGAGGCCTACGGAGGACACCACGCTGGAGATAGAACTGCACATAAGGTATTACAATCTGGTTTTTATTGGCCTACTCTCTTCAAGGATTCTTGCAAGTTTGTCTTGTCATGTGATGAATGTCAAAGAATTGGCAATATTAGTAGACGTCAAGAAATGCCTATGAATTAGTCTCTTGTTATTAAACCATTTGATGTTTGGGGTTTTGATTATATGGGACCTTTTCCAACGTCCAATGCGTATACTCATATTCTAGTTGTTGTTGATTATGTTACTAAGTGGGTAGAAGCTATTCCAACTAGTAGTGATGATCATAACATCTCTATTAAGATGCTTAAGAAAGTTATTGTCCCTAGATTTGGAGTCCCTAGATATTTAATGACTGATGGTGGTTCACATTTTATTCATGGCGCTTTCCGTAAATTGCTTGCTAAGTATGATGTTAATCATAGAATTGCATCTCCTTATCATCCTTAGTCTAGTGGTCAAGTAGAATTAAGCAATAGAGAAATCAAATTGATCTTACAAAGACGGTTAATAGATCTAGGAAGAATTGGTCTAAGAAACTTGACGATGCACTATGGGCATATAGAACTGCTTACAAGAACCCTATGGGTATGTTTCCGTATAAAATGGTTTATGGTAAAGCATGTCACTTACCTCTAAAACTAGAGCATAAAGCTTATTGGGCAATCAAAGAGCTCAACTATGATTTCAAACTTGCTGGTGAGAAGAGGTTATTTGACATTAGCTCACTTGATGAATGGAGAACCCAGGCCTATGAGAATGCCAAGTTATTTAAAGAGAAAGTTAAGAGATGGCATGATAAAAGGATACAAAAGCATGAATTCAATGTAGGTGACCATTTGTTTCTATACAATTCTCGGTTAAGATTTTTTGCAGGAAAACTTCTCTCTAAATGGGAAGGGCCTTACATTGTCGAGGAAGTATATCATTCCGGTGCCATCAAGATCAACAACGTTGAAGGCACAAATTTGAAGGTGGTAAATGGGCAAAGAATCAAATATTATATATCAGGTACTCCCATAAATGTTGAAACCAATGTTATTAATACCATAACTCCGAAGGAGTATATTAGGGAGACCTACCGGAACGTTTCAGACTCCGAAAAGGAATAGGTATGTGGTACGGTAAGTAAACTGACTCCAAAACTTTCCCAATAGCAATTTTACTCAGTTTTGGAATATTTAAAAAATTAGGAAAATAAAAAATAGTCCGAAAGACACACAAGGAGGTGACAAGCCTGCTAGGCGCGGCCACCCCCTGGGCACGCCTAGGGGGCTTGCCACCACCCCGTGCACCCTTCGGACTCCGTTTTCTTGTGGTACACTCCTTTGGGTCGGCAAAAAATCATTATATAATCTCCCGAAGGTTTGGACTTTCGTATCACGACAATACCTCCTGTTTTCGTTTTGAGTTGTTTCTGCAGCAAATTTAGAGCAAGATGTCATCCCAAGTGTCTAATGGGGAGACCTATATATCGCATTATCTTGCCAATCCCAAGCTCTACGGGGACCTAGATCCTTATGGATTATTCTCGGAGGAGGAACAAGAAGACAAGTACAGGGAGGAAAGCTCAGATGAATAGGAGACTCCTTTGCCTCAACTGAGAGATATGCACGTGGAGTTCAGGAAATCAAGCCTCCCAAACACAAGAAGAAAACCCAAAGTTCTATTTATCCCTTCTCATTTTTGTAGGAGAGCAAGGAAGAATTATGTCAAAGGATATTGAAGCTCGAGCAGGAAGTGTTGGAAATATGCCCTAGAGGCAATAATAAAATGGTTATTATTGTATTTCCTTGTTCATGATAATTGTCTATTGTTCATGCTATAATTGTATTAACCGGAAACCGTAATGCATGTGTGAATACATAGACCACAATGTGTCCCTAGTGAGCCTCTAGTTGGCTAGCTCATTGATCAATAGATGGTCACGATTTCATGACCATGGACATTGGATGTCGTTGATAACGGGATCACATCGTTAGGAGAATGATGTGATGGACAAGACCCAATCCTAAGCATAGCACAAGATCGTGTAGTTCGTCTACTAAAGCTTTTCCAATGTCAAGTATCATTTCCTTGGACCATGAGATTGTGTAACTCCCGGATACCGTAGGAATGCTTTGGGTGTGCCAAACGTCACAACGTAACTGGGTGGCTATAAAGGTGCACTATGGGTATCTCCGAAAGTGTCTGTTGGGCTGGCACGAATCGAGACTAGGATTTGTCACTCCGTATGACGGAGAGGTATCTCTGGGCCCACTCGGTAAGGCATCATCATAATGAGATCAATGTGACTAAGGAGTTATCCACGGGATGATGTGTTGTGGAATGAGTAAAGAGACTTGCCGGTAACGAGTTTGAACAAGGTATAGGGATACCGACGATCGAATCTCGGGCAAGTATCATACCGGTAGACAAAGGGAATTGTATACGGGATTGATTGAATCCCTGACATCGTGGTTCATCCGATGAGATCATCGTGGAGCATGTGGGAGCCAACATGGGTATCTAGATCCCGCTGTTGGTTATTGACCGGAGAGGTGTCTCGGTCATGTCTACGTGTCTCCCGAACCCGTAGGGTCTACACACTTAAGGTTCGATGACGCTAGGGTTATAGGGAAATAGTGGAGATGGTTACCGAAGGTTGTTCAGAGTCCCGAATGAGATCCCGAACGTCACGGGGAGTTCCGGAATGGTCCGGAGACAAAGATTGATACATAGGAAGTGAGGTTACCGGAAATGTTTCGGGCGTCACCGGTAACGTATCGGGACCACCGGAAGGGTTCCGGGGGTCCACCAAGTGGGGCCACTTTCCCCAGAAGGCTTCATGGGCCACAAGTGGGAGGGAACCGGCCCCTAGGTGGGCTGGTGCGCCCCCACAAGGGCCTAAGGCACATCAAGGGAAGAGAGGGGGCAAACCCTAGGCTCAGATGGGCCTAAGGCCCACCTAGGGCGTCGGCCACCCCTCTCTCCCTCTGGCCGCCGTACTAGATCAGATCTGGTGGCTACCGTACCACCCTACGGTGGAAACCCTAGGGCGCAACCCTCCCTCCTCCTCCGATATATAGTGGTGCGCTTGGGGCTGTTTGAGACACTCATCTCTCTCTCCCACGGCGCAGCCCTACTCCTCCCTCTCCTCGTCCTCCCTAGTGCTTAACGAAGCTCTGCCGGAGTACCACGCAGCTCCACCGTCACCATGCCGTCGTGCTGCCAGAGCTCTCCCTCAACTTCTCCTTCCTCCTTTCTGGATAAAGGCGTAGGAGACGTCACCGGGCTGCATGTGTGTTGAATGCGGAGGCGCCGTTGTTCGCCGCTAAGATTGGAGTGCACCGCGATCTGAATTGCTACGAGTATGAATCCACCAACCGCGTTCTTGTAACGCTTCCCCTTAGCGATCTTGAAAGGTATGAAGATGCACTCTCCCCTTACTCGTTGTTGGTTTCTCCATAGATAGATCTTGGTGAACACGTAGGAAGTTTTTTGATTTACTACTACGTCTCCCAACAGTGGCATCATGAGCTAGGTCTATGCATAGAATCTATGCACGAGTAGAACACAAAGCACTTGTGGGCGTCGATCTTGTTAATTTGCTTACCACTACTAGTCTTATCTTGATTGGGCGGTATTGTGGGATGAAGCGGCCCGGACCAACTTTACACGTACGCTTACGTGAGACCGGTTCCACCACCTAACATGGACTTGTTGCATAAGGTGGCTAGCGGGTGTCTGTCTCTCCCACCTTAGTCAGATTGGATTCGATGAAAAGGGTCCTTATGAAGGGTAAATAGCAATTGGCATATCACGTTGTGGTTTTGGCATAGGTAAGAAACGTTCTTGCTAGAAACCTATAGCAGCCACGTAAAAACTTGCAACTACAAATTAGAGAACGTCTAACTTGTTTTTGCAGCATATGCTTTGTGATGTGATATGGCCAAAGGATGTGATGTGTGAGATTGATCATGTTCTTATAATAGGATTCACGACTTGCATGTCGATGAGTATGACAACCGGCAGGAGCCATAGGAGTTGTCTTATTTTATTGTATGACCCGCGTGTCAATCATAAACACCATGTAATTACTTTACTTTATTGCTAAACGTTAGCCATAGTAGTAGAAGTAATAGTTGGCGAGACAACTTCATGATGACACGATGATGGAGATCATGATGATGGAGATCATGGTGTCGTGCCGGTGACAGCGATGATCATGGTGCCCCGAAGATGGAGATCAAAGGAGCAAGATGATATTGGCCATATCATGTCACTATATTGATTGCATGTGATGTTTATCATGTTTACATCTTATTTGCTTAGAACGACGGTAGTAAATAAGATGATCTCTCAATAAAATTTCAAGAAAGGTGTTCACCCTAACTGTGCACCATTGCTAAGGATTGTTGTTCCGAAGCACCATGTGATGATCGGGTGTGATAGGTTCTAACGTTCGCATACAATGGGTGTAAGCCAGATTTACACACGCGAAACACTTAGGTTGACTTGACGAGCCTAGCATGTACAGACATGGCCTCGGAACACGGAAGACAGAAAGGTCGAACATGAGTCGTATAGAAGATACGATCAACATGGAGATGTTCACCATGGATGACTAGTCCGTCTCACGTGATGATCAGATACGGGCTAGGTGACATGGATCATGTATCACTTGGATGACTAGAGAGATGTCTATCTAAGTGGGAGTTCATTAAATAATTTGATTATGTGAACTTAATTATCATGAACTTAGTCTAAAATTGTCTTTACAATCTATATTGTAGATCCAATGGCCAACGCTAATGTCACCCTCAACTTCAACGCGTTCCTAGAGAAAACCAAGCTGAAAGATGATGGAAGCAACTATGCAGACTGGGTCCGTGGCTTGAGGATCATCCTCATAGCTTCCAAAAGATTGTATGTCCTTGATGCACCGCTAGGTGACCCACCCATTTTCCCAACGGACCAAGACGTTACGAACGCTTGGTAGTCATGCTATGATGATTACTCCCTTGTTCAGTGCGACATGCTTTACAGTTTAGAACCGGGGCTCCAAAAGCGTTTTGAGCAACACAGAGCATATGAGATGTTCCAAGAGCTGAAACTGGTTTTCCAAGCTCATGCCCGGGTCGAGAGATATGAAGTCTCCGACAAGTTCTTTAGCTGTAAGATGGAGGAGAATAGTTCTGTCAGTGAGCACATACTCAAAATGTCTGGGTTGCACAACCGTTTGACTCAGCTGGGAGTTAATCTCCCGGATGACTCGGTCATTGACAGAATCCTCTAGTCGCTTCCACCTAGATACAAGAGCTTTGTGATGAACTACAACATGCAGGGTATGGAGAAGTCCATTCCCGAGTTGTACTCGATGCTGAAATCAGCGGAGGTCGAGATCAAAAAGGAGCATCAAGTGTTGATGGTGAATAAGACCACTAGTTTCAAGAAAGGCAAGGGTAAGAAGAACTTCAAGAAGGACGACAATGTTGTTGCCGCGCCCGGTAAGCAAGTTGCCGGGAAGAAGAACAAGAATGGACCCAAGCCTGAGACTGAGTGCTTTTATTGCTAGGGTACCGGTCACTGGAAGCGGAACTGCCCCAAGTACTTAGCGGATAACAAGGCCGACAACGTTAAAGGTATATGTGATATACTTCTTATTGATGTGTACCTAACCAGCGCTCGTAGTAGCTCCTGGGTATTTGATACCGGTGCAGTTGCTCACATTTGTAACTCCAAGCAGGAGCTGTGGAATAAGTGGAGGTTGGCAAAGGACGAGGTGACGATGCGCGTCAGGAATGGTTCCAAGGTCGATGTGATCGCCGTCGGCACGCTAACTCTACATCTACCTTCGAGATTAGTTTTAAACCTTAATAATTGTTATTAGTACCAGCTTTGAGCATGAACATCGTATCTGGATCTCGCTTGATGCGAGATGGCTACTCATTTAAATCTGAGAATAATGGTTTTTCTATTTATATGAGAGAAATGTTTGATGGTCATGCCCCGCTTGTCAATGGTTTACTTTTGTTGAATCTCGAACGTGATGTTACACATGTCCATAGTGTGAGTACCAAAAAGTGTAAGGTTGATAACAATAGTCCCACTTACATGTGGCACTGGCGCCTTGGTCATATTGGTGTCAAACGCATGAAGAAGCTCCATGCTGATGGACTTTTGGAGTCTCTTGATTTTGAATCATTGGCACGTGCGAACCATGCCTCATGGGCAAGATGACCAAGACTCCATTCTCCGGAACAATCGAGCGAGCAACTAACTTGTTGGAAATAATACATACCGATGTATGCGGTCCAATGAGCGTCGAGGCTCGCGGTGGCTACCGTTATGTTCTCACCCTCACTGATGACTTGAGAATATATGGGTATGTCTACTTAATGAAACACAAGTGTGAAACCTTTGAAAGGTTCAAGGAATTTCAGAGTGAGGTAGAGAATCAACATGACAGGAAAATAAAGTGCCTACGATCTGATCGTGGCGGAGAATATTTAAGTCACGAGTTTGGCACACACCTAAGGAAATGTGGAATTGTTTCACAACTCACGCTACCTGGCACACCTCAGCGAAATGGTGTGTCTGAACGTCGTAATCGCACTCTATTGGATATGGTGCGATATATGATGTCTCTTACCGACTTACCGCCATCATTTTGGGGATATGCATTAGAGATTGTCACATTACTTTAAATAGGGCACCGTCAAAGTCCGTTGAGACGACACCGTATGAATTATGGTTTGGAAAGAAACCTAAGCTGTTGTTTCTAAAAGTTTGGGGATACGATGCTTATGTGAAGAAACTTCAACCTGAGAAGCTCAAACCCAAAGCGGAAAAGTGCGTCTTCATAGGATATCCCAAAGAGACTATTGGGTATACCTTCTACCTCAGATCCGAAGTCAAAGTCTTTGTTGCCAAGAATGGATCCTTTCTCGAGAAAGAGTTTCTCTCGAAAGAAGTAAGTGGGAGGAAAATAGAACTTGATGAGGTAATTGTACCTCCACTCGAATCGGAGAGTAGCGCAGCATAGGAAGTTGTTTCTATGGAGCCTACACCGGCTGGAGAGGAAGTTAATGATGATGATCATGAAACTTCAGATCAAGTTACTATTGAACGATGAAGGTCCACTAGGACACGTTCCGCACTAGAGTGGTACGACAACCCTGTCCTAGAGATCATGTTGTTGGACAACAGTGAACCTTCGAACTATGAAGAAGTGATGGCGGGCCCGAATTCCAACAAATGGCTTGAAGCCATGAAATCCGAGATAGGATCCATGTATGAGAACAAAGTGTGGACGTTGGTGGACTTGACTGATGATAAGCGAGCCATTGAAAATAAATGGATCTTTAAGAAGAAGTCTAACGCGGATGGTAATGTGACCGTCTATAAGGCTCGGCTTGTCGCTAAGGGTTATTGACAAGTTCAAGGAGTTGACTACGATGAGACTTTCTCACCCGTAGCGATGCTGAAGTCTGTCCGAATCATGTTAGCGATTGCTGCATTTTATGATTATGAGATCTAGCAAATGGACGTCAAAACGACATTCCTTAATGGCTTCCTTAAGGAAGAATTGTATATGATGCAGTCGGAAGGTTTTGTCGATCCTAAAGAAGCTAACAAAGTATGCAAGCTCCAGCGCTCCATCTATGGGCTGGTGCAAGCATCTCGGAGTTGGAACATTCACTTTAATGAGGTGATTAAAGCGTTTGGGTTTGTACAGGTTTATGGAGAACCCTGTATTTACAAGAAAGTGAGTGGGAGCTTTGTAGCATTTCTCATATTATACGTGGATGACATACTAATAATGGGAAATGATATAGAACTTTTGGAAAGTGTAAAGGCCTGCTTGAATAAATGTTTTTCAATGAAGGACCTTGGAGAAGCTGCTTACATATTAGGTATTAAGATCTATAGAGATAGATCAAAACACCTCATAGGTCTTTCACAAAGCACATACCTTGAAAAGATATTGAAGAAGTTCAATATGGATCAGTCCAAGAAGGGGTTCTTGCCTGTGTTACAAGGTGTGAGATTGAGTACGACTCAATGCCCGACCACGACAAAAGATAGAGAAGAGATGAGTGTCATCCCCTATGCTTCATCCATAGGCTCTATTATGTATGCCATGCTATGTACCAGACCTAATGTGAACCTTGCCATAAGTTTGGTAGGGAGGTACCAAAGTGATCCCGGAGTGGAACACTAGACAGTGGTCAAGAATATCCTGAAGTATGTGTGTGACAACCCAAGTGATGTCCCTACCTTGTTGGGCATGTATCTTAAGTGAACCTTGTTGCCATGAGTTTAATGTTATGAGTTGAACCTTTTTATGCCATGTCTTGTGCTTGCATTCATGCATCATGCATCATACCATTCATCATGCCATGCCTTATTTGTGATGTGACCTTGTGGTGGTTGGTTGTGATATTGTGTTGTGTGATGTGGTAGGAGTGTATGTGGTGCATCTACTTCTCCTTTCCCCTCTCTTTTCTTTTTAACTAAAGCCAACCAATGCCCCCCTTTTCCATTCCCTTGTTTTTTTATCATTGGTATTAACTTGCTAATAAAATCGTTTTAAAATGTTCAGGAGGTAGTCAATAATATTTTAAGCCTGTGTGAGTAGTTCTTTTGATGTTTTGAGCTTAATGTATTTGGGGTTTAAATATAACATAGGGCTATGTTACTTTGTTTATTAAATATACTTGCTTTAAAAATCCACTTAATAATTTTATCAAATAGCACACATTTTCTTCTTTGCAAAAGTATATTTGTTCTGGCAAAAACCCTTTGATTTTCCCTAGGGGTTTTATTTTGTGTGGCTGTTTGTATTTAATAAAAAAAACTCTTATTTGTTTCCTGAGTGAGAGAGAGTTGATAGTGGGCCTCCTGTCCTTCCCGTGCGGCCCAGCAGTAGTGCTAGCAGCCCAGCCTGCCTCCCCTCGCTGCGTGCATTTGTTCTCATGTACGACAAGGCATCGACAACAGCCACGTCGGCTTGCTGGTCGATTTGACGGCCGACGGCGCCCCTAGCCGCCTATTAAGCGCGCCCCCTTGCCCTAGCCTTTCCCCTCTCTCCATTCTTCCCCTCTCCTTGCCGTGCCACCGCCAGGTGAGTTAGCCAAGCTCATGCCGTCGCTGTGTCCGTCGTGCTCCGGCCGAGCAACAACTCATGCCCGGAGGTAGCTCCTCGCCGCATCTCCGTCCCTCTGGTGCGCGGGAAAGACCCCTCTCGTGCTCCTCTTCTTCCCCGTCGACCGAGAGGTGCCAAGGGAGTCGTCTTCTTCACCCCTTTTTCTCTGCAGCCCGGATCAGATTCAGCCGTCGAAATCTTCTTCCTCCTCGCGTCGCCTCATCGAGCCCCGAGCCTCCTCTCCTTGTCCTAGGTAAGGAGGTACGACCCCTCCTTCTATTCCCCCTTGCTAGCTCATCATTCGACTTGTGTGCCTGTAGATCTGATCATGCCATGTTCGCGCTCCCATTGCTCTGGTCAAGCTGCAGTTTTTTTTTGCAAAGTGTGTGTGGTGGCGTTGTTTCGTGGGTGGCCTCGTGCCTCTCGGCTGTGTAGTTTCCTCTGCATGCTCGTGCAGTCCCCGTTTTGGTTGCTGCAAGGGCTAGCTGCAGCCTAGCGCCGCCTTGTGCTCCGATGCCGCCATGGCCAGGAGTCTACAGACTCCTTGCGCGTCATCCTGCCCTGCCTCGTTTCCTCCATTCTAGCCTGGAGACGGGTTCCCCATAGATCCCGCAGCCCCGCCGGCTGTTCCCCTTGCCGGAGGTGGCCGGAGCTAGCCCCCAGCCGCCACGTTGTTCTCAGTTGTCGAGATATTAGAGAAGGAAGCCAGTCTCCCTGAGTCGAGTGATAAGAGCCGCGCCCCTCATAGTAGAAGAGATCCCTCCTAGCCCGTCTGGTAGGGTTGCACGTCTCCCACGGGGGAGACTCAGGTTCGATCCCCGCGGGCACAAAGTCTCCCCCTTTTTCCTTTTTTGAGTGGCTAGTGTGGTGTGGTGTGTTCAGATCCGGTGTGAGGACCGGATCCAGTGTCCAGTGTGGTGTGTATGTGCGATCCCGTGCGGCTGCGTGGTGGATCCCATGTAGTTGCGCGTGTGGAGTGGTGTGTGCTGCTGTGTGGTGGATCCCCTGTGGTTGGGCAGATCTGGTGTGGTGTGTGTGTGGCAGAGTGTATGTGTGTATGTATGTGCTAGTGTGTGTGTGTGTGTGTATGACAGTGGGCCTGGCCCCACATGTCATCCATAGAGGGGCCCTGGTGAGTATGCCAGGTGGGCCCCCCCGTTATTGTTGTTTTCTTAATTGTGTAATGTTTTTATTTGTTTTAATGGATATTTTCCAATTCTATTATTAATCCAAATCTGGACATGCACATTTTTGCACATGATCAGTATTTTAAGTAAGTTTTCACTTATATGGAGTAGATGATGTTTTGCTATGTAGTTTGTGTCATGATGCTACATGTGACCATATGGGTATAATATATGATTTTGGGGTCGAATCACCCAAGGAATCCATTGGTGCAATTAGAATTCACTTTTGAGCAAGTTTATAAAACTGTCATTTTCTGCTGTGATGCTATTTTGTCATTTTTGCATGATTTAATCCATGCTTGCTTTGGGGCATGTGCGAACATGGAAGTGTTAGTGTTTCATTCCTATTATGCCATGGTATTTTTGTTTGACATGAGAATCACCCATATAAGTGGGAAACTTTCTACAAAGTAGCTAACTTGATGTTGCTGTTTTCACCATGCTAAATATTTCTAAGTCTGAGAATCTGCTGTTATTTTTATGCCATGAAGAGTGGTTGCCATCTTGTGATATGTTGAGAATCAGCTCATGCTCAGTGCTAGTGTTTTGAAGTAGATGTTGTCTACTATCATCCTGTTAATTTTCATGCCATGAGGTGGTCTCAAACACCTTTAACTTCTTCTGTCAACATGCTACCAGATTAACTCAGATTCCAGAAAACTGTTATTTTCACCAAGTCCCAGAAATCTGTTTCATCATGCCAACTTGTGAGCGTCATGCTTATTGATGTGTGCCTCCTTTCCAGATTGTGTAGTTGGATAAGTTGATAAGTATGTTATGTAGTTTCTGTCAATGCCTTGTTTGTGGTTGTAGGATTCCTGTAGCTCAAGTTGTTAGCTGTGAAAGTTGCTATGTTGCTGTTTTATGACAGATTGTTGTTTTAATGTTTTGTGACTTGTGGGAGCTATGCTCCATGGAATTGCTTGATATTTGGCTCTATTGTGGTTGTGTTTTCATTGCCTAACCAGTGGATACCTTGGAATGCCAAGGAATAGCCCAGGTCTATCTTGTCTTGTGTTTTGCCTTCGTATCTTGTTGAGAGCGTATTGTGAGAACCGTAACTCCGTTTCTTAAGTTCTTCATATGCTTTTTTTATCATTTTCACAGGATGCATCCATATTTGCCATGTTCATGCATGTCTAAATAACTTAACATAGGGATCTGTCCAGATTCATTAATAACCAATCCTTGCATGTGAAACATGACTAGTTAGGATTGTCATGCTAAAAACTCTTCAACTAAGCATGCATCATTCTTGCTTGTGCATTGCACCATGGTTGTTTGTTTATTCTTGCTGTTTATTTTGGGTAGACGCGAACGTTGAACCTGAGTACGAAGAGCCAGGCGAGTACAACTACGAGGATCCCGCTACTTGTTCCACTGAAGAACCAACAAGCAAGATGATCGTACCCGGATCCCGATACTATTTTCTCTTGCTAGTGTCTCGCTCTTATCATTAAAATTGCGCTACCTACCACCTGAATGTTAGCCTCCTAATTGCCATGATAGCCTCTAGCCCTCCACATCCTAGCAAACCTTTGGTTGGCTAAGTTACTGCTGCTTAGCCCTCTTATAGCGTTCTTAGTTGCAGGTGTAGGTTGTTCCATGTGATAACATGGATTTGGCATAACACAATATTATCTATTATTCAATTTAATGCACATATATATCTTGGTATTGGTGGAAGGCTTGGCCTTTTGCTAGGTGTTTTGTTCCGCTGTTATCGCCATAGTTTCTTGTTACCGGTGTTATGTTTCCATACTTTGCGCTCCTAACATGCTCGGGGTTGTTATGGGGACACCCTTGGCTATTCGGTTAAGATTAGAACTTGTCTCGCAAGACCCAACTTTGGTACTACATTTGCTTAATAACTTCATAAAATTTGCATAGGGCTTTGCAACCCCATGGATAATTAATCAACCCCCGGGCCAGTGCTCCTCATGAGTGTTGGTCCAAACTAGATCCACTTGCGGGGCCACCTTGGGGCAACTCGAGTGATTTCTATCCGGCCGCCGTACGTAGTGTTCACCCGGTCGTGTCCTGAGAACGAGATACGCGACTCTTATTGGGTTCGTCGACACGCCGGGAGGTCTTGCTAGATTTGTTTTACCTTTATCGAGTGTCTTGCGTGTGGGCTCTGACTTTCTTCGGGTTATCTCGAGGTGTTGGAATTCCTTTGGAGTTACCTATGATGATCACGAGATCTGTGGTCGAGGCTATTCCCGCAGAGTGTGGTTAATTTGTGATGGACTAGTTGGAGCACCCCTACAGGGTCAAATCTTTCGGAAAGCCGTGCCCGCGGTTATGTGGCAACTTGGATGTTTGTTTAACACCCGATTATAGTAAAATTGAAGTAAACTCTAATAAAATACACCAACGGTGTGAGTAACCGTGATCGTCTCTGCTCGTGAACATGATCCGAGAGAGAACACAGTGGGGTTATGATTGACGTAAGTGTTCAGGATCTCATAGAGGTCATCCTAGATTCGATCGTTCATCGTAGGCCACTCACATTTATCTTCATGTTACGTAAGTTTAGCCACCATAAATGCTTAGTGCTGCTGCAAACTAAACACATACCCCATCCCAACCTTTAAGCTTGAATAGTCTCAGTACCCGGGCCCATGATTGCTGAGTCCTTGTGGCTCACAGATTACTACAACAATCCAGGTACAGGTACAGATGAGTACGTGCAGGATGATCTGATGCAGCTCCAGTGGGAATATGACGAGGAAAGAGGCAGGATGTACGTGACTTACCCGGATGAGTAGAGGACCATGGTCGTGATCTTTGGGATAGCGAGATAGTACTATTTGCATCTGCTTTTATCGTTTGCTTTCGTCCGTCGTCGGACCCTGTCTTCATCTTGATGTTTGAGACACTTGTGTGGAATTGTAATTTAGTATGTGGCGAGTGTAAGCCAACCCGTATACTCATCTCTTCTGTAATGTATGATGTAATGATACTATACTTGCGAACAACAAGATGCGCCTCTATCCCTTGCGAGGCCCTCGTGCCTTAATATGGATAGGTGCGCATCTTGGGCGTGACAACCTGAAAAGGACAAAGGACATGTTTCTCGTATATGGAGGTGCCGAAGAGCTCATTGTAAAGGGTTATGTTAATGCTAGCTTCGACACAGATCTGGACGACTCCAAGTCCCAAACCGGATACGTGTATATTTTGAACGAAGGGGCAGTCAGCTGGTGCAGCAGCAAGCAAAGTGTCGTGGCGGCATATACATGTGAAGCGGAGTACATAGCTGCTTCGAAAGCAGCAAAGGAAGGAGTCTGGATGAAAGAGTTCATCACCGACCTAGGAGTAATTCCAAGTGCGTCGGCCCGATGACTCTATTCTGTGACAACACTGGAGCTATTGCCCTTGCGAAGGAGCCCAGGTTTCACAAGAAGACAAGACACATCAAGCGCCGCTTCAACTCCATCCGTGATTACATTCAGGAGGGAGATATAGATATTTGTAAAGTGCATACGGATCTGAATTTCTGCAGATCCGTTGACTAAACCTCTCTCACGAGCAAAACATGATCAACACCAGAATGCTATGAGTGTTCGATTCATCACAATGTAACTAGATTATTGACTCACTATAGGAATCAGGCACTTTGCCGTCAGCCATCCCGGACGGCAAAGGCATGCATCCCGGACGGCAAAGGCTTTGTCGTCAGCCAGTAGACGGCCAACCGTTCAGCTGAATAAGCCACGGTAAAGGGCGCTTTGCCGTTCGCTGGCGGACGACAAAGACCTTTGAATCTTTGCCGTCTGTCAGCGGACGACAAAGGGTCTAGATGGCATACGTGCCACCTTAGCTCCGTTAAGGGCTTAATGGCGTTCTTTGTCGTCCGCTGGCAGACGACAAAGAACCCACCTAGGCCAGCCCCAGGTTGCATAGGTAGGTGCCACGTGTCATCTTTGCCATCTTCTATCTGACGACAAAGGTCTTTGCCGTCTGCCAGCAGATGGCAAAGTGGCTAGATAGCCCCTGTTTTTCTGTTTTTTCTTAAAATCATTCAATTTGACAAAATATAACATATATATCCAACATATCAACAATACAAGTTTCCAACAAGCATACCAACAATAAGTTTCAACAAGCATACCAACAATAAGTTCCAACAAGCATACCAAATAAGTTCCAACAACATATCCAACATATACAAGTTTCGAACAACATGTCCAACATACATATCCAAAACAAGTTTCCAACAAGTTCCCATAAACACAAAGGAAGCAGAAGTAGAAGAGTACACTCCATCAATGCAAGCTTCCTCATCTATAGCAAATCTGCAAAGTAGGAAAGATGAAAGTTAGAAGAAGAAGAAGACTAGCTAGAAGAAAAAGAAGAAGAAAAAGAAGAAGAAGAAGAATTTATCTTCTCTTTCTTTTTCTCCTCTCCTCTCCTCTCCTCCAAGGTAGTAATGCCATTTTCTAGCTAACTAAGCATATCAAGTCATTTTGGAGGAAAATATGTTAAGTATAGGTCATTTTATAGCTATCCTAGGTAGAATATATCATTTTGGAGGTAAGTAAGGTTATTATGTCATTTTTGAGGAAAATAAGCTAAGTATATGTCATTTTGGAGCTAAACCAAGGTTATTATGCCATTTTTAACCTAAGTGGGCTAATTATGTCATAAATGAACTAGGTGAGCTAATTATAGATCATTATTGAGCTATCCTAGGTAGTTATGCCATTTTGTACCTAAGTGAGCTAATTCTGTCATAAATGAACTAGCTAAGCTAGCTATAGATCATTATTGAGCTATACTAGGTAGTAATGCCATTTTCTAGCTAACTAAGCATATCAAGTCATTTTGGAGGAAAAAATGCTAAGTATAGGTCATTTTATAGCTATCCTAGGTGGAATATACCATTTTCTAGCTAACTAAGCATATCAAGTCATTTTTGAGGAAAATAAACTAAGTATAGGTCATTTCTTAAGCTAAGTATGCATTTGTTAATGAAAACACTTGGGAAAACTTACCATCAACACGGAGGTGAAGGACCGGTAGGGTTTGCGCCAGGGTGAGACGTAGAAGGACCGGTCGGGCTTGCGACAGACACAAAAGGATCGGTCGATGCTTGTTGGGAGGCACGCTGCACCAAAGATCATTTGCAATGTCTCCTTAGCATGATGCAACTCAAATGTGAATACTAGTAACTAATGACCATTTAAATGAAACTCACCGTGGGTGCTATAGCAATATGGGGCATCAACGGAGGGGTCTGACCATTGTTCTGGCACACGGTCTGCACATTTTGTTTTCACGAGTCATTCATATTAGTTAGTGACGAAACGAACATTACGTGCATGATTTGGCTAATATGCAGGAGAAACTTACCACGAGGAGCTCGTATAGGGCCCGGTGAGACGCGTCGTTCCGGTTCCTCTCCTCCAACAGCCTAGCCGTCCTCTCCTCCATGTCCCTCTCCCTCTACGCCGCCTGCCTGTTTGCCTCCGCCAGAAGCTCTTGGGCCCTAGCCTCAGTGGCGAGCTCCATTGGCCGTGGATGAGGCCTTGTCTCAGGATCAGAGCTCGTCTGGCGCTTCTTGATCTCCAGGAGAGTTCTAGGACAACGTACCAGCCCATCCCCAATGGCTATCGAGCTATGGGGCCTCCCACCACCAGATATCATCACGAGCTCTGGATCAAAAGGACTCTGGCTCGGGTTGAAGTCCTCCCCTTTCCTCGCCTTCCCCTCATCCCTATACCTCACGAGCTTGTTGTGGGAGGAGATGTTGCTGAAGCTCTGTGGATGATCAAGGTCATCCTTAGAGAATGCCTTGGCCTTCTTGTACAAGGCAGTATGGGCCATGGCATAGAGGTCGAACAGAGGTGGCACCTCCTTCTTGTTGTGTCGCGCCTAAAAGAGAGGAACAAAATATTAGTTAAGGGCTCAAGCTAGCATGAAGAATGAAATTGCATGAATCATGAAGCAAACCACATACCCAGTTATCCCCGAACTCAAACAGGTTGGAGGTCCCTTGATGGTGTGGAACACCTCTCATTTGGGCACACTTATGCTTGGCCTTGTTGTGTTCGGCTAGCCATTGGGGGAGAGCACCACTCATCCACCAATGCCTCCCAACATTCCATCCTATCTGCACACCATCTCGATGGCACCTAAATTAGACAAGAGAAATTTCAGCGCTACGCCTACGAATCAAATCAAAGAAACTAAGTACAAGGCCTTAAGAATAGATAATTACCTTCATTAACTTCTCCTTACTCAGATAATTTTTGCGGCTTCCCCCGACCTCTCCCGGTCGAAGAAGAAGCGCCCGCCGGTGTCTGCATGCTGTGTACCAGCGCTCTCTGGAGTTGCTAGGGTGGAATAATAGCACCCCTCCCAGCACGCGCCGAGGAAGGAGGCTCAGAGCCCTCTCGACCCCCGCCCACCATATGTCAACACCTGCAATGACAAAGAGTGAACGAAATTAGTTCAACATAAAAAATTGAATACCTAATAACATTAACTAATTAATAATATATATGTACATCATTATAATTGAATACCTCACATTATAATAATAATTAATAATATATGTGTCGTGTTGGGGTCGGGTGCCGGGGGTGTCGTGTCGGGGTCTGCGGTGCCGTGTCGGGGTGTCATGTCGGGGGTCGGGGTGTCGGTGGTGTCGTGTCGGGGTAGGGGTGCTGTGTCGGGGTCGGGGGTGCCGTGTCGGGGGTTGGGGTGTCGGGGGTATCGTGTCGGGGTAGGGGTTCTGTGTCGGGGTCTGGGGTGCCGTGTCGGTGTCGAGGTGCTGTGTCGGGGGGTCGGGGTGTCGGGGGTGTCGTGTCGGGGTCGGGGTGTCGGGGGTGTCGTGTCAGGGACGGGGTGTCGGGGGTGTCGTGTCGGGGTCGGGGTGTCGTGTCGGGGTCGGGGTGTTGGGGGTGTCGTGTCGGGGTCGGGGTGTCGGGGGTGTCATGTCGGGGTCGGGGTGTCATGTCGGGGTAGGGGTGTCGTGTCGGGGTAGGGGTGCTGTGTCATGGTCGGGAGTGCCGTGTCGGGGTGTCGTGTCGGGGTCAGGGTGTAGGGGGTGTTGTGTCGGGGTCGGGGTGTCGGGGGTGCCATGTCGGGGTCGGGGTGTCGGGGGTGCCGTGTCGGGGTCGGGGTGTCGGGGATGCCGTGTCGAGGTCGGGGTCTCGGGGTGTCGTGTCGGGGTCAGGGTGTGGGGGGTGTCGTGTCGATCGGGGTTCGGGGTGTCGTGTCATGGTGTCGAGGTGTCGTGTCAGGGGTCGGGGTGTCGGTGGTGTCGTGTCTGCGATCCTCGACCCGGTTACGTCGGCGTCGATGCACCCCTCCTCCTCCTCCTCCTCTTCTGCTTCTTCTTATTCTCCTTCTTCTTTTTCTTTTCTTCTTCTCCTCCTCCTCCTCCTTTTCTTCTTTTTCTTCTTCTCCTTCCTCCTCCTCCTCCTCTTCTTCTTCTTCATCTCCTTCTCCTCCTCTTCTTCTTCTCTCTTCTTCTAATTAACTACAACTAATTAACCTAAGTACAACTAATTAACCTAACTACAACTAATTAACCTAACTACAACTAATTAACCTAACTACAACTAATTAAACTAACTAAAAAATGTAAAAATAGAGAGGGTAGGGGGCTCACCGGAGTGTGGGAGGTGGAAGCCGGCGTTGGTGGAGGTGGAGGATGCCGACGCCGGTGGTGGGGCATTAGGGCGACGGGTGGCGCGGCAAGGACGGTGACGGCAGGGGCGCGCGGCGGCGGTGGGCGCGGGCGACGGGCGACGGTGGGAGGAGAGAGGGATCGAGAGAAAGAGAGAGAGAGAGAGGCAGGCCGGGGGGGGGCGTTAGCCGTTAGCTAACCCCCTCTTTGCCATCCGCTAGCGGACGACTAAGAGGGGGGCCGTTAGGTCAACTTGCAGGCTGGGTCGTTAGTGGCCCCCCTCCCTCTTTGCCGTCTGCTAGCGGACGACAAACCTCCTTTGCCTTCGCTAGTAGACGGCAAAGAAGTGGCTGATGGCAAAGCCACCCTTTGCCGTCTGCCACCTCTTTGCCGTCTGCTTTCTGCTAGCTGATGGCAAAGCCACTCTTTATCGTCCGCTAGCAGACGGCAAAGCGGAGGCAGACGGCAAATCTTCTGATTCCAGTAGTGACTCTAGTGCAAGTGGGAGACTGTTGGAAATATGCCCTACATGCAATAATAAAATGGTTATTATTGTATTTCCTTGTTCATGATAATTGTCTATTGTTCATGCTATAAATGTATTAACCGGAAACCATAATGCATGTGTGAATACATAGACCACAATGTGTCCCTAGTGAGCCTCTAGTTGGCTAGCTCGTTGATCAATAGATGGTCACGGTTTCATGACCATGGACATTGGATGTCGTTGATAACGGGATCACATCATTAGGAGAATGATGTGATGGACAAGACCCAATCCTAAGCATAGCACAAGATCGTGTAGTTCGTCTGCTAAAGCTTTTCCAGTGTCAAATATCATTTCCTTAGACCATGAGATTGTGCAACTCCCGGATACCGTAGGAATGCTTTGGGTGTGCCAAACGTCACAACGTAACTGGGTGACTATAAAGGTGCGCTACGGGTATCCCCGAAAGTGTCTGTTGGGTTGGCACGAATCGAGACTAGGATTTGTCACTCTGTATGACGGAGAGGTTTCTCTGGGCCCACTCGGTAAGGCATCATCATAATGAGATCAATGTGACTAAGGAGTTAGCCACGGGATGATGTGTTACGGAACAAGTAAAGAGACTTACCAGTAACGAGATTGAACAAGGTATAGGGATACCGACGATCAAATCTCGGGCAAGTATCATACTGGTAGACAAAGGGAATTGTATACGAGATTGATTGAATCCTCGACATCGTGGTTCATCCGATGAGATCATCGTGGAGCATGTGGGATCTAACATGGGTATCTAGATCCCACTATTGGTTATTGACCGGAGAGGTGTCTCAGTCATGTCTACGTGTCTCCCGAACCCGTAGGGTCTACACACTTAAGGGTCGATGGCGCTAGGGTTATAGGGAAATAGTGGACGTGGTTACCGAAGGTTGTTCGGAGTCCCGTATGAGATCCCGGACGTCACGAGGAGTTCTGGAATGGTGCGAAGACAAATATTGATATATAGGAAGTGAGGTTACCGAAAATGTTTCGGGCGTACCGGTAACGTACCGGGACCACCGGAAGGGTTCCGGGGGTCCACCAAGTGGGGCCACCGGCCCCATAGGGATTCATGGGCCACAAGTGGGAGGGAACCAACCCCTAGGTGGGCTGGTGCGCCCCCCACAAGGGCCCAAGGTGCAGCAAGGGAAGAGTGGGGGCAAACCCTAGGCTCAGATGGGCCTAAGGCCCACCTAGGGCGCCGACCACCCCTCTCTCCCTATGGCCGCCGCACCAGATTAGATCTGGTGGCTGCCGCACCAACCTAGGGTGGAAACCCTAGGGCACAGCCCTCCCTTCTCCTCCTCCTATATATAGTGGTGCCCTTGGGGCTGTTTGAGACACGCATCTCTCTCTCCCACGGCACAGCGCTACTCCCCCTCTCCTCATCCTCCATAGTGCTTAGCGAAGCTCTGTCGGAGTACCACGCAGCTCCACCGTCACCACGCCGTCATGCTGCCGGAGCTCTCCCTCAACCTCTCCTTCCTCCTTGCTGGATCAAGGCGTAGGAGACGTCACCGAGCTGCACGTGTGTTGAACGCGGAGGCGCCGTTGTTCGGCGCTAAGATCAGTGTCCACCACGATCTGAATCGCTACGAGTACGACTCCACCAACCGCGTTCTTGTAACGCTTTCGCTTAGCGATCTTCAAAGGTATGAAGATGCACTCTCCCCTTACTCGTTGCTGGTTTCTCCATAGATAGATCTTGGTGAACACGTAGGAATTTTTTTGATTTACTACTACGTCTCCCAACAGGAAGTAGATGACCCGAGGGAACAAAATTTTATGCTTAAGAGGAAACTAGACAAGCTTCCAATCTCATCAACAACTCCACCCCCATCACCTCCGAAGAAGGACATCTAAGCACATGGGTATGGGCACTCCCCTTGGCTTGTGCCAAGCTTGGGGGAGGTGCCACGGTATCGTATCACCATCACACCCTCTTTCCTTTTTTCCTTTTTCTTGTTTTTCTGAGTTCAATCCTTTTTGATTTTGTTTTGATCGAGTAGAATAAAATTTAGTATGATCTAGCTTTTAGTTTTTGCTTTTTCTCCCCTATGTAAGCAAGTCCAAGAGTTATATAAGAAAAAATAGTTTTGATGTGAGGGCTTTGCTGGCTTACTATGCTCTTGAGAGTACTAAATAAAAGAAGAATATAATAAAAGCAAAGAGTATACATAATGATCTTATGGGGAGTGATGACTTCACATATAAGAAGTATGTCGATTGAAATTTGTTGGGAGTTAACAAACATAGTGATTGGTCATTGGTGCAATTGAAAAGGAAGTGATAAAGAAAGAGAGATTCACATATAAATATATTATCTTGGACATCTTTTATGATTGTGACCATTCATTAAAATATTACATGCTAAGAAGTTAATGTTGGACAAGGAAGACAACATAATGGGTTATGTTTGCTTGCTTCCGGATAGAAGTATATGGTTTTAGATCCCCCAACATGTAGTGCTTGCTTCCACCTCATATTAGCCAAAACTTCC
Source organism: Hordeum marinum (assembly GCA_022496015.1). Lineage (NCBI taxonomy): Eukaryota > Viridiplantae > Streptophyta > Magnoliopsida > Poales > Poaceae > Hordeum > Hordeum marinum. The sequence goes on along the minus strand of CM039672.1, from coordinate 158,580,982 downwards.
GCACCAAGTAGTGATTATACTTGTGCATCCAAACACCTCAACCCAATTTTGCCATGAGAGTCCACCATACCAACCTATGGATTGAGTAGGATCCTTCAAGTAAGTTGTCATCGGTGCAAAAAGCAATAAGAATTGCTCCTAATATGTTTGATCTTTTATTGTAAGGGAAATAAGCGTTGTACAAACTTGTGACAGTAAAGAAATAAAAGCAACAGACTGCATAATAAAGGTTGCTATCACAAAGGTCAATACAACGCGACGTTCCTTTGCACTAAGGGTTTGTGCATCCCAAAACAAAAAGCACATGACAACATTTGCTTCCCTCTGCGAAGGGCCTATCTGTTACTTTTACTTTTAAGTACTTACCTTTATGCAAGAGTCATGGTGATCCTCACCACTTCCTATATTTCGCCTCTCTCTTGGCAAGCATTATGTGTTGGGAATGATCTAGACACATATACCTATTTGGATGTGCGTGAGCATGAATTATTACTGTTGACATCACCCTTGAGTTGAATAGTTGGGAGGCAAAACTATAAGCCCCTATCTTTCTCTGTATCCGATTGAAGCTTTGATCTCATGAGTACCACGTGAGTGTTAGAAATTGTGAATTATAAAAGATGATTGAGTATGTGGGTTTGCTTTACAAGCTCTTATATTGACTCTTTCCGATGTTATGATAAATTGCCAATTGCTTTAATGACTAAGATCATAGTTTGTTGGTTGTCAATAGAGTTCTTGGTTCACACTTTATCTTGTGAATGAATTATTACTCTAGCATACGAAATCGTATGCAATAAGTATTGCTGTTCTAAATATGTTCATGATGCCCTCATGTCCGTATTGTATTTTATCGACACCTCTATCCCTAAACATGTGGACATATTTATCGATCTCGGCTTTCGCTTGAGGGCAAGCGAGGTCTAAGCTTGGGGGAGTTGATACGTCCATTTTGCATCATGCTTTTATATTGATATTTATTGCATTATGGGCTGTTATTACACGTTATGGTACAATACTTATGCCTTTTCTCTCTTATTTTACAAGGTTTACATGAAGAGGGAGAATGTCGGCAGTTGGAATTCTGGACTGGAAAAGGAGCAAATCTGAGATACCTATTCTGCACAACTCCAAAAGTCATGAAATTTACGGAGAATTATTTTGGAATATATAAAAAATACTGGGCGAAACAGATACCAGAGGGGGCCCACTAAGAGGTGGCAAGCCTACCAGGCACGACCACCCCCTTGGCCGCACCAGCTTGTGACCCACCTGGCAGGTCCCCGACTCCCATATTCTGCTATATGAAGGGTTTTGACCTGAGAAAAAAATCAGAAGGAAGCTTTCAGGACCAAGCGCCACCATCTCGAGGCGAAACTTGGGCAGAACCAATCTAGAGCTCCGGTAGGGCTGTTCTGCCAGGGAAACTTCCCTCCTGGAGGGGGAAATCCAAGCAATCGTCATCACCAACGATCCTCTCATCGAGAGGGGGTCAATATCCATCAACATCCCCACCAGCACCATCTCCTCTCCAAACCCTAGTTCATCTCTTGTATCCGATCTTTGTCTCAAACCTCAGATTGGTACCTGTGGGTTGCTAGTAGTGTTGATTACTCCTTGTAGTTGATGCTAGTTGGTTTACTTGCTGGAATATCATATGTTCAGATCCTTTGTGATAATTAATACTCCTCTGATTATGAACATGAACATGCTTTGTGAGTAGTTACGTTTGTTCCTGAGGACATGGGATAAGTCGTGTTATAAGTAATCATGTGAATTTGGTATTCGTTTGATATTTTGATGAGATGTATGTTGTCTCTCCTCTAGTGGTGTTATGTGAACTTTGACTACATAGCACTTCATAATTATTTGGGCCTAGGGGAAGGCATTGGGAATTAATAAGTAGATGATGGGTTGCTAGAGTGATAGAAGCTTAAACCCTAGTTTATGCGTTGCTTCGTAAGGGGTTGATTTGGATCCATATGTTTCATGCTATGGTTAGATTTATCTTAATTCTTCTTTCGTAGTTGCAGATGCTTGTGAGAGGGGTTAATCATAAGTGGGAGATTTGTCCAAGTAAGGGAAGCAGTCAAGCACCGGTCCACCCACATATCAAATTATCAAAGTAACGAACACGAATCAAATGAGCATGATGAAAACCAGCTTGACAGAAATTCCCATGTGTCCTCGGGAGCGCTTTGCTGTATATAAGAGTTTGTCCAGGCCTGCCCTTTTCTACAAAAAGGATTGGGCTACCTTGCTGCACCTTTGCTACACTTGTTACTTGTTACTTGTTACAAATTATCTTATCACAAAACTATCTGTTACCGATAATTTCAATGCTTGTAGAGAATACCTTACTAGAAACCGCTTGGCATTTCCTTCAGCTCCTCGTTGGGTTTGACACTCTTACTTATCGAAAGGACTACGATAGATCCCCTATACTTGTGGGTCATCATCAGCCCTGTCGAAAGTTGTTGTTACCATTGCGGTCATTATCGTTGTTGCGGTCGTTCCAACAGCCATCGCCGCGGCCTCCACCACGGTCGTTGTGGTTGTAGCACTTTCCTTGCTGGTCATGGTGGAGCATCCTGAGCTCCTGGTAGTCCTTGATGCGATGAGTGTTCACATTGTCGATGGTGCACGCAGGGCACCCGTCTTTCCCGTGGGGATCTCATCATGGTCGCGCCCATGCTTTTGCTTGGGTTTAGCCGCCAGCACAGCGGGGCCCTTACGTTTGACGTTTTTGTCCTTGGCCTTGGCGACATCAAGGACCGCGCCTGGATCATGGTGGGCGAAGAGGTGGCACTCCTCGGTCGGTTGGTGAGGTCAAGGAGCGTGTCAATGGAATTGAGCTCGTCGTTGATGGCAAGCTTCTCGCACATCTTGACGTCCATGACAACTGCCAAGAACACAGAGATGATTGCGGCGTTGGAAGCACGTGTGATCTTGTTCGCACCTTGATACGTCCATTATGCATCATGAATTCTTATTTGATATTTATGCTATTCTTGTCCATTATTCCTCATTATGATGTAATTCTTATGTATTTTATCAACATCTTTACCAACACCATCCCATCTCCAACCCTAGTTCATATCTTGTATTTAATCTTTTTCTCAAAACCTCATATTGGTACGTGCGGGTTACTAGTTGTGTTGATTACATCTCATAGTTGATGTTTGTTGGATTACTTGGTGGAAGATATTATGTCTAGATCCTTGATCACCATTATTATACCTCTGATCTTGAACATGTTGATGAGGTGTGAGTAGTTCATATTGTTCCTGAGGACACGAGTGTCACACCCTGTGATTTTACTCATGACTAAGTTAACATGACTCAAAAATTAGGGCCAATTAAAACTTTTTTGAGTGCATATGAACGTTTGACTCGTGTGTTATTTTCTTGCTTGTTTCATTGCTTGCTGGTGCTCTATAATTCATAGAACATCCTCCTACCCTCAAGAACTCTTTTCCTTGATCCCAACTCTTGTCCAATGATCATGCTATGTGAATAGGACTTAAAACTAGTTTTACAAAATATTATTTTGGCCAAAAAGCATTTATTTAAATTGGGTTTTCAAACCCCCCTGATTTGAGATTTGCACTGCAAGTCCCCAAATTATGTGGATCCTCTTTCCCCAAATGCTTTATTTGAAACCCACTATATATAAGACTTCCCAAAACCACCAAATATTTATTTTCAATATCATTTTCCTATTTTATTTAAAGGCTTTTTCTTAAGGCCAAAATGGTCTTTTGTAGGGAAAATTATTTAAATGCTTTAAAAATATTTGAGAAAATTTAGGAAAACTCAGTGGACATATATTGTCCATATATAAGATATTCAACACATGGTCATGTTCAAAATATTGGACAAAACCCTTCAAAACCATTTCTACCTATTTCAAGCATTTGAAATATTTCTATAAGAAATATTCTCAAATAAATCCAAGAAAATTCTAGCATGTCACATATGATATCTGATCATCTCGTAAAGTTTCATATCAATCCCAATAGTTTTGGTTCACCAAAATAACCCAAAATCCTCTCTGTCCAGATCCAAATTTGAGCAACTCTACATTGCCAACTGTCTCCTATTGATCTCGAACTTTGTGGACATGTTTGAATCATCCAATAATGAATCCACACAAGTGGTTCATCAAGGAGAACAGATTAACTTGTCCCAATCCCCTCAAAACCCTTTCTGTTGATTTCAAAAATTGGGAATGTTTGCATTGTCAAGTTTCCCCATTTGCTACCAAACTTGTTCGGAATTCTCTAGTCACCAAAGTATGCCACCACATCAAGTGGACCATCAAGGAGAATGCCTTAGCATGATCAGATCTATAGAAACCCATTTCTGTCCATTTCTAGGGTTTACCAAGTTTACATTGGCAACTCTCATCAAATAATCCCAAACTTGGTGATAAACCTCATTTCCACCTATCACTTGATCCTGTTAAATTTCATATCAAGGAGACCCTTTTAACCAGCTCAAAACCAGCACAAACATCTTCTGGCAGAAAACCAAAACTGTTGTTTTCACCTCTTAACTTGTTCTCCTTGGCCCTAAATTTTTACCGCACCTCCACCTGACCTCCAGCTACCCCAAGTAGGAACCCCATGGCCTCACATCAATTATTGGGAGGGTAAAAGCCCAAGATTCCTCTCTCGACAAGCATTGGCAGCACCAATTTACCTCCCCTCCCTCTTACCTCTACTCTCCTTGGCCCACACCTAGCCTATAGACCATCTCCAGAAGCCCCAAATGCAGGTGGACAAGGTGGGCACGCCCAGATCACGTGCTACATGCCATGGCATGCAATATGCATGCTCTGGAGCGCGCTACGGTGTGCCCCCCGCACTGTAGCCGCCCCCAATCCAAGCCCTTGACCACCTCGGGCTCCTCCAGCACGCCATCGAGCCCCCCTCGACATCTGCGGCAAGCCTGTCGGGCGCCCCCTCCTTCCCCGCCTCTCCTCGCACGTGCACGTCACCGCCCGAGAGCACCAGTGAGCATGCTCACATGCGCGTGGACCCAGCGCTTCCCCGCTCCCTCTCTCCTCTTCCCTTGATGTAGGCCACATCCACGAAGTCCATGGACATGCCCCGAAGCTCCCCATGACCCCTAGCCTTGCATGCGTCGCGACCTTGGACGCTGTCCATGGTGAGCTCACGCCCCCGCCTTAAAGATTGTTCCCAAGCCTCCCTCTCGCCCCCCTTCGCTCTCCCTCACTTCTATGAGCCTCCCCTACCTTCCATTACTCCTCCCCTGCCCTTCATTTGCTTCCATGGCCGGAGCCTAGCCTGCGGCCTCTCCTCAAATCAAAGCTCCTTGACGCCCCTCCTTCTCTCCCAACCACGGGAAGGTTCCCGAGCCACCCTCGCTAGACTCCTCTCAAGCCCATTCCTCCCCTGGGCGCCGTGCCCTCAAGGCCAGAGGCGGCCTACGGTCCCCTCTGCGGCCATCAGCGTCGGCACCTTCGTTCCCTTTTCTGCGGGGGGCACAGCGCTGGGATGGGTGCGGCAGGACAGCCCTCCCCCTTCGGCGAGCGCGGCATCGCCAAGGGTGGCCGGTGGAGTGAGCACCGGTGTGCGCTCGTCTTCCCCTGCCTCTCCTAAACGCGAGCGGGAGGAAGGAGGAAGACCCAACAGGCGGGCCCCTCCAGTCAGTGGCTCAGAGGCTGGGGCCCGCTGTTTGAGTGGAAACGCTCCACTCTGGTGCTCGTTTACGCTTCAGGGAAGCGTATTGTCGGTAATACGCTTTCGACGTCGCCTCCTCTAGCCCGGCTGAGCCACTGGGCCGGCCCAGATAGCTATCTTGCGCCTTGCGCGCACTATAGCAACTAGGTATACCCCTCTTATTTTCATTTTCATTTTCCGGGAACTTGTAAAATCCATATAAAAATCATTTGAACCCCAAATCAATTGATTCAAATGTCTTCAGATTCCTAAAATCTTGCACTATCCAAATATATTAATTGCATATTTTTAGTATAGACTTTTCTGTATAGTTCAAACTCAAATTCAGATTTGAACTAGAAAAGACCCCCATTGCAAAATTCCTAGAGGGTCCAAATCAACTTCAAATGGAGTGATTAAGATTCCTAGGTGATCTAAATATCATGAACTAATTCTCTAAGCCTTGTTTACCATTTTTACCATATCTTGTCTGTGATATATCTAATAAAAGGTCCTTTCTCCATTTATTCAATCTTAGTAAATTCATAGGAGATTCATCCCAACTCCAAATCGAGTGAAACCACTTCCTAAATATTTCTAAAATGATTCCCTATTTGTTGGTATCATCCACCCATTTTTATAAAAATCTTTTCTGTAGACTTGTCATAAGGCCATCAATACCTCCTTTTCCACCATTCCAAAAATCATCATTGGTCCAACTCTAGTAGAGCCATTATATATATTTTTCTTATGGCCAGTGATGTCCGAGAAAAAATATATTTCCTATTTATAGAGCACTTTTATTTTCTGCTTGTTGTGTTGCTTATTGTGGTTGTTTCCGGCGATAGTTGACGAAGTAAACGAAGTGCTCGGAGTTGGACGAGAAACGTGTGAAGACCTCGAAGACTTGGATAAGCCAGGCAAGCATCCCTTTGACCATGACTATGAAAACTTTTATTGCATGGCATATAGCACTTTATTTCATTGTAGTGATCATGATGATGTGGTATTCCCCTTCGGTGGAATGCCTCCGATACATTCTTGTTGATACTTGCATCGTGCATGACCCTACCTCCTTGTGAGGGTTATGCGGGTGGGAGTAGTTAGGATGCTAGTAGTTGTTATGCAAGTGGGATGGGAATATGCATGGTGATGGAAATAAAGAGATGATTTCAAAGACTTTTCGAAAACCTCGACGGGTGCCACTAATGCCCGAGGGAGATGATGATGAGTTGGGTGACCACTTGAGAAAGAAATGGTGTACCAGAACAAGTTGATGGTGTGTTTTCGAAAACGGAGAGTTTTAAGGTCTACTGACCGTGCCAACCTTACATGTGCGACCACTCTACCCCTATATGGGAAGGGGCTTTGTTGATTACTTTGGTGGGTGCTAGCATGGACCCCGCATTACTAGTGGCGGGAGTGGCATGGTCACTCTCGATACGGGGTCGTGCCGGTATGGATAATCATGCATTGTCTTCACATGCACCGGGCACACCGTTGGTCCCTACAAAGATGCTACGTGTGATGTAAATCATGTGGGCTGTGTACCAATCGAGTGGACTCTTTGTTTAGTATCGCCAGGGGAAAGACATTGTTCGGGTGCCTACCTCAGGTATGTAATATACCGCGAGTCGTGGATGACACGGAAGTTCCCCGAGTCTTGTGGGTAAAGCGTGCAACCTCTGCAAAGTGTAAAACTATTTGAATAGCCGTGTCCACGGTCATGGACAGTTGGAGGTCCTTCTTATACTATGTCCAGATGTTTTCGCAAACTTGGTGTGTGTGTGTGTGTGTGTGTGTGCGGAAGACAGAAGGATGATACTTGAGACAAGTCTGAAGACTTGATGTGATGAATGAACATGAGATGTTAAACCCCTGCTTATGATGATATATGTAACTTGTTCATATGGATATCTGCCAACTGTTGATGCATGCTTACAGATAGTTGCTTGATCATGACATTGCATTCAAAATTGGCTTTCCAGAAAATACCTACTTAGTGCTATTTCATGCATTGTTATTGCCTTGTTCCAAACATGGGTTGCTTGCGAGTACATTCAAAGTACTCATTGGCTTGCCACTAGTTATTTTCTTGGCCAGGCATGAAAGATCAGGTTATAATGAAGGTTACCTTGGTGACGGACATGCGAGCTAGGATGCTTCCCAGTCAGAATGCCTGTAGGGTTAAGGCAGATGGCATGGGTTCATGCTATTGTTGAAGATTTCCGCTGCAATCATATGAAGACTTGGCCATAAAGGCCATATTTAAGTAAACCGATATGTAATGGATGTAAGACTCTTGTTATTCAGTTTCTGTGTGTTCGGTGAGTATTGATCTTTGGGATCACTGTGCACGTACATTCGATGATCATGACTTATGAGTCGGGGTCCCTACTACGAGAGAAGTCTTGTTATAAGTAATCATGTGAATTTGGCATTCGTTCAATATTTTGATGATGTGTATGTTGTTGATTGTCTTAGTCATGTCGTGTGAACATCCACTACACGACACTTCACCATGTTATGGGCCTAAGGGAAGGCATTATGGAGTAACATGTAGATGATGGATTGCAAGAGTGATAGAAGCTAAACCCAATTTATGTGTTGCTTCATAAGGGGCTGATTTGGATCCACGTGTTTCATGCTATGGTTAGATTTATCTTAATTCTTCTTTCGTAGTTTCGGATGCTTGCGAGAGGGGGTAATCAGATGTGCGTTGCTTGTTCAACTAAGAACAAAACCTTAGCACTGGTCCACCGACATACTTATCAAAGTAATGACCGCGAATCAACTCAACATGATGCCCATGTGCCCTCGGCAGCGTTTGCTTTATATAAGAGTACTTTCTAGCCTTTCCTATTCCATAAAAAGGATTGGGCTACCTGTCGGTGTCAAAACCGGCGGATCTTGGGTAGGGGGTCCCAAGCCGTGAGTCTAGGATCAATGGTAATAGGGGACGAAGGAGACGATGTTTATCCAGGTTCGGGACCTCCTATGGAGGTAAATGCCTACGTCCTACTCGATTATATTGATGTGTATGAAGGTTACAAAGTTGATATACCATGAGATCGAATAGCTAAAACCCTAGATGAGTTTCTCTGCCTTCCAATCTAAAACCCTCTAGCTTATATAGACGCCAGGGGTCCCTAGGGTTACACATAGTCGGTTGCCCACCGAAGGGAAAAACATGCCTATTCTACAATTTTAAACTGGAAAGACACGCCATGGCTCCTGAGGTCTCCTCCCTAGCGACGGGGCCTTCGATCAGTCCAATCCTCAGTGAGCGACCCATGAGCCCAGCCCATAAGAAATAGGTTGGCAGTCTGAGGACCCCTTAATCCTAGAATCCCTTAGTAGCCCCGGACTAGCCTCCAATGCCGAGGTATATTATCCGGATAATCTTGCGCATCAAAGTCTTCGGCTTGCGAAGCGTGTACCTCTATCCCTTCTTGTTCGGCAACCCTCCCATCATCCATGAACTCTCAATAGTTGAGAACTTGCGGGACCCATTGTAGGAACTTCGACACCCCTTGATCCTTGTGTGTTGAGGGGAGACGGGCGACCCAAGAGCTTTTTACAAGACTGCCCTTCCCACAAGGGAGGCACCACCCATTTAAACAGTCTGAATCATGATCTGGGCCACCCCTTCCTCTTCTTCCTCATGAGAAAAGGCTTCAAACGAGAGATCAGTAAAAACATGGCGAGCGTCCCTGGCTCTTCCTCGCATCCTTACGACACCTGTCGTGGGAATAAGTCTAACAGTACTACCAGGGGTACGAAAGGAGGGGCGAAGTCTAGCTACGACTCAGGTGTGACACTCGGATGTTTACGAGTTCAGGCCCCACTTGGGAGTGGTAAAGACCCTACATCTTGAGCCCGGAGGTGGTTTTGCTTTGCTTATGGTGGAATAGAGGAATATAAGTGTCCGAAACTGGTTATGGTGCCCGGGGATGGCTTATATAGAGTGCGCCACCACCGTTTGAGCACCGCAATAAAGACAATTAGTGATGCATTACCGAAATTGCCACTCTAATTGCACCGCTACTGATAACGTATAATGATGGTAGGAACGGACGTGTCTTCGGGTTCCTTTGGCGTTGTGCCTTCGGGGCTGTTGCTCTCCTGCCGCCGAATGTATCATCGAACCGTCTGAGTGACCACGAGGGAACGTCCGAGTGCTTCTGTGAACACGTCCGAGTGGATCTGAAGAGATGTTCGAATGCGCTTTCTCTTCTTGAACTTCAATTTCAATGAGGGTTTGTAGGTGGGCCGACCGGTGAGGCCCATGACCCTACCCATAATAGACGACCTCATGAGTAGCCCCTAAATCCGTGAGGTATGAGAGGCCAAGTGATCATCACTCGGGAGCACCGATGACACCTTGAAGGTGTCTTAGGAAATGATTTGCACCATTTCCCACTTGGTTCCATGCCTTGACAGATTCAGGATTAACATTCATGAGTTTAATGTTTGGGTTTGCATTTCAGATGTTTCTTTGAAGGTTTGTTCTGAATGCTCTATTGTCATGCCCGAGTGCTTCATTACGGCAGATCAGTCATTTGATTTGCAAACGAACTGTTAGGCGACTCGGTGCATCGAGCTCTTTTTTTTGTGAAACACAATGGGGCTTCTACGCGTTTGAACCTGCGGAGGGCGCGCGTAGATGTGTGCCAGAGCGGTTATCTCATGGAATTCGCGGGATAGTGGGTGTGACTCCCCAGTAACCGTGCCATAGATTCTGCCATGTGCCCACGATAGCCTGTATGTGGGATTCATAGATCTCGCTCCATCCAGGAATCAGCGACCGGAGATGACACCGGACTCTTGCTCTAAAAGACAAGGCCAGTGTGTGTGTGTGTGGGGATAGATCTCACTTTCTCTTCCTCCCCTCGACTTCTCCGATGCCAGCCACCCCACCTCACGAAGCACTCCGCCGTGAGCCCGACCTTGCCGGAGATGAACCGCACGGTGATCGTGAAAGCTGAGCGGGCGAAGAGGGGTTCGCGTGGCTCCTCCTCCAGTGTTGGCACGCCGGTAGGGTGGACCTTAGGCAACTGGATCGTGTCACGGGTCACCAGGACCCGGCTGCGCGAGTTGGAGGACCAGGGACTTCTAGCCAGAGGGTGTTGGAGGCTGCCAGAGGAGGTAAAGGAGGAACCTTCTCCGCAGTGGAACGAGCGCTTGTTCCTGGTGACCCACCTCGAACAAGGTTTTTCCCTTCTGCCTCATTCGTTTTTCTACCGTTTCCTTGATTTCTTCGATGCCCAGCTGCATCACATTCCTCCCAATGTCGTGGTGTATTTAGCGACATTCGTGTCTTTGTGCGAAACCTTCTTGGGCTGCCATCCTCATTGGTGTCTGTTTAAGCATTTGTTCACCTGCCGAGTGATGACGGTGAAGAAGACCACTCGGTCCAAGGACAAGACCAACGTGACACAACTCTGTGGGGGGGGGGGGGTTAGGCATCCAGATGAGAGGCAAGGGTTGTTTCCCAACAATTACCTTTCCTAATTTGATGAATGGATGGGAGGAGAACTAGTTCTACTGCCAAGACATGGCAGTCGGGGACAACCAGCCGGGGCTACCTTTGTGCACATCAGAGCGCATTCGGTTGCTTCCCAAGCTGATTGTGACCAGGGAAGAAAAGGTGGACGTAGACATCCTGGTGATCGCCCTGGTGGCCTTGGTGCAGAAGGGTGTCAACGGTCTGGACCTGCTCGAAGTCTTCCTTTAGAGGATAATTTAGCCACTCCACGTGAGGATCCACCCAATATGGGACTACACCAGAGCCGATGATGTCACTCGGACCGTCGGAGGCATCCTTAGGAGCTCGATGAAGAGTCAGTCGGGAACAAGATCAAGGCGATCACTACAGCGCGCGACAACCCTAGGGGGAGTAGGCTTGTGCTCCCGTTCTTGCCAGAGAACAAACCGAATGAGGTAACTTCCAGAGACTCGACATCCAAATGTCATTGCCATGCTTGAGTTTGTATTATTTTGACTTGTTCATTGCCAACTCAGCATGCCTTTTTGGGCTTAATTGGCGAGATTCCGATTGTGAATCGGGGTTCGATTGACATGGCGAGCGATACTGACGCCACGGAGGATTCCACCGGAGTGGGAGAAGAGGAGAGCATGACGACGATGAAGATGAGGCCGATGACGAGGACTCGACCGAGAGCAGCGAGGTGGAGTCCTCGCATTGGGAGGCGTGCCGGAGTCCTGCTCCAAGTCGCGCCATGACCCAGGGGTTGCTGGCGGTGGTCCGAAGCCGAGTGTTGTCAAGCCAACTGCCAATGCTCCCTCGACCCAAAATACGAAATGTGACAGTGTGGAGCTGGTCTTGTCGCCTGAGAAGGCCGCAAAGCAAGCCAAGGTTATCACCGCCAAGCCTGGGAAGGCAGTTTTCATTCCGAAGATCAAGATGACCATCCCCGTTGCTTCAACGTAATTTTTTTGTTCGAATGCTATTGTTTAAGTCCATCCAAGTGAGCTTGAAGATTCCGAATGTTTCCTTGTGTAGTGCCGACACTTCAACGACTTCACCAGAGCTCCTGACCCTGGAGAAGGAGCAAGCTGAAGTAGATGCGGCGTCCTCAAAGGGTAAAATTTTGAGACTTTTCTGATATATGCTTGTAACTTTGCTTCAAGTTCACATCCGAATGATTTTTGAATGTTTGTAGCCCCGACTGACGTGATTGATGTCGTTGTGGTCGAAAAAGCTAATCCGTGTAATCCCTCTATGAACATGGAGGGTGTCATGCCGGAGGCATCTCTTGCTGATGCTTTGGCGACGTCACCGTGGACCAGCTCGGGCGCTGGAGTTGCACTCGGGACTGGTACATCATCCCTTATGCCGGTTTCTCGTGAGACCAGCATCTTCTCGCTGCACCATGTACCGGAGGACTAGACGGGAGCGAGCAAGGAAGCGCTGATCCAGCTGGAGCTGATGTGCGACAAGCTGAAGACGGCGTATGACGCCAGCGTAGCGTTGCAGAAGAATGTCTGAGTAAGTACTCTCGTAAGTATTTCCTCATTCGGTATCTTGGTTGATCTGTTCGTACCTTCAATCCCGAGTGGGTTTGCTTCTGGGCACACCCACTAGGTGTTGATTTTCCAATGGGGGCGTGCTGAGCACACCCACTGGGAGTTGTCCCCGAGGCTGCCGTTGACTGAAGCAGTCGGCGGTAGTCTTAACAGCGTAGGAATACGTTGAACTTGAATTCTCCAGTGAGGGCGCCCTGAGCGCATCCACTAGATGTAGTCCCCGAGGCTGCCATCGACTAGAGTAGTTGGCGGGAGTCTTAGAGTTTTTAAGCCCGACCGAGTGATCTGAACTTCATATCCGATTGATGAATCGTATGTCTTGTGTGATTGAAATTTTCCTTCCCATTTGTTATTTGTAGTCTGTTTGTGAGCTCGGAAGCCACTATAATGCTCTGAAGGAGGAGGTGCTGGCCCTGTGCCTTGATTTGGAGGCTGAGAAAGCCAAGAGCGTTCGACTGGAGCTGGAGAAGAAACCACTGGAAGGTATTGCATTTCTTATCCGACTGCTATGGTTGTTCCTGTTTCTCCCTGTTCGACTGAGTCCACTTCACTAGATCTTCGTGGAGAAAATCGTAATCTTGTCGAGATACTGAAGAATTCCGTTTCTTTAGTTACCGTGAAGATGGCCCTCGAGAAGAAGGACACTAAGCTAGCAGAGGCTCAGAAGGAGGCCAGTCGGAAGGCCAAGGGGGCTGAGGAGAAGCTGAAATCAGTCAGGAAGCTGGAGGAGGAGAAGAAGTCCCTTGAAGCCACTATGAAGAAGACCAAGGAGGAGCTCGCCAAGTGGAAGGCCAAATTCGAGCACATTATTGCCAAGAAGGCTGAGCTGGAGTAGTTCGTCGATGAGTTCGGCGACACCGTGAGCGAAAAACTCAAAGGGAAGCTTTCCCAAATGAGCCGTGTATATTTTGATTGACCGGATGCAATTTGTTTGAATCTGATTCTTCTTTCCATTCGACTGAATTCAGAATTCTACTTTTACATCACCGAGGAGACTGAGAAGATAGATAGGGAGCTGGATCCATCCCAAGAGCTGCTCAAGGGATAGCGTGGCCATGGCCTATCTCTAACTGGAAGAACGCATTGACGAGGCAGTTTCATATTTAGGAGGCTCCTGTTGGAAATATGCCCTAGAGGCAATAATAAATTAGTTATTATCATATTTCCTTGTTCATGATAATCGTTTATTATCCATGCTATAATTGTATTGATCGGAGACTTAAATGCATGTGTGGATACATAGACAAAACCATGTCCCTAGTATGCCTCTAATAGACTAGCTCGTTGATCAAAGGATGGTTAAGGTTTCCTAGCCATGGACATAAGATATCATTTGATAACGGGATCACATCATTGGGAGAATGATGTGATGGACAAGACCCAAATTACAAATGTAGCATATGATCGTGTCAGTTTATTGCTGCTATTTTCCGCATGTCAAGTATATGTTCCTATGACCATGAGATCATGCAACTCACTGACACCGGAGGGATACTTTGTGTGCATCAAACGTCGCAACGTAACTGGGTGACTATAAAGGTGCACTACAGGTATCTACGAAGGTGTCTGTTGAGTTGGCATGGATCAAGACTGGGATTTGTTACTCCGTGTGACGGAGAGGTATCTCAGGGCCCACTCGGTAATGCAACATCACAACAAGCCTTGCAAGCAATGTGACTAATATGTTAGCCACGGGATCTTGCATTACGGAACGAGTAAAGAGACTTGCCGGTAACGAGGTTGAACTAGGTATGGAGATACCGACGATCGAATCTCGGGCAAGTAACATACCGAAGAACAAAGGGAACGTTATACGAGATTGATTGAATCCTTGACATAGAGGTTCGACCGATGAAGATCTTTGTAGAATATGTAGGAACCAATGTGGACGTCCAGGTCCCGCCATTGGTTATTGGCCATAGAGGTGTCTCGGTCATGTCTACATAGTTCTCGAACCCGCAGGGTCTGCACACTTAAGGTTCGGTGACGTTTCGGTAGTGTAGAGTTATGTATGGTGGTGACCGAAGGTTGTTCGGAGTCCCGGACGAGATCCCGGACGAGATCCCAGACGTCACGAGGAGCTCCGGAATGGTCTGGAGGTAAAGATTCATATATAGGAAGTCCCAGTTTGGTCGCCGGAAAAGTTCTGGGCTCATCGGTAGTGTACCGGGAGTGCCGGTAGTGTACCGAGAGACCATCGGGAGGGGTATTTCGACCCAAGAGGCTTTATGGGATGTAGGAGGATGAATACCAGCCCTTAGTGGGCTGGTGGAATTCCTACACAAAGCCCATGAGGCTGGGAAGAAAATACCAAAAGGAAAAAGGTGGAAAAAGGAAAAAAAAGGCCAAATAAGGAAGGAGTCCTAATCCTACTAGGAGTGGAGGAGGAGGACTCCTCCCTCCTTGGTTTGGCTGACCCAATGGCTGCCTTTTTGGCAGCCAAGCCTCCTCCTCCTCTCCTCCTATATATACTAGAGGATTTTAGGGTTTTGGCACAAGATTTTCAGCCACGTGCCACCCGTTCCTCTAGTGCATAGCTTCTCCTCTAGATCGGTTTTCTGTAGTGCTTAGGCGAAGCCCTGTCGGAATAGCTCCACCACCGTCGCCGGAGCGCCGTCACGCTGCCGGAGAACTCTTCCTCCTCTCTGCCTCCTCTTGCTAGATCAAGACAGTGGAGATCGTCATCAAGCTGCACGTGTGCTGAACGCGGAGGTGCCGTCCGTTCGGTACTAGATCGGAAGGATCGTGATCAAGGCCACGAGACGTTCGTGATTGGATCGCAGGACGGATCATGACGAGATCGCGGGACGGTTCGTGATTGGTTCGTGGGACGGTTCGTGATTAGATCGCGGGACGCTCGGCGATTTGGATCGCGAAGAAGTTCGACTACACCAACCGCGTTTCTTAACGCTTCCCGCTTAGCGATCTACAAGGGTACGTAGATCCACTCTCCCTCTCATAGATGCTCATCACCATGGATAGGTTTGCGTGTGCATAGGAAATTTTTTGTTTCCCATGCGACGTTCCCCAACAGTGGCATCATGAGCTAGGTTGATGGTTCGATGAGATCTCGAGTAGAACACAAAAGGTTTGTGGGCGTTGATGCTTAGATTGCTTCCTCCCTTGGTCGTGTTTTGGTTCAGCGGTATTGTGGGATGAAGTGGCCCGGACCAACCTTACTCGTACGCTTACGAGAGACCGGTTCCCTCAACTGCACTTGTTGTAACAGATGGCTAGCGGGTGTCAATTTCTCCTACTTCAGTTGGATCAGATTCGACAAAGGCAGTCCTTGAGAAGGTTGAAAAGCAAACTAGTGTATCACCGTTGTGGTTTATGCGTAGGTGAGAATCGTTCTTGCTAGATACCCGTAGCAGCCACGTAAAACATGCAACAACAATCAGAGGATGTCTAACTTGTTTTTGCAGGGTATGTTGTGATGTGATATGGCCAATTACATGATGTGATATATGTGATGTATGAGATGATCATGTGATGTATAGAATTTCACAACTTGCACGTCGATGAGTACAGCAACCGGCAGGAGCCATAGGGTTGTCTTTAATTATTGTATGACCTGCGTGTCAATCATTAAGCGCTATGTAATGCTGTACTTTATTGCTAAGCGGTAGCAATAGAAGTAGAAGCAAGGCTGGCGCCACAACCCCAATGGCAGCACATTGATGGAGATCAAGATGATGGAGATCATGGTGTTGTGCCGGTGACGATGGAGATCATGCCGGTGTTTTGAAGATGGAGATCTTAAACACAAGTTCATGGCCATATCATGTCACTTATGATTTGCATGTGATGTTAATCCTTTTTATGCACCTTGTTTTGCTTAGGACGACGGTAGCATTATAAGGTGATCCCTCGCTTAATTTCAAGATAAATTGTGTTCTCCCCGAGTGTGCACCGTTGCGAAAGTTCGTCGTGTTGAGACACCACGTGATAATCGGGTGTGATAGACTCTACGTTCACATACAACGGGTGCAAGCCAGATTTGCACGTGCAGAACACTCGGGTTAAATTTGACGAGCCTAGCATGTACAGACATGGCCTCGGAACACAAGAGACCGAAAGGTCGAACATGAGTCATATAGTAGATATGATCAACATAATGATGTTCACCATTGCAGCCACCTCAACTCACGTGATGATCGGACTTGAGTTGGTGAATTTGGATCATGTATCACTCGAATGATCGGAGGGATGTCAATTTGAGTGGGAGTTCTTAAGTAATATGATTAATTGAACTCATTATCGTGAACATAGTCAATAGTGTCTTTGCAAATTATGTTGTAGATTACTAGCTCGCGCTGTAGCTCACTTAAATTTTTATATGTTCCTAGAGAAATAGAGTTGAAAGATGTTGGTAGCAATATTGCGGACTGGGTCCGTGATTTTAGGATTGTCCTCATTGCTGCACAGAAGGCTTATGTCCTTAATGCACCGCTCGGTGCACCACCCCCTCTAGCGTTGTCTGTAGATGTTGTGAACATCTGACAGGCACGTTTCGATGACTACATGATAGTTTAGTGTGTCATGCATTACGGCTTAGAATTGAGGCTCTGAAACGTTTTGAACGTCACGGAACATATGAGATGTTCTAGGAGCAGAGATTGTGATCTCAGGCTCGTGCCTGTGTTGCGAGATATGAGATCTCCAACAAGATTCTTTGCCTGTAAGATGAAGGAGAATAGCTCAATCGTTGAGCATGTACTCAGATTGTCTGGGTACTACAATCGCTGGAATCAAGTGGGAGTTGATCTTCCAGATAAGATAGTGATTGATATAGTTCTCCAAGTCACTGTCACTAAAGCTACTAGAACTTAGTTATGAACTATAAAACACCAGGGATAGAAGTATTGATCCCTGAGCTGTTTGCAATGTTTGACACTGCGAAGGTAGAAATCAAGAAGGAGCGTCAAGTATTGATGGTTATTCAAACCACTAGTTTCGAAAAGGGCAAGAGCAAGGAGGGAAACTTCATGGATAGCAAGTCAGTTGCTGCTCCAGTGAAGCAACCCAAAGTTGAACTCAAACCCGAGACTAAGTGCTTCTATTATGAGGTGAGAGGTCGCTGAAGCGGAACAACCCTAGATACTTGGCAGATAAGAAGGCTGGCAACATCGACAGAAGTATATTTGATATACGAGTTATTGATGTGTACCTTTCTAGTACTCCTAGTAGCACCTGGGTATTGGATACCGGTTCGGTTGCTAAATGTTAGTAACTCGAAATAAAAGCTACGGAATAAACGGAGAACTAGCTAAGGGTGAGGTGACGATGCGTGTTGGAAATGTTTCCAAGGTTGATGTGATCAACATCGCACGCTCTCTCTACCTTCAGGATTAGTGACGAACGTAAATAAATGTTATTTGGTGTTTTGCGTTGAGCATGAACATGATTAAATCATGTTTGTTGCAATACGGTTATTCATTTAAGTCAGAGAATAATGGTTATTCTGTTTACATGAATAATACCTTCAATGGTCATGCACCCAGTGAGAATGGTTTGCTGAAATCTTGATCGTAGTAATACACATGTTCATAACATTGATGTCAAAAGATACAAAGTTAAATAATGATAGTACCACATACTTGTGGCACTGCCGCAAAATGTCATATTGGTATAAAGCGCATGAAGAAACTCCATGCTGATGGATACTTGGACTCATTCGATTTCGAATCGGTTGAGACATGCGAACCATGCCTCTTGGGCAAGATGACTAAAGGACCCCGTTGGATGGAGCGGGCAAGTGATTCATTGGAAATGATACATGTTGATGTATGCAATCTAGTGAGTCTTGTAGCGTGCAGTGGATATCGTTATTTTCTTACCTTCACTGATGATTTGAGTAGATATAGTGTATATTTACTTAATGAAACACAAGTCTGAATCGTTTGAAAGGTTCAAGCAAATTCAGAGTGAAGTTTAAGATCATCGTGACAAGAAGATAAAAATGATTGTGATATGATCGTGGAGGTGAATATCTGAGTCACGAGTTTGGCATACAACTTAAGACAATGTGAAAGTTGTTTCACGACTAAACGCCACCTGGAACACCATAGTGTGATGGTGTGTCCGAACATCATAGTTATGCTCTATTGGACATGGTGCGTGCTATGATGTCTCTTATCGTTTTACTACTATAATTTTGGGGTTATGCATTAGAGACAACTACATTCACTTTAAATAGGGCACCATCTAAATCCGTTGAGATGACACCGTGTGAATTATGGTTTGATAGAAACCTAAGCTGTCATTTCTTAATATTTGGGGCTGCGAAACTTGTGTGGAAAATGTTTTCACCTAATGAGGTCGAACCCAAGGCGGACAAATGCATCTTCATACAATACCCTAAGATCAGTTGGGTGAACCTTCTATCTCAGATCCAAGTGCAAAGTGTTTGTTACTAAAACGGATCCTTTCTCGAGGAAAAGTTTCTCTCGAAAGAATTGAGTGGGAGGAAGATAGAACTTGATGAGGTTGTTAAACCTTTGTTCAACCAGAGAGTAGCGCAGCGCAGAATGTTGTTTTTGTGAAGCCTACGTTAGTTGAAGAGGAAGTTAATGATGATGATCATGAAGCTTCAGGATCAAGTTACTATCGAACTTCGTAGGTCGACAAGGATGTGTACTGCTCCTAAGCGGTACGACAACCCTGTCTTGGAGGTCATGTTGTTGGACAACGATGAACCTACGAGCTATGGAGAAGCGATGATGGGCCCGGATTCTGACAAATGGTTGGAGGCCATGAAATCCGAGATAAAATCCATGTATGAAAACCAAGTATAGACTTTGGTAGACTTGCTCGTTGGACGGCAGGTCATTGAGTACAAATGGATCTTTAAAATGAAGACAGACGCTGATGGTAATTATCACCATTTGTAAAGCTCGACTTGTTGCAAAGTTGTTTGTGACAAGTTCAAGGAGTTTACTGCGATGAGACTTTCTCACTCGTAATGATGCTAAAGTCTGTTGGAAATATGTTAGCAGTTGATGCATTTTTCAATTATGAAATCTGGCAGACGGATGTCAAAACATCATTTCCTTAATGGTTTTACTTGAGGAAAGGTTGTATGTGATACAACCAGAAGGTTTTGTCAGTCCTAAGGATGCTAAAAGGTGTACAAGCTTCAGTGATCCTTCTATGGGCTGAAGCAAGCATCTCGGAGTTGGAATATGCACTTTGATGGTGATCAAAGTTTTTGAGTCTATACAAAGTGTACGAGAAACTTGTATTTGCAATAAAGTGAGTGGGAGCACTATAGAGTTTCCGATAAGTATATGTGGATGACATATTGCTATTCGGAAATGATGTAGAATTTCTGTAGAGCATAAACGGTTGTTTGAAAAGAGTTTTTCAAAGGAAGACCTGGATAAAGCTACCTAATTGTTGAGCATCAAGATCTATAAAGATAGATCAAGATGTTTGATAAGACTTTCAATGAGTACATACCTTGACAAGATTTTGAAAGAGTTCAAAATGGATTAGTTAGAGAGAAGTGTTCTCGCCTGCTTTGTAAGGTGTGAAGTTGAGTGAGACTCAAAGCTCGACCACAGCAGAAGAAAGAGAAAGGACGAATGTCGTCCCCTATGCCTTAGCCATAGGCTCTGTATAGTATGCCATGCTGTGTACCACACCTGTGTGTGTGCCTTGCCATGAGTCGTCAAGGGGTACAAGAGTGATCCAGGAGTGGATCACTGGAAAACAGTCAAGATTATCCTTAGTAACTAAAAGACTGAGGAGATGTTTCTCGATTATGGAGGTGATAAAGAGTTCATCGTAAAGAGTCACGTCGATGCAAGCTTTAACACCAATCCGGATGACTCGTAGTAGCAATCTGGATACGTATAGTGAAGCAGCCATTTGGAATAGTACCAAGTGGAGTGTGGTAGTAGTGTTTACGGTTTGACATAGAAATTTGCAAAGTACACACGGATCTGAATGCCGCAGACCCGTTGACTATAAGACCTCTCTCACATGCAAAGCATGATCGAGCCCTAGAACTCATTGGGTGTTAGATTCATAACAATGCGAATCACATGGTGATGCGAACTAGATTATTGACTCTAGTGCAAGTGGGAGACTGTTGGAAATATGCCCTAGAGGCAATAATAAATTAGTTATTATCATATTTCCTTGTTCATGATAATCGTTTATTATCCATGCTATAATTGTATTGATCGGAGACTTAAATGCATGTGTGCATACATAGACAAAACCATGTCCCTAGTATGCCTCTAATAGACTAGCTCGTTGATCAAAGGATGGTTAAGGTTTCCTAGCCATGGACATAAGATGTCATTTGATAACGGGATCACATCATTGGGAGAATGATGTGATGGACAAGACCCAAATTACAAACGTAGCATATGATCGTGTCAGTTTATTGCTGCTGTTTTCCGCATGTCAAGTATATGTTCCTATGACCATGAGATCATGCAACTCACTGACACCGGAGGGATACTTTGTGTGCATCAAACGTCGCAACGTAACTGGGTGACTATAAAGGTGCACTACAGGTATCTCCGAAGGTGTCTGTTGAGTTGGCATGGATCAAGACTGGGATTTGTTACTCCGTGTGACGGAGAGGTATCTTAGGGCCCACTCGGTAATGCAACATCACAACAAGCCTTGCAAGCAATGTGACTAATATGTTAGCCACGGGATCTTGCATTACGTAACGAGTAAAGAGACTTGCCGGTAACGAGGTTGAACTAGGTATGGAGATACCGACGATCGAATCTCGGGCAAGTAACATACCGAAGAACAAAGGGAACATTATACGGGATTGATTGAATCCTTGACATAGAGGTTCGACCGATGAAGATCTTCGTAGAATATGTAGGAACCAATGTGGACGTCCAGGTCCCGCCATTGGTTATTGGCCATAGAGGTGTCTCGGTCATGTCTACATAGTTCTCGAACCCGCAGGGTCTGCACACTTAAGGTTCGGTGACGTTTCGGTAGTGTAGAGTTATGTATGGTGGTGACCGAAGGTTGTTCGGAGTCCCGGACGAGATCCCGGACGAGATCTCGGACGTCACGAGGAGCTCCAGAATGGTCTGGAGGTAAAGATTCATATATAGGAAGTCCCAGTTTGGTCGCCGGAAAAGTTCCGGGCTCATCGGTAGTGTACCGGGAGTGCCGGTAGTGTACCGGGAGACCATCGGGAGGGGTATTTCGACCCAAGAGGCTTTATGGGCTGTAGGAGGATGAATACCAGCCCTTAGTGGGCTGGTGGAAGTCCTACACAAATCCCATGAGGCTGGGAAGAAAATACCAAAAGGAAAAAGGTGGAAAAAGGCAAAAAAGGGCCAAATAAGGAAGGAGTCCTAATCCTACTAGGAGTGGAGGAGGAGGACTCCTCCCTCCTTGGTTTGGCCGACCCAAGGGCTGCCTTTTTGGCAGCCAAGTCTCCTCCTCCTCTCCTCCTATATATACTAGAGGATTTTAGGGTTTTGGCACAAGATTTTCAGCCACGTGCCACCCGTTCCTCTAGTGCATAGCTTCTCCTCTAGATCGGTTTTCTGTAGTGCTTAGGCGAAGCCCTATCGGAATAGCTCCACCACCATCGCCGGAGCGCCGTCACGCTGCCGGAGAACTCTTCCTCCTCTCCGCCTCCTCTTGCTGGATCAAGACGGTGGAGATCGTCATCAAGCTGCACGTGTGCTGAACGCGGAGGTGCCGTCCGTTCGGTACTAGATCGGAAGGATCGTGATCAAGGCCACGGGACGTTCGTGATCGGATCCCAGGACGGATCGTGACGAGATCGCGGGACGGTTCGTGATTGGTTCGCGGGACGGTTCGTGATTAGATCGCGGGACGCTCGGTGATTTGGTTCGCGAAGAAGTTCGACTACACCAACCGCGTTTCTTAACGCTTCCCGCTTAGCGATCTACAAGGGTACGTAGATCCACTCTCCCTCTCGTAGATGCTCATCACCATGGATAGGTTTGCGTGTGCGAAGGAAATTTTTTGTTTCCCATGCAACATTCCCCAACAGCTCCGCCTTGGAATCATGGACATTGAAAAGGAGCTCTTCTCTAATGAAGAACTTGTGAAGGATCGGAGTCCTAACTGAACTAGGTGGGAGACGCGCCACACCGAGTGAAGATGTGGAAGAAATCAGCAGCCCGAGCTAGGGCCGACATTGCTCTTCCCCTGGTTCGAGTCCACTGCAAGGGAGTGGACGAGAAGAAACTGAAGTCTTTGGAGGTCACCAATCAGAAAAATGCCAAAATTGTAGACTTCATGGAGATGTTCATGGAGGCCGCCACCCAAATCGCAGAAAGCCTTGACCTGGACACGTTCCTTGAAGAGTGCTTAACCCCGAGTGATCGTCGGGTTAACAAAAACTTCTTTAACCATTTGCCTCGGAATGCCGAGTGGTATCTGTAAGACTTTTAAATGAGCCTGAGGCTCCTATCGTCCATACTTTCAGTTCGAACAATGCAGTTCTTATCTGCTTTACCTCTGCCTAATGTTTTGAATGTTTGCACTTGAAGTGAATCATAACTTAGGCGATGCGGAATCGCAGCTAAGCCCCCGAGTGTTGGTAAGACCTTCACTTGGAGTGATTTGTTAACTTAGGCGACGCGGAGTCGCAGCTAAGCCCCCGAGTGTAGGTGAGGCCCTCACTCGGAGTAGTTTGTCATCTAGTTGAACAATGATGGTCCTGTTCATCTTGACAATTGAGTGTGGAGAATGTCCCACTCAAAGAGTTTTTTAACTTAGGCGATGCGGGATCGCGGCTAAGCCCTCGAGTGTTGGTAAGACCTTCACTCGGAGTGATTTGTTAACTTAGGCGATGCGAAGTCGCAACTAAGCCCTTGAGTGCAGGCGAGGCCCTCACTCAGAGTAGTTTGTCATCTAGATGAACAATGATGGTCCTGTTCATCTTGACAATCGAGTGTGGAGAGTGTCCCACTCGAAGAGTTTTTTAACTTAGGCGATGCAGGATCGCGCTAAGCCCCCGAGTGTTGATAAGACCTTCACTTAGAGTGATTTTTTAACTTAGGCGATGCGGAGTTGCAGCTAAGCCCTTGAGTGCAGGCGAGGCCCTCACTCGGAGTAGTTTGTCATCTAGATGAACAACGATGGTCCTATTCATCTTGACAATCGAGTGTGGAGAATGTCCCACTCGAAGAGTTCTTTTAAGTTAGGCGATGCGGGATCGCGGCTAAGCCCCCGAGTGTTGGTAAGACCTTCACTCAGAGTGATTTGTTAACTTAGGCGACGCAGAGTCGCAACTAATCCCCCAGTGCAGGCGAGACCCTCAGTTAGAGTAATCTGTACTTAGGCAAAATCGGGTTTGCAGCTAAGTGTTTTGCGTTTTATGCCCACTGGGGGTGGTAATAAAATTTCAACAGAGTAAAATGAAACAAAGCTTTATTCATCGAGACCACTCGGATTTATTATGAAAGTCTTAATTTACATTCATCGCGTTCTATGTGTAGAACTTGTGCATCAGATCCACATTCCAAGTCCGAGGTTCTTCAACGTCATCATTGATGTTGTACAATCGATATGCCCCATTGTGCAGGACTTTGGAGATGACGTACAACCCGTGCCATGGAGGTGCCAACTTGTGGGGTCTCTGCTGATCCAATCGGAGGACGAGATCCCCTGCGTGAAATGCTCGACCTCTGACCTGTCTATCCTGGTAGCGCCTCAGGTCCTGTTGATAGAGCGTAGACCTTATGAGGGCTAACTCCCTTTCTTATTCTAGGAGGTTGAGACCGTCTTGACGCGCTACTTCGGCGTCGGCTTCGTCATATTGTTCTACTCGGGGGGGGGGGGATTATATTGAAGATCACATGACAACATGGCTTTTGACCCATAGACCATGAAGAAAGGAGTGCGTTGTGTGGAGCGGTTTGGAGTCGTCCAAATGCCCCATAAGACCGATTGTAGTTCTTCGACCCAGGCTCCCACAACATGCTTCAAATCCCTCATCAGTCCGGGTTTCAATCCTTGGAGTATCATTCCGTTTGCTCGCTCTGCTTGTTCGTTTGATTGTGGGTGAGCCACAGAGGCGTAATTAACCCGAGTGCCTTGAGAGTAGCAAAACTCACGGAATTCATACGCATCAAAGTTCTTCCCATTATCTCTGATGATGTCGTGCGGCACGCCAAATCTGTAGATAATCTGCCGAATGAAGCTGATGGCAGTGCCTGCATCCAGACTCTTGATGAGCTTAGCTTCAATTCACTTGGTGAATTTATTGACTGCTACGAGCAGGTGAGTGAACCCACTCATCTCTGTTCGCAAGGGTCCAATCATGTCAAGGCCCAACACGGCGAATGGCCAGGTGAGCGGAATTGTCTTCAGTGTGGAGACGGGCTTGTGAGACTTGTTCTTATAGAACTGACATCCGACACACTTGTCCACCAGCTCCTTGGCAGCTTCATTCGCTCGAGGCCGATAAAAGCCTACTTGGAAGGCTTTGGCGACCATGGTCCGAGAGGATGCGTGATGTCCACAAGTCCTTGAGTGAATATCATGCAGAATCTGGAGTCCATCTTTGGGTGAGATGCATTTCTGAGTGACTCCCGTGGTGCTTTTCTTGTACAACCGGTCTCCCATGATTTCAAATGACTTAGACGGTCGGACGATCTGGCGAGCTTCTTCTTCATCTCCCGGGAGTTCTTGCCGGATAAAATATGCTAAATAAGGCCGAGTCCACCCGGGAATGATCACTAGCATTTCTTGGACTAGATCAACCACAACTAGGACGTCAACCTCAGTCGGATTTGAGGGACCGACTGCTTACGGGGGCTCCATTGTGAAAGGGTCTTCTGCAATTGTAGGTGTGCGTATGTGTTCGAGGAATATATCCTTGGGAACTGCCCCCCCGAGTGGATTCAATTTTTGCTAGGTCATCCGCTTCTTGATTCTTTGCACAGGGAATATGGTGCAGCTCCAAACCTTCAAAACTTTTCTCTAGCTTTCTGACTGCATGGCAGTAACCTGTCATGGTTGGGCTTAGAATGTCCCATTCCTTCATCACCTGATTGACAACAAGGTCTGAATCTCTATAAACCATTAGGCGATGGACGCCGAGTGAAATGGCCATTCGGAGTCCATATAGGAGAGCTTCATATTCGGCCTCATTGTTTGATGAATCAAAATGGATTTGGAGGACATAGTCCAATCGGTCTCCTTTGGGAGAAACGAGAACAACACCGCCCCCTGAACCATTGAGCATCTTGGATCCATCAAAGTACATAGTCCAATGTTCGGAAACACTTGGGGTCGGATGCTCTTGCTCAATCCACTCGGCCATAAAGTCAACTAATGCCTAGGATTTGATTGCTTTTTTGGCCTCAAACTTGATCTCCAATGGAAGGATCTCAATTGCCCATTTCGCCACTCGGCCAGCTGTGTCTCGGTTGTGTAAGATCTCCGACAGCGGAGTATTGCCGATGACTGTTTCCGAGTGATCTTGAAAATAATGGACCACCTTTTTTGCAGTCAAGGAAACACCATAAACCAACTTCTGGTAATGTAGGTACCTTTGCTTGGAAGGAGTCAGAACTTCTGAGATGTAATAGATGGGTCTTTGAACTTTGAATGTTTTGCCTGGCTCTTCACGTTCGACAACCAAGATGGTGCTCACCACTTGGTTAGTAGTTGCAATATACAAGAGAAGTGGTTCCCTACTGCCCAGAGTAGCTAACACCCGTTGGGTGGAAAGCAGGGCTTTGAGTTGGTCAAATGTTGCTTGTGCCTCAGGAGTCCACTCGAATCTGTCAGATTTCTTCATCAGTCGATAAAGCGGGAGAGCTTTTTCATCGAGTCTTGAGATGAACTGGCTTAGAGCCGCAAGACAACCTATAAACCTTTGTACATCATGCAGGTGCTCTGGCTGCTTCATTCGGACTATGGCTCCAATTTTGTCTGGGTTAGCCTCGATCCCTTGTTCGGAAATGAGGAAACGGAGTAACTTTACTGCGGGTACTCCGAATGTGCACTTAGCTGGATTCAGTTTTATTCCAAAGAGCCATAAATTTGCGAAGGTTTTGTCAAGGTCTACCAGGAGGTCGGAACCTTTCTTGGATTCGACCACAATATCGTCCATGTAGGCCTCCACATTCCGAATGATCTGTTTCTGGAGGCATTTTTGGATCATACATCGGAACGTGGCTCCGACATTCTTCAAACCAAAAGGCATCGTGATATAACAGAAACACCCGAATGGGGTGATGAAGGTTGTCTTTATTTCATCAGGGCCATAAATTCGGATCTGGTGGTACCCAGAGTATGCATCCAGGAACAACAGGCGTTCGCATCCGACAGTAGAGTCCACTAGTTGGTCTATCCGAGGAAGAGGGAAATGATCCTTCACACTTGCCCGATTGAGGTGCTTGAAATAAATACACATTCGGAGTGATTTATCCTTCTTGGGCACCAGGACGACATTCGCGAGCCACTCGGAGTGGTATATTTCACAAATGAACTCAGTAGCTAGGAGCCGGGCTATCTCTTTGCCAATCGCCCTGCGCTTATCCATGGAGGATTGACACAAGTATTCTTTGACTGGTTTGACTTTGGGGTTAGTTCGCAATCGATGCTCAACCAGCTCCTTGGGAACACTGGGCATGCCAGACGGCTTCCATGCGAAGATGTCCCAGTTCTCACGGAGGAACTGGATGAGCTCGGCTTCCTATTTCTCCCCGAGTGAGGTGGATATGTTTGTCGACACAGCACTTGGGTCGGTCAGGTGAACATGGACTTGCTTGGTCTCGTCGGCCGATTGGAAGGCCGACTTTGACGCAGGCCATTGCAACCTAAGCATATCAATGGCGTCCACTTCGTTCTTATACCCTTCGAGTTCTGCTACTAACACTTGTTTGTTGACAACCTTGGAACCTTGTTGGAGGTATTCCTCTACCCCGACTCAATCGCCGGTCAAGGTGATCACTGATACGTCTCCAACGTATCTATAATTTTTTATGATGGCTATTATATTATCTGTTTTGGATGTTTTATATGCATTAATATGCTATTTTATATTATTTTTGGGACTAACCTATTAATCTAGAGCCTAGTGCCAGTTTTTGTTTTTTCCTTGTTTGTGAGTATTGCAGATATGGAATATTAAACAGACTCCAAACAGAAAAAAAAATCTTCAGAATGATTTTTTTGGAAGGAAAGAGATCTACCAGACTTGAAGTGCACGTCAGGGCATCTGCTAGGAGGTCAAATGCCAGGGAGGCGCGGCCACCCCCTGGCCGTGCTTGGTAGGCTTGCCACCTACTGGAAGGTCTCCTAACCCTATTCTTCATCCTATAAATACCCAAATATCCTCCCAACACCAAAAAGAGCCACACAAATACTTTTCCGCCGACAGAAGCCTCCGTTCCCGAGAGATCCAATCTTGGAGCCTTTTCCAGTAATCTGTCGAAGGGGGATCCGATCATGGAGGGCATCTACATCAACTCCATTGCCCCTCCGATGATGTGTGAGTAGTCCAACACAGACCTATGGGTCCATAGCTAGTAGCTATATGGATTCTTCTCTCTCTTTGATCTTCAATACCATGTTCTTCATGATCTTCATGGAGATCTATCCGATGTAATACTCTTTTGTTTTGTGTTTGTAAAGATCCGATGAATTGTGGGTTTATGTTCAGATTATCCATGAATCTTATTTGAGTCTTTTCTGAATTCTTATATGCATGATTTCATATCTTTGCAAGTCTCTTTGAGTTATTGGTTTGGTTTGGCCAACTAGATTGGTAATTCTTGCAATGGGAGAAGTGCTTAGTTTTGGGTTCAATCTTGCGGTGTCATCACCTAGTGACAAAGTAGGGGTAGCGAGGCACGTATTGTATTGTTGCCATCAAGGGTAATAAGATGGGGTTTTCATCATGTTGCTTGAGTTTATCCCTCTACATCATGTCATCTTACCTAATGCGTTACTCTGTTCTTCATGAACTTAATACTCTAGATGCAGGCAGGAGTCGGTCGATGTGAGGAGTAATACTAGTAGATGCAGAATCGTTTCGGTCTACTTGACATGGACGTGATGCCTATATGCATAATCATTGCCTTGGATATCTACATGATCATTCGCTTCTCTATCAATTGCTTGATAGTAATTTGTTTACCCACCGTGATACTTTCCTTCAAGAGAGAAGCCTCTAGTGAAATCTATGGCCCCCAGGTCTACTTTCCATAATATATTTTAAGATCTATGAACCAAAAATACCAAAAATACCTTGCTACAATTTATTTATCTTTTACTTTCCGCACTCGCTTACATCTATCTCTATCAGATCTAATCCTTGCAAATAACCGTGAAGGGATTGACAACCCCTTTATAGCGTTGGGTGCAAGAGTTTGATTGTTTGTGTAGGTGCATCCATTGGTGACTTGCTTGTTCCTCCTACTGGATTGATACCTTGGTTCTCATCAACTGAGGAAAATACTTATCTACTTCGTTGCATCACCATTTCCTCTTCAAGGGAAAACCAGCAAGCTCAAGAGGTAGCAAGAAGGATTTTTGGCGCCGTTGCTGGGGAGGATACACATCAAGCCTACCAAGTACCCATCACAAAATCTTCTCTTGCATTTACATTATTTGCCATTTGCCTCTCGTTTTACTCTCCCCCACTTCTAAAACGATTTTCGGAAAATACCAAAAAGATTTGCCTTTTTATTCGCCCTTCTTCCATTCGCTTTTTCGTTTGCCTTTGTTTGCTTGCGTGCTAGATCGATTCCTTGTCATCATGTCGGAATCTAAGGAGACTTTCATTGATAATGATAGTAATAATCTTGAGGGGAACTTTGATGACTTTGCTAATAACAACCCTCATGAAGAACCTACTATCACACATACAAAAAAATTCCGCATAGGTAGTGGTAATATCATTGGAAAAGGTGTTATTCAAGAGTTCTTTGATTGTATGGGAGCAATGCCTATGGGTAAGAGATCTATTATTCTTAGCACAAATAGTTATGAGGATTCTATTGTCATGCTCATTGAAAAATTAGAAAGAAAATTTGTGCACGTTCACCCCGCTTTGCAGAAAGTGTTTTATGAACTTCCCAATATTAATCATCCTAAAGCTAAAAAGATTGCTACCATCATCCTTATGCAAGAATTTGAATTCATCATACAAGAAGCCAGGGAGATTTTTGCTTAATAAATATGTTGAACACCCTCCAATTGAATAAATTCTCCGTGATAAAGAAACTTTGCGTAGTCTAGAATCTAGAGACTATCGATCTTACAGTGAAAATCTTAGGAGGAGAGTTCCCTACGCGGAAGTCACTCAAGCCTTGTATCTTGAGAATTATGAGGAATTTGATTGGATAACAAGGGGAGTTTTCATAGGGTATAAGTAGGATTGGCTAGAAAAGATGGTTAAGGAACCCGTTAGAAGTAAGATACATGTTTTATACGATGATGTCTATGGTGACAATCCATATTATGGGTTTATGAATGTTAAAATTACTAGTCAAAGATCTTTTCATGATTTTAGTTCATCTACTAGGAAAGAAATAAAGGAAAGTATAGATATATTTAGAAAATCTTTTTATGGTTTGATCAAGTTTGGATTGCATACCAAAGATGACAATACCTAGATCTATTGCGTTTTGCCTAGCTAGGCTCGTTAAACAATAGTGCTTGTTGGGAAGCAAGCCAATTTTATTTTTGTGTTCTGCCTTTTGCTTCTGTTGTTGAATGTTTAACACATTATTACTTCTGTAGTAACTGTGTTTTGGTGTTTTAATTAGTGTTTGATCCAAGTAAAACCTTTGGAGTGATCTATGGTGGTTGTTGATTTGATCTTGCTGAAAAACAGAAACTTTTGTGCTCAATCCAGGAATTTTCTAAATTTTTCAGAGCGCCGAATGACTCTAAAATTATTTACACAAGGTCCATATATAAATTGCCCAGGTTTTCCTAATTGTTCGGAATATGTTGAGTTACATAAGTATACAAAGTTTTCAGATTGCTACAAACTGTTCCGTTTTTGATAAATTCTATTTTCTTTGAGTTGTTTACCTATTTTGATGAATCTATGGGTTGTATCGTGAGGTATGAACCATGGAGAAGTTAGAATACAGTACGTACTACACCAATATAAATAAATAATGAGTTCACAACGGTACCTAAAGTGGTGATTTACTTTCTTATACTAACGGATCTCACGAGTTTTCTATTGAGTTTTGTGTTGTGAAGTTTTCAAGTTTTGGGTAATGATTTTATGGACTATGGAATAAGGAGTGGAAAAATACTAAGCTTGGGGATGCCCAAGGCACCCCAAGTCATATTCAAGGATGCCAAAGAGCCTAAGCTTGGGGATGCCTCAGAAGGCGTCCCCTCTCTCCTCTTCAATCCATCGGTAAATTTACTTGAGGCTATATTTTTATTCACCACATGATATGTGTTTTCCTTGGAGCGTCTTGTATGATATGAGTCTTGTTTTTATTGTTCCACAATAATCCTTGCTGCATACATCTTTGGAGAGAGACACGCGTTAATCACGAATTTATTAGAATACTCTATGTGCTTCACTTATATCTTTTGAGATAGGCAATTTTGCTCTATGTGCTTCACTTATATTTGTTAGAGCACGGCGGTGTTTGTGTTTTATAGAAATAATTGAACTCTCGTACGTCACTTATATTATTTTGAGAGTCTCTAAACAACATGATAATTGGTTAGTATATGAATTTAGTCCTAATATTATAGGCATCCAAGAGGGATATAATAAAAACTTCCATATTAAGTGCATTGAGTATTTTTGAGAAGTTTGATTCCTTGCATAAAGTTTTGAGACGTAAAGATGGTAATGTTAAGAGTCATGTTAGGAATTAATTGTGATTTGGTAAAAATACTTGTGTAAAGGTTTGTGATTCCCGTAGCATACACGTATGGTGAACCGTTATGTAAGGAAGTCAGAGCATGATTTGTTTATAGATTGTCAACCTTTGTGTGAGGGTTGGGAGCGCGCGATAGTTAACTCCTACCAACCTCTCCCCTAGGAGCATGTGTCTAATACTTTGCTTAGATGACTAATAGACTTTTGCAGTAAGTATGTGAGTTCTTTATGACTAATGTTGAGTCCAAGGATTATATGCACTCTCACCCTTCCACCTTTGCTAGCCTCTCTAGTACCGCGCAACTTTCGCCGGTACAATAAAACCACCTTCCTCAAAACAGCCACCAAATACCTTCCTCGAAATAGCCACCAAATATCTTTCCTCAAAACAGCCACCATACCTACCTATTATGGCATTTTCATAGCCATTCCGAGATATGTTGCCATGCAACTTCCACCGTTTCCTTTTATCATGACATGCACCATCACTTTCATATTGCATATAGAGTCATATTTTGTTCTAGGTATCGAGTTGTAATTTCTTTTGAGTTGTAAGTAAATAAAAGTGTGATGACTATCATTATTAGAGCATGTCCCATGTGAGGAAGGGGTGATGGAAGCTATGATTCCCTCACAAGTGGGGATGAGATTCTGGACTTTATGAAAAATAAAAGAGGTCCGCGAAGCCCAAATAAAATAAAATAAAATAGGCCTTAGATGCCCACCAAAAAAATAAAAAGATAAAAAATGAGAGAAAAGAAAGAAGGGCCATTGCTACTATATTTTACACACTTGTGCTTCAAAGTAGCACCATGATCTTCATGATAGAGAGTCTCCTATTTTGTCACTTTCATATAACTACTGGAATTTTTCTTCATGATGCACGTCCACTTAGTTTCTTTTTGAGCTTTCAACTTATAGCTCTAGTGCATCCGTTTCATGACAATCCATACTCACTCACATTGATATCTATTAATGGGCATCTCCATAGCCCGTTGATACGCCTAGTTGATGTGAGATTATCTTCTCCTTTTCCTTGACAACCTCCACCATATTCTATTCCACCTATAGTGATATATCCATGGCTCACGCTCATGTATTGCATGAGAGTTGAAAAGGTTTGAAAATATAATAAGTGTGAAACAATTGCTTGACTTGTCATCGGGGTTGTGCATGATATAAATACTTTGTGTGTGGAAGATGGAGCATAGCCAGACCATATGATATTGTAGGGATAACTTTCTTTTGCCATTATATTTTGAAGAGATACAATTACTTTGCTAGTATGCTTGAAATATTATTGTTTTTATGTCAATATTGAGCTTTTGTTTTGAGTCTGATGGATCTGAATATTCATGCCACAATAGAGAATATTACATGGATAAATATGTTAGGTAGCATTCCACATCAAAAATTCTATTTTTATCATTTACCTACTCGAGGACGAGCAGGAATTAAGCTTGGGGATGCTGATATGTCTCCAACATATATATATATATTTTGATGATGGCATGCTATTATATTATTTGTTTTGGATGTTTTATATGCATTAATATGCCATTTTATATTATTTTTAGGACTTGCCTATTAATCTAGAGCCCAATGCCACTTTCTGTTTTTTCCTTATTTTTGAGTATTGCAGATATGGAATATTAAATGGAGTTGAAACGGAATAAAATCTTTGGAATGATTTTTTCTAGAAGGAAAGAGATCTACCAGACTTGGAGTGCATGGTAGGACATCTGCCAGGAGGTCACAAGCCAGGGAGGCGCAACCACCCCCCATGGCCGCGCCTGGCAGGCTTGCCACCTCCTAGCAAGTCTCCTAACCCTATTCTTTGTCCTATAAATACCCAAATATCCCCCCAACACCAAAAAGAGCCACGCAAATACTTTTCTGCCGACAAAAGCCTCCGTTCCCGAGATATCCAATCTTGAAGCCTTTTTCGGTAATCTGCTGAAGGGGGATCCGATCACGGAGGGCATCTACATCAAGTCCATTGCCCCTCTGATGATGCATACGTAGTCCACCACAAATCTACGGATCCATAGCTAGTAGCTAGATGGCTTCTTCTCTCTCTTTGATCTTCAATACCATGTTCTTCATGATCTTGATGGAGATCTATCCAATGTAATACTCTTTTGTGGTGTGTTTGTCAAGATCCGATGAATTGTGGGTTTATGTTCAGATTATCCATGAATCTTATTTGAGTCTTTTATGAATTCTTATATGCATGATTTCATATCCTTGCAAGTCTCTTCGAGTTATCGTTTTGGTTTGCCCAACTAGATTGGTAATTATTGCAATGGGAGAAATGCTTAGTTTTGGGTTTAATATTGCGGTGTCCTCACCCAGTGACAAAGCAGGGGTAGCGAGGCACGTATTGTATTGTTGCCATCAAGGGTAACAAGATGGGGGTTTCATCATATTGCTTGAGTTTATCCCTCTACATCATGTCATCTTACCTAATGCGTTACTCTGTTCTTCATGAACTTAATACACTAGATGTAGGAAGGAGTCGGTCGATGTGTGGAGTAATAGTAGTAGATGCAGAATAGTTTCGGTCTACTTGACACGGACATGATACCTATATGCATAATCATTGCCTTGGATATCAAAATGATTATTCGCTTTTCTATCAATTGCTTGACAGTAATTTGTTTACCCATCGTGATACTTTCCTTCAAGAGAGAAGCCTCTAGTGAAATATATGCCCCCAAGTCTACTTTCCATAATATATTTCAGATCTATAAACCAAAAATACCAAAAATATCTTGCTGCAATTTATCTATCTTTTACTTTCTGCACTCATTTACATCTATCTCTATTAGATCTAATCCTTGCAAATAACCGTGAAGGGATTGACAACCCCTTTATAACGTTGGGTGCAAGAGTTTGATTGTTTGTGTAGGTGCATGCATTGGTGACTTGCTTGTTCCTCCTACTGGATTGATACCTTGGTTCTCATCAACTGAGGGAAATAGTTATCTACTTCGTTGCATCATCCTTTCCTATTCAAGGGAAAACCAATGCAAGCTCAAGAGGTAGCAATCACACCATTTGGCCCTGGCATCTTCAGCTTAAGATACACGTAACATGGTCGGGCCATGGAATGTGCATAAGCAGGCTGCCCAGGATTGCATGGCAGGCGCTGCGAAAATCCAACACCTCAAAGGTCAACCGTTCCTTCCGGATATTCTTCTCGTTTTTGCTGAATACTACATCCAGGGAGATTTGGCCAAGTGATTCTACCTTCTTTCCAATGACTATCCCGTGGAAGTGCATGTTGCTCTTGCTCAGTGGGGACATCGGAATGCCCATCGCTTTGGGCGTGTCCGCATAAATGATTTTGAGCCCGCTGCCTTCGTCCATAAGAACTTTACGCAGTCGGAAGCCATTCACGATCGGATTAATGACCAGCGTGTGCCTCCCGGGGGTGGGTATGTGGGGCGGATGGTCAGAGTGGTCAAACGTAATCGGAGTATTTGCCCAACTGAGTTGCTTGGAGGCAGTCGGAACTACCATGTTGACTTCCTGATTGACAACTTTCAACTTTCTCTTGCTTTCGACGTCCGCGAAAATCATACTCAGGGCCTTGTGGACTGGTGGAAACCCCGGGGTTTGCTCCCCCTCATCGTCAACATCGTCCTTGTCCTCTGCTGACTCCTTTCCCATAGCTTGCTTGAGCAGGCGACATTCCCGAGTAGTATGCTTAGGAAACACAATGTTGCCTTCTTCACGTGTCTTAGTGTGAACTTGGCAAGGATGATCGAGTATGTCAGGCTTGGAGTTGGAATCCTTCCTAGGAACCCATTCTTTCTTCTTTTTCGGCTTTGGTTTGCCTTGGCCCTGTCCGGAGATGGCCGCAACCTCTGCCTTCCCAGGAGCTTCAGCCTTTCGCTTCTCCTGCTGCTGCTTTTTTCCTGTGTTGCCTCCAGACTGAGGGGCATTGCTGGTACGCCCTTTGCCGCTGCGAAGGCGGTCTTTTTCCTTGCCATTGGCATATTTGTTTTCTATCTCCATAGCCCGACTAAGAGACATGTCCCCAGCACGACCAAACTTGAGAATCAACTCCCTATACCGAGTGCCGACCTTAAAGGCGCACATAGCTTGATGCTCACTCACGTTTTCCACTGTATTATGCAAAGTGGTCCAGTGCTGGATGTACTCTCCGAGAGTTTCATTGCTCTTTTGGACACAATGTTGCAGCTCTGTCAATCCACCCGGGCGCTTGTAAGTACCCTCGAAATTCTTGATGAACACTCGCGCCAAGTCTTCCCAGCAGTAGATGCAACTCGGTGGCAGTTGGTTTAACCACGCACGTGCGGACCCTTCCAACATGAGTGGAAGGTGCCTCATGGCCACAAAGTTGTTGCCTCCACCGATCTGAACTACCACTCGGTAATCCTCAAGCCAAGTCTCTGGTTTAGACTCGCCATTGAACTTGCCGATTCCCGCCGCTAAACTGTAATGGGGGGGGGAGATCTCAGCCTCCCGAATATACCTACTGAAGCAGCCGAATCCACAGGCCCCCAGCCACTCGTTCGATCTTGCTGGTCTTTGTTACGGTCCACGACGTGCTGGGTGATGATGGATCTGGCATTGAACTGAGGGGGTCTGTGGCCCTTGTCTCTGTAAACCCTCTGCCGGACAGGGCTTCGCTCTTAGTCTCTGATGTGAGGGCGACCACCGTCGTAATGACGAGCGCCATATGATCCACCCCTCGGAGGGGGCATCCCACTGGCGTCACGATCATCATGCCAACGTCCTCCTTTTGGGCCTCTTGGATGAGGAGGAGTCCGTTGGTCTTTCCTTGGTCTGAGTGGGCAATGAGCTGACTGGACGGTTTCTGCCCAAGCAGACTTGCTGTGAATGCGTTGATTTGACTGCGATACTTCGGAGTTTTGCTCCAAAGCTGTCTTCAAAAAGGCTTGGATGTCCTGAATGCCCTCGCCCGCTGCCGAATCAGATGGATGGAGTGAGTTGGCAATTCGAGTGGCAGTAGCTAAGTTCAACAAAGGTGTGCGCATCACCGGGATGGTGTATGGCCGCTCCTTGGTGAACAGTTGACATCGGCTCTGACTGGAGCCGGGTATCTTCCTCGTGGCACGCTCGTCGAGTGACCATTGGAGGCGCTCCAATCGCTCGCGCTCCGCCAGAGTGGCCTGGCCAATGGCCTCTAGAGCCATCTCCTCTGGGGAAGTCCCCGCGATAGGCGTGAGAAGTACTTCGTCGTTCCCGCACAGGATCTCCTCCCTCTGATCCCTAGTGAGAGGCCGGGGGACATAAGCATCGGAGATAGCCTTGCCACGGTCGCCGTCTCGTCCGTGATTATGGTCTGCGGAGTATCCAGGTGGAGGATTCTCCCGAGATGGTCTGACCATCAGGACTTCGGCAATATCCCTGCTACCCTTGCAGTCAGATGCGTTGGAGGTATCGTCGCCTGACGGTGAGAAAAGATAGTGAATGGTCTCATCAGAGCCACACACTAGAGTCTTCTCAGCTACGACCCGAGCCGCCATAGAGTGCTTGATCCAGCGTTGCAGAAGCGAGCGCCCAGAGCGCCGGCGACAGGCCGCAACGCAAGTCGGCGAAGTAGGCTGGTATGGAGTCGACGATTGCCGAAGTAGGACTCCGTACGTCGTGGCAGCGAAGTGCACTGCGCCCCGAGTGGGCAGTGCATCGATATCCAACGGGGCTTCCTGTAGCCATGCCGAGTCATCGATGATGAAGCTCGGGGCTTCCTGTAGCCACGCCGAGTCATTGACGAGGCCTCTCCAGGACGAGGTGCACCTGCACATGGACGCCCTGGTCGCGCGGTTCATCCAGGTGCCCCCTCCCGGAGGAGAAGGCGACCCGGTGCCGTGGCGGCCGTGCACTCGGGCAGTGACAATGACTCCTCCGCCTAGACTCCCCTCGCTTCTTACTCGTGGTACCTGTAATAGCTTAAAACGAACTTGGCCCCCATGGGCGTTAACCTTTTGCGCATTACCCCCGTCCTTGTTTCTTGTCCTTGAATCACCATCGGCCGCTCGTAGTTATGCAATTTAGTTTTCTCGTGCAAGCTTGGCGCCGCCGCCGATACGGCCTCATGATGGTGGCTATCCGGGTCATCGTGAGGTGCCCCCTCCTAAGGGGCAGCCCGTGGCCGCCAGCCCCGGGTTCGTGGCTTTGCAGCCTATCACCGCTGGGCCTCCGTCCTCATGTTGTTTCCTCTGCCGCTCCAGGCCTTAGGGGTGTTAGTAATCGCGCGTAGTTGGCCCGTAGTACCTGCATCCTCACATTAGTGCGCACAACCCTCGCCTCACCCTTGGGGCACTGTTAGATCAGGAAACTCTTGCTTGATTCGGTAGTGTACTTAGCTTGTGGGATGTTGATGATCTCGTGGCATGGCTGGGTTGTCCAGGTAATCCGCTATTCCGCCTAGGGCACTTCTCTCTTGCTTACGAATGGGGCGTGTTGGGGGCCCTTTCTACGGTCTATGTTTGTAGGTCGCAGTCGTGTGCATTTCCCTACCGCCTTAGGTTACGACTGGACAAGGTTGCAACCACAAGGTGAGGCCTCGATACCCTTGATGCCGACCGGATCACCAAGGACGACATCGAGTGTGCCGAGTGGCTATATGACTGGTAAGGCTCCTAAGGCGTACTGCTTAGGATCCCCCTTTGACAATCAAGCAGCTCTACGTCGACAAGTCCCAGTCCCGCGCATTTCCCTACCACCATGGTATACGCCAAGATCACCAAGGATGCAACCATGAGGTGTATCCCCGATACCCTCGATGCCGACCGGATCACCAAGGACGACATCGAGGGTGCCGAGTGGCTATCTGACCGGTAAGGCTCCTGAGGCGTGATTCTCAGGAGCCTCCTTTGACGCTCGAGCAGCTTCCATTCCGCCCTGTCGGGTTTTCCCCCAGGAGGCCCAAGCACTGGGCCTCGTAAGACTCCATGTTGTGGCGCCGCTCCGCGGCCGGAGCCCCCGAGCAGGGGTCAGCTTCCAAAAGACGCAAGTCCCTGAGGCAACAGGGCCTCGCTATCCAGGTCCGGGGTGCCCCGGAGAGGGCCGTAACATGCGGCCTCTTGCAAAACACCAATCCAAAATAAAGAGAACTCAAGATTGGTAAAATAGAATGCAATGAGAGAAAAGTCGCCACTCCTTTTTCCTTTAAATATAGAACTCCAAACTCTTCAACTTCATTCCAAAAAGCGGCAATTCAGACACAAAAAGAAGCAAGAAACCCCACGCCCGATGCCTAGGCTAGTCTTTGTCTTCCCCCAGCACTGAGTGTAGGGCATCCACGTTGCATGGGCATAGCCATTGATGGGCAGTGTTGACTTCTCTGCCAGCATGGAGCATGGGGCTGCCACATTGTGTGGCAGGAACCCCTCCGCGTCCTCGGGGGGCTCCGGACGTATACAACGCACTCATTATTATGTGAGAGTGTCACGACCGTAGATAGCTGGGCAAGCCCCCGGGCGCCGGGCCCGGTAGCTCCCAACTCCGTCAAGAGCCATCCCATGCATTTATGTCTGATTGCGCTCCTGCGTAGCTGCAGGATTGCGCTCCCGCGGCCCAAACATGAGTACAATGCATCTGGCGCACCCATAAGGGTGTTTTGTCAATGAAGCCGCCTCGTGAGGCATTTGGGCTATGACCATGCATTGCCTCAAGGGTGTCGTGAGGCCCAGCCTCCCGAGGCTGCACCATTGTTTCGGTTGCCGCGGGTAGCCCGCGTTACCTGTGTCTTGCGACCCCCCCAGGGCATCATCCCTGGAACCCCGGGGTTCGGCTCGGCGATGCTTGCTCGCCGGGACGATAGCTTACGCCATGCCTCACAGGCCCGGTGACGTCCTCCCTCCTTCTCCTACTTGCGTCGTCCAAACTTGGCGCTTCATCGGGGGAAGCCCCAAGCCCGGCTCAGGGAGGATGCTCGGTGCTTCCCCTATGATTGGGTGCATTGGCGCCTGCGGCAAGCTCCTGATCCGGGCTGGTATCCCTGGGCACGACGTAGAATGGTATGTAGGGCTCCACATAAGGGCCCGGTTCTCCTCCTGAGCCATCCGGCGGGACACCGGGGACGGTCCCTCCGAGTGGCACTGGGGCGCCGCCCTGCGCGCGTAGCCCGTAGACCTTCCTGCGTCGAGCCTTAGAGCGAAGTTGCTTACCTCTGCCACCGCTGCTGGGCGGACCGCGCGCCTCCTGATGTGGATTGCTTCCTTGATGATCCGACACGCCTTCACCGTCATTGCTGGTTTGCCTGGACACCTGTCCATTTGTTCCCTGTGCAGGATGGCGTGTTGTCGCCTGGTCAGTCCGGGTTGTTGAAGATCCATTGGGTCACGGGGGCATGCGTTGCCACGCGCGTGGGGTGCCTCGTAGTTTCCCTCACGCTTTCGGTTGTCGTGGCTGAGATGGGTCACGAAATTAGTCACTGGAATTCAAAGGAGGAGGAGCATAGCACATGGCAGGCCCCGCTCAGGTTCGGCCGAGGCCGGAGGGGGCGCATCGTTCTGGGGGGTAGGTGCAGCGGAATAGCCCCCAACGCCTGAAGACGGGTGAGGAGCCACCACCCTCCGCACGACGGCGATCAGCTCTGCGACGTGGTCGGCCCACGCATCAAAGCCCTAGTGTGTCGGGCAGCGGAGCATCTCGCTTGTCAGCAACAACGCGTCGTGCGCATCGAGGTCCCCCATGTAGGTGCGACGTGATGCAGATGCTGAAGGTGCTACCCGCTCGACGTGTACCTGGGCGGCGTGAGGGGCGGCGACGGCAGAGGCGATGCTAGCGGCCTGATATTGCTTGCCCAGCACCATGCCACTAGGGCATGGGTCTCCGGGAGTAGCTATGGGATCGACGGAGGCTGGTCCACTGCGGCCGGGAGAAGCTTGTTGGGCGCCGACCATTGGAGTGGTGGAGCAGAGGAAGAGCAAGGCTTGAAAAAGACTCTGACACGCCCCTACCTGGCACGCCAAATGTCGGATTTTAGGCTCCACAAAACCACCAAGGTTCGAACACAGGGGCGTGTGCGAAGGTTCCCTGCGGCCTCGCCCAACCTAGCTTGCTACTCGATGGTTACTATGGCGAACTCACACGATGACGAGGAGGAAGATGAACACGACAATTTACCCAGATTCGGGTCGCTGTGAAGCGTAATACCCTACTCCTGCTTTGGTGGATTGCCTCTCCTGGAGGTTTTGTGGATGAACTAGTACAGTGGCTCGACCCTCGCGAGGGTGCTCAAGAGGTGTCCTTGTCTCTTTGCCTTGTGGTGGTTCGTCGAGTGGATGAGTGTCCGATCCGATCTACGGTGTGGCCTAGCCTCTATATATAGCGGTGGCCCGGTCCTCTTTCCTTATCGCAATGACAGGAAGGGATCCCACAACGACCAATTTTAAAGGGGGCAGGAGTACATCCGCCCCTGTCCAAAGGTGGTCTTCGCCTGCAAAGTTTCTGTCAATGATGAAGTGGAGGGCTCAACGATGACATCCGTCCTGCGGGGCTAGTGGCCGTGGTCTTGTTGCACTAGAATGGAAACCTTTGGGCGGCGCTTTGGGAATCCGTGTACGTCCTTGCTCCCTTTGCACCAAAGGGGAAATAGCGCCGCCTGGCGCACTGGCGCCTGCCTGTCCTTCCTTGTGTCACCTTTGACTCCTAAGGCGGGGCCCTGCATAGAGATCTCCGCCGCTCATGAGGGGGCCTGAGGAGGCACATCCTTGTAGGCCTTGGTGCCGTTCTTCCTCGCGAGCCCGGGGTGCTCGCAAGGGCCTTGTCTTGAGTAGATTCGCGCCATGCCGTGCCTGACTGACGAAGTGGGCCATGTCCTGGGGGTGCAGGCAGGCAGGGCTGGGTACCCCCGTTCCTAGAATGCCGACAACCTCAACCAAAGAACTACTCTCATGATGACGATCCAGGATTCCATGACGATCCAGAACTGTCAATTGAGCATGAAGATGGGGTCTTTTACCAAGAGAGCCTTGATGGTTCAAAGGTGGCTATCATAGCCGATCACCCCCGATCACTCCCTTCCCCTACTACACGCAAACAGAAAAATTCTTCCCGTAAAAGGCAAGCGACCTCCATCGACCCGAATGTGCCGGTTTCTGCTTCCAAGCGTTATTGGTCCACACGATGAACGTCGACTACGACAACAATACCCGGACCGAATAGCAACAGGAATCCTTCATGTGAGCCAACCGCGAGACGACCCCGACCACTCATTCAACCAAAGGTACTTCGTTTGGCCGCTTAATCTATTGTTATCATGATCGATAGGATTTCACAGA
The DNA here is from genome assembly GCA_022496015.1 of Hordeum marinum. Taxonomy (NCBI): domain Eukaryota; kingdom Viridiplantae; phylum Streptophyta; class Magnoliopsida; order Poales; family Poaceae; genus Hordeum; species Hordeum marinum. The sequence continues at coordinate 158,539,115 of CM039672.1, read as the reverse complement.
AGATCTCATGTCGAAATACTCAGGGAACAAGTAGAACCATTTTCTGTCGGGAATGTTGCCGGGGTGCCTGGCAACACTCATGAATCAAGGTCTTCTGCTCATGTTAAACTTGCTGTGGAGGCCCTTGTGGCCAATTAGGCCCCTGAAGATTCTGGGGACGCAGTATCAGTCACTAACTCCGAGGTAGAGAGTGCGACGAACCACTAGCGACGACAAGAAGCCTTGCGCCACCAGGCGTTTTCCGGAAAAGAGTTTAATGCTCTATGTTCGATAGATGCGTACATTGGAGCTACCCGAGCTGGGCTTGGGGAAGGTGTGAAACTGATATCTTCTAGCCTGGAGTTGAGTGATCGGTTTTAATAATTCGAACACACGTATTAACCCAGTAGCCCCCAAGCCTTGAATTGGTCGGGATAACTGAGTTAAGGATCCGCATATTGTATTATTGGTGATGTAGGCTTCAAGGCAGCGGAATGAGAAATTGGCCAATGACCTGGAGGCGAGCCAGATGCAGGTGCAAGCCATGAAGGCCGAACTTGAACAAGTGAAGAATTTTACCCGGGAGGCACATGGTGAGTATGTCCATTTTGCCAATCTTAGTATATAGAACCCTACCGACACAAGGGTACTTTGTAGCAGCTGAGTCTATAGGGCACTTGCAAAAAACATTAGATGCGGCCCAAGAATCCCATAGGTACGCCGAGTCCCAGTATGAGGTCGGCTGCCTTTCGTCGCAACAAAATCTTGAGGAGAAGAAACGTCTCAAGGCGGAAAACCGGCAGCAGGCCGAAGAAGTTGAGAGTTTAAAAATTCAATTGGCTCAAACCCAAGAAGAGAACCAAAAATTACAGAGGGGCATGTTCGGTAAGTGAGATTATAACGTCAAAGGGTACCTCTAATACATGAAGTCTAATGGACATGCCTCATCTCGTGTTTAGGTCTCCTAACCGAGCTTCCTGAAGAAGATATCAGATCCTACCAGGGGAACCTTCTGAAGGAACTATCCATCGTACATGAGCGGGCTCGGAAGGCTATGAGGAGCATGATGAAAGCGCTATGGCCTGTCGAGAAGCCTCTGGAGAGGATGGCCGAACTGGCTGATCAGTTCAAGGGAGCCCGGTGTCGTTTTGAGCTATGGAAGACATCGTCCTGCCGAGAGGGAGCACGAGAGGCGTGAGCGATGATCAATACCCGTTATACCGGTCTTAACCCCGAGCATATGGCTCGGGTTGTGCCGGCAAGGCAATATGGGCAAGAAGTGCCTCTTCATTTGGTGTACGACCAAGTGATGCCCGCCGCTCATCTCTCGCAGGAAGATTGCACCCTGGATGCCTTAATAGACAGTCTGGACCAGCAGCCAGATGAGTGATTTTATGCAACTATGTACTTTAAATCAAAAATTGCTCTGTTTGTGCTATAAACTTTTTCTTAACCGGCGATTGGCTTCGATCTTCCTTGATAAGAGCTTGGGAGTGTTCCTTATCAAATATCCTTTGATAAGAGGGAATTCTTTCGCGGAACCAGGCAATCCGGCCATTTGTTGTGAACAGACAGAAAATGCCATTTGTTGTGAACAGACAAAAAATGCACACAAAGATATGTTATATTACTACTTAGCGTAAGAAACATCTTCCAAAGAAAATGGTACCTCTATCGGTACCTTCCTACAGGCCGCTACGTAAATCATAGATAATAAGACCGTATACTGCTAGTATGCGACTGATGGCCTTCTTGAGAAAAGAAGCCCGGGTAATGGTGATAACAACCATAATTTTTATTTGTTGCTTCCGTCGTAGCCGACCAATTGTCTGGTAAAGATAGCTAGCTTTTGGCTTCACCCGTCCGAGGTATGTATCCGGGCGATCCAGTCGTAAAAATCGCAGAGGTGTTCCCTTTAACCTCTAGCCGAACAATTTGGAACGTAGAGCGTAAACACAGGAGCAAGGCAATTCAACTTGGAAAAAATCTTAGTTCTAATTGATGTATATAATGGCTAAAAAATCAACAAGGGAAACATGCATACACAATAAATGTGAATAGATGCTTAAAATATATAATCATCGGCTTCGGGAATAAACCCCCAGGTGTTTTGTTCACGTTTAACATTTGAGGATGTATACCGAAAATCTTAACATGATGTCGGTTTAGCCGAACATAGACTTGGGAAAAAGAAATCCAAACCTACAAAATCAAGGTGGAAGGGAAAGAAACATGAAAGGAAAGGAAGAAAAGGAAAAGGAAGGTAAAGAGTATGACGGAAATCACAATATACTCCCTTGGTGGTTTTGATAATTCACGACAACATACATTGTCTCTTGGACTAATGCTTTCATTGAGTGTACTTCAGATAAAGTCCAAAAGAGAGATGGGTTGGCAAAAAGGAGTGTTGAGACTATACCCCAAGATTCAAGGAAATAGATTGGCTAAGCTTCAAGCAAGAGGACTCTACATTTTACTTTGTGAGAAATCACTTTGAGTCCATAGGAAAGCCAATACTATTAAAAAGGGGTAAGGTATTGTTGATGAGCAAAATGCTTATACATGCACATGTGATAGTCACCAAAAACATCCACAAGCTCTTCCACAAAAGTCTGTATAAAGTCAAATATCCAAAATCGATGCAACCAACACTTCCCACTCGATGCAACCAATTCCCATACTCAGATAGAGCCCAGCCAAACCCTAGCTTTTTGGTGCAACTAATTCTAAATTGGTGGAATCGAGTTTAGGTGGCAAACCTACTGGTGTCTGTTGCACAAAATCGAAAATTCTGATTTTTTGCTTCGGTGTCACCGGGTCTTGCCATTCTGACCGTTTCCCACCTTTTCGGTATCATCGAGAAGTCTATATCGGTCTCACCGAGATTCAAAAGTTGCTACCTTTGAGGCAACTCGGTACCATCGAGATTAACACATTGGTGTGACCGAGTTGGACTTATTAGGTGTAACGGTTGGATTTTTGGATATGCCTATATATACCCCTCCACCACCACCTACTCGAGATAGAAGCACTCAGAATAGATCCCTACTCGTACCAACTAATTTTCTGAGAGAGAGCCACCTACTCATGTGTTGAGATCATGCCATTCCATTCCTACCATATGAATCTTGATATCTAGCCTCCACAAGTTGCTTTCCACCCAATCAATCTCTTCCACCATAGCCAAATCTTTGAGAGAGTGATTGTGTGTTCAAGAGTCTATCATCTTGAAGAACAAGAGCAAGGAGTTCATTGACATTATTGAGACTATTACCTTTTGGAGCGTGGTGCTTCCTAGATTGGTTAGGTGTCGCTTGGGAGCCTCCTACTTGGTGTTGTGGAGTGAACCAAGAAGTTTGTAAGGGAAAGGAGATCGTCTAATTCGTGAAGATCTACCCCGAGTGAGGCTAGTCCTTTGTGGACAGAAGCCGTTATGGAATAGTCAAGGTTGCTCCTTCGTGGACCCTTATGGGTGGAGCCCTCCGTGGACTCTCGTGACCGTTACCCTCCGTGGTTTGAAGACTCCATAAACGTGGATGTACGATAGCACCACCTATCGGAACCATGGGAAAAATCTTCATGTCCTTCATGCGTTTGATCTTCCTATCTCTACTCCTTTCTTTCATGTGCAATGTCTTTACATTCCGCTGCCATACTTGATGACTTGCATGTGTAGGGTGTGCTAGACTTGCTATATATGCTAAAATCTGCTAACACTTAACCTTGCACCTTGTGTAGATTTTAAATTCCTGCTAGTAGTCTATTCACCCCCCTCTGGACGTACTCTTCTAGTGATCCCACAATTGGTATCAGAGCTTTGGTCTCCATTGCTTCGGTTTCATCACCGTGGAGGAAAATGGATGTGTCTATTGTGGAGAGTTTGTATTGTAGAGTGCCCATTCTTGATGGAGAGTACTATAGTCCATAGAAGAATGCCATGATTGATCTATTTGACAAATTCCATTTGAGAAAACATATTGAAAATCCCTATGTGCTCCCCATTGATGAATTACATCCCACACACGAAGAGGAAATTGACATGCTTGGTAACCTTAGAACTGTCAATCTTATTTTTAGAGGTTTACCGGGATTTGTACTTTCTCAATTGAAGAACTTTGCATGTACTTACACTTTATGGAATGATTTGGAGAAACGATATCCAAATCTTACATAGTAATCTTGATGAAATTCTTCATAAACTATTGCTTTTCACAAAATGAAGCCTAGTGATCCAAACTTTGATAAATGCCTATTTGAGCTTCGTGATCTTATGATAAAGGAGATGTCACAACTATCAACAACATTATTGTTGAAGTCATTCACTTTCATAAACTTGAACATCGTCATGGTTACGATTCTAACGAGTCTCTTGGTTTCTATGATGAGGAGATTCCACCAAATGATGACAATGAATAACATGGCTACTATGATGAAGATGAGTTGTTCGACATCGAGCATGAAAAGATCATGAAGAATCTAAGTCTAATGGCAAACTTCAAGAATTACATGTTCTATGGAAAAGAGTGGATTCTCGATAGTGGATGCATGGATCACATGACTCGTGATAAAGACATGTTCCAAGAGATCACGCCTAATCAAGGTCCTCGGAGGTACGTGACCTTTGAAGACAACTCTAAGGGTAAGGTACTTGGCCTTGGTAAGGTGACCATATCTCATGATAGCTCTATTCAAAATGTGATTCTCATTGAATCCCTTGGCTACAATCTTCTTTCCGTATCTAGGCTAGCAGACTTCGGTTTCAATGTGCTATTTAACAAGGTAGATTGCCAAGTGTTTCAATTTGATAATCATAAAATTGTCTTTACCGGTATTCGTAGAGGTGATCTATACATTGTCGATTTCACTAAAAAGGCTGAACCTCGTACTTATCTTATTGCAAAATCTTCTAAAGGTTGGCTATGACATAGAAAGGACATGTAGGCATGTGTAATATAGATAAGCTTATCTAGGGCGATCACATTCTTGGTGTTAAAGATGTCATCTTTGACAAATATAGGCTTTGTAGCACTTGTCAAGTAGGAAAGCAAGTAGGTGGAAGTCATCCGGTCAAGAACATCATGACCACTAAGAAACCACTCGAGTTACTTCACATGGATCTTTTAGGTCCCAATGCTTACAAGAGTCTTGGTGGAAACTCTTACGATCTAGTTATAGTTGATGATTTTTCTAGATTTACGTGAGTATTCTTTCTTGATGATAAGTAGCAGGTACAAAAGATCTTTATGAACTTTGCAACCAAAGCGCAAAGTCAATTTGAAGTGAAGATCAAGAAGGTCGAGCAATAACGGATCGGAGTTCAAGAACACCCATGTGGATACCTTTCTTGACGAAGAGAGTATTTCACATAAGTTCTTGGCTACTTACACACCACAACAAAATGGAGTTGTTGAGAGGAAGAACCGAACCCTCATTTAGATGGCAAGACCGATGCTTGATGAATACAAGACGCCAAGACACTTTTGGGCAGAGGCCGTGGAAATAACATGTCATCCCACAAACCGACTCTACTTGCACAAGCTTCTCAATAAAACGACATATGAGCTCCTCACCGGTAACAAACCCCAAGTTGGATTCTTTCGGGTGTTTGGATCTAAGTATTACATCCTTGATAAGCATCTCCGTGCTAAATTTGCCCCCAAGTCTCATGAAGGTTTCGTACTTGGTTATGGATCGAACTCTCACACCTACCGTGTCTACAATTGTTGGAGATATGCCCTAGAGGCAATCATGTATGATGATATTTCCTATGTGTTTATGAATAAATATAGTCCTTGGACATTATCATTGATGTGTATATAAAATACGTGACTTGTTTGTGAGACTATGCATTGTATGATAACTGTCCTAAATGGTCCCTAGTCCAAAGGGTTGTGTGGACGCACAACTAATCAGACTAGCATATGACACGGTGGATGGTTCGGTCTCACTGACCATGTAGCATTGGATGCTAGCCGGATAATATGGACTCAGAAAGGTCTAGTCGGATTCGACATAGTCGGATCCGAGTCGAGATAACGTCTGAGTTGGACAGACCCAACTGAGACACAACGATAGGTCATCTGTGAGTCTTTAGTACAACATACGTTCTATGTCCTAAGACCTGAGCTAGCGCATGTACTCAGGATGGTGTTAGACTTGCTCTGGGATGACCAAACGCTACTCCGTGACTGGGTAGTTACAAAGTTAGGTTTCGGGCTTGTCCAGACCCATGCTGCGAGACATGGTCGAGCAAGATGGGATTTGCCCGTCCGACCAGGAGAGATATACTTTGGGCCCCTCGGGTGATCCGACCTGGATAAGCATGGCCATGCGATGAGGATTATGAGATAATCCGAATGTTGGTCGGATTCACCGAAACGAGAAAGAGGGCGTGCTGCAACAAGGTTGACCATATCGCCTTGTGCATGACAACATATATCGTGTGGCAAAGGGAACAAAAGTGTAAAGTACAGGTTCGCCTAACCAGCTTCATCAGACACTTGTAGTCGGCATGTCTTGCTAGAGGCCGCTACCGGCCGGTCGAGTCGAATGTCATCTGACTTGCGAACAAGTGGACGAGAACCTAAAGGGTCGCGCGCTTAAGGGAAGGAACACGTGGGCTTTAGGATCCGTGCGAGGCCCAAGAGTTGAGCCCGTGTCAGATGCCTATATATAGTGGAGGTGCGGCACACCCATCCGGTTGATCGCTTTGGTGCTGTCATCAGGGTTTGCATGCGTTGCAACTAGCCACCTCCACTCGCTGCCATCGACCGTGTGATCGGACCTAGCAGTTTGCCGCACAGGTGTTCCTCCCGCACGCACGGATACTGTTAGAGGCGGTACACTTGCGTCGCTCCGGCGAACCTGTACGTGGATCCGGCGACCGGTTGTTCGAGGGATATCGGAACGACTATTCGAGGGAGATCGGACGAGGAGGAGACGGACCACACGAACGCGCTGCCCCAACTCTTCTGCTACACGGCACTGCGCGTCTGGTGGTAACGATGTGTGATCCACCTCCATAACATGTTCTTGGATATTCTGCGCGTACGAAATTTTTAATTCGCATGTGACACACCTACAGTAGAACCCAATAGTGGTATTAGAGCCTCTGTTATAGGATTTGGATTTAGATCGGATGCATATTTGATACGTGGAGGCGACATATGAGATCCATCGTCATTCCTGACATCAGCTATGTGCACTGTTGATGAGATCAACTGCACATCGGGACAAATTGAGGCTATGTTTTCTGTCAATCGGAATCGATGAGGTCATGACACAACCTACCCCTATTGGTTGGTTTCCTCCATCGGGGTTAACCGTGAAACGTAAATCCGAATCGGCTTCGTGCTGATCGATGAGATCGTTCAGGTCAGAAAATTCAGCGTGATCGGAGTGCAGATGTGGGACCGCCGTGTGCGTAGCACCTTGTATTTCGTACATGATCACACAAACCGGTAGAATTCGATTCTATGCATAAGTTTGTTTTGCAGGTTTGATGTGAAGCTCATATGTATGTGATGCATATGTGTAACTTAACATGACCTGCGTGTCATGATTGTCAGCCGATAGGAGCCAAAGTGTTTTCATTATATTGTATAACGACCTGCGTGTCGACTTGTGATTCTCTATAAATTCATTACTAGTTGTAGTAGTTGGAGGACAGAGATCAAGTTCGAGGGTTTGGCGTCCTGGAGAGACGGACAAGATGGAGTTCCACCCTGGTTATCGGAGTTGGAGCCGACCTGGAAGGATTTCCATGAAGGAGCCATACTATTTCACATATTTATGTTTATATGCGATTGATATTGCTTCTTGTTTCTATGCATTTTAGTATGGTAGAAAGATCCCTCATTAATATCAAGCACATTGCCAATCCGAATGTTGCACCTTCGCACGTCAAGTATGTCTAGTGATGGGCTCATAAAATTGAGGTGCTACTGGGTGTCCTTGAACTGGAGGGTTCGTGTCGGACAAGGACATGCGCTGCATCAGGTTAACTTGACAAGGCTATCGAAACGGTTTTGGGCCTTATGGCAAAGAAGGTTGGGAGCCGGGGTATAAGATACCTACCTGACTGATAGGAGTCGTATAGTGATACGATTACCAAGGAGTTTCTTACCGAATAGGCAAGTTGGCTAGCAGTGATGCTAAAGCTCACTAGTCGCTCGCGCTAGACGGGTCCTAAATCACTAAGAGTTTGCAGAGGGATGCTGACTTTAGTGGGAGTAGTTCTGTTTAAGGCTTGAATTACTCTACATAAACACATTACTTAGTGATTGCATATTTTTGGTTGTAGATCAATGTCACCACCTGCTCAACCCAACTTTGCATTGAAATCAATTTTGGAAAAGGATAAACTAAATGGAACAAACTTTACCACCTGGTATAGAAATCTGAGAATTGTTCTCAAGCACGATAAAAAGGAACATGTTCTAGAGGATCCACTTCTAGAGGAACCTGTCGAGAATGCTAATGCCACAACCAAGAATGCCCACCAGAAACTCGTTGATGAATCAAACGAGATCAACTGGCTCATGCTGGCCTATATGGAGCCCGATTTGCAACAACATTTCAAAAACATTCAGGCTTTTGATATGATCGAGAGTTTGAAGAGCATGTTTCAGGTGCAGGCTAGGAATAAAAGGTCAACATCTGGCAGTCCTTGACGGATTGTGAGCTGAAGGAGGGTGATCTACTAAGCCCACATGTGATCAAGATGATCAGGTACGTGTAAGCTTTGGATCAGTTAGGTTTCCCACTTAGGGACGAGCTGTCCACGGATGCAATTTTGGGTTCTCTTCCACCTAGCTATGGGACGTTCGTCTCGAACTATCATATGGACGACATGGATAAGAAGCTCACTGAATTGCATGGGATGCTCAAGGTGACAGAGCAAGATATTAAGAAAGGCACGCATCAAGTGTTGATGGTGCAGAACTCGGCTAAATTCAAGAAGAGTTGGTCCAAGAAAAATGGTAAGGCAAAGGGCACGAAGAAGGCGGTCTCCGCCGCTGAGCCAAACTCCGGACCAAACTCAAAGACCATTTGCCTTCACTGCAAGGAAGTCGGTCACTGGAAGAGGAACTGTAGCAAGTGGCTTGCTAAGCACGGCAAGAAGGCCATAGATGCTTCTTCAGGCAAAGGTACACTTGTTACATATGTTATAGACATTTACCTTGCCGACATACCTAGTAGCTCTTGGGTATTTGATACCGGATCGGTTGTTCATATTTGCAACTCGATGCAGGGGCTGGTAAGAACTAGGCGTGTGGCACAAAGGGAGATTGACATCAGGGTCGGCAACAAAGCAAGAGTTGCTGCATTGGAGGTCGACACGATGCAGCTCAAGCTTCCTTCTGGATTTATTTTGGAATTGAATAATTGTTATTACATTCCCGCACTTAGTCGGAATATTATTTTTGCCTCATGCTTGATGAGTCAAGGTTATGAATTCAATATAAAGGACAATGGCTGTTCATTCTATTTGAATGGAATGTTCCATGGCTATGCACCCATAGTAGACCGGCTATTTATTCTAAATCTAGAAACGGAACCAGTCTATAACGTGAATGTCAAGAGGCATAAGCCTAATGAGATAAATCCGACATACTTCTGGCATTGCCGGCTTGGACACATTACTCTGAAATGCACGAAGAAGCTCCATGATGATGGACTCCTAACTTTGCCGACTTCGGGTCGTTTGAGACATGCGAATCATGCTTGCTAGGCAAGATGACTAAGTCTCCTTTTGCAAAGAGTTGCGAGAGGGTGTCCGAGATGCTGGAGCTTAGACACAGTGATGTGTGTGGTCCAATGAGCACAATGGCCAGAGGTGGCTACCAGTACTTCGTGACTTTTACGGACGACTTGAGTAGATATGGATATATCTATTTGATGAGGCACAAGTCAGAAACTTTTGAAAAGTTCAAAGAGTTTCAGAACGAGGTTGAAAATCAGCTCGGCAAGATGATAAAACTTCTACGGTCAGATCGTGGAGGTGAGTACATGAGCCAGGAGTTTGATAATCATCTGAAAAGCTGAGGTATAGTACCTCAGCTCACACCTCCGGGTACACCATAGAGAAACGGTGTGTCAGAATGGAGAAATCGAACCCTGTTGGACATGGTCCGATCGATGATGAGCAAATCGGATTTACCCCTGTCATTCTGGGGATACGCTCTAGAAACTAGAGCTTTCACACTTAATAGGGTACCATCTAAATCCGTAGACAAGACACCACATGAGATGTGGACTGGGAAGAGTCCTAGTTTGTCTTTTCTAAAGATTTGGGGTTGTGAAGCATTTGTCAAGCAACTCATGTCGGACAAGCTTAGACCCAAGTCGGATAAATGCATATTCGTGGGATATCCGAGGGAAACCTTGGGATATAACTTCTACAACCGAGAAGAGAACAAAGTGTTTGTTGCTCGGAACGGGGTTTTCCTAGAGAAAGAGTTTGTCAGTCGGGAGGCTAGTGGGAGAAGGGTGCGACTCGAAGAAATTTGAGAGCCACTCAGGGACAACTCGGTTGGTGTTGAGATCACACTAGAGTCAGTCAGAGAACCTATAGTGGAATTGGCACCGGAGTCATGGAGATCGGAAAGATTGCACAGAGTGCGCGATGTTTTATTGCTAGAAAGTGACGAGCCAGCCATGTATGCGGAAGTGATGGTGAGCCTAGATTCCGAGGCATGGCTAGAGGCCATGAGATCCGAGTTAAAGTCCATGGATGAGAATCAAGTCTGGGACTTGGTTGATCCGCCACCTGGCATAGTTGCCATTGGTTGCAAATGGGTCTTTAATAAGAAAACCGATGTGGATGGAAATGTTCAGATCCACAGAGCTCGGCTTGTCACTAAAGGTTATGGACAAGTTCAAGGAATTGACTACGACGATACCTACTCGCCGGTAGCGATGCTAAAGTCGGTGAGGATCATACTAGCTATAGCTGCATATTTCGATTATGAGATATGGCAGATGGATGTCAAAACGGCTTTCCTTCATGGAAATTTAAAATAGGATGTATACATGATACAACCCGAAGGTTTTGTCGATCCAACTAACGCTGGTAAAATATGCAAGCTCAAGAGATCCATTTATGGATTGAGGCAAGCAGCTCGGAGTTGGAACATTCATTTTGATGAAGTCATCGTTGACCTTGGTTTCATCAAGAATGAAGAGGACTATTGTTTATACAAGAAGCCTAGTGGGAGCTCAGTAGTATTTTTGATCTTGTATGTGGATGACATACTGCTGATCAGAAATGATGTTTTGATGCTAAACTCTGTCAAGGAATTATTGAATGACAAGTTTTCGATGAAAGACCTTGGAGAGGCAGTGTACATTTTAGGCATCAAGATCTATAGAGATAGATCGAGGAGGCTGCTCAGCTTAAGCCAGAGCACATACATAGACAAAGTGTTGAAGAGGTTCAACAGGAGTGAGGCCAAGAAAGGGTTCTTGCCCGTCTCACATGGTGTAAGGCTAAGCAGGACTCAGAGTCCTACGACTTCTGATGAGTGAAACCGGATGAGTAGGATTCCATATGCCTCTGCAATTGGATCCATCGTGTATGCCATGCTATGTACACGGCCCGATAATGCCTATGCAATAAGCTTAACAAGCAGATACCAAGCCGACCCAGGTGAGAGTCACTAGGCAGCGGTGAAAACTATCTTGAAGTACCTGAAAAGGACTAAAGAGATGTTCCTAGTTTATGTAGGTGAGGAGGAGCTCTATGTAAAGGGTTACGCTGATGCTAGTTTCCAAACCAAAAGAGATGATTGACAATCGCAAACTGGATTCGTGTATTCATGAATGGAGGAGCAGTGAGCTGGACAAGTTCCAAGCAAGATACGGTGGCTAACTCCACAACAGAGGCTGAATACATTGTGGCTTGTGAAGCCACATAGGAAGGTGTTTGGATTCAGAAGTTCCTGGAAGATGTTGGTGTGTTCCTGGGCTGGTCAAAACCGTTGGTCCTTTATTGTGATAATTCAGGTGCCATTGCATAGGCCAAGGAGACGAGACAACACCACAAGACCAGGCACATAGACCGAAAATATCACTTGATATGAAAGCTCGTAGAGAAAGGTGATACCAATTTATGCAAGATTCATATAGATGCAAATGTTGTAGATCCGTAGACTAAGCCGCTTCCACAACCCAAGCATGAGGGGCACGTTAGAGCTATGGTCATTCGATGTCTATTTGATTGACTCTAGTGCAAGTGGGAGACTGTTGGAGATATGCCCTAGAGGCAATCATTTATGATGATATTTCCTATGTGTTTATGAATAGATATAGTCCTTGGACATTATCATTGATGTCTATTAACAAGTACATGACTTGTTTGTGAGACTATGCATTGTATGATAACTATCAAAAATGGTCCCTAGTCCAAAGGGTTGTGTGGACGCACAACTAATCAGACTAGCATATGACACGGTGGATGGTTCAGTCTCACTGACCATGTAGCACTGGATGCTAGCCGAATAATATGGACTTAGAAAGGTCTGGTCGGATTCAACATAGTCGGATCCAATTCGAGATAAGGTCTGAGTTGGATAGACCCAACTATGAGACGCAGGGATAGGTCATCTATGAGTCTCTAGTACAACATACGTTCTATGTCCTAAGACCTGAGCTGGCGCAGGTACTCGGGATGGTGACAGACTTGCTTTGGGCCGACCAAACGCTACTCCGTGACTGGGTAGTTATAAAGGTAGGTTTCGGGCTTGTCCAGACCCATGCTACGAGACATGGTCGAGCAAGATGGGATTTGCCCCTCCGATCAGGAGAGATATACTATGGGCCCCTCGGGTGATCCGACCTGGATAAGCATGGCCATGCGATGAGGATTATGAGATAATCCGAATGTTGGTCGGATTCACCGGAACGAGAAAGAGGTCGTGCTGCAACAAGGATGACCATATCGCCTTGTGCACGACAACATATATCGTGTGGCAAAGGGAACGGAAGTGTAAAGTACAGGTTTGCCTAACCAGCTGTGACAGCCCAAGTGTTGTCCCTACCTTTTATGGCATGTAATCTATGTATGATCCTTGTGTCATGAGCTTAATGCATGAGTTACAACTTGTCATCCATGGGTTGTTTGCATTCATGCATCATTTCATCCATCATAGCATTCATCATGCCTTGCTTGTTTTCTTGTGTCTTTGTATGATGTGGTGGTTGTGAGTGTGCCTTGTGTTGTGTGGTGTTTGAGTGTGGTTGGAGCCTTGTGTGCAACCTCTTCTTCTTCCCCTCTCTTCTCCCTTATCAACATGCCCTTTCAACAACCCCTTCTATCCATATAATTTAATTGTCAGAATTAAGTTGTTTTAAAAATGATTAAAAATGTTCAAGAGGTATCCCTATTCATGATAATAATTTAGAGTGTGGTTCTTTTGATGTTTGGGGTCTCTATGATTTTGTGCTTTTTAAAACAGGGGCTGTCATTTTCAAAAAATATTAAAATTACTTGCCCAATAAATCAACTTGATAATTTTATTAAATAGTGCACATTATTTTCTTTACAAAAATATTTTGTTTTGCACTAGAACCCTTTCTTTTTATTTTGGGGATTTATTTTTGTGTGGCTGGTTTTAGAAATAAGGAAAACCTTTTATGTTTTGTTTTGAGAGAGAGAGTGAGCAGAGTGGGCCTTTCCCCGCGGCCCAGCCCGCGTGAGGAAACGGTCACCTGCTCTGTTCCCCTGCCGTCAGGTTCAGAGAGAGAGCAGAGAGCCTCCGCCGTCGCCTTTTCCGTCAACCGTTGTCGTCAGTCCGTGGGCATAAAGCCCCCCTCGGTGTGCGTGCCTCCTCGCCTAGGGTTCCTCTTCTCTCCGCCGCCACTGCAGCTCCCATCTCTCCCTCCATCGCTCTCCTCCCTCTCTTCTTCCTCCCTGTTAGGTAAGGGTTCAGAGTGTAGCGAGGTTCAGACAGAGCATCGTCGACCGTCGTCGCTGTCGTTGCCGCGTCTTCGATGGTTCCCCTCCGCATCCAAGATGGTGTGGAGCTCGCGGTTGCCGTCCGCATTCCGTTCCCTGCGTTAGAATGCCGTGGGAGGCTCCAAGGCGTTGTCCTCTTCCTCCTCGCCACGGATCGTCGTCGGGCCTTCTTCCTCCTCGTCACCGTCGCGTCCTCGCCTCTCCTTCCTCGTCACGCGTCAGGGTCGCCTTCGTCCTCCCCTAGGTAAGATATCCCGCACAAGCCCTTCCTTACCCTTGTTGCCTGAGCGTCGCCGTCGTGCCCGTCGCCGCCGCGTCCCTATTCGAGCTCGGGGTGCTCGGTTGCCGGGGTCTCCTCCGTGTTTGAGTGCGGGTATGGAACCCCCGTGCTTCCCGCGAGCCCCGCGCCCTTTCTCTTGTGCCGCTAGCACCGTAGATCGCCAGAGCAGCTTGCCGCCATTTTCCTGTTGCCGCTGTCATGCAGAGTTTCAGTTTCGACAATTATGTGCGTGTGTGTGTATATGTGAGGTAGAGCTCCCCCTCTGTTAGCAAACGCGCGCGTAGCAGAGTGGCTTGGTTCGGGGAAGATGACCAACAGGTCATGGGTTCGAGCCCAAGCCCCCCCTTTTTTGGTTGTTTTTGTTTTTCCTTGTTTTCTTTTGTTTTATTACTTGCAACAAATGTATGTTTGTGTAGATACATTCCAGGCTATTGGTTTCTTCTTCTTCCTGTCATGTGTAGAGGCATGTGTATATGTATGTGTGCTTATGTATACATGCATATGTGTGTGCTTGGGGCATGCACATGTGAGAGTGTGTGTGTGCATCTACTTGGTGCTTGTGTGAGTGTGTATGTGCATGTGAGGTGCACACATGTATGTGCTTGTGAGTGTGTGTAGGTGTATGTGTATGTTTAGGTGCAAGATGGTGTAGTGTGTGTAGTGCATGAGTTCTTGGTGCATGTGTGTATGTGAGAGTGTGTGTGTATGGCCATCTACATATGCATATGCATATATGCATTATGCATATATGTATGTAGATGTGTGTGGATGACCACCCACACACATGAGCTTGTGCATGTAAGTGGAGTGCCATGAGCACTTGAGCATGTGGTGCTTGCTTGTAGTGGGTGTGTGTAGAGGTGTGTGTGTGGGGGGGGGGGGACTAGTGGGTTTTCCCACTTGACATACCCCCCGTTGCTTTAGCATGCATATTGTGATTGGCTAGCTCATCTCCATGTTAGACTAAGTTTAAAACTGCTCATGACCACATTAGTTCATGTCCATTCTAGAATTATATCTCACTTGTAAGAGAGGTGGTAGTTTTGCTAGTTTAGTGGTGCCATGTTGCCTGACATGATCATATGAGTATGACCCCATGTTTTTGGGGTAGAAAGCGCCAATGAATCCATTAGAACGTTCAGATTTCACTTTTGAGCAAGTTTATAAAACTGTCATTTTAACCGTGATGCTACTTTGTCATTTTTTGCATGATTTAATTCATGATTGCTTTGGGGCATGTGCCAACTAGGAAGTGCTAGTGTTTTGTATCTAGTATACCATGGTATTTGTTTAACATGAGAATCACCCATATAAGTGGGAAACAAGCTGCTAAGTTGCCTACTTGATGTCTCTGTTTCAGCATGCTCAAAAAAATCACTAAGTCTGAGAATCTGCTGTTATTTGATGAAGAGTGGGTGACATCTAGTTACATGTTGTGAATTTGCTCATGCCCAGTGTTATTTATTTGAAGTAGATGTTGTCTACTACCGTCCTGTTAATTTTCATGCCAATAGGTGGTCTCTAGCATATTTACTACTGCTGTCAACTTGCTACTTTATTAACTCAAATTCCAGAGAACTGTTAGTTTCACTAAGTCCCAGAAAACCGTTTCATCTTGTCAAATTGATAGCTTCATGCTTATTGATATGTGCCTCCCTTTCTGTTTGTGTAGTTGAATAAGTTGATGTACATATCATGTAGTTTCTGTTAGTATCTTGTTTGTGGCTGTAGGATTCCTGTAGCTCAAGTTGTGGGCTGTGTAAGTTTCTATGTTGCTGTTTGGTGGCAGATTTGTTGTTTTATTGTTTTGTGGCTTGTGGGAGCTATACTCCATGGAATTGATTGATTCTTGAGTCTATTGTGGTTGGTTTTTCATTGCCTAACCAATGGCTACCTTGGAATGCCAAGAATTAGCCCATGGTATTGAATGTCTTGTGTTTTGTTTCCATACCTTGTCGTGAGCGTATCGTGAGAACCGTAACTCCGTTTCTTGCGTTCTTTATATGCATTTCTATCGATTTTGCATGATGCATCCATATTTGCCATGTTCATGCATGTCTAAATAAATCAAAATGAGGTTCTGTCCAGATTCATTAATAAACAAACTTTGCATGTGAAACATGACTAGTTTTGGATTGCCATGTTTAATCCTTCATAAATGAATCATGCATCATCTTGGTTGTGCATTGCACCTTGATTGGATGTTTATTGTTGCTGTTTCTCTTGGGTAGACGCAAATGTCGATACTAAGTTCGAGGACCCAGGAGAGTACCACTACGAGGATCCCGCTACTTGTTCCACTGAAGAACCAACAGGCAAGATGATCGTACCCGGATCCTGATACTATTTTTGCTTGCTAGTTTCTCGCTCTTATCGTTACTATTGCGCTACCTACCACTTGATATCAGCCTCCTAATTGTCATGACAGCCTCTAACCTCCACATCCTAGCAAACCTTTGATTGGCTAAGTTACCGCTGCTCAGCCCCTCTTATAGTATTCTTAGTTGCAGGTGCAGGTTGTTCCATGTGATAACATGGATATGGATATCACAATATTATCTATCGTTTAATTTAATGCCCATACATATATTGGTATTGGTGGAAGGTTTGGCCTTTTGCTAAGTGATTTGTTCCATTGTTACCGCCATTAGTTCCTTGTTACCGGTGTTATATTTTCCATATTTTGCGCTCCTAACATGCTCGGGGTTGTTATGGGGACTCCCTTGTTTATTCGGTTGAGATTAAAACTTGTCTGGCAAGACCCAGCATTGGTACTACATTTGCTTAACAACTTAATAAAATTGCACAGGGCTTTGCAAACCCGTGGATAATTAATAAACCCCGGGCCAGTGCTCCGCATGAGTGTTGGTCCAACCCAAAGCAGCTTATTAACGCCGCCCGGGGAAACTCGGTGATTGGCGTGGTAACCATCGCTCATCCGTCGTGTCCTGAGAACAAGATACGCGGCTCTTATCGGGTTCGTCGACACGTCGAGAGGTCTTGCTGGATTTGTTTTACCTTTATCAAATGTCTTGCGTGTGGACTCTGACTTTCTTCGGGTTTACTCGAGGTGTTGGAAGTCCTTTGGAATTACCTATGATGATCGCGAGATCCATGGTCGAGGCTATTCCCGCGGAGTGTGGTTAATTTGTGATGGATTAGTTGGAGCACCCCTACAGGGTTAAATCTTTCGGAAAGCCATTCCCGCGGTTATGTGGCAACTTGGATATTTGTTTAACACCCGGTTATAGTAAACTTGAAGTAAACTCTAATTAAAATACACCAACTGTGTGAGTAACTGTGATCGTCTCTGCTCGTGAACATGATCCGAGAGAGAACACGGTGGGGTTATGATTGACGTAAGCAGGTGTTCAGGATCTCATAGATATCATACTAGATTCGATCGCTCATCGTAGGCCACTCATATTTACATTTGTGTTATGTAAGTTAGCCACCATAAATGCTTATTGCTGCTGCAAACTAAACACTTACCCCAACCCAACCTTTAAGCTTGAATAGTCTCGATACCCGGGCACATGATTGCTGAGTCCTTGTGGCTCACAGTTTACTACAACACTCCAGGTACAAGTTTAGATGAGTACGTGCAGGATGATCTTACCCAGCTCCAGTGGGAATATGATGAGGAAAGAGGTAGGATGTACGTGACTTATCCGGATGAGTAGAGGACCATGGTCATGATCTTTGGGATAGCGAGATAGTATCAGTTGCATCTGTTTTTATCGTTTGATTTCGTCCGTAGTCGGACCCTGTCTTTATCTTGATGATTGAACTCTGAGTGAATTGTAATTTAGCATGTGGCGAGTGTAAGCCAATCTTCTATACTCATCTTTTCAGTATTGTATAATGTGATGATACTATACTTGCTAACGGCAAGATGCGCCTCTATCCCCTGCGAGGCCCTCGTGTCTTAAAAGGGATAGGCGCGCATCTTGGGCGTGACACCGGCTTCATCGGACACTTGGAGTCGACACGTCTTGTTAGGGGCTGCTAACGACCAGTTTAGTCGGATGTCATCTGACTCGCGAACAAGTGGACGAGAACCTAAAGGGTCGCACACTTAAGGGAAGGAACACGTGGGCTTTAGGATCCGTGCGAGGCCCATGAGTTGAGCCTGCGCCGGATGCCTATATATAGTGGAGGTGCGGCATACCCATCCGGTTGATCGCTTCGGTGGTGCCATTAGGGTTTGCATGAGTTGCAACTAGCCACCTCCACTCGCCGCTGCCGATCGTATGATCGGACCTAGCAGTCCGCCGCATGGGTGTTCCTCCTGCACGCGTGAATACCATTAGAGGCAGTGCACTTGAGCCCCTCCGGCGAACTTGTACATGGGATCCGGCGACCGGCTGTTCGAGGGAGATCGGAACGCTGTTTGAGGGAGATCGGACGAGGGGGAGACGGACCACATGAACGCGCTGCCCCAACTCTTCCGCTGCACGACACTGCGCGTCTAGTGGTAACGATCTGTGATCCACCTCCATAGCATGTTCTTGGATGTTCTACACGTAGGAAAAAATTTATTCGCCTACGATGCACCTACAGTAGAACCCAACAACAACAACTTCACTCGAAAAGTTGAAGATATGGTAGATGTAAAGTTTGATGGATCTAATAGTTTGCAAGTCGAACAATTGCCAAATGATGTAGGTGATAAAGATCCTTCGGAAGCTATCCAAGATTTGCCCATCGGCAAGATTCATCCCACGGAGGTGAGGGAAAGTACTTCATGAACCCAAGTGGAAGCTCCTACTTTGGATCAAGGCTACCGACAAAACGACATGGAAGCATCCACAAGTGGTACACAACAAGATGAAGGGGAGGAGGAAGTACATCATGATGATCCACCACAACCTCCTTCACCACCACCACAAGGAGATGACCACTTCGATAACAACGGAGATGAAGGAGATGATGAAGAAGAATCTCCACCAATTAACAAGCCAAAGCTACCCCAAGTTCGAGCACAAGTGACCAAGAACCATCCCCTAAACCAAATCTTTGGCATCATACAAACAAAGAGGATCACTCGCTCTAAAACTCGCCTGGCTAACTTTTGTGAGCATTATTCTTTCATCTCTAGCATTGAACCCCTGAGGGTTGAACAAGCTCTTGAAGACATGGATTGGGTGAACGCTATGCATGAAGAGCTTGACAACTTCGAGAGGCATGAAGTGTGGACACTTGTGGAGAATCCCAAGGACAAGAAAAACATCATCGACATGAAACGGGTATTTAGGAACAAGCTAGATGAAGACGGTCAAGTTGTACGCAACAAGGCTCACCTCATAGCCCAAGGATATACGCAAGTCGAAGGTATGGACTATTGTGAGACCTATGCTCCCGTTGCTAGACTAGAAGCCATTCGAATTCTTCTTTCTTATGCCAATCACCATGATATCACACTTTATCAAATGGATATTAAAAGTGCCTTTTTAAATGGTGATATTGCAGAAGAGGTTTATGTTAAACAACCACCTGGTTTTGTAAATCCTAAGAAACCTGACCACGTTTACTAACTTCGTAAAGCTTTATATGGTCTTAAGCAAGCTCCTCGTGCTTGGTATAAATGCCTAACAAAGTTTCTTATTGAAAAAGGTTTTGAAATTGGTAAAATTGTCGCAACCTTATTCACAAAGAGAGTTAATGGTGAATTATTTGTGTGCCAAATTTATGTGGATGATGTTATCTTTGGATCTACTAACCCATAATATAGTGAAATTTGGAAGGTTGATGTCAGAGAAGTATGAGATGTTTATGATATGTGAGGTGAAATTCTTCCTTGGTCTACAAATCAAGCAAACGAGAGAAGGTACATTCATCTCTCAAACCAAGCACACCAAGGACTTGATCAAGAAGTTCAACATGCAAGAGTGCAAAGGTATGAAAACTCCCATGCCCACTAGCGGACACGATGATCTCACAAAGGAGGGTGAACCGGTTGATCAAAAGGTTTATCGATCAATGATTGGTTCATTGCTATATCTATGTGCCTCCCATCCCGATATTATGCTTAATGTGTGCATGTGTGCCCGATATCAAGCTGCACCTAAAGAGTGTCATCTTAAGGCTGTAAAACGCATTGTGAGATACTTGATACATGCACCAAACTTTGGCATTTGGTATCCCAAGGACCTTCTTTTAATCTTGTTGGCTACTCCGACTCAGACTATGCCGGTGACAAGGTTGATAGAAAATCCACCTTGGGTACATGTCAATTTCTTGGTAGATCTCTTGTGTCTTGGTCCTCCAAGAAACAAAATTCAGTATCTCTATCTACCGCCGAAGCTGAATATATTGCTGCCGGATCATGTTGTGCACAATTATTATGGATGACACAAACGCTAAGATTATGGAATCTATGTTAAAAATGTGCCATTACTTTGTGACAATGAGAGTGCCATTAAGATTGGTCATAATCCTGTGCAACATTCTCGAACCAAGCATATTCAAGTTCGACATCATTTCATTTGTGATCATGTTGCCAACGGAGATATTAATCTTAAGCATGTTCGTACCAACAAGCAATTGGCCTATATCTTTACTAGGCCACTTGATGAAAAAGTGTTTTGTCACTTAAGGAGTGAGTTGAACATCATTGATGCTTGAAATTTGAGCTAAGCTCACCCGGATGCATGCAAGGGGATGAGCTTTATTGTCTATTCCATGCTATTATTACCATAAATATCATACATCTTGGAATTCTATGCTCCCTTGTCCTACATCTAACCCTTTTGTAGGTACTTGGAAGAACAACACTCCACAAGATTGCCATCAACTCATATCTTAAGCATCTTGTCATGACCAAGTATCCACAACCTCGCCTTGATGATGAAAGGAAGAAGACTAGAAAACATGTCCTTGTCATATATTTCTCAATTGATATCAACTCAGAATTGGTATCTTGTCATTTGGATATATCATGTTCTTCCTTGCGTGACTAACATATGTAGGTGAAAATGAACAAAAACAACAAGGATTTCTCCCAACTCAAGAGGATCTTCATCAACCTCGAGCATCCTCATCAAGTTCACCTACTAGCTATGTCAACAACATCAGTCAAAGGTATGTACTCATGTCCTTGAAAATCGCTTTACTCCAAGTCATGAGATAAAGCAACTCAAGTGATATGAAGACATTAAAATGCTTAATCGAGAAATGGTAACCCCATTTTGAGCTTAACGATGAGTATGACCTATGATCAAGTATTCGTGCTTGGCTCCTAAGTCAATATACTCTAATAGAGGTGACCTATTCACCGCCCATGATCTAGTTGAGAATCTTGTTTGGTTCATTCTCTATTTTGCAAGATTTATTGGAACCATTCAAATCTTCTCTAGCTGATATGCTTTTGTAAATTCTTTGCATTTCCTTTACATATATTTTTGTCGGGACCCCGATCCTAAGCCATAAGAATCCAGCCTGTAACACATCACATCACTTTGCGGCCTCACGCACGATCATCTCCACAGCTGCCACCTTACCTAGCTTGGGACCGTTTGCGTCTTTTGGCTCACGTATGTGAATAAGTCGCTTGCATTCAAATGTCAAAGAACCCGGGTCGAAGTGAATAGTCATAGAACCCAAGTGGTACATCCGTACAGGGACATGCATACGTAACCCAACAATGCAGGTGTCAACCTCTAGCATGTGTAGACGAGTCATAGAAAGCTACAAGGACTCCATTACGCCGTGGTACATTAATGTCATCACTGCACGTAGACGAGTCGTAGCAGGCTACAAGGACTCCATTACTCTGCGAGACATTTCCCCGAAGGGACAGACACAACAACAAAGAAGGATACATGCCGATCAATCAATGTGTCCAGAGTAGTAGCAAGCTACCAAGGCTCGGTGGAAGCACAAAGAGGTAGTTCCCTGTAAAGAGTACTACTAAAGGCACACAACTAGATGTCGAATCCCATACATATCGTTGCACGTCACTCGTACGCACGACATGCCCGATATGCATAGATACAACTATGGCATCACAACATAACAATACAACAACACACCATTTATTTAGAAGGCTCATAAGAGCGAACAAAGTGTGATATTACAAGCAGGGGTCACATGACCCAACACACAAGTCATACAAGTAACAAGCTGAAGCATAACATGTCTAGGTACAAACATCTAGAAAAGAAGAAGGCTAAGGGAGCCTATCTATCTACAAGGCCCTCCATAGGAACCAGACCTCTCTCTGGGATTTCCAAGCTACTCGGTCAACATCAATCTTATCATAGAAACCACTAGCGATACTGGAGTCTCCTCTACAAAAACATAATTAAGCAACATTGAGTACTAAGTACTCAACAAGACTTACATCACAACTAACTACATATGCATTAGTATCAACAAAGGGGGCTGTGGGGTTAAATGCAGCAAGCCAGCTTTGACTCGGTGGCTATCCTGTACTACGACTATCAGTACTTTGAAAAGTTTGTGAAGCATACACAAGTCCACTAACACCATAAGAATACACCACCATGGATCCGCTCCTGTCTTCCTATGAGAGTGCCATCAACTGTACTCACACTTGTCTTGAAGATTTTATGAGTGCCATCCACTGTTCTTTCCTCTCTGTCCTGAGGTGGGAGAAGGACCCGACAGGGGGGTCCCACCTGTCGGCCTCTCACCTCCCCTCCCGTGCTCTCTCTCCCTGGCCACGGGCCCCCCGCTCGTCAAGTTTGAAACCTGGCGCGTGCAGGGGCGCCAGTGCGCCTGGCCTGGCTGGCCATTGGGCCAGCCCAGCAGCTGGCTGGCTCTGGCCCAGGGCACAACGCCCTTCTCCTTTTCTTTTTCTTCCCTGTTTTCCAATAATTCCATATACCTAAATAAAAATCCAATACCCAATATTTTTCCACCATAAATCCTAGAATATTCCATAGAAATTAATAGTGCCATTTGTGAAAAATGTTGAAAACTTTTTATGCACTGTTTTATTTTAAAACCTACTTTTGGCATCCTTTTGCCTCTGTTTAATAGTTTTCAAAAATATTTTTACAACAAAGCCCTAGAAAAATATTTTAGTATAGTTTTTGGTATTTATCAGGATAGGGTAGCATTTTGGTAGTTCATTTGCGTGCTCTGTTTTTATGTGATGCTTATTATTAGTATTATTTATCACGACGATAGATTGCGCTATTGACGAGGGAGGGGACCTGAAGACTTTGAAGACCCCAAAGACTTTGTTGAGCCAGGCAAGCATCCCTTTGACCATGTTACAAAACCATTTTCATGCATGTCATATAGCACCTTATTCCTTGTTGTTGATCATGTGATGTGGTGACCACTTGGGTGGGATGCCTCCGTTACTTTTATCGTTGATACTTGCATCGTGCATGACCCTACCATCCTTATGAGGGTGGTGCGGGTGGGAGTAGATAGGATGCTAGTAGATGCTATGCAAGTGGGATCAGGATTATGCATGGCAACGGAAGCAAAGAAATGATTTCAAAGACTTTTCAAAAACCCCGTTGGTGCCATTAATGCCCGAGGGAATTATGATGTGTTGGGTAAGCACTTGAGAAAGAAGTGGTGTACCGGAATAAGTGAGTGTGTGTTTTTGAAAATGGAGGGTTTAAGATTTGTCGACCGTCCCAGCCTTACATGTGCGACCACGATACCCCTTATGGGACGGGGCTTGTTGATTACTATGGTTGGTGCTAGCAGGAAGCCCGCATTACTAGTGGCGAGAGTGAAGTGGTCACTCTTGAGACGGGGTCGTCTCGTAAGTGGAAGGCCATGCGTTGTCTTTACAGGCACTGGGCACACCGTTGCGCGCCCTCATGGATGATACGTGTGATATAATCATGAGGGATGGCACCAACGAGTCGACTCTTTGTTTAGTACCACCATGGGAAAGGCATCGTTCGAGTGCTTACCTCGGGTATGTAATATACCGCGAGTTGTGGAAGACACGGAAGTTCCCTGAGTCTTGTGGGTAAAGTGTGAAACCTGTGTAGAGTGTAAAACTATACGAATAGTCATGTCCATGGTCAAGGACAGTTGGATGACCACTCTTGTGCTACGTCCAAATGTTTTCTAAACTTGGCGTGTGTGTGTGTGAATGAGACAAAAGGATGATACTTGAGACAAGTCTGAAGACTTGATGTGATGAATGAACATGAGACGTTCAACCCCTGCTTACGATGATATCTATAATTTGTTCATATGGACATCTGCCAACTCGTGATGCATGCCTACACATAGTAACTTGAACATGTCATTGCATTCAAAATTAGCTTTCTGCAAACTACCTACTTAGTGCTGCCCCATGCATCATTGTACCTTGTTCCACAACTTGGGTTGCTTACGAGTACATTCAAAGTACTCATTGGCTTGCCACTGGTTATTTAATTGGCCAGCCATGGAAGAACAAGAGTACGGTGAAGAGATCGTTGGTGACGAACATGCAAACTAGGACGCTTCCTAGTTAGAATGCCTGTAGGTTTAAGACAGATGGCATGGGTTCACGCTTTCGACCAAGATTTTCACTACTTTTTAAGTTTAAGTGTTTGTCCATTGTGGCCCTATCTATGTAAGACTAGACCTCCATGGTCTTTATTTGTGTAAGACGTTAAATGTGTATGTAAGACTCTTGTTATTCAGCTTCTGTGTGTTTAGTGACCATTGATCTCTGGGATCACTATACACGTGCATTCAGTGATCATGACTTATGAGTCGGGGTCCCCATAGAGCTAGTATCAGAGCGATCTTGACTGTAGGAAGCCCCTTAGTTAGCATGGACATTAGTTAGGATAAAACCGATTTCAAAACTACACCTAGCACCTATACTTAGGAGTTTCTGCACTTAGTACCTCTTCTATTTCTCACATATCACTCTACTGACTCTCCTTCCTTCAAACCTTTGTAGATGGCCGTCGTACCCGAATCCTTCCTGACATCCGGGTTTCCCCTACTCCTTGAGGATAGCTTGGAGAAGTGCCATTTTCGCCAACCACCCATTTACCTCTACCATGAGCACTGGGTCGATGCCGTCATGAAGGAGTACCATTTGGATGTGGTCGTGAAGGCCAACGACTCCCCGGCTAGTTGGTTCTTGGAAGGACCACAAATGGAGACCATGGCACTCGCGGTCGAGATAGCTGCACGCAAGGCACTTCTGCACCCGTGAGGCATCATTCCAGAGATGGCTGATGAGCCGGCTACTCGCTACCTACCTTTCAGGAAGGATGATCTTGGCGAGAGCTGGACGTTGGTTCCGTCCTAGGAGGATGGCACACCAATCAGGTTCTAGACCTACTTCAGCCTCTCCACCGATAGTCTGGTTCACCACTTGATTAAGGAGTCCGTGAAGCTCCATGAGGAACTTCGCCACACCCGTGAACTACTTCGACAAGCCAAGACGAAGCCAGACAAGATCAAGAAGGATGGAGCTCCCGAGGGATGACCAGTTGTCGCTTATCGAGGAGGAGTACCCCCAGCTAGAGATGCACCCACATGTCATCGTCGCATGAGTGCGAAGGAGTATCGTGAGATCTTCACTAACCCGCCAACGAAGCGTTGTCGGGAAGGACCTCCTCGTTCGCCGACCCCCTCGACCAGAGATGATGCCTGTTCGGAGGACGATCAGGAGGAAGACCTAGAGGAGCATGACTACGAGATCGAGCACTCCACCACCTGAGTCCGAGAACCCCTAGGGTAGGATTAGTCATGCACCCCTCATGCGAAGTCGAGTCCGTGTAATGGTTCATATGAAACCATGTGCGCTTGTTGATTGGTTTGCTCTTTGTGTTTCGATGCAAGTCATGTTTTTTGCATTAGGCAACATGTAAGCGACTCTATCATCTATCTTGTCTAAATATATGTGTTGGTCTTTCAACCTTTGTTTTACCACACTTGCACTTGACCAACCCCCTTAGGCGTGCTTTTCCATTGTTGCTTTCCCCCTTATCTATCCCATCTGTTTGACTTGGCTATTCCAAATAGGATGGTGACTGCTACCCACAACAGCTCCTTCGCCAACCCTGAAGCCGGCAACTCAAGCGAGCAATAAGGAGCCGGTGGGATTGCTCAGGCTGGAGGACACTAGGAGTAGCCATAAGGCGACATTCCCCTACCACCACCTCCACCGGAGAACATGACCATAGCTCAGTTTCTCCAAGTTCTCCGGGAGCAACGCCAAGCCAACAATGCTGCTATTCAACAGATGGCTCAGGCCCTTTTGAACAACCAGCAGCAAGGCAAGAACGACAATGGCTACTCCACTCTGTCTGAATTCATGAGGAATTCGCCCCAACCTTCACCGAGACTGCTGAGCCCTTGGATGCTAACGACTGGATCCGCACCATCGAGGAGCTCCTTGCACTAGTCAATTGCAATGAGGACCGTGAGAAGGTGCTTTATACCTCTCACTGCCTCGGAGGTACCGCCCGAGCTTGGTGGGATAGATTGAAGGTCATGCAAGGTGAATGCGTGATCACTTGGGATGACTTCAAGGAAGGATTCCACACTGCCCACATTCCTTCTGGGATCATGGCTATCAAGAAGAGATAATTCCTTGTGCTGAAGCAAGGAAGTGGCTCTATCAAGGAGTACCTGCAGAAGTTCAACCTGCTGTCAAGGTATGCACCTGAAGATGTCAACACGGAGGCTGCCAAAAAGGAACACTTCATGGAAGGACTTCAACAGACCCTGCAGCATCAGCTCATCGTCTGTGATTGTCATACCTTCTTGGACCTGGTGAACAAGGCCCTCATGCTGGAAGACAAGCGTCATGCCATAGACGACACTCGCAAGCACAAGATGATCTGCAAGGATAGCCCCAGCAACCAGAAGCCTCGCCCCTGGCAGCCAGCCCTAGCCAAGCCAACCTATCAGCCACAACGGGCTAGACCTCCTGCGCCTCGTCCGAGCTATCAGCCTCAGCAGTACGCCAATCCCAGGCCAACTTACAACAAACCCAATAACAACAATGGCGGCAGGAACTACAACAACAACCCTAGGCAAGTCACTTGTTTTGGATGTTGCCAGCCTGGACACATCTCTAAGCTATGTCTCAACAAGAAGCCAGATGCCCCGCACCCCAATGCACCAAACCAAGGTCAAGGCTATGGAGCACCACCAAGGAACCCCGCTCCCCACAACCAGCCCAACAATGGGAAGGGTCACGTGAATCATGTCACCATAGAGGAAGCCTAGGAAGACCCGGACGTCATACTGGGTACGTTCCTCGTCAACTCAACCCTAGCAACAGTACTGTTTGATTGTGGAGCTTCTCATTCTTTTGTCACCCAAAAGTTTGCACTAGAGAGTGGCATGAAGCCTACACCCGTGGGTAGTTGTATGTTGATTCAAATCCCGGGATCAGTTATGAAGTCCGGGATAGGTTGTAAGGGAGTTGAGATTAACATCAATGGGGTAGACTTCCTAGGAAACCTTATAGTTCTGGATTCACCAGGCTTGGACGTCATCCTTGGCATGACTTGGTTGACCAAACACCAAGGCATGCTAGACTGTGCCAAGAGGATTGTTACCATGACCAATAGCCAAGGAGTGGAAGTCAAGTATGTTCCCAACCCTGTCTCCACTCAAGCCCCTCAGGCTAACTGTCTATCGGGAATTGAGTTGGATCAAGTGCCAATAGTCTGTGAATACCCAGATGTATTCCCTGATGAGCTGCCCGGAATGCCTCCTGACCGCGACATTGAGGTCATTATTGAGCTAATGCCTGGATCAAGGCCCATCTATAAGAAGCCCTATAGGATGGGATCCGAAGAGTTGGCTAAATTGAAGAAGCAATTGGCAGAGCAGCTCAGAAAATGATTCATTTGCCCTAGTGCCTCTCCTTGGGGATCACCTATTCTATTTGTGTCAAAGAGGGGCGAAACTATCAGACTCTGTGTCGATTACCATTCTCCCAATGAAGTCACAATAAAGAACAAGTACCAACTAAAGATCAGACCCCAAGACATTTTGAAGATGGCGTTTGTAAGCCGGTATGGCCTGTATGAATACACGATCATGTCATTTGGGTTAACCAATGCCCCTGCCTACTTCATGTACCTTATGAACAATGTCTTCATGGAGTACTTGGACAAGTTTGTTGTTGTATTCATTGATGACATACTCGTCTTCTCCAAGTCTAAAGAAGAGCATGAGCAACACCTGAGGTTGGTCCTAGACAAGCTTCGAGAGCACCAGCTTTACGCCAAATTCAACAAGTGTGAATTCCGGCTGCATGAAGTTGGGTTCTCAGGTCATGTGTTGACTGCAAAAGGATTGTCAATGGATCCTGCCAAGATTGAGGCAGTGACTGATGGCAATCCCCAACCACCGTGAAGGAAGTCAGGAGCTTCCTTGGACTCGCGAGATATTACCGCAAGTTCGTGGAAGGGTTCTCGAGCATCGCCCAACCCATGACCCAACTTTTGAAGAAGGACAAGAAGTTTGAATGGACAACTAAGTGCGAGGAAAGCTTCCAGGAGCTCAAGAGGAGATTGACCAAAACCCCTGTTTTGGCCACCCCCGATATTCACAAGGAGTTTGTGATATATTGTGATGCATTGAGAACCGGGCTTGGAGGTGTTTTGATGCAAGAAGGCAGAGTCGTAGCATATCTATCTAGACAGCTATGTCCTCATGAAGAGAACTACGCTACTCACGATCTTGAGTTGGCAGCCGTGGTTCATGACTTGAAGACATGGCGTCATTACCTTCTGGGGAAGCAATGTGAGATATACATAGACCACAAAAGTTTGAAGTATATTTTCACCCAAAGGGAATTGAACATGAGGCAGCGAAGGTGGTTGGAGTTGATCAAGGATTATGACCTCAGTGTTTAATACCACCCCGGAAAGGCTAACGTGGTAGCACACGCCTTAACCAGAAAGACTTGTTCCTTGAATGCTATGATTAAGGAAAGGCTACCCGCCCTGTATGAAGAGCTTGAAAGCTTCGGCTTGGAACTAGTTCCACCTAGATTCCTCGCCAACCTCAAAGCAAAGCCTACCTTGATGGATGAGATCAGAAAAGCTTAGAAGGGTCACGAGAGCACTGATGGCATCAAGGGGAAGATCAAGGCAGGCAAGGCCCCAAAATTCTCTATGGATGAACAAGGAGTTGTATGGTTTGGGAATCGCATCTGCATACCCAAAAAAGAGGAGCTCAAGAACTTGATCTTGCAAGAAGATCATGAAACTCCGTATTCCATCCATCCTGGAGGAACCAAGATGTACCAAGACCTCAAGGCAAGATTCTGGTGGGTTGGCATGAAACAGGAAATAGGCACATTTGTCGCTAAGTGTGACATATGCTAGAGAGTCAAAGCTGAGCATCAGTGACCCACTGGACTACTGCAACCCCTCAAAGTGCCTGAATGGAAGTGGGACAAAGTTAGAATGGACTTCATCACTGGATTACCAAGGTCGCGTAAAGGACATGATTCCATTTGGGTCATTGTCGATCACCTGACCAAAGTAGCCCACTTCATTCTCGTTAAGACGACCTACAATGGGAACAATATGGCCAACCTCTACATCAACCGGATTGTAAGCCTCCACGGAGTTCCTAAGGAGATTGTATCGGAACAAGGCACCCAGTTTACCTCGAGGTTCTGGAATAGGTTCCAAGAAGCCTTGGGAACCAAGCTCTCCTT
The DNA here is from genome assembly GCA_022496015.1 of Hordeum marinum. Taxonomy (NCBI): domain Eukaryota; kingdom Viridiplantae; phylum Streptophyta; class Magnoliopsida; order Poales; family Poaceae; genus Hordeum; species Hordeum marinum. Next base: position 158,509,259 of record CM039672.1, on the reverse strand, counting down.
CAGCATTGCTTTTCACCCTCAGACCAGTGGACAGACGAACGAGTTAATCAGATACTCGAAGATATGCTCCGTGCCTGCGTTTTGGCGTATGGAGGTAAGTGGGAAGATTGCCTACCATTCGCCGAGTTCTCCTACAACAACAGCTATCAGTCGAGCCTTCAGATAGCACCAGTCGAGGTGTTGTATGGACGCAAGTGCCGTACTCCCATCAACTGGTCGGAAACCGGAGAAGGGCTAGTCTTTGGCCCAGATATCCTCCGCGAAGCAGAAGAGCAAGTTGAACTCGTCCGAGAGCGACTCGAGACCGCCAAGACTAGGCAAAAGAGCTACGCCGACTCTCATCGTCGGGACATGAGTTTCCGTGTTGGAGACCATGTTTACCTCCGTGTCACGCCTCTCAAAGGAACCAAGCGATTCCATGTCAAGGGAAAACTTGCACCAAGGTTTATCAGCCCCTTCAAGATCACCGACAGACGAGGAGAAGTTTCCTATCAATAAGAGCTACTTTCCGAGCTATCAGATGTGTACAATGTCTTTCACGTATCACAACTCCGGAAATGTCTCCAAGTTCCCAAGCGCCCCGACCTCTATAAGGACATCGACCACCAAGCTATCGACCTTCAGCCATACCTCACTTATCGTGAGAGACCAGTCCGTATTCTGGAGGGAGCAGACCATTGTACCCGGAGCCGCACCATCAAGTACTTCAAGGTTCAATGGAGCAACCACACTAAAGTAGAAGCAACCTGGAAGCGTGAAGACTATCTTAGATCTGAGTTCCCTTATCTTTTTAGCGCTTTGCCTAGGAATCTCAGGGATGAGATTCTTGTAAGGGGGTAGGTATGTCACACCCTGTGTTTGTATCACTTTGTCATGCATGGATTTATAAAATTTGGAACCAATTAAAACTTTTTGAGTGCATGCTTTTTTGAATTATTGATTGTTATGTTGAGTTTGTCTGGCACTCTTAGGTTCTACTCCTCTGCATATTCATCTTCCTTGAACCAAACTTCTTGCCCAATGATCATGCCATGTGAATAATGCCCAAAACTATTTTTACCAGATATTATTTTGACCAAATTGGCTTTATTCAAATTAGGTTATCAAAAAAACCCCGAGTTGAGGTTTGCACTACAAGTCCTCTAATTGGGTGGATACCTTTACCCTAAAGGCTTTAGTTGAGACCTAATATATTTATGACTCCCCAAAATCACCAAATATTGATTTTAAAGATTATTTTACTATTTTATTTAAAGGCTTTTTCTTAAGACCAGAAATGGTTTTTCATAGAAAAAAATTATGTAAATGCTTCCAAATTATTTGACCAAATTTGGGGAAACTCAGTGGACATATATTTTCCATATATATGAGTTTCAACACATGGTCATGTTAAAAATCATGGGCAAAGCCCCTCAAAACCCTTTCTGTCCAAATCAAGCTTTTGAAATATTTCTATAATAAATATTCTCAATAAATTACAAGAAAATTCCAGCAAGTCAACATTGTCATAGGTGATGATCTTGCAAAGTTTCATCTCAATCCAAATTATTTTGATTCATCAAACTATTCAAAAAACCTCCCTGTCTAGATTCAAATTTGAACAACTTTACATTGTGAAGTTTCTTCCCTTGACTCCAAACTCTGTGGTCATGTTCTAATCATCAAATAATGGTGCTGCATTAAGTGGTGCATCAAGGGGATTAGCTTAGCATGACTAGATCTACAGAAACCAGATTCTGCTGATTTCTAGGGTTCCACAAAGTTATATTGTGAACTTTCATCAATCAAGCTCAAACTTTGTGATGAGGCCTAATTCTAATCACCATTTGATCCTGTAAAATATTATGGCAAGCAAAGCCCATTGCTTACCCTAACCTCCATCAAACACCTCTAGGCTGAATCCTAGAATCAATAATTGAGCCCCCTCCACCACTCTCCTTCACCCCAAATTTTTACCACAACATCATGCAGTCCCTTCCCACCTCCAGTAGAGTCCCTGGCGCTAGAGAGAATGAGTGCATGGGGTAAAAGCTCCATTTCCCTCTCCGGACATCATCTTTTTTTCTCCTCTCTTACTTCTCTCTCTCCCTCATGGTTACTCCAAAGCATCCAAGGCTCTTTCCCACTTTCTTTATTCCCGCTTCAGCTACGAGACACAAGTGGACACGCTAGAGCGCATCAAAAGCTCTAGCATGCCGGCCAAATTCGTGCTCTCGAGCATGCAACCGCGCTCCAGAGGGTTGACCTCCCTCTCCTGCCCATACCCGACAACCTCGGGCCTCCCCGTCATGCCAGTCGATGCACCTCGACGTCTGCAGCATGCCAGGGCAACGGTCCCTTCCTTCCCCTCTCTCTCTCAACCTCCCGCACGCGTGCTCGGCACCGGCCAGCTCGGCCAATTGCAGGGATCGCACGCGCGTGCGCTCCCGCCTCCCCTTTTGCTTCCCCTAGACATGGACGAGTCCTAGGTAGACCCCAGACATGTTCTCTCCCCCTCCCATGGCCTATGGCCTCGGCCATGAGCTCGCGGGCGCACCCGAGCTCAGTGGACCGAGGGCTGGCTATTTAAGCCATCCCTGAGATCTATCCTCCCCTCTGCTGACTCCCTCTCCACCCACGTTGACCCCCAGCAGAGCCTGAGCCCCTCCCTCTCACCCCATGCTCGGGATCGAGATTGATGCCGTCGCCTCTAGTCGTCGTCGATCTCGTAGTAGGGAGCCCCTCCGGCCCTTCTTCTTCGGTTGCTCCTCCCTCGCCCCACTGATGCGTTTCCCCCTCTTCCTCGTTCATTTTGCAGCATGCGACGGCCCCAACAATCACCTCCCGAATCCCCTCCATCGTGGCCTCCTTGCCGCCGGCAACTCCGGCCACCCCTGTCGCTCCTTGGACCTCTAGGAGAACGGCGGCAGGACATCGAGCCCATCCTCGCACTTGCCCCTCGCCGTCGTGCCCTACACCACCGTCAATGAGGTTCTCTCCTCTCTGTCCCGAGGTGGGAGAAGGACCCGACAAGGGGGGTCCCACCTTTCGGCCTCTCACCTCCCCCTCTCGCGCTCTCTCTCTCCCTAGACACTAGGCCCCGCTCGTTAGGTTTGAAACGTGGTGCGCGCGGGGGCGCCAGCGTGCCTGGCCTGGCTGGCCACTGGGCCGGCCCAACAGCTGGTTGGCTCTGGCCCAGGGCACAGTTCCCTTCTCCTTTTCTTTTTCTTCCCTATTTTCCAATAATTCCACAGACCTAAATGAAAATCCAATGCCCAATATTTTTCCACCATAAATCCTAGAATATTCCATAGAATTTAATAGTGCCATTTGTGAAAAATGTTGAAAACTTTTTATGCACTATCTTATTTTAGAACCTACTTTTGGCATATTTTTGCCTCTGTTTAATAGTTTTCAAAAATGTTTTTACAACAAAACCCTAGAAAAATATTTTTAGTATAGTTTTTGGTATTTATCATGATAGGGTAGCATTTTAGTAGTTCATTTGTGTGCTCTGTTTTTATGTGATGCTTATTATTACAATTGTTTATCGCGATGATAGATTGCGCTATTGCCGAGGGAGTGGGACAAAAGACTTTGAAGACCCTGAAGACTTTGTTGAGACAGGCAAGCAACCCTTTGACCATGTTAAGAAACCATTTTCTTGCATGTCATATAGCACCTTATTCCTTGTTGTGGATCATGTGATGTGGTGACCACTTTGGTGGGATGCCTCCGTTACTTTTACCGTTGATACTTGCATCGTGCATGACCCTACCATGCTTATGAGGGTTGTGTGGGTGGGAGTAGATAGGATGCTAGTAGATGCTATGCAAGTGGGATGGGGATTATGCATGGTGACAGAAGGAAATAAATGATTTCAAAGACTTTTCGAAAACCTTGTCGGGTGCCATTAATGCCCGAGGGAGATTATGATGAGTTGGGTAACCACTTGAGAAAGAAGTGGTGTGTCGGAATAAGTGAGTGTGTGTTTTCAGAAACGGAGGGTTTAAGATTTGTCGACTGTCCCAGCCTTACATGTGCAACCACGATACCCCTTATGGGACGGGGCTTGTCGATTACTATGGTTGGTGCTAGCAGGAAGCCTGCATTACTAGTGGAGAGAGTGAAGTGGTCACTCTTGAGACGGGGTCGTCCTGGAAGTGGAAGGCCATGCACTGTCTTTACAGGCACCGGGCACACCGTTGCGTGCCCTCATGGATGATACGTGTGATGTATATCATGAGGGATGGCACCAACGAGTGGACTCTTTGTTTAGTACTACCATGGGAAAGGCATTGTTCTGGTGCTTACCTCGGGTATGTAATATACCGCGAGTCGTGGAAGACACGGAAGTTCCCTGAGTCTTGTGAGTAAAGTGTGCAACCTCTGCAGAGTGTAAAACTATTCGAATAACTGTGTCCACGATCAAGGACAGTTGGATGACTGCTCTTGTGCTACGTCCAAATGTTTACTAAACTTGGCGCGCGCGCGTGTGTGAATGAGACAGAAGGATGATACTTGAGACAAGTTTGAAGACTTGATGTGATGAATGAACATGAGATGTTCAACCCCTGCTTACGATGATATCTTTAATTTGTTCATATGGATTTCTGCCAACTGTTGATGCATGCCTACACATAGTTACTTGAACATGTCATTGCATTCAAAATTAGCTTTCTGCAAACTACCTACTTAGTGCTACCCCATGCATCATTGTACCTTGTTCCACAACTTGGGTTGCTTGCGAGTACATTCAAAGTACTCATTGGCTTGCCACTGGTTATTTAATTGGCCAGGCATGGAAGAACAAGAGTACGGTGAAGAGATCGTTGGTGATGAACATGCGAACTAGGACGCTTTCGAGTCAGAATGCGTGTAGGTTTAAGGTAGATGGCATGGGTTCACGCTTTCGACCAAGATTTCCACTTCTTGTTAAGTTTAAGTGTTTGGCCATTGTGGCCCTATCTATGTAAGACTAGACCTCCATGGTCTTTATTTGTTTAAGACGTTAAATGTGGATGTAAGACTCTTGTTATTCAACTTCTATGTGTTTAGTGAGCATTGATCTCTAGGATCACTATACACGTGCATTTGGTGATCACGACTTATGAGTCGGGTTCCCCACACTAACATTTTTGTAGTTAAAGATCTCTTTGTTCATAATATTGATGGGCATTTTATTTACTTCTATACTGAAGCTCCTAGATTGCAAAGCTTGTTAGAAATGAGTAGGACAAACTAGATAAAAACAAACCAATTGTTGTCATGCCTGTTATTTTTATTATTATTGGAGATCAGTGCTATCATGGTTTACGTGACATGGGTGCTTGTATTAGTGCTATACCTTTTAATTCATATCAAGAAATTATGAATGACATAGCACCCTCTGAAATTGAAGATATTGATGTCACTATTGTTGGCGTTCTGGGAACGGGAGAAACCAGAACTACCTGCCTACGGCCTAGGACATGGTCCACCTTGTCAGGCATGGCCTGGCCAGATCTACTCAAGACAAGGCCCTCGTGAGGAACCCAGGCTCGCGAGGAGGAACAACACCAAGACCGGTGAGGATGAGCCTCCTCAGGCCACCTCTGGGGCTATGGAGATCTCTATGCAGAACCCGGCCTCAAGAGTCAAAGATGACGCAGGGAATGACAGGCGGGCGCCAGCGTGCCAGGTGGTGCAGGTTCCCCTTTGGTACAAAGGGAGCAAGGACGTACGCGGGTTCCCGAAGCGCTGCCCAAAGGTTTCCGTTCTAGTGCAACAAGACCACGACCACGAGCCCCGTAGGGCAGATGTCATCACTGATCCCACCTCTGCATCATCAACAACCACTTTGCAGGCGAAGACCGCCTTTGGACAGGGCGCGGATGTAATCTTGTTCCCCTTTGAATTTGGCTGCTATGGGATCCCTTCCCGCCATTGTGATAAGGGAAGAGGACCCAGGCCATCGCTATATATAGAGGCTAAGCCGCACCATAGAGGGGATCCTATCCACGACTTAGCCACTCATCAAACCACGAGACTACGCAAAGAGCCAAGAACACCACTTGAGCACCCTCACGAGGCTCAAGCCCACTATACTAGTTCATCGACCACACTTCGCTGAGAGGCAATCCACCTAAGCAAGAGTAGGGTATTACGCATCACAGCAGCCCGAACCTAGGTAAACTGCCGTGTCCATCTTCTTCCTTGCCATCATGCGAGTTTGCCGTGGTGTCCATCGAGTAGCGAGCTAGGTAGGGTGAGGCTGCAGGGGATCTTCACACATGCCCCTATGTTCGAACCTTGAGGGTTTTGCGGAGCCCGAAATCCGACATTTGGCGTGCCAGGTAGGGGGCATGTTGAAGCCTCCCCTCTCGCAGCAACAGTCAAGCCCTGGTTCTGCAACCCCATGGCAGGCAAGATCCTCGACGCCAGCCGGCCTTTGGCGCGCTGTCGCGCCGGGGCTAGCTCCGCGGTCGCTTGCATCCTCGGTGGGTCACAGGCGCCCTCCTCCAACCGCCAGGTCAAGCAGTTCCTCCGCCATGTAGGAGCAGTTCGGTCGCAAACCGAGCTCACGCCGCCCCTCGCGTGGCCGGAGATCGACATCACCTTCGGTCCCGACGACCACCGCAAGACGACGATAGCCGCCGGAGCGCTCCCCATGTTGTGCATGCCCACAATAAGTGGCATGGCTATCTCCAGGACCCTCATAGACGATGGCACTGGCCTCAACGTCATCTCCGTCGAGGCCTTCGACGCGCTACAACTACCCTGTGGTTGACTCACGCCTTCAAGGCCCTTCGTTGGGGTGGCCGGGGGATTTGTCGTCCCCGTGGGGCGGGTGCGCCTCCCCGTCACCTTCGGCACCCGCTCAAACTTCCGCACCGAGCAGGTCGACTTTGACGTCGCCCACATCCACCTCCCATACAACGCAATACTCGGCTACCCCGCACTCGCTCAGTTCATGGTAGCAATGTACTCGGGCTACAACGTCATCAAGATGCCCGGTAGCGGTGGCGTCCTCATCGTCGTGGGAAATGTCAAGGACACGTCCCACGCGCTCAAGCTCACCTACAAGGCGGTGGCCGCGGCACGCCCCAGTGCCGAGGATGCCGTGCAGGCCACAGAAGGCTCCGGAGGTGTCCTCGACGTCGTGCCGATAAAGAAGAGACATCTGTTCTCCCAGAGTCGGGCGAAGACGAAGCGGGTGCCTATGGACGAAGGGAACCCTGGTCCTACCTTCATCATCGATGCCGACTGGCCCTAGGATTAGGAGAAGGCGTTGGTGGCTTTCCTCCTTGTGAACAAGGACACGTTCATGTGGAGCGCCTCCGACCTAGTGGGGGCCCCAAGGGACATGATCGAGCACCACCTCATGGTGTGCCCGAACGTGTGGCCAGTCAAGCAAAAGGCGAGAAGGCAAGTTCAGGAGAAGCAGGCGTTCATCGCTCAGGAGGTCGGCAAGATGAAGGAGGCGGGGGTCATCCGGTAGGTGCACTACCTGGAGTGGCTTGCCAACCCGGTGGTCGTCTCGAAGAAGTGCGGGAAGGAGCGTATGTGCAGCGACTTCACGAGCCTCAACAAAGCCTGCCCCCAAGACCCGTTTCTGCTGCCATGCAGACCAGATCATGGACTCCACCGCGGACTGTGACCTCCTCTGTTTCCTGGATGCCTTCTCGGGCTACCCCCAAATCAAGATGGCAGTGGAAGACGTCGAGAAGACGGCCTTCCTCACCTCGTGCGGGGTATTTTGCTACACATGCATGCCTTTTGGGCTGCGAAAAGCCAAAGCAACCTTCTAGAGGCTGATGCACATCGCCTTGGGGCCGCAGCTCGAGAGGAATGTAGAAGCCTACATCGACGACATTGTGGTCAAGTCCAGGGTGGCCAAGACTCTGATCGAGGAGCTGGAGGAGACGTTCTCCATCCTGAGGGAAGTAAACCTGAAGCTCAACCCCGAGAAGTGCGTAGTCGAGGTCCCCTCGGGCAAGCTACCCAGTTTCCTAGTGTCGCACCGAGGAATCAAGGCGAACCCGAAGAAGGTCAAGGCCATAAGCAAGATGAGCTTGCCTCACACCCTCAAGGAAATGCAGAAGTTGGCGGGTTACATGACCTCCTTGGGGCGCTTCATCTCCAAGCTTGGTGAAGAGGCCCTGCCATTCTTCAAGATCATGAAAATAAAGGGGCCTTTCAAATGGACCCCGGAGGTAGACTCAGCCTTCGAAGAGCTCAAGCAGTACCTCACGAGCCTACCGGTGATGGTGGTGCCGCGCACTCGAGAGCCCCTGCTGCTATACCTGGCTGCCACCCCCCACTCCACCAGCCCTACGCTGGTGGCGGCAAGGAGGAGCGTACCCACATGCGCACCTCACCGACAAACGCACATGAGGCCCCCGACCTGGAGCAAGGGGGCTCGCAGGGTGCCGAGGGGCCCGTTCCTACCCAAAACGGTGCTCCTAAGGCCCCAGCTACTTCAATGTCCCTAAGGCGCTCAATCCTCGTGAGGCCCCGACCGCTCCGACGACTCCCGAGGCCCCCAAGCCTCCTGAGCCTGCAGCGGGACATGACACCACGGGATACCTCACCCTCATTGAGCACTCGGTTTACTACGTCATCACGGTGCCACGGGACGCGCGCTCATGGTACCCCATGCAACAGCAGCTTCTCCTAGCGCTTCTTGTCACTTCAAGGAAGCTGCGCCACTACTTCCAGGGGCATCCCATCAAGGTCGTCTCCACGTACCCCCTGGAGAAGGTCCTGCACAACCCCAACGCAGCGGGAAGAGTTGCCGAATGGAACATTGAGCTGCAAGCCTTCAACATAGAGTTCAGCACGACCAGAGTCATCAAAGGGGCTGTAGGATCGAAAGTAGGTCTAGAGGGGGGGTGATTAGACTAGTTGACCAATTAAAGGTTTTGCCTATACCAAATTTTATGGTTGATAGTTTTTAGCATTTCATGGCAAGTCAAGTACACCCTACACATGCAAGTCTAAGAGTATATAGCAGCGGAAAGTAACAACAAGCATGTATAGAAGGGACAGAGTAGGAAGATCAAACGCAATTGTGACACGATGATTTTTCCCGTGGTTCCGATAGGTGGTGCTATCGTACATCCACGTTTATGGAGTCTTCAACCCACGGAGGGTAATGGTCGCGAGAGTCCATGGAGGGCTCCACCCAAAAGGGTCCATGAAGTAGCAACCTTGACTATTCCATACGGCTTCCGTCCACGAAGGACTAGCATCACTATGGGGTAGATCTTCACAAAGTAGGCGATCTCCTTGCCCTTACAAACTTCTTGGTTCACTGCACAACACGAAGTAGGAGGATCGCAAGAGACACCTAACCAATCTAGGAGGCACCACCCTCCAAAAGGTAATAGGCTCGGTAATGATGATGAACTCCTTGCTCTTGTGCTTCAAGTGAATATACTCCTCAACACACAATCTCTCTCTCACGGGTTTGGCTTGATAGAAGAGATAGGATTGGTGGAAAGCAACTTGGGGAGGGTAGAAATCTAGATCCATATGATTGGAGTGGAAGATCTTGACCTCAACACAAGGGTAGGTGTTTCTCTCTTAGAAAATCTGATAGGATAGGGATGGAATAGTTCTGAGTGCTTCTCTTTCGAGTGAGTGGTGGTGAAGGGGTATATATAGGCATCCCCAAAAATCCAACCGTTACACACAAAATGACCAACTCGGTGACACCGATGTGTTAATCTCGGTGGTACCGAAGTGACCAAAAGGTGGCAACTTTTGAATCTCGGAGGGACCGATATACAATTCTCGATTGCACCGATAAGGTGACCAACGGTCAGATTTCCAATCTCGATGACACCGATACAACATTCTCAGTGGAACCGAAAATGTGAATTTGTGTAACAGAAAGTTGGCAACCTAAACTTGGTGGCACCGGTATGGAATCGGTTGCACCGAAGTGGCTAGGGTTTGGCAGAGTCTGTCTAGGTACTGGAATCGGTGGCACCAAAGTGGGATAGTTGGTTGCATCGATTTTGAGTGTTGGGTATAGAACAAACTTTGGTGGTAGAGTTTTGTGGATGTTTTTGGCAACTATCACTTGTGCACGTTTGAGCATATTGTTCACCAACAAAACCTTACCCCCTTTTAATAGTATTGGCTTTCCTATGGACTCAAATTGATTTCTCACAAATATAAAATGTAGAGTCCTCTTGCTTGAAGCTTGGCCAACCTATTTCCTTGCATCTTGGGGTTTCTCCACAATCTCCTTTTTGCCAATCCTCCCATTGAACATTTCCTAAAATATACTTAGTGGAAACATTAGTTCAATGACTTATATGTTGTTATTAATTACCAAAACCATCAAGGGAGCAAATGTGCTATCAGGGGAAGCCCTGATGGACTTCATGACGGAGTGGACAGACACCCTTGACTGGGGGATGGACAGAAGCCAGTCCCTCACGCCCGACGATGTGACACCTGAGGGATGGTTCATGCATTTCGATGGAGCCTTCGTGCGCATGGGAGTAGGGGCTGGGGTCATGCTGATTTCCCCAGTAGGAGACAATCTCAAGTACGCAATGCAGCTCTATTTCCAGCATGGAGAGAAGGTCTCCAACAACATCGCGGAGTACGAGGGCCTCATCGCAGGCCTCAAGGCAGCGGCGGCCTTGGGGGTTTGCTGCCTCATCGTCATGGGCGACTCCCGGCTCCATGTCAACTTCTCCAACAAAGAGTATAAACCCAAGGATGAGCATATGGAGGCGTACTTGGAAGAGGTACGTAAGATTGAAAAATGTTTTCAGGGCTTCGAATTGCAGCACATCCCGTGTGGCGCAAACAAGGAGGCCGATGAAATTGCCAAGAGGGCGTCGCGACGCGAGCCTCAGGAGCCGGGCGTCTTCGAGAAGCGGCTCTTCAAAACCTCCATGGCACCACCCTCTCAGGACCCGGCGCCACGAAGTGAGGAGCTCCCACCAGCACCACCCTTGGGGGCTCTGGATTGTGGCCAGGCCTCAGGAGCCCGACTACTCCTGGCACCGGAGCCACAGGATGGCGACTGGATGCAGGAGTTCCGGGCCTACCTGCTTCATGGCACGCTACCATAAAGGGAGGAAGATGCAGAGTGCGTAGCACGGTAGGCCGTGGCCTACTACTTGCAAGATGGCGACTTGTACCGTAGGCGCTCGAACGACGTCGCGTTGCGACGCATCTCCAAGGAGCAAGGGTGCGAGATGCTGGCGGACATCCACGGAGGGGACTGCAGGCACCACTCCTCGTCGTGCACCCTTGCAGGAAAGGCATTCCAATCAGGCTTTTACTAGCTTTTGGCGCTTAACGACGCCATCGAGTTGGTCTAATCTTCCGAAGCCTGTCATTTCCATGCCAAGAAAATTCACCAGCCCGCCGAGGGCCTCCAGACCATCCCACTCTCTTGGCCCTTTGCGGTCTGTGGGACTGAACATACTGGGGGCCTTCCCATGGGCAGCGGACGGGTACCGCTACCTCTACGTCGCCATCGACAAGTTCACCAAGTGGACGTAGGTGGAGCCAGTGCGTACCATCTCAGCTGGATCGGCCGGCAAGTTCATCAAGGGTATCGTGAGCCGATTCGGCATCCCCAACCGCATCATCACCGACAACAATTCGCAATTCACAAGTAGCCTCGTCAAGACTTATTTCGCTAACCTTGGAACACAGATTTGCTACGCCTCGGTAGCCCACCCCAGGAGCAACGGCTAGGCAGAGCGCGCCAACGCGGAAGTCCTGCGAGGCCTCAAGACAAGGAGCTTCAAGAAGAAACTAGAGGCTTGCGGCAGGGGCTGGGTCGATGAGCTCCAATCCGTGCTGTGGTCCATCCACACCATCGTGACTAAGCCCACCGAGAAGACCCCATTCTTCCTCGTCTACGGAGCCGAAGCCGTCCTCCCCCAAGAGGTCAAACACCATTCCCCGAGGGTCTTGGCATTCGACGAGGAGCGTCATGACACCGCACGAGGAATCAACCTCGTTCTTGGGGAGGAAGCTCGTCGCCAAGTCTCGCTCCGAGATGCAAGGTATCAGCAAGCGCTACGGCGCTACCACTGTCGTAATTTCCGCTACAGGACCCTCGAAGTCGGAGATCTCGTCTTGAGGCGGGTTCTCTCCAGGGAGGGCTTGCACAAGCTCTCGCCCATGTGGGAGGGCCTGTTCAAGGTCGCTCATGTCTCCAGGCCTGGTGCCGTGCGCCTGGAGACTCAGGACGGGGTCCCCATCCAGAATGCTTGGAACATCCAGCACCTCCGTAGGGTCTACCCATGACGCTCTCACGTAATAATGAGAAGGGTGTATACGCTCGGAGCCCCCCGAGGACCGTGCAATGTGGCAGCCACAGCTCCGCGCTGGCGGAGAAGTCAACACTGCCCATCAATGGCTATGCCCATGCAACATGGATGCCCTAAGCTCAGCGTTGGGGGAAGAAGAAGACTAGTCTAGGTGCCGGACGCGACTGTTATTTGCTCTTCTCGCATTTGAATTTGCCAACATTCCTAGAACAAAACATGAGGCTTTTTCCAAACCATGTTTTAAAGAAGTGGGACGGGGATTTGAGTTCATCCCCATTTCCCATCTTGGGTTTTCTCACTTCAGGACGGGCACTCGCCTGCTCCCCTCCCCTCGCATCCCGCGAGCAGGGGCTGGGGGCACGGTGCTCACACCTTGCCAAGGCCTTGGCACTCGGATCCTTGCGTGGTACTCCTGGACAGGTTAGCAGGCATGTGGCGCTTCTTACCCGCTCGGGGGCTCCGTTCACGGCCCGAAGCTCCATCTCAGGGCCTCGAGAGGCCCACCCCTCCCGGGGCAAGAATTTTTTTCTTTGTGAGCCGCTTGAGCGTCTAAGGGGGCTCCTGAGCAAGGCGCCTCAGGAGCCTTACCGGTCATATAGCGACTCAGCACCCTCGATGCCGTCCTTGGTGATCCGGTTGGCATTGAGGGTGTTGGGGCCTGGTCCCGTAGTTGCAGCCTTGGCAATTCGTACACTATGGTGGTAGGGAAATGCGCGGGACTAGGGCCTGCAGACATAGAGTGCCGAAAGGGCTCCCAACCTGCCTCACCTGTAAGAAGAAGAAGTCCATAGGATGTCCGGACTCCCCAAGCGCCATAGCCGCGCCTTCCGTGGATCCTACAGCGAGCATGTAAAGATAAGTACCCTAATCACAACTGGAAGGCCGCCTTGATTAACGAAAATGCAAAAGCCAGGACACATAGCAGAAGCACAAATAAAAGAGGCAAGCACCCAAGTTCATTACACGCCCGCAGGGCCTCTCTTGGTTCTTTGATTATAGGAACAAGAAAAGAAGGAAAAAGCCACCCATGGGGGCTGTCACCTCGGGAGCTTCGGGGCCCACGCATCAACGCTCAGTCGATGTCCTCCTCCTCCGTCATGGGCCCATGGAAGCTGCCGACGTGGACGCTTCAGGAGCAAAGGAGCGGCGCCATGCCGGCTGGCTACCCCCCGAGGTCCGGGCGCTCCGGCGTGGCAACTCATCATAGCTACTGTCGCTCGGGCTCTCCTCGGAGGGGTGTCATTGCTGTTGGAGGAGCGGCGCTTGTGACGAAGGACAATGTCGGGACCCCGATCCTAAGCCATAAGAATCCAGCTTATAACACATCACATCACTTTGCGGCCTCATGCACGATTATCTCCATGGCTGCCTCCTTACCTGGGCCGGGACCCTTTGCATATTTTTTATAACATATGTGAATGTGTTGCTAGCATTCAAATGTCAGAGAACCAGGATCGACATGACTAGTCGTACAACCCAAGTTACACATCCGTACAGGGACATGCATACGTAACCCAACAATCCAGGTGTCGATCTCTAGCATGTGTAGACGAGTCATAGAAAGCTACAAGGACTCCATTATGCAGTGGGACATAAATGTCATCACTGCACGTAGACGAGTTGCAGTAGGCTACATGGAGTCCATTACACCGCGAGACATTTCCCCAAAGGATAGACACTACAACAAACAAAGATACATGCCGGTCAATCAATATGTCCGGAGCAGTAGCAAGCTACCAAGGCTCAACGGAAGCACAAAGAAGCATTTCCCCGTAAAGAGTACTACTAAAGGCACACAACTAGGTGTCGAATCCCACACATAGCAATGCATTTCAAACATACATGCAATATGCACGATATGCGTGGATACAACATGGCATCACAACATAACTCTATGACTCAAGTATTCATTAATGACTCATAGGAGCCAACATAGTGTGATATTACAACAGGGGTCACATGACCCAACACTCAAGTCATACAAACAACAATCGGAAGCAACACATGTCTGGGTACATACATCAACTAAAAGTAGCTCGTGGAGCCTGAAAAGCTACAACGACCCTTCCAAAGGAACCAGACCACTGTCTGGGATTCCCAAGCTAACCCGATCAACATCAAACTTCACGTTGTAGGAAGCAATAATGAGACCGACGTCTCCTCTGCAAAAACATAAATTAAGTAACCGTGAGTACAAAGGTACTCAGCAAGACTTACATCAGAACTATCTACATATGCATCAGTATCAATGAAGTGGGTTGTGGAGCTTATTGCAGCAAGCCAGCTTTGACTCTTGGGTAACTTGTACTATGACTACAAGTAGTATCTTTAAGGTGGGATAGTGCACACGAGTCCACATATTCATCAATCAATACACCACTATGGATCCTCTCCCGTCTACCTACAAGAAGGCCATCCATAGCACTCATGCTTATCTTGCGTATTTTAGAGGTATCCATTTCACTTGTCTATGAACCACATAAGTTCTCCAAGTAGTCCATATCCGAGGATGCCGCTATTCAAACAGATTCATAACCCTGCAGGGGTGTACTTCTTCACACATCATCCCGCCACTTATCGCCATGTGCGCGAAAAGGGCACCTTGGCAACCTTCAAGTGGAAGCCCAGGGAGGGAGTCGGCCACGACCGTCAATCACACAAGACCCTAGTGCAGGTTTATCGCCTATTTGAGACTAAACCCGCACGGAATTCCGGCCGAAGTTTCCGCTACAGCCTCAAACGATGTGCGCAGGGTTCCCAAGCCCACCGTTCGGGTGCCACTTGGTACACTGTGCCACTGTGCCTATACTGCATCATAGCCCACCCCATTGGGTAGTGCTATGCATGGCCGCCAACACTTTTCCTACAAACACCAGAAAGTAGTTGCAACTCCTCGACAGAGGTCTTGGCAATTAATAAGATGAGAGAGCTTGGAGTACCCGGATCCCAATGTGTGGCAGTATCTTGTGTTGGATAACATACACAAAACTCAGTTCTTAAGGACGGTTCCAATGAGACAATCCACCATGTACTCCTACATGGCCTCTCATTGCTACCTTTACCAAATCGTGTTCACACACTTAGTTCTCACGTAGTAGGACATGAACACCGCCATTCTGATTCATTGCCCAGATAGATCAAGCCCGACACACCACGACTCTAAGCATAGCAGGTACAGTAAGCAAGCAAGCATGGATGAGTAAGCACAACAAGGCTCGAGCAGTTGCTACTCATGCTAAGTGGTTTCAACTATTTACTATGGCAAAGACGGGTCATGCAAAGGAATGGTTTCAACTACCAAGGACATGTAACAGTTGAATCATTATTGTCCTAACACAGTAAAAGAGAGCAGGAGCGAGAGAGTGGTTCATATCAGCATGATCAAGGGGGGGTTGCTTGCCTGACACTTCTGAAGATAACAATGAGTCTTCATCAATGTCAACAATCACATCATCGGAATCATCGTCTACCAAGGAGTAACACTGACAAAACAAGAAAGAAACACATTCAATGCAATGCAACAAACATGATGTATGATATGGCATGTTCAGGTACTGAATTTACCTGGTACAAAATTTATCCATATTAATTGAAATGGAATTCAAATATGCATCAGATTCCAACATCAAACTATTTATCAATTCGTCCTAATCATGAAATGTCCTAGTTGGTGATGTTAACTTGCTCAAACATGTATGATCATGGCATAAACAGAGTTATTGGTTTTTTCTGATCATTTTTCATATATAAATTATTTCCATCTGACTTACAGATTATGTTCTATGATTTTTAGAAGTTTTAAACATTTTATGGAAATTCCTGAATTGTTATATTACTAACAAATCAATTAATACGCCAGCATTGCGTTAGCAGGTCAACATGGCCGATCCAGGTCAAACCTGACTGGCAGGACCCACATGTCAATGACACAAGGCCATCTCGAGAGGCTGACTGGTGGGACCAGGTCAACCCTGGCATGGCCACGTCAAAGCTGACTTGCGGGGCCCATCAGTCAGTGACACTAGGGGTTAAGCAGGGTTAGTTTAAACCTAACTAACCATTGTCAGGTCCATAGGCCCGCTGTGAGTGGCACATTAGGCTAATTAATTGAATCAATTAAATTAGAGCTAAAACTAATCTAAACCAGAGCCTGGCCCCAACTGTCGGTGACCCAGGTGGGGTCAAACCCATGGTCAACTGGGCCTAATTCACCGGAGTTGAGTCACCGGCGATATGAGATGCGGCGACGGGGGGGGGGGGTCGGGAACCCTCCTCTAGAGACCATTCCAATGGCGGTTGACACCTACGTGCTCCTGATGCTTCCGCGTGTCGAATGGGCAAAGGGGGGAGCTAAAATGTTCGGGATTCTTGCCGGTGTCGAGGTTGGCGGCTGCTGGAGCTCAAAACTTGATGGTTTCGGCACTGCGATGCACGACAGGGGTAAGGGCTAGCACCAATCGAACCTACGCATGCACACGAGCCCAACTGGCACGCGCACGGGACCCTAAGGTCACCGGAGCTGCGTAGGCGACGAGGTCAGGCGACAACACGCTACGGTCATCAAGAGGGCGACGGCTACAGCAAGGGACAAACAATAGGGTTAGGGGGAAACGAGTCGCAAGCTCATAGTGAGTCCGAGGAGACACGCAGCTTGCTTGGGGACGTCCTAATGGCGTCGATTTTCACGGTGAAGCTCCGGCGACCGAGGCGGCGATGATGAGCTTGATGGCAACGATGAAAGGCGCCTCGGCTTGATTCCTGCGGCGGGATGGACTAGGACGTCGTGATAGACCACGAGGTTATTTTGAGGAGGTGAGACAACGGCGTTGGGCGCGGTGGCGACGGCGGCACGCTCTCGGGTGCGTGTGGCTGCAAGAGAGAGAGAGGAGAGAGATGGGGGAGGAGATGAGCAGGGGGAGGAGAGCGGGACATGCATGGGGTAGCGTGGAGCTCTTGCACGTCTCCAGATGGTCGTCGACAAGCAGGAGGTGGTGGGCGCGTGCTTGCGCACGTCGGCCACATGCCCTCGTGCCTTGTGGCACGAGATGGATGACGACTGGCGTCTTGGGCCAGATGGGCCGCTTCGAGCTGGGCCAAGTAAGTGACCAGGTAAGTTTCCTTTTCTTTTATTTCTATTTTCTGCGCTAAGTTTTGATTTAATAAAAATACTAAATCATTTTCATAATTCCTGAAATTATTTATGGGCACTGTTTGGATTATTCCAAAAGCCCTCAAGAGTTTTCAGAAATTTTGGGGCACCTAAATTATATATAGTAAATAAATGCCCCAATTCAAATACAGTATGCATTAATTCAAAAATCAAAAATGGTCAAGAAAAATATCCATCACCTCTGGTTGTTGTTTTTTAGCATTAACCAGAAGTCATGAACATTTTCTTATGGCCACTTTGGGTTCTTTAAAAAAATTTAAAGTTGAATCCTAGTTGAATTTATTATCTGATAGGGTTTGATCACCCCCCAATTTCAATTCATTTGAATTTTAACATGATGCATGGATGCCACTGATGCAACTAATATGATTACTTGCAAACAATTTCTAGGGCTGTGACAACTCACCCCCACTAATCAAGAATCCTGTCCCGAGATCCAGGCGTAGGGTAAGAGGATAGAGGGGATGTAACTATCACAATCTTCACGACCCAATTGCTCTTCTTGGAGATGTTGATTCATTACATCATGATGATCTTGACATCCTTTCTTTTGGATATTTATCCAACACGACAACAAAAGAATGAAAAACTCTATTAGAATCGATCTCCTCAAAGATCGAGCAACTCATGATCAACTCATAGAATGAGACGTAAAACACCTCTTGAGCTGAGTCACAAAACACAACAATAGCGAAGGAATGAGGCGGATGACGGAGATTCAATTGGTAGGCAACAATTCCTCACCTTAGGGAAGGTGATGGGGTTTCAAGGTAGCGAGGAGTTAGTTGCGCTTCATACCATAACGACACCTTAGGGAAGGTGACTCGTAGGATTATCCCTTAAGTGACAAAAGAATTACTTTTGATACAAAGATCATTGAAACTCTTCATACCAGCCTAAGGTAATTCGCAAATGATCGTTTGAAGGAATTCAAAAGAATGGCATACTCAGATCGGAAAGGAACTAGAGTTATGAAACAACTCAGTAACGGAAGGCACATTCCAGTTAATACCGAGGGTAAAACCCAGTGTTTGAGCATGCTCTCAAGAACTTGAGCATTTCCATATTCATCAAGGTTTTACCAACATCCATGGCAAGGATCCTGGTGACACATCATACTACCATGATGAATAACAATGGAAGATGCAGATGCAAATGAGGATAACACCTTCTTAGATTTCACCTTAGCTATGCCAAGGGAGCGAATTCTGAATGATCGACCAAGAGACATTTGGCACTCCGCCTCTAGTGTTCTCCTTGATGTACTAGCATAAACACATTATGTATAATGCTTGATATCTAGCACATCAAGTATAGGTCGGACTTCGGGATCTCAAAGGGTCCATGAAGAACATCTTCTAGAATGAGTCATACGAAATCCTCATGGAAAGTGGCTAATGTTGCTGATACAAGATACTATAATAATAGGTCTTCTAGCTAGGTGTGTTAGCCACATCATCACTTTACCGTTTATAGCGAGACAAATATTATAATTGTTGGGAAATGTCCCAACCATCATATCTGCCCGAGATTCAGATATGATTGGTGTTTGGATATTCCAGATTCAACATATTTGGAAAGGAAGTTTGCAACATAAATCGACGAGATGGCGTTGCAGGATTCCCGAGAAATGAACCGCGGAAGCCAACTCCAAACATGAGTTGGATTGCAAGACACATGTGAACACACTGTCCAAGACAACTGTGACCACATAGAAATCTTACAACAAAACAATACCGAGCTCTGGGTGGGAACCATCATTGCGGATAACGAAGCCGGGTGCACGTCTGTCTGGTACGTTCAGGAGTAGCACATAACTTTTTTACCTTGAACAAATCAGTCAATGGCTTGGGATGCTAGGTAATACATATAGAATGGAGGTAGCTAATCTCTCAGACTATAGCATACTTCGCACATGCATGAATGACTTGGGATGATTCCAAAGAAAGCAAAACAACTTTTCTCGAAGTCACGGTGGCAACTTGCGTCGAATGCACATGAACTTAGAGGAAGTCACTTCTTAGACCTAACATATACTTCATTTACTTGACACGAAGATATTACCTACAAAGTTTCCAACACTAGCTTAATGTCCATCATGAATCATGGAATAGACGAGACTGTTGCCGATGAGCTCAACAACAATTCATAGAGATATCCAAATGGATGAAATTCCACAACTATGATAACAAGGTGAAAGCATTGGCCAGACCAAAGGATATAATGGTGTATGCTCGAGGATACATCCACAAGTAAAAATGACATTAGGAGGATCTTTGGTTCTGATTTTGATTTGATGATAGCCCATACTCAAATCAAAAATTGGATAGGATATTAGATGCAACAATTGATCACAAGGATCAATCGATGATAATATCACCTTTCTTGAACACATAGAAAACACAGAAGATATCCCTTTGACATGAACTAAGTTAGATCAAGCTTTTATCTTTCAACTCTCCAAGTTGTTGTTTAGATTAACCAACTAACGCAGGGGTATCCAACACAGAGTCTTGGAGAAGGGGTGGCTTACAGGAAACCAACTTGATTACGAACTCAACATAACGGCTAGGGAACAATCTAGTGATACTTCCGAGAAGATATTCGGAAAATCACAAACCACCAATATGTTATTAAGCTCAAGAGCAATCTCACTTTTCAAGGCAATATGATACGACCAACAGAGTGAAGGATTCACACAATCATAACTCATTGATCAAAAAGTGCACCATGGAAAATGGACTAGGTAGCACGATCAATCTTCAGCGTGGTGATTTAATAACCAACACACCAGGAATGATATTATTGTCCATTGACTTCCAAGCAACATCATTGCTAGGAGTATCGATTTCATACATCACAACTCACTTGTCGGTATTCCGGTTACAACCAACTGAGGTACCGAGGAATGAACAATGAATCAATGATGGAGAGAAGTATCACTGTATCAAGAGTACATAAGAGGTTGTCGCATTCTCATGACAATCTTGACAATAAGAGGGTAATACTTCAAGGTAGAATAGAACAAAAACTGGATTGGCATTTTGATCGGTGGAATACAACTGCTTTGACCCAATCCCAGAAATGGATGAGGTACTGGAGTTTGTTTCTCCTAGTCATTCTGGAGTAGAATGGCTTGACGGACCACAAGAATAGTCAACATTAATTACACAAATGCATGACATACTCTTGACTATCTATTGATATATGAAGGTCGGAATACAATTGAGGAGGGCAACTCAAGAGCACATTACTTTTCGTGAGTTGTAGATGCATAGATTGAATACGTCGAACGAAGTTCAACATGTTTCTTCCAGGTAATCCATGCAGAAAAGTAGAATTGGCAGAGTCACGATTATAGAATGGAGAACTCATCACAAGCACTCATGTTGTGATCTTTCATTCACGAAGAACTTTTGCCGGGATTGGTTCATGGTATTGGAAGAATGACACACCATGAACCTTGAGGACTCTAACAAGGTTACTAATATCCTTAAGGAATGAGCAAATAATATCAGTGGGAGTGAGCAGAATGATTCCTTGGGTTCAAGAAACCAGAAATAGAATCCCTATTGACTAGGTAGCATTACAGCATACTTTCGATAACGATGGACAGACTTATCACACTAGGAACATAAGACACAACTAAACTATTGGGTGGTTCACTTGAATAACATGGTTTCCTAAACACCTTCATAAAAAATGTCAAGGTAATGGAGTACCTCGACACAACAATTGATGTGCCTTGTCTGGCCCAAAATACATTAACTTGGGACGAAAGCATTTGCAAGTGCAACAGATAATTTAGAAAACTTGGATAACCCGGACAGCATAACGGCTGTATGGGCACGAAATATGAGGTAACCCGCACAAGAAAATTGACAACATAACATTGAATTCTTATGGAGACACTAATCCAGGAAGACATCAACTTTCTATAAGTCTCCAGCATAGTAACACGTCATCCTGATAGATAGATGAGAAAGCCTAGTTCTTAATCTCCGTAGAAAAGAAGAGGGTGACTCAGAATTAGAATGACACAAGGAAAGGTGTAAAAAGAATCTTACGTTCCCTTCCACAATAAATTACCTTATATAATTAAAGTAGTTCTAGACTCAACATTGACCAGTCTGGCTTGGTAGTCCTACAGGCAGTCAAGCTCTGATACCAACGCTGTCGGGACCCTGATCCTAAGCCATAAGAATCCAGCCTGTAACACATCACATCACTTTGCATCCTCATGCATGGTTATCTCCACAACTGCCACCTTACCTCGGCCGGGACCGTTTGCATCTTTTGGCTCACGTATGTGAATGTGGTGCTAGCATTCAAATGTAAGAGAACCCGGGTTGACATGACTAGTCATAGAACCCATGTGGCACATCCGTACAGGGACAGGCATATGTAACCCATCAATGCAGGTGTCGATCTCTAGCGTGTGTGGACGAGTCATAGCAAGCTACAAGGACTCCATTACGCCATCAGACATAAATGTCATCACTGGACGTAGACGAGTCACAGAAGGCTACATGGACTCCATTACACTTTGAGGCATTTCCCCGAATTGACAGACACAACAACAAAGAAGGATACACGCCGGTCAATCAATGTGTCCGAAGCAGTAGCAAGCTACCAAGGCTCGATGGAAGCACAAAGAGCCATTTCCCCATAAAGAGTAGTACTAAATGCACACAACTAGGGGTCAAATTCCACACATACCAATGCATTTCAAACATACACGCAATATGCATGATATGCGTTGAAAGCACAATGTGCTCCCTTGGTGGTTTTGATAATTCATGACAACATACATTGTTTCTTAGACTAATACTTTCATCTAGTGCATTTCAGATAAAAGTCCATAGAGAGTGATGGATTGGCAAAAAGGAGTGTGGAGAGTATCCCCATGAAGAAGAAGGATAAGGAATAGCATTGGCCAAGCTTCAAGCAAAGGACTCTACATTGTACCTTTTGTGAGAAATCACTTTGAGTCCATAGGAAAGCCAATACTATCAAAAGGGGGTAAGGTTTTGTTGGTGAAAAAAATGCTCATACCTGCACAAGTGCTAGTCACCACATACACCCACAAGATCTTCCACAAAAGTCTGTCCAAAGCCAAATATCCAAAATCGGTGCGACCAACACTTTCCATTCGGTGCCACCGATTCCCAACCTCATACAGACTCAGCCAAACCCTAGATTTTCAGTGCAACCGATTACATTTTTCCGCCACCAAGTTTGGGTTGCCAACTTCCTGTTACGCAAGTTTATAAAATCGATCCCACCGAGTTTTGTGAATCGACGTCACCAAGATTGGCAATCTGACCGTTGGACACCTTATCGGTGCAACCGAGATTTATGTATCGGTCTCACCGAGATTCAAAAGTTGCTACCTTTGAGGCAACTCGGTACCACCGAGATTTACACATTGGTGTCATCGAGTCCGACTTATTAGGTGTAACAGTTGGATTTTTGGAGATGCCTATATGCACACCTCCACCACCACTCACTCGCGAGAGAAGCACTCAAAACAGTTCCCCACTCATACCTACTCATTTCCCGAGAGAGAGCCACCTACTCCTGTGTTGAGATCATGCCATTCCATTCCTACCATATGAATCTTGATCTCTAGCCTCCCCAACTTGCTTTCCACCCAATCAACCTCTTCCACCAAGCCAAATCTATGAGAGAGTGATTGTGTGTTGAGGAGTCTATCATCTTGAAGCACAAGAGCAAAGAGTTCATCAACATTATCGAGCCTATTACCTTTTGGAGGGTGATGCCTCCTAGATTGGTTAGGTGTCGCTTGGGAGCCTCCTACTTCGTGTTGTGGAGTGAACCAAGAAGTTTGTAAGGGCAAGGAGATCGCCTACTTCGTGAAGATCTACCCCGAGTTAGGCTGGTCCTCCGTGGACGTAGGCCGTCATGGTATAGTCAAGGTTGCCTCTTCATGGAAACCTCCGTGGGTAGAGTCCTCCGTGGACTCTTGCGACCGTTACCCTCTGTGGGTTGAAGACTCCATGAATGTGGATGTACGATAGCACCACCTATCGGAACCATGGGAAAAATCTTCATGTCCTTCATGCGTTTGATCTTCCTATCTCTACTCCTTCCTTTCATGTGGAATGTATTTACCTCCTGCTGCTATACTGGATGACTTGCATGTGTAGGGTGTTCTAAACTTGCAATCTGTGCTAAAACTGCCAACCCTTGAACTTATGCTTGTGGTAGTTTAAATTCCTGCTAGTAGTCTATTCACCCCCTCTAGACATACACTTCTAGCGATCCTGCAAATGGTATCAGAGTATTGGTCTCCATTGCTTCGGTTTCAACACCGTGGATGAAGATGGATGTGTATAGTGTGGAGAGTTTGTATTGATGGAGAGTACTATAGTCAATGGAAGAATGCCATGATTAATCTATTTGACAAATTCCATTTGAGAATACATATTGAGAATCCCTATGTCCTCCCCGTTGATGAATTGCATCCCACACACGAAGAGGAAATTAAAATGCTTGGTAACCTTACAACTGTCAATCTCATTGTTAGAGGCTTACCAACACTTGTGCTTTCTCAACTGAAGAACTTTGCATGTCCTTATACTTTGTGGACTAATTTGGAGAAACGATATCCAAATCTTTCATTTAGTAATCTTGATGAATTTCTTCATTAAACTATTGATTTTCACAAAATTAAGCCTAGTGATCCAAACTTTGATAAATGCCTATTTGAGCTACGTGATCTCATGCGTGCTAAAGGAGATGTCACCGCTGTCAATAACATTGTTATTGAAGCCATCCGCATTCATAAACTTGAACATTCTCATGGTTATGATTCTAACGAGTCTCTTGGTTTTTATGATGAGGAGATTCCACCAAATGATGATAATGAAGAACATGGCTACTATGATGAAGATGAGTTCTTCGACATTGAGCATGAAAAGATCATGAGGAATCTAAGTCTAATGGCATACTTCAAGGAATACATGTCCGGCACAAAAGAGTGGATTCTTGACAATGGATGCACGGATCACATGAGTGGCGATAAAGACATGTTCCAAGAGATCACGCCTAATCAAGGCCCTCAAAGGTACGTGACCTTTGGAGACAACTCTAAGGGTACGGTACTTGGCCTTGGTAAGGTGGCCATATCTCATGAAAGCTCCATTCAAAATGTGATGCTTGTTGAATCCCTTGGCTACAATATTCTTTCCGTATCTAGACTAGCAAACTTCGGTTACAATGTGCTATTTACCAAAGTAGATTGCCAAGTTTTTCGATTTGACAATCACAAAATTGACTTTACAGGTATGAATAGAGGTGTACACCTTCGAGACATCATTCTGGAGATGGCTGACGAGCCGGCTACTCTCTACCTTCCCTTTAGGAAGGATGATCTTGGCGAGAGTTGGACGCTGATTCCATACAAGGAGGATGGCACACCACTCAGGTTCCAGACCTACTTCAGCCTCTCAGCTGATAGTCTGGTTCACCACTTGATTAAGGAGTCCGTGAAGCTCTGAGAGGAACTTCACCATACCCAAGAGCTACTTCGGCAAGCCAAGACGAAGCCAGACAAGATAAAAGAAGGATGGAGCCCCCGAGGGACGACCAGCTGTCGCTTACAAAGGAGGAGTACCCCCAGCTAGAGATGCACCCACACGTCGTCATCGCATGAGTGCGAAGGAGTACTGTGAGCTCTTGAATGAACCGCCAGCAAAGCGTCATCGGGATGGACCTCCTCGTTACCCGACCCCTTCGACCGGGAATGATGCCCGTTCAGGTGATGAACAGGAGGAAGACCCAGAGGAGCATGAGTACGAGACCGAGCACTCCACCACCTGAGTCTGAGAACCCCTAGGGTAGGATCGGTCATGTACCCCTCATGCGAAGTCGAGTCCGTGTAATGGTTCATATGAAACCATGTGTGCTTGTTTTTTGTGTTCCAATGCAAGTCGCGCTTTTGCCTTAGGCAACATGTAAGCGACTCCATCGTCTATCTTATCTTAATATATGCTGGTCCTTCAACCTTTGTTTAACCACTCTTGCACTCGACCGACCCCCTTAGGAGCACTTCTCCATTGTTGCTTTTCCTCTCGACTGTCCCAATTGTTTGACTTGGCTGCTCCTTTGCCAACCCTTAAGCCCGCAACTCAAGCCTGCAACAGGGAGCTGGTGGGGCTGCTCATGACGAAGGACACCAGGAGCAGCCACAAGGCGACATTCCCCCGCCACCACCTCCACCGGAGAACATGACCATAGATCAGTTTCTCCAAGTTCTCCGGGAGGAACGCTAAGCCAACAATGCTGCTATCCAGTAGATGGCCAGGGCCCTTGTGAAAAACCAGCAGCAAGGCAGGAATGACAATGGCCGTTCCACTCTGTCTGAGTTCATGAGGAATTCACCCCCAACCTTCATCGAGACTGCTGAACCTTTGGATGCTGACGACTGGATCCGCACCATCGAGGACCTCCTTGCACTGGTCAATTGCGATGAGGACCATGAGAAGGTTCTTTATGCCTCTCACTGCCTCGGAGGTACCGCCCGAGCTTGGTGGGATGGATTCAAGGTCATGCAAGGTGAGCGTGTGATCACTTGGAATGACTTCAAGGAAGGATTCCGCACCACCCACATTCCTTCTGGGATCATGCCTATCAAGAAGAGAGAATTCCAAGCGCTAAAGCAAGGAAGTGGCTCTATCAAGGAGTACCTGCAGAAGTTCAACCTGCTATCAAGGTATGCACCTGAAGATGTCAACACAGAGGCTGCCAAGAAGGAACGCTTCATGGAAGGACTTCAACAGACCCTGCAGTATCAGCTCATCGTCTGCGACTGTCGTACCTTCTTTGACCTGATGAACAAGTCCCTCCTGCTAGAAGACAATCGTCATGCCAGAGACGACACTCGCAAGTGCAAGATGATCAGCAAGGGTAGCTCCAGCAACCAGAAGCCTCGCGCCTGGCAGCCAGCCCTAGCCAAGCCAACCTATCAGCCATAGCAGGCTAGACCTCCTGTGCCTCGTCCGAGCTACCAGCCTCAGCAGTATACCAATCCAAGGCCAACTTACAACAACCCAATAACAACAACG
Source organism: Hordeum marinum (assembly GCA_022496015.1). Lineage (NCBI taxonomy): Eukaryota > Viridiplantae > Streptophyta > Magnoliopsida > Poales > Poaceae > Hordeum > Hordeum marinum. The sequence continues at coordinate 158,482,728 of CM039672.1, read as the reverse complement.
GTGACAAGAACTACAATAACAACCCTAGGCAAGTCACTTGCTTTGAATGTGGTCAGTCTGGACACATCTCTAAGATCTGCCCCAACAAGAAGCTCGATGCACCGCGCCCCAATGTGCCAAACCAAGGTCAAGGCCGTGGAGCAGCACCAAGGACCCGCTCCCCGCAACCAGCCCAACAATGGCAAGGGTCGTGTGAATCACGTCACCGCAGAGGAAGCCTAGGATGACCCGGACATCATACTGGGTACGTTCCTCGTCAACTCAACCCCAACAATAGTATTGTTTGATTGTGGAGCTTCGCATTCTTTTGTCACCCAAAAGTTTGCACTAGAGAGTGGCATGAAACCTACACCCCCGGGTAGTCGCATGTTGATACAAACCCCGGGTTCGGTTATGAAGTCTGGGATAGGGTGTAAAGGAGTGAAGATTGACATCAACAGGGTAGACTTCCTAGCAGACCTTATAGTTCTGGATTCACCCGGCTTGGATGTCATCCTTGGCATGAATTGGTTGACCAAGCACCAAGGCCTGTTAGATTATGCCAAGAGGATTGTCACCATGACCAATAGCCAAGGAGTGGAAGCCAAGTATGTTCCCAACCCTCCTCCACCCAAGCCCCTCAGGCTAACTGTCTATCAGGAATTGAGTTGGATCAAGTGCCAGTGGTATGTGAATACCCGGATGTGTTTCCTGATGAGCTGCCCGGAATGCCTCCTGACCGTGACATTGAGTTCATCATTGAGCTTATGGCCGGATCAAGGCCCATCTATAAGAAGGACTACATGATGGGATCCGAAGAGTTGGCTGAATTGAAGAAGCAACTGACAAAACAACTCAGAAAAGGATTCATTAGCCCTAGCCTCTCCGTAGGGATCACCTGTTCTATTTGTGTCGAAGAGGGATGGAACTATCAGACTCCGTGTCGATTACCATCCTCTCAATGAAGTCACAATAAAGAACAAGTACCCACTCCCCAAGATGGAAGATCTATTTGATCAGTTGAATGGAGCCAAGATGTTCTACAAGATCGACCTCAGTTCTGGGTACTACCAGCTGAAGATCAGACCCAAGACATTCTGAAGACGACATTTTTAGCATGGTATGGCCTGTATGAGTACACGGTCATGTCATTCAGGTTAACTAATGCCCCTGCCTACTTCATGTACCTCATGAATAAAGTCTTCATGGAGTACTTGGACAAGTTTGTTGTCGTCTTCATTGATGACATACTCGTCTTCTCCAAGTCTGAAGAAGAGCATGAGGAACACTTGAGATTGGTCCTAGAGAAGCTTCGAGGGCACCAGCTTTATGCCAAGTTCAGCAAGTGTGAATTTTGGCTGCATGAAGTTGGATTCTTGGGTCATGTGCTCACTGCAGAAGGATTATCAGTGGATCCTACCAAGATTGAAGCCGTGACTGAATGGCAAACCCCTACCACCGTAAAGGAAGTCAGGAGCTTCCTCGGACTCGCGGGATATTAATGCAAGTTCGTGGAAGGGCTCTCAAGCATTGCCCGACCCATGACCTAGATTCTGAAGAAGGACAAGAAGTTTGAATGGACCACTAAGTGCGAGGAGAGCTTCCAGGAGCTCAAGAAGAGATTAACCACAACACCTATTTTGGCCACCCCTGATATTCACAAGGACTTTGTGATATATTGTGATGCATCGAGAACCGGGCTTGGAGGTGTTCTAATGCAAGAAGGCAGAGTTGTAGCATATCTATCCAGACAACTACGACCTCATGAAGAGAACTACGCAATTCATGATCTCGAGTTGCCAACCGTGGTTCATGCCTTGAAGACATGGCGACATTACCTTCTGGGGAAGCGATGTGAGATATACACAGACCGCAAGAGTTTGAAGTATATTTTCACCCAAAGGGAATTGAACGTGAGGCAGGGAAGATGGTTGGAGTTGATCAAGGATTATGAACTCAGTGTTCAATACCACCCCGGGATGGCCAACGTGGTAGCAGACGCCTTAAGCAGAAAGGCTTGCTCCTTGAATGCCATGATTGAGGAAAGACTACCCACCCTGTATGAAGGCTTGAAAGCTTCGGCTTGGAACTAGTTGCACCTGGATTCCTCGCCAACCTCGAAGCAAAGCCTACCTTGATAGATGGTATCAAAGAATCTCAAAAGGGACATGAGAGTATTGAAGGCCTCAAGAGGAAGATCAAGACAGGCAAAGCCCCAGGATTCTCGGTGGATGAACATGGAGTTGTATGGTTCAGGAATCGCATCTGCGTACCCAACAAAGAGGAGCTCAAGAACTTGATCTTGCAAGAAGCTCACGACACTCCATATTCCATCCATCCTGGAGGAACCAAGATGTATCAAGACCTCAAGGCTAGATTCTTGTGGCATGGCATGAAATGGGAGATAGGCACGTTCGGTGCTAAGTGTGACATATGCCAGAGAGTCAAGGCTGAGCACCATCGACCCGCTGGGCTATTGCAACCTCTCAAAGTGCCTGAATGGAAGTGGGACAAAGTCGGGATGGATTTCATCACCGGTTTACCAAGGTAAAGCAAGGGACATGACTCTATTTGGGTCATTGTCGACCACCTGAGCAAAGTAGCCCACTTCATTCCCGTCAAGACAACCTACAATGGGAACTAATTGGCGAACCTCTACATAAAACGGATTTTGAGCCTCCACGGGGTTCCTAAGCAGATCATATCGGACCAAGGCAACCAGTTCACCTCAAGGTTCCGGAATAGGTTCCAAGAAGCTATGGGAATTAAGCTCTCCTTCAGCACTGCTTTTCACCCCCAGACCGGTGGGCAAATAGAATGAGTAAATCATATACTCGAAGATATGCTCCGCACTTGTGTTTTGGCATATGGAGCCAAGTGGGAAGATTGCCTAACGTTCACCGAGTTCTCCTACAACAACAACTATTAGTCGAGTCTTCAGATGGCACCATTTGAGGTTTTGTATGGGCGCAAGTGTCGTACTCCCCTCAACTGGTCAGCGACCGGAGAAGGGTTAGTCTTTGGACCAGATATCCTCCGCGAGGCAGAAGAGCAAGTTCAACTCGTCTGAGAGTGCCTTGAGACCACCAAGACAAGACAGAAGAGCTACGCCGACTCTCACCGTCGGGGCATGAGCTTCCGTGTTGGAGACCATGTTTACCTCCGTGTCACGCCTCTCAAGGGAACCAAGTGATTTCACGTCAAAGGAAAACTTGCACCAAGGTTCATTGGCCCCTTCAAGATCACCGACAGGCGAGGAGAAGTTGCCTATTAGCTACAACTACCTTCCGAGCTGTCAGATGTGCACAACGTCTTTCATGTGTCACAACTCCGGAAGTATCTCCAAGTTCCCAACCGCCCCGACCTCTACAAGGACATCAACCATCAAGCCATCGAACTTCAGCCAAACCTCACTTATCGTGAGAGGCCAGTTCGCATTCTGGATGAGGCAGAACGCTGCACCCGAAGCTGCACCATCAAGTACTTCATGATCCAATGGAGAAACCACACTGAAGCAGAAGCAACCTGGGATCCTGAAGACTATCTTAGATCTGAGTTCCCTTAAATTTTTAGCGCTTAGTCCAGGAATCTCTGGGACGAGATTCTTGTAAGGGGGGTAGGTCTGTCACACCCTATGTTTGTATCACCTTGTTATTCTTGGATTTATAAAATTTGGAGCCAATTAAAACTATTTTGAGTGCTTCTTGTTTGTTTGAATTGTTGCTTGCTTGCTTGTTGTGTATGGCACTCTTAGATTCTATCCCTCTCCATATTCATCTTCCTTGACCCAAATCTATTGCCCAATGATCATGTCATGTGAATAGTGCCCAAAACTATTTTTCTCAAATTTATTTTTACCAAAAAGGATTTGTTCAAATAGGTTTTGAAAACCCCCTGAGTTGAGGTTTGCACTGCAAGTCCTTAAATTAGGTAGATTCTTCTTCCCCAAAGGCTTTACTTCAAGCCTACTATGTTTATGACTTCCCAAAACCACCAAATATTAGTTTTAAAGATCATTTTAATATTTTATTTAAAGGCTTTTTCTTAGGCTAGAAATGGTTTTTCATAGGGAAAAATTATTTAAATTCTTTCAAAATATTTGAGAAAATTTAGGGAAACTCAGTGGACATATATTTTCCATATATAAGAGTTTCACACATGGTCATGTTCAAATTCATGGGCAAAACCCCTCAAGACCCTTTCTATCCAAATCAAGCTTTTGAAATATTTGTATAAGAAATATTCTCAATAAATTCCAGAAAGTCAAAACTGTCATAGGTGATGATCTTGCAAAGTTTCACCTCAGTCCAAGTTGATTTGGTTTATCAAACCATTCCAAAACCCTTCCTGTCTAGATTCAAATTTGAACAACTTTACATAATGAAGTTTCTTCTCTTGACCCAAACTTTGTGCATATGCTCTTATCACCAAATAATGATGCTACACTAAGTGTAGAATCAAGAGTAATATCTTAGCATAACTAGATCTACAGAAACCTGATTCTGTTAGTTTCCTGGGTTCACAAAGTTTCTATTGTCAACTTTGCTCATTTGAGCTCAAACCTGGCGATCCATCTCATTTTTACCTAACCTTTGACCCCGTTGAATATCTCAGTAAGTGGGTAAACTTATCTTGAGCAAACACCCATCAAACAACTTCTGGTGAAATGGTAAAGTTGTTGTTTTCACCATTTTCTCTATTTCCCTTGCCTCCAAAATTTTACAACAGCTATCTGGTATTGCCTTTTACCCCTAGTAAGTTTCTCTGGCCAAGGCTCATTGGGTAAGTGGGGTAAAACCCACATTTACCCCTCTTTTTCACCATGGTAGGGACACTTCTATTCTCTCCCCACCCCATTTATTTTTCTCCTAACCTCCCCTAGCTCCTAGAGCATCTCCACATCATCCAAAGGCTAATGGATATGCAGGAGCGCGTCCAGATCACGCAGGCATGCCATGGCATGCGAAAGACATGCTCTGGAGCACGCTACCTTGCATGCCCGCACTATAGCTGCCCCATCCCGAGCAACCCGACAACCTTGGGACGCGAGGAGCCGTCCCCTGCGATGCCCTCGACGTTCGCAAGACTCCATCCTGTCAGCCCCCTCCTCCTTCTCTCTCCGGCAACCTCCCGCACGCGTGCTAGGCGCCACACAGCTCGGCCAACCGCGGAGCTCACACACGCGCTCCCCCGCATCTCTCCTCTCTCCCCCTGGCCTAGACCAACCCCATGAACTACCCGGACTCACTCTTTCCCTTCCCCGCGCCCTCCAGCGAGCGTCCCGTCCTCACCGGCACACCACGTCCATGGTGCACCGGCGCCTCGCTATAAAAGCCCTTCCCCGAGCTCCCATTGGTAACCTCTCGCCCCCTCCTTCCCTTAGCCGCTCTCCTACACCCAGCCCCCTCGTCCCCATGGTCAGGAGCTCGAGCCCGAGCCAAACCCTCACCGCCGTGCGGGTTTCCCCCTTGCTGGCGATTGCCTCAGCCCTGGCGGCCGCCTCGACCACCCACCGACGTGTGGGGAGCCCCTGAGCATGGCGGTGCCCTCCGCTTAAGCCGCCGTGGCCTGAGCCCCCGCCGGTGAGCTCCCCCTGCCCTTGTTGCGAGGTGAGGGATGACAGGTGGGGCCCACCTGTCATACCCTCATCCTCCCATCTCTCGCTGCCAGGATGGGCCCGCAGGCAGGTTTAAAAGTAAACCTGCCGCGCGCACCGCTCGCCCTGGGCCGGTTCCCCTTTGGGCTGGTTTGGCTGCGGCGTTTTTGGCCCAAAAGGGCACAACATCATTTCTCTTTTTCTTTTTCCCATGCTTTCCAAAAATTCCACAGACCAGTAAAGAATTCCAAATCCAATAATTTTTCCACCTAAAATCTTAGAATATTCCCTAGAATTTAATAGTGCCTTTTGTGTAATTTTTTGAAAATCTTTTATATACTGTTTTATTTTAAAACCCAAGTTAGGCATGTTTTTGCCTCTGTTAAATAGTTTCAATTTTTTTTCCATAACAAAATGTCAAACTAATATTTTTAGTATGATTTTTGGTATTTATCAAAATAGTGTAGCATTTTTAATATTAGCTTGTGTGCTCTATTTTTGTGTGATGCTTATTTTTATCGCTTTTATTCGCGACGATAGATTGCGCTATTGACGAGGGAGTTGGACCTGAAGACTTTGAAGACCCCGAAGACTTTGTTGAGCTAGGCAAGCATCCCTTTGACCATATTAAGAAATTTTTTCATGCATGACATATAGCACTTGTTGTTTTGATGATTGATCATGATGTGGTTGTGAGAGCCTGGCTTCATAGAAATGATAGACTACTCATATCAAAAGGAATTCCTTCTTTCCCGGAAGCCACTCGGAAAGAACTCCAAAGTTAAGCGTGCTTGGCTTGGAGCGATTCTAGGATGGGTGACCGACTGGGAATATGGTCCCGGGTGCGCACGAGTGAGGACAAAGTGCGCAGGAAAGACTAGTGTTGGTGTGTGGGGCCAGTCTAGATCCCGCCAGGCGTAACGGGATGTTACAATTGGTATCTGAGCCGACCCTTGTGGTTACACGGGCATGCACGGGTCACGTGCACGGGCATGTGGCGCATGGCGTGTGTGGCCCGTCATGGCACACAACATGGCACATGTGCCGGACTGGATGCGCATACGTGTACCAAAAGGGAACGTTCCTGATGGGCCGACGAGGACGTCGGTTCCTTTGAGTGGGGGTGTATGTGAGAGCCTGGATTAATAGGAATGATAGACTACTCGTATCAACAAGGAATTCCTTCTTTCCAGGAAGCCCACTCGAAAAGAACTCCAAAGTTAAGCGTGCTTGGCTTGGAGCGATTCTAGGATGGATGACCGACCGGGAAGTTGGTCCCGGGTGCGCACGAGTGAGGACAAAGTGCGCAGGAAAGACTAGTGTTGGTCTATGGGTCCAGTATAGATCCCGCCAGGTGTAATGGGGTGTTACAGTGGTCCTCCCCCTTCGGTGGGTTGCCTCCGATACTTTTACCATTGACACTTGCATCGTGCATGACCCAACGACCTTATGAGGGTTATGCGGGTGGTTGTAGATAGGATGCTAATAGATGCTATACAAGTGGGTTGGGATTTATGTATAGTGATGGAAAGGAGGAAATTGTTTCAAAGACTTTTCGATAACCCCGTCGGGTGCCACTAATGCGCGAGGGAGATGATGATGAGTTGGGTGACCACTTGAGAAAGAAGTGGTGTACCGGAGCAAGTGAGTGTGTGTGGTTTTCAAAATTGGATTGGTTTAAGTTGTGACTGTTATTCTAACCTTACATGTACAACCACGATACCCCTTATGGGACGGGGCTTTTTTCGGTTACTATGGATGGTGCTAGAAGGAAGCCCACATTACTAGTGGCGAGAGTGAAGTTGTCACTCTTGAGACGGGGTCGTCCCGGAAGTGGAAGGTCGTGCGCTGTCTTTACAAGCACCGGGTACACCATTGCGTGCCCTCATGGATGATACATGTGATGTATATCATGAGGGATGGCACCAACAACTTGACTCTTTGTTTAGTATTACCATGGGAAACACATTGTTCGGGTGCTTACCTCGGGTATGTGATGTACCGCGAGCCGTGGATTACACGGAAGTTCCCCGAGTCTTGTGGGTAAAGTGTGCAACCTATGCAGAGTGTAAAACTATTCGAATAACCGTGTCTACAGTCAAGGACTGTTGGATGACCGCTCTTGTGCTACGTCAAAATGTTTTCACAACTGATGTCTATGCATGTGTTGGTGACAAGGATGGTACTTGAGTTAAGTCCGATGACTTAGCATGACGATTGACTAAGTCTGATGACTTAGCATAATGAATGAACATGAGATGTTCAACCTCTGCTTACGATAATATCTTTAATTTTTTCATATGGATTTCTGCCAACTGTTGATGCATGCCTACACATAGTTACATGAACATGTCATTGCATTATAAATTAGCTTTCTGCAAACTACCTACTTAGTGCTACCCCATGCATCATTGTACCTTGTTCGACAACTTGGGTTGCTTGCGAGTACATTCAAAGTACTCATTGGCTTGCCACTGGTTATTTAATTGGCCAGGCATGGAAGATCAAGAGTACGGTGAAGATATCGTTGGTGATCAGCATGCGAACTAGGACGCTTCCGAGTCAGAATGCCTGTAGGTTTAAGGTAGATGGCATGGGTTCACGCTTTCGACCAAGATTTCCACTTCTTGTTAAGTTTAAGTGTTTGGCCATTGTGGCCCTATCTATGTAAGACTAGACCTCCATGGTCTTTATTTGTTTAAGACGTTAAATGTGGATGTAAGACTCTTGTTATTCAACTTCTATGTGTTCAGTGAGCATTGATCTCTGGGATCACTATACACGTGCATTCGGTGATCACGACTTATGAGTCGGGGTCCCCAAACTTCCCCAAGATCAAAGACCACTCAAGAGGGTGCGACAGGCTACCCCGAGCCCACCGGTGGCCGGAGAGAGGCATGGGAGCCCGACCGAGCACCGGCCGGAGCGCCAATGGAGGTGGCCAGAGCCACCGGGGTGAGCGCCGGCTGGTGCTCGGTCCGGCTCCCCTGCCTCTCCCCTTCTCTGGTAGGAGGATGGGGGGAGCTAGCCGTGGGGCCCGTCGGTCGGTGACTAACGCCTCGGGACCCGCCTGGTTAAGTGGAAACGGGCTATGCCCGAGGCCGCCTTCTCGCCAGGAAAGTGTATTCCACGGAATACGCCTTCGGTGTGGCCTTCCGCGCGCAGCCGACCTGCCGGGCCAGACCATTTACCGATCTGCGCCCTATGCACAATATAGCCCTTAGATATATATATATATATATATATATATATATATATATTCCCTTCTTTTGTTTTTATAGAAACTTGTAAAATCTCTAGTAAAATCATTTCAAGCTCAAATTTTGTGATTCAAATTCCTACAAATTCCTAAAATTATAGAGTACCAAATATGTGCATTGCACATTTTTCCAGAAAACTTTTCTTTGGGTTTCAAATTCAAATTTGAACTTGAACCATGAAATTCCCCACTTGTAAAATCCCTAGAGCGCTCAAATCTACTCCAAATGGAGTTGTTCAAATTTCCAAAGAGTCCAAAAATCATTCCTTATTTATCGAGCCATGGTTAATATTTTTAACATGCACCTATTCTGCTTGACCAAATAAATGGCCCATTTTCCATTAATTTCATCTTAGGAGAATCCTAGAAAATTCATCCCAACTCCAAATCCAGTGAAACCAATTTGTGAAATCTTCTAAAATCATGCCGTAATTGTTGGGTGCATCCAACCATTTTTATGAAAAGGTTTTCTATAGACTTCTTGCAGGACCACCAATTTCCATATTTCCACCATTCAAAAATCCCCCTTGACCCACATCCAATAGCACCTCCTCGGTTATTTTTCACATGACCAGAGGTGTCCTAGAAAAATAAAACTCCTATTTATAGAGAATTTTTATTTCTCTATTTATCGTGTTGCTCATTACGGTTGTTTCCGACGATAGTTGGCAAAGTAGACGAAATGCTCAGAGTGGATAAGAAGCGTGTGAAGACCCCCAAGACTCGGATAAGCCAGGCAAGCAGCCCTTTGACCATGACTATGAACCCTTTTATTTGCATGGCATATAGCACTTTTTTTGAGATGTTGATCATGTTGATGTGGTGACCACTTTGGTGGGATGCCTCCGACACTTTCTTGATGGTACTTGCATCGTGCATGACCCTACCTCCTTATGAGGGTTGCGTGGGTGGTAGTAGATAGGATGCTAGTAGACGCTACACAAGCTGGATCGCGATTATGCATGGCGATGGAAACAAAGAAATGATTTCAAAGGCTTTTGGAAAACCCCGTTGGGTACCACTAATGCCCAAGGGAGATGATGATGAGTTGCGTGACCACTTAAGGAAGAAGTGGTATACCGGAGCAAGTGAGTATGTGTGTTTTCGAAAACGGATTATATTTAAGATCTGCTGACCGTCCCAACCTTACATGCACAACCATGATACCCCTTATGGGAAGGGTCTTTGTTGATTTCTTTGGTGGGTACTAGCATGGAGTCCGCACTACTAGTGGCGGGAGTGGCATGGTCACTCTCGATACGGGGTTGTGCCGGTAAGGACGATCATGCGCTGTCTTCATAGGCACCAGGCACACCGTTGGTCCCTGCATGGATGCTACTTGTGATGTACATCATGTGGGATGTGTACCAATCGAGTGGATTGTTTGTTTAGTATCGCCAGGGAAAAGACAATGTTTGGGTGCTTGCCTCAGGTATGGAATATACCACGAGTCGTGGATGACACGGAAGTTCCCCGAGTCTCGTGGGTAAAGTGTGCAACCTCTATAGAGTGTAAAACTATTACAATAGCCATGTCCATGGTCATGGACAGTTGGAGGTCCTTCCTAAACTACATCTCGATGTTTTCGTAAACCAGTGTGCGTGTTGGAGTCAAATATGATACTTGAGTTGAGTCGGATGACTTGGCTTGATGACTGGACATGAGATGTTTAGGCGGTACTTGAGATAAGTCTGATGACTTGATGTGATGAACAAACATGAGAAGTTCAACCCATTCTTATGATGTTATCTGTAACTTGTTCATATGGATATCTGCCAACTATTGATGCATGCTTACACAAGTTATTTGATCATGTCACTGCATTAAAAATTACTTTATGCAAAGTTATCTATTAGTGTTATATCATGCATTATCATTGCCTCATTCCAAACATGGGTTGCTTGCGAGTACATTCAAAGTACTCATTGGTTGCCACTGATTATTTTATTAGCCAGACATGAGAACAGGAACATGGAGAAGAGTTCGATGGTGACGTACGTGTGAGCTAGGATGCTTCCCAGTCAGAATGCTTGTTGGGTTAAGGCGGATGGCATTGGGTTCACGCTATCATTGAATATTTTTTTCCGCTGCAATCATATGAAGACATGGCCGCAAGGGCCATAATTGAGTAAAACGGTACGTAATGGATGTAAGACTATTGTTATTCAGCTTCTGTGTGTTCGATGACCATTGATCTCTGGGATCACTGTACATGTGCATTCGGTGATCACGACTAATTGAGTCGGGGTCCCCACATCGCGGCTAAGCCCCAGAGTGTGAGTGAGACCCGCACTCAGAGTAGTTTTCTAACTTAGGCGACGTGGAGTCGCGGCTAAGCCCCCGAGCGTGGGTGAGACCCTCACCCGGAGTAGTTTTCTAACTATTCTTCCGTAGTGTTCATGATATCAAATTATCGACCTCAAGTGTGCTTATCTTTTCTTTTCCGGAGTTCCAACTTTTCTCAAATATCTCATCACGAAGCTTCATCCAAATCATGGCAAGGCATCAATCTTGTTCTTTTGCAACCTTCACTTTTTTCTATCATCCTTTCATTCCGGTGTTCTTCAAGAGGTCCTTCATGGTGGTTTTCTAAGGATGCAATTCTTTCTCGAATTGTTCTACAAGATTCTTGTTGGAGGTGCTAAAGTGTTCTTTTTCTTGGATTTCTAAGTTCAATTCCTTCTCATTGTCTTTTGAGATAGTTTTATTAAATTCTCGAGGAGTCTCAAAGGTAAAATGTCAAGAATGTTATAAATAAACCCATCATGTCTTCTTGGAGTTATCTTGGGTTGGATTTCACCTAAAGCATTTCCCAAGGATTGTTGCGATCGTGGTGTCATAAATGGTCCAAGTTTTCTCCTAGTTCTCTTGGTGAAAGAAGTTTTGGATATCTTGTTGCTCTCAAGAAATCTATTGTTTCTGTTGTGGCAGGTTGTCACCTCATAATTTTGAGATGTTTTCCATAATCCCATAACAAGCTATTCTTTTCGTTTTTGATCCTTCATCAACTCCGTTCAACCATGCTTTTCAAATTCAATTGTGGTAGAAGTTGTCATTTTCTTCTCCTTCTCTTCTCTCCAAAGATCTAACTTCTATTCTTTTGTTCCGGAGGCATTGTGGTGTTGCTCTTTTCAAGTCACATCTAGGTTGATTAAGATCATGTTCTTCCCTTGCTTTTCCAGTAACCAAAGTGTTGTGAAATCTTTTCATGATCCTTCCATCTTATGAAGTTTTGATTCTAATCCAACCAAAGTTTGGTGTCTCTCTTTCAATGTATTTCCATCATATCAAATTTTGCCTCTCTTTCCTACTGAAGTGATGCCCAAATTTCTTGTGAATTCTTGTTCCTTGTGTCATCTTTCATCTCGGTAAAACCTTCAATCATCATTGGTTTCACTCGATTGTCAGAGAAGCAACTAAGTTTACCTCTTGCTCTTTCTCTTCCCCTTCTCATTCTTAGATCTTGGGACGGGATCCTCGTGTAGTGTGGGAGAGTTGTAACAGCCCGGGACCGACTCTCTAGAAGATTCCCCTTTTATTTCCATTCTTGCCGTGTGATTCATTTGGTTGTTGGATTCATCTTGTCATCTTGCCATCATGTCATTAAATTTTGCAACTCTAATAAATAAATTGTATGGATCTTTGGTCCATTTAAATCGAGGGAATTAACATGGTGGTTTCTCTTTATAACATATAACTTATCCTCCAATATTTAGGGAGCTAAAAGAAATATTCTAATAATTTGGAATCCCAGGAACACATTTGCAAAACAAAGCACATATCTTTTCTTCTTCGAGTTGGATCCCCAAACCTTGTTAATATTTCTTTTTCCATTTGACGAGGCTTCTCCTAAATTCTCGAATTTTTTTGGACTCTTCAGAGACCTTATCCTACTTCAAACCATTGGAATCAATTCAAATTAGTTTGAATTAAAATCTTGTCTTCATGCAACTTCTATTTTCTTGGGTCAATCTCATTTTTGTGAGTCCAGGAAGATTAACTTCATGCCCAAAAATCTATCTCTAATCCTCTCCTTTTCTTCCTTTGATTTTTTTTCTGTAATTGGTGTAAGCAGATTTGAGAGAGAGAAAGGCCCGCCATAGCCAGCCCACTTAAGACCAACCGAACCCCTCTGAACCCTAGCCAAGCTCCCGACCAGCCCCAACTCTCGTGCCTCCTTCCTCCTAGCGCCGTCGCGACGAGCGCACCCCCCCCCTCAATCCTCCCGCCAGCTCCACCACACACACACAACACGCAAAGGAGAGCCTCTCCTCCCGTTGACCTCCATGGCTCATGCGTCGAGCATCGCAACAGGAGCCCAGTGCCGCGCCGAGCCCTCTAGGCCTCCTCCTCTAGCCTCCTGACCAACCTCACGCTGTCCGGCCAGGAATCCAGGGCCTCTGTTGTGCCTTCCCATGGTCTGCCGGCTATCGCCTAGCCGCACCTTGCCCCGCCGCCATTGACCATGGCCGTCTGCCAGAGAAGCCCCCACCGACTACCGCAGCCATGGCCTCCGCCCTTCAACGCGCCCTGCTCCCTCTATGCGACCCCATCTGTCTGTGCACTAGAGTTTTTGGGCCATCTAGCGCCCATTTACTCGTGCACGGGTAGTAGTAGCCGTCCCGGCGGCAAGGCCCAGCAAGGACTTGTCAAGCTTCAGCACAGAAGACTCAAGACTACCGGCAAGACCTTGCCGGGAGAGCTATAGAGCCTCCTGGCGAAGCAAGGCCCCCGACAAGGCCAGGTCCCGGTAAGGCAAGGCCCCAGCAAGCACCGCCAACACATAGGCTAGGTGTCGATTCACCTGGACGCGTGTCGCAGCGTCGACGTTGGAGGGAGCTAAGAGGCGCCGATGGGATGGGCCCCCGTCCCATCGCATTGACGGACTGAGGCGCCTGATGGTGCATTGAATGCTCTTGTCCTACTCCGTCAGAGTTAGGTATGATAGTGCTATAGCACTATGCATCCCATGCGCAAACTGTATGCCACTATTGGGATCCCCTTAGGTATAAAAGGAGGCTCAGGGAGTTACAGAAAGAGAAGATTTTTTGGACAGTTGGGTAGTTAGACAACCGGACAGCCCAACAGTTAGACAACTAGGGGTTATCAAGCTCACGTAGCAGCCGTTCGTGGCACTCCTGTATCTAGAACCCTAGAACATGATCAATATAACCAAGCAGGAGTAGGGTTTTATGCACCCGTGCGGCCCGGACCTGGGTAAAAACTCCCCATGCGCTGCTTACCATACTGACTCTTTGTGCGAGCCCGCCCCATGCCGAACCGAAAGGGATCCCCACGATCCCATAGGTGTTCGTTCCCACGACATCTTTGGCGTGCCAGGTAGGGGGTCACGCGTGAGTGGTGCGATTCCGTTCTGGTAAACTACGCCCCGGATTCATCATCACCATGGCCCCCAAGAAGAAGGGCCTGACAGTAGTTGGCCCATCCACATCCGCTGTCCCTGTATCTACAATGACAGGAGACGGCGTAGATGCGGGTGGAGGAGGAGGAGGTGGAGGTTCAGAACTTCCCGACGCTCCGGTGACCAAGGCCAAGCAAGCGGCGACGCTCGCCGCGGAGACGCCCATGGCGACGGTGGGAACCCGCACGCCCTTGGATCTCAGGACAGAGCGGTACCGCCTACGGGTGTTACGGCGAACTCCGAGGGTGGAAGAGTATCTTCCAGGGCACCCATGACAGTGCCTACGTAGCGACCTTCTCAGGACGCGCGTGGAGAGCGGCGCCACGACGCCCGTAGTTCTCAACGTCCTCATGGAAAAGCTCCTGCGCATCATTCCCAAGATGCGCGGGACCAGCATGCTCACCAACACGCGAGTAGGAGTGGCGTGCCGACGCGAGACTACGGCGGTGCTCCTTCTAACACAGTTAAGAGTTAGAGTACCTCGTGTTCCTTGCGCCGCTCGCTGCCATCCACGATGGAGGAATTGATGGCACGAGCGCAGCTGCTCCTGAACTTCCCTCCTATCGCAGAGAAGCTCGACAAATGGAGAGCCACCATTCAGAGCCTCCTCAGCCTCATAGATAAGCTTTGGCCCAGAGGGCCGTCTCAGACCAGTGGTGAAGTGTTTGGAGTTGACGCGACCTTGATGCACTCTCCTCCACGACAGCATCGCTGGTCGCCGACCCGACGGACCGACGCCTACGACGGTTACTCAACGGGGTCGTCTGACCCATGGACGCGTCGCGATCAGCGTCATGTTCTTCGGGAACACGGCAAGGAAGACGCCTGAACTGCGGTCGAGAGACGACAGGAAGCGCGCCTCCAATCGGACAGGCGCGCGGGGCCAATTGTAGACATGTCTACGCCGAGGTACCCTGTTAGCCTACCTATCGAGGTTGGCTGTCCAGCGTTTACCCATGAGCTGCGGCAAGTCCAGTGGCCCAACTCCCTCACATTGAAACCAGAAGTCCCAGAGAAGTATGATGGCAAGACCCATTCATCAGAGTTCCGGAGCGTCTACACCGTTGCGGTGTAGGCTGCCGGGGGCTGCAACGACAAGATATTGACCAACTACTTCCCGTTAGTGCTTAAGCCCAATGTCAGGTCATGGCTGATGCACTTGTCGGAGGAGTCCATCGCTTCCTAGGCGGACCCGTGTCACGAGTTCGTTGGCGCCTTCACTGGAGGTCATCAAGCTCCTCGCCAGGAGAGCGATCTGCACATCATCCCCTAGAAGGAAGGCGAAACTCTGCGCAAGTACATCCAGAGGTTCAGCCGTGTGCACCACAACATCCTAGACGTTCGTCCTGTCACTGTTATCAGCGCGTTCCATCAGAACGTGTGCAACCGCAGGATGCAGGAAGAGATGGTGATGAATAGAGTTAGGGACGTAGCCAAGCTTTATGCTTTGGCAGACAAGTGCGCTCGGGCTGAAGAAGAGAGAAGAATCCTCGGTGAAGATGCCAATGCAGAGGTCGACTCTGAAGATGAGGATACTGCTGTCCCGACAAAGAAGCGCCGGCAACGGAACAAGAATCGCAAGGCCAAGACCGTGCTTCTTGTCGAGGCATCCGGCAACCCCGGCGCCGCCAAGAAAGGCAAGGTCGATGACCCTGGCAACGATGTTGCCGGGTGCGCCTCCTGCCACACCCTGGAGGCTGCTGGCAAGCCGGAAGACTCCGACAAGCAGTATTGCAAGATCCATCACACCAAAGGCCATGACCTCCAAGACTGTTGGCAAGTTGAGCAGCTTGCTGAGAAGCAGCCGGTCGAATATGAGAGGCGAGATAAGGAGAAGGATCAGGATGGTACTGAGGGGTCTGGCAAGAAGCGTGTTGGCTGAGGAGGTCACCGCAGCAAGCCCAAGCAATAGAAGGACCGGCCGCTCGTGGCCATGATAGCAAGAAGAGGATGATGATGCTGAAGACAACGGAGAATCCAATGGGAATGAGTTTCAGAAGGCTGCAGAGATGATGTGCATAGAGGGAGGCGCCTCGTCACACTCCTCTCACCGCCAACTCAAATAGTGGGTACGCGAGGTTAACGCGACAGAGCCCTCTATTGGTACCCAGAAACCTCTGAAATGGTCCAACACTCCTATCATCTTCGACGTCGAGGACCACCCAGATCACGTAACTACGGTAGGATGCTTGCCATTGTTGGTTTCACCAACAATCCGCAACCTCAAGGTGATGAAGGTGTTAATCGACAGTGGGGCCAGCCTGAACCTGATCTCGCCCAGTGTCATCCAAAGCCTGCAAATTCCTCATCAAAATCTCAAGTCGATAGGCTCCTTCCAAGGGGTCAACTTAGGAAGAACTCAGCCGAGGAGCAAGATCATGCTGCCGGTGACTTTCAGCAGCGATATCAACTTCAGAATGGAGAACATCGTCTTCGACGTTGCCGAGACCTCGCTGCCATACAACGGCATTCTCGGCTGTCCGACACTGGCCAAGTTCATGGCGGCCACCCACTTCGCTTACAACGTGCTGAAGATGCCCGGACCAATGAGTGTCATTACCATCAACTCTGACAAGAAAAGCACGCTTATCTGCACAGACCAACTCTACCGAGGCGCAGTCACAGCACCTACCACCAAGGCACTTGCTCCTGCTAGTGAATCTCCCGGGGGGAAGAAGACCGGCAAGGCCCTTGGCGCACAGTCCGGCAAACGCACCTCTTCAGGGTGTTGTGCTACTATTGAGGATGTGCCAGAGAGCTCCACCGGCAAGAGCAAAAAGTCCAAGGCTGCCCCACTAGAGACCAAGAAGGTGCCCACCAAGGAGGATGGCACGGGGGGAACTTTCACCATAAGTTCCACCCTTGACGACAAATAGGAAAGCGCGCTCGTTGCCTTCCTGCGGGCGAATGTCGATGTGTTTCCATGGCAACCATCTTATATCCCTGGTGTTCCCAAGAAGGTGATTAAGCACCACCTTGCCTTTTGCCCACACACGCGGCCCATCAAGCAGAAGATCCGGAAGCAAGCTTTGGAGCAGCAACAATTTATTGCTGAGGAGATCAAGAAACTAGAGGCAGCTGGCTTGATTAGAGGAGTACTCCATCCGACATGGTTGGCCAACCCGGTTGTAGTGCACAAGGCAAATGGCAAATGGAGGCTATGCATTGATTTTACAGACATCAACAAAGCCTGCCCCAAGGATCCTTTTCCTTGACGCCTATTCTGGTTATCATCAGATTTTTATGGCCAAGGAAGATGAAGATAAGACCGCGTTTATCACCCCATGTGGTACATACTACTTTTTGCGTATGCCTTTCGAGTTCAAAAACGCTGGTTCTACCTTTGCAAGAGCAGTCCAGATTGGTTTTGAGCCCCAGCTACATAGGAATATGGAGGCTTATATGGACGACATAGTGGTCAAAACCAAAGATAAGGCCACGCTCATATCAGACCTAGAAGAAACATTTGCAACTCTGTGCAAGATCAACATGAAGCTCAACCCCAAGAAATGTGTGTTCGGTGTCCCATCCGGCAAGCTTCTCGGGTTCTTTGTGTCTCAACGAGGAATCGAAGCAAATCCCGACAAGATCAAAACAATTGAGAAAATTGAGGCACCAAGACGAGTCAAGGACATGTGATGCCTTGCCGACTGTGTTGCTGCTCTGAGTAGGTTCATCTCTAAATCTGCGGAGCGCACCCTGCCCTTTTTTAGAATCTTGAAGAAGGCAGGTCCAATGAAATGGACTCCAGAGGCGGAGGCGACACTGTAGGATTTGAAGAAGTACCTTTCCTCTCCGCCAGTCCTAGTCATGCCAAAACCACAAGAGTCATTGCTGCTGTACCTAGCGGCAACGAATCAAGTGGTGAGTGTTGCACTAGTGGATGAAAGAGAAGTTGACGAAGAAGCAGCGGCAACGGCAGGGATGCCAAGCGACGAGCCAGGACATACCCGGCAGGGTCTGGTGCCGGCAAAGAAGGATCTGCACAGTTGAAAGAGATAGTCCAGAAGAAGAAAATGGTGCAGCAACCAGTCTATTTTGTCAGCTCCTTGTTGCAAGGGTCTAGATCAAGGTATTTTGGAGTGCAAAAATTGCTCTTCGGCCTTCTTATGGCCTCAAGGAAGCTACGCCATTACTTCCAAGCACATGAGATCACCATTGTCACCCGCTTCCCGCTACATCGTATATTGTGAAACTCAGAAGCTACCGACAGGATTGTGGAGTGGCCCCTGGAACTATCAAGCTTGAAAGCGCTTCGACCATTCAGAGCAGGGCCTTGGAGGAGTTCATTGCAGAATGGAACCCAATGCCCGATGAAGAGATTCTAGAGTCAACTCTCCCCAGTAAGGAGACTGATCGAGAATGAATCATGTATTTTGATGGAGCTTTCTCGCCACAAGGCGCTGGTGTCGGAGTGCTGCTTGTCGCATCCATCGGAGAGCACTTCAGATATGTGGTCCAGATGCACTTTCCCTAGGAGAGATCAACGAACAACACTGCTGAGTACGAAGGGCTGCTTGCCGGTCTCAGGATCGCGGCGGACCTTGGGATCAAGAAACTTATTGTTAAGGGTGATTCTCAACTTGTCGTCAGGCAAGTAAACAAAGATTACCAGAGCCCGTTGATGGAAGCCTATGTAGATGAAGTGAGGAAGTTGGAAGAACGTTTTGATGGCCTACTAATGGAGCACATTCCACATGTAAAGAATAGAGTTGCCAATGGCTTGTCAAAGTGTGGTACCCTTAAGTTACCTGTGAAACCAGGAACTTTCGTGCTCCAACTAACTCAACCCTCCATGACACCATCAACTGGACAAGAGAAGAGAAGAAAGTTAAGTTCCGACAAGTATTTCCCGGAGAGCTCCCCGAAGCCGTAGGCGAGAAGGTTGCTAGAGGGAACGACAGGCTTATCGATGAGTACTATGCTCCGGCAGGGCCCCCGGCTCTTGCCATAGAAGAATACGCTCCCGCCAGGCTTGCCGGGGTGCAGCAGACTCCGGCAGGCCCTCAGGCCCTTGCCGTCGAGGCAAATGCTACCCCGGCAGAGGATACGCCTTGAGTCCTTGTTGTCGAGTCACATGCTCCAGCATGGGCACATCACATTGTCCAATTTCTTCATACAGGAGAACTTCCCGGGGAACAAGAAGAAGCAGAGAGAGTAGCCCGCCGGTCTAACATGTACCAGTTTGTAGACAACGTCCGGTACAGAAAAAGACCGAACGGTGTGAAACTCAAATGCATTTCCCGGGAAGATGGACTGGAGCTGTTGGCAGAGATACATGGAGGCATATGTGGCTCCCACATAGGGTCAAGAGCCCTTACAGGAAAGCGTTCTGGCAAGGCTTCTTTTGGCCCATCGCCCTCCAGGATGCAACGACATTGGTAACCAAGTGTGAAGCATGCCAGTTTCATTCAAAAATGCTACATCAACTAGCTCAAGTACTTAAAACAATCACTCTCTCCTGGCCATTTTCGGTCTGGGGCTTGACATCTTGGGCCCCTTTCCCTGTGCTGTCGGGGGCTTTGAGTACTTGTATGTTGCGATCGACAAGTTCACAAAGTGGCCGGATGTGGAAGCAGTGAGAAAGGTGACAACATAGTCATCCGTCAAGTTCTTTAAGGGACTAGTTTGCCGCTTTTGTGTTCCCAACAGGATCATCAGTGACAACAACACATAGTTCACGAGCCACACCTTCATGCAGCATGTCCAACACCTTGGTAGCAAAATCTTTTTTGCTTCCGTTGCCCACCCGAGGAGCAACGGTCAAGCGGAGAGGGCTAATGCTGAAGTGCTGCGAGGTCTCAAGATGAGAACTTTCGAAAGGCTACACAAGTGTGGAAGGCACTGGATTGATGAGTTGCCGGTGGTTCTTTGGTCAATTAGGATGACACCAAATCGAGCTACCGGTCAGACACCCTTCTCCCGTGTCTATGGGGTAGAGCCAGTTCTCCCCTGGAACTCATATACAGGTCTCCTCGAGTGCTCACTTATGATGAGATGGAGCAAGAGCAGTTGCGGAAAGACGACGTGATGCTCCTTGAGGAGGACTGTCTTCAGGCTGCTGTGAGAGCCGCGCGCTACCAGCATGCTTTGCGTTGCTACCATAGCCACAAGGTCAATGCCAAAAGTCTTGAGGAAGGCGACCTTGTTCTTCGGCGAGTTCAGTCCGTCAAGAATCCAAACAAGTTGACACCAAAGTGGGAAGGCCCTTATCGGGTAGTACGAGTCACTAGGCCCAACACAGTCCGCCTGGAGACCGAGGATGGCGTTCCGGTGAGCAACTCCTGGAATATCGAGCATCTTCGAAAGTTCTACCAATGAGGCGCGGTTGCCGGGAGAGACTCGACAACCACCTTTTGTACAAGTCTTGCTGCTAAAGCATGCAATCCTTGGTACAAAGCCAGGCTCAGGCCCTGTGCGTAGTTAAATAAAGATAAGTATTTCGCAACCTTGGCTGATTCTCATGTTTGTTTACGTAGATGTCTATCTGAAGCGTTGCACTATACTTAATCCCGACAAGGGCTGACGAACCGCCAAGGGTCCATACCCATATCTTCTCTTCTTTCTTGTTGTAAAGGACGGAAGGATACCTTGCGTGCAGCTTTGCCAGGGGGATGGGAGTTCGGATACCTATGAACGATGTCCCAAAAAACCTGCCAGACGGAAAAAGGCAACAAAAAGATAAGTTACAAAAACCCCATGTGAATCCTTGCCGTAAAGTTATTTTCCTTGAGCAATTTCGACTTCTATATGGAAAACCTGCACGTGCAGGAACCTTGTCGCGATTGGATGCGCCTTCACCGTGTTCGATACCGCTCAATGACATAAGTGGCTTCACCTATGCTCCTTGTTTCATTTCGAGTCCGCTCAACGATCTAAGTGACAGCGCTTGCGCCCTTATCCCGTTTCCGAGGAAGGCCGACGCCTTGAATGGCCGCGCCAAGGACGCCAAGGTATCTTGCCGACAGTGGCACCGCTAGCAGGCTGCTAAGGACCCGTTCCTCAAAGTGCTTGCGGTAGGGCTACACACGCTGGCAAGATTCTTCCAAAAAGTGTGTAGGGAAAGTTCCATACACAGAAACAGTTTAACATGGAAGATAACATACAGTTTTCCAGATAGGGTGAAATTTACATAAGATATCACTTTCCTCTAAGAACATCTTTATTTGACTTTCTCCCCTAGGGGGAGGTTACAAGAAGAAAAAGATGGAGAGGAGGGGAAGATTACAAGAAGAAAAAGATGGAGAGGAGGGGCATACTACAAGAAGAAAAAGATGACGAGAAGCCCCCGACAGAAGCCAGGCCTGACCCCTCTGGGCCAGCACTATGTGGACGAGCAGGGCTGCCAGATGGGCAGGCAAGAACCCGGCCCCTCCTGGACCAGCATTGCACGGAGGAGAGGGCCAAAGTGGCGGAAAGGGGGATGGACCCCAGAAGCCGAAGTCCATGGGCCTGCCAGAAGACCCATCTAGAAGATGATGGAGCGCCCGAGACTGAAGCACCCGACAAGGATATCTTGCCGGGAGGTGGAGAGGCATGAGGGTGGTGATGATGGCATGGCCGGTGGTTAGTCCGAGCTCGAAGCTTCGAGCTCCGACTTGACCGCCCGAATACCGGGCTCATCGTCGCTGTCTTCGCCGCTATCCTCCCCGTCACTCTTGCCGGAGGACAGGCTTTCGGTACTGCTCGCGCTCTCTTCGCAGCAGCTGAGGTGGATGTCAGAGCTCCCATAAATCTTGATGGAGAGCATATTGGCCTCCGTCATTTTAAAACGAGAATGCGCCCCACCTAGAGATTGTGGGCACGGGCGAAGGTCTTCCAACCACGACTAAGGAACATGACACGACGCGCTGGGTACTCAACGTCCACCCGCGTCGTGCCATTACAACACCCTGCCACCCGTAGCCACAGGAAGGGCGGCTCGTCGTCCTCCATCGCCCTGGCGAAGAGGCATGGGAGGTGCAGATGGATCCAGAGGGGACCGCCCAGCTCAAGTACGAAGACCAGCGCCATCCCCTCGGCGTGGAACTCTTCGATGGAAATGCCTGCCATTGGAGGAGGGGGTGGAGCAGCGCTCTGTCTCCCTCAACCTCGGCCTCCGCGGCGGCTACGACCCCTCACGCCTCCTCCACCACATGAACTCAAGCCTCCCTCTACCTCCGCGGCCGAAGCGGTGGCATGATCCCGATGAGAGCTCCTCCTCGCAGCCGAGGAAGGTAGTCGCCCCCCTGTACATGGCGAAGGGCAGGCGTTGCCTGAAGATTGAGAATACGAAGGGGAGGCGGACTAAGGAGTTTTGCACTCGAAGGGAGGAAGAAGGATGGATGAGCTTCGCCCCCGCCATCCCCAATTTATAGGAGGAAGCATGAGGACAAGCTCTCCCACACTCCAAAGGACGCCGCCCACCTCCTCCAATAGCGGCGCCCTCGATCACGGGGCGAACAGCAACTGCCTCGTCGCCCCAATCCATGGTGCTGCAGTTACTGCCTTTTCTCAGGGACTTTAAATCACGGGCGCCCGTTGCTAGCTCCCTACTATGCATGTGGCACGTGTGGCGGAAAAGACTTGACATGGTAATTGAAAACTCGGCGACCACGCCGCACACGTATTCCACTACCCGCATTCAATGGACATCGTGGGGAAGCGCAGCGAGCGCAATGATCACAACTGCAAGGCCCTGCCACCCGTGTCTATGCATTGGTTGGGCCTAGCCCAACAACGCCTAGCGACTTGTATGTCCTAGGCTCGGGTGCTCCTATCGGTGCACTAGAGTTTTTGGGCCATCTAGCGCCCCTTTACTCGTGCAGGGGTAGTAGTAGCTGCCCCGGTGGCAAGCCCAAGAAAGGACTTGTCAAGCTTCAGCATAGAAGACTCAAGACTACCGGCAAGACCTTGCCGGGAGAGCTGTAGAGCCTCCAAGCGAAGCAAGGCCCCCGGCAAGGCCAGGTCCTGGCAAGGCACGACCCCGACAAGCACCGCCAGCACACATGCCGGGTGTCGATTCACCTGGACGCGTGTCGCGGCATAGATGTTGGAGGGAGCTAAGCGGGGCCGATGGGCCCCCATCCTGTCCCACTGACGGATTGAGGCGCCTGACGGTGCATTGAATGCTCTTGTCCTATCGAGACCCCGACCCTAAGTCATAGTAATCCAGCCTGTAGCACATCACATCATTTTGCGGCCTCATGCACGGGAATCCCAAGGCTGCAGCCTTACCTTAGCCGGGACCATTTGCGTCTTTTGGCTCACGTATGTGAATATGTTGCTAGCATTCAAATGATAGAGAACCCGGGCCGACATGACTAGTCATAGAACCAAAGTGGCACATCCGTACGGAAACAGGCATACATAACCCAACAATGTAGGTGTCGGCCTAAAGCGTGTGTAGACGAGTCATAGCCAGCCACAAGGACTCCATTACGCCGTGGGATATAAATGTCATCACTACACGTAGACGAGTCGTAGCAGGCTACAGGGACTCCATTACACCGTGAGACATTTCCCCGAAGGGACAGACACAACAGCAAAGAAGGATACATGCCGATCAATCAATGTGTCCGGAGCAGTAGCAAGCTACCAAGGCTCGGTGGAAGCACAAAGAGGCAGATTCCTGTAAAGGGTACTACTAAAGTCACATGTCTAGGTGTTAGATCCCATACATATCGTTGCACGTCACACGTACACACGACATGCCCGATATGAATAGATACAACTATGACATCACAACATAACCATACAACAACACACCTTTTATTTAAGAGGCTCAGATGAGCCTTGCATAATATGTTCATAGAGGTAGGGGTCACATGACCCTAGACTCAAGTCATACAAGCAAGTTCATACAAACCAAGTGGAAGCATAAAGCTGTATGAGTACAGACAGTTGAAAGGGTAAAAAAGCACATGGCCTGACTATCTACAGCCTGCCACAGGGCAAAAGGTCATAGCTGGGACACCAGCTATTCGGCATTGTCGACATCTAGGTAGAACCCACATGATGGGTCCTGAGTCTCATCTGCAACATTTATTAAGCAAACGTGAGTACAAATGTAGTCAGCAAGTCTTTAAAGCAGACCTAGTCTATTCATGCTCATGTATCAACAAGGGGAGTGGTGGAGTTTATGTAGCAATGCCAACTTTGACTCTTGGCTAACCTATACTACACATTTTAACTCTTTGTTCAAATTTTAGATATCAGACACGAGTCCACTAACTCCACATCAATACACCACCATGGATTCACTTCTGTCATCCACGAGAGTGCCATCCATGGTACTCACACTTGTCTTGAGAGTTTTATGAGTATCCATTAAATTATCTATGAACAACATAAGTTCTCCAAGTAGTCCATATCCGAGGACGCGGCTATTCGAACAAATTCATACCCTACAGGGGTGTACTCCTTCACACACGCTCTCGCCACTTATCGCTGTGTGCTCATAAAACCATGCACCTCGACAACCTTCAAGTGGAAGCCCAGCGAGGGAGTCAGCCATGACTGTCAATCACACAAGACCTCCAGTCCAGGCTATCGCCTATTTGAGACTGAACCCGTACAGAAGTCTGGCCGAAGTTTCCGCTACGGCCCCAAATGATGTGTGTAGGGTTCCCAAGCCCACCATTCGGGTGACCCTTGGTACATCATGCCACTGCCTACCACGTCGTAACCCACCCCTAGGGTCAGCACTATGCACGGCCTCCAGCATACTATAAACACCAGAAACTACTTGCAACACCTGGACCAAGGATTAGGTGGTTGATAAGTCGAGCGGGGTCATATTTCAGGGCCCAGCATGTGGTAGTATCTAAACTTCAATCACAAACATGGAACCCAGTTCCTATGAATGGTCCCAATGAGACAAGCTGCTATGTACTCCTACATAGCCTCTCATCGCTGCCTTTACCAAATCGGGTTCATCATTAAGCTTATCACATCAGAACAATACTTTTTCACTCCAGTTCATCACCGAGATGAATTAGATCTGACACAACTCTAAGCATAGCAATCATAGAAAGCAAGACAGTAAAAACACATCATGGCTTAAGCATCTACCAGGTATGCTAGGTTGCAAGGTTTAGCTATTTACTGTGACAATGATGGGTCATGCAAAGGAATGGGTTCATCTAACACATATGACATGCAATTGATCATTTGTCCTAATGCAATAAACAAGAGCAGGAGCGAGAGAATGGGATGTTATCGGAATGATCAATGGGGTTGCTTGCCTTGCTAGGAAGCTGGAAGGTATTCTCCTCCATTGGAATACTCGGGGGTATCCTCGGAAGCAAGGCCTACCGCAATGTAGATAAGTAACAATCAATAGACGACAAGTGCAGCAATATGATGCATGATCATGACATGTAAACATAGATGGATGAGCGAATGAACCTATTAACCAAGTTAAATTAATTAATTTTGAATATAGGTTCAAAATCATTCTCCATTCCATATTCCATATATTGACCTATTACTAAAACTCAATGTCCATCTACATTGGTTGCTCTAACATGCATGATAATAGCACCATTGGATTCATTGGATTTTTCTGATAAATTTTCATATATAAATTATTTCAATCTGAGTTATAGATTAATTTGTATGAATTTTCTAAGTTTTAACTATTTTCTAGAGTTAATTTAAATCAGAAATTATTTTATTGCATCAGCATGACATTAACAAGACGTCAGCTGGTCAACAGCCCGTTGACAGGTCGAACCTGACCAGTGGGGTCCACTGGTTAGTGACCCAGCCACTAACAGAAGCTAATTAATCACTAAGCACTAATTAATTAGAGAGGGGACCCACTGTCAGTGGGTCATTAGTTTAATTAGTTTAATTAATTAATTATTTTTAACCTAATCTTAACTAACACGTTAGGCCCACTTGCCAGTTGACCCTGTGTTCAAACCCCCTTGGTCAAACCGGTTGACTCGCTAGCGTTGAGCCGTTGGCGACATCATGGACGATGGAGGGGGTCGGAAAACCTCCTCTGGCGACCATTTCGACGGCGGATGGTTCCTGTCGAACCAGCACGCACGCGCACTTCGATCTTGGCACACCCCAGCGGCTGAGGTGGACCGGAGCATCACCAACGTTGAGCTTGGCGACCGCCAGAGTTTGGGCGAGCACCAGCTCCTTGCTCTAGCGTGCTAAACGAACGGGGCTGGGCACCTACGACCTCTATGCAACCCCACGAGTTGAGTGGTGGCCTCCGAAGGACCACCTGATCACCGGAGCAACGCTGGCGGTGAGCTCGTTCGATGGAGCACCTCGGGTGCCAACGGGATCGAGGGCTATAGAGGGGGGAATTGGCCGGGAAAGAGGAGGAAACGGTACGAGGGCTCACTTCAAGCACAAAGCCGTCGATAGGTTGCTCGGGGAAGGCTCGGAGGCGGCGAATCGTTGGCGGCGGTGCTCGGGTCCGAGGAGGAAGAAGAGGACAGGGTCATCGCTCCAGGGCCTTTGACGGCGCGTGGCTTGGTGCAGAGGTCGGGGATGATGAGGCAGAGCTTCTGGTAGGCTTAGGGGGGCAAGGGAGCGGTTGTGGCTACGACGGAGGGCGAGCGGAGGCGACGGCCATGGCGAGGCAGAGGGAAGGGGAGTGGCAGAGGGGCGAATGCAAGAGAGAGAGAGAGAGAGAGAGAGAGAGAGCGATGGGGACGACAACGATGTCTTCATCTGTTCGCCACCACGACGGGGGAGGCATGCACGTAGGGAGCTGCGTGGCAGCTCCGGTGCGAGCGCACGGCGGGCACGAGCTCGTCCTTCTGGACGCCAGGAGGACGAAGGCGGTGCTAGGCTAGATGCGCCGGCCTAAGGTGAGTTGCCTCCTTTTTTTAAATTCTAGTTTCTATTTTCTTTTCTGACATTTGTTTTATTTTTTATTTAGGCACAAATGCTAGGCACAAAATACCAATAATTTTATAGAGCTTAGTTTGAATATTTCAAACCTCTACAAAAAGTTTCAGAATATTTTGGATGCTAAAATAATTATAATGCTTTATTTGGCATTTTCAGCGGCTTTAATATTTATTTTTGAAATCCTATATAGATTAAAATATTTAGAATGACCCCTGATATATTGATGTCCACATTTATCGTCATAGGGGACATTTTTATGGGCATTTTGGATTTCTTGGTTTTTCACAACTATTGAATTGGTTTGATTTGGGTGAGGTGTTAGGGTTTCTGTTAGTCCCCATTTCAAGTTGTTGCAAGAATGAAAACATGATGCACAAACATGCTGACCTAAGTAAGCTAACTAGGGATGTGACAACTCACCCCCACTCAAAAGAATCTCGTCCCGGGATTTGGAAGTCATCGGGAAGAGCGCGGGGTACTCTAGTCGAAGACGATCCTCTCCTTCCCATGTGGCTTCCTTCTCGGAATGGTGTGACCACCAAACCTTGAGAAACTTGATGTTCTGACGCCGAGTGGTATGCTCAGCTTGATCAAGAATACGAACAGGGTATTCTTGATATGTAAGGTTATCTTGGAGATCAAGCGCTTCGTGGTCTACTTCGCGGACAGGGTCCGAAAAGCAACACCCAAGTAGCGAGACGTGGAAGACATCATGAACCTTGGAAAGATGCGGCAGAAGTTCCAATTGGTAGGCAACTTCTCCTTGTTTAGCAAGAATGTGAAGAGGTCCAATATAACAAGGAGCCAACTTGTCCTTGATACCAAATCGATGGGTACCCTTCAGAGGTGTAACCCGAAGATAAGCCTTCTCGTCAACTTCATAGGTCACAGCCTTATGATGGTGATCATATTGGCTCTTTTGACGAGATTGGGCTATTTTCAACTTTTCATGAATAATGTGAACTTGCTCCTCTGCATCCTGGATCATATCTGGTCCAAAAAGTTACCTCTCTCCGGTTTCTGACCAGTTAAGAGGTGTTCGACACCTTCATCCATAGAGAACTTCAAAAGGGGCTTTGCCCAAGCTTGACTAATAAGTATTGTTATAAGAAAATTCAACAAATGGAAGACATTTCTCCCAATTCATACTGAAGGATATAACACAAGCTCGGAGCATGTCTTCAAGGATTTGATTGACTCTCTGAACTCGACCACTTGAGTGCGGATGGAAAGCAGTGCTAAAAGATAGATGAGTCCCCATAGCATTTTGGAAGCTTTCCCAAAATCGGGAAGTAAAGATACTTCTACGGTCTGAGTTAATCTCCAAAGGAACACCATGAATAGAAACTATTTGAGAAATGTATAACTCGGCTAGCTAGCTGGCAGTTATACTCTCTCGAACAGGAGGAAAATGAGCCACTTTGGAAAGACGGTCTATGACCACAAAGATAGCATTATTCCCTCTCTTAGTCTGGGAAATCCGGTGATGAAATCCATACTGACCGTATCCCATTTCCATTCAGGAATATCTAAGGGTTGAAGGGTGCCAGCAGGCCTTTGATGTTCTGCCTTAACGCGATGACAAACGTCGCAGTTGGCAACGAACTGAGCAATTTCTCTCTTCATCCTAGTCCACCAGAACCTCTGGCGTAGGTCCTGATACATCTTAGTACTACCCGGATGAATTGTGAGAGGAGAATGATGAGCCTCCTTAAGGATCAGCTACAGAAGATGTTGGTTCTTGGGAACCACCAAACGGTCCTGAAAGAACACTACACCTTGATCATCGATTGAGAAATCCTTAGTAATACCGCTAACGAGGTTCTCTTTGATCCGGGATATACCCTTATCGTGATTTTGGCCAGCTATGATTTGATCCTTAAGGGTAGGTTTCGCCACTAGGTTGGAAAGGAATCCTTGAGGAACAATGTGAAGATTCAACTTCCAAAATTCTTCATGGAGAAGTGGTTGAATTTATTGTAACATCAGATTGTTACAATAAGACTTACGACTTAGTGCATCAGCCATGACATTGGCTTTCCCCGGGGTGTAAGTTATCCCTAGGTCATAATCTATAATCAACTCAACCCACCGTCTTTGCGTGAGATTCAAATCCAGCTGTGTGAAAATATATTTCAGACTTTGGTGATCAGCGTAAATTTCGCAACAATTACCCAAAAGGTAATGTCGCCAGGTTTTTAGTGCATGGACTACAGCTGCAAGCTCAAGATCATGTGTTGGATAATTATCCTCATGTGGACGCAACTGTCAAGATGCGTATGCAATCACATGACGATCTTGCATGCGAATGCATCCTAATCCATGTCGCGAGGCATCGCAACAGATAGCAAAGTCCTTATAGAAATCTGGTGGCACCAGGACGAGAGC
This sequence comes from Hordeum marinum, assembly GCA_022496015.1. NCBI lineage: Eukaryota > Viridiplantae > Streptophyta > Magnoliopsida > Poales > Poaceae > Hordeum > Hordeum marinum. The sequence goes on along the minus strand of CM039672.1, from coordinate 158,453,223 downwards.
AGAGGTCACGCGTCTTTTCAGTTCCTGAAAACTGTGCTCGCATTGTGGGGTCCACTCGAACTTTTTTATCTTTCTTGAGGAGTTCAGTCAGAGGCTTCGCAACCTTGGAGAAATTCTCGACAAAGCGGCGACAATAGCTCGCTAAGTCAAGGAAACTCCGAATTTGCTTAATCAATTCAGGTTGAGTCCAATCAGAGACGGCCTGAACTCTCTCGGGATTGACAGCAATACCTTTACCAGAGATCACGTGGCCTAGATAGGTCACTTCTGGTAACCAGAATTCACACTTGGAGAATTTAGCATACAGATGATGCTCTCAAAGTTTCATCTATACTGGCCTTAGATGCTCGACATGCTCCTCTTTGTTCTTCGAGTACATGAGTGTATTTTTGAGGTAAACCATGACGAATTTATCCAAATACTCCATGAAGATCGAATTCATCAAGCAAGAGAAAGTGGCTGGGGCATTGGTTAAACCGAAGGATATGACGGTGTGCTCGTATTGGCCATAATGAGTAACAAAAGCCATTTTTGGAATGTCCCATTTCTAATTCTGATTTGATGGTATCCGAACCTCAAATCCATCTTGGAAAAGACAAAGGATCCAGCAAGTTGATCATACAAATCGTTGATCCTGGGGAGCGGATACTTGTTCTTTATGGTGACCAGATTCACTGGATAATCCACAACCATCCAATCTGATCCATCCTTCTTCTTGACGAAGAGGACGGGGCAAGCCCAAGGAGAAGAACTAGTAAGGATGAAACCTCCCTTCAAAGCCTCATCCAGTTGTTTCTTAAGTTCGGCTAGTTCTAAAGGTGCCATCTTATAGGGTCTTCTGGCTATTGGGACAGTCCTTGGGATGAGCTCTATCACAAAGTCTACATCTTTGACAGGTGGAATTCCTAGCAGTTCTTCTAGAAAGACATGTAGAAAGTCACGGACTATCGGAAAATCTTCTAATTCTGGAAGAGGGCTACCATTGAGAGAATATAGTTGGCATTTGACAGCTCGAGTGGAGACATTAACTATCTCACCCGATGGATGTGTAAGCTGAACATTCCTAGTATGAGTATCAATCTTAGCATAGTGGGATTTCATCTAGTCCATGCCTAAGGTGATATTGATGTCCGAAGACTTGAGGGCTATCAAAGATGATAGGAAGACCAGCCTATCCACAGGAATCTCATTGTCATGGCTTACCCTAGAAGTTTGCCATTTTGAACCAGGAGTCTGAACTACTAACGGAGTAGGCATATCACAAAAAGATACGTTATGCAACTATGCATAACTTTCTGAGATGAATGAATCAGATGCACTAGTATCAAATAGAACAGATGCTGGATGACTATTGACAAGGAGCGTACCTAGGATAACATCAGTATTCTCAAGGTTTTTTTCAGCAGACACATAATTCACTCGCCCATGAGCAGGAGCTGGCTTCACATAGAATGCTTTTCCCGGCTTCCCACGTCCAGCCGGCTTGGCATTGTTCTGGGGACACTCACATGAATAGTGTCCTGGTTCTCCCCATTTGTAGCAGACAACAGTGGCATGGGGAGCCACATTGGCAGGGGGCCTCCAAATGTCCTAGCTGGAGGGTTGGGCTGAGCTGGGCGGGGCGCCTGGAAGGATGGCCTCGCGGTGTACCTTGGGGGCAGAGCTGTGTTGGGCACCCACACCCGGTGTTTGTTAGGGCCTAAGCCAGAGGCGGGGCTGAAGTCATGGGTGTGCTTCTTAGTTGCCTCGTAGTCAGTCTATCCTGTTTCGGCATTGATAGCCTTGTTGACGAGGGCCTAGAAGGTGTTGCACTCATGTAGACGCAGGTCTCGACGAAGCTCACGATTAAGTCCCTTGTGGAACCTAGCCTGTTTCTTGGCATCGGTCAACACTTCCTCTGGAGCATAACAGGCAAGATTGCCGAACTCACAACTAAAGGCATCCACTGTCAGTCTACCCTGGATAAACGCACAAAATTCCTCTCTCTTGCAATCCATTAGCCCTTTCGGGATGTGATGGGTATGGAATGCCTCATTGAAATCCTCCCAAGTTGCTGCGGGGCCTGCGAGACGCATGGCTTCATAATTTTCCCACCACAGATTGGCAGGTCCTTCTAGAAAGTATGCAGCAAAACTCACCTTGTTGGCCTCAGATACATTGGCAGCTCGGATTTTGCGAGACATACTAGTTAGCGAGTCATCAGCGTCGAGCGGGTCGACCGAATGATGAAACTTAGGTGGGCACAACTTGACGAAGTCATTGAGGGACACACCATCATTACGCTCATTGCGGGGAGGACGCGTTGTATTCTCCTCAATAAGTTCCAACAACCTGTTAGTCTCCCTTTTATTCTGCTCAGCATCGAGCATCACTTCTGCCAAGGAGGGCGCCTGCGGCAGGTTCTCTTGTCTTGGCTGGCTTCCCTCGCCCTGCTCGAAGGCAGGCACGGGGTTATTCCTAATTGACACCATCCTGGGAAAGCAAACCCACAGCTTAGACAAGGAAGACAACAACTCTAAGACATGAGATGAGGAATGTACTGGACAACATGGCATGCATGGGTAAATACCCGATAAACATGGTAATAAACAAACTGCCATATGAACACCATGATTCATACACACCATGATATAGTTCAGTACAAGCCCAAGCTAAAGTACGAACTACGGAAATATGATACAACTCACCAGAGGCTTTACAAGCTTCCTATACATTATCTATCTACGCCTGCGGAACTCAACTCTCAACCTCAGTCATATCCCACAGGACACGCAGGACTGTGGCAATACAACTACTACAATACTAGTACTAACATCCACGTACTCAAGCATCGCCGTAGAATGCCTCATATAGGTTACCCCCGTGGCCCGGGAGTTGAACCTGAGGATCTGGAAACACCCTGGCCTACGATCCCTGGAAACCATAAGGACACGGATGTGGCCTAGGTCCCCTCGTTGGTGGCAACAACGGTCCTCGAAGAGGAGTGATGCCTCCAACATCGAGCCAGGCTACATGAGCTGGCAGATGAGTCCACGATGTGTTCAGCATCTCAAATCTCCATAGCCTGTATGCACGACAGGTGCTAGCAGCGTTAGGGCTGTCCAAAGATGTGCACATGTAGCATATAGCTCCATGCGAAGGGCACGTGCATCACGATCCCTGTTCTCCAACATCCACATGGTCACCTGCAGCCTAGGGTCCTCATGAGAATGATCATAATAGGCTGCACTAAGATAACTATCCTCTCCTCCTAGAGAAGCAGGAACATAGCAGGACTCAGTGTTCTAAAGCAGACCATGGTGAAACCTCATGACAGTCAACATGGTATAGGCAGCTTCCTGAACTGCCATGTCTATGGTGACACCTAACCCATATGTCCAGTGAAGCGGCTCTACAGCTCCAGGATATGATGGATATATCTTAACAGTACACAGGTACTGGCTCTGGTTGAAATCTCGATACTGCTCGTCCACTGTATACTCTGGGTACCAACGGTAACCAGCCTCCATCATAACTCTAACCAACATGGCCATATGGCCTGGTACATCGATGCACCTAGTCAGATGGACCACCTGGAAAGAAGGACGAGGGGGCATCTGAAACAGAGAATGATGCAAAGACATTAGAGATCCTAGCAGAAATCGGACAACATAACGGCTATAATTGCTCAAACAAGATTTTGAGACAACTGCAAAGATTGGATAGCATAACCACTCAGCTTTCTAGACTCAAGTTTCTATTCCAACTGAATGTCACACCAAACAATAATCAAGAATCGGAGTTCACTTGCGAACAAGCTAGCTAATAGTCCATGGTTAGTAACTCGTCATCCTAAGAAATAGATGAGAAGCCTAGATTTTGACCCCGTAGAAAAGATGAGGGTGACTCATAATAGAATAACTTGGGAAGAGAAGTAAAAAGAGCCTTACATTCCCTTCCACAATCAATTCCCTTACATTTCTATAGTGTTTCTAGACTCAACTTCGACCAGTTTGGCTTGGTAGTCCTACAGTCAGTCAGGCTCTGATACCAACGCTGTCGGGACCCTGATCCTAAGTCATAGGAATCCAGCCTGTAGCACATCACATCACTTTGCGGCCTCACGCACAGTAATCCCACGGCTGCAGCCTTACCTTAGCCGGGACCGTTTGCGTCTTTTGGCTCATGTATGTGAATATGTCGCTAGCATTCAAACGACACAGAACCTAGGCCGACATGACTAGTCATAGAACCCAAGTGGCACATCTGTATGGAAACAGGCATCCGTAACCTAGCAATGCAGGTGTCGGCCTCAAGTGTGTGTAGACGAGGCATAGCCAGCTACAAGGACTACATTACGCCATGGGACATAAATGTCATCACTGCACGTGGACGAGTCATAGCAGGCTACAGGGACTCCATTACACTGCGAGACATTTCCCCGAAGGGACAGACAAAGCAGCAAATAAGGATACATGTCAGTCAATCAATGTGTCTGGAGCAGTAGCAAGCTACCAAGGCTCGGTAGAAGCACAAAGAGGCAGTTTCCCGTAAAGAGTACTACTAAAGGCACATGTCTAGGTGTCGGATCCCATACATACCGTTGCATGTCACACGTACGCACAACATGCCCAATATGCATAGACACAACTACGGCATCACAACATAACCATACAACAACACAACTTTTATTTAAGAGGCTCAGATGATCCTTGCATAATATGTTCTTACAGGTAGGGGTCACATGACCCGACACTCAAGTCATACAAGCAAGTTCATACAAACCAAGCGGAAGCATAAAGCTGTGTGGGTATAGACAGTTGAAAGGGTAAAAAAAGCACATGGCCTGACTATGTACAGCCTGCCATAGGGCAAAAGGTCGTAGTTGGGACACCAACTATTCGGTGTCGTCGACATCTAGGTAGAACCCACCTGATGGGTCCTAAGTCTCATCTGCAACATTTATTAAGCAAAAATGTCAGTACAAATGTACTCAGCAAGTCTTTAAAGTAGACCTAGTCTATTCATGCTCATGTATCAACAAGGGGAGTGGTGGAATTTATGCACCAATGCTAGCTTTGACTCTTGGCTAACCTATACTACACATTTTAACTCTTTGTTCTATTTTTAGATATCGCACATGAGTCCACTAACTCCACATCAATACACCACCATGGATTCACGTCCGTTATCCACGAGAGTACCATCCACCGTACTCACACTTGTCTTGATAGTTTTATGAGTATCCATTAAATTATCTATGAACATCATAGGTTCTCCAAGTAGTCCATATCCGAGGACGCGGCTATTCGAATAGATTCATACCCTGCAGGGGTGTACTCCTTCACACACGCTCTCGCCACTTATCGCTGTGTGCTCATAAAACCATGCACCTCGGCAACCTTCAAGCGGAAGCCCAGCAAGGGAGTCGACCATGACTGTCAATCACACAAGATCTCTAGTCCAGGCTATCGCCTATTTGAGACTGAACCTGCATGGAAGTCCGGCCGAAGTTTCCCCTATGGCCCCAAACGATGTGCACAGGGTTCCCAAGACCACCATTCGGGTGACCCTTGGTACATCGTGCCACTGCCTACCGCGTCGTAACCCACCCCTAGGGTCAGCGCTACACATGACCTCCAGCATACTATAAACACCAGAAACAACTTGTAACACCTAGACCAAGGATTAGGTTGTTGATAAGTTGAGCGGGGTCATATTTCAGGGCCCGACATGTGGTAGTATCCAAACTTCGATCACAAGCACAGAACTCAGTTCCTATGAACGGTCCCAATGAGACAACTCTCTATGTACTCCTACATAGCCACTCATCGCTACCTTTACCAAATTGGGTTCATCATTAAGCTTATCACATCAGACTAATACTTTTTCACTCTAGTTCATCACCCAGATGAATCAGACCTGACACAACTCTAAGCATAGCAATCATAGGAAGCAAGATGGTAAAAGCACATCATGGCTTAAGCATCTACCAGGTATGCTAGGTTGCAAGGTTTAGCTATTTACTGTGACAATGACAGGTCATGCAAAGGAATGGGTTCATCTAACACATATGACACACAATTGATCATTTGTCCTAATGCAATAAACAAGAGCAGGAGTAAGAGAACGGGATGTTATCGGAATGATCAATGGGGTTGCTTGCCTTGTTGGGAAGCGGGAAGGTATTCTCCTTCATTGGAATACTCGGAGGTATCCTCGGAAGCAGAGCCTACCGCAATGCAGATAAGTAACAATCAATACACGGCAAGTGCAACAATATGATGCATGATCATGACATGGAAACATGGATGGATGAGCTAATGCACCTATTAACCAAGTTAAATGAAGTAATTTTGAATATAGGTTCAAAATCGTTCTCCATTCCATATTCCATATATTGACCTATTACTAAATGTCAATTTTCATCTACATAGGTTGGTCCAACATGCATGATAACAGCACCATTGGATTCATTGGGATTTTTTGATAAATTTTCATATATAAATTCTTTCAATCTGAGTTATAGATTAATTTCTATGAATTTTGTAAGTTTTAACTATTTTCTAGAGTTAATTTAAATCAGAAATTCCTTTATTGCATCAGCATGACATCAGCATGATATTGGCTGGTCAGCAGTCCGTTGACAGGTCAAACCTGACCAGTGGGGTCCACTGGTTAGTGACGCAGCCACTAACAGAAGCTAATTAATCACTAACCACTAATTAATTAGAGAGGGGGCCCACTATCAGTGGGTCATTAGTTTAATTAGTTTAATTAATTAATTATTTTTAACCTAATCTTAATTAACAGGTCGGTCCCACTTGCTAGTTGACCCTGGGGTCAAACCCTCGTGGCCAAACCGGTTGACTCGCCGGTGTTGAGCCGCCGGCGATGTCAGGGACGGCGGAGGGGGTCGGAAAACCTCCTCCGATGACCATTTTGACGGCGGATGGTTCCTATCGAACCAGCACGCACGCGCGCTTAGATCTGGGCACACCCTAGTGGTTGAGGTGGACCGGAGCATCGCGGGTGTTGAGCTTGGCGGCCACCAGAGTTCGGGCGAGCACCAGCTCCTCGCTCTGGCGTGCTAAACGACCGGGGCTGGGCACTTACGGCCTCTATGCGGCCCCACAAGCTCGATGGTGGCCTCGGAAGGACCACCTGCTCACTGGAGCAATACCAACGGTGAGCTCATGCGGCGGAGCACCTCTAGTGCCGACGGGATCGAGGGCTACAGAGGGGGGAATCGGCCGGGAAAGAGGGGGAAAGGTTCCGGGGGCTCACTGCGGGCACAGAGCCGTCGCTAGCTTGCTTGGGGAAGGCTCGGAGGCGGTGAATCGTCGGCGGCGGTGCTCAGGTCCGAGGAGGAAGAAGAGGACAAGGTCATTACTCCAGGGCCTTCGACGGCATGTGGCTCGGTGCAGAGGTCGGGGACGACGAGGCGGAGCTTCTGGTAGGCTTAGGGGGGCGCGGGAGCGGCTGTGGCTATGGCGGCGGACGAGCGGAGGCGACAGCCATGGCGAGGCAGAGGGAAGGGGAAAGGCAGAGGGGCAAATGCGAGAGAGAGAGCGATGGGGACGGCAAGGACATCCTCATCCGTTCTCCTGCGTGATTAGGGAGGGAGGCACGCAGGGAGCTACGTGGCAGCTCTGGCGCGAGCGCACGGCGGGCACGCGCTCATCCTTCTGGACGCTAGGAGGACGAAGGCGGTGCTTGGCCAGATGGGCCGGCCTAAGTTGAGCTTCCTCCTTCTTTTTTTAATTCCAGTTTCTGTTTTCTTTTCTGACATTTGTTTTATTTTTTTATTTAGGCACAAATGCTAGGCACAAAATACTCCAATTTTTTTATAGAGCTTAGTTTGAATATTTCAAACCTCTACAAAAAGTTTCAGAATATTTTGGATGCTAAAATAATTATAATGCTTTATTTGGCATTTTCAGCAACTTTAATATTTATTTTTGAAATGCTATATAGATTCAAATATTTAGAATGACCCATGATATATTGATGTCCACATTTATCAGACATAGGGGACATTTTTGATGGGCATTTTGGATTTGTTAGTTTTTCACAACTATTGAATTGGTTTGATTCAGGTGAGGTGTTAGGGTTTTTGTTAATCCCCATTTCAAGTTGATGCAAGAATGAAAACATGATGCACACACATGCTGACCTAAGTAAGCTAACTAGGGATGTGACATGTCCTACTCCGTCAGAGTTAGGTACGATAGCGCTGTAGCACTGTGCATCCCGTGCGCACACTGTACGCCACTGTTGGGATCCCATTAGGTATAAAAGGAGGCTCAGGGCGTTACAGAAAGAGAAGGTTTTTTTGGATAGTTGGACAGTTAGACAATCGGACATCCCGACAGTCAGACAACTGGGATTATCAAGCTCACGTAGTAGCCATTCGTGGCGCTCCTGTAGCTAGAACCCTAGAACACGATCAATATAACCAAGCAGGAGTAGGGTTTTACGCACCCATGCAGCCCGAACTTGGGTAAAAACTCCCCGTGTGGTGCTTACCAGACCGGCTCTTTGTGCGAGCCTGCCCCCTACCGAACCAAAAGGGATCCCCACAACACTATCTCTGCACCACCGGCCCTTCACCCGCGATGCCGGCATGACCATCTTCTCTTGCTGCTCGTGCCAGCCTTTTATTTTGCTCTGCCTTGCTGCTGCTGCCACCGATCTACCCCGAATGCACGCTTTGAAGGTATAACCTCGAGACGACGCCCATGAGCGAATGCAGGTTTGATGTTTGTATGAGATGCACCGCACGTTTGCACCGGGTAGAATTCTTAGTTGCAGGTACCTCAACCTTGCCACCAATACGTGGGAACCCGGAAACTGGGATCACCACACCATTTTTGTATGACACGCACATGGCCACAGTTTCTTTTGCATCGGCATCTCGACGGGTTGCCGGAACCAGAACGTTGCCGTGGCACCGTTTTCGTTTTCGTCGCCGTGGCTCCCAATTCTTTTCGTCATGGCGACAAGTGATATAGATATGATATTATAGGCTGATGTGTTCTTCAAATTGCATAGATTTGATCATGTCATCCGCATCCATGTAAAAACATTTAACATGGTGTTGCATTAAAAACTGCCTAATGACTTGCTACATGGTTTCTCTCATAAATAAATAACCGTAGCTCTGATTTAAATGTTCCACATATGTAACTTGACTAGAAAAATGTGTATAATCACATGGTGCGCCTAATTTTCACTTCTAATAATTATAAAAAATTATTAGGAAAGATCTGGACCAAACTCATAGTATGCTTATGAGGTCGTTTCGGAAATGCTATAGTTGTTTCTAACCTCATTTAAGATGCCTAGATAGTGTAGTTTATTTATGCTTCACCTTTTCCATGCTTAAAGATATTTAATATTGTCGAGTACCTAAAGTAGAGTGAACCAAATATTTGAATGTGGAGTTTCATTAATATGCAACTCGTTGCATATTGAGCTTCACTTAATGTGTAATAATCGATTGTTGTGATTTGCCTTGTCTCGCATATTAAACCGAACATGCATCATGTTTGTTCATGGCATGCATATGTAGTGGTGTTTATCATGTGTTGATTGTTATTTTCGGATTGTTTCTCTCAATAGAGTTTTGAAAGCGTTCGGAGTGTGGGGATTCGTTCGACTACGTTGGCTCGTCCTCTTCATGGATTCGTTCTTCTTCCAAGCGGGATCTCAGGCAAGATGACACATTTTCCTGGATATCACTACTATCATTGCTATGCTGGTTGTCTCGTGTCCATCGTTATGTCTCACTACCTACCACTTGTTTGTCAAGCCTCCCAACATTGCCGTGATAAGCCTCTAACCCCTCCACATCCCAGCAAAACCATTGTTTGGCTAGGTTACCGGTTGCTCAGCCCTTCTGATAGCGTTTCTAGCTGCAGGTGCAATTTAATTTAATGCTATTTAATTTAATGCACAAATATAGATGGTAAAAGGTGGAAGGCTTGGCCTTTTGATCGATGTTTTTTCCACTTTTGCCGCCCCTGGTACTTGTGTACCGGTGTTATGTTCCATATTGAGCACTCCTAACATGGTCGGGGTTGTTATGGAGACCCCCTTGATTTTTTTAGGATAATGCTTGTTTGGCATGGCCCAACTTTGGTACTACATCTGCCTAATAACTAATAAATTTGTATAGGGAGTAATTAACCCGAGAATCCATAATGAACAACCCCGGGCTAGTGCTCCTCATGAGTGTTGGTCCAAAACAGAGCCACTTGCGGGGCCACCTTGGGGCAACTCGAGGGATTTCTATCTGGTTTCCGTACGTAGTGTTCATCCGGTCATGTCCTGAGAACAAGACAGACGGCTCCTATCAGGTTCGTCGACACGTCGGGCGGCCTTGCTGGACTTGTTTTTATATTTCTCGAATGTCTTGCGTGTGGGATTTCGACGACACTTCAGGCTATCTCGAAGTTGAGTTTTCAATCGGGATTTCGCAAATACTACGGGTGATTCCGCAGTTGAGGAATTCCAATGCGGCAAGTGGTTAATTTGTGATGGATGAGTTGGAGCACCCCTGCAGGGTTAAATCTTTCGGAAAGCCGTGCCCACAGTTATGTGGCAACTTGGATACTTTGTTTAACACCCGGTCATAGCAAACATGAAGTAAACTCAAATAAAATACACCAACTGTGTGCGTAACCGTGATGGTCTCTTCTCGTGAGTCCTTATCCGAGAGAGAAAATAGTGGGGTTATGTTTGACGTAAGTAGGTGGTCAGGATCACTGAGTGGTCATTACTAGTTCACATCCGTTATGCATAGACCACCCATTTTACTTTTTGTATTCGTAAGTTAGCCACTCAATAAATGCTTAGTCGCTTGCTGCAGCCTCACCAATAACCATACCTCACCCATTAAGCTTTAATAGTCTTGATACCCTTGGAAATGAGATTGCTAAGTCCTCATCGCTCACAGATTATTACAACAACAGTAGAAGGTACAGGTATTGTGATGCTTTGACGTGAACGTGATGCTTGTTTTGATTTGGAGTTCTTCTTCTTCATCGATCTAGGATGGGTTCCAGGCGGCAGCCTGGGATAGCAAGGATGGATGCCATTTTATCGTTTGTTTCCGTCCGTAGTCGGACCCTGCTCTTCTGCATGATTTTTGAATATGTTGTTGTATTGATGGGATCTTGTTGTAGCTTGTGGCGAGTGTAAGCCAATTCCATATACTCATCTCTTCTGTACATGTACTTGTAATGACATCCATTCTTGTGAAACGACGATATGTGCTTCTATCCTCGTCAATGCCCTCATGCCAAAATAAGGATAGGGTCGCATCTTGGGCGTTACAACTTGTGGGAAGGATTGGGTTGATATTTTTATGCATAAAACTTAACTTAGAGATTTGGTAACAAAACAGGTACCTTCATGTGAGAAGGTTCTAGTGGTGGCTTTAAGTAAGCTGACTATCCAAACATAAGGATTAGCCAACTAGTGTAGATGGTCGGAGGTTCGAATAGTAGGGGAGGGCTACCTTTGACAGGTGGTTCATCATAGCTCAAGCTATGCCGCATCCTCGATTGTACTGGAAAAGGGCTAGCGATGAAGTCACGAAAATTGCCCCACTCAATCCTAGGTTCTGAAAGGAGTAGGGAGGTCATGCTCATATTACTCCATCAAGGTGGTGGAGTGAGGGGCGCTATCAACTCCTCAATTCCTTCCTAGACATGAACTTAAAGGTGACCTTTTAAACAAGGAACTCTTTGTTTTCTCTTGATGTCCAAGGGCTTCATCTTGCTTGAACGTCGGTGCTGCTTGACATAGTCTAGCTGAGGTAGCCGACATGGGAGTGGTGGTTGACTTGTCTTGCTCCTTCTTCTTCGTCATGGTTTCCCAACCATAATGGTTCTTCATCTTGGGGTAAGAATGTCTTCCACTTTGGGAAGAATACTTCAAGAAGTCCTTCTTCAGGGTAAACCTTTACACTTGAGAAACTTGGCAATGGTGGTTCTAGGGCTTATCCAAATAGGACTAAGGTGTTCATTTGTCTCATTGTGTAAATAAGTATGTCATCCATGGGGACAACAATGTATTTCTACAAATGTCACTTAAATGCCTTTCTTATGGGACATGTGAGAGGAGCAGGCAGTTGTTCAGGGTGGTTACTTGTCCGGGGGTTTGCGGTCCTTCATAATATAGATATTCGTGTACACTCCCCTTATGGAAAGCATTGGTGGTGGTCTGGGTGGAGCATTTTCCATAGTATTTTGACTTAGATCCAAATCCTATGGTCATAATCCGGCCATGTTATGTCTTGGTAAAGATTAGGGGTTTAAAAGATCTTAGGATGTGAGTGAACATTTATCATCTTATCCTTGACTACATATCTTGGATGCCAATAATCCTACCTATTTCTCCAAACAAAATCATTTTATACCATCGAAAATATTCTCTCATAGAAGTCATCTCTAGACATCACTCATGCTACTCAGATCTTCATGGCTCCCGAGAGAAGGGCTCAAACAAATGGCAGTGTCTAGGTCTCAGTCGACTGTGACTTCGCGAAGCCTCAGTCAAGTAATATAGTATGCAAGAAGAAAAAAACTGAAAAATAAATTGTTTGCACGAATCTTGATGCAAGATAAACGGATTATAGTATCGACCGAGACTTCGCGAAGTCTCAGTTGACTGATTTGTAACAAAGTCATGAACAACTAACATGTGTCATCTATAACCATCTCACATATATCCCTATGTAAAAATCCTCGGGTGGAGCATACGAGCTACTAAGCTTGATAAGAACACTACAAATCCGAGTGCTCATTTGATCTATCCAAAGCCCGAGATATTGCATCTCTATGCTAAGGAAACACGTAATATACCAATCCATGATCTTGTTTCGTTTCTACAAACCCAATCAATCGATCCATTAATACCATCAAACATTACATGATCTGTTACTTCTACAAATCCAATATTAATGGTGTTCCACATAATCTCCTAGATTTCCTATAACCCCCAAATCCTTGAAAGGATGATCTTATCACAGTATATCCACCAATTCCCATCATCGTCGTCAAGTAAACTCCAATGCCAGATGCATCCAGATCCACAAATCAACTCTGACAACAATCCAATATTCCTAGACTATCTTCCACCAAGAAAGATAGTATCATGATCGAGATCACCGTACTGAATCCAAATTAATCCAAACCAACTTACTTCTTACCAACATTTTTATTATGATCACCTATTTAAATCTGAATCTCGGGTTCAGGGAGAATTCCTACTTGTTCTTCCAAGTCATTATTGTAACATAACCAATTTCATATCAGTATCATCTGATCAAGCCAAGTTCTTACTCCTTCATCTTATGAATGTAATGGTCCTACTAAATCAAATTTTCTCAAGGGAGACATCAATTATGCTACTCTATTAACTTGATCCGTGATGTTTATCTACCAACATAAAAGTCTCATAATCCACCAAGAATCCTAGCTTTATCCTTAAGACGTCTATTATAGACACATCAGATCATTAGTCTATGAATCACATGTCCTCAAAACGATCTCCCTATGGCATCGTCATTCCATGTGCTGGCTTAAGAAAGTAATGTGTTTATTTACTATGATCACTAGCTCCATAGTGAAGCCTATTGGGGGCTATAACCCCATGGAGAGACCTGCCTAGGAGGGGTCGGGTCACGCCTGGCGGCTCATAATCAAGGCCTTTAAGTGGGCCAGAGAATTGAAGAAAATACTACATGGAAACTCACCAGATGGGCCAAGATGGAGGACCAGAGTCGGAAGATGGCGCGAGACCCGGACGCGTGAGCCACCTAGTGGACGGCTTGTCTAGGAAGGCAAGGCGGCTTAGAGACAAGATCGGACACCTTGTGTAAGTAGGTTTGGAATCTTGTAACCCTAGGGCCTCGACCTACCTATATAAAGACGAGTCATTGCGGCGACTTAGGACAGTTAACAATTAATCGATAGCTAGGTCAAGCCAATCCGCTCCCTTGTAATCGATACACCATCAATACAACACAAAGCAGGATGTAGTCTTTTACCTCTTTCCGAGGGGCTGAACCTGGGTAAACTAGTGCCTCCCGTCCCGATCAACCCCTTTGAGTCCATCGCCTTTAGTGATGGCCTGAACCTAAGTCCTAGGACATCTGCCATGACAAAACCATGACACTTGGCGCCCACCTTGGGGCTAACGTGCGGTGGTGTAGAGTTCTCCAAGGGCTCTCTTCCAGGGATCGAGGGATACACCATCGACATGATGACTAAGAGTCGTCGCAACAAGCTCTACATCGACGATGCTGGATGAGGACTGGAGGCCGACTCAATCGAGTATGGGTACCAGGTCCCCTTCGGCGGGATTCAAGTGTTTATTGGGAAGATCGGTGGATCTATGCTCGGGTCGGACATCTGCGCCGACCTCGTCGAGCCGGCCCGACATGCACAACCCGCGTGTGTTCGACCCAAGCGGAGGAGCGTCTTCATTGGCTTCATGCAAGGCAGGGAAGATTCCATGTCTGGGGGGAGACTTTCATCCTCTCAGATGACAGATCCTTCAGTGGAGAGGCGGAGTCAATCTACAAGCTTGCCGATGGCGGTCTTGGGGGCTATGCCGATGGCGATAGTATACAGAGCCCTATGACCCGCCAAGCCGAGTCGACGTCTTCATGGCAAGCTCGACACCATCTTTTAACAACACGATGTCAGGAGGAGCGGCGGGAGCTGCCATGCTAGATGCCAGGTCTTCCAGGTCACCAGCTCAGGTCTTGCTGGAACTCATGGAGGAGGTAACAACCTTGATGGGAACTAAGGTTACAGCTGGAAATCAGGCATAGTGCAATGCCGAAATCACCATGATTAAGGGGATGATGACCAAGGCCCATGAGGATATCAACACATTGCAAGTTCAGATGAATGATGAGTCGGAACGTTTGAGGGCAGAGGCTTTCCGAGACCAGCATGCTTTAGAGGCGGTACTTTGGAGGAGGACTCAAGTTGGCCTCCCTATGCAGCTCCAGCCCTGAAACCTCTTCAACACCCCAGGGCAGGGACGAACGCGCCACGGGCCATAACCCGGGCCGCGGAGGCTCCGCAGTAGCCAGACCCGCCCCGGAGGGATCGGACTCAACCGCGGCACCTTGTGACACCACCTGGCCATTATTCTAACCCGGTGGAGAACATGATAGCGACGGCTTCTAGACTCAACGCACTCCCCTTCGGCAAAGGGACGCCATTTGTTGAGGAGGTGCGAAACACCATTGAATTGCTATAGACGGTGGTGGCTCGGCAGGAAAAGTGCACGTACAGCCGGAGTTATGTGCACTCCACGCCCATCCCAAGCCGTAGCTACAATCGACGCATAGAGTCGCCGGCGGTTTCCAGCAGCGAGCAAAGACGCAACCTGCCCAATGATAACTTGCCTCGTACTAATGCTCAGGAGATGGTGAACAGGGGTAGAGCTTATCGGGGAGTGACAAGAGTGACAGATTACCCGGAAATTCCTGGGCCAGCTCCGATAACCCCTTCTACCTCAGTGGGAGCTGGAGTCTCATCCAGGGGCGTTGGTGTGCCTTGCCTGACAGCGGCTTTGCGGAACGAGCGTTTGCGCAAGGACTTCAAGGGGCCACGTAAGGTGCCTAACTATACGACTAATTTACCCCCTGAAGCCTGGATTGAAAGTTATGAGCTCGCCATGGAGATGTTGGATGTCACCGAGGCGGTTTGTGCAAAATACTTCATTATAATGTTAGAAGACCTGCCCGTTCATGGTTAAAGGGTCTGCCCTCCCAATACCATTGCCTCCTAGGCCAAGTTGAAGGCACATTTCCGAGGAACATGCAAGGAGCCCATAATGATTGTTGACCTTGATCATGGTGTGCAACAAGAAGAGGAGTCAGCCCATCATTAGGTGCGACGGGTCTTGATTGTCATCCACACATCTGAAAATATCTCGACGGCTCAAGCAGTTTTAATTTTGGAAAAAATTGTCACTTTATACCCCTTAAGTAGAAGCTTGGGCGGCTGAAGCGTACATGCCAGGATATGGGTGACCTCAAGTCGGCTCTCACCAAATATGGAGATTCAGATACTACTAAGGACCAGGGTCCGACGAGGAGAAATCAGTTAAGGTTAAGAAGAACAATGGCGACAAGTGACAACAGCAGAACGGAGCACGAAATTACAACCCCGACAAAATAAAGAACCCAGACGGCGGGTCAGAACTGGTGGAATACGCCAGCACTAGGAACAATCATGCTAGAGGTAACGGTAAGATGCCCATTAAAGCCAAAACCCCCTAACTTGGAGGAGACGCTCAACAATCCTTGCCCGGAGCATAGTCAACCCGACAAGCCATCCGGTCATGCTTGGAGGGATTATCACATTATGCGGGACTTCTGGAACTACAACCTTAATCAACATCGTAATAACAACAATGGGTCGTCGGGCGACTCTAGACCTGGCGGCTCAGGGACCATCTTTGGTGGAGGCGGCTCAGGTTCAGGTTACAGAGGCAAGGTAGTCAAGGTGGTCACCATCAGCGGCCTGGCAATGGTGGTCAACAGCAAAACAACCAGTCAGGGTATCAGAGTAACCCGAAGCACCTCAGTGGAGGCCAGTATCACATTTTCACCACAATCCTTGACAAACGGGATCAAAAGCTACATAAGAGGGCAGTTAATCGTATTTGAAGTGGTCTGGGTATCCGATCTCGTGGAGCAGGGAGGATCACCCGTCGCGGGTTGATAACGGGGGCACTTAGCGCTTGTGGTGGCACCTCAGTTAGGAGGCTATAAGTTTAGAAAGGTGCTGATCGACGGTGGCAGTAGTATCCACATTTTTTACTATGACACTTTTCGCCGGATAGAGCTGACTGACAAAGCTCTTAAGACGTCATCAACAGTTTTTAGGGTGTTATGCCGGGTAAGTCGGCTTACCCGGTGGGTAAGATTGCCCTTGAGGTAGCATCCGGGGATGACTACAATTATAGAGTGGAGACTTTGTGGTTTGAAGTGGTGAAAATTGAGAACCCATATCATGCCTTATTTGTCGGTCGGCTTTTGTGAAATTTGTGGCCACCCCTGTTATGTCTACTTGCAGCTCAAGATGCCGGCACTCAAGGCGACGATAACAGTACACGGTGATCAGAAGGTGGCTCTTGAGTGCGAAGAAGGTGATGTGGCCTCTGCAGTGTCAAGTTGTGTTGAGGCGGAGCTTAAGTTTTACATGGACAATGTTGACCCAGCAAATATTACCCCATTGAAGAAGCCCAACATAGAGTCTGAACTGCCCTTGAAATTTGTGGCAGAGGATACTAAGCTGGTGGACTTTGCTCCGGGCAACTCACCGAAGCAGTTCATTATTGGGACTAACCTGGATCTAGCATAGGAAAGCGCGCTCATCGAATTCATCCGTGAGAATTGGGACATCTTTGCATGGAAGCCTTCTGACATGTCGAGTGTACCGAGAGAGTTCGCTTAGCACCACCTTAATGTTGATCCCAAGTTTAAGCCGATTAAATAGTTCCTCCGCCATTTCAATGAAACGCAGCGTAAAGCAATTGGAGAAGAGGTGGCCTGACTCTTGGCAGCAGGGTTCATCGTGGAGGTATTTCACCCGGAGTAGTTAGCTAATCCCGTGCTTGAGCTAAAAAAGAACGGCACATGGCGTATGTGTGTGGATTACACGGATATTTACATGGCCTGTCCAGTTGACCTGTTTCCTCTCCCCCGTATCGACCAAATCTTTGATGCAACGACGGGTTGTGAGAGTTTAGGTTTCCTAGACGCTTATTCGGGTTATCATCAGATCAAGATGGCAGTAAAGGACCAGGAGAAGACATATTTTATAACACCTTTTGGGGCTTTCTGCTATGTGTCTATGCCTTTCGGGCTTAAAAGTGCATAGGCGACTTATCAATGTTGTGTGCAAAATTGCCTTCATAGTCAGATTGGGCGCAATGTTCATGCTTATGTGGATGATATTGTGGTTCAGTCAAGGAAGAAGGAGACTCTGGTTGACGACTTGAAGGAGACGTTTGACAAGTTATAGGTCTACAAGATGATGCTTAACCCAACTAAGTGTGTCTTTGGTGTTCCCACATGCAAGCTCGTGGGTTTCTTAGTTTTAGAGCGGGGTATTGAGGCCAACCCGGATAAGATAAAGGCCATCACTTCCTTGTCTAAGCTGGTGAGCGTTAACGATGTGCAGCGCTTGGCGAGTCGCATTGCCGCTTTAAGCCGCTTCATCAGCCGTTTGGGCAAGAAGGCTATTCCCTTATATTAGATGATAAAAAAGACAGATGACAAACCGCAAGTTGTGGTGGAGCGTAAGGAAGCAAGAAAGGAGTATAGAGTCCAGAGGCCGGTTTACTATGTCGGTGATGTCTTGATAGAATCCAAGAAAAGATACCCGCATTGGCAAAAAATGATCTATGGGATGTTCATGGCAAACCGCAAGTTGAAGCATTATTTCCTTGGACATCATATCACAGTGGTTATCTCTTCCCCTTTGGGGGATATCATTCAAAATAGAGAGGCTACTAACAGGATTGCTAAGTGGGCACTAGAGCTTGGGCCCCTTAATTTGAAGTATGTGCCTCGTAAGGCTGTCAAGTCTCAAGCCTTGGTGGATTTTATAAAAAACTAGACAGAGAGTCAATCGCCCGAGGAGATGCTGGACAACACAAAGAAGGACGTACGATTTTACCTCTTTCCGATGGGCCGAACCTCGGTAAACTCATGTCTCTCATCCCGATCAACCCCTTTGAGTCCATCGCCTTAGCGATGGCCTCAAACCTAAGTCCTAGGACATTTTCCGTGACAAAACCACAGCAGTTGGAGCCCACCGTGGAGCTCAAACATATACTAGAAGATTCACTTCGACGGATCCAGGCAATTGGAATGGTCGGGGGCTGGGGTTGTCTTAACCTCCCCTAGAGGTGACAAGTTTTTTTATGTGTTAAGGTTAATGTTTTGTTGTACTAACAATGCAGCTCACTATGAACCTCTGCTTCACAGGATCTATGGGGCTAAGGAGATGAATCTGAGCCGGATTAGATGCCTGGGTGACTCAGACCTCATGGCTCAACAAGTTTCAGGTACGTGGGATTCCAAGGACCCACGGATGGCGGCTTATCGTCAGGCGGTTGATATCATTGTTGGCCACTTCAAAGGTTATCAGGTGGATAATATTGACTGTCGAAAGAACGAGGCGGCTGATGCATTATCAAGGCTGGGCTCTTAGCGTAAGCCGATGCTGCCTAACGTCTTTTTTGACGTTTTGCATCACGCCTCTGTTAAATTGCCTTCTGAGGAGGATCTAGCTATGCCTGACCTGGAGGGGCAATTGGTGGTGGCTCTACATGTTATTCCAGACTGGACGTTACCTTATCTGGCGTATCTAACTCGTGGCGAGTTACCCAAGGAAAGAGACCTTTGCGAGGCAGATCATGAGGCGATCTAAGTCAATGACCATCATCAATGGCAAGTTGCACAAATGCAGTGTAACCTTTGTTTTTCAGCGCTACGTTTCCTCTGAAGAGGGTAAGGAGATTCTAAATGAAATACACGCCGGTGACTGCGGTCATCATGCCGGCTCAAAAGCTCTGGTGGGAAAAGCTTTCCGGCATGGTTTCTTCTGGTTGACAGCTCACAAAGATGCAGAGGACTTAGTCACCAAGTGCGATGGATGTTAGAAATTTGGACAACGTGCTCACGTGCCGGCTCAAGAATTGCGGATGATTCCAATAACCTGGTCGTTTGTGGTCTATGGGGTTTGATATGGTTGGGCCTTTCAAGAGATCTACGGATAAGAAGACCCACCTTTTGGTGGTGGTTGACAAGTTTACCAAATGGGTCGAGGCAGAGCCGGTTAGCAAGTGTGATGCAGCAACTTCGGGTCAATTTGTCAAGAAGTTCATCTATCGTTTCGGTTACCCTCACAATATCATCATGGACAATGTAACTAATTTATCCAAGGGGGCTATGAAAGCGTTTTGTGAAAGTGAACACATCAGGCTTACTGTTTTCGTCGTAGCTCATCCACAGTCCAATGGTCACGCGGAACGTGCTAATGAGAGATCTTGAGAGGAATAAAACCCCAACTTATGGTTCCTCTAGAGGGAACACCAGGTTGTTGGGTGGAGGAGTTATCGTCAGTTCTCTAGAGTATCTGAACTACCCCCAATAGATCAACAGGCTATACGCTTTTCTTCATGGTTTATGGTGTGGAAGCTATTCTCCCAAGTGGTATTCATCATGACTTGCCTAGAGTGGCGACTTACATTGAAACTGACAACGAGACGACACATCAGGACGCGTTGGATGCTTTGGATGAAAAGCAGGATCTCATAGTAGCACGATCAACGATTTACCAAGAATACATGCGTCACTATCATAGCCGAAGAGTCAAGACCAGGACGTTTCAAGAAGGCGACTTGGTGTTATGTCTGATTCAAGATCAGACAAATATGTGTAAGTTATCCCCCCCCTTGGGAAGGACCTTTCATGGTCATTAGAAATCTCAACAATGGATCTCATTACCTCATTGATATACGGGAGAGCGATGAGTCACATACTTCTGGGCAACAGACCAACAGGTCGTGGAATATTGCTCATCTGCGACCTTACTACACTTGAGTCATTGACCCTAATCAATGCACATACATCCATCATTGTATATACATTTTTCAATATAATAAATTCGGCATCTCCGCAGTCCCGGGCCTCTGCCGTGTTTCGTCCAAAAAGATTATGCAAGAGAGTTGATAATTCAACAAGGTCATTTGTGGGCCTCCAACCCACCGGGTCTAGATTTCATACCCTCTTAACCGGTTTTAAGCCATAGCTAGACCGGCTTAAACCTACCTTTTTGCATGATGCCACTCCGCCAGGTGACCACCAAACTCTTACTAGTTAATATCGACTTGAAGACCCTGAACTAATCAAAGTACTTGACAGTCAATCTTTCCATGAGACCCTGTACTGGTTAAGGTTAAACCACGGCTTATGTCACGTGAGGGCCGACTTACAAAAAGCGAGGATAAACTCACCTATATGCCGTAGTCTCTTCTCCTTGTGGCCCGTTCGTACTCTTATTCAGTCAATCTTTTTAAAGACCCTGAACTGTTTAAGGCTAAAACGATGGATTCATGTCACGTGAGAGCTGACTTATGGGTTTGGGGGTACTCATGCCCTGTTGTAGCCTCTCCGCTATATGGCTCGTCGTACTCTTAACAGTCAATCTTTTTCAAGACTCTGAACTAGTTAAGGTTAAAATGACGAATCTATGCCATTTGAGAGCCAGCATATGAGGTTTGGGCAGTCATGCCTAAGTTTAAAAAAAGAAAAAGCAAGATCACAAAGGAAGAATTTCACTTCTTTAGGTTGTGCCTTTATAGCCGCCTTACTAGTGACGGAGAATATATATTTTCTGTCTTGTTTAATTTTTGTAGGCCTTGTATTTTATGATAAGTCTTTCTCAAGTGAAAACAAAGATGATCATAGCCAGAATGAAGGATGGATAAGCATATACAACTATTCAAAGTCCAACATGTGCACGAAGGCACGACAAAAGCAATTAGTTTTAGCTACTGCTATTACAAAGCTCTAGAAGAGCCCAAAATTTACGGACTTAAGTTTTATGAATAAATTATAACCTGACAGAACAACAAGGCCGGGTTACTTCAACTCGTGGCCGGGTCATCCTGCCTCGGATCTTCGGTCTCTTGGATCTGAAGGTTGTCCACATCCCAGTTACAGTTGGTTAACGCCACAAATTCAGCGTGATCGTGAAAGATTGGATACGGGTCAATATTGTAACAGCCTGGGACCGATGCTCCAAATGATTCCCCTTTTATTCCTTTGTTGTTGTGTGGTTCGTTTGGTTGTTGCAATCATCATCACATCATTCGCATCATCTGCATAGCATCGTTACTTGTTTTTGAAAACTTACATCCGTTCATAGTTGCCGGTTCTCTCCGTTCGTGTCGTCGACCGTTTCGAGACCAACCACACATGCACGCGTCCGCGACACCAATAAAATATTGTTTTTAAAAGTGCGCATAAAATATTCTCAGATTGGGTCCGAACTTGGGGTGCGGTCTTGTTATATTGTCGGTAGAACGCATGCCAAATTTCCTCGCGTTTCGAGTTCGTTTGATACCCGAAAGGTCAACCGTAGCAGTGCGGTCATCGGTTTATTATCGGACATTTTTCGGTGTTTAAAAACTTGTGTCATGGGCTCACATCTCCCTCTCTCCTCAGCCCACAACCCCCTCTAAACAGCCCACAAAACCTAACCCTAGCCCACCTAACACCAACCCCTCCGACCGGACAATCCGATCACGATCGGAGGGTCAAAAATAGCCACCAAACCCCTAACCCTAGCCCCTACCACATATAAACAGGCCCCCTAGCCATTTTGGGGCAAAAAACACTCTAACCACCTTCCTCCTCGGAATCCATGCCGTCCAACCTCCTCCCACCAGCAAGAGGTCGCCGCCCACCTCGTTTTCGTCACCGCACCGTAGCTGGGCCGCCACTTGTCGACTCCCGGTTGGGCAGCCGCCGCCTCGCCGCCGCTGTTGGCCACTCCATAGCCACCACCTAGCCCCGCGCCGCCTCACAGCCGCCCGCGGCCCGCTGAAGCCCATCGTTGGCCTGCCTCGGGCCGAAGCGGGCCCGAGCCGCCCGTGTGCGTCGCCGCCCGCCTCCCACTGCCCTGGCGTCGCCCGACACCCGCGCCTCGGCAATCTCGCCGGAGCCCCGAGCTGCCGCCGTGCCTCCACACCGAAAGCCCTTGCTGGCACTTGACCCCACCACCATGGAACCTCGCTGCCCCTATGAGCCGCAACCACCGTCGGACTACCCCAGCTGCGCCGCCACCTCGTCCCAACCGCGCGAGCGCCGCTCAGCTCTAGCCCGTAGCCCTGCCACCGCCATGACTACTCTGCCCACCACCGCGCGCTATGAGAGCCCGCCTCGAGATCGTCTCACTCCTATGGCCAGATTCGGCGGCCCCAAGGACAGATCTCATGCCACGCCACCCTTCCCCAACCTCCGGCGAGCCCTACTATCGTGCCAACCCCATGGCCGGACCTCCTCACCGTGGGACAGCCCCATCCCGGGATGAATGTGACCCCTCAACCAAACAGCGTCCCGGATCCCCTCGTCCTATTTTCTCCAGGGTA
Source organism: Hordeum marinum (assembly GCA_022496015.1). Classification (NCBI taxonomy): domain Eukaryota; kingdom Viridiplantae; phylum Streptophyta; class Magnoliopsida; order Poales; family Poaceae; genus Hordeum; species Hordeum marinum. Next base: position 158,430,042 of record CM039672.1, on the reverse strand, counting down.
AGGAAATTGCTGTCTTTTGTTTCATGCTTAAATTCATCCCATGTTGCATTTCCAAGTACCAATAACATTGTGCATGTTCTTCCGATAGCAATGTGTAATATATGAAATTGCATCTACTTTTCGTGCTCTACATGATAGCATCACTTGCATGAATTATAGGAATCATTTAGAGGTGCAGATATGTGTTGCAAAAGAGCATATCATCATAATCTGAATATGTTATTTTGTTGCTGTCTTGCCATGTGTTTTGCTAGTGATCTAGAACCCCTTTGGGGTTGGTGTAGTGGAGTTATTTGTAGCTTATAATGTCTATTAGCATGCTGTTAATTTTCATGACATAATATGCACTATAGATTATATTTTTACTGATATCAATTTGCCTTCTTGATAAAAACTGCTCTGTCCAAAACTGCTATTTTCACAAAGTCTGAAACTGTTTCCAATTAGCCATGTTGTGAGCTTCGTACCATGTGATCCATGCCTCTTTTTAGTATGATATGTGAAAATGAAATGAAGTGTGTGTTATATGCTACCTTTCCATGCTTAGTTTTTGCGTTTTAGAATATTGTAGCTTGTTGTTTTCATGTGTTCAAAATGCCATCTTGCTGTTTTGGGTAGATTTGAAATAAAACTTGTGTTGGTTGTTTGCGGTTGAACCGTAGCTCCTTTTGGGCATGCCATATATGAAACTTGCTTAGAATTTCATGTAGCATAATAATATCTTGCTGCATTCATGATTTGAAATGTTTGTGGTTGTCATTTTTATGCATTTTGCATTCATGGCATATCCATCTTGTGTTGCTCATATCTTTTAGACCGTAGCTACGTTTGAGATGTTATATATATGTAAATCGACTAGAATGACATGTAGAATTGCATGGTATTCTTTACTCTGTTGTTTAACAAATATAAAATATGGTTAGTTCAGTTCTGGACCAATTTCGAAATTAACATATGGGGTCATTTCGGAAATGCTATAAGCTGTTTCCGCCCTCATTTAAGATGCCTAGATCGTGTAGTTTATTTATGCTTCACCTCTTGCCATGTTTAACAACATTTAATATTTTCGTGTAACTAATGAGAGTGAACTAAGTAATTCAAATGTGGAGTTTCGTCAATATGCAACTCATTGAGAATTGAGCTTCGGTTGATGTGTAGGAGTTGTTTCATGTTCTTTGCCATGCCTGCATAATTAAACCGAACATGCATCATATTTGTTTGCACATCATGGCATGCATATTTCGTGGTGCTATCGCGTGTTGATTGTTGTTTCTGGATTGCTTCTTCTCGATAGAGTTCCGAAAGCGTTGGGAGTGTGAGGATTCGTTCGGATACGTTGGCTCGTCTTCTTCATGGATTCATTCTTCTTCCAAGAGGGATCTCAAGCAAGATGACACATTTCCCTAGATATCACTACTATCATTGCTCTGCTAGTTGTCCCGATTTTATCGTTATGTCTCGCTACCTACCACTTGTTTGTCAAGCCTCCCAACATTGCCATAATAAGCCGGTAACCCCTCGACATCACAGCAAACCTTTGTTTGGCTATGTTACCGCTTGGTCAGCCCTTCTTATAGCGTTTCTAGCAGCAAGTGCAATTGGTTCCATGAATCAATATGGACATTCTTTTGTTATCACTTGGTAAAGCGTGGAGGGCTTGGCCTTTTGCCTGGTGTTTTGTTCCACTCTTGCCGCCCTAGTAACTTGTGAACCGGTGTTATGTTCCATAACTAAGCACTCCTAACATGCTCGGGGTTGTTATAGGGACCCCCTTGATTTTCGTTTTAGGATAAAACTTGTCGGGCCAGGCCCAACTTTGGTACTACATTTGCCTAATAACTAATAAACTTACATAGGGACTTTCCGGACCCCGTGGATAATTAATCAAACCCCCGGGCAAGTGCTCCTCATGAGTGTTGGTCCAAAGTAGAGTCTTGTGCGGGGCCAACCTGGGGCAACTTGGGAGATTTCTATCAGGCCACTGTATGCTGTGCTTATCCGATCATGTCCTAAGAACGAGATACACGGCTCCTATCAGATTCATCGACACGTCGGGCGGCCTTGCTGGACTTACTTTCTCTTTCTTGAATGTCTTGCGCGTGGGATTTTGATGACACTTCTATCTCGAAGTTGAGATTTTCCATCGGGATTCCGCAAATACTACGGGTGATTCCGCGGTTAAGTAATTCTAACACGACGTGTGGTTAATTTGTGACGGATGAGTTGGAACACCCTTGAAGGGTTAAATCTTTCGGAAAGCCATGCCCGCTGTTATGTGGCAACTTGGAGACTTTGTTTAACACCCGGTCATAGTGACTTGAAGTAAACTCAAATAAAATACACCAACCGTGTGTGTAACCTTGATCATTTTTCTTCTCGTCAGTCCTTATCCGAGAGAGAACACGGTGGGGTTATTTTGACGTAAGTAGGTGTTCAAGATCACTTAGTGATCATTACTAGTTCACGTCCGTTATGCGTAGACGACCATATTTATTTTCTGTACTCGTAAGTTAGCCAGTCAAACAAATGTTTGTTGCTTGTTGCAGCCTCACCACTTAATCATACCTCACCCATTAAGCTTTAATAGTCTTGATAGCCTTGGAAATGAGATTGCTGAGTCTGTGTGGCTCATAGATTACTACAACAACAGTTGCAGGTACAGGTAATGCGATGATTTGACGTGAGCATGATGCCTGTTTGATTTGGAGTTCTTCTTCTTCTTGATCCATCAAGGATGGGAACCAGGCGGCAGCCTGCGATAGCAAGGATGGATGTCATTTTATCGTTTGGTTCCGTCCGTAGTCGGACCCTGCTCTTCTGTATGATGTTTTAATATGATGTTGTATTGATGTGATCTTGATGTAGCTTGTGGAGAGTGTAAGCCAATTCCATATACTCATCTATTTTGTAAATTTACTTGTAATGATATCCATTCTTGTGACACGACGAGATGCGCTTCTATCCCTGTCGAGGCCCTCGTGCCAAAATAAGGATATGATCGCATCTTGGGCATGACAAGTTGGTATCAGAGCCTGTACCAACCTAGGAGCCCCCTTGATTGATCGAACTTGGCAGAGTCGAGTCTAGAAAAAAACTATTTTGAGTCTAGTTATATCAGAGAGTAGGATTATTTTTACTCCTCTTCTATGCTCTGGTGAGGAATTATGAATTAGGAATTTTGATTCTACCCTCTTCTCACTCAATTTTTTTTAGGATCATGTGGATATTTTGGAATCTATATGATGCCGATGTGACGGAGTTCTGTATTTGGTGCCTCATGTTACCGAGGAGTAGAGCTCCAGGGGATTCTTGAAACATCATTATCATTCAGTTTCCTTAGTATCTTAGGATGGAGGATGTTCGAAATTACTTCAATACTTTTCGTTGTGAGATAAGGTCGGAGTCACCCAATACTGGGGAGGCGGCCGGGGTACTACCATGTTTGGTAGCATTGTGTTTTCGAGGGTCCGAGATAGATGGTGTTCCGAAGCCTCTAGTTATGTGTTGATGGATGGATACAGTTGGAGTGTAGGGCTTGTTAGTTGTGTGAGATATATTGCCTCCCTGTATCCCCAACACCCGATTGCATAAGCAGAAGATTTTGGGAGTTCTTAGGTGGGAATTCAAGTAGTTACCTACGCTATCTTTAAACAGATCATGATCTGAGCTTGGGGTTCGACATCTAGTGCATTTGTTTGTTCATGGTCGTTCTTACAGAGGATAGTCTCGATATATGTCATCAGATATGCTTCGTCAAGCCTTGTAGTTCGCTACTCCTAGGGAGCATATCTGAGCATCATTTCAATATGACAATCCAATGTACGATCGAGCCCGTGCGAACCTTACCATGAAAATATCGAGCGAAATCTTTGTCATGAATTTGGTCTGGCTTGTTTCGTAAGCCTCATCCATTGTTTTGTTGGAGTATGGTAATTTGAGTTGCTTCAATGTCAAGTGGTGATCTCATATCTTCCGAAGTAGTGTTCTCATATTTCTGTGGGATTGCTAATTCTTTTGCTCAATCAAGTTGTCATATCAATTCTTTTCATCCAGTGTGCTCTCTTCAAGTGAATTCTATCCTCTTCAAATTTGCAAGATCAATCCGCTTATTCCATTCCGGAGTGTGTCTCATTCGTCCCAAGTTTTCTTTGTTTTCCCCACCCTCCCGCCCTTTTTCTTTAGTGATTAAATTCTCGTCCAAGTGCCTTCTCTATTCATGTGATGCTTCCGCTATCTTTTCTTTCGTATTGTTTCTGATGGTTCCTTGTGAAGATTCTCAGGAGTTTCAATTTCAAGACCTATCCTAATATTCCTAGTTCTTGTTGTTATTCTTCTCCGGTGGATTCAATTCAATCTCTCAACGTTCACCATATCCTTTCTCATTCGTTCAAGGATTGCCCATGTTGGAAATTCTTATGCAAGCCTCTCTTGTTTATTCCTCTTTCTATTCTATCCGGAGTGTTAAAGATATATCAGAAGACTTTCATTTCCATTCATATCCTCTTAAATTATTTCGAGGTTCTCACCTGATCAAGTTCTTAATTTTTTGGGTGCAATATCTCTTTCTAAGCAGATGTTTCAATGGTGGTTTCTTTTGAGTGGGCACATAACCCACAGGTTTTCCCCAGGATCTTACCTGGATCTTCTAATATTTCCGGAGATGTTCTCAAGTTCTCTTCTAATATGACGTAAGAATGAATTTCATCAGTCATGTGCCTTCTTGAAATCGCTTCTAAATCATTTTCATTGTTGGCTCAACCTTTCCTTATCCATTCTTCCGAAGTGTCTCAATAATTCTTGGTGGTGTTCTCGTCTTCATTCTCATCATTGAAGTCCGAAGGAGAGTTTTTCTTAAATCTTTGTCCGTTCTTTTCAAGAGTGTGGTTTCAGCTTCTTTCTATCCTCTCAAATTGTTTTGGTCATGAGTAATTCCATACTTATCTATCCGGAGCATTTCAGAATTGTTTTTATTTCTCGATCCTCTGAAGGCCATTGTTTCAAAAGATTTCTTCGTTCTCAGCTTTCAGCTTTCATTCTCGAATTCTTCTCAATTGTTGTCTCTTCATTCATATCTCAATTATTCCGGTGCTTCGTTCAAGATTTCTCTAGGCGGATCATGACCTCTTCATTCTCATGTCATGTATCTCCATTCATTTGTAGTATCGCCACTAATTTCGAATTCTCACTGGTGTTTCGTGAAGGTTTATTCAAGTTGTGCTATATCTCTCTTTCCTATCGATTTCAAAAGAATAAGTAGTATGCCAAATCCGTTGCTTGTCATCAATTTAACTTGATGAAGGATAAGCATAAAATAATTCTTATTCTTCTCATCAAGCTGATTTCAATCCTTTTCTGGAGTCTTTCATCATATAAAATTCTTGGTTCCAAGTGTTCATCTTTTCTCTTCCAGAGTTCCAAGGTTTCTCTAATATCTCATCCCTAAGCTTCATCTAAATCACGGCAAGGCATCAATCTTGCTCTTTTCCAACCTTCACTTCTTTTCTATCATCCTTTCATTTCGGTGTTCTTCAAGAGGTCCTTCATGGTGGTTTGCTAAGGATGTAATTCTTTCTTGAATTGTTCTTCAAGGTTCTTGTTGGAGGTGCTCAAGTGTTCTTTATCTTGGATTTCTAAGTTCAATTCCATCTCCATTGTCTTTTGAGATGTGTTATTAAATTCTTACTTATGAGGAGTCTCGAAGGAATATTTTCAAGAATAAGATAAGTAAACACATCTTGTTTTCTCGGAGTTATCTTGGGTTGGAGTTCACCTAAAGCATTTCCTAAGGATTGTTGCTATCATGGTGTCATAAATGATCAAAGTTTTCTGCTCCTATTCTTGGTGAAAGAAGTTTTTCATCTCTTGTTGCTCTCAAGAAATCAATTGTATTTGTTGTGGCAGGTTGTCACCTCATAATTTTGAGATGTTTTCCACAAGCCCATGATAAGCTATTCTTTTTGTTGTTGATTCTCCATCAACTCTGTTCAACCATGCTTTTCAAATTCATTGGTGGTAAAAGTTGTCATTTTCTTTTCTATTCTCTTCTCTCCAAAGATCTAGCTTCTATTATTTTGTTCCATAGGCATTGTGGTGTTTCTCTTTTCACTCACATCTAGTTGCTTAAGATCATGTTCTTTCATTTCTTATTCATTTTACCGGAGTATTCTATTCTATGTCCATGCTCTATCCTTCTTATCAATTTTGCCTCCCTTTCCTACCAAAGTGTTGCCGAAACTTCTTGTGAATTCTTGTTTGTTCCTCATGTCATTCTTCATCTCGTTGAAAAATTCAATGATCATTGGTTTCACTCGTTTGTCAGAGAAGCAACTAAGTTTACCTCTTGCTCATTCTCTTTCCCTTCTCATTCTTAGATCTCGGGAGGAGATCCTCGTGTAGTGGAGGAGAGTTGTAACAGCCCGAGACCGACGCTCCAGAAGATTCCCCTTTTATTCCGTTGTTGTCGTGTGGTTCGTTTGGTTATTACCTTCATCATCACATCATTCGCATCATCTGCATAGCATCTTCACTTGTTTTTGAAAACTTGCATCCGTTCACAGTTGCTGGTTCTCTCCGTTTTTATTGTCGACCATTTCGAGACCAACCACACATGCACGCGTCAGCGGCACCAATAAAATATTGTTTTTAAAAGCGCACATAAAATATTATTGGATTGGGTCGGTACTTGGGGTGCGGACTTGTTATATTGTCGGTACACCACCGGCCAAATTTTGTCACATTCCTAGTTCGTTTGATACCCGAACGGTCAACCGTAGCAGTGTGGTCATCGGTTTATTATCGGACGTTTCTCGGTGATTTAAAACTCGTGTCATGGGCTCACATCTCCCTCTGTCCCCAGCCCACACCCCCCTCTACACAGCCCACAAAACCTAACCCTAGCCCACCTGACACTAACCCCTCCGACCGGACCGTCCGATCACGATCGGAGGGGTAAAAATAGCCCCCAAACCCCTAACCCTAGCCCCTACCATATATAAACAGCCCCCTAGACATTTTGGGTCAAAAAGCACCCTAGCTTCCTTCCTCTTCGGAATCCGCGCCATCCAACCTCCTCCCACCAGCAAGCCGTCGCCGCCCACCTCGTTTTTGCTGCCGGACCGTAGCCGGGCCGCCACTTGGCGACTCCATGTTGGGCAGCCGCCACCTCGCCGCCGCTCCTGGCCACTCCGTAGCTGCCACCTGGCCCCGCGCCGCCTCACAGTCGCCTATGGCCAGCCAAGGCCCATCGCTGGCTCGCCTCGGGCCAAAGCGGGCCCGAGGCGCCCGCATGCGCTGACGCCCGCCTCTCACTACCCTGGCGTCGCCTGGCACCCGTGCCTCTGTAGTCCCGTTGAAGCCCCGAGCCGCCGCCGCACCTCCAAACCATAGGGCCTCACCGAGCGCCTGACCCCGTCGCCGTGGAACCTCACCGCCCCTATGAGCCACAGCCGTCGTTGGACTACCCTAGCTGCGCCGCCACCTCGCCCCAACCGCGCCAATGTCGCCCCAGCTCCAGCCCGCAGCCCCGCCGCCACCATGACTTTTCTGCCCGCCGCTGCACATCATGGGAGCCCGCCTCGAGCTCACCTCCCTCCTATTGCCAGAACCGGTGGCCCCAAGGCCAGATATCGTGTCGCGCCGCCCTTCCCGGACCTCCGGCGAGCCCTGCTGTCGTGCCAACCCCATGGTCGGACCTCCTCGCCGTGGGACAGACCCATCCCGGGATGAACGCGACTCCTCAACCAAACGGCGTCCCGGATCCCCTCGTCCTGTTTTCTCCAGGGTAAGGAAATTGCTAAGTCTTTTGTTTTCATGCTGAAATTCATCCCATGTTGCATTTCCAAGTACCCATAACTTTGTGCATGTTCTTCCGATAGCAATGTGTCATATATGAAATTGCATCTACTTTTTGTGCTCTACATGATATCACCACTTGCATGAATTATAGGAATCATATAGAGGTGAAGATATGTGTTGCAAAATAGCATATCGCCGTAATCTAAATCTGTTATTTTTTTGCTATCTTGCCATGTGTTTTGCTAGTGATCTAGAACAACTTTGGGGTTGGTGTAGTGGAGTTATTTTTAGCTTATAATGTCTATTACCATGCTGTTAATTTTCAAGCCATAATATGCAATATAGCTTATAGTTTTAATGTTTTAAATATGCCTTCGTGATAAAAACTGCTCTGTCAAAAACTGCTATTTTCACTAAGTCTGAAACTGTTTCCAATTAGCCATGTTGTGAGCTTCCTACCATGTGATCCATGCCTCTTTTGAGTATGATATGTGAAGATTAAATGAACTGTGTGTTATATGCTTCTTCCCCATGCTTAGTTTGTGCATTTTAGAATCTTGTAGCTTGTTGTTTTCATGTGTGCAAAATGCCATCTTGCTGTTTTGGGCTGATTTGATATAAAACTTGTGTTGGTTGTTTGCGGTTGAACAGTAGCTCCGTTTTAGGCATGGCATATATGAAACTTGCTTTGGATTTCATATATCATCATAATATCTTTCTGCATTCATGATTTGGAATGTTTGTGGTTGTCATTTTCATGTATTTTGCATTCATGGCATATCCATCTTGTGTTGCTCATATCTTTTAGACCGTAGATCCGTTTGAGATGTTCTATATATGTAAATCGACTAGAATGGCGTGTAGAATTGCATGGTATGCTTTATTCTGTTGTTTAACAAATATAAAATATGGTTAGTTCAGATCTGGACCAATTTCGAAATTAACATATGGGGTCATTTCGGAAATGCTATAAGTTGTTTTCGGCCTTATTTAAGATGCCTAGATAGCGTGGTTTATTTATGCTTCACCTCTTACCATGTTTAACAACATTTAATATTGTCATGTACCTAACGAGATCAAACTAAGTAATTAAAATGTAGAGTTTCGTCAATATGCAACTCATTGCATATTGAGGTTCGCTTAATGTGTAGGAGTTGTTTGATGTGCTTTGCCATGCCTGCATAGTTAAACTGGACATGCATCATATTTGTTTGCGCATCATGTCATGCATATGTTGTGGTGCTATTGCTTGTTGATTGTTGTTTCCGGATTGCTTCTTCTTGATAGAGTTCCTAAAGCGTTCGGAGAGTGAGGATTCGTTCGGCTACGTTGGCTCGTCTTCTTCATGGATTTGTTCTTCTTCCAAGCGGGATCTCAGGCAAGATGACACATTTCCCTGGATACGACTACTATTATCGCTATGCTAGTTGTCCTGATTTTATCGTTATGTCTCACTACCTACCACTGTTTTGTCAAGCCTCCCAAAATTGCCATGATAAGCCTCTAACCCCTCCACATCCCAGCAAACCTTTGTTTGGCTATGTTACCGCCTGCTTAGCCCTTCTTATAGCATTTCTAGATGTAGGTGCAATTGGTTCCATGTGTCAACCCCCCGCGCCAGTGCTCCTCATGAGTGTTGGTCCAAACTAGAGCCATGTGCGGGGCCAACCCAGGGCCACTCGGGAGATTTCTATAAGGCCACTGTATGTTGTGCTTATCCGATGTTGTCCTGAGAACGAGATACACGGATCCTATCGGGTTTGTCGACACGTCGGGCGGACTTGCTGGACTTGTTTTCCCTTTCTCGAATGTCTTGCGCGTGGGATTTTGATGACACTTCGGGCTATCTCGAAGTTTAGATTTTGCATCGGGATTCCGCAAATACTACGGGTGATTCCGAGGTTGAGGAATTCCAACACGGCGTGTGGTTAATTTGTGATGGATAAGTGGAGCACCCCTGCAGGGTTATATCTTTCGAAAAGCCGTGCCCGCGGTTATGTGTCAACTTGGAGACTTTGTCTAACACCCGGTCATAGTGAACTTGAAGTAAACTCAAATAAAATACACCAACCATGTGCGTAACCGTGATTGTCTCTTCTCATGAGTCCTTATCCGAGAGAGAACATGGTGGGGTTCTGTTTGACATAAGTAGGTGTTCAGGATCACTTAGTGATCATTACTAGTTCACGTCCGTTATGCGTAGACCACCATATTTATTTTCTATACTCGTAAGTTAGCCACTCAAACAAATGCTTAGTTGCTTGCTGCAGCCTCACCACTTAACCATACCTCACCCATTAAGCTTTAATAGTCTTGATACCCTTGGTAATGAGATTGGTGAGTCCCTCTGGCTCATGGATTACTACAACAACAGCTGCAGGTACAGGTAATGCGATGATTTGATGTGAGCGTGATGCCTGTTTGATTTGGAGTTCTTCTTCTTCATCAATATAGGATGGTTCCAGGCGGCTACCTGGGATAGCAAGGGTGGATGTCATTTTATATGATGTTCGAATATGATGTTGTATTGATGTGATCTTGATGTAGCTTGTGGCGAGTGTAAACCAATTCCATATACTCATCACTTCTATAAATGTACTTATAATGATATCCATTTTTGCAACATAATGAGATGCGCTTCTATCCCTGGCGAGGCCCTCTTGCGAAAATAAGGATAGGATCGCATCTTGGGCGTGACAAATATTAGGAGCAAAGAGGTGCTTATAGTGTGCAGGAGTCAAATATTTGGCTTCGTAAGTCGACCCTCGCACTTGCTTGCTGATCTCAGTGTAAGCCGCCTGGTAGGTGGACAAATCAGTCTCTTCAACGAGTTTGGTAGCCAACACTCGAGAAGCCTTCACACATTTGGCATAGTCATCCTAAGTGAACTCTGAGTGGCCATCCTTTAGCGAATGGAAGCCGTCCATCATATCTGCACGAGTAAGCTCAGGAGCAAAGTCCAGGGACCGGCTCAGTGCGGCCATTGCGCCCTTACGGGCGGCTGATTTTTTAACTTCCTCCAACCGCTTCGGGATTGTGGAGAGGACTTCTATAACTTCCTTCATAAATTTGGGGACACTTTTTTCAGCTATTACAACTTTGATGGTGCACAGGGTCCTGGAATAGAGCTTCTCAGTAAGAGTGTGTACGATTTCAGCTTCAGCAGACTATTGTTCCACAAGTGGAGATTTCTCTGGCCTACAAAGAAAGTCAGATTTTATAAGACGCCGGTAGAGTTTTCAGCAGACTAAGGAAATTTTCCAATGTTAACAAATGCTTACCAAAGACAGCGGCGGTCATCTGAGATATGTGGCGCTTTAGAGTGGTCAGCTTCCTAGTAAGAGGTTTCAGTTTTCCTTCGACGTCTTCCGCACGTTTCGTTGAGGCGACTTGTTTAGTGTCAGCAGATTTCTTGAAAGCTTCAAAGTCCACCTTGACGTTTTTGAGCTCTGTGACAGAGAAACGCCAATTCTCTTCCGCCTCAGCCTGAGCAGTCTGTTGTGAGGCCAGATTTTCTTTAAGGCGAGTCAAGTAAGATTCGTTCGTGTTCAAAGCTTCCTATGTAGTATAAACAAAGCAACATAAGTTATTTTCCCTTCTAAGGCACCAAGGGAATACATATTACTACTCAGTGGTGATGAAGCAGAGAAAATTACAAGTCTCAAGAAGATTGCAAGCAATACACTTGACACTTGGGGGCTAATGTGTATAGCTTCTTTCAATGACTAGAAATCTGGAAAGCCCCGGGTCATCTTCAAGAAGATAAGCCGGCATTCGGAGTCTACAATTGGCGCTTCTCAATAGTAAGTTCCGGCTCATCATTTGCATCATGACCCGGACTCGGAGGCTAGACTTGGCGCTTCTAAGTAATAAGTTCTGGCTCATCATTTGCATAATGACCCAGACTTGGAGGCTACACTTAGCGTTACTAAAGTATTCAGTTCTAGCTCATCATTTGCATAATGACCCAGACTTGGGGGCTACAGTTTGATCTTATTCTAAAGTGAAGTATCGGTTCATTATTTAGTATAATAACCCATTATTGGGGGCTACATGCCAAGCTACTTGCGACATATAAAAAGTTGAAGACCCAGTCTACTATTTTGAACACTAAACCAGATCTTGGGGGCTACATAAGGGTATATGGAAAAGGAAGGTAGGATAAGTACCTCATATTTTCGCTTCAACATCCCATCAAGTTTGGTCTTGCGGCTCGCGGAAAGGCGGTTCAGATAGCCAGCATGTAATTCATCAACGGTCAACTTCTCCAAGCTAGGGAATTCAAAGTCAATCTTCTCCCTCTCTGGTGGGGGCGCTTCATCTTTGCTAATATGTTTTGATAACACATGAGAAGGAGCCGGAGATTTGTAAGCCGTCCGAGTGACAGTAACTTCTTCATTAGAAGCCACATTTTTGGTCATTGGTGAAGGGCTGGGCCACTTAGGATCAACTTCCGGATGAGCCTCTGGAGCTGATATATTAAAGTCAGTCAACTTAGTATGCTGAGGAGCATCCTTAGGGGCGCCTTTGTCAGCCTCAAAGGGCTCAACATAAGCTTCAGGGGAATCTGTCTTGGCATTCTCTGCCTCTTGGACATTCTGGAGTGGCGGAAGACCCGCTCACTTTTCTATGTTTAGCTTGAGCTCTATAAGAAAATGATTTTTTTTGATAAAGTAAGCAAGGATAAGAATGATAACACATTATATGGAATATAAGAGTGCATACTTTGGATTGATAACAAAAGGAGGTAGCTTGGAGGCGGTTGATTTACCGGAAGTAGGGGGCGAGTCATAGAAAGTTAAGATGGCGAAAGTATAAGTAAGCCACAATGCTAGATTATTATGAAGAGTAAATTCAAAGCTATGGAATACCTCGTTGTGCCATTTTCGAGGAGCCGACTCATTTGGTAGGCCGGCCAACAGGTCTTCAGAGCCGGTGCTCTGGGTCTGGCGTCTATGGTCATCTTGTTGTTTCTTCAAAACATATTTGGAATCGAAATGAAAAAAGTTATGTGAGCACTTTACCTTTCGTACATCCCGCCGTATTCTACTGGTAAATGTTCTGAGTTAGAGGAGATAATGGTTACCTCTATGGCATCAGCATGACTGGTTTCCACCTCTTCTTGTGAGTAATCATTGTCAATGAGTTGCATAAAGAGAAGGCCAAGGGAGTCAAGTTCTACCTCTGAGTCGTCAAGCTGGAGTAGTTTAGCGGCGGTTTGTTTCTTTTTGCAACCAGTAGTGTTCGTAGCACGGGTCATGGTTGTCTTCGCCTTCTTTTTGGGAGCGGATGTACATTTCTGCTTCCAGAAATTAGATTTTGCCTACATATGAGTCAGAGAAGGGCCAAAAAGAGTATGAATCACAAGATTAAGAGGTCACAAACAATAGTTTATTCAAAGGATTTTTACCTATGGAGCTGGGTTAAGAACACGGAATGGCTTCAACCCGGTCTGGTTACACGCAGCTTGAGGCTCTCCAAGTAACGACTTCATGATGGCATTGAGGTCTTTTTCGTTTAAAGGTGTCCTGTTGAAGCGCATCAGATTGTTCGCTTCTCTGGAATATTCACACATCAACTTGTCATGTCGGCTTAGCGGCATCATCCTCCAGCCGACCAACCAACTAGTCAAGGCCACACCAGCAAGGACACTAGCCAGTAGGGCTGAAATCTTTAAGAAAGCCCGAGCATACTTAACACGCTCTGTGGCCCTCATCCGTTCAGGAAGCTCAGTGTTGGTGCAGAGCCGGGTTGAACGATAACATGAAAGTGGATTCTCTTCAACCGGAGAAGTGTCTTTGCAATAAAACCAGGTCCGATTCTAGTCATTGGGAAGGCTGGGTAGGATGGCGGCAGGAAAAGCCATGCCGCTTCGCCTCTAGATGGAAGCCCTCCAAGCTCGAGACTCGGCCCGACTGCTAGCTCGGTCTGGCGGTTGAAGTAGAAAAGTCCCTAAAGAGGTACAGTGGACTTCGCTTGCAGATAAGCTTCACAAAGGACTTGAAACTAGCACAAGTTCGTAAAAATTGGGACCGATATCTTAAGGATGGATCTTGTATAAGTGTAGGGCATCCCGGAAAAACTTTGACCCGGGCGGTGAAAAGCCACGGAGAAGATGGTCTATGAATACAACTACTTCCCCTTCTTGGGGTATGGGTTTAACCTCTTTTCCAGGAGCCCGCCAATGAATGACATCTTGAGCCGGCAGGACTCCCATGGCCACGAATTCCTTTAACCCCAGAGAGGACATAGTCACATGAGGTGGGGGCCTTGCCCATGATGACGGGTTAAGGAAAACCTAGCAATACAAAAAGATAAAGCTATGTCGGCAGTGGTGTTCGGCAGGTTACGCTAACATTCTAAGACGCAATCTGTGGTGAGACAAAGGCAAACAAAGGTGGTTGCTGGGTAAGCTGGCAGGACAACGATGGGTTGAAAAGACGACTGCTGAAAATTTTACTAAGTGTTGGCAAACAGATTCTATCAACTACGTCAACAATTACAAGATCTACGAGCAGAGATAAAATGAGAAATATTCTAAACCTAAATAGGGGGCAGAAAAACAAGCAGTTCATGTGGGAGTTTCTATCCAAGTTACTGATCTACGATGAGCGGAGATGCATAGATGGAGTTCTGCATCAGATGGCTGGTGTTTTGAGGCCCAAAAGATGCGCCATCTACTAATCTTCAATGAGTACTCCGGCGACCGGCAGCGAACGCAGAAAAGCAAAGGCGAGCTAATGAGGATGTGAGAAGGGAAGAGAAATGAACCTGTAGGGTGTGGAGAAGATGGCCAAAGCGCCGACAAGCTCTGGTTCGATCAGGTTGATGCAGCGGCCTCGTCGGAGAAGAGGAGGAAGGACCAATAACGGCGGCAGAGCTTCAATAGCGTGATAGGAAGGAAGAAGAAGAAGAGAGATGGTGGAGGCAGGGAGGAGAAAAGAAATGGGACCCTCTCCCTCGCCTCTTTATGAGATGGGATGGAAATAGTCCGCGCAGGAATCGGGGAGGCACAATGATGATTTGACCAAAAGAGACGCCTCGATTTTCAGGCCGACCATTTAATAAGACGATCTGTTGTGTTGTCAGGGATTATTTTTTGAACATATACAACATGATGTCATGGCGGCTTAAAAGTTTTATTTTTAGGTGATTAAGTTCATGAGACTCGTTGACGAATGGTTTGAGGATTGACATGAACAGATTCAAATCAATCTGGGGCCTAATTGTCCAGATATAACCCCGTGGAGACACCCGGCTAGGAGGGGCGGGTCACGCCTGGCGGCTCATAATCAAGGCCTTTCAGTGGGATAGAGAATTGAAGACAAGACTACATGGCGACTCACTAGATGGGCCAAGATGGAGGCCCAGAGTCGGAAGATGGCACGAGACCCGGGCGCGTGAGCCGCCCGATGGACGACTTGTCTAGGAAGGCAAGGCGGCTTAGAGACAATATCGGACACCTTGTGTAAGTCGGTGTGGACTCTTGTAACCATAGGGCCTCAACCTACCTATATAAAGGGGAGTCCCTGCAGCGACTTAGGACAGGAAACAATTGATCGATAGCTAGGTCACCCAATTTGGAGTTAATTTGAACTCACTAGGGATTTTGCAAGCGGGGCTTGAATAATTCAAATTTAATTTAAATTTGAAAAGTGCAAAAACTTGCAGTGGAAAATTTTGAATGTTATATAATTAAGTAGAATGTGATTTTTAGAAGAATATAGGAATTTGAATCATCAAAATTGGAGGTCATATGAATTTATTATGAATTTTACAAGTTCTGGAAAAAGAGAAATTGGAAAAAGGGTTTTACCCAATGGGCCATTTATGCACTAGGGGCAAGATAGCCACTGGGCGCACTGGGCTGGCCCAGCCGCACACGCCAGGTGCCACGTCGATGGCGTACTCGCCGAAATATGCCTTCGGTCGGGGAAGGCGCCAATACCTAGAGCCGTATCCACTTAAACCGCCGGGCTTGGCCCTTGGATGGCATACAGGCGGGCCCGGCCGACAAGGATTCTCCCACCTCCCGCTAGGGTGAGATAGGGGAGGCGGGGCTAAGCGCTCGTCGGCGTCGCCCTGGTGGCTCAGACCGCCCCCAGCGAGGCTTTGGCCACCGGCGAGATCAAGGCGAAGGGCCTCACCCCCAGAGGTCCTTTACTTCTCCGGGAAGTGCCTATTTGAGCGCGGCCTCACTCGTGGCGGATTCCGGTGACGATGTCAATGGAGCTCGGTGTTTCGGCCACCGGAGGACGAAATGTGAGCGAGGGAGGGTGGTGGTGGATCTACTCGTGTCCTTGCACGGTTTGGGGAAGAGGAGGGAGCTGGGTTGGGCCGAGGTCGTGGCGGCGCCATGGCAGCCGTGGGGAAAGAAGGTGAGCCGTGCAGCTTAAGTGGCTTAGCCAAGGAGGCTCTAGGAGTGAGGGGAGTGCTACTAGGCACAAGGGTGAGCCAGGGGGAAGGAATAGAAGTTAGGGCGACAAGGTGGGGCTTATGCGAGCCTCGGATGCCCTTCGGGCACGGGAGCACGCTGGCCAGAGGGGTCTTGGAAGCTTGTGAGCATCGGGGAGGGGCATGCGAGGCCAAGGGAAGATGGCTGGCATGCTGTGGCACTCTGTCGCTGCCACACACGAGCTACAGGACGAGGACAAGCGGCATAGCGCAGGTTTTGCATGTCGGCTACGTGGTCACCATGCAAGGGCATGCCCAGGGCAACTTTTTGGTTAGCCAAACACGTCTGGCGTGCAACGCATGCATGATATATGTTACTGGTAAATTTTCAAGGGAATTAGATCTGGTTGAAATGGGTTTTAAGTGCTGGGAAGTTTGCAGCAGCAAACTTGGAGCTTATCCAAGATGTTTTTACTGTGGGCATCTTGGGACCAATCTATGTCTAGTGGTCTTGGGTATGGAGGGACTATATAACCACCCATTTTTAGCTCAGCTAGAAGAGTGCATAGGGTACTTGCAGTTCAAAGCTATTTTTACTGCCATAATCTAGTTTTAGAGGTACTTCTCATATTTCCCACACGAGTATTCCATATTTGGGTTTGGGTTGATGCAAATGGTGCCTTAGAAAGGATTAGGGGCATTTTTATGAACAAAATAATGGGAGAGGGGAAAGAAGAGGTCTTGCCATGGTAAAAGAGAGGGAGAATGAGGGAGTTATCCCCCAAATAATTTATCAGAGGGCATGGCAATGTTCTTGGATGTATAAGGGGGCTAGACCATGTTGTGGTAAAAAGTTGGGGGCAAGGGGAATCTTTTGGGCCCACTGTGCTTGTCCACAAGTTCATGGCTGAAGGTGTTTGTGCTGTGATTGGGCTAGGCATGGGAATCCTATGACCTGGAGATGTACCAGGGGTAAATGGTAAGTCCATTTGGTCCAGATCACAAGTTTGGAGATGATTTTCTGAAAGTTTGCAATGTAAACATGGTAAAACCTAGGATTCAACAGAATGAGGTTTCTATAGATCCAGTAGGGTTAAACTAATCCCCTTGATTCACAACTTGGTGTAACATCATTATTTTGGGATTAGAACATGTCCACAAAGTTTGGAATCAATAAGAGAAACTTCACAATGTAAAGTTGATCAAATTTGGCTCTGGACAGGAATGGTTTTGGGATATTTTGGTGAACCAAAACAATTGGGATTGAGATGAATTTGGCAAGATGAACACATATATCATATATGACAAGCTATAATTTTACTGGATTTAATGGAGAATATTTCTTATAGAAATATTTCAAATGCTGGGAATATGCAGAAATGGTTTTGAAGGGTTTTGTCCAATATTTTGAACATGACCATGTGTTGACACCCTCATATATGGACAATATATGCCCACTGAGTTTTCCTAATTTTTCTCAAATATTTTTAAAGCATTTAAATAATTTTTTCCTATAAAAGACCATTTCTAGCCTTAAGAAAAATCCTTTAAATAAAATATGAAAATAATCTTTAAAAATAATATTCTTTGGTTTTGGGAAGTTATATAATATTAGGTTCCAAATAAAGAATTTAGGGAAAAAGGATCCACCCAATTTGGGGACTTATAGTGCAAATCTCAAATCAGGCGGTTTTGAAAACCTAATTTAAATAAATGCTTTTTGGCCAAAATAATATTTGATAAAAATAGTTTTGGGTACTATTCACATGGCATGATCATTGGGCAAGAAGTTTGGATCAAGGAAAAGATCTTTTAGAGTAGGGGGAGTTTTATGAGTATAGAGCACTAGTAAGCAATCAAATAATCAGCAATCAAGTCAAGCATAACAAGCACACAAAAGTTTTAATTGGCCCTGATTTTTGAGTCATGATAACTTAGTCATGAGGCAAATCACAGGGTGTGACATAAGTTGATCTCCCTGACAAGTAATTTTACAAGAATGATAATTAGCACCAAATGGCCATCCTACAAATTTGTAGCTCATTTGGATAAAGTGTCCAATGCAAAAGTTTCAAACCCTAGAAACGTAAATAGTTTTTTGTAGATCTAGCGGATATACACTATTCTCCTTGATGCACCACCTGGTGTGGATGCATGATTAGATTATTAGAACCTGCCCACAAAATTTTAGATCAAATGGAGATACTTGACAATGTAGACTTGTTCAAATTTGGTGGACAAAGACGGTTTTGGGGCACTATTGTGAACCAAAACAATAAAGAATTAGTACAGAACTTGGCAAGACAATCATATGATGCATATGTGACTTGCTGGAATTTTCCTGGATTTATTTGAAAATATGTCTTATAGAAATATCTCAAATGCATGAAATATCCAGAAAGGGTTTTGGAGGGTTTTGTACACTATTTTTAACATGACCATGTGTTGAAACCCATGTATATATAGACACTATATCTCCATTGAGTTTCCTAAATTTTCTGATTTTTTTTCAAAAATAAAAATAAATTTCCCCTATAAAAGACCATTTTTGTCGTCTGAAAAAAGAATATAAAAAATACAAAAATAACGTTCGAAATAATATTTTTGAGGATTTCTATGAATTAGGGGCACACTTAGTAAAGAATCAAATAGAAATCATGTCAAGCATCACAACACACAAAAATATTTTGTTGGTCCTAATTTTTAAGCTTTATTAACATAGTGATGTGGCACAAACCACAAGGTGTAACACATGGGTACTTTTAACCTAACTACGCCTTCATAAATTCCCCAAAGCACAAAACAACCAAAGGAGACCCGATTTTTTTAGACGCTACAAGCCTCTGTTCTTGCAGTATCCGTTGTTGAGGCCTCCGACGGTACTTTGTTGGAGGGGGAATCGATCATGGAGGCCATCTCTGCAACATCCCAGAGTTTTTCCCAAATCTGGTATGTTAAAAATTGCACAAGGAACTAAATTGTTTCTAGGAAATACCCGTGTTTGCCTAAGAATGCTTGTGATTGACTTTTAGTTGCTTGATTGATTGGTTGGAAGGATCAAAATCCAAATGCAACCAGATGAAAGCCTAGAAAGCATTGATAGGAATACAAGCCATTTTGTGATTATTGTTTGGGTATAAGAATTGTTGATAAGTCACAAGTAATAAGCAAAGCCAAATTTAATACCCAATATTTGTGTTGGTTTCATTTGAAAAAAAATTCAAAATCAAAAGGGAATTATTCAAAAATGGTTCGTATTTTACTTGGCAGGAAAAGTGGAAAACCCTAAGCCCAAACACATTGTTTGACCCTCCGCCTAGTTTTGAAATAGGATTTGAAACATATTTGGTTTAGAGACCAAATTCAAATTCAAAAAGGAAATATAAGTGCTGAATTTATGTGGCCAATTTCTCCAAAAGAAATGTTGATATGTTTCTAAATATTCCAATAGGAATTTATAAAATATCCTATATTTGAAGAAAATTCAAATTCAAACTCTATGTGAATTTAGAAACAAAACTATCGACCTAACGGGACCCAGGGTACCGCGACCCGTTTGTCGATGGTCCTGAGGGTGACGCTGAAATGGCTTTGGTGCGGCTGCGTTGCCCCGGCAGCCCCGGTGGGGGCGTCCCGCGAAGGATTTGCCTCTTTAGGCTCCCGGTGGTTGGCCCAGGACTTGCCGAGGCCGCCAGGCTCCTGGCCGCCTCGCGAGGCTCGACCCGTAGGGTGGCTATGCCAGGCTTGGCGTGCCGCGTTAGTTACGGAGTGTCGTCCTCGTCATGTGGATAACACACCCACTTAGGAGAACGTGACACGAGTCGTGCCAGCATGAGCAGCCAGACATAATTTCATTTCTAGTGATTAGGGGCAGCGTCCGTTGCCCTTTGTAAAGAAGGTTCCCGAAGCATACCGTTTCGGTGATAGAAGATGAAGACAGTTCGGCATGGCAGGATGGAGGTCATTGCCAAGCCCACGAAGGCGTCACAAAGACCACTTTACTTGGCGAAGTCCACCTTTAGTCAGGATAGGTCTGGCTCTAGTCTCGATTCGAGTTGCCACCCCGTGGCAACACTTTCCCGTTGATACTTTCGGGGAGGAGGACCGATGCACTACAAAGGGGGAAGGGCCATGTCCGTGTAAGGGATCGAGCCATTCTCCCCCCAATACTCGTGTACCAGAGCCACAAGCTCCCTCCTTTCCATGAAACAAAATCACAAGCAGGAGTATGGTTTTATGCCTCCGACGGCCCAAACCTGGGTAGCTCGCACGCCTCCATCGTCCCCGGTGAGGAAGAGTGAGCTTGCCGTCGATCTTGCCATGTTTGTCATCATGTTGCTGGTTGCAAGCAAAGCCCCCCCTAGTGTTTGAACCTTGGTTTCTTGGAGAAGTTCTTGGATGCAGATCCTAGTCCCCAAAATTTGGCGTGCCAGTTAGGGGGACTTGTCGTCTTCGCACCTTCAACCTTGACATTGACATCGATATCGAGAAAGTTGCTGCCAGCCGAGAGCTCCCCATGCATCGAGCTGCCACTAGCGTACCCGTGGCACCCGCAACCCATGGCGCCTAGGCTCGCCGCCCCCGGACCACCGCCGAGACAGTCTAGTAGCGCGTGGCCTCCTCCATCCACCTGCCCACGAGCGAGCATCCGAGGGACCGCTCCGCCCCCATCTCCTGGCTCTCGCGTTGCGATCCTCCTACTCCGCGTGCCGCGTTGCTCATGGACTGGGAGCTGCTATGCTACCACCCCTCCCTTAACGGCTATGGAGCCTAGCTCGAGCGCGTCATCGATCTCGTCGACATCATGCGTACCGCCCCTGGCCATGATGGTCAGGCACCTTCCCGCTCTATGCCCCCTCCGCAATCGTGCACCGACCACGCGGAGCATGATTCTCCTCCCCTCCTCCTCCGGCCCACGACGCACCCGAGCGGCGTCACGACGACGACAGTTGCCAGATTGTCAACAATGCGTTCCTCAACAAGGCGCACAACCACCAAGATCGTTTCCTCAAAGACTTCACCGTGGTCGGGCGCCAGAACCATGCGGCCCTCAATGGAGGCGTTAACACCATCAGTGGCTACATGGACCTCACCCCCGAGCTGTGCCGCGTGGTTGGCCCGACAAGTTCAAGCCAGAGCTTCCTCCTCGCTATGACGGTAGCACTAACTCCACAGAGTTCCTCCTACTGTACACCATCAGCATCAAGGCCATAAGAGGGGATAACTGGGTCATGGTAAACTGGTTCCCCATGGCTCTCAAGCCCACCGCGCACGCACGGCTCCTTCACCTCCCTGAGGTGTCCATCTCTTCGTGGGAAGACTTGTGCAAGTAGTTCGTCACCAACTGCATGGGCATGAGCAACTAACCCTCATGATCAACGACCCGTGGGTCATGATCCAACGCCCTGACGAGCCCCTCTACAAGTTCGTCCTGCGCTCTAGTCAGGTGTGCAATAGGATCCTGAGGGCCTTCAATGTTTCGATCGTCTCTGCCTTCACCAGCAGTCTCACGGACGTAAAGATGCGCGAGAAGCTCTCCGTTAGCAATGAGCTGGACTCCGCAGCGGAGCTGTTCATCCTCGCCAACTACTGCGCTAAGGACGAAGAGGGGCGCCTTTTCCTCCACAGCGATCCAGACGCTAAGGCTGGCATGGCGAAGTCCAAGGCTAAGGACCCCAAGCGCAAGGGCCCCATTGTGCTTGTAGCGAAGCCGAACTGGAAGTGTGACAGCGACCGCGAATAAGACAAGAAGGATGACCGCCCTGTCTACGCCTACAACAACATGAACACCCGCAACACCAAGAACTGCTAGAAGCTCAGACATCTCCGAGAGGGTCGCGCCGGTCATCAGGAGCACGACAGGAGCCGCGACAATTGTAACGAAGGTAGTCGCTGGGACGATAACTACAATGGTGTCGGTGGCAAGAACGGTCAGGGTTAGCAGAGCCAGCCGCGGCAGGCCGACCCTAAGGCCAACGCTTGACCCCCACATGCCAACACCCCCTCCTGTTGAGATCGATGGAGGATACCAAGAACCCCATAGAGTGCCCTGCATCCTTGGCGGGGCCCAGGCTCTTCCGTCATCCGCCACTTCAAGCAGTTCTCTCGTGAGGCGAACGCAGCCCTCTCGGCGCTTGAGTTCGCCTGCCGCCCCAAGTGGTCCAAACTCCCCATTGCCTTCAATGCCAGTGACCAGCCCATGCCCATGAAGACCATGGGTGGCGTTCCCCTACTGTGTACTCCTACCATCAGCAACATAGCCGTCACTAAGACACTCATCGATGATGGGGCAGGACTCAATGTGCTTTCTTGGGAAACCTTTGAGAGTATTTAGGTGCCCTACGAGCGCGTGATGCCCACCAGGCCCTTCTCGGGCGTTACCAACGGCTCCACCATCTCGCTGGGGCAATTGTTTGTCCAAGTCACCTTTGGCACCCGCAGGAACTACCAAACAGAATTCATCGACTTTGATTTGGCGCACATCGGCCTGCCCTACAACGCAATCTTGGGCTATCCATTGCTCTCTAAGTTCATGGTTGTGACCCACCATGTGTACGGCCTCGTCAAGATGCCCGGCTGCAACGACATCATTACCATCTACTAGGACTAGAAGGATGTGGTGCACACTCTCGATCACGCGTACAAGGCCGCAGCCTCCGCATACCCCATAGATGAGGACATACTAGCGCCTGTCGAGGGAGCGCCTGCGAAGAAGAAGCCCCTACTCCCTCAGGAGCTGGTTGGGACCAAGAGGATGTCGCCAGATGGGGGTAGCCTAGGCCCCTCCTGCACCTACAATGGTGCCCCTCCCTCAAATAGGAAGGCACACTCGTCGCCTCCCTCCGAGAAATCTCCGGCGCGCCGTCATGGATAGCGTCAGACACGCCTGACCTAACAAGGGAGGTAAGCGAGCACCACTCAATCGTGCGTCGAGGCGTACGGAGCATCAGCAAGCCCCAAGGTGCAGGAACTACGTGCGGAGGTCACCACCAAAAGTGGATCGCAAGACCCACCCCCGTCTGCAAGCTGCACAGCGGTAGGCGCATGTGCGTTTATTTCGTCTCCCTCAACCAGGCTCGCCTCACGAGGACCTCCATTTCTCTATATCCACTCATTTGTGTGCCAGTCGGCTCGGAGAGCGCCACAACCATCTCCGCAAGGCTGGCGCGCATGAGCTTGGAGTCCTGCAAGGCTGGCACGCATGAGCTTGGAGTCCCGCACGACGAGTGTGGTTCACGACCACCAAACGGCCCACCGTGGCCCAACGAATGATGGCGGAGGGTGTTCCAATACAAAACACATGGAACTCCCTCCATCACTGTAAGTTCTATATATGCTCCATGTATACGAGCGAGATGGAGATGTACACGCTCCGGGGCTCTGTCTACCCACGCTGACGTGGCATGTGAAAGCCCCTTCCCACTATCGTGGAAGCGCCATGCTCAGCGCTGGCTAATACCCCATGCTCAGACATGGAAAACTTTTTGACAATGAGGGTGCTTTTCACCTACATCAATCTCAGTTTGATTTGTGTCCATCACGACAACATTTCTGTCATCCTTCAAGGGCGCTTTCGAGCTGTACAAACCTCGCCCCAACCCCATGTCGAACATGACAACATGTATCTTTTTGCTATGTATTGAACTTCCTTCATGCATTAGTAAACCTTAATTTTGCCAAGATCCCATGTGTCCTTGCAGCCAACCATGCTCCAAGAGGAGAGCACACTCATGATCTCCCCCATGCATGCTACGCGAGCGGGGGTTGGGCACAGTGTCTGTGCTTTGTCAGTCCCTGTAGCCATCCTAAACCCAAGCGACTGAGCTCTAGCTCGCGGGCCTACTCCCATGTACGTCACCTCACCAGGTCCTTGGTCCTCTTGTCTACTCACATAACACCCATGGGTGACCCAACGAGCGAACCCCATGGCGTCACTTGGCAGTTTCTTCTTCTAATGGAGGACCGTAGAGGCCTCGCGAGGAGCATCTCGCGGATAGGAGGCCTCGCGAGGGGCTGTGCCCCATGAGTCGCTCCCCCCAAAGGGCCCGCTTCCAGCCACATGACCAAAAAGAGCTAAGTATAAGCATGCCCCTCGGGTTTTCTCCCCTCACCCCTCACGGGGCCTCCCCATTTACTCGGCACGAGCCATTCGTGCGTCAAGGGGGGCCTTGAGCATGGCGCCTTAGGGTGTCCTACTTTACCCAAGTGCCCTACTCACTCTAGCCTTGCCGAGCCCTCGCTCCGGACATACCAGTGATGGTGTAGCCCACCTCAGGGGCTAGGTCCCGGTGACGTAGGACTTAAGGTGACATAACAAGAAAAGAAAGGGAAAGCCCTGAAGAAAGAACAGGAACACATTAAACATGTCTGGCATCAAGTACTTAAAACCAAAAGTGCCACAAATTGTTTTTACGCCCCCATGGGGCCAGATGATTCATAGTACAACGGGAAAATGAAAATAGAAACTCAGGTGCAGGAGATGCCGCCAACTCCACCTCCATCCGAAAGATCCCGACCAAGGTTGTCGCCCTCCTTAGAGGGCTCAATCGCCGCAAAACGCTCGATCAAGTCAACCACGTGCTCGTGCACCTCGTCTCTGAGCAGGCCCGGGAGCTCCATAGGCACCAGCTCCACCACGAGGGAGAAGTTGAAGGCGGGATCATGGCAGCAAAGGTTTTAGATGAAGCACATCATCGCGCAGTCCAGGAGGTTGCGGGCACCACCTTCGATGGCCTGGTCCACCTTCGAGACTGCAGTCTTCAGCACCTCCACCACCTTGGTGAAGAAGTGGAGGTAGCCACCATTAGAGTTCGCGCGGGGCAGCGCCAGGACGTCCTCTACGAAGCGGCCAAGCGCCCTGCCGACGCGCATGGCGAGGCCTAGGAACAGCTTGGCGGACTGCGCTTGAATCGTCCATGCCAGCGCCTCATCGCCCGGGGCCCTCTACACGGCACTGGAAGCCTCGCCAACCTGTGCTTGGAGTGACGCCAACTCCACTTTGACGTCCACCTTGCCCACAAGAGTGGCCTAGAGATCCCTCTCGGCGTCCTAGAGCTAGGCCTTGCGCTTGTCGACCTCCTTCTAAAGAACGCTGTGCTTGTGCTACAAGCGGGTCTCCTGCAGCTCTAGCCTGTCACGATACTCCTCCAGGACGGCTTCCCACTCATTGGCAACCCTCACCTCGGCCTCCGCGTAAGTCCTGGCCTCCCTCTTCGCGAGCTGGGTGCGTGCTTTGTCGTGCTCCACCCTAGTGGCAGCATCGTCGGCAAAGACCTGGCCTTCCATGGTCAGGAGCCGCTCGTGCTATGCCTCCTGGTCAGAAGTTGTCCAAGCGACCTCTTGCTCTAGCGGGGCCACGTCTGCCTCTCTGCCGGTGATGGCATCCTCCCAGCAAGCTAGTTCTCCCTGGCGGGTTGTGCACTACCGCTCGCATGCCACAATGGAATCCTCGGGTGCCCGAACCTCTTTCTCGCGCATGGCAGCATGTTCCTCCGCTAGGTAGGAGTAGGCTTTGGCGTCATGGCGGCATTCGCCCTCTACCCAAAGGTCAGCCTCAAGGGAGCCAAGAACCGCGCGAGCGCTCCCAAAGGCCTTGCGCGGGGCCAAGGAACCACGCCTTGTGGCGGACACCTGCGGGGTCCCCACCGAGGTCTCTCGCTCCATGGGGCTCTTGCCCTTGGCCAGAACAGAGTCGCCAGTCGCAGGCTGGGAGCATGACCTAGGCCTAAGGGGCGCCTTTTCAGCGGCGGCCTCAGGGCCAAGCCAGAGCGCGAAGCGAGGGCTTCCCCGACGGCTCCTGCCGAGGAGCATGCTGTTGGCGCGAGGACCCTCTGCCTCTTGCGCATAGGCGACCTACAGGGATTGGCATTTCATTCCATCGCCCACATTGGTAGCACATAGAGATGGACAAAGGAGGTTGGCGAGTGGTAATCCCCAAGTGCAAGGAATCATCGTAGAAATTTCCAGAGGTGGAAGTGATAAGTATGGAGTGTCGAACCCATAAGGAGCTAAAGGTAATATCAATATTCTCTCAAGTCTTATCTGCCACCGATACGACTCTACGTACATCGAATGTTTGCTTCCATCTAAAACCGCGTAATAAAACTACCTTGTGGGTATGAAGAGGATAGCTTTGCATGATAACGGAGAACTAAAATATAAATATAGGTGTTGTTATCATAATATTACAATATATTACAAATAGCGAGTATGGAATAATGATGGGTCGGTGTGCTAAATTATCCTAGGCAATTGTTAACAAGATCAGAAATCATTATTGCAATTTTATATGTGGGAGAGGCATAAGCTAACATACTATATCTACTTGGACCATATGCACTTATGATTGGAACTCTAGAAAGCATCCGCAACTACTAAAGATCATTAAGGTAAAACCCAACCATAGCATTAAAGCATCAAGTCCCCTTTATCCCATACGCAACAACCCCCTTACTCGGGTTTATGCTTCTGTCACTCAAGCAACCCACTATAAGCGAATCATGAATGTATTGCAACACCCTACAACAGGAACCCTTCACGTGTGCATGGCATGGAAGGCTCCATAGGACAACACCGAAAATAAACACACAACTCGAACCAATAAGGATCATTAATCAACCCAAAGGACAAAAGTAATCTACTCAAAACATCATAGGATGGCAACACATCATTGGATCATAATATGTAGAATAAATCACCATGTTCAAGTAGGTGATTACAGCAGGGTGCGGGAGAATGGACCGCTAAGAGGAGAAGAGGATGGTGATGAAGAAGGTGATGTTGATGAAGACGATCACCGCGGCGATGGTTCCCCCGGTGGTACTCCGGCACCACCAGGAGAGAGGGGGAGAGGGTCTTCCCCTTTTGCTTCCTCCTCCATAGCCTCCCCCCTCAGTGGGGAGAGGTTCTCCCTCTGGTCCTTGGACTCCATGGTGTTGATGGCCCTTCCAGGACGATGTAGATGGCCTCCGTTGATGGTGACCCCCTCTGGCAGGATGCTGGAGGGGGCCAAGATTGGTTTTTCGTTACTCTGGAGGTGTGCGGCTGTGGAACTCCCGACCTAGGTTTGTTTTCGGTGGTTTCTAGATTTATAGAAATTTTTGGTGTCGATATCACATCAAGGGGGGCCACGACGAAGTCACAAGCCTGCTAGTCGTGACCACCCTCTGGCCGCGCCTGGCAGGCTTGTCACCTCCTCGTGGCTCTTCTAGCCCAGCTCCAATGCTTCGGGGGTCTCTTTTGGTCCAGAAAAAAACATACTAATTTTTTAGCCTATTCCAAGAGCTTTTATTTCTGCACAAAAAAATGACACCATGGTAGTTCTGCTGAAAACAACATGAGTCCGAGTTAGTTCTAATAAAATCATACCAAAATCATATAAAATTACTGTAAACATGGTAGGAATACTTGATAAATTATAGATACGTTGGAGACGTATAATCGAGCTTACTCATCAGCGGTGACCCAGCGCCTCTTGGTCGAAAGAGACCTCAGGCGCTGGCTACAGCCACTCCTAGGTGAAGATTTCAGCGCCGCAAACCCTGTCTGCGCCCCCGCGGCGGCGGTAATGGCGCTGCTCTTCGACGCCATGGCAGTGAGTGGTTTCGGGGTGGAGAGGAAGGCGAAGAGGTAATGGCGAGTGGTGTGCGTGCAAGGAAGAAGGAGCGGTGCGTAAGGGAAGAGTGTGAAGGAAGGCAAGCAATGAAGGTTTCGCTCGCTGCTTGCTGTAGTTTTCCAGGTGGTCTCGTGGTTACCAGGGTGTCGTGGGGGAGTGGGAATGCCCGGTCCCATCGTGGCTGACTCATGTCACCTCCGGGTCTTGCAGTCCATTGGTGCCCATAGCGTTTTGGCCCATGCCGTTTCGTGCTTCACTCGCGGAGCATGCACACCGTGGGCCTGAGGGTTATTGTCAGCCCAGTGGGATCTAGGGTATCACAACTCGTCTGTCGATGGCCTTGATGGCGATGCTAAGCTAGCCTTGGTGCGGCTGCGTTGCCCCGACAACCCTGGGTGTGGGCGCCCCGTGAATTATCTACCCCTTTAAGCCCCCGGTGGTTGGCACATGCTTTCCAAGGCCTCTAGGCTCCTGGTCGCCTCGCAAGGAAATTCTCATAGGGCGGCCATGTTAGTCTTGTCGTCCATGCCAGTTGCAGAGTGTCGTCCTTATCACGTGGATGACATGCCCACCTGGGAGATGGTGATACTGGTCATGCCAGCAGGCATGGCTAGGCACAATTTCCTTTCTGGTGATTAGGGGGCAACGTCCATTGCCTTTTATAAAGTAGGTTTGCAAAGCATACCTTTTTGGTGTGAGAAGATCAGGATGGATCGGCGTTGTCGGATGGAGGTCATCGCCGAGCCCACGAAGGCGTCACAAAGACCACTTTACCTGGGGAAGACCACCTTTAGTTAGGATATGCCTGACTCCTATCCCCCTTTGAATTCCCGCCCTGTGGCAACCCTACCCACTGATATTTTAGGGAACAAGGAGCAAGGCACTACAAAGGGGGAAGGGTCATGTTCATGTAACGGATTGAGCCATTCTCACCCCAACACTCATGTACTGGAGCCTCAAGCTCCGTCCTTCCCAAGAAACAAAGTCACAATCAGGAGTAGGGTTTAACGCTCCCAGCGGTCAAAACCTGGTAACTCGCGCGCCTCCATCGTCCCATGTGAGGAAGAGTGAGCTTGATGTTGTTCTTGTCGTGTTTATCATCATGTTGATATTTGCAAGCCTAGCCTCCTAGTGTTTGAACCATGGTTTCTTGGATAAGTTGTTGGATGCAAATCCTAGTCTTCGATAAAAATAGAAAAAGGAAAAAATAGAAAATAGAAATAAAATAGAAAAACTAAACCTAGACCGACGGCACACCTACATAAGGTTGGCCCAACTAGCGCGTGTGCCTGAGCCCAGCCTACCATGCCATCTCTCTTCCACCGAAAGGTGCACCCCACCTATTGGGTCGTCCCTGATCTCCCACATGTAGTCTCCCCATCATCCCGCAACCATTGGTGCCCCCACCCGATTGCCATGTTCTAGCCACCCCAACGCCACTTGACCAGTGAGGGAGTCCGGGACTAAGGGGTCCTTGGGTCACCAGCTCATTCCTCATGGGCCGACTTGTTGGGCTGCTCTGAGGAAGGACGAACTATGAGATGACCTTGTGTTTAGGAAAGAAAGCTCCGAAGAATGGCGTGGCCTCCATGTTCTGAAGATGGGATCTGCGTATCTATCCCTTGTAAAAAGGTCAGTTGTGTGTAACCCTAGGTACCCCTGGTGTCTATATAAACTAGAGGGTCCCAATTGTAGAGGACATGTGAACTCATCTAGAGTTTAGCTTAGATGATCTCGAGGTAGACCAACTCTTTATTTCTCATCCACATCAATATAATTAAGAAGGACATGGGGTTTTACCTCCTCGCGAGGGCCCGAACCTGGGTAAACATTGTCTCCTTTGTCCCCTACCTATAGGAATAAGGCACTTTGCCGTTTGCCATGGCAGATGACAAAGGATAGGCCCGCAGACGGCAAACTCCTTTGTTGTCTGCCAGCAGACGGTCGCACGCCTAGCATAGAAAGCTATGGTAAAGGGGCCCTTTCTCGTCTGCTTTTCGTCAGTGGACGGCGAAGATTTTTGCCGTTAGCCATGTAGGTCATGTAGACGGCAAAGCGCGTGGACAGCACAAACATGTAGGTGGCTAACGGTAGCCTTTGCCGTCTGCCCACACACGTCAAAGGGAGAAATTCCTTTCCCGTATGCCTTAGAAGTAAAGTGATAGGCATTGCCAGCTGGTGTGTGGCAGTTCTTTGCCGTCTG
Source organism: Hordeum marinum (assembly GCA_022496015.1). NCBI lineage: Eukaryota > Viridiplantae > Streptophyta > Magnoliopsida > Poales > Poaceae > Hordeum > Hordeum marinum. The sequence continues at coordinate 158,400,037 of CM039672.1, read as the reverse complement.
CCCGCAGATGGCAAAGATACCAAATGGCCTAGGCCTGGTATTGCCAGGTTGCATAGGTTGCTGCCACGTGGCCCCTTTGCCGTCAGCCTTTGTTGTCGGTGGCAGACGGCAAAGTGACCATATTGCCTTTTTATATTTATTTTTTGATATGACCGACCATTTTCACAAGCAAAATGTATGATATACATATATATATATCACAAAACCCATATCCATGCCATATGAATATGATCATCCAACAAACCTATCAAATCAAAAGCGCAAGTTTCACCATATTACAATAGTTTCATCCATACATACATAGTTTCATCCATATTACAATAGTTTCATCCATAGGTAGAAAGTTTCACATAAGTTCATCGATACAAAATGAAAACAGAAAGTAAACACTAGCACTCCATCAAAGCAAGCTGCCGTGAAGTGAATCAAATCTGCGAAATTGGAAATAAGAAAGTTAGAAGAAGAATACTAGAAGAATTGGAGGAAGATCTAGAAGAAGTAGATGATGAAGAAGCGTTTTTCTTCTCTTTCTCTTTCTCCTCTTGGTTTTCTTCTTCTTATTGCTTATTTGTGTCATTTTAGATCTAACGTAGGTAATTATGCCATGTTTGACCTAAGTAGGCTTATTGTGTCATTTTGCGAGAAAATAAGCTAAGTATATGGCAATTATGAGGTTACCAAGGCTATTATGCCATTTTTGTGTTAACTAAGCTTATTATGTCATTGTGGAGGAAACAAACATAGGTATAGGTCTTTTTAGAGCTAACCTAGGTAAAATAGGTCATTCTTGAGCTAAGTAAGCTTATTATCTCATTTTGTAGGAAGCAAAGCTATGTATAGGTCATTTTAGAGCTAACTTAGGTAAAATAGATCATTTCGGAGCTAAGTAAGCTTACTATGTCATCTTGGAGAAAACAATGCTAAGTATAGGTCATATTAGAGCTAACTTGGGTAAAATAGGTCATTTTGGAGGTAATTAAGCTGAGGGTTTTTTGCATTTGTGCCCCTGGTTCCTTAGCTCTACTCATTCCTCCCCGCGGTCTTAACTTTTGCTCAATTTTCCCCACTCCCTTGCCCGAAACCCTTAGAACTGGTCACAGCTGACGTTGCCATCGGGTCAATGGCTTGACCGTTAACTCTGACGAGTGGGGCCACGCTGGACTATGTCGCCAGTTGGACCTAACAAGTGGGGCCGCATTGGGCGATGTCGCTGTTCGACCGTTGGGCCATGGTTTCATTGGGTCGTGGTTTCATTGGGCTGTGGTTTCGTTGGGCCGTCCCTGACATTAGACGCCTACGTGCGCTGCCACGATAGAAGCCTGCTATGCATGCACTTAGCAAGCCTGTCTGCATGCGTCGATGCACGCCACCACGATGCACGGACCGAGCCTGCATGCACCGATGTGTGATGCCATGATGCACTGACAGAGCCGCTTTCGTGCATGACAGCCACTACGGATGCAGCAACGGTCGCGGCAGCTGCTTCGTCTCTTCTTGCACGCTTGTTTCCTCGATTTAGAGCATCGATTTTTTACGACCAGTTTCAGCCTTTTCGATCCACTCGCATCTTCCCCTGTTTTGCGACGACAAATAAATTGAACAATATGTTTTTTTATTTTTGTGGTTGTATGCACTAGCTAGGTGACTACATATTTGTGGCTTGTGTAAAAAAGGGTTCGTTGTGTCTGCATGCACTAGGTGGTTACTAACAAAGCGAGCTCTCATAGAAAACAATCAACCAATATGTAGATAGGGCCAACAAGCCCATAGCACGATCACATAGTTCAAACTAGCAAGAACTTAATAATAGAATAGATAGAAAACTTAATAATAGAACTTAGTAAAAGGGCCAACAAGCCCATAACATCTCCAATATAGTTCAATTACAACTTAATTAACATAACATAGATTCAAAAAAATAGATAGTGGGTTTAGAACACTAGCCGCCGCCTTCTCAACCACACTCCTCCTCCGGGCGCCCTTCACTGCTCCTCCGGGGCGTTGTCGATGGGGTACGGAAGAGTGTGCATGCATGACGCGGGAATATGTTGGTGTACTCCATATACCTGTTATGGGTGGTGAAAGCGATGAACTCACAGCCACACCAAACAACCGGCCGAGGAGGTAGAAGGAGTCGAATGTGTTGGTGAAGTGGGCAAGGAGAGCAACCACCACCCCTTTTTGGATGACCTCCTTGACGCGGAACATCATTGGAGATCCCCACGGGAGGTGGCGGTAGCCAATATCAAGGAACAACTCGGTGAAGTTCCTTGCGGTCCTCCACCTTGATATTGCCCACACACGTAGTGTGCGAACAACGTACATGCTGGTAGGGTGGAGCCTATCTGGCACGGTGGGTGGGAAGCGGTAGGTTGGTCCGGTGTACTGCATGGCTGAGGGATGTGGAGAAGAAGGAGAAGGGGTCGAAGAGCAAGAAGGGAAAATGGCAGAGGATGGGAGATTGACGAGGGATGGTAGAGGCGGAGGGTGGCTTAAATAGCCGTAGTGCTACGTGTTATTTCGCCATGGCTATAACAAGGTCAAATGTGAAGTGGCCCGTTTTCACACCTACCGCGATGTCGGGAGTGTACACGCTTGGAAAACTGTGGTTTGAAAAGAAAAAGAAAAAGAAGCTAATTACACGCGTGGGAATCCGTGGTCATATATATTATATGAACAAAACGAGACAATTTTTGAATAGTTTGTGGCCATTTTGCATGATAAAAATAACTTTGGCTCTTATAAATTTGGTCATTTTGCATTTGTATTGAAGAAAAAGAACTAAATTTTTTACGCAATATCAATTGTTGTGTAATTTCAAACGATGCAAAAAACAGAGCTAACACGTTCACTAAAAACAAAGCAAACGATGCAAAAAAACAGCGCAATTCGGCGGCCCAACCAGAGCTTGGTTTTCTTTTGGGCCCAATAACTACGTTTTTTTCATGGAGTCAATGGTGGGCGAGCAGCCGAGCACAACTAATAGGATAGCCTCTCGCAGATCGAACCATGATCCAAAGATGCGGAGCCTCCATATGATCGGACTGCTGATTTTCGGAGCTAGGGTTAGGAGGGGTTTTGAGCTGGTCAACGAGGTTTCCAAGGCTTTGACTGAGCATAACTAAGTTAAAAAAATCGAAAAAATATGAAACCTTCGCCGTTCGTCGTTTGATAAGACACAGTAACTAGGAAAAATACTAAACTTGGTATCCGGGCATTTTCAGAAAAACCTAGCTGGCACGATCGAGGTCAAATGAGCATCATTAATTTAAAAAATCAAAAAACATGAAACATGTGCACAATGTTGTCTTATGTGACATGTTACCAACGAAAAATCATAAACTTGGTTTATCGTCATTTTCATGAAAAAACCTTCACACATATGAGCTATTACGTACAACATTTCATAGAGTTCAAGGAGAGGAGGTAGGGTTACCTTCTATTTTTGAAAAAATTAAAAAATCCAAAAAATCACCAAAGATTTATTTCAAAGTGAATAAGGACCTGAACTTAGTTTTCCATTTTCATATTTTAAACATGTTTTTAATAGTTTTTATATTGAAGCATATTTTTTCAAAATAAATATAAAAATATGAAGATTAATTGGAAAAATAGTGAGACTTCGAATCTGCACTATATAGATTGAATAGGTGTTAATAAAAAACATTTGGCTCATTTAGAGTAGGTCCAAATTTTTTTGATTACAAATGGGGCTGTTTACCTTAGCCTAGGATCTCATTTGGAGCACATTTCTCAAATTCAAATTTCTATGACCTCCTCTAAAGCACCTCTATTTTTTTTTGCATTTTTTGCATTTATATTGTCCCGTCGAATGTTGTTTTTTGCTTTGTTTATACTATCCTGTCGAATCACCTTAATTTATATTGTCTTGTAGAATGTTAGTTTTTGCTCTATTATTGGAATATTTGACAAAATGATGGACTATATAGATAGTCGTACCATCATAGCATGTGTGATCATGGCAGCACCTAAACTCAGAAAATAAACACTGAAACAAATCATAGCAGACAAATTTAAAAGGGTACACACAAATACCCAATATAGATAGCTATACCATCATAGTACCATACCATGCATGCATAGATAGTTCACACACCAAGTTCACCAAAAGTACGTAAAACACATCATCACATCACTTGGGAAGGGGAGTGAGGGCTTTCGTGAGGGCACCATGCTGCCCCCTGATCTTGTAGTCCTCGCCACGGATGGCAACATCTTCTGCATGAGATAGAAGGTGAGCGAAGCAGCCGGACTTTGGCTTTGGCTTGCTGGTGCAGTAGGGGCAGCGCCAACTGTGGGTCTTGCTTTTGTAGTAGTAACCATATCCCTTGGCCCTGATCTTCTCCACTTCCTTCGCTTTGAAGGACACAAAGTTGCCATCGTCCACATCCACATCTTCTCCAGAGGCATACTGCACACACGAATGAATTACATTAATACATTGTAGATTAATATACACCATGTCAAAGGAACTAAATGAACAAACTAAATATCAAGTAGGCTTACCTCATACTCTTCGTCATCACCATACCTTGGATCGTACAGGTCCTTGAACCCAGTAAGGTCCAGCTTCCTATTTTCCCCCTAACCATCATCCTCCTGAATATACAATTATATCCATCACTAGAAATATAGAAGCCAATTGAAAATTTAGATATGCAAACATGACACATTGATCATAGGGCTAATATACTATGATCCTATTTGTATTTTCCATTTTCATGCACACACATTGAACAATAGAGCTAATATACTACATATTGTGGACAAATTTATATACTAATGAATCAAATAACTTCTTAATCAATGGATTCCATTTCGGCATATGACATTCAAAACCCCAATGTTTGTAGCATTCAAAAACAAATCTAATAGGGACCCAATAAGCATACATGTATGTAGCATTAAAAAACCCAATCTGTGTAGCATTAAAAGCAAAATCTAATAAGCATACATCTGTGTAGCATTGAAGCACAAAGATCCCTATCTCTCATACAGATATATCTAGCATTTCTGCAAAGAATGCAATCAAAAAAACCCTAGTACAAAAACCCCAATCACCCCCATACAGAAAACCCTGGTGCATTTGTCAAACCAACTACTCTAACAATCCGTACTACCGTACAAATCACATTCTAACCAATGCAACTAACTCTACAAGCTAAATATTGGAACTACCAAGCAAGTGCAAATACCTCCTGCTCCTCGCTAGGCTATGCATCAGGATGGAGTGTGTCGCTCGACACCGTCACATTCAGCTCTGGTAGCTCTAATGCAGAGCCCGCATCCTCCTACTCCACATCCGTAGTGGTTGCGAGTTTCCCCGCACTGCTGTGGATGCCGCCAGCGTCCTTCACTTCATCCATGGTCACCGCGCCCTGCAGCTCCACTATTAGATCTCCGGCTGCAGCTCCAGCATCGCCACGAGCGTCCGCCATCAGACAGATGGAGGCAATGAAGGTGAGGAAGAGGTTGCGGTGGGGGAGAGAGACGATGCGGTGGAGGCACTGGAGGAAAGCGAGACGACACGGTGGGAGAGAATAAGATGATGAGGCAGGGATGGGATTTGGGGGAAATGGTAGGTGCGATGCGCCAGGACGTGGTTCCCTCCCTTTATATGATGGGACGTTTTGGGCAAGTCCCATGGACATGTGCTACCCCACGATCATAGTCCGTTGCATGTGCGGGAGCGGCCCCACTCGCCAGAGTTAACGTTTAGAGGCATTGACCCGACGACAATGTCTGTTGTAACCTGATCTAAGGGTTTCAGGCAAGGGAGTGGGGAAAAGTGAGCAAAACTTAATAGTATAGGGATGAATGAGTATAACTAAGGAACCATGGGCACAGAAATAAAAATCCCTTAAACTTATTATGTCATTTTGGAAAAAACAAAGCTAAGTTAGGTCATTTATGAGCTAAACACGGTAAACTAGGTCATTTGGAGCTAAGTAAGATTATTATGTCCCTTTGGAGGAAAATAAGCTAAGTATATGTCATTTATGAGCTAACCAAGGTAAAGTAGGTCATTTTGGAGCTAAGTAAGATCATTACATCCATTTGGAGGAAAATAAGCTAAGCATCTGACATTTATGGGCTAACCAAGGTTATTATGCCATTTTTGACCTAAGTAACCTAATTATGTCATAAATGAACTAAATAAGCTAAGTATAGGTGATTATGGTATACACAACTCCTCGATAGCATTGTCATATTCTTTGTTCGCATACACAATGCAATGGAGGAAATATATCTGAGTCTCTATTACTAACCTTGATGGCGAGCTTGACTGGCCGTGGACGAGGCCTTATCTCAGGACAGGAACTCGTTTGGTGAGCCTTGATCTTCTGAAGAGTGCTAGGACAACGTATAAGTCCATCTCCAATGGCAATCGAGCCATGGGGCCTCCTCTTGCCAGCTATCATCACCAACTCTAGATCAATAGGATGCTGGCTCGGGTTAAAGTCTTGCCCATTCAATGCCTTCCCCACATCTTTGTACCTCACGAGCTTGTGGTGGGAGGAGACGTTGGTGAAGTTCTTAGGATGATCGAGGTCAAACTCAGAGAATGCCTTCACCTTCTTGTACGAGGCGGTATGGGCAATGGCATAGACATCTTAGACCTCTAGCACCTCCATGTTATTGTGATGCGCCTAAAGTGAGAAAGAGAGAGAGGAACAAAGTATTAGTAAAGGGCTCAAGCTAGCATCAACAATGAATTGCATGAATCATGAAGCAAACCACATACCCAGTTCTGCCCGAACTGATATAAGTTAACGCTTCCTTGACGGTGTGGCACACCAGCCGTTTTGGTACACTGGTCCTTGGCGTTGTTGTGGACGGATATCCATTGCTCTGAGCATCACCCATCCACCAACGCCTCCCAACAATCCATCTTAGCCGTACACCATATCGGGGGCACCTAAGTGAGTAAAAATAATTGGAGCGCTACGCCTATGAATCAAATCAAGGAAACTAAGTACAAGGCCTTAAGAAAAGGTAATTACCTTCATGTACTCCTCCTTCTCCAAAAACTTTCCACGACATGTCGTCTTCTCCTTCTTAAGTTTCCGCGAGGCGTAGTAGTCTCGAATAGCCTGCGGTCAAGCCTTGTGCTGTAAGTTCTGTAGTAGGTGCTTGCACTCTACATCGATAACCTTTGTCGTGGCATCCTCGTACCCCTCCTCACACCTGTAGAAGGTCTGCAATCAAACGAGACAACGCTTATTAGTACAATTAATAGTGATTGTAGATTTTTAAGTGTGTAAAGGAGAAATTACCCAAAACTATCTGATCATCATGCCGGCCCTCGTGTGGCACAAGACACCATCGATCCTCTCCACCGACGGGTCCGGCACAGCCAATGGTGCTCCTAGGTCAATCCTAGCTCTCGAACCCGACTCTCACTGGGCAACGTGACAAACCCTAGGAAGTTTTGTCGGCAAATCACACCAAGGACGGAGTTTGGCCTGCTGACATTCTTAGGGTGAATCCAACCCCTACAGTATGACAAAGTCGATGCATTAGATATTTGAAGAAACATGAAGGCAAAAGGTTAAAAAAGAGTAGATGCACTTACTTCTCACCATTAGGCCTAATCGACCACCTTTGCTCGTGGGTCGCTGTCATGGCAGGAGTCGTGTACTACCACGCTGGTAGACGGTGGCCCCCTCAACCACCTTGTCCTTGCTATCAGAAAACCCATCCCCGTCACCATCAGCATGGCCACTCGGCTTCGGCCAGCTACCCCATTGGGTCTGCTAGGTCATACCCTGATCCCTTCTCTACCTTGTCGTCTCGTGGGACAAAGCATGTGGGACAGGAGTCTCATGGGACGAAAGCTCATCGACCCTAGGCTCGTGGATCGGAGTTTGTGTAGCCTCCTCCTCGGACGGATCCACCCTAGCTATCATGTGCTTGGGTGAATCAACTAGGGGTGGTGGCGAGGAAGGCGTAGTAGCCTGCCTACCTCTCCCACCGCAGCCACGTGTACCTCTAGTATCTCTCTTCTTCCCCTGACCTCCTCTCTTGTTGGGCAACGACACTAACAAAGAAGCGCACGTCTGTGTCTGCATATAGTCGAGCAACGCTCTTCGGAGATGCTGGGCTGGAATGGAAGTAGCCCTCCCACCATGCGCCGATGAAGAAGGAGTAGCAAAATGCTCTGGACCCGCGCCCACCATCTTTCCACACCTGCCATGACAAAGAGTAAACGAAATTAGTACAACATAAAAATATGAATATCGACATGAATAATAAAAATTGAATACTGACATGTACATAATTTAAGTGTAGCATAATCATGTATATAATAAAAATTGAATACCTGACATGAACTAATAATAATCTTGATCGTCTATGTATGCTCTGGGATCAATGAATGCATCATCATCATCACTATCATCAATAAATGAATCATCATCATCACTATCGGGAACAACATGTGGAAGGCCTCCTTTATGTAATCGGTCAAGCATTTATAGGTCATCCACATTAGTAACGTCTTCTTGTTCCGGCTCTTATTCTTCTAGCTCAGGGGTGAAGACGGATTCACATTCGCTGTCTACTTCAATGTTCTGGGGTGAAGTACAACGATTCTTGAAACGTTTTTTGGAAAGACGTGTTTCGTGGAAGAATGCTCCTTCATATGTGTTTCGGTTTATGTGAGGTTCATAATCCTGTTCATTGAGGGGAGATGATCTAAAATGTGGTGGCACTTCATAAACGGCATCCCAACCATTGAGATTTGGATGAGTTTGGCAGGACCACAGTAGATAGAAAATTTGGGACGTCTGTTGAGCTGTAATATAGACATCATGAGGGATCACTAGAAGTGTGTGCCTAGAGGGCGGGGTGAATACACTACTAGCACAAATTAAAATCTACACAATATCCAAAGTTAATTGTAGGCAGATTTTAGAAATTATAGCAAGTCTAGTATACCCTACACATGCAAGTCATCAAGTATAGAAGCGAAAAGTAAAGACATTGCACATGGAAGTAAAGAGTTGAGATAGGGAGATCAAATGCATTATGGACACGAAGATTTTTCCTCTGGTTATGATAGGTGGTGCTATCGTACATCCACTTTTATGGAGACTTCAACCCACGGAGTGTAACGGTCGCGAGTCCACGGAGGGTTCCACGAAGAAGCAACCTTGTCTATATCATGATGGCCTACGTCCATGGAGGACTAGCCTAACTCGGGGTAGATCTTCATGGAGTAGGCGATCTCCTTGCCCTTACAAACTTCTTGGTTCACTCCACAACATGAAGTAGGAGGCTCCTAAGTGACACCTAACCAATCTAGGAGGCACCACCCTCCAAAAGGTAATAGGGTCGATAATGTCGATGAACTCCTTGCTCTTGTGGTTCAAGATGATAGACTCCTCAACACTCAATCACTCTCTCACAAATTTGGCTTTGGTGGAAGAGATTAATTGGGTGGAAAGAAACTTGGGGAGGCTAGAGATCAAGATTCATGTGGACGGAGTGGAATGGCTTGATCTCAACACATGAGTAGGTGGCTCTCTCTCAAAAAAACTGATGTGAAAAGTGGGGATCTATTCTGAGTGCTTCTCTTGCGAGTGAGTGGTGGTGGAGGGTTATATATAGGCATCTCCAAAAATCCAAACGTTACACGTAAGGTGACCAACTCGGTGACACCTAAGTATAAAACTTGGTGGTATCGAGTTGCTCCAAAGGTAGCAACTTTTGAATCTCGGTGAGACCGCTAAATAGATCTCGGCAGTACTGACAAGGTGACGAACAGTTAGAATCCACAACTCGGTGACGCTGATCCAAAATCTTGGACATTCCGATTTTGAGAATCGAGGTAACAGAAAGTTGGCAAGCTGAACTCGGTGGCACTGAAGCAAAATCGGTTGCACCAAAGATCTAGGGATTGGTAGGGTTCTGTCTGAGGTGGGAATCGATCGGACCGAGTGGGGATTGTTGGTAGCACCGATTTTCATGATGGGCTTGGATGGACTTTTGTGGAAGAGTTGGTGGGTGTTTTTGGTGACTATCACTTGTGCATGTGGAGCATTTTGTTCACCAACAATACCTTACCCCCTTTTAATAGTATTGGCTTTCCTATGGACTCGAAGTGATTTCTCACAAAGTAAAATGTAGAGTATTCTTGCTTGAAGATTTCCCAATGCTATTTCTTCTTCTTCTTCTTGGGGATACTCTTCACACTCCTTAGCCAACCTTCTCTATGGAATTTATCTGAAATACACTAGATAAAAGTATTAGTCCAAGAGAGAATGTATGTTGTCATGAATTTTCAGGACCACCAAGGGAGCATATTGTGCTTTCAATCTCCCCCTTTTTGGTAATTGATGATAAGATACAATCAAATCTTCAATTTAATATATGCACAAATATGTGAAGGCTTTAAAGGATACATGTGTAATACAAGCTCCCCCTAGATTTTTGCAATCCATTTTAAGGATAGTTGCTTTTGAATGCATGAACACACACATAGTAGTTAGGACATGACAAGTCATGTATATCTTGGCAATATGCATCAAATATATATATGAATGAAATGATTCAATGTTCAAGAGTCACTCTTGCAAACAGTATGTGCAAGAAGCAAGAGGTCATCTTCAACAAGAATATGATGCATATACTTACCTTGAGGTCCTTGAGCATTTAACGGTAGGAACACACTTGACAAAACAATGTTAGGAAACGCACGTGTATTATGATAGTGCAAATGCAAATGGAACTAAGATTACCAAGATATGGAAGACATATAAGAAATGGTTTCTTGAGAATGATATGTCTCCAAATAAGTTTAGAGCTTTCTCCCATAGATATGGATTTGAAAGTTTTCCTCTCTCCGTGAATCATGACATGTAGATATTGAGAGTATGTAGGGTTGAGAAAAGTCTAAAACATATGAGAATCAAATTTAAATAAAATTTAATCAGATTCAATCTTTATTCATTCTTCTCTCCTCTCCTTAAGAAGTGTTTTTTGTGAAGAGGGATCCTTGATATTTCTCCTCCTTTATCTTGTTAAGTTTACACTTCTTCTTTTCATGATTATCTCCCCCCCTCAAGCATGAATGCTTATGTATTTTTTCCCTTTAGTATAATATCTCTTCCTTTGAGATTATCCACCCGTTTAGTATAAGCTTTGAAGCTTTGATATTTCTCCCCCTTTGGCATCAATTTCCAAAAAGGGTCTCACAAGGGACAGATAAAATGAATCATTGAGTGGGAAGGGATCCTAGAGATTAAGGGTCATTGAGAGCATTTGGGACAAGGGTGTCGGTGTCAAAACCGGTGGATCTCGGGTAGGGGGTCCCGAACTATGAGACCAGAATCAACGGTAATAGGAGACGAAGGGGACACGAGTTTACCCAGGTTCAAGCCCTCCTATGGAGGTAATACCCTACGTCCTGCTTGGTTGTATTGATGATGTGAGGGGTTACAGAGTTGATCTACCTCAAGATTGTATAGCTAACCCTAGATGAGTTGTTCTGCCTCTATACCCTAAAACCCTCTGGCTTATATAGATGCTGAGGATGCCTAGGGTTTACACATGGTCGTTTACATGCCGAAGAGATAAACATGCCTAATTACTACATCAGACATGGAGCGCAATCCATGCTTCCCGAAGCTTCCATCTTGGAGACTGGGCCTTCAAATCTTCCGGTGTTCAGTATTAACCCTCATAGTCTGGCCCATAACAATAGGTCGGCTATTCGAAGACCCCCTAATCCAGGACTCCCTCGGTAGCCCCCGAACTTGCCTCCAACTCCAAGGGTCTTAAGCTCCCACTGCTTTGCGAACAGAGTCTTCGGCTTGCGAGGTGAGTTCCTTCCTGCCGAACCATAGTTCGGCCTCCGATGACAAGTAGTCTCCCGCATAGTGGCACCTCTGAATACTGTAAACTGATGGGCTTTGAAGGCCAAACGTCAGAGGGTAAACAACGGCCCTCTGACGACCTTTCTAACGAAAGGCTATGGCCCACCACGACTGCTAGAATCGATTCGTGGTTCGAGGCCGTTTTAATCATCATGATCTATCAATATACCGATCGTGTCCCATTTTACATGGGATATACTTAATCATGTGCACACAACGGCTCCCGCATCTCGAGAAGTGGAGGGATTCATGGCGCAGCGAGGGGAGTCCACATCGATAGGCCTCATAAAAAGAGAAGGAAAATCCCAAAAGGCTTTTTACGCTCTCCATTCCATCGCGCCTCCAGATCACAGATCTAGGTCTCTCCGCCCCCACCTTCGAGCTCAGCAATGGCGGGCTCCAATGGCAGTGGGAAGCTTCCACGGTCACCGACCAGGACATACTCGACCTCAAGAAGGCCGTCTACCTCCTCGCTAACATCCCTCACTGCGTAGCGGAGGAGGGCCAAGTGATCCCCACCCCCAAGCCAGGTGAGAGGGTTGTGTTCATCCCCCACTTCATCAAGGGGTTGAGCTTCCCACTCCACCTCTTCGTTAGGGGGATGATGTTCTTCTATGGCCTCGACTTCCATGACCTCCCATCGAACTCCGTAATGCACATCTCGGTGTTCATCCTCGTCTGTGAGGCCTTCCTGCGCATCGAGCCACACTTCGGGCTCTCGCTACAGGTCTTCAACATCAAGACCAAATGTGTCAATGGCAACCACGCAGATTGCGGTGGGGCCGTCATCAGCAAGCTCACCCGTGTCGGGTGGCCATCGGGCACCCTCATCGACACCATCAAGGGGTGGCAAAAGGAGTGGTTCTATGTCACCAAACCCCAAGGAGAAGGTCCGCACCCTGCCGCCTCATTCAGATCTAGTCCCCCCACCAGACTGGCTTCATGGCTCGAAAAGGCCTTATCTAGGGAGCAGGCAAGGCGGTGACCAATCTGCAGAAGCGCACCCGCTCCTTTGTCGAGGAGGGCACCAAGTTGACTCATGTGGTCTAGGTGATGCTCCAAAGAAGCATCCTCTCCTGCCAGCGCTAGGACACCCCCCTGTGGGCTCGAGAACTCGAAGCCGAGCCCATAGTCTGGAATCTCTTCCGCACTACGCAAAAGAAGTTCTAGAAGGCGCTCTTCAAATCAATTAAGAGCTGGCCATCCGAGGAGGAGGACAAGGGTCTGCACGCCGCCAAGCCTGATTTCGAGGTACGATACACCCTAGCTTGGTTGGTTTTATTACACAGAAGATTCATAAACTCTTATCCGATCTATCTGTGCAGAGATGGCTGAAGAAAGCCGTCAACATCAGCAGTCCGGTGCCTCAGCCCAAAGACGAGAGGACCGGGCTGTTAGCCAAAATGCTCGTGGTGAAGCCTTACGAGGCTCCCACGAAGAAAGAGAAGAAGAAGAAACCAGGCCAGGCTGACCTCCGCATCAGGAACCAGCCTGATGCCGCATCCGAGGACACCCGTGCCTCCTCAAATCAGGAGGAGGCTGAGGAGGAGGAAGAGGAATAAGAGGAGGAGGACGAGGAGCCTTCGGACGCCCGTGCCAGGAAAAGAGCGGCATCTTCAGACGCCCCAGAGCAGGTCCCTACTCCGTCCCACAAGAGGGCGCGGGAGACGCGGGTGGCCCTGTCCGACAATAATTCGGACTCGGGCACCACATCCGAAGACCCCAAGGAGGTTCCACGAAGGAGCCTACGGTTCAATCCTCCCAAGAAAGTTAGAATCGTAAGACCCTCCTGTTCATTACGAATTGATTTAGAGTTTGCGAACACACAGGTTATTGGCCTTGCAACCCCCTGCGCGTTGTCCCCACTGGGGTGATATCGGACGGGGAGACTTTGCCCGCCGAACTAGCGGAGAGTGGGGAGGCCTCGCATCCCACCACTCCAGGCGCTATGAAGGACGCCGTGGAGGTGTCATCCCAGCCTACCCGAATGGAGGCAGACACCGGGGGCGAGGGAGATCATACCATGGCCAAGGCTAATGCTTCGGCCACTGAACACCGGGGGGAGACACCCCGTCCAGAATCGAGGAGGACAGGCGAGCAGGCACTCAGTCCCCTCTGAGAACATCTCCAGAGCGCACTATGCCTCCGGAGGCACCGGTTCAATCCCCGGTGCGTGATCGGGGAATCCGATCATCACCGGCACCACCGCCCAATAGGTGGTCGGCCATGGAGGAGGCTCTATCGAGCGCCTCCATCCCCGAGGATCACCACACCCTTATGGGTGCGGAACTACAGAGCATCCAGTCCGTTGACAATGGACTAAAGGAGGCCTTCAAAGGTCTCCTTGTTGGTTTTCAAATAAGTCACCCGATACTTTGCAAAGATTTTATTTATTCGCATTTTATACATGGCAGCCCCCTAGCCCTAGGTGAGGTGAAAAAGCTCACCTAGGGGTCACATTTGAATCCAATGCCGAACTAGATGCACTTTAAGTGTCCAGAATGTGAGAATAACTCGACATATGATCGAATTGTTTATAAATCAGGAATTGAGATCCCATGTAATGTATTAACTGTGTGTGTAATGCAGGCTTCGTCATCGGCGGTGGCCATAAATGGCGCCGAGCTAGAGGAGCTAAATCGGAAGTTGAAGCGCTCCGAAGACGAAGTTGAGGCCCTTAACTGAAGGCTCGACGAGGCTCAAGGTATGTCGAAACAGAATCTGAATGCCTTCGTCTAAGTTTTGTAGTCCAAATGTTGTCAATGCAGATTCTTTATATTTGTGTACTACACGTGCAGCCTCGGCGAAGGAGGTGGAGAGGCTCAAGGCTGAGCTCCAGCGCGCGAAGGACGAGACGACCGCCAAGAGGGCGGCCGCTAAGGAAACGGCTATTGCCCTTTCCGCCATGCGGGCCGCTAGTGGCAAGCATGAAGCTCGTGTGGCGGAGGTCCAGCAGGAGCTCAAGGATGCCAGCGAGAGATGCGAGGCCTTGGAGCAGAAGAATAAGGCGAGCTCGGCCGAACTGTCCACTATGAAAACCGACCTCCAAAAGGAGCGGATGGACAAACGGTTCTACAAGGAGCAAGTGTGTGAGGCCATGGAAATAGCAAATGGTAAGCCATACTCACTAAAGTGCGTATTCGGGGATAGCTAATTCACATTGCTTACCCGGGTGTGGCGATCCTCAGGCGCATCAGCCGACAAACAAAAGAGCATGGCGGACGCCAATCAGCTGTTCGCCTCGTGGGGAGAAGGAGATGAAGCTCAGTTGTACGGGGCACAGTTTGGAGCCCCGGAGCGCTCTCCTCTTCTGGTGGAGCAGCTGAAACAACTGATGGAGCTACACCAGATGGCGGAGCCGGTCATGAAGGATCTTTGCATTGGCTTATGGCCCGGCGAGCCACTACTAGGCAGGTACTTCAGCCTGGTGTAGAGATTGATCGCTGCTACGCCCCGCCTCGACACCGTCAAGCGCTCCTCCTGCATCGAAGGAGTCCGGATGGCCCTTGCCAAGGCCAAAGTGCACTGGCCGAGGCTAAATCCGATGAGGGTAGCCACCGACCCACCGCCACCCGAAAAGAGCATCAACGCCCTAAGTTGTACTTCAATGGAGTGATGGAGAGTGCTCGGTTGATAGCGTCACAGTGTTCGGGTGATAAATTATTTGAATGAGCTTGTAACGTGTCCGAAGACTTGTGTTAACTTTTAATAGTATTACTATTTGCTCCTGTATGGTTTGGCATTCCTTTATAACTCCTATGTGGCTATTTAATACTGAAAGATGTGAGTCGTCGGCTTCAGCCCCCACTTAGATACTACAAGGGGTGTCTATGCCAATGTACTATGTCCCTTAGCCGTATTATCGGAACCCGAAGGCGATACAGTGCGGTATACTAGCCAATTAGACTATAGTGCTTTATTTCTTTCACTTAGCCGTAGGGGCGCGAAAAGGACTACAGGGAGCGTACGATTAGCCACCCAAGTGTTGTGATGTTCGGACGAACCGTGGATGAAGCCGGTATCACAATGTCTGCACAAAAGGCAAGTTCCTCGTATAACAAAGAATAACCGCGTACGAGGGTTGAAGTATAACACTTCCAGCTCGGGGTTCACAGATCGGATCGCACATACTATGACAGTCTGTGTTCGGCTTTCTCCCCTAAGGTGCTTGACCAGACTATGTGGAAGCACAAGCGCAGGGGTGCTCCCTTTTCCCTTTTGGACGAACGAGCGGAACGTGAAGGGGCAACCCAACTTATTGACCAAAGACATAGTTTGGAACCGATGCATATAAAGCGAACGCCGAGACGCCGAACATATGATAAATAAGGCAATTTGTGTTTGAACGCGAGACCCTGGTCTACTTGTCGGTTACCTTGCGTCATACCGAACAGGTTCACAAGAAGAGGGAGAAAGAAAAAATATGCACCGAAAACCGGACAAATGAGGTGAACTTGCACCACGCAATTTGTCATTTTCTCAATAACTTTTATAACTCGGACGAAGCACTGTTTATAGGTATGCGAAAGAAAATAAGAAATAAAATCATACAAGAGTTGTTGTACCAGGGATTCTCAATTGGTAACATGACGTCCTCAATATGCCCCCTTGCTAGTTGACTCCTGCTCTCAGATGCACCTTGATGGGTGTTAGTGTTCCGCGGGCGGATTTTGCTATCAAAATCTTGAGAGGCCACCGAATTGTAGGTGAGCTTTATGCCATAGGTAGGCTCTTAGGAGTGCCTGCATTTTGTCTGAAGACGAGTTGATGGTACTAGGTTGGGCTAGCCGAACACCCATCTTTATTTCCCCACCGCTTCCAATGGAATCTTAAGTGCGAAGTTGTGCCTCCTCGACACATACTTTGCTGGTCCTGAGGTTGTGCGGTGAGGGCAAGTCCCTATAGAGGGGAGGAGGAAGGATCTGAGTTTCCGGTATGAAGCCGAACTCGCTTCCCAACCTTGTGTGCCTTTATGGCGGATGTCAAAACTTGCCGATCTTCTTTTTAGCTAAATTCAGCTGCTAGGGCCAATGCATGTTCCTCAGTTCTAAGGGAGCGCTCCATATTTCCATTGAAAGTAATGACACCCTTTGGGCCCGGTATTTTTAGCTTGAGGTATGCGTAGTGTGGAACTGCGTTGAAACGAGCGAACGCTGTCCGCTCAAGCAGCGCGTGATAGCCATTGCGGAAGGGCACAACGTCGAAGATCAAATCTTTGCTGCGGAAGTTATTGGGCGAGCTGAACACAACTTCTAGAGTTACAGAGTCCGTGCATCGGGCCTCAACACCTGGGATCACTCCTTTGAAGGTAGTGCTGCTGGGTTTAATTCTTGACGGATCTATGCCCATCTTTTTCATCGTATCTTAGTAAATCTGGTTGAGGCTACTTCCTCCGTCCATTAGGACTTCTATGAGGTGATACCCATCTATAATGGGGTCTAGGACGAGGTCCACCAAACCCCCATGGCGGATACTGGTCGGACGATCATGCCAATCAAAGGTGATCGGGTATGCCGACCATGGGTTGTACTTCGGGGCTATGGGTCAACAGCATAGACCTCTCAAAGGGCGCTCTTCCTCTCCTTCTTGGGTATATGGGTGGTGTATATAATGCTCAATGTTGTGACTTTGGGAGGGAATTTCTTCTGTTTGCCTCCAATTGGACCCCAAGGCTCATCCTCGTGCTCGCTGCAAGAGCTTTTGCCTTGGTCTTCAGGTGGTATCTTGCCGGACTGTTTAAACACCTAGCAGTTCTGGTGTGTGTGGTTGGCGGGCTTTTCCGAAGTCCCATGGATTTGGCAAGTCCTTTTCATGATTTTCTCGAGCTGAGTGGGTCCGTTGCGATTGCCTTTAGGAGGCTTCTTTCGCTGCCCAGGTCGGGAGTTACGGATCCGGCGTTTATAGTTGTATCATCGCCATTGCTATTGTTGTGCCGACGCTTATTCTTATTGTGCTTTGGCTTTGAATTGCCGTCCAGGGCTTCAGGTGCGACAGGATCTTCTGAATTGTGGCTGTGTCTAGCTAGCCAATTGTCTTTTCCCATGTAAAAGCGGGTCATGAGGGATGTAAGGGTGGACATAGTCCAAGGTTTGTCCTGGCCTAGCTGACGGGCAAGACATTCGTCTCGAATATTGTGCTGGAAGGAGGCTATGACCTCAGCATCCGGACAGCCGACGATTTGGTTCTTCTTAGTCAAGAACCCATTCCAAACTGCCGAGCAGACTCGCCGGGCTTCTGGATGATGTTGAGATCGGAAGTCTCTGGCGGGCGAAAATAGGTTCCCTAGACGTTAGATGGAATGCATCTTCCAGGTCTTCCTGGCATCCAATGGAGTTTTCGGGGAGGCTGTTTAACAAGTGCTGAGCTGGCCCCTTAAGCTTAATAAGGAGGTATTTGATGGCATGGAGATCGTCTCCTTGCGCCATGTGGATATGGAGAAGGAAGTCCTCGATCCATACAGTTAGGTCGGTGGTCCGTCGTACTGTTCTATATTCACGGGTTTAAACCCTCCAGGGAACTGATGCCGTATTACCTCATCTGTGAAGCATAGTGGGTGAGCGGCGCCTCTGACCCGTGCTATGTCTCGCCTGTATTCAGCGTCTATATGGGGCAGGTTGTATTCCCGGACTCTGTTGTTTTGGTCGAACCATGGTCTGTATCCGCTGCGTCTATCGGGCGAGTACTCTCTCGATCCATAAATGCACCTAGTGCGGCCTGTACTACGATCCAGGTCATCTCGTAGGTCGAACCTGTCATTGGGTTCTAATGGCTCCTTGCCCCGTCTTCGGGGCACTGCCGGAATATAACCGACGACGTCAGCCGTCCTGTCCCGACCATGAGGGGGGCGGTCCGGCTTGTCGTATGGAGTACGGTCTGGAGATGGAGTATCAGTAAGTTTATCATCGAACTGCGACAACAGCCTTCTCCGAGGGTAGCTTTTGGGCTAGTTTGACAGACCAGTACCGTATACTTCCTCGGCTAAGAGGACTTTTGTCCGTCGATCATTGAGGCCGGCCTGCTAGGCTTTGAGTTGCCGTTCCTTAGCCTTTAGGCTGCGGGCCGTTGCTATGAGGCGCTGCCTAATTACTTCCTGATCTTCGAGGTTATCAGGGATGTAAAAGTCATCGGCTTCCGGTATATCTTCCTCCTCAATGGGGGAAGGTACTCATTGCCTTCAGGGTCGTTGACGTTATCGGGGTTGTTTTCGACCTCAGGCCTTTCAAGACCCTCAAACGGGTGCTCGGGGATATCGGGATTGTCATGATCAGCGGGGGCATTACCATCCCCATTGCTGATAATAGCTCTTCTTCCCTTTTTGCTTTTGGACCGCTTGTGCAATTTCTAACACCTTGATGGCGCATCGCCCGATTTGTCGTCGTCGTTGTGCGGCGTGTTGTCGCGATTGGTGGAAGGAGTATCCACCATGTAGACGTCGTATGTAGAAGTGGTGGTCCACCCCCCGGAGTTGACGGGGGTGGGAGCATGGTCCTCTTCATCCATGTATTCTGCCTCCTCTGGGGCATAGTCCAGCATGTCGGTTAAATCTTCGATGGTGGCTATCAAGTGGGTGGTGGGTGGATCGAAAAATTCATCCCTGCCCGCACCATAAGCGAACCAATCTTAGGTCAGGGCTGAATCATCGGTGATCTTCATCGACAAGAATCGATGCAGGGCCTCGTCGACTGTTGAGGGCCCGATCGAATCCAGCTATTTGGAATTCGTGGAGTTAACCTCCATGCTTTCTAGACATGGGGAGTGTTCGGAAAGAACATGTGTCCGGTCATCTAGCTTAATGGCCGGACCAGGATAAGAGATCGGCTCATCGCCATGGGTGACCCCATCTGCATGTCCGAAGAAGGGGCTCAAGGTTAAGGCCTCTGAGTCCTCGGAGGGTACAGGTGAAGCTGCAAGCCCGATAATTTAAGTCACCCCAAGAGTTGACGGAAAACTCTAAGTTTCCAAATCTGACCTCTCGATCGGGGGCGAAGTTCTCAACGTGGCCTAGATGGCCAGCAGAATCAACGTGTAGCACAACGCTGCCGAAGGCGAAGATCTCTCCGAGGAAAAAAATGTCCATGTTGTGGACCTCCTTGTTGATGACGAGGCAAGGCGTCGATTCAATCTTGTTCACAGAGGAACTCTCAATGAAAGCGCCAATGTCGGTGTCAAAACCGGCGGATCTCGGGTAGGGGGTCCCGAACTATGAGACTAGAATCGACGGTAACAGGAGCTGAAGGGGACACGAGTTTACCCAGGTTCCGTCCCTCCTATGGAGGTAATACCCTACATCCTTCTTGGTTGTATTGATGATGTGAGGGGTTACAAAGTTGATCTATGTTGAGATCGTATAGCTAACCCTAGATGAGTTGTTCTGCCTCTATACCCTAAAATCCTCCGGCTTATATAGATGCCGAGGATGCCTACGGTTTACACATGGTCGGTTACATGCCGAAGAGATAAACATGCCTAATTACAACATTAGACGTGGAGCGCAAGCCGTGCTTCCCGAAGCTTCCATCATGGAGACCGGGCCTTCAAATCTTCCAGTGTATGGTAAGTAACCCCCATAGTCCGGCCCATAACAATAGGTCGGCTATCCGAGGACCCCCTAATCCAGGACTCCCTCAAAGGGTTCCTTGAAAACAATTTTCTCACCCTTAAGATCTAATTTTTTTAAAGATTTCTGCTCCTTTGATGTAGGGATCCTTGATATTTGAGACTAAACCACTTGAGGTTTCTCCCCCTACATCATTGGAATGATTGAGCTGACCATAGGACAAAGCAGACAAAATGCATAGGGTCGGTGGCTCCGAGGCAAAAGGTGTTGGCAGCACCGATACGTGATTTTGTAGTTTGACTGCAATATTGGTGACCGAGTTGTTGGGATCGGAGACTCCAAGATGCACAACAGAAACTTGTAAAAATGATTTTTGGCTATTTTGTCAAATGCAGTTTTTCAGAAGGTCTCAGAAAAAGTTACACAGATTTATAATGACTTTTTTCAAAAAGACTTGCAACAAAAATTTTGAAACATTTGTAAAGAATTTTCATCTAGGTTAGAGTTGAATGGAAATGTCAATGAGCAACAAAACATAAAATCTTCATTCAATTCTTATAGCTAGATGATGGAAAGTGACTAAATCACCTATACTAGAGTATATTGACTTAAGGAGTCAAGCAAGAATACTTGATCATAGGTCATACTCATCATTAAGCTCGAAATGGGGTTACCATTTTTTGTTTAAGCATTTTGATGCCTTCATATCACTTGAGTTGCTTTATGTCATGACTTGGAGTAAAGCTATATCAAGGATATGAGTACATAACTTTGAGTGATGTTGATGACGTGGCTTGTAGGTGAACTTGATGGGGATGCTCAAGGTTGATGAAGATCATCATGAGTTGGGCACAATCCTTTTTGTTTTGGTTCACTTATCACCTACATAGGTTAGTCACACAAGGGAGAACATGATATATTCAAATGACATGACATCGATTGTAAGTTGATTCCAATTGAGAAATCCAAATACATGTCAAGGATATGTTTTGTTGTCTTCTTCCTTTCATCACCAAATAGGGGTGTGGATACTTGGTCTTGACAAGATTGCCTAAGATATGAGTTGATTGCATCTTGTGGAGTTTTGCTCTTCCAAGTACCTACATAAGCTTAAGAAGCAATACAAGGGAGCATAGAACTCCAAGATGGATGATATTGATGGTAATAATTGCATGGAATGGTTAAGTAAGCCCATCCCCTTGCATGCATCCAAGTGAGCTTAGCTCAAGTTTGAAGAATCAATGATGTTCAACTCCCTCCCCAAGTGACAAAACACTTTTTCATCAAGTGGCTTAGTAAATATATCGGCCAATTGCTTGTTTGTTCGAACATGCTTAAGATTAATGTCTCCTTTGGCAACATGATCACGAATGAAATGATGTCAAACTTGAATATTCTTAGTTCGAGAACGTTTTTTGACAGGTTAAAACAGCAGGAGAGCCTCCTACTGTTGCTATATTAAATGGTGGTTGTTACAAGAGATTACAAATCCATGCAACAACAGCAAGGATCAGGTAGTGAGGGTACTGAGCCAGTTACAAGTGGATAGTTGGAAGAAACCTATCTATAAAGGTAGATTTGTCAGTTTTGTGTCTAAATTTTAGGATTTCCAAATCTGCTTTCAACCTCCTAACCCAGTCCTGTTGTGTTGCCACCACACCATCAAACACCTCTCAGTTGCGTTGTTTACAGATGTTCCATGTGGCCAATATGCAGATTTCCTTCAACAGTTGTTTGGGCCATCTAATCTCCATGACATCCAATCTTGCCTGCACCTCTAGGGTCGTGTCCCATGTGATTCCAAGTTTTTCCCAACAGGTGGTTACGAATGCACATTGGAAGAATAGATGTTCATTAGTTTCCAACACATTTTCATTACATAGCACATAGGTGTGATCATCTCCTATCGCAAAATGCTTCCTTTCTAATAAATCTCTCGTGTTGAGCCTATCCAGCCTTTGCAGCCAACTGAAAACCTTATGTCTGAGGATGCATTTTGACTTCCATATACTCGTCAGGTATTCTGGCGCCTGCACATGTCTGAAAAGATATCAGTAGAAATTCTTGGGTTTAAATTGTACCTCTCCCCAACAGTAGATCCACTCATTAGCTATTAAAGGGTTTAGTGTTATCATGTTTATGGTGAGCATCAGGTCATCTAGTTCTAGTCGTGCTTCACGTGATAGTGGTAACTGGAAGTTTCAAGCAGGATCCGTGTCCATCTTGATTGAGCAAGAGATACATCCTCATTTGTTGCATAAGAGAATAAGTGTTCATGGGATTCTGCTAACACCTGCTCATTATGCCACTGGTCTTTCCAAAGTAGGATGGTATCACCCGAATTCGAAATGCAGGTTGTAATCCCCCAGAAGATGTGTGAATGGGACAGGATATCTTTCCACCAAAAGGATCCACAAATTGGCAACGCATGTGGTGGTGTCATGTCATAATATGCATTCCAAACAACATACCCAGGGTGTATCCACCTTACGATGGAATTTATGGAGAAATTTCAGCAGTAGAGCCTTGTTCTGTATTCTTAAGTCTATGACACCCAGGCCTCCTTTGTCCTTTGGTCTGCAAACTAGGTCCCAAGCTGTCAAGGAGTGTGTTTTAGCATCCCTGTCTGAAACTTTCCTCCATAGACAATGTCCCCGAGCTCTATCAAAGATATCAATGATTTTGAGAGGCAGTTTTAGCACACACATCGCAAATGAGAAAAGTGATGACATGGCTAAATTAATGAGCTGCACTCCACTACTGGAATCAGCAAATTTGCCGTCAGCCGGTTATTTGCCATCAGCTGGCAGACGACAAAGAAGCTCTTTGCCATCAGTTTATAGAAAACGGATGGCAAACAACTAGCTGACGGCAAAGAACCTCTTTGCCATCAGCCACTTCTTTGTCGTCTACTAGCGGATGGCAAAGGATATTTGCTGTCCGCTAGCGGACGGCAAATAGGTAGGTGGGCCCACTGACGAGAACCAGCTAACGGCCAGATTCTTTGCCGTCTGCTAGCGGATGGAAAAGCTTCTTTGCAGTCCGCTAGCAGACGGCAAAGAATCTAGCCCTAATAAACACCGTGACCTCCTCTATCTCTCTCTTCTCTCTCTGGCTCTCTCTCCTCCCCGAACCCCCACCACCGCCCGCCGCCGCCCCTGCCACCCCGACCTTCACACCCACCGACCGCCGCCCCTACCGGCCGCACCGCTCCCGCCGGCCGCCGCTCCCGACCCCCACCGCCCCTACCGCCGCTCCGCCGCTCGTCGCCGCCCCTGCCACCCCCGGCCCCCACACCCGTGAGCCGCTGCACCCGCCCCCCCCACCGAACCCACCGGCCGCTGCCACCGACCCCCATCGCCCCTGCTGCCGCCCCTGCCGCACCCGCCGGT
This sequence comes from Hordeum marinum, assembly GCA_022496015.1. Classification (NCBI taxonomy): domain Eukaryota; kingdom Viridiplantae; phylum Streptophyta; class Magnoliopsida; order Poales; family Poaceae; genus Hordeum; species Hordeum marinum. The sequence continues at coordinate 158,376,188 of CM039672.1, read as the reverse complement.
CAACGCCGCTGCTGCCCCCGACCCCCCCCCCCCCCGCCCGAGCCCCACCGTGAGGCAGGACGCGGCGCCGACCCCTCCCTACGGTCCCCTCCTCCACCGGACCCGTCCTCCCTAAGGTGAGCTTCTTCTCCTTTTTTTGTTTTTTAGGTTTAGGTTTAGTTTAGTTTAGATTTAGTTTAGGTTTTGGTTTAGGTTTTGGTTTAGTTTAGGTTTAGTTTAGATTAGATTTAGTTTAGGTTTCGTTTAGAAGAAGAAGATCAGGAGAAGAGGAGAAGAAGAAGAAGAAGAAGAAGAAGAACAAGAAGAAGAAGAGGAAGAAGAAGAAGAAGAAGAAGAAGAGAACAACCCTTGATCCCCGACGCCACTAACTGCCAACCTCTGACGCCACCGACCCTTGAGGCCACTGGCCCCCAACCCCTGACGCCACCGACCCCCAACGCCGCGGACACCCAACCCCGACCGCTGACCACCGACGCCATCGCCCCCTGACCACCGACACCACCGACCCCCGACCACCAACACCACCGACCCCCGACCGTCGACGGCATCGCCCCCGACCACCGACACCATCAACCCCCCACCATTGACGCCATCGACCCCCGACCACCAATGCCACTGACCCTCGACTCCAGACACCACCGATCCACGACCGCCGATGCCACTGACCCTTGATGACACTGTCTCCCGATGCCACTGACCCCCGACACCTGTTCTGCCTCCTATTGACCAAAAAGGTGTTCTTTGGCATTCGGGAGGCCAAGGAGGTCATAGTTTTGTAAATTAAGAGCTAGGTCACATATTTTCCTATTTTGTAAAAACATCATATTTTGTGTTGATCAGGTGAATTTCAATGTGCAGTTGTTCGACGACCTCCCCGTGCATTTGACGAGATCCCCTATTGTGTTCGTTGGTGAGCAGAAATGAAATCTTCTCCCCCGACACCCTTATTTTTTTGCTCTGTTCCGGTCTTCATGCCGATGAAACTTGCTAGCTATAGGTGTCTTCAATCATCAGTATGCATGACCACTATGCATCTCCCGTTCGAAAGGGTTACATCTTTAAATATGCATTCATTAGCATATTTATAACCGTGATTCTTCCGAATTCTCCAACGTTATCCATGGACAACCCGAGTATGTGTAGATCGGGTTCGTTTTCCCATATGCTCTTCTCCAGATCCGATGCAGAATTTCGTCAGTGCCTCCCGGTTGTTCTCCGGGTACACATCCTCTCCGCTTATTGTCGAGACGTGTATCAGGAGAATAGTGGGGAGGTGCTGCCGAAATTGTGCATCGGATCCTAAGCCGAGCATGGGAAAACACACCCAATCTACACATACTCGGGTGGGATTAGGACCTATCTTTACCTACTAGCGTCTAGGTTGCATCGACGTAATAAAATTGACAAACTCTATTAACTGATGAATATGGTTTGCTAAATTATGTATATATTTTTTGTGTGTCCAGTAGCTAGGCAAGGTGAGCGATCGTGGGTGGATGTACACCGATCCCACTAGTCAGAAAGACATGACCCGTGAATTGATAACAAAAACCAAGGAGTTTGTGAGTGTCGCATTTGCAAATGGACAAAAAACAACCTGGTGCCCTTGTGTTGATTGCGACAACTTTAAGAAGAAGTTAGAATTTGAAATGATCAAACACCTACAGAAGTTGGGTTTTATGCCAAATTATATGGTCTGGACATTTCATGGTGAGTCTGCCCAACGTGCCAGAGCTAAGGTGGTTCGTCGTCGCACCAACGAGCATGGTACCGGGATCGAAGACATGATGCAAGACTTTGATGATGCTCGGGATTCAGACAATGAGATGGAGGAATCTGCAAAGGCCTTTTATGAAATGTTGGAGTCTTCAAAACGTCCTCTCCATGAGCACACTGAGCTTTGTCAGTTGGATGCCATCGCGCAAGTAATGGCTCTGAAGGCTCAGTTCAACATGGGCGGAGAATGCTACGACGTGATGATGACACTATTTGGACGCTTTCTACCCACAGGCCATGTATTACCAGCAAACTTGTACCAGTCGGACAAAATCCTACATGCGCTTTAGATGCCCTATGAGAAGATAGATGCCTGTGAGAATGGATGTGCCTTATTTAGGCTTGAGTATGCGGGCTTTAACTATTGCCCCATTTGCAATGCTTCCAGGTATGTTCTGGTAGACAACAGTATGGGTGAGAAGATTCAGACCAAAATCCCCATCAATGTTCTTCGGTATCTACCAATCATACCAAGACTTCAACGTATTTTCCTGGTCGAAGAGACAGGCAAATAGATGACTTGGCATAATTTGGGCAAAAGAACAGAACTAGATGCAAATGGGAATCCGATGTTGGGACACACTTTAGACGCTTTTGCGTGGACGCACTTCGGTGCATTACATAAGGATAAAGTGGCAGATCCAAGGCATCCTCGAGTTGCCATCAGCACAGATGGGTTCAATGTATATGGTATGATGGCAGCACAATACAGTTCTTGGCCTGTATTTGTCAGTCCACTCAATCTCCCCCCGGAGAGATTATGAAAAGAAAGAACATTTTCCTGACGTTGATAATTCCAGGGCCCAAATATCCGGGGAATATTATGAGTGTGTACATGCAACCGCTTAAGGATGAATTGCAAGAAGCCTGGGATAATGGGATCAAGACATACGACACCGCTGCCAAAAAGAACTTCAAAATGCATGTGTGGTACATGTACTCGTCGCATGACTTGCCGGCGTATGCGCTATTCATTGGCTGGTGTGTGCATGGAAGGTTTCCGTGCCCCACATGCAAGGAAACTCTTGAGTTCCGTTGGCTGCAGGCGGGTTGCAAGTTTTCTTGCTTTGACATGCATAGACAGTTCCTGGATCCTGACCATAAGTTCAGAAAAGACAAGAAGAATTTGATGAAAGGTAGAGTTGTCAAAAACACTGCACCACCTACGTTGTGAGGCCAAAAGATCCTATATTAGATAAACGCTCTCGAGTCGGATCCAGATCGTCCAGGGTATTTCAAAGGGTATAATACGAAACACGCCTGGACTCACAAGATATGTTTGTGGGATCTGCCTTACTTTAAAGACCTCCTTTGCCCACACAACATCGACATGATGCACATTGAAAACAATATCATGGAGGCCCTTTTTGGTACATTGTTCGGCATAGAGGGGAAGTTGAAGGATAATCCTAAGGCTTGAGTCGATCAGGAGGCTCTATGTGATAGACCGTTACAAAACATTCGACAACCAAAAGGAAACAAGAACTGGAGGAAGCCGAAGGCATGGTTCAATCTTGGAAGGCTAGCTATGAGGGAAATGATCTTGTGGGTGAAAATGCAGGTGATATTCCTCGATGGGTATGTAGCGAATCTAAAGAGGTGAGCGAGTCTTGACAAATTGAAAATATTTGGTCTCAAGATTCATGACTGGCACATATGGCTTGAGCGGGTAATGCCGGTGATGTTGCATGGCTTTATCCCTGAGGATGAATGGCTAGTACTGCCAGAGCTGAGCTATTTCTTCCATGCTCTTTGTGAGAAATAACTATCGCCTGACGTGCTAGACGAACTGGAAGAGTTGGTGCCGGAGTTGATCTGCAAGTTAGTAAAGATCTTTCCACCGGGCTTCTTTAATCCAATGCAGCATTTGATTTTGCATCTCCGGACCGAGGCAAGATAGGGGGGCGTGCAAAATCGTTGGTGCTTCGCAACTGAGAGGATGCAGAAGACACTTCGAGCAAAATGTAAAAATAAACATAGAGTTGAAGCATCGATGGCCGAGGCATTCATTACTGAGGAGGCGACAAACTTTGTGACAGCACACTACAAAGCCAAGAATCGTCATTTGCATTATCCGAAGCTTTGGTACAATGATGGCGACCGTGAAAAAGGTCGATCCAACCTCAACCTATTCAAAGGGAAGCTCGCACCAGCCGGTGCTTCGAAAGCAATAGCGTTGGATGTCAAAGAATGGCGGACCATTTTGTTGTATATCTTCAACAACCTAACAGAAGTGCGGCCGTAAATCGAGTAAGTTCTTAGTACATTGTTTCGCAACTTCTAATTCCTTTGAAATGCTCTTATTCTTGGATATGTGATACAGTCGATACGTCGCCAAATTCTCGGATGGAGCGGTGATCAAAAGGATTCCATCTAAGTGTATGAGCTTCTGGCAAAGCATGGAGGCAGCTATCCCGGTTTCATCTCTTGGTTCAAGCAAACGGTAATTTCCATTAGATGATTTCATTTCTTCGCCTAGTTTGCGGCTAATGCAACAATCCTTTCATATTAAACTTGTATGCTAATGCAGAGTCTATGGACTCTGAATTGAGACAAGTCGCTAATGGTTTTGACTATAAGGTTCGTTCATTTGACAAATACGACATCAACGGGTATCGCTTTCGTACTTTTGTCAAAGAGCTATCTATAGCCGAAAGAGATTCTACAAATTTTTGTGTCTCCACTATCGGCGAAGGAGGGGTCGAGTATTATGGAAGAGTTGAAGCAATTTATGAAACTACATTCTTTGGTGAAAACTCACCAAACGTCGTAGTATTCAAATGTTATTGGTTCAAGCCGAAGGAGACTAGAACGACTCATGAACATATAGGGCTAGTCGGAATCAAACAAAGCACCCATTTATATGTTCCCGATGTCTATATTATGGCTCAACAAGCGGCCCAAGTTTTCTATCTACCGTGGGCCTGCCAAACGGATCCAAATCTAAAAGGTTGGGATGTCATTTATGATGTGCCGCCACATTTTAGACCACCTCCCCTCAATGAAGATGATTATGAACCTCACATTAACCCAAACACATATGAAGGATAATTCTTCCAAGAAACACGTGTTTCCAAAAAATGTTTCAAGAACCGTTCTACTTCAACCCAGAACATTGAGGTCGACAACGACAGTAAATTCGACTTCACCCCTAAGCCGGAACAAGAAGAGACGAAAGAAGAAGTGGTTACTGCTGCGGATGACCTGTCAATGCTTGACCGATTACATAGAGGCCTTCCACATGTTGATGCATTTATTGATGATGCTGATGAGCACGTCATTACTAATAGTGATGATGATTATGCATTTATTGATCCCGGAGCATATATAGACGATGAAGATTAATATTAGTAATGTGAGGTATTCGATTATTATTATGTACATATATATTATTAATTAGTTCATGTTATTAGGTATTCAATTTTTTATATGTTTTACTAATTTCGTTCACACTTTGTCATTGCAGGTGTTGACAGATGGTGCGCACGGGTCAAGAGCGCTCTAAGCCTCCTTCCTCGGCGCGTGCTAGGAGGGGTGCTATTATTCCACCCCAGCAACTCCGGAGAGCGCTGGTACACAGTATGCAGACACCGGTGGGCGCTTCTTCTTCGACTGGGAGAGATCGGGGGAAGACGAAGAGAGGTGCTAGAAGTAGGAAGGCTGTTGCGCCTACCTCGCCGCCACCCCCAGCTGATTCTCCTGACCATAGGAGTGCTCCGTCTCAGGTGGACCCGTCTGACTTGGACCCGTCTTGGACGCCGGTCCCTGATCCTCGGGTCGACGAGCCTCGGGTCACCGAGCCTTCATCCCAGGAGACTCCGGCCCCAGAGTCTTCGTCCCAGGAGACTCGGGTCCCAGAGTCTTTGTCCCACGTGACTCCGGAGGCTAGTGGCCATGCTGATGGTGGCGAGGACAACTTGTCTGAGGACACCTATAGCGAGGGTGAGCTGGTTGAGGAGGGCAAGAAGGTCTAGTAGCATGGTTGTACAAAGCTCCCGCCCGTGCCGACGACCCGCGATCAGAGGTGGTTGATTGAGCCTAATGCGGAGAAGTCAGTGCATTTACTCTTTTTTAACCTTTTGCCTTCATGTTTCTTCAAATTAATATCTAATGTGTTGGCCTTGTCATACTGCAGGGGTTGGAAACACGAGCGTGGTGTCTGCAGGCCCAACTAGGTCCTTGGTGTGCTTCTCCGGCACCACTTCCCGGGGAAGGTCCAGTTGCCCAGTGAAGGTGAGGTTCCACAGGTAGCACTGACCTGGGAGCTGTACATGGCTGCCCCGGCCCCACCGGAGGAGAGGGTCGACGGTGTCTTGTGTGAGACGGTAGCTCACATTGTGATCCATCGGTTTTGGGTAATTTCTCCTCTACAGAATTAAAAATCAACAACACCTAGTGATTGTACTAATCAGTGTTGTCTTGTTTGATTGCAGACCTTCTACAGGTGTCTTGAGGAACATGAGGCGAAAGCGGCTATTGTTCTCGTAGCCAACTACAAGCGCCTATTTCAGAACTTACGGCACGATCTCGGGTGCAGGCTATTTGAGACTACTACTACGCCTCAACTAACATTAAGAGGGCCAAGAAGAAGTGCCGCAAAAATTATCTGAGTAAGGAGAAGTTAATGAAGGTAATTATCTACTCTTAAGGCCTTGTACTTAGTTTCCTTGATTTGATTCGTAGGCGTAGCGCTGAAATTTCTCTTGTCTAACTAAGGTGCACCCGAGATGGTGTGAGGATAGGATGGACTGTTGGGAGGCATTGGTGGATGAGTGGTGCTCTCCCAAATGGCTATCCGACCACAACAAGACCAAGGATAAGCATAACCAAATGAAAGGTGTGCCACACCATCAAGGGAGCTCCAACCTGTTTGAGTATGGGGATCACTGGGTATGTGGTTTGCTTCATGATTCATGCAATTTCATTCTTCATGCTAGCTTGAGCCCTTAACTAATATTTTGTTCCTCTCTTTTAGGTGCGAGAAAAAAAGGAGTGCTACCTCTGTTCGACCTCTATGCCATGGCCCATACTGCCTCGTACAAGAAGGCGAAGGCATTCTCTGAGGATGACCTCGATCATCCAGAGAGCTTCACCAACATCTCCTCCCACAACAATCTCGTGAGGTACAGAGATGACGGGAAGGCGAGGAAAGGGGATGACTTCAACCCGAGCCAGAGTTCTTTTGATCCAGAGCTCGTGATGATATCTGGTGGCGGGAGGCCCCATGGCTCGATAGCCATTGGGGATGGACTGATACGTTGTCCTAGAACTCTCCCGGAGATCAAGAAGCGCCAGACGAGGTCTGATCCTGATATAAGGCCTCGTCCACGGCCAATGGAGCTCGCCATTGAGTCTAGGGCCCAGGAGCTTCTGGCAGAGGCAAACAGGCAGTCGGCACAGAGGGAGAGGGACATGGAGGAGAGGACGGCTAGGCTGTTGGAGGAGGAGAAGAACCAGAACGATGCATCTCACCGGGCCCTATACAAGCTCCTCGTGGTAAGTTTCTCCTGCATATTAGCCAAATCATGCATGTAATGTTCGTTTCATCACTAACTAATATGAATGACTCGTGAAAATAAAATGTGCAGACCGTGTGCCAAAACAATGGTCAGACCCCTCCGTCGATGCCCCATATTGCTATAACACACACGGTGAGTTTCATTTGAATTGTCATTAGTTACTAGTATTCACATTTGAGTTGCATCATGCTAAGGAGACATTGCAAATGATCTTTGGTGCAGCGTGCCTCCCGACAAGCATCGACCGATCTTTCTGCGTCTTACGCAACCCCGACCGGTCCTTCTCCGGTCATTTTGTCATTTTGGAGCTAGGTAAGGTTATTTTGTCATTTTGGAGGAAAATAAACTAATGATATGACAGTTTGGTGCTAAACCAAGGTTGTCATGCCATTTTTACCTAAGTATGCTAAGTATGTCATAAATGAACTGAACAAGCTAAGTGTAGGTCATTTATGATCTAACCTAGGTAGTTATGCCATTTTGAGCTAACTAATCATACTTACTCATTTTGGAGGACAAAATGGCAAGTGTAGGTCATTTTAGAGCTATCCTAGTTATAATCGGTCATTTTGGAGGTAGGTAAGGTTATTTTGTCATTCTGGAGGAAAATAAGCTAAGTCTATGTCATTTTGGAGCTAAACCAAGGTTATCATGCAATTTTTTACCTAAGTATGCTTAGTATGTCATAAATGAACTAAAGAAGCTAAGTATAGGTCATTTTGGAGCTAAATTGGTCTTTTCTTAAGCTAAGTATGCATTTTTAAGCAAAAAAATTGGCAAAACTTACCATCATCACGGAGGTGAAGGACCGATCTGGTTTGCGCTAGGGTGAGACGAAGAAGAACCGATCGGGGTTGCGGCAGACGCAGAAGGATCGATCGATGCTTGTCAGGACGCACGCTGCACCAAAGATCATTTGCAATGCCTCCTTAGCATGATGCAACTCAAATGTGAATACTAGTAACTAATGTCCATTCAAATGAAACTCACCGTGTATGCTATAGCAATATGGGGCATCGACGAAGGGGTCTGGCCATTGTTCTGGCACACGGTCTGCACATTTTGTTTTCACAAGTCATTCATATTAATTAGTGATGAAACGAACATTACGTGCATGATTTGGCTAATATGCAGGACAAACTTACCACGACGAGCTCGTATAGGGCCCGGTGAGATGCTTCATTTCGGTTCCTCTCCTCCTCCAACAGCCTAGCCATCCTCTCCTCCTCCAACAGCCTAGCCATCCTCTCCTCCATGTCCCTCTCCCTCTTTGCCGCGTGCCTGTTTGCCTCCGCTAGAAGCTCCTGGGCCCTAGCCTCAATGGCGAGCTCCATTGTCCGTGGACAAGGCCTTATCTCAGGATCAGAGCTCGTCTGGTGCTTCTTGATCTCCGGGAGAGTTCTAGGACAACGTATCAGTCCATCCCCAATGGCTATCGAGCCATGGGGCCTCCCGCCACCAGACATCATCATGAGCTCTGGATCAAAAGGACTCTGGCTCATGTTGAAGTCCTCCCCTTTCCTCGCCTTCCCCTCATCTCTGTACCTCACGAGCTTGTTGTGGGAGGATATGTTGCTAAAGCTCTTTGGATGATCGAGGTCATCCTCAGAGAATGCCTTGGCCTTCTTGTACGAGGCAGTATGGGCCATGGCATAGAGGTCAAACAGAGGTGGCACCTCCTTCTTGTTTTCTCGCGCCTAAAAGAGAGGAACAAAATATTAGTTAAGGACTCAAGCTAGCATGAAGAATTAAATTGCATGAATCATGAAGCAAACCACATACCCAGTGCTCCCCGTACTCAAACAGGCTGGAGCTCCCTTGATGGTGTGGCACACCTTTCATTTGGGTACGCTTATCCTTGGCCTTGTTGTGGTCGGCTGGTCATTAGGGAGAGCACCACTCATCTACCAATGCCTCCCAATAGTCCATCCTATCCTCACACCATCTCGGGGGCACCTAAGTTAGACAAGATAAATTTTAGCGCTACGCATACGAATCAAATCAAGGAAACTAAGTACAAGGCCTTAAGAATAGATAATTACCTTCATTAACTTCTCCTTACTCAGATAATATTTTCAACACTTCTTCTTGGCCCTCTTAATGTTAGTCGAGGCGTAGTAGTCTCGAATAACCTGCACCCGAGCCTCGTGCCGTAAGTTCTGAAATAGGCGCTTGCACTCGTCTACCAGAACAACAGCCGGTTTCGCCTTGTGTTCCTCAAGACACTTGTAGAAGAAGAAGAAGAACAAGAAGAAGATAAATAAGAGGAGGGGAGAAAAAGAAAGAGAAGAAAAATTCTTCTTCTTCTTCTTCTAACTAGTCTTCTTCTTCTAGCCTTCTTCTTCTTCTTCTTCTTCTTCTTCTTCTAGCTAGTCTTCTTCTTCTAGCTAGTCTTCTTCTTCTAGTCTTCTTTTTCTTCTTCTTCTTATTGTTTTTCTAACTTTCTTCTTTCCCAATTTGCAGATTTGCTTTCGATGAGGAAGCTTGCGTTGATGGAGTCTACTCTTCTTCTTGTGCTTCCTTTTTGTTTTCATTTTGTAGGATGAACAATGTGAAACTTGCTACCTATATATGTATGTATCGATGAAACCATTGTATACTTGTTGTGGGATATGTTGGCTAGCTATATATGTTGCATATGAACTTTTCATTTGGTATGTATATATATGTGTGTTGGATGATCATATCTATATGGAAGGGATATGATTTGGTATCTATATGTGTTGTTATGCTTGTTGAAAGTATTTTCAAATCTGTGTATATATATGTGTGAAAGTTTGTGAAATTGAATGAATTTAAGCAAAATAGAAAAAATAGGGGTTGTGCAGGCTCTTTGTCGTCTGCTGGCAGACGGCAAAGAGCTTTGCCATCAGCCAGCGGACGGCAAAGCAGCCACGTGGCAGCTACCTGTGCAACCTGGGGTAGCACTAGGCTGGCCTATGTGGTTTCTTTGCCGTCCGCTGGCAGACGACAAAGAACCTTAGGTCTTTGCCATCTGCTAGCGGACGGCAAAGAAACCACGTAGGCCGGCAAAGAAACAGTTGCTTTGCCGTCCACTGGAAGATGGCAAAGATCCTTAGGTCTTTGCCCTCTGCGAGCGGACGACAAAGCACGTCGTTAACCCCTTAACGGCCGTAAGCTGCCACGTGTGCCGTCCATGGTCTTTGCCGTCAGTTGGCAGACGGCAAAGACCGATGGATCTTTGTAGTCAGCCAACAGACGGCAAATCGCCCTTTACCATAGCTTATTCAACCGGACGGTTGGCCGTCTGCTAGCCAACGACAAAGCCTTTGCCGTCCACCATGCATGCCTTTGCTGTCAGGGATGGCTGACGGCAAAGTTGTTGATTCCTGTAGTGCTCTTTCCCCATATGAAAGCCAAATTGCAGTGCTTGTTAATCTACACTCTATACTATCAACAAGCGGCATCAAATCCCTCACTGAAGGTCTTGTTATGCCCATCGGTACTCCTAGATATGTAAAGGGCATGGAACCCACCTGGCAGTCCAGTATTGAGGCCAGTTCCTCAGCTGTTTCTTGGTTGACATTGATGGGCATCAGCTATGATTTGGAGAAGTTAATCTTAAGCCCTGTGACATTAGCATACGCCTCCAACATTTTCTTAATGATTATGATCTCTGTACTTTTCGCAGGGAGGATCAGCAATGTATCATCATCATACCGTATTACAAGATAAAGCTTTGAAGCAGGTTGATCAATTGCTAATGATAGGTGTCCTTCAACCCATGCTTGATTGACCATTGATTGCAACAAATCAGCTGCTAAGACAAATAAAAGGGGGGAGAAAGGGTCACCTTGTCTAACTCCACGCTTGCATTGAAACTCTCTCCTTGGTACTCCATTCAGTAAAACACAAGATGATCCTGAATCCAATATCATTTTAACCCAGGAGCACCATTTGGCATCGAATCCTTTGCATCTCAGCATGTTAAGGATAAAAGATTGGTCCATTGTATCAAAGGCCTTTGCAAAATCTAACTTCAGGACCACAATTTCCTAACCAGACTACTTGCATTGGTGAAGGAATTCATAGGCCCACGCAAGACAATCCTGAATAGTTCGAGATATGATGAATCCATATTGGTTACGATGCACAATATTCAAGATACATTGTGGCAATCTCTCTGCTAATAGTTTTGTTAAGACTTTAAGAACATAGTTCAACAGTGATATTGGTCTGAAGTCATTAATAGTTTAAGGGGAGCTAGTATTGGGTATGAGAGTAATCAGGAAGGTATTCAGGCATTTAAGATCAATTGTCCCTTCCCAAAAATCCTGACAGAGTTGGTAGAAGTCTCCCTTAATGATCTCCCAACACACTTTTAGAAAAAGTCCATTAAATCCACCAGGGCCAGGTGCTCTATTTGAAGGTATGTTTTTGATAACCCTGTCTATTTCCTCATGAGTGAAGGGAGCAGACAATACTTCTAGACCCTCCACTCTTTGCACCAGATCCTGGAGTTCAAACTCAGCAAATGTGTCTGTGACCACACCCATTCTGTTTTGAAAACATTGAAAAAAGGAAGTAGCTTTTTCCTCTTGATTTTCAGTAGTCGTACCATCTGGCAATATCAGAGATTGGATGGTATTACGTCTGTACCTCTCAGTTGCCCTTGCCTAAAAATATGTAGTGTTATCTTCACCTTCGACCGCCCACCTGTAGGTGCATCGTTTCTTCCAATATGCACTTTGATATTCTAACAATTTCATCTAATGGTTTTTCAGAATAATCCTGAAGTTGGATTTGGGCAAGGATAGCTGACGAAGGTCTTCCAAACTATCCAAATGAAGTGGTTGTGTATTGCAATTTTCAATTAGGAGTTTCAGTGTAGAGAGTTTCTTACTCCACTACTTTAGTGCATACCTCAATCGTTTCAGTTTAGCAGAGATGCGAGTGGCACAGGAAACTTCTTTAATAGGTCTGTCCCAAGAATTCTTCATGGTCTCCATGAATCCCGGACATTGTGGCCAAAAGTTCTCAAATCTAAATAAGCTGCAACGTGGAATGGATGTCTGGATATTCATTACACATGTGGTATGATCACAAACCGGCTTTGCAAGGGGCTTCACCATTGTATTAGGATATTGTGAAGTCCACTCAGGAGTTGTAAAGAACCAATCCAATTGCTCTAGGAGTGGGTTGTCCTGCATATTACTCCAAGTATATTTTCTACCTTTTATTGGGATCTCAATCAGGGCCAAAGAACTAATAATTTCGTTCAACTTAATAATATCATCAATATTACCACCTGGGAGATTATGATTCTGTAGAGAACGAATGAAGTTAAAGTCTCCCATGAATACCCATAGATCATCAATTTTAATATTCAGACTCTCAAACCATGGGGTGAACTGTTGTCTTTCTGGGCCTGTACATGGGCCATATATATTTGTGAGTAGACACTATTGATTGGAGTGAACTGAGGTGAGTTTTATAGTTAGGGCAAAAGAGAACTGATGTAACACCACTCCGAAGAAATGGCTACTGCACCAAATAATGATAAGCCCACCTAAGGCTCCGAAAGAAGGAACAAATTCATATTTATCAAATCTGCAAGGGCAACATTTTCTTATGAAAGAGTGATCAAAAGTTTATTTTTGGTTTCCTGTAAGCAAATAATCGAGAAGTTTGATTTATCTATTTTGTTGCGCAAGGACAAACTTTTAGAGTCATCATTCATACCATGCATGTTCCAACACAAAATGTTCCAAGCAACATTCGACATCAAAGGAAATGGCAGGAACTAAGATAATTCAAAAAAGATAAAATGGATCACCCGGCCCACTAGGGAGCCATGTCCATGTCCTCCTGGGCCTCTTATTTGGGCCTGCATCTTGTGGGGACCCCGACTCATAAGTCGCGATCACCGAATGCACGTGTACAATGATCCCAGAGATCAATGCTCATTGAACACACAGAATCTGAATAACAAGAGTCTTACATCCATATTTAGCGTCTTACACCAATAACGACCATGAAGGTCAAGTCTTACATAGCTACGACCACGAGGGCCAAACACTTAAATAGAACAAGCAGCGGAAATCTTGGTCAAAAGCATGAACCCATGCCATCTGCCTTAACCTAGAGGCATTCTAACTGGGAAGCATCCTAGTTTGCATGTTTGTCTCCAACGAACTCTTCAACATACTCCCGTTCTTCCATGTCTGGCCAATTAAATAACCATTGGCAAGCAAATGAGTACTTTGAATGTACTCGTAAGCAACCCAAGTTGGGGAACAAGGTAATAATGATGCATGATATAGCACTAAGTAGGTAGTTTTGTGGAAAGCTAGTTTTAAATGCAATGATATGATCAAGTAACAAGTAAGCATGCATCAACTCTAGGTAGGTATCCGTATGAACAAGATAGAATTATCATCATAAGCAGGGGTTGAACACCTCGTGTTCAGTCATCATGCTAATTCATCGGACTTAGTTCAATTCCCATGCTAAGTCCTCGGACTTAGCTCATGTGACTTCTTTGTCTCCATCATATCCAACTCACACCAAGTTTTACAAAAACAACCGGACATAGTCTAAGCAGCACCACCCAACTATCCATGACCATGGACACGGCTATTCGAATAGTTTTACACTCTGCAGAGGTTGCACACTTTACCCACAAGACTCGGGGAACTTCCATGTCATCCATGACTCACGGTATATAAATACCCAAGTTAAGCACCCGAACAATGTATTTCCCCTAGCGATACAAGACAAAGACTCCACTCGATTCGTACCCAGCCCTCACGATGTACATCACACGAGCCTCGCTCTAATCATACCATCCATGAGGGGACCAACGGTGTGCCCGGTGCAGGTGAAGACAACGCATGATCTTACATACCGGTATGACCCCATATCGAGAGTGACCACACCACTCCCGCCACTAGTAATGCGGTCTCCTTGCCAGTACCAACCAACGTAATCAACAAAGCCCCGTCCCATAAGGGGTATCGTGGTTGCGCACGTAAGGTTGGGACGGTCGACAAATCTTAAATCTAATCCGTTTTCGAAAACACATTCTCAACTTGCTTAGGCACCCCACTTCTTTCTCAAGTGGTCACCCATCTTCTCATCATCTCCCTCGGGCATTAGTGGCACCCGTCGGCGTTTTCGAAAATTCTTCGAAATCTTTGTTTTCCTTCCCATCACCAAGCATAAAATCCCAACCCACTTGCATAGCATCTATTAGAATCCTAACTACTCCCACCTGCATAACCCTCATAAGTTGGTAGGGTCATGCACGATGCAAGTGTCAACGGAAAACTAACGGAGACATCCTACATAAGGGGAAACACCTCATCATGATCATTTCATCGAATCAACAAGTGCTATATGACATGCATGAAAAAGTTTCTTAACTTGGTCAAAGGGCTGCTTTCCTGGCTCAACAAAGTCTCCGAGGTCTTCAAAGTCTTCGGGTCAAACTTCTTCGTCAACCACACAATCCATCGTTGCGAAATAAAGCGATAAAAATAAGCAACACACAAAAATAGAGCACTCAAACTACTATAAAAATGTTAACCTACTCTGATACGTACTAAATTCCATCCTAAAAATATTCTCCTAGGGTTTTTTTGTGAAAAATATTTTGGAAACTAAATAACAGAGGCAAAAAGGTGCCTAAATATAGGTTTTAAAATAAATTAGTACTAAAAATATTTTCTACCATTTTACAAATGGCACAATTAAATTCTATGGATTGTTATAAGAATTTAGGTGAAATAATATTTGGATTTGGAATTAATTTGGGCTCCCGGGATTTTTGGAAATAAAAGAGAGAAAAGAAAAAGGAAAAACACATTGTGCCCCTCGGGCCAGAAGCACCGAGGCACAGCCGGCCCACAGGGGAACCGGCCCAGGCTGATGGTGCGCGTGGTAGCCGACGGGTTCGAACCCGACAGGAGGGCCCGCCTGTCATCTCCTACCTCACGTGCAGGGGCACGGGGAGGCTCACCAGAGGCGACTCAAGAGGCCGTTTGCCACGAGGGAGGCACAAGGGGGCTCAGGGAGGTTCCGCCATTCGCTTGGGCACGGTGGTGGTCGCCGAAGGGCCGGGGTTCGTCGGCGACGTGAATCCGCGGCGGAGATCTTTCGGGAAGAGGATGGTCCGGCCGCCCTGAGCTGCAAACGAAGCGGAGGGGAGGAGGGATCAGCCTAGGATGGAGAGGGAGGCACAGGGAAGAAGAATGGGCACTAGGGGCGCCGTATACCACGAGATCGACGATGACCCCTGACAGCGGAGCTCGGGCCTGATCTCGATACAGGGGCCCTTGGGGCTTGCGAGGGTGGAACGGGGGCTCGACTGGGTGCAGAGAAGGGCAACAGGGGAGGAGAGGGAGGTCCGGGGGCCCTTTATATAGGCGAGGCGGAGGCAGGGGAGGTGGCGAACGTGGGAGACCTCGGGCGCTCGGTGTTAAGCCACGGCAGGCCAAGGAGGGGGCACAGGGGGTCCACAGGGGATGCCCTAGAGGGTCCGGACAAGCAGATGGGGGGCGAGGGCGTCGCGGGTGCGAGGTCGGGCACTGGCCGAGAGGGGTGGCTGCATCGCGCATGTGGGGAGGCCGCTGGAGACGGAGAGAGGAGGGGGAGGTGACCGACAGGGAGGTGCAGACGTCGAGGGGGCTCGGTGGCATGCTCTCCTGGCCCGAGGTGGTCGGGGTAGCTACAATGCAGGAGTGCACTATAGCGCGCTCCAGAGCGCCCAAATGTCATGCCATGGCATGCCATTAGCATTTGGGCGCATCCACTTATGCCTAGGGACTCTAGGGGCGTTTAACAATAATGGGTAGGGCATTGGATGCTCAGGGGTCCCTTAGGAAAGAAAGAAAGTTGAGAGAGAGAGAGAAAGCTCCTGTCCAGGGGGTAAAAGGAGGATTTTACCCCACTTACCTAAGGAGTCTTGGCCAGGGAGAATTTCTGGAGGTAGATAGTAACTCAAAGGGGTTGTGGTAAAAAGCTGGGGGCAGGGGTAAAATGGTAAGGGGTAGAAATAGTGATTTTACCAAATCACCAGAAGGTGTTTGATAAGGTTTTGGGCAAGAAAAGTTACCAACTTGCTAACATATTTACCAGGGTCAAATGCTAGGCAAAGGTGAGAGATTCACCAAGTTTGAGCCCAAGGGGAAAAAGTTGATAATGGAAATTTGTTAGACTCTAGAAATTAACAGAATCAGGTTTCTGTAGAACTATTTATGCTAGACTTTTACCCTTTATGCACCACTTAGTGTATCATCACTATTTGTTCATTAGAGCATGCCCACAAAGTTTGGGGCCAAGGGGAGACACTTCACTATGTAAAGTTGCTCAAATTTGAATCTGGACAGAAAGGGTTTTAGGATGGCTTGATGAATCAAATCAACTTCGATTGAGATGAAACTTTGCAAGGTCATCACATATAATGTTGTTGACTTGCTGGATGTTTCCTGGAATTTATTGAGAATATTTATTATAGAAATATTCCAAAAGTTTGATTTGAACAGAAAGGGTTTTGAGGGGTTTTGCCCATGATTTGATAATGCCTTGTGTTGAAACTCATATATATGGAAAATATATGTGCACTGAGTTTCTCTAAATTTTCACAAATATTTTCAAAGCATTTAAATAATCTTTCCCTATGAAAAAACATTTCTGGCCTTAAGAAGAAGCCTTCAAATAAAATATAATAATAATCTTTAAACATAATATTTTGTGGTTTTTGGAAGTCTTATATATACTAGGTTTGAAGTAAAGCTTTTGGGAAAGAAGGATACACCTAATTTGAGGACTTGTAGTGCAAACCTCATTTCAGGGGGTTTTGGAAACCTATTTTGAATAAATCATTTTTGGTTAAAACAAAATTTGATAAAAATAGATTTGGGCACTATTCACATGGCCTGATCATTGGGCAAGAGGTTTGGGGTCAAGGAAGATAAATATGAAGTGGAATAGAATCTAGGAGTGCCATATAACACAATCATCAATCAAGCAACATTATAGCAGACAAGGACAAACACTTTGAAAAAATTTTAGTTGGCTCCAAATTTTTATAAACCCAAACATGTTAAGGTGATACAAAAACAGGGTGTGACAGACCTTCCCCTCTTACAAGAATCTCGTCCCCGAGATTCCTAGGCTAAGCGCTAAAATGATAAGGGAACTCAGATCTAAGATAATCTTCACACTCCCAGGTTGCTTCAGCTTTAGTGTGGTTGCCCCACTAGACCTTGAAGTACTTGACGGTGTGGCTTCGGGTGCAATGCTCGGCTTCATCCATAACGCGAACTGGCCTCTCATGATAAGTGAGATCTGGATGAAGATCGATGGCTTGATGGTCGATATCCTTGTAGAGGTCGGGGTGGTTGGGAACTTGCAGACACTTCCGGAGTTGTGACACATGGATGATACTGTGCACATCCAACAGTTCTGGAGGTAGCTCTAGCTGATAGGCAACTTCTCCTCATCTTGTAGTGACCTTGAAGGGGCCAATATATCTGGGTGCAAGCATTCCTTTGACATGGAAACACTTGGTTCCTTTAAGAGGTGTGACTCGAAGATAGACATGATCTCCGTTGTTGAAGCTCACCTCTCGGCGGTGAGAGTCGGCGCAACTCTTCAGTCTTGACTTGGCGGTCTCAAGTCACTCTCGGACAATTTGAACTTGCTCTTCTGCTTCGCGGAGGATGTCTAGCCCAAAAACTAGTCCTTCTCCAGTTTCTGACCAGTTGAGGGGAGTACGACACTTGCATCCATACAACACCTCAAATGGTGTCATCTGAAGACCCGCTTGGTAGCTGTTGTTGTAGGAGAACTTGGCGAATGCTAGGCAATCTTCCCACTTGGCTCCATATGCCAAAACATAGGTGCGAAGCATATCTTCGAGTATCTGATTTACTCGCTCTGTTTAACCACCGGTCTGGGGGTGAGAAGAGGTGCTAAAGGAGATCTTGGTTCCCATAGCTTCTTGAAACTTCTTCTAGAATCTTGAGGTGAATTGGGTTCCTCGATCGGACACAATCTCCTTTGGAACTCTATGGAGACTCACGATGTGGTTGATGTAGAGGTTTGCGAGATGGCTCCCATCATAGGTGGTCCTTATGGGAATGAAGTGGGCTACCTTGGTCAGGTGATCAATAATGACCCAAATGGAATCATGTCCTTTGCTTGACCTTGGTAAACCGGTGACAAAATCCATCCTGACTTTGTCCCACTTCCATTCAGGCACTTTGAAAGGTTGCAATAGCCCAGTGGGTCGCTGATGCTCAGCTTTAACTCTCCGGCATATGTCACACTTAGACACGAACGTGCCTATCTCCCGTTTCATGCAATGCCACCAGAATCTTGTCTTGAGGTCTTGATACATCTTGGTTCCTCCAGGATGGATGGAGTATGGAGTGTCATGAGCTTCTTTCAAGATCAAGTTCTTGAGCTTCTCCTTGTTGGGTACGCAGATGCGATTCCTGAACCATACTACTCCTTTTTCATTTACCGAGAATCCTGGGGCCTTGCCGGCCTTGATCCTCCTCTTGATGCCTTTAATGCTCTCATGTCCCTTCTAGGCTTCCTGGATATCATCCATCAAGGTAAACTTTGCTTCGAGGTTGGCGAGGAATCCGGGTGCAACCAGTTCCAAGCCGAAAATTTCAAGTTCTTCATACAGGGCGGGTAGCCTTTCCTTAATCATAGCATTCATGGAACAAGCCTTTCTTCTTAAGGCCTCTTCTACCACGTTGGCCTTTGCGGGGTGGTATTGAACACTGAGGTCATAATACTTTATCAACTCCAACCATGTTCCCTTCCTCATGTTCAATTCCCTTTGAGTGAAGATATACTTCAAACTCTTGTGGTCCATGAATATCTCACATCACTTACCAGAAGGTAATGTCGCCATGTCTTCAAGGCATGAACCACGCCTACCAACTCAAGATCATGAGTTGTGTAGTTCTCTTCATGAGGAAGTAGCTGTCTGGATAGATATGCAATGAATCTGCCTTCTTGCATCAGAACACCTCCAAGCCCAGTTCTTGATGCATCACAATATATCACAAAGTCCTTGTGAATATCGGGGGCGGACAAAACAGGGGCTGTGGCCAATCTCTTCTTGAGATCCTAGAAGCTTTCCTTGCACTTAGCTGTCCATTCGAACTTCTTGTCCTTCTTCAAAAGCTAGGTCATGGGTCGGGCAATGCTTGAGAACCCTTCCACGAACTTGCGGTACTATCTCGCGAGTTTGAGGAAGCTCCTGACTTCCTTTACGGTCATTGGGGTTTTCCATTCATTCATGGGTTCAATCTTGACAGGATCCACTGATAATCCTTCGACCGTCAACACATGACCCAAGAATCCAACTTCATGTAGCCAAAATTCACACTTGCTAAACTTGGCATAAAGCTGGTGCTCTCGAAGCTTCTCTAGGACTAATCTCAAGTGTTCCTCGTGTTCTTCTTCAGACTTGGAGAAGATGAGTATGTCATCAATGAAGACGACAACGAACTTATCCAAGTACTCCATGAAGACCTTATTCATGAGGTACATGAAGTAGGCAGGGGCACTAGTTAACCCGAATGACATGACCGTGTATTCATACAGGCCATACCGGGTTACAAATGCCGTCTTCGGAATGTCTTGGGGTCTGATCTTCAGCTGGTAGTACCCAAACCTAAGGTCGATCTTGGAAAACACCTTAGCTCCATTCAAGTGATCAAGCAGGTCTTCAATCTTGGGGAGTGGGTACTTGTTATTTATCGTGACTTCATTGAGAGAACGGTAATCGACACAGAGTCTGATAGTTCCGTCCCTTTTTGACACAAATAGAACGCGCGATCCCCAAGGAGAGGCACTAGGGATAATGAATCCTTTTCTGAGCTACTCTGCTAGTTGCTTCTTCAACTCCTTTGGATCCCATCCTTTAGGCCTTTTATGGATGGGCCTTGATCCGGGCATACGCTCAATGATGAACTCAATGTCGCGGTCAGGAGGCATTCTGGGCAGCTCATCAGGAAACACATCCGGGTACTCAGATACCACTAGCACTTGATCCAACTGAACTCCTAAAGGCAATTAGCCTGAGGGGCTTGCGTGGAGAAAGGGTTGGGAACATACTTGACTTCCACTCCTTGGCTATTGGTCATGGTAACTATCCTCTTGGCACAGTCTAACATGCCTTGGTGTCTGGTTAACCAGTTCATGCCTAGGATTACATCCAAGCCTTCTGACTTTAGGATGATAAGATCTACTAGGAAGTCTACTCCCTTGATGTTAATCTCAACTCCCTTACAACCTATCCTAGACTTCATAACCGATCCCGGGGTTTGTATCAACATATGACTACCCAGGGGTGTAGGCTTCATGCCACTCTCTAAAGCAAACTTTTGGGTGACAAAAGAATGTGAAGTTCCACAATCAAACAATACTGTTGCTGGGGCTGAGTTGACGAGGAACGTACCCAGTATGACGTCCGGGTCTTCCTGGGCTTCCTCTGCGGTGACGTGATTCACCTGACCCTTGCCATTGTTGTGCTGGTTGCGGGGAGCTGGGTTCCTTGGTGGTGCTCCACGGGCTTGACCTTGAGCTGGCACATTGAGGCGCGGGGCATCTCGCTTCTTGTTCGGGCACAACCTAGAGACGTGTCCTGGCTGACCACATCCAAAGCAAGCGACTTGTCCAGGGTTGTTGCTGTAGTTCCTGCCTCCATTGTTGTTATTGGGGTTGTTGTTGTAAGTTGGCCTGGGATTGGCATACTGCTGAGGCTGGTAGCTCAGACAAGGTGCAAGAGGTCTGGCCTCCCGTGGCTGATAGGTTGGCTTGGCTAGGGCTGGCTGTCAGGGGCAAGGCTTCTGGTTGCTGGGGCTACCCTTGTTGATCATCTTGCGCTTGCGAGTGTCGTCTATGCCACAACGCTTGTGTTCCAGCATGAGGGCCTTGTTCACCAAGTCGAAGAAGGTACAACAGTCGCAGAAGATGAGCTGGTACTACAGGACTCGTTGAAGTCCTTCCATGAACCGTTCCTTCTTGGCAGCCTCTGTACTGACATCTTCAGGTGCATACCTTGATAGCAGGTTGAACTTCTGCAGGTACTCCTTGACAGAACCACTTCCTTGATTCAGCGCTCGGAATTCTCTCTTCTTGTTAGCCATTATCCTAGAAGGAATGTGGGCGGTGCGGAATCCTTCCTTGAAGTCATTCCAAGTGATCACATGTTCTCCTTGCACGCCCTTGAATCCATCCCATCAAGCTCGAGCGATACCTCCGAGGCAGTGAAAGGCATACAACACCTTCTCATGGTCCTCATTGCAATTGACCAATGCAAGGAGGTCCTCGATGGTGCAGATCCAGTCATCAACATCCAATAGTTCAGCAGTCTCGATGAAGGTTGGGGCGAATTCCTCATGAACTCAGACACGGTGGAGCGGCCATTGCCGTTCTTGCCTTGCTGCTGGTTGTTCACAAGGGCTTGAGCCATCTGCTGGATAGCAGCATTGTTGGCTTGGCATTCCTCCCAGAGAACTTGGAGAAACTAGGCTATGGTCATGTTCTCCGATGGAGGTGGTGGCGGGGGAATGTCGCCTTGTGGCTGCTCCTGGTGTCCTCCAGCGTGAGCAGCCCCACTAGCTCCCTATTGCTTGCTTGAGTTGCCGGCTTCAGGGTTGGTGAAGGAGCTATTGCGGGTAGCAGTCACCATCCTGTTTCGACCAGCCAAGTCAAACAACTGGGATAGACGAGAGGAAAAGAAGCAATGGAAAAGCGCGCCTAAGGGGGTTGGTCGAGTGCAAGTGTGATAAAACAGAGGTCAAAATACCAACATATATTAAGATAGACGATGGAGTCGCTTACATGTTGCCTAAGGCATAAGCATGACATGCATCAAAACACAAACAATAAAACAAACAACAAGCACACATGGTTTCATCTGAACCATTATACGGACTCGACTTCGCATGAGGGGTACATGGCTGATCCTACCCTAGGGGTTCTCAGACTCAGGTGGTGGAGTGCTCGGTCTCGTAGTCACGCTCCTCTGGATCTTCCTCCTGTTCATCAGCTAAACGGGCATCATTCCCGGTCAAAGGTGTCGGGGAACGAGGAGGTCCCTCCCGACGATGTTTTGTTGGCGGGTCGGTGAAGAGCTCATGGTACTCCTTCGCACTCATGCAACGCTGACATGTAGGTGCAACACTAGCTGGGGTACTCCTCCTCAATAAGCAACAGCTGGTCGTCCCTCGGGGGCTCCTTCCTTCTTGATTTTTCTGGCTTCGTCTTGGCTTGCTGAAATAGCTCTTGGGTGTGGTGAAGTTCCTCGTGGAGCTTCATGGACTCCTTCATCAGGTTATGGACTAGACTATCGGCGGAGAGGTTGAAGTAGGTCTAGAACTGGAGTGGTGTGCCATCTTCCTTTGTCGGAATCAGCTTACAACTCTCGCCAAGGTCATCCTTCCTGAGGGGAAGGTAGCGAGTAGACGACTCGTCGGCCATATCTGGAATGATGTCTCGACTGCAAGCATCATAGTCTCCATCCGTGGTCCTTCAAAGAACCAACTAGTGAGGGAATCGTTTGCCTTCATGACCACATCCACGTGGTACTTCTTCGTGATGGCATCGACCCAGTGCTCGTGGTAGAGGAAAATGGGTGGTTGGCAAAACTGTCACTTCTCCAGGCTATCCCCAAGGAGTAAGGGAAAGCCGGATGTCAGGAAGGCTTCGGGTACGACGGCCATCTACAAAGGTTTGAAAGGAGGGGAGTCAAAAGAGTGTTGCGTGAAGAATAGAAGAGGTAAATAGTGTAGAATTCCTAAGTACAAATGCTAGGTGTAGTTTGAAAGCGGTTTTCATCCTAACTAATGACAATGCTAACAAAGGGCTTCCTACAGTCAGGATGGCTCTGATACCAGCTCTGTGGGGACCCCGACTCATAAGTCCTGATCACCGAATGCACGTGTATAGTGATCGCAAAGATCAATGCTCACTAAACACACAGAAGCTGAATAACAACAGTCTTACATCCACATTTAACGTCTTACACAAATAATGACCATGAAAGTCAAGTCTTACATAGCTAGGGCCACGAGGGCCAAACACTTATATAGAACAAGTAGCGGAAATCTTGGCCGAAAGCGTGAACCCATGCCATCTGCCTGTCACGCCTAAGATGCGCGCCTATCCATATTAAGACACGAGGGCCTCGCAAGGGATAGAGGCGCATCTTGCCGTTAGCAAGTATAGTAACATTGCATCATACATTATAGAAGAGGTGAGTATATGAGTTGGCTTACACTCGCCACATGCTAAATTACAATTCCACTCAGAGTTCAATCATCAAGATGAAGACAGGGTCTGACTATGGACGAAATCAAATGGTAAAATAGATGCAAATGAAACTATCTCGCTGTCCCAAAGATCACAACCAGGTCCTCTACTCATCCGGATACGTCACGTACATCCTGCCTCTTTCCTCATCATACTCCCACTGGAGCTGGGTAAGCTCATCCTGCATTTACTCATCTAAACCTGTACCTAGAGTGTTGTAGTAAACTGTGAGCCACAGAGGACTCATCTATCATGTGCCCGGGTACCGAGACTATTCAAGCTTAAAGGTTGGGATGGGGTAAGTGTTTTAGTTTGCAACAGCTGTAACATCCCAAAAATTTCATTTTGGAATGTTATGAAATATAGCTATGCATCATCATCATATTGTTTGAATGAATATAATGGTTGAAGTGTTTCTTTTGAATTTCTGAAATGCACTTTCATCTTTCCCTTTTCTTATTTCACCTATTTGAAAATCTCTGGAAAAGTTCAAACAAAAGAGGGGAGTAGCATGACACTCCACACCAAGGGCATCTTGGTGAAATAATTGAACAATAAAACCAAGGGGGTCTTTTGAAAAATATTTGCAAAAGGTTTTAAAACCAAATAGGCCTTTTTCTGAAAATAATTTATTTCTTCAAGTATTCAAATGATAGAGGAAAAATGTTCATTGAATAGCATTAATTATCCTGATCATTTATATATATATATTTCCTATATTTGGAAATGTTTTGAATGCTTTTAAAGGAGTTTTACTGCGCTGGATATTAAAAAGGAAACGAATTTAATTCTAAACGGGCCGGCCCGCGGCAGTTATTTTCCGAAACCGCTCCGAGCCGACCGACCGACGCGCTGATGCCGCCCTCCCTCTCTATGATGCCCTAGCCCCACCGCCTGATCATGAAGACGCCGCGGTCACCTTCTTCCTCGCGCACGCGCTGCCGTCGCGGGAGATTCATCCTCTCCGGATCTCCCTCCTCTTTCCTTCCCCGACCACCGCTCCGTCCCTATAAATAGCCTCGACCCTCCACTTCTCATTCCACCCCCGAGCCCCCACTCTACCTCGCCAGAGCACTGCCCCACGAGCTCGCCGGAGTTCGGCACTCGATCGAACCCTTCCAGAGCACCTGCCCGTCACCTTTGTCGTCCCCACTCCTCTCCGACACCACCCAAGCACGCCGGAGACCCGCCGCCATCATTTGCACCCCTCGGACGCTGTCCCCAACCACCGGAACGCCCTCCCAGACAACCTCGCCGCCTCGGCCTCGCCGGAGAACTCCCTCGCCGGCGACCTCTTCTCTGTAAGCCACCGAACCCCTCTCTTAGCCGTTCGATCCAGATTCGACGCGTTAGATTAGATCATTTTAAAACTCGAACCGCTATCCTCTTCAGTTTGGTCGTCCTCCCCGTAGCCAATCAGAGACCGCCACGTAGCCCCTGTCCGTTCGATCAGTTTTTCTTTTTTTCTGTTTCTGTTTTAGAAAACAGAATGTTTTCAAATCTTGTTTTTATCATATCTTTTAAACTATTTAGTGTTTTTAGTTGATTGTTTTTTGCATTAGTTCACAAAATTGTTGTAGTTTATGTCTATATTATTATTTTTCAAATTTGACCTTTAATTTTTGAATCTAATCAAATTTGTTCAAATTACTAAAATCTGCATAACTATAGTTTAAAAATATATTTTCATATGAATCTTTTTGCCACTGTTTGGTATTAGTTAAACCTATCATTCTACATGATTTGAGTATTTTTTTGAATAAATTTAGTTACTGGTTTTAACAAGAACAGAATCTGTTTAGTTCTTAATGTAGTTTAGTTTACCTAATTTAATTCAATTTGAACCTAAATTAGTTTAACTTTTGTTAATAGTTTTCATGAGTTTCTGTTGTTTCAAACATTTAGGTAACATTACTTGCTAATATTTAGAATGATGTTTAGTTTTATACCATGTTGTATAGGAATCTTTATATCTTTTCCATTAGGTATAGTATTTAGTTTTACTTTCACAAATTAGTTAGATGATTAAGATAGATTTCTAATAAATAATTTTAGTAATTCAATTCTGTTAAGTAAGATGAGGATAATAATATTAGTATTAATAATATCATTGTTTTGATTTCCTATTCCAAAGTTGTAGGAACATTCTAGTTATTTTCATTTTAGTAGTGTTTCTTTACACAAAGGTTTTAGTGAATTTGATTCTGTTTACTAAAATTGATTTTCTTTACTATTTCTTTTCTATTAGCTATTGCTTGGTAGTTTGTCTTAAAGTAGTAGTAGTAGTAGAAGTTTTGACACAAAAAAATATTTTGTGAGTCAAAATATTTTTATTTTTATTTCTTTCTCTTGATTGATACTATTGAATGGTTTTAGTATTGTTTGTTTAACCTTGCTGAATTGTGTGAATTGTTTTGTATTTATGCTTATGGTGTGCTCTTGTTTGATTCGTTAGATCATCCGGAGTGTGAAGCTTGTTATCTAGAGTTAGTCGAGTACGAGGATCGTCAGCAAGGCAAGTCACTTTGACCATGTATACCTATGTTTTATTGCATTAGTTCTTCCATCTCCCCAATTGCATGCAAAGTAGGTAAACTGGAAACATGGTTACTTATTGTAGTATCATGTGGTAGGTACCCCTCAACCCCTTTGACACCTTGGCCCTGGGAAACGTTGCTATTAGTAGACGGGGTTGGTTGTGTGATTCATGAGAGTTGTGAGTTAATAATTTCAAGACCTACATGATGATCAAGTCTTCAAGACTTCAAGTTTTCAACTTACCTCTGGGTGGATGATGGTTGAATGGCGCCCTGGAGAAACCAGTGGTTAGCCTAGATGATGCTGGAGATGTGCCAGTATTCATGCGGAAAGGTCCACCCAGGCACAAAGAGATGGATGGATGCTTCAAGACCCAAGGCTTACCGGCACAGCCACAAGTCATTATGGGCTCTAGCTTGGTTGGATATCGTGGTGCCCTGGACAGGCGGTGCTACGAGATGTAGAAGAACGGTAGGAAAGGATGGGCACCGACAGAGTCGCAGGGAAACTCTTTGGAAGACCATGTTTTGGTCTCCGTTTCTCAAACACCCTGAAGTGCGAGAAATCAAACAGAGGCGACCAAATCTTGTGGGGAACATGTGCAAAACTCTGTAGAGTACCCAAACCTAATCGATTAGCCGTGTCCACGGTCATGGATAGTTTGAGCCAAAGGAACTGAAACTATATGGAACTCTCAACACAATTAATTATATTTATGTGGGTTATAAATGTCAACTTGGGATATGAGAATTGGTTGGTGGAACCATCCCATTAATCAACCAACATTGTAGTAATTTTGCCTTTACCCTCTCTTGTTGTAGGAAAAAATTGGCTTTATGCAAAAGCTTACTACCCCACCTGCCATACTTGCATATAGACTAGATGATTACTTTACCCCTCTCTTGTGACTTTGCCGACATATTCAATATGCTGACCTATAAGGCTGCAACGTATCATGTTGCAGAGTACTTTTCCGACCAAGAGTGAGGATACGCTCTACGCTCGGTGAGATGCCCTTGGAATCAGATGGACTCATCTACCTTCGATGCTTCCACAAGTTTATGGTTTAGTTTATCTCATGAGTTGGCCTTCAGCCACTTTATTGTAATCATTATTGTAATAAAGGACTCGATATGAGATTTCAACTTATGCTGTGTGATTTCCCTTTGATATATACATTGATGTACTGTGTGCGTACCAGCATGATCTTGGGATGGTACAGAGAGACCGGAGATTCGACCTTTCAGGTCGGGTCGCTACAACATCATTAAGCATATATGGTGGCTAGCTTACGCAACATGAAATAAGTATGAGTGGCCTACGAAGAATGATCGAATCTAGCATGATCTCTATGAGATCTTGAACACCTGGTTACATCAAACATAACCCCATCATGTTCTCTCTCGGATCATGTTCACGAGCAGAGACGATCATGGTTACTCACACAGTTGGTGTATTTTAATTAGAGTTTACTTCAAGTTTACTATAGCCGGGTGTTAAACAAATATCCAAGTTGCCACATAACCGCGGGCACGGCTTTCCGAAAGATTTAACCCTGCAGGGGTGCTCCAACTAATCCATTACAAAATTAACCACACTCCGTGGGAATGCCTCGACCGCGGATCTCGCAGTCATCATAGGTAATTCCAAGGGAATTTCAACACCCCGAGTAAACCCAAAGAAAGTCAGACTCCCAACGCAAGACATTCGATAAAGGTAAAATAAATCCAGCAAGATCTCCCGACGTGTTGATGAATCCGATAAGATCCGCGTATCTCAGTCTCAGGACATGACGGATTGTCCAAACTTCCGGTAGGCCAAGCATAGAGTTGCCCCTGGTGGCCACCGGCTATTGACATTTTTGACTAACACTCATGCGGAGCACTGGCCCAGGGGTTGATTAAATTATTCACGGGTTTGCAAGACCCTATGCAATTTTATTAAGTTGTTAGCAAATGTAATACCAAGGTTGGGTCTTGCCGGACAAGTCTTAATCTCAATCGAATAAACAAGAGGGTCCCCATAACAACCCCGAGCATGTTAGGAGCGCAAAATATAGAAAGCATAACACCGGTAACAAGGAACTAATGACGGTAATAGCGGAACAAATCACTTAGCAAAAGGCCAAGCCTTGCACCAATACCAAGATATATATGTGCATTAAATTAAATAACAGAATATTGTGATATCCAAATCCATTTTATCACATGGAACAACCTGCACCTGCAAGTAAGAACGCTATAAGAGGGGCTGAGCAGCGGTAACTTAGCCAATCAAAGGTTTGCTAGGATGTGGAGGTTAGAGGCTGGCATGGCAATATGGGAGGCTAATATTCAAGTGGTAGGTAGCACAATTGTAACGATAAGAGCGAGAAACTGGCAAGCAAAAATAGTATCAGGATCCGGAAACGATCATCTTACCTGTTGGTTCTTTAGTGGAACAAGTAGCGGGATCCTCGTAGTGGCACTCTCCTGGGTCCTCGTACTCAGTATCAACACTCGCTTTTACCTAAGAGAAACAGCAACAATAAACATCCAATCAAGGTGCAATGCACAACCAAAATGATGCATGGATCATTTATGAATTTTTTTAACACGACAATCCAAAACTAATCATGTTTCCCTTGCAAAGTTTGTTTATCAATGAATCTGGACATAACCTCATGTTAAGTTTTTTATACATGCATGAACATTGCAAATATGGATGCAGCATGAAAAATCAATAGAAATTCATATAAAGAACGCAAGAATCGGAGTTACGGTTCTCACGATACGCTCACGACAAGGTACGGAGGAAAAATCACAAGACCACCAAGCCATGGGCTAATTCTTGGAATTCCAAGGCATTCACGGGATAGGTGATGAAAAATAAATCATAATAGCCTCAAGAATCAATCAATTCCATGGAGCATAGCTCCCACAAGTCACAAAACAATAAAACACCAAATCTGCCACTAAACAGCAACATAGCAACTTCTACAGATCACAACTTGAGCTACAGGAACCCTACAGCCACAAACAAGAAATTGACAGAATCTACTCAACACACACATCAACTCATCCAACTATGAAAACAACAAAGGAGGCACACATCAATAAGCATGAAGCAATCAAGTTGACATGATGAAACAGTTCACTGGGACTTGGTGAAAATTCCAGTTTTCTGGAATCTGAGAACATAAAGTAGCAAGTTGACAGCATTGGTTAAATATGCTAGGGAGCTCCGATTGGCATGAAAATTAGCAGGATGGTATAAGGAAATATCTACTTCAAATAACTAACAATGAGCATGCTCAAATTCACAATGCATTACAAGATGCCCTCCACTTTACATGGCATAAAAATAACAGCAGATTCTCAGACTTAGCAGTTTTTTTAGCATGATGAAGCAGAAACATCAAGTAGACAACTTAACAGCATGGTTGCCACTTATATGGGTTATTATCATGTAAAACAAAAATACCGTGGCATAATATATACAATATACTAGCACTTCCTAGTTGACACACCTCCCAAAGCAAGCATGGATTAAATCATGCAAAAATGACAAAAAGGCATCTCAGCTAAAATGACAGATTTATGAACTTGCCCAAAAGTGAAATCTGAAAGTTCCAATGGTTTCATTGGCTCTTTCTACCCCAAAACCATGGGTCACACTCATTTGTCCACACATGCTTAATGCATATGTGCACACACACTCTCTCTCACGATGCACACAAGTGCACATGGCACTCCCTCAAGAGACAACTCATGTGTGTGGGTGGTCATCCACCACATATACATACATATATGCCCAATGCATATATACATGTGCATATGTGGTGATCACTCACTCACACACACACAACGCACACACAAGCATGGGTGCACCTCACATACACATACACTCTCTAAACTACTCACACACATGCGTATGTATACATTGCATACACACACACACCCTCAACTCACATGCACATACACCACATATGTGCAACCTCCACACAATCACCCAAAAACACAAAAACACCACATAAACATATGCACTTGCATAGTGTAACCCCCACACACACAAACACACATACACTAACTGCACATGCACATGGCCATCTCACACTCACACTCACATGTGTGCGTATGCACTAAGCACACACACACACACACACACCAAACTCTACACACATGCATATGTATGCACCAATCCATGTGGCACCTATGCATACATATATGCAAGCAGGTTTTAAAGCAAAAGAGAAAAAATAGAAACAGCAAAAAAGGGGAGAGTCTAGGCTCGAACCCATGACCTCCTGCACCTGCGGCTAACACACCACACGTGCACACCACTTCACTAACGAATCGGAGCTTACTAGTATAGGGGCCTTGGCCCTTTTATACACATACACATGGCTAACTGAAATTGACTGAAAATGACACCTTTGATTGAAGAAAATGTAGGGCTCCACGGGCACGAACTGGACGCGCCCACTACTCTGACTACACGCAATGAGACGCTGCAAAAGGGCCGGGAATGGAAGGGCTGGTCGAGCACTTACTCCACGGACACAAACTGCACGCTCCTGAGCCACTAGGCACACACACACGTCGCCATGGCGGAATTAAGCTCTCGGGCTCGACCTGATCTACGCATGCGCGAAGCACATAAGGCACAAAGGGTTTGGATCGACGCAAGCTCACCTAGGGAACGCGCAGGAGACGACGGAGCCGAAGAGGAAGCAGATCGCGCGCGGGAGGAGGAAGAAGACGTCGGAGCAGAGCTTCTACACCCGAACGTGGACGTGGTTAAAGAAGACAAAGCAGGGGATCTTCCACTCCCCTAGCGCCAGGAACGGGGTGCGGGATCCATCCACTTGCCCTTGGACACGGCCGCGATGTCTTGCCTACGCTGGAGACTCGCCGGAGACGATGACCCCTTCAGTTCGCTCTTTGAACCTCGCTCACACTTACCGGACAGAGAAGGAAGAACAGCAGAGGAGAGAGGGAAGGGGAAGGAGTCGGCGGCGAGGAGGAACCCTAGAGGGGCACGGACACCTAGGGGCTAAATAGGAGGGGAGGAGAGGCTCGGCGTGGCCACGGTGGCCATGTGCGCCCTCCACAGAGGAGGACCAGGCGCTCGGAGTAACAAAAGGTGAGGGCGGAGACACTGACGAGAGGGCCTCGACTCTGCCAAGCTGGAAAGGAACACAGCGCTCGCTCGCTCTCTGCGAAGGAATGGGCCAAGCCAACTCTCACAAGCCACTCTGAGCGAAAATCAACAGAAAATGAGGGTTTTCTATTTAGAATAACAGCCAACTTAACTAAAACCCACAGAAATAAATAAAAGGTTTTATGGCAAACAAAACATACTTTGGTGAACAAAATAATATGCATCATTTAATAAAAATGCTATAGGGATTTTTAGGACAAGTAATTTTAAATAATTTTAAATGGCATCCCCCTATTATTTAAAAGACACAAATGCCTAAAGCCCCAAACAATAAGAGACCAACACTCACATGCACAAAACATATCAGGCTAGCACTTGAACATTTTTAAAACATTTAATTAGCAACTTAATCTGATTATGAAAACAACATGGGAAAAAGGCATTAAATTGGGTTTTCAATGAAAGAAGAGAGGGAAGGGAAGGGGGGGGTTGCACACATGGATCCACCACACTCAACACCTCACACAAACTCCACAAACGACACTCACAACCATCACACCGTACAAAGGCACATGAAACACGACATGGCAAGATGAATGGAAATGATGCATGAATGCAACCCACACATGAATGACAAGTTGGAAATTATACATTAGGCTCAAGACACAAGGTTCATACATGGAGTTGCATGCCAAATAAGGTAGGGACAACACTTGGGCTGTCACAACTCTCCCACACTACAAGAGGATCTCGACCCGAGATCTAGGAACGAAAGAAGTCCGGGAATTCGGAACGAAGAAGGTCCTCGCGTTCCCAAGTATCTTCTTTGTCGGAATGATGAGACCATTTTACCTTGACGAACTTGATAGACTTGTTGCGAGTCTTACGCTCAGTTTCTTCAAGAATAGCAACTGGATGCTCACGATAAGAGAGATCTTCTTGGAGGTCAATGGTTTGCTGAGGAGTCTTGAAACATTTCCGGAGCTGAGAAACATGGAAGACATCATGCACATTCGCGAAATTTGGAGGAAGCTCTAGTTGATATGCAAGACCACCTCTCTTGCCAACAACTTTGAAAGGACCAACAAAACGAGGAGCTAGCTTCCCTTTAATTCCAAACCGCTGAGTGCCCTTCATGGTAGAGACTCTGAGATAGACTAGATCACCCACTTGGAAGGAAACATCCCGATGTTTGTTATCATAATAACTCTTCTGTCGGGGCTGAGCTGCTTTGAGGTTCTCATGAATGACATGGCACATTTCTTTTGCTTCAGTGATCATGTCATTGCCCAATATCTGATGCTCACCGGTTTAAGACCAGTTAAGCGGGGTACGACACTTTCTGCCGTAGAGAATCTCGAAAGGGGCCTTGCCTGAACTAGCTTGAAAGCTATTGTTGTATGGGAACTCAGCATATGGAAGGCAGTCTTCCCACTTCATGTCGAACGAAATCACACAGGCTCTGAGCATATCTTCAAGGATCTGATTGACTCTCTCAACTTGACCACCTGTCTACGGATGGAACGCAATGCTGAAACGGATCTTGGTACCCATAGCATTGTGAAAGGACTCCCAAAACTTGGAAGTAAAGAGACTTCCACGGTCAGAAGAGATGAGCTGAGGAATACCATGCAAAGACACTATCCTTGACGTATACAACTCTGCAAGCTGAGCTGTCGAGATAGATTCTTTAACTGCCAGGAAATGAGCAACTTTTGACAGCTTGTCGATAACCACAAAGATGGCATTGTTGCCTCTCTTGGACTTGGGAAACCCAGTAACGAAATCCATCTCAACATGATTGAATTTCCACTCTGGGATAGGCAAAGGCTGAAGAAGACCTGTTGGACGTTGATGTTCCGCCTTCACTCTGCGACAAACATCACACTCATTCACGAACTGAGCAATTTCACATTTTATGCGAGTCCACCAGAAGGATTGCTTGAGATCATGATACATCTTTGAACTGCCTGGATGAATGGATAGCAGAGAATTATGTGCTTCGTCCATGATAACCTTTCTGAGATCACCTTTTGGAACCACAAGACGGTCCTCAAAGAACAAGGTATCTTTGTCATCAATACGAAAGCACTTATACTTCGGAATGCTCTTGTCCACACCTTTCTTCACTTTCTTCACCATAGCGTCAAGAAGCTGCGCTTGGCAAACTTGATCTTCCAAAGTTGGAGAGACTTGAAGATTGGCAAGAAAACCATGCGGAATCATCTGAAGGTTGAGCTTGCGGAATGCATTACAAAGCTCGGGTTGAAGAGGCTTCAGAATGAGACTATTGCAGTACACCTTATGGCTGAGTGCGTCTGCAATCACATATGCTTTCCCAGGAGTATACTCAATGTTTGGCTTGAAGTCCTCAAGCATTTCCACCCAACGAGATTGCCGAAGATTTAGATTGGGTTGAGGGAAAATGTACTTCAAGCTCTTGTGATCGGTGTACAACTCAACTGGTCTGCCCAAAAACAAATGTCTCCAAGTCATTAGAGCATGCACAACTACCGCCAACTCAAGATCATGAGTGGGGTAGTTCTTCTCGGCCAGCTTCAACTGACGCGAGGTATAAGCAACAATCTTCTTGTCTTGCATGAGAACACCACCAAGACCTTGGAGAGAAGCATCACAGAAAACTTGGAAAGGCTTGGACTGCTCAGGAGGCACAAGAACTGGAGCTGAAGTCAGTCTCTGCTTGAGTGTATTGAACGCCACATCACACTCAGGAGACCAAACATACTTGATGCTCTTCTAGAGGAGATTGGACAGAGGCTTAGCAATTTTAGAGAAGTTCTCCACGAATCTTTTGCAATAACTAGCAAGCCCGAGGAAGCTCCGAAGCTGCTTCACATTCTGAGGAGGTTCCCACTTCAAGATTGCCTCAATTTTCTCAGGGTGCACTTTAATTCCCTCGGCAAAGATGACATGCGCAAGGTACACCACTTCATTGAGCCAAAGCTCAAACTTGGAAAACTTGGCATAGAATCGATGCTCTCTTAACTTGTCAAGCACAAGGCGGAGATGCTCTGCATGCTCTTCTTCTGTCTCTGAGAACACAAGGATATCATCCAGATAGACCAAGACGAATTCATTCTTGAAAGGAGAGAAAATGAAATTCATCATTCTTAAGAAGGTTGGAGGAGCATTAGCAAGACCAAACGACATGATGGTGTACTCATAAGAGCCAAAACTCGTCCTGAAAGCGGTCTTAGGAATGTCTTCTTCACGAATGCGAATCTGATGATAACCCATGCGAAGATCAAGCTTTGAGAAAACCTTGGCACCTTTCAGTTGCTCAAACAACTCATTGATGTTGGGAAGTGGGTACTTGTTTCTGATTGTCTTCCTGTTCAATGGCCGGTAATCAACACAAAGACGATCTGTCCCATCTTTCTTCTTGACAAACAAAACACCACAACCCCACGGAGAAGAACTTGGTTTGATCAAACCCAGACGTTCTTGCTCATCTAGCTGCTTCTTCAACTCTTTCAGCTCTTCGGGGCCAAGTTTATACGGGCGCTTGCAGACCGGTTCAGTTCCAGGCTCGAGATCAATCACGAACTCAACTGGCCGGTGCGGAGGCATTCCTGGCAGCTCTTTCGGAAAGACATCTTCATACTCACAAACCACCAGAATTTGAGAAATCGCCGAGATTTCACCCTTCTCATTAAGAGCAACGAGATGGATTGTGTCATCGTGAGCCACGAAAATAATCACCTCTTCTGAAGGCTGAGTTAGCTTGACTTATTTTGCTTTGCAATCAATATGAGCCTTGTTCATAGCCATGAAGTCCATGCCCAAAATAGGATCAATATCAGAATTCCCAAGTACAATTGGAGAAGCCAGAAAAGAATAATTGCCCATCTTGATAGAAGCAACCCGAACAACATAACGAGAATTCATTTGTAAACCCGGAGACACCATAGTCAATGATTTAGACAATTCTTCACAACAAAACTCATGCTTTGAAACAAATGGCCTTGATATGAATGAATGCGATGCCCCAGTATCAAACAAAACTTTTGCAGGAATAGAGTTAACTGAGAGATTACCCATGATCACTTGAGAAGAATCCTCTGCCTCTGTTGCGTTCACATGGTTCACTCTTGCAAACTTGGGATTATGCTTCACCATACCATTGTCGGGAGGCTTGACAGGAGGAGGAGGCGGAAGACGCCACTGGTTGCACTTGTTTGCATAGTGGCCCTTCGGACCACACTTGTGACAAGTCACCTCAGAAAGCGGACGGACATTGCCTGGAGGAGGAACAAGAAATCCCTTGGACGCCTGGGGTCTCTGCTGGAATCCTGGGTTGGGTGGGTGGGAAGAACCATGACCACCGAACTGCTTCTGCTGCTGAGGAGGACGAAACAGAGGAGGATTTGGCACCCAATAGTTCTGCTGCTTGGGAACCATCTGAGAGCCGGAAGAAGAAGAATATGAATCCCTTGAATGCTTCTTCGAGTTCTCCAACTTGAGCTGAGCTGCTTCAATCTTCAAAGCCATGTTATAGAACTGATCAAACTCACGAGGCTCTTGAAGAACTAGGCCTGGCAGAAGCTCATCCTTGAGACCACCTCTGAATTGATTG
The DNA here is from genome assembly GCA_022496015.1 of Hordeum marinum. Lineage (NCBI taxonomy): Eukaryota > Viridiplantae > Streptophyta > Magnoliopsida > Poales > Poaceae > Hordeum > Hordeum marinum. Next base: position 158,340,311 of record CM039672.1, on the reverse strand, counting down.
ATCATAGCCTTGTCATCTGGAATATCTTGCTTGGCATAACGGGCTAGATTCTGGAACTCGATGTTTTACTGATAGACAGACTTGCTTCCCTGCTTCAAGTGCCCGAACTTCTCACGCATCTCTTCGACAAAGCTTGTCGGAATGTAATGAGCCCTGAAGTCACGATGTAAATCGTCCCAAGTAACAACATGATCGCCCCTGGAATCCTTGTACTACTGCCACCAATTAGCTGCTTGACCCTTGAGCTGGAATGATGCAAATCTGATAAAGTCCTCTGGCCTGACATTGCTGCACTCAAAATTCTTACTCATATCACGAAGCCAATCATTAGCATCAAGAGGCTGCTCACAACAGGTGAAAGTCTTGGGCTGGTTGGCAAGGAACTGATTGAGTGTCGCAAACTGCAGTTGATTCTAAAAATTGCCTTGAAAACCTTGCTGACCCTGCTCCCTTTCTTGCAACAGTCTGAGCAACATCTGAGTATTCGCATTGGTTGCGGCCATCACAGCTTGCCAAGCTTCTGGAGAAGGAGGTGGAGGAGGCGGTGGCGGGGGTGGTGGTGGAACATCAGTCTGCTCCTCACCACGACCCGGATTGTTGAGAGTTGGTGGAGCCATCCTAGAGATGGACAAAATGCATCAGCACCTCATTGATAAGATGAATCATAAGCTGAATCAAATGCTTGAAAGAAATTGAACAATTAACAACATAGCCTTCCTACTGAAAAATTAGTAAGAATGCTTCTTTGGTTTATGATAACATCCACAGAAATTAGAAGCCACTTGCAATAACACAAAAGTATTGAGCTAAGCGCTCGGAATAAATGTACATGCCCATATACATCTGTAGAAGATGATCCTAGATGACTACAAGATTTCCCACCTATGAACTTCCGAAAACTTTCTTGTTTATGCGATTCGGGTTGTGGCTCAGGAACCTACCATAGGTAATCAGCTGCAACTGCATCCTCAACCTTCCACACCATAATTCAAGAAACTCCGCAAACTCGTCTAATCTCGAATCCTCGAACTCACAATGATACTAAACCATGGTGGTACCCCATACGCCTCCCCAGTACTGGGTGACTCCGAACTTATCTCACCATGATAAGTATTGAAGTAATTCCGAACATCCTCCATCCTGAGATATCAAGGAAGCTGAATGATAACGATGTGCCAACATTCCCTGGAGCTCGACTCCCCGGAAGAAATCAAGTCAGACAGGAGGCACCAAGACAGAACCCTATCACATCGGCATCATATAGACTCCAAAATACCCGCATGATCCTAAAAAATGTTGAGCGAGAAGAGGAGTAGAAATAAAATTCCTAAGTCAGAAACCTCACCAGATCATAGAAGAGTAGTAAAAAGAATCCTACTCTCCGATATAACTAGACTCAAAATAGTTTTCACTACACACGACTCGGCCAAGTTCGAACAAGCAAAGGCTCCTATGGTCGTATGGCTCTGAATACCAACTTGTCACGCCCAAGATGCGCGCCTATCCATATTAAGACACGAGGGCCTCGCAAGGGATAGAGGCGCATATTGACGTTAGCAAGTATAGTAACATTGCATCATACATTATAGAAGAGGTGAGTATGCAAGTTGGCTTACACTCGCCACATGCTAAATTACAATTCCACTCAAAGTTCAATCATCAAGATGAAGACAGGGTCCGACTACGGACGAAATCAAACAATAAAACAAATGCAAATGAAACTATCTCGCTGTCCCAAAGATCACGACCAGGTCCTCTACTCATCCAGATATGTCACGTACATCCTGCCTCTTTCCTCATCATACTCCCACTAGAGCTGGATAAGATCATCCTACATAAACTCATCTGAACCTGTACCTGGAGTGTTGTAGTAAACTGTGAGCCACAGAGGACTCAGCTATCATGTGACCAGGTACCGAGACTAGTCAAGCTTAAAGGTTGGGATGGGGTATGTGTTTTAGTTTGCAGCAGCACTAAGCATATATGGTGGCTAGCTTACGCAACATGAAATAAATATGAGTGGCCTACGAAGAACGATCGAATCTAGCATGATCTCTATGAGATCCTAAACACTTGCTTACGTCAATCATAACCCCACCGTGTTCTCTCTTAGATCATGTTCACGAGCAGAGACGATCACGGTTACTCACACAGTTGGTGTATTTTAATTAGAGTTTACTTCAAGTTTACTATAACCAGGTGTTAAACAAATATCCAAGCTGCCACATAACCACGGGCACGGCTTTCCGAAAGATTTAACCCTGCTGGGGTGCTCCAACTAATCCATTACAAAATTAACCACACTCCGTGGGAATGCCTCGACCGCGGATCTCGCGATTATCATAGGTAATTCCAGGGGAATTCCAACACCCCGAGTAAACCCGAAGAAAGTCAGACTCCACACGCAAGACATTCGATAAAGGTAAAACAAATCCAGCAAGACCTCCCGACGTGTCGACGAACCCGATAAGAGCAGCGTATCTCAGTCTTAGGACACGATGGATTGTCCAAACTTCCGGTTGGCCAAACACAGAGTTGCCCCTGGTGGCCACCGCCTCTTCACATTTTGGACGAACACTCATGCGGAGCACTGGCCCGGGGGTTGATTAAATTATCTAGGGGTTTGCAAGACCCTATGCAATTTTATTAAGTTGTTAGCAAATGTAGTACCAAGGTTGGGTCTTGCCGGACAAGTCTTAATCTCAATCGAATAAACAAGGGGGTCCCCATAACAACCCCGAGCATGTTAGGAGCGCAAAATATAGAAACCATAACACCGGTAACAAGGAACTAATGATGGTAATAGCGGAACAAATCACTTAGCAAAATGCCAAGCCTTCCACCAATACCAAGATATATATGTGCATTAACCTAAATAACTAACACTGAGCATGCTCAAATTCACAACACATTACAAGATGCCCTCCACTCTACATGGCACAAAAATAACAGCAGATTCTCAGACAGCAGTTTTTTAGCATGATGAAGCAGAAACATCAAGTAGGCAACTTAACAGCATGGTTCCCACTTATTTGGGTGATTATCATGTAAAAAAAAAATACCATGGCATAATAGATACAATATACTAGCACTTCCTAGTTGACACACCTCCCAACGCAAGCATGGATTAAATCACGCAAAAATGACAAAAAAGCATTTCAGCTAAAATGACAGATTTATGAACTTGCCCAAAAGTGAAATCTGAAAGTTCCAATGGCTTCATTGGCTCTTTCTACCCCAAAACCATGGGTCACACTCATATGTCCACACATGCTTAATGCATATGTGCACACACACACACACACACTCTCTCACCATGCACACAAGTGCACGTGGCACTCCCTCAAGAGACAACTCATGTGTGTGGGTGGTCATCCACCACATATACATACATATATGCCCAATTCATATATTCATGTGCATATGTGGTGATCACTCACTCACACACGCACAACACACACACAAGCATGGGTGCACCTCACATACACATACACTCTCTAAACTACTCACATACATGGGTATGTATACATTGCATACACACACACCCTCAACTCACATGCACATACACCACATATGTGCAACCTCCACACACTCACCCAAAAACACAAAAACACTACATATACATATGCACTTGCATAGTGTAACCCACACACACAAACACACATACACTAACTGCACATGCACATGGCCATCTCACACTCACACTCACATGTGTGCGTATGCACTAAGCACACACACACACACCACACCATACACACATGCATATGTATGCACCAATACATGTGGCACATACACATACATATATGCAAGTAGGTTTTAAAACAAAAGAGCAAAAAACAAAAGAAAAGAAACAGCAAAAAAAGGGGAGAGTCTGGGCTCGAACCCACATGTATACATTGCATACACACACACCCTCAACTCACATGCACATACACCACATATGTGCAACCTCCACACACTCACCCAAAAACACAAAAACACTACATACACATATGCACTTGCATAGTGTAACCCACACACACAAACACACATACACTAACTGCACATGCACATGGCCATCTCACACTCACACTCACATGTGTGCGTATGCACTAAGCACACACACACACCACACCATACACACATGCATATGTATGCACCAATACATGTGGCACATACACATACATATATGCAAGTAGGTTTTAAAACAAAAGAGAAAAAAACAAAAGAAAAGAAACAGCAAAAAAAGGGGAGAGTCTGGGCTCGAGCCCACGACCTCCTGCACCTATGGCTAACACACCACACGCGCACACCACTGCACTAACGAATCGGAGCTTACTAGTATAGGGGCCTCGGCCCTCTTATACACATACACACGGCTAACTGAAACTGACTGAAAATGACACCTTTGACTGAAGAAAATGTAGGGCTCTGCGGGCACGAACTGGACGCGCCCACTGCTCTGACTACACGCGATGAGACGCTGCAAAAGGGTCGGGAATGGAACGGCTGGTCGAGCACCTACTCTACAGACACAAACCGCACGCTCCTGAGCCACTAGCACACACACACGTCGCCATGGCGGAACTAAGCTCTCGGGCTCGACCTGATCTATGCATGCGCAAAGCATAGAAGGCACAAAGGGCTTGGATCGACGCAAGCTCACCTAGGGAACGCGCAGGAGACGACGGAGCCGAAGAGGAAGCAGATCGCGCGCGGGAGGAGGAATAAGACGCCGGAGCAGATTTTCTACACCCGAATGTGGACGCGGTTGAAGAAGACGAAGCAGGGGATCTTCCACTCCCCTAGAACCGGGAACGGGGTGCGGGATCCATCCACTTGCCCTTGGACACGGCCGTGACGTCTTGCCTACGCCGGAGACTCGCCGGAGACGATGACCCCTTCGGTTCGCTCTCTGAACCTCACTCAGACTTCCTTCACAGAGAAGGAAGAACAGTGGAGGAGAGGGAGAAGGGGAAGGAGGCGGCGGCAAGGAGGAACCCTAGAGGGGCACGGACGCCTAGGGGCTAAATAGGAGGGGAGGAGAGGCTCGGCGTGGCCATGGTGGCCATGTGCGCCCTCCACAGAGGAGGACCGGGCGCTCGGAGGAAGAAAAGATGAGGGGGGAGACACTGACGAGAGGGCCCGGACTATGCCAAGCTGGAAAGGAACATGGCACTCGCTCGCTCTCTGCTGAGGAATGGGCCAAGCCCACTCTCACAAGCCCGCTCTGAGCGAAATCAACAGAAAAGGAGGGTTTTCTATTTAAAATAACAGCCAACTTAAATAAAACCCACAAAAATAAGTAAAAGGTTTTATGGCAAACAAAACATACTTTGGTGAACAAAATAATATGCATCATTTAATAAAAATGCTAAAGGGATTTTTAGGACAAGTAATTTTAAATAATTTTAAAATGGCAGCCCCCCATTATTTAAAAGCCACAAATGCCTAAAGCCCCAAACAATAAGAGACCAACACTCACATGCACAAGAGATATCAGACTAGCACTTGAACATTTTTAAAACACTTAATTAGCAACTTAATCTGATTATGAAAACAACATGGGAAAAAGGCATTACATTGGGTTTTGAATGAAAGAAGAGAGGGAAGGGAAGGGGGGTTGCACACATGGATCCACCACACTCAACACCTCACACAAACTCCACAAACCACACTCACAACCATCACACCATACAAAGGCACATGAAACACAACATGGCAAGATGAATGGAAATGATGCATGAATGCAACCCACACATGAATGACAAGTTGGAAATCATACATTAGGCTCAAGACACAAGGTTCATACATGGAGTTGCATGCCAAATAAGGTAGGGACAACACTTGGGCTGTCACACTGCCTTAACCTACAGGCATTCTGATTGGGAAGCGTCCTAGTTCGCATGTTCGTCTCCAATGAACTCTTCAACATACTCTTGTTCTTCCATGCTTGGCCAATTATATAAACAGTGGCAAGCCAATGAGCACTTTGAATGTACTCGCAAGCAACCCAAGTTGTGGAACAAGGTAATAATGATGCATGATATAGCACTAAGTAGGTAATTTTGCAGAAAGCTAGTTTTAAATGCAATGATATGATCAAGTAACAAGTAAGCATGCCTCAACTCTAGGTAGGTATCTGTATGAACAAGATACAGTTATCATCATAAGTAGGGGTTGAACACCTTGTGTTCAGTCATCATGCTAAGTCATCGGACTTAGTTCAATTCCCATGCTAAGTCCTCGGACTTAGCTCATGTGACTTCTTTGTCTCCATCATATCCAAGTCACGCCATGTTTTATGAAAACATCCAGACATAGTATAAGCAGCACCACCCAACTGTCCATGACCGTGGACACGACTATTCGAATAGTTTTACAATCTACAGAGGTTGCACACTTTACCCACAAGACTCGAGGAACTTCCGCGTCATCCATGACTCACGGTATATGACAAACCCGAGGTAAGCACCCGAACAATGCCTTTCCCCTAGTGATACTAGACAAAGAGTCCACTCGATTGGTACCCAGCCCTCACGATATACATCAGACGAGCCTCGCTCTAATCATACCACCCATGAGGGGACCAACGTTGTGCCCGGTGCCTGTGTAGAAAGCGCATGATCGTACATACCGGTACGACCCCATATCGAAAGTGACCACGCCACTCCCGCCACTAGTAATGCGGGCTCCTTGCCAGTAGCCACATAGGTAATCAACAAAGCCCCGTCCAACAAGGGGTATCATGGTTGCGCATGTAAAGTTGGGACGATCAACAAATCTTAAATCTAATCCATTTTCGAAAACACATTCTCAACTTGCTCCGGCACCCCACTTCTTTCTCAATTGGTCACTCATCTTCTCATCATCTCCCTCGGGCATTAGTGGCACCCGTCGGGGTTTTCGAAAAGTCTTTGAAATCATTGTTTTCCTTCCCATCACCATGCATAAAATCCCAACCCACTTGCATAGCATCTATTAGCATCCTAACTACTCCCACACGCATAACCCTCATAAGGTGGTAGGGTCATGCGTGATGGAAGTTTCAACAGAAAAGTAACGGAGACATCCCACCAAAGGGAAAACACCTCATCATGATCATTTCATCGAATCAACAAGTGCTATATGACATGCATGAAAAAGTTTCTTAACATAGTCAAAGGGCTGCTTGTCTGGCTCAACAAAGTCTCCGGGGTCTTCGAAGTCTTCGGGTCCAACTTGTTCATCAACCGCGCAATCTATCGTTGCGAAATAAAGCGATAAAAATAAGCAACACACAAAAACATAGCACTCAAACTACTATAAAAATGTTAACCTACTCTGATAAATACTAAATGCCATACTAAAAATATTCTCCTAGGGTTTTGTTGTGAAAATATTTTAGAAACTAAATAACAGAGGCAAAAAGGTGCCTAAATATAGGTTTAAAAAATTAGTACTAAAAATATTTTCTAACATTTTTACAAATGGCAAAATTAAATTCTATGGATTATTATAAGAATTTATGTGAACGAATATTTGGATTTGGAATTAATTTGGGCTTTGGGGGGTTTTTGGAAATAAAACTGAGAAAAGAAAAAGGAAAAACACACTATGCCCCTCGGGCCAGAAGCACGGAGGCACAGCCAGCCCACAGCCGGCCCACGGAGGCACGGAGGCCGACGGCACGCACGACAGCTGACGGGTTCGAACCTGATAGGCGGGCCCTACCTGTCGGCAGCACAAGGGATAGGGGAGTATGATAGGCGAGGCCCGCCTGTCATCTCCTACCTCATGTACAAGGGCACGGGGAGGCTCACCAGCTATGACTCCGGCAGCCGTTTGCCATGAGGGAGGCACGGGGGGCTTAGGGAGGTTCCGCCATTTGCTTGGGCATAGTGGTGGTCGCCGGAGGGCCGGGGTTCGTCGGCGACTTGAATCCGCGGCGAAGAGCTTTCGGGAAGAGGATGGCCCGGCCGCCCTGAGCTGCAAACAAAGCGGAGGGGAGGAGGGATCATCCTAGGATGGAGAGGGAGCCACATGGGAAGAAAAATGGGCACTAGAGGCGTTGTGTACCACGAGATCGGCAGTGATCCCTCATGGCGAAGCTCAGGCCCGATCTGGGTGCAGGGGCCCTCGAGGCTTGCGGGGGTGGAACAGGGGCTCGAATGGGTGCGGAGAAGGGCGACAGAGGAGGAGAGGGAGGTCTGGGGGCCCTTTATATATGCGAGGCGGAGGCAGGGGAGGTGGCAAGCGCGGGAGGGCTCGGGCGCTCGCCATTGAGCCACAGCAAGACAAGGAGGGGCCTTAGGGGGTCCACAGGGGATGCCCTGGAGGCTGCGGACAAGCAGAAGGGGGGGCGAGGGCGTCACGCGTGTGAGCCCGGACAGTGGCCGAGAGGGGCGGCTGCGTCGCGCATGCGAGGAGGCCGCTAGAGAGGGAGTGAAAAGGGGGAGGCGACCGACAGGGAGGTGCGGACGTCGAGGGGGCTCGGTGGCGTGCTCTCCTGGCCCGAGGTGGTCGAGGCATTGGAATGGGGGCAGCTACAGTGCGGGAGTGCACTGTAGCACGCTCCAGAGCACCCAAATGGCATGCCATGGCATGCCATTGGCATTTTGGGAGCCGCCACTTGTGTCTAGGGCCTCTAGGGGGTTTAACAATAGTGGGTAGGGCATTGGATGCTCAGGGGTGCCTTAGGAAAGAAGGAAAGTTGAGAGAGAGAGAAAGCTCCTGTCCAGGGGGTAAAAGGAGGATTTTACCCCACTTACCTAAGGAGTCTTGGCCAGGGAGAGTTTCTGGAGGTAGCTAGTAACTCAGAGGGGTTGTGGTAAAAAGATGGGGGAAAGGGTAAAAGGGTAAGGGGTAGAAATAGTGATTTTGCTAAATCACGAGAAGGTGTTTGACAAGGTTTTGGGCAAGAAAAATTACCAACTTGCTAAGATATTTTCCAGGGTCAAATGCTAGGCAAAGGTGAGAAGATTCACCAAGTTTGATCCCAAGGGGAAAAAGTTGATAATGGAAATTTGTTAAACCCTAGAAATTTACAGAATCAGGTTTCTGTAGATCTACTGATACTAGGCTTTTACCCTTGATGCACCACTTAGTGTATCATCACTATTTGGTCATTAGAGCATGCCCACAAATTTTGAGGCCAAGGGGAGACACTACACTATGTAAAGTTGCTCAAATTTGAATCTGGACAGAAAGGGTTTTGGTATGGCTTGATAAATCAAATCAACTTGGATTGAGATGAAACCTTGCAAGATCATCACATATAATGGTGTTGACTTGCTGGATTTTTCCTGGAATTTTTTGAGAATATTTCTTATAGATATATTCCAAAAGTTTGATTTGAACAGAAATGGTTTTGAGGGGTTTTGTCCATTATTTGATCATTCCCTTGTGTTGAAACTCATATATATGGAAAATATATGTCCACTGAGTTTCTCTAAATTTTCTCAAATATTTTCAAAGCATTCAAATAAGTTTTCCCAATGAAAAACCATTTCTGGCCTTAATAAGAAGCCTTTAAATAAAATATAAGAATAATATTTAAAAATAATATTTTGTGGGTTTGGGAAGTCTTATATATAGTAGGTTTGAAGTAAAGCTTTTGGGAAAGAAGGATACACCTAATTGGAGGACTTGTAGTGCAAACCTCATTTCAGGGGGTTTTGGAAACCTATTTTGAATAAATCATTTTTGGTTAAAACAAAATTTGATAAAAATAGATTTGGGCACTATTCACATGGCCTAATCATTGGGCAAGAGGTTTTGGGTTAAGGAAGATGAATATGAAGTGGACTAGAATCTAGGAGTGCCATATAACACAATCATCAATCAAGCAACATTATAGGAAACAAGCACAAACACTTTGAAAAACTTTTAGTTGGCTCCAAATTTTTATAAACCCAAACATGTCAAGGTGATAGAAACACAGGGTGTGACACATCTGCTGGTTCGTCAGGATCTACATTGTCAGTTCCTCCCTGGGAATTCCATACTGGACAGAACCAATGTGCTGAATAGTAGAAATGGGAGTATGTGGGGGTATTACCATCTGATCTGCAGCTATCTCCATTGCATCAGGAGCATCAAGAGCATCCTGGTCAGTAAACACAGGGGAACACCTTGGCTTGACATGAGAAATCTTCTTTTTGAATCAGCCATAGAGGGTGGTTTGAATCCCTGGAACCTGGTGGACCTGATACTTCTGCGGACAGTAGAAACATCTAAAGGTGCCCTTGGCCTCTTCTTGCGAGATGCTGCCCCTCGTCCCTCCAAGGAAACAGAGTTATAGACCATGTTCTGGGGCTGGGTATGGCAAACTTCCTGAGAGGAGTGAGTCAGCACCATCTTGAAATTGTCTACCATGAAGTACATACACACATTCCAAGCCTCTCTGGAACAAACAATAGTTTTGGTACCAACTGGGAAAGGTGAGAAAGGGAGTATGGAGTGGCATGCTGGGTCCAGCAACTTGAGCAGCCATAGTTGAATCCCCTGGACCACATGACGCCAATCCAAATGTGGGACTCCTGCAATTCTCATGGTGTGAACCACTGAATAGGAGGTTGTGAAGAAATCCAGCAGTGTTGCAGGCAGCTATATGTCAAGCACCGCCTGATGCGAGTTTAACTGGACAAAAGCCAACTGCCCAGTGTTTCTTCCCAGGAGAACATTGTCAGCAGCTTCCTCCAACATCTGAACATGCTCATTCCAAAGACGTAAACCATCATCGAACCCAGAATCCTCAGTTTGGATACCATCCATCATCGAAGGCCCCGCATACCCAGTGATCTGTCTGTAACTGATCCCTTGGTGGAGGAGGAGGAAACACAGGCCAAACCCCCCATCCCCATTGACGCAAAGCTGGAGTAGGACTGGGAGATGCATCCCATGTGTTGTCAGTATTCTCCATTTGCCAAACCTGGGCATTATGCTGGGCTTGCTGCAGTGCTGAGAAGAAAGGTAACTGATCTGGATGCGGAGACACCCCCATCGGAGGTACTTCATCCTCATTGCTCAAGAAGCCCTAGGTGGCATCTCTACCATTAAGAACATAAACTGGAATAGTCTAAGATTGACCCATTCCAATAATATCCGTAAATCTTTTGAGGACTAAACTGTATGGTACTAGCATTAAATCATTGATCATCACTCTGACGAGCACTCTAGACTTTTTGTGACCTGGCCTGTGCCAAAACAAGCATCTACCAAAACAAGAGACAACTTTGATGATATAGTATTCAGTTTTATAGTTCAAAGGGAAGCCTAACAGCATGACCCAAGCTTCTCTTTCAATGACAAGACGTCTCATGTTCGGCCCTTCATCATGCCTCAAAAGGTAAAAAGTGGAAACATCATCAAGTGCTTGTTCCCCCAAATCCACCATAGCATCCTGAACCAGTCTATCCGTGAAATGGACCAAGCCAACACAAAAGTGGTAAATCTCACCCTCCAAAGTTTCCGCATGATGATCCTCTGCCAAAACCCTTCTAACCTCCGCAAGCAAAACCTCTCTTTGAAAATTAGGAGGAGAAGGAACAAAAAATACCAGGGCCTGCTACGCATGGTCAAGAGGCGGATCGTTGACGACCACCATATTCTGCTACACGCGTCCATGAGGGCTTTGCTGAATGTTCATCGCGCTAGGGACGAACTGGTATGCCATCACCGGGATGGTCACCATTGCTGGATGGTGGCTCTTGCACGTGGCAGAAGGCTGAGAAGTAGCAGCAAAGCGGAGAAAACCCTTGTTCTCTCCGGGAGTAGAAGCAGAGGGGGAACTCGATGGGTCATTGATAGGAAGGAGCTTTGACTGATTGTCAGCGATTGGACCTGAGGGAGACGGAACGACCAGAGAGGTATCAGGAACCCACGCAAATGGTGGGATATCCTTCCGCAATGAAAGTTTAGCTACCCAAGTTTGTTTCTGGCGCATCATCGACGCAATACTCTGTTTCGGTTGCCACGTTTTCCACGGTGGTGCATTTTTTTGTTTGCGTCTCCAAACAAGAGTCTTGTGAGCGGCCCATGGCTTACAATCCCGGCCCAAATGTCCCAATTGACTACAAATACGACATCGGAGCCCAATAGTGCATGCCTTACGATGATGGCCTTGGGAGAGACACTTAGAACAATAAACTATCGTGTCCAGTGAATTGGTGTGAAGTCTTGGATCCTCATGAAGATTGCATGTGTAGCCCAGATTAATACAACTCGGACAGGAAATACCAGGACAATTTATTGCAATATGCCCCTTTCTAAAGCATGTCTCACATCTATAAAGCTTTAAGAAAATAAAGTATTTCGACGGAATAGATTTAATGTTAACACAAGCTCTGACCTGATCATTCGAATAACCTGCTTGCCAAAGATCAAGGTTTTCGTCCAAAATGGAGAACGATATAGCATCCCAATAATTACGTTGGAAAATAGATCCCTCAAAAATTTGCTTGTTCTTCGCAGCTAGAACCGAATTCCGATCTCCAATGAAACTACCAAACATGAAATCCTTCAACGAATGAGATTGAATATCCATACCCTTGGAAACCATGTTACTAGCCCAAGTCGTCGACATAATCGGCAAAGATGCATGATGTTTGTGAGCATTGCAATGGAGGAAGCTCAGCAATGATTTGAGAGCCATAGGAGAACATGCAACAACTTCAGGGATCTCATGATCAAGGTGCCAAGAATTACCATCCTTTGAATAATCCACATAGTCCTTGAATAACCGAAAATGACACGAAATTTGGCCAAATTATGTCTTTCAATCCATAGATGAAGTGACCCACGTGGTTGGACGCCACCAAAAATTTAAAACTACGGGAACCCAATTGAAGCACATTTATTGAAAGGGCCAAACCACCAATGCAACATTGGAGCACAATGCATACTGACTCTTCCGTGAGAGGGAAAGAGTCAGAAGAGGAAGAAATCACCAAGAAAAATTCCTTGGAGCCCGGCGGTCTAACATAGTGAACCGAAGATCGAAATCTAGCATGAACCTGATTTTCCACCTTGAGACCAGGGGGGAAATCCCAGTGGAGAAGACTTTCCAACTTGACATGGAGGAACCCCTAGAGATCCACGCCCGAGCCCGATCTACCGACGCTATTGGAGAGGTGAGGGAGGTGGGAGGAGGTCGGAGTCGGCGCCATACCCATATCACTCGGGTTAACATCATACTTAGCCTTAGTTCGAGAATGGTAATGGAACATTTTCCACATGGATTTCATAATCCTTAAGCATTGTGTCATCCATAGCAATTGTGCACAACACGATCCGACGGAAATATACTCAGCTTCGCTAGTATATTGAGATATCGAGTTTTGTTTCTTGGAGGACCAAGACACAAGAGATCTACCAAGAAATTGACATGTACCCGACATGGATTTTCTATCAACCTTGTCACCGGCATAGTCCGAGTCGGAGTAGTCAACGATATTAAAGGAAGATCAGGAAAGGAGTAAAAAGAGACTTACGTTCCCTTCCACAATCAATTTCCTTATATAACTAAAGCTGTTCTAGACTCAACATCGACCAGTTTGGGTTGGTAATCCTATAGGAAGTCAAGCTCTGATATCAATGATGTCAGGACCCCAATCTTAAGCCATAAGAATCCAGCCTGTAACACATCACATCACTTTGCAGCCTCACACACGGTTATCTCCACGGCTGCCACCTTACCTGGCCCCAGACCGTTTGCGTCTTTTGGCTCACATATGTGAATGTGTCGCTAGCATTCAAGTGACAGAGAACCTGGGTTGACATGACTAGTCATAGAACTCAAGTGGCACATCCATACAGGGACAGGCATACGTAACCCAACAATGTAGGTGTCGATCTCTAGCATGTGTAGACGAGTCATAGCAAGCTGCAAGGACTCCATTACGCCGTGGGACATAAATGTCATCATTGCACATAAACGAGTAGTAGCAGGCTACAGGGACTCCATTACACTGCAAGACATTTCCCCGAAGGGACAGACACAACAGCAAAGAAGGATACATGTCGGTCAATCAATGTGTCCGGAGCAGTAGCAAGCTACCAAGGCTCGGTGGAAGCATAAAGAGGCATTTCCTCGTAAAGAGTACTACTAAAGGCACACAACTAGGTGTCAAATCCCACACATACCAATGTATTCCAAACATAAACATAATATGCACGATATGTGTAGATACAACATGGCATCACAACATAACTATAAGACTCGAGTATTTATTAAAGACTCATAAGAGCCAACATAGTGTGTTATTACAAACAGTGGTCACACGACCCAACACTCAAGTCATACAAACAACAAGCGGAAGCAACACATGTCTGGGTACAGACATCTACTAATAGTAGATGGAGGAGCCTAAAAAGCTACAACGACCCTACCAAAGGAACCAGACCTCTGTCTGGGATTCCCAAGCTAATCCAGTCAACATCGAACTTCACATTGTAATGATCACTAATGAGACTGGCATCTCCTCTGCAAAAACATAAATTAAGAAAACGTGAGTACAAAGGTACTCAGCAAGACGTACATCACAACTAACTACATATGCATCAGTATCAATGAAGGGGGTTGTGGAGTTCATGGCAGCAAGCCAGCTTTGACTCTTGGCTAACCTATACTACGACTATAAGTACTTTCTTTTGAGGTGGGATAGCGCACATGAGTCCACATATTCACCAAATCAATACACCACTATGGATCCACTCCCGTCTCCCTACGAGAAGGCCATCCATAGCACTCACACTTATCTTGCGCATTTTAGAGTATCCACTTCAAGTTGTCTATGAACCACATAAGTTCTCCAAGTAGTCCATATCCGCTGACGTGGCTATTCGAATAGATTCATAACCCTGCAGGGTATACTTCTTCACACACGCTCTCGCCACTTATCACCTTATGCACGTCATGCATCTTGGCAACCTGCAAGCAGAAGAACTGGCATGGGCGTCGGTCATGACCGTCAACCACACAAGACCCTAGTCCAAATTTATCGCATATTTGAGACTGAACCCGCATGGAAGTCCGGCCGAAGTTTCCTCTACGGCCTCAAATGATGTGCGCAGGGTTCCCGAGCCCACCGTTCGGGTGCCACTTGGTACACCGTGCCACTGTGCATCTACTGCATCACATCCCACCCCGTCGAGCAACGCTATGCACGGCCGCCAACACTTTTCCTAGAAACACCAGAAACTAGTTGCAACTCCTGGACAGAGGTCTAGGCGATTAATAAGCCAAGAGGGGTCGAGTTACCGGAGCCTAATGTGTGGTAGTATCTTGTCTTGGATAACATACATGGAGCTTAGTTCTTAAGGACGGTCCCAATGAGATAAACCGCCATGTACTCCTACATGGCCTCTCATCACTACCTTTACCAAATCGTGTTTGCACACTTAGCTCTCACATGGTAGGACATGTTCACCACCAATCCAATTCATCGCCCAGATGGATCAGACCCGACACGACTCTAAGCATAGCAGGCACAGTAATCAAGCATGGATGAGTAAGCACTACAAGGCTCAAGCAGTTGCTACTCATGCTAAGTGGTTTCAACTATTTACTATGGAAAGGACGGGTCATGCAAAGGAATGGGTTCAACTACTGAGCACATGTAACAGTTGAATCATGATTGTCATAATGCAATAAAAGAGAGCAGGAGCGAGAGAGTGGGTTCATATCAGTATGCTCAAGGAAGGGTTGCTTTCCTGGCACTTCTGAATATAACAATGAGTCTTCATCGGTGACAACGATCTCAACGTTGGAATAACATCTACCGGAGAAGAACAAACACCGGCAAACAAGAATGAACAACATTCAATGCAATGCAACAATCATGATGCATGATATGCTATGTTAAGGTACTGAATTCTCCTAGCATGATATTTAGTGATATTATTTGAAGTAGAATACAAATATGCATCAAATTCCAACTTAAAACTATTTATCCAATTTGTCTCAAATTCCAATCAAATGAATGTACCGATGCCTCGGCACTAGAGGCGGAAGTATCAATAGTTTCAAAATTGGACATGATAGCAACTTTGAAGCAAGCGTAACAAGCAAAACATGTAAACTAACAAGAACTAAAGACAAATAATTTTTATTTTTTTATTTTTATGAAGCAAGCAAAATATAACAGCAAATAAAAAGAAGAACAAGTGAATGATAATTTGTGTGAAGTTACTAGATAGTAGGTTGATGATACTGCCCGGTAATGGCGCCAGAATCCTTCCTTATGCATGTGGTCTGCGTTGGATTTTCCGTGAAGAGGAACGGGTGCTACATCACAATATAGGTAGGTGATATGTATCCAACGTATCATTAATTTTTGCTTGTTCCATGTTGTTATATTATAATTCTTGGATGTTTTACAATCATTTTATAACAACTTTATATTATTTTTTGGGACTAACCTACTGATATAGTGCCAAAGTGCAAGTTGTTGTTTTTCCTTGTTTTTTTACTTCGCAGAAAATCGGTACCAAATGGAGAAAAAATGTTGCAGGGATTTTTGTGGATTTTTTATAGACGATAAAAAATAATATGGGCCAAAGAACATCAAAAGAGGGGGCCCAGGGTGGCCAGCACCCACAAGGGCAGACCAAAGGCCCCCAAGCGCGACTTGGTTGGGGCGAGGCCCTCGGGCACCCCCTCAACCGACTATCGTGCCTATGAATACCCAAAAAAAAAATCCAAAAACCCTAGGGGAGTCAACAGAACACAATTCTAGCCACCGCAAGTTCCAGAACCTCGAGGTCCAATATAGACACCATCACTAAGGGGTTCATCTTCATTATAGGTGCCTCTCTGATGATGCGTGAGTAGTCCACCATAGGCCTACGGGTCCGTGGGTAGTAGCTAGATGGCTTCCTCTCTTTCTCTTATAATTCTCAATAAAATGGTATCTTGGAGATCTATTTGATGTAAAATTTTGCGGTGTGTTTGTTGGGATTTACCGAATTTTGAGTTCATGATCAGTTTCTATCCATGAATATTATTTGAGTCTACTTTGATCTCTTATTTTCATGATTTCTTATAGCCTCACATTTCTTCTTTGAATATTTGGTTTAGTTACGCCAACTAGATCGATTTTTGTTGCCATGGGAAGAGGTGCTTTATGATGGGTTCGATCTTGTGGTGTTCTTTCTGAGTGACAGAACGGGCAGCAAGAAACACATGTATCGTTGCCATTAAGGTAAGAAGATGGGGTCTATTCCTACATGAATAGATCTTGTCTACATGATGTCATCGTTCTGATTACATTACTCCGTTTTTCCATAAACTTAATACACTAGATGCATGCTGGATAGTGGTCGATGTGTGGAGTAATAGTGGTAGATGCAAGAAGGAGTCTGTCTACTTATCTTAGACGTGATGCCTATATAATGATCATTGCCTTGGATATCATCATGACTATTAGATTTTCTATCAATTGCCCAACAGTAATTTGTTCACCCACCATGCGCTATACTCATGAGAGAAGCGACTAGTGAATCCTATGGCCCCCGTATCTACTTTTCCATCATATTGCTTTCCGATCTATGGTTATGCATTCTTTGTTTTCAGATCTACGAAACCAAAAACCAAAAAATATATTTCTGCATATTTACTCTTTTATTTTGTGTTCTTGAGAGATCTATCTCTCCTATCTATCATTACCTAATCTATCTTATTACCGTAGAGAGCGTGACCACCTCTCTTTCGCATCAGGTTGCAAGTATTTGTTGTTTGTGTGCAGATGTTGTTTACGTGAGTGCGTGATCTTTCTCTATGGGTTGATACCTTGGTTTCATAACTGAGGGAAATACTTACCGTCGTTGTGCTACATCCTCCCTTCCTCTTTGGGGAAATACCTACCCAGTCTCAAGCCAGGTCAAAGAAATTTCTGGCGCCGTTCTCGGGAAGGAAGCAATCTCATCTACTAGGTTCCCAATTAGAAATATCATCTCCTTGCAATTACATTATTTGCCATTTGCCCCTCATTTTCAAATCCCCCACTTCACCAATTTGCCGTTTTATCTGCCCTATTTTTCGTTTGCCCTTTTTCTTTCCGGATATCTTCCTTGTTTGCAATCTTGTTTGCATAGTCACAATGAGTCAAGAGAACACCAAGTTCTGTGATTTTTCCAATACTAATAACAATGATTTTATTAGTACACCTATTGCTCCTTTCGCCACTAGTGCGGAGACTTGTGATATTAATGCCGCTTTGTTGAATCTCTTCATGAAAGAGCAATTTGCTAGTAATTCTAATGAGGATGTCGCGTCCTATCTTAACACGTTTGTTGAATTGTGTGATATGCAAAATAAAAAACATGTGGACAATGATTTTGTGAAGTTGAAACTATTTCCTTTTCCCTTGCAGGATCGTACAAAAATTTGGGTTTCAACTTTGCCTCGCAATTGTATCGATTCTCGCAATAGGTGCAAAGATGCTTTTATCACTAAGTATTTTCCTCCCGTGAAAATGATTTCCCTTAGGATGCAAATCATGAATTTTAAGCAACTTGAGCATGAACATGTTGAACAATCTTGGGAAAGAATGAAGTTGATGATAAGAAATTGACATGCACATGGCTTGAATCTTTGGATGATCATATAAAAAAATTATGCGGGATTGAATTTTGTCTCTAGATTATGCCGTGGGTGGTACTTTTATGGATATTACTTTTTTGTTAAGCTACTAAATTGCTAGATAATATCATGGCTAGTTATTCTCAATGTCATACCGAAAGAGCACTTACTAGTAAAAAAGTTAATTCGGTAGAGGAAATTAGTACTCGGAGTGATAAAGTTGATGCTTTGATGAAATTGGTTGCTAGTAAAATGCTCCTGTTGATCTCAATGAAGTGCCTTCGTCTACTTTTATTGAGCAAAATATTGAATCCGTAGATGTAAACTTTTTCTTGCGCAACAATTTCAACAACAATGCTTATAGAGGTAATTTTAATCCTAGGCCTTTTCCTGGAAATTCCTCTAATAATTATGGTACTTCCTATGCTAATTCTTCTTACATTAATAATAGTAACACCTCTGACCTTGAGAGTAATATTAAATAATTTATCAATGCACAAAAGGCTTTTAACTACGATAGAATAAAAGTTGAATAAGATTGATGATATTTCTAGAAACATTGATATAATTTCTCATTATGTTGAAAATATCAAGTTTAAAGCTTTTATGCCTAAGATTGATGAATCTATTAAATCTTTATATGTCTCTATGGATGAAAGGAAGAAAAGAACCGTTATGCTTAGAGCTAAAAGAGAACTCTTAGAAAAATCGTCTTCTAGTGATTTGCGTTATAAAAAGATAAAGATCTTAAAGTTATTGGTGTTTCTTCTATTGATTCCATGTTTAGTAATGTTAAAACTGATAATGAAGGGACTGAATAAGAGTCAACTTTATCTAGGAGGCGTACCAACAACTTGGAGGGTGAAAATCTTGATGAATTTTTTGATAAAAGTGGGTTTGAAGAGGTCAAAACTTTAACTAGTGATGTGCTCACTATCTTGGATTGCAAAGACTTTAATTATGATAGTTGCTCTTTGATTGAACGTATTTTTTTGTTGCAATCTATGTTGAATTCACCCCATGCTTATGAGCAAAATAAAGCTGTTACTAAACATATCGTTGATGCCATGATGAAATCTTTTCAAGAAAAGTTCGAGTTGGAGATTTCTATTCCTAGAAAATTGCATGATGAGTGGGAACCTACCATTAAGGTGAAGATTAAAAATTATGAATGCTTTGCTTTGTGTGATTTGGGTGCTAGTGTTTCCACGATCCCGAAATCTCTATGTGATGTGCTTGATCTTACCAACATTGAAGAATGCTCTCTTAATTTGCACTTGGCGGATTCTACTGTTAAAAAACCTTTGGGAAGAATAAATGATGTTCTTATTCTTGCAAATAGGAATTATGTGCCCATTGATTTTATTGTTCTTGATATTGATTGCAATTCGTCTTGTCCCATTATACTTGGTAGACGATTTTTACGCATTATAGGTGTCGTGATTGATATGAAAGAAGGAAATATTAAATTTCAATTTCTTATTATAAAGGGTATGGAACACTTCCCTATAACAATAATTAGTCCACCATATGAATAAATCATGAGTGCATTCTATGGATCCAAAACTAAAGATGACAATACTTGAATCTATGTGTTATGCCTAGCTAGGGGCGTTAAATATTAGCGCTTGTTAGGAGGCAACCCAATGAATAAATAATTTTTTGCTTTTTTCCTTTATGTTTTTGTGTGTTGACACAATTATGCCTCTGTTATTATTGTGTTTTTATGGTTTACTTATTGTTTGTGGCAAGTAAAGCCTTTAGGATGATTCATGGGAAGAGTAGAAGTGATGCTGAATATGGACCATAAACTTTGCGTCCAGTATATGAATTTTCATTTTTTACTGGAACGCGATATTGAGTTAACATTTTAACACCTTATTTCTATACAAATTTTTTATGCTTTCCTAATATTTCATAATTTTTAGAGTTCCAGCAATATGGGTAGAGTACATATTACTATAGAATGTTCTGTGTGGAATAGATTCCGTTTTCATTGCGTTGTGTGCTTGTTTTGATGAATCTATGGTTTGTATCGGGGGGTATAAGCCATGGTAAAGTTAAAAGACAGTAGGTATAATGCAATAACAAAATATGAATGGGTTTGCAACAGTACCTAAAGTAGTGATTTGCTTTGTTATACTAACGGATCTCACAAAGGTTTTGTTGAGTTTTGTGTGATTGAAGGTTTCAAGTTTTGGGTGAGATCACAATGGATGAAGGAATAAGGAGTATCAAAAGACTAATCTTGGGGATGCTACCTCACCACAAAGATATATCCAAATAGAAACAAGCAACTAAGCTTGGGGATGCCCCCGAGTGGCATCCCTTCTTTCTTCCAACAACAAGCGGTATACTACTTAGAGCTATCATGTGTTTTGCTTGGAGCATCTTGTATCTTTGATTGTTTTGTTTGTTATTTTTTCCTTTGTATCCTTTATTTACACACCTATTTGATAGAGCCACAATCATGCTATGATTTGTTAGAATTGCTCTATGTGTTTCACCTAAACTTTTTGAGCTATAGAATTGCTCTAGTGCTTCACTTATAACTTCTTGAGCATGGCGTGCTTGGAAACTTTTGAAGAAATCCTCTCATGCTTCACTTATATTATTTTGAGAGATGAAACTTTTTTGCTCATGTTAGTACTTATATCCATGTGAGCTTATCAAAAGCAATGGCAATATATGAAACTACTCCCAAACTGATAGATATCCAAGGAGGGTATAATAAAAACTTTCATGAAGATCATTGGACAAATTAAACTTGATTCCTTGTAATAGTTTTGAAACATGATGATAGTGAATGTGAGTTATGTCAGTGAGTAATTATGCTTAGTAGGAATATTGGTGTCAAGGTTTGTGATTCCCTATGCAAGCACGAAAGTCAATAGTTGTGCTATGAAATTACATCCTACTTATGGTGCATTATTCGGTGTTAGTTATGATTAATGCTCACTGATGTGAGTTTTCATTTCTTAGTTGGATGCTTCTCAACCTCATGCTAGCCTTCACTTGTACTAAGTAGAAATACTACTTGTTCATCCAAAATCCTTGAACCAAGTTTTGCCATATGAGTCCACTATACCTACCTATATACGGTATTTCCATGTCGTTACAAGAAAATTGGTATGTGCCATCTCTAAAATTTCAAAATAAATTTTCCTTTTTGTGTGCTTGTACCACTCATGAAATGGTAGGGAGTGACCGCAATTTTTTTCATGCTAGATGCATTATTCTCAAGATGAGTGTTTATTCACTTGTCATTGCATGAGAGTATGACGGGAATAGGGATTCCCAGTCCCAAACTGAAAAGAAAAAATATTTACTTTATGTTGTCAAATAATAAATTCCTTGGAAAGTGTTGGTATGGAAGGAAACCGGGGATACAGCCCGCCATGGAAAGTGAAAGTTTGGTGGAAAAAGGAATAAACTTTATTTTCTGTTTGGGAACCGCCTATGATGCATTTACTTTGGAAAGATATTAAGATCTCTCAGTCGTTTTCGTTGACAGGAAAGGCTTGCCACTCAAAGTATTTTTCTCTCTCAATTTAAACACTTGAGCTCTGGCACCTCTACAAATCCCTATTTCCCCTGCGAAGGGCCTATCTATTTACTTTATGCAATTTTTATTTTTCAAATTTGAGTCTCCATCGTATCTTATAAAGGACCAATTAGGGGCACTATGATCGTACTTGAGCATTAGGTGTAGCTAATATTTGAGTGTGTATTGTGAAAGGATCAATGATTGTGCATGATGGGCTAGGTATAACTTGATTAAGCGTTCATGTTTTGAAAGACATGGTTTCTTGTTGATATGCTTGAGTATTGAAGTCATTATGTTAAAACTATACTATTGCTTTGAATAATTTTCAACTCCAAATGTCCATGCTATACAAAGAAGAAAAATAATGTGATGAAAGTGTTAGGCAGCATTCCATATCCAAAAATCTGTTTTCATCATTTACCTACTCGAGGACGAGTAGGAATTAAGCTTGGGGATGCTGATATGTCTCCAACGTATCTATAACTCTTGCTTATTCCATGCTATTATATTATAATTCTTGGATGTTTTACAATAATTTTATTACAAATTTATATCATTTTTTGGGACTAACATATTGACATAGTGCCAAAATGCCAATTACTGTTTTTGCTTTTTTTTACTTCGCAGAAACTCAGTACCAAACGGAGAAAAAATGTTACAGGGTTTTTTGTGGATTTTTACGGACCAGAAGAAAGAAGATTAGCCAAAGACATCAGAAGAGGGGGCCCGGGGTGGCCAGCTCCCACAAGGGTGCACTAGAGGCCCCCTAACACGACCTGATGGGTGCTGAGGCCTTCGGGCACCCCCTCAACCGACTATCATGCCTATAAATTCCCAGAAAATCCAAGAACCCTAGGGGAGTCGAGGACATACATTTCCATCTACCGCAAGTTCCAGAACCTTGAGACCCAATCTAGACACCATCATAGAGGGGTTCATCTTCATCATAGTTGCCTCTCTAATGATACGTGAGTAGTCGACCATAGACCTACGGGTCTGTAGGCAGTATCTAGATGGATTCCTCCCTCCCTCTCTCTCTCTATCTATCTATCTTATGATTCTCAATACAATGGTCTCTTGGAGATCTATGTGATGTAAACTTTTGCGGTGTGTTTGTTGGTATCTAATGAATTTTGAGTTCATGATCAGTTTTTATCCATGTATATTATTTGAGTCTTCCTTGATATATTATTTGCATGATCGCTTATAGCCTTGTGTTTCTTCTTCAAATATTTGGTTTATTTAGGCCAACTAGATCATTTTTTCTTTCCATGGGAAGAGGTGCTTTGTGATGGGTTCGATCTTGCGCTGTTCATTCCCAGTGAAAGAAAGGGCACCAAGACACACATGTATTGTTGCCATTAAGGATAAAAAATGGGGTCTATTCCTACATGAATAGATCTTGTCTACATCATGTCATCGTTCTTATTGCATTACTCCGTTTTTCCATGAACTTAATACACTAGATGCATGCTGGATAGCGGTCGATGTGTGCAGTAATAGTGGTAGATGCAGGCAGGAGTTGGTCTACTTATCTTGGACGTGATGCCTATATAATTGTCATTGCCTTGTATATCGTCATGACTATTTGATTTTCTATCAATTGCCCAACAGTATTTTGTTCACCCACCGTGCGCTATACTCATGAGAGAAGCCACTAGTGAATCCTACGCTCCCAGCTCTACTTTTCCATGATATTGCTTTTTGATCTACGTTTTTGCAATCTTTGTTTTCAGATCTACAAAACCAAAAACCAAAAAATATATTGATGCATATTTACTATTTTATTTTGTGTTCTTAAGAGATCTATCTATCCTATCTATCATTACCTAATATATCTTATTACCGTAGAGAGCTTGGAAACCTCTCTTTCGCGTCGGCTTGCAAGTATTTGTTGTTTATGTGCGGGTGTTGTTTATGTGGGTGTGTGATCTTCCTTTACGGATTGATAATTTGGTTTCATAACTGAGGGAAATACTTACCGTCGTTGTGCTGCATCATCGCTTCCTCTTTGGGGAAATACTGACGTAGTCTCAAGCCACGTCAGTAAGTATTTCACTCAATAGAGAACCAAGGTTTATCAAACCAATAAGTGCAAAAACCAACCCCCGTCTTTAGAGGCTATACACAAAAGAGCAAATACTTGCACCCACGCGGGCAAGAGGGTTGTCAATCCCCTTTTACTCGTTATTTGCATGCTTGTAAGTAGTGTGGTTGGTAATAGATAATTGTAAATTGCAAAATAAAAGTAAAAGTAAATGATTGCCGCAAGGTATTGTAGTGTTTGTATACTTATAAGTGAATAGACCCAGGGGGCATAGCTTTCCCTACTAGCATCTCTCATGAAAGTAAGCATACTGTGGGTAGACAAATTATTGTTGGGCAATTGATAGAAAAGTGCATAGTTATGTGATATTCACGGAAATGATCATGTGTATATAGGCATCACGTCCATGGGAATATAGGCCGACTCTGGCTTGCACCTATTACTATTAGTCCACCCATCGACCGCTATCCAACATGCATCGGGAGTATTAAGTAAAACAGAGTAATGCTTGTAGAACGGTGACATGATGTAGACAAAGAAAATTGAATTAATATGAAATAACCCCATAATTTTATCCTTAGTGCCAACAATACAAAGACATATCTTGTCCCCTTCTATCACTGGGATATAGAAACCCGTCAGATTGAACCCAATACAACACACCCCTCTCACTTAAGATAGATCAATCTACTTGGCGAAAGAAAATCAATAGATCAGAGAGATTTACGAATCTATGATGATAATGCACATAAGAATCATAATATATTTCAAAGAAGACTCAAATATTTTCATGACTAATCCAAACATAAACCCACAATGCATCATATCCCAACAGATACGCCGCACAGAAGGATTACATCGGATAGATCAAAGCGAAGGTGCGATTATTATTGTATTGAAGATCAAGAGAGAGAGAGGGAGAGAGAGAGCAATCTAGGTACTAACTATGGACATGTAGGTCTGTGGGGGAACTACTCACACATCACCATGGGAGAAGCAAGGATGATGTAGAGGCCCTCCGTGGTCGATCCCGCCTCCGGCAGGGCACCAGAACAGGGACTTGCGATGGTGGAACAAAGACTTGCGAAGATGGAAAAAGTGTTTAGGGAGGCTCACTAGAGTTTTTGGAATATATGTGAATTTATAGGCCAGAGAGGGGCATCATGAGGCAACTGAGGGGAGCACGAAGCAACAGTGTGTGGCCTACCCCCTTGGTCGCGCCTGGTTGGCTCGTGCCTCCCTCGTGAGGCCTCTAGTCTCCTCCAGAAGCTTCTAGGTCTTATTTTGGTCCAAAAAAGTATATTAAAGTTTCGTGGAAATTCCATGTTATTTGGTGCTGTAAACCTGAAAAGCCAAGAACATTCAGAAAACAACAACTCGCAGTGAGCACTCGATTAATAGGTTATTGCTCAAAACTAATATTAATTCATAAATAAACACCCAAAAAGCATCCTAGAATGATAATATAATAGCATGGAACAATAAAAAAATATTGATACGTTGGAGACGTATCAGAAAGTCAATAAGAAACAAAAAAATAACCTACCGACAATCGGCAAGAGTTGGAAACCAATACAATCTTGTACTTCCTTTTCAATAGAATACGGACGAGATTGCGTTGAATTTTCTTATGGACAAAAACAAGTTCGATCTAGTAGATAATTTCTCCTTGACTAATCTAAACCAGAACTAAATCTTGGAAGAATGCAACCAAATATTCAATAAATCAAATAATAGATGCAAAAATTACTAAAGGCTAAAAATGTAGGAGTAATGGTTGAACTAATCTTAAAAATGTGTTTTTTGGGGTTATAGGATGAAAAAGGAAAGTAATCTGATAAATTGTAAATCTCTCACCGATAAACCTAAAAAACGATACCACTTGATGTGACGGTGACCTGATCTTTTGATGAGAGTAGGGATAACTATCGATATGGTGGACTTTGACCTTGAGGATCCAACTATACCGTACCCAACAATATGCCTTGATAATCGCTAAACCAATATCCGATGGTTATTGACCTTGTCGTAGGCACGCTCAACCTGAAACGAGGTTCGAGTTCGTGCATGCAACCAAAGAACCAACAAGAATAATGGTGATTGCAATATGAAATTGCGGATAATAAACTGAGCACACAAACTAGATGAAAAGTTGGGGTTCCACTATGGCTCTCACAAGGCGATAGTCCTACACATCGTGTATATGCGATTTGTAGCAATAGCTAGAGAATACAATAAAACCAGTGTTCGAAATCTAATCTATGGTAGCTATTTATGAGATCCGGATGTGCGTAGAGGCAGACGGCTGGTCAGTTCGTTATGTCTCAAGCAGACACGAACTGCTTCAACGTACATCCAGGGCCTGCATGTAGAGGCCAGAGTGTTGTAGGGACGGACTATGCGTCAACGTGTAGAAGCGTAGCCAAATATTGTAGTGCCCATGTTCGTGGCTGATCCCAATCCAAATGCTTTGGTATTTGTATCCTTTGTCTTTGTACACGTCAAATCAAATAATGGCTGCGATGGATGGATCCATGGGTTTATGCATGCATGTGACAATGTTGATGGATGGAATGGATTACATGCATGAAGTGTTGCTCCATCTGATTTTATTGCACAATTTTTTTCATCTTTCATCTCTCCTTTATTCTTGAGTACAAGTCAATTCGAACATGACTGTAGTATCATATTTTTGTGACTGAGATCATGTGTACAAAGGAGCAATAATGCCTAGCCTTTTATTTGACACGAACGTGCTCTAGTCATAGGTTTGGGTGGAACAACTAATGAAGGAGACATAGTGGGTGTAACGATTGAGCTGATGTCCTCATCAAAGATGCCCCATCGTCACCTCCTCACCTCCGGTTAGATCTGGGACGGCTCTGCACGAATACCTCTACCCCGCCACGGATAACCTTGACTCCGACACCCGAATCTTGGCAACCGCCACCGCCTCTGCTTCCCTCAGTCTCGATCAGGATCAGGAGGAGGAGGACGACAAGCGGTGCGCTCGCCACATGGGCCGCCCCTCCGAAGGGCCCAGCTGCATGACACCAAGGCCCAACCCAACTTGCCAGCGCCAGTGCCAACGTCAAGGCTAGCAATGGTCCAAACCGATCCCGACCACCCATGGCCTAGGCACGCCTCGGCCCAGCCGCGAGGTCCAGCTTGCCTAGCCTCTCGCCCAATGTGAGTCTGAGCCCAACCTCCCTTCTCTGTCACCATGTGTGCATATTTCTATGTTGCGCCCATGTCTTTGATTTGGCCCGTGTAACAAATTTGGCCCATATAGTTTTTTTCCGACACATATGAATTTGTCTAATTATGCAGTGAAAAATTGTTTTACACAAAAGACCCTCAACTTCATGCATTTAATAACTCCACAACCACGCATCGGACTAAAACAAACTTTATATGAAAAATACTCAGAATTTTTTGTAGATTCACAATATCCAACTCTCATATGTGTTAACAAGTTTTTATAATAATTTTTGCATGTAATTTTAATTAATGTCCTATTAAAACGGTTTAATTCATATCTAATTCATAGTAGCTCATATTAAAATGATCCACATATGTAACTTGCTTAACAAACATGTAGAATCACATGGTGCATTTTATTTTACTATCTAGTAAATATAAAACATGGTTAGTTCAGATCTGGACCAATTTCGAAATTAACACATGGGGATGTTTTTTGGATATACTATAAGTTGTCTCCGACCTCATTTAAAATGCCTAGATAGATAGTTTATTTATGCTTCACCCATTGACGTGTTTAGCAACATTTAAAGTTGTCATGCAATTAAACGATAGTGAACTAAATGATTCGAACATGGAGCTTCATTAATATGCAACTCGTTGCATATTAAACTTCACTTAATGTGTAGCATTTGTTTCTTGTGCTTTGTCATCCTTGCATAATCGTATGGACGTGCATCAAGTTTGTTTGTGCATCATGTCATGCATATGTATTGGTTTTTACTATGTCATTTGTTTATTTCTGGTTTTGCCTCTGCTCTCTAGAGTTTCGAAACCGTCTCAGAGTGTGAGGATTTGTTCGACTACGTCTCATTCGACAATGCCCGTTCGTCTACTTTATGGATTCGTTCTTCTTCCAAGCACGATCTCAGGCAAGATGACCATTTGCGTGGATACCACTACTATCATTTCCATGCTAGTTGTCTTGTTTCTATCGATATGTCTCGCTACCTACCATTTGGTTTTCCAGCCTCCCAACATGCCATGATAAGCCTCTAACCTCCACATCCCAGCAAACTATTGTTTGGCTATGTTACAGCTTACTCAACCCCTCTTAGCTATGCTAGTTGCAGGTGCAGGTGGATCCATGTGCTAACATGGATAACTTTGGGATATCACAATATCATTGCTATTTAATTAACTGCACATATACACTTGGTAAAAGGTGGAAGGCTCGGCCTTTTGCTTCGTGTTTTGTTACACTCTTGTCGCCTTAGTTTCCGAGTACCGGTGTTATGTTCCATATTGAGTGCTCCTAACATGCTTGGGGTTGTTATGGGGAGCCCCTTGATTTTTGTTTTGGGATAAAACTCTTCTAGCACGGCCCAACATTAGTACTACATTTGCTAATAACTAATAAACTTGCATAGGGAATTTCTGGGCCCCGTCGATAATTATCTACAAATCGGGTGAGTGTTCCTCATGAGTGTTGGTCCAAAACGGCTGCCTACGGGGCCGCGACGAGGGAACTCAAGGATTTATTTAACTCGTAGCTAGTCCCATATGGTAGTGCCCTGAGAACAAGATATGCGGCTCCTATAGGGAACTGGCCTATCGGGCGGTCTTGCTAGAGTTGTTTTACCTTTGACGAACGTCTTGTGCACTAGGATTTCGAGGATACTTTGGGCTATCTCGAGGTTGAGGTTTTCCACAATAGCATGTGGCTAGTTTGTGATGGATGAGTCGGGGCACCCCGGTAGGGTTAAATCTTTCTCAGAGTCGTGCCCGCAGTTATGTGGCAACTTGGAAATTTTATAATACCCGATAATAAAAAACTTGAAGTAAACCTAATTAAAAATACACCAACCATGTTCATATCCGTGACCGTGTCTTCTTGTTAGGTTTGATACAAGAAGGGAACACGGTGGGGTTATGATTGACTCGTAAGTAGGTGTTCAGGATCACTTTTTGGTCATTACTAGTTCACGTCCGTTTTGCGTAGATCACTCTTCTTATTCTTGTACTTGTATGTTAGCCAGACATCAAATGCTTAGTGCTTGTCGCAGCCTCACCACTTAATCATACCTCACCCATTAAGCTTTGCTAGTCTTGATACCCTAGGAAATGAGACTGCTGAGTCCTCATGGCTCATAGATTACTACAACAACAGATGCAGGTGCAGATAAAGCGATACTTTGACATGAGCGTGATGATTGTTCTATTTGGAGTTTTTCTTCTTCATCATCTATCATAGCATGTGTTACAAGCCAGCAGCTTGGGATTGGCAAGGATGGATATTGCTTTTATCGTTTGATTTCGTCCATAGTCGGATCCTGCTCTTATGTATGATGATTGATATGTATGATTATAATTGAGATGATCATGATTTATCTTGGGCAAGTGTAAGGAAATTCCATATACTCATCTCCTGTTTACATGTACTTGTAACTATATCCATTCTTGCGAAATGACGAGATGATCTTCTATCCCTATCGAGGCCCTCGAGCTAGGATAAGGATAGTATCGCATCTTGGGCATTACAAGTTGGTATCAAAGTCGTACTGACCTAGGATCCCCCTTGATTGATCAAAATGGGTTGACTCGAGTCTAGAGCAAAACCATTTTGAGTCTAGTTATATATCAGAGGGTAGGATTCTTTTTACTCCTCTTCCTTGCTCCGGTGAGAAACCATGACATAGGAATTTTAATACTGACCCTCTTCTCACACAAAACAATTTTAAGATCACGCGGTTATTTTGGACCTCTAAGATGTGTGACTCGGATTTTGTTCCCCATGCCTCCTGTCATGGGGAGTTGAGATCCAGGGGATTCTTGTCACACTCGCTATCGTTCAGTTTCCTTAGTATCTCGGGATGAAGATGTTTGAAATTGCTTCAATACTCATTGTGGAGAGAGGAGCTTGGCATCACTCGGTACTAGGAAGAGCCTCCTGGTCTAAGGTAGATGAGTTTCCAAGGTTTCTCTGGTTATGTGTTGACGGACGGGATACACTAGAGATGTAGTGTTATTGCTAGGAGTTGGGTGATTTATTCAGTAACTGCTCCGTGTATCCGTTGGACCAGGTTGCATAACCAAAAACAATTAGGAGTTCTCAGGTGGGAATTCAAGTAGTTATCTAAGATTATCCTCCCAACAAATGCATAATGGGTTATGTATTTGTTTCTAGCCAAGACCAAAATCCTCATCCTTTGTTTTGTTCAAATATGGTAATTCGAGTTTCTTTGATGTCAATTGTTGATTTCATATCTTTCCTAAGTGGTGTAACATATATCTATGAGAGTGCTAATGTATTTTGCTCAATCAATTTGTCTTTGTTTTTATCCACCCTCCCACCTTTTTTCTTCCGGAGCCAGGCATCTTGAATCAAGTATCTTTCTATTCATATGAAGTCTTTTCATCCTTTCTCTTCCATGTTTCAATCCGGTGTTTTCCATGTGAAGATTATCTTCAAGCTTATTATTCTTCATTCTTGTTTTCTTCTCCGGTGGATTTGATTCAACCTCTCAGTGTACATCATATCTTTGACATTTTATATGCTTTTCCATGTTGGAAATTCTTAGACAAGCCTCTCTTTTTTATTGATCTCTCTATTCTTATCCGTATTTTTCAGAAGTCTCGAAAGATTTGTGTTTCTATTCAACTTCCGCTTAAAATATTTTGAGATTCTTAACCTCATCATGTTTTCATTCGTACCAGTGCAATCTCTCTTTCTAAGCAACCGTTTCAAAGGTGTTTTCTTTGAGTGGGCCCATAACCCACATGTAGCGACCCGACCTGAAAGATCGAATCTCCGGTGTTTCCATACCATCCCAAGATCATGCTGGTACACACACGGTACATCAATGTATATATCAAAGGGAAATCACACAGCATTTATTAATCACAAATCTCATATCGAGTCCTTTATTACAATAAAGATTACAGTAAAGTGGTTGAAGGCCAACTCATGAGAATATCTAAATCTTGCGGAAGCATCGAAGGTAGATGAGTCAATCTGATTCCAAGGGCATCTCACCGAGCGTAGAGCGTATCCTCACTCCTGGTCGGAAAAGTATTCTGCAACATGATACATTGCAGCCGTGTAGGTCAGCATATGGAATATTCCGGCAAAGTCACAAGAGAGGGGTGAAAAGATAATCATCTAATCTATATACAAATATGGCAGGTGGAGTAGTAAGTTTTTGCGTAAAGCCAATTTTCCTACATCAAGAGAGGGCTAAGCAAAATTATTACTAAGTTGGTTGATTAATGAGATGGTTCCACCAACCAAATTCTCATACCCAAGTTATTAATACCCACATCATCATATTATTTGTGTTGAGGGTTCCGGAAGTTTTAGTTCCTTTGGCTCAAGTCGTCCATGACCGTGGACACGGCTAATCGATTAGGTTTGAGTACTCTGCAGAGTTTTGCACACGTTTCCCACAATATTTGGTCGCCTCCGTTTGATTTCTCGCACTTCAGGGTGTTTGAGAAACGGATGACCAAAACATGGTCTTCCAAAGGGTTTCCCTGCACCTCTGTCGGTGCCCATCCTTTCCTATCGTTCTTCTACATATCGTTGCACCGCCTGTCCAGGGTCACCACGATATCCAACCAAGCCAGAGCCCATAATGACTTGTGGCTGTGCAGGTAAGCCTTGGGTCTTGAAGCATCCATCCATCTCTTTGTGCCTGGGTGGACCTTTCCGCATGAATACTGGCACATCTCTAGCATCATCTAGGCTAACCACTGGTTTCTCCAGGGCACCGT
This sequence comes from Hordeum marinum, assembly GCA_022496015.1. Lineage (NCBI taxonomy): Eukaryota > Viridiplantae > Streptophyta > Magnoliopsida > Poales > Poaceae > Hordeum > Hordeum marinum. The sequence goes on along the minus strand of CM039672.1, from coordinate 158,308,202 downwards.
TCAACCATCGTCCACCCAGAGGTAAGTTGAAAACTTGAAGTCTTGAAGACTTGATCCTCATGTAGGTCTTGAAATTATTAACTCTCTCAACTCTCATGAATCACACAACCAACCCCGTCTACTAATAGCATAGCAAAATGTGAAAACAACGTTTCCCAGGGCCAACTGTGTCAAGGGTTGAGAGGGGGGGTACCTACCACATGATACTACAGCAAGTAACCAAGTTTCCAATTTACCTACTTTGCATGCAATTGGGGTGATGGAAGAACTAATGCAATAAAACATAGGTATACATGATCAAAGTGACTTGCCTGATTGACGATCTTCGTACTCGAGGGACTCTAGGTAACAAGCTTCGCACTCCGGATGATCTAATGAATCAAACAAGAGCACTCAATAAGCATACAACGAAAATATTGTAACTCACAACAATCAGGAATGAACTAGTATCACTCAAGACAAAAGAAGGCACAATCACAAGAAAAGAAATCAACACATCGTTTTGTTTTCTAAAGTTGATGGGTAAACTACTATTAACAACATAGAACTATTAGAATTAACAAAACAATAGTTGACAGAAAAGAACAATAAAAAATATTTTCTTAAGAAACAGAATAAAATCCATTTAAAGTTTTGTTAAGAAAAATCTTAGTAGGGTTTTAAAAGTTTTGGTAAACACTACTACATAACTATAGTTTGTCTATAGCAATAGAGTGAAACTAAACTATTATTTTATTTATAAAACAATTTTCTTAACAGAAAATCATTTACTAAAACTTTTCTTAGAAAACAGAATTTAATTATTTAAAACTTTCTTAAAAGAATCTATTACTAAACTAGTTGGTTTTAATCAAATTATACCTAGTTGAAAAATTAGTAGAGATTCCCATAACAATATAGAAATAAACTAAGCAAATTATATTATTATTATCAGCAAGTAAAACATCTAATGTTTAAACAACAGAACCTACTAAAACAATATATAACAATTCTGATTTAAACTAACTAAAAACTAAATTAACTAAACTATACCAAACACTAGGCACATTCTATTTATAGCTAAAACACTAAACAAATACATGCTAAAAATCCTCAAACTAAACGTGATGATAGTCCTAACTAATACCAAGCAGTAGCAAAAAGATTCATATAAAAATCTATTTTTAAACTCTAGTTATTCAGATTTGAGTATTTTGAGAAAATTTGATTAGATTCAAAATTTAAAGCTCAAATTTGAAATCTAAACACACTAACATAAACTACAACAAAAATGTGAACTAATGCAAAAAAGAATCAACTAAAAACACAAAATAGTTTAAAAGATATGATAAAAACAAAATCAGGATGCATTTTGTTTTTCTAAACAGAAACTAAAAAAAAGAAATGATACGGATCGGACAGGGGCTACGTGTCAGGTTCCTATTGGTCGAAATAGCGTGCGCGTGAGAGCTATCGAGCGGTCGACCGAGGCCTAGAGAAAAATGGTTCGCTGTTTAATTAGATCTAATCTGGATCATAGGATCCAGATCAGAGGGTTGAGAGGAGGTGGAGGCTCACTTCGGTGGTCGGGTGGTGCTCCGGTGACATTGACGGCGGCCGGTGGTCGAAGAGGTTGTTCGGGGTCACTCCGGTGGTCGAGAGAGGCGTCGGAGGGGTCCAGGCGACGGCGGCTAGCGTTCGGCGTCGAGTGGTGGTGTCGGAGAGGCGTGGGGTGGAGTGGAGCGACGAGCACGCGCGGTGGGAGCTTTAGTCGGGGCAGAGCTCCGGCGAGCTCGAGCGGGCGTTCTGGCGAGGGGGAGAGAGGGGTTTGGGGGGAATGGAGTGCCGAGGTGGCCTCTCTTATATAGGGCCAGTGAGGGGGCGAGAGAAGGAAGGAGAGGGAGATCCGGCGAGGGGAGAGATCGCCGGCGAGGGTTCGGGCGCGAGGTGAGTGATGACCGCGCGGGGTCAGCGGGCGGTCTGGGTGGGGCATGCAGTCAGTGAGTGGGGAGGGGTTTGCGGGGCGTCGGTCGGCCGGTAATGAGGCAAGTTGGATCGGGCTTTAACAGCGAATGGGCCGACCGGCCTTTAAAGCTTTAAAGATTTTCCTATTTTCAAATATCAGCGCAGTAAAAACGTTTTAATGCATTCAATTAGTTCCAAATATAGGAGTATTATATATCAAAATTAACAAAATAATAAATGCCACTTATTTAACATTTTTATTCTATCATTTGAACAATTTAAAAAAAATATTTTCAGAAATTGCCTATTTGGTTTTAAAACCTTTTGCAAATATTTTTCCAAAAGACCCCCTGGTTCTTATTGTTCAAATATATCACCAAGATGACCCTGGTGTGGAGTGTCATGTTACTCCCCTCTTATTTTGAACTTTTTCCAAGGTTTTCAAATAGGTGAGCAACATATTAAAAATAGAAAGGGACTTTCAGAAAGTCAGAAGAAGCATTTCAACTATTTCATACATTCAAGCAATGATGATGATGATTCATAGCTATATTTCATAACATTCCAAAATGGAATTTTGGGATGTTACAAACCTACCCACCTTAAGATGAATCTCGCCCTCGAGATTCGGGTTGGCTAGAAAATAGGTGCGGATGGTCTCTACGAAGATCTTCTTCGCGTTCCCAGGTGGCTTCTTCCTCGGTGTGGTGACTCCACAAAACCTTACAGAACTTGATGATCCTGCTGCGGGTAACTCTGTTGGCAGTCTCGAGGATTCTGACAGGCTTCTCCTCGTAGGTCAGATCACTGTCAAGTTGTATGGCCTCTAGGGGCACTGTGTCTCAAAGGGAATATCACCCATCTCAGCATGGCATTTCTTCAGCTGGGAAACATGGAAAACATCATGAACTCCGGACAATCCTTCCGGCAATTCCAGCTTGTATGCAACTTCGCCTCTACGTTCAAGAATTTTGTAGGGGCCTATCAATCTTGGTGCTAACTTTCCTTTAACACCAAACCTCTTGATTCCTCAAAGTGGGGACACACGAAGATATGCTCGGTCTCCCACTTCATACGTCACTTCCTTACGTTTGCTGTTAGCATAACTCTTCTGTCGAGATTGAGCTATCTTGAGTCTGTCATGAATCAGCTTGACTTTCTCTTCAGAATCTCGGATAAGGTCGGGACCAAAAAGTTGTCGGTCTCCAACACCATCCCACGTCAATGGTGTTCTACACCTCCTTCCGTATAAAGCTTCGAAAGGGGCCATCTTCAGACTGGTCTGATAACTATTGTTGTATGAGAATTCTGTGTAAGGTAAGTTGTCATCCCAACTGGATCCATAATCTAGCGCACAAGCTCTCAACATGTCTTCCAGAATCTGGTTAACTCTCTCAGTCTGTCCATCGGTCTGTGGATGAAAACCTATACTGAACTCCAGTCTTGTACCCAAAGTTTCATGTAACTGATGCCAAAACTTTGAGGTAAATTGTGTTCCTCTATCTGACACGATACTCCTTGGAACTCCATCCAGACATACGATCCTGGTCATATATATCTTGGCTAGCTTAGCACTGGTATAGGTGGTCTTCACTAGAATGAAATGAGCCACCTTGGTCAAGCGATCTACCACTACCCAGATGGAATCATAATCTGAACGGGTCCTGGGTAATCCTGTGATGAAGTCCATACCAAGCTTTTCCCATTTCCACTCGGGTATCGGCAAAGGTTGGAGTAACCCTGCTGGTTTCTGATGTTCTGCCTTTACTCGCTGACAAACATCACATATTGCAACAATGTTCTGCAATATCCTTCTTCATACCTGTCCACCAATAACTTTCCTTCAAATCCAGGTACATCTTGGTGTTGCCTGGGTGTATCGAGTAAGGGGAATAGTGGGCTTCTTGAAGTATCAACTTCTTGAGCTCTGTGTCATTGGGCACATAGATTCGGTTCTCAAACCACAGAGTTCCTTGTTCATCCTCACGAAAACCTTTAGCTTTATCATCTTTCATTCTCTGCTTAATCTCAGCTATCTCCTTGTCCATCTTCTAAGCTTCGCGAATTCTTTCTGTCAAGGTGGACTGGATCTCCAGTGTGGCAACATATGCTCTTGGAATTATCTCTAGCCGGAGCTCTCTGAGATCATCGGCTAACTCCTGGGGTAATCCTCCCGCTGTGAGTGTGGTTACATAAGTTTTCCGTCTCAAGGCATCAGCTACCACATTTGCCTTACCTGGATGGTAGTGTAATCTCATGTCATAGTCCTTGATTAACTCTAACCATCTCCTCTGGCTGAGGTTCAACTCCTTCTGCGTGAAGATATATTTCAGGCTCTTATGGTCGGTGTAAACATCACAACTATTTCCGACAAGGAAATGTCTCCAGGTCTTGAGTGCGTGCACTACGGGTGCTAGTTCCAAATCATGGGTGGCATAATTCAACTCATGAGGTCGTAGTTGTCTGGATGCATAAGCTACAACCTTTCCATCTTGCATGAGTACTCCTCCAAGTCCTTGACATGAAGCATCACAATAAAACTGGAAGTCCTTCCGAATATTGGGCAAAATCAACACTAAACGTTTCTTCAACTCCTGGAAACTGTCTTCACATTCCTCAGTCCAAAAATACTTAGAATCTGTCTTCAACAACTCCGTCATGGCCTTGGCAATATTTGAGAAATTCTCAATGAACCTCCGGTAATATCCGGCAAGTCCGAGGAAACTGCGGATCTCTTTAACTGAGGTGGGTGACTTCCACTCGGTGATGGCTTCAACCTTAGCGGGGTCTACGGCTATTCCTTCTCCGGAAATAATATGTCCAAGGAATCCGACTTCCGTCAGCCAAAATTCACATTTGCTAAACTTGGCATATAACTGATGTTCTCTAAGCTTCTCTAGAACTAAACGCAGGTGTTCCTTGTGTTCTTCCTTGTTCTTGGAGAATATCAAAATGTCATCGATGAACACCACTACAAAATTGTCCAAATATTCCATAAACACTTTGTTCATCAAATTCATGAAGTAGGCAGGAGCATTAGTCAAACCAAAGGACATGCCAGTATACTCATACAAGCCATACCTTGTGGTGAAAGCTGTTTTGGGTATATCCTGTTCACGAATTTTCAGTTGATGATACCCTGATCGAAGATCGATCTTGGAGAATACTTTGGCGCCTACTAACTGATCAAACAAGTCATTAATCATCGGCAGAGGGTACTTGTTCTTGATAGTCACCTCATTCAAGGCACGATAATCGACTACCATTCTCAAGGTTTTATCCTTCTTCTCCACCAAAAGAACTAGGGCTCCCCAAGGTGAAGAACTTGGGCGAATATACCCTTTGTCCAATAACTCCTTAATTTGCTTCTTGATTTCCACTAGATCATTTGCGGGCATCCGATAGGGTCTCTTGGAAATTGGGGTTGTCCCTTGTAGTAGCTCTATCAGGAACTCAATCTCTCTATCTGGTGGCATGCCTGGTAATTCTTCCAGGAATACATCCGGAAAGTCTTTTACCACAAGTATTTCCTCCTAAACAACTCCTGTGAGGGAATTTAACCGAGCACTCATCTGGGTGCATCGGGATACATACTTAATCCTCTTGTTCTCCAGGATGGTGAGTGAAATAGACTTGCTGGGGCAATCAAGATTTCCTTCATACGTGGTCATCCAATCCATGCCTAGGATTACATCCAATCCCTGGGATTCTAAGACGATGTGGTCGGTGGGAAAAACATGGTTTCCTATGTGAAGTTTCAGGGCGTGGCATCCTATCCCTGCCATCATCATACCTCCTAGGGAACTGACCTTAATGGGCTGACTAAGGGTTTTGGTGGGCAAACCATACTTTTCCACAACTACACTTGATATGAATGAATGAGTTGCACCGAAATCAAAAAGTACTGTAACTGGACGTGAATGCAATAAAAACTTACTAACCACAGTCTCGGGCTGATCATAGACTTCTTCCACGTCGAGGTGGTTCACCTGGGCATGAGGAAACGGATTTGGCTTCTTGGCTGCGGAGTTGCCGTTTCCATTTCCCTGCTTACTCTGGGGACATTCAGTAGCATAGTGCCCTGTCTTCTGGACCTTGAAACAAGTGATGTGGCTCAGATCCTTCTGAGTAGGAGCGTGACGGTGCTGGTTGTTGTTCGCATTCCCATTGTCAGTCTTGAAGTTGCCATGGTTGGGACGGGCATTCCCATTTCCTCCATGGTTGTGGCCTCCATGGTGGTGCACGACATGAGTGTGCCTTATAAACTTACCGGTCCCTGATCCGGTATTCCCTGAGTACGGGGAGTAGCGGGGCTTCTGATGAGCTCCAGAGTTGAACTTCCCCTGAGTATACTTCCTCTTGCGGTTCTCGACTTGTTGTTGTTTTCCCTCCAAGATGAGGGCCTTGTCCACCAGTTCTTGGTAGTTGTTGAAAGTAGCCACTACCAGCTGCATGCTCGACTCATCGTTGAGTCCTTCCAGAAACTTCTCTTGCTTGGCCGCATCATCGGCCACGTATCCTGGTGCATAACGAGCCAATATGCTGAAGTCGTCCACGTACTGGGCCATAGAGCGATTACCCTTGCGTAAGTTGCAAAACTCAGGCTTCTTCAAACTCATAGCTCCAGCTGAGACATGTGCGGTTCGGAAAGCTTGCTTGAACTGCTCCCAAGTTACATCAGTAATAGGATATGTGGTGGTGTAGTTCTCCCACCATGAAGCTGCTGGTCCATCCAGTTGATGTGCGGCAAAGCGCACCTTCTCAGCGTCAGTACATCCAGCGGTGACGAGTTCCCTCTCCATCTTACGGAGCCAGTCATCTGCCACAATGGGCTCAGTGCTGCTGGGGAAAGTTCGAGGGTTCAACCTCAGAAAACGGGTGAGATTGTCAGCCTGAGGTGGATGGTGGTGGTTGTTGTTCTGGTTGTTGGTCTGATTCTGGATCAATAGCTGCATCAGTGCATTCTGCTGCTGAAGAAGTTGCGTGAGTTCCGGCGGGAAGGTGAAGTCGGACTCACGTCGTGGAGGCATCTTGCTGTTTTCATAGGGGTGAGAATTAGAATAGAACAAGGGCCTAGAAAGAAAATCACTACCCATATGCAATGCAACAAACATATCACACCAAACACTCATTCATTTATTCAACTCAAAGTCAACATCAAGATACAAATCTCCATTCAAACTAAACATCGACCTATGCTTTAACGTCGAAAATGAAGATACATGGGGGCATAACTAAAGTTGTCCTCAGAAGTACATGGTGACTGAGCCTCTTCCAGTGGTGCTCTCCTCATAGTCATCATCGTCGCTGATGAAAGGGGCCAAGTCTCCCTCAGGATGAAGATTTTCACCCATGTCCATCTGTTCCTCCAGAGTGGCAATGCGAGTGTTTAGCTTGTCGATCCTCTCTAAGAAATCTTTCACTTCATACTAATGCTCGTACTCAGCTTCCCGTAAGTCAGCTTCGAGGTCAATCTCGCAGTTCATTAGATTCTTGATTGTCTTCGTATCTGCACGTACCCAAAGCTCCAAGGTCCTGACGTGCGTCTCCAAGGTCTGGATATAGGAAATGGTGGTGTCTTTAGTGGGAGTGGTTATGATGTTTCCATTGACATCCCTGCGACAAACCACGCTGAGTCCTGGTGAAATGGTTCCACCTCTGTATTCCTCCTGAATACGTCCAAGGGCACGATGAATGGCCATGTCTCTCCCAAGTATCCAGCTGGGTGCCAAAAACTTGATGTCGATGGGTTCCTTCCGATTCCCAAAGGTCTTCCCTGGAATGTGCACCTTGATCCTGTAGCGTCCATCTTGGGGAAAGGACATGATAGGAGTCCCGGTGATGCTCGGAAAAGCAATCCTCACATCCCTGACGATGCTCATCAGCTCCTTGCCAAAGGGCATCGTTGCGTCAGGCTGGCAAAACTCCGTGATCAACACTGGGATGAAGGTGGCCATCTATAAATTTTGAAATTATCGGAGGGAAGTCAGAAACGAGTAGATGAGAATGTAAGAATTTGTAAAACAAGGAAAAAGAATGATCTTTTCCAATCCTAGAGGTTACGTCCTATGGTTAGCGTGTGCTCTGATACCATTTCTATAGCGACCCGACCTGAAAGGTCGAATCTCCGGTGTTTTCGTACCATCCCAAGATCATGCTGGAACACACACGGTACATCAATGTATATATAAAAGGGAAATGACACAACATTTATTAATCGTAAATCTCATATCGAGTCCTTTATTACAATAAAGATTACAATAAAGTGGTTGAAGGCCAACTCATGAGAATATCTAAATCTTGCGGAAGCATCGAAGGTAGATGAGTCCATCTGACTCCAAGGGCATCTCACTGAGCGTAGAGCGTATCCTCACTCCTGGTCGGAAAAGTATTCTGCAACATGATACGTTGCAGCCGTGTAGGTCAGCATATGGAATATGCCGGCAAAGTCACAATACAGGGGTGAAAAGATAATCATCTAATCTATATGCAAATATGGCAAGTGGAGTAGTAAGTTTTTGTGTAAAGCCAATTTTCCTACATCAAGAGAGGGCTAAGCAAAATTATTACTAAGTTGGTTGATTAATGAGATGGTTCCACCAACCAAATTCTCATACCCAAGTTATTAATACCCACATCATCATATTATTTGTGTTGAGGGTTCCGGAAGTTTAAGTTCCTTTGGATCAAGTCGTCCATGACCGTGGACACGGCTAATCGATTAGGTTTGAGTACTCTGCAGAGTTTTGCACACGTTCCCCACAAGATTTGGTCGCCTGCGTTTGATTTCTCACACTTCAGGGTGTTTGAGAAACGGATGACCAAAACATGGTCTTCCAAAGGGTTTCCCTACGACTCTGTCGGTGCCCATCTTTTCCTACCGTTCTTCTACATCTCGTAGTACCGCCTGTCCAGGGTCACCATGATATCCAACCAAGCGAGAGCCCATAATGACTTGTGGCTGTGCAGGTAAGCCTTAGGTCTTGAAGCATCAATCCATCTCTTTGTGCCTGGGTGGACCTTTCCGCATGAATACTGGCACATCTCCAGCATCATCTAGGATAACCACTGGTTTCTTCAGGGCGCCGTTCAACCATCATCCACCCAGAGGTAAGTTTAAAACTTGAAGTCTTGAAGACTTGATCCTCATGTAGGTCTTGAAATTATTAACTCTCTCAACTCTCATGAATCACACAACCAACCCCATCTACTAATAGCATAGCAAAATGTGAAAATAACGTTTCCCGAGGCCAAATGTGTCAAGGGTTGAGAGGGGGGTACCTACCACATGATACTATAGCAAGTAACCAAGTTTCCAATTTACCTACTTTGCATGCAATTGGGGTGATGGAAGAACTAATGCAATAAAACATAGGTATACATGATCAAAGTGACTTGCCTGATTGATGATCTTCGTACTCAAGGGACTCTAGGTAACAAGCTTCGCACTCCAGATGATCTAACGAATCAAACAAGAGAACTCAATAAGCATCCAACAAAAATATTGTAACTCACAACAATCAGGAATGAACTAGTATCACTCAAGACAAAACAAGGCACAATCACAAGAAAAGAAATCAACACATGGTTTTGTTTTCTAAAGTTGATGGGTAAACTACTATTAACAACATAGAACTATTAGTATTAACAAAACAATAGTTGACAGAAAAGAACAATAAAAAATATTTTATTAATAAACAGAATTAAATCCATTTAAAGTTTTGTTAAGAAAAATCTTAGTAGGGTTTTAAAAGTTTTGGTAAACACTACTACATAACTATAGTTTGTCTATAGCAATAGAGTGAAACTAAATTAACAAAACAATTTTCTTAACAGAAAAGAATTTACTAAAACTAAACATGATGATAGTCCTAACTAATACCAAGCAGTAGCAAAAGGAGCCATATAAAAATCTATTTTTAAACTCTAGTTATTCAGATTTGAGTATTTTGAGAAAATTTGATTATATTCAAAATCTAAAGCTCAAATTTGAAATCCAAACATACTGACATAAACTAAAACAAAAATTTGAACTAATGCAAAAAGAATCAACTAAAAACACTAAATAGTTTAAAAGATATGATAAAAACAAAATCAGGATGCATTCTGTTTTCTAAACAAAAACGAAAGAAAAAGAAATGATACGGATCAGACAGGGGCTACGTGTCAGGTTCCTATTGGTCAAAATAGCATGCGCGTGATGGCTATCGAGCGGTCGACCGAGGTCTACAGAAAAACGGTTCACCGTTTAATTAGATCTAATCTGGATCGTAGGATCCAGATCAGAGGGTTGAGAGGAGGTGGAGGCTCACTGCGGTGGTCGGGTGGTGCTCCGGTGACGTTGACGGCGGCCGGTGGTCGAAGAGGTCGTCGAGGGTCGCTCCGGTGGTCGAGGGAGGCGTCGGAGGGGTCCAGGCGACGGCGGCTAGTGTCCGGCGTCGAGTGGTGGTGTCGGAGAGGCGTGGGGTGGAGTGGAGCGACGAGCACGCGCGGTGGGAGCTTCGGCCGGGGCAGAGCTCCGGCGAGCTCGAGCGGGTGTTCTGGCAAGGGGGAGAGAGGGGTTCGGGGGTGGGGGAATGGAGTGCGGAGGTGGCCGCTCTTATATAGGGCCGGTGATGGGGCGAGAGAAGGAAGGAGAGGGAGATTCGGCGAGGGGAGAGATCGCCGGCGAGGTTTCGGGCGCGAGGTGAGTGATGACCGCGCGGGGTCAGCGGGCGGTTGGGGTGGGGCCTATAGTCAGTCAGAGGGGAGGGGTTTGTGGGGTGTTGGTCGGCCGGTAATTAGGCAAGTCGGATCGGGCTTTAACTGTGAATGGACCGACCGGCCTTTAAAGCTTTAAAATTTTCCTATTTTCAAATATCAACGCAGTAAAAACCTTTTAATGCATTCAATATAGTTCCAAATATAGGAGTATTATATATCAAAATTAACAGAATAATAAATGCCGTTTATTGAATATTTTTTTTCTGTCATTTGAACACTTTAAAAATATATATTTTCAGAAATTGCCTATTTTGTTTTAAAACCTTTTGCAGATATTTTTCCAAAAGACCCCGTGGTTCTTATTGTTCAAATATATCACCAAGATGACCCTGGTGTCATGTTACTCCCCTCTTATTTTGAACTTTTTCCAAGGTTTTCAAATAGGTGAAAGCAACATATTAAAAATAGAAAGGGACTTTCAGAAAGTCAGAAGAAGTATTTCAACTATTTCATACATTCAAGCAATGATGATGATGATGCATAGCTTTATTTCATAACATTCCAAAATGGAATTTGGGGATGTTACACCACAGGTTCTTCCAAGGATCTTACATGGCTCTTCTAATCTTTTCCTGAGATGTCATCAACAGTTCTTTTTAAATGTGACGTAAGAATGAATCCCACCAGTTCCTTCTCAAAGATCGTTTTCGAATAAATTTTCATCGTTGGATCAACCTTTCTTTATTCATTGTTCCCAACTATCTAAGTAATTCTTGGTGGTGCTTCTCGTCTTCATTCTCAGCATGAAGACCAAAGATGTGTTTCTCTTAAATCTTGGCCCATTCTCTTGAAGATTTGTATTTCAAGCTCAATGATAATCTTTTTAATCGTATTCGATCATGAGTAATTCCATCCATATCTATCAGGAGCATGTCAGAGTTGTTTTCATTTCTCGATCCTCCAAAGGCCATCATTCCAGAAGATTTATTCGCTCTGAGCTTTCATCTTTCATTCTCAAATTCTTATCGGTTGTTTTCTCTTCATTCGTATCTCAATTATTATGATGCCTTGTTGTAGCCTTTTGCTAGACAGATCAGGATGTTTTCTTCTCATGTATTCATTTCATTCGTAATATCCTTATTCATTTCAAATTCTTACACGTGGTTTGTTCAACTCAATTTCATGTGATCCCTTTCCAATCTTTCCAAGAAGAATAAGTGGTATGCCAAATCTGTTGCTTTGTCATAAATTTAAATTGATGAAGGATAAGCATAACATAATTCTTATTCTTGTTTCATCAAGGGGATTTCAATCCTTTTCTGGAGTTGTTCTTGATATCAAATTATTGATTCTAGGTTGTTCATGTTTTCCTTCCGGAGTTACAAGTTTTCTCAAGTACCTCTTAGCGAAGATTCATCTAAATCTTTGCAAGGCTTCAATCTTGTTCTTGTCAACCTTCATTTCTTTTAGACCATCATTTTATTTCCTGTGTATTCCCAAGAGGTTCTTCAAGGTGGACATCAAGGATTTAATTCTTTCTCGAAGTGTTCTTCAATATTTTTTGGGATGAGGTCAAGTATTATTTCTCTTGCATTCCAAAGTGAAATTCATTCTCCCTTATATTTTCTGATGGTGTTATAGCATTCTTGATACATGATGAGTCTTGAATAGAATTTATCAAGACTGAGATAATTAAACCCATCATTTCTTTCTAAGAGTTATCATTTATTAGATTTCACCTAAAGCGTTTCCTAAGGATTGTTGCTATCACGGTGATTATCAATGATCCAAGTTCCCAATATTTCCTCTTGGGATAAAAAAATTGCATATCTCGTTGCTCCCAAGAAATCCTTATTTTCTGTTAGTGGTCAGTTGACACCTCATAATTTTGAGATTTTTTCCATAACCCCACAACAAGCTTCTTCTTTTCGTTGTAGATGTTCCAACAACTCTGTTTGGTCATTCTTCGTAAAGAATGCTTTTCAATTAAATTGTGGTAGAAGTTTTCATTTCTTCTCCGTTCTTTTCTTTTCCCATAGATCTAGCGTCTATTCTTTTGTTTCGGAGGCATTGTGATGTTGCTCTCTTTGACCCATTGTGTCATTTTATCAAGATCATATTATTTCCTTGCTTATCCTATTTACATGTACTTCTAAATATTTCCATTCTTTCGAAACGACATGTTGCGCTTCTATACCAATCAAGTCCCTCGAGCCAGCACTATTGCAGGATGGTCCAAAGACGACACATCAATCGGAGACCCTTCCAGAAATCTGTGTGTCATTCGCCAATCGCAAACGGTATAGTTCAAGCTCCATTGCCAATAACTAAAACTATTTGGATGGAGGAGCCATAAATTGTGATTCATAAAATAGTTTCGTGTGCGGTCTACGGAAGATAGTTTGTTATTATGAACTATATGAGATTAGCCAAGATAACACGAACGGTTATAAAGATCCATATCTGTGCGATAGAGGGAACACAATTCACTACGAAAAAATGTTTGTGATGATACAACAGAGCAAACATGATTTAGCATAACTAGGTGTGTGTGTGATATGCGGCAAATAGGTCAATAATCAGAGTCGTGTCGGAAGACAGATAATAACACAGACGAGTCATCCTGACAAACTGTGTTGTGAGAAAACGATGGCTAGTAAACAATTGTCAACGATTGTTGGAATCATTGCCGACGTGTTCCTTAATTTAACCGTATGAGATGTGATTTGCTCTGTTTGCACAACATATATATGTTGTGTGTAAGGAACAACAACATATGTACTTATAACAACATGGTTGCATAACCAAAAAAGATCACGATGCTGATAATCCCTGTCGGTGTACTAAAGTATGGGCTTTTTAGTACCCCATACCTATGCACTGGCAGTTGTAGTCATACCAGTGGCAAGGCCTACTTGGGAGCAACTAGGAACAAATACAGCAACATCAAGAAGGCATTCAAGTCAACAGACCGAAGACCGAAGGCTAGGACCCCCGGCAAGATCTTTCCGGGATAGCCTATGGGGCCACGGCAAGGCGAAGCCCCGGCAAGACCCTGCCAGCACAGAGGCCAGGTATCGCCCCCCCTGGGCACGTATCGAGGCGCCGATGATGGAGGGGCTAAGCGGTGCCGATGGGACGGGATCCTGTCCCGTCCCATGGACGGTCACAGGCACCACGGAGCATTAAATGCGCCTGTCTCACACCGTCAGAGTTAGGTATGATAGCACTCTAGCTCTGTACACCTCGTGTATGCACTGTACGCCACTATTGGTGACCCCTTCGAGAGTATAAAAGGAGGCCCAGGGCGTTACAGTAGAGGACTTTTAGACTTTTGGGGACTTTTGGATCCTCTTTAGCTCATTCTGCTTGAGTAGCAGCTGTGTACTGCAACGCTCCCAGAACCTGAGCTAGAACTCATCCAATACAACCAAGAAGGAGTAGGGCTTTACGCATCTTTGCGCCCCGGACCTGGGTAAAATCCCGCTCGCTAGTCATCAGATCTGCTCTCTATGCGAGCCTTCTCCCCCACTGCACCGTAAAGGGATCCTCCCGATCCCATAGGTGTTCGTTTTCCATGACAACTTTGGCACGCCAGGTAGGGGGATAGGTCACGTGGACCTGATCTGGTGACCAACGCATCAGTTCCTTGATAATCATCGTCACCATGGTCCCCAAGAAGAAGGGTTTCATGGCGATGGAACCATCCACGTCTGCCGCGCCCGTAGCCGCCCAAGCGGGCGATGAAGTGGGCGCGGGCGGAGGGAGCGGAGACCCTACGCCCACGTGATGCTCCGATGATCAAAGCCAAGGAAGCGACGACGCCCGCTACGGAAACCCCCACGCCGCTGGGCCTCAAGACAGGGCTGCACCGCCTGCGGGCGGTACGGTGAACTCCGGGGATGGAAGGGCACCTTCGAAGACACCCACGTCGGCGCATATGCTGCAACCTTCCCAGGACACGCACGAAGAGCAGTGCCGCGGTGTTAGTGGTTCCCAACGTCCCCATGGAAGAGCTCCTACGCATCGTTCCCAAGATGCACGGGACCATCATGCACGCTAGCATGCTAGTGGGAGTGGCGTGCAATCACGGGACCACGACGAAGCTGTTTCTAACACGGTTAGGAGTTAAAGCACCTCGCGTTCTTCGCGCCGCTGGCTACTGACCACGTTGGAAGAAGCAATGGCGCGGGCACAACTACTCCTATACTTCCCTCCTGCTACGGAGAAGCTCGACGAGTGGAGGGCCACTATTCAGAGCCTCCTCAGCCTCGCTAAAAAGTTTCGGTCCACCGAGTCAGCCCGCGCGAGTGGTTAGAAGGCTGGAGGCGGTGCGACCATGGTGCACTCTCCTTCACAGCAACAACGCCGGTCACCGACTCGGCAGACCAACGCTTGTGATGGTTACTCGATGGCGTCGTCTGATCCACGGACTCGCCGCGATCAGCGTCAAGTTGTTCAGGAATGAAGCAAAGAAGACGCTCGAACTATGATCGAGTGGCCGTGGGAAGCACGCCATCAATCTAATAAGCGCGCGGGGTGCACTATAGACAAATCCGCGCCAGGGTATCCTGTCGGCCTACCTTACGAAGTTGGTTGTCCAATGTTTACCCATGAGCTACGGCGAGTCCAGTGGCCCAATTCCCGCACAATGCGGTGTAGGCTGTCGGGGCTCGTGGCGACAAGATACTCGCCAACTACTTGCCATTGGTGCTTAAGCCCAACACCAAGTCGTGGTTGATGCACTTTCCGAAAGGATCCATTTCTTCCTGGGCAGATTATTACCATGAATTTGTTTGCGCCTTTACCGGAGGTCATCAAGCTCCTGGCCAGGAAAGTGATTTACATCTCATCCCCTAGAAGGAGGGCAAGACTTTGCGCAAGTACATCCATAGGTTCAGTCGCATACACCACAAGATACCAGACATTCATCATGCCACTGTTACCAGTGTGTTCCATCAGAACATGCGCAACCGCAAGATACGGGAAGACATGGCGATGAACAAGGTCAGGGATGTTGCCAAGCTCTATGCTCTGGAAGATAAATGTGCCCGGGCTGAAGAAGGGAGGAGGCTCCTCGGCGAGGACGCTAGCGCAGGGGCTGATTTTGAGGATGAGGACACCGCCGCCTCGACAAAGAAGTGAAGCGCATGAAGCATTCTACAAATAAATGGAGGACTATCTCATACTATAAGGGTGCACAAAGGAAAACAAAAACACAAAAGACACATATCATGTGAGCAAAACAAAAACCGAGATATTCTGATAATTGTTGAAGAATAAAGATGGGATGCCTTCTGGTGCATCCGCAAGCTTAGATGCTTGAATCTCCTTGAAATATTTACTTGGGGTCCCTTGGGCATCCCCAAGCCTGAACACTTGTCTCTCTATATTCTTCTTATATCGATACCTTCTCGATCTTCGAACACTTCATCCACACAAAACTTAACAAAACCCTCGTTAGATCCGTTAGTATAATAAAGCAAATTACTGCCTTTACGTATTTTTGCAAACTCATTTGAATTTGATATTATCATTATATCTACTATATTCCAACTTCACCATGGTTCATACCCCCCGATACAACCCATAGATTCATCAATATAAGTGAACAACATATAGAAAATAGAATTTGTCAAAAACAGGATAGTTTGTAGCAATCTGGAAACTTTGTATACTTCGGTAACTCAAACAGTTCTGAAAAATTAGGAAAACGTAAAAAATTGATATAGTAGTACTTTGTAAAACTTTCAGCAACATTCAATAAGGAATGTAAATTCATGCACTACAGTCAAAGTTTCTATTTTTGCACCGCACATAGCAAACAAGCCATCTAATCATCCTAAAAGCAAATCTTGGCACATTATTTGAATAATACAATGGATATATACAAGGGGATAATTATTTTTGAGAATATTCCATGAAAAATTCTACATTGTTTCCATGAACATGAACACAAGTGTTCAAGGTTGACCCTCACTTCTCCAATGCACAACCTTCCAATCACTTCTCTTTTTGAAAAACTTCTTAGGCATAAGAGGCAAGTACTTATTTTTGTATTTTTCATTATTTAATTTTTTGTTTGTTTCACCTACAACTAAAGAAATCAGAAAGGGGAAACAAAATCTACTTACTGAAGAAAGCAAACAAGCACACACGAGAATATCAACCCCACGCTATTGCTCCCCGGCAACGGCGCTACAAAAAGCTTAATAATCCCCAAGTGCAAGGAATCATCATAGAAATTTCCAAAGATGGAAGTGATAAGTATGGAGTGTCGAACCCACAAGGATGTAAAGGTAAGATCAATATTCTCTCAAGTCCTATCTGCCACTGATACGACTCTACATACGCCAAACGTTTGCTTCCAACTAGAAACGAGAAAGAAAACTACGTTGTGGGTATGAAGAGAATAGCTTTGGATGATATCGGAGAAATAAATTTTAAAAAAGGTGATGTTATCATAAAGTTGGAATATATTACAATATATTACAAATAGCGAGTGTGGAATAATAATGGGTCGGTGTGCGGAATTGTCTTAGGCAATTTTTAACAAGATCGGTAGTCATTATTGCAATTTTATAAGAGGGAGAGGCATAATCTAACATACTTTGTCTACTTCGATCATATGCACTTATGATTGTAACTCTAGCAAGCATGCGCAACTACTAAAGAACATTAAGGTAAAACCCAACCATAGCATTAAACCATCAAGTCCCCTTTATCCCATACGCAAAAAACCCTTACTCGCGTTTAAGCTTCTCTCACTCTAGCAACCCACTATAAGCGAATCATGAAGGTATTGCAACACCCTACAGCAGGAATCCTTCACATGTGCACGGCACGGAAGGCACCATAGGACAACGCCAAAATAAACATACAACTCAAACCAATCTTGATCATCAATTAACCCATAAGACAAAAGAAATCTACTCAAAACATCATAGGATGGCAACACATCATTGGATCATAATATGTGGCATAAAGCACCATGTTCAAGTAGGGGATTACAGCAGGATGCCGAAGAGTGTACTACTGAAAAGATATGAGGATGGTGATGAAGAAGGGTATTTTGATGAAGATGATCAATGCGGCGATGGTTCCCTTGATGGCACTCTGGCGCCACCAAGAGAGGGGGAGGGTCTCCCCCTTGTGCTTCCTCCTCCATGGCCTCCCCCCTAGGTGGGGAGAGATTCTCCCTTTGGTCCTTGGCCTCCATGGTGATGATGACCCCTCTGTCTTCCTCCTCCATGGTCTCCGGTGATGGTGACTCCCACCGGTAGGGTGCCGGAGAGGGGCAAGATTGATTTTTCGTGGCTACAGAGACTTGCGGCAGTGGAACTTCTGATCTAGGGTTCTTTCTGGGGTTTTGGTATTTACAAGAATTTTGGCGTCGGTCTCATGTCAATGGGGTGCTCGAGGAGTCCACAAGCCCCTTCCAGGGGGTAGGGCGCCCCCCTAGGCTTGTGGCCTCCTCGATTACTTCCTGGCCCAACTCCGGTGCTTCGAGGGTCTCTTTTGGTCCATAAAAAATCACCATAAATTTTCAGCCCATTCCGAGAACTTTTATTTCTGCACAAAAAATGACACAATGGTAGTTTTGCTGAAAACAACGTCAGTCCGGGTTAGTTCTAGATAAATGAGAGTAAACATGGCATGAATACTTCATAAATTATAGATACATTGAAGACGTATCAGATGCCATTTAACATATTGTATCACAAATACCAGAATTACAAGGTTCCAATTCCAAATTTACAAGGCCCAAATTCAAATATGACGAGGTTCAAACTGATATTAAAAAACAAATTCATCTTCTTCAGAATCTGAGTCATGCAATATTTCTGCGAAGGGGTCTGCCATCGAGAAGTCATTTATCGGCTTGATACAGTGACTTCCGAATAATCTCTCATTTGAAGTTCCAAACTGAATTTCAGTTTCTATAGAGGCTTTTCCATTCAACTGGAGATGCCTTCGCTGATCAGCAAGCCATTCATTTGGGCGCACTAAATATAGGGCAAACCACATTTTCTTGAGCACCCTTGCTTTCTGAACAAAGAACCTGGCTTATTGAATCTCTGGTTTGGTTCCTCGGTGTTGGTTGAAATTAATTCCTTTGAGATGGAAATCAAGGCATTCGATGGGATTGTTATATTGCGCCACATTTTCCACTTTTGGGCTTGCTTGTATGTTCAAATGAAGACAACATATTAGTGCCTAGATGTAGTTTTGTACACTATGTGCATCTTTGATTTGCAGGATTTCTAAAATACACTAATACATTAGATGTGGTCCTCAATTGTTCATGATTAACATCTCTAAAATATGTATTGGAATCCTACAAATTTTCTTTAGAACTCATTGTACATTTGTCATTGTAATGATGGTTAAGTACCAAAAAATTGAACTCCATTATGGTTAAAAATTAATAGGAAAGGAGCATCAGCTCGATGTATAGCTTCTCCGTGCACAGAAAGCATATAAGGAATCTAACAATTTCATCTAGATTGGGGCCAATAGATTGTAATCCTATGATCTTTGATATACGCATCGACAAGGTCAAGCCTTTGGGAGTCAATTTCTACATGACAGCCAAACATAGGCTAACAAAAATGAGATAAATGCGATGTACAATAATAAAAAGGAGAAGAAGAATGTTGTACCTGAACTGGTATGGATCCTGCTGTAACAAGTTCAGAGATTTCGGCCATGAATAGCCCAACACTTTCAATTTCGATGAGTCAATGACCCTGATTCTTGCTAGACCTTCTTTATGAAATACAAATAATCTCTCAAGGAAAGGCACATTCGCAATGACATATCGTGAAACACCTCAGCTGACAGCATGTTGCGGCACCAACAAGGAACATAAATCGTATGAAGATTCATCGTACCGATGTGGAGGCCACTGAATCCAAACATCACCTAAGGAGGAAGGTACTCAAGCGCAGTACAGCCACAGAGCAGGAGTTCCAAATCCTCCTTCGAGATGCTGAGGACAATGAGCTCGAGGTCCTTCAGTTTAGGGAGATGAAGAGCGTGTGCTGCATTAATCTGGGGGAAAGGCACTCCCTGAACGTAGCGCAACACAGAATGGGCACGAGGCAGAGAACGGACGGAGGCAGCGAGCGCCCATGTCTAGCTACAAAACCGAGCTCCTCGAGCTGATCTAGGACGGGGTATAAGAACCACTCGTATAACTTGGGTTCGCTTTGCAGTTAGAATGAAACTTGTCGATGGCAAGGCATCTCACTAGCGCAGTGTGCATGGTGAGGATGTGGGACAATGCATCCAAGCATTTGCAATTCCTGCTATAGAGCTCATTGTCGTCGAGGAGGTCAAGGGGGTGGAGTGCCATAGGGGGCGCCACCGCCTGGAGAGGATGGTGGTCTACACGGCAGATTTTATGGGGAGGAGTGACATGATGGTTATCAACATCTCGTCAGGGATGCTGCTGATGAAGTCCATGCTCGCTAGAGGATCTTGTAGTTCACCATTGACCCGCCTCGCTTGTTGGCCGCCTCGTCCTCCATGGTAAAAGGAGGCGATCCTCGGTGGCAGCCCTTATAGATAAAAATGGAGGATAACGTGGAGCATTATTAATGGAGAACTTGGGAACGAGGCGGGGCTGTGGGTGGAGGTCAAAGGGCTAGATTTATGGTGAGCCAGATGTGCATGCACACTGAACTGCTCGCACATGTCCCTTTGAGCCATCCCACATGGTTTCCGAAAACCAAGCGTTCCGAGCTTGGGAACCAAAACCATAAATAAATCTTGAGATTGTTTCCTATCACATTCCAAATTACCATGCTTTAATTTATTGCAAATTAGTTCAAACCTACCTAACCTGAACATGTTCCCACTTAGCAGTTGTCTACTAGTAGGCTATAAAAACACCTACTCAGAAAATACCGCACATTCCTCTCCCCATCGCCAGAAAATAGGCCTTTCTTTGTTAGTCCTTCTTTTCGTCTGACATGGCCGGTAGAAGGGAGTTTATGGGTCGAGATATAACCAGAGAAGAAAGACCAAGACTGCAGAAGCAATTGAGATGTTCCGCCGCCACGTTGGGAGGTGCTAGAGTGCTCCAACCACACCGTCTTTACTCCAACAGAGATGTCTGGTGATAATCCCCAAGTGCAAGGAATCATCATAGCAATTTCTAAAGGTGGAATATATAAGTATGGAGTGTCGAACCCACAAGGAGATAAAGGTAAGATCAATATTCTCTCAAGTCCTATCTGTCACCGATACGACTCTACGTACACCGAACGTTTGCTTCCATCCAGAAAGAAGAAATAAAACTACGTTGTGGGTATGAAGAGGATAGCTTTGCATGATATCGGGGAACTAAAATATAAATATAGGTGTTGTTACCATAATATTACAATATATTACAAATAGAGAGTGTGGAATAATGATGGGTCGGCGTGCGGAATTATCCTAGGCAATTGTTAACAAGATCAGAAGTCATCATTGCAATTTTATATGAGGGGGAGGCATAAGCTAACATACTTTCTCTACTTGGATCATATGCACTTATGATTGGAACTCTAGCAAGCATCTGCAACTACTAAAGATCATTAAGGAAAACCCAACCATAGGATTAAAGCATCAAGTCCCCTTTATCCCATACGCAAACAACCTACTTACTCGGGTATGTGCTTCAGTCACTCACGCCACCCACCATATTGCAAACCCTACAGCGGGGATCCCTCATGCTTGCGCGACACGGAGAGCACCATAGGACAGCACCAATAATAAAACATGCAACTCAAACCAATCATGATCATCAATCAACCCATAGGACAAAAGTAATCTACTCAAAACATCCTAGGATGGCAACACATCATCGGATCATAATATGTAGCATAAAGCACCATGTTCATGTAGGTGATTACAACAGGGTGCGGGATAGTGGACCGCTAAAAGGAGATGAGGATGGTGATGAAGAAGGAGATGTTGATGAAGACGATCACCGCGGTGATGGTTCCCCCGATGGCACTCCAGCACCACCGGGAGAGAGGGGGAGAGGTTCTCCCCCTCATGCTTCCTCCTCCATGGCCTCCCCCTTTGTGGGGAGAGGTCCTCCCTCTGGTCCTTAGCCTCCATGGTGTTGATGGCCCCTCCGAGACGATGAAGATGGCCTCCAGTGATGGTGACCCCCTCCGGCAGGGTGCCAGAGAGGGCCAAGATTGGTTTTTCGTGGCTCTGGAGGTGTGCGGCGGCGGAACTCCCAATCAAGATTATGCATTGGGGGTTTTGGAATATTTGAGGATTTATAGAGCTGAGAGGGAGGTCGGTGGATCCCCAAGGGGCCAACAAGCCTGGTGGGCACGCCTAGGGGGTGGCCGCGCCCCTAGGGCTTGTGGCCTCTTCGGCCTTCCTCTCCAGTGACTCTTCGCTCCAGTATTTTTTATATTTCCAAAAATATTCTCCATCAATTTTCATCTCATTCCGAGAACTTCTATTTCTGCACAAAAACAACACCACGGTAGTTATGCTGAAAACAACGTCAGTCTGGGTTAGTTCTAATAAAACCATACCAGGATCATATAGAATTATTGCAAACATGGCATGAATAGTTCATAAATTATAGATACGTTGGAGACTTATCAGCATCCCCAAGCTTAATTCCTGCTCGTTCTCGAGTAGGTAAATGATAAAAGAGATAATTTATGAAGTGTGAATGCTAGCAACTACACAAGTTTGATCAATGATAATTCCAATCACTTTTTCATAGCATCAACATTAACAATATCTCGTCTCATAAAAACTCTCATGATGAAGTAACAAGCTATTCACATCTTAAAGTATAGACCATAAAATTTCTTGAAAACTAACAACTATGCCTTCAGTCACCAAACAATTGCAATTCATCATATTTTCAGGAAGGGTCCATGTAAGAGATTTAATTCAGCAAATTCCACATACTCAACTACCATATAGTCTTTATGATTGCTAACTCTCAAAGCATATTTTTAGAGCAAATGGCATCCATCGAACACAAAGAAAGATATGAGCTTAGAGTTTCTCCTCCCAACTTATTTATCATATAGATAATTGTCAACAATAATAATGCATGATCAAATATATTTGAATGGCCATATATGCTTGGATCTTTCTCCACCACATGATGCTTTCCAAGAGAAAAAGGCAAAATAAAGGAAGTGGTGAAGATCACCATGACTCTTCTATAAAGGTAAGTACTATAAAATAAGAGATAGGCCCTTCGCAGAGGGAAGCAGAGGTTGCCATGCGCTTTTTGTTTTTAGATGTGCAAACTCTTAATGCAAAGGAATGTCATGTTGTATTGCCCTTTGTGATAGGAACCTTTATTATGCAATCCGTCGCTTTTATTTATTTGTCATCACAAATTCATACAATGCTTATTTTCCCTTACAATAAAAGATCTTACATATTTAGGAGCAATTTTTATTGCTTTTTGCACCGATGAAAACTCACTTGAAGGATCTTATTCAATCCATAGGTAGGTATAATGTACTCTCATGGCAAGTCTGGTTTAAGGGTGTTTGGATGCACAAGTAGTATTTCTACTTGGTGCGGAAGTTTTGGATGGTATGAGGTGGAAGGAAGCACCATATGTTGGAGGATACAAAACAATATAACTTCTATACAAATATACCCGTTGTCTTCCTTGTCCAACTTCAACTAATTGGCTCAAGTTTGAAAATAATTAATGGGTATTCACAATCATAGAAGATGTCCATGATAGTATATTTATATGTGAAATATCTCTTCCTTCAATATTCTTTCATGAATTGTTCAAGTGACAAATGCGGTGTTTGCTAACTTTAAATAAATTTCACCACCAATACTTATTATGTGTGAAGCCCTTACTCCCATGGGATAAGTATATGAAGCATTTTTTATTTCATATTTATGATATTCAATTCATTCAACCATTTACTCATAGGATATAAGTGAGGCACGAGAGTGAATGACAAACTACTCCAAAAAGATATAAGTGAAGATCAATGCGTAGTTAATCAGATAAATATCCTTGTGAGGACTCTCTCTTATTCAAAATCTTAGATCCAATGATTTTATTGAATCAGCAAACAAAGAAAAAATGGCACTCCAATAATAGTAGGCATCATGTGAACGAATAAAAATTTAGGCTCAACATAGGCTAACCGGTAATTGTTGATGAAGAGAGGTGGGATGCGTAGCATCCCCAAGCTTAGATACTTGAGAGTTCTTAAAATATTTTCTTGGGGTGCCTTGGGAATCCCCAATCTTGAGCTTTTGTATCTTGTTCAATCCTCTCATATCCCGGTTTCACCTATTCTCAAAAACTTAATCCAAACAAAACTCAAAAAGAACTCGTGAGACAGGTTAGTACACATAAGAACAAATCAACAATTCATGTACTTACAAGACAAGTTGCAGAATAATTTTCAAACATTAGGTACTGTATAGTATCATTTCCACAATTTATATGTACCAATATAGACTATGGAAACTATAGGATAAGTAGATAGCAAAACTATGACAGGAATCTATCCAAATAGAACAGTCTTTAGTAATTTATTAAACCAGTGTACCTATGGAACTCTAAAAATTATGAAAATTTATTAAATACTAAAGAATTTATATGAAAATTCTGTGTAAAAATTTCAGAAACTTTCTACGTTCCAGTAAAATATGAAAATTCAAACACGTAGAAGTTTCTGTTTTTTACACAGCAAACATAAAACATGCAATGCAAGCATCCTAAAGCAATTCTTGGAACTTTTTATTGAAAAACAAGATTATAAATAACACCTAACATAAAACAACAAAAATAAAATGATGCTCCAAGAAAAACTCATATTATGTGACGAATAAAAATATAGCTCCAAGTAAGATATACCAATAGTGTTGAAGACGAAAGAGGGGATGCCTTCCAGGGCATCCCCAAGCTTCGACACTTGAGTGATCCTTTAATATTACCTTGGGGGTTCCTTGGGAATCCCCAATATTGGGTTCTTGTCATTTTGTATTCCCCTCATATCGGTATCTCGCCCAAAACTTGAAAACTTCAATCGCACAAAACTTAACGGAACTTCACGAGAAGGGTTAGTGTAATAAAGATAAATCATTCACTTAGGTACTGTCAAGACAAGATTCATAATTGTTCCCCCATGATACCTACTGCATTATATAATTCCCATAATTTATATTACTCAATGTAAGCTATAGGAACACTTGAAACAAGCAAACTATGCATGCAAAACAGAATCTATAAAAAACAGAACAGTCTCTAAAGATCTGAATGATCACCATACTTCCATGAATCTAAAAATTATGAAATATTAGGACATATCACAGAATTTTCATATAAATGTTGTGTAAAAATTTCAGAATTCGTTGAATCTCCAGTAAAATCAGACAATTCAATACTGGACGCAAAACTTTCTGTTTTTGCACAAAATCAAACAAGCAAGTATCCACACTATCCCAAAGGCTTTACTTGGCACTTTATTGAAATGAAAGGCACAAAACATGATTAATACAATATCTGAATCATGTTAACACATCAAAATATAAATTAAAAGTATTGGGTTGTCCCCCAACAAGCGCTTTTCTTTAATGCGTTTTTAGCTAGGCATGATATTACAATGATACTTTTCCAAGCCAAATTCCGATGATCATTATATTCATACTCTAAAAGATATAAGTGAAGTTCATAGAGCATTATTAATTAATATATATTAACCAATATCCAAACTCAAAATATATAAGTGAAGCACACGAAGTATTCTACAAAGCCATACTCAAAAGATTTAAGTGAAGCATAAAGAGCATTCTACAAATCCATACTCAAAATATTTAAGTGAAGAACAAAGAGCATTATACAAATCCATCAAGGACTATCTCATACTAGAAGGGAGCATAAAGGAAAATACAAACATTTAAGACACATATCATGTGAACAAAACAAAAACTGAGGTATACCGATAATTGTTGAAGAATAAAGATGGGATGCCTTCCGGGGCACCCCCAAGCTTAGGTGCTTGAGTCTCCTTGAAATATTTACTTGGGGTGCCTTGGGCATCCCCAAGATTGAAATCTTGTCTCTTTGTATTCTTCTTATATCGATACCTCCGCGATATTCGAACACTTCATTCACAAAACTTAACAAAACCCTCGTGAGATCCGTTAGTATAATAAAGCAAATTAGTACTTTAAGTACTGTTGTGAACTCATTCCAAATTCATATTAGCATTATATCTACTGTAGTCCCACTTCACCATGGTTCATACCCCTCGATACAATCCATAGATTCATCAAAATAAGACAACAATGCATAGAAAACAGAATCTGTTAAAAATAGGACAGTCTCTAGCAATCTGAACATTCACCATACATCTGTAACTCTAAAAATTCTGAAACTTTACGAACTATTAAAAAACTTGTATAGAAGTACTGTGTAAAAATTTCATAAACTTTTGACGTTCTAGTAAAAAAAATCATGCTCTACAGCCAAAGTTTCTGTTTTTCCAGTACACACACCAAACAAGCAATCTAATCATCATAAAAGTAAATTTTGGCACATTGTTTTATAATACAATGGATATATACGAGGTGATAATTATTTTAAAGAAGCTTCCATGAAAAATTCTACATTGTTTCCATGAGCATGAACACAAGTGTTCAAGGTCAACCCTCACTTCTCCAATGCACAACCTTCCAATCACTTCTCTTTTTGAAAAACTTCTTAGGCAAAAGGGGCAAGTAAATCCTTTTTTATTTTTTGTTTTTTAATTTTTTTATTTGTTTCACCCACAACTATAGAAAGTAAAAAGGGAAAACAAAATCTATTTAGTGAAGAAAGCAAATAAGCATACACGAGAATATCAACTCCACGCTATTGCTCCCCGGCAATGGCGCCAGAAAAAGGTCTTGATAATCCCCAAGTGCAAGGAATCATCGTAGCAATTTCCAAAGGTGTAAGTGATAAGTATGGAGTGTCGAACCCACAAGAAGCTAAAGGTAAGATCAATATTCTGTCAAGTCCCATCTTCCACCCATACGACTCTATGTACACCGAACGTTTGCTTCCATCTAGAAAGGAGAAAAAAAACTACGTTGTGGGTATGAAGAGGATAGCTTTGCATGATATCGGAGAACTAAAATATAAATATAGGTGCTATTTCCATAATATTATAATATATTACAAATAGTGAGTGTGGAATAATGATGGTTCGTTGCGCAGAATTATCCTAGGCAATTGTTATCAAGATCGGAAGTCATAATTGCAATTTTATATGAGGGAGAGGCAGAAGCTAACATACTTTCTCTACTTGGATCATATGTACTTATGATTGGAACTCTAGCAAGCATCCGCAACTACTAAAGATCATTAAGTTAAAACCCAACCATAGCATTAAAGCATCAAGTCCCTTTTATCCCATACGCAAACAACCTACTTACTCGGGTCTGTGCTTCTGTCACTCACGCCACCCACCATAAGCGAATCATAAACATATTGAAAACCCTACAGCGGGATCCCTCACGCTTGCGCGACATAGAGAGCACCATAGGACAGCACCAATCATAAAACATGCAACTCAAACCACTCATGATGATCAATCAACCCAAAGGACAAAAGCAATCTACTCAAAATATCATATAATGGCAACACATCATTGGATCATAATATGTAGCATAAAGCACCATGTTAAAGTAGGTGACTACAACGGGGTGCGGGAGAGTGGACCGCTAAAAGGAGATGAGGATGGTGATGAAGAAGGTGATGTTGATGAAGACGATCACCGCGGCGATGGTTCGCCCGATGGCACTCCGGCACCACTGGGAGAGAGGGGGAGAGGTTCTCCCCCTCGTTCTTCCTCCTCCATGGCTTCCCTCCTCTATGGGGAGAGGTTCTCACTCTGGTCCTTAGCCTCCATGGTGTTGATGGCCCCTCCGGGACGATGAACATGGCCTCCGGAGTTGGTGTCCCCCTCCGACAGGGTGCCGGAGAGGGCCAAGATTGGTTTTTCGTGGCTCTGGAGGTGTGCGGTAGCGGAACTCCCGATCTTGGTTATGCATTGGGGTTTTTGGAATATTTGAGGATTTATAGGGCTGAGAGAAAGGTCAGTGAACTCTCGAGGGGCCCACAAGCCCTGGGGCTTGTGGCCTCCTCGGCCTTCCTCTCTAGTGACTATTCGCTCTAGTATTTTTTATATTTTCCAAAAAAATTCTTCGTAAATTTTCAGCTCATTCCGAGAACTTTTAGTTCTGCACAAAAACACCACCATGGTAGTTCTGCTGAAAATAGCGTCAGTCTGGGTTAGTTCTAATAAAATCATACCAAAATCATACTGAATCATTGAAAACATGGCATGAATACTTCATAAATTATAGATATGTTGCAAACGTATCATCCGGTGGCACCGCGGACGCCTGAGAGGATCAATCACGGAGAAGCGACAACTCTCACAAGCGCATTCACCATAGAGGCGAACAGGACGAGTTGGCAGTGTTGGATTCCTCAGCCATCGACGACATGCGCTCTAAGCACTATAAGAAGGAGGCGATGATCGATGCCTTAGTGAAGATGCTGGAGAAGAGTGACGCCTTGGTTTACAAGGCAACCGGCCTCATGGTGAAACTTATGGAGCAAAACGCCACCTGGAAGAAACTGCTCAAGAAGAAAAGTGCCTCGGAGGGGAGGCTTAAAGAACTCCCTGAGGAACTTTTGCAGGACTTGGCGAAACTCGACATCAAGCATGAGGGGCTCGTGGGAATTCGTGGAGCGAGTCAAGGAACTTCATTCGTACGAGACACAGTGAATCGACACTCTCGAGCAAAAAGCCTACGCCATGGCCGCAATGCGGGAGATGGAGGACAAGAGGCGATAGGAGATGGAGGTCTTGCAGGCGATGAAGAAGGAGATTGAGGAACTCCGCGCCCAGCAATCCATCAAGAATTAGATAGCAGCGGCCAGATCATTTTCTGTGTCTGCCTTCTTCAACCTCTTCCTTCTTCTTTTGCTCCAGTGTCTTTGGGGAGTTGCCGCATGTGGAATTTTTTATTATCCTGGATATGTAAGAGAATTCTTATCCTTTGCTGGTGCGAATTTGTCATTATATTATTTCGTTAGTAGGTACATGTATATGAGTAAAAAACACGAAAAGTCAAGTTCTCAGCAAGGCACGAGGGAAACAATGGTTACGTTGAGCGGGGCAATGGGATCACAAGAAAACTAGTCCCTTCGTCTAGGCGCATTAATTGCATGATAAACAGTAGGTCAGACGCCAATAATTCAGAAGTTGGAGGCAAGGCGAGCGGGGGGTGGAGGTCAAAGTATCGGCTCCCAATGAGCATGCGTAGTAGATTGCTCTCATGTGTCCCGTTGACCATGCGTAGTGGACAACTTGTTGGGGAACGTTGCATGGGAAACAAAAAAAATTATACAAACACCCAAGATCTATCTATGGAAATAAAAAGCTATGAGGGGGAGAGTGGATCTATGTACCCTTTTAGATCGCTAAGTGGGAAGGTTAAGAAACGCGCTTGATGTAGTCGAACCTCTTAGCGATCCAAATCGCAATCCATCCCGCGATCCAATCACGACACGTTCCGATCTAGCGCCAAACGGACGGCACCTTCGCGTTCAGCACACATACAACTCGATGATGTCTCTGCCTTCTTGATCCAGCAAGCAAAGGAGGATAGGTAGATGAGTTCTCCGTCAGCATGACGGTGTGGTGGCGGTGGTTGTGGAGCAATCTGAGCAGAGCTTCGCCAAGCGCTGCCGCAGATGCGTTTTCGGTGGAGAAACAGATCTAGGAAGAGATGGAGGGCTGCACCTATGCCTTAGGGTGTTTTTGTCCTCCCATTCCCCCTCTATATATAGGAGGAGGGGGTAGAGGGGGTGCATCCCTAGCCCTTCCTCCAAGGAAGTGGGCGGTGGCCAGGAGGGAGGAGTCCTCCCTCCCAAAGGCACCTCCTAGGTGCCTTCGCCTTTAGGGTTTCCTACCCCCTAACCGCATGGGACCTTTGGGGCTGGACCAACAAGGCTTGGACGCCCCCTTACATCTCATGCATGTCCTAGGAGCTGGAGGGACCCCCCGGACTCCTCCAGAACTGCCTGGAATCTTCTGAAAGCTTCTCGATACAATACTGAATAAACCCAAAACTTTTTCCGTAGCCAAAATATGACTTCCCATATATAAATCTTTACCTCTGGACCATTATGGACCTCCTCGTGGTATCCGAGATCTCATTTGGTAGTCCTTGCAACCTTCGGTCACCAACATCCATAACTCAACAATACCAAATCGTCACCGAACGTCAAGTGTCCAGACCCTGCGGGTTCGAGAACTATGTAGACATGACTGAGACAACTCCACGGTCAACAACCAATAGTGGGACCTGGATGCCCACATTGGTTCCTACATATTATACGAAGATCTTTATCGGCCGAACCACGATGTCAAGGATTCAAACAATCCCGTATGCAGTTCCCTTTGTCCATCGGTATGTTACTTGCCCGAGATTCGATCATCGGTATCTCCACATCTAGTTCAATCCAATTACCGGCAAGTCTCTTAACTCATTTTGTAACACAAAATCCTGTGACTAACTCCTTAGTCACATTGCTTGCAATCTTCTAGTGATGTTGTATTGCCGAGTGGGCCCAGAGATACCTCTCCGTCATACAGAGTGACAAATCCTAGTCTCGATCCATGCCAACCCAACAGACACCCTCAGAGATACCTCTAGAGCACCTTTATAGTCACCCAGTTACGTCATGACGTTTGATACACACAAGGTACTCCTCCAGTGTCAGTGAGTTGCATGATCTCATGGTCATAGGAACAGATACTTGACATGCAGAAAACAATAGCAATAAACTGACACGATCATGTGCTACGTTCATAGTTTGGGTCATGTCCATCACATCATTCTACTAATGATGTGATCTTGTTATCAAATGAAAACTCATGACTATGGCTAGGAAACCTTGACCATCCTTGATCAACGAGCTAGTCTATTAGATATCACTAGGGTCATACTGTTGTCTATGTACCCACACATGTATTTGAGTTTCCAATCAATACAATTCTTGCATGGATAATAAACAATTGCCATGAACAAGGAAATATGATAATAACCAATTTATTGTTGTCTCTAGGGAACATTTCCAATAGTCTCCCACTTTCACTAGAGTCAATAATCTAGCTCACATCACCATGTGATTAACACCCAATGAGTCTTGGGGTTTGATCATGTTTTGCTTGTGAGAGAGGTTTTAGTCAACCGGTCTGAAACATTCAGATCCGTGTGTACTTTGAAAATCTATATGCCATAATGTAGATATTGCTACCACGCTCCACTTGGAGCTATTCCAAATGACTGCTCCACTATACGTATCCAGATTGCTACTTAGAGTCATCCAGATTGGTGTCAAAGCTTGCATCGACGTTACCCTATACGACGAACTCTTTATCACCTCCATAATCGAGAAACATTTCCTTAGTCCTCTAATTACTAAGGATAATTTTGACCACTGTCCAGTTATCCATTCCTGGACCAGTCTTGTACCCCTTGACAGACTAATGGCAAGGCACACATCGGGTGCAGTACACATCATGGTATACTATATAGCGCCTACGGCTAAGGCATAGGGGACAACCTTCGTCCTTTCTCTTTCTTGTGTTGTGGTCGAGCTTTGAGTATTACTCAACTTCACACCTTACAAATCAGGCAAGAACTCCTTCTTTGAATGATCCATTTCGAAATCTTTCAAAATATTTTCAAGGTATGTACTGACTGAAAGTCTTATAAGGTGTCTTGATATATCTCTATATATCTTGATGGCCAATATTTAAGTAGCTTTATGCAGATCTTCCTTTGAAAAACTCCTTTCAAACAATCATTTATGCTTTCTAGAAATTCTACATTATTTCTGATCAACAATGTCATCCACATATACTTTTCAGAAATTCTATAGTGCTCCCACTCACTTTCTTGTAAATATAAGTTTCTTATAAACTTTGTATAAACCCAAAAGCTTTGATTACCTCATCAAAGCACATATTCCAACTCCGAGATGCTTGCTCCAGTCCATACAAGGATCGCTAGAGCTTGCTTACCTTTTAGCATCCTTAGAATTGACAAAACCTTCCGGTTATATCACGTACAACCCTTCCTCAACGAAACCATTGAGGAACCAATGTTTTGACATCCATCTACTCGATTTCATAATCGAAAAATGCAGCAACTGCTAACATAATTCCAGCAGACTTTAGCATCACTACGGGTGAGAAAGTCTCATCGTAGTCATGTTGGGGAACGTTGCACGGGAAACAAAAAAATTCCTACGCTTCACCAAGATCAATCTAGGAGATGAGCATCTATGAGAGGAGAGATTAGATCTACGTACCCTTGTAGATCGCTAAGTAGAAGCGTTGAAGAACACGGTTTGTGTAGTGGTACATCTCCGCGATCCAAATTGCAAGGCGTCCCACGAACTCCTGATCAAGTACCGAACGGACAGCACCTCCGTGTTTAGCACCCTGCAGCTCGGTGAAGATCTCCGCCTTCTTGATCCAGCAAGAGGGAGCGGAGAGGTAGACGAGTACTTCGGTAGTGCTACGATGTTGCGGCAATGGTGGTGGAGCAATTCCGGCAGGGCTTCGCCTAAGCACTGCTGAAAACCGATCTAGAGGAGAAAACGATCTAGAGGAAGAGGAGGACAACATGTGGCAATTAGGGTTGGGGCTGCCCTAAAAATCCTCTAGTATATATAGGAGGGAGGGGAGAGGAGGCAGCCCTAGCCTTTCCTCCAAGGAGAGGTTCGTCCAAAGCCAAGGGGAGGAGTCCACCTCCCACAAGGGAGGTGGATTCCTAGTGGGACTCCTTCCCTTACTTGGCCCCTACTCTTCCTCCTTCCCCATGCGCATAGGGCCTTTTGGGCTGGCTTGCCCAGCCCACCAGGGGCTGGTGCGCAACCTCTAAGGCCCATGTGGCCCCTTGGGGTATGTAGGCCCCACTTGGTGGTCCTCGGAACCAATTCGTCACTACCGGTACACTGCCAGAAATGCCCCAAACTTTTCCGAACTTCAAATACCACTTTCCTATATACCAATCTTTACCTCCGGACCATTTCGGAGCTCCTCGTGACGTATGGTATCTCATACGGGGATCCGAACAACCTTTGGTCATGACCATACATAACTCTATACTATCAAAATGTGACCGAACCTTAAGTGTGCAGACACTGCGGGTTCGAGAACTATGTAGACATGACCGAGACACCTCTACGGTCAATAACCAATAGCAGGACCTAGATGCCCATATTGATTCCTACATATTCTATGAATATCTTTATCGGTTGAACCTCTATGTCAAGGATTCAGTTAATCCCGTATGATGTTCCCTTTGTTCTTCGGTATGTTACTTGCCCGAGATTCGATCGTTGGTATCTCCATACCTAGTTCAATCTCGTTACCAGAAAGTCTATTTACTCGTTCCGTAATACAAGATGTCGTGGCTAACACTTAGTCACATTTCTTGCAAGGCTTATTGTGATGTTGTATTACCGAGTGGGCCCTGAGATACCTCTCCGTCACACGGAGTAACAAATACCAGTGTTGATCCATGCCAACCCAGCACACACCCTTAGAGATACCTGTAGAGCACCTTTATAGTCACCCAGTTACATTGCGATGTTTGATATACACAAGGCACTCCTCCGTTGTCCGTGAGTTGCATGATCTCATGGTCATAGGAACATATACTTGACATGCAGAAAACTGTAGCAATAAACTGAAACGATCATATGCTACATTTATAATTTGGGTCTTGTCCATCCCATCATTCTCCTAATCATGTGATCCCGTTATCAAATTACACCTCATGTCAATGGCTAGGAAAGCTTGACCATCTTTGATCAACGAGCTAGTCTACTAGAGGAACATTAGGGACAAAGTGTTGTCTATATATCCACACATGCAATGTGTTTCCAATCAATACAATTATAGCATGGATAACAAACAATTATCATGAACGAGGAAATATAATAGTAAACACTTTATTTATTGCCTCTAGGGAATATTTCCAATAGTCTCCCACTTGCACTAGAGTCAATAATCTAGTTCACATCACTATGTGATTTACATTGTAATGAATTGAACACCCATGCAGTTCAGGTGTTGATCATGTTTAGCCTTTGGAAAAGGTTTAGTCAATGGGTCTGCAACATTCAGATCCATGTGCACTTTGCAAATATTTATGTCCTTCTCCTCGATGTAATCACGGATGGAATTGAAGCATCGCTTTATGTGTCTGGTCCTCTTGTGAAACCTTGGTTCCTTGGCTAGAGCAATGGCACCATTGTTGTCACAGAACAGTCATTGGATTCAGTGCTCTGGGCACTACTCCAAGATCTGTTGTCAGGCCCAAGATGCGATCCTATCCTTATTTTGGCACGAGGGCCTCGACAGGGATAGAAGCGCATCTCGTCGTGTTGCAAGAATGGATATCATTACAAGTACATGTACAGAAGAGATGAGTATATGGAATGGTCTTACACTTGGCACAAGCTACATCAGAGTCACATCAATACAACAACCTATTCAAACATCATACAGAAGAGCAGGATCCGACTACGGACGAAAACAAATGACAAAATGACATCCATCCTTGCTATCCCAGACTGCCGCCTGGAACCCATCCAAGATTGATGAAGAAGAAGAAGAAGAACTCCAAATCAAACAAGCATCACGCTCACGTCAAATCATCGCATTACCTGTACCTGCAACTATTGTTGTAGTAATCTACGAGCCACAGGGACTCAGCAATCTCATTTCCAAGGGTATCAAGACTATTAAAGCTTAGTGGGTGAGGTATGGTTAAGTGGTGAGGCTTCAGCAAGCAACTAAGCATTTATTTGAGTGGCTAACTTACGAATACAGAAAGCAAAGTATGTTGGTCTACGCATAATGGACGTGAACTAGTAGTAATCACTAAGTGATCCTGAACACCTACTTACATCAAATGTAACCCCACCGTGTTCTCTCTCGGATAAAGGACTCACGAGAAGAGACAGTCACAGTTACGCACACAGTTGGTGCTATGACCGGCTTTCCAAAAGATTTAACCCCGAAGGGGTGATCCAACTCATCCAGCACAAATTAACCACACGCAATGGGAATAACCTTGACCATGGATCTCGTGATCTTCCTAGGCAATTCCATAGGAAAATCCGCCACCTCGAGATAGCCCGAAGAAAATCGGAATTCCTCACTCAAGACGTTCGAGAAAGATAAAACAAATTTGGCTAGGCCGCCTGACGTGCCGACAATCCCGATAGGAGCCGCGTATCTCGTTCTCAGGGCACGGCAGATGACCTACACGTATAGTGGCCTGATAGAAATCTCCCGAGTTGCCCCGGGTTGGCCCCGCACAATGCTCTGTTTTGGACCAACACTCATGAGGAGCACTGGCCCGGGGTTGATTAAGTTATCCACGGGTGTCGGCGGGTCCCTATGCATTTTATTAGTTATTAGGCAAATGTAGTACCAATGTTGGGCCTTGCCAGACAAGTTTTATCCCAAAACAAAAAATCAAGGGGGTCCCCATAACAACCCCGAGCATGTTAGGAGTGCTCAATTATGGAACATAACACTGGTTCACAAGTAACTAGGGGAGGCAAGAGTGGAACAAAACACCGAGCAAAAGGTCAAGCCTTCCACCCTTACCAAGTGTATAAGTGCATTAAATTAAATAACGATAATGTTGTGATAACAAAAGAATGTCCATGTTGTCACATGGAAGCAGTTGCACCTGCAGCTAGAAACGCTATAAGGAGGGTTGAGCAAGCGGTAACATAGCCAAACAAAGGTTTGTTGGGAAGGTGGAAGGTTAAAGGCTTTTCATGGCAATGTTGGGAGGCTTGACACACAAGTGGTAGGAAGCGAGACATAACGATAAAAGCGGGACAACTAGCATAGCAATGATAGTAGTGGTATCCAGGGAAATGTGTCATCTTGCCTAAGATCCCGCTTGGAATAAGAACGAGTCCATGAAGACGACGAGCCAAAATAGTCGAACGAATCCTCACACTCCGAACGCTTTCGGAAATCTATCGAGAAGAACAATCCGGAAACAACAATCAACACACGGAAAAAACACCACAACATATGCACGACATGATGTGCGAACCAATATGATGCATGTCCGGTTTAATTATGTAAGACATGACAAGCACACAATCAAACACTACAAATTAAGTGAAGTTCAATATGCAACGGGTTGCATATTGACGAAACTCCACATTTAAATATTTATTTCACACTTGTTTAGGTACTCATCAATGTTAAATGTTGTTAAACATGGCAAGAGGTGAAGCATGAACAACTATATCATCTAGGCATTTTAAATGAGGCCGGAACAAGTTATAGCATTTCCGAAATGACCCCATATGTTAATTTCGAAATTGGTCCAGATCTGAACTAACCATATTTTATATTTCTTAAAGAATAGAATAAATTATTCCATTCAACTCCACACGTCATTCTAGTCGATTTACATATATAGAACATCTCAAACGGAGCTACGATCTAAAAGATATGACAATCACAAGATTATATGCCATGAACGCAAAATGCATGCAAATGACAACCACAAATGTTTCAAATCATGAATGTAGCAAGATATTATGATGCTACATAAAATTCTAAGCAAGTTTCATATATGTCATGTCCAAAACGAAGCTACAGTTCAACTACAACAATCAACACAAGTTTTATTTCAAATCTGCCAAAAACAGGAAGATTGCATATTGCACGCATGAAAACAAAAGCTACAAGATTCTAAATTGCATAGACTAAGCATGGGATAGTAGAATATAACACATACTTCAATTCATCTTCACATATCATACTTGAAATATGCATGGATCACATGGTAGGAAGCTCACAAAATGGCATATTGAACAAAGCAGTTTTCAGACAGTGAAACTAACCCAGTTTTTGACAGTGCAGATTTTATCACGAAGGCATATTTACAGCAGTGAAACTGTATGCTACAAGGCATATTATGGCATGAAACTTAACAAAATACTAAATGACATTATCAACTATAAATAACTCCATTACACCTACCACAAAGGGGTTCTAGGTCACTAGCAAAACACATGGCAAGACAACAACAAAATGTTACAGATTCCAGACTTAGAAATATTTTGGACCCTTCAAAACAGCAACACTTTATAGCATGTTGGCAATAAGAAAAAAACATCTAAACATGGATTTCTATTGAACCCAAAATGACCAGGGCCTAGCACACATGTCAAAGAGCATATCTCATGTTCAACAACAATTCATATCATGCATGGATTAAATCACACGAAAATAGCAAAAGAGCATCATAGCAAAAATGATGTGCACACAACTTTCTCAAATGACAAAAC
Source organism: Hordeum marinum (assembly GCA_022496015.1). NCBI lineage: Eukaryota > Viridiplantae > Streptophyta > Magnoliopsida > Poales > Poaceae > Hordeum > Hordeum marinum. Next base: position 158,271,124 of record CM039672.1, on the reverse strand, counting down.
TAAATGCACAGATAAATCCTATGGATTTTTCTATCCCAAAATCATATATATTATGCATATGTTCATGTAGGAAAATATTGCACAATTAATTATGCAAGTTGATGGCATCACCTATTAGCAAGTAATTTATGCAATTAAATACAAACATCAAGTAATCATTTTTAAATATTTATGGAAGTGGGATATAGTTAAACTACACAAAATTCTACACAATTTACATATATAAAACATTTTGATCCGGTGCACGGTTATTTATTTATTGGCATTTTAAAATCACGCTTTTCTGTAATTAAAAAAACATTAGAGGCCAGATATGCTAGGCGCATGATAGCAAAACATCCACATGGCGAGGAATAGGGGCGGCTCACCCTTGGGCTTGTCCCAAGCTGGAGAGGAGGCAGACGAGGCTCGGCCTAGGAGTGGTGCTGGGCCGACCCAGGCTCGGGCGCGGTCAACGGCAAGTGGGCGCCATCTTTCTCGTGCGCTAGCACGAGGCAGTAGGCCATGGCGGCGCGCAAGAACACGGCGATGGTCGGCGGCGCATGGGAGGATACAGCGGGCCATGAGATGCCTGGAAACGAGTAGATTGGGTCAAGGGTATCCGGCCCCGACGGCAACAGCGAGGTCCCGCCGACGGCGAGCCGGACCTTGAGGCCATGGCGGCTGGGTGTCCCTGCGAGGAGAGAGAGGGAAGATGAGAGAGAGAAAAGCGGGAGGAGAGAAGAGGAGCAGCGGCAGTGTCCGTCCTGGCTCCGGCGGGGGCTCCGGCGACCGGAGACGGCAAGGCCAACCGGTGGCTTGGGATCGAGGGGCTCCTCCCCTCGATCGGCTGCAGGCGTGGGGAGCTAGGGCGCGGATGGGCTCAGGCGGGCCGCGGATGGGCTTGGGCGGGCCCTAGCAGAGGTTGGAGGAGGGAGACAAGGCTAGCAGCGACGCAGATCCCTAGGCGGCTAGGGTTTACCCAATTAGGCAGGTGGGGGTCTATTTATAGCATTTAGGGGCTAGGGTTAGCAGTTTTGGCCCGTATTCGGACCGTTCGATCTAGATCGGACGGTTCGGAAGCGGAGGGGGCTAGGCTAGGCTGTGGTGGCAGTGTAGATGGCTAGGTGGGGATGAGAGGGAAGTTGCGGCCCATGACATGAGGTTTTAAAACACTGAAATGACTGATAAATAAACCGATGACCGCACAACTACGGTTAACTGTTCAAGTATCAAACGAACTCGGAATGCAACAACATTTGGCAGGCGGTCCATCTACAATATGATAAGACCGCACGCCAACTTTCGACCCAATCCGGGAATATTTTTCGCGCGCTTTAAAAATGGCTTTTTTAAACGATGACGCGGGCGCGGGCGTGTGTGGTTAGTCTCGAAACTGTCGATGACACGAACGGAGAGAACCGACAGGTACGAACGGATGCAAGTTTTCAAAAACGAGTGGCGATGCTATGCAGATGATGCGAATGATTGGATGATGAATGCGACAACCAGATGAAACACATGACGAGAATGGAAATAAAAGGGGAATCTTCTAGAGCGTCGGTCCCGGGCTGTTACACTCTCCTCCACTACACGAGGAGCTCCTCCCAAGATCTAGAAAGAGAAGGAGAAGAGAGAGGGCAAGAGGTAGAACTTAGTTGCTTCAAAGACAAATGAGTGAAACAAGTGAAACATGAAAGTTTCAACAAGATGAAGAATGACATGAGGAACAAGCAAGAATTCACAAGAAATGTAACATCCCAAAATTTCATTTTGGAATGTTATGAAATATAGCTATGCATCATCATCATTGCTTGAATGTATGAATTAGTTGAAGTGCTTCTTCTGGTTTTCTGAAAACCTCTTTCAATTTTCACCATTCTTGTTTCACCTATTTGAAAACCTTGGAAAAAGTTCAAAATAAGAGGGAGGAACATGACACTCCACACCAAGCACTTCTTGGTGATTTATTTGAGCTATAAAAACCATGGGTATTTTGAAAAATATTTGCAAAAGGATTTAAAAGCAAATAGGCCATTTCTGAAAAAAATATTTTTTTCTCAAAGTATTCAAATGACAGAATAAAAATGTTCAATAAATGGCATTTATTCTTCTGTTAATTCCGATATATAATTTTACTATATTTGGAATTATATCAAAGGCATTAATTGAGTTTTACTGCACTGGATATCTGAAAATAGGAAAGCTTTTAAAGCTTTAAAACCCCGGCCGACCCGTCTACTATTAAAGCCCGCTCCGACTTTCCTTCTCACCGGCCGACCGACGCGCAGACGCCACCCTCCCTCTCTCTGGCAAGCGGACCCCATCGCTTGATCCCGAAGACGCAACGGTCACCGTCTTCCCCGCGCCCGTAACCCTCGCCGGCGATCCCTCCTCGCCGGATCTCCCTCCCTTTCCTTCCCCTCGCCCCACCCGCGGCCCTATATAAAGACGGCCACCTCCGCGCTCCATTCCCCCCTGAACCCCTCTCTCACCCTAGCCAGAGCGCTGCATCGAGCTCGCCGGAGTTCCCCGACCACCGAACCTCCCCGAGCACCTGGCCATCGACTCCCTCGCCCTCAGCTCCGTCCGGCGCCACCAGAGCATTCCGGACGATCACCGCCGTCGCCTGGACCTCTCCGACGACCACCTCGACCACCGGAGCGACCACCCCGACCACCACCTGCTTCCGGTCGCCGCCATCCTCGCCGGAGACCTCCTCCCCCCCCCCCCCCCGTAAGTCGCCGGACTCCCCTGGACCGTCGGATCAGTAGGCAACGCTTCGGATTAGAAGATTTAATACGCGAACCGTTTTCCCTTAGTGTTCGGCCACCACTCGCTAGTCTCCCGTGCTCACACCAGCTCAGCCAATCACCGCTTGCCACGTAGCCGGCCCGTCCGTTAGCTTTAAGTTTTCGTTTCTGTTAACAGAATGTTTTATGATTTTGTTTTGTTTATATCTTTTAAACTATTTGTTTTTTTTAGTTAATTATTTTTGCATTAGTTCACATATTTCATGTAGTTTCACCCTGTAGTCTTAGATTTTAAATTTGAACTCTAAAATTTGAATTTCATGTAGTCTTAGTTTGAAGATTTTTAGGATAGATTTGTTTAGTGTTTTAGCTATAAAAAGAATCTGCCTAGTTGTTAGTATAGTTTAATTAATTTAGTTTTTAGTTAGTTCAAATCAAAATTTGTTATATTTTGTTTCAGTAGATTCTATTGTTTAAACATTAGGTGTTTTACTTGCTGTTAATAAAAATATATTTTTGCTTAGTTTTATACTTAATATCATAGGAATCTCTACTCCTTTTCAATTAGGTATAGTTTGATAAAAAAATACTAATATATTCTTTTAACAAAGTTTTAGATAATTAGATTCTGTTTTCTAAGAAAAGATTTTAGTAAATTCTTTTCTGTTAAGAAAATTTTTTGGTTAATAAAATAATAGTTTAGTTTCACTCTATTGCTATAGACAAACTATAGTTATGTAGTAGTGTTGACCAAAACATTTAAAACCCTACTAAGATTTTTCTTAACAAAACTTTAAATGGATTTAATTCTGTTTATTAATAAAATATTTTATTTTTTCTTTCCTGTCAAATATTGTTTTAGTTAAACCCAATACTAATAGTTCTATTTGTTAGTAGTAGTTCACCCATCATCTTTTAGAAAACAAAACTATGCGTTGATTGCTTTTCTTGTGATTGTGCCTTGTTTTGTCTTGAGTGATTACTAGTTACATTTCTGATTTTGTGAGTTACAATCTTTTGTTGTATGCTTATTGAGTGCTCTTGTTTGATTCGTTAGATCATCCAGAGTGCGAGGCTTGCTACCTAGAGTCACTTGAGTATGAAGATCGTCAATCAGGCAAGTCACTTTGATCATGTTTACCCATGTTTTATTGCATTAGTTCTACCACCCCCCAATTGCATGCAAAGTAGGTAATTGGAAATTTGGTTACTTGATGTAGTATCATGTGGTAGGCACCCCTCAACCTTTTGACACTTTGGCCCCAGGAAACGTTAAATTAGTTTTGCTATGCCATTAGTAGATGGGGTTGGATGTGTGATTCATGAGAGTTGTGAGGTAATAATTTCATGACCTACTATGATCAAGACTTCAAGATTTCCAAGTTTTCAACATACCTCTGGGTGGATGATGGTTGAACGGCGCCCTGGAGAAACCAGTGGTTAGCCTAGGTGATGCTGGAGATGTGCCAGTATTCATGCGGAAAGGTCCACCCAGGCACAAAGAGATGGATGGATGCTTTAAGACCCAAGGCTTACCTGCACAGCCACAAGCTATTATGGGCTCTGGCTTGGTTGGATACTGTGGTGACCCTGGACAGGCGGTGCTACGAGATGTAGAAGAACGGTAGGAAAGGATGGGCACCGACAGAGTCTCAGGGAAACCCTTTAGAAGACCATGTTTTGGTCATCCGTTTCTCAAACACCCGGAAGTGCGAGAAATCCAATGGAGGCGACCAAATCTTGTGGGGAACGTGTGCAAAACTCTGTAGAGTACTCAAACCTAATCGATTAGCCGTGTCCACGGTCATGGACGACTTGAGCCAAAGGAACCGAAACTATCTGGAACTCTCAACACAATTAATATGATGATGTGGGTATTAATAATTTGGGTATGAGAATTGGTTGGTGGAACCAACTCATTAATCAACCAACTTAGTAATAATTTTGCTTAGCCCTCTCTTGATGTAGGAAAATTGGCTTTATGCAAAAACTTACTACCCCACCTGCCATATATGCATGTAGATTAGATGATTATCTTTTCACCCCTCTCTTGTGACTTTGCCGGCATATTCCATATGCTGACCTACACGGCTGCAACGTATCATGTTGCAGAGTACTTTTCCAACCAGGAGTGAGGATACGCTCTACGCTCGGTGAGATGCCCTTGGAGTCAGATGGACTTCACTACCTTTGAAGCTTCCGCAAGATTTAGATATTCTCATGAGTTGGCCTTCAGCCACATTATTGTAATCTTTATTGTAATAAAGGACTCGATATGAGATTTAAGATTAATAAATGCTGTGTGATTTCCCTTTGATATGTACATTGATGTACCGTGTGTGTACCAGCATGATCTTGGGATGGTACGGAAACACCGGAGATTTGACCTTTCAGGTCGGGTCGCTACAGAAATGGTATCAGAGCACACGCTGACCATAGGACGTAACCTCTAGGATTGGAAAAGCGTTAGGATTTATTTCTCTTTTGTCTTTAAAATTCTATTACTCCCATCTACTTGTTTCTGACTTCCCTCCGATTATTTCAAAATTTATAGATGGCCACCTTCATCCCAGTTTTGATCACGGAGTTTTGCCAGCCAGACGCAACGATGCCCTTTGATAAGGAGCTAATGAGGATCGTCAAGGACGTGAGGATTACTTTACCGAGCATCACCGGGACTCCTATCATGTCTTTTCCACAAGACGGACGCTACAGGATCGAGGTGCACATTCCCGGGAAGACCTTTGGGAATTGGAAGGAACCCATCGACTTCAAGTTTGTGGCACCCAGCTGGATACTTGGGAGAGACATGGCCATTCATCGTGCCCTTGGAAGTATTCAGGAGGAATACAGTGGTGGAACCATTTCACCAGGACTCAGCGTGGTTTGTCGCAGGGATGCCAATGGAAATATCATAACCACTCCCACTGCAGACACCACCATTTCCTATATCCAGACCTTGGAGACGCACGTCAGGACCTTGGAGCTTCAGGTATGAGCCGACACGAAGACGATCAATAGGCTGATGAACCATGAGATTGACCTCGAAGCTGACTTACGGGAAGCCAAGTACGAGCATGAGTATGAGGTGAAGGATTTCTTAGAGAGGATCGACAAGCTGAACACTCGCATCGCCACTCTGGAGGAACAGATGGACATGGGTGAAAATCTTCATCCCGAGGGAGACATGGCTCCTTTGATCAGCAACGATGATGACTATGAGGAGAGCACCACTGGAGGAGGCTCCGTCACCTTGTATTTCTGAGGACAACTTTAGTTATGCCCCATGTATCTTCATTTTTGTCGTTAACGCGTAGGTCGATGCTTGGTTTGAATGGAGATTTGTATCTCGATGCTGACATTGATTGAATAAATGAATGAGTGTTGGTGTGATATGTTTGTGCATTGCATATGTGTAGTGATTTTCTTTCTAGGCCCTTGTTCTATTCTAATTCTCACCCGTGTGAAAACAGCAAGATGACTCCACGACGTGAGTCCGACTTCACCTTCCCGCCGGAACTCACGCAACTCCTCCAGCGGCAGAATGCCCTGATGCAGCTGTTGATTCAGAATCAGACCAACAACTAGAACAACAACAACCACCATCCACCTCAGGCTGACAACCTCACCCGTTTCTGAGGTTGAACCCTCCAAGTTTCTCCAGCAGCACTGAGCCCATTGTGGCAGATGACTGGCTCCATAAGATGGAGAGGGAACTCGTCACCGCTGGATGTACTAACGCTGAGAAGGCGTGCTTTGTCGCACATCAACTCGAAGGACCAGCAGCTTCATGGTGGGAGAACTACACCACCACATATCCTATTGCTAATGTGACTTGGGAGCAGTTCAAGCTTGCTTTCCGCATCGCTCATGTCTCAGCTGGAGCCATGAGTCTGAAGAAGCGCGAGTTTCACAACTTGCGCCAGGGTAATCGCTCGGCCAAATATGTGGACGAATTCAGCATGTTGGCCCGTTATGCACCAGGAGATGTGGGCGATGGTGCGGCCAAGTAGGAGAAGTTTCTGGAAGGACTCAACGATGAGTTGAGCATGCAGCTGGTAGTGGCTACCTTCAACAACCACCAAGAGCTGGTGGACATGGCCCTCATCCTGGAGGGAAAACAACAACAAATCGAGAACCGCAAGAGGAAGTATACTCAGGGGAAGTTCAACTCTGGAGCTCATCAGAAGCCCCGCTACTCCCCGTACTCAGGAAATACCGGATCAGGGACCGGTAAGTTTGGGAGGCACACTCATGCTGTGCACAACCATGGAGGCCACAACCATGGAGGAAATGGGAATGCCCGTCCCAACAATGGCAACTTCAAGAATGACAATGGGAATGGGAACAACAACCAGCACCGTCACGCTCCTACTCAAAAGGATCTGAGCCACATCACCTGTTTCAAGTGTCAGAAGACTGGGCACTATGCTACTGAATGTCCCCAAAGCAAGCAGGGAAATGGAAACGGCAACAGCAATGGCAACTCAGCTGCTAAGAAGCCCAACCCTTTTCCCCATGCTCAGGTGAACCACATTGATGTGGAGGAAGTCTATGATCAGCCCGAGACTGTGGTTGGTAAGTTTTTATTGCATTCACGTCCAGTTACAGTACTTTTTGATTCCGGTGCAACTCATTCATTCATATCAAGGGTAGTTGTGGATAAGTATGGTTTACCCACCAAGACCCTTAGTCAGCCCATTAAGGTCAATTCCCCAGGAGGAATGATGATGGCAGGGATAGGATGCGACGCCCTGAAAATTCACATAGGAAACCATGTTTTTCCTACCGACCTCATCGTCTTAGAATCCTAGGGATTGGATGTAATCCTAGGCTTGGATTGGATGACCAAGTATGAAGGAAATCTTGAATGCCCCAGCAAGGTCTATTTCACTCACCACTCCGGAGAACAAGAGGATTAAGTATGTATTCCCGAAGGAATTACCAGGCATGCCACAAGATAGGGAGATTGAGTTCCTAATAGAGCTACTACCACAGACAGCCCCGATTTCTAAGAGAGACCCTATCGGATGCCCGCAAATGATCTACTAGAAATCAAGAAGCAAATTAAGGAGTTATTGGACAAAGGGTATATTCGCCCAAGTTCTTCACCTTGGGGAGCCCAGTACTTTTGGTGGAGAAGAAGGATAAAACCTTGAGGATGGTAGTCGATTATCGTGCTTTGAACGATGTGACTATCAAGAACAAGTACCCTCTGCCGATGATAAATGACTTGTTCGATCAGGTAGTGGGAGCCAAAGTATTCTCCAGGATCGATCTTCGATCAGGGTATCACCAGTTGAAAATTCGTGAACAGGATATACCCAAAACAGCTTTCACCACAAGGTATGGCTTGTATGAGTATACTGTCATGTCTTTTGGTTTGACAAATGCTCCTGCTTACTTCATGATTTTGATGAACAAAGTATTCATGGAATACCTGGACAAGTTTGTCATGGTGTTCATCGATGACATTTTGATATTCTCCAAGAACGATGAAGAACACAAGGAACATTTGCGTTTAGTTCTGGAGAAGCTTAGAGAGCATCAGTTATATGCCAAGTTCAGCAAATGTGAATTCTGGCTGACGGAAGTCGGATTCCTTGGACACGTTATTTCCGGAGGTGGAATAGCAGTGGACCCCGCTAAGGTTGAAGCCATCACCGAGTGGAAGTCACCCAACTCAGTTAAGGAGATCCGCAGTTTCCTCGGACTTGCCGGATATTATCGGAGGTTCATTGAGAATTTCTCAAAGATTGCCAAGCCCATGACAGAGTTGTTGAAGAAAGAGTCTAAGTATATTTGGACTGAGGAATGTGAAGCCAGTTTCTAGGAGTTGAAGAAATGTTTGGTCACAGCCCTAGTGTTGATTTTGCCTAATATTCGGAAGGACTTCCAGGTTTATTGTGATGCTTCACGTCAAGGACTTGGAGGAGTACTCATGCAAGATGGAAAGGTTGTAGCTTATGCATCCAGACAACTACGACCTCATGAGTTGAATTATGCCACCCATGATTTGGAACTAGCAGCCGTAGTGCACGCACTCAAGACCTGGAGACATTTCCTTGTCGAAAATAGTTGTGATGTTTACACCGATCATAAGAGCCTAAAGTATATCTTCACGCAAAAAGAGTTGAACCTCAGACAGAGGAGATGGTTAGAGTTAATCAAGGACTATGACATGAGATTACACTACCATCCAGGTAAGGCAAATGTGGTAGCAGATGCCTTGAGTCGGAAAACTTATGTAAACACACTCACGGCGGGAGGACTACCTCAGGAGTTAGCCGATGATCTCAGAGAGCTCCGGCTAGAGATAGTTCCAAGAGGATATGCTGTCACACTTGAGAACCAGTCCACATTGACCGAAAGAATTCGTGAAGCCCAGAAGACGGACAAGGAGATAGCTGAGATTAAGTAGAGAATGAAAGATGATAAAGCTAAAGGTTTTCGTGAGGATGAACAAGGAACTCTGTGGTTTGAGAACCGAATCTATGTGCCCTGTGACCCAGAGCTCAGGAGGTTGATACTTCAGGAAGCCCACGATTCACCTTACTCGATACACCCAGGCAACACCAAGATGTATCTGGATTTGAAGGAAAGTTATTGGTGGACAGGTATGAAGAAGGATATTGCAGAACTTGTTGCAATATGTGATGTTTGTCAGCGAGTAAAGGCAGAACATCAGAAACCAGCAGGGTACTCCAACCTTTGCTGATACCCGAGTGGAAATGGGAAAAGCTTGGTATGGACTTCATCACAGGATTTCCCAGGACCCGTTCAGGTTATGATTCCATCTGGATAGTGGTTGATCGTTTGACCAAGGTTGCTCATTTCATCTCGGTGAATACCACCTATACCAGTGCTAAGTTAGCCAAGATATACATGACCAGGATCGTGTGTCTGCATGGAGTTCCGAGGAGTATCGTGTCAGATAGAGGAACACAATTTACCTCAAAGTTTTGGCATCAGTTACATGAAACTTTGGGTATGAGGCTGGAGTTTAGTACATCTTTTCATCCGCAGACCGATGGACAGACGAGAGAGTCAACCAGATTCTGGAGGACATGTTGAGAGCTTGTGTACTAGACTACGGGTCTAGTTGGGATGACAACTTACCTTATGTAGAATTCTCATACAACAACAGTTATCAGACCAGTCTGAAGATGGCCCCTTTCGAAGCTTTATATGGAAGGAGGTGCAGAACATCATTGATGTGGGGTGGTGTTGAGACCGGAAACTTTTTGGTCCCGACCTTATCCGAGATTCGGAAGAGAAAGTCAAGTTGATTCGTGACAGACTCAAGATAGCTCAATCTCGGCAGAAGAGCTATGCTGATAATAAATGCAAGGAAGTGACGTATGAAGTGGGAGACCGAGCATATCTTCGTGTGTCCCCACTTCGAGGAATCAAGAGGTTTGGTATTAAAGGAAAGTTAGCACCCAGATTCATAGGCCCCTACAAAATTCTGGAACGTAGAGGAGAAGTTGCATACAAGATGGAATTGTCGGAAGGATTGTCCGGAGTTCATGATGTTTTCCATGTTTCCCAGCTGAAGAAATGCCATGCTGAGATGGCTGATATTCCTCTGAGAGACATAGTGCCCCTAGAGGCCATACAACTTGACAGTGACCTGACCTACGAGGAGAAGCCTGTCAAGATCCTCGAGACTGCCAACAGAATTACCCGAAGCAAGATCATCAAGTTCTGTAAGGTTCTGTGGAGTCACCACACCGAGGAAGAAGCCACCCGGGAACGCGAAGAAGATCTTCGTAGAGACCACCCGCACCTATTTTCTAGCCAACCCGAATCTCGAGGGTGAGATTCATCTTAAGGTGGGTAGGTTTTTAACATACCAACATTTCATTTTGGAATGTTATTTAATATAGCTATGCATCATCATCATTGCTTGAATGTATGAATTAGTTGAAGTGCTTCTTCTGGTTTTCTGAAAACCTCTTTCAATTTTCACCATTCTTGTTTCACCTATTTGAAAACCTTGGAAACAGTTCAAAATAAGAGGGAGGAACATGAAACTCCACACCAAGGACTTCTTGGTGATTTATTTGAGCTATAAAAACCAGGGGGTATTTTGAAAAAAAAATGGAAAAGGATTTAAAAGCAAATAGGCCATTTCTGAAAATAATTTTCTTCCAAAATATTCAAATGACAGAATAAAAATGTTCAATAAATGTCATCTATTCTTCTGTTAATTTTGATATATCATTTTACTATATTTCGAATTATATCAAAGGCATTAATTGAGTTTTACTACACTGAATATTTGAAAATAGGAAAGCTTTTAAAGCTTTAAAAGCCCAGCCAACCCGTCTGCTATTAAAGCCCGCTCCGACTTTCCTTTTCACTGGCCGACCGACGCGCAGACGCCGCCCTCCCTCTCTCTGGCAAGCGGACCCCACCGCCCGATCCCGAAGACGCAGCGGTCACCGTCTTCCCCGCGCCCATAACCCTCGCTGGCGATCCCTCCTCGCCGGATCTCCCTCCCTTTCCTTCCCCTCGCCCCACCCGCGGCCCTATATAAAGCCGGCCACCTCCGCGCTCCATTCCCCCCCCCTGAACCCCTCTCTCACCCTAGCCAGAGCGCTGCATCGAGCTCGCTGGAGTTCCCCGACCACCGAACCTCCCCGAGCACCTGGCCGTCGACTCCCTCGCCCTCAGCTCCGTCCGGCACCACCAGAGCATTCCGGATGATCACCGCCGTTGCCTGGACCTCTCTGACGACCACGTCGACCACCGGACCGACCACCCGACCACCACCGCCTTCCGGTCACCGCCATCCTCGCCGGAGACCTCCTTCCCCCCCTGTAAGTCGCCGGACTCCCCTGGACCATCGGATCAGTAGGCAACGCTTCGGATTAGAACATTTAATATGCGAACCGTTTTCCCTTAGTGTTCGGCCACTGCTCGCAAGTCTCCCGCGCTCACGCCAGCTCAGCCAATCACCGCTTGCCACGTAGCCGGCCCGTTCGTTAGCTTTAAGTTTTCTTTTCTGTTAACAAAATGTTTTATGATTTTATTTTGTTTATATCTTTTAAACTATTTATTTTTTAATTAATTTTTTTGCATTAGTTCAACTATTTCATGTAGTTTCACCCTGTAGTCTTAGATTTAAAATTTGAACTATAAAATTTGAATTAAATCAAATTTGATCAAACTACTCAAATCTGAAAAAACTAGAGTTTAAAAATAGATTTTTGCATGAATCTTTTTGCTACTGCTTGGTATTAGTTAGGACTGTCATCATGCTTAGTTTGAAGATTTTTAGGATAGATTTGTTTAGTGTTTTAGCTATAAAAAGAATCTGCCTAGTTGTTAGTATAGTTTAATTAATTTAGTTTTTAGTTAGTTCAAATCAAAAAATTTTATATTTTGTTTCAGTAGATTCTATTGTTTAAACATTAGGTGTTTTACTTGCTGTTAATAAAAAAATATTTTTGCTTAGTTTTATACTTAATATCATAGGAATCTCTACTCCTTTTCAATTAGGTATAGTTTGATAAAAACAAAATACTAATAGATTCTTTTAACAAATTTTTAGATAATTAGATTCTGTTTTCTAAGAAAAGATTTTAGTAAATTCTTTTCTGTTGAGAAAATTGTTTTGTTAATAGTTTAGTTTCACTCTATTGCTATAGACAAACTATAGTTATGTAGTAGTGTTTACCAAAACTTTTAAAACCCTACTAAGATTTTTCTTAACAAAACTTTAAATGGATTTAATTCTGTTATTAATAAAATATTTTATTGTTTCTTTCCTGTCAACTATTGTTTTAGTTAAACCCAATACTAATATTTCTATTTGTGAGTAGTAGTTCACCCATCATCTTTTAGAAGACAAAACTATGTGTTGATTGCTTTTCTTGTGATTGTGCCTTGTTTTGTCTTGAGTGATTACTAGTTACATTTCTGATTTTGTGAGCTACAATCTTTTGTTGTATGCTTATTGAGTGCTCTTGTTTGATTCGTTAGATCATCCGGAGTGCGAGGCTTGCTACCTAGAGTCACTTGAGTACGAAGATCGTCAATCAGGCAAGTCACTTTGATCATGTTTACCCATGTTTTATTGCATTAGTTCTACCACCCCCCAATTGCATGCAAAGTAGGTAATTGGAAATTTGGTTACTTGATGTAGTATCATGTGGTAGGCACCCCTCAACCTTTTGACACTTTGGCCCCGGGAAACGTTAAATTAGTTTTGCTATGCCATTAGTAGATGGGGTTGGATGTGTGATTCATGATAATTTCAAGACCTACTATGATCAAGACTTCAAGATTTCCAAGTTTTCAACATACCTCTGCGTGGATGATGCTTGAACGGCGCCCTGGAGAAACCAGTGGTTAGCCTAGGTGATGCTGGAGATGTGCCAGTATTCACGCGGAAAGGTCCACCCCGGCACAAAGAGATGGATGGACGCTTTAAGACCCAAGGCTTACTTGCACAGCCACAAGCTATTATGGGCTCTGGCTTGGTTGGATACTGTGGTGACCCTGGACAGGCGGTGCTACGAGATGTAGAAGAACGGTAGGAAAGGATGGGCACCGACAGAGTCTCAAGGAAACCCTTTAGAAGACCATGTTTTGGTCATCCGTTTCTCAAACACCCGGAAGTGCGAGAAATCCAACGGAGGCGACCAAATCTTGTGGGGAACGTGTGCAAAACTCTGCAGAGTACTCAAACCTAATCGATTAGCCCTGTCCACGATCATGGACGACTTGAGCCAAAGGAATTGAAACTATCCGGAACTCTCAACACAATTAATATGATGATGTGGGTATTAATAATTTGGGTATGAGAATTGGTTGGTGGAATCATCTCATTAATCAACCAACTTAGTAATAATTTTGCTTAGCCCTCTCTTGATGTAGGACAATTGGCTTTACGCAAAAACTTACTACCCCACCTGCCATATATGCATGTAGATTAGATGATTATCTTTTCACCCCTCTCTTGTGACTTTGCCGGCATATTCCATATGCTGACCTACACGGCTGGAACGTATCATGTTGCAGAGTACTTTTCCAACCAGGAGTGAGGATACGCTCTATGCTCGATGAGATGCCCTTGGAGTCAGATGGACTTCACTACCTTTGAAGCTTCCACAAGATTTAGATATTCTCATGAGTTGGCCTTCAGCCACTTTATTGTAATCTTTATTGTAATAAAGGACTCGATATGAGAGTTAAGATTAATAAATGCTATGTAATTTCCCTCTGATATATACATTGATGTACCGTGTGCGTACCAGCATGATCTTGGGATGGTACGGAAACACCGGAGATTTGACCTTTCAGGTCGGGTCGCTACAAGAAATTTCGGCAGCACTTCGGTAGGATAGAGGGGCAAAATTTTGATATGATGGAAAGAAATTGAAAGAGAGACACCAAACTTCGGTTGGATTAGAATCAAAACTTCATAAGATGAAAGGATCATGAAAAGATTCACAGCACTCCGGTTAAATGAATAGGCAAGAAACAACATGATCTTGATAAAAACAAGATGATGGTTTGAAGAGAGAATCAACACCACACCTCCGGAACAAAGAATAGAAGCTAGACCTTGAAGAGAAGAGAACTGAGAAGAAAATGTCAACTTCTACCACCAATGAATTTGGGAAGCATAGGTTGAATGGAGTTGTTGAAAAATCAACAATGAAAAGAATAATCTTGTTGTGGGCTTAAAGACAACATCTCAAAATTATGAGGTGCAACCGCCACAACAGAAACAATTGATTGCTTGAGATCAACAAGAGATAAATAACTTCTTTCACCAAGAAGAGGAGGAGAAAACTTGAATCATTTATGACACCATGATAGCAACAATCCTTAGGAAATGCTTTAGGTGAAATCCAACCCAAGATAACTCCAAGAAAGACATGATGGGTTTACTTATCTTGTTCTTGACAATTTTCCTTCGAGACTCCTCATAATCAAGAATTTAATAACACCATCTCAAAAGACAATGGAGAAGAAATTGAACTTAGACATCCAAGATAAAGAACACTTGAGCACCTCCAACAAGAATCTTGATGAATACTTCGAGAAAGAATTAACTCCTTGACGAACCACCATGAGGAACCTCCGGAAATGAGAGGATGGTAGAAAAGAATTGAAGGTTGAAAAAGAACAAGATTGGGGCCTTGCTATGATATTGATGAAGCTTCGAAACAGATATTTGAGCAACTTGAACTCGGAAAATAAAAGAAGAACCACTTAGAATCAAGAATTAGATATCATGAAAAACTCCGGAAGAAGGATTGAAATCACTTGATTGAACAAGAATAAGAATTATGTTATGCCTATCCTTCACCCAGTTAATTGATGACAAGCAACGGATTTAGCACACAAATTATTCTTCTTGAAAAGATTGAAGAGAGATATGACAATCTTGAAGAAGTCTTCAACGAAACACCCGTACGAATTGAAACGAATGAGGATGCCAAGAATGAATGGAAATACATGAGAATGAAGGGATCACAATCCACCTAATGGAAAACTTCACAAGGCACCATAATAATTGAGATATGAACGAAGGGACAACAATTGAGAAGAATTTGAGAACGAAAGCTGAAAGCTCAGAACAAAGAAATCTTCTGAAATGATGGCCTTCGGAGGATCGAGAAATGGAAACAATTCTGAATGCACCGGATAGATATGGGAGAAATTTCTCATGAATGGAAACAATTTGAGAGGAAATCATCAAGATGAGATGACAAATCTTCAAGAGAATGTACCAAGATTAAGAGAAACTCTCCTTCGGTCTTCAATGGTGAGAATGATGACGAGAAACAAGACCATGAATTACTTAGATACTCCGAAATAACAAATAAAGAACGGTTGAGACAATGATGAAACTGATTTAGAAGCGATCTTGGAGATGGAATATGACTGGTGTAATTCATTCTTACATCATATTAGAAGAGAACTTGAGAACATCTCCGGAAAGATTAGAAGAGCCATGTAAGAGCCTGGGGGAAAACCTGTGAGTTATGGGCCCACTCAAATAAAACTCTGTTGAAACGATTGATAAAAAGAGAGATTGCGTCGGTACAAATTAAGAACTTGATGAGGTGAGACCCTCGAAATAATTTGGAAGGATTGAAAGAAAACACGAATCTTCTGAGATATCTTCAGCCTCCGAAAAGAATAGAGATATGAATAAGCAAGAGAGGCTTGGATAAGAATTCCAACATGGGAGAGCATTTAGCAATTCAAAAGGATATGACGAACACCGAGATCTTGAATTGAATCCACCGAAGAATAACAACAAGAACTAGGAATATGAGGAAAGATCTTGAAAACTAAAACTCCTGAGAATCTTCACAAGAAATCACCGGATACAATATGAAGAAATGATAGCGGAAGTATCTCATGAATAGAAAAGGCACTTGGATGAGAATTTAATCATTGAAGAAAAAGGGTGGGAGGGTGGGGAAAACAAAGAAAACTTGGGACAGATGAAATGAACTCCGGAAAGAAACATGAGGATTGATCTTGCAAATATTGAAGAGGATAGAATTATCTTGAAGAGAAACACGCGGGTTGAAAAGAATTCCATGACAACTACAGTAAACAAAAGGAATAGCATTCTCGTAAAATATGAGAACACTACTTAGAAAAGATATGAAATCACCACTTGACATCGAAGCAACTCAATTTACCATAATCAAAAAGAAAACAAAGGATGAGGGTTATGAAACAAGCCAGAACAAATGCATAACAGAGATTCCGCTCGATATTTCGTGCTAAGGTTCGCACGGGCTCGATCTTATAGTATCCATCATGTGCAAGGCAGTGCACACGAGATATGATGTGTCCCCGAGTCGTAGCAAGCTAGAAGGACTCTTTAAGACACAACTAGAACCGCTGTAAGAAAGACCATGAACAAACTAATCCACTAGAGTCGAACCCCAACCTCACATCATGATTTGTTGGAAGATAGCCTAATAACTACTTGAATTCCCACCAAAGAACTCCTGGAACTTTCTTGGTTATGCAATCGGGTGTTGGGGATACAAGGAGGAAAATATCTCACACAACTAACAAGCCCTACACCCCAACTGTATCCATCCTTCAGCACATAACCAGAGGCTCCGAAACATCATCTATCTCGGACCCTCAAAAACACAACGATACTAAGAATGGCAGTACATCCGAACTCTCTCCACCAGTACTAGGGATGCCGGACTCCTCTCACCACTACTAGTATTGAAGCAATTTCGAATATCCTCCGTCCTGAGGTACTAAGGAAACTGAACGATAACGATGTGTCAAGAATCCCCTGGAGCTCAACTCCTCGATAACAGGAGGCACCAAGTACAGAACTCCGTCACATCGGCATCATATAGATTCCAAAATATCCGCATGATCCTAAAAAATTGAGTGAGAAGAGGGTAGAATCAAAATTCCTAAGTCGTAATTCCTCACTAGAGTATAGAAGAGGAGTAAAAGAAACCTCCTCTCCGATATATAACTACACTCAAAATAGTTTTTCACTAGACTGAACTCGGCCAAGTTCGATCAATCAAGGGGGCTCCTAGGTCGGTACAGGCTCTCATACCAACTTGTCATGCCTAAGATGTGATCCTATCCTTATTTTGGCATGAGGGCCTCGACAGGGATACAAGCACATCTCGTCGTGTCGCAAGAATGGATATAATTACAAGTACATGTATAGGAGAGATGAGTGTATGGAATTGGCTTACACTCGCCACAAGCTACATCAAAGTCACATCAATACAACAACATATTCAAACATCATACAAAAGAGCAGGGTCCGACTACGGACGAAAACAAACGACAAAATGACATCCATCCTTGCTATCCCAGGTTGCCGCCTAAACCCATCCTAGATTGATGATGAAGAAGAAGAATAACTCCAAATCAAACAAGCATCATGCTCACGTCAAATCATCGCATTACCTGTACCTGCAACTGTTGTTGTAGTAATCTGTGAGCCATAGGGACTCAGCAATCTCATTTCCAAGGGTATCAAGACTATTCAAGCTTAGTGGGTGAGGTATGGTTAAGTGGTGAGGCTGCAGCAAGAAACTAAGCATTTATTTGAGTGGCTAACTTACGAATACAGAAAGCAAAGTATGGTGCTCTATGCATAACGGACATGAACTAGTAGTGATCACTAAGTGATCCTGAACACCGACTTATGTCAAATATAACCCCACAGTGTTCTCTCTCGGATAAAGGACACACGAGAAGAGGCAGTCACGGTTACGCACACAGTTGGTGTATTTTATTAGAGTTTACTTCAAGTTTTCTATGACCAGGTTTTAAACAAAGTTTTCCAAGTTTGCCCCATAACCGCAGGCACGGCTTTTCGAAAGATTTAACCCTACAGGTGTGTTCCAAATCATCCATCACAAATTAACTACACGCGGCGGGAATAACCTCGACCACGGATCTTGTGATCTTCCTAGGTAATTCCATGGGAAAAACCGCCACCTCGAGATAGCCCAAAGAAAATCGGAATTCCTCACTCAAGACGTTCGAGAAAGGTAAAAAAATCCGGCAAGGCCGCCCGACATGCCGACAATCCCGATAGGAGCTGCGTATCTCGTTCTCAGGGCACGGCACATGAGCTACGCATACAGTGGCCTGATAGAAATCTCTCGAGTTGCCCCGGGTTGTCCCCACAGAATGCTCTATTTTGGACCAACACTCATGAGGAGCACTGGCCCGGGGTTGATTAAATTATCCGCGGGTGCCGGCGGGTCACTATGCATTTTATTAGTTATTAGGCAAATGTAGTACCAATGTTAGGCCTTGCTAGACAAGTTTTATCCCAAAACGAAAATCAAGGGGGTCTCCATAACAAACCCGAGCATGTTAGGAGCGCTCAATTACAGAACATAATACCGGTTCACAAGTAACTAGGGGTGGCACGAGTGGAACAAAAAACCGAGCAAAAGGCAAAGCCTTCCACCCTTTACCAAGTGTATAAGTGCATTAAATTAAATAGCAATAATATTGTGATAACAAAATAATATCCATGTTGTCACATGCAAGAAATTGCACCTGTAGGTAGAAACGGTATAAGAAGGGCTGCGCAAGCGGTAACATAGCCAAACAAAGGTTTGGTGGGAAGGTGGAGGGTTAGAGGCTTTTCAGGGCAATGTTGGGAGGCTTGACAAACAAGTGGTAGGTAGCGAGACATAACTATAAAAGTGGGACAACTAGCATAGCAATGATATTAGTGGCATCCAGAAAATGTGTCATCTTGCCTGAGATCCCGCTTGGAAGAAGAACGAGTCCATGAACAAGACGAGACAACGTAGTCGAATGAATCCTCACACTCCGAACGCTTTCGGAACTCGATCGAGAAGAATAATCCGGAAACAACAATCAACACACGGAAAAAAAACACCACAACATATGCACGACATGATGTGCGAACAAATATGATGCATGTCCGGTTTAATTATGCAAGACATGACAAGGACACAATCAAACACTACACATTAAGTGAAGTTCAATATGCAATGGGTTGCATATTGACGAAACTCCACATTTAAATATTTATTTCACTCTTGTTTAGGTACTCATCAATGTTAAATGTTCTTAAACATGGGAAGAGGTGAAGCATGAACAACTATATCATCTGGGCATTTTAAATGAGGCCAAAAACAACTTATAGCATTTCCAAAATGACCCCATATGTTAATTTCGAAATTGGTCCAGATCTGAACTAACCATATTTTATATTTCTTAAAGAACAGAATAAATTATTCCATTCAACTCTACACATCATTCTAGTTGATTTACATATATAGAATATCTCAAACGGAGCTACGGTCTAGAAGATATGACAATCACAAGATTATATGCCATGAATGCAAAATGCATGCAAATGATAACCACAAACATTTCATATATGTCATGTCCAAAATGAAGATACGATTCAACTACAACAACCAACACAAGTTTTATTTCAAATCTGCCAAAAACAGCAAGATTGCATATTGCACGCATGAAAAAAAAGCTACAAGATCCTAAATTGCACAGACTAAGCATGGTACAGTAGAATATAACACACACTTCAATTCATCTTCACATATCATACTCGAAATATGCATGGATCACATGGTAGGAAGCAATTGCACCTGTAGCTAGAAACGCTATAAGAAGGGTTGAGCAAGCGGTAACATAGCCAAACAAAGGTTTGTTGGGAAGGTGGAGGGTTAGAGGCTTTTCATGGTAATGTTGGGAGGCTTGACACACAAGTGGTAGGTAGCGAGACATAACGATAAAAGCAGGACAACTAGCATAGCAATGATAGTAGTTGTATCCAAGGAAATGTGTCATCTTGCCTGAGATCCCGCTTGGAATAAGAACGAGTCCATGAAGAAGACGAGCCAACATAGTCGAACGAATCCTCACACTCCGAACGCTTTTGAAACTCTATCGAGAAGAAAAATCCGGAAACAACAATCAACACACAGAAAAAAACACCACAACATATGCACGACATGATGTGCGAACAAATATGATGCATGTCCGGTTTAATTATGCAAGACATGAC
Organism: Hordeum marinum; assembly: GCA_022496015.1. Classification (NCBI taxonomy): domain Eukaryota; kingdom Viridiplantae; phylum Streptophyta; class Magnoliopsida; order Poales; family Poaceae; genus Hordeum; species Hordeum marinum. Next base: position 158,250,838 of record CM039672.1, on the reverse strand, counting down.
AAGCACACAATCAAACACTACAAATTAAGTGAAGTTCAATATGCAACAGGTTGCATATTAACAAAACTCCACATTTAAATATTTATTTCACTCTTGTTTAGGTACTCATCAATGTTAAATGTTGTTTAACATGGCAATAGGTGAAGCATGAACAACTATATCATCTAGGCATTTTAAATGAGGCCGGAACAAGTTATAGCATTTCCGAAATGACCCCATATGTTAATTTGGAAATTGGTCCAGATATGAACTAACCATATTTTATATTTGTTAAACAATAGAATAAAGTATTCCATGTAACTCTACATGTCATTCTAGTCAATTTACATATATAGAACATCTCAAACGGAGCTACGGTCTAAAAGATATGACAATCACAAGATTATATGCCATGAATGCAAAATGCATGCAAATGACAACCAAAAACGTTTCAAATCATGAATGCAGCAAGATATTGTGATGCTACATGAAATTCTAAGCAAGTTTTGTATATGGCATTTCCAAAACGGAGCTACGGTTCAACAACAACCAACACAAGTTTTATTTCAAATCTGCCAAAAACAGCAAGATGGCATATTGCACGCATGAAAACAACAGCTACAAGATTCTAAATTGCACAAACTAAGTATGGTTAGTAGAATTTAACACATACTTCATTTCATCTTCACATATCATACTCGAAATATGCATGGATTGTTGGAAATATGCCCTAGAGGCAATAATAAAATGGTTATTATTGTATTTCCTTGTTCATGATAATTGTCTATTGTTCATGCTATAATTGTGTTAAACGAAAACCGTAATGCATGTGTGAATACATAGAGCACAACATGTCCCTATTGACCGGAGAGGTGTCTCGGTCATGTCCACGTGTCTCCCGAACCCGTACGGTCTACACACTTAAGGTTCGATGATGCTAGGGTTATAGGGAAATAGCGGACGTGGTTACCGAAGGTTGTTCGAAGTCCCGGATGAGATCCTTGACGTCACAAGGAGTTCCGGAATGGTCTGGAGACAAAGATTGATATATAGGAAGTGAGGTGTTGGTTACCGGAAAGGTTTCGGGCGTCACCGGTAACGTACCGGGACCATCGGAAGGGTTCCGAGGGTCCACCAGGAGGGGCCACGGGCCCCGAAGGCCTGCATGGGCCAAAGGTGGAGGGAACCAGCCCCAAGGTGGGCTGGTGTGCCCCTCCCACCTGGCCCAAGGTGCAGCAAGGAGAGAGGGGGCAAACCCTAGGCCTAGATGGGCCCTAGGCCCACCCTAGGGCAACTAGGGCTGCCGCACCACCTCTCCCTCCCTCTTGGCCGTCGTCCAAGATCCCATCTAGGGCTGCCGCACCACCTAGGGTGGGAACCCTAGGGGTGGGCACCCTCCTCCCTCTCCTCCTATAAATAGTGGTGCCCTTGGGCTGTTTGAGACACACATCTCTCTCTCCCACGACGCAGCCCTACTCCTCCCTCTCCTCATTCTCCGTAGTGCTTGGCGAAGCCCTGTCGGAGACCACGCAGCTACACCGTCACCATGTCGTCGTGCTGCTGGAGCTCTCCCTCAACCTCTCCTTCGTCCTTGCTGGATTAAGGCGTAGGAGACGTCACCGGGCTGCACGTGTGTTGAACGCGGAGGCGCCGTTGTTCGGCGCTAAGATCGGAGTCCACCGCGATCTGAATCGCTACGAGTATGACTCCACCAACCGCGTTCTTGTAATGCTTCCGCTTAGCAATCTTCAAAGGTACGAAGATCCACTCTCCCCTTACTCGTTGCTGGTTTCTCCATGGATAGATCTTGGTGAACACGTAGGAAATTTTTTGATTTACTACTACGTCTCCCAACAGTGGCATCAGGAGCTAGCTCTATGCGTAGAATCTATGCACGACTAGAACACAAAGTTGTTGTGGGTGTCGATCTTGTTAATTTGCTTACCACCACTAGTCTTATATTGATTCGGCAGTCTTGTGGGATGAAGCGGCCCGGACCAACTTTACACGTACGCTTACGTGACACCGGTTCCACCGCCTGACATGCACTTGTTGCATAAGGTGGCTAGCAGATGTCTGTCTCTCCCACCTTAGTCAGATTGGATTCGATGAAAAGGGTCCTTATGAAGGGTAAATAGCAATTGGCATATCACGTTGTGGTTTTGGCGTAGGCAAGAAATGTTCTTGCTAGAAACCTATAGCAGCCACGTAAAAACTTGCAACTACAAATTAGAGGACGTCTAACTTGTTTTTGCAGCATGTGCCTTGTGATGTGATATGGACAAAGGATGTGATGTGATGCATTGTGATGTGTGAGATTGATCATGTTCTTGTAATAGGATTCACGACTTGCATATCGATGAGTATGACAACCGGCAGGAGCCATAGGAGTTTTCTTATTTTATTGTATGACATGCGTGTCAATCATAAACGCCATGTAATTACATTACTTTATTGCTAAACGTTAGCCATAGTAGTAGAAGTAATAGTTGGCGAGACAACTTCATGAAGACACGATGATGGAGATCATGGTGTCGTGCCGGTAACAGTGATGATCATGGTGCCCCAAAGATGGAGATCAAAGGAGCAAGATGATATTGGCCATATCATGTCACTATATTGATTGCATGTGATGTTTATCATGTTTACATCTTATTTTCTTAGAACGGAGGTAGTAAATAAGATGATCTCTCAATAAAATTTCAAGAAAGGTGTTCACCCTAACTGTGAATCATTGCTAAGGACCGTTGTTCCGAAGCACTACGTGATGATCGGGTGTGATAGGTTCTAACGTTCGCATACAACGGGTGTAAGCCAGATTTACACACTCGAAACACTTAGGTTGACTTGACGAGCCTAGCATGTACAGACATGGCCTCGGAACACGGAAGACCGAAAGGTCGAACATGAGTCGTATAGAAGATACGATCAACATGGAGATGTTCACCATGGATGACTAGTCCGTCTCACGGGATGATCGGACACAGGCTAGTTGACATGGATCATGTATCACTTGGATGACTAGAGAGATGCCTATCTAAGTGGGAGTTCATTAAATAATTTGATTATGTGAACTTAATTATCATGAACTTAGTCTAAAATGTCTTTACAATCTATATTGTAGATCCAATGGACAACGCTAATGTCGCCCTCAACTTCAATGCGTTCCTAGAGAAAACCAAGATGAAAGATGATGGAAGCAACTATGCGGATTGGGTCCGTAGCTTGAGGATCATCCTCATAGTTTCCAAGGGATTGTATATCCTTGATGCACCGCTAGGTGACCCACCCATTTTCCCAGCAGACCAAGACGTTACGAACACTTGGCAGTCATGCTACGATGATTACTCCCTTGTTCAGTGCGGCATGCTTTACAGTTTAGAACCGGGGCTCCAAAAGCGTTTTGAGCAACACGGAGCATATGAGATGTTCCAAGAGCTGAAACTGGTTTTCCAAGCTCATGCCCGGGTCGAGAGATGTGACGTCTCCGACAAGTTCTTCAGCTGTAAGATGGAGGAGAATAGTTCTGTCAGTGAGCACATACTCAAAATGTCTGGGTTGCACAACCACTTGACTCTGCTCGGAGTTAATCTCCCGGATGACTCAGTTATTGACAAAATCCTCCAGTCGCTCCCACCTAGCTACAAGAGCTTTGTGATGAACTACAACATGCAGGGTATGGAGAAGTCCATTCCTGAGTTCTACTCGATGCTGAAATCAGCGGAGGTCGTGATCAAAAAGGAGCATCAAGTGTTGATGGTGAATAAGACCACTAGTTTCAAGAAAGGCAAGGGTAAGAAGCACTTCAAGAAGGACGGCAAAGCTGTTGCTGCGCCTGGCAAGCAAGTTGCCAGGAACAAGAACAAGAACGGACCCAAGCCTAAGACTGAGTGCTTTTATTTCAAGGGTACCGGTCACTAGAAGCGGAACTGCCCCAGTACTTAGCGGATAAGAAGGACGGAAACGTTAAAGGTATATGTGATATACTTGTTATTGATGTGCACCTAACCAGCGCTCATAGTAGCTCCTGGGTATTTGATACCAGTGTAGTTGCTTACATTTGTAACTCCAAGCTGGAGCTGCGGAATAAGCGAAGGCTGGCAAAGGACGAGCTGACGTTGCGCGTCGGGAATGGTTCCAAGGTCGATGTGATCGCCGTCGGCACGCCACATCTACATCTACCTTCCGGATTAGTTTTAAACCATAATAATTGTTATTTAGTACCAGCTTTGAGCATGAACATTGCATCTGGATCTCGCTTGATGCGAGATGGCTACTCTTTTCAATCTAAGAATAATGGTTGTTCTATTTATATGAGAGAAATGTTTTATGGTCATGCCCCACTGGTCAATGGTTTATTTTTGATGAATCTCGAACTTGATGTTACACATGTCCATAGTGTGAGTACCAAAAAGTGTAAGGTTGATAACGATAGTCCCACTTACATATGGCACTGCCGCCTTGGTCATGTTGGTGTCAAACGCATGAAGAAGCTCCATGCTGATGGACTTTTGGAGTCTCTTGATTTTGAATCATTTGACACGTGCGAACCATGCCTCATGGGCAAGATGACCAAGACTCTGTTCTCCAAAACAATGGAGCGAGCAACTAGTTTTTGGAAATAATACATACCGATGTATGCGGTCCAATGAGCGTCGAGGCTCGTGGTGGCTACCGTTATGTTCTCACCCTCACTGATAACTTGAGCAGATATGGGTATGTCTACTTAATGAAACACAAGTCTGAAACCTTTGAAAGGTTCAAGGAATTTTAGAGTGAGGTAGAGAATCAACATGACAGGAAAATAAAGTGCCTACGATCTGATCGTGGTGGAGAATATTTAAGTCATGAGTTTGGCACGCACCTAAGGAAATGTGGAATTTTCACAACTCACGCCGCCTGGCACACCTCAGTGAAATGGTGTGTCTGAACGTTGCAATTGCACTCTATTGGATATGGTGCGATCTATGATGTCTCTTACCGACTTACTGCTATCCTTTTGGGGATATGCATTAGAGACTGCCTCATTCACTTTAAATAGGGCACCGTCAAAGTCCGTTGAGATGACACCGTATGAATTATGGTTTGGAAAGAAACCTAAGCTGTCGTTTCTAAAAGTTTGGGGATGCGATGCTTATGTGAAGAAACTTCAACCTGAGAAACTCGAACCCAAAGCGGAAAAGTGCGTCTTCATAGCATATCCCAAAGAGACTATTGGGGTATACCTTCTACCTCAGATCCGAAGGCAAAGTCTTTGTTGCCAAGAATGGATCCTTTCTCGAGAAAGAGTTTCTCTCAAAAGAAGTAAGTGGGAGGAAAATAGAACTTGATGAGGTAATTGTACCTCCACTCGAACCGGAGAGTAGCACAAAACAGGAAGTTGTTTCTATGGAGCCTACATCAGCTGGAGAGGAAATTGATGATGATAATCATGAAACTTCAGATCAAGTTACTATTGAACGTCGAAGGTCCACTAGGACACGTTCTGCACCAGAGTGGTGCGGCAACCCTGCCCTGGAGATCATGTTGTTGGACAACGGTGAACCTTTAAACTATGAAGAAGCGATGGCGGGCCCGGATTCCAACAAATGGCTTGAAGCCATGAAATCTGAGATAGTATCCATGTATGAGAACAAAGTGTGGACTTTGGTGGACTTTCCTAATGATAAAGCGAGCCATTGAAAATAAATGGATCTTTAAGAAGAAGACTGATGCGGATGGTAATGTGACCGTCTATAAGGCTCGGCTTGTCGCTAAGAGATATCGACAAGTTCAAGGAGTTGACTATGATGAGATTTTCTCACCCGTAGCGATGCTGAAGTCTGTCTGAATCATGTTAGCAATTGGACGTCAAAACGGCATTCCTTGATGGCTTCCTTAAGGACGAACTATATATGATGTAGCCGGAAGGTTTTGTCGATCCTAAAGATGCTAACAAACTATGCAAGCTCCAGCGCTCCATCTATGGGCTGGTGCAAGTATCTCGGAGTTGGAACATTCGCTTTAATGAGGTGATTAAAGCGTTTGGGTTTGTACAGGTTTATGGAGAACCCTGTATTTACAAGAAAGTGAGTGGGAGCTCTGTAGCATTTCTCATATTATATGTGGATGACATACTGATAATGGGAAATGATATAGAACTTTTGGAAAGTGTAAAGTCCTACTTGAATAAATGTTTTTCAATGAAGGACCTTGGAGAAGCTGCTTACATATTAGGCATCAAGATCTATAGAGATAGATCGAGATGCCTCATAGGTCTTTCACAAAGCACATACCTTGACAAGATACTGAAGAAGTTCAATATCGATCAGTCCAAGAAGGGATTCTTGCCTGTGTTACAGGGTGTGAGATTGAGTACGACTCAATGCCCGACCACGGCAAAGGATAGAGAAGAGATAGTGTCATCCCCTATGCTTCAGCCATAGGCTCTATTATGTATGCCATGCTGTGTACCAGACCTGATGTGAACCTTGCCATAAGTTTGGTAGGGAGGTACCAAAGTGATCCCGGAGCGGAACACTGGACAGCGGTCAAGAATATCCTGAAGTACCTGAAAAGGACAAAGGACATGTTTCTCGTATATGGAGGTGCCGAAGAGCTCATTGTAAAGGGTTACGTCGATGCTAGCTTCGACACGGATCCGGACGACTCCAAGTCGCAAACCGGATACATGTATATTTTGATTGGAGGGGCAGTCAGCTGGTGCAGCAACAAGCAAAGCGTCGTGGCAGCATCTACATGTGAAGAGGAGTACATAGCTGCTTCAGAAGCAGCAAAGGAAGGAGTCTGGATGAAGGGGTTCATCACTGACCTAGGAGTAATTCCAAGTGCGTCGGGCCCGATGACTCTATTCTGTGACAGCACTGGAGCTATTACCCTTGCAAAGGAGCCCAGGTTTCACAAGAAGAGAAGACACATCAAGCGCCGCTTCAACTCCATCTGTGATTACATTCAGGAGGGAGATATAGATATTTGTAAAGTGCATACATATTTGAATGTCGCAGATCCGTTGACTAAACCTATCTCACGAGCAAAACATGATCAACACCACAATGCTATGGGTGTTCGATTCATCACAATGTAACTAGATTATTGACTCTAGTGCAAGTGGGAGACTATTGGAAATATGCCCTAGAGGCAATAATAAAATGGTTATTATTGTATTTCCTTGTTCATGATAATTGTCTATTGTTCATGCTATAATTGTGTTAACCGGAAATCGTAATGCATGTGTGAATACATAGACCACAACATGGCCCTAGTGAGCCTCTAGTTGGCTAGCTCGTTGGTCAATAGATGGTCACGGTTTCATGCCTATGGACATTGGATGTCGTTGATAACGGGATCACATCATTAGGAGAATGATGTGATGGACAAGACCCAATCCTAAGCATAGCACAAGATCGTGTAGTTCGTATGCTAAAGCTTTTCCAATGTTAAGTATCATTTCCTTAGACCATGATATTGTGCAACTCCCAGATACCGTAGGAATGCTTTGGGTGTGCCAAACGTCACAATGTAACTGGGTGGCTATAAAGGTGCACTACGGGTATCTTCGAAAGTGTATGTTGGGTTGGCACGAATCGAGACTGGGATTTGTCACTCCGTCTGACGGAGAGGTATCTCCGGGCCCACTCGGTAAGACATCATCATAATGAGCTCAATGTGACTAAGGAGTTAGCCACGAGATGATGTGTTGTGGAACGAGTAAAGAGACTTGCCGGTAATGAGATTGAACAACGTATAGGGATACCGACGATCAAATCTCGGGCAAGTATCATATCTGTAGACAAAGGGAATTGTATACAGGATTGATTGAATCCCCGACATCGTGGTTCATCCAATGAGATCATCGTGGAGCAGGTGGGAGCCCGTTTTTGTTTATTGACCGGAGAGGGGTCTCGGTCATGTCTACGTGTCTCCCGAACACTTAAGGTTCGATGACGCTAGGGTTATAGGGAAATAGTGGACATGGTTACCGAAGGTTGTTTGGTCTCTTGGATGAGATCCCGGACGTCATGAGGAGTTCCGGAATGGTCTGGAGACAAAGATTGATATATAGGAAGTGAGATTTTCATTGCCGGAAATGTTTCGGGTGTCAATGTAACGTACTGGGACCATCGGAAGGGTTTCGGGGGTCCACTGGGAGGGGCCATGGGTCCCGGAGGGCTACATGGGCCGAAGGTGGAGGGAACCAGCCCCTAGGTGGGTTGGTGCACCCCTCCCACCTGTCCCAAGGCGCAGCAAGGAGAGAGGGGGGCAAACCCTAGGCCTAGATGGGCCCTAAGCCCACCCTAGGGCAGCTAGGGCTGCCGCACCACCTCTCCCTCCCTCTTGGCCGCCGGCCAAGATCCCATCTAGGGCTGCCGCACCACCTAGGGTGGGAACCCTAGGGGTGGTCACCCTCCTCCCTCTCCTCCTATATATAGTGGTGCCCTTGGGGTTGTTTGAGACACACATCTCTCTCTCCCACGGTGCAGCCCTACTCCTTCCTCTCCTCGTTCTCCGTAGTGCTTGGCGAAGCCCTGCCAGAGACCACGCAGCTCCACCATCACCACGTCATCGTGTTGCCAGAGCTCTCCCTCAACCTCTCCTTCCTCCTTGCTAGATCAAGGCATAGGAGACGTCACCGGGCTACACGTGTGTTGAACGCAGAGGCGCCATTGTTCAGCGCTAAGATCGGAGTCCACCGCGATCTGAATCGCTATGAGTATGACTCCACCAACCGCGTTCTTGTAACGCTTCCGCTTAGCGATCTTCAAAGGTACGAAGATCCACTCTCCCCTTACTCGTTGTTGGTTTCTCCATCGATAAATCTTAGTGAAAACGTAGGAATTTTTTTGATTTACTACTACGTCTTCCAACATGGATCACATGGCAGGAAGCTCACAACATGGCATATTGAACTAAGCAGTTTTTAGACATAGTGAAAATAACCCAGTTTTTGATAGTGCAATTTTTATCACGAAGGCATATTGACATCAGTGAAACTATATGCTACAGGGCATATTATGGCATGAAACTTCACAACATACTAAAGTACATTATCAAATACAAATAACTCCATTACACCTACCCCAAAGGGGTTCCAGATCACTAGCAAAACACATGGCAAGACAGCAACAAAATGTTACAGATTCCAAACTTAGAAATATTTTGGACCCTTCAAAACAGCAACAATTTATGGCATGTTGGCAACAAGAAAACAACATCTAAACATGTATTTCTATATCACCCAAAATGACCAGGGCCTAGCACACATGTCAAAGAGCATATCTCATGTTCAACAACAATTCATATCATGCATGGATTAAATCACACGAAAATAACAAAAGAACATCATAGCAAAAATGACATGCACATAACTTACTCAAATGGCAAAACTAAATGCACACATAAATCCTATGGATTTTTCTACCCCAAAATCATATAAATTATGCATATGTTCATGTAGGAAAATATTTCACAATTAATTATGCAAGTTTTTGGCATAACCTATTAGCAAGTAATTTATGCAATTAAATACAAACATAAAGTAATCATTTTAAATATTTATGAAAGTGGGATATAGTTAAACTAAACAAAATTCCACACAATTTACATATATAAAACATTTTGATCCGGTGCACAGTTATTTAAGTATTGGCATTTTAAAATCACGCTTTTCTATAATTAAAAAAACATTAGGGGCCGGATATGTAGGCGAATGATAGCAAAACATCCACAGGGCGAGGAATAGGGGCGGCTCACCCTTGGGCTTTGCCAAGCTGGAGAGGAGGCACATGAGGCTGGGCCTAGGAGCAGTGTTGGGCCGATCCAGGCTCGGGCGCGGTTAACGGCGAGCGGGCGCCATCTTTCTTGTGCACTTGCACGAGGCAGTAGGCCATGGCGGCACGCAAGAACACGGCGATCATCGGCGGCGCATGGGAGGCAGCACCAGGCCACGTGATGCCAGGAAACGAGCAGATCGGGTCGAGGGCATCCGGACTCTGTGGCAACAGCAAGGTCCCGGTGACGGCGAGCTGGACCTTGAGGCCATGGCGGCTGGGTGTCCCTGCGAGGAGAGAGAGGGAAGATGAGAGAGAGAAAAGTGGGAGGAGAGAAGAGGAGCGGAGGCAGGGTCCGGCCTGGCTCTGGCGGGGGCTCCGCCGGCCGGAGACGGCGAGGCCCACTGGTGGCTCGGGATCGAGGGGCTCCTCCGCTCGACCAGCTGCAAGCGTGAGGAGTTCAGGCGCGGATGGGCTCAGGCCGGCCGCGGATGGGCCTGGGCGGGCCCTGGCGGCGGCTGGAGGAGGGAGACAAGGCTGGAGGCGGCATGGATCCCTAGGCGGCAAGGGTTTGCCCAATTAGGTAGGTGGGGGTCTATTTATAGCATTTAGGGGCTAGGGTTAGCAGTTTTTGTCCGTTTTCGGACCGTTCGATCTAGATCGGACTGTCCGGAAGCGGAGGGGGCTAGGTTAGGCTGTGCTGGTTGTGTAGATGACTATGTGGGGATGAGAGGGAAGTTGCGGCCCGTGACATGAGGTTTTCAAACACCGAAATGACTGATAAATAAACTGATGACCGCATGGCTACAGGTGACCGTTCGAGTACCAAACAAACTTGGAATGCGACGAAATTTGGTAGGCGGTCCACCTACAATATTATAAGACCACGCACCAACTTTAGACCCAATCCGGGAATATTTTTCACATGATTTAAAAAAAATTAAAACGATGTCGCGGGCGCGTGGGTGTGTGGTTGGTCTTGAAACGGTCGACGACACGAACGGAGAGAACCGGCAGCTACGAACAGATGCAAGTTTTCGATAACGAGTGGCGATCCTATGCAGATCATGCGAATGATGCAATGATGAATGTGACAACAAGACAAAACACATGACGAGAATGGAAATAAAAGGGGAATCTTCTGGAGCATCGGTCCCGGGCTGCTACATCTGTCATGAATTGCTTCATCTAGACACCTTCCTTTGTTGCCTCTGAGGCTGTGATGTACTCCGCTTCGCATGTAGAATCGGCTACCATGCTTTGCTTGGAACTGCACCAGCTTACCACTCACCCATTGAGAATAAATACGTAACCGGTTTGCGACTTAGAGTCATCCGGATCAGTGTCAAAGATTGCATCGACGTAACCCTTTACGATGAGCTCTTGATCACCTCCATAAACGGTAAACATTTCCTTAGTCATTTTCAGGTACTTAAGGATACTCTTGACTGCCGTCCAATGCTCCATTCCAGGATCACTTTGAAACCTTCCGGCCATACTTATGGCAAGGCTGACATCGGGTCTTGTGCACAGCATTGCATACATGATAGAGCCTATGGCTGAAGCATAGGGGATGACACTCATCTTCTCTCTATCTTCTGCAGTCACTGGGCATTGAGTCTTACTCAACTTCACACCTTGTAACACAGGCAAGAACCCCTTCCTGGACTGATCCATTTTGAACTTATTAAAAACTTTATCAAGGTATGTGCTTTGTGAAAGTGCTATCAAGCGTCTCGATCTATCTCTATAGATCTTAATGCCTAATATGAAAGCAGCTTCTCCTAGGTCCTTCATTGAAAAACTCTTGTTCAAATATTCCTTCACGCTTTCCAGCATTTCTATATTGTTTCCAATCAGCAATATGTCATCCACATATAATATTAGAAATGCTATAGTGCTCCCACTCACTTTCTTGTAAATACAAGCTTCTCCATAAACTTGTATAAACCCAAACGCTTTGATCACCTCATCAATGCGCTTATTCCAACTCTGAGATGCTTCCACCAGTCCATAAATGGATCGCTGGAGTTTGCAAACTTTGTCAGCATTCTCTGGATTGACAAAACCTTCTCGTTGCATCATATACAACTCTTCCTCAAGGAAACCGTTGAGGAATGCTGTTTTGACATCCATCTGCCAAATTTCATAGTCAAAATATGCAGCTATTGCTAACATGATTCTAGCGGACTTAAGCATCGCTACGGGTGAGAAGGTCTCATCGTAGTCAACTCCTTGAACTTGTGAAAAACCCTTTGCCTCAAGTCGAGCTTTATAGACGGTGATATTACCATCTGCGTCCGTCTTCTTCTTAAAGATCCATTTGTTCTAAATGACCTTTCGCCCTTCAGGTAATACTTCCAAAGTCCATACTTTGTTTTCATACATGGATCCCATCTCTGATTTCATGGCCTCTAACCATTTCTCGGAATCCGGACCCATCATCGCTCCTCCATAGCTCGTAGGTTCATTGTTGTCTAACAACTTGACCTCCAAGACAGGGTTGCCGTACCACTCAGGAGCAGTACGCGCCCTTGTCAACCTACGAGGTTCAATAACAACTTGATCCAAAGTTTCATGATCATCATCATTAACTTCTTCTTCAACCGTCGTTGGCTCCACAAAAACATATTTCTGCGCTGCGCTACTCTCTGGTTGAAGTAAAGGTTCAATAACCTCATCAAGTACTATTTTCCTCCCACTCAATTCTTTCGAGAGAAACTCTTTCTCAAGAAACATTCCGTTCTTAGAGACAAACACTTTGCCTTCGGATATGAGATAGAAGGTATACCCAACTATCTCTTTCAGGTATCCTATGAAGATGCATTTCTCCGCTTTGGGTTCCAACTTTTCAGGCTGAAGCTTTTTGACATAAGCATCACATTCCCAAACTTTAAGAAATGACAACTTTGGCCTCTTGCCAAACCACAGTTCATATGGCGTCATCTCAACGGATTTCGATGGTGCCCTATTTAAAGTGAATGCAGTTGTCTCTAATGCATAACCCCAAAACAATAGTGGAAAATGAGCAAGACACATCATATAGAACGCACCATATCTGATAAGGTTCTATTACGGCATTTGGACACACTATTACGCTGTGGTGTTCTAGGCAGTGTCAACTGTGAAACAATTCCACACTGTCTTAAGTGACTGCCAAACTCATAACTCAGATAATCACCTCCTCGATTAGATCGTAGGAATTTAATCTTCTTGTTACGATGATTCGCAACTTCACTCTGAAATTGCTTGAACTTTTCAAACGTTTCATACTTGTGTTTCATTAAGTAAATATACCCATATCTACTTAAGTCATCAGTGACAGTGAGAAAATAACGATATCCACCGTGCGCTGCAACATTCATTGGACCACACACATCAGTATGTATGATTTCCAACAAGTCACTTGCCCGTTCCATTTTTCCAGAGAACGGCGTTTTAGTCATCTTGCCCATGAGGCATGGTTCACATGTGTCAAGTGATTCAAAATCAAGTGACTCCAAAAGTCCATCAGCATGGAGCTTCCTCATGCCTTCTACACCAATATGACCCAAACGGCAGTGCCACAAGAAAGTGGTACTATCATTATCAACTCTACATCTTTTGGCATCAATGTTATGAACATGTGTATCATCGTTATCAAGATTCAATATGAATAAACCCCTCACATTGGGTGCATGACCATAAAAGATATCACTCATATAAATAGAACAACCATTATTCTTTGATTTAAATGAGTAACCGTCTCGCAATAAACAAGATCCAGATATAATGTCCATTCTTAACGCAGGCACTAAATAACAATTATTCAGGTTCATCACTAATCCCGATGGTAATCGAAGAGAGAGCATGAAGAAAGCGATCACATCAACCTTGGAACCATTTCCCACGTGCATCGCCACTTCGTCCTTCGCCAGCCTTCGTCTATTCCGTAGTTCGTGTTTTGAGTTGCAAATGTGAGCAACCGAACCGGTATCACATACCCAGGCACTACAACGAGAGATAGTAAGGTACACATCAATAACATATATATCATATATACCTTTTTGTTGTTGGCCACCTTCTTGTCAGCCAGATACTTGGGGCAGTTCCACTTCCATTGACCAGTTCCCTTGCAATGAAAGCACTCAGTTTCTGGCTTGGGTCCAGCCTTGGGTTTCTTCACGGGAGGAGAAACTGCTTTGTCACCCTTCTTGGAGTTACCCTTCTTGCCCTTTCCATTCTTCTTGAAACTAGTGGTTTTATTGACCATAAATACTTGATGTTCTTTCTGGATTTCAGACTCAGTGACTTTTAGCATTGCAAATAGCTCGGCGATTGACTTGTTCATCCCGTGCATGTTATAGTTCAGCACGAAGCTCTTGTAGCTTGGTGGCAATGATTGAAGAACTCTGTCAGTGATTGCCTCTGGCTGAAGGGGCATCCACAACTCTGCCAGACAGGTCGAATACCCAGACATTCTGAGTATATGTTCACTGATAGATCCGTTCTCCTCCATTTTGCAAGCATAGAACTTATTGGAGGTCTCATACCTCTCGATCCGGGCATTCTTCTTAAAGATAAACTCCAACTCCTGGAACATCTCATATGCTCCAGGACGTTCAAAACGTCTTTGAAGTCCCATTTCTAAGCCATACAATATTACACACTGAACTATTGAGTAATCTCCAGAACGTGCCTCCCAACCATTCTTAACGTCTTCGGATGACAAGTCTACGGGTTGATTACCAAGTGGTGCATCAAGGACATATGCCTTCTGGGAAGCCGTGAGGATAATCCTCAGATTATGGGCCCAGTCCACAAAGCTACTTCCATCATCTTTCAACTTAGCTTTCTCTAGGAACGCATTAAAATTTAGGGGTGCTACTGCGCGAGCCATTGATCTACAACATAAATATGCAAAGGCTACTAAGACTATTGTTCAAGATAATGAGTTTAGTTAATAAAATTACTAAATCTCCCACACAAATTGACATCCCTCAGGTCATCTGAGTGATACATGATCCAAATTCACCAACTCAAGTCCGATCATCACGTGAGTTGAGGTGGTTTCAATTGTGAACATCATCATGTTGATCATATCTACTATATGACTCATGTTTGACCTTTCGGTCTCTTGTGTTCTGAGGCCATGTCTGTACAAGCTAGGCTCGTCAAGTTTAACCCTAGTGTTCTACATGTGCAACACTGTCTTACACCCGTTGTATGTGAACATAGAGTCTATCACACCCGATCATCACGTGGTGTCTCGACACGATGAACTTTCGCAACGGTGCACACTCGGGGAGAACACAGTTCATCTTGATATTTTAAGTGAGGGATCACATTATAATGCTACTGTCATCCTTAGCAAAACAAGGTGCATAAAAGGATTAACATCATATGCAAATCATAAGTGACATGATATGTCCATGAACTTGTGCTTTTGATCTCCATCTTGAAAGCATCGACATGATCTCCATCGTCACTGGCATGACACCATGATCTCCATCATCTTGATCTCCATCAATGTGTCGCCATCGGGGTTGTCACGCCCACCATGCTTCTACTACTATTGCTACCGTTTAGCGATAACGTAAAGCATTACATATCACTTAAAGATTGACACGCGGGTCATACAATAATCAAAGACAACCCTACGGCTCCTGCCGATTGCCGTACTCATCGAGATGCAAGTCGTGATATTCTATACAAAAACATGATCAGCTCATACATCACATATATCACATCATGAAATTGGCCATATCACATCACAACATACCCTGCAAAAACAAGTTAGATGCCCTCTAATCGTTGTTGCATGTTTTACGTGGCTGCTATGGGTATCTAGCAAGAACGATTCTAACCTACGCAAAACCACAACGGTGATATGAAGATTGCTTTTCAACCTTCTACAAGGACCGCCTTAATAAAATACGATCCAACTAAAGTGGGAGAGACATACACCCGCCAGCCATCTTTATGCGACGAAGTCACATGTCAGTTTATGGAACACGGTCTCTCGTAAGCGTACGAGTAAAGTCGTTCTGAGCCGCTTCATCCCACAATACCGCTGAACAAAGAAAACACTACGGAAGGAAGCAATCTGAATATCAATGCCCACAAACTCTTTGTGTTCTACTCAAGATCTCATCTACGCATAGAACTAGCTCATGATGCCACTGTTAGGGAACGTTGCATGGGAAACAAAAAAATTCCTACGCTTCACCAAGATCAATCTAGGAGATGAGCATCTATGAGTGGAGAGATTGGATCTACGTACCCTTGTAGATCGCTAAGAGGAAGCGTTAAAGAATGTGGTTGATGTAGTGGTACGTCTCCATCATCCAAATCGCAAGCCATCCCACGAACTCCCGACCAAGTATCGAACGGATGGCACCTCCGCGTTCAGCACACGTGCAGCTCGGTGAAGATCTCCACCTTCTTGATCCAGCAAGAGGGAGCGGAGAGGTAGACGAGTACTCCAGCAGCGCGACGGCATTGAGGCGATGGTGGTGGAGCAATTCCAGCAGGGCTTCGCCTAAGCATTGTTGAAAACCGATCTAGAGGAGAAAACGATCTAGAGGAAGAGGAGGGCAGCACGTGGCAATTAGGGTTGGGGCTGCCCACAAATCCTCTAGTATATATAGGAGGGAGGGGAGATGAGGCAGCCCTAGCCTCTCCTCCAAGGAGAGGTTTGGCCGAAGCCAAGGGGAGGAGTCCACCTCCCACAAGGGAGGTGGATTCCTAGTGGGACTCCTTCCCTAACTTTGCCCCTACTCTTCCTCCTTCCCCTTGCGCATAGGGAATTTTGGGCTGGCTTTCTTAGCCCACTAGGGGCTGGTGCGCCACCTCTACGGCCCATGTGGCCCCTTGGGGTATGTGGGCCCCACTTGGTGGTCCCCGGAACCCATTCGTCACTCCCGGTACACTGTCGGAAATGCCCCAAACTTTTTCGGAGTTCAAATACCACTTTCCTATATATATCAATCTTTACCTCCGAACCATTCCGGAGCTCCTCCGGACATCGGGGATCTCATCCGAGACTCCGAACAACCTTCGGTCACCACCATACATAACTATATACTACCGAAACGTCACCAAACCTTAAATGTGCAGACCCTGCGGGTTCGAGAACTATGCAGACAGGACCGAGACACCTCTACGGTCAATAACCAATAGCGGGACCTAGAGCCCATATTGATTCCTACATATTCTACGAATATCTTTATCGGTCGAACCTCTATGTCAAAGATTCAGTTAATCACGTATGATGTTCCCTTTGTTCTTCGGTATGTTACTTCCCCGAGATTCGATCATCGGTATATCCATACCTAGTTCAAACTCATTACCAGCAAGTCTCTTTACTCATTCTTTAATACAAGATCCTGTGGCTAACACTTAGTCACATTGCTTGCAAAGTTTATTGTGATGTTGTATTACCGAGAGGGCCCAGAGATACCTCTTCGTCACACGGAGTAACAAATCCCAGTGTTGATCCATGCCAACCCAGCAGACACCCTCGGAGATACCTGTAGAGCACCTTTATAGTCACCCGGTTACATTGCAACGATTGATACACACAAGGCACTCCTCCGGTGTCCGTGAGTTGCATGATCTCATGGTCATAGGAACATATACTTGACATGCAGAAAACTGTAGCGATAAACTGACACGGTCATATGCTACGTTTATAGTTTGAGTCTTGTCCATCCCATCATTCTCCTAATGATGTGATCCCGTTATCAAATGACATCTCATGTTAATGGCTAGCAAACCTTGGCCATCTTTGATCAACGATCTAGTCTACTAGAGGCACACTAGGGACAAAGTGTTGTCTATATATCCACACATGCAATGTGTTTCCAATCAATACAATTATAGCATGGATAATAAACAATTATCATGAACAAGGAAATATAGTAATAAACACTTTATTTATTGCCTCTAGGGCATATTTCCAACAAGTAAACTCCTTGAACTTGTTGAAAACTTCTATGCGACAAGTCAAGATTTATAAATGGTGACATTTACCATCAGAGCATGTGTTCTTCTTAAAGGTCCATTTGTATTTAACAGCCTCTCGTTCATCGCCCAAGTCTACCGAACCCCATACTTGGTTTTCATACATGGATCCTTTCCTAGATTTCAAGCCTCCTAGCCATTTGTTGGAATCCAGGCCCACCATTGCTTCTTCATAGCTCGTAGTATCACCGTTGTCCAGCAAAATGACCTCTAAGAGCATTAGCATGCCACCTAGGGGCGGCACGAGTCCTTGTAAACCTATGAGGCTTGGTAGTAACTTGATACAAAGCTTCATGATCATCATAATTTGCTTCCTCTTCACTTGGTGTAGGCACCGCAGAAACATCGTTCTGTGTCGTGCTACTCTCCAACTAAAGTGGCGGTTTAACAACCTCATCAAGTTCTACTTTTCTCCCACTCAATTCTTTCGAGAGAAACTCTTTCTTGAGAAAGGACCCATTTTTAGCAACAATCACTTTGCCCTCGGATCTGAGATAGAATGCATACCCAACTGTTTCCTTAGGGTATCCTATGAAGATGTACTTTTCCACTTTGGGTTCACGCTTATTAGACATAAGTGTCGCATTCCCAAACTCTAAGAAATGATAGCTTAGGTTTCTACCAAACCATAATTCATATGGTGTCATCATAACCCCAAAACGGATTTAGATGGTGCCCTATTTAAAGTGAATGTAGATGTCTCCAATGCATAACCCCAAAACGATAGTGGAAAACGATAAGAGACATCATAGTACACACCATGTCCAATAGATCATGACTACGACGTTTGGACACACCATCACACTATGGTATTCCAGGTAGCGTGAGTTGTGAAACAATTTCCACATTGTCCTAAGTTGCATACCAGACTCACAACTCATCTATTCACCTCCACGGTCATATCGTAGACATTTTATCTTCTTGTCACGATGATCTCAAACTTCACTCTGAATTTGCTTGAACTTTTCAAACGTTTCAGACTTGTGTTTCATTAAGTAAATATACCCATATCTATTAAAATCATGAGTGAAGGTAAGAAAATAATGATATCTACTGCACACTTCAACACTCATTGGATCACATACATCAACATGTATCATTTCCAATAAGTCACTTGCCCGCTCCATCATACCGGAAAATGGGGTCTTAGTCATCTTGCCCATATGGCATGGTCTGCATGCCTCAACCGATTCGAAATAGAGTGAGTCCAAAGATCCATCAGCATGGAGTTTCTTCATGCATTTTAGACCAATATGACCTTAGCGGCAGTGCCACTAGTATGTGGTAGTTTCATTATTAACTTTGCATCTCTTTAGCATCAATATTATGAACATGTGTATCACTATGATCAAGATTCAATAAACCATTCACATTGGGTGCCTGACCATTGAAGGTATCATTCATGTAAACAGAATAACCATTATTATCTGACTTAAATGAATAATCGTATTGCAATAAACACGATACAATCATGTTCATTCTGTATGCAAACACCAAATAATATTTATTCCGGTTTAACACTAATCATGAAGGTAGAGGGAGCATGCGATGGTGATCACATCAACCTTGGAAACACTTCCAACACACATCATCACCTCACCCTTAGCTAGTCTCCGTTTATTCCGTAGCTTTTATTTCGAGTTACTAACATTAGCAACTGAACCGGTATCTAATACCCAGGAGCTTCTAGGAGTACTAGTAAGGTACACATCAAGAACACGTATATCAAATATACTTCTGTTGACGTTGCCAACTTTCTTATCTACCAATTATCTAGGGCAGTTCCGCTTCAGTGGTCGTTCTCCTCATCATAGAAGCACTTAGTTTCGGGTTTGGGTTCAACCTTGGGTATCTTCACTAGAGCAGCAACTAGCTTGCCATTCATGAAGTTTCCCTTCTTGCCCTTGCCCTTCTCAAAACTAGTAGTTTTACTAACCATCAACATTTGATGCTCCCTGATTTCTACCTTCGTGGTGTCAAACATCGCGAACAACTCAGAGATCACCTTCTCCATCCCTGGCATGTCATAGTTCATCACGAAGCTCCAGTAGCTTGGTGGCAGTGACTTGGAGAACTATGTTAATCACTATCTTATCTGGAAGATCAACTCCCACTTGGTTCAAGCAGTTGTAGTACCCAGACAATAGCACGTGCTCACCGATTGAGCTATTCTCCTTCATCTTGCAGGCAAAGAATCTTGCTGGAAGTCTCATACCTCCCAACACGAGCATGAGCCTGAAATATCAATTTCAGCTCTTGGAACATCTCATATGCTTTGTGATGTTCAAAACGTTTTTCGAGCCTCAATTCTAAGCCATAATGCATGACGCACTGAACTATCAAGTACTCATTAGAACGTGCCTGTCAGATGTTCACAACATCCACAGATGACAGTAGAGGGGGTGGCGCACCGAGCGGTGCATCAAGGACATAAGCCTTCTGTGCAGCAATGAGGACAATCCTCAGATCACGGACCCGGTCTGCATAATTTCTACCATCATCTTTCAACTTACTTTTCCTCTAGGAACGTATCAAAATTCAGGGGAGCTATAGCGCGAGATATTGATCTATAACATAATTTGCAAAGAAATTTTGACTATGTTCATGATAATGAGTTCAATTAATCATATTACTTAAGAACTTCCACTCAAATCAACATCCCTTGGGTTGTCTAAGTGTGACATGATCCATATCCACCTACCCAAGTCCGATCATCACGTGAGATGAGGTGGTTTCGATGGTGAACATTTCCATGTTGATCGTATATACTATATGACTCATGTACGACCTTTTGGTCTCCTGTATTTCAAGGCCATGTATGTACATGCTAGGCTCGTCAAGTTCAACCCGAGTGTTCCGCATGTGCAAAACTGGCTTGCACCTGTTGTATGTGAACGCAGAGTCTATCACACCCGATCATCACGTGGTGCGTCGAAACGACGAACTTTCGCAACGATGCAAACTCGGGGAGAACACAATTTTATCTTGAACTTTAGTGAGGGGTCACCTTATAATGATATCATCGTCCTAATGAAAATAAGATGCATAAAAGGATTAACATCACATGCAAACCATAAGTGACATGATATGGCCATGAACTTGTGCTTTTGATCTCCATCTCCAAAGCACCGACATGATCTTCATCTCAAAAGCACCGGCATGACACCATAATCTCCATCATTGTGTTGCCATTGGGGTTGTTGCGCCAACCATGTTTCTACTCTATTGCTACCGTTTAGCGATAAAGTAAAGCATTACATCTATACTTACTTGTACTAATTACGCACTTCCTAATAATTCCCACGTTAATTAGAAAATACTACCGCTGATTGACTCGTGTAATTCCGGGCTTAATATATCCTAATCTATGCTTTAAATAAATTCTCCACGTTTTCTTTGGAGACCAATGCTTTCACGTTTTTTATCTGCAGTCCAATGCCTTCACGTTTCACGGCTATACAATATAGAAGCCGATGGATATAATATACCCCAAAATATCTACTACTACAACGTTTCTTCATCTCTCCGTGAAAAGGAATCCCATCTCTCCATGAAATAGAAACCATGAAGCAAACTTACGCCATGCTCTTCCTCTCTCTTCGTGAATAAAATCCATGAAGCAATCCTACTCCATGGAATCTCTACTGTCTCTCTTCCTCCCATAGAAAACAAATCCATGTATCTGTCTATTTGGAGCAAGTGAGTAGGGGTATGGATCCGATCGATGTGACGATGGAGCTTGCAGCATGGTTTTTTTCTCATCAAGATCAGATTCATCTTCTCACACTGAAGTTGTTTTATTGGCCGGTTTATAATTGATTGGCAGCACCTGGGGATTCAACTCAAGATCATGCAAATCGGTTCATATTCAAAGGACAACTAGGGTTAACGTTGCTCGAGCAGCTCAGCAGACCTCTTTCCAATGATCGCGACAACTAGGGCTCCGATCCAAGTTGAGGCTAACAACTGCGCTCACAACTCCTCAACTTGTCCTGACAGTTAAGGCAAGCTTGCATTGTGAATAGATACATCCAGCTGAGCTTTCTTTGATTCACTGATTGGTTTGTCTTCATCACAATCGATGTGTCCGCAGAACCAAAAGGATCAAGGTAACATCACAGAGATTAGATAATTAGCCAGTTACGTATATAAACTGTGAATGTAAACAGGATGCACCTACACAGTACGACACCAATATGGTGTGCCGTGCCATGGCCATGCCGAACACCCGCATGGTCGGTGCAGAGTTTACATCGTGAATCAGTGATGCACGTTAAGACGAGCAGCCACACGTTTGCACATTATCTTTGTTGGTTAAATAACCATATTTGTTTTGTGAAGTTTAGGTATCTCTATTCCCACCTATTTCTTAAAATTTCCCTTGGATTAGAAGCATTTTATGCAGGTCTTTCTAAAGACTAGATAGGAAGATCCATGTTCTTGGTCAATAAAATAAGATAAAAAGAGTAATTTTTTTACCAATACTAATCCTCTGATTTGCTTTGATGAAATTCCCATAGTCTCATTAGCAATTAGGTGTCAACACATATGTTCTGATATATTGCATTTAAGCGACAAAACTTTCATATTTGGCTTTCGGTAAAGACCCAATTAACAAGAATATGGATGATTAGGACCTTTAGAGTTATCACCAGCACTTTCATAATCAGCAGCAAGCTCTTCCATGCACATGAACGTCTTGCATAGAAGTTATCATCAACAAAATCTACACGATAATATATTGGAAGCCTGGTTCGTGGCTGAGGGCGGAGGATGGGCGATCGCGGCGGCACCGATCGTGGCGGCCGATCCGAGGCGGCTGCGGCTCTAGCGGATCCACTCCATCACGGCAGTCGATTCTGGGCACTTGTCGGGGAGGACACGGATGAATCCGACGACGACGATGACCGGCTGCTGGTCGGTGAAGGCGGAGAACATTTGCCGATGCCATGTGACATCGTTTGTGAGTCTCTACGTGAGGGCCTATCGGAGGATCAGGTCGCGCAGAATTTAAGGAGATTTTGCCGGTGACGGACACTGCTTGGATGGGGCTCGACGGTGCGGCCAAGGTGGAGGTTGTCCGGTGGGTAGTTCATCGGAGAACGGCACAGAACCCAGTGAAGCCATGGAGAGGACCACTACCGAAGGTAAGTCTACCGGCTCTTACTCTCTCAGATTTCATCAAAATGTGGAAGGTACAACCGGCTCGCCGGAAGAAAGTCCGGCCGGTAGCAGTGAAACCGCCGTTGCAGTCGTCGGCGTCCAATCCGATAATTTCGGTCGGTCAAGTTAGACAGGCGCGGTTGAATATGATTTTGGGACTCAATGGGCCAAAAGAGCATGAGGTTGTGGCGTCTGGGTATATGTCCTAGAACCACGCAACGGAGGACCGACCGGATCACGGAAGCCTTATCGATCGACAGGTGCAAAAGAGTGTTGTCTTCGACAAAACAAAACAGCTCTGCGACATCGATCCTAGGGTTCGACGACGGGGTGGAGTAGGCTTCCCTATACGGCTCGAACGGGCGGCACGGGTTCTGCCTAAGACTGATCCTCCTTCGGCGGCCATGGCAGGTCGAGGGGAGGGAGAGTATGATCGCACCGCGACCGCTGCTGGTGGCAACGGGCCTGGCCGCGGCGTCGCCGGTGGTCGCGGAGAGGCCAAGGGGCGAGGAGGATTCGGGGCTGCGCGGGGTGACAGATCCAACGCTGCTCGCGGCGAGGGTATGAATGACGGTCGCGGAGGGCTCGGCACAAGACGTGGAGACGGTTCGGCCGGGCGCTATGTTGGGGCTGGTCATGCTGCAGGTGACGGTCAGTATCATGGTAAAAGGCCGGCATGGAATCAATGGGCTGAGGATGGATCTTGGTATGATGGAGGTGGCCGGGGCTTTGGTACAAATAAGTGGCAGCGCAACTTTCAACCGCCGACAGGCAACTTCATCGAGGGACCGAGGTTTGCAGGGTCATACAAGGGCCGCGGTGGTGGTGGCCGAGGAGGCGGTCGGAGGTTTCCACCACGTTTCCCTATGTATGCTGAGAAGGTGGTTGAACTACCTGAAACGGGCAATGGGGTGGCTGCTACCACGGGCACCAAAGTAGGGACATCGAAAGCTCTTTTAGAGGCGGCGACTTTGGCAGTTAAGGCATTAGCGGCGGTCGAGATACCACCGATTGTCGCAGCTTCTAATGACCGAGATAAAGAGAGCAATAAGGGCAGCAACAAATCTGATGCTTCGCGGGCAAATAAAGCAGCTCATAAAAAGGAAAAACTAACATGTTACAGATGTGGGGTTCTTGGACATTTTGTGATAGATTGCACAGCCGTGTTGTGTGATATTTGTCTGAAACCCGGACATAATGATGTTGATTGCCCTCTGCTAAACGCACCTAAGCCGGTGCTTAACTTATACAGAGTTTGCTAGGGTAATCTTATGTTCTTCAAAACTCCAGTATCGGCGCCCGTTAACGTGTCTCCTCGCTTGGAGACCTCAAGGACGGGCTTGGTCAAGGTAACAAATGGCACGGTCACGGAGGAGCAAATATCTCAACAACTGAGGAGACTTGTGTCTGAGTCATACAACTTGTCTCCGATTAGAGTGGACGAGCAGGTATACCGAGTTGAGTTCCCTCGGAAGGAGGATCTTCAACGCTTATTGACTTTTGGGGTAAGCAAAGTGAGTGACAGTAAATGTATGCTAGAATTTGAGGAATGTAAGAAACCAGAGTCAACTGGATCACCCTTACAGAAGGTGTGGATCAAATTTCCAGGCGTTCCAGCGGTACTTCTGAATGAATTTCTTGTTGTCTGGAGTTTGGGCTCGTTGGTGGGCAAGATGGAGAAAGTTGATATGCCTTTATCACGTAAGCACGGGATTGCTAGACTGCTTGTGAGTGTGCTTGACATTGAGTACGTGCCCGATTATGTACCTTGGTTCTATGATGGTTTGCACTATGACCTGGACGTACAGATAGAAGAGGAAATCCAATGAGATACTCTCAATGATGATGTTGATATGATGGATGGTGGCGATGGGAGTGGGAATCAGGAGGATGCAAAACCCGATGAGAGTGCTGATGGGTCCACTCATAAGGGACAACTGCCCTCATCTTCTACTTCTTCATATAAGACGGTTCACAAGGAGACCGCACCACCCTCGACACCCATGCAGTCTTTACGCTTCGGATCTTTCAAGGCGGTGTCTGCACCCAGCCGCCTTTGGGGAGACCGGGTGGAGAGTGAGTGTGAGGACACTCCGATAGCTAATGGATGGTTGGTTCATGAGCACATATCTCAGGATGCTGAGTTGCATATGGTTCGGCAATAGCGGCAACTTGATGGGAGAGTCGTGGCGGGTGGGGGCACGCGCCGATCGTCACCTACCCGGGAAATAGCCCGTGGGTGTGTCTCTCCATCTCAGCCGAAGCCTGGGTCTCCTCAAGCCGAGGTGACTGACCACGTGATGACCGGGCAGGAGATTCGGCCACATGCAGCGCCTCCATCATCTCCAGTTCGACTCTTCTCTCAGGATCTTGAGTAGGTGACTCGTCTGACATCTCCTTGTTGGCCAAACGGTCGGCGGATCGTGGGGACGCAGCAGTTGCACTCAGGGATTTTCGTTTCTCGAGAGGCGGCTATTCCATCATATGAGACTTTGTCACCTAGAGCTTGCACTTTGGCTGTTGGGGCTGAGGTAGGAGGCCACAACCAGTCAACAATTACTATGGAGGATGTGATTTCCTTTGGAGGGATTCCAGACCCTACATCTGTAGATCGACGCTTCAGTCAACGCATCCAGGGGCAGCCAGATGCTGACAACATGCAACTAGGCCGTGCTATGAGGGCCGCCAGGCTTCGAGACGTTGAGACAGCTACAACTATGTCTATTAATACTAGTTGTTCCATCCTTCATTTTTATGATTCTGAAATTTTACAAAATGCTAGCGACATAGGTATCTCTCTGGGTGGTAGTGACAAACAAATTTCTAAGTCCATTAATGTCATTTTAGACTTAGAAACGGATAGAGCCATTGAGATTATTCAAAACATAGTGTAAAACCGATGAATGAGGCGGATATAACTAATTTGGGAAGCACACACTTACAAAATTTATGTGCTGATTTATTACACGTAGAGGGAGAGGAAGAGGATGAGGATGACATGGGCTCATAGGGGTATATGGCCTCTCTGGGTGCTGGATGTCATTCACATGAAGCATCCTCACAAAATGATACACGAGCTATACAAGATAAGCCTAAGAGACCTTGGAAAAGGAAGGTATATCCCGTGTCAGCGGTACGGAGAAGTGCGCGTGTCAAGAAAAAGAAAAAAATTCCATGATGAAATATGAAAGGAATCTTTTGGAACAACAGAGGTCTAGCGGACTTGGCTAAAAGGAGATTCGTTTGAGATACATCGGTAGAACATAAACTTGATTTCGTGGCATTACAAGAGAAGGGTAGAGATAACTTTACACCCCAGTTCCTTAACAACTTATCTGGAGGAGTTGATTTCAATTGGCATTGCTTACCCACA
The DNA here is from genome assembly GCA_022496015.1 of Hordeum marinum. Classification (NCBI taxonomy): domain Eukaryota; kingdom Viridiplantae; phylum Streptophyta; class Magnoliopsida; order Poales; family Poaceae; genus Hordeum; species Hordeum marinum. The sequence goes on along the minus strand of CM039672.1, from coordinate 158,224,552 downwards.
AGGGGGGATCCAGAGGAATCTTACTTGGGGTCAAATGCAAAAATCTAGAGGTGTTGAATGTAATATACGGTGAATTTTCCGTCAAATTTCGAGTGAAGTCGAAAGTTGATGTGTTCAGATGGGCTTTGGTGGTTGTATATGGTGCGACGCAACCTGAGTTGAAATCTGAGTTTCTTGCCGATTTAGTGAGAATATGCGGAGAAGAAATATTATTGTTGGGGGAGACTTTAATATCATTAGGAGACAGGATGAAAAGAATAATGACAACTTCGATGGAAGATGGTCACTCATGTTCAACATGGTTATTGAAAGTCTGGATTTGAGGGAGATTGACCTTACTGGTAGACAATTCACCTGGTAAAATTCTTTATCGGTAGCAACATAGGAGAAGTTGGACCGGGTACTAACCAGTGTAGAATGGGAACAGAAATACCCATTGGTTTCAGTACATGCCCTTCAGAGAGCCATCTCATACCACACACCCCTCATGGTTGATTCAGGGGATCCGAATCATGAGGGTAATAGAAATTCGTTCTCTTTTGAATTAAGTTGGTTTGAGAGAGAAGGATTCATGGACCTCATAGCCACTGAATGGGCTAAGGATCCTGGTGGCGCGTCAAACATAGAAAGATGGCAGAACAAAATCAGACACTTGCACTAGTTCTTGAGAGGATGGGCCAAGAATCAAAGCAGAGTGTACAAAGTAGAGAGAGATAGACTTATTCGGCTGATCGCTGAATTAGATGTGAAGGCTGAATCATCTCTTCTTAACATAGCAGATCAGAAGACTAAGGTTGAGGCTGAGAAAAAACTGCAAAGTCTTCTGACAGAGGAAGAAATGAAATGGGCACTTCGAGCTAAGGTGACAAAGGTAGTCCACGGAGATGATAACACACATTTCTTTCATATGATTCAACTGGAGCAAGATGAGGGTACAATTGTAGGACATGATAACCCGAAATTGTACATCACTGAGTACTATAGGAGATGGATGTTCAGCTGTCGGACCAAACAGATAGGGTATGATGGAACACGCTGGAATTCATGGCTACATCTGGTTAGGAGGCTGATGGATGTTCAGCTGTCGGACCAGACAGATAGGGTATGATGGACTTTAACCATGAATGATATATCCTCGGTGAAGTCCATGTACACGGTTATGATTAACACTGGACCTATCTCGAGTTCTTTGCACATCTGGAAAATCAAAGTACCATTCAGGATTAAACTCTTCATGTGGTTTGTTCACAAGGGAGTGATCTTAACCAAAGATAACTTGACAAAACGAAGATGGATAGGAAGGCCAAATTGTTGCTATTGTGATCAAAATGAAACAATAAGACACCTCTTTCTTGATTGCCCGCTGACAAAACTGCTATGGCGAACGATTCAGATAGCCTTTAATATCAATCCACCAACATGTATTATATCGTTGTTTGGGACGTGGCTCAATGGAGTAGACGTTACTATAGAGAACCTTATTAGGATTGGGAGTTGTGCTTTATTATGGGCTATTTGGAATACCAGAAGCGATATGATTTTTAATGGCAAGAATTTTAATAACTTTTTGCAGGTAATCTTGAGAGCAACATCTTGGATCCGTACGTGATCGTTACTCCTCAGCCATGCGGAAGTCAGGGAGCTTAAGGTTACTGGGTGCAACCGGTGGGAGATGGTCGCACGGGTTATCTTCAACCGGTTTGGATGACATGTTAACAATATGCTAGGTGTATATGCATCGTAGTTTATGTTTACTTAAACCGCATGTGGCAATTTTTATTTGCTTATGTACTTTATTAGCGCTTCAGCGCATTTGTGGACCTGGATATTTTGTTTGAACCTGCTTAATAAAATGGCTGCATGCATCGATTGATGCATTTGCCAAGGGCTTCGTTCCTCCTTTTTAAAAAAAGGACCTATGGAGTTGATCCAATACTTTTTTTTATTGTCATGGTGAGTATCAAATCAGTTTATATAGTAGAAAGTTGGACAGTGCTAACATTGAATAACATGTAAAGTCGTAAAAGGCAGTGAGGACATTATTCTTTTTGTTAGTGGATAACAATTTTGATATTATTGTCTTGGCTTATTAGTGTAGAGCATTCACCAACAAGTGGAATCACCTGTAATCCTATGTAAGTTTGTAATGTACCTTGACATATATTTTGGTCCCCATTCACATTGAAATTGACAGCATAGAATATAGTCTGGACGTTCGCATATGTTCAACTTAGTATGCAAGATAAAATCTGATCTATGATGTCTATTTGGATATATTGGGCAATAGAGAAGATTATGTCAAATTACCATTTATGCCTATATGAAATTCCATACTATCGGCAAGCCAATTCAGAAGTTTTGCCCACAATGTTTTTTAAGAAAAATGAGTTTGTCAGAAATTTAAAAACAAAATGAATTGGTTGAGCTCAGCTAACTAAAATTTAGTTTGAATTCTGCACCAATTAGATATCACATGGTTTGAATTAATTAACGATGTTGTATCATTCGAAGCAATTACTCTTAGCCTGCAAAGGTTGATAGGTGTTTCATTTTTTACAGGTAAAATGCATACATTCAGTTATTTGTACAGTGAAGTATTTCACTCCTTCAGATTTGTGTTATCCATGTGAATGGATATGGTAAGAATAAAAACGTTATTTTCTGAAGTTAGTGCCTACCGGTGTCACATCTTTCTACTGATATATATTCATGTACTGGTACATGAACTAGCTAGAAGTTACTTTACAGTTGTTATTACCGTTGCATGAACCGTATCATAATATCCATAGTATCATAACATCATTTTATACGAAAATGCCTTTTGGAGCTCGGCCTCCATGGAGGCCAGTTTTTGAAAACTCCAAAATTCATGAAAATTCATATTTTCACATCTCAAAAAAATCTGAAAAAAATACGGATATACATGGAGGCATAACACACATGTATGTAAATTTTTAGGACGAAATACGTTGAAACGAGGTCTGTGCAAAAAAGACAAATTTATGACTTTTTTACACATGATACTATTCATCTTAAAAGTACATGAATTTGTTCTTTTTGCACAGATCGTATCTCAAGGTATTTCATCCTGATTTTTTGCACACATATACAATTCATCCTTATGTAGTTGCATATTTTTTTTCAGATTTTTTTAAACCGGAATGTTTGGATTTTGAATTTTTAAAAAATAAAGGGCTTCATGGAGGCCGAGCTCCAAAACGCCCTACTCCATTTTATATCACTAACAAGTTTGAAGATCTCCGGTGTATTTCGGTATTTATTGTCATAGGTGGTGTCGACCCAACAAGGGCATAATTAGAAGGGGTGATAATATCATGTACAATCAGCCGGTAATCATGTGTTTACTTAAAATAAAAAATTTATTTCTTGAGGCCTCAGAAATAGTTGTAAAGAACACTATCTTAGCTAATATGGCACAGCCAAAACCAGCATAAATCAATACGTGGTAGGATATGCATGATGCAGATCCACCTACATAACATGTCTATTTCTCATATATGCCTCCTTATTTATTTCATATCTGGTGTCTAAGGAGATTGGAATATGTGCCTAGCTTGCTCCCATTTCTTACTCGCATTTTTGTTAACGGCCACAAGAACTCTCATGCCAAAACGTGATCTATTTACATGATCCTCAATGTTGAATTACAGAAAGAGATCTCTTAATCTTTGAAACCTACAAAGCACTTATGGCGTGAAGCTGAGCTATATAAGATTCGGAGAGAGCTTACGTTGGAGTCAGTGTTTTAAAATTGAGACCACTAACATGAAAATTGCACATGAAAAATGAATAAATATATATGGAAGGATAATGCATGCACATGATAGAATAAATATATTGTATCTTTTGAAAAACGAATTTATGTCATTACACAGAAGAAAATACAAGTCGAACATAAGTAGTTTGAGACAGAGAGAAGATTACTATATGCAGTACAAGTAATTGTCTAAGCCAACTGTAGCAAAAATTGAAAAAAATATACAGCAATAAATCGTATAATCTACAACAAAAGATTAGCAAAATAATTTATGTTGCACTAGAAGTTGCCAACAGAATCTATAGATGTTTCTATTAGCAACAGTTCAATACCAAATCTACTCTTTATTTAAATATTGTCATGCATTTTTCTTATTATCCAAAAAGCGTTCATATTTTGCTATCAGGATCACAAGAAGAGTCATGAGATGGACTCATTTACGCAGAAAGGGTGAAACTGCATGGTTATTTTCTTATGTTGCCCTAAGTGTGCTTGCTTTCATTAAAAAAAAGTGTGCTTCCTCACTGTCGTTCAAGATTTTCTATATATATAGAAGCTCTGGATTCTCATTCTAACTACTAATGAAACTGAGACCATACTGATTCTTCTTGTGAAACTGATTTTTCAATATAATAAATATGCATAACATAATCTAATGACCAGGATTTACAATCATGGAATATTTATGAGCAGTGTTAGCGAGAGAACGTGCCCGCGGCTGGACGTAGCGTGCGGCAGGATTCGAGTTGGCTTATTCTCTGCAGAAAACATGTCGTGTATTGCGCATGTGATGTATGTGCTGATTTATCATCAACATGTTGTATGATAGTCCATAGTTATACTGAGAGTTTGCAATAACAGAACTTTCCCACTTTCGGAGTGTAATCTGTTGTGAAGGGCAAGGTTTACTTTCAGTTTTTCAGCCAACGAAATGTTGTTTTTTCTATATGGTGATACTTTACTTCTATATATTGGAAAGTTTTGTCATTCTGTCTACTTCAAGGGATTAGTGAAACTAATAAATTGCACTTCAGATTGGATTGTAACTTCCTTAGTTTAGAGAAGATGTCATACTATACTCCTTGTATCTAAAAGAATTGTGCATCTTCATGGTTATTACAGCGATTGTCGTCTTGATTAAAAAGTATCTTACTAGAGCTACAACATTGCCAAGGTTTTGTGAAGTTTTTTTTCTATCAAAGTCTTATAGTTATCCATACAAGAAATTTCATTCAATAAAATTCACTAATATGTTTTTTTAATGCTAGCCCGTGCAGATGCATAGGTTGGCGACTAGTAGCGCTTAATAATTGACACGCATGTCATACAATAATTAAAGACAATCATATGGCTCCTGCCGGTTGCGGTACTCATCGACATGCAAGTCGTGATAACTATTACAAAACATGATCATCTCATACATCAACATATATCAAATCACGTCTTGACAATATCACATCATAACATGCCCTGCAAAAACAAGTTAGACGTCTTCTACTTTGTTGTTGCCAGTTTTACGTGGCTGCTATGGGCAACTAGTAAGAACCGTTCTAACCTATGCAAAACCATAACGGTGATAATCAGGTTGCCTTTTAACCTTCTACAAGGACCGTCTCTGTGAAATCCGATTCAACTAAAGTGGGAGAGACAGACACCCGTCAGCCATCTTTATGCAATAAGTTGCATGTCAATCGATGGAACCGGTCTCTCGTACATGGACGAGTAAGGTTGGTCCGAGTCGCTTCATCTCACAATACCGCCGAATCAAGATAAGACTAAGAAGGTAAATAATCTGAACATCAACGCTCACAAACTTTTTTGTATTCTACTCGTGCATGTTATCTACGCATAGACCTAGCTCATGATGTCATTCTTGGGAAACATTGCATGGGAAAAAAATTCTACGAACACCCAAGATCTATCTATGGAGATAAACAGCTACGAGAGGGAGAGTGGATCTACATATCCTTGTATATCGCTAAGAGGGAAGCATTAAGAAATGCAATTGATGTAGTCAAACGTCTTCACGATCCAAATCGCAATCCGTCCAGCGATCCGATCACGACCCGTCCCGGTCTAGTGCCAAACGGACGTCACCTCCGTGTTCAGCACACGTACAGCTCGATGACGTCTCCGTCTTCTTGATCTAGCAAGGAAGGAAGGAGAGGTAGATGAGTTCTATGGCAGCATGACGACATGATGGCGGTGGTGGTGGAGCAATCTCAGCAGACCTTCGTCAAGCACTGCCGCAGACGCGTTTTCGGTGAAGAAACAGATCTAGGGAGCGAGGGAGGGCTCCACCTATGCCTTAGGGTGTTGCTGCCCTCCCTCTCCCTCTCTATATATAGGAGGAGAGGGTAGATGGGGCGCATCCCTAGCCCTTCCTCCAAGGAAGTGGGCGGCGGCCAGGAGGGAGGAGTCCTCCCTCCCCAAGGCACCTCCTAGGTGCCTTCCCCTTTAGGGTTTCTTACCCCCTAGTCGCATGGGCCCTTAGGGGCTGGCCCAACGAGGCTTCGGCGCCCCCTTATAGCCCATGAACGTCCTAGGGGCTGGAGGGACCCTTCCGGACTTCTATGGAACCCTCTCGAACCTTTTGGGACCTTCCGGAAGCTTCCCGGTACAATACCAGAAAAACCAGAAACTTTTCCGGTAGCCAAAATATGACTTCCCATATATAAATATTTACCTCTAGACCATTCCGGATCTCTTCGCCATGTCTAGGATCTCATCCGAGACGCTGAACAACCTTCGGTCACCAACATACATAACTCAACAATACCAAATCGTCACCGAACGTTAAGTGTGCAGACCCTGCGGGTTCGAGAACTATGTAGACATGACCGAGACAATTCCACGGTCAATAACCAATAGAGGGACCTAGATGCACATATTTTTTCCTAAATATTGTTCGAAGGTCTTTCTCGGTCGAATCACGATGTCAAGGGTTCAAACAATCTAGTATGCAGTTCCCTTTGTCCATCGATAAGTAACTTGCCCGAGATTTGATCGTCGATATCTCCATACCTAGTTGAATCTAGTTATCGGCAAGTCTCTTTACTCATTTCGTAACACAAGATACCTCTCCATCATACGGAGTGACAAATCCTAGTCTCGATCCATGCCAAACCAACAGACACCCTCGGAGATACCTATAGAGCACCTTTTTAGTCACCCAGTTAAGTTGTGACATTTGATACACACAAGGTACTCCTCTGGTGTCAGTGAGTTGCATGATCTCATGGTCATAGGAACAAATACTTGACATGTAGAAAACAATAGCAATAAACTGACACGATCATATGCTACGTTCATAGTTTGGGTCTTGCCCATCACATCATTCTCCTAATGATTTGATCCCATTATCAAATGAGAAATCATGTTTATGGCGAGGAAACCTTGACCATCTTTGATCAACGAGCTAGTCTATTAGAGGTTCACTAGGGACATAGTGTTCTCTATGTACCCACACATGTATTTGAGTTTCTAATCAATACAATTCTAGCATGGATAATAAACAATTATCATGAACAAGGAAATATGATAATAACTAATTTATTATTGCCTCTAGGGCACATTTCCAACACGTCTGTCACGCATCCTGTCGAGCCTAGACGACGGATAGCTCGCACGTGTCCCGTCGAGCCTACGCGGTAGAGAACTAGCATGCGTCCTGTCATCTACCAGTTGCACGCATGGCACCCCCATATGAAGTTAAAAAATGGACGCGTGGCACCAGATGGTTATCATACGAGTTTTGTATTTACGGGAATTCAAAAACAAAGATTATCAATGATTGCGGTCGAGCTATTATGCCTAAATGTTTCTAATTCATTCACATTCATAGCATGGGACCTAAGCAAGCAGTCAAGGACACAGAAATGATTTTCCAAGCGCACTAGAACATGTGCTTCTTGTTCAAAATTTTAACTACGCATATTAAATCCCTAGAAAACTCAATTAATGTATAAAAAGGGTCGAATTGGTGCACTAGAGAACACATTGTTTCTCCACCAAAGGTGACATGTTCCCTATCAAAAGTACGAGGCTTCTTGCATAAGCTTTGGCTTGTAAGATGCGTGTCCAAATATTTGTCCCAACTTCATCAAAAAAATTGCATGCCATATATGTGTAGTGTCATGACACTTTGTAAGTTCCATGAATTCTTGACAAGCTTTTGGTTCTCGAGGATTTAAAATCAAGATTCTCAATGTTTGTGGCCTAGTCACGACGCCAAGATGTTTGCTTTTTGCTCCATAAATGAATTTGAAAAAGGAAGAAGCCTTTAGGTCCCTTCCATTGTCTTGGGTCAAAGATCAAGCATGAACTTATCCCTCATCTAAGGTTGGGTTGTGGCTAACAGACTTCTGCTTGGGCCAGATCTTCCCAAGTATAACATGATCCATGAGCGATATCAATGCAGTGTCAGTCCTTCCTATTGAGTCATGTGCTGGTAAGATGACAACGCTCTAAAAGGTTTGTTTAAGAAAGCAATCATATCCCGTCCCCAAGTGCGGTATGGACCCCAAAGAGTTATATAAGTAGGAAAATGGGAAGAATTGAGGCACATAAAGAAGTAATGGGTCAGCTTATGATTTAATCCAGTGACCTTCAATGCATGGGATCGAAACATGGACCCAAAGACACACACAAAATTAATCCATTTTGGTGCCCTGGAGCACGTGCTTGTAGTTCAAATTTGAGTTCTTCACAATAAGTGCATGCCTAGAAAACTCAAATGTCATTTCGACCACAAAGGTGACATGTTCCATATTGAAACCACAATGCTTCCCATGGGAAGCTCCAATTTGTAAGAGGTTTGTACCAAAACTTGTCCTAGATTGGTCAAAAAAATACCATGTCTTAAAAGTGTCATGTCGACACCCCAGTTCCAATAATTTCAAAAGAGTTTTGGATCTATGGGGATTTAAAATAAAAGTTTCTCAACATTTGTGCCCTAGTCACAATGCCTAGATATTTGTAATCATTGCATGGGACCTAAATGGGGACCCAAGGACATAAACATGATTTTCTAACCCATTTTGGTGCCCTGGAGCATGTGCTTGTAGTTCAAATTCAAATTATGTACATTAAATGGACAGAAAACGTCAATTAATATATAAAGGGCGCCAAACAAGCCCTGAATAATTCCAAATTTTATCATTGCACTTGTATTAGTCTATGTTGCATGTAGAAAAAATATCAACACAAGAAGAGGCATTGAATGTCGTTCCCTCCACAGATGTGACATGTTCCTTATCGAAACCACGATGTTTCTTGAGAGAAGTTTTGGTATGCAACTGACTTTTCCCAAAACATGTCCCAAATTGGACAAAAAAATACCATGTCGCAAAAGTGTCGTGTCATGACACCGGGGTAAGTTTCAAGAATTCCAGACGAGTTTTGGATTTATGGGGATTTAAAAGCCAAGTTTCTCAATGTTTTTGGCCTCGTCACGACTCGGAGATGTTTTAATCCATTCACGTTCATTGCATGGGACCTAAACAAGGAACCCAATGACACAAATTTGTTTTTCAATCCACTTTGGTGACTTGTAGCATGTGCTTTTAGTTCAAATTTGAATTATGCACATTAAATGCCTAGAAACTTAATTAGTGTAGTATACAAAAGGCCAAAGGAACCATGAATAATTTAAAGCAATTCTATACACCCGCCTGGAGCCCGTGCATGTGTAAGCACAGTGCGCGCACGTGTCGTGCTAGCTCGACCTTCCTTCTTTCATAAGTTATCCAATTTATATTAAAATGGTTTTCTATCCAAACACGCTTCTCTCGCCACTCCCCCAATCGGTCTCTCGCCACTCCCCCAATCGGTTTCCCGCCGAAGTGTCGGCCCCATCATCAACCTCCTAGATGAGGAGGACGAGATGGAGCAGGCCGGAGAGCAGGCAAAAGCGGCATCGCGCCATCGAGCATGAGCGAGATGTCATCATCAGCCCATGCAACCGTCGGTAGGCGACGCCATGCCACCATTGCACACGGTTTCTAGTACTACCAAAAATGTCTGTGATACTTAGCTAGTCCCATGAGGAGCCCATCGGGGCACGCCTTGTAAATGATAGGAGGCAACCCTTATCAGCAAGTTGCGGCTTCCCAGCCCCTAACCCAGTCGAATGGAACTCGAAAGTTAAGCGTGCTTTGAGTGTAGTAGTCCAAGGATGGGTGATCGGTTGAGAAGTTGTTAGATCTCAAGGTTCATTTAGGCGGGGTGATACAATCACTATAGGCATTTATCAATAAATGCATGTAGTGACATGCCATTCTGGCTAAATAAATCTCGAGATCCTTGTTTTGAAAATATCCATGATTTTCTTTTGTTCTTTTGAAAATGTGCGTGCCTATGTGGTGCGGTTTTCAATGACACACCTATCGGTGGGCCCCTAGGGCCTGTCATCCCTTTAACTTACCATGCTAGAACTCCAAGGATCAATGACGTGTGTGTGTGCGTGTGTGTGCGTGTGTGACATGCCTACATTGTGTGGTTTCCGACGACAAACCTATCAATGGGCCCTTAGGGTTTGTCATGCCTTTTACTAACAATGTTGGAACGCCAAGGATGGGTGACTATGTGTGTGTGTGTGTGCGAACCCATATGCATGCATGTGTGTGTGGACCATGTATCCATTGTGCGGTTTTCAATGACACGGTACCTATCGGTGGGCCCCTAGAGTATGTCATCCCTTTAACTGACCATGCTGGAATGCCAAGGATCGATGACGCGTGTGTGTCTGGACCATCCATGCATACCTTCGTTGTGCGGTCTACGACGACACACATATCGATGGGCCGCAATATATAGGGTACATATATATACATTTGAGTAACAATGTTGGAATTCTACCCTCGCTACGTGTCATGTGTGTGCGTGGCTGGGATGGGGGGAGGGGTACCATATATACTGTTGGGGAACGTCGCATGGGGAACAAAAAATTTCCTACGCACACGCAAGATCTATCCATGGTGATGAGCACCTACGAGAGGGAGAGTGGATCTATGTACCCTTGTAGATGGCTAAGCAAGAAGCGTTAAGAAACGCGGTTGGTGTAGTCGAACATCTTGGCGATCCAAATCGCCGAGCGTCCCGCGATTCAATCACGATTCGTCCCGATCAAGCACCGAACGAACGGCACCTCCGCGTTCAGCACACATACAGCTTGATGACGATCTCTACCTTCTTTATCTAGCAAGAGGTAGCTAAGAGGTAGACGAGTTCTCCGGCAGTGTGACGGTGCCGCAGCGATGGTGGTGGAGCAATTCTGGCAGGGCTTTGCCTAAGCACTGTAGAAAACCGATCTAGAGGAGAAACTATGCACTAGAGGAATGGGTAGCACGTGGCTGAAAATCAAGTGCCCAAAACCCTAAAACCTCTAGTATATATAAGAGGAAGAGAGGAGGAGGCTTGGCCCAAGGGCCAAGCCATCTAGGCTTCGGCCGAACCATGGAGGAGAGGAGGATTCCTCCTCTAATCCTAGTAGGACTAGGACTCCTCCTTATTTTGGTCTTTTTGCCTTTTTCCACCTTTTTCTCTTTGGGCTTTTCTTACGAGCCGCATGGGCCTTATGTGGGACTTCCACCAGCCCACTAAGGGCTGGTATTCACTCTCCCACAGCCCATGTAGCCTCTTGGGTCGAAATACCCCTCCTGATGGTCTCCCGGTACACTACCGGCACTCCCGGTACACTACTGATGAGCCCAAAACTTTTCCGGTGACCAAAATAGGAATTCCTATATATCAATATTTACCTCCGGACCATTCTAGAGCTCCTCATGATGTCCGGGATCTCATCCGGGACTCCGAACAACCTTCGGTAACCACCATACATAACTCTATACTACCGAAACGTCAGCGAACCTTAAGTGTGCAGACCCTGCGGGTTCAAGAACTATGTAGACATGACCGAGACACCTCTATGGTCAATAACCAATAGCGGGACCTGGATGCTCATATTGTTTCCTACATATTCTACGAAGATCTTTATCGGTCGAACCTCTATGTCAAGGATTCAGTTAATCCCGTATGATGTTCCCTTTGTTCTTCGGTATGTTACTTGCCCGAGATTCGATCGTCGGTATCTCCATACCTAGTTCAACCTCGTTACCGGCAAGTCTCTTTAATAGTTCCATAATACAAGATCCCGTGACTAACACTTAGTCACATTGCTTGCAAGGCTTATTGTGATGTTGTATTACTGAGTGGACCCTGAGATACCTCTCCGTCACACGGAGTAACAAATCCCAGTCTTGATCCATGCCAACCCAACAGACACCCTCGAAGATACCTGTAGAGCACCTTTATAGTCACCCAGTTATGTTGCAACGTTTGATACACACAAGGTACTCTTTCGGTGTCTGTGAGTTGCATGATCTCATGGTCATAGGAACATATACTTGACATGCAGAAAACAGTAGCAACAAACTAACATGATCATATGCTACGTTTGTAGTTTGGGTCTTGTCCATCACATCATTCTCCTAATGATGTGATCCCGTTATCAAATGACATCACATGGAAATGTCTAGGAAACCTTGACCATCTTTGATCAATGAGTTAGTTCACTAGAGGCATAGTAGGGACAAAGTGTTGTCTATTTACCCACACATGTAATGTGTTTCCAATCAATACAATTATAGAATGGATAATAAACGATTATCGTGAACAAGGAAATATAATAATAAACACTTTATTTATTGCCTCTAGGGCATATTTCCAACATATACGTCCATAACCTAGCCAATAAAAAAATAACCAATCTTAAGGCGGGTATGCCCAGTTTTCTCAGCTAGGTGCATGCACATCATAGTGTTGCTCATTGTGTATTTAGACATGAGACCCCACCCTTTTCCTGTATATATATATATATATATATATATATATGTCCACATGTAGGGTGACGGTGTTCTTCTAGCCCCGCTCAACCGATCTTTGACGACATGCCAACTTGTGGGACCACGCGGTCTATATATCCGTCTTGGCCGACAACAATATGTGATGGTTTGACCAAATTAAGGTATAAATTCTCTAGGTTGTCTTACGGGAAGTCGGGCATGTGTTCATAGGATCCCCTCCTCCAAGACATAGTGTACGGGCAACACCCTACATTTATGTCATGAACCCTTTTCTCTCACACTGGAAACTTTTCGGCATGCACATATGCATGATGTGCCACATCAAAGTTGTGCATTGGGAATTTAAACATGAAAACACCATCTTCATACATATATATAATTCATTCATTCCTATATACAAGTATTTTTAGAGATTTCATTACTAACAACATACATATATATGTATATATATACATACTTCAGAGTGTGGATTGACTTATTTTGCTCCGCACGTAGTCCGCATTGGAATCTCCAAAAATACTTACGTTTAGGAATGGAGGGAGTATATACTTGGGCCACCAGCAGGCGTGGTTGTGTTTTGACCCTCTCTCATGTTTCTTTTTTGTCGTTTACCCCAAAAGATGCTATTATCGAAAATAGCATACGAATCTGATGAAACAACCGTATGCGACTGTATGCCCAACATACACAAGTGTGCCACTCTAACCGTGTGCGATGCCCGTACACCACAAAATCAGCTCCGTGTGTTGGTGGCAACCGCAAGTGTTAGCCAGTGCAAAGGGGTAATGTGCATAGTAAAACCCAAACCCGATAGCGACCTATAAAAGATCCCTGCGCCGTCGGCTAATAGCTTATTTTTTCCATTGATAGCTCGCCACTAGCACCACAAACACCAAATGGAAGTGGTGCTCAACCATCGGGATGTGTATGGTGTCGTCCTGATAGTGTTGGACAATGACATGATAGAGGATTCTGACACGTTAGCCGCCATGGCGGGAAATGGCAAAAAGCCAGTTGTCGCGACCGTCGCCATCGAGATAGAGGCTTCCGAAGCGCTGGCTTCCATGTCGGTCAACGGTCAACCATCATTTGCCGTGGCCGACTATGACAATGACGACCCCGAGTTTCAGCATCGGATGCAGCTAACCATCGCTCTAGCCGTCCAAGAATCAGGACTCGATGTGTTCCTGCACGACGAGGATGAGAACTATCTTAGTATCGGTGTGGAACAATCTATCACATCTGTGGATGCCATCCGCAACGCGGCTAGGGATCTAAAGTGGTAGAAACAATGCAGACTGCAAAGAGGAAGCGGCTGATGAAGAACGCAGATGAAGCGGGCAAAAAGAGGCGGGAGCAGGACCAAAAGGCAACAGAGCACGCTGACGCATGCCTCTCAGCCGCGTTGGAGGCCAGTGCAGGCCTTACAGTTGTGATGGCAGCCCTACAACAGTGGTCACAGCGACTAGAGACTAATTTCTACTACCCAACTTTATTCTTGTAGACTTTGTTGGGCCTCCAAACGTAGAGTTTTGTAGGACAGTAGAAATTTCCCCTCAAGTGGATGACCCAAGGTTTATCAATCCGCGGGAGGTGTAGGATGAAGATGGTGTCTCTCAAACAACCCTGCAATCAAATAAAAGAAATCTCTTGTGTCCCCAACACAGCCAATACAATGGCAAATTGTAGAAGTGCACTAGTTCGGCGAAGAGATAGTGATAAAAGTGCAATATGGATGGTACATATAAGTTTTTGTAATCTGAAAATATAAAAACAGCAAGGTAGCAAGTAACAAAAGCGGGCAAAACGTTATTGCAATGCTTGAAAACAAGGCCTAGGGTTCATACTTTCACTAGTGCAAGTTCTCTCAACAATACTAACATAGTTGAATCATATGTAAATCCTTCATGTGCGACAAAGAGTTCACTCCAAAGTCACAAATAGCGCAGAACAAACGACAAAATTATTGTAGGGTATGAAAGCACCTCAAAGTTATCTTTTCTGATCAATCGTATGAGCTACCCCTAAAGTGTCAGGATCATCCCTAGAGTTCGTACTAAAATAACACCTTAAGATACACATCAACCAAAACCCTAATGTCACCTAGATACTACAATCTCACCACGAATACCCATGGGCTTGATTACATGATATGCATCACAGAATTTCAGATTCATCAGGTTCAATCCAACACAAAGAACTTGAAAGAGTGCCCCAAAGTTTCTACTAGAGAGTCAAGACGAAAACGTGTTCCAACCCCTATGCATAGATTCCCAAGGTCACAGAACCCGCAAGTTGATCACCAAAACATACATCAAGTGGATCAATAGAACATCCCATCGTCACCACAGTTATCCCATCGCAAGACATACATCAAGTGTTCTCAAATCCTTTAATGATGAAATCCAATAAGAAAACTTCAAAGGGAAAACTCAATTCATCACAAGAAGATAGAGAGGGGAAAACTCCATATGATTCATCTATATTAATAAAGCTCACGATACATCAAGATCGTGTCATCTCAAGAACACGAGAGAGAGAGAGAGAGATCAAACACATAGCTACTAGTACATACCCTCAGCCCCGAGGGTGAACTACTCCCTCGTCGTCATGAAGACCGCCAGGATGATGAAGATGGCCTCTGATTATGGTTTCCCCCTCCGTCAGCGTGCCGGAACGGGCTCCCAATTGGGTTTTCGTGGCTACAGAGGCTTGCGGCAGCGGAACTCCCCATCTAGGGTTCTTTATGGAGGTTTGGGATTTATAAGAATTTTTGGAGTCGGTTTCACGTCAAGGGGGTGCCCGAGGGGCCTAGAAGCCCGAAGCACCCACCTAAGGGGGTACGGTGCGCCTAGAGGGATTGTGGCCTCCTCGTCCACTTCCTGGCCCAACTCTTGTGCTTCGCGGGTCTCTTCTGGTCCATAAAAAATCACCGTAAATCTTCAGCCCATTCCGAGAACTTTTATCTCTGCACAAAAAATGACACAACAGTAGTTTTGCTGAAAATAGCGTTAGTTCGGGTTAGTTCTAACCAGATCATACAAAAATCACATAAAATTGTTGTAAACATGGTATGAATACTTCATAAATTATAGATATGTTGGAGACGTATCAGCATCGCCAAGCTTAATTCCTGCTTGTCCTCGAGTACGTAAATGATAAAAGAAATAATTTATGAAGTGTGAATGCTAGCATAGTGCATAAATTTGGTCAATGATAGTTTGAAACACTTTTTCTAGCATCATTATATATCATAAACAGTAGCTCATCTCATAAAACATCTCATGATGAAGTAACAAGCTATTCACATGTTAAAGTATAGACCATAAAGTTTCTTGAAAACTAACAAACTATGCTTTCGGTCACCAAACAATTGCAATTCATCTTATTTTCAGGAAGGGTCTATGTAAGAGCTCTGATTTAGCAAATTACACATACTCAACTATCATATAGTCTTCCATGATTTCTAACACTCAAATCAAATTTTTAGAGCAAATGGCATCCGTCGAACACAGAGAAAGATAGGGCTTAATGTTTCGCCTCCCAACTTATTAATCATATAGATAATTGTCAACAATAATACTTCATGATCAAATATATTTGAATGACCATATATGCTTGGATCTTTCCCCACCACATGATGCTTGCCAATTAAAGAATAATTGAGGTTCAACTAAGAAGGAATTCTATTGACTCTTGCATAAAAGTTAATACATGCAGGTAAAAGATAGGCCCTTCGTAGAGGCAAGCATAGGTTGTCATGCGCTTTTTAATATTGCATGTGCAAACC
Organism: Hordeum marinum; assembly: GCA_022496015.1. Classification (NCBI taxonomy): domain Eukaryota; kingdom Viridiplantae; phylum Streptophyta; class Magnoliopsida; order Poales; family Poaceae; genus Hordeum; species Hordeum marinum. The sequence continues at coordinate 158,208,120 of CM039672.1, read as the reverse complement.
CTTAATGTAAAGGAACGTCACGTTATATTGCCCTTTGTGATAAGAACCTTTATTATGTAGTTCATCGCTTTTATTTCTTTACCATCACAAGTTCGTAAAACGCTTATTTTCCCTAACAATTAAAGATCATACATATTTCGGAGCAATTTTTATTGCCTTTTGCACGCATGACAACTTACTTGAAGGATCTTATTTAATCCATAGGTAGACATGGTGCACACTCATGCGAAGAAACTAGGTTTAAGGGTTTTGGATCCACAAGTAGTATCTCTACTTAGTACAAATTTTTGGCTAGCAAAAGATCCTAAGCAAGCATCACATGTTGGAGGATCCATAACAATGAAACTTATATACAAATATACCCAAGCATAACTCATTACACTGTCTTCCTTGTCCAACTTCAAATAATTTGCTCTAGTTTGAAAATAATTAATGGGGCTCATAATCATAGAAGATGTCCAAGATAGTATATTTATATGTGAAAACTCTCTTCCTTCAATATTCTTTCATGAATTGTTCAAGTGACCAATGTGGTGTTTGCTAACTTTCAATAAATTTTACCATCTATACTTCTTATATGTGAAGTCATTACTCCCCATGGGATAAGCATATAAAACATATATAATTTCAGATTTATGATATTCAATTCATTCAACCACTTACTCATAGGATATAAGTGAAGCACGAGAGTAAATGACAAAACTACTCCAAAAAGATATAAGTGAAGATCAATGCGTAGTCAAGTAGTTAAATAGCCATGTGAGGACTCTCTATCATTAAAGATTTCAGATCCAATGATTTTATTCAAACAGCAAGAAAAATAAAAATAGCACTCCAAGAATAGCGCATATCATGTGTACAAATAAAAATTTAGGCTCAACATAGGCTAACCGATAATTGTTGATGAAGAGAAATGGGATGCGTAGCATCCCCAAGCTTGGATTCTTGAGAATTATTGAAATATTTACTTGGGGTGCCTTGGTAATACCCAAGCTTGAACTTTTGTATCTCTTTCAATCTTCTTATATCCCGGTTTCACCTATTCTCAAAAACTTCATCCACACATAACTTGAAAAAACTCGTGAGATAGGTTAGTGCACATAATAATAAATCAACTCTTTATGTACTGCCAAGATAAGTTACACAATAATTTAAAACATCATATACTATTTAATATCATTTCCAAAATTTATATCTAATAATATAAGCTGTGGAAACTATAGGAAAAGTAGATAACAAAACTATGACAGCAATCTGTCCAAACAGAGCAGTCTATAGCAATCTATTAAACCAGTGTACTTCTGTAACGCAAAAAATTATGAAAATTTAGGAAAGGCTAAATAATTTATATGAAAACACTGTGTAAAAATGGCAGAAACTTTTCACCTTCCAATAAAATAAGAAAATTCAAACACTACAGAAAAAAGTTTCTGTTTTTTACACAGCACATATCAAAACATGCAAGAGAGCATCATGAATCACATGACAAGCACATTTAAGTCTAACCCACTTCCTATGCATATGGATTTTGTGAGAAAACACTTTATGGGAGCAAGAATCAACTAGAATAGGAAGGAAAACCAAGCATAACTTCAAAATTTTGAACGCATAGAGAGGAAACTTGATATTATTGCAATTCCTACAAGCATAAGTTACTCCCTCATAATAGTTTTCAGTAGCATCATGAAGGAATTCAACAATATAACCATCACATATAACATTATTTTCATGATCTACAAGCATAGAAAATTGATCACTCTTCACAAAAGCAAACTTCTCATTCATAATAGTGGGAGCAAACTCAACAAAATAACTATCATGATACACTTGGTTGACATACCCACATTCAATATTAAAATCATGATGACAAGTTTCATGGTTATTATCACTCTTTATAGCATACATGCCATCACAATAATCATCATACATAGTAGTCATGTTATTATCATAATAGTTTTGCTCATCAAAACTTAGGGCACTAAAAATACCATCTTCATCAAACATAGCATCCCCAAGCTTGTGGCTTTGCATATCATTAGCATCATGGATATTCAGAGAATTCATACTAACAATATTGATATCATGCTCATCATTCAAGGAATTCTCATCAAGTATTTTCATAAATTCTTCCTCTACCAATTGAGCACAATTTTCTGAACCATCATTTTCACGAAAGAAATTAAAGAGACGAAAAGTTATTAAAGAGACATTAAAGTGCAATATGGATGGTAGATATAAGTTTTTGTAATCTGAAAATATGAAAACAGCAAGGTAGTAAGAAACAAAAGTGAGCAAAAACGGTATTGCAATGCTTGAAAACAAGGCCTAGGGTTCATACTTTCACTAGTGCAAGTTCTCTCAACAATACTAACATAGTTGAATCATATGTAAATCCCTCATGTGTGACAAAGAGTTCACTCCAAAGTCACAAATAGCGGAGAACAAACGAAGAAATTATTGTAGGGTATGAAACCACCTAAAAGTTATCTTTTCCGATCAATCGTATGAGCTATCCCTATAAGTGTCACGATCATCCCTAGAGTTCATACTAAAATAACACCTTAAGATACATATCAACCAAAACCCTAATGTCACCTAGATACTCCAATGTCACCATGAGTACCCATGGGCTTGATTACCCAATATGCATCACAAAATTTTAGATTCATCAGGTACAATCCAACACAAAGAACTTCAAAGATTGCCCCAAAGTTTCTACCAAAGAGTCAAGACGAAAACGTGTACCAACCCCTATGCATAGATTCCCAAGGTCATGGAACACGCAAGTTGATCACCAAACCATACATCAAGTGGATCAATAGAACATCCCATTGTCACCACAAACATCCATTGCAAGACATACATCAAGTGTTCTCAAATCCTTTGAAGACTCAATCCGATAAGAAAACTTCAAAGGGTAAACTCAATTCATCACAAGAAGCTAGAGAGGGGAAAACTCCATATGATTCATTTATATTAATAAAGCTCGCGATACATCAAGATCATGTCATCTCAAGAACACGAGAGAGAGAGAGAGAGAGAGATCAAACAGATAGCTACTCGTAGATACCCTCATCCCCGAGGGTGAACTACTCCCTCCTTGTCATGGACACCGCCGGGATGATGAAGATGGCCTCCGGTGATGGTTTCCCCCTCTGGCAGGGTGCCAGAACTGGCTCCCGATTGGTTTTTCATGTCTACAGAGGCTTGCTATGGCGGAACTCCCCATCAAGGGTTCTTTTGTAGGTTTGGGTATTTATAAGAATTTTTGGTATCGGTTTCACATCAAGAGGGTGCCCGAGGGGCCCACAAGCCCGAAGCACCCTCCTTGGGGGTAGGGTGAGCCTAGAGGGCTTGTGGCCTCCTCGTCCACTTCCTGGCCCAGCTCTTGTGCTTCGGGGGTCTCTTTTGGTCCATAAAAAATCACCGTAAATTTTCAGCCCATTCCGCGAACTTTTATTTCTGCACAAAAAAATGACACCACGGTAGTTCTGCTGAAAACAGCGTCAGTCCGGGTTAGTTCTAATCAAATCATAAAAAACCATATAAAATTGTTGTAAACATGGCATGAATATTTCGTAAATTATAGATACATTGACGACATACCAGGGATGCAGCTCTTGTTAGAGTGGAGCCCATATGTATGCCGATGGCCCACACGGACGCCACGAGAACTTCGTCGACTACGGTGGCTGCCCTGGGGAATGCCGACATGGAGAAGGTAACTTCGTCAACGGCGGCAGACATGGCAAGAGGTGCCATAGTTGCTAGCCCCGACGGTCGTCGCCGTGGAACCAGTGCAGCTCATCGACTTGATGAGCTCCTATGAATAATCCTTGAGTCGAGGAAGGTCATCACGATGGTGGAGGCCTGGTGTTTGTATGCATCCACGGCCTAGTGAATATTTTGTGCAGTTCATGTTCATTTAAGTTGACAAACAATTTGTAAATTACTGAGCGTATGAACTAATGTCAACTAATCCACTACAAAATAAGGCATTTTGTGGTGAAAATTATCCTAATGTTTGTGTCATATGTTTGTGGGCATGTGGAAATTTAGGATGAATTTCACGTTTGCGTCTGAAAATCAGGATGAACCGTGTGAGATGTACCCACCTTGTGAAATCTCAGATAAATCTACCCACCTTGAGCAATGCAAAAAAAATCGTGGTTTTGTGGCACAGCATTTCGTTACAGCGTACATACTTTATTATGTTTTTTGAGAGTACACTTTATTATGTTTGGACCGTGTGTGATCTTGGTTGCTCCCGCCCCGCTTCAGTTCCTTTACCAAAATTCAAGTGGAAGAAGTATTTTAGCTGCCACCCTCCATCGTCCACCACTGACCCTATAGTAAAATTTCAGCTGCCGAGGCATTTGAACCATCTGCATCCCTCGTCCACCACTATCTCCACCCACACCATTACTACTAAAAATTTAAGTAGCAGCGGCACATCCGCAGCCCCCCTCCCCCGTCCACAGCAAGCCCCCCTCCCGTTCCTCCCCCGCTTGAACCCTAGCTCGCCCTCGCTGCCTCCTTCCACCACTAACCTCAGCCGGTGTGCCCACACCGCTTAGCCGCCTCCACCACCATCACCGCCGTGAGTTTTTATATGAGGTTGGTTGTGTACCTTTCCCCTACATCCCCATCCAATACTCCAGAGAGTCACATCCTAATCAGCCTGACCACATATCATGTGGAACTTGACGAGCGTACGAGCAAAAATAGATCTATCATGCCCTCTCCACCGTACGTTAGCAAGGTGGGCGTCGTTCGTGCCAACCCTTCGATACAGGAGGAGCACCTCGCCGCAGAAGCCGATGAGGACATTGACTACATTTCCATGCCAAAGGCTTCAAGTATGTAGGCTCACATATTCCTATATCTTAGGAGATGCAGATAAGAAATCAAGCTCGTCAACATCACCCGCTTCGCTCGGGCCATGTCACAAGTTAAGTGTCCACTGTAAACGCCTCTGGTTCAACCATCGTCGATCTCTTCAAAGGCCCCGCCGCTGATTTCCTCCGCCTCGCAATCATGGATTTGCATCCTTAGATCTATTCCATCGAGCCCCTTTTGTTATTTCTGAAGGAAACATTCTACAGCGGTGGCTTGGGATCCTTAGCTCCAAAGTCAGATCTCACCGACCAAGATAACGGCACACACTACAGCTATTACAAGGGGAAACAACCCATCTGTGACATCACGGAGCGCACCCTGGGCACCATAAATTCCAGGTGGAAGGGGTGTAATAGCCCGGGACCGACGCTCTAGAAGATTCTCCTTTTATTCCATTCTCGTCTTGTGTTTTGTTTGATTGTTGCATTCATCGGCATAGTATCGGCATTTGTCAACATGAGTTTTCAAATTTGCATCTGTTCGTAGTTGCCGGTTCTCTCTGTTCGTGTCCTCGACCATTTTGAGAGCAACCACACATGCACATGCCCGCGACATTGATAAAATATTGTTTTTAAAAGTGCGTATGAAATTTCTCGTATTGGGTCAAAAGCTCGCGTGCGGTCTTGTTATATTGTAGGTAGACCGCCTGCCAAATTTCATCGCAATCAGAGTTCGTTTGATACCCGAATGATCACCCTAGCAGCGCAGTCATCGCTTTATTCGTTGGACATTTTCGGTGTTTTCAAACCTCGTGTTACGGGCCACAACCTCCCTCTCATCCCCACCTAGCGCAACTACACAGCCCACTAGCCCAACCTAGTCCCTCCCTTTGTTTGTAGTTATCGGATCGCGATCGAACAGACAAGGTCCAACCCACCTAGTGTCATTCCCTATATAACCACCCCATGGAGAGAGCCCCCTCACCTCTAGGATTTCCCGCATGTAAAATTGCAGCCACCCCCCTCAAAAACCCCACCTTCTAGCCCCACATCCTTCCAATCCCGAAATCCACTCCTTCGCCATCATTTTTAACTCTTAGATTCGAAATTAGGGGTCCAATTTGTCCAAATCCCCACCTACCGGACATGTCCATGGTCAAATCGGACACGTCCGGCGACCACAACCTCCCTGCGCGGCGTCCATCGTCCGCAGCCCGCGCCCGCAGCCACTCGAGGGGAGGAGCACCGCCGCCGGTGAGTGCCAGGCCGACCCCGCGGGACCTCCTCCTCCCATCCTCTCCTTCCCTCTTCTACCAGTCTCTTCCTTCATCCCTTGCTCTTCCTCTCATCTCTCCCTCTCAAGCCGTCGTCGGGTCAGGCCGAGAATGGCTGGATCCGGGCACCCCTGCCCCAGATTCGGCATCCCTATCCCAAGCTCGCCACGCCATCACCCCATAGTCCTGCATCAACATGGCCTCGTCCTGGAGCATGGGAGAACAAAGGAGCTCCTCGCTCGATCCCCTCCACCCTGTTGACCGTCGCTAGCGCCAGGTGCGCCAGGCCTTGATCAGCCCCGCACCGGCCTGATCCACCTCCCCAAGCCCAGGCGCCTCCAATGGCCAGCCAAACCCAAAGAGGCCTCTTCTCCGACCGGCCCGAGAACCCTAGGTGAGCGCCCGCATATTATCCCTCGCCCGGTGTATTTATTAGCTATCATGCGCCATTGCCCTTCTTGGATCGAGGCTGTAACATCCCAAAATTTCATTTTGGAATGTTATGATATATAGCTATGCATCATCATCATATTGTTTGAATGAATAGAATGGTTGAAGTGCTTCTTTTGAATTTCTGAAATGTCACTTTCATTTTTTCCCTTTTCTTGTTTCACCTATTTGAAAACCTCTGGAAAAGTTCAAAGAAAAGAGGGGAGTAACATGACACTCCACACCAGGGGCATCTTGGTGAAATATTTGAACAATAAAACCAGGGGGCTATTTGAAAAATTATTGCAAAAGGATTTAAAACCAAATAAGCATTTTCTGGAAAAATAATTTTTTAAAGTACTCAATATGACAGAGGAAAAATGTTCATTGAATAGCATTAATTCTCCTGATCATTTTGATATATATATTTCCTATATTTGGAAATGTTTTGAATGCTTTTAAAGGAGTTTTAGGGCTCTGGATATTAAAAAGGAAACATTTTAATTTGAAATGGGCCGGCCCACAGCAGTTAATTCCCGAAACCGCTCCGAGCCGACCGACCGACCCGCTGACGCTGCCCTTTCTCTCTCTAATGCCCCAGCCCCACCGTCCGATCCCGAAGACGCCGCGGTCGCCTTCCTCCTCGCGTCGACAGAACCACGTCGGCGATTCCTCCTCTCCGGATCTCCCTCCTCTTTCCTTCCCCGACCACCGCTCCGGCCCTATAAGTAGCCCCGACCCTCCGCTCCTCATTCCACCCCCGAGCCCCCACTCTACCTCACCCGAGCGCTGCACCACACCCTCCCTGGAGTTTGGATCCCCACCGAAGCTCCCGGAGCTCGTGCCCATCGCCTTTGTCGTCCCTACTCCTCTCCGAAACCACCAAAGTGCGTCGGAGCCCCGCCGCCGTTGTTTGAAGCCCTCGGACGCCGTCCCCAACCACCGGAGCGCCGCCCCCGATGACCTCGTCGCCTCGGCCTCGCCGGAGAAACCCCTCGCCGGTGACCCCTCTCTCTGTAAGCCACTGAAACCCTCCCTGTTCGTTCGATCGTAGATCAACGCGTCAGATTAGATCATTTTTAAAACCGAACCGGTACGTGCTAAGCTTCGGTCGCCCGCCCGCAAACGCCTGCACGGACACCCTCTCGGCCAACCACGACCCGCCATGTAGCCCCTGTCCGATGAGTTTTATTTTCCTTTTTTCTGATTCTATTTTAGAAAACAGAATGTTTTCTGTTTTTGTTTTTGTTATATCTTTTAAACTATTTAGTGTTTTTAGTTGATTCTTTTTTCATTAGTTCACAAATTTGATGTAGTTTATGTCTGTATGATTAGATTTCAAATTTAAGCTTTAAATTTTGAATCTAATCAAATTTGTTCAAAATTGCCAAAATCTACCTAACTATAGTTTAAAAATATATTTTTGAGTGAATCTTTTTGCCACTGTTTGGTATTAGTTAAACCTATCATTCTACATGATTTGAGTATTTTTTGAATAAATTTAGTTACTGTTTTTAATAAAAACACAATCTGTTTAGTTCTCAATGTAGTTTAGATTACCTAATTTTAATTTAATTTGAACCTGAATTAGTTTAACTTTTGGTAATAGTTTTCATGAGTTTCTGTTGTTTCAAATATTTAGGTAACATTACTTGCTAATATGATTGTTTAGATTTATACCATGTTGTTATAGGAATCTTTATATTTTTTTCATTAGGTATAGTTTTATAAAACAATTTAGTTTTACTTTCACAAACTAGTTAGATGATTAAGTTAGATTTATAATAAATAATTTTAGTAATTCTATTCTGTTAAGTAATATGATGATAATAATATTAGTGTTAATAATATTATTGTTCTGGTTTCCTATTCCAAAGTTATAGGAACACTCTAGTTATTTTCATTTTAGTAGTGTTTCTTTACACAAAAGTTTTAGTGAATTTAATTCTGTTTACTAAAATTGATTTTCTTTACTATTTCTTTCCTACTAGCTATTGCTCGGCTGTTTGTCTTAAAGTAGTAGTAGTAGTTTATTTTGATTTCTTTCTCTTGATTGATACTATTGAATGGTTTTAGTATCGTTTGTTTAACCTTGCTGAATTGTGTGAATTGTTTTGTATTTATGCTTATGGTGTGCTCTTGTTTGATTCGTTAGATCATCCGGAGTGCGAAGCCTGTTATCTAGAGTCACTTGATTACGAGGATCGTCAGCAAGGCAAGTCACTTTGATCATGTATACCTATGTTTTATTGCATTAGTTCTTCCATCACCCCAATTGCATGCAAAGTAGGTAAATTGGAAACTTGGTTACTAGTTGTAGTATCATGTGGTAGGTACCCCTCAACCCTTTGACACATTGGCCCTAGGAAACGTTGTTTTACATTTTGCTATGCTATTAGTAGATGGGGTTGGTTGTGTGATTCATGAGAGTTGTGAGTTAATAATTTCAAGACCTACATGATGATCAAGTCTTCAAGACTCCAAGTTTTCAACTTATCTCTGGGTGGATGATGGTTGAACGGCGCCCTGGAGAAACCAGTGGTTAGCCTAGATGATGCTGGAGATGTGCCAGTATTCATGCGAAAAGGTCCACCCAGGCACAAAGAGATGGATGGATGCTTCAAGACCCAAGGCTTACCTGCACAGCCACAAGTCATTATGGGCTCTGGCTTGGTTGGATATCGTGGTGACCCTGGATAGGTGGTGCTACGTGATGTAGAAGAACGGTAGGAAAGGATGGGCACCGACAGAGTCGCAAGGAAACCCTTTGGAAGACCATGTTTTGGTCATCCGTTTCTCAAACACCCTGAAGTGCGAGAAAACCAACGGAAGCGATCAAATCTTGTGGGGAACATGTGCAAAACTCTAAAGAGTACCCAAAACCTAATCGATTAGCCGTGTCCACGGTCATGGACAGTTTGAGCCAAAGGAACTGAAACTATCTGGAACTCTCAACACAATTAATCATATTGATGTGGGTTATTAATGTCAACTTGGGTATGAGAATTGGTTGGTGGAACCATCTCATTAATCAACCAACATTGTAGTAATTATGCCCTTGCCCTCTCTTGTTGTAGGAAAATTTTGGCTTTATGCAAAAACTTACTACCCCACCTGCCATATTTGCATATAGACTAGATGATTACTTTACCCCCTCTCTTGTGACTTTGCCGGCATATTCAATATGCTGACCTATACGGCTGCAACGTATCATGTTGCAGAGTACTTTTCCGACCAGGAGTGAGGGTACGCTCTACGCTCGGTGAGATGCCCTTGGAGTCAGATGGACTCATCTACCTTTGGAGCTTCCGCAAGTTTATGGTTTAGTTTATCTCATGAGTTGGCCTTCAGCCACTTTATTGTAATCATTATTGTAATAAAGGACTCGATATGAGATTTCGATTAATTTATGCTATGTGATTTCCCTTTGATATATACATTGATGTACTCTGTGTGTACCAGCATGATCTTGGGATGGTACAGAAACACCGGAGGTTCGACCTTTCAGGTCGGGTCGCTATAGAAATGGTATCAGAGCACACGCTGGCCATAGGACGTAACCTCTAAGATTTGAAAAGCCTTAGGATTTATTTCCCTTTTGTCTTTAAAATTCTTATACTCTCATCTACTCGTTTCTGACTTCCCTCCGATTATTTCAAAATTTATAGATGGCCACCTTCATCCCAGTTTTGATCACGGAGTTTTGCCAGCCTGACGCAACGATGTCATTTGGCAAGGAGCTGATGAGGATCGTCAGGGACGTGAGGATTGCTTTGCCGAGCATCACCGGGACTCCTATCATGTCTTTTCCACAAGACGGACGCTACAGGATCGACGTGCACATCCCCGGGAAGACCTTTGGGAATCGGAAGGAACCCATCAATTTCAAGTTTGTGGCACCCAGCTGGATACTTGGGAGAGACATGGCCATTCATCGTGCCCTTGGACGTATTCAGGAGGAATACAGAGGTGGAACCATTTCACCAGGACTCAGCGTGGTTTGTCGCAGGGATGCCAATGGAAATATCATAACCACTCCCACTGAAGACACCACCATCTCCTATATCCAGACCTTGGAGATACACGTCAGGACCTTGGAGCTTCGGGTACGTGCCGACACAAAGACGATCAAGAGGCTGATGAACCGTGAGATTGACCTCGAAGCTGACTTACGGGAAGCCGAGTACGAGCATGAGTGTGAGGTGAAGGATTTCTTAGAGAGGATCGACCAGCTGAACACTCGCATCGCAACTCTGGAGGAACAGATGGACATGGGTGAAAATCTTCATCCCGAAGGAGACATGGCTCCTTTGATCAGCAACAATGATGACTATGAGGAGAGCACCACCGGAGGAGACCACTTCACCATGTACTTTTGAGGACAACTTTAGTGATGCCCCCATGTATCTTCATTTTCGTCGTTAAAGCGTAGGTCGATGTTTAGTTTGAATGGAGATTTGTATGTCGATGTTTAAACTTGAGTTGAATAAATGAATGAGTGTTTTGTGTGATATGTTGTTGCATTGCATATGGGTAGTGAATTTCCCTTTTAGGTCATTGTTCTATTCTAATTCTCACCCCTCTGAAAACAGCAAGATGCCTTCGTGTCGTGAGCCCGACTTCACTTTCCCGCCAGAGCTCACCCAACTTCTTCAGCAGCAGAACGCCCTGATGCAGCTATTCATTCAGAATCAGACCAACAACCACAACTACCACCCTCCACCAGAAGGCGACAACCTCACTCGTTTTCTGAGACTGAATCCCCCAACCTTCTCCAGCAGCAGAGAGCCCATTGTGGCAGATGTTTGGCTCCACAAGATGGAGAGGGAACTCACCACCGCAGGATGCACTGAGGCTGAAAAAGTGCGTTTTGCCGCCCATCAACTGGAGGGCCCAGCAGCTTCATGGTGGGAGAACTACACCACCACATACCCCATTGCCGATGTGACTTGGGAGCAGTTCAAGCAAGCTTTCCGCACCGCACATGTCTCAGCTGGAGCCATGAACCTAAAGAAGCGTGAGTTTCGCAACTTACTCCAGGGAAACCGTTCCGTGGCCCAGTACGTGGACGACTTTAGCACGTTGGCTCGCTATGCACCAGGAGATGTGGCCGATGATGCAGCCAAGCAGGACAAGTTCTTGGAAGGACTCAATGATGAGTTGAGCGTGCAGCTGATGGTGGCTACTTTCAGCAACTACCAGGAGCTGGTAGACAAGGCCCTCATCTTGGAGGGGAAGCAACAGCAAATTGAGAACCGCAAGAGGAAGTATGCACATGGGAAGTCTACCTCTGGAGCTCATCAGAAGCCCCGCTACACCCCATACTCAGGAAATACCGTATCAGGGACCGGTAAGTATGGAGGACATACTCATCCAGTGCACAACCATGGAGGCCACCACCATGGAGGAAAAGGGAATAATCGTCCCAACAATGGCAGCTTCAAGAATGGAAGTGGGAATGGCAACCAACACCGTCCCACTCCAGCTCAGAAGGATCTGAACCATATCACATGTTTCAAGTGTCAAAAGACAGGGCAGTATGCCACTGAATGCCCTCAGAACAAGCAAGAGAATGGAAACGGCAACTCCGTAGCTAAGCAGCCAAATCCGTTTCCTCGTGCTCAGGTGAACCACCTCGATGTGGAAGAAGTCTATGATCAACCCGAGACTGTGGTTGGTAAGTTTTTATTGCATTCACATCCAGTTATGGTACTTTTTGATTCTGGTGCAACTCATTCGTTCATAGCAAGGGTAGTTGTGGAAAAGTATGGTTTACCCACCAGAACCCTTAGTCAGCCCATTAAGGTCAATTCCCCAGGAGGAATGATGATGGCAGGGATAAGATGCCACGCCCTGAAACTTCACATAGGAAACCATGTTTTTCCTACCGACCTCATCGTCTTAGAATCCCAGGGATTGGATGTAATCCTAGGTATGGATTGGATGACCAAGTATGAAGGAAACCTTGATTGCCCCAGCAAGTCTATTTCACTCACCACTCCGGAGAACAAGAGGATTAAGTATGTATCCCGATGCACCCAGATGAGTGCTCCATTAAATTCCCTCACAGGAGTTGTTCAGGAGGAAGTACCGGTTGTACGAGACTTTCCAGATGTATTTCCGAAGGAATTACCAGGCATGCCACCAGATAGGGAGATTGAGTTTCTGATAGAGCTACTACTAGGGACAGCCCCAATATCCAAGAGACCCTATCGGATGCCCGCAAATGATTTAGTGGAAATCAAGAAGCAGATTAAGGAGCTATTGGACAAGGGATATATTTGCCCAACTTCATCACCTTGGGGAGCCCAGTTCTTTTGGTGGAGAAGAAAGACAAAACCTTGAGGATGGTGATCGATTATCGAGCATTGAACGAGGTGACTATCAAGAATAAGTACCGTCTGCCGCTGATTAATGACCTGTTTGATTAGCTAGTAGGCGCCAGAGTATTCTCCAAGATCGATCTTCGATCAGGGTATCACCAACTGAAGATTCATGAACAGGATATACCCAAAACAACTTTCACCACCAGGTATGGCTTATACGAGTATACAGCCATGTCCTTTGGTTTGACTAATGCGCCTTCCTACTTCATGAATTTGATGAACAAAGTGTTTATGGAATATTTGGACAAGTTTGTCGTGGTGTTCATCGATGACATTTTGATATTCTCCAAGAGCGAGGAAGAACACAAGGAACACTTGCGTTTAGTTCTGGAGAAGCTTAGAGAGCATCAGTTGTATGCCAAGTTCAGTAAATGTGAATTCTGGCTGACGGAAGTCGGATTCCTTGGACATGTTATTTCCGGAGAAGGAATAGCAGTAGACCCAGCTAAGGTTGAAGCAGTCACTGAGTGGAAGTCACCCACCTCAGTTAAGGAGATCCGTAGTTTTCTCGGACTTGCCGGATATTACCGGAGATTCATTGAGAATTTCTCAAAGATGGCCAAGCCCATGACAGAGCTGTTGAAGAAAGAGTCTAAGTATATCTGGACTGAGGAATGTGAGGCCAGTTTCCAGGAGTTGAAGAAATGTTTGGTCACAGCCCCAGTGTTGATACTGCCAAACAATCGGAAGGACTTCCAGGTTTATTGTGACGCATCTCATCAAGGACTTGGAGGAGTACTCATGCAGGAGGGAAAAGTTGTAGCATATGCATCCAGACAGCTACGACCCCATGAGTTGAATTATGCCACCCATGATTTGGAACTAGCAGCCATAGTGCACGCACTCAAGACCTGGAGACATTTCCTTATCGGAAATAGTTGTGATGTGTACACTGATCATAAGAGCCTGAAGTATATCTTCACGCAGAAGGAGTTGAACCTCAGACAGGGGAGATGGTTAGAGTTAATCAAGGACTGTGACATGAGATTACATTACCATCCAGGAAAGGCAAATGTTATGGCAGATGCTTTGAGTCGGAAGAGTTATGTGAACACACTCGTAGCCGGAGGATTACCCCAGGAGTTAACCAAAGATCTCAGAGAGCTTCGGTTAGAGATAGTTCCGCAAGGATATGTTGCCACACTTGAGATTCAGTCCACCTTGACCAAAAGAATTCGAGAAGCCCAGAAATCAGACAATGAGATAACTGAGATAAAGCAGAGAATGAAGGAAGGCAAGGCTAAAGGCTTTCGTGAAGATGAACAGGGTACTCTATGGTTTGAGAACCGAATCTATGTGCCCCATGACCCAGAGCTCAGGAAGTTGATACTTCAAGAAGCCCACGATTCACCCTACTCGATACACCCAGGCAACACCAAGATGTACCTGGATTTGAGGGAAAGTTACTGGTGGACAAGTATGAAGAAAGATATTGCCGAACATGTTGCGGTATGTGATGTTTGTCAGCGAGTAAAGGCGGAACATCAGAAACCAGCAGGGTTACTCCAACCTTTGCCGATACCCGAGTGGAAATGGGATAAACTTGGTATGGACTTCATCACAGGACTACCTAGGACCCGTTCAGGATATGATTCCATTTGGGTAGTGGTCGATCGTTTGACCAAGGTGGCTCATTTCATTCCAGTGAAAACCACTTATACCAGTGCTAAGCTAGCCAAGATATATATGACCAGGATTGTATGTCTGCATGGAGTTCCGAGGAGTATCGTGTCAGATAGAGGAACACAATTTACCTCAAAGTTTTGGCATCAGCTACATGAAACTTTGGGTATAAGACTGGAGTTCAGTACAGCTTTTCATCCGCAGACCGATGGACAGACTGAGAGAGTCAACCAGATTCTGGAGGACATGTTGAGAGCCTGCGCGCTAGACTATGGGTCCAGTTGGGATGACAACTTACCTTGCGTAGAGTTCTCGTACAACAACAGTTATCAGACCAGTCTGAAGATGGCCCCTTTTGAAGCTTTATACGGAAGGAGGTGCAGAACACCATTGACGTGGGATGGTGTTGGAGACCGACAACTTTTTGGTCCTGATCTTATCAGAGATTCTGAAGATAAGGTCAAACTGATTCAAGACCGACTCAAGATAGCTCAATCCTGGCAGAAGAGCTATGCTGATAACAAACGCAAGGAGGTGACATATGAAGTAGGGGATCAAGCATATCTCCGTGTGTCCCCACTTTGAGGAATCAAGAGGTTTGGTGTTAAAGGAAAGTTAGCACCCAGATTCATAGGCCCCTACAAAATTTTGGAATATAGAGGCGAAGTTGCATACACGCTGGAATTGCCGGAAGGACTGTCCGGAGTTCATGATGTTTTCCATGTTTCCCAGTTGAAGAAATGCCATGCTGGCTGATATTCCTTTGAGAGACACAGTGCCCCTAGAGGCCATACAACTTGACAGTGACCTGACCTATGAGGAGAAGCCCGTCAGAATCCTCGAGACTGCCAATAGAGTTACTCGTAGTAAGATCATCAAGTTCTGCAAGGTTCTGTGGAGTCACCACACCGAGGAAGAAGCCACCTGGGAACGTGAAGAAGACCTTCGTAGAGACCACCCGCACCTATTTTCTAGCCAACCCGAATCTCGAGGGCGAGATTCATCTTAAGGTGGGTAGGTTTGTAACATCCCAAAATTTCATTTTGGAATGTTATGATATATAGCTATGCATCATCATCATATTGTTTGAATGAATAGAATGGTTGAAGTGCTTCTTTTGAATTTCTGAAATGTCACTTTCATTTTTTCCCTTTTCTTGTTTCACCTATTTGAAAACCTCTGGAAAAGTTCAAAGAAAAGAGGGGAGTAACATGACACTCCACACCAGGGGCATCTTGGTGAAATATTTGAACAATAAAACCAGGGGGCTATTTGAAAAATTATTGCAAAAGGATTTAAAACTATATAAGCATTTTCTAGAAAAATAATTTTTTTAAAGTATTCAATATGACAGAGGAGAAATGTTCATTGAATAACATTAATTCTCCTAATCATTTTGATATATATATTTCCTATATTTGGAAATGTTTTGAATGCTTTTAAAGGAGTTTTACTGCTCTGGATATTAAAAAGGAAACGTTTTAATTTGAAACGGGCCGGCCCACAACAGTTAATTCCCGAAACCGCTCCGAGCCGACCGACCAACGCGCTGACGCCGCCCTTTCTCTCTCTAACGCCCCGGCCCCGCCGTCCGATCCCGAAGACGCCACGGTCGCCTTCCTCCTCCCATCGACAGAACCTCGCTGGCGATTCCTCCTCTCCGGATCTCCCTCCTCTTTCCTTCCCCGGCCACCGCTCCGGCCCTATAAGTAGCCCCGACCCTCCGCTCCTCATTCCACCCCCGAGCCCCCACTCTACCTTGCCCGAGCGCTGCACCACACCCTCGTCGGAGTTTGGATCCCCACCGAAGCTCCCGGAGCTCGTGCCCGTCGCCTCTGTCGTCCCCACTCCTCTCCGAAACCATCAAAGTGTGCCGGAGCCCAACCACCGGAGCGCCGCCCCCGATGACCTTGTCGCCTTGGCCTCACCGGAGAACCCCCTCGCCGGCGACCCCGCTCTCTGTAAGCCACTGAAACCCTTCCTGTCCGTTCGATCGTAGATCAACGTGTCAGATTAGATCATTTTTAAAACCGAACCGATACGCGCTAAACTTCAGTCGCCCGCCCGCAAACGCCCACACGCACACCCTCTTGGCCAACCACGACCCGCCACGTAGCCCCTGTCCGATGAGTTTTATTTTCCTTTTTTCTGATTCTGTTTTAGAAAACAGAATGTTTTCTGTTTTTGTTTTTGTTATATCTTTTAAACTATTTAGTGTTTTTAGTTGATTCTTTTTGCATTAGTTCACAAATTTGATGTCGTTTATGTATGTATGCTTAGATTTGAAATTTAACCTTTAAATTTTGAATCTAATCAAATTTGTTCAAATTACTAAAATCTGCATAACTATAGTTTAAAAAGATATTTTTGAGTGAATCTTTTTGCCACTGTTTAGTATTAGTTAAACCTATCATTCTACATGGTTTGAGTATTTTTTGAATAAATTTAGTTACTGTTTTTAACAAAAACAGAATCTGTTTATTTCTTAATGTAGTTTAGATTACCTAATTTTAATTTAATTTGAACCTGAATTAGTTTAACTTTTGCTAATAGTTTTCATGAGTTTCTGTTGTTTCAAATATTTAGGTAACATTACTTGCTAATATGATTGTTTAGTTTTATACCATGTTGTTATAGGAATCTTTATATTTTTTTCATTAGGTATAGTTTTATATAACAATTTAGTTTTACTTTCACAAACTAGTTAGATGATTAAGTTAGATTGCTAATAAATAATTTTAGTAATTCTATTCTGTTAAGTAATATGATGATAATAATATTAGTATTAATAATATTATTGTTCTGGTTTCCTATTGCAAGGTTATAGGAACACTCTAGTTATTTTCATTTTAGTAGTGTTTCTTTACACAAAAGTTGTAGTGAATTTAATTCTGTTTACTAAAATTGATTTTCTTTACTATTTCTTTCCTACTAGCTATTGCTTGGCTGTT
The DNA here is from genome assembly GCA_022496015.1 of Hordeum marinum. Taxonomy (NCBI): domain Eukaryota; kingdom Viridiplantae; phylum Streptophyta; class Magnoliopsida; order Poales; family Poaceae; genus Hordeum; species Hordeum marinum. Next base: position 158,190,619 of record CM039672.1, on the reverse strand, counting down.
TGTCTTAAAGTAGTAGTAGTAGACGGGGTTGGTTGTGTGATTCATGAGAGTTGTGAGTTAAGAATTTCAAGACCTACAAGATGATCAAGTCTTCAAGACTCCAAGTTTTCAACTTACCTCTGGGTGGATGATGGTTGAATGGCGCCCTGGAGAAACCAATGGTTAGCCTAGATGATGCTAGTATTCATGCGGAAAGGTCCACCCAGGCACAAAGAGATGGATGGATGCTTCAAAACCCAAGGCTTACCTGCATAGCCACAAGTCATTATGGGCTTTGGATTGGTTGGAGATCGTGGTGACCCTAGACAGGCGGTGCTACGAGATGTAGAAGAACGGTAGGAAAGGATGGGCACCGACAGAGTCGCAGGGAAACCCTTTGGAAGACCATGTTTTGGTCATCCGTTTCTCAAACACCCTGAAGTGTGAGAAATCCAACGGAGGCGATCAAATCTTGTGGGGAACGTGTGCAAAACTCTGCAGAGTACCCAAAACCTAATCAATTAGCCCTGTCCACGGTCATGGATAGTTTGAGCCAAAGGAACTGAAACTATCTGGAACTCTCAACACAATTAATCATATTGATGTGGGTTATTAATGTCAACTTGGGTATGAGAATTGGTTGGTGGAACCATCTCATTAATCAACCAACATTGTAGTAATTATGCCCTTGCCCTCTCTTGTTGTAGGAAAAATTTGGCTTTATGCAAAAACTTACTACCCCACCTGCCATATTTGCATATAGACTAGATGATTACTTTACCCCCTCTCTTGTGACTTTGCCGGCATATTCAATATGCTGACCTATACGGCTGCAACGTATCATGTTGCAGAGTACTTTTCCGACCAGGAGTGAGGATACTCTCTATGCTCGGCAAGATGCCCTTGGAGTCAGATGGACTCATCTACCTTTGGAGCTTCCGCAAGTTTATGGTTTAGTTTATCTCATGAGTTGGCCTTCAACCACTTTATTGTAATCATTATTGTAATAAAGGACTCGATATGAGATTTCGATTAATTTATGTTGTGTGATTTCCCTTTGATATATACATTGATGTACCGTGTGTGTACCAGCATGATCTTGGGATGGTACAGAAACACCGGAGATTCGACCTTTCAGGTCGGGTCGCTACAGAGGCCCATATTATGTTTTGCTATTCCTCGCTCAGGCATGTGTATAGCTATGTTGCGCCCAGTGTTTTGCTCAGAATCGGCCCGTGTATTTTTTTTAGGGTTGTGCGAATTTATCTATTAACCACATAATTTCAGATTTACACAAAACCCCGTAACTTCATGCATCAATAAGTTTTCAACCCTGCATCGAATGAAAATAATATATATATATATGAAAAGTGCTTAGAATTTTGTGTAGATTCACAATATCCAACTCTCACATATGATTAAAATGTTTAACTTGTTGTTTTCATGCAGTTTGCATAAATGCCATGTAAAATGAATTGTTTAATAACTTTTTAACCGTATCTCTGATGCAGATGGTTTATATGTTGCTTCCGGCCTCATTTAATATGTCTAGACGTTGTATTTGTTCTTGCTTCACCTCTTGACATGTTTAACAACATTTAATATTGTTGGATACCTAAACGAGAGTGAACTAAATATTTGAATGTGGAGTTTCGTCAATATGCAACTCGTTGCATATTGAGCTTCACTTAATGTGTAGTAATTGATTGTTGTGATTTGCCTTGTCTTGCATTTTAAACTGGACATGCATCATGTTTGTTTAAGCATCATCTCATGCATATGTTGTGGTGTTTATCATCTGTTGATTTTTTTTTTGGATTGTTTCTCTCGATAGATTTCTGAAAGCGTTCGAGTGTGAGGATTCGTTCGACTACGTTGGCCCGTCTTCTTCACGGAGTCGTTCTTCTTCCAAGCGGGATCTCAGGCAAGATGACAAATTTCCCTGGATACCACTACTATCATTGCTATGCTAGTTGTCTCGCTTCCATCATTATGTCTCGCTACCTACCACTTGTTTGTCAAGCCTCCCAACATTGCCATGATAAGCCTCTAACCCCTTCATATCCCAGCAAACCTTTGTTTGGCTATGTTACCGCTTGCTCATCCCTTCTTATAGTGTTTCTAGCTACAAGTGCCATTGCTTCCATGTGTCAACATGAACATTCTTTGTTATCACAATATTATTGCTATTTAATTTAACCCACATATATACTTGGTAAAGGGTGGAAGGCTTGGCCTTTTGCTCGGTGTTTTGTTCCACTCTTGCCGCCCTAGTTACTTGTGAACTGGTGTTATGTTCCATAATTAAGCGCTCCTAACATGCTCGGGGTTGTTATGGGGACCCCCTTGGTTTTTGTTTTAGGATAAAACATGTCTGGCAAGGCCTAACAGTGGTAGTACATTTGCCCAACACAATAATTTTGAACACCATTTCTAAAGCATAGGGAATCCTGAACCCGATGAATAATTTAACATAATACAGGGGGGCCAGTGCTGGTCCAAAACTAGAGCACCATGCGGGGCCAACCCAGGGAAACTCGGGTGATCTCTATCAGGCCACCGTACGCTTCGCTTATCCGTCATGTCCTGAGAATGAGATACGCGGCTCCTATCGGTTTTGTCAACACGTCGGGCGGTCTTGCTGGACTTGTTTTAACTTTCTCAAACGTCTTGCACATGGGATTTCGATGACACTTCAGGCTATCTCGAAGTTGAGATTTTCTGTCGGGATTCTGCAAATACTACGAGTGATTCTGCGGTTGAGGAATTCCAACGCGGCGTGTGGTTAATTTGTGATGGATGAGTTGGAGCACCCCTGTAGGGTTAAATCTTTCGAAACGCCGTGCCCACGGTTATGTGACAACTTGGAAACTTTGTTTAACACCAGGTCATAGTAAACTTGAAGTAAACTCAACTAGAATAAACCAACTGTGTGCGTAACCATGATTGTCTCTTCTTGTGAGTTCTTATCCAAAAGAGAACATGGAGGGATTATGTTTGACATAAGTAGGTGTTGAGGATCAGTTAGTGATCATTACTAGTTCACGTCCGTTATGTGTAAACCGCCATAGTTTACTTTCCGTACTCGAAAGTTAGCCACTCAAATAAATGCTTAGTTGCTTGCTGCAGCCTCACCACTTAACCATACCTCACCCATTAATCTCTACTAGTCTTGATACCCATGGAAATGAGATTGTTGAGTCCCTGTGGCTCACAGATTACTACAACAACAGGTGTAGGTACAGGTAATGCGATGATTTTACGTGAGCGCAATGCTTGTTTTGATTTGAAGTTCTTCTTCTTCTTCAATCTAGGATGGGTTCTAGGCGGCGGCCTGGGATAGGAAGGATGGATGTCATTTTATCGTTTGATTCCGTCCGTAGTCAGACCCTGCTCTTCTGTATGATGTTTGAATGTGTTGTTGTATTGATGTGATCTTGATGTAGCTTGTGGCGAGTGTAAGCTAATTCCATATACTCATCTCTTCTATACATGTACTTGTAATAATATCCATTCTTGCGAAACAACTAGATGCGCTTCTATCCCTATCGAGGCCCTCGCACCAAAATAAGGATATGATCGCATCTTGGGCGTTACAAGTTGGTATCAGAGCCTGTACTGACCTAGGAGCCCACTTGATTGATCGAACTTGGCCAAGTCGAGTCTAGTAAACAAATATTTTGAGTCTATTAATATATAGGAGAGTAGGATTCTTTTATTCCTCCTCTATACTCTGGTGAGGCATTACGACTTAGGAATTTTAATTCTACTCCTCTTCTCGCTCAAAAATATTTTTAGGATCACGCAGATATTTTGGAATCTATATGATGTCGATGTGACGGAGTTCTATACTTGGTGCCTGTAGTTATCGAGGAGTAGACCTCAGAGGGATTTGTGCACATCGTTATCATTCAGTTTCCTTAGTATCTCAGGATAGAGGATGTTCGAAATTACTTCAATACTTTTTGTGGCGAGATAAGGTTGTAGTCACCCAATACTGGGGAGGCGTCCGGGGTACTGCCATGTTTGGTATCGTTGTGTTTTCGAGGGTCCGAGATGGATGGAGTTCCGAAGCCTCTGGTTATGTGTTAACAGATGGATATAGTTGGAGTGTAGGGCTTGTTAGTTGTGTGAGATATTTTGTCTCCCTATATCCCCAACACCCGATTGCATAACCAGCAGATTTCGGAAGTTCTTAGGTGGGAATTCAAGTAGGTACCTAGGATTATCCTTCCAACATGTGCATAATGGGTATGGATTTGTTCTGGCTTGTTTCGTAAGCGTCATCCTTTGTTTTGTTTTGTATATGGAAATTCAAGTTGCTTGGACTGGAGTTGTCTTGAAATTCTTTCAACCCGTGCGCTCCTCTCCAAGATATTCAATCATCTCCAATATTTGCAAGATCAATCCTCATGTTTCTTTTCGAAGTTCTTTTCATCTGTCCTAAGTTGTCTTTGTTTTCCCCACCCTCCCGCCCTTTTTCTTCAATGATTAGATTCTCATTCAACTGCATTTTCTATTCATGTGATGCTTCTGATATCTTTTCTTTCGTATTGTCTGCAGTGTTTCAGTGTGAAGCTGCTCAGGAGCTTCAAGTTCATCATTCTTTGTTCTTGTTTTCTTCCCCGATGGATTCAATTCAAGCTCTCGGTGTTCATCATATCCTTTTCATTCTCTAAATGCTTTATCATGTTGGAATTCTTTATCAAGCCTCTCTTGGTTTTCATATATCCCTGTTCTATCTGAAGTGCTGAAGATAACTTAGAAGATTCATGTTCTCATTGAATCCTTTCAAAATATTTCGAGGTTCTCACCTCATCAAGTTTTCATTGTACCGGTTTTGTATCTCTTCAAGCAATCGTTTCAATGGTGGTTTATTTTCAGTGGGCCCATAACCCACATGTTTTTCCCCAGGATCTTACCTGGCTCTTCTAATCTTTCAAGGATATCCTCAAGTTCTTTTCAATATGATGTAAGAACGATTTTCTTTAGTCGTATTCCTTCTCCAGGATCGTTTCTAAATCATTTTTCTTCATTGGCTCAACCTTTTGCTCATTCTTATTCTGGAGTGGCTCGGTATTCATGGTCTTGCTTCTCATCATTATTCTCAGTATTGAAGACCGAAGGAGAGTTTCTCTTAATCTTGGTCCATTCTCTTGAAGATTTATCATCTCATCTTGATGCTTTCCTCTCAAATTGTTTCCATTCATGAGAAATTTCTCCCATATCTATCCATTGCATTCAGAGTTTTTTTTCATTTCTCACTCCTCCCGAAGGCCATCATTTCAAAAGATTTTTTTTCGTTCTCGGCTTTCAGCTTTCGTTCTCAAATTCTTCTCAATTGTTGTCTCTTTGTTCGCATCTCCATTATTCTGGTGCTTTGTTCAAGATTTCTCTAGGCGGATCATGATCTCTTTGTTTTCATGTATCTCCATTCATTCGTAGTATCTTCATCTACTTCAAATTCCTACCGGTGTATTGTTCAAGAGTTCTTCAATTTCATGGCATTTTCTCTTCAATCTTTCAAGAATAATAAGTTGTGTGCTAAATTTGTTGCTTGTCATCAATTTAACTTGATGAAGGATAAGAATAACATAATTCTTATTCTAGTTTCATCAAGGTGATTTCAATCCTTCTCCCGGAATGTTCATGGCATCAATTTCTTGGTTATAAGTTGTTCATCTTTTCTTTTAGGAGTTCCCTATTTTTCTCAAGCATCTCTTAGCGAAGCTTCATCTAAATCTTTGCAACATCATAATCTATTCTTTTCAACCACATTGTTTTGATTGTCCTTTCATCCCGGTGTTTGCCAAGAGGTCCTTCATGGTGGGTTGTTAAGGATGTAATTCTTCTCGAAGTGTTCTGCAAGATTCTTGTTGGAGGTGTTCAAGTGTTATTTTCTTGCATTTCAAAGTTCAATTCCTTTTCCATTGTATTTTGAGAAGGTGTTATGAAATTCTTGATTATGAGGAGTCTCGAAGGATAGTTGTCAAGAATGAGTTAAGTAAACCCATTATGTCTTCTCGGAGTTATCTTGGGTTGAATTTAACCTAAAGCATTTCCCAAGGATTGTTGTTTTCATGGTGTCATATATGATCCAAGTTTTCTCGTCCTCTTCTTGGTGAAAGAAGTTTTTCATCTCTTTCGCTTCCAAGCAATCCTTGTTTTGTCAATGGATGGTTATCACCTCATAATTTTGAAATGTTATCCATAAGTCCACAACAATCTTATTCTTTTCGTATTAAGTTTTCGACAACTACGTTCAACCTATGCTTTTCAAATTCATTGTGTTGGAAGTTGTCATTCTCTCCTCCAATCTATAGTTCCGGAGGCCTTGTGTTGTTGCTCTCTTCGACTCATCATCTCGCATGTCAACATCTTGTTTTTCCCTTGCTTATCCATTTAAAGCGGAGTGTTGTGCCCTCTTTTAAAGTTCTCTCCATCTTATCAAGTTTTGCCTCTCTTTCCTACCGAGGTGCTGCCAAAATTTCTTGTGAATTCTTGCTTGTTCCTCATGTCATTCGTCATCTTGTTGAAACCTTCAATGATCATTAGTTTCACTCGTTTGTTAGAGAAGCAACTAAGTTACCTCTTGCTCTTTCTCTTCCCCTTCTCATTCTTAGATCTCGGGATAAGATCCTCGTGTAATGGAGGAGAGTTGTAACAGTCCGGGACCGACGCCCCAGAAGATTCCCCTTTTATTCCATTCTCGTCTTGTGTTTCGTTTGGTTGTTGCATTCATCATCGCCTCATTCGCATCATCTACATAGTATCGGCATTTTGTCAACATGAGTTTTCAAATTTGCATCCGTTTGTAGTTGTCGGTTCTCTCTGTTCATGCCGTCGACCATTTTGTGACCAACCACACTTGCACGTGCCCACGACATTGATAAAATATTGTTTTTAAATGTGTGTATGAAATATTCTCAGATTGGGCTGAAAGTTGGCATGCGGTCTTGTTATATTGTAGGTAGACCGCCTGCCAAATTTCGTCACAATCAGAGTCCGTTTGATACCCGAACAATCACCATAGCAGCGCAGTCATCGATTTATTCGTGGGACGTTTTCACTGTTTTCAAACAACGTGTCACGGGCCGCAACCTCCCTCTCATCCCCACCTAGCCCAACTACACATCCCACTAGCCCAACCTAGCCCCTCCCACCATTCGTGGTCATCAGATCGCGCTCGGACGGACGAGGTCCAACCCCCGCTAGTGGCATTCCCTATATAACCACCCCATGGAAAGAGCCCCCTCACCTCTAGGGTTTCCCCCAGGTAAAATTTTATCCACCCCCTCAAAAACCCCACTTTCTATCCCCACATTCGCCAATCCCAAAATCCACTCCTTCCCATCATTTTCACCTCTTAGATTCGAAATTAGGGGTCCAATTCATCCAAATCCCCATCTACCGGAAATGTCCGTGGTCAAATCGGACACATCCGGCGACCGCAGCATCCCTGCGCGGCGTCCATCGTCCGCAGCCTGCGCCCGTAGCCACTCGAGGGGAGGAGCCCCTCGATCCAACGCCGTCGGCCATCAGAGCGCCGCCGCCGGCGAGCGCCAGGCCGACCCCCCCGGACATCCTCCTCCCTTCCTCTTCTCCCGGTCTCTTCCTTCCTCCCCTGCTCTTCCTATCATCTCTCCCTCTCGTTCTTGCTGCTACAGGGACCCAAGGGAGCCCACCGGACCTCAAGCCGTTGTCGGGTTAGGTCGCGAATGACTGGATCCGGGCACCCCGCCCTAGATCCGGCGTCCCCGTCCCAAGCTCGCCGCGCCATCGCCCCATGGCCTCATCCTGGAGCACGAGAGAACAAAGGAGCTCCTCGCTTGATCCCCTCCACCCCGTTGACCGTCGCTAGCGCCAGGTGGGCCAGGCCCAGATCAACCCCCGCCGGCCTGCTCCACCTCCCCAAGCCCAGGCGCATCCAAGGCCTCGCCAAGCCCAGACAGGCCTCTTCGCCGACCGGCCCAAGAGCCCTAGGTGAGCGCCCGCATATTATCCCTCACCCGGTGCATTTATTGGCTATCATGCGCCATTGCCCTTGTTGGACGGATGCCCATATAATGTTTTGCTATTCCGCGCTCAGGCATGTGTATAGCTATGTTGCGCCGAGTGTTCTGCCCAGAATCGGGCCGTGTATTTTTTAGGGTTCTGTGAATTTATCTATTAACCACATAATTTCAGATTTACAAAAAAAACCTAACTTCATGCATTAATAAGTTTTCAACCTTGCATCGGATGAAAATAATATATATACGAAAAGTGCTTAGGATTTCATGTAGTTTCATAATATCCAACTCTCACATATCATTAAAATGTTTAACTTGTTGTTTTCATGCAATTTGCGTAAATGCCATGTAAAATGAATTGTTTAATAACTTCTAAACCGTAGCTCCGATGTAGATGTTTTATATATGTAACTTGACTAGAAAAATGTGTAAAATCTCATGGTGACATTTATTTTTATGTTTAACAACTCTAAAATATGCTTAGGAAAGATCTGGACCAAATCACAAATTGCATATGAGGTCGTTTCGGAGAGGTTAAATGTTGCTTTCGGCCTCATTTAATATGTCTAGATGTTGTAGTTGTTCTTGCTTCATCTCTTGCCATGTTTAACAACATTTAATATTGTCGGGTACCTAAATGAGAGTGAACTAACTATTTGAATGTGGAGTTTCATCAATATGTAACTCGTTGGATATTGAGCTTCACTTAATCTGTAGTAATTGATTGTTGTGACTTGCCTTGTCTTGCATATTAAACTGGACATGCATCATATTTGTTTGCGCATCATGTCATGCATATGTTGTGTTGTTTATCATGTGTTGATTGTTGTTTTTGGATTGTTTCTCTCGATAGAGTTCCAAAAGCGCTCGGAGTGTGAGGATTCGTTCGACTACGTTGGCTCGTCTTCTTCACGGACTCGTTCTTCTTTCAAGCGAGATCTCTGGCAAGATGACACATTTCCCTAGATACCACTACTATCATTTCTATGCTAGTTGTCTCGCTTCCATCAGTATGTCTCTCTACCTACCACTTGTTTGTCAAGCCTCCCAACATTGCCATGATAAGCCACTAAGCCCTTCACATCCCAGCAAATCTTTGTTTGGCTATGTTACTGTCATGGGGAACGAACACATATGGGATCGGAGGGACCCCTTTAGGTTGGGCCGGGGGTGGGAGGCTCGCACAAAGAGCAGGTCTGATGAACAACACGTGGGGATTTTACCCAGGTTCGGGTCGCAAGGATGTGTAAAACCCTACTCCTACTTGGTTGCATTGAGAGTGTTACTAGGGTTCTAGCTATAGGAGCGCTGTGAGCAACTACCACGCATGTGAGCTAGAAGGTCCCAAGTTAGAAAGCCTAAAGACTAAAAGAACAAAAATCCTCTGTCGTATCTCCCTGGGCCTCCTTTTATACTCTGAAGGGGATCCCAACCTTGGCGTACAGTGCGTACACGGGGTGTACAGAGCTATAGTGCTATCACACCTAACACTGACGAAGTAGGACAGGTGCATTTAATGCACCGTTAGGCATATTTGTTTGTCTGCAGGACGGGACAGGAGCCCGTCCCATCAGCACCGCTTAGCCCCCCTCCAGCATTGACGTCGCAACACGTGTCCAGGCGGAACGACACCTGGCCCATGCGCTGATGGGGCCTTGCCGGGGCTTCGCCTTGCAGGGGCTTTGATAGCCATCCCAGCAAGATCTTGCCAGGGGTCTTGATTCTTCTGTGCTTGTATCTGGTAGTTCCCTGCTAGGCCTCGTTGCCAGGATGGCTACTACTGCCCGTGCACGAGTAAGGGGCACTAGAAAGCCCAAAACTCTAGTGCACCGACAGGAGCCCCCGAGCCTGGGCCACACACAATGCGAGGCATTGTTGGACCAGGCCCAAACATTGCACAAGCATGCGTGGGAGGATCTTGCGGTTGTGATCCTTGCACTTACTACGCCTCCCCACAATGCCCATTGAATGCGGGATGTGGGATACGTGCATAGCGCGGTCGTCAAATTTTCAATTACTGCGTTAGGTCGTTTCCGCCATGCGCGTCGCATGCATAACGGGGAGCCATCAACGGGCACCTTTGACTTACAGTCCCTCGGAAAGGCAGTAACTGCAGCATCATGGATTGGAGCAATGAGGCGGTTGCTGTTCACCCCATGATCGAGGGCGCCGCTATTGTAGAAGGTGGGCGGCGACCCTTGGAGCGAGGGAGAGCCAGCCCCCGCGCTTCCCCCTATAAATTAAGGGATAGTGAGGGCGTTGCTCATCCATCCTTCCTCCTTCCTCTGAGCGTGAACCGTCACAGCTTTCCCTTCCACATTTTCCCAATCTTCGAGCGGCACTCGCCGTTAGCCATGAATAGGGGGTGAGGGCGGCCATCGTCCTCCCCTCCAAGGAGGAGCTCTCGTCGGGATCATGCCACCGCTTCACCCACAAAGGCGGAGGGCGGTTCGAGCGTGCTCGATGGAAGAGGCGCGAGGGGTTGTGGCCGTCGTGGAGGCCGAGGTCGGGGTAGGCGGAGCGCTGCTCCACCCCCTTTTCCGATGCCAAGCCTTTCCCTTGAGGAGACCCACGTTAAGGAGACGGCGCTAGATTTGTTCCTCGAGATGGCCGAGTCATCTGTGCCTCTAGAGTCATATGTGCCTCCCTCGCCTCTTCGCCAGGGCGATGGAGGCCGACGAGCCACCCGTCCTGTGGTTACGGGTACATGGTTGTTGTAACGGTGCGACGCGGGTAGACGTCGAGTACCCAACAAATCACGTCATGTTTCTCAGGCACGGCTAGAAGACCTTTGCCCGTGCCCACAACCTCCAGGTGGGGCATGTCCTTCACTTTAAAATGACGAAGGCCAATCTACTCTCCGTCAAGATTTATGGGCGCTCTGGCGTCCGCCTCAGCTACTGCGAAGAGAGCTCGAGCAGCACTAAAAGCTTGTCCTCGGGCGAGAGTGATGAGGAGGATAGCGGCGAAGATGACGATGATGAGTCTGGTCTTCGGGCGGTCAAGTTGGAGACTGACGACTCGAGCTCGGACTGACCGCCGGCCGCACCATCACCGCCAGCCTCATGCCTCTCCCCCTCCGGGCAGGACGACCTTGCCGGGGGGCCTTTGTCCCGGGCGCTGCCTCATCTTCCAGCTGGGTCTTCCGGCAGGGCCGCGGATTTTGGCTTTTGGGGTCCATCCCCCTTTTCGCCCGTGCTGGCCCTCTCCCCCGCGCAATGCTTGTCCAGGAGGGGCCAGGTTCTTGCCTACCCATCTGGGAGCCCTGCCACCTCCGCGCAGTGCTGGTCCAGAGGGGTCAGGCTGGGCTTCTGCCGGGAGCCTCTCACAATATTTTTATTCTTGTAACCCGCCTCCCCTTTCCATATTTTTCTTCATGTAATCTCCCCTAGGGGAGAAAGTCAAATAAAGATGTACTTAGGAAAAAGAGACATCTGATGTAACTTTCACCCTATTTTGAATAATTGTATGTTATCTTCCTTGTTAGACTGTTTCTTTGCATGGAACTTTCCCTACGCCCTCTCAAAAGAAATCTTGTCGGCATGTGTAGCCCTACCACGAGCGCTTTGAGGAACGTGTCCTTAGCAGCCTGTTGGCGGTGCCACTACCGATAAGATACCCTGGCGTCCTTGGCGCAACCATTCAAGGTGTTGGTCACGCTCGAAACAGAATAAGGGCGCGAGCGCTGTCACTTGAGTCATTGAGCGGACTCGAAATGAAACAAGGAGCGCGGGCGTGGCCACTTAAGCTATTGAGCGGTCCTGAAACATAGTGAGGGCATAGCCAATCGTAGCAAGGTTCCCGTGCATGCATGTTTTCCATATTGAGGTCGAAATCGTCCAAGGAAAATAATTCCACAGTAAAAATTGACATGGGGTTTTGCAACTTATCCTTTCGTTGTCGTACTCCTTCCGGCAAGTTTTTTTTGGGACGTCTCTCATAGGTATCCATACCACCATTCCCCCCCGCAAAACTGCACACAAGGTAGCCTTCTGTCCTTTCAGAAAAACAAAGAAGAGAATATATGGATGTGGAACCTAGGCAGTCTATTAGTTCTTGCCGAGAGTAAGTGTAATGCAATATCTCAGACAAACATGCACATAAGTAAACATGAGAATCAATCAAGATTTGCAGAACACTTATCTTTATTCAACTACGCACAGGGTCTGAGCCTGGCTTTGTACCAAGGATTACATGCTTCAGCAGCAGGACTTGTACAAAAGGTGGTTGCCTAGGGGCCCGGCAACCGTGCCTCATAGGTAGAACTTGCGAAGATGTTCGATATTCCAGGAGTTTCTCACTGGGATGCCATCTTCGGTCTCCAGGTGGACTGCGTCAGGCCTGGTGACTCATGCTACCCGATAAGGGCCTTCCCACTTTGGTGTCAACTTGCTGGAATTCTTGGCGGACTAAACTCGCCGAAGAACAAGGTCGCCTTCCTAAAGACTTATGGAATTAACTTTGTGGCTATGATAGCGGCGCAAAGCTTGTTGGTAGCGTGCAGCTCTCACAGCAGCCTAAAGATGGCCTTCCTCAAGGAGCATCACATCATCTTGCTGTTGGAAATATGCCCTAGAGGCAATAATAAATTAGTTATTATCATATTTCCTTGTTCATGATAATCATTTATTATCCATGCTATAATTGTATTGATCGGAGACTTAGATGCATGTGTGGATACATAGACAAAACCATGTCCCTAGTATGCCTCTAATAGACTAGCTCGTTGATCAAAAGATGGTTAAGGTTTCCTATCCATGGACATGAGATGTCATTTGATAACGGGGTCACATCATTAGGAGAATGATGTGATGGACAAGACCCAAACTTCAAACTTAGCATATGATCGTGTCAGTTTATTGCTACTGTTTTCCGCATGTCAAGTATGTGTTCCTATGACCATGAGATCATGCAACTCACAGATATCGGAGGAGTGCCTTGTGTGTATCAAACGTCGCAATGTAACTGGGTGACTATAAAGGTGCTCTACAGGTATCTCCGATGGTGTCTGTTGAGTTGGCATGGATCGAGACTCGGATTTGTTACTCCGTGTGACGGAGAGGTATCTCGGGGCCCACTCGGTAATGCAACATCACAATAAGCCTTGCAAGCAATGTGACTAATTGTTAGTTGCGGGATCTTGTATGACGGAACGAGTAAAGAGACTTGCCGGTAACGAGGTTGAACTAGGTATGGAGATACCGACGATCAAATCTCGGGCAAGTAACATACCGAAGAACAAAGGGAACGTTATACGGGATTAACTGAATCCTTGACATAGAGGTTCGACCGATAAAGATCTTCGTAGAATATGTAGGAACCAATGTGGACGTCCAGGTCCCTCCATTGGTTATTGACCGTAGAGGTGTCTCGGTCATGTCTACATAGTTCTCGAACCCGCAGGGTCTGCACACTTAAGGTTCGGTGACGTTTCGGTAGTGTAGAGTTATGTATGGTGGTGACCGAAGTTTGTTCGGAGTCTCGGATGAGATCCTGGACGTCACGAGGAGCTCCGAAATGGTCTGGAGGTAAAGATTCATATATAGGAATCCCCAGTTTGGTTTCCGGAAAAGTTTCGGGCTCATTGGTAGTGTACCGGGAGTGCCGATAGTGTACCGGGAGTGCCGGTAGTGTACCGGGAGGCCTCCGGGAGGGGTATTTCGACCCCAAGAGGTCCATGGGCTGTGGGAGAATAATAACCATCCCTTAGTGGGCTGGGAAAACAACCACAAAGGCCCATGGCGCAGGAGAGAAAGTCCTAAAGCAAAAAGTAGAAAATCAGCCAATAGGAGGCAATCCTACTCCTACTAGGATTGGAGGTGAAGTAGGATTGCTTCCCACCTCCTATTTCGGCCGACCCAAAGGCCTTGTCTGCCTCTCCTCTCCTCTCCTCCTATATATACTAGTGTATTGGGTGGTTTTGGACAGAATTTCCGACCACGTGCTACCCGTTACACCGGTGCATAGTTTCTCCTCTAGATCGGTTTTCTGCAGCGCTTAGGCGAAGCCCTGCCGGAATTGCTCCACCACCATCACCAGAGCACCGTCACGCTGCCGGTGAACTCTCTCTCCTCTCCACCTCCTCTCGCTAGATCGAGACGGTGGAGATCGTCATCAAGCTGCACGTGTGCTGAACGCGGAGGTGCCGTCCATTCGGCGCTAGATCGGAAGGACCGTGATCGAGATCGCGAGACGGTTCGTGATGTGATCACGGAACGGATCGTGATGAGTTCACGGGAAAGATCGTGATCAAGATCGTGAGACGGATCATGATGAGTTCGCGGGATGGATCATGATGTGTTCGCGGGACGGTTCGTGATTGGATCGCGGGACGCTCGGCGATTTGGATCGCGAAGAAGTTCGACTACACCAACCGCATTTCTTAACGCTTCCCTCTTAGTGATCTACAAGGGTACGTAGATCCACTCTCCCTCTCGTAGATGCTCATCACCATGGATAGGTTTGCGTGTGCGTAGGAAATTTTTTGTTTCCCATGCGACGTTCCCCAACAGTGGCATCATGAGCTAGGTTGATGGTTCGATGAGATCTCGAGTAGAACACAAAAGGTTTGTGGGCGTTGATGCTTAGATTGCTTCCTCCCTTGGTCGGATTTTGGTTCAGCGGGATTGTGAGATGAAGCGGCCCGGACCAACATTACTCGTACGCTTACGAGAGACCGGTTCCCTCGACGCAACTTGTTGCTTAGATGGCTTGCGGGTGACAGTTTCTCTCACTTTAGTTGGATCGGATCCGACAAAGGCGGTCCTTGAGAAGGTTGAAAAGCAATCTATGTATCACCATTGTGGTTTATGCTTAGGTGAGAATTGTTCTTGCTAGATACCCGTAGCAGCCACGTAAAACATGCAACAACAATTAGAGGACGTCTAACTTGTTTTTGCAGGGTATGTTGTGATGTGATATGGCCAATTACATGATGAGATATATGTGATGTATGAGATGATCATGTGATGTATAGAATTTCACGACTTGCATGTCGTGGAGTACGGCAACCGGCAGGAGCCATAGGGTTGTCTTTAATTATTCTATGACCTGCGTGTCAATCATTAAGCGCTATGTAATGCTTTACTTTATCGCTAAGCGGTAGCAATAGAAGTAGAAGCAGGGCTGGCGCCACAACCCCAATGGCAACACATTGATGGAGATCAAGATGATGGAGATCATGGTGTTGTGCCGGTGATGATGGAGATCATTCCGGTGTTTTGAAGATGGAGATCTTAAACACAAGTTCATGGCCATATCATGTCACTTATGAATTGCATGAGATGTTAATCCTTTTATGCACCTTGTTTTGCTTAGTACAGCGGTAGCATTATAAGGTGATCCCTCACTTGAATTTCAAGACGAACTGTGTTCTTCCCGAGTGTGCACCGTTGCGAAAGTTCGTCATGTTGAGACACCACGTGATGATCGGGTGTGATAGACTCTACGTTCACATACAACGGGTGCAAGCCAGATTTGCACGCGCAGAACACTCGGGTTAAACTTGACGAGCCTAGCATGTACAGACATGGCCTCGGAACACGAGAGACCGAAAGGTCGAACATGAGTCATATAGTAGATATGATCAACATAACGATGTTCACCATTGCAGCCACCTCAACTCACGTGATGATCGGACTTGAGTTGGTGAATTTGGATCATGTATCACTCGAATGATCGGAGGGATGTTAATTTGAGTGGGAGTTCTTAAGTAATATGATTAATTGAACTCATTATCATGAACATAGTCAAAGTGTCTTTGCAAATTATGTTGTAGATTACTAGCTCGCGCTGTAGCTCCCTTAAATTTTTATATGTTCCTAGAGAAATAGAGTTGAAAGATGTTGGTAGCAATATTGCGGACTGGGTCCGTGATCTGAGGATTGTCCTCATTGGTGCACAGAAGGCTTATGTCCTTAATGCACCGCTCGGTGCGCCACCCCCTCTAGCGTCGTCTATAGATGTTGTGAACATCTAACAGGCACGTTTCGATGACTACTTGATACTTTAGTGTGTCATGCATTACGGCTTAGAATTGAGGCTCCGAAACGTTTTGAACGTCATGGAACATATGAGATGTTCTAGGAGCAGAGATTGTGATCTCAGGCTCGTCCCTGTGTTGCGAGATATGAGATCTCCAACAAAGATTCTTTGCCTGTAAGATGAAGGAGAATAGCTCAATCGTTGAGCATGTACTCAGATTGTCTGGGTACTACAATCGCTTGAATCAAGTGGGAGTTGATCTTCCAGATAAGATAGTGATTGATATAGTTCTCCAAGTCACTGTCACTAAAGCTACTAGAACTTAGTGATGAACTATAATACACCAGGGATAGAAGTATTGATCCCTGAGCTGTTCGCGATGTTTGACACCGCGAAGGTAGAAATCAAGAAGGAGCGTCAAGTGTTGATGGTTAATCAAACCACTAGTTTCGAAAAGGGCAAGAGCAAGGAGGGAAACTTCATGGATAGCAAGTCAGTTGCTGCTCCAGTGAAGCAACCCAAAGTTCAACTCAAACCCGAGACTAAGTGCTTCTATTATGAGGTGAGAGGTCGCTGAAGCGGAACAACCCTAGATACTTGGTAGATAAGAAGGCTGGCAACATCGACAGAAGTATATTTGATATACGAGTTATTGATGTGTACCTTGCTAGTACTCCTAGTAGCACCTGGGTATTGGATACCGGTTCGGTTGCTAAATGTTAGTAACTCGAAATAAAAGCTACGGAATAAACGGAGAACTAGCTAAGGGTGAGGTGACGATGTGTGTTGGAAATGTTTCCAAGGTTGATGTGATCAACATCGCACGCTCTCTCTACCTTCAGGATTAGTGACGAACCTAAATAAATGTTATTTGGTGTTTTGCGTTGAGCATGAACATGATTAGATCATGTTTGTTGCAATACGATTATTCATTTAAGTCAAAGAATAATAGTTATTCTGTTTACATGAATAAAACCTTCAATGGTCATGCACCCAGTGAGAATGGTTTGTTCAAATCTTGATCGAGTAATACACATGTTCATAACATTGATGTCAAAAGATACAAAGTTAAATAATGATAGTACCACATACTTGTGGTACTGCCGCAAAATGTCATATTGGTATAAGGCGCATGAAGAAACTCCATGGTGATGGATATTTGGACTCATTCGATTTCGAATCGGTTGAGGCATGCGAACCATGCCTCTTGGGCAAGATGACTAAAGGACCCCGTTGGATGGAGCGGGCAAGTGATTCATTGGAAATGATACATGTTGATGTATGCAATCTAGTGAGTCTTGTAGCGTGCAGTGGATATTGTTATTTTCTTACCTTCACTGATGATTTGAGTAGATATAGTGTATATTTACTTAATGAAACACAAGTCTGAATCGTTTGAAAGGTTCAAGCAAATTCAGAGTGAAGTTTAAAGATCATCGTGACAAGAAGATAAAAATGACTGCGATATGATCATGGAGGTGAATATCTGAGTCACGACTTTGGCATACAACTTAAGACAATGTGAAAGTTGTTTCACAACTAAATGCCACCTAGAACACCATAGTGTGATGGTGTGTCCGAACATCATAGTTATGCTCTATTGGACATGGTGCGTGCTATGATGTCTCTTGTCGTTTTACTACTATAATTTTGGGGCTATGCATTAGAGACAACTACATTCACTTTAAAAAGGGCACCATCTAAATCCGTTGAGATGACACCGTGTGAATTATGGTTTGATAGAAACCTAAGCTATCATTTCTTAATGTTTGGGGCTGCGACGCTTGTGTGGAAAATGTTTTCACCTAATGAGGTCGAACCCAAGGCGGACAAATGCATCTTCATAGAATACCCTAAGATCAGTTGGGTGAACCTTCTATCTCAGATCCAAGTGCAAAGTGTTTGTTGCTTAAACGGATCCTTTCTCGAGGAAATGTTTCTCTCGAAAGAATTGAGTGGGAGGAAGATAGAACTTGATGAGGTTGTTAAACCTTTGTTCTACCAGAGAGTAGCGCAACGCAGAAAGATGTTTCTGTGAAGCCTACGTTAGTTGAAGAGGAAGTTAATGATGATGATCATGAAGCTTCAGGATCAAGTTACTATCCTCTGTCGAGGGAGCGCTTGTCTCAACGACAAGGGCCTAAGGCCCCGCCGGAGCCTACTGCCTGGTGGGAGTGCATGCTTCCACGACAAGAGCCGGTGGCTCCACCGGAGCATGGTGCTCACTAGCAAGCCTGATGTTGTCCCTGGCATCCTCCTCGCCGACGGATTCTGGGAGCTTTGCCGGGAAATACTTGTCGGAACTCAACTTCCTTCTTTTCTCTTGTCCAGTTGATGGTGTCACGGAGGGTTGAGTCGGTGGGAGCATGAAAGTTCCTGGTTCCATAGGCAACTTAAGGGCAACACACTTTGACAGGCCGTCAGCAATGCTGTTCTCTGTACGTGGAACGTGCTCCATTTGCAGGCCGTCAAAACATTCTTCCAACTTCCTCACTTCATCTACATAATCTTCCATCAATGGACTCTGGTAATATTTGTTCACTTGCCTGATGACAAGCTGAGAATCACCCCTGACAATAAGTTTCTTGATCACAAGGTCGGCCGCGATCCTAAGATCGGCAAGCAGCCCTTCATACTCGGTAGTGTTGTTCGTTGATCTCTCCTGGGGAAAGTGTATCTGAATCACATACTTGAGGTTCTCTTTGGTGGTGTGGCAAATAGCACTTCGGCACCGACGCCTTGTAGTGAGAAAGCCCCATCAAAATACATGATCCACTCTTGATCGGTTTCTTCGCTGGGGAGAGTTGACTCTGGAACTTCTTCATCGGGCGTTGGGGTCCATTCCGCAATGAAATCTTCCAAGGCTCTGCTCTGAATGGTCGAAGTGCTTTCAAACTTGAGACCAAAGCTTGACAGTTCCAAAGCCCACTCTACAATCCTGCGGTAGCTTCTGGGTTTTGCAAGATCCACTGCAGCGGGAAGCGAGTGACAATGGTGATCTCATGTTCTAGGAAGTAATGGCACATATTCCTTGAGGCTAGAAGAAGGCCGAAGAGCAGCTTTTGCACGCCAGAATATCTTGACCTAGCCCTTGCAATAGGGAGCTGACAAAATAGACTGGGCGTTGCACCACCTTCTTCTTCTGGATTGTCTAATTCAACTGCGCAGATCCTTCCTTGCCGGCACCAGACCCTGCCGGGGAATGCCCTGGTTTGTCGCTTGGCGGCCATGCCGTTGTCGCTGCTTCTTCATCAACTTCTCTTTCAGCCACTAGTGCAGCACTCACCACTTGATTTGTTGCTGTCAAATATAGCAACAACGGTTCTCGTGGTTTTGGCGCGACTAGGACTGACGGAGAGGAGAGGTACTTCTTCAAATCCTGCAACGCTGCCTCCAATTCCGGAGTCCATTTCATTGGACCTGCGTTCTTCAAGATTTTGAAAAAGGGCAGGGCGCGCTCAGTAGATTTTGAGATGAACCTACTCAGGGCAACAACATAGCTGGCAAGACGGCGCACATCTTTGACACGTCTTGGTGCCTCAGTTTGCTCAATTGCTTTGATCTTGTCGGGATTTGCTTTAATTCCTCGTTGAGATACAAAGAACCCAAGAAGCTTGCCGGATGGGATGCCGAAAACACAGTTCTCAAGGTTGAGCTTCATGTTGATCTTGCACACGTTAGTAAATGTTTCTTCTATGTCTCATATGAGCGTAGCATTGTCCTTGGTTTTGACCACTATGTCATCCATATAAGCCTCCATATTTCTATGTAGATGGGGCTCAAAACCAATCTGGACTGCTCTTGCAAATGTAGAACCATCACTTTTGAACCCGAAAGGCAGACGCAAAAAGCAATACGTACCACATGGGGTGATAAATGCGGCCTTCTCCTTGTCTTCCTTGGCCATGAAAAATCTGATGATAGCCAAAATAGGCATCAAGGAAAGACAACAAGTCGCAGCCGGCAGTGGAGTCCACAATCTAGTCGACGCACGGCAAGGGAAATGGATCTTTGGGGCAAGCTTTGTTGATGTCTGTGAAGTCAATGTACAACCTCAATTTTCCATTTACCTTGCGCACTACAACTGGATTGTCCAACCATGTTGGATGAAGTAATCCTGTGATCAAGCCAGCCGCTTCTAATTTCTTGATCTCTTCGGCAATAAACTGTTGCCGCTCCAAAGCTTGCTTCTAGACCTTCTGCTTGATGGGCCGCGCGTGTGGGCAGACGACAAGGTGGTGCTCAATCACCTTCCTAGGAACACCAGGGATATCATATGGTTTCCATGCAAACACATCGACATTCACCCGCAGGAAGGCGACGAGCGCGCTTTCCTATTTGTCATCAAGGGTGGAATTTATGGTGAAAGTTCCTCCCATACCATCCTCCTTGGTGGGAACCTTCTTGCTCTTTGGTGGAGCTGTGTTGGACTTCTTGCTCTTGCCGGTGGAGCTCTCTGGCACATCGTCAACGGGAGCGCAACACCCCAAGGAGGTGCACTGGACGGAATGTGTGCCAAAGGCCTTGCCGGTCTTCTTCCCCTTGGGAGCTTCAGCTGGAGGAGCAAGTGCCTTGGCGGCAGGTGTTGCAACTGCCCCGGTAGAGTTGGTCGGCGCAGATAAGTGCGCTTTTCTTGTCGGAGTTGATCGTGATGACGCTCCTCGGCCCGGGCATCTTCAGCACGTTGTAAGCAAAGTGGGTGGCCGGCATGAACATGGCCAGTGTTGGGTGACCAAGGATGCCATTGTACGGCAACGAGATCTTGGTGATTTCAAAGACGATCTTCTTTGTTCTAAAATTGATATCACTGCCAAACATCACCGACAGCGTGATCTTGCCCTTCGGCTGAGTTCTCCCTGAATTGACCCCTTGGAAAACGCATGTGGGCTCGAGATCTTCATCGAGGATTTGCAGCCTCTGGATAACATCAGGCAAGATCAGGTTCAGGCTGGCCCCACTGTTGACTAGCATCCTTGTCACCTTGAGATTGCGAATTTTTGGCAAAACTAACAACGGTAGGCACCCGACCACAGTTATGCGATCAGGGTGATCCTTGGCGTCAAAGATGATAGGAGTGTTGGACCACTTCAGAGGTCTCTGGGCACCGATAGAGGCCTCCGCCGTGTTAACCTCGCGCACCCACTATTTAAGTTGGCCGTGAGAGGAATGCGACGAGGCACCTCCCTCGATGCATATCATATATGTAGCCTTCTGGAACTCATGCTTGCTGGACTCGTCGTCCTCTTTGATGTCATCATCATCACCCTCTTGCTTGTCGCGGCCACGAGCGGGCCGGTCTTTTTGTTGCTTGGTCTTGCCACGACAACCTCCTTGGCAAACGCGCGTCTTGCCGGACCCTTCAGCACCATCCTGGCCTTTCTCCTTGTCTCGCCTCTTGTACTTGGCTTTTTGCTTCTTGGCAAGCTGCTCAACTTGCCGGTAGTCTTGGAGGTCGTGGCCTTCGGTGCAATGGATCTTGCAGTACTGCTTGTCGGACCCTTCTGGCTTGTCGGCAGCCGCCATAGCATGGTAGGAGGCGCACCCGGCAACATCGTCGCCGGGGTCATGAACCTTGACTTTCTTGGCAGTACCAGGGCTATCGAATCCCTCGATAGCAAGCACGGCCTTTTCCTTGCGTTTCTTGTTCTGTCGTCGACCCTTCTTTGTCGGGGTGACGGTGTCTTCATCTTTAGAGTCAATCCCTGCGCTAGTGTCTTCGCCGGGGAGTCTCCTCCCTTCTTCAGCCCGAGCACATTTGTCTGCCAGAGCATAAAGCTCGGCAACAACCCTGACCCTGTTCATCGCCAGCTCTTCCTGCATCCTGCGGTTGCGCACATTCTGATGGAACCCGCTGATAACAGCGGTAGGATGAACGTCTGGTATGTTGTGGGGCACACGGGTGAACCTTTGGATGTACTTGCGCAAAGTTTTGCCCTCCTTCTGAGGGATGATATGCAAATCACTTTCCTGCCCTGGAGCTTGATGACCTCCTGTGAAGGCGCCAACAAACTTGAGGCGCAGGTCTTCCCAGGAGGCAATGGATCCTTCTGGCAAGTGCATCAACCACAACCTGACGTTGGGCTTCAGCACCAATGGAAAGTAGTTGGCGAGTATCTTATCGTCCCGACCCCTGGCAGCTTGCACCGCAATGGTGTCGATGCTCAGGAACTCCGACGGATGAGTCTTGTCGTCAAACTTCTTCGGGACTTCTGGCTTGAACATGCGGGAGTTGGGCCACTGGACTTGTCGCAGCTCACGAGTAAACGCTGGACAACCCACCTCGTAAGGTAGGCTGACAGGATATCCTGGTGCAAACTTGTCTACAGTGGGCCCCGCATGCCTATCAGATTGAAGGTGCGCTTCTTGCCGCTGCTCGATTGCAGTCCTAGCGTCTTCCTTGCCCCGTTCCCGAAGAACTTGACGCTGCTCGCGGCGTGTCCGTGGATCAGACGATGTCATCGAGTAACCATCATAAGCGTCAGTCCATTAAGTCGGTGACCGGTGTTGTTGCTGTGGAGGAGAGTGCACCAAGGTCGCACCACCTCTGGCCTAATCACCACTGGCGTGAGCCGGCTCGGTGGACTGAAACTTATCTACGAGGCTAAGGAGGCTCTGAATGGTGGCTCTCCATTCATCGAGTTTCTCCGCAGCAGGAGCGAAGTTTAGGAGTAGTTGTGCCCACGCCATCGCTTCTTCCGATGTGGGCAGCAGTGACCGGTGCAAGGAACGCGAGGTGCTGACTTCTAACTGTGTTAGAAGGAGCTCCGCTACGGTCCCGCGACGGCACGCCACTCCCACTAGCATGCTGGCGAGCATGCTTGTCCCGTGCACCTTGGGAGTGATGCGTAGGAGCTTTTCCGTGGGGACATTAAGAACTGCGGGCGTTGTGGCGTTGCTCTTCGCGCGCGTCCTAGGAAGGTCGCGGCGTAGGCGGCGGCGTGGGCACCCTGGAAGATACTCTTCCATCACCGGAGTTTGCCGTACCACCCGTAGGTGGTACTGCTCCGTCCTAAGACCCAGCGGTGTGGGGTTCCCGCCTCCACCATGGGTGTCTCTGAGGCGGGGGTCGCCACTTTGCTTGGCCTTGATCTCTAGAGCATCGCGGAAGTTCTGAACCTCCGCCTCCTCTTGCTCCACCCGCGTCTATGTCGTCGCTTGTCTGCACAGATACAGGGACATCGAATGCAGATGGGCCAACCCGTCAAGCCCCTCTTCTTGGGGGCCATGGTGATGATGTGTATGAAGGAACTAGCGCGTTGTTCATCAGAACAGGTTTGCACGACCTAATCCCCCCTACCTAGTGCCAAAGATGTCACGGGGAACGAACACCTATGGGATCGGAGGGACCCCTTTCGGTTCGGTGGGGGGAGGCTCGCACAAAGAGCAGGTCTGATGAATAGTACGCGGAGATTTTACCCAGGTTCGGGCCACAAGAATGCGTAAAACCCTACTCCTGTTGGTTGTATTCAGAGTGTTTCTAGGGATCTAGCTATAGGAGCGCTGTGAGCAGCTGCCACGCGTGTGAGCTAGAAGGTCCTAAGTCAGAAAGCCAAAAGACTAAAAGTCCAAAAGTCCTCTACCGTATCGCCCTGGACCTCCTTTTATACTCTGAAGGGGATCCCAACAGTGGCATACAGTGCATACACGGGGTGTACAGAGCTACAGTGCTATCATACCTAACACTGTCGGAGTAGGACATGCGCATTTAATGCACCGTCAGGCATCTCTGTCCGTCTGCGGGATGGGATAGGAGCCTGTCCCATGGGCATCGCTTATCCCCCTTCCAACGCCGGCACCGCAACACGTGTCCAGGCGGAACGACACCTGGCCCATGCGCTAGGTGCCGGGGCTTCGCCTTGCCGGGTCTTGTCGGGGCTTTGATAGCCATCCCGGCAAGATCTTGTCGGGGTTCTTGATTCTTCTATGTTTGTATTTGGCAGTTCCCTGCTGTGCCTTGTCGCAAGGGTGGCTACTACTGCCCGTGCACGAGTAAGGGGCAGTAGAGAGCCCGAACACTCTAGTGCACCGACAGTTACCCCTTGCTCAGCCTTTCTTATAGCGTTTCTAGCTGCACGTGCCATTGCTTCCATGTGTCAACATGGACATTCTTTTGTTATTGCAATATTATTGATATTTAATTAATGCACATATATACTTGGTAAAGGGTGGAAGGCTGGGCCTTTTGCTCGGTGTTTTGTTCCACTCTTTCTACCCTAGTTACTTGTGAACCGGTGTTATGTTGCATAATTGAGCGCTCCTAACATGCTCGGGGTTGTATGGGGGCCCCCTTGATTTTTGTTTTAGGATAAAACTTGTTTGGCAAGGCCCAACATCGGTACTACATTTTCCCAACATAATAATTTTGAACACTGTTTCTAAAGCATAGGGCGTCATGAACCCGAGTAGTAATTTAACATAATATAGGGGGGGCAGTGCTGCTAGTGTTGGTCCAAAACTAGAGCACCGTGCGGGGACAACATGGGGAAACTCGGGTGATCTCTATCAGGCCACTGTACGCTTTGCTTATCCGTCGTGTCCTGGGAACGAGATACACGGCTCCTATCGGGTTTGTCGACATGCCTGGCGATCTTGCTGGACTTGTTTTACCTTTCTCGAATGTCTTTTGCATGCGATTTTGACGACACTTTGGAATATCTCGAAGTTGAGATTTTCCGTCGGGATTCCGCAAATACTACGGGTGATTCCGAGGTTGAGGAATTCCATCGCAGTGTGTGGTTAATTTGTGATGGATGAGTTGGAGCACCCCTCTAGGGTTAAATCTTTTGGAAAGCCGTGCCCGCGGTTATGTGGCAACTTGGAAACTTTGTTTAATACCCGGTCATACTAAACTTGAAGTAAACTCAAATAAAATACACCAATTGTCTGCATAACCCTGACTGTCTCTTCTCGTGAGTTCTTATCCGAAAGAGAACATGGTGGGGTTATGTTTGACGTAAGTAGGTGTTCAGGATTAGTTAGTGATTATTACTAGTTCACGTCCGTTATGCATAGACCACCATAATTTACGTTCTGTACTCGTAAGTTAGCCACTCAAATAAATGCTTAGTTGCTTGTTGTAGCCTCACCACTTAACCATACCTCACCCATTAAGCTCTGCTAGTCTTGATACCCTTGGAAATGAGATTGCTGAGTCCCTATGTCTCACAGATTACTACAACAATAGTTGCAGGTACAGGTAATGCGATGATTTGACATGAGCGCGATGCTTGTTTTGATTTGGAGTTCTTCTTCTTCATCATCATCAATCTTGGATGGGTTCTAGGCAGCAGCCTGGGATAGCAAGGATGGATGTCATTTTATCATTTGATTTCGTCCATAGTCAGACCCTTATCTTCTGTATGATGTTTGAATGTGTTGTTGTATTGAAGTGATCTTGATTTAGCTTGTGGCGAGTGTTAGCCAATTTCATATCTCATATCTTCTATACATGTACTTGTAATGATATCCATTCTTGCGAAATGACGAGATGCGCTTCTATCCTTGTTGAGGCCCTCGTGCCAAAATAAGGATAGGATTGCATCTTGGGCGTTACAAGGGGCCCATCCATGACAAGTGAGGCAACATCCTTTGAGAAAATCATACTTTTTCTAGCTAACCGTCTCGTACCCGCTGTTATAGTAGCTTTTGTCTTGCGATAATCATGCATTGTTTAATTGAGCATTTGTCCAATTTTCAAGCAGATGGCTTCCTTTTCTGTATCTGGTTGTGAGGTTGGTTGCATTGAGTATTTTTTCCAGTTTTCAATGGCTATAGTTGGTTGTTATAGTGAGCATATATGCCTTGTTTATTTCAGTTATTTACAATGTTATGTTCATTATGTGCAAGTATGAACTATGCAATTCAATGTCATCAATACCACCTGTTATGCCTAGTGATATTAACTAGTGCCCTTAACTCCCACTTTAAACATATATGCCTTGTTTCTCTGAATTTGGTTGTCAGGTTAGTTGCAGTGACCATTTGTCTAGTTTTCGAGCAGATGCCTTGCTTTTCAGTATCTGGTTGTTAGTTGGTTGCATTGAGCATTTCTCCAGTTTCCAATGGCTATATTTGGTTGTTGTAGTGAGCATATATGCCTTGTTTATTTCAAGCAGATACCTTGTATATTTGGTTGATGTTAAGCATGTTGTACTTATCATGACTTTCCATGTACTTGCACATGAAACAATGGGAGTGGATGATGTTTTCCCCTGAGGGATTTTTCATCCCTCTGCTTATACTCCATCCGTTCCATATTGTAGTGCATATAGATTTTTTGAATAGTCAAACTTTGCAAACTTAGAACAAACGTATAGAGAATACTATTTATATGTACCACACCAAAATGTATACAATACATGAAAGTAAAGTTTTCGATGTATCTAATGAAATGGAATTGCAATTGTAGATGTATATGTTTTTCTCTACAAACTTTGTCAAAGATAGTAAATGTTGATTTCTCAAAATGTTTATACCCAACACATTGTGGAACCAATGGAGTAAAATATTACACCATTCAACAAATTCATTTTAGCTTCTAATATTGTCTTGTTGCTTGTATGTACATATGTCCTTGGTAAAGATTCATACCTGAACCCTTTTTGCGTGTGGGCTAATGAAATATTCATGAACAAACATCACGTGAGGAAACTGATAACGTTTGTTAGTGATAAGGAATATTAGGGAAAGAGACAAACGATGCCAATTAGACTATTTGTTTATGCTCTATCCAACACAATAGTGAGTTGTTGGATAGTAACTACAAACTCCGGAGCCTTCTATTAGTACTACCCATAATGAGTTTTCACACAACAATGTTTGAATATTTTTCTTTTGCAGTGATCCCCAAAGCAGTTTACTCAAGATTACCTCGCAAAGTACATGATTGTTGGACAACCAATGAAGGTTAAAGTATAACATCGAGACTATATAAGTATCGAGAAGTCGTAATGAAGACATTGAAGGATGGGCGGGCGGACATGACTAGGGGCTAGCCTAGATTCATTGGCCTGTTAGGCATGGAGGAGGGAACAATATGGGCATTCCGCTTCACCTTCTCCAGCAACCAGAATGTCTTTGAGCTCTCTCTTTACCGTCTTTAATACAACTATGGTTCCATCATTCTTCATTTGTCCCTTGTGTAGTTTTCCTTTTTTTCATATTGATGCTTATGTAGTTCTTCAGTATATGTACATGTGAATCGATATTGCATTCATTCTTCAACCTGTATTTAAACATGATTCGATATGCAATACATGATTTCCTACTTTCCAATTTGAATTATGTGAGTTATGAACGCATGTATTAAATTAGGGTAAATTACGATCTGTGGGCCATTACAATGCACAAAGTTTGAGAAAGTAAACGTCTGCGAGAAACTTTAAGATCACACACATTTCTCCACTCGCGGCGTGCATGATGAATCTCTGTTGCGCACACGGTCAGCCAACAAATAGCATGTGAGATTAACAACACCAGCACACACAGTTACTTATCAACAAGTGTTTGTGATAGTCTCCTTATCACATATGATTTAGTATCGTGAATTATTTATGATGTCGTGGTCATCGTAAACGTTGGCCAAAGAAGATCAAGTGTGATAGGCCTTCATCCGACACAAGTAGTCTGGATGACACGTTTGGGAAGAATGGATCACACGTTTGGGACTTTATGTAGATCACAAACGTTTATAAAAAGCATCGCATGTGGGATAGATTCAACCTTCGCATACGGTTTATAATGATAAATGTATGCACTCTTATATCCTATCACAGATGGTCATAGTGGAACTAAAAGTGCGTGATATACTCCTTATCATACACGCTTTATAATCGTGAAATTTTTGTGATTTGGTGCACGTCATAAACGGTGCGCCACAAAATAGCGCATCCAATGTTAGTGTGATCTCACACGAGTTGCAAGGATGGGCCGTATGGGAAGTCCATCATATCTCAAACGGTTGACCGATAACTCTCGTATGTGATAGATACGGACATCCCATACGCTTAGTTTGGCCAAATGTTTGCCTTCATTGGTCACCATCACCGATGATTTTCCTGTGTCATGTGGTATGGACCACCCTATCGCCCACACAGCCAAGGCGACAGTTTAAAAGTACGCCACGGAAAGGGGTTAAAAACCGTTTGTATAGCACATCACTCAGGATAAGGATAGTACCGCATCTTCGGCATTACATTGTTGTGAAGTATTAGTCGTGACGACCTCATCCTTGCACACAAGTACAAAGTGAAGCAGACTTCATGGGATCTCACTCACATCCCTTGAGTCTCCTTTGGTCGCTAGAAATACTAGGTTTTTCTTGTCCCTCATCATGGATCCACTCAAATTTGGCTTGTGCCACTCACTCTCTTTTAGGTGGATCGCTCTCTCACTTTTATCTCCACGATGGGTTCAAGCTTGCTTGTTGGCAGTTACTTGACTTGGCGACATTGGTCGAAGCACGTATTCATTGCCCTTCATCTTGAAATCTATAGTGATTGGTCTGGCCATTGTGGATCATGGCGCGGTGGTATTGCCAAGGTGTACCAAGAAGTAGGTGGCACACAGACATGGGAAGCACATCACACTCTAACATATATTCATGTGCACCAATCTTGAAGGGGACATTAATGGTGTGGTCGACATGGAGGGTGTCGGAGTTACTTAGCCATTGAACATGTAGGGTCTCGGATGATTATTCTTTAACAATTGTTGCTTGGAACAAAGTCCTTCGCTTGCCAGAGGCAACTTCTGCCTTCGATGATGACCTTGACGGATCTCCCTTGGATTCCCGCTTTTGTGTGGAAGACGTAGCAACGTTGGTCTTCGTCTTGATTTTCTTGAAGTGCCAAAACCTTTGAAACAACAAGAGAGGGGCTCGCATCATTTTCACAAAATATTTGTGCATCTTCATCTTCAATCACTTGGCAATAAATGTGGCATGCCCAAAATGCGATACTATCCTCTCAACGGCTCGAGGGCATCGATAAGGATAGCAGCGCATTTTGGGTCACTTTCAAGAATGGAAATCATCATAATACATGTAAAGAAGGGATGCGTATATGGATTTGGCTTGCACTCTCCACATGATACAACATAAATATCGCAATACATCAATACATCACAATCATCATACACAAGAGTAGGATCCAACTATAGATGAAATCAAACGAAAAATAAGATGATGTCCACCCTGCTAATCCCAGGTTGCTGGCCTGGAACACAAACTATGATCGATGAAGAAGAAGAAGAACTCGAAATAGAACAATCATCGCTCTCACTTCAAATCATCACAATACATGTAAAGAAGGGATGCCTATATGGAGTTGGCTTACACTCTCCACATGCTACAATATAAATATATCAATACATCAATACATCACAATCATCATACACAAGAGTAGGATCTGACTATAGATGAAATCAAATGACAAATAAGATGATGTCCACCCTGCTAATCCTAGGTTGCTGACCTGGAACGCATCCTATGATTGATGATGAAGAAGAAGAACTCCAAATAGAGCAATCATCGCTTTACATGTGCGTGCATCTGTTGTTGTAGGAATCTGTGAGCCATGAGGACTCAAGAATCTCATTAACAAAGGTATCAAGACTAGCAAAGCTTAATGTGTGAAATATGGTTAAGTGGTGAGGTCGCGGCAGCATTAAGCATTTTATCTGGTTGACTTACAAGTACAAGAATAAGAAGACTGATCTATGCATGACAGGCGTGAACTAGTAATGATCACGAAATGATCCTGAACAGATACTTACGAGTCAAACATAACCCCACCATGTTCACTTCCCAAACTCCCTCGAAAAGAGACAGTCATGGTTACACACACGGTTGGTGTATTTCTATTGGGTTTACTTCAATTTTTCTATAATCAGGTATTATTAAATTTCTAAGTTGGCACATAACTACGAGCATGGCTTTCCAAAAGATTTAACCCTACAGGGGTGCTCCAACTCATGCATCACAAAGTAGCCACAAGCTGCAATGGAAAACCTCATCCACGGGATAGCCCAAAGCATCCTCGAAATCTCGATGCACGAGACATTCATCAAAGCTAAAATAAATCCAGCAAGACCGCTCGGCAGGCCAGATCCTAATAAGAGTCGCATGTATCTCGTTCTCAGGGCACTATCAGATGGGACTAGCTACGAGTTAAACCAATCCTTGAGTTTCCTCATGGCGGCCCCACAGGCAGCCCGTTTGGGACCAACACCATGAGCAATGCCCCCTATATCATGTCGAAGTAAATCCACGGGTTGATGACACCCTATGTATTAATAAAGTTGTTCGATACTATTATGTTGGGAAATTTTAGTAGCAATGATGGCCCTTGCCGGAAGAGTTTTATCCCAAAACGAATGATCATGGGTGTCCCCATAACAACCCCAAGCATTTTAGGAGCACTCAGTATGGAACATAACACCAGTAATTAGAAACTAGGGTGGCAAGAGTGAACAAAACTAGGAAAAAGGCCAAGTCTTCCACCATTTACCAACGATATAGGTGCATTAATTTACATAGCAATAATAACTTGATATCCCAAGATATCCATGTCTCTAAATGGAACAACCTGGACCTGCAACTAGCAACACTATAAGAGGGCTTGAGGAAGCGATAACTTAGCCAAACAACGGTTTGCTAGGATAGTGGATGGTTAGAGGCTGATCATGGCATTTTCGGAGGCTTGACAAACAAGGGGTAGGTAACATGACATGTCGATAGCATTGAAACAACTAGCATAGCAATGGTAGTAGTGGTATCAAAGGATTGACCATCTTTCCTGTAATCCCGCTTGGAAGAAGATCGAAATCTGTGAAGTGGATGGTCGGACATGGTTGAACAAATCTCACACTCGAAATTGTTTTTGAAACTCTAGCAAGAAGAAATGAAACCGGAAAGAAGCAAACAACACATGGTAATCAAACAAGTATGATCATGGCATGATAAACAATCAAGTATGATGCATGTCCATTTCAATATGCAAGGCAAGCCAACAATCAAATACTACACATTAAGTGAATCTCAATATACAACTTGTTGCATATTGAGGAAACTCCACATTTGAATTATTTAGTTCACTATCGTTTAGTTACCCAACAATTTTAACTATTATTTATCTTGTCAAGAGGTGAAGGATAATTAAACTATCTATCTAGGTATTTTAAATGAGGCCAGAAATAACATGTAGCATTTCTGAAATGACCCCATATGCAATTGTGAAATTGGTACCATTATGTTCGAAACACAATTTTATTGTTGTTAAACAAGAATATAAAGTGCACCATGTTGTTCCACATGTTTTCATAATCAATTTACATATCGGATTCATTTAATTCAGAGCTATAGTTATTTAGTTATGAAATAAACTGTTTTAGCTAATCATTTATGCAATTTTATTCAAACAGCAATTGTAAACAATTTTAACATGGATGAAAGTGGCATATTGTGAAAATATGTGAAATTCTACCTATTTTACATAGATGGCATGTTTTATTTCGATGCATGATTATTTTATTATTGGCATTCAAAATCATGGCATTTTTCTGTAATTCTGCATGTCCTCGAATAATTGGCAAAATCGCATCGCAAGAAAAAAACATGCATGGGTCAAATTCTGTGAAAGCGGGCTGAACAGGTGAGCGGAATATTATGCGACACCCACGAGCGAGGAAATGGACGGGGCTCAATTAGCTAGGCCTTGGCCCAGGTCAGTGTGCAGGCTGGGCTAGAGGAAGTGGCTGGTTGGGCTTGCGAGCTACTGGCCCATGCCCCACTGGATCGGGCATTGGCGGCTCGGTCATCCTCCTCGTGATGTAGGAGGCAGGGTGGCAGTGGTCAACGGCGATGGAGGCAGCGGTCGATGTGTAGGGGGCGTAGGCACACGACATGAACGGATGGATCTGGACGTCACGCACTGGATCTGGGCAAAAACGGCGGGTAGTAAGAGCTTTGGAGGTGGGAATGGAGGATCCAAGGTGGTGACGACTGAACTACGGGAAGAGAGGGAGAGAAACCAGAGGAAGAGGGAGAGAAGAAGGAGAGGAGGTGTGTGGGGTCCGGAACCGGTCAGCTGGCAGGGAACTCCGGTGTCGTGGCGGCGGTGCCACCTCTGGTGGTCGGGCTCCCGACTGACATGGGAAGCTATAGGATCGAAAGTAGGTCTAGAGGGGAGGTGATTAGACTACTTGACCAAATAAAAATCTACTTTTTCCCAATTTTAATTCGTTGCAGATTTTAGCATTCATAGTATGTCAAGTACACCCTACACATGAATGTCTAAGAGTATAGTAGCGGAAAGTAAAGACATTTCACATGTAAGGAAAGGGAGGGTAGGAAGAGCAAACGCAATTGGTGACACAATGATTTTTCCCGTGGTTACTATAGGTGGAGCTATCGTACATCCACGTTCATGGAGTCTTCAACCCACAGAGGGTAATGGTCGCGAGAGTCCACGAAGGGCTCTACCCATGGAGGGTTCCACGAAGAAGCAACCTTGACTATACCATGACGACCTACGTCCACGGAGGACTAGCCTTACTCGGGGTAGATATTCAAGAAGTAGGCGATCTCCTTTCCCTTACAAACTTCTTGGTTCACTCCAAAACACGAAGTAGGAGGCTCCCAAGCAACACCTAACCAATCTAGGAGGCACCACCCTCCAAAAGGTAATAGGCTTGATAATGTCGATGAACTCCTTGCTCTTGTGCTACTCCTTTCTCTTGTGCTTCAAGATGATAGACTCCTCAACACACAATCACTCTCTCACATATATGGCTTGGTAGAAGAGATGGGATTCGTGGAAAGCAACTTGGGGAGGCTAGAAATCAAGATCCATATGGTTGGAGTGGAAGATCTTGACCTCAACACAAGGGTAGGTGGTTCTCTCTCAGGAAACTGATAGGATAAGTATGGAATAGTCCTGAGTGCTTCTCTTTCGAGTAGGCGGTGGTGGAGGGGTATATATAGGCATCCCAAAAATCCAACAGTTACACAAGTCAGACTCGGTGACACCGATGTGTTAATCTCGGGGTACCGAAGTGAATAAAAGGTGGAAACTTTCGAATCTCAGTGGGACCAATATAGGAATCTCGGTTGCACCGATAAGGTGACCAACGATCAGAATGCTCAATCTCGGTGACACCGATTCAACAATCTCGGAGGGACCAAAACTGTGAAGTTGCCTAACAGAAAGTTGGCAGCCTGAACTTGGTGGCAACGGGATGGAATCAGTTGCACCAAAGTGGATAGGGTTTGGCTGAGTCTGTCTAGGGTTTGGAATCGGTGGCATCGAATGTGGAATGTTGGTTGCAGCGATTTTGAGTATTTGGCTTTGGACAGACTTTGGTGGGAGAATTTGTGGGTGTCTTTGGTGACTATCACTTGTGCACGTATGAGCATTTTGTTCACCAACAAAACCTTACCCCCTTTTAATAGTATTGGCTTTCCTATGGACTCAAAGTGATTTCTCACAAATATAAAATGTAGAGTCCTCTTGATTGAAGCTTTGGTGGGAACCCATCATTGGGGTATTCCACAATCTATTTTGCCAACCCATCATTGAACTTTTCCTGAAACATACTTGATGGAAACATTAGTTCAGTGACTTATATGTTGTTATAAATTACCAAAACCACCAAGGGAGCAAATGTGCTTTCAATCTCCCCCTTTTTGTAATAGATGACAACATATAGATCAAAGCTTCGAAATATGATATAATTAATTAATGTAATCGTCGCTTTGAGAAGTATGTGATAAGCAAGAGCTCCCCCTAAATTTGTGCATTATTTTGAATTTGCGTTTGAATGCAAATGCACAATTGATTAGGTACATGGGGCACTTCTTCCATGTCACATACATCTTGGTGGTGTGCGAGAAGAATTAGAGTGAACATCATAGCACAACACAATCAAACAATGTAGAAAGATCATCTCATAAAGCATTAAGATGATAGGAAGTAGTAGCATCACACAAGAAGTGTATCCCAACCAACCAAAAGTCAATTGTTTTTGAAAAGCAATAAACACCAAAACGCTCTCTCACTCGAAGCCTAAATATCTATATACACTTCTCCCCCTTTGGCAACAAGTTACCAAAAAGTTTGAAGGCATACGTCTAAGCGTTCTTGGGCAGATCTTCTTTGGTTGTTTATGAAGGAGTCGAGAGAACATCATCGGCGAAGATCTCTGCAGATGTCGTGGATGGAGTTGGAGTGGCAGCATGAGGAACTAGAGCTGATGGAGCAAGACTTGAGGTGACAGCAGCAGGAGCTAATGAAGAGGGCCTCAAGTCTGGAGCTGGCACAATGGCTGATCTGGCCTGAGTAGGAAACTGTGTGCCTGTCCTGAGAGGTGATCCATCCTCATCATCATCATTATCTGAAGTAGTGTGAGGAAGAGGCACTGAATCAACTTCCTTCTGGAGCTCTGTGACTGTCTTAGTCAGCCTGTCCACCTTATCATTAAGGGTCTTGATCTTAGTTTCAAAGATCCTCACAAGACTGTCCTGGTTGTCCAGAATCCCCTTAATGTCCTTTTGCATGCCCTGAACTGATGATATCAACAGGTCCATTTGGTCATTTCTGGATCTAGGGACTTGAGCACTAGTGGCTCGAGCTGCCTCTGGCTCTTCCTGAGCTGTAGCAGACGTGGGATGACCGGGGTCCATCACCACAACGTTATCCTCAAGATCTGGCATTAGGGGCAAATGGGGACTGTCAAGAGCAAATATGTGCTTCTCAAGATGAAATTGATGAGCATCTGGATATAGGGTGCATAGCAGCAAGAACGCTTCTGATCAGCAACAACCCTCTTGACTGTCTCAACAACCAAGTCCATGACTCTGATCCGGGTGTGTCTGTCAAGGTGGATCAACATGTTGATGGAGTAGCCTCAGATCATCTTTTCATCTCCTGACTTGGGCATCAAAGTATGCCTCAGAATGGTGTTCATGGTGCGGAGGCCAGCTTGAAGAAAGTAGATGGATCCAAGCTTGTGAGATTGCACTTTGTCTGTAGGGATAGGATTATACATATCCTTCATGGCATTGTGGCTCGCCTTGGATTCCATGTAGACATCCAAGTCTCCATCGTGATCCTCTAAGATTCCTAGAAATGCAGACCATTCATCAACTATGGACTCATATCTTGCTCCTTCTATCATCCATACAATACTACCGTCTCCATAGAAATGTGAAGTGGAGTAGAATTGCATGATCATTTCATCATTCCATGCAGTAAATTATCTGCCAACAAACTCATCCAAACCAATGCAGTGGAAATTGTCTTGGACACTTGGAAAATATTCCTCATTCTCCTTAATGAATTTCCAGTCAACATATCCCATGTCACTCACAGCTGGGCTCTTGTCAAAAAGCACAGTCTCATAGAAATCATGTTGTTCTTTGGTATAGAACCTGTAGTCCACAGTTGTCTTCTTCCTTTGGGCATATGGATTAATAGCTCTCCATGCCCTCAAACCTGAGTCCTTCCTCTTCTTCATATCTTCAGCAAGTGGATAGCTGCATTATGTACTGGAAGGTGTGGTCTAAGTTTCATCAAGGTTGTCAAGTCATCATCATTCTCAACTCTAGAGGTAGTTCCCTTGTTCTTTTCAGAAGCTGGAATATGCCTGGATGTCCTCTTAGGCTTTTCAGAAGTAGCCTTTTGGGATTTTGTGCTCTTCGATGTGCCAAACTTGGGTATAGCATCAGCTAGAAGTTTCTTGGCCTTCTTCTTGGGAGGAGCCTTTGTAGCTGGCTCTTCCTCCTCTTCAGCAGGAGCTGCCTCCTCTAGATCTTCATACATAGATGTAGGCCTGCCAGTAACATGGATTATCCGCTTTCTGGCCTTCTTCTTCTCCCTTGCGTTCTTAGGCATAGACTGCTTTGGGGGTTCAATGGTCATTGTAGCTCTGGCACTCTCAGGTGCTCTCATAACTTCAGGAGGTCCATATGATTTGCTGACCACCCTCCTGGAAGAGGTGGCCTCATTTGTTGACTTCTTGGAAGCTTTCTCTTGCTTCTTGGAAAGAACCTCCTCTAGCAAAAAATCCAAATCTTCCTCATCTGAGTTGAGTCTTTTCCTGGTTCTTGTTGCAGCATTAGGCAACCCATGAGAATTGGGAGAGCCTGGATCTGAAAAGAAACTAGGCTCAGGGCTACTGCTTGAACTCATGTCAACACCCTGCTCTGGCAAATTCTGACTGTCTAACCCTGACATGCTGACCCTATGAATAGAGTATAGAAGAGTGGAATAGGATAAGTCATCACAAAATATTCAGTTGGATTTTGAAAGTTTGAACAGAAAAATAATAGATGTAGTTCATTGCAAAATTGGATTTCGGTGCTGCCGAGACTCACAAAACCCTTAACCGAAACTTGGCAACACTTTCGATCAAACCGAAAACTGTCACTTGGTCTCACCGAGTTCTCTCCTTGGTAGCACAAAAAGGCAGTCGGTGGAACCAATTTTTCTGACTCGGTATCATCGAGATGCAACTTCGCGGGCAACTAAACCTAGAATTTTTTCGATTTGCTAGACTATGGATAATGGTCTATCTTGTGGATAGAACGATCTCAAACTATGGCTGGATAATGGAAAAACCTAACGCGCAAGAATCGGAGGTTGGAGCGCAAGAGGGGGCCAAATCCGTACCCTAGCTCAATGACGGATCCACTACGGCGACGACGGGGGCAAAGATTCCATCGACGGCGGCGATTCCCAGCGGCGGAGGAGTGTGTGAAGACAAGGGCGACGACCAGGGTGATCTTCTATGTTAGCTTAGGGCTTGGGGCGAAATGGTTTGAAGAGTGAAATTTCGAACCCTTGGGAGCACCGAATATATACCCTACACTGTCGGTGACACCAATTCTAATTTTTTGGTGTCACCAAGTTTCTCAATTGTCAACTGACAGGGAAACTTGGTGTAACCGAGAATATGGAATCAATAGTACCGAGGCAAGAAATCCAGATCAACCCTAGGCATTCGGTGAGACCAAGATTTTGGGATTGGTTCCACCGAGATGCATTTGGGGGTTTAAATGGTCAGTCCTTGTCGATAGGAACTCCGAGTGCTCCACATAGAGAGGGTTCGAAAAGCATTTTTTCAAATTTTGTGATGCAGCATGAATAGAGTATGAGGTGAGAAAGCATAGATAGCTAAAGAGGTGGTCCTAGGCATTCTTGTGTATCCAATTGGCAAATAAATATGAAAAGCCAAATAGCAACAATTGGAAATCCTCGAATGAGTAAATAAATGCAGACCAAAATGCTCACACAATAAGATGTCAAATGAAATCATGGAAAATATGCACAAATACAATAGCATCTAACAAGCACTTTGGCGATGACGAAGTCATCTATATATGAGTATTTTACTTAGGAGCCAAGTAAGAATACTTGATCATAGGTCATACTCATCGTTGAAGCACAAGTGGGGTTACCACTTTCACATAAAGCATTTAATGTTGTCACATTCTTATGAGATAATTTAACTCAAGTCTTAGAGTAAAGCTCCCCCTAGATGTGACATCCCCCCATAAGAGGGATAAACTAACCTTGGATTTTGTCGATGAAGACTTCCTGTTGGTGAGGTAGTGGTGGATGCTCAATGTTGATGAAGATCACCAAGAGTTGAGAGCATCCTTGTTGTTTCATTACTATTCTCACCTACATGGGTTAGTCTCAACACACAAGAGACAAATAAAAGGATATCTATGCAAATGGAGTGCAAAGCATATGTGATGATGTCCATTGATTTGTGGATTACCTTGTCTCTTGCTTACCTTTGAGGGAATGTGTGAATCCTTGAACTATTGCATAATGTTGATGTTGTTTGCAACTAGTTCTTGCCAATAATGAATGTGAGTGAATTTCATTGGCGGAGTCACCCCTCAAGAACTCTCTAGTTCTTCTTCTTGGGGACACACATCAAGTTGATGGGGATCCTTGGTGTTGAAGTAGCACTTGTAGAAGTTGATCTTGTAGTAGCCTTGGGAACCCACTTCACCAAAGCTTGGGATTCATCTTCATATGAGTCAAAGTCCTCTTGAAGCTTGTTCTTG
Source organism: Hordeum marinum (assembly GCA_022496015.1). NCBI lineage: Eukaryota > Viridiplantae > Streptophyta > Magnoliopsida > Poales > Poaceae > Hordeum > Hordeum marinum. The sequence goes on along the minus strand of CM039672.1, from coordinate 158,152,570 downwards.
TCCTTGAGCTTGGTGTCTAGTGTTAGAAGGTCATCTTGAGCTTTTTTTCCCTTGGGAAGAGTGTTTTCATACTTCTCCTTTTGAGGAACAAACTAGGGATTGGGGTATTGACCTTCTTCCAATTCAACTCCATTAGCGTTGAAGTAGCCAACACCACGATTCTTCCGGTATCCTCCATGCTTGCGTACAATTTCCTCAAATTTTTTGCACCCTTCAATACTCTTGTAGATACCTTTTCTATAATCCCTTTCAAGAGTTTATTTTCTTGCTCAAGTGTAACTTGGATAAGAGAAGATTTAGTGGGATCAAGAGATCTACTAGAAGCAATATCATTAGATTTATCATATTATTGCTACAAGTTGAAGAACCTTTCTTTCCTTTGTTACTAGCTTGCTTAGACTTAACTTGTGGCATGAAGGTAGATAAGAGAAGTCGTTTGGCTAGATAACAGGAAGTCTTCTTTCGAAGATCGTCATTGATAGCTTCAAGGAACTCATGCTCTTGCTCTAAATTGAGCTTCTCGGAGTGTAGCTTCTCATGTGTCCTTACAAGCTCTCTATGATCTTCTATAGTTGATTCATGAGCTAACTTAAGAGTTTTTAGTTCTAGAGTTAGTCATTCTATTTCCAACTTATAATCATCACACGACTTATCTACACTAGAGTGAGTACTAACAAGTTCATTTTGACTAACATTACTAGTTTTGTCAAATAGCAAGTCATCTTCAATTAACAAGTCATCTTCATCACTATTGCAATCAAGATACTCAGGGTGTGATACCTTGGGGGCTTTAGCCATGAAGCAACTTCCACTCCCTTCATTTGGTCAATCAAATAGATCATAGGAGTTGGTAGTCAGTAGTGCAATTCTGGCAACACCTTCATCTTGACTATAGTCGGAGTTGGAGTGATAGCTTCTCTCGGAGTGGTTGTTGGAGTCGGAGCTGGAAACCCATTCACCAACATGAGCTTGATGTTTCCTTCTTGAGTAGCTTGTGGTGTCCTTGTCCTTCTTCTCCGAGTCCCTACTTCTCCTTGAGGGTTTTCGTTCATAACGATCATCTCTACTCCTTCTCTCTGTTCGAGGTGACTCGTCTCTTGACCTTCGTCTTCTTGGTGACTCTTCTCTTTGTTTGTAGGGAGCCATGCACTCATTGGAGTAGTGTACATGCTTTCCACAATTGTAGATGTTTTGGTCATGACTTGACAAACGCTTCTCTTCATATCTTGAGCTGGAGCTTTGATCTTTGCTTCTATTCTTGTAGAACTTGTTGAATTTCTTGACCATGAGGCTTATCTCTTCAATTGTGACAAGGTTGTCGCTTGAGGTAGAGGGAGCATCACTTGTGGCTTTGTAAGCACCGCTAGACTTGTGGTGAAGCTCTTCCTTGTCTTTGAGTGTCATCTCATGAGAAACAATTCTACCAATCACTTCCGTTGGCTTGAGATCTTTGTAGTTGGGTATCATTTGGATAAATGTCCAAACAGTGTCGTATCGATCATACAAAGCTCGAACTATCTTCTTGATGATGAATTTGTCAGTCATTTCTTCGCTTACTAAGCCGGCAATCTCATTGGTGATGAGAGCTAGCCTAGAGTACATCTCAGTGACTCCTTCACCATCCTTCATCTTGAACTTGTCAAGTTTGCTTTGAAGAACATCCAACTTGGATTCTCTCACAGATTATGTACACACATGCATATCAATCAAAGTATCCCAAATCTCTTTTGCATTCTCAAGACGACCGATCTTGTTGAATTCTTCGGGGCATAGGCAGTTGAAGAGAATGTCACATGCTTGAGCATTGAGTTGAACATCTTCAACTCATCCGCGGTCGCTTCACGATCGGGTTCCTTTCCTTCCGCAAAGAACTCACCTTGCATGCCAACACGAACAACAGACCAAACGGAGGCGTTATGACCAAGCAAATGCATTTTCATTTTGTGCTTCCAACTAGCAAAATTTGTGCCATCAAAGTATGGACCTCTACGATGATAATTTCCCTCACTAGACGCCATACTTTTCTTAGATTGTGAGACCAATGCAATGGAGACCAAAGCTCTCATACCACTTGTAGGATCGAAAGTAGGTCTAGAGGGGGTGATTAGACTATTTGACCAAATAAAAATCTACTTTTTCCCAATTTTAATTCTTGGCAGATTTTAGCATTCATAGTATGTCAAGTACACCCTACACATGCATGTCTAAGAGTATAGCAGCGGAAAGTAAAGACATTGCTCATGTAAGTAAAGAGAGGGCAGGAAGAGAAAACGCAATTGGTGACACGATGATTTTTCCCGCGGTTCCGATAGGTGGAGCTATCGTACATCCACGTTCGTGGAGTCTTCAACCCACGGAGGGTAACGGTCGTGAGAGTCCACGAAGGGCTCTACCCACGAAGGGTTCCACGAAGAAGCAACCTTGACTATACCATGACGGCCTACATCCATGGAGGACTAGCCTTACTCGAGGTAGATCTTCACGAAGTAGGCGATCTCCTTTCCCTTACAAACTTCTTGGTTCACTCCACAACACGAAGCAGGAGGCTCCCAAGCGACACCTAACCAATCTAGGAGGCACCACCCTCCAAAAGGTAGTAGGCTTGATAATGTCGATGAACTCCTTGATCTTGTGCTATTACTTGCTATTGTGCTTCAAGATGATATACTGCTCAACACACAATCACTCTCTCACACATATGACTTGGTAGAAGAGATGGGATTGGTGGAAAGCAACTTGGAGAGGCTACAAATCAAGATCCATATGGTTGGAGTGGAAGATATTGACCTCAACACAAGGGTAGGTGGTTCTCGCTCAGGAAACTGATAGGATAGGTATGGAATAGTCCTGAGTGCTTCTCTTTCGGGTAGGTGGTGGTGGAGGGGTATATATATATATGCATCCCCAAAAATCCAACCGTTACACACAATAAGTCAGACTCGGTGACACCGATGTGTTAATCTCGGTGGTACCAAAGTGACTAAAAGGTGGCAACTTTTGAATCTCGGTGAGACCGATATAGCAATATCGGCCGCACCGATAAGGTGACCAACGGTCAGAATGCTCAAGCTCGGTGACGCCGATTCGACTATCTCGGAGGGACTGAAACTGTGAACTTGCGTAACTGAAAGTTGGCAGCCTGAACTCGAGGGCACCGGTATGGAATCAGTTGCACCGAAGTGTCTAGGGTTTGGCTGAGTGTGTCTAGGATTTTTGCAATCGGTGGCACCGAATGTGGAATGTTGGTTGTATCGATTTTGAGTATTTGGCTTTGGACAAACTTCGGTGGGAGAGTTTGTGGGTCTTTGCTGACTATCACTTGTGCACGTATGAGCATTTTGTTCACCAACAAAACATTACCTCCTTTTAATATTATTGGCTTTCCTATGGACTCAAAGTGATATCTCACAAATATAAAATGTAGAGTCCTCTTGCTTGAAGCTTTGCCAATCCATTTCCTTCCATCTTGGGGTATTCCACAATCTCTTTTTGCCAACCCATCATTGAACTTTTCCTGAAACATTAGTTTAATGACTTATATGTTGTTAGAAATTACCAAAACCACCAAGGGATCAAATGTGCTTTCAGAAGCGGGGCCAGGGGCATGGCGTAAGGCACGACGATGCCATCACTGCTGGTGGACGAGGGGAGGTGGCAGCGCTCGAGCACGAGTGTCAAAATACGATGATCTTTGGTACCGACTAGGTCCCTTTTGGCGGTTCTACTGTGAGGACCCTGGATGCACAAAGAGCATCACCGATCAATGCGTACGTGGAGGTTTAGATAGGTTTAGGCTGCTCGGAAGCATAAAACCCTACATCCTGTGTATGGTGGATTATATGCGTTCATAGTACAAGAGTGTCACCACCCGACAAGGGATGCTCGAGGGGTGTGGCTATGCATGTAGAATGAACGGGGTCTTGACCTTTCTAAAGGTAGCCTTTGGCCTACTTTTATAGGCTAAGGGGCACCCACAATGGCTAAAATGGTCATTAAATGGGTAAACATTGTACACTATGGCTGTCAAAACTACTTACAAGAGCTATAGTGGGAAATACCTAACATTGACGGACTAGGGCACGTGCCTTTAATACTCCATGAGGTGGCACGCTGGCAAAGTCTCCCAGCAAGGATTACCTCTCCTTCTATGTTGTTCGCCCATCTACCTCTTATTCCTTTTCCATGCCATGGGACAGGTGTCATTAAAGGTACTTCAAATCTATCTAACTACCACGCGACCCGACCAGCTCCACCTAACCGCCTGCCTGCTCGACACCTCGCTTATGTAGACAATCAGCCTGGCGACGTGGAGCAACAGCTTGGTGGCTGGAGATCCTGGCGGGAGTGTTCATAGTCGGGATTTCTCCACCAATAAGGAGGCTTGTCGGTGCCTTAGTCCTTGCTAGAGATTGCTTGGAGGTTGGCGTGCACCTAGCAAGGTCATGCCAGTCCAAAGCCAGCGGTCGCCTGTGACTAAGTCTTGGTACTAAGTGCCCCATTTGTTAGTACACCGATAGGAGCCCCCGGACCTGGTCCACACTTAAGAGTGTGACATTGTTGGGATAGGCCCAAAAACAGTGCATAGGCACACGCGGCCGCAATTCCCTGTGGTCATGATGCTTTTTAGTGCTTCGCACACAACACGCATTAACTGTGTGTCGTGGGAGTGGTGGAGCGAGACGATTGTTGTGAGGGTGCACGCCTAAAAAGTCATGCCATGCTAGGGTGGAAGAGGAGACCCTTGCATATTCTATCCTTCATTATAGTTCCTCTCGCGACGCGAGTCCCCACATGAGGTGTGATATTGGTGGCGAAGGGCAGCCGCCCAAGTAGCATGCTTGGCAGCGAACGGTTGCCTCGAACAACGAAGGGCCAGCCCTTGGGATTCCCTGAAGGAGAGGAAGAAAACAGTGGGTGACGCCCGTTCGCCTCTCATCATTAAGCATCATCGCCTTCCCTTCCGTCTTCTACTATGCCTCTGATGACGCATGTCACATGCCAGGCTTGGCATTGGCTGGAAGGGGCGGTCACTGGTGTTGCGCATGTGGCAGTATGCACTTGCCTTGGGTCTCGAAGAGCCAGTCCTCACCCTCCGCCCCATCCCTATAAAGAGGCGGCAAAGTGGGCATTGCTCATTCACGCTCCCCCACTCCAATCTGCCAAGGGCTACCTTCTCCTTCCTTTTGCCATCTCCTTCAGCGTGCCATTTCCGGGATGGCGAGGGATCGTTGCCGCGCTCGAGGGTACCGCTTTGCTGCAAGGGGTAACTGATAATCCACAAGTGTAGGGGATCGTTTTAGCCTTTTTCGATAAGTAAGAGTTTTGAATCCCAACGAGGAGCTAAAGGTAGAACAAATATTCCCTCAAGTTCTATCGACCATCGATAAAACTCTATGCACACTTAATGTTTGCTTTACCTAGAACAAGTATGAAACTACTTGGTGGGAACAAAACTAGAAGTACTTTGCAAGATAATAATGAATGTGGAAATAAAAGTTAGGTGATGTTTTAATAAAAGATCAATAAAAGTAAATTGTTTCATAGCAAGCTTTTTGTGTAACGCAAGAGAAAGATTGTCCATAGGCAATTGAATATGATAGGATAGATGCTTATTATGTGCAATGAGCGAGAGGCATATGCTAACACACTTTTCGTACTTGGATCATATGCACTTATGATTGGAACTCTAGGAAGCATCTGCAACTACTAAAGATCATTTAGGTAAAACCCAACCATAGCATTAAGTATCAAGTCTTCTTTACTCCCATACGCAACAGCGCACCTACTCAGGTTTGTGCTTCTATCACTCACGCAACCCACCATAGGCAAATCATGAAAATATGGCAACACCCTACAGCGAGGATCCCTCACACTTGTGCGACATAGATGGCACCATAGGACAGCACCATATCAACATACAACTCACATCCATAACATCATACCACAATTAACTCGTTGGACAAAAGAGATCTACTCAAACATCATAGGATAGCCAAATATTGTTGGGAAATAATATATGGAGTTGAGCACCATGTTTAAGAAGATTACAACAGGGAAGAGTGGTGTTACACTACTGCATAGAGAGGGAGAGAGTTGGTTTTGACGGCGGAGAAGTTGTTTGTGTAGATCGTCGTCACGATGCTTGCCTCGGCCGCGTTTCGGTGCCACCGGGGGAGAGAGGGACATAACCCCCCTCATTCTTCTTATTCCTTGTCCTCCCCATAGATGGGAGGAGAGTTCCCCCTCTGGTCCATGGCCTCCATGGCGGCGGAGGGGCGGGAGCCGCTCCGAGATTGGATCTCCCTCTCTGTTGTCTTTTGTTTCTCATTCTTGTTTTCTTGTCGAAAACCCTTCCTTATATTCTCGGAGATCCACAAATCCGATCAGGCTGAAATATTGAGGGGATTTTTATCCAAAAATTAGCTTTCTTGCAACCGAAGGATAGCTCCAACTGACATACGAGATGGGCACGGTCCACCAGGCCGCTTTTGGCCCTTGCCCGCGCCCTGGTAGAGGGTGGAGGTTGTGGGACTCAGTTTGCGTTCGTTCCACTTCTGAAAATTCATAAATATACCAAAAAAATCTTCGTAAATTTTTATCGTGTTTGGACTTAGTTTGATATGGAATTTACGCAAAACAAAAAACACACAAAAAACAGGAACTAGCACTAGCACCGGATCAATAGGTTAGTCCAATAAATCATATAAATTATTGCCAAAAGTATGTGAAATTTTTATAATATTGGCATGGAACAACCAAAAATTATCGATACGACAAAGATATATCGGCATCCCCAAGCTTAATTCCTGCTCGTCCTCGAGTGGGTAAATGATAAAAAACATAATTTTTGTTGTGGAATGCTACCTAGCATAATCTTTATCATATATCTAATCATGGCATCAATATTAAAATAGTCTAGTTTTGACATGAAGACTTAAATACTCAGGCATCCCAACAAACAATCATGTATTTCAAAATATCAAGGCTAAAGAATGATATTCCTACAAAATCATATTGCCTTGTCATGCTCTATCTTCTTAACACAAAGTATAAATCATGTACTACCCCAGTGTCAGCCAAGCAATTGGTTCATACTTTCTAACGCGCTTCAGCATTTTCAACTCTCACTCAATACATGATCTCAATCCATGGATATAGCACTATGGGTGGAATAGAATATGGTGGTAGGTTTCAAACGGGTAAAAGTGGAGGAGAAAGTCTCGCATCAACTCAGCGTATCAACAGGCTATGGAGATGCCCATCAATAGATAGCAATGCGAGGAGTAGGGATTGCCATGCAACGGATGCACTAAGAGATATAAGTGTATCAAAGCTCAATATGAAAACTAAGTGGGTACACATCTAACTCTAAAATGAAAAATTTCCCACTAGTATACGAAAGTGACAACATAGGAGACTCTCTATATGAAAAACATGGTGCTACTTTTAAACACAAGTGTGGAATTAGCATGCCCCTTCTCTCTTTGTCTCTCATCATTTTTTTTCATTTTTTTTCTTTTTTCATTTTTTTTCTTTGTCGGGAGCCTCATCCCGACTTGTGGGGGAATCATAGTTTCCATCATCCTTTCCTCACCGGGACATGCTCTAATAATGATGATCATCACACTTCTATTTACTTAGAAACTCAATATTATAACTCAAAGTATGACTCTATATGAATGCAATGATCTTGCGTAGCAAAGATATCAAAAAACGGACAAGTCATGGAAACATGATGCTAGCTATCTTATGATCATGTAAAGCAATACGACAATGAATGCTCAAGTGATCAAAACGGAAGCGGTGGGAGTTGCATGGCAATATATCTCGGAATAGCTATGGAAATGCCATAATAGGTAGGTATGGTGGCTGTTTTGAGGAAGATATAATAAGGCTTAAGTGTGATAGAGCATATCATATAACGGGGTCTGGATGCACCAGCGAAGTTTGCGCCGACTCTAGAGGTGATAATGGGCAATGCGTGGTACCGTAGAGGCTAGCAAATTGTGGAAAGGTAAAAGTGTGTATAATCCATGGACTAACATTAGTCATAAAGAACTCACATACTTCTTGCAAAAGTTTATTAGCCCTCAAAGCAAAGTATTACTTTGCATGCCCCTAGGGGGTGGTAGGAGTTCATGATCGCGCGCCTTCACACAAAGATAGACAATCAAGGATAAATTGTGCTCCAACTTACTAGCATAAGGGATACTATATGTGCATGCTTCGGGAATCACAAAACTTAACACCAATGTCTTACTAAACATGATCATCCAATAGTACCTCCCACATATTATCATCTCTATATTGCAACTATTGCAAGGAATCAAACATATCATATTCAGTGATCCATAAGTTTTATGTAGGATTTTATGATTAACCATGCAAATGACCAATTCCTGTTGACTCTCTAAATAGATACAATTGAGGTAAGAGAGTTCAATTGTTTCTACAAAATACCATCCTCTAATAAACATAACTGAAGCAAAAGAGCATTCTTCAAATAACTGTTTTCTATGTGAAGAGAAACAGGCAATCCAAACTTCAAATGATATAAGTGAAGCACATGAAGCATTCTATAAATCCACATGCAAAAGATATAAGTGATGTGCAATGAGCATTCTATAAATCAACCATGGACTATGTCATACCAGCATGGTGCATAAACTAAATGTAAAAGACGTTTCAAGGTTTGTACATATCACATAAATGAAACGAATCTGAAAACATACTGATACTTGTTGAATAAAGATGGGATGCCTTCCGGGGCATCCTCAAGCATAGACGCTTAAGTCTCCTTGGATATTTACTTGGGGTGCCTTGGGAATCCCCAATCTTGAACTCTTACCTCTCCTTCTTCTCCTCATATCGAGACCTCCTCGATCTTCGAACACTTCATCCACACAGAACATAACACAAGACTGGTAAGATCCGTTAGTATAATAAGAAACATACTACTTTAAGTACTGTTTCAAACCAATTCATATTTTATATTCACATTATCCCTGCTGTATTATAACTTTTCTATGGCTTACAATACGATAAAATCGATAGTTTCCTCAAAACAAGCAAAACAATGCATCAAAAATAGAATCTGTCTTAAACAGGACAATATGTAGTAATCTGAACTTTGACCATACTTATGGAACTCTAAAAATTCTGAAACATTATGAAGAATTAAACATTGTGTATAGAAATACTATGTAAAAATTTCAGAAACTTCTAACATTACAATAAAATATGAAAATTCACGCACTCCAGCCAAAGTTTCTGTTTTTTCACTGCACATACCAACAAGCAATCTAACCATCCTAAAGGCAAATCTTGGCACATTATTTTTATAATACAATGTATTTGTACAAGGGGATAATTATTTTTGTTGGAAAAGTTTTCGTGATTCAAGATTCACAAAGTTTTCATGGGCATGTACAAAATTCCAAGGACGTCCCCCACTTCAGCGATGCTCATCATCTCTCTCACTTTCACCTTTCCTTTTGTGAAGTTTTAGGTTCCCCTCTGTATTTATGTTTGTTTTTAAAATTTATAAAAGCAAATATAATAAATAAATGACTCTCTAAAACATCCGGGTTGTCTCCTTGGTAGCGCTTTCTTTAAAGCCATTAAGATAGGCATAAAGTGCTCAAGTAATTGATCCACCCAGATCCCAAGGTATATCAAAGCCAATTTTAATTAACAATGATCTGTAATTTAGTAGTGAGCACAAAGTTATGTGTATCATATAACAACAAATTCTAACTCTCTTCCTATGCATTGGCATGTCATATAAGAACAATTTGTGCACACAAAGTAAGGGCCAATACATAACATAAATAATTTCTTGCAATTTTATTGTATTGGAAACATAGAGAGGTGAAGATGTAGTTCCTCTCACATAATAGTTGCAAGTAGGAGCAGCAAGCACATGCATATTATAATCATCAAAATCATCATGTGTAGTAGCAAGACACAACCCATCAATATAATCCTTAACAAGAGCAAACTTCTATGATACAGTGTAGTTGGGAGAATACAAAAAGATAATAGGACTATCTTGTGTGGGTGCAATAGCAACAATTTCATGCCTAACATAAGGAACTATAGAAAGTTAATCTTCATAAGCATAATTCATATTGGCATCTTGGCCACCAGCATAGCAAACATCAAGTTCATCAAAAAGGGATATTTCAAATGAATCCAAGGGATCATGGCAATTATCATAGCATTCATCCTTCAGTAAGCACGATAAACAATGTATGAGTTGAAGAGTTACTATCATTAGAAGGTGGGCACGGGTGATCAATCCGCTCTTGCTCCTTTTGTTCTTCTCTCTCCTCCTAATCTTTTTCATCTAATGAGCTCACAATTTCAGCAAGTTCTTCTTCCATAGGTCCTGGCAAAATATTATTCTCTTCCAAGGTAGCGGACATTCTCTCAATAAATTCAATAATATCAGCATTGCATTCATAATTATAATAACAATATTTAAGTATGGCAAGAATTTCATATTCGTAAGAAACATCATCATCATACTTTTCAAGCAAAAAAGTAATTTCATAAGCACCCTTAAAAGCAACAAATTCTTCTATTCGTTCCACATCATAGTAATCATATATACCATTAGCATAAGAAGCTGAGGTTTCATTATTAGTAAATTTGAATGAAAAGGGAAGGTGTGGAGCGTTCATCCGAGAGAAACAAGTAATATCATATCTCAAGCATAGCTCCCGAGCACACCAATGCAACATATGAATTTGATCCCATAAGTGTTTCCCTTTTCGAGATAAGTGATAATCCCTAAAGTACTCACGTTGATCGAATGTGTATCCTGTTATAAAGTTCCTGGATGATTTCTTGGGATAATCGAAGGAGTAATTAACATGTTTCCAATAACTAGCATCGAGGGTTTTAGGAGGTTCCCCATCTCCATGAGTAGCAAGTAACACTAATATTTTTGGTGTTTCATGTTCCATGTCCATAACTAAAGATATAAAACAACTAAAACAGAAAATAAAAATTACTTAGTGATAAATCAAACAAGCACACATGAGAATATTCACCCCACGCTATTGCTCCCCAGCAACGGCGCCAGAAAAAGGTCTTGATAACCCACAAGTGTAGGGGATCGTTTGTAGCCTTTTTCGATAAGTAAGTGTATCGAATCCCAACGAGTAGCCAAGTTAGAACAAATATTCCCTCAAGTTCTATCGACCATCGATACAACTCTATGCACACTTAACATTTCCTTTACCTAGAACAAGTATGAAACTACTTTGCGGGACTAAAACTAGAAGTACTTTGCAAGATAATAAAGAACGTGGAAACATGTTCTTTTATTAAAAGAACAATAAAAGTAAATTGTTTTTAGCAAGATTTTTGTGTAACGCAAGAGAAAGATTGTCCATAGGCAATTGAATATCATACGATAGATACTTATTATATGCAATGAGGGAGAGGCATACGCTAACACACTTTCCTTACTTGGATCATATGCACTTATGATTGTAACTCTGGCAAGCATCTGCAACTACTAAAGATCATTAAGGTAAAACCCAACCATAGCATTTGAAAGCACATTTGCTCCCTTGGTGGTTTCGGTAATTCATAACAACATATAAGTCATTGAACTAATGTTTCCATCAAGTATGTTTTAGGAAAAGTTCAATGATGGGTTGGCAAAGAGATTGTGGAATACCCCAAGATGCAAGGAAATAGGTGTTGGAAATATGCCCTAGAGGCAATAAATAAAGTGTTTATTATGATATTTCCTTGTTCGTGATAATTGTTTATTATCCATGCTATAATTGTATTGACTCGAAACGCATTGCATGTGTGGATATATAGACAACACGTTGTCCCTAGTCTGCCTCTAGTAAACTAGCTCCGTGATCAAAGATGGTCAAGGTTTCCTAGCCATTGACATGAGATGTCATTTCATAATGGGATCACATCATTAGGAGAATGATGGGGTGGACAAGACCCAAACTATAAATGTAGCATATGATCGTGTCGGTTCATTGCTATAGTTTTTTGCATGTCAAGTATATGTTCCTATGACCATGAGATCATGCAACTCACTGACACCGGAGGAGTGCCTTGTGTGTATCAAACGTTGCAACGTAACTGAGTGACTATAAAGGTGCTCTACAGGTATGTCCGAGGGTGTATGCTGGGTTGGCATGGATCAACAGTGGGATTTGTTACTCCATGTGACGGAGAGGTATCTCAGGGCCCACTTGGTAATACAACATCACAATAAGACTTGCAAGCAATGTGACTAAGTGTTAGCCATGGGATCTTGTATTACGGAATGAGTAAAGAGACTTGCCGGTGATGAGGTCGAACTAGGTATGGAGATACCGACGATCGAATCTCGGGCAAGTAACATACCGAAGAACAAAGGGAACATCATATGGGATTAACTGAATCCTTGTCATAGAGGTTCGAACGATAAAGATCTTCGTAGAATATGTAGGAATCAATATGGGCATCTAGGTCCCGCTATTGGTTATTGACCGTAGAGGTGTCTCGGTCATGTCTACATAGTTCTCGAACCCACAGGGTCTGCACACTTAAGGTTCGGTGATGTTTCGATAGTATAGAGTTATGTATGGTGGTGATCGAAGGTTGTTCGGAGTCCCGGATGAGATCCCGGACGTCACGAGGAGCTCCGAAATGGTCCGTAGGTAATGATTTATATATACAAAAATGGTGTTTGAACTCTGGAAAAGTTTTGGGCATTTCCGGCAGTGTGCCGGGAGTGACGAATGGGTTCCAAGGACCACCAAGTGGGTCCCACATACCCCTAGGGGCCACATGGGCCTTAGAGGTGGCGCACCAGCCCCTAGTGGGCTAGGCAGCTAGCCCAGAAGGGCCCTATGTGCATGGGGAAGGAGGAAGAGTAGGGGGCAAGTTAGGGAGGAGTCCCAGGAATCCACCTCCCTTGTGGGAGGTGGACTCCTCCCCTTGGCTTCGTCCGAAGCTCTCCTTGGAGGAGAGTCTAAGGCTGCCTCCTATCCCCTCCCTCCTATATATACTAGAGATTTTGAGGGCAGCCCTAACCTTAATTTGCCACGTGTTGCCCTTTTCTTTCTCTAGATCGTTTTCTCCTCTAAATCGGTTTTCAGCAGTGCTTAGGCGAAGCCCTGCTGGAATTTCTCCACCACCATCGCCGCAACGCCTTAGCGCTACCGGAGAACTCATCTACCTCTCTGCTCCCTCTTGCGGGATCAAGAAGGTGGAGATCTTCACCAAGCTACACGTGTGCTGAAGCGGAGGTGCCGTCCGTTCGGTACTTGATCGGGAGTTCGTGGGACGGCTTGCGATTTGGATCGCGGAGACGTACCACTACATCAAACGCGTTCTTTAACACTTCCGCTTAGAGATTTACAAGGGTCGTAGATCCAATCTCTCCTCTCATATATGCTCATCTCCTAGATTGATCTTGGTGATGCATAGGAAAAAATTTGTTTCCCATAGAACCAGGACTTCAAAGACGTTTTGAACGTCATGGAGAATATGAGATGTCCCAAGAGTTGGAGTTTATCTTTAAGAAGAATGCCCAGATCAAGAGGTATGAGACCTTTGATAAGTTCTACGCTTGCAATATGGAGGAGAACGGGTCTATCAGTGAACATATACTCAGAATGTCTAGGTATTCGACTCGTCTAGGGGAGTTAGGGATGCCCCGTCCACCAGAGGCGATCGCTGATAGAGTTCTTCAATCACTGCCACCAAGCTACAAGAGCTTCTTGTTGAACTATAACATGCACAGTATGAAAAAGTCGTTGAGTCTGAAATCCAGAAAGAACATCAAGTGTTGATGGTCAATAAAACCACTAGTTTCAAGAAGAATGGCAAGGGAAAGAAGGGTAACTCCAAGAAGGGTGGCAAAGCAGTTGCTCCTCCCGTGAAGAAACCCGAGGCTGGACCCAAGCCAGAAACTAAGTGCTTTCATTGCAAGGGAACTGATCACTGGAAGCAGAACTGCCCCAAGTATCTAGCTGACAAGAAGGCGGACAACAACAAACAAGGTATATATGATATACATGTTATTGATGTGTACCTTACTAGCTCTCATTGTTGTGCCTGGGTATTTGATACTGGTTCGGTTGCTCGCATTTGCAACTCAAAATAGGAACTACGGAATAGGCGAAGGCTCGTGAAGGACGAAGTGACGATGCGCGTGGGAAATGGTTCCAAGGTTGATGTGATCGCCGTTGGCACGCTCTCTCTTCGATTACCATCGGGATTAGTGATGAACCTGAATAATTGTTATTTAGTGCCTGCGTTAAGCATGAACATTATATCTGGATCTTGTTTATTGATACGGTTACTCATTTAAATCAGAGACTAATGGTTGTTCTATTTATATGAGTAATATATTTTATGGTTATGCACCCAATGTGAGGGGTTTATTCTTGTTAAATCTTGATAGTGATGATACACATGTTCATAGCATTGATGCCAAAAGATCTAGAATTGATAATGATAGTACCACTTTCTTGTGGCACTGCTGTTTGGGTCATATTGGTGTAAAACGCATGAGGAAGCTCCATGCTAATGGACTTTTGGAGTCACTTGATTTTGAATCACTTGACACATATGAACCATGCCTCATGAGCAAGATGACTAAGACGTTGTTCTCTAGAACAATGGAACGGGCGAGTGATTTGTTGGAAATCATACATACTGATGTGTGTCGTCCAATGAACATTGAGGCGCGTAGTGGATACCGTTATTTTCTCACCTTCACTGGTGGCTTAAGTAGATATGGGTATATTTACTTAATGAAACACAAGTCTGAAACATTTGAAAAGTTCAAGCAATTTCAGAGTGAAGTTGAGAATCATTGTAACAAGAAGATTAAATTCCTATGATCTAATCGAGGAGGAGAATATCTGAGTTATGAGTTTGACAGTCACTTAAGACAGTGTGGAGTTGTTTCACAATTGACACCGCCTGGAACACCACAGCGTAATGGTGTGTCCGAACATCGTAATCGAACCTTATTAGATATGGTGTGTTCTTTGATGTCTCTTGCCGATCTGCCACTATAGTTTTGGGGTTATGCATTAGAGACAGCTGCATTCACTTTAAATAGGGCACCATCAAAATCCGTTGAGACAACGCCATATGAACTGTGGTTTGGCAAGAAGCCAAAGTTGTCGTTTCTTAAAGTTTGGGGATGTGATGCTTATGTCAAAAATCTTCAGCCTGAAAAGCTAGAACCCAAAGCGGAGAAATGCGTCTTCATAGGATACCCAAAAGAGATAGTTGGGTATTCCTTCTATCTCGGATCCGAAGGCAAAGTGTTTGTCACTAAAAACGGAACCTTTCTTGAGAAAGAGTTTCTCTCGAAAGAATTGAGTGGGAGGAAAATACAACTTGATGAGGTTATTGAACCTTTACTTCAACCAGAGAGTAGCGCAACGCAGAAAGATGTTTCTATGGAGCCAACGGCGGTTGAAGAGGAAGTTAATGATGATGATCATGAAGCTTCGGATCAAGTTGCTATTGAACCTCGTAGGTCGACAAGGGTGTGTATTGCTCCTGAGTGGTATGATAACCCTGTCTTGGAGGTCATGTTGTTAGACAACAATGAACCTATGAGCTACGAAGGAGCGATGATGGGCCTGGATTCCGAGAAATGGTTAGAGGCCATGAAATCAGAGATGGGATCCATGTATGAAAACAAAGTATGGACTTTGGAAGTATTACCTGAAGGGTGAAAGACCATTCAGAATAAATGGATCTTTAAGAAGAAGACGAACACGGACGATAATATCACCGTCTATGAAGCTTGACTTGTGGCAAAGGTTTTTCACAAGTTCAAGGAGTTGACTACGATGAGACCTTCTCACCTGTAGTGATGCTTAAGTCCGTCAGAATCATGTTAGCAATAGTTGCATATGTCGACTATGAAATTTTGCAGATGGATGTCAAAACAGCGTTCCTTAATGGTTTCCTTGGGGAAGAGTTGATATGATGCAACCGGAAGGTTTTGTCGATCCAGAGAATGCTGACAAAGTTTGCAAACTCCAGCCATCCATTTATGGACTGGTGCTAGCATCTAGGAGTTGGAATAAGCGCTTTGATGAGGTGATCAAAGCGTTTGGGTTTATACAAGTTTACGGAGAAGCTTGTATTTACAAGAAAGTGAGTGGGAGCTCTATAGAGTTTTTAATATCATATGTGGATGACATATTGCTAATTGGAAACTTTGAATGATGAGTTTGTTGGCAGAGAGTTTACTGCCTGGAATGATGAGATGATCATGCAATTCTACTCCACAACACATTTCTATGGAGATGGTAGGATTGTCTGGATGATTAAAGGAGCAAGATATGAATCTTTTGTTGATGAGTGGGCTACCATCTTAGGAGTCCCAGAGGTTCAGGATGGAGAATCCAAGGAGAGCCACAATGTCGTGAAGGACATGCATAATTCTATCCTTGCAGACAAAGTGTATTATCATAATCTTGGCTCCATCTACTTTCTCCGGCCAGGCCTCCGTACCATGAACATCATCCTGAGGCATACCTTGATGCCCAAGTCTGGAGATGAGAAGATGATTCGTGGATACTCCATCAACATGCTCATCCATCTTGGTCGTGACACCAGGATTCGGGTGATGGACTTGATTGTAGAGACTGTAAAGAGGGTTGTTGCTGATCAGAAGCGCTCATGCTGCTACGCACCCTATATCCAGATGCTCATCAATTCTCAGCTTGAGAAGCACATATTTGCTCTGGACAGTCCCCATTTGCTACTTCAGCCGGACTTTGAGGATAACATTGTGGTGATGGACCCAGATCATCCCACATAGCTGTAGCTCAGGCACATGAAGAGGCAAAAGTAGAGGCAGCTTGAGTTACTAGTGCTCAGATTCCCAGGTCCAGGAATGAGCAAATGGATCTATTGATCACCACTGTCATGGAGATGAAGAAGGATATCAAGACCATCATGGATACTCAGGAGAGCCTTGTGAACATTATTGATGATACAGTGAAAACTCTGAATGACAAGGTTGATGGGCTGACTAAGACAGTCAATGAGCTCAAGAAGGAGGTTGATGAAGCCCCAATCCGTCGCCACTCCTCAGAATTTTATTCTTCTGATGATGATGAGGATGATAGTGCACCTGTCAGGACGACTGCCCAGTTTATGACTAAGGCCGGGACTCCTACAGTACCAGCTCCAGAGACGAGACCTTCATCTTCTGCTCCAGCCACAGTATCTTCAGCTCCATCAGCTCTAGTGCCTCTAGTATCTACTCTAGCTCCATCCAGGACTTCAGCGGAAGTCTTTGCCAATGTAGTCCACTTGACTCCGACATCAACGACCGGAGGAGTTCAGTCATAGAACGATTAGATATATGCATTTGATCTTTTTGGTAACTTGTTGATAAAGGGGGAGAAGTGTATATAGATCTTAGGTTTCGAGTGAGAGAGCGTCTCTTTTTATTTGCCGGTTTTACAAAACATTTGATTATTTTTGTTTGACATGAGATACTTTTGTGTTTGTGTGTGATCATACGTTGTTATGTGTGTTGCTACTATTTCCTATCATTTGATGATTATGTGATGATCACTCACATTGCTTAATTGTGTTGTGATATGTTGTTAATTCTAATTATTCTCGCACACCACCAAGATGTACGTGACATGGAAGAAGTGCCCCATGTACCTAATCGATTGTGCATTTGCATTCAAACGCAGATTCAAAATAATGCACAAATTTAGGGGAAGCTCTTGATTATCACATACTTCTCAACGCGACGATTATATTCATTGATTACATCATATGTCGAAGCTTTGATCTATATGTTGTTATCAATTACCAAAAAAGGGGAGAATGAAAGCACATTTGCTCCCTTGGTGGTTTTGGTAATTCATAAAAACATATAAGTCATTGTACTAATGTTTCCATCAAGTATGTTTCAGAAAAAGTTCAATGATGGGTTGGCAAAGAGATTGTGGAATACCCCAAGATGCAAGGAAATAGGTTGGCAAAGCTTCAAGCAAGAGGACTCTACATTTTATATTTGTGATAAATCACTTTGAGTCCATAGGAAAGCCAATACTAATAAAAGGGGGTAAGGTCTTGTTGGTGAACAAAATGCTCCTACGTGCACAAGTGATAGTCACCAAAGACACCCACAAAGTCTCCCACCAAAGTCTATCCAAAGCCAAACACTCAAAATTGGTGCAACCAACATTCTACATTTGGTGCCACCGATTCCAACCTCTAGACAGACTCACCCAAACCCTAGCCTTTCGGTGCAGCCGATACTGCATTCGGTGCCAACGAGTTGGGCTGCCAACTTTCTGTTTCACAAATTCACAGTTTCGGGCCCTCCAAGATTGTCAAATTGGCATCACCGATATTGAGCATTATGACTGTTGGTCACCTTATCTGTGCAACCTAGATTGCTATATCGGTCTCGCCGAGATTCAAAAGTTGCCTCCTTTTGGTCACTTCGGTACCACCGAGATTAACACATCGGTGTAACGGTTGGATTTTTGGGGATGCCTATATATACCCCTTCACCACCACCTACTTGAGATAGAAGCACTCAGAACCATTCCATACCTATCCTATCAATTTTCTAAGAGAGAACCACCTACCCTTGTGTTGAGGTCAACATCTTCCACTCCAACCATATGGATCTTGATTTCTAGCCTCCCCAAGTTGCTTTCCACCAACCCCATCTTTTCTACCAAGCCATATCCATGAGAGAGGGATTGTTTGTTGAGGAGTCTATCATCTTGAATCATAAGAGTAAGGAGTTCATCGACATTACCAAGCCTATTACCTTTTGGAGGGTGGTGCCTCCTAGATTGGTTAGGTGTCGCCTGGGAGCCTCCTACTTCATGTTGTGGAGTGAACCAAGAAGTTTGTAAGGGCAAGGAGATCGCCTATGTCATGAAGATCTACCCCGAGTAAGGCTACTCCACCGTGGATGTAGGCTGTCATGGTATAGTCAAGGTTGCTTCTTCGTGGAACCCTTCATGGGTAGAGCCCTCCATGGACTCTCGCGACCGTTACCCTCCATGGGTTGAAGACTCCATGAACGTGCGGGTCACTTCCCCCAAGAAAACTTGCACGTGCGGGCCTCTTCTCCCCTTTGAGAAAAAGAAAGAATAGAAAATATAGGAGGCTAGGAACCTTGATGGTTCGATAGTCACTTTACACAAGTGAGAAGTGATCACAAAATTTCATGCAATATAGATAAGATAAATATGTACTTTGACAAAAGGTTGGAGAACACTTAGCTTTATTTACTATGCACGGGGTCATCGTCTAGCTTTGTACAAAGGATTACACTCCTTGTTAGTAGACTTGTACAAAAGTGGTTGCCGCGCAGCCCGGCAACCACGCCTCACTAGCAGAACTTGCGAAGATGCTTGACATTCCACGAGTTTTGCACTTGGGGTGACGTCTTCGGTGTCCAGATGGACTATGCCAGGCCTGGTGACTTGTTCCACCCGGTAAGGGCCATCCCACTTTGGCATCAACTTGTTAGATCCCCTCGCGGACTGGATCTGTCAAAGAACAAGGCCGCCTTCCTCAATGCTCCTGCAGCGCACCTGGCGGCTATGATAGCGGCACAATCCTTGCTGGCACCGCATAGCATGCGATGCGGTATGGAGACGATTTTCCTCGAGGAGCATGGCATCATCTTGCCGCAGTTGCTCTTGCTGGTCCTCGTCAAAGGCCAACATTCTAGGCGAACTGTAGGTGAGTTCTGTGGGGAGCACTACTTCTGCACCATAGACTAGGGAGAAAGGTGTCTCGCCGATGGATCGATTTGGTGTCATCCTGATTGACCAAAGAACCGTCCGCAGTTCATCAATCTAGCGCCTTATGTGCTTGTGCAACTTGTCAAAAGTTCTCGTCTTGAGGCCCAACAACACTTTAGTGTTTGCCCTTTCTACTTGGCCATTGCTCCTTGGGTGAGCAACTAATGCAAATAGATCTTGGCGCCGAGATCTTGGCAGTACTACATGAAGCTGTTGCTGGTGAATTGCGTGCTGTTATCGGTGATGATCTTGTTGGGTACACCTAATCGACAGACTATTCCTTTGAGAAAATTGACCGCTGGTTGTGGCATCACCTTTCCCACTGACTCTACCTCGGTCCACTTCGTGAACTTGTCGGCTACAACAAACAAGAACTCGAAGCCCCCGACAACATGGGGGATAAGCCGGACAATGTTGAGCCCCTAGATTGAGAATGGCCAGAAGAGCGGTATGGTCTGAAGGACTTGTGCTAGTTGATGTATCTACTTGGCGTGGTAATGGCATGCTTCACACGTTGTTACCACCGCCAAGGCATCTTGAAGGGTTGTCGGCCAATAGAAACCTTGCCGGAATGCCTTTCCAACAAGGGCTCGGGACCTAACGTGGGAGCCACAAATCCCCTCATGTATCTCTGCCAACAGTTGTCGTCCTTCCTCCAGGGGAATGCACTTTAATTCCACCCTCTTTGGTCTCCTTTTGTATAGAATGTTGTCCACGAACTGGTACATGTTCGACTATCAGGCTACTCCTTCAGCTTCCCCTTGCTCTTTGGAGACGTCTCTCATTTGGAGGTATTGGACGATCTACTATGCCCATGCCGGAGCTCATGTCTCGAGACGAGGACTAAAGGCGCCTCTTTTGCTATGGGAGCACTGGCTTCTATGGCAAGGACCACTGGGTCTCTCGGAGCTTGTTGTTCAACGGCAGGCGTTTTCTTGCCCCCAGCAACTTTCTTAGCGGACATCAATGACTGCCGGGAAATGGTCGTCGGAGTTGATCTTCCTCTTCCTGGCTCACCAATCTGATGGTGTGACGAATGGCTGAGTGAGTCAAAGTACAAAAGCGCCTGGTTCCACGTGTGACTTTTCAGTGGCTCGTTTTGACAGGTCATCGGCAATATCGTTTTCTGTCCTAGGGATGCACTCCATCTGCAGACCGTCAAAATGATCCTCCAACTTCCTCACTTCATTGACGTACGCTTCCATTAGGGGGCTCTAGTAATCCTTGTTCACTTGGCGAACAACCAGTTGTGAATCCTCTCGGACTATCAATTTTCTGATGCCAAGGTTGGTTGCTATCCGGAGTCCGACGAGCAACCCTTCGTACTCAATTGTTTGTTAGTTGATAACTCCTAGGGATAAATGCATCTAGATCACATACTTGAGGTACTCCCCGGTGGGTGTGACAAATAGCACTCCGACACTGGCTCCTTGTAGCAAAAAACTGCATCAAAGTACATGACCCATTCTAGAGTTGTTTCGTTGTCGTGGATGGTTGTTTTCGGGATTTTTTCATCTTGTGTTGGCGTCCGTTCAGCAATGAACTCTGCCAGGTATCAACTCTTTATGGTTGTTGTGCTTTCAAAACTCGGGTCAAAGCTAGCTAGCTCCAATGCCCACTCGACAATCTTGTCGACTGCCTCCGAATTCCTCAATATGTGTTGCAACGGGAAGCGGGTGACGACTGTGATGTGGTGTGCTTGGAAGTAATGGTGCAGCTTCCGGGAGGCCATGCGAAGTTGGAAAAGCAGTTTCTACACCCCCAGAGTATCTTGATCCACCCCTTACATGAGAGAGCTGACAAAGTACACTAGTCATTGCACCATCCTCTTATTTTTCACAACCTGTTGTCCTGCCTCTTGTGCCGCACTTGTGTTGTTGGCTCCTCGGCTTGCCGGGGCTGGCCCTGGTTCGCCAGTTATCGGCTGAGGGGTTGTTTTCTCGTCCTCCTTAGCTTTCCTCTCCCCCACCAGCACAACGCTAACCACTTGGTTTGTTGCCGCCAAATATAGCAACAACGGTTCCTCTGACTTAGGTGCGACTAGGATCAACATAGAGGACATGTATTTCTTCAAATCTTGCAGTGCTGCCTTTGCTCTTGGAATCCACGTCATGGGGCATGTCTTTTCCTGCCTCTGCTCCGCGGATTTGGAAATGAACTTGTTGAAGGCGGCAATGTAGTCTACCAGGCGGCATACATCCTTGATGCGCTTCGGTGCCTCCAACTACTTGATTGCCTCAATCTTGGCGGGGTTGGCTTCTATCCCCTGCTGTGACGAAAAGAACCTAGGGAGCTTGCCGGATGGGCTCCAAACACACACTTCTCAGGATTCAGCTTCAAGTTGATCCTACGCAAATTTGAAAATGTTTCTTCTAGGTCTGGAATCAGCATGGCCTTGTCCTTGGTCTTGACTACAATGTCGTCCATGTAGGCCTCCACATTTCTCTATAGCTGCGGCCCAAAACCAATCTGGACGGCTCTTGCGAATGTTGAACTAGCACTCTTCAGCCCGAACAACATGCGCTTAAAGTTGTATGTGTTGTAAGGGGTGATGAATATTGTTTCATGTTTGTCTTCCTTAGCTATGAAGATCTGGTGGTAACTTGAGTAGGCTTTCAGGAAAGACAACAGGTCGCAGCTGGCGGTTGAGTCCACTATCTGATCGATCTGCGGCAAGGGGAAAGGATCCTTCGGGCAAGCCTTATTGACATCACTGAAGTCAATGCAATGTCTCCACTTCCCGCTCGCCTTGCGCACTACCACAGGATTCGCCAACACTGTTAGGTAGATTACACCCCTGATCAGGCATGCTGCTTCCTGATTCTTAATCTCTTCGGCAATGAACTCTTGTCGTTCTAGCGCTTGCTTCCAGACCTTCTACTTGACGGGGCGTGATGAGGACATGGATACCTTGAATATGATCACAAATATTCCATATGCATATTTATTTGAGGTGATTTCCGATAGAAGTTTTCCAATAATTTATTTATGCTATACGGAACAAAAGTACTTCAACTCTTTTTGTTACATGCCCAATTGAAGAAATACCAGACACTTGTACAATCCACATATGAAGATAAGTGAAAAGTAAATGTTTAGGTGTTTTTCAAAAAGTTCTCTCACGTCCCTTTTAGCCCAAGAGAAGATAGAGTCCAAGTCTCTCACGTTATGGACTCAGATTCGGACTAGATAGACATACATGTCTCGATACACCAAAAATTTCTGCATTCGGACTCCAAATTAGGTGATTCTTTTTTTTTGAAAGTAAATTTCATTTATGTTCTCAACTGGAGGGACCTTCAAATTCATCCGGGTCGTGGAGATATTGACGAAACAATTTGACGTTGCAGCAGAATCTAAGTCAAACTACAAGTCCAAAGGTGTTGCATCACCTCCACTTGGGCCCATGGGCCTTGTACCACCTAGGATTAGTTTTAGTCTGCCTTGGGACATCCTCTCACCTCCTTGCACGCCAACCCTCGCTCCTATATAAGTAGATCAATCTAGTAGCTTTTTCCTTTGGGTTTGTTTAGTTAAAGGTTAGCCATTGCTACTTCGTGTACTTCATTTGTCTCCAACGACCAAACCAAGACCGGTCTCGTATCCCCACCCTTATCAATACTTCATCCATATTCGCAATATTCAGATTGCTTTTATCATTTTCTTGCTTGTTCTTTGATTGCTTGCAGGAATAGACCTTCATGGTCAGGTTGATCGTGCTATCGCGTGGTCAATAACCTCCAGGAGTTGATTTAGCGATTGCTAAGGTAGAACGTCGTGCATGTTTGTAATTGGATCGTCAAATTTGTCTCCACCAAATTGATAGTTGTCATCTCATTGGAAGATCAGGACACTCGCCCCTATCAAGTGGTATCTGTTTTCAGGTTGCTCGTGAGATTTTCCAATTTTCGTAGTTTAGATCACATTTGTTCTTCATACCTACAATCCACGAAAAAGCCACAAAAAATTAGGGTTAGATCCTCATATCTGAACCATTATGAGCCTTTTTGAAATTTTATGTTTGGTGTCTTGCTTTGTTGAATTTGCGGTTGCATCATCGTGTCGAGTTGCTAGTATTAGCATCTAGTCGTTTAGAGTTTCGAGTTCTGTTCACAAGTTGTCACGCCACCGCTGCACCATCTTCATTGTTGCTACGATATACCACCACCATGTCGCCATCATCCCTTCCGTTGTTGCCCACCACCATCCATCAATTTACGCCACCCATTCCCATCGATCATTGTCATTATCACACTTGAGGTCGTTTTCATGTACGCTTGATCCAATTTGCATCATATCTGATTTGTTGGACATAAGAAAAAAAGTGAGAGAAAAAAGAGAAGAAAAAAGTAGAAAAGGGAGAAAGAAAGAAAAAGAGAAGAGAAAAAAACTAATTTTGGATCTATCTAGAATCATTCTCATATATTATTTTGGATTGGAAACTATTTTGTGCAATGTTTAGTAAATCAGGCGTATCTTCCTCATATGAAGTCTGTTTGGCTCCACGAGTACTCAAATACGAGCTATCGACGAACCGCGTCTAAATAGTTCATCAAGAAATTTCATTATTGTCACCTCCAAATTGACTTCTAAATAGGACTTTTTGCCCTTCGAAGGTCGTGAACACACTTTGTCAATATTTTTTAGGTTTATCCCAAATTTCTTGACTCCACATATGAACTCGGAATTGAGTGATTCTTTTTGCATTGGAAATCTTGAGTCGGTAGCATTCTTGTGACAATATCGAAAACTTGACATGAGTTTTTCCAGAGGAAAGATGCAGAGAGAGTTTTTCGTATATCGTGCTTGGTAGTGATTTGCCATCATTATCTATACTGCCATTGTGATATTCACTTATATCTTGCTATCCAGAGCTACATCACATCATCTGTTGCTGCTATTTGTGCTTTTTTGTGACTCCGTTAGTGTTCTAGGCCCGCGTCTCAAGTACGGTCTAGCCTAGGACCAGCACAGTACCGTCATTGGGTGTTCATTCAACATTGCATCTCTGAATTCATTAGTGCTAATATTTTGCTACCATATATTAATCCTTCCAAGCTCCACATATTTGTACACCGTGTACACATACATTCACCTGGTAATCGCTTTACTCAATCTTCGAAGATATTGACACCGTCGGTTGCCGGTCACCACATGTTGCATGGTAAGAATTTGTAAGACATTGTAATTCGCTTTACTCTGAGCGTTTTACCACCACATCCCAGTAGTTCATAGGAACCATATTCTTGGATTTTTTTTATTGTTTCTACTATTCATGACAAGATTGTGAGTTATCAATTCATGGGCTTCTACGATCGTGAGAGACGTGCCACCAGACCAACCGTTACGAAAGGTGCAAAGAGATCCAAATGCACATGATCACGTTAATGTTTCTATACCACCATTTAATGGCTGTTTTAGACCTGCTTTATATAATGAATGGGATTTTGAAATAAATTATATATTTGTTTCCCATAATTTTGCTGAACATAAGAAAGTTAAGGTCGCAGTTGCTTCTTTCACTGGTTATGCTTTAGTTTGGTGGAGCGAATATTGTGTTACACCCTGATTATATAACTACTACTTGGGATGATTTGAAACTTGCCATGAGACACACATTCGTTCCTGCTTATTATACTCATGACATGGTTAAAAAGTTACAGCATTTAAAACAAGGTAGTGGCACCATAACGAAATACTATGATGATTTACAAACGACCTTCTTGCATTCCTCACTAGAAGAAAGTGAAGAAGATTTTATGGATAGATTTTGGGTAGGATCAAACTATCGTATTTAGGAGATACTAATTCATGAAAAGTGTTATCCTCTGGATCGTTTGTTTCGTCTTGCTTGCAAAGCTGAATAGGAAATAAAACAACGTGTAGCCCACACGGAGAACAAGCGCAAGGTGCACATTCCAAGAGTTGATATGATTGTTCCTTTAATTACTAGGCATACCATGACAACCACATCAATTATTGTGAGGGCTACATCACCTTCACCATGGGGCACGTCACCACTGAGAATGCCTACATCATCGAAGTTGATCATAAGAGGCAATGACAAAGGTACTGATCTTCCACCTCCACATGAGTATGAAGATTGCCTTTGTCAATTACAATGTACCATGTGATGAGCTACCCATTACTTTGATCACACCACCTATTTTAGAAGATTATGTTCATGATTTGACTTTACCATGTGATAAAAATAACTACAATATCAACAATTTTGAGTGCGCCCCTTGAATTAACTGTTGCTGAGAAAGAACTATGTGAATCAGGAAATAAATCAAATTTTGGTCAAATATATTAGAAAAAATTGTGTCATTGTTTAATCATTTTGATATGACCTCCAATCTTGGTGATGATTCTTTGTCAAATGCTATGTTGCAAGCTTGCTTATTTAAGCTTGTTGTAGCATCTAAATTTGAAACAATTCAAGTTTATTTACCAATGTTGGGATGGTTTAATGATGAACATTGTCAATCTTTTGATATGAATAAGGACTTCACTTATATGTGCAAACTGAGTTGCAATATTTTCATGCCTTCTACTTCTTGTGATAATATTTTGGCTTTATATTTCATAACACGTGAAAGTTAATCATGTATAGATATGTCATATGTGCAAAAACCAAGGGAAGTAAAAAATGGTGACATATACATATACAACATGTACACCTTGTCTCTTTTGTTAGCCAAATTTCAGATTAAGCAACGCTGAAGACGGATTTGTTTTCAAGAAAGGGAGGATGATGAGGACATGGATAACTTGAATATGATCACAAATATTGCACAGGTGTATTTATTTAACGTGATTTTTCATAAAAGTTATGGAATAATTTATTTATGTTATACGGAACAAAAGTATTTCACCTCTTTCTGTTCATGCCCAATTGGAGAAATATCAGACACTTATGCAATCCACACATGAAGATAGGGAAAAGGATACGTTTAGGTGATGTTCAAGAAGTTATCTCACGTCTCTTTTATCCCAAGAGAAGATAGAGTCCAAGTGTCTCACGCTCTGGACTCAAATTCTTACTTCACAAACATAGATGTCTGAAAACACCAAGAAATTTTGCATCCCGACTCCGAATTGGATGATTCATTTTTTGTTGGAAAGTAGATTTCATGTACGTTCCAAACCAATTTGAGGGACCTTCAAATTCGTCTCGAGCATGGAGATATTTATGAAACAATCTGACATTGTAGTAGAATCCGAGTTAAACTACAAGTCTAAAGGTGCTGCATCACCTCCACTTGGGGCCTTGTACGACCTAGGGTGTCATTCCCAAGATGCGATCCTATCCTTATTTTGGCACAGTGGCCTCGACTGGGATAGAAGTGCATCTCGTCGTGTTGCAAGAATGGATATCCTTACAAGTACATTTACAGAAGAGATGAGTATATGGAATTGTCTTACACTCTCCACAAGCTACATCAAGATCACATCAATACAACAACATACTCAAACATCATACAGAAGGGTAGGGTCCTGCTACGAACGAAATCAAATGATAAAATGACATCCATCCTTGCTATTCCAGGCTGCCGCCTGGAACCATCCTAGATTGATGAAGAAGAAGAAGAAGAACTCCAAATCAATACAAGCATCGCGCTCATGTCAAATCATCGCATTACCTGTACCTGTAACTGTTGTTGTAGTAATCTGTCAGCCATAGGGACTCAACAATCTCATTTCCAAGGGTATCAAGACTAGCAAAGCTTAATGGGTGAGGTATGGTTAAGTGGTGAGGTTGCAGCAAGCAACTAAGCATTGCTTTGAGTGGCTAACTTATGAATACAGAAAGTAAAGTATGGTGGTCTATGCATAACGGACGTGAACTAGTAATGATCACTAACTGATCCTGAACACCTACTTACGTCAAACATAACCCCACCGTGTTCTCTCTTGGTTAAGGACTCATGAGAAGAGACAATCACGGTTACGCACACAGTTGGTGTATTTTATTAGAGTTTACTTCAAGTTTGTTATGACCGGATGTTAAACAAGTCTTCCAAGTTTGCCACATAACCGCGGGCATGGCTTTCCGCAAAATTTAACCCTGCAGGGGTGCTCCAACTCCTCCATCACAAATTAACCACATGTCGCATTGGAATTCCTCAACCGCGGAATCACCCGTAGTATTAGCGGAATCCTGATGGAAAATCTCAACTTCGAGATAGCCCAAAGTGTCATCAAAATCCCACACGCAAGACATTCAAGAAAGGTAAAAACAAATCCAGCAAGGCCTCCCGGTGAGCCAGATCCACATCTAGAGCCATGCGCTCTCTATCCACGGGCATCATCTCTCTATGCGAAGTGGACGGTAGCCTGAAAATGCCTCGAGTTGCCCCGAGGTGGCATCACCAACTGCTAGGTAGGTGGACCAACACTCATGAGGAGCACTTGCCCGTTTTGTTGATTAAAGATCTGAGGGTGCCGGCGGGTCCCTATGCAATTTTATTAGTTATTAGGAAAATGGTAAAACCAATGTTGGGCCTTGCCAGACGAGTTTTATCCCAAAACGAAAAGCAAGGGGGTCCCCATAACAACCCCGAGCATGTTAGGAGTGCTCAATTATGGAACATAATACTGGTTCACAAGTAACTAGGGCGGCAAAGATGGAACAAAACACCGAGCAAAAGGCCAAGCCTTCCACCCTTTACCAAGTATATATGTGCATTAAATTAAATAGCAATAATATTGTGATAACAAAAGGATGTACATGTTGACACATGGAAGCAATTGCACCTGCAGCTAGAAACGCAATAAGAAGGGCTGAGCAAGCGGTAACATAGTCAGACAAAGGTTTGCTGGGAAGTGGGGGTTTAGAGGATTTTCATGGAAATGTTGGGAGGCTTGACAAACATGTGGTAGGTAGCGAGACATAACGATAAAAGTGGGACAACTAGCATACCAATAATAGTAGTGGTATCCAGGGAAATGTGTCATCTTCCCTGATATCTCGCTTAGAAGAAGAACGAGTCCATGAAGAAGACGATCCGTGAAGTAGACGAACAAATCCTCACACTCCGAATGCTTTCGGAACACTATCTAGAAGGAACAATCCAAAAACAATAATCAACACACTATACACCACAACATATGCATGACATGATGCGCAAACAAATATGATGCATGGCCGGTTTAATTATACAAGGCATGGCAAAACACATCAATCAACTCCTACACATTAAGTGAAGCTCAATATGCAACGGTTGCATATTGACGAAACTCCACATTTGAATTGTTTAGTTCACTCTCGATTAGGTAAACAACAATATTTAATGTTGATAAACATGGCAAGCGGTGAAACAAAAACAACTACAACATGTAGGCATATTAAATGAGGCCGGAAGCAACATATGGCATTTCCGAAATGACCTCATATGCATATTATGATTTTGGTCCAAATCTGTACTAAACATGTTTTATATTTATAAACATGAAAATAAAGTGTGGCATGTGATTCTACTCGTTTTTTCTAGTCAAGTTACATATGTTGTTCATTTTTATCGGAGCTACGGTTTATTAGTTATGGAATAAATCATCCTAACATGACATTGATGCAAATTAATGCAAACATCAAGTTTATGTATTTCTATCATGCATGAAAGTTGGTTATCCTTAATCTACACAAAATTCTGAACATATTTCATATATAAAACATTTTCATTCGCTGCACAGTTATTAAGTTGTTAGCATTTTAAAACATGTCATATTTCTGTAAGCTAAATTCACACAGACTAAGAAAAAAACATTCACAGGCCGAATCTGGTGCACTGCTGTGCTACACATGAATGAGCGCAGGATATAAAGATGCGCAAGGGGCGCTAGAGAGGGCAGGGCACTCATCTAGGGGTCATGGGCTGGCTCGGAGCAGCGACGGGAGGAGCTGGCTTGGGCCGGGCGAAGCGGAGCTGGGTCGCGCAGCGTGGGAGGCCCACGCGAGCGTGCGCTGCACGCAAGCGAGTGGGAGGCTCAAGCAGGTCGTGTCCCTACCTGTTCCCGAGCTGGAGGCAAACGACGGCGAGGTCAACGCAAGGGCGGCGGGCTCCGGTGAGGTAGGATGAGGGGCAGCAAGCCCGGGAATCGATGGATCCGACCGTGGGGGCTCCATTCCCGTCGACGGAGAGGCTTGGGGCGGTGCGAGTGAGGAGATCGGCGACGAGCTTCAAGTTCCTTTCCATGGTGGTCACCTGATCTGCAGCGAGAGAGAGGGAGAGCAATGAGAGAGGTCGGGGAGGGGAGATGCGGAACGAGAGAGAGAGAGGGTGACGGGTCCGGCCTGCGATGGTCGTTGGCGACGGCTCGGTGGCCGAAGAGCGGCGGGCTACCTGGCCGGCGAGGAGGCGGGGCACCGGGCGATGGGGATAGGGCACTGCAGCGAGGAAGACGGGCGGTGCGGGGCGCGGGTGCGCTCGGGCTGGATCAGGCCCAGTTCGGCCCAAAGCGGGCCAGACGCGGTCTCGGGCGGGCCACGACGGCTGGGGGAGCCAGGGGCAACGTGGCAAGCCCCCGTTGGCCATAGAGGCGGTTCCGGTAGCACCGAGTGGCCGGGATGGTCTAGCCGACGCTAAACAGGAGGAGGGGGTGGCGGCTAGGTTGCTAGGGTAGGTTTTAGGGGTAGATTAGCCCAACAATGGCATGGGTATTGGTTTAAGTAGTAAAAGGGGGTTAGGGTTGAGGTTTTTGCTCCGTTTTCGGACAGTGTGATCTCGATCGGATGGTCCAGAAGAGGAGGGGGTTAGCAGGGCTAAGTGGGCTATGTAGAGGTGGTTTGGCCAAGAAGAGAGGGAAGTTGTGGCCCGTGACATGATTTTTTAAAACACCATAACATCCAACAATTAACAGATGACGGTGATGCTACAGTTGAAGGTTGGGGTATCAAACGAACTCGGAATGCTACAAAATTTGGCAGGCAGGCTACCTACAATAAAACAAGACCGCATGCCAACTTCTGACCCAATCCGAGACTATTTTAAACGCACTTTGATAACAATATTTTTATCGCTGTCGCGGGCGCATGCGTGTGTGGTTGGTCTCGAAATGGTCAGCGACACGAACGGAGAGAACCGACAACTATGAACGGATGCAAGTTTCCAAAAATGAGCGATGATGCTATGAAGATGATGCGAGTGATGCAGTGCTGAATGTGACAACAAAACAAATCACACGACAAGAATGGAATAAAAGGGGAATCTTATGGAGTGTCGGTCTCGGACTGTTACATAGGGTTAGTCTTAGGCTGCCTTGGGATATCCTCCCACCTCCTTGCCTGCCACCGCTTGCTCCTATATAAGTAGATCAATCTAGTAGCTTTTCCTTGGGATTTCTTTAGTTAAAAGTTAGCCATTGCAACTTCGTGTACTTCCTTTCTATCCATTGACCAAAGCAAGACCGCTTTCGGATCCCCGCCCTTATCAATACTTCGTCGATATTCACAACATTTAGATTGCTTTTATCATATTCTTACTTGTTCTTTGATTGCTTGCAGGAATAGACCTTCATGGTCAGGTTGATCGTGCTCCTGTGTGGTCAATAACCTCCTAGAGTTGGTTTAGCGATTGCTAAGGCGCAACGTCGTGCATGTTTGTAGCCGGATTGTCAAAGTCATCTCCACCAAATTGAGAGTTTCCATCTCATCAAAAGATCATAACCCTCGACTCTATCAGGGCATGCATGAGGGTAGACGGTAAGGTGGTGCTTGATCACCTTCCTGGGAACACTGGGGATGTTAGATGGTTGCCACGCAAACACAACGACATTCGCCCGCGGGAAGGAGATGAGCGCACTTTCCTATTTGTCGTCGACGGTGGCACTTATGGTGAAAATACCACCCTCGTCGTCCTCTCGTGCAGCCACTTGTTTCATCTTGGGGATGGTCACTTTGTTTCTCTTGCTCATGAAGACGGAAGTCTCTGGTGAGTCTTCGACCGGCGTGCTGTGCTCTCTAGTGCGCTTTCCGAAGCCCTCACGAGTCTTGCCGAAAGACTTGCTCTTGCTCTTGCCCCCGAGAGTTTTGCCAACATGAATG
This sequence comes from Hordeum marinum, assembly GCA_022496015.1. Lineage (NCBI taxonomy): Eukaryota > Viridiplantae > Streptophyta > Magnoliopsida > Poales > Poaceae > Hordeum > Hordeum marinum. The sequence continues at coordinate 158,120,722 of CM039672.1, read as the reverse complement.
AGTGCCTCATCGGCCTATGCTACGACTGCCTCCCGGTAGAGCTTGTCGACACAGAGGACCACGTCCTTGTTGTCGGCATGGATGGTGATGACGCTCATCGAACCTGGCATCTTGAGTGTGTTGTGGGTGTGGTGGGAGGCCGCCATGAATTTTGCCAACGTCTATCAGTCCAAGATTCCATTGTATGGTAGTGACATCTTGGAAACATCAAAGATGACCCTTTCCATACTGATGTTGAGCTTGCTGCCAAACATTACCGGTAGGGTGATCTTCCCGTTAGGCTGCGGTCTTCCCGGGTTGACCCCCTAGAAGGACCATGTTGGTTTGAGATCTGTCTCAGGAATCTACAGCCACTTGATCATGTTGGGTGAGATCAAGTTCAAACCACCCCCATTGTTGACCAACATCTTCATGACCTTGAGGTTGTGAATTTTTTGCAAAACAAACAATGGCACACACCCGACGGTAGTGGTGTGGTCGAGCTGATCCTCTGCATCGAAGATGATGGGAGTGTTGGACCGCTTGAGGGTTTTTCTTGCCTCTACCATAGGCCATGCTGCATTCTCTTCGCAGACCCATTGTTTGAGTTGTCGTTGAGAGGAGTGCAAAGATGCGCCTCCGTCAACACACATAGCATCCATAGCCTTCTATAATTCTTGGCCATCAGATCCTTCTTCATCATATTTCTTGTCTCGGTCCGAATAGGCTTCTCCTTGTGCTACTTGGCCTTGTCGCGGTGACCGCCATGGTTCTTCTTGCTGGATCCACCGGCACCATCTTTGCCCTTTTCCTTGTCACGCCTTTTGTACTATTACTTCTGCTTCTGGGCAAGTTGTTCTACTTGGCAGCATTCGGTGATGTCGTGGCCCTTGGTGAGGTGGATCTTGCAGTATGGCATGTCAGTCTTTACTCTTGTCGCGGCCTCGTCGTCTTCCGAGCAAGCGGCAACGTCCTTGCTAGACCCTTCAGACTTGGCCTTCTAGCCGGCATTGGAGTAGCCAGTTCTTTCAAGAGCCATGATTGCCTTGCCTTTGCGCTTTTGATTGTGCTTACGCCCCTTTTTCTTGGAGGCGGGCACGCCTTCGTCGTTGTCAGAGTCGACTTCCATGGAGTCTTCTTCCTTCTTCAGCCCGAGCACACTTGTCGACTATAGCTTAGAGCTCGGCGACATCCCGCGCCTTGTTGATGCTCATCTCCTTGCACATCCGGTGATTGCATACATTTGTATGCAAGCACTGATCATCGTGGCGGGGTGGATGTCTGGATGTTATGTTGTACACTGGTGAACCATAGAATGTACTTATGGAGGGTCTCACCATCTCCCTCGGAGTTTGTGCCCCCCATGGTATGCGACAACGAACTAGTTGCATAGATCCGCCCAAGAGGAAATGGACCCCTCCGGCAGGTTCATCAGCCAACTCCTGATATTGAGATTGAGAGGAAAGTAGTTGGCGGGCACCTTTTCATCGCTTCCCCCTGTGACCTACGTCGTGATGACATGGATACCAAGGAACTTTGATGGACTGGTCTTGCCATCGTATTTATCCTGCAACTCTGGCTTGAAGGACCTGCTGGAGGGCCAACGGACTTGCCGCAGGTCGCAGGTGAACACCGGGCAACCTACTTCGTAAGGTAGGTTGCCGAGAACTCCCGACGCAGCCTCGTCGATGTCTGGATCCGCATGGCCATCCGATTGTCCACGTCTCTCCCACCTCCTCTTGATGGTAGTGCACGTGTCCTCCTTGCGTCTATCCTTCAAGACTTGGCATAGGTCTCACTTATGTCGCGGGTTCATCAAGGCATAAGACAATTCATCTTGCATGTTGCTCCGATGGGAAGGTTGTTGCTGTTGTGGGGGCAACTACACTATAGGTGCCCTGCCAGCGTCGCGTCCGGCAGCAGGCCTCGTCGGGGCCGCCTTACGTGCGCGCGAACGTTCCGCTACGTCTGGCTTGTCACAATTCGAGAAGCTCAGCACGCTCTGTATGGACGCCCTCCAGACCTCCATCTTTTTTAGTGTAGGTGAGAAGTTCAACAGCAGTTGGGCCTGCACTAGGGATTCCCCCGTGTTCTTAGGCATGGAGCAGCGTAAGGTGTTGGTGGCGCTCTTACTCCTGATAGTATCAGGAGGAGCTTTCTCTAGTGTCGTCGCTCGCTATCCATTCTCACCAGGGGACTGCCGATGAGCCTGGCCCAGTGCATCCTGTGAGTGGTGCATAGGGTCTTGTTTGCATGCCGCCCACGGTCATCATTGTCGGGGTGTTGGTAGCGATTGTACCGTGAGGCACGTAGCGGAGGTCCCATTGCCTCCATCGCATTTGCCACTGCTTTTGTGGCTACGTTGCCCTCGAACACCACCGATGTGTCCTGGGACGCCAACACGACTGGGTCTAGGTCGCGGCTTGTGGAACTCTGTGCGGTGTTGTGGTTGTGCTCAATAGTGCGGTGTGCGTGATGTCCGCCTGTAGGATCGAAAGTAGTGCTAGAGGGGGGTGATTAGACTACTTGACCAAATGACAATTTACTTTTACCCAATTTTAATTCTTGGCAGATTTTAGCATTGATAGTATGTCAAGTACACACTACACATGCAAGTCCAAGAGTATAGCAGCGGAAAATAAAGACAAGCATGTAAGTAAAGAAAGGGTAGGGATCAAACACAATTGTTGATACGATGATTTTTCCCGTGTTTCCGATAGGTGGTGCTATCATACATCCACATTCATGGAGTCTTCAACCCACGGAGGGTAACGGTCGCGAGAGTCCACGGAGGGCTCTACCCATGGAGGGTTCCATCAAGAAGCAACCTTGATTATACCATGACGACTTCCATCCATGAATGAATAGCCTCACTATGGGTAGATCTTCATGAATTAGGCGATATCCTTTCCCTTACAAGCTTCTTGGTTCACTCCACAACACGAAGTAGGAGACTCCTAAGCGACACCTAACCAATCTAGGAGGCACCACCCTCCAAAAGGTAATAGGCTCGGTAATGCGATGAACTCCTTGCTCTTGTGCTTCAAGATGATAGACTCCTCAACACACAATGACTCTCTCATAGATAGGGCTTGGTAGAAGAGATTGATTAGGTAGAAAGCAACTTGGGGAGGCTAGAAATCAAGATCCATATGGCTGGAGTGGAAGATCTTGACCTCAACACAAGGATAGGTGGTTCTCTCTTAGAAAATTAGTAGACATGAGTGGGGAATAGTTCTGAGTGCTTCTCTCTTGAGTAGGTGGTGGTGGAGGGGTATATATAGGCATCCTCAAAAATCCAACCGTTACACACAACAGGTCAGACTCGGTGGAACCGATGTGTGAATCTCGGCTGTACCGAAGTGACTTAAAGTCAGCAACTTTTGGATCTCGATGAGACCGATATAGGAATCTTGGTTTCACCGATAAGGTGACCAACGGTCAGAATGTACAATCTCGGTGATGCCGATTCGACAATCTTGAAGGGACCGAAACTATGAACTTGCGTAACAGAAAGTTGGCAGCCCAAGTCGGTGGCACCGAATGCAGTATCGGTTGCACCGAAAAGCTAGGGTTTGGCTGAGTCTGTCTAGGGTTTGAGAATCGGTGGCACCGGGACGGAAATGTTGGTTGCACCGATTTTGAGTATTTGTATTTGGACATACTTTGGTGGGAGAGTTTGTGGGTGTTTTGGTGACTATCACTTGTGCACGTATGAGCATTTTGTTCACCAACAAAACCTTACCCCGTTTTAATAGTATTGGCTTTCCTATGGACTCAAAGTGATTTCTCACAAATGTAAAATATAGAGTCTTCTTGCTTGAAGATTTTCCAACCTATTGCCTTGCATCTTGGGGTATTCCACAATCTTTTACCAACCCATCATTGAACTTTTCCTGAAACATTCTTAGTGGAAACATTAGTTCAATGACATATATGTTGTTATTAATTACCAAAACCACCAAGGGAGCAAATGTGCTTTCAGTCTCCCCCTTTTTGGTAATTGATGAAAACATATAGATCAAAGTTTTGACATATGATATAATCAATGAATATAATCGTCGCTTTGAGAAGTATGTGATAAGCAAGAGCTCCCCCTAAATTTGTGCATTATTTTGAATTTGCGTTTGAATGCAAATGCACAATCGATTAGGTACATGGGGCACTTCTTCCATGTCACGTACAACTTGGTGGTGTGCGAGAATAATTAGAGTTAATAAACGTAGCACTACACAACAAGCAAAGTGAGTGATCATCACATAATCATCAAATGATAGGAAATAGTAGCAACACACATAACAGCGTATGATCACACACAAACACAAAAGTATCTCACGTCAATCCAAATGAACCAAATGTTTTGTAAAACCAGCAAATAAAAACAGACGCTCTCTCACTCGAAGCCTAAGATCTATATACAACTTCTCCCCCTTTGGCAACAAGTTACCAAAAAGTTCAAAGAGATATAGCTAATCGTTCTACGACTGATCTCCTCCGGTCGTCGATGGCCGAGTTGAGAGAACTGCATCGGTGAATACTTCTGCTGAAATCCTAGATGGAGCTGGAGTAGATACTGGAGGCACTGGAGCTGATGGTGCTGAAGATACTGTGGCTGGAGCAGAAGATGAAGGCCTCGTCTCTAGAGCTAGTACTGTAGGAGTCCTTGCCTTAGTCGTGAACTGGGCAGTCGTCCTGACATGTGCACTATCCTCATCATCATTAGAAGACTCAGACTCTGAAGAGGTGTGACGGATTGGGGCTTCATCAGCCTCCTTCTTGAGCTCATTGACTGTCTTAGTCAGCCCATCAACCTTGTCATTTAGAGTTTTCACTCTATCATCAATGATGTTTGCAATGGTCTCCTAAGTATAAATGATGGTCTTGATGTCCTTATTCATCTCCAAGACAGTAGTGATCAAAAGATCCATTTGCTCGTTCCTGGACTTAGGAACCTAAGCACTAGTGGCTCGAGCTACCTCTGCTTCTGCCTTTGCATGTGCCTGAGCTGCAGCTGATGTGGGATGGTTTGGGTCCATCACCACAACGTTATCCTCAAAGTCTGACTGAAGTGGCAAATGGGGACTGTCCAGAGCAAAGATGTGCTTCTCAAGCTGAGAATTGATGAGCATCTGGATATACAGTGCGTAGCAGCATGAGCGCTTCTGATCAGCAGCAACCCTCTTCACATTCTCTACTATCAAGTCCATCACTTGAATCTTGGTGTGACAATCAAGATGGATGAGCATGTTGATGGAGTATCCATGAATCATCTTCTCATCTCCAGACTTCGGCCTCAAGGTATGCCTCGGGATAGTGTTCATGGTACGGAGGCCTGGCTGGAGAAAGTAGATAGAACCAAGCTTGTGAGATTGCACTTTATCTGCATGGATAGGATTATACATACCCTTCATAGCATTGTGGCTCTCCTTGGATTCTGTGTAGACATCCAAATCTACATCCTAAACCTTTGGGACTCCTAAAATGGTAGTCCACTCATCAACAATAGATTCATATCTTGCTCCTTCAATCATCCAAACAATTATGCCATCTCCATAAAAATGAGCAGTGGAATAGAACTGCATGATCATCTTGTCGTTCCAAGCAATGAACTCCTTCCCAATAAATTTATCAAGTCCAATGTAGTGGAAGTTGTCTTGGACACATGGAAAGTAATCCTCATTATCTTTGATGTACTTCCAGTCAACATATCTCATGTCACTGACTGCAGGGCTCTTGTCTAGAAAAATTGTGTCATAGAAGTCTTGCTGCTCTTTGGTGTAAAACATGTAGTCCACAGCATTCTTTCTCCGCTGGGTATATGGATCAATAGCTCTCCATGCCCTCAACCCTGAATCCTTCCTCTTCTTCAGATCCTCAGCTACTGGGTGGCTAGCATCATGAACTGGAAGGTGAGGTCTGAGCTTCATCAAAACAGTCATAGCATCATCATCATAAGCTTCTATGAAAGTGGACTTCTTGTTCTTCTCAGCAGCAGGTATGTCTCTAGTAGTCCTCTTGGTCTTTTGTGCAGCAGATTTCTTTGAAGTTGCCTTGGTGCTCTTGGAGGGGCCTGGCTTGGGCATAGCATCAGCCAAAAGTTTCTTGGTCTTCTTCTTAGGAGGGGCCTGAGAAGCAGGTTCCTCCTCTTCCTCCTCAGCAGCGGCAGCACCAGCACCAGCAGCCTCCTCTAGATCCACATACATTGAGGCAGGCCTAGCCTGCACACGGATGATCCTCTTCCTGGTTGTCTTCTTTGGCATAGCTTTCCTGGGGACCTCAACAGACATTGTTGCCCTAGCACCCTCATGTGCTTTGAAGGTCTCTACAAGAGCATAATTTTTTCTGACCACCTTCCTAGAGGAGGTGGCCTCATAGACAGACTTCGGCCTTCTCTTGCTTCTTAGAAAGAATCTCTTCCTGGACAAAATCAGAATCCTCTTCCTCCAAGTTGAGTCTCTTCCTTGTCCTAGTTGCAGCCTTACGCAACCCATGAGAACTGGTAGTGCATGGATCTGAGGAAGAACTGGACTCAGGACTCGTGCCTGAACTCATCTCAACATTCTACTCTCGGAAATTCTGACTGTCTGAACCTGACATGCTGACCCTGTGAATAGAGTATAGAAGAGTAGAATAGTATAAGTCATCACAAAATGAGGCTGTTTTTTGAAAGTTTGAACAAAATATTTTCCAAGTTTTGCATTCTGTCAAATGTATTTTGGTAAAACCAAGGCAGAAATTTCGGTCACACTGAGACTAACACCTACTTTCCACGAACTTGGCACCGTTTTCGGTCGGACCAAAAACAAGCACTCGGTTCCACCGAAGTGTTCTCAGTGTGGTAGAAACTAAAATCGGTGACACCGATTTTCCCACATCGGTTCTACCGAGATACGGTGGCGGACGGCAAAACCCTAAAAATCTGTCATTCGCTACTCTACAAGATTTTCTTTGTGGATGGAAAGCTTTCAGACAGTGGTTGATAGATAAAAACGATTTCATTGCGCAAGAGTTGGACGGGGAGCACAAGAAAAGATCGAATCCGTAGCCTAGCTCGATGAAAAATCCGTACGGCGGCGACGACGGCGAAGATGCCTGTCGACGGCGAGATTCCTAGTGGCGGAGATGCACGGGGAGGCTAGGCGATGACCAGGGGGTCCTTCTGCGGCAGCTTAGGGTTTGGGGCACGACGATTGAAGACTAGAATTTCGAACCGTCGGGACCACAACTTTTATACCCATCACTATCGGTGATATCGATTCTAAATTTCTGGTGTCACCAAGTTTCTCAGCAATCGGCTGATAGGGAAGCTTAGTGTAACTGAGAATATGGAATCGGTAGTACCGAGATAGAAAACTAGATCAACCCTAGGCATTCAGTGAGACCGAGAATTGTGGGTTGGTTCCACCAAGATGCACTTGGGAGGTTTTAATGGTTAGTCCTTGACGATACGGAACTTCGAGTGCTCCACACACAGAGGGATCGAAAAGCACTTGTTCAAATTTTGGTCTACAGCATAAATAGAGTATGAGGTGAGAAAGCATAGATAGCTAAAGAGTGGTCCTAGTCATTCTTTTCCATCCAATTGGCAAAAGATAAAATCAAGAGCCAAATAGCAACAATTGGATGTCCTCAAATGAGAAAATAAATGCAGACCAACATGCTCACACAATAAGATGTCAAATGAAATCATGACAAACATGCACAAACACAGTAGCATCTAACAAGCACTTTGGCGATGACGGAGTCATCTATATATGAGTTATTGACTTGGATCCAAGTAAGAATACTTGATCATAGGTCATACTCATCGTTTAAGCACAAGTGGGGTTACCACTTTTACATAAATCATTTAATGATGTCACATTCTAAGAGATGCTTTGACTCAAGTCTTAGAGTAAAGCTCCCCCTTGATGTGACATCCCCCCATAAGAGGGATAAACTAACCTTGGTTTTTGTCTATGAAGACTTCATGTTGGTGAGGTAGTGGTGGATGCTCAAGGTTGATGAAGATCACCAAGAGTTGGGAGCATCCTTGTTGTTTCATTACTCTTCTCACCTACATGGGTTAGTCCCAACATACAAGAGCCAAATACAAGGATATCTATGGACATGGAGTGCAAAGCATAGGTTATGATGTCCATTGATTTGTTTATTACCTTGTCCCTTGCTTACCTTTGAGGGAATGTGTGACTCTTGAACTATTGCATAGAGTTGATGTTGTTTGCAAATAGTTATTGACAATAATGAATATGAGTGAACTTCTCTAGTTATGCCATTTGGGGACCCACATCAAGTTGATGGGGATCCTTGGTGTTGAAGTAGCACTTGTAGAAGTTGAGCTTGTAGTAGCCTTGGGAACCCACTTCACCAAAGCTTTGGATTCATCTTCATAAGAGTTAATGTCCTCTTGAAGCTCGTTCTTGTCCTTGAGCTTGGTGTCTTGTGGAGGAAGGTCATCTTGAGATTTTGTTCCCTTGGGAAGAGTATTTTCATACTTCTCCTTTTGAGGAACAAACTTGGGATTGGGGTATTGACCTTCTTCCCATTCAACTCCATTAGCGTTGAAGTAGCCAACACCACGATTATTCCGATATCCTCCGTGCTTGCGTACAATCTCATCAAATTGTTTGCACCCTTCAAGACTCTTGTATATACCTTTCTCTATAATCCCTTTCAAGAGTTCATTTTGTTGCTCAAGTGTAACTTGGCTAAGAGAAGAGTTAGTGGGATCAAGAGAACTACTAGAAGCAGTATCATTGGATTTATCATTTTATTGCTACTAGTTGAAGAACCTTTCTTCCCTTTGTTACTAGCTTGCTTAGACTTAACGTGTGGCATGGATGTAGATAAGAGAAGTCACTTGGCTAGATAAGAGTAAGTCTTCTTTTGAAGATCGTCATTGATAGCTTTAAGGAACTCATGCTCTTGCTCTAAGTTGAGCTTCTCAAAACGTAGCTTCTCATGTGTCCTTACAAGCTCTCTATGATCTTCTAGAGTTGACTCGTGAGCAAACTTAAGAGTTTTTAGTTCTTGAGTTAGTCGTTCTATTTCCAACTTATCATCATCACACGACTTATCTACACTAGAGTGAGTACTAGCAAGTTCATTTTGACTAACACTACTAGATTTTTCAAATAGCAAGTCATCTTCAATTAACAAGTCATCTTCATCACTATTGAAATCAAGATACTCGGGGTGTGATACCTTGGGGCCTTTAGCCATGAAGCAACTTCCACTCCCTTCGTTTGGTGAATCAAATAGATCATAGGAATTGGTAGTCACTAGTGCAAGTCCGGCAACACCTTCATCTTGACTATAGTTGGAGTTGGAGTGATAGCTTCTCTCGGAGTGGTTGTTGGATTTGGAGCTGGAAACACATTCACCAACATGAGCTTGATGTTTCCTTCTTGAGTATCTCTTGGTGTACTTGTCCTTCTTCTCTGAGTCCCTACTTCTCCTTGAGGGTGTTCGTTCATAACGATCATCTCTACTCCACTCTGTTCGAGGTGAGTCATCTCTTGAGCTTCATCTTCTTGGTGACTCTTTTTTTCTCTTGTAAGGAGTCGTGCACTCATTGGAGTAGTGTCTGGGCTTCCCACAATTCTAGTAGTTTCGGTCACGACTTGACGAACTCTTTCCTTCATATCTTGAGTGGGAGCTTCGATCTTTGCTTCCACTCTTGTAGAACTTGTTGAATTTCTTGACCATGAGGCTTATCTCTTAATTTGTGACAAGGTTCTCACTAGAGATAGAGGGAGCATCACTTGTGGCTTTGTAAGCACCGCTAGACTTGTGGTGAAGCTATTCCTTGTCTTTGAGTGTCATCTCATGAGCAACAATTATTCCAATCTCTTCCATTGGCTTGAGATCTTTGTAGTTGGGCATCATTTGGATCAATGTGCAAACGGTGTCATATCGATCATCCAAAGCTCAAAGTATCTTCTTGATGAGGAATTTGTCAGTCATTTCTTCGCTTCCTAAGCCAGCAATCTCATTGCTGATGAGAACTAGCCTAGAGTACATCTCAGCGACTCCTTCACCATCCTTCATCTTGAATTTGTCAAGTTGACTCTGAAGAACATCCAACTTGGATTATTTCACAGATTCTGTACATTCAAGCATATCAATCAAAGTATCCCAAATCTCTTTTGCATTCTCAAGTAGGCTGATTTTGTTGAATTCTTCGGGGCATAGACATTTGAAGAGAATGTCACATGCTTAAGCATTGAGTTGCAACATATTCAACTCATCCGTGGTCGCTTCACGATCAGGTTGCCTTCCTTCTGCAAGGAATTCACCTTGCATACCAACACGAACAACAGCCCAAACGGCGGGGTTATGACCAAGCAAATGCATATTCATTTTTTGCTTCCAACTAGCAAAATTAGTGCCATCAAAGTATGGACCTCTTCGGTGGTAATTTCCCTCACTAGACATCATACTCTCCTAGGTTGTGAGACCAATGCAACGGAGACCAAAGCTCTGATACCACTTGTAGGTGTCGGGGAACGTTGCATGGGAAACAAAAAATTTCCTATGCACACGCAAGATCTATCCATGGTTATGAGCATCTACGAGAGGGAGAGTGAATCTACATACCCTTGTAGATCGCTAAGCGCAAAGCGTTAAGAAACACGGTTGGTGTAGTCGAACGTCTTCGCGATCCAAATCGCCGAGAATCTCGCGATCCCATCATGATCCATCCCGTGATCTCATCATGATCCGTCTCGCGATCTCATTGCGATCCGTCCTGCGATCCAATCATGAATCGTCTCGTGATTTTGATCACGGTCCTTCCGATCTAACGCCGAATGGACGGCACCTCCGCGTTCAGTACACGTACATATCGATGACGATCTCCGCCTTCTTGATCCAGCAAGAGGGAGCAGAGAGTTAGACGAGTTCTCCAGCAGCGCGACGGCGTTGCGGTGATGGTGGTGGAGGAATTCCAGCAGGGCTTCGCCTAAGCATTGCTGAAAACAGATATACAGGAGAAAACGATGTAGAGCAAGAAGAGGGCAGCACGTGGCAATTAGGGTTAGCTTTTTCCTATAAATCCTCTAGTATATATAGGAGGGAGGGAGGGGAGGATGCAGCCTCAAACCCTCAAGGTTTGGTCGAAATTGGAGGTGGAGGAGTTCTACTCCAATCCTATTAGGAGTAGGATTCCTCCTTTCCACTTGGAAACTCTTTCCACCTCTCCACCTTTGGATTTTTTCCTTCTCAAACCACTCCAGCCGCATGGGCCCTTAGAGGAGGCTTCGTCCAGCCCACCAGGGGCTGGTTTACCTCCTCCCACAGCCCATGTAGCATCTTGGGTCGAAATACCTCTCCCGATGGCCCCACGGTACACTACCGGCACTCCCGGTACACTACCGATGAGCCCGAAACTTTTCTGGCGACAAAAACAGGACTTCCTATATATCAATATTTACCTCCGGATTATTTCGAAGCTCCTCGTGACGTCGGGGATCTCATCCGAGACTCCGAACAACCTTCGGTCACCACCATACATAACTCTGTACTACCAAAACATCACCGAACCTTAAGTGTGCAGACCCTGCGGGTTCGAGAACTATGTAGACATGACCGAGGCACCTCTACGGTCAATAACCAATAGCGGGACCTAGATACCCATATTGGTTCCTACATATTCTACGAAGATCTTTATCGGTCGAACCTCTATGTCAGGGATTCAGTTAATCCCATATCATGTTCCCTTTGTTCTTCGGTATGTTACTTGCCCGAGATTTGATCGTCGGTATCTCCATACCTAGTTCAACCTCATTACCGGCAAGTCTCTTTACTTGTTTTGTAATACAAGATCCCGTGACTAACACTTAGTCACATTGCTTGCAAGGCTTATTGTGATGTTGTATTATCGAGTGGGCCTTGAGATACCTCTCCGTCACACGGAGTAACAAATCCCAGTCTTGATCCATGCCAACCCAAGAGACACCCTCGGTGATACCTATAAAGCACCTTTATAGTCAACCAGTTACGTTGCGATGTTTGATACACACAAGGTACTCCTTCGGTGTCAGTGAGTTGCATGATCTCATGGTCATAGGAACAAATACTTGACATGTAGAAAACAGTAGCAATAAACTGACACGATCATATGCTACGTTTGTAGTTTGGGTCTTGTCCATCACATCATTCTCCTAATGATTTGATCCCATTATCAAATGACATCTCATGTCCATGACTAGGAAACCATAGCCATCTTTGATCAACGAGCTAGTCTATTAGAGGCATACTAGGGACATGGTGTTGTCTATGTATCCACAAATGTATCTGAGTTTCCGATTAATACAATTATAGCATGGATAATAAACGATTATCATGAACAAGGAAATATGATAATAACCAATTTATTATTGCCTCTAGGGCATATTTCCAATACTAGGATCCAAAGTAGTGCTAGAGGAGGTGATTAGACTACTTGCCCAAATGAAAATTTACTTTTTCCCAATTTTAATTCTTGGCAGATTTTAGCATTGATAGTATGTCAAGTACACCCTACACATGCAAGTCTAAGAGTATAGCAGTGGAAAATAATGACAAGCATGTAAGTAAAGAGAGGGTAGGAAGATCAAACACAATTGGTGACACGATGATTTTTCCCGTGGTTCCGATAGGTGGTGCTATCGTACATCCACGTTCATGGAGTCTTCAACCCACAGAGGGTAACGATCGCGAGAGTCCATGGAGGGCTCTACCCATGGAGGGTTCCACGAAGAAGCAACCTAGACTATACCATGACGGCTTCCGTCCATGAAGGACCAGCCTCACTATGGGTAGATCTTCACGAAGTAGGCAATGTCCTTGCCCTTACAAACTTCTTGGTTTACTCCACAACATGAAGTAGGAGGCTCCCAAGCGACACCTAACCAATCTAGGAGACACCACCCTCCAAAAGGTAATAGGATCGATAATGCGATGAACTCCTTGATCTTGTGCTTCAAGTGATAGACTCCTCAACACACAATCACTCTCTCACAGATATGTCTTGGTAGAAGAGATTGATTGGGTGGAAAGCTACATGGGGATGCTAGAAATCAAGATCCATATGGTTGGAGTGGAAGATCTTGACCTCAACACAAGTATATGTGGTTCTCTCTCCGAAAATCAGTAGATATGAGTGGGGAATAGTTCTGAGTGCTTCTCTCTCGAGTAGGTGGTGGTGGAGGGGTATATATAGGAATCTCCAAAAATCCAACCGTTACACACAATAAGTCAGACTCGATGGAACCAATGTGTGAATCTCGGCTGTACCGAAGTACTTAAAGTTAGCAACTTTTGAATCTCAGTGGGACCGATATAGGAATCTCGGTTGCACCGATAAGGTGACCAACAGTCAGAATGTCCAATCTCGGTGACGCCGATTCGACAATCTCGGAGGCACCGAAACTGTGAAGTTGTGTAATAGAAAGTGGCAGCCCAACTCGGTGGCACCGAATGCAGTATCGGTTGCACTGAACAGCTAGGGTGGCTGAGTCTGTCTAGGGTTTGGGAATCAGTGGCACCGGGATGGAAATGTTGGTTCACCGATTTTGAATATTTGGCTTTGGAAAGACTTTGGTGGGAGAGTTTGTGGGTATTTTTTGTGACTATCACTTGTGCACGTATGAGCATTTTGTTCACCAACAAAACCTTACCCCCTTTTAATAGTATGTGCTTTCCTATGGACTCAAAGTGATTTCTCATAGATGTAAAATGTAGAGTCTTCTTGCTTGAAGCTTTGCCAACCTATTTCCTTGCATCTTGGGGTATTCCACAATCTTTTGCCAACCCATCATTGAACTTTTCCTGAAACATTCTTAGTGGAAACATTAGTTCAATGACATATATGTTGTTATTAACTACCAAAACCACCAAGGGAGTAAATGTGGTTTCACCGCCCCCGACTTCGTCGCCCTTAGGAGCCGGCGAAGGCAACTTTGATAAGGATGGGATGACTACCGACGCACCCTTGACCTTCTTGGGTGCCATGGGCGTTGTTGAAGGCATCAGTGAAGACATGCAGAAAATCGATGAAGATACGCGCACCAAGCCCCCTACCTGGCGCGCCAAAGATGTCGGGGTAGGACTATCTATGGGACCGCCTAGGTCCCTTTTTGCGGTTTTACTGTGGGGGCCCTGGATGCACAAGGAGCATCACCGATCAATGCATATGCGGGGGTTAAGACAGGTATGGGCCACTCTAAAGCATAAAACCCTATGTTATGTGTATGGTGGACTATATACTTTCATAGTACAGTAGCGTCACAACCCGGCAAGGGATGCTCGAGGGGCACAGCTACGCGTGTAGAATGAACAGGTTCACGACCTTTCTAAAGGTAGCCATGGGCCTCGTTTTATAGGCTAAGGGGCTACCATAGTGGCTAAAATGGTCATTACATGGGTAAACAGTGTACACTATAGCTATCAAGACTACTGATAGGAGCTATAATGGGAAATACCTAACTCTGACGAACTAGAACAGGCGCATTTAATGCGTCGTGAGGTGGCACGCTGGCAACGTCTCCCGACAAGGATTGCCTCTCCTTCTGTGTCGTTCATGCAGCTACCTCTTATTCCTTTGCCATGTCATGGGACGGGTGTCACTAAAGTTGTTGCAAATCCACCAAGCTGTCACACACCCCGACTAGATCCACCTAACCGCTACTCACTCGACACCTAGCTGATGTAGACAATCAGCCTGGAGAAGGGGAGTGACAGCTTGTCGGGTGGAGATCCTAGCGGGAGTGTTCGCAGTCGGGTTTTCTCCACCAGCAAGGAGGCTTGCAGCTTGCCTTGGTCCTTGCTACAGGTTGCTTTGAGGTTGGCGTGCGCTCAGCAAGGTCTTGTAGGTCCACAGGATGTGGTCGCCTATGCATAAGTCCGAGTACTAAGGGCCCCGTTTCTTAGTACACCGAAAACGGGCATGGATGGGCCCAGGCGGGCCACGCGCGGGCTTGGCAAGCCGTGGTTGTAGGTGGAAGAAGGTGGGAGACAGGGAGCGCCAAGTGGCGGCTGTGGGATGGGGAGCATGGAAAACGAGGCAGGTGGCTAGGTCTCCAATTTGGGCAGGGGTAGGCTTCCTTTTGTAGCAGATAGAATAGGTTTTGGGGTGTTTTTCGACTCTCCAATCGCGATCAGATGGTCCGATCAAAGGGGTAGGTTATGTGGGTTCTATAAAATTTTTGGGCTGAGATGAGAGGGAAGGTTTGGCAGCCCGGCACAAGTTTTTGAAAACTGAATACGTCTGCTATTTTGACCGGCGATAGTACTTCGAATGTGACGAAATTTGTTAAGCGGTCTACCTACAATATAATAAGACCACTCGCGAACTTCCACCCCATTCCGAGAACATTTTTATCCCAGTAATAAATTGATATTTTGACGATGACGCGGGCGCGGGCGAGTGAGTTCGGTCTCGAAACGGTTCACGTTGGCAATGGGGAGAACCGGCAACTACGAACGGATGCAAGTTTTAGAAAAGACGGCAAAGGAGTGCCGACGAAATATGAATGATGCGATGATGAATGCAAGAAACAATTAAATCACACGGAGATAACAAAAACATATCAAAGGAACCTAGACCATCGGTCTCGGTCTATTATAGCATGGCCATGTGCTCTAGTGCTTCCATCTCGTTATCACTCACAGAATCATAAGTATCGTCATCATGAAGGATCATCATGCGTCTTGTTGGGCACTCGAAATTCTTGTGGCCACAAAGCTTGCAAGTGAAGCATTGAATCGAACTTTACTTGGCGGGTGCATTTTGGAGTTGAAGAGGATGAAGCTCTTAGCTTGTAGTTGCTTGTAGGAGGGTGACTTGATGAACTTGTCTTTTCCTTGTAATTAGATTTGTCGGCGATAGTTGTCAGAGTTCTTGTAGACGAAGGCATCAAAGTTGGAGCAGCTTGAGTACTTGAGCCATAGGTCTTGGAAAATATCTTGGAGTACTTTTAGTCATCTTGCACACTTGGCGTTCTGTTTTTGATGCTTGACATACTAGTTCGACAAGGTTGGAGTAATGTCGAAAGTCTATGATCTTCTCGATTTGGTAGTTGAGCCCATTCAAGAAAGCGACATTGTTTGCTCATCATATTCCTTGACATTAGCTCGGATGATGGCCATTTCCATTTCTTGATATTATTCTTCAATAGACTTCATTCCGTGCTTGAGGAGTTGTAATTTCTTCAAGAGATCACGATTGTAGTGAGTAGGCACAAAGCGAGCTCTCATTAGGTCTTTCATATGATTCCAAGTCGTGATAGGAGGTTCACCTTTCTCTCTCCTCCACTTGATCACTTGGTCCCACCAAATGAGAACATAATCGTGTAACTCAAGTGAAGCCATGGTGATCTTATTTTCTTCATCATAATTGTGGAGACAGGAGATCTTGTCAACCTTAAGTGCTTGATACTTGTGATCTCCGTTGGGTTTTCCATGAAGAGGAACGGGTGATGCAACACAATATATGTAAGTATTTCCCTCGGTAGAGAACCAAGGTTTATTTAACCAATAGAAGTAACAACCAACCCCCGTCTGCAGTGGCTACACACAAAAGAGCAAACACTTCACCCAACGCGGGCAAGAGGGTTGTCAATCCCCTTGGACTCGTTATTTGCAAGCTTGTAAGTACCGTGGTTGGTAATAGATAATTATAAATCGTAAAATAAAATGAAAATTAAATAATTGCAACAAGGTATTGTAGCATTTGTAAACTTATAAGTAAATAGACCCGAGGGCCATAGTTTTCCCTAGTGGCATCTCTCATGAAAGTAATTTTACGATGCGTAAACAAATTACTATTGGGCAATTGATAGAAAAGCGCATAGTTATGTGATATGCACACCAATGATCATGTGTATATAGGCATCATGTCCATAAGCAAATAGGACCACTCCTGCCTGCACCTATTAATATTACTCCACCCATCGACTGCTATCCAGCATGCATCTAGAGTATTAAGTAAAACCGGGTAATGCTTGGAGAACAATGACATGATGTAGACAAAGTGAATTTAATTATTATGAACTAACCCTGTCGTTTTATCCTAAGTGGAAACAATACAAAGACATACCTTGTGCCCTTCTGTCACTAGGATATAGAAACCCGTCAGATTGAACCCACTACAACACACCACTCCCATTGTAGATAGATCAATCTACTTGTCCAAAGCAAATCAATAGATCAGAGAGATTTATGAAGCTATGATGATCATGCACATAAGAATCGTAATAGATTTCAGAGAAGACTCAAATATTTTTTTATGAATAATCTGAACATAAATCCACAATTCATCGAATCCCGACAAATGCACCGCACAAAAGGATTACATTGGATAAACTAAAGCGAAGATGCGATGATCAAGAGGGATATATATCCATATAGATACTAACTACATACCCATGGGTCTATGGGGAACTACTCACACATCACCATGGGAGCAGCAAGGATGATGTAGAGGCCCTCCTTGATTGATCCCCCCTCCGGCATGGTGCCGAGATAAGCTCCAGATGGACAAGCTCCGACTTGTGGCTGCGAAAAAAGTGTTTCGGGAGGCTCCCTAGGGTTTTCGGAATATATGTGAATTTATAGGCCAGAATGGGGAACCGGGAGGCAACCGAGGGGAGCACGATCCAACAGGGCACGGCCTACCCCCTGGTCGCGCCTGATTGCCTCATGTCTCCTCCCAAAGCTTCCAGGTCTTCTTTGTGTCCAAAAAAATCATATTAAAGTTTTGTGGAAATTGGACATTGTTTGATACTATAAACCTGAAAAGCCAAAAACATGCAGAAAACAACAACTCGCACTGGGCACTAGGTTAATAGGTTAGTGCTCAAAATAATATTGATTTGTAAATAAACACCAAAAAGCATCCTAAAATGATAATACAATAGCATGGAACAATCAAAAATTATAGATACGTTCGAGACATATCAGCATCCCCAAGCTTAATTCCTGCTCGTCGTTGAGAAGGTAAATGATAAAAACAGAATTTTTGATGTGACATGCTACCCAACATGTAATCTTTTGTAGGTTTGATCATTGAGAAACGATGAATTAATAAAGATCAACATAGTAATACTTAAAACATAAGCAACATAATCATAAAGTTTCAAAGCATACGATCCTTTAAGAGTGTTCACCCCCTATTCATTTTGTCATATATATACCATGGCTCCATCCTCACCACATAAATATAAATGTTAATCACCATGGTGTCAAGTCAGGAAATTGGATCGTACTTTTTAACGCAATTCATCTTTTTATTACTTGCGCAATATATGAGCGTGAACCATGGATATAGCATAAAGGTGGAATAGAATATTGTGGTAGGCTTCAAAAGGGGTGAAAGTGGAGAAGAAAGTCTCGCATCAACTAGGCGTATCAACGCGCTATGGAGATGCCCACCAATAGATATCAATGTGAGGAGTAGGGATTGCCATTCAACGGATGCACTAGAGCAATAAGTGTATCAAAGCTCAACTGAAGCTAAGTGGGTGTGCATCTAACTTGCTTTCTCATGAAAACCTCGAGCTTTTGAGGACGCACGTCAATGGAATATACAAGCCAATTTATATAATGAAAATATCCCACTAGCATATTGTAACAGCCTGAGACGATGCTCCTGAAGATTCCCGTTTTATTTCGTTATCATCGTGTGATTTATTTGGTTGTCACATTCATCATCGCATCATTTGCATAGCACCAGCACTCTGTTGTTGTCATTTTTCTAAAACTCGCATCCGCTCGTAGTTGTCGGTCCTCTCCATTTTTGTCATTGACTGCTTCGAGTCCAACCACACACGCATGCACCCGTGGCACCGTTAAAATATTGTTTTCAAAGTGCACAAAAAAGTATTCTCATAATGGGTTGAAAGTTGGCATGCGGTCTTGTTTTATTGTAGGTAGAACGCCTGCAAATTTCTTCGCATTCGGAGGTCGTTTGATACCCCAACAGTCAACCATAGCAGAACTATCATCGGTCAAATCATCGGATGTTTTTAAGTTTTCTAAAAACTCTATGTCGGGCCGCAAATCTTCCCTCTCTTATTGGCCCAACCCCCTTTACACAACCCACTAGCCTAGCTAGCCCCCCCTCCGCTTTCGGACCGTCCGATCAAGATCGAACGGTCCGAAAATGGGCAAAAACTCCTAACCCTAGCCCCTTTCCTACAAAAGGAAGCTCCACACGTCCATTTGTGGCCTAATCCCTCTTCTTCCTCGGTCTTTGTGCCACACCAGTCCCGTCGCCGCCACCTGAGCCGCCAAAGCCGCCAGCCGCAGCCACTCCTACCTCGCCACGTCACCCACGCCAGCCGCCAATGGTGTCTACTACGCAACCTTCTTCTTGTAGACTTGTGTTGGGCCTCCAAGCATAGAGTTTTGTAGGAAAGTAGCAAATTTCCCTCAAGTGCATGACCTAAGGTTTATCAATCCATGGGAGGTGTAGGATGAAGATGGTGTCTCTCGAATAACCCTGCAATCAAATACAAGAAATCTCTTATGTTCCCAACACATCCAATACAATGGCAAATTGTATAGGTGCACTAGTTCGGCGGAGAGATGGTTATACAAGTGCAATATGGATGGTAGATATAAGTTTTTGTAATCTGAAAAAATAAAAACAGCAAGCTAACTAATGATAAAAGTGAGCACAGACGGTATTGCAATGCTTAGAAAGAAGGCCTAGGGTTCATACTTTCACTAGTGCAATTTCTCTCAACAATACTAACATAGTTGAATCATATGTAAACCTCTCACACTCGACAAAGAGTTCACTCCAAAGTCACAAATAGAAGAGAACGAACGAGGAAAATATTGTAGGAACCACCTCAAAGTTATCTTTTTTGATCAATCTTATGAGTTATCCCTATAAGTGTCATGAACAGCCCTAGAGTTCGTACTAAAATAACACCTTAATACACACATCAACCAAAACCCTAATGTCACCTAGATACTCCAATGTCACCATGAGTACCCATAGGCTTGATTATACGATATGCATCTCACAATTTCAGATTCGTCATGTTCAATCCAACACAAAGAACTTCAAAGAGTGCCCCAAATTTTCTACCAGAGATTCAAGAAGAAAACAAGTGCGAACCCTTATGCATAGATTCCCAAGGTCATGGAACCCGCAAGTTGATCACCAAAACATACATCAAGTGGATCAATAGAACATCCCATTGTCACCACGGATATCCCATCGCAAGACATACATCAAGTGTTCTCAAATCCTTAAAGACTCAATCCGATAAGAAAACTTCAAAGGGAAAACTCAATTCATCACAATAAGATAGAGAGGGGGAAACTCCATATGATTCATCTATATCAATAAAGCTTGCGGTACTTCAAGATCGTGCCATATCAAGAACATGAGAGAGAGATCAAACACATAGCTACTGGTACATACCCTCAGCCCTGAGGGTGAACTACTCCCTCCTCGTCATGAAGACTGTCGGGATGATGAAGATGGCCTCCGGTGATGGTTTCCCCCTCTGGCAGGGTGCCAGAACGGGCTCCCGATTGGTTTTCGTGGCTACATAGGCATGCGGCAGCGGAACTCCTGATATAGGTTTCTTTCTGGAGGTTTTAGTAATTATAGGAATTTTTGGTGTCGGTCTCACGTCAAGGGGGTGCTCGAGGAGTCCACAAGCCACAGGGGCGCGACCTAGGGGGTGGTCGCGCCCAGCAGGCTTGTGGCCTCCTCGTCCACTTCCTGGCCCAGCTCTTCGCTCTAGTATTTTTTATATTTTCCAAAAATATTCTCCTTAAATTTTCAGCCCATTCCGAGGACTTTTATTTCTGCACAAAAATAACATCATGGTAGTTCTGCTGAAAACAACATCGGTCCAGGTTAGTTCTAATAAACTCATACCAAAATCATATAGATCTACTGTAAACATTGCATGAATACTTCATAAATTATAGATATGTTGGAGACGTACCAGCATCCCCAAGCTTAATTCCTGCACGTCCTCGAGAAATAATTTATGAAGTGTGAATGCTAGCATAATGCATAAATTTGATCAATGATAGTTCCAAACACTTCTTCTAACATCATTATATATCATAAACAGTAGCCTATCTCATGAAACTTCTCATGATTAAGTAACAAGCTATTCACGTGTGAAAGTATAGACCATAAAGTTTCTTGAAAACTAACAAGCTATGCTTTCAGTCACCAAATAATTGCAATTCATCTTATTTTCACGAAGGGTCTATGTAAGAGCTTTGATTTAGCAAATTCCACATACTCAACTATCATATAGTGTTCCATGATTGCTAACACTCAAAGCATATTTTTAGAGCAAATAGCATCCATCGAACACAAAGAAAGATAGGGGCTTAATATTTTGCCTCCCAAGTTATTTATCATATACATAATTGTCAACAATAATAATTCATGATCAAATATATTTGAATGGCCATATATGCTTGGATCTTTCCCCACCACATGATGCTTGCCAAGAGAAAAAGGCAAAATATAAGAAGTGGTGAAGATCATCATGACTCTTGTATAAAGGTAAGTACTAGAAAGTAAAAGATAGGCCCTTCACAGAGGGAAGCATTGATTTGCAGAGGTGCCAGCGCTTGAGCTTTTAAAACAGAGATGAATAATAATTTTGAGCGGTATGCTTTCATTGTCAACATAACAACTGAGAGATCTCGGTATCTTCCATGCTAGATACATTATAGGCGGTTCCCAAACAGAATGGTAAAGTTTTTACTCCCCCTCCACCAATCAGTCACACTCCACGGCAAGCCGAATCCACAGGTACCGTCCATACAAATAACAATCCTAGGGGAGTTTTGTTTCATTATATTTTGATTTGATTTTTGAGCATGGAACTAGGCATCTCGAATACCAGCCACTTTCTCATGAATGTAGTAAATCAACACATATCGTGAGAATAACCCACCTAGCATGGAATATACTAACAACCCCTACTCACTATACGAGCGATTCAGGCATACAAAACAGAATATTATTTGAAGGTTTAGAGTTTGGCACATGCTAATTTACTTGGAACCGCAGGTAAATACCGCATATAGGTAGGTATGGTGGACTCATATGGAACAACTTTGGGTTTAAGGGTGTTTGGATGCACAAGTAGTATTTCTACTTGGTGCGAAGTTTTGGCTAGTATGAGGTGGAAGCAGGCACCACATGTTGGAGGATCCATAACAATATAACTTCTATACAAATATACCCAAGCATAACTCATTACGTTGTCTTCCTTGTCCAACTTCAACTAATTTGCTCAAGTTTGAAAATAATTAATGGGTGTTCACAATCATAGGAGATGTCCAAAGTATATTTATATGTGAAATATCTTTTCCTTCAGTATTCTTTCATGAATTGTTCACGTGACCAATGCGGTGTTTGCTAACTTTCAATAAACTTTACCACCTATACTTCTTATATGTGAAGTCATTACTCCCCATGGGATAAGCATATAAAACATATATGACTTCAGATTTATGATATTCAATTAATTCAACCATTTACTTATACGATATAAGTGAAGCACGAGAGTAAATGACAAAACTACTCCAAAACATATAAGTGAAGATCAATGAGTAGTCAAACAATGAAGTAGCTATGTGAGGACTTTCTCTCTATATCTGAGTATATTATTTAAACAACAAGCAAAATAAAAATAGCACTCCAAGAATAGCACACATAATGTGAACGAATAAAAATTTAGGATCAACATAGGCTAACTGATAGTTGACGAAGAGAGGTGGGGTGCGTACAATCCCCAAGCTTAGATGCTTGAGAGTTCTTGAAATATTTACTTGGGGCACCTTGTGCATCCCCAAGCTTGAGCTTTTGTATCTTTTTCAATCCTATCATATCCCGGTTTCACCTATTCTCAAAAACTTCATCCACACAAAACTCAAAAAGAACTCGTGAGATAGGTTAGTACACATAAGAACAAATCAACTCTTCATGTACTTCCAAGACAAGTTGCACGATAATTTCAAACATCATATACTGTTTACTACCATTTCAACAATTAATCTCTACCAATATAGGCTATGGAAACTATAGGACAAGTAGATAACAAAACTATGACACCAATCTGTCCAAACAGAACAGTCTGTAGCAATCTATTAAACCAGTGTACTTATGTAACTCAAGAAATTATAAAAATTTAGGAAATGCTATGAACTTTATATGAAAATACTTTGTAAGACTTTTAGAAACTTTCCACATTCCAGTAAAATATAAAAATTCAAACACTACAGCAAAAGTTTCTGTTTTTTACACAACACACATCAAACATGCAATGCAAGCATCCTAAGGCAATTCTTGGAACTTTTTATTGAAAAACAAGATTATCAATAACACCTAATAGAGAACAAAAAAATGACGCTCCAAGCAAAACTCATATTATGTGACGAATAAAAATATAGCTCCAAGTAAGATATACCGATAGTGTTGAAGACGAAAGAGGGGATGCCTTCCGGGGCATCCCCAAGCTTAGGCGCTTGAGTATTCCTTGGATATTACCTTGGAGGTGCCTTGGGAATACCCAATCTTATGTTCTTGTCACTCCTTATTCTCCTCATATCGGTGTCTCACCCAAAACTTGAAAACTTCAATCACACAAAACTTAACGGAACTTTGTGAGAAGGGTTAGTGTAACAAAGATAGATCATTCACTTAGGTACTGTCAAGACAAGATTCATTATTATTACCACATGATACCTACTATATTCCATCATTGACACAATTTATATTACTCAATATAAGTGTAACACCCTGTTACGCCTGGCGAGATCTAGACTGGCCCCACAGACCAACACTAGTCTTTCCTGTGCAC
Source organism: Hordeum marinum (assembly GCA_022496015.1). NCBI lineage: Eukaryota > Viridiplantae > Streptophyta > Magnoliopsida > Poales > Poaceae > Hordeum > Hordeum marinum. The sequence continues at coordinate 158,096,903 of CM039672.1, read as the reverse complement.
TTTGTCCTCACTCGTGCGCACCCGAGAACAACTTCCCGATCGGTCACCCATCCTAGAATCGCTCCAAGCCAAGCATGCGTAACTTTGGAGTTCTTTTCGAGTGGGCTCCCAGAAAAGAAGGAATTCCTTGTTGATATGAGTAGTCTATCATTCCTATTAAGCTAGGCTCTCACATACACCTCCACTCAAAGGAACCGACGTCCTCGTCGGCCCATCAGGAACGTTCCCTTTTGGCACACGTATGTGCGTCCAATCCAGCACATGTGCCATGTTGTGTGCCATGACGAGCCACACACGCCATGTGCCACATGCCCGAGCATCTGACCCGCGCATGCCCGTGTAACCGCAAGGGTCGGCTCTGATACCAATTGTAACAACCTGCTACGCCTGGCGGGATCTAGACTGGCCCCACAGACCAACACTAATCTTTCGTGTGCACTTTGTCCTCACTCGTGCGCACCCGAGAATAACTTCCCGGTCGATCACCCATCCTAGAATCACTCCAAGCCAAGCACGCTTAACTTTGGAGTTCTTTTCGAGTGGTCTCCCGGAAAAGAAGGAATTCCTTGTTGATATGAGTAGTCTATCATTCCTATTAAGCCAAGCTCTCACAATAATCTATAGGAACACTTGAAATAAGCAAACTATGCATGCAAAACAGAATCTGTCAAAAACAGAACAGTCTATAAAGATCTATAGTATAGACATACTTACCTGTCTCTACAAATTCTGAAAAATTGTAAAATATCACATAATTTGCATAGAAATGTTGTGCATGAAACTTTAGAACTTTTTGACTCTCCAGTAAAATCAGATAATTCATATACTGGACGCAAAACTTTTTATTTTTGCATAGAATCAAACAAGCAAGTATCCACACTATCCCAAAGGCTTTACTTGGAACTTTATTGAAATAAAAGACACAAAACATGATTAATACAGTATCTTAATCATATGAACACATAAAAATAGAAGTTAAAAGTGTTGGGTTGTCTCCCAACAAGCGCTTTTGTTTAATGCCTTTTAGCTAGGCATGATGATTTCAATGATGCTCGTATAGGAATAATAATTGAAACATGCAAAAGAGCATCATGAATCTCATGAAAAGCACATTTAAGTCTAAACCACTTCCTATACATAGGGATTTTGTGAGCAAACAATTTATGGGAGCAAGAATCAACTAGCATAGGAAGGCAAAACAAGCATAACTTCAAAACCTTGAACACATAGAGAGGAAACTTGATATTATTGAAATTCCTACAAGCATATACTCCTCCCTCATAATAATTTTCAGTAGCATTATGAAGGAATTCCACAATATAACGATCACATAAAGAATTATTTTCATGATGCACAAGCATAGAATTTTTATTACTACCCACACAAGCAAAATTCTTCTCATGCAAAGTAGTGGGAGCAAACTCAACAAAATAACTATCATGGGACACTTGATTGACATAACCACATTGAATATTAAAATCATGATGATAGGTTTCATGGTTGTCATTACTCTTTATAGCATACGTGTTATCAGAATAATCATCATAGATAGGAGGCATTCCATCATCATAATAGTTTTGCTCATCAAAACATGGGGCACTAAAAATATCATCTTCATCAAACATAGCATCCCCAAGCTTGTGGATTTGCATATCATTAGAATCATGAATATTCAGAAAAGTCATACTAACAATATTGCTATCATGCTCATCACTCGAAGATTTAGTGCCAAACATTTTAATACCTTCTTCTTCTAACACTTGAGCACAATTTTCCTTTCCATCATTTTCACGAAAGACATTAAAAAGATGAAGCATATGAGGCAACCTCAATTCCATTTTTTGTAATTTTATTTTATAAAACCAAACTAGTGGAAAACAAGAAACTAAACTATTTGATTGCAAGATCTAAAGATATACCTTCAAGCACTCACGTCCCCGGGAACTGCACGAGAAAAGAGCTTGATGTCTACTACGCAACCTTCTTCTTGCTGTAGGATCGAAAGTTGGTCTAGAGGGGGGTGATTAGACTACTTGACCAAATAAAAGTTTTGCCTTTTTTCCCAATCTTAATTCTTGGCAAGTTTTAGCATTCATAGCATATCAAGTACACCCTACACATGCATGTCTAAGAGTATAGCAGCAGAAAGTAACAACAAGCATGAGTAAAAAGGATACGGTAGGAAGATCAGACGCAATTGTAGCACGATGATTTTTCCCGTGGTTTCGATATGTGGTTCTATCATACATCCACGTTCATGGAGTCTTCAACCCACGGAGGGTAACAGTCGTGAGAGTCCACGGAGGGCTCTACCCATAGAGGGTTCCATGAAGAAGCAACCTTGACTATACCATGACGGCCTACGTCCACGGAGGACTAGCCTTACTCGGGGTAGATCTTCATGAAGTAGGCGATCTCCTTGCCCTTAAAAACTTCTTGGTTCACTCCACAACATGAAGTAGGAGGCTCCCAAGTGACACCTAACCAATCTAGGAGGCACCACCCTTCAAAAGGTAATAGGCTCAGTAATGATGATGAACTCCTTGCTCTTGTGCTTCAAGATGATAGACTCCTCAAAACACAATCACTCTCTCACACATTTGGCTTGGTAGAAGAGATGGGATTGGTTGAAAGAAACTTGGGGAGGCTAGAAATCAAGATCCATATGGTTGGAGTGGAATATCTTGATCTCAACACAAGGGTAGGTGGTTCTCTCTCAGAAAACTTAGTAGGATAGGTATGAATAGTTCCGAGTGCTTCTCTTTAGAGTGGTTGATGGTGAAGGGGTATATAGGCATCCCCAAAAAAACAACTGTTACGCACAAAATGACCAACTTGGTGACACCGATGTGTTAATCTCGGTGGTACTGAAGTGACCAAAAGGTGGCAACTTTTGAATCTCGGTGAGACCAATATAGGAATCTCGGTTGCACCGACAAGGTGACCAACGGTCAGAATTGCCAAACTCGGTGATGCCGATTCAACATTCTCGGACAGACTGAAAATGTGAACTTGCATAACAGAAAGTTGACAGCCCAACTCGATGGCACCGAAAGAAGTGTCGGCTGCACCGAAGTGTTGGGGTTTGGCTAAGTCTGTCTAGGGTTTAGAATCGGTGGCACCGGGATAGGAATGTTGGTTGCACCAATTTTGAATGTTTGGCTATAGATAGACTTTGGTGGGAGAGTTTGTGGATGTTTTTGGTCACTATCACTTGTGCACGTATGAGCATTTTTTCACCAACAAAACCTTACCCCCTTTTAATAGTATTGGCTTTCCTATGGACTCAAAGTGATTTCTCACAAATGTAAAATGTAGAGTCCTCTTGCTTTAAGCTTGATGAGGACATCTCTACTAATGTTACACCCACAGCCCCGACTGCTATACATACATTACCAATTACTAGAGCTCGCGCAAGTCAATTGAATTACCAGGTACTTTCGTTTTTGGGAAATCCATCTAATGTTCATGAACATATGATGTTGCCTAAATTAGATACTTTTGTTTTACTTATGAATGAAGGACCTAGCATGGACAAGAAGCATGACCATTGGAGCGGGATCAAGCATGGATAAGAAGGTGCGTACGCGGGAAAGAACAAGGAGCTTCGAGTGATGATTTTTGCACTTTGAAGCCACCGTAATGGGAGCGAGAAGCCTTGGACGAAATATGCATGATGCCACTTTATAAAATTCATCCATAGGCTAATACAGGTGATGCGTCACCTTATTTTCGGGCCAGGCCCATGTAATTTCGAAATACCATATTATAGGCTGTTTTTAGAGTCCGTGTGTATGGGGAAACTGAGTTAGGGTCGGTTTCGGACCCCTCCTCCAAGGGGCCACGAAATTCCCCTCTATTCCCCCATATATACAGCCCTTAGGGCGTCGTTTTAGGTTTGGGTTTTGTTTAGATTACAAGTTTGCCATAGCTGCAACTTCGCGTTCTTCGTTTGTGTTCCACGACCAGACAAAGGCGTCACAGAACCCCACTTCATCAATAAAGCTTTCCTCTTATATTCGCAATATCTAGATTGCAATCTCAGTTTCTTGCGTGTTCTTCGTTTACGTGCAGGAAATAGACCTTCGTGGTCAGGTAGATCGTGCTCCAACATGGTCAATAACCTCTCGGAGTTGGTTTAGCAATTGCTAAGGTGTGACGTCTCGCACGTTCGTAGACGGATCGTCAAAGTCTACTCCACCAAAAACGATAGCCACCATCTCATCGAAAGATAGGGACAACTTCGCCTCTATCAAGTGGTATCAGATTTCCAGGTTGTTCAGTGAGATTTTACTAGTTTTTCGTAGTTTAGATCGCATCTGTTCTTCATACCTATAGTCCACACAAAAATTAGGGTTAGATCATCAGATCCGAACCAATCTGAGCCTTTGCATAGTCTTTTCAGTATTTTGCTTTGTTGAATTTGCGGTTACATCGCCGTGTCGAGTTTCTGGTCTTAGTGTCTAGTCCTTTAGAGTTTCGAGTTCTATTCAGAGGTTGTCACGCCGCCACCACATCGTCTTCATAGTTGCCATATACCACCACCATCATTACCGCTGCCATATATCACCACCCACCATCACTATCCATTGGTGTCCATATATACCACCACAAATCCGCCACCAATCCGAGTCTATCTTGTTTTAGGTTTAGTTTCAAGATCCTTTTGATTTTGGATTCGCGTTTTGCTACCTGAGTAGGTGTCAGAAAAAGAGTCTGGCACGCTTTGCAGAGCACATTTTGGCCCAAAAAAAATTGGCTGAAAATATTTTTCCTTATCTTGATTTTAGGTTATCCGGAGCGTTTTGAGACACTTGCCATCATAGTGATTTTTGTCAAAATTTTTGCTCGTCGCAGCCCCCACATCGATCCAAAAAAAATAGTCAAAAAAATTTCGTGCATATCTTGCTTATACGACTTGGGAAGAGTTTTGAGACACTCGCCATTGTAGCGGATTTCTGAGCAAAAAAGCGCAAAAAAATGAAGAAAAAACAATTTCAGAGTGTGCTCTTCCCTTGGTTAGGTGTAGCGTGGTGATTTTGTTAGTGCTTTAGGCTCGCGTCTCTAGCACTGTCTAGCCTAGGACCAGCACAGCATAGTCGTTGAGCGTTTATTCAACCTTGCACCTCTGAATTGATTATTGCTAACCCTTTTTTCTACCATATTATAAGCCCTCCCAGCTCCACATACATCTACGTCGTGTGTTTGACACCACCTGGCAATCGCTCTATCCAAGCTTTGAGAGTTTTGACTACAACGGTTGCCGATCACCGCCTGTTGCTGGGTAAGAACTGGTAAGAATTTGAGATTCTCTTGAAGTATTTGTGACACACCACCACCACCACCACCACGTCCCAGTAGTCTGTAGGTTTTATATTCTTGTGTGTTTCCTATTTCTGCTAACCATGCCAGGATCACACGACGACGGGGTCGACTGGGAGAGCATGACCAACAAAGCGCTCTATCATAAATTTCAGCAAGTGATGGCTAACCAGGTACAAGACTTCGTGACCAATTTTGGAGAGGCCATGGAGAAGCTAGATGGTTTGGAGAAGAAATTCGACACCAAGATGGACGTCAAGTTCAATGAGGTGCTTGCCCGTCTACCACCACCAGCTGCAACTCCTATCCCTCTCGAACGACGAGCGTGATGTGTGCCTCTCGGCCAAGCCCAACATACTGGTACTTTTGATACTACTGCTACTTTTGTGGCTCCTACTACTACTGTCGTTGAGCAGGTTGAGGATTATGATGGTGATTACGATGATGAGGGAGAGGTTGCTCCAGATCAGCCTTAGGGGCAACCACCACCATACGCACCAGGTCAACCACATGGCTACAACCGTAACGGTACGGCTGCACCACCCCCTCAGGTACGGGATCATGACCATCTCCCTAAACTTAAATTGAATATTCCGACGTTTGAGGGTAGATATGTTCCTGATATATATCTTACATGGGAGTTAGAAACAGAACAACATTTTACATGCTTACAATTTCCTGAGGATAGACGTGTTGCTGCTGCTGTTTGTTCATTCACTAGTTTTGCTTGTGTTTGGTGGTCAGAACATTGTAGAATACACCATGCTAATATTCCAACTACTTGGGCTTCTTTGAAAACTGCTATGCGTAATCGTTGGTGCCACCTTATTATCAACGTGAATTGCTTCAAAATTTGCAGCGTTTAAGTCAAGGCAAGGAATATTATCAGGAATTACAAACTGGCATGATTAGATGTGGTATTGTTGAGGAGAATGAAGCTATGCCTGCACGTTTTATGGGTGGATTAAATAGAGAGATTCAGACTATTCTAGAGTATAAGGAGTATAACACTATCACTCGTTTATTTCATCTTGCTTGCAAAGCTGAACGTGAAGTGTAGGATCGACAGGCAATGGCGAGAACTACTTTTTTTGCAGGTCGCACTTCATCATGGATGCCATGTACGTCCCCTACTTCCGCACGTCCTGCTGCAACACTACCTACTTCAACCTCCAACTTCAACCGAGATACCAGGAAATAGGCTCCTACTCCACCCTCCACGAAGAGCACACCTTCTGGGCCTGCACAGAGCTCTTCTTCATCTATTGCATCCACAGGGCAAACACATGAGGTTATATTCATGGGTGGAGGTCACTTTGCAAGAGAATGCCCTTCCAAGCGTGTAATGATTGTTACTGAGGATGGTGGATATGCGTCCGCCAGTGATTATGATGAGGATACTTTGGCTCTCATTGCGAGTGAAGAACAGGGTGGCAAGGATACAGAACCAGAGACATACTACATGGCTGCTAATTACGCTGACAGGTATGAAAGTTTAGTTGCTCAACGTGTTCTCAGTGTGCAGGTTACACAGGCTGAGCAAAATCAGAGGCACAACTTGTTCCACATAAAGGGAGTTGTGAACGAGCGTTTTGTTCGCGTCATCATCGATGGAGGGAGTTGCAATAACTTGGCTAGCATGGAGATGGTGGAGAAGTTGTCTCTAACCACCAGACCACATCCTCATCCTTATTACATCCAATGGTTCAACAATAGTGGCAAGGTTAAGGTAACACGTACAGTTCGTGTGCATTTTAGCATTGCTACATATTCTGATTATGTGGAGTGTGATGTGGGACCCATGCAAGCATGTTATCTTTTACTTGGTAGGCCATGGTAGTTTGATAAAAAAAATTGTACACCATGGTAGGACAAATCAGTATACTCTTGTTCATAAGGATCAAAATATCACTTTGCTTCCTATGTCCCCTGAACATATTATGAAAGATGACATTACTAGAGCTCGTAAAGCAAAACAGGAGAAAAATAAGAGTGAAAATGAGATTGTGGCACAGGAATTTGAGCAACACCATAAGCCTAATAATCCATCATCTAGTGTTGCATCCGAAATAAAATTGAAGAGTGGATGTTTACTTGTTACTAAATCTGATATTAATGATTTGGATGTTGCTACATCTGTTTGCTACGCTTTTGTATGAAAAGAGGTATTATTTTCATTCGAGGACATGCCTCCCTCTTTGCCTCCTACTGTCATTAACATTTTGCAGGAGTTCGCTGGCGTCTTTCCACAAGACGCGCCACCGAGATTACCACCTATTCACAGGATTGAGCATCAGATTGACTTAATTCCCAGTGCATCGCTACGCAACTGTGCGCCATACCGTACCAATCCAGAGGAGATGAAGGAGATTATGCGTCAAGTATAGGAGTTGCTTGAGAAAGGTTACATATGTGAATCCCTTAGTCCTTGTGTTGTTCCTATTATTCTAGTAAAAAGGATGGTACATCGCGCATGTGTGTGGATTGTAGAGGCATTAATAATATTACTATTCGTTATCTTCATCCTATTCCTAGGCTAGATGATATGCTTGATGAATTAAGTGGCTCTACAATTTTCTCCAAAGTTGATTTGCGTAGTGAATACCATCAAATTCGTATGAAATTGGGAGATGAATGGAAAACAACATTTAAAACTAAGTTTGGATTATATGAGTGGTTAGTCATGCCTTTTGGGTTAACTAATGCACCTAGCACTTTCATGAGATTAATGAATGAGGTTTTACGTGCTTTCATTGGACGATTTGTGGTAGTCTATTTTGATGATATATTGATTTATAGTAGATCTTTGGAGGAACATTTGGAACATTTACGTGTTGTTTTTATTGCTCTACGTGATGCACGTTTGTTTGGTAATCTTGGGAAGTGCACCTTTTGCACCGACCGAGTATCTTTTCTTGGCTAAGCTGTTACTCCACGGGGAATTGAAGTTGATAAAGCCAAGATTGAAGCTATTGAGAGTTGGCTGCAGCCTAAAATGGTCACACAAGAGAGGAGTTTTCTTGGCCTCGCTGGTTTCTATAGGTGTTTTGTGAGAGATTTCAGCACCATTGCTGCGCCTCTCAATGAGCTTACAAAGAAGGATGTGTCTTTTGCTTGGGGTACCGCACATGAAGAAGCCTTCACGGTCTTCAAAGATAAGTTAACACATGATCCTTTACTCCAACTTCCTGATTTTAATAAGACTTTCGAGCTTGAATGTGATGCTAGTGGAATTGGGTTAGGAGGTGTGTTATTACAAGATGGTAAACCTGTTGCGTACTTTTCTAAAAAATTGAGTGGGCCAAGTCTGAATTATTCTACTTATGGTAAGGAATTATATGCTCTTGTTCGGACTTTGGAAACATGGCAACATTATTTATGGCCCAAAGAATTTGTTATACATTCTGATCATGAATCTTTGAAACATATTAAAAGTCAAGCAAAACTAAGCCATAGACATGCTAAATGGGTTGAATTCATTGAGACTTTCCCTTATGTCACTAAACACAAGAAGGGTAAAGAAAATGTTATTGCTGATGCATTGTCACGTCGTTATACTATGCTTTCACAACTTGACTTTAAAATATTTGGTTTGGAGACCATCAAAGATCAATATGTGCATGATGCTGAATTTAGAGATGAGTTGGAGAATTGTAAAGAAGGGAGAACATGGAACAAGTTCATTATTAATGATGGATTTGTGTTCCGTGCTAACAAGCTATGCATTCTAGCTAGCTCCGTTCGTCTTTTGTTGTTACAGGAGGCGCATGGAGGAGGATTAATGGGACACTTTGGCGTGAAGAATATGGTGGACATACTTTCTACACATTTATTTTGGCCAAAGATGAGACGGGATGTTGAGCGTTTTGTTGCTCGCTGCACTACATGTCAAAAAGCTAAGTCACGACTCAATCCTCATGGTTTATATATGCCTTTACATGTACCTAGTGTTCCTTGGGAGGATATATCTATGGACTTTGTTTTAGGTTTACCTTGAACAAAGAAGGGAGGGATAGCAAATTTGTTGTCGTGGATAGATTTTCCAAAATGGCACACTTTATACCATGTCATAAAAGTGATGATGCTGCTCATGTTGCTGATTTGTTCTTTCGTGAAATTATTCGGTTGCATGGTGTGCCAAATACAATTGTTTCAGATCATGATGCTAAATTTCTTAGCCACTTTTGGAGATGTTTATGGGCTAAGTTGGGGACTAAACTGCTTTTTAGTAGTACATGTCATCCCCAAACGGATGGCCAAACTGAAGTAGCCAATAGATCATTGTCTACTATGCCTAGGGCTGTTTTGAAGAATAACCTGAAAATGTGGGAAGAATGCTTGCCTCATATTGAATTTGCTTATAATCGTTCGCTACATTCTACAACTAAAATGTGCCCTTTTGAGGTTGTGTATGGTTTCTTACCTCGTGCTCCTATTGATTTGTTGCCTCTTCCATCTTCGGAGAAGGTTAATTTTGATGCTAAAGAACGTACTGAATTGATATTAAAGATTCATGAGTTAACTAAGGAAAACATTGAGCGTATGAATGCTAAATAAAAACTTGCTGGAGATAAGGGTACAAAACATGTTGTCTTTGCACCTGGAGATCTTCTTTGGTTATATTTGTGTAAGCATAGATTTCCTGATTTACGCAAGTCTAAGCTAATGCCACGTGCTGATGGTCCTTTTAAGGTGTTAGAGAAAATAAATGATAATGCATATAAACTTGACCTGCCTGCAGAGTTTGGGGTTGGCCCCACTTTTAACATTGCAGATTTGAAGCCTTATCTGGGTGCGGAAGATGAGCTTCCGTCGAGGACGACTTTGGTTCAAGAAGGGGAGGATGATGAGGACATCTCTATTAATTTTACACCCACAGCCCCGACTGCTATACATACAGGACCAATTACTAGAGCTCGCGCACGTCAATTGAATTACCCGGTACTTTTGTTTCTGGAAAATCCTTCTAATGTTCATGAACATATGATGCTGCCTAAATTAGATACTTTTGTTTTACTAGTGAATGAAGGACCTAGCATGGACAAGAAGGATGACCATTGGAGCGGGATCAAGCATGGAGAAGAAGGTGCGTACGCGGGAAAGAACAAAGGAGCTTCGAGTGATGATTTTCGCACTTTGAAGCCACCGTAATGAGAGAGAGAAGCCTTGGATGAAATTTGCATGATGCCACTTTATAAAATTCGTCCATAGGCTAATATAGGTGTTGCGCCACCTTATTTTTGGGCCCGGCCCATGTAATTTCCAAATACCATATTATAGGCTGTTTTTAGAGTCCGTATGTATGGGGAAACTGAGTTAGGGTCAGTTTCGGAACCCTCCTCCAAGGGGACACAAAATTCCCCTCTATTCCCCATATATACAGCCCTTAGGGCGTCGTTTTAGGTTTGGGTTTTGTTTAGATTACAAGTTCGTCATAGCTGCTACTTCGCATTCTTCGTTCGTGTTCCACGACCAAACAAAGGCGTCACAGAACCCCACTTCATCAATAAAGCTTTCCTCTCATATTCACAATACCTAGATTGCAATCTCAGTTTCTTGCGTGTTCTTCGTTTGCGTGCAGGAAACAGACCTTCGTGGTCAGGTTGATCGTGCTCCGGCATGGTCAATTACCTCTCGGAGTTGGTTTAGCTATTGCTAAGGCGCGATGTCTCGCACGTTCATAGTCAGATCGTCAAAGTCTACTCCACCAAAAATGATAGCCACCATCTCATCAAAAGACAGGGACAACTTCACCTCTTTCAAAGCTTGACCAACCTATTTCCTTGCATCTTAGGGTGATTCCACAATCTCCACAATCCTTTTGCCATCCCTATCACTGAACTTTTCCTGAAATATACTTCGTGGAAACATTAGTTCAATGACTTATATGTTGTTATTAATTACCAAAACCACCAAGGGAGCAAATGTGCTTTCATTTGTAGGCTCGTGTTAGGCCTCCAAGCGCAGAATTTTTTAGGACAGTAGCAAATTTCCCTCAAGTGGATGACCTAAGATTTATTAATCCGTGGGAGGTGTAGGATGAAGATGGTCTCTCTCAAACAACCCTGCAATCAAATACGAGAAATCTCTTGTGTCCCCAACACACCCAATACAGTGGCAAATTGTATAGGTGCACTATTTTGGCGAAGAGATGGTGATACAAGTGCAATATGGATGATAGATATAAGTTTTTGCAATCTGAAAATATAAAAACAGCAAGGTAACTAATGATAAAAGTGAGCACAAACGGTATTGCAATGCTTAGAATCAAGGCCTAGGGTTCATACTTTCACTAGTGCAATTTCCCTCAACAATACTAACATAGTTGAATCATATGTAAATCTCTCACGCGTGACAAAGAGTTCACTCCAAAGTCACAAATAGCGAAGAACAAACGAACAAAATATTGTAGGGTACGAAACCACCTCAAAATTATCTTTTCCGATCTATCTTATGAGCTATCTCTATAAGTGTCACGAACAGCCCTAGAGTTCATACTAAAATAACACCTTAAGACACACATCAACCGAAACCCTAATGTCACCTAGATACTCCAATGTCACCATGAGTACCCATGGGCTTGATTATACGATATGCATCACACAATTTCAGATTCATCATGTTCAATCCAACACAAAGAACTTCAAAGAGTGCCCCAAAGTTTCTACCATAGATTCAAGACAAAAACATGTGCCAACCCTTATGCATAGATTCCCAAGGTCACGAAACCCACAAGTTGATCACCAAAACATACATCAAGTGGATCAACAGAACATCCCATTGTCACCGCGGATATCCCATTGCAAGACATACATCAAGTGTTCTCAAATCCTTAAAAGACTCAATCCTATAAGAAAACTTCAAAGGGAAAACTCAATTCATCACAATAAGATAGATAGGGGAAAACTCTATATGATTTATCTATATCAATAAAGCTCGCGGTACATCAAGATCGTGCCTTCTCAAGAACACGAGACACACACACACACACAGAGAGAGAGAGAGATCAAACACATAGCTACTGGTACATACCCTCAACCTCGAGGGTGAACTACTCCCTCCTCGTCATGCAGACCACCGGGATGATGAAGATGGCCTCTGGTGATGGTTTACCCATTCGGCAGGGTGCCGGAACAGGCTCATGATTGGTTTTTCATGGCTACAGAGGCTTGCGGCGGCGGAACTCCCGATCTAGGTTTCTTTTTGGAGGTTTGAGTATTTATATGAATTTTTGGCGTTGATCTCACATCAAGGGGGTGCTCGAGGAGTCCACAAGCCATAGGGGCACGGCCTAGGGGGTGGCCGCGCCCAGCAGGCTTGTGACCTCCTCGTACACTTCCTGGCCCAGCTCTTTGCTCTAGTGTTTTTTATATTTTCCAAAAATATTCTCCGTAAATTTTCAGCCCATTCTGAGGACTTTTATTTCCGCACAAAAACAACACCACGGTAGTTGTGCTGAAAACAGCGTCAGTCCGGGTTAGTTCTAATAAAATCATACCAAAATCATATAGAATTATTGTAAGCATGGCATGAATACTTCATAAATTATAGATACATTAGAGACGTATCACCAGCCAAAGCGGCCCGCGGAGCCCATGGCCGGCCCGCCCGAACCCTGCCAGCTGCTCATGCAGGCCCGAGCGGCGTCCCGCGCCCCGAGCGCCTCCCGCTCGGCCCTGCCTCCCAGCCGCCCGAGCCGTATAGCCTCGATGGCCCTACGAGTCATCGGAACACCCCGCCGCCCGCCTCCAACTGCGTTGGGGCCTGGATCCCGCCGTCGTTGGATGACCCCATCGCCTTGTGCCCTCGCCGCCATTGGCTTCCGCCCGAGGCTCCTGCCTTCGCCTCCCCGCCATGGAGCTAGCTCCCTCCCGCCCAGCACCTGCCTTGTGCCTTGCCATTGCCGCCGGCCCACCTTCAGCCAGATCCGGGTAGGCGCTCCTAGATCCGCTCGGGCCGACCCGTCCCTATCTCCTTCGCCCTCCTTCAAGGTCATCGTCGCTAGCGATGACCACCATGGTCGTGAGCTCCTCTGTCCGCAGATCTAGACGGGCTCGTCCCATGGACGACCATGTCCCTCCAGACCAACACCGGCACGGATCGTCCCTGGATCCACTCATCCATTTCCTTTGGGGTGAGGAAATTTCTCTGTCCCTAAAAGTATCCGCCAAATCATCATGTAGCACTTTTATCATGCTTGCATTTTCCAAACCGTGCATCGGATTTCAATGTGTTATACATGAAAATTCATCTACTCAATGTGCGCTACTAAATGTTTGCATTAGCATGGGCATTAGGATGCGTTTTCTTGATGTAATCTTTGTCGTAAAAGTGCATCCCGTTGTAGGCGGTAGAACTGTTATTTTATTCAATTTTGTGTGGATGATTGCATCTAATCCGTAGGACTTTTGCATGTGGTGTCTTCATGAGTATTGCTTTATGTGATGTCTACTTTGATGCCATGCCTCAGGTTGCTATGTCAAACATCATTAGCATGTAAATATGTTTCTCTAATGTAGCTATCATGTTAAAACTATCTGTTGTTAATGATAAGTTCCATTTTGCAAGACTCGTATTAAGCAAACTATGCATCCTTTGAACATGTGCCAATGGAGTAATTTGAAGTATGAAATGTCTACTTGCTAGTAGCATGTTTAGAAATAGTTTTGACCATGTGAACATGCTTACTCAATGCTGCTGTTTTGAGGTGTCAAATAATTCCAAGTCTGGAACTGTTATATTTTGTTGCCATGTGATTTGCCATTGATCCAGGGCTTTTTTGTCGTTGCCCCAATGGAATGATTTGTTAAGCATGTCATGCTATACCATGTTGTGACATTTGTTTCCATATATAGGATTTTAAACATGGATAATTCTGTTGTCAAACATGCTAATCTGTTAAAACTGTTCACGTCTACTCTAATTTCACAAAGTCTGAAACTGTCTTCAAGTAGCATCTTGTGAGCTCATTTTCTATTGATCCATGTTTCTATTCAATTTTATGTTATGAGATAAATTGTTGTGCATCATGTAGGCTACATGAACATGTATTTTTTGTGCATTTTAGATTGTTGTAGCTTGTTGATTTGTGCATTGCAATATGCCATGTTGCTAATTTGGGCAGATTTTAACTAAAACTTGTGTTAGTTGTATTCGTGAATCGTTGCTCCGTTTTGAACATGCCATATATGAAATTTTATTTTATTTCATGTAGTTTCATAATATCACGTCACATCCATGTGTTTGAAGTGGTTGTGGTTGTCGTTTGCATGCATTTTGCATTCCTGGCATATTCGTCTTGTGTTTATCGTATCTTTAGACCGTAGCTCCATTTTAAACATTCTATATATGTAAATCGCCTAGAATAACGTGCAGATTCACATGGTGCAATTTATTTTCATATTTAATAAATATAAAATTTGTTTAGTTCGGATTTGGACCAATTTCGAAATTGACATATGGGGTCGTTTTGGAAATACTATAAGTTGTTTCCAGACGCATTTAAGATGCCTAGATAGATAGTCTATTTATGCTTCACCTCTTGCCATGTCAAACAACATTTAATATTGTCATATACCTAAACAAGAGTGAACTAAGTAATACAAATGTGGAGTTTCACCAATATGCAACTTGTTGCATATTGAACTTCACTTAATGTGTAGTAATTGATTGTTGTGCTTTGTCATGCCTTGCATAATCGTATGGACATGCATCATATTTGTTTGTGAATCATGTCATGCATATGTGGTGATTTTTATCGTGTGTTGCTTGTTATTTCCAGATTGTTTCTTCTCGGTAGAGTTCCGAAACCGATTCAGGATGTGAGGATTCGTTCGACTACATTGGTTCGTCTTCTTCACGGATTCATTCTTCGTTCTTATTCCAAGAGGGATCTCATGCAAGATGACCATTTCCCTAGATACCACTACTCTCATTCCCATGCTAGTTGTCTCGCTTCTATCGTTATGTCTTGTTACCTATCAGTTGTATGTCAAGCCTCCCAACATTGCCATGAAAAGCCTCTAACCCCTCCACATCCCAGCAAACCATTGTTTGGCTATGTTACTGCCTGCTTAGCCCGCCTTATAGTGTTGCTAGTTGCAGGTGTAGTGTTGGGACCTCGACTCATAAGTCGTGGTCACCGAATGTACGTGCACAGTGATCCTAGAGATCAATGCTCATAGAGGAAATAACAAGAGTCATACATCCATTATGTACCGTTTTACTCAGATATGGCCTTTATGGCCAAGTCTTCGTATGATTATAGAGGAAATCTTCAACGATAGCGTGAGCCCATGCCATCTGCCTTAACCCTACAGTCATTTTGACTGGGAAGCATCCTAGCTTGTCTATTCGTCACCAAGGTAATCTTCATCATAACCTGATCTTTCATGCTTGGCCAATAAAATAACCAGTGGCAAGCCAATGAGTACTTTGAATGTACTCGCAATCAACCCAAGTTTTGAAACAAGGTACAACAATGCATGATATAGAACTAAGTAGGAAAGTTTTCCAGAAAGCTAGTTTTAAGTGCAATGATATGGTCAAGTAACTTGAGTAAGCATGCTTCAACTGTTGATAGGTATCCATATGAACTAGCCATAGATATCATCAATAGGAAGGGGTTTAACATCTCATGTTCAGTCATCACATCAAGTCATTTGACTTATATCACATATCATCTCGGTGTCATCCACACACACCCCAAGTTTGCGAAAACATATGGACGTAGCACAAGAGCGGTTATCCAACTGTCCTTGGCCATGGAGAAGGCTATTCGAATAGTTTTGCACTCTTCATAGGTTACACACTTTACCCACAAGACTCGGGGAACTTTCGTGTCATCCACGACTCGTGGTATATTACATACCCGAGTAAGCACCCGAACATTGCCTTTCCCCTAGCGATACTAAACAGAGAGTCCACTCATTGGTGTCATCCCTTATGATATACATCACACGTATCATCCATGTGGGCATGCAACGGTGTGCCCGGTGCCTGTAAAGACAACACATGATCATCCATTCCGATATGACCCCGTATCGAGAGTGACCACTTCACTCCTGCCACTAGTAATGCGGGCTCTATGCTAGCACCCACTAAGGTAGTCAACAAAGCCCCGTCCCATAAGGGGTATCGTGGTTGTACATGTAAGGTTGGAGTAACGGTTGCAACTCACACCAATCTGTTTTCGAAAACCACACACACTCACTTGCTCTGGTACACCACTTCTTTCTCAAGTGGTTACCCAAACTCAACATCATCTCCCTCGGGCATTAGTGGCAACCGACGAGGTTTTCGAAAGGTCTTTGAAATCATCTATGTTTCCATCTCCATGCATATTCCCATCCCACTAGTGTAGCATCTACTATCAACCTAACTACTCCCACTCGCACAACCCTTGTATGGATGGTAGGGTCATGCACGAGGTTTTATTGGATGTGGGTCAAGGGGGAGTTTTGAATGGTGGAAATAGGGAAATTTGTGGTCCTACAACAAGTTCACAGAAAACCTTTTTATAAAAAATGGATGGATGCACCCAACAATTTGGGCATGATTTTAGAAGTTGTTTGAAATTGGTCTCACTGGATTTGGAGTTGGGATGAATTCCCTAGGATTTTCCTTAGATGAAATTAATGGAAAATGGGTCATTTATTAGATCCAACAGAATAGGTGCATGGTAAAAATGTTCACCATGGCTACATAAACAAGTAATGATTTTTGGAGTATCTGGAAACTTAAATCACTCCATTTGGAGTTGGTATGAGTGCTCTAGCGATTTTTCAAGTGGGGCCTTCCATAGTTCAAATTCCAGTTTGAATTTGAACTCTACAGAAAAACTTGCAGGAAAAATGAGCAATGCACATATTTGGATAGGACGTGATTTTAGGAATCTGTAGGAATTTGATTCACCAAACTTGGAGTTGAAAAGAATTTATTATGAATTATTTAGTCTTTATGGAAAAACGAAAAGGAGAAAAGGTTTATACCTAAACGGGTCAAACCTGCGCCCCGGTGGGAGACCAAAACTGGGCCGGCCCAGCCACTTAGCTGCATGCCTGTGCGGGGCCACGTCGAAGGGGCACTCAGGGAAAGTCGTCTTCCTTGAGAGAAAGCGTCTCCGGGCGGAGCCCGTCAACACTTAAACACGGGGCCCGCCCGGCCGGTCACCGACAGATGAGGCCCGCCTGTCGTGTCCGTCCCTCACCTCTCGCCCGCACAGGGAGACATAGGGGAGGTAGGACTGAGCAGCACCGACGCTCGCCCCGATGGCTCCGGCCACCTCCAGTGATGCTTCGGCCATCGGCGAGCTCGGGACGGAGGGCTGCATCCACCAGGGGGCTTATCCTTCGTTGGGAAGCACCAGAATAAGCGGGGCTTCGGTTGTGGCAGAGGCCGATGAGGACCGTGGGGGCGGTGCTCCGGCCACCGGAATGAGGAACGGATCACGAAGGGAGGGTTTTTTGTGGCTCTAAGGTGCTCAGCGGCCGTCCCGACGAGAGCAGAGAGGCGAGGCAGCACGAATTCGCCGGTGGCAGAGGCGATGCCATGGCGTTCATAGGAGGAGGTGGAGGGCTTGGGACCTCCTATATATAGATCTAGGAGCTCCATTGGGGCAATAAGGAGCAAATGGGCACTGCAGGGGGGCTCGGGGTGGGATATATGCACGAGAGGAACGAGGGGGAACCTCGGATCCGCCTCGGATGCTCTGGGGTGTGGCCATCACGCATGCCAGAGCTGACTTTGGCCACTTGATGGCATCATGGAGGAGACTAGGAGGCTCAGAGGGATACTAGGCGCGCCGGAGTGCTTTGTTGAAGCCGGGCGCAAGCTGTAGGACGAGCTCAAGTGGTAGAGCACCACTTTTGCAGGTCAGTGGTGCGGTCACCACACCACTTTGTGTCCAGGGCATCATTTTGGTCGGCCAATGATGTTTGACATGCAAGGCATGCGTGTTGGAGTGCACTGGTGAAATTTGGGAAGGTTAGGAGATGGCTGGGTTAGGTTCCTATTGCACGTAAGTTTGCAGCAACAAAATGGGTATCTATCTCAAGGGTTTTACCTAAAGAGTAAGAGAGGTAAAAGGTTGTCTAGTGGTTTAAGGTATGGAAGGACTATATGCCCACCAATTTTCAGCCCAGGAAGATGAGTATAACTGGCACATGCGGTACAAAGTTGTATTTGCTGCCATAAACTAAGTTTGGATGATTTCCCCATATTTTCAACATGAGCATGCCATCATTGGACGTGCAATGATGCATTGGCATGATAGAGGTTTTGTGGTCAAACTTGGGGGTTGTTGCATGCATGGAATAATAGGAGAGAGGAAGAAAAGGGTTGTCGAGGGGCTGCAAATGGGGTTTTCACCCCCTAAATCATGGAGCTAGCCATTGGGGTTTCTACTGGGGGTGAGGTGCAATGCTAGCAAGCTATGATAACAACTTGAAGTGAAGGAGAATAGCAAAAGGGGGTCAAACAAGGTTGTTTACAAAATAAGCAAAAGTGCCTGGTGATGATTTGGCTAAGAAAATGGGGTTTTCTTGCCATAAGGTTTAACAGGATGAAAATATAGGTATAAATAGAGAGGATCACCAAGTTTGAGGAGTTTTGAAGAATGTTCACAATGTAACTTTGTGAAACCCTAGAAATTAACAAAATGAGATTTCTATAGATCTAGGCATGCATTTTACTCCCCACGAATCCACCACTTGGTGTGGTATCATTATTTGGGTAATATAATATGCCCACAAAGTTTGGGGTCAATAGGAGTTACTTCACAATGTAAAGTTGTTCAAATTTGGCTATGGACAGGAACGGTTTTGGACTATTTTCATGAAGTAAATCAATTGGAATTGAGATGAAACTTTGCACAATCATCACATATGACATGTGTGACTTGATGGATTTTTGTTGGAATTTATTGAGAATATTTATTATAGAAATATTTCAAAAGCTTGATTTGGAAAGAAAGGGTTTTGAGGGGTTTTGCCCATGATTTTGAACATGACTATGTGTTGAAACTCACATATATGGAAAATATATGTCCACTGAGTTTCCCTAAATTTTCTTAAATACTTTTAAAGCGTTTAAATAATTTTTCACTATAAAAGATCATTTTGGCCTTAAGAAAAAAGCCTTTAAATAAAATAACAAAATAATCTTTAAAATTAATATTTGGTGGTTTTGGAAATTCTTATACATATTAGGTTTCAAATAAAGGCTTTGTGTAAAAACAATCCATCCAATTTGAGTACCTGTAGTACAAACCTCAATTCAGGGGTTTTGGAAAACCTAATTTGAATAAATCCATTTTGGCCAAAATAAAATTTTATAAAAATAGTTTTATGTCCTATGCACATGGTATGATCATTGGGCAAGTGTTTAGATCAAGGAAAGGAGTTTTGAGAGTAGGAGGGAGTTTTATGAATATAGAGCACCAACAAGCAATCAAACAAACAAGCAAATTGCACACAGGTCAATTATTCATAAGCACTCAAAAAGTTTTAATTTGCCCTAATTTTCGAGTCATGTTAAATTAGTCATGAGGCAAAACACAAGGTGTGACAGACCTACCCCCTTACAAGAATCTCGTCCCCGAGATTCCTAGGCTAGGCATAGAAAAAGGTGTGGGAATTCATAGGTGAGGTAGTCTTCATGTTCCATGTTGCTCCTGCTCCGGCATGGTTGTCCTTTTGGATCTTCAAGGGCTTGATGATATGTGTTCGAGTGCATTGTTGAATTGGTCTAAGGGTGAACGGGGTTCTTGCAATATGTTAGGCTTTCCTAAAGGTCAAGGGTTTGGTGAACAAGGTCCAGGCAAAGGTCTTGCTCGCGTGTGTATTACAAAGCCGGAATACAGGGCAAGATAATGTGTGTGCGTGCTCGTCCAAGGTTGCTAATGTTGGTTAGTGACATCTGGATGTCTTGTGCTTAGACGAGAGGGGTCAATGTCTTGACGTAATTTCCTGGTGATGGTAAATCGTCGACTTTGTTGGAGCGGTTGATCTTTCGGTGCTCGTGGTCTTCAAAATAAGGATGTCGAAGTTTGTCGGCGTAGACTTCTTGTCGAGGTCTTTTGCTTGAGAGAGTTGCCCGGTAGATTCTTCATTCTTCTTAGGTCATTTGTCCTCGTCGTCGCGGATGCATGTCTCTGGTGGGTCTCCGTGTGTTTGGTCTACTTGTCTATCTGTAGCCATTGTGGGAAGGTCCGGGCTGAGTCTCATCCCTAGTACTAAGCTTAGAGAGGCAAAACTGTTCCTACCCTCTCGAAAAGTTTTTAACGGGTCATGGATGAGCTGGCTACCCGAGAGTATGGACAACCCATCCAATCCCCCAGGGTCTGAGGCTTGGCAAGCGGGGTGAACTACCTTTGACAGGTATTTCACCATGATCCAGTCAGGGTTTACGCCCTAGATGGGACCAAAAGGGGGCTAAAAATGAAGTCATGACAGTTGTCCCACTTCATTCCAAGCATCTGAAAGGAGGGGGTGGCATGCCCACCATACACCGTCAAGGTGTTGGAGTTAGAGGTGTTATCAACTTCTCGATTCCTTCCTAGTCAGGAACTTATGGATAACCAGTCATAACAAGGGGTTCCTTAGTCCTCTTGATGTGCAAGGGCTTCATCGTGCTTGGACATTGATGCTTATTGGTATAGTCTAGTTGATGTAGCTGGCACAGGAGTGGTGGTTGACTTCTCTTGCTTCATCTTATTCGTCGGGTTCCTTAATCATAGTGGTCCTTCATCTTGCTTGGGCAGGAATGTCTTTTGCTGAAGGGAGGGTGCTTCAACTAGTCCAACTCTTTCAAGGTGAAACCTTACACTCGAGAGGCATGGTAATTGGTGTTCCTGGGGCTTGTCCAAACAGGACCAAGGTGTTCCTTCTCTTATTGGGTAAATAAGCATGTCATCCGTGAGGACAACAACATATTTCTCCAAGTTTCACATAAGCATATTGCTCACGGGATACCTGAGAGGAGTTGGCATTTGCTCCGTAGGGTTAGTAGTTTAGGGGTTTGTGAGCCAACGTAATCTAGTTCTTCGTGTCCTCCTTCCTTTTGAACAGGATTGGTGGTGGTCAAGGTAGAGTATTGGTCATAGTCCAATGACTTAGAGCCAAGACCTATGGTCGTAATCCGACAATATTGTGGCTCGGTAAAGCTTCGAGGTTTCAAGGAGCTTAGGATGTGAGTGAACGTCTATCATCTTATCCCCAAACACAGTTCTTAGATGCCAATAGTACTACCTACTGCTTCAAACAAGATCACTCTAGATCATTGAAGGTATCATCTCATATAAATCACTTCAACATTACACATGCAACTCATATCTCCAAGGTTTGAGAGAAGGACTATACCGAAATCTCATATGTATACTATAGCTATCTCACATATATCCCTATATAAAAATCCTAGGGATAATTCATAAGCCGCTAAGCTTGATCATGACGCTACCAATCCAAGTGTCCTACTAACCTATCCAAGGTCTAAGGTACTGCATTACTATGCTCAGGAAACTCGTAATATACCAATCCAAGATCTTGTTTCCTTCCTACGAATCCAACTTAATTGATCCACGAATGCCATCCAATAACACATGACCTATTATTGCTACAAATCCAATACCGGTGTTGTTCCATATATCTCCAGATTTCCTAAATCCCCAAATTCCATAAAGAACTATCTCATCACAGTATAACTATCCATTCCCATTATGATGACCCAGTGATCTCCGATGTTAGGTGCATATGGATCCTTGAATCGATTCTAACAACAATCAAACATTCCTAGTTTTTCTTCCACCGAGAAACATTGTATAGAGATCAAGATCATCGAACTAAATACAATTTACTCCGAACCATGCGGTTTGATAGATCTTGAGCACCTATTATAATCAACTATTTTAAATCCAAGGTTTACATCTAGTAAGAATTCCCTACTAATTACTCCAGTTGCTATTGTAACATCATCAACCCACTATCAATATTACTCGCCAAAGTCAAGTCATTTATCCGCCAAAAATTTCAGCTTGTGATCATATTTGTCCTACTAATCCAATTTACTCAAGGGAGAATTAAGTAATGCTACTCTATCAATCTTGACCCACCAAGTTCGTCTATCAATATTAAGCCTCGTAATCCACCAAAGGGTTTCAACTGCTTCCTCAAGACATCTCTTATGGCTAAATCAAGTCATTGTCCACAAATCATATACCCTTAGAATGATCCTTCCTATGGCCTCAAGGTTCTAGTGCTAGCGTAAGAATGAAGGATCTTTGTTCACTATGATTACTAGCTCCATAATGAACCAAGTGCTAAGCAGGGGTTATCAAAGCTCAATAAGTGCTTTGGATAATCCATGTATTAAACATGTGATCTGAGTCTTGTGTTGTGGGAGGTTGTGAGGTCTAGGTTGCGCTAGGGAGGGGTTTCCAATCTTGAGGGGAAAACATAACTCTACGGGGTTGCGTCTGGTTGAGTACGTTGTAGTTGAAGTCTTTGGTGTCAGTTGTTTGTTGAGGTGGATCCTTGGTGCACCTTGTCTTGCTGGTCTTCGGTAGACGAGATGGGGGAGAGAAAGTAGCATCAAGAGGAGTGCCTAAGGGGGTGGTATAGCGCAAGCGCAATCAATCAAGTGCTGAAAAGGCAAAACATACTTATTAAGATAAGGCAGGTGATATAGTCGCGCGATTGTTTCCTAGGGCAAAAGTGTGACTTATACCAAAGTACAAACAAGAAACACACAATCAAGGTTCTATCAGAACCGTCATATGGACTCGACTTCGCATGCGGGATACACGACTCATCCTACCCTAGGGGTTCTCGGACTCAGTAGTCGTGCTTGTTTCGTGTCTTGGAGAGGAGTCCGCTCGGTCTTCTCATTCTTCTTCGGGTGTCGCTATCTCTCTGGTTGTTATTCGTCAAAATGATCCTGGTCACGCCTGAAGAGTCCTTGACGACTTCAGGTCTGGTGAGTTGCCGATGAAGGTGATTTTTCACAGTTGTCATTAACGGGTCTTCTGTTGTCTTCGTAATCGTGCCAATGCCACCTTTTCTTCTAAGACATCGAGGGTTCTAGGGAGGCAATCCTTTATGCAATGACATTACCAAGGGATGGTAGAGTTGTATCTTGCCAGTCACGTTGACGATATCATCGGCACCAAGAGCGGGGGATGATGAGAACCATTTTCCTGCTCACTATAGTGAGGCGGACCAAATGGCGAGGTTCTTATGCACCGGTGGTTACCGACACAACAACGGTAATGAAAGGATTTCTCTGTTAGCGATGCATATAATGACCTTGCATTTCTTATGCCCTGATTATCATAGGCCAAGGTCGCATCATCCTGGGGCAGTGTCGAGGGTGTCACCATCTTCTGAGTCTTGATATTATCATCCTTAAAGAGGGGATCTTTCGTTGGTATCATCTTGTCTGATGTCGCCAACTAGTGTCCAAGATATGTGGGCAAGTTTCTAGCAAGGTGGATTCCTTCCAGGTTATCCATGAGGATTTCAACGAATCCAATGGTCAGGGGCACAAGGGTAGTAGCGACCATTTGCAATGTTTTGAAAAGCTAACAAGGAGAGCTAAGAGAAAAGTGGTGGAAGTGCTAAGGCAAAAGCCTTTGCTTCCTTTGAAATTTTAGGAGAGGTGAGAATTTTGGTGGTTTTGTAAGTAATTTTGAAGGGTCTGGAAAAATAGGTTTGTCCTAACTAATGTCCATGCTAACTAAGGGCTTCCTATAGTCAGGATGGCTCTGATACCAGCTCTGTGGGGACCCCGAGTCATAAGTCGTGGTCACCGAATGTACGTGCACGGTGATCCCAGAGATCAATGCTCACTGAACACACACAAACTGAATAACAAGAGTCTTACATCCATTACGTACCGTTTTACTCAGATCTGGCCTTTATACACAAGTCTTCATATGATTGCAGTAGAAATCTTCAACGATAATGTGAGCCCATGCCATCTGCCTTAACCCTACAGGCATTCTGACTGGGAAGCATCCTACCTCGGATGTTCGTCAACAAGGTAGGCTTCATCATAACCTGATCTTTCGTCCCTGGCCAATAAAATAACCAGTGGCAAGCCAATGAATACTTTGAATGTAATCGCAAGCAACCCATGTTTTGGAACAAGGTACAACAATGCATGATATAGCACTAAGTAGGAAAGTTTTCCACAAAGCTAGTTTTAAGTGCAATGATATGGTCAAGTAACTTGAGTAAGCATGCGTCAATTGTTGACAAGTATCCATATGAACCAACCATATATATCATCAATAGTAAGGGGTTGAACATCTCATGTCCAGTCATCACGTCAAGTCATTTGACTTATCTCATGTATCATCTCTGTGTCATCCACACACACACCAAGTTTGCGAAAACATATGGACGTAGCACAAGAGCGGTCATCCAACTGTCCTTGACAGTGGACATGGCTATTCGAATAGTTTTACACTCTATAGAGGTTTCACACTTTACCCACAAGACTCGGGGAACTCCTGTATCATCCACGACTCGCGGTATATTACATACCCGAGGTAAGCACCCGAACATTGCCTTTCCCCTAGCGATACTAAAAAAGAGTCCACTCATTGGTGCCATCCCTCATGATATACATCACACATATAATCCATGAGGGCACGCAACGGTGTGCCCCGTGCCTGTAAAGGTAGCGCATGATCGTCCATGTCGGTACGACCCCGTATCAGGAGTGACCACTTCACTCCCGCCACTAGTAATGCGGGCTCTATGCTAGCACCCACTAAGGTAGTCAACAAATCCCCGTCCCATAAGGTGTATCATGGTTGTACTTGTAAGGTTGGAGTAATGGTCGCAACTCACACCAATCCGTTTTCGAAAACCACACACACTCACTTGCTCCGGTACACCACTTCTTTCTCAAGTGGTTACCCAAACTCAACATCATCTCCCTCGGGCATTAGTGGCACCCGACGGGGTTTTCGAAAGATCTTCGAAATCATCTATGTTTCAATCTCCATGCATATTTCCATCCCACTTGCGTAGCATCTACTTGCAACCTAACTACTCCCACCCACACAACCCTCATAAGGATGGTAGGGTCATGCACGATGCAAGTATCAATGGTAAAGTATCAGAGGCATCCCATCGTAGTGGTCACCACATCAACATGCTCAGCATCAAGAAATAAAGTGCTATATGTCATGCAATCAATGGGTTTCATCGTCAAGGTCAAAGGGTTGCTTGCCTGGCTTAGAAAAGTCTTCAAGGTCTTCACACGCTTCACGTCCACTCCAACCACTTCATCTACTTCATTAACTATCGTCGGAAACAACTACAATGAGCAACACAACAAGCAGAGAAATCAAAGTGCTCTATAAATAGGAGTTTTATTTTTCTTGAACACCTTTGGTCATGAGAAAAATAACCAAGGAGGTTTTATTGGATGTGGGTCAAGGGGGAGTTTTGAATGGTGGAAATAGGGAAATTTGTGGTCCTACAACAACTTCACAGAAAACCTTTTTATAAAAAATGGATGGATGGACCCAACAATTTGGGCATGATTTTAGAAGTTGTTTGAAATTGGTCTCACTGGATTTGGAGTTGGGATGAATTCCCTAGGATTTTCCTAAGATAAAATTAATGTAAATGGGCCATTTATTAGATCCAACAGAATAGGTGCATGGTAAAAATGTCCACCATGGCTACATAAACAAGTAATGATTTTTGGAGTATCTCGAAACTTAAATCGCTCCATTTGGAGTTACTCGGGATTTTTCAAGTGGGGCCTTCCATAGTTCAAATTCGAGTTTGAATTTGAACTCTTCAAAAAAACTTACAAGAAAAATGAGCAATGCACATATTTGGATAGGACATGATTTTAGGAATCTGTAGGAATTTGATTCACCAAATTTGGAGTTGAAAAGAATTTATTATGAATTATTTAGTCTCTCTCAAAAAAGGAAAAGGAGAAAAAGGTTTATACCTAAACGGGCCAAACCAGCGCACCGGCGAGAGACCAGAACTGGGCCGCCCAGCCACTTATCCACATGCCTGTGCCGGGCCACGTCGAAGGCGCACTCAGGGAAAGTCGTTTTCCCTAAGTGAAAGCGTCTTCGGGCGGAGCCCGTCTCCACTTAAACAGGGGGCCAGGCCGGCCGGTCACCGACAGATAGGGCCTGTCTGTCGGGTCCGTCCCTCACCTCCTTCCCGCACAGGGAGACACAAGGGAGGCGGCACCGAGCAGCACCGACGCTCGCCCCGGTGGCTCCGGCCACCTCCGGCGACACTCCGTCCATCGGCGAGCTCGGGACGGAGGGCCGCATCCACCAGGGGGCTTATCCTTCGCCGGGAAGCACCGGAATAAGCGAGGCCTCGGCTGTGGTAGAGGCCGCCGACAACGACCATGAGGGCTAGTGCTCTGGCCACCAGAATGAGAAACGAACCGCGGAAGGATGGTTTTCGGTGGCGCTAGGGTGCTCAGCTACCGTCCCGGCGAGAGGAGAGAGGCAGGGCAGCGCGAATTTGCTGGCGGCCGAGGCGGTGCAATGGCATTCATGGGAGGAGGAGGGCTTGGGAGCTCCTATAGATAGGTCCAGGAGCTCCGTGGGGGCGATAGGGAGCAAATGGGCACTGCAGGGGGGCTCGGGGAGGGGTATATACAAGAGGGGAACGAGGGGGAAGCTCGGATCTACCTCGGATGCTCTGGGGCATGGCCATCACGCGTGCCAGAGCTGACTTTGGCCACTTGATGGCATCATGGAGGAGACTGGGAGGCTCAGAGGGATACTAGGCATGCCGGGGTGCTCTGCTGAAGTCGGGCGCAAGCTATAGGACGAGCTCAAGTGGTAGAGCACCACTTTTGCAGGTCAGAGGTGTGGTCACCACGCCACTTTTTGTCCAAGGCATCATTTTGGTCGGCCAATGATGTTTGACATGCAAGGCATGCGTGCTGGAGTGCACTGGTGAAATTTGGGAAGGTTAGGAGATGGCTGGGTTAGGTTCCTATTGCAGGTAAGTTTGCAGCAGCAAAATGGGGATATATCACAAGGGTTTTAGCTGAAGAGTAAAAGAGGTAAAAGGTTGTCTAGTGGTTTAAGGTATGGAAGGATTATATGCCCACCAATTTTCAGCCCAGGAAGATGAGTATAACTAGCACATGTGGTACAAAGTTGTATTTGCTGCCATAAACTAAGTTTAGATGATTTGCTCATATTTTCCACATGGGCATGCCATCTTTGGACGTGCAATAATGCATTGGCATGACAGAGGTGTTGTGGTCAAACTTGGGAGTAGTTGCATGCGTGGAATAACAGGAGAGAGGAAGAAAAGGGTTGTCGAGGGGGTGCAAATGAGGTTTTCACCCCCTCAATCATGGAGCTAGCCGTTGGGGTTGCTACTGGGGGTGAGGTGCAATGCTAGCAAGTTGTGATGAAAACTTGAAGTGAAGGAGAATAGCAGAAGGGGGTCAAACAAGGTTGTTTACAAAATAAGCAAAAGTGCTTGGTGATGATTTGTCTAAGAAAATGGGGTTTCCTTCCATGAGGTTTAACACGATGAAAATATAGGTAGAAATAGAGAGGATCACCAAGTTTGAGGAGTTTTGAAGAAAGTTCACAATGTAACTTTGTGAAAACCTGGAAATTAATAGAATCAGATTTCTATAGATCTAGGCATGCATTTTACTCCCCACAAATCTACCACTTGGTGTGGTATCATTATTTGGGTAATAGAGTATGCCCACAAAGTTTGGGGTCAATAGGAGTTACTTCACATTGTAAATTTGTTCTAATTTGGCTCTGGACAGGAATGGTTTTGGAATATTTTGATGAAGCAAATCAATTGGGATTGAGATGAAACTTTGCAAGATCATCACACATGACATGTGGGACTTCCTGCAATTTTCTTGGAATTTATTGAGAATATTTCTTATAGAAATATTTCAAAAGCTTGATTTGGACAGAAAGGGTTTTGAGGGGTTTTGCCCATGATTTTGAACATGACCATGTGTTGAAACTCACATATATGGAAAATATATGTCCACTGAGTTTCTCTAAAGTTTCTCAAATATTTTTAAAGCATTTAAATAATTTTCCCTATAAAAGACCATTTTTGGCCTTAAGAAAAAGCATTTAAATAAAATAGAAAAATAATCTTTAAAATTAATATTTGGTGGTTTTGGAAAGTCTTATGTATTGTAGGTTTCAAATAAAGCCTTTGTGGAAAAAGAATCCACCCAATTTGAGTACTTGTAGTACAAACCTCAATTCAGGGGGTTTGGAAAACCTAATTTGAATAAATCCATTTTGTCCAAAATAAAATTTTATAAAAATATTTTTATGTCCTATACACATGGTATGATCATTGGGCAAGAGTTTAGATCAAGGAAAGGAGTTTTGAGAGTAGGAGGGATTTTTATGATTATAGAGCACCAACAGGCAATCAAACAAACAAGCAAATTGCACACAGGTCAAGCATTCATAAGCACTCAAAAAGTTTTAATTGGACCTAATTTTTTAGTCATGTTAAATTATTCATGAGGAAAAAATAGGGTGTGACATGCAGGTTCTTCCATGTGACAACCTCGATATCTTGAGATATCACAATATTATTGCTATTTAATATAATGCACATATATACTTGGTAAAAGGTGGAAAGCTTGGCATTTTTCTTGGTGTTTTGTTCCACCTTTGCCACCCTAGTTACTTGTGTATCGGTGTTATGTTCCAAATTGAGCGCTCCTAAAATGCTTGGGGTTGTTATGGGGACCCCCTTGATTTTTGTTTTGGGATAGAACTCTTCTGGAAAGGCCCAACATTGGTACTATATTTGCCTAATAACTAATGAACTTGCATAGGGACTTTCCAGAACCCATGGATAATTAACCCCGGGCCAGTGCTCATCGTGAGTGTTGGTCCAAACTAGAGTCGTGTGCGGGGCCAACCCGGGGCAACTCGGGATATTTCTATCAGGTCACTATACATTGTGCTCATCCGGTCGTGTCCTAAGAACGAGATACGTAGCTCCTATCGGGTTCGTCAACATGTCGGGCGTCCTTGCTAGATTTGTTTTACCTTCTCGAATGTCTTCTCCATGGGATTCCAAGGATAGTTTGGGCTATCTCAAGGTTGAGGTTTTCCACCGGAATCCTAAGGAAATTGCGGGTTATCTCATGGTTGAGGTTTTTCGACGTAGCTTGTGGTTAGTTTGTGATGGATGATTTGGAGCACAGCTCGAGGGTTAAATCTTTCATGAGAGTCATGCCCGCGGTTATGTGGAAATTTGGAAATTTGTTAGCGTCCGGTCATAGAAAACTTGAAGTAAAATAAAATAAAATACACCAACTGTGTGCGTAATCCTGACTGTCTCTACTCATGAGTTCTGATCAAAGAGAGAACACGATGGGGTTTTGTTTGACTCGTAGGTAGGTGTTCGGCATCACTTAGTGATCATTGCTAGTTCACGTCCGTTTATGCATAGACCACCACTCTTATTCCTATAGTCGTAAGTTGGCCACTCAAACAAATGCTTAGTGCTTGTTGCAGCCTCAGCACTTACCCATGTCTCACCCATTAAACTTTGCTAGTCTTGATACCCTTGAAAATGATATTGATGAGTCACTGTGCCTCGTAGATTACTACAACAACAGTTGCAGGTACAGGTAATGCGATGATTTGACGCGAGCACGATGCTTGTTTTATTTGGAGTTCTTCTTCTTCTTCATCGATCATAGGATGGGTTCCAGGCCGGCAGCCTAGGATAGCAGGGATGGGTGTCTCTTTTATCATTTGATTCCATCCATAGTCAAACCATGCTTTATGTATGATGATTTCAACGAATGTTTGTATTTGATATGATCTTGATGTATCTTGTGGCGAGTGTAAGCCAATTCCATATACTCATCTCCTCTTTACATGTACTTGTAACGATATCCATTCTTGTGAAATAACAAAATGTGCTTCTATCCCTCTCGAGGCCCTCGGGCCAAAATAAGGATAGGACCGCATCTTGGGCGTTACACATACGGAAGTGACAAAACAAGAGACTCTCTATATGAACAACATGGTGCCACTTTGAGGCACAAGTGTGGAATAAGAGGTAGTAGCATTGTCCCTTCTATCTTTTTTCTTTTTTTCTTTTTTTTTTCTTTTTTCTTTTCTTCTTTCTTTCTTTTTCTTTTATTTTTTGTCTAGAGTCTCTTCTCGACTTGTGGGGTAACCATTGTCTCCATCATCCTTTCCTCACTAAGATAGTGCCCTCAATAATGATGATCAACATACTTTTATTTACTTACAACTTGATATGAAAAAACTGATAGGATGATATGACTCTATATGAATGCCTCTAGCAGTGTACCAAGATGTGCAATGATTTAGCATAGAAAAATCTATCAAAAAAAGGACAATACATGTACATACCATGCAAAGCAATATGTCAATGGAAGTATAAGTCATATGATGTGACGGTGAAAGTTGCATGCCAATATATCTCGGAATAGCTATGAAAATGCCATGATAGGTAGGTATGGTGGCTGTTTTGAGCAAGATATAACGAGGCTTATGTGCAACAGAGCGTATCATGTCACGGGGTTTGGATGCACCGGCAAAAGTTGCAGCGATCCTCGAGGTGAGAATGGGCAATGCACGGTAGTGAATAGGCTAGAAAATATGTGGAGATGAGAGTGCGTATATCTATGTATTCACATTTGTCATGAAGAACTCACATACTTATTGCAAGATTTTATTAGATCTCTCGAAGCAAAGCACTACTCGCATGCCCCTATGCAGGAGGTTGGTAGGAGTTAACCACCGCATGCCCCCCGACTTAAACAACAGTACGATTTCAGCGAGGAATAAGTATGCTCACACACCATCACCACGCCCTAAAAATATTTGTATGAACAATAAGTTAGCAACCTCTAATTCATGATACTATTATTAACCAATGATCATGAACTCATGTTCTTTCACATTACGACATTAATATCATTAACCATGATTTCTCTTTTATGTGCTACATGTGGTTTTGATAATGCACTCATTGAATACCTATTATTTTTGGACTAGTCTTATAACCCATGCAAATTACCGTTGATATTTATTAACTCTCAAAAAAATATAAGTGAAGGACGGGAGTGCACTTATTTCTATAAAATATATACGACACCGTGCTCTAAAAGATATAAGTGAAGTACTAGAGCAACTGCTAAGCTCAAAAGATATAAGTGAAGCACATACAGTATTCTAATAAATCATGGTGATAGTGTGTCTCTCTCAAATAGTTGTGTCCAGAAAACAACGATTGTAGGAAATTAAAAACAAAAGGCAAACTAAAGCAAACGCCACTCCAAGCAAAACTCATATCATGTGATGAATAAAAATAAAGGTCCAAGTGACATACCGATGGATTGAGACGAAAGAGGGGATGCCTTCCAGGGCATCCCAAAGCTTAGACGCTTGAGTCTACCTAGAATATTACCTTGGGTTTCCTTGGGCATCCCTGAGATTAGGCTCTTGCCTCTCCTTATTCCTTCGTCCATCGCGATAACACCCAAAACTTGAAAACTTCAACACACAAAACTCAACTGAAACATCGTGCGATCCGTTAGTATAATAAACATATCGAATACTTTAGTTACTATTATAAATTGATTATTATTTTATTATTGCATAAGGTACTGGATTCTAGCTTCTCCATGACTTATACCCCCCCCCTATACAATCCAAGGCATCGTCCAAACAAGCAAACTATGCAGGCAAAAAACAGAATCTGTCTAAAACAAAACAGTCAGTAATGATCTGTAAAGAAAGTGTACTTCTGTAACTCTAAAAATCCTAAAAACTTAGTACATACTTAGGAATATATATATCAATACCGTGTCAAAATTTCAGATAAAAAAGACGTTCCGGTAAAATTAGAGAAATTTGGCACTCGACACTAAACTTTCTGTTTTTGCACTGTATCAATTCTACTTATCATGCAAGTCATCCCAAAGGCTTTACTTGGCACAATACTAATTTAAACACAAAAACCCAATCATTACATTATCAATAACCATGTTATCAAAAACAAACAGAAATTAAAAAGTAAAATTAAATATAACTATTGGGATGCCTCCCAACTAGTGCTATTGTTTTACGCCCCTAGCTAGGAATAATGCATATGACCAAGTGTTGTCATCTTTGACACTCAACCCAGAAGTAGATCTCATGATAGATTCACAAGGTGGTTTTATTATCTTTCTAGGTAATTATTCTGTCCATTTCTTTAATGGAAATTGTAACCTTATGTTTGCCTCTTTCATATCAATAATTGCACCTATAGTCCATAAGAAAGGTCTTCAAAGTATTATTGGACAAGTAGGATTGCATTCAATATCAAGAACAATGAAATCTATAGGCACATAATTTATATGTTACTATCATTATTAACTTTGCACCTTTTGGCACCAATATTGTGAATGTGTGTATCACTTTGATCGAGATTGAATAAGAATAAACCATTCATATTGGCGGATGACCATAAAATACGTTATTCATATAAACAGAACAACCATTATTCTCTGATTTAAATGAATAACCATCTCACAATAAAAAAAATTCAGATATAGAACCATCTTAGCTAGTCTCTGTTTATTTTGCAGCTCCTGTTTCGAGTTAGAAATATTAGCAACTAAAGCGGTATCAGATACCCAGGCGCTAATACGAGTACTGGTAACATACACATCAATAGCATGTATATCAAATATACCTTTGTTGACGTTGCCATCCTTCTTATCTGCCAAGTACTTGGGGTAGTTCCGCTTCCAGTGGCTAGTTCCCTTGCAATAGAAACACCCAGTCTCAGGTTTCCGTCTAGCCTTGGGTTTCTTCATGGGAGTGGCAACTGGCTTGCCATTCTTCTTGAAGTTTCCCTTCTTTACCTTGACTTTCTTGAAACTAATGGTTTTATTAACCATAAACACTTGATGCTCCTTCTTGATTTCTACTTCCACAGGCTTAAGCAACATGAATAGCTTAGGAATCGTCTTATCCATCCATTGCATGTTATAGTTCATCACAAAGCTCTTGTAGCTAGGTGGTAGTGATTGGAGAACTCTGTCAACAACCGTCTCACGAGGAGGCTCAACTCCCAATTGATTCAAGCGATTGTATTACCAAGACATTCTAAGTATATGCACATTGACAGGGCTATTCTCCTCCATCTTGCAGGCAAAGTACTTAATGGAGGTCGCATACCTCTCAATCAGGGCATGGGCTTGAAATACCAATTTCATCTCTTGGAACATCTCAGATGCTCCACGACATTCAAATCATCTTTGTAGCCCTGGTTCTAAGTCGTAAAGCATGGCGCACTGAACTATCGAGTAGTCATCAGAACATGTCTGCTAGACGTTCACAACATCCACAAATGATGCTGGAGGGGGTGCACACCAAGTGATGCATCAAGGACATAAGCCTTTTGTGCAGCCATGAGGATAATCCTCAACGCGAGCCATTGATCTACAACATAATTTGCTAAGAAAACTTTAGACCATGTTCATGATAATAAGTTCAATTAATCAAATTACTAATGAACTCCCACTTAAATAAACATCCCTCAAGTTGTCTAAGTGTTAGATGATCCAAATCCACCAACCCAAGCCTGATCATCACGTGAGATGAGGTGGTTTCAATGGTGAACATCTCCATGTTTAGCATATATGCTATATGACTCATGTTCGACCTTTCAGGCTTCCGTGTTCCGAGGCCGTTTCTATACATGCTAGGCTCGTCAAGTTTAACCAAGTATTCTACATGTGCAAAACTGGCTTACACTCGTTGTATGTGAACGAAGAGTCTATCACACTCGACCATCACAAGGTGCTTCGAAACGACAAACTTTTGCATCGGTGCATACTTGGGGAGAGCATATTTTATCTTGAAATTTAGTGAAGGGATCATCTTATAATGTTATTGTCGTCCTAAGCAAAATAAGATCCATAGAAGGAATATTGTGCTTTTGATCGCCATATCCAAAGCACGGGCATGATCTCCATCATCACCGACATGACACCATGATCTTCATCATCGTGTCGTCACATGGTTGTCTCGCTAACTATTGTTTCTACAACTATTGCTAATGCATAGCGATAAAGTAAAGCAATTGCATGGCATTTAATGATTAACACGCAAGTCATATAATAAATTAAAGACAACCCTATGTCTCCTACTGGTTATCATTCTCATTCACATGCAAGTCGTGATAACTATTACAACATGATCGTCTCATGCATCAACATATATCAAATCACGTCTTGGCCATATCACATCACAACATGCCTTTAAAAAACAAGTTAGACTTACTCTACTTTGTTGTTGCAAGTTTTACTTGGCTGCTATGGTAAGTTAGCAAGAACCATTCTTACCTACGCAAAGCCACAACGGTGATAATCAAGTTGCATTTTAACCTTCTACAAGGACCGCCTTTGTCAAATCAGATTCAACTAAAGTGGGAGAGACACACACCCGCCAGCCACCTTATGCAATACAAGTTGCATGTTAGTCGGTGGAACCAGTCACTTGTGCGAGGACAAGTAAAGTTGGTTCGGGCCACTTCATATCACAATACCTCCGAATCAACATAAGACAAGGGGGGTATGCAATCTGAACATCAACGCCCACAACTTCTTTGTGTTCTACTCGTGTATATCATCTACGCATAGACCCAGCTCATGATGCCACTTTTGGGGAACGTTGCATGGGAAAGAAAAACTTTCCAACGAAACACCAAATATCTATTCTATGGAGATGTTACCAACGAGAGGGATATGTGTCTACATATAATTGTAGACCGAAAGCATTAACGATTTAGAAATCGTGGTTGGCGGAGTCGTACTCGCGTCACGATCCCATCCGATCCAAGCATCGCACGTGCGGCACCTCCGAGTTTAGCACATGTCTAGCTCGGTGACGTCTCCTCCTCCTTGATCCATCAAGAGAGGGACAAGATGTAGATAAGATCTGATCCAACACGGAGGCATGATGGTGGTGGTGGTAGCGAAATTCCGGAAGGGCTTCGGCAAGCGCGTAGTGGAGAAACGTTGGAGGAGTTGGGAGAGCCAAGGAGCAAGGGTGAATAGGTGGCTGCCCCTATGCACCTCACCTTTCTTTATATGGGTTAGGGGTCAAGGGAGGTCATCCAAAACCCTCCTAGGGCTGGCCACAAGGGAGAAATCCTTTTAAACATGAAGATAACATCTTATCCCTAGAATCAACCCTTTAATTTTATAGATAGGATCTTATCTCTAGATTTAACAATATGTGCCTTGGGGAATGGTGTGTCCAGCCCATGTGGACTGTAGCCCACCCCTCGATCCATGTGGGCCCTTCCCGAGTCATTGGGCCCCATGGTGGAACCCCTCGTAACCTTCTAGAACCTTCTCCGTACTCTACCGAAAAATTCCCAACTTTTCCGGAAGCCTGAATATGACTTCCCATATATAAATCTTCACCTCCGGACCATTTCGGAGCTCCTCATGATGTCCTAGATCCAATCTAAGACTCCAGACTACTTTTGTACTTTCCACTATGAATATCTCAACATTACCCTAGTGTTATCGAACGTTAAGCGTGCGACCCTACGGGTCCGAGAATCATGTGGACATGACCAAGAAACCTCTACGACCAATAACCAATAGTGGGACCTGGATGCTCATATTCGTTCCTACATATTCCATAAACATCTTGATCTATCGAACCACGATGTCAATCACGTATGTAGTTCCTTTTGTCCATCGATATGTTACTTGCCCAAGATTCTATCGTCGGTATCTCCATACCTAGTTCAATCTCATTACCAGCAAGTATCTTTACTCATTCCATAATACAATATATCATGAATAACTCATTAGTCACATTGCTTGCAGGCTTCTTGTGATGTTGTATTACCAAGAGGGCCTAGAGACACCTCTTTGTCATACGGAGTGTCAAATCCCACTCTCGGTCCATGCCAACCCAACAAACGCCTTTGTACATACTTGTAGAGCACCTTTATGATCACCCAGTTCTGAAGTGAGGTTTGATAGCACACAAGGTATTCCTCTGGTATCCCAGAGTTGCATGATCTCATGGTATTAGGAACACATACTTGACATGTAAAAACAGTAGCAATAAACTTAAGTGATACAATCATATGCTAAGCTTACGGTTGGGTCTTGTCCATCACATTATTATCCTGATGATGTGATCTCGTTATCAAAACGAAACTTGTGTCTATTGTTAGGGAAACCTTAACCATCTTTGATCAACGGGCTAGTCTAGTAGAGACTTACTAGGGGCACTGAGTTGTTTATGTATCCACATATGTATCTAAGTTTCCGGTCAATACAATTCTAGCATGGATAATAGACGATTATCATGACCAAGGAAATATGATTATAACCAATTTTAAATTGCCTCTAGGGCATACTTCCAACACCCCTTATGTAGTATTAGGCGAGTGGAGGGCAAGAGAGAGAGAGAGAGGTATATGGGCTTGTGGGTCGTATCTGTCCACGTAGGGGCCGGATGTCCAGGTCGGAGGCCAGATGTCCGGGGCTTCATGACGGGCTAGATGTCTGGGCCGCTGGCCGGATGTCCGCGGCTAGAGGGATGCTTTGCGTGAGGTTCTGTGCAGGGGACGTCGGATTTCCGAGCTGGGTCTGGATGTTTGCCCGGCGTTGGATGTCCGTCCTAGTGTCGGTGTCAAAACCGGCAAATCTCGGGTAGGGGGTCCCGGGTTGTGGACCTTAGATAGATGGGTAACAGGGGACGAAGGAGACAGTGTTTACCCAGTGTAACAGCCCGGGACCGACGCTCCAGAAGATTCCCCTTTTAGTTCCATTCTCGTCACATGGTTCATTTGGTTGTTGCTTTCATCATAGCATCATTCGCCTCATCTTCATAGCATCGTCACTCATTTTTGAAAACTTGCATCCGTTGGTAGTCGTCGGTTCTCTCCATTCTTGCTATTGCCCGTTTCGAGACCTACCACTCATGCACGGCCCGTGGCATCGTTAAAAAGAAACCGTTTTTAAAAGCGCACGAAAAATATTCTCGGATTGGGTTAAAACTTGGCGTGCGATCTTGTTATATTATAGATAGACCGCTTGTCGAATTTCGTCGCATTCCGAGTTTGTTTGATACCCCGTCGGTCAACCGTAGCAGTGCGGTCATCGGTTATTCGTCAGACGTTTTCGGTGTTTTAAAACTCGTGCCACGGGCCACCATTCTCGCTCTCTTCTCATCCCAAGGCCTCTACACAGCCCACCTAGCCCAGCCTATCCTATTCCCGCAACCGAAGCCATCCGATCTTCATCGTACGGCTCGAATCGGTGCAAAAACTGCCAACCCTAGCCATAATTAGTATAAATAGACCCCTCCCCTTCCTAATCTGGCTTCTCCTCTCTCCTCCTCGAAATTTGCGCCGCCAGCCTCTCTCCTCAGCCGCTAGGCCTGCCAAAGCCCATCTAGGCCTGCCCTGGGCCCGAAGAGCCATTGTCGCCCGAGCTCCCTACGCCCGAGCAGATCGAGGGGAGGAGCCCTCGATCTAGCGTGCAGCCGCGCCTCCTGTCGGCTTGCCGGTCGCCGAAGCCCCCGAGGCCGCCGCCTCGCCGGAACCCTTGTCGCACTTCTCCTCCGCCTTGCCCTCTCTCTCTCCCTCCTCCTCCCATACCTCTCTCACCCCGGCCTCTGTCTCTCTCCTGATGTAGCGCCGCCATGGTAGACCGGAGCTCGCGGTCGCTCGCCGCCGTCGGGAACGGGACAGCCGCCCTTGGATCCGGCCCCGACGCCCATCCCCGTGACCCTCTATGTCCTCTCCGCCGGCGCCTTGCCTCCCGTCACCCGCCGCTGGGCCTGCCTCGCTTGATCCAGGCGGGATCAAGGAGGAGGATGCCCGAGCGCTCGCGTTGACCAGCGCCAACCCCCGTAGCCCAGCCGCCTCCGCCGGCCCAAACCGCCCTTCGACCGGCCCATGACCCCGTGGGTGAGCAGCCCCTATTCCCCGCCCATGCAACGTTTAGCTATCCTGCACCATGTCCTATTCGGGCCCATTTGCAGATTCGGCCCATTTGTGTTTTTTTCCCTGCTACGAATTTTGCTAATTAACCAGAGAATTACATATTTGCAGAAAAGTCCCTAATGTTCATGCATTTAATAACTCCATAACCGTGCATCGGTTTAAAATACTTTGTATATGAAACTTGACTAGAATTTCGTGTAGATTCACAATATCCAACTTTCAAATGTGATAAAAAAATGTTTAACTTGCTGTTTTCATGCAATTTGCATGATTGCCATACCGATATGAATTATTTAATAACTTTTGAACCATAGCTGCGTTGAAAATGTTTTATATATGTAACTTGCCTAGAAAATTATGTAGAATCTCTTGGTGACATTTATTTTGCTGTTTAACAACTCTAAGATATGGTTAGTACAGATCTGGTCAAAATTCAT
The DNA here is from genome assembly GCA_022496015.1 of Hordeum marinum. Classification (NCBI taxonomy): domain Eukaryota; kingdom Viridiplantae; phylum Streptophyta; class Magnoliopsida; order Poales; family Poaceae; genus Hordeum; species Hordeum marinum. The sequence goes on along the minus strand of CM039672.1, from coordinate 158,058,115 downwards.
ATTATGCATATGGGGTCGTTTCGGAAATGCTATATGATGCTTCCGTCCTCATTTAAAATGCCTAGATGTTGTAGTTGTTTGTGCTTCACCATTTGCCATGTTAAACAACATTTAATATTGATGAGTACCTAAACGAGAGTGATCTAAATAATTCGAACGTGGAGTTTCATCAATATGCAACTCGTTGCAAATTGAACTTCACTTAATGTGTAGTAGTTCTTTGTTGTTCTTGCCTTGCCATGCCTTGCATAATTAAACCGGACATGCATCATAATTGTCTGCACATCATATCATGCATATGTTGTGGTGTATTGTGTGTTGATTGTTTTTTCCGGATTGCTTCTTCTCGATAGAGTTCCGAAAGCATTCGGGGTGTGAGGATTCGTTCGACTACGTTGGCTCGTCTTCTTCATGGACTCGTTCTTCTTCTGAGCAGGATCTCAGGCAAGATGACACATTTCCCTGGATACCACTACTATCATTGTCATGCTAGTTGTCTCGCTTTTATCGTTATGTCTCACTACCTCCCACTTGTTTGTCAAGCCTCCCAACATTGCCATGAAAGCCTCTAACCCTTCCACATCCCAGCAAACCGTTGTTTGGCTATGTTACCGCTTGCTCAGCCCTTCTTATCACGTTTCTAGCTATAGGTGCAATTGCTTCCATGTGATAACATGGACATTCTTTTGTTATCACAATATTATTGCTATTTAATTTAATGCACTTATACACTTGGTAAAGGGTGGAAGGCTTGGCCTTTTGCTCGGTGTTTTGTTCCACTCTTGTCACCCTAGTTACTTGTGAACCGGTGTTATCTTCCATAATTGAGCACTCCTAACATGCTCGGGGTTGTTATGGGGACCCCCTTGATCTTCGTTTTAGGATAAAGCTTGTATGGCAAGGCCCAACATTGGTACTATTTGCTTAATAACAACTAAAATTTGCATAGGGCATGATCACCCCGTGGATTAATCAACAACCCGGGCCAGTGCTCCTCATGAGTGTTGGTCCAAAATGGTAGTAGCCGGGGCCACCAACGGGTGTGCCAGCCGGAAACATAGCCAATCCAGTCGTGTCCTGAGAACGAGATATGCGGCTCTGATCTGGTTCGTCGACACGGCGGGCGGTCTTGATGGACTTGTTTCACCTTTCTCGAATGTCTTGCGTAAGGAACTCTGATCTTCTTCGGGCTATCTCAAGGTGTCGGAATTCCTTTGGAATTGCCTAGGATGATCACGACATTCGTGGTCGAGGTTATTCCGACGGCGAGTGGTTAATTTGTGATGGATGAGTTGGAGCACCCCTGCAGGTTAAATCTTTCGGAAAGTCATGCCCACGGTTATGTGGAAACCTTGGATACTTTGTTTAACATCCGTTCATAGCAAACTTGAAGTAAAACTCAAATAAAATACACCAACCGTGTGCGTAACCGTGACTGTCTCTTCTCGTGAGTCCTTATCCGAGAGAGAACACGGTGGGGTTATGTTTGACGTAAGTAGGTGTTCAGGATCAGTTAGTGATCATTATTAGTTCATGTCTGTTATGCGTAGACCACCACCATACTTTATTTTCTGCATTCGTAAGTTAGCCACTCAAATAAATGCTTAGTCGCTTGATGCAGCCTCACCACTTAACCATACCACACCCATTAAGCTTTAATAGTCTTGATGCCCTTGGAAATGAGATTGTTGAGTCCCTGTGGCTCATAGATTACTACAACAACAGTTGTAGGTACAGGTAATGTGATGCTTGAACGTGAGCGCATTGCTTGTTCGGGTTGGAGTTCTTCTTCTTCATCAATCTAGGATGGGTTCCAGGCGACAGCCAAGGATAGCAAGGATGGATGTCATTTTATCGTTTGTTTTTGTCCATTGTCGGACCCTGCTCTTGTGTATGATGTTATAGTATGTTGTTGTATTGGTGTGATATCGATGTAGCTTGTGGCGAGTGTAAGCCAATTCCATATACTCACCTCTTTTGTACATGTACTTGTAATGATATCCATTCTTGCAACACGACGAGATGCGCTCCTATCCCTGTCGAGGCCCTCGTGCCAAAATAAGGATAGGGTCGCAACTTGGCGTGACAAGTTGGTATCAGAGCCTGTACTGACCTAGGACCCCCTTGATTGATCGAACTTGGCCGAGTCGAGTCTAGTGAAAAACTATTTGATTCTAGTTATATCGGAGAGTAGGATTCTTTTTACTCCTCTTCTATGCTCTCGTGAGGAATTATGACTTAGGAATTTTGTTACTACACCTCTTCTCACTCAAAAAAATTAGGACCACACGGGTATTTTGGAAACTATATGATGTCGATGTGATGGAGTTCTGTCTTGGTGCCTCCTGTCTGACTTGATTTCTTCTGGGCAGTTGAGCTCCAGGGAATTCTTAGCACATCGTTATCATTCAGCTTCCTTAGTATCTCAGGACGGGGGGTGTTCGGAATTGCTTCAATACTTGTCGTGGTGAGATGAGGTCGGAGTCACCCAGTACTGGGAGGCTTCCGGGGTACCACCTGTTGGAAATATTCCCCAACACCACCATGGTTAGTATCGTTGTGCTTTCGAGGATCTGAGTTAGATGGACTTGCCAAAGCCTCTGGTTATGTGTTGAAGGATGGATACAGTTGGGGTGTAGGTTTGTTAGTAGTGTGAGATATTTCCTCCTTGTATCCCCAATATCGTATTGCATAACCAAGAAAGTTTTCAGAAGTTCTTAGGTGGGAATTCAAGTAGTTACCTAGGATATCTTCCAATGGATCATGATGTGAGGTTGGGGTTCGACATCTAGTGGATTCGTTTGTTCACGGTCTTTCTTACAAAGGACAGTCTCGATATATGCTTCGTCAAGCCTTGTAGTTCGCTACGCCTAGGGAGCATATTCGAGCGACATTTCCATATGACAATCCAATGTACGATCGAGCCCATGCGAACCTTACCATGAAAATATCGGACGAAATCTCTTTCATGTAGTTGTCCTGGCTTATTTCATAAGCCCCATACTTTGTTTTGTTTTATATATGGTAATTCGAGTTGCTTCGATGTCAAGTGGTGATTTCATATCTTTCCTAAGTGTTCTCATATTTCTGTGGGATTGCTAATTCTTGTGCTCAATCAAGTTATCATATCAATTCTTTTCCTACCGGTGTGCTTCTCTTCAAGATAATTCTATCCTCTTCAATATTTGCAAGATCAATCCTCTTATCTTTCCCGGAGTTCATTCCATCTGTTCCAAGTTTTCTTTGTTTTCCCCACCCTCCCGCCCTTTTTCTTCAATGATTAATTCTCCTCCAAGTGCTTTCTCTTCATCGATGCTTCCGCTATCATTTCTTCATATTGTATCCGGTGATTCCTTGTGGAGATTCTCAGGAGTTTCAATTTTAGGATCTATCCTCATATTCTTTGTTCTTGTTGTTATTCTTCTCCGATGAATTCAATTCAATCTCTCGGTGTTCATCATATCCTTTCTCATTCGTTCAATGATTGCCCATGTTGGAATTTCTGCCCAAGTATCTCTTGTTTCTCGCCTCTCTCTATTCTATCCGGAGTGCGGAAGATATCTCAGAAGACTTTCATTTCCATTCATATCCTCTAAATTATTTCAAGGGTCTCATATCATCAAGTTCTTAATTTGTGCCGACACAATCTCTCTTTTTAAGCAATTGTTTCAGTGGTGGTTTCTTATGAGTGGGCCCATAACCCATGATTTTTTTCCAGGATCCTACCTGACTCTTCTAATCTTGTCAAAGATGCCCTCAAGTTCTTTTCAAATTTGATGCAAGAATGATTTTCAGTCATATGCCTTCTCGAAGATCGCTTCTAAATCATTTTCATTGTTGGCTCAACCTTTCTTAATACATTATTGCGAAGTGTATTAGTAATTCATGGTGTTATTTCTCATCATCATTCTCAGCATTGAAGACCGAAGGAGAGTTTCTCTTAAATTGTTGTTCGTTCTTCCAAAGATTTATGGTTTCAGCTTGTTGCTATTATCTCAAATTGTTTTGATCATGAGTTATTCATCCCATATCTATCCGGTGCATTTCATAATTGTTTCATTTCTCGGTCCTCCGAAGGCCAACGTTTCAGAAGATTTCTTCGTTCTCAGCTCTCAGCTTTCGTTCTCAAATTCTTCTCAATTGTTGTCCCTTCATTCATATATCATTTATTCTAGTAACTTGTGAAGTTTTCCATTAGGTGGATCATGATCTCTTCATTCTCATGTATTCCCATTCGTTTCAATTCTTACCGGTGTTATCGTTCAAGACCTCTTCAAGTTTGTGCTCTATTTCTCTTTCCTTTCGTTTTCAAAAGGATAAGTGGTACGACAAAACCATTGTTTGTCATCAATTTAACTTGATGAAGGATAGGCATATCATAAATCTTATTTTTCTTTCATCAAGTGATTTCAATCCCTCTTCCGGAGTTGTGCATGATATCAATTCTGGGTTTCAAGTGGTTCTTCTTTTCTTTTCCGGAGTCCCAAGTTATTCTCAAGTATCTCTTCATGAAGCTTTTTCTAAATCATGGCAGGCCTTCCATCTTATTCTTTCCAACCTTCATTCTTTGTTCATCATTTGTTTCCGGAGTTCTTCAAGATGCTTCTTCGTGGTGGTTTGTTAAGGGTGTAATTCTTCTCGAAGTGTTCTTCAAGATTCTTATTGGAGGTTCTCAAGTGTTCTTTATCTTGAATTTTAAGTTCAATTCCTTCTCCATTGTCTTTTGAGGTGGTGTTATTAAATTCTTGATTATGTGGAGTCTCGAAGGAAAAATTATCAAGAATGAGATAAGTAAACCCATCATGTCTTTCTCGGAGTTATCTTGGGTTGGATTTCACCTAAAGCATTTCCTAAGGATTATTGCTATCATGGTGTCATAAATGATTCAAGTTTTCTCCTCCTCTTCTTGGTGAAAGAAGTTTTGCACTTGTTGCTCTCAAGCAATCAATTGTTCCTATTGTGGCAGATTGTCACCCCATAATTTTGAGATGTTTTCCATAATCCCATAACAAGTTATTCTTTTCGTTGTTGTTTTTTCAACAACTTCGTTCATCCATGCTTTTCTTCAACAGGCGTTTTCTTCTTAGCTCTCTTCTCTTCAAAGATCTAGTTTATATTCTTTTCTTCAACAGGCGTTTTCATGTTGCTCTATTTCAACCATCATCTTGTTTAATTAAGATCATGTTCTTCCCTTGTTTGTCCATTAACCGGAGTGTTGTGCAATGTTTTCATGATCCTTCCATCTTATGAAGTTTTTATTCTAATCCAACCGAAGTTTGGTGTCTCTCCTTCAATGTCTTTCTATCTTATCAATTTGTCTCTCTTTCCTACCGAAGTGCTGCCCAAATATCTTGTGAATTCTTGCTTGATCCTCATGTCATTCTTCATCTTTCCAACCTTCAAGGTTTGTTGATTTCACTCGTTTGTCAAAGAAGCAACTAAGTTTTACCTCTTGCTACTTCTCTTCCCCTTTTCATTCTAGATCTCGAGACGAGATCCTCGTGTAGTGGAGGAGAGTTGTAACAGCCCGGGACCGACGCTCCAGAAGATTCCCCTTTTATTTCCATTCTGGTCACATGGTTCATTTGGTTGTTGCTTTAATAATAGCATCATTCGCATCATATGCATAGCATCGTCACTCGTTTTTGAAAACTTGCATCCGTTCGTAGTCACCGGTTCTCTCCATTCTTGATGTTGCCCGTTTCGAGACCTACCACTCATCCACGCCCCGCGGCATCGTTAAAAAAAACTGTTTTAAAAGCACACGAAAAATATTCTCGGATTGGGTTGAAACTTGGCATGCGGTCTTGTTATATTGTAGGTAGACCGCCTGTCGAATTTCGTCGCATTCCGAGTTCGTTTGATACCCCGTCGGTCAACCGTAGCAGTGCGGTCATCGGTTATTCGTCGGACGTTTTCGGTGTTTTAAAACTCGTGCCACGGGCCACCATTCTCGCTCTCTTCTCAGCCCAAGGCCTCTACACAGCCCACCTAGCCCGGCCTATCTTATTCCTGCAACCAGAGCTATCCAATCTCGATCGTACGGCTCGAATCGGTGCAAAAACTGCTAACCCTAGCCATAATTAGTATAAATAGACCCCTCCCCTTCCTAATCTGGCTTCTCCTCTCTCCTCCTTGAAATCTGCGCCGCCAGCCTCTCTCCTCACCTATTTGAACCAGAAACTAGTGAGCTAGCCAATCCAGTGATTGCAAAGTTAGGTGTGCCACACATTCATCCTGAGCTTGGGGCACGTGGATGGCAATCGGGGCCCCTCTTTCTTAGCTCGGTGTTATCAACCTGTCGCAGTGTTTCCTAGACTTGATGAAGCTTCAGCCTTAGGGACTCATATGATATCCAATGGTTTAGGCTGGGAAAACCATGAGGTCTAATATGTCCCCATGCCTTTTGGATATACTGAATGGGGTACACGTGTCTTGAAAAAATATCATACCCACCTAAAGGGGAGTGAAGAGGATGTGGATTATTTCTATGGAGCTATTTATTGCTCCTTAGGCGACTATTCTGTCTCCCCTCCTCTTTTAAGGTCTTTATTGGAGAAATGGGACCCCCAACACCAACATGTTTTTATTCCCGGGTTGGGAGCGTACCATCACACTTCTGGATATGCATATGATGGCAGGGTTGCCCCTTGATGGTGAACCTCATGAATAATTTGTTCCACCAGCTGATGAGTTGGATCCTACAACTCTTTTGTATCCCAACTTCCTACCTCAGCTCCTAGAAACTTGTACCAAGATTGTTGTGGGTGGCAAAGTAGGTTTCAAGGAATGGTGTGACTTCTTTCACAATGGTGAAGCAGATACCCTTGATACCAAGAGTTTAGAAGATCAACACATGTATAATGCGGCCTTTCTTGCCATATGGCTTTGCCGCTACATCGTTGCTGGTGGTGGGCCATATATTCGCCCTGGGTATTAGTGATGGCGTCATGGATTTCACTAGGACGGCGCATATCTTTGGGACCACCCGCCCTTTGCTCCCTTTATTACTCACTTCGGCGAATTTGTACTCATCCGATTGGCCCCTTGTTCATGCATAGAATTTGGTCAGTGCACTACCTTGTTGGATGGATGGGTGAATATCTCAAGAAACCACATGGAAACAAAGTAAAAAAACACCACATTTCCCGAGCTCTAAAATTTTGTCAGTGGAGCCCAATATGGTGAAAACCATGTTTAAGACACCACGTCATTTTACTCCTGAAGAAGCGCATGCCTTCCTCAATAACTATAAGAATGTTGCTTGGAACCCCTATACCTTGACTAGGGAAGGCGTGTTCAGAACCAAGAGGGCCTTCTTGATTTCTATTCGTCATGGTATGTTCTCGTGGAGGCATGGTACTATTACCGCTGACGTGTGTATGGCCATAGCATACCATCCAGATCGAGTGGCACGACAGTTTCGTCTTGACCAAGTCATGCCGTTCTCTCCTCTAGAGAGTTTGTACACCAAAGATGAAATTGGGATTACCTATGCTTTTTGGTCACACCTATTATATTTGTTACCGGAAGATTTCCAATATTTTCCAAATGATGATAGAGTTGAGGACTCTTCCGTAGCATGGGCTAATTGGTGGAAGAATTTTTTGAAGTCTTTCGATGACATCCTCGGCTATCTTTGCAATGGCAACATGACTAGGAAGGTCCCTTATACTAAAAGGATAAAAAATGGGCGAGCACTACAGCACAATATCATGCCTCGTTCATTGTCTGACAAGGATTTTGTGGTGGTGAGGAGAGTATATGTTGAGCGCTGCAATCAACATGTTCAGTCCCTTAAGCAAATAGAGACACATACTACAGATAATTGGAGATTGATCCTTTATAGTTATTTAAATGATGTTGCTGCTGCTCAACCGGTGAAGCTTAAAGAGGTGAGCTAACTACTTGTGTTTCTCTTTTTTTCATATCATGTCTCACGTACTATCTAGTATTAACTTGGGTTTTTTTATTTATCCTTTTGCAGCCACGGCAAGGTAATGCACCGAAGCATAATACCATAGACGGGTCCTCCTCCGCTCATCCGCTATCAGTGGATAATAATATCCCAGAGACCGCCCCATTCGTTAGCGGAAAGAGACGTCGACAACCTACACTGACTCATGCAAGAAAGGAAGAAAGGCTGCCCTTGAAGCACAAACTTGGTTTTTTTCCAAGAATCTTTTCCGAAACCGATAACATCGGACGGTCCATCATTAAATGTTGAAACTGAAAAGTCCATTAATAATGAAGATTTTGCCCGCGTTCCTACCGGCGAGAAGAATCATACCCTTGATGACTCCTCCAGTTTATCCATTGAGGATTACGCCATTGACGAGTGTGTCCCAACTCGTCCGCCTTCCGGTTTGGACGTGGCTGAAATTGTGCCTCCCACCCCTAGTGATATTGATTTCTTGTCAACTTTACCCTATAGTTTATTATTAATTTAATTATTTAACTGGTCGTTCCTATGAACCATCATTATCATCAATTCTTACTACCCTTTTTCCTTTTGTTTTTTAGGTTGCCAAAAATAAAGTGGTGGCCACTCACAAGACCTTGTGGTGACAGTTATATCACAGAATAAAGGAACACAGATGGACTATGATTTTGTGAAAAATGTGTTTATGAATGCCACGGATACCATGGTGAAGAGATCTCTAGAAGGACTGAGTGACTCTATGCTCGGCGATCCCGAGAGACGCATCGTTCTCGAAAACATTTCTCAGACCTTGCCCATGCAGGTGCCAGAGGTAGCTAAAGTGCAAGCTATGTTGGTCAAACTTATTGGACTTTCCAAGAAGTTCTAAGCTGGCCAGACTGAGTTCAAGAATGGATCCGAGCGGGATGAACGTGTTGCTGCTGAAGCCGAGCTTAAAATTAAGTCTGGCCACGACATTTCCAAGGCTGCAATTGAGGACTTATCTGCCCTAGACAAGAAGTGCATTGAGACATAGGCACGGCTTAAGGAGATTACTGCTTCTTTCCACAAGCTTAAAATGGAGAGGGAACAATGCTAGCAAGCACATTTCGTCCATCAATCTGAAATGAAGGACTTGGTGAAGAGTCTATAGGATGCCAAGGTTGGCAAGCGTACAAGGCTTGCTAAATATGAACAAAAGACCGCCAATTTAAAGACTGAAGCAAGTCAGCTGTTGAAAGGCCTGGAGAACTGGCATTCTCCGTGAGAAGGATGAGACTCCGTTTAGTCTTTTTTATTTATCAATTTCAATTTGTCATTTAATTTGAACTATTTTATGTTCGGTCCTCGGTTTCAATTCAAATGTAATGGTATTTTATTTATCTATTCGCGAACTCCAGATTTCAAGCTTCAACAGATTTGACGTTAAAGCATCTTATTTATTTACACTATCATTGTGTATGGCGGGAAGCCTTATTTATTCTATTCCATTTTACATATTGCATATGTATGTATGCATTTCTTTTACTTACTACTTTTTGTACCAAAGTTTAAGCTCGTGAAAATTTGGAGCCGTTATCTTCCCTTTTTTTGTCGCAGTTTAGACTCATACGTAATTGGAGTTTTTTTGCATCATAGTTTACACTTGTAAGACGTTGGAGTATATTTTCTTTCAGTGATCCAGTTTATACTCATGAGGGTGTGGAGCATTTTGTGTGTGTATCATAGTTTATACTTGTAAGTCATTGGGGTAATGTTTTTCGTTCATCATAGTTTACACTCATAAGTTTGTTGGAGTGTTTTTTTATGCCCCAGTTTATACTCGTGTGGGTATGGAGTAATGTTTTTTCTTTCTTCACAATTTACACTCGTAAGTTTGTTGGAGTATTTCTTTTTGTTCCCCAGTTTATACTCGTGTGGGTGTGGAGTATATTTTCTTTGAGTGCCCTAGTTTATACTCGTGAGGGTGTGGAGTATATTTTTCTTTGAGTGCATCACAGTTTATACTCGTAAGTTTATTGGAGTAAAAAATTGCTTCACAGTTTATACTCGTAAGTTGTTGGAGTAGTTTTGTTTTTGCATCCCAGTTTATACTCGTAACTAGTTGGAGTAACATTTATGTGCCCCAGTTTATACTCGTGAGGGTATGGAGTTTTTCTTTTGTCTGCATCACAGTTTATACTCATAAGTTTATTGGAGTATTTTTTTTTTATTTAGGCATTATAACGTTTAAGGGATTTTCTGTTTGCACGTGGCGGACAATATTCACCATCAGGGGAAATTATCCTGTATGCGCCACTAGAGTAGACTTCCTTTATGATATAGGGACCCTCCCATTTTGGCTGAAACTTTCCTCTCATCCGTCGTGTAACATTGATCGGACGGATGACGGCAAGCACTAGGTCTCCTTGCTTGAATGACCTCCTTTTAACACACTTGTCGAAAGAACGAGGCATCTAGCCTGATATGCATCCAAATTTTCTAGCGCTTGGAGGCGTTTCCCTTCAAGCATTTCAAGCTCACTGAAGCATAATTTTATGGCTTCTTCTTCAGAAAGTTTCTCCTGAATAGCGACTCTGAGCGAAGTAATTTCTACTTCTAATGGTAGAACCGCTTCTCCCCCAAACACAAGGGCATAAGGTGTCATTACAGTCGGTGTACGTGTAGTGGTTCTGTAAGCCCACAAGGCCTCAAGGAGTTTCTCATGCCACTCACGCTTATTTCTTGACACGACTTTCTTTAATAGTTTACATAGGGTTTTATTAAAAGACTCTTCTTGCCCATTAGCTGTCAGATTATAAGCTATAGAATAGTGATGATTTATCTTAAATTTTGAACATAACTTATCAACGTGTTTATTTTTGAACGGACCTCCATTGTCAGACATGATACGAGAAGGAACTCCAAAGCGGTATATGAGTTGTGTTCTTATGAAGTGCTCCACCTCTTCGCCCTTATCCTCTTTTAATGGCACAAGCTCAGCCCATTTAGAGAAATGATCGGTGGCAGCCAGGATAAATTTGTGGTCTTTTGATGATGGCAAATTAATAGGCCCTACTATATCCATCCCCGACATTTCAAACGGCCATGCCATATTTGTGGGATGCAGCGATTCGTGAGGTTGATGTATGAAATTACCATGTGTTTGACACTCGTGACACCTTTTTGCAAATTTCATGGCATCATCGAACATGGTAGGCCAATAATAACCAAGATTTTAGAGTTGATAATATAACTTAGGGCCCGATTGATGTGCCCCACACACCCCAGCATGCACTTCATTTAAGGCTTCCAAAATTCCATTCTCTGCTAGACGGCGGAGAAGGGTGCCATCGAAAGAACGTCTATACAGGGTGTCATTTATACATGTATAGTGAACTGACCTTTTTTGTACTCTAGACCTTTCTGCGGAGTCCAGAGGTAAATATCTGTGGAGTAAGTATTCCAGGAAAGAGCTTCATCAATCTCCAACTTCAATCTCATAGATGTCTGTAGTCATTGCAAATGATGTCGTCGTCTCTTCCTCTTTGGCAAGTATAGGTAGGATTCTGCATTCTTCAACATGAACATCCATCGTTTGATGAAAACTTAATGACATACTAGCAGCTAAGCCTGCTAAGGCATCGGCCTTTTCATTTTGACTCCTTATAACATGCTGAATATTTAGATCAGCAAACATGGACATGAGCATTTTGGCCCGTTGGAAGTAAGGCATTAATTCCTCTTTATTTACCATGTAAATTCCCATTAGTTGGTTGATCACTAACCGGGAGTTACCATACACCGTGAGTGAATCTAACCCTATATTTAGAGCCAATTCTAGCCCAATTATCAAAGCCTCATATTCAGCTAAATTGTTTGAAACTGTTGAAGTTAGGGTAAAGGGATACGGGATTATTCCTTCACTTGGTATGACAAAGACAGCTCCCGCACCTGCCCTGGATTGCCGACATGCTCCATCAAAGTACATTTGCCATGAAGAACTAGCATCCGATGTAGCGAACAATTCTTGATGAGGCAAGTCATCATCTATTGGGAAATCATCGGGTATTGGATGCTTGGCTAGGAAGTTAGCTAATGCTTGCCCCTTCATGGCCTTTTGTGGCACAAATTTTATATCAAACTGTGACAAAAACATCGCCCACTTAGCTAGCCTACCTGAAAGCACCATTTTATTTAAGATGTATCTGAGAGGATATGCTCTCGACACAAGTTCTACAGTATGCTCTAACATGTAATGACGTAATTTTTGTGTTGCAAACACTAATGCCAGACATATTTTGTCCATGTTCAGATAATTGCACTCAGCCCCCACAAGGGTGCGACTAAGATAATACAAGAACATTTCTTTTCTAGACACATTATTTTGTGCTAAAAGATCACCCAACAACATAGGCATGGCCGCTATATATAGGATCAGTGGACGTTCCTTAACTGGCGCACCCAGAATAGGTGGATGTATCAGGTATTTTTTAATATCCAAGAATGCATTTTGGCATGCTTGACCCCACTCAAACGGGCGCCCTTTTTATGAGATGTGAGAAAGGTTTGCATCTTCCTGATAAATTTGAGATAAACCTCCTAATATATGCAAGATGACCTTGGAAACTTTTAAATTCGTGTAGGTTTGTGGATGGTGGCATCTTAACAATGGCTTTTACTTTATCTGGGTCAACTTGGATGCCATTCTTTGTAACCACAAAACCAAGAAATTTTCTGGAAGAAACTCCAAATGCACATTTCATGGGATTCATTCTCAAACTATGTTCCCTCAAACGCTCGAAAACTATTTCAAGATGTTTTATATGGTCTTCCTCACGTTTTGGTTTTACCACCGAGTCATCTATGTAACATTCAACGATTACATATAATAATCCATCCAAAACTATGGTCATAGCTCGTCGATATGTTTCCCTGGCGTTTTTTAGTCCAAATGGCATGACTTTATAATAGAATATGCCTTTGGGCATCTATGTCTACTACACAACCTTATTCTTGTAGACTCATGTTGGGCCTCCAAGCGCAGAGTTTTGTAGGACAGCGGCAATTTTCCCTCAAGTGGATGACCTAAGATTTATCAATCCGTGGGAGGTGTAGGATGAATATGGTCTCTCTCAAACAACTCTGTAATCAAATAACAAAGGGTCTCTTGTGTCCCCAACACACCCAATACAATGGTAAATTGTATAGGTGCACTAGTTTGGCAAAGAGACGGTGGTACAAGTGTAATATGGATGGTAGATATTGGTTTTTGTAATCCAAAAATATAAAAACAGCAAGGTAAATAATAGTAAACAGTGCGCAAAACGATGTATAAATGCTTGGAAACAAGTTATAGGGTCCATACTTTCACTAGTGTAATTTCTCTCGGCAATATTGGCATAGTTGAATCATATGTAAATACCTCACGTGCGACAAAGAGTTCACTCCAAAGTCACAAATAGCGAAGAACTAACGAAGAAATTATTGTAGGGTACAAAACCACCTCAAAGTTACCTTTTCTTATCAATCTTATGAGCTATCCCTATAAGTGTCACAAACAGCCCTAGAGTTCGTACTAAAATAACACCTTAAGACACACATTAACCAAAACCCTAATGTCACCTAGATACTGCAATGTCACCACAAGTACCCATGGGCGTGATTATACAATATGCATCACACAATTTCAGATTTGTCATGTTCAATCCAACACAAAGAACTTCAAAGAGTGCCCGAAAGCTTCTACCGGAGATTCAAGACGAAAACATGTGCCAACCCCTATGCATAGATTCCCAAGATCACGGAACCCGCAAGTTGATCACCAAAACATACATCAAGTGGATCAATAGAACATCCCATTGTCACCACGAATATCCCATCGCAAGACATGCATCAAGTGTTCTCAAATCCTTAAAGACTATATCCGATAAGAAAACTTCAAAGGGAAAACTCAATTCATCACAACAAGATAGAGAGGGGGAAAGCCCATATGATTCATCTATATCAATAAAGCTTGCGATACATCAAGATCGTGTCATCTCAAGAACACGAGCGAGAGACATCAAACACATAGCTACTGGTACATACCCTCAGCCCCGAGGGTGAACTACCCCCTCCTCGTCATGGAGACCACAGGGATGATGAAAATGGCCTCTGGTGATGGTTTCCCCCTCTGGCAGGGTGCCAGAACGGGCTCCCGATTGGTTTGTCGTGGCTCTGGAGGCTTCCGGCGGCGAAACTACCGATCTTAGTTTCTTTTCGGAGGTTTCTATATTTATAGGAATTTTTGGTGTCGATCTCACGTCAAGGGGTGCCACGAGGCCGTGGCAAGCCTGCTAGGCGCGGGCAAGGGGTGGCCATGCCTGGCAGGCTTGGCGCCTCCTCGTGGGTCTTCTGGCCCAGCTCCAATGCTTCGGGGGTCTCTTTTGGTCCACAAAAGAAAACACTAAATTTTCAGCCCATTCCGAGGACTTTTATTTCTGCACAAAAAACGACAGCGCGGTAGTTCTGTTGAAAACAGCGTCAGTCCGGGTTAGTTCTAATAAAATCATACCAAAATCATATAGAATTATTGTATACATGGCATGAATACTTCGTAAATTATAGATACGTTGGAGACGTATCAGTGTCCTAAAAGCCATTAACTCCTCATCCTCTGGGGCCATTTTTATTTGATTATATCCAAAATAACCATCCATAAAAGAGAATATTTCATGCAGCATGGTAGCATCAAGGAGTAATTCAGATATCGGTATCAGAAAATCATCCTTAGGGCACGCTTTATTTAAATCCCTAAAGTCTACACATACATGAATTTGACCATTTTTCTTTTTAACTAGAACAATATTGGAAAGCCACTTAGGATATTTAACCTCCCTAATTAATCCAACAGCTATGAGTTTGTCAACCTCGGCTTCTATATTGGGAGGTAGCTCGGGTCAAAATCTCCTTTGTGCTTGTTTTACTAGCAGAATATCATCTTGCACGGCAAGTTGGCGCATGGCCACCTCTGGATCCAAGCCATGCATTTCCTCATAAGTCCAAGCAAACACATATCTGTTTGCAGGAAGGAAATTACAATACTCCTCTTTCTTTTCTTTGGACAAATGAGCACCAATAAACATTGGTCGAGGCTCCTCAGCCATCCCAATATTTATTTCCTTCAGGTCATCAATAGTTCGTTGACTACCATCCTCCATTTGCAGGGATGCCTCAGTTGGCCCTGTAAATTCGATCGAGGTCATGCAAACCTCGTAGCCCAGCCCATGTATTTTTTTCAAAGGCTGGCCTTCATGTAGAGCTTCGAGTTGTTCCGGTGACAAAGTCTTTTCAAATGGCGCTCGATTTCCCCAGCCATCGCATAAAGATGGGCCACTAAGAGTGTCATAGCCCATTTTCTGTATCATATACAAAACTCGGTTATCATACAAAGCAATAGGCAATTGTCATGGGGACGAACACCTATAGGGTGAGGACCCCTTTCGGTTTGGCAGGGAGACTGGTGTGCGCAAAGAGCAAGACGAACGGGCAGCGCTGCGGGATTTTTACCCAGGTTCGGGCGTAAAACCCTACTCCTACTTTGTGTATTATGCGTGTTCTTGGGTTCCAGCTACAGGAGCACTCTGTGTGGGATAGAGCATAGTTGCTACGCCCGTGAGCTAGAAGATTGATCAAAAGATCCAAAAGTCCTCCTTCGTAACGCCCGGGGCCTCCTTTTATATGACCAAGGGGATCCCAACAGTGGCGTACAGTGCCTACACGGGGTGTATAGAGCTACAGTGCTATCATATCTAACACTGATGGTGTAAGACAGACGCATTCAATGCTCCGTTTGGCATCTCTGACAGTCCACGGGACGGGACAAGACCCAGTCCCATCGGCACTGCTTAGCTTGTCCGTCATCGGTGCCTCGACACGTGCCCAGGTGAGGCAACACCTGGCCTCTACGTTGGCGGGGTCTTGCCGGGCTTCGCCTTGCCAGGGTTTCGCCTTGCCGGGGTTTGAAGGCCATCCCGGCAAGTCATTGCAGGGGGTCTAGCCTTCGGTCTTGATTGTTTGGATATTCACTTGATTCTTCTGTATTTCTAACTAGCAGCTCCCTGTCGGGCCTTGCCGCCAGGGTGGCTACTACTGCCCGTGGACGAGTAAGGGGCACTAGAGAACCCAAAACTCTAGTGCACCGACAAGACCCCCGGACCTGGGCCACACAGGGTGCGAGGCATTGTTGGGCTGGGCCCAAACAGTGCACGGGCACGCGTGGCAGGAGCCTGTGGTTGTAGTCATTCCGCTTACTGCACCCCCCTGATGCGCGCAAGGTGCGCATCATGGGATACGTGTGCGGAGCAGTAATATTTGTGGTGCGTTCGCGACGATGTTTCTCATCGGCTAGTAAAGAGGCATCCTCACGTCTTCCCCATAAAAGGGAATCCTCAGAGGCAGTTACCCATTTACTCCCTGCTTTCTCCAATCCGGAACCTCCATCGTCTTCTTCCTCAAGCCCAGACAAGAGTCGTCTCTACTTTTTCTGCCGCCCCCACATTCTCGCCGTCCTCAGCCCCCGCTCCCGTAGCCACCATGCCGCCCAAGTCGAGCAAGGGCAAGGGAGGGAAGTCCGCCATCTCGAAGAAAGACCTCATGAAGATGCGGAAGGAGCGTGTCGTCTTCTCCCTGGTGCTCGACGCGAAAGCCTGAAGACGTGGTACCAGAGCATGTGGGCGAAGGCCACAAAAGCTCAACTCGCCACTCGCGTGAGCCCAAGTTCTTCCGAGGGCAGTCTGGATAAATACCCTTTCTTCGTCGATTATTTTTACTGCGGACTTTGGCACCCATTTTCCGATTTCTTCAATGACATCATGTACACGTACGGCTTCCGCCTTCTGGATTTTACACCGAACGTCATAACATGTATGACAATCTTTGCCCATCTCTGTGAGAACTTCATCGGAGTAATCCCCAACACAGCTCTCTTCCGCCATTTCTTCGTCCCCCATATCCAGGATGGAGATGCTCTTTCTGGTTCCATCACTTGGATCTCAAGGGGAGGGGCCAAGGAAGTATACCCACGCGGGGCCCTCATCAACAAGTGGGACGAGTGGCGGGCCAGATGGTGCTGGATTCGGGAGGATGATCCCTTATCCTTCTGTTCGCCCCGGGAGACGAAGATGGTGCGTGGCACCGACTGGAGCGACCTCGATCCTCAGGACGAGAAGCTCTCGGTCGCAATCACCAGAATTCTTCGCCTCAAGACCGTTGGGCTCACAATAGAGATGATCGGGGCCTTTGCAGAACAAGGGGAGGCCGGCCTGGGAGTTCCGGAACGCGGCAGACATTATGAGGCTGTGTCCCGGCCTGAATAGCAACTTGACGGCGATGCAGCACGGGGCTCTTTGCCAAAAAAAATTCAGGTCTGACATGGTCCCCAAGTTGTCAGCCATCGTGATCCCTCTGTGCAACAACTCCGCCTTAGCTTTACTCCTCACCATGATGCCGGTGTGCAACGCTCACGGCCCCGATGGAAATTGGGAAGTGTCGTCTACGGAGTGGGCACAGGAGCTCTTCGACGGCTTGTCAGAGAAGGTTGTACGGGCGGAGACACAGTTCGTCTACCCCACCACCGAGGAGGAGACGGTGTACATCACTACCAGGATGGAAGAGGCCTGCCTCGCCGAAGAGGCCGACAGTGTCGGCTTTGTGGAGGAGGAGGCCAGCAAATGGGAAACGGTGCCAGAGGAGAAGCTTGCCGGGGGGCAAGGCGGCTCTACCCCTGGGGGTCCTCCTGCTAAAGACACAATGGAAGAGGAGCCAGACGAGGAGTTCCCAGCTCTCGTGGAGAGTAAGATGCACGTCCTTCAGAAAGCTTCTTCTGGCGCCTCCATCACCCAGTCTTCCTCGAGCGTCATAGCCCCCGGCGAGGCAGTGGCTAGTGAGGCTACACAGCGGCAAGAATCCTAGCAGCGATCCTCTGCCTCTCTCGCCGCCAAGCGATCCAGGACCACCCCTTCCCCTCCCCGCACGAACATCGTGGCCGGGGTGGATTTTGACCTCTCTGCTTTCAGCTCAGAGGAAGAAGAGTAAGGGTCCCTTCACACTTTTTACCTTCCGGGTTCATTTGGTTTGCTTGTCTCACACTGGCTTGTTTTCGTAGGGACACGAAAACGCTGGCGCAAAGGATGGCGAAGAGGGCGAGGACCTCTACGGGCGATGAGCCACCTCTAAGCACCGCAAATGCGCCGGAGTTGATCGACATCAGCCCGAAGCCCAGCCCTCAGCGCAGTCCCCCGAGCAGTCCCCAGCATGAGCCCGTTACTTATTTCCCACTGGCGAGCGTCGGAATGATTATCTTCATTGCTGACATCGCCGGGATTGTAGAAGGAAGGCGACAGCAAGGAACATCATCGGAGGTCGCCCCGGACGCATCGTCTCTCCTGGTCACGTCGCCCAGAGATGGTTCCCCGGCGAGGGCTCTCGTGCACAAGCATGCCCTTGCCGGGGAGAGGTCGGCGGGAACAGGTACCAACACCTCCGTGCTGGCGACTGATGCTGCCGGGGGAGAAGAAACTTCCTCTCATCAGCCCAGCGCAGGTGAACCTCTTGCCGTAGAGTATCTGATAATCCGCCTTTGCATATATGCATTCTTTCCTTCTTCTTTTTTGTCTTCTTAAACCTCAACTTGGATCTCACATCGT
The DNA here is from genome assembly GCA_022496015.1 of Hordeum marinum. NCBI lineage: Eukaryota > Viridiplantae > Streptophyta > Magnoliopsida > Poales > Poaceae > Hordeum > Hordeum marinum. The sequence continues at coordinate 158,039,527 of CM039672.1, read as the reverse complement.
TTTATCATCCCCGGCTCCGAGATCCCCTTCTCATGGAACAGGTGGATGTGGATGTTGTCATTGAGGAGACCGTTAGAGATGCTGCCGCTGAGGCCACCAGGGTTGCTGTAGATGAAGCCATCAGGGGCGTGCAGGAGAACGCCGCCAAGGAACCTGTTGGGGAGGCCGACAAGGAGTCCGATGTCCATACTGATTGTGCCCCCGCCGCAGGAGCGCCAGGCGCTACGTCGGCCATGGAGCCCCCGCTTGCCGGTGAGGCAGCTGTCGAGGACCAGCCGTCCACATCCGAAGCCCCCTACACGAGAAAATGCCTCAAAGCTGGCGAGGACCTATTTGTTATCATGCCGGGGACGGCTGGCACTCGGGCGCCAACTGAAGGAGAGATCCTTGACGGGGAAGTCACCACCACCACCAGTCCCGAAGTGTCGATGACCAATCCAAGGAAGAACTGCTCCTCCAGGCCATGAGCAACAACTTCCAACGGCTCCAAACGCTCCATCGTGCCTGGAAGGAGAGGTTGGAAGCCAGGGAGGCAGTCGTGCAGGCGGCGGAGGCAGATTTCCATGGGCGCTTCGAGAAGACGCAAGCCTGGTTCGCCGAAGCCTATCAGGAACTGAAAACCAGTCGGGAGCAGCTGAGCGAGCGCTGGAATGCGCTCATTCTAAAGCAGACCGATGTCGAGAGAGCACAAGAAGAGGCTTCAAAATAGGCCGACGGGGAGAACGCCTTCCTGACGAAGCGTCGCGTCGGGGTCGAAGCTTATGAGGAAGATCTCGCCACCCACGATAAGGCGATCGCCGACAATCTCCGCCTTAAAGATGAAGAGATCGAGAAGCTTGTCACGCAATGGACTCTGGAGTTGGAGCAGGCACACAAGGCAGTCCTAGATGCCTTGGTTGCCGACCATGCCGGCAAGCTGAAAGAGGTCACCGATGCTGCCGAAGCCGTAGAAGCCGCCAGGAATGAGCTTGCCGACATGGTGAAAGGGCTGGAGGCGAATCTCGAAAACCTCGGCAAGGAGATCTCGACGCTCAAGGCCGACAAAGAGAAAGCCTTCGTCAGCATGGCAGAGATACAAGTCGACATGTTCGAGTAGAGCAAGCAAATTGCCAACGCCAGGGACGCCATCGCCGACCGGGACCTGAAGCTATCCATACTAAATGCATCCCTCGCGGACAGCAAGGCCCGCGAGAAGGCCTTGATCAAGGACCTTCGGGAAGAGAAGGAACTACTCAAGAGCGTCGTCGGTGCCCACAACAATTATGTCAAGGGCATGGAGATCTAGACCGAGCGCCTCGTCGACATGGCGAAGAGGCTCGATGCGTAAATGTCCGCCTTGGGCCTCTAAAACTTCAGCTTTTCTTCTAATGGCGCGGTGTCTATGAGCTCTCGGCTGACCATGTTCTTCAACAACATCGTTGAGGCCTTGAAGGAGCTCCACTCTGATCAGACAGCTCAATTGGCCAATGAATCCCGCAAGCTCTAACGGGCCGTCCTCCTCAAGGTGCTCATCAAGGTGGCGCACAAGAACCCCGGCATCAACTTCGCCAATGTCCTCGACCGCCTGCCAAAGGATGTCAACGTCAAGGCGCTCGAGGAACTCATCATGCCCATCGTCGACAAGGTGGACCAGGTCAAACGGGTTGAGGGCCAGCACCGGAATTAGCTGCACCATTTCTTTTCACCGCCTCCATTTTATGTTCAAGACAATTTATCTTAAGTTAGTGTCGTGGCAACCTCTGATGTAATATGACTATTTGTGCTTTGGATGACTGCATATTATTCTCCTTGTTAGATTCCTCTTTGCATGGTGTTTTCCTTACTCTTTTTTGGAAAAACCTTGCCGGCATGTGTAGCCCCTACCGTGAGCGCTTCGAGGAGCGGGTCCTTAGCAGCTTGCTGGCGGTGCCACTATCGGCAAGATACCTTGATGTTCTTGGTGCGGCCACTTATCTGTTGAGTGGGATCGAAACAGAGTAAGGGCGCAAGCGCTGCCACTTGAGCCGTTGAGCGGACTCAAAACAAAGCAAGGGCGCGAGCGCAGCCACTTAAACCATTGAGCGGACTCAAAACAGAGCAAGTGCGCCATTAATCACGGCAAGGTTCCTTAGTGTGCAGGTTTCCATACAAAAGTCAAAATCGTCCAAGGAAAATAACTTCACAGAAAAAATTCACTAAGGGTCTAGCAACTTATCTTCCCGTCGTCGATACTTTTTCTGCTCCTTCCGCAAGATACCAATTTTGGACATCGTCGGTGTCCATACCATCTCCCCCCTAGCAAACTTGCATGCGAGAGAACCTTCTGTCTTTTAAGAAAAATATAGAAGAGAAAATAGAGATGTGGAACCTTGACGGTCCGTTAGTACTTGCCGGGAATAGGCGTAATGCAACATCTTGGATAAGCATGTAAAACAAGTAAACATGGAAATCAACAAGGGTTGCAGAACGCCCGGTCTTATTCAGCTATGCATAGGGTCTGCACCTAGCTTTGTACAAAGGATCACATGTCTTGCCGGCAATACTCGTACAAAAGGTGGTTGCAGGAGGCCTGGCAACCGCGCCTCATGGGTAGAACTTACTAAGATTCTCGATATTCCTGGAGTTGTTCACTGGAACGCCATCTTCGGTCTCCAGGCGGACTGTGTCGGGCCTGGTGACTCATACTACCTGATAAGGGCCTTCCCACTTTGGTGTCAACTTGTTTGAATTCTTGATCGACTAAACGCGCCGAATAACAAGGTTGCCTTCCTCAAGGCTTCGGGCATGAACTTTGTGGCTATGATAGCGGCGCAAAGCTTTCTAGTAGCGTGCAGCTCTCACAACAGCCTGAAGATGGTCTTCCTCAAGGAGCGTCGCGTCATCTTGCCACAACTGCTCTTGCTCAAGCTCATCATAAGCGAGCACTTGAGGTGACCCATATATGAGTTCCGTGGGGAGAATTGCTTCTGCCCCGTATACCAGGGAAAAGGGTGTCCGGTCGGTGGCTCTATTTGGTGCCGTTCTAATTGACCAAATAACCGCCGGTAACTCATCAACCCAGCGCCTTACGCACTTGTGCAGCTTGTCGAAAGTTCTCATTTTAAGCCCTCGCAACACTTCAACATTCGCCCTTTCTGCTTGGTCGTTGCTCCTTGGGTGAGCGACAGAAGCAAAACAGATTTTGTTGCCAAGGTCCTAGACATACAATATGAAGGTGCGGCTTGTGAACTGCATGCCATTGTCAGTGATGATCCTGTTGGGAACACCAAAGCGGCAGACTAGTCCTTTGAAGAACTTGACGGCTGACTGTGCTATCACCTTTCTCACTACCTCCACTTCCGGCCACTTTGTGAACTTGTCGATTGCAACGTACAAGTACTCAAAGCCCTCGGTAACACAGGGAAAGGGGCCCAATATGTCGAGCCCCAGACCGGAAATGGCTAGGAGATAGGATTGATTTAAGAGCTTGAGATGGTTGATGTAGCTTCTTTGAATGGAACTGGCATGCTTCACACTTGGTTACTAGCGCACTTGCATCCTGGAGGGCGGTGGGCCAGAAGAAACCTTGCCGGAATGCTTTGCCGACCAATGCTCTTGACCCTATGTGGGAGCCACATATGCCGCCATGTATCTCTGCCAACAGCTCCTGTCCATCCTCTCGAGGAACACACTTCAATTTCACACCGTTTGGTCTCTTTCAATACAGGATATCGTCCACAAACTGGTACATACTGAACTGACGGGCTACTTTCTATGCTTCCTCTTGTTCCTCGGGGAGTTCTCCTGTCTAGAGGAACTGAACAATGTGGTGTGCCCATGCCGGATCCTAGGGCTCGATGGCTAGGACTAAAGGCATGTCTTCTTCCGCGGGAGCGTTCGTCTCTACGGCAAAGACCTGAGGTCCTGCGGGAGCCTGTTGCCCCCCCCCCCGGCAAGCTTGGTGCAGTTATTGGCAACTCCCTCGCCGGCGGCTTTTGGGAGTTCTGTGGGGAGGTACTGGCTGGAATTCAACTTCCTTCTTTTATCTTGCTTTGTTGACGATGCCACGGATGGCTGAGTCAGCTTGAGCATAAAAGTTCTCGGTTCCACAGGTAACTTGAGGGCAGCGCGCTACGGTAGCTCATCAACAATGTTGTTCTCCACACGAGGAACGTGCTCTGTTTGTAGGCCATCGAAGTCCTCCTCTAGCTTCCTCACTTCATCTATGTAAGCCTCCATCAACGGGCTTTGATAATCCTTGTTAACTTGTTTGACGACAAGCTATGAATCACCTCTAACGATGAGCTTCTTGATTCCAAGGGCTGCCGCGATCCTGAGACTGGCAAGCAGTCCTTCATACTCCGTCGTATTGTTTGTTGATATCTCCCGGGGAAAGTGCATTTCAATCACGTACTTGAGGTGCTCTCCGGTGGGTGCGACAAGCAACACGCTGACACCGGCCCCTTGCAGGGAGAAAGCCCCATCAAAATACATGACCCATTCTTGCTCAGTTTCCTTGCCGGGAAGGGCAATTTCTTGGACCTCTTCGTCTGGCATTGGAGTCCATTCTGCAATGAATTCTGCTAGGGCTCTGCTCTGGATAGTTGAAGTACTTTCAAACTTGAGACCAAAACTCGACAACTGCAAAGCCCACTCCACAATCCTGTCGGTGGCATCTGGATTCCACAGAATCCGTTGCAGCGGAAACCGAGTGATGACGGTGATCTCATGTGCTTGGAAGTAGTGGCACAGCTTTCTCGAGGCCATAAGGAGATCGAAAAGCTGTTTTTGCACACCAGAGTATCTTGACCTAGCTCCCTGAAGAGGGAACTGACAAAATAAACTAGGCGCTGCACCATCTTCTTCTCCGTTGCTTCATTTGTCTGTACTGACCCTACCTTGCCGGTATCAGGACTTGTCGGGGGAGTCCCTAGCTCGTCGCTTGGCGGTCTCACCCCTGCCGTCACCTCTTCGTCAGCTTCCTTTGTGCCACTAGCGCAGTACTAGCCACTTGATTCGTCGCTGCTAGATATAGCAGCAACGGTTCTTGTGGCCTAGGTATGACTAGTGTTGGCGGAGAGGAGACGTACTTCTTCAAATCCTGCAACGTTGCCTCCGCTTCCGGAGTCCATTTCATCGGACCTGCCTTCTTCAAGATCTTGAAGAACGGCAGGGCATGCTCAGCGGATTTTGAGATGAACCTGCTTAGAGCTGCGACGCAACCGGTGAGACGGCGTACATCCTTGACGCGCTTTGGTGCTTCAATCTGCTCAATCGCCTTGATCTTGTCAGGATTTGCTTCAATACCATGCTGAGACAGAAAGAACTCGAGAAGCTTGCTGGATGGAACGCCAAACACACACTTCTCGGGGTTGAGCTTCAAGTTGATCTTGCGCAGATTTGCAAGTGGCTCTTCTAGGACTTGTATGAGTGTTGCCTTGTGCTTGGTTTTGACCACTATGTCATCCATATAAGCTTCCATACCTATGCAGCTGGGGTTCAAAACCAATCTGGATCGCTCTTGCAAATGTTGAACCAGCACTTTTCAACCCGAAAGGCATTTGCACGAAGCACCAGGTACCTAATGGGGTGATAATGTCGGGACCCCGATCCTAAGCCAAAAGAATCCAGCATGTAACACATCACATCACTTTGCGGTCTCACGCACGGTTATCTCCATGGCTGCCACCTTACCTGGGCCGGGACCATTTGCGTCTTTTGACTCACGTATGTGAATGTGTATCTAGCATTCAAATGTCAAAGAACCCAGGCCGACATGACTAGTCGTAGAACCCAAGTGGCCCATCCGTACAGGGACAGGCATACGTAACCCAACAATGCAGGTGTCGATCTCTAGCGTGTGTAGATGAGTCATAGCAAGATACAAGGACTCCATTACACCATGGGACATAAATGTCATCACCGCACGTAGATGAGTCATAGCAGGCTACAGGGACTCCATTACACTGTGAGACATTTCCCCGAAGGGACACACACAACAGCAAACAAGGATACATGCCAGTCAATCAATGTGTCCGGAGCAGTAGCAAGCTATCAAGGCTCGATGCAGGCACAAAGAGACATTCCCCGTAAAGAGTACTACTAAAGGCACACAACTAGGTGTCGGATCCCATACATACTGTTGCAATTCACACGTACGCACGACATGCCCGATATGCATAGATACAACTATGGCATCACAACATAACCATACAACATTACAACATTTACTTAGAAGGCTCGGAAAAGCCAATAAGATAAGATGTTACAAACAGGGGTCACAATACCCAACATTCAGAGCATTCAATCAAACAAGCGGAAGTTTAAATATGTCTGGATACAGACATCTACAAAAGTGGCTAGAGGAGCCTGAAGAGCTACAATGACCCTACCAAAGGAACCACACCTCTGTCTGGGATTCCCAAGCTAATCCGGTCAACATCGAACTTCACGTTGTAACGATCACTAAAACTGACATCTCCTCTGCAAAAACATAATTAAGCAAACGTGAGTACAAAGGTACTCAGCAAGACTTACATCAGAACTATCTAAATATGCATAAGTATCAATGAAGGGGGTTGTGGAGTTTATTGCATCAAGCCAGCTTTGACTCTTGGCTAACCTATACTATGACTACAAGTAGTATCTTTGAGGTGGGATAGCGCACACAAGTCCACATATTCTCCAATCAATACACCACTATGGATCCACTCCCATCTCCCTACGAGAAGGCCATCCATAGCACTCACGCTTATCTTACGCATTTTAGAGTATCCACTTCAAGTTGTCTATGAACCACATAAGTTCTCCAAGTAGTCCATATCTGAGGACGCGGCTATTCGAACAGATTATTTCACCCTGCAGGGGTATACTTCTTCACACACGCTCTCTCCACTTATCCCCATATGCACGTCATGCATCTCGGCAACCTTCAAGCAGAAGCACTAGCGTGGGCGTCAGCCACGACCGTCAACCACACAAGACCCTAGTCCAGGTTTATCGCCTATTTGAGACTGAACCCGCATGGAAATCCGGCCGAAGTTTCTGCTACGGCCTCAAACGATGTGCGCAGGGTTCCCAAGCCCACCGTTTGGGTGCCACTTGGTACACCGTGCCACTGTGCATCTACCGCATCACAGCCCACCCCGTCGGGCAGCGCTATGCATGGCCGCCATCACTTTTCCTACAAACACCAAAAACTAGTTGCGACTCCTCGACAGAGGTCTAGGCAATTAATAAGCCGAGAGGGGTCGAGTTACCGGAGCCCAATGTGTGGTAGTAACTGTCTTGGATCACAAACACAGAACTCAGTTCTTAAGGTCGGTCCCAATGAGACAATCCTCCATGTACTCCTACATGGCATCTCATCGCTACCTTTACCAAATCGTGTTCACACACTTAACTCTCACACAGTAGGACATGAATACTGCCATTCCGATCCATCACCCAGATGTATCAGACCCGACACGACACGACTCTAAGCATAGCAGGCATAATAAGTAAGCAAGCATGGATGAGTAAGCACAACAAGGCTCAAGCAGTTGCTACTCATGCTAAGTGGTTTCAACTATTTATTGTGGCAAAGACGGGTCATGCAAAGGAATGGGGTCAACTACCAAGAACAGGTAACAATTGAATCGTTGTTGTCCTAATGCAATAAAAGAGAGCAAGAGGGAGAGAGTGGGCTCATATCAGTATGCTCAAGGGGGTTTGCTTGCCTGACAGTCCTTAAGATAATACTTCTCTTCATTAGTGTCAATGTTCACATCGTCAGAACCATCCTCTATCGAAAGGGAACAAACACCGGCAAACAAGAAAAGGAATGCATTCAATGCAATGCAACAAACATAATGCATGATATGACAAGTTAAGGTACTGAATTGACCTAGAGGAATAATTAGCCAGGTTAGGTGAAGTGGAATTCAAACAAGTTTGAATTCCAACTCCAAATGACATTTCCAATATTGCCCAAATCATGAAATGTCCTACTTGGTGATGTTAACTTGTTCAAACATGCATGATCATGGCACAAACAGATTCATTGGATTTTTCTGATCATTTTTCATATATAAATTATTTTCATCTGACTTACAGATTATTTTCTATGATTTTTAGAAGTTTTAAAAAATTTCTGGAAATATTAAATCATTTACTAATTTGTTTTAATTCTAGAAACACTTTACTGCATCAGCATGATGTCATAGTGACATCAGCAGGTCAACAGGGCTGGTCCAGGTCAAACCTGACGTGCAGGGCCCACATGTCAATGACACAGGGTCATCTCGAGAGGTTGACTAGTGGGGCCAGGTCAACCCTGACGTGGCTAGGTCAAAGCTGGCCTGTGGGACCCGCATGTCATTGACTTAGAGTTAACCCATTGGGTTATGTTAGATTAAATAGCTAATCCCGTGTTTTAATTAGTGGGTGGGTCCCAACTGTCAGTCTCTCGGGGGAATAGTTAGACAGGTCATTAGCGGCTAATTAAGCCAGACACGTCAACTGACCGTGGTTAGTCGTCGGCGACCAAGATCCACGGCGGAGTCTGGCCGAAGATGCTCGGGCCCGTGCTATAGGCCGCGGATGGATGCGTGGACGGGCTCTATGCAAAGCTGGCGATGCGCCGCATCCCTAGAAGGCAGCGGCAGGTCGAGAGGTTGTTTGAGTTTGTCGGGATCGAGCTCACGGCGACGGCCGGAGTTCGGGTGTCGGGCGGCGCAGGGTTGTGGTGCGCGGGGAGGCCAGCTAAATGGCTTGGCGGGCTCCTGGGAGCACCAGGCGAATGATGGTTTCACTGGAGCAAGCGGAGGGGCTCGAGGCAAGGACCTCGTCAGCCATGGCGGACAATGACCGTCGGTCATGGCGAGAAACGGTGCTACAGCAAACAATAGACCCAAAGGCTAGGGGGGAAGGACCAGAGGCTCACGGAGGTTCTCGAGGAGGAAATGACGAGGTCGGAGAAGGCCTCTTCACCGCGAATCATCGAGGGGGATCGCCGGCACCTGAGGTGGAAGACGACGTCGTTGACGGTGATGCAGCGCCTCCCATGCTGCTCTTCTCTATGGAGAAGACGATGACAACGGCCTCGAGCTTCTGGACATGGCTACTGGGCTTGGCAAGGTCAGAGGCCACGGCTACGGCAAACGGCTATGGCGGCTGCTCCTGGGTTCGAGAAGAGAAGCAGGGCAGAGAGGAGGAAGAGAGCAGGGAGAGGGGGAAAGGCGAGAGGGAGCTCGTGCACGTCTCCTCGCGCAGGAGATAGGCTCAGGATGCCCTCTCCATGGAAAGCAGGAGGTGGCGTCATGTGCTTCCACGCATGACACGCCTCTCGTCCTACTGGCGAGAGGTGGAAGAGGACCTCTTCGCCCCTGGTGGGTTGGGCTGCACTAGTGGGCCGGCAAGGTAAATTAGGTGAGGGTTTTCTATTTATTTGATTATCTTTTCTAATTTCTGTTATTTGTTTTATTTTTGTTTGGGCAAAAACATATAGCCAAAATCCCTGAAATTATTTAGGTAGTATAGTTAGAATATTTCCAAACTACGCAAAAAGTTTCAGAAAAATTGAAGCAACTAAAATATTTATAATGCTTTATTAGTGATTTTCCAAAAACTTTCCTAATTTATTTAATTTGTCAAAATAGTTGTTAATATATAATTCACCCCTGATATGTTGTTGCCAACACTTATCAAAGAGGGGGAACATTTTTAAAGAGCATTTTGGATTCACTCAATTATCTTAAGGTTTAACCTATTTGAATTTTATCTGTGCTAGGGTTTGAACACCCCCATTTCAAATTAGTTAGAATTTAAACATGATGACATGATGCACATGCTGATGTTGATGCAAACAATTACAAGCAAATTCTAGCCCCACTAAACAAGAATCTTGTCCCGAGATTCAGGCGTAGGGTAAGAAGTCAAAGGGACACTAACTAACACAATCTTCATGATCCAAGTGCCTTTCTCGTAGTTGTGGTTTCATAGCATCATGCTAGTCTTGACATATTTGCCTTCGGGATCTTCATTCGACCGAAAGACAACAAGGATAGAAAGCTCTACAAGAATCGATCTTTACGAAGATCGAGCGACTCATGACCAACTCATGGAATGAGACGTAATAACATCTCTCGAGCTGGGACACGAAACACACGTCGATAATAATGAATAAGGTAGATGACAAAGGTCCAATTGGTAGGCAAAAATTCCACGCTAAAGTAGATGGTGAAGAGCTTTGAAAGTAGCGAGGAGTTAATTGCCATAATACCATTACGGGGCACCTTAGGGGAGGTGTCTCGTAGGATTATCCCTTAAGTGGCAAAAAGAATTACTTTTGATACAGAGATCATTGAAACTCTTCATACCAACCTAAGGCAATTCACAAGTGATCCTTGGAAGGAATTCAAAGAATGGCATACTCAGATCGGAGGGAAACTAGAGTTATAAAACAATTCGGCAATGGAAGGCACATTCCAATTAATACCGAGAGTATAACCCAGTGTCTAAGCGTGCTCTCAAGAACTTAAGCATTTCCATATTCATCAGGGTTTTTACCAACATCCGTGCCAAGGATTCTAGCAACACCTCATACTACCATCATGAGTAATGATGGAGGATGCAGATGCAAAGGAAGACAACACTTTCTCAGATTTCACCTTAGCTATACCAAGGGACAAAATCTGGATGATCGACCGAGAGACATTTACCACTCCGCTTCTAACGTTCTCCTTGATGAAATAGCGTAACCCAATTATAGGTAACGTTTGGTATCTAGAACATCAAGTAAAAAAGGTCGGACTTCGGGATCTCAAAGGGTCCATGAGAAATAACTTTTGAATAAGTCATACGAAAACCTCATGGGGAAGTGGCTAAGGTTGCTGATACAAGATATTATAACAATAGGTCTTTCGGCTAGGTGCATTAGCCACAGCATCACTTTACCAGTTACAACGAGACCAATATTATAATTCTTGGGAACTTCCCAACCATTATATCTGCCTGAGATTCAGATCTGGTTGGTGTCGGAATATTCCAGACTCAGCATGTCTGAAGTGGAAAGTTTGCAACACAAATCGAAAAGATGATGTTGCGAGATTCTTGGGAAATGAGCTGCGGAAGCCAACTCCAAAACATGAGCTGGTTTGCAAGACAAATGTGAACACGATGTCCAGGACAAGCATGACCACATGGTCTTACAACAAAACACTACCGAGTTCGGGTTAGGAACCATCATTACAGATAACGAAGTCGGGTGCAAGTCCGTCTGGTACCTTCGGGAGTAGCACTTAACTTCTTTTCCTTTAACAAGTCAATCAGAGGCTTGGTGTGCTAGGGAATACATATGGAATGGAGGGGGCAGCCTATCAAACCATAGCATACTTTGCACATGCATGACTAACTTGGGATGATCCCAAAGGAAGCAAAAATAAATTTCCTCGAATTCACAGTGGCAAATTGCATCTAATGCACGTGAACTAAGAGGGAGTCACTTCTTACACCTAACATATACTTCACAAACGGAACATGAAGATATGCCTATAGAGTTTCCAACACTAGCTTCATGTTCATCATGAGTCATGGAAGAGATGAAAATGTTGTCGATGGTCTTAACAACAATCCATCAACATGTACATATAGATGGAATTCCACAACTATGGAAACAAGGTGATAGCATTGGTCAGACCAAAAGACATAACGGTGTATGCTCGAGGATACCTCCACGAGTAAGACAACATTAGGAAGATCTTTGGTTCTGATTTGATTTGACAATAGCCCATACTCAAATCAAAGATTGAACAAGACAAAAGATGCAACAATTGATCACAAGGATTAATTGATGAAGATATCATCTTTCTTTGAGACACACATCCACAATGAAGACATCCCCCTGGAATGAACTAAGTCAGTGAAGCTTTTATCTTCTAACTCTCCAAGTTGTTGTTTAGCTTAACCAACTAGTTCTGGAGTGTCCAACACAGATTCTTGGAGAAAGGTGGTTTATAGGAAAACCCTCTTGTTCACGAACTCAACATAATGGTTGAGGAACGCCTTGGTAATACTTCCGAGAAGATATTCGGAAAATCACGATCCACTGATATGTTATCAAGCTCAAGAACAATCTTGCTTTTCAAGGCAAGACGATATGATCATCCGAGCGAAAGATTGACACAATCCTAACTCGTTGACCGAAAAGTGCACCATGGAAAATGGACTAGGTAGCACGATCACTCCTAGAGTGGTGATTCAATGACCAACACACTAAGGATGAAATTATTGTCCATTAACTACCAGGCAACAAAGTTGCTAGGAGTATTGATTACACACATCACGATTCACTTGTCAGTGTTCTGGTTACACATAACACAGAGACCGGGGAATGAATGATGATGGCATGAAGTAGCACTACGTCAAGATTTCATAAGAGGGAGTGCAGTTCTCTTGATAATCTTGACATTAAGAGGGTAATACCTCAAAGTAGAACAGAGTTGGCTTTCTTGATCTGTGGAATACAACTGCTTTGACCCAATCCAAGAAATGGATGAGGTATGGGAGTTTGCTTCTCCTAGTCATTCTGAAATAGAATGACCTAATAGACCACAAGAATAGTTGACATAGATAAGACAATGCATGACATACCCTTGACTATCCATTGATAGATAAAGGTCAGAATACAATTGAAGAAGGGCAACTCAAGAGCACCTGATTTTTCCTGAGTTGTAGATGCATTGATTGAATATATCAAACGGAGTTCAAGATGTTTCTTCCAGATAATCCATGCAGAAATGAAAGAATTGGCAGACTCACAACTATGAAATGGAGGACTCATCACGAGCACTCTTGTTGTGATATTAAGATCACAAGGAACTTCTTCCATAATGGATCATGGTACTGGAAGAATGATATACCACGAACCTTGAAAACTATAACAAGGTTACTAATATCCTAAAGGAACGAGCAAATACTATCAACGGAGGTGAGCAAAATGATTCTTAGGTTCAGGAACCCAGATACAGAATACCTATTGACTAAGTAGCATCACAACATGCTTTTGATAACGATGGCCAGAATTATCACACTAGGAACAGAAGACATGGCTAAACTATTGGGTGGTTCACTGAAATAACATGGTTTCCTAAACACCTTCATCAAACACGTCGAGGTAATAGAGTACCTCAACTCAACAATTAGTGTGATTTGTCTGACCTGAAAGACATTGACTCAAGATGAAAGAGTTTTGCAATTGCATCAGATAATTTAGAAACCTTGGATAACTCGGACAACATAACAAATGTATGGGCATGAAACATGAGGCAACCTGTACAAGAAAACTGACAACATGACATGGAATTCTTATGGAGACACTGATCCAGGAAGACAACAACTTTCCTATAGGTCTTCAGCATAGTAACTCATCCTCCTAATATATAGATGAGAAGGCCTAGTTCTTAAACCCCCGTAAAATAAAGAAGAGGGTGACTCGGAATTAGAATGACATGAGGAAAGGAGTAAAAAGAGCCTTACGTTCCCTTCCACAATCAATTCCCTTATATAACTAAAGTAGTTCTAGACTCAACATCGACCAGTTTGGCTTGGTAGTCCTACAGGCAGAATGCTCTGATACCAAAGCTGTCAGGACCCCGATCCAAAGCCATAAGAATCCATCTTGTAACACATCACATCACTTTGCGGTCTCATGCACGGTTATCTCCATGGCTGCCACCTTACTTGGGCCGGGACCGTTTGCGTCTTTTGACTCACGTATGTGAATGTGTCTCTAGCATTCAAATGTCAAAGAACCCAGGCCGACATGACTAGTCGTAGAACCCAAGTGGCACATCCGTACAGGGACAGGCATACGTAACCCATCAATGCAGGTGTCGATCTCTAGCGTGTGTAGACGAGTCATAGCAAGCTAAAAGGACTCCATTACATCGTGGGACATAAATGTCATCACCGCACGTAGACGAGTCATAGCAGGCTACAGGGACTCCATTACACTACGAGACATTTCCCCGAAGGGACAGACACAACAACAAAGAAGGATACATGTCGGTCAATCAATGTGTCCGGAGCAGTAGCAAGCTATCAAGGCTCGGTGGAAGCACAAAGAGGCATTTCCCCATAAAGAGTACTACTAAAGGCACACAACTAGGTGTCAGGTCCCATACATACCGTTGCACGTCACATGTACGCACGACATGCCCGATATGCATAGATACAACTATGGCATCACAACATAGCCATACAACATTACAAGATTTACTTAGAAGGCTCGGAAAATCCAATACAATAAGATGTTACAAACAGGGGTCACAATACCCAACATTCAGAGCATTCAATCAAACAATCGGAAGTTTAAATATGTCTGGATACAAACATCTACAAAAGTGGCTAGAGGAGCCTAAAAAGCTACAATGACCCTACCAAAGGAACCAGACCTCTGTCTGGGATTCCCAAGCTAACCCGGTCAACATCGAACTTCACGTTGTAATGATCACTAAGACTGACGTCTCCTCTACAAAAACATAATTAAGAAAACGTGAGTACAAAGGTACTCAGCAAGACTTGCATTAGAACTATCTAAATATGCATCAGTATCAATGAAGGGGGTTGTGGAGTTTATTGCATCAAGCCAGCTTTGACTCTTGGCTAACCTATACTATGACTACAAGTAGTATCTTTGAGGTGGGATAGCGCACACGAGTCCACATATTCTCCAATCAATACACCACTATGGATCCACTCCCGTCTCCCTACGAGAAGGCCACCCATAGCACTCACGCTTATCTTGCGCATTTTAGAGTATCCACTTCAAGTTGTCTATGAACCACATAAGTTCTCCAAGTAGTCCATATCTGACGATGCGGCTATTCGAACAGATTATTTCACCCTGCAGGGGTATACTTCTTCACACACGCTCTCGCCACTTATCACCATATGCACGTCATGCATCTCGGCAACCTTCAAGCGGAAGCACTGGCGTGGGCGTCGGCCACGACCGTCAACCACACAAGACCCTAGTCCAGGTTTATCGCCTATTTGAGACTGAACCCGCATGGAAGTCCGGCCAAAGTTTCCGCTACGGCCTCAAACGATGTGCGCAGGGTTCCCAAGCCCACCGTTCGGGTGCCACTTGGTACATCGTGCCACTTTGCATCTACCGCATCACAGCCCACCCCGTCGGGCAGCGCTATGCATAGCCGCCATCACTTTTCCTACAAACACTAGAAACTAGTTGCGACTCCTGGACAGAGGTCTAGGCAATTAATAAGCCGAGAGGGGTCGAGTTCCCGAAGCCCAATGTGTGGCACTAACTGTCTTGGATCACAAACACAGAACTCAGTTCTTAAGGTCGGTCCCAATGAGACAACCCGCCATGTACTCCTACATGGCATCTCATCGCTACCTTTACCAAATCGTGTCCACACACTTAACTCTCACACAGTAGGACATGAATACTGCCATTCCGATCCATCACCCAGATGTATCAGACCCGACACGACACGACTCTAAGCATAGCAGGCATAATAAGTAAGCAAGCATGGATGAGTAAGCACAACAAGGCTCAAGCAGTTGCTACTCATGCTAAGTGGTTTCAACTATTTATTGTGGCAAAGACGGGTCATGCAAAGGAATGGGGTCAACTACCAAGAACAGGTAACAATTGAATCGTTGTTGTCCTAATGCAATAAAAGAGAGCAAGAGCGAGAGAGTGGGCTCATATCAGTATGCTCAAGGGGGTTTGCTTGCCTGACAGTCCTTAAGATAATACTTCTCTTCATTAGTGTCAATGTTCACATCGTCAGAACCATCCTCTATCGAAAGGGAACAAACACCGGCAAACAAGAAAAGGAATGCATTCAATGCAATGCAACAAACATAATGCATGATATGACAAGTTAAGGTACTGAATTGACCTAGAGGAATAATTAGCCAGGTTAGGTGAAGTGGAATTCAAACAAGTTTGAATTCCAACTCCAAATGACATTTCCAATATTGCCCAAATCATGAAATGTCCTACTTGGTGATGTTAACTTGTTCAAACATGCATGATCATGGCACAAACAGATTCATTGGATTTTTCTGATCATTTTTCATATATAAATTATTTTCATCTGACTTACAGATTATTTTCTATGATTTTTAGAAGTTTTAAAAAATTTCTGGAAATATTAAATCATTTACTAATTTGTTTTAATTCTAGAAACACTTTACTGCATCAGCATGATGTCATAGTGACATCAGCAGGTCAACAGGGCTGGTCCAGGTCAAACCTGACGTGCAGGGCCCACATGTCAATGACACAGGGTCATCTCGAGAGGTTGACTAGTGGGGCCAGGTCAACCCTGACGTGGCTAGGTCAAAGCTGGCCTGTGGGACCCGCATGTCATTGACTTAGAGTTAACCCATTGGGTTATGTTAGATTAAATAGCTAATCCCGTGTTTTAATTAGTGGGTGGGTCCCAACTGTCAGTCTCTCGGGGGAATAGTTAGACAGGTCATTAGCGGCTAATTAAGCCAGACACGTCAACTGACCGTGGTTAGTCGTCGGCGACCAAGATCCACGGCGGAGTCTGGCCGAAGATGCTCGGGCCCGTGCTATAGGCCGCGGATGGATGCGTGGACGGGCTCTATGCAAAGCTGGCGATGCGTCGCATCCCTAGAAGGCAGCAGCAGGTCGAGAGGTTGTTTGAGTTTGTCGGGATCGAGCTCACGGCGACGGCCGGAGTTCGGGTGTCGGGCGGCGCAGGGTTGTGGTGCGCGGGGAGGCCAGCTAAATGGCTTGGCGGGCTCCTGGGAGCACCAGGCGAATGATGGTTGCACTGGAGCAAGCGGAGGGGCTCGAGGCAAGGACCTCGTCAACCATGGCGGACAGTGACCGTCGGTCATGGCGAGAAACGGTGCTACAGCAAACAATAGACCCAAAGGCTAGGGGGGAAGGACCAGAGGCTCACGGAGGTTCTCGAGGAGGAAATGACGAGGTCGGAGAAGGCCTCTTCACCGCGAATCATCGAGGGGGATCGCCGGCACCTGAGGTGGAAGACGACGTCGTTGACGGTGATGCAGCGCCTCCCATGCTGCTCTTCTCTATGGAGAAGACGATGACAACGGCCTCGAGCTTCTGGACATGGCTACTGGGCTTGGCAAGGTCAGAGGCCACGGCTACGGCAAACGGCTATGGCGGCTGCTCCTGGGTTCGAGAAGAGAAGCAGGGCAGAGAGGAGGAAGAGAGCAGGGAGAGGGGGAAAGGCGAGAGGGAGCTCGTGCACGTCTCCTCGCGCAGGAGATAGGCTCAGGATGCCCTCTCCATGGAAAGCAGGAGGTGGCGTCGTGTGCTTCCACGCATGACACGCCTCTCGTCCTACTGGCGAGAGGTGGAAGAGGACCTCTTCGCCCCTGGTGGGTTGGGCTGCACTAGTGGGCCGGCAAGGTAAATTAGGTGAGGGTTTTCTATTTATTTGATTATCTTTTCTAATTTCTGTTATTTGTTTTATTTTTGTTTGGGCAAAAACATATAGCCAAAATCCCTGAAATTATTTAGGTAGTATAGTTAGAATATTTCCAAACTACGCAAAAAGTTTCAGAAAAATTGAAGCAACTAAAATATTTATAATGCTTTATTAGTGATTTTCCAAAAACTTTCCTAATTTATTTAATTTGTCAAAATAGTTGTTAATATATAATTCACCCCTGATATGTTGTTGCCAACACTTATCAAAGAGGGGGAACATTTTTAAAGAGCATTTTGGATTCACTCAATTATCTTAAGGTTTAACCTATTTGAATTTTATCTGTGCTAGGGTTTGAACACCCCCATTTCAAATTAGTTAGAATTTAAACATGATGACATGATGCACATGCTGATGTTGATGCAAACAATTACAAGCAAATTCTAGCCCCACTAAACAAGAATCTTGTCCCGAGATTCAGGCGTAGGGTAAGAAGTCAAAGGGACACTAACTAACACAATCTTCATGATCCAAGTGCCTTTCTCGTAGTTGTGGTTTCATAGCATCATGCTAATCTTGACATATTTGCCTTCGGGATCTTCATTCGACAGAAAGACAACAAGGATAGAAAGCTCTACAAGAATCGATCTTTACGAAGATCGAGCGACTCATGACCAACTCATGGAATGAGACGTAATAACATCTCTCGAGCTGGGACACGAAACACACGTCGATAATAATGAATAAGGTAGATGACAAAGGTCCAATTGGTAGGCAAAAATTCCACGCTAAAGTAGATGGTGAAGAGCTTTGAAAGTAGCGAGGAGTTAATTGCCATAATACCATTACGGGGCACCTTAGGGGAGGTGTCTCGTAGGATTATCCCTTAAGTGGCAAAAAGAATTACTTTTGATACAGAGATCATTGAAACTCTTCATACCAACCTAAGGCAATTCACAAGTGATCCTTGGAAGGAATTCAAAGAATGGCATACTCAGATCGGAGGGAAACTAGAGTTATAAAACAATTCGGCAATGGAAGGCACATTCCAATTAATACCGAGAGTATAACCCAGTGTCTAAGCGTGCTCTCAAGAACTTAAGCATTTCCATATTCATCAGGGTTTTTACCAACATCCGTGCCAAGGATTCTAGCAACACCTCATACTACCATCATGAGTAATGATGGAGGATGCAGATGCAAAGGAAGACAACACTTTCTCAGATTTCACCTTAGCTATACCAAGGGACAAAATCTGGATGATCGACCGAGAGACATTTACCACTCCGCTTCTAACATTCTCCTTGATGAAATAGCGTAACCCAATTATAGGTAACGTTTGGTATCTAGAACATCAAGTAAAAAAGGTCGGACTTCGGGATCTCAAAGGGTCCATGAGAAATAACTTTTGAATAAGTCATACGAAAACCTCATGGGGAAGTGGCTAAGGTTGCTGATACAAGATATTATAACAATAGGTCTTTCGGCTAGGTGCATTAGCCACAGCATCACTTTACCAGTTACAACGAGACCAATATTATAATTCTTGGGAACTTCCCAACCATTATATCTGCCTGAGATTCAGATCTGGTTGGTGTCGGAATATTCCAGACTCAGCATGTCTGAAGTGGAAAGTTTGCAACACAAATCGAAAAGATGATGTTGCGAGATTCTTGGGAAATGAGCTGCGGAAGCCAACTCCAAAACATGAGCTGGTTTGCAAGACAAATGTGAACACGATGTCCAGGACAAGCATGACCACATGGTCTTACAACAAAACACTACCGAGTTCGGGTTAGGAACCATCATTACAGATAACGAAGTCGGGTGCAAGTCCGTCTGGTACCTTCGGGAGTAGCACTTAACTTCTTTTCCTTTAACAAGTCAATCAGAGGCTTGGTGTGCTAGGGAATACATATGGAATGGAGGGGGCAGCCTATCAAACCATAGCATACTTTGCACATGCATGACTAACTTGGGATGATCCCAAAGGAAGCAAAAATAAATTTCCTCGAATTCACAGTGGCAAATTGCATCTAATGCACGTGAACTAAGAGGGAGTCACTTCTTACACCTAACATATACTTCACAAACGGAACATGAAGATATGCCTATAGAGTTTCCAACACTAGCTTCATGTTCATCATGAGTCATGGAAGAGATGAAAATGTTGTCGATGGTCTTAACAACAATCCATCAACATGTACATATAGATGGAATTCCACAACTATGGAAACAAGGTGATAGCATTGGTCAGACCAAAAGACATAACGGTGTATGCTCGAGGATACCTCCACGAGTAAGACAACATTAGGAAGATCTTTGGTTCTGATTTGATTTGACAATAGCCCATACTCAAATCAAAGATTGAACAAGACAAAAGATGCAACAATTGATCACAAGGATTAATTGATGAAGATATCATCTTTCTTTGAGACACACATCCACAATGAAGACATCCCCCTGGAATGAACTAAGTCAGTGAAGCTTTTATCTTCTAACTCTCCAAGTTGTTGTTTAGCTTAACCAACTAGTTCTGGAGTGTCCAACACAGATTCTTGGAGAAAGGTGGTTTATAGGAAAACCCTCTTGTTCACGAACTCAACATAATGGTTGAGGAACGCCTTGGTAATACTTCCGAGAAGATATTCGGAAAATCACGATCCACTGATATGTTATCAAGCTCAAGAACAATCTTGCTTTTCAAGGCAAGACGATATGATCATCCGAGCGAAAGATTGACACAATCCTAACTCGTTGACCGAAAAGTGCACCATGGAAAATGGACTAGGTAGCACGATCACTCCTAGAGTGGTGATTCAATGACCAACACACTAAGGATGAAATTATTGTCCATTAACTACCAGGCAACAAAGTTGCTAGGAGTATTGATTACACACATCACGATTCACTTGTCAGTGTTCTGGTTACACATAACACAGAGACCGGGGAATGAATGATGATGGCATGAAGTAGCACTACGTCAAGATTTCATAAGAGGGAGTGCAGTTCTCTTGATAATCTTGACATTAAGAGGGTAATACCTCAAAGTAGAACAGAGTTGGCTTTCTTGATCTGTGGAATACAACTGCTTTGACCCAATCCAAGAAATGGATGAGGTATGGGAGTTTGCTTCTCCTAGTCATTCTGAAATAGAATGACCTAATAGACCACAAGAATAGTTGACATAGATAAGACAATGCATGACATACCCTTGACTATCCATTGATAGATAAAGGTCAGAATACAATTGAAGAAGGGCAACTCAAGAGCACCTGATTTTTCCTGAGTTGTAGATGCATTGATTGAATATATCAAACGGAGTTCAAGATGTTTCTTCCAGATAATCCATGCAGAAATGAAAGAATTGGCAGACTCACAACTATGAAATGGAGGACTCATCACGAGCACTCTTGTTGTGATATTAAGATCACAAGGAACTTCTTCCATAATGGATCATGGTACTGGAAGAATGATATACCACGAACCTTGAAAACTATAACAAGGTTACTAATATCCTAAAGGAACGAGCAAATACTATCAACGGAGGTGAGCAAAATGATTCTTAGGTTCAGGAACCCAGATACAGAATACCTATTGACTAAGTAGCATCACAACATGCTTTTGATAACGATGGCCAGAATTATCACACTAGGAACAGAAGACATGGCTAAACTATTGGGTGGTTCACTGAAATAACATGGTTTCCTAAACACCTTCATCAAACACGTCGAGGTAATAGAGTACCTCAACTCAACAATTAGTGTGATTTGTCTGACCTGAAAGACATTGACTCAAGATGAAAGAGTTTTGCAATTGCATCAGATAATTTAGAAACCTTGGATAACTCGGACAACATAACAAATGTATGGGCATGAAACATGAGGCAACCTGTACAAGAAAACTGACAACATGACATGGAATTCTTATGGAGACACTGATCCAGGAAGACAACAACTTTCCTATAGGTCTTCAGCATAGTAACTCATCCTCCTAATAGATAGATGAGAAGGCCTAGTTCTTAAACCCCCGTAAAATAAAGAAGAGGGTGACTCGGAATTAGAATGACATGAGGAAAGGAGTAAAAAGAGCCTTACGTTCCCTTCCACAATCAATTCCCTTATATAACTAAAGTAGTTCTAGACTCAACATCGACCAGTTTGGCTTGGTAGTCCTACAGGCAGAATGCTCTGATACCAAAGCTGTCAGGACCCCGATCCAAAGCCATAAGAATCCATCTTGTAACACATCACATCACTTTGCGGTCTCATGCACGGTTATCTCCATGGCTGCCACCTTACTTGGGCCGGGACCGTTTGCGTCTTTTGACTCACGTATGTGAATGTGTCTCTAGCATTCAAATGTCAAAGAACCCAGGCCGACATGACTAGTCGTAGAACCCAAGTGGCACATCCGTACAGGGACAGGCATACGTAACCCATCAATGCAGGTGTCGATCTCTAGCGTGTGTAGACGAGTCATAGCAAGCTAAAAGGACTCCATTACATCGTGGGACATAAATGTCATCACCGCACGTAGACGAGTCATAGCAGGCTACAGGGACTCCATTACACTACGAGACATTTCCCCGAAGGGACAGACACAACAACAAAGAAGGATACATGTCGGTCAATCAATGTGTCCGGAGCAGTAGCAAGCTATCAAGGCTCGGTGGAAGCACAAAGAGGCATTTCCCCATAAAGAGTACTACTAAAGGCACACAACTAGGTGTCAGGTCCCATACATACCGTTGCACGTCACATGTACGCACGACATGCCCGATATGCATAGATACAACTATGGCATCACAACATAGCCATACAACATTACAAGATTTACTTAGAAGGCTCGGAAAATCCAATACAATAAGATGTTACAAACAGGGGTCACAATACCCAACATTCAGAGCATTCAATCAAACAATCGGAAGTTTAAATATGTCTGGATACAAACATCTACAAAAGTGGCTAGAGGAGCCTAAAAAGCTACAATGACCCTACCAAAGGAACCAGACCTCTGTCTGGGATTCCCAAGCTAACCCGGTCAACATCGAACTTCACGTTGTAATGATCACTAAGACTGACGTCTCCTCTACAAAAACATAATTAAGAAAACGTGAGTACAAAGGTACTCAGCAAGACTTGCATTAGAACTATCTAAATATGCATCAGTATCAATGAAGGGGGTTGTGGAGTTTATTGCATCAAGCCAGCTTTGACTCTTGGCTAACCTATACTATGACTACAAGTAGTATCTTTGAGGTGGGATAGCGCACACGAGTCCACATATTCTCCAATCAATACACCACTATGGATCCACTCCCGTCTCCCTACGAGAAGGCCACCCATAGCACTCACGCTTATCTTGCGCATTTTAGAGTATCCACTTCAAGTTGTCTATGAACCACATAAGTTCTCCAAGTAGTCCATATCTGACGATGCGGCTATTCGAACAGATTATTTCACCCTGCAGGGGTATACTTCTTCACACACGCTCTCGCCACTTATCACCATATGCACGTCATGCATCTCGGCAACCTTCAAGCGGAAGCACTGGCGTGGGCGTCGGCCACGACCGTCAACCACACAAGACCCTAGTCCAGGTTTATCGCCTATTTGAGACTGAACCCGCATGGAAGTCCGGCCAAAGTTTCCGCTACGGCCTCAAACGATGTGCGCAGGGTTCCCAAGCCCACCGTTCGGGTGCCACTTGGTACATCGTGCCACTGTGCATCTACCGCATCACAGCCCACCCCGTCGGGCAGCGCTATGCATAGCCGCCATCACTTTTCCTACAAACACTAGAAACTAGTTGCGACTCCTGGACAGAGGTCTAGGCAATTAATAAGCCGAGAGGGGTCGAGTTCCCGAAGCCCAATGTGTGGCACTAACTGTCTTGGATCACAAACACAGAACTCGGTTCTTAAGGTCGGTCCCAATGAGACAACCCGCCATGTACTCCTACATGGCATCTCATCGCTACCTTTACCAAATCGTGTCCACACACTTAACTCTCACACAGTAGGACATGAATACTGCCATTCCGATCCATCACCCAGATGTATCAGACCCGACACGACACGACTCTAAGCATAGCAGGCATAATAAGTAAGCAAGCATGGATGAGTAAGCACAACAAGGCTCAAGCAGTTGCTACTCATGCTAAGTGGTTTCAACTATTTATTGTGGCAAAGACGGGTCATGCAAAGGAATGGGGTCAACTACCAAGAACAGGTAACAATTGAATCGTTGTTGTCCTAATGCAATAAAAGAGAGCAAGAGCGAGAGAGTGGGCTCATATCAGTATGCTCAAGGGGGTTTGCTTGCCTGACAGTCCTTAAGATAATACTTCTCTTCATTAGTGTCAATGTTCACATCGTCAGAACCATCCTCTATCGAAAGGGAACAAACACCGGCAAACAAGAAAAGGAATGCATTCAATGCAATGCAACAAACATAATGCATGATATGACAAGTTAAGGTACTGAATTGACCTAGAGGAATAATTAGCCAGGTTAGGTGAAGTGGAATTCAAACAAGTTTGAATTCCAACTCCAAATGACATTTCCAATATTGCCCAAATCATGAAATGTCCTACTTGGTGATGTTAACTTGTTCAAACATGCATGATCATGGCACAAACAGATTCATTGGATTTTTCTGATCATTTTTCATATATAAATTATTTTCATCTGACTTACAGATTATTTTCTATGATTTTTAGAAGTTTTAAAAAATTTCTGGAAATATTAAATCATTTACTAATTTGTTTTAATTCTAGAAACACTTTACTGCATCAGCATGATGTCATAGTGACATCAGCAGGTCAACAGGGCTGGTCCAGGTCAAACCTGACGTGCAGGGCCCACATGTCAATGACACAGGGTCATCTCGAGAGGTTGACTAGTGGGGCCAGGTCAACCCTGACGTGGCTAGGTCAAAGCTGGCCTGTGGGACCCGCATGTCATTGACTTAGAGTTAACCCATTGGGTTATGTTAGATTAAATAGCTAATCCCGTGTTTTAATTAGTGGGTGGGTCCCAACTGTCAGTCTCTCGGGGGAATAGTTAGACAGGTCATTAGCGGCTAATTAAGCCAGACACGTCAACTGACCGTGGTTAGTCGTCGGTGACCAAGATCCACGGCGGAGTCTGGCCGAAGATGCTCGGGCCCGTGCTATAGGCCGCGGATGGATGCGTGGACGGGCTCTATGCAAAGCTGGCGATGCGTCGCATCCCTAGAAGGCAGCAGCAGGTCGAGAGGTTGTTTGAGTTTGTCGGGATCGAGCTCACGGCGACGGCCGGAGTTCGGGTGTCGGGCGGCGCAGGGTTGTGGTGCGCGGGGAGGCCAGCTAAATGGCTTGGCGGGCTCCTGGGAGCACCAGGCGAATGATGGTTGCACTGGAGCAAGCGGAGGGGCTCGAGGCAAGGACCTCGTCAACCATGGCGGACAGTGACCGTCGGTCATGGCGAGAAACGGTGCTACAGCAAACAATAGACCCAAAGGCTAGGGGGGAAGGACCAGAGGCTCACGGAGGTTCTCGAGGAGGAAATGACGAGGTCGGAGAAGGCCTCTTCACCGCGAATCATCGAGGGGGATCGCCGGCACCTGAGGTGGAAGACGACGTCGTTGACGGTGATGCAGCGCCTCCCATGCTGCTCTTCTCTATGGAGAAGACGATGACAACGGCCTCGAGCTTCTGGACATGGCTACTGGGCTTGGCAAGGTCATAGGCCACGGCTACGGCAAACGGCTATGGCGGCTGCTCCTGGGTTCGAGAAGAGAAGCAGGGCAGAGAGGAGGAAGAGAGCAGGGAGAGGGGGAAAGGCGAGAGGGAGCTCGTGCACGTCTCCTCGCGCAGGAGATAGGCTCAGGATGCCCTCTCCATGGAAAGCAGGAGGTGGCGTCGTGTGCTTCCACGCATGACACGCCTCTCGTCCTACTGGCGAGAGGTGGAAGAGGACCTCTTCGCCCCTGGTGGGTTGGGCTGCACTGGTGGGCCGGCAAGGTAAATTAGGTGAGGGTTTTCTATTTATTTGATTATCTTTTCTAATTTCTGTTATTTGTTTTATTTTTGTTTGGGCAAAAACATATAGCCAAAATCCCTGAAATTATTTAGGTAGTATAGTTAGAATATTTCCAAACTACGCAAAAAGTTTCAGAAAAATTGAAGCAACTAAAATATTTATAATGCTTTATTAGTGATTTTCCAAAAACTTTCCTAATTTATTTAATTTGTCAAAATAGTTGTTAATATATAATTCACCCCTGATATGTTGTTGCCAACACTTATCAAAGAGGGGGAACATTTTTAAAGAGCATTTTGGATTCACTCAATTATCTTAAGGTTTAACCTATTTGAATTTTATCTGTGCTAGGGTTTGAACACCCCCATTTCAAATTAGTTAGAATTTAAACATGATGACATGATGCACATGCTGATGTTGATGCAAACAATTACAAGCAAATTCTAGCCCCACTAAACAAGAATCTTGTCCCGAGATTCAGGCGTAGGGTAAGAAGTCAAAGGGACACTAACTAACACAATCTTCATGATCCAAGTGCCTTTCTCGTAGTTGTGGTTTCATAGCATCATGCTAGTCTTGACATATTTGCCTTCGGGATCTTCATTCGACAGAAAGACAACAAGGATAGAAAGCTCTACAAGAATCGATCTTTACGAAGATCGAGCGACTCATGACCAACTCATGGAATGAGACGTAATAACATCTCTCGAGCTGGGACACGAAACACACGTCGATAATAATGAATAAGGTAGATGACGAAGGTCCAATTGGTAGGCAAAAATTCCACGCTAAAGTAGATGGTGAAGAGCTTTGAAAGTAGCGAGGAGTTAATTGCCATAATACCATTACGGGGCACCTTAGGGGAGGTGTCTCGTAGGATTATCCCTTAAGTGGCAAAAAGAATTACTTTTGATACAGAGATCATTGAAACTCTTCATACCAACCTAAGGCAATTCACAAGTGATCCTTGGAAGGAATTCAAAGAATGGCATACTCAGATCGGAGGGAAACTAGAGTTATAAAACAATTCGGCAATGGAAGGCACATTCCAATTAATACCGAGAGTATAACCCAGTGTCTAAGCGTGCTCTCAAGAACTTAAGCATTTCCATATTCATCAGGGTTTTTACCAACATCCGTGCCAAGGATTCTAGCAACACCTCATACTACCATCATGAGTAATGATGGAGGATGCAGATGCAAAGGAAGACAACACTTTCTCAGATTTCACCTTAGCTATACCAAGGGACAAAATCTGGATGATCGACCGAGAGACATTTACCACTCCGCTTCTAACGTTCTCCTTGATGAAATAGCGTAACCCAATTATAGGTAACGTTTGGTATCTAGAACATCAAGTAAAAAAGGTCGGACTTCGGGATCTCAAAGGGTCCATGAGAAATAACTTTTGAATAAGTCATACGAAAACCTCATGGGGAAGTGGCTAAGGTTGCTGATACAAGATATTATAACAATAGGTCTTTCGGCTAGGTGCATTAGCCACAGCATCACTTTACCAGTTACAACGAGACCAATATTATAATTCTTGGGAACTTCCCAACCATTATATCTGCCTGAGATTCAGATCTGGTTGGTGTCGGAATATTCCAGACTCAGCATGTCTGAAGTGGAAAGTTTGCAACACAAATCGAAAAGATGATGTTGCGAGATTCTTGGGAAATGAGCTGCGGAAGCCAACTCCAAAACATGAGCTGGTTTGCAAGACAAATGTGAACACGATGTCCAGGACAAGCATGACCACATGGTCTTACAACAAAACACTACCGAGTTCGGGTTAGGAACCATCATTACAGATAACGAAGTCGGGTGCAAGTCCGTCTGGTACCTTCGGGAGTAGCACTTAACTTCTTTTCCTTTAACAAGTCAATCAGAGGCTTGGTGTGCTAGGGAATACATATGGAATGGAGGGGGCAGCCTATCAAACCATAGCATACTTTGCACATGCATGACTAACTTGGGATGATCCCAAAGGAAGCAAAAATAAATTTCCTCGAATTCACAGTGGCAAATTGCATCTAATGCACGTGAACTAAGAGGGAGTCACTTCTTACACCTAACATATACTTCACAAACGGAACATGAAGATATGCCTATAGAGTTTCCAACACTAGCTTCATGTTCATCATGAGTCATGGAAGAGATGAAAATGTTGTCGATGGTCTTAACAACAATCCATCAACATGTACATATAGATGGAATTCCACAACTATGGAAACAAGGTGATAGCATTGGTCAGACCAAAAGACATAACGGTGTATGCTCGAGGATACCTCCACGAGTAAGACAACATTAGGAAGATCTTTGGTTCTGATTTGATTTGACGATAGCCCATACTCAAATCAAAGATTGAACAAGACAAAAGATGCAACAATTGATCACAAGGATTAATTGATGAAGATATCATCTTTCTTTGAGACACACATCCACAATGAAGACATCCCCCTGGAATGAACTAAGTCAGTGAAGCTTTTATCTTCTAACTCTCCAAGTTGTTGTTTAGCTTAACCAACTAGTTCTGGAGTGTCCAACACAGATTCTTGGAGAAAGGTGGTTTATAGGAAAACCCTCTTGTTCACGAACTCAACATAATGGTCAAGGAACGCCTTGGTAATACTTCCGAGAAGATATTCGGAAAATCACGATCCACTGATATGTTATCAAGCTCAAGAACAATCTTGCTTTTCAAGGCAAGACGATATGATCATCCGAGCGAAAGATTGACACAATCCTAACTCGTTGACCGAAAAGTACACCATGGAAAATGGACTAGGTAGCACGATCACTCCTAGAGTGGTGATTCAATGACCAACACACTAAGGATGAAATTATTGTCCATTAACTACCAGGCAACAAAGTTGCTAGGAGTATTGATTACACACATCACGATTCACTTGTCAGTGTTCTGGTTACACATAACACAGAGACCGGGGAATGAATGATGATGGCGTGAAGTAGCACTACGTCAGGAGTTGGGCCACTAGACTCGCCGCAGCTCACGGGTAAATGCTAGACAACCCACCTTGTAAGGTAGGCTGATAGGATACCCTAGCAGCGATTTGTCCACAGTGGACCCTGCGCGCTTATCATATTGACGGTGCGCTTCCCACCGCCGCTCGATCATAGTCCGAGCGTCATCCTTGCTTCGCTCCCGAAGAACTTGACGCTGATCGCAGCGTGTTCATGGATCAGACGATACCGTCGAGTAACTGTCACAAGCGTCGGTCCGACGAGTCGGCGACCGGAGTTGTTGCTGCGGAGGAGAGTGCACTGTGGTCGCACCGCCTCTGGCCCATTCGCCACTGGCGCGAGCCGGCTCGGTAGACCGGAACTTATTGGCGAGGCTAAGGAGGCTCTGAATGGTGGCTCTCCACTCATCGAGCTTCTCCACAACAAGAGGGAAATTCAGGAGCAGTTGTGCCGCACCATTGCTTCTTCTGACGTGGTCGCAGTGAACGACGCAAAGAACGCGAGGTGCTCTAACTCCTAACCGTGTTAGAAGGAGCTCCGTCGCGGTCTCGCATTGGCACGCCACTCCCACTAGCATGCTGACGTGCATGTTGGTCATGCGCATCTTGGGACCGATGCATAGGAGCTTTTCCGTGAGGACATTGGGAACCACCGACACTACGGCGATGATCTTCGCGCACGTCCTGAGAAGGTCGCGGCGTACACGCCGGCATGGGTGTCTTGGAGTGTGCCATTCCGTCCCTGCAGTTCACTGTACCACCCGCTGGCGACATAGCCCCGTCATGGGATCTGGCGGCGGGGGGGTTTCCGCCGCCGCCATGAGCGTCTCCGTGGCGGGTGTTGCCACTTCCTTGGCCTTGATCATCGGAGCGCCGCGTGGGTGCAGGGTCTCCGCTCCCTCCACCCGCGTCCGCTCTGTCGCCCGCTTGGGTCACTACGGGCGCGGCGGATGTGGAGGGCTCCACCACCGTGAAACCCTACTCCTTGGGAGCCATGGTGATGGATATGATGGAGGAACTGAAGCACTGATCATTGGACCAGGTTTACGCAACCAAGCTCCCTACCTGGCGTGCCAGAGATGTCATGGGGGACGAACACCTATGAGTTCGGGAGGATCCCTTTCGGTTTGGCAGGGAGACTGGTGTCCGCAAAGAGCAGGACGAACGAGCAGCGCTGGGGGATTTTTACCCATGTTCACGCCACTGAGATGCGTAAAACCCTACTCCTGCTTTGTGTATTATGCGTGTTCTTGGGTTCCAGCTATAGGAGCGCTATGTGTGTGATAGAGCACAGCTGCTATGCGCCTGAGCTAGAAGATTGGTCAAAAGATCCAAAAGTCCTCCTTCGTAACGCCATGGTCCTCCTTTTATATGACCAAGGGGATCCCAACAGCGGCGTGCAGTGCGTACATGGGGTGTACAGAGCTACAGTGCTATCATACCTAACACTGACTGTGTAAGACAGGCTCATTTAATGCTCCGCCTGGCGTCTCTTACCGTCCATGGGACGGGACAGGACCCATCCCATCGGCACCGCTTAGCCCCTCCGTCGCTGACGCCTCGACACGTGCCGAGGTGAGGCAACACCTGGCCTCTGTGCTGGCGGGGTCTTGCTCGGGCTTCGCCTTGCCGAGGGTTTGAAGGCCATCCTAGCAAGGCCTTGCCGGGGGTCTTGCCTTCGGTCTTGATTGTTTGGATGTTCTCTTGATTCTTCTATATTTGTAACTATCAGCTCCCTGTCGGGCCTTGCCGCCAGGGTGGCTACTACTGCTCGTGCATGAGTAAGGGGCACTAGAGAAACCAAAACTCTAGTGCACCGACAGCAATGAATCATCATTTTTATTATGCACGGATATATGCACCACATTATTATTTTTGTTTTCTCGATTAGGCGACTCCTCTTTATCTTGTTCAAATTTGTGTTGAACCAAAGGAGGCAAGAGCATAGGCGGTTTGGTACCTCTTTTGATGGATGATTTATTGATGACACAGAATATTGGGTCACCTTCTTTTCTTTGGTCACTTGGTATATACTGGTAAATTACCTTCCAGTCTGATGAGGATTCTGTAATATTTTTCTCTACCATATTTGACTCAGGTACTACTATAGACTTTGGCTTGTATACTTTTTCAACTGGCTCAAAATAGAATTTTGCATCTGCATAGAAAGATTCAGCTACGGTGAATGGTCTCTTATCTGCGAATATTCTCATTGTTTCCCCAGACTACTCTTTATACTTGACACACTAATGAAGCGTGGATGGTACAACTTGATTTTCATGTAGCCGTGGTCGGCCTAGCAGTGCATTGTATGAAGTAGTTGCATCAATCATGTGGAATTTCACGTGTGTGGACAATGCTTCCAAGTTCAATAACAATGAGATGCTACCCATGGCCTCCTGACTTGACTGATTAAAGCCATGAATAACCACATTTGACCGGCTCAAATCCTTAGGTAAATATCCTATCATTTTCAAAGTACGCGGAGGTAACAAATTTATGGCGGATCCGCCATCTATCATTATACGATCCGTTGGCAAGTCATCAATCTCACCAAACATCAGGAGAGGTCTATTATGCTTCTTTGATCCTAACAACATGTCCTCATCCGTGAATGTAAAATTTAACACATCATTTAGTTCAGCTTATACCTGTGAGACTTCCATTCTATAATCTTCAGGAAATGAAAATGATGTAACTAGTGCCTTACGTAAATCCGAAGAAAGAGACAAAGCATCATACATAGAAAGCATAGCTGGTATTTTCTTCAAATGAGAGATCACATCATACTTGACCGACACCTCATAGGGCGGGTCCATTGTCTCATTCTCAGTTACATCTTTGTTTCTAGGCTCCTTTCTAGGTGGAGGATGTGGGTCAGCTAACTGGCGACCTGATCTAAGGTGGACCTGGTCCACTTCCGGCGCATCTTCCTCTGGGAAATGAAGAGACTCGCTATCATCCTCAAAACATCGATAGTGAGAACGCTGCATTCTTCACTAGGAGCAACCTTCATGTGCGCAAAGGAGCGACATCTTCCGTCACTCGGGGTAGTGCATGGCGTTTTGGCCGTTGCTCCCTCTAGTCTTGGGGTCCATGCGACACTGGTAGACTGAGCCAATCATCATATTTGCGGGGAAAGTGAGCCTCTCTTTTATGCTGACTCTACGACGTCGTCCCATGACCGTGGTGCGAGATGAAGCCTGAAGATATTATTGGAGTAAGTTCATATCCTGATGAAAAAATCATATCATCATAAGTTGGCCTTATATTTGAAGGTGCACAACTCACCGAGCTATCTTGAAGAGTGGCAACATTTGCTTTAGCCATCTTCTTCCCTTTCTTTATACTTTTGAGAAGGTCTGTATCAATGGTCCTCTCAACAATCATCTTCTAAATGATATTTTTTACTGATATGTCTCCATCATATACACTTTTCCAAACTCTTTTGCCCTCGTTTTGGACTCTAATTTGCATGATTTGAATGGAACTAACCCGAAATAACGTTGTGGGCCCCCTGGAGCTCCACTGACCTCGATTCCAACTCTATATATTCTTATTCGGGGGGGAATCGGAGAGAAGAGTTCATCGCGTTTCACGATACAGAGTTGCCGCCACCTCTTGTTCTTCCTCGGGAGGCCAGATCTGGAGTCCGTTTTGGGCTTCGGAGAGGGGAAATCGACACCATCGTCATCACCAACCATCCTTCATCACCAATTCCATGATGCTCTCAGTCATTCGTGAGTAATTCCATCGTAGGCTTGCTGGACGGTTATGGGTTGGATAAGATTTACCATGTAATCGAGTTAGTTTTGTTAGGGTTTGATCCCTAGTATCCATTATGTTCTAAGATTGATGTTGCTATGACTTTGCTATGCTTAATGCTTGTCACTAGGGCCCGAGTGCCATGATTTCAGATCTGGACCTATTATGTTTTCATGAATATATATGTGTTCTTGATCCTATCTTGCAAGTTGTATACACCTATTATGAGTTATGATTCGCATCCCCCAGGGTAACAATAACTAGGATTCTTTCCCGTGATTACCGTAGTTTGAGGAGTTCATGTATTCACTAAGTGCTAATGCTTTGGTCCCGTTCTCTATTAAAAGGAGGCCTTAATATCCCTTAGTTTCCATTAGGACCCCGCTGCCATGGGAGGGTAGGACAAAAGATGTCATGCAAATTCTTTTCCATAAGCATGTATGACTATATATGGGATACATGCCTACATTACATTGATGAATTGGAGCTAGTTTTGTGTCACCCTAGGTTATAACTATTGCATGATGAATGCCATTTGACATAATTATCCATCACTGGTCCATTCCCTATGAGCTTTTCACATATTGATCCTTGCTAAGTTAATTTTCCGTTGCTGCTGTTACAATCACTACAAAACTGCTACTGTCACTTTTGCCATCGTTACCGTTACTTCCATACTACTTTGCTACTAAATACTTTGTTGCACATATTAAGTCTTTCAGGTGTGGTTGAATTGACAACTCAGCTGCTAATACTCGAGACTATTCTTTGGCTCCCCTTGTGTCGAATCAATAAATTTGGGTTGAATACTCTACCCTCGAAAACTGTTGTGATCCCTATACTTGTGGGTTATCAAGACCTTTTTCTGGCGCCGTTGCCGGGGACCATAGCTCTATTCTCTGAGTCACTTGGGATTTATATCTGTTGATCACTATGAAGAATCTGAAAGACCCAAAAACCAATATCTATCCCTCTACTACGAGGGGAGGTAAGGAACTGCCATCCAGCTCTGCACTTGATTCACCTTCTGTTATGAGTAAACTTACGACACCACCACCTGGTATTAATTCTGATATGTCGCAAGTAATTGACGATGCCACTTATGCTATGCATGATGCTTATGATGATACTTTTCTTGATAATACTATTCCACTAGGTGAGTTTCTTGATGAACAAATTGCTAGAGTCAATGTTGAAACTAATGATACTTCTAAAACTGATGAAATTATTGAAACTGGACACTATGAGACACCTGCTAGACCTAGCTCTCCTAGATATGAATTTCCTAATATACCTAAGAGTTATGTTATGGAAGGAGAAGTAGCTAGGGACTTTCTTGCTTGTAAGGATAGAGATGATCTTAAGAAAGTGTTATGCAAGTGGAAGGAAAAATCTTTGAATGCTAGAATGCAATATGATCCTAAGTTTTCTACTTCACCTATCTTTGTTACTGGTAAGGATTATGAATTCTCTGTCGATCCTGAGTTGATTACTTTGGTTGAATCTGATCCTTTCCATGGTTATGAATCTGAAACTTCCATGGTTATAATGGACTAACCGATCCTTCTAGGGACCACCTAGATAGTTGTGCTGGTTGTGTTTTCAAGAAACAAACTGTTGAACAAGCTGAACTGCTATTGAATAATATATTGAGCAATGATAATGGTTTGACTATTCCCGAACCACCTCCAAAGCCAACTCCAAAGAAAAGAGGTATTATATTTCTCGGTCCAGAAGATATGCAAGAGGCAAAGAAATCTATGAAAGAAAAAGGTATTAAAGCTGAAGATGTTAAGAATCTACCACCTATTAAAGAAATACATGGTCTTGATAACCCGACACAGGTAGTAGAGGTAAATTCTCTTTGTAGACTTAATGAAGGCGATATTCCTTATAATAAGTCTGCTAGCCAATGCTTGGATGAGTTTGATAAATTTGTTGTTAAGCAAGAAAATTTCAATGCTTATGTTAGTAGACAATTAAAACAAAATGCTTACATGCTTGATTGCTTAGGTGATTGTATGAGTAGAACTATCAGTGATATTAAGCTTATTAGTAAACATGCTTCCATGGTAACTACTCAAGTAGAACAAGTCCTTGAGGCACATAATGATTTGCTTAATGAAATGAATAGTAAGAACAATGATCATTCTGTTAGAGTTGTGACTAGAGGTGGTAAAATTACTCAGGAACCTTTGTATCCTAAGGGATAGCCTAAGAGAATTGAGCAAGATTCTCAAAGAATTAATACTGATGCACCTAGTCGTCCCATTAATAAAAGGAAAAATAATGATGATAGGACCTTGCATGCTGCTAGTGAACCTGTTATAGATACACCTGAAAACTCAAATGATATTTCTATTTCTAATGCTGAGACACAATCTGGTGATGAATGATAATCCCCAAGTGCAAGGAATCATTGTAGCAATTTCCAATGGTGGAAATGATAAGTATGGAGTGTCGAACCCATAAGGAGCTAAAGGTAAGATCAATATTCTCTCAAGTCATATCTGCCATCAATACGGCTCTACGTACACCGAACGTTTGCTTCCAGCTAGATACGAGAAATAAAACTACATTGTGGGTATGAAGAGGATAGCTTTGCATGATATCGGAGAACTAAAATATAAAAATAGGTGATGTTAACATAATATTACAATATATTACAAATAGCGAGTGTGGAATAGTGATGGGTCGATGTGCGGAATTATCCTAGGCAATTGTTAACAAGATCAGAAATCATTATTGCAATTTTATATGAGGGAGAGGCATAAGCTAACATACTTTCTCTACTTGGATCATATGCACTTATGATTGGAACTCTAGCAAGCATCCGCAACTACTAAAGATCATTAAGGTAAAACCCAACCATAGCATTAAAGCATCAAGTCCCCTTTATCCCATAGCAACAACCCCCTTATTTGGTTTATGCTTCTGTCACTCAAGCAACCCACTATAAGCGAATCATGAACGTATTGAAAAACCCTATAGTGGGAATCATTCACGTGTGCGCGGCACGGAAGGCACCATAGGACAGCACCAAAATAAACATACAACTCAAACCAATCTAGATCATCAATTAACCCAAAGGACAAAATAAATCTACTCAAAACATCATAAGATGGCAACACATCATTGGATCATAATATGTGGCATAAAGCACCATGTTCAAGTAGGGGATTACAGCAGGGTGCGGGAGAGTGGACCGCTAAAAGGAGATGAGGATGGTGATGAATAAGGTGATGTTGATGAAGACGATCACCGCGGCGATGGTTCCCTCGGTGGCACTCCGGCATCACTGGGAGAGAGGGGGAGAGAGTCGCCCCCTTGTACTTCCTCCTCCATGGCCTCCTCCTCTATGGGGAGAGGTTCTCCCTTTGGTCCTTGGCCTCCATGGTGTTGATGGCCCCTCCATGACAATGAAGATGGCCACCGGTGATGGTGACCGCCTTTGGCAGGGTGCCGGAGAGGGCCAAGATTGGTTTTTAATGGCTCTGGAGGTGTGCGGCGGCGGAACTCCCGATATAGGTTTCTTTTTGGTGGTTTCTGTATTTATAGGAATTTTTGGCCTCGATCTCATGCCAAGGGGGGCATGAGGGAGTCACAAGCCTGCCAGGCGCAGCCACCCCCTGGTCGCGCTTGGCAGGCTTATCGCCTCCTCGTGGCTCTTCTAGCCTAGCTCCAATGCTTTGGGGGTCTCTTTTGGGCCACAAAAAATCATACTAAATTTTCAGCCCATTCGGAGAACTTTTATTTCTGCACAAAAAACGACACCATGGTAGTTCTGCTGAAAACAGCGGCAGTCCAGGTTAGTTCTAATAAAAGCGTACCAAAATCATATAGAATTATTGTAAATATGGCATGAATACTTCATAAATTATAGATACGTTGGAGATGTATCGGCATCCCCAAGCTTAATTCCTGCTCGTCCTCGAGTAGGTAAATGATAAACGAAATAATTTATGAAGTGTGAATGCTAGCAAGTGCACAAGTTTGATCAATGATAATTCCAAACGCCTTTTCTAGCGTCATTATATATCATAAACAATAGCTCATCTCATAAAACTTCTCATGACGAAGTAACAAGCTATTCACATGTTAAAGTATAGACCATAAAGTTTCTTAAAAACTAACAAACTATGCTTTGAGTCACCAAACAATTGCAATTCATCTTATTTTCAGGAAGGGTCTATGTAAGAGCTTTGATTTAGCAAATTCCACATACTCAACTATCTTATAGTCTTCCATGATTCCTAACTCTCAAAGCATATTTTTAGAGCAAATGGCATCCATCGAACACAAAGGAAGATAGGGGCTTAGAGTTTCGCCTCCCAACTTATTTATCATATAGATAATTGTCAACAATAATAATTCATGATCAAATATATTTGGATGGCCATAATGCTTGGATATTTCCCCACCACATGATGCTTGCCAAGAGAAAAAGGCGAAATATAGGAAGTGGTGAACATCACCATGGCTCTTGTATAAAGGTAAGTACTAGAAAATAAAAGATTGGCCCTTCATGGAGGGAAGCAAAGGTTGTCATGCACTTTTTGTTTTTGGATGTGCAAACTCTTAATGCAAAGGAATGTCATGTTGTATTGACCTTTGTGATAGCAACCTTTATTATGCAGTCTGTCGCTTTTATTTATTTGTCATCACAAATTCATACAACGCTTTTTTTCCATACAATAAAAGATCTTACATATTTAGGAGCAATTTTTATTGCTTTTTGCACTGATGACAACTTACTTGAAGGATCTTATTCAATCCATAGGTAGGTATAGTGGACTCTCATGGCAAAACTGGTTTAAGGGTGTTTTGGATGCACAAGTAGTATTTCTACTTGGTGCGGAAGTTTTGGCTAGTATGAGGTGGAAGCAAGCACCACATGTTGGAGGATCCAAAACTAACTTCTGTACAAATATACCCAAGCATAACTCATTACGTTGTCTTCCTTGTCCAACTTCAACTAATTTGCTCAAGTTTGAAAACAATTAATGGGCATTCACATCATAGAAGATGTCCAATATAGTATATTATATGTGAAATCTCTCTTCCTTCAATATTCTTTCATGGATTGTTCAAGTGACCAATGCGGTGTTTGCTAACTTTCAATAAATTTCACCACCTATACTTATTATGTGTGAAGTCATTACTCCCCATGGGATAAGTATATGAAGCATTTTTAATTTCAGATTTATGATATTCAACTCATTCAACCATTTACTCATAGGATATAAGTGAAGCACGAGAGTGAATGACAAACTACTTCACAAAGATATAAGTGAAGATCAGTGCATAGTTAATTACTTAAATAGCCGTGTGAGGACTCTCTCTTATTCAAAATTTCATATCCAAATATTTTATTGAAACATCAAACAAAATAGAATGGCACTCCAAGAATAGCACGCATCATGTGAACGAATAAAAATTGAGGTTCAACATAGGCTAACCGATAATTGTTGATGAAGAGAGGTGGGATGTGTAGCATCCCCAAGATTAGATACTTGAGAGTTATTGAAATATTTGCTTTATGTGCCTTGGGCATCCCCAAGCTTGAGCTTTTGTATCTTGTTCAATCCTCTCATATCCCGGTTTCACCTATTCTCAAAAACTTCATCCACACAAAACTCAAAAAGAAGTCATGAGATAGGTTAGTACACATAAGAACAAATCAACACTTCATGTAATGCCAAGACAAGTTGCACAATAATTTTCAAACATTAGGTACTGTATACTATCATTTCCACAATTTATATATACCAATATAGGCTATGGAAACTATAGGATAAGTAGATCACAAAACTATGACAACAATCTGTCTAAATAGAACAACTTGTAGTAATTTATTAAACCAATGTACCTATGTAGCTCTAAAACTAATGAAAAATTATAAAATTATAAGGAATTTATATGAAAATACTGTGTAAAAATTTCATTAACTTTCTATGTTCCAGTAAAATATGAAAATTCAAACACTACAGCAAAAGTTTCTGTTTTTTACACAGCAAACATAAAACATGCAATGCAAGCATCCTAAAGCAATTCTTGGAACTTTTTATTGGAAAACAATATTATAAATAACACCTAACATAGAAAAACAAAATAAATGATGCTCCAAGCAAAACTCATATTATGTGACGAATAAAAATATAGCTCCAAGTAAGATATACCGATAGTGTTGAAGACGAAAGAGGGGATGCCTTCCGGGGTATCCCCAAGCTTAGACGCTTGAGTCTTCCTTTATATTACCTTTGGGGTGCCTTGGGAATCCCCAAGCTTAGGTTCTTGTCACTCTTTATTCTCCTCATATCGGTGTCTCACCCAAAAGTTGAAAACTTCAATCACACAAAACTTAACGGAACTTTGTGAGAAGGGTTAGTGCAATAAAGATAGATCATTCACTTAGGTACTGTCAAGACAAGATTAATAATTATTCCAACATGATACCTACTGTATTACATCATTCCCACAATTTATATTACTCAATATAATCTATAGGAACACTTGAAACAAGCAAACTATGCATGCAAAACAGAATCTGTCAAAAATAGAAAAGTCTGTAAAGATCTGAATGATCACCATACTTCCCTGACTCTAAAAATTCTGAAAAAATAGGAAATATCACATAATTTACATATAAATGTTTTCTAAAAATTTCAGATTTTTTTGACTCTCCAGTAAAATCATACAATTCAAATACTGGACGCAAAACTTTCTGTTTTTGTACAGAATCAAACAAGCAATTATCCACACTATCCCAAAGGCTTTACTTGGCACTTTATTGAAATAAAAGGCAAGGCACAAAACATGATTATTACAGTATATTAATCATTTTAACACATAAAAATAGAAAGTAAAAGTGCTGGGTTGTCTCCCAACAAGAGTTTTTCTTTAATGCATTTTTAGCTAGGCATGATATTTCAATGATACTCTTCCAAGCCAAATTCCGATGATCATTTGGTTCATACTATAAAAGATATAAATGAAGTTCATAGAGAATTATACAATTAATATAGATTTTCCAATATCCAAGGTCAAAATATATAAGTGAAGCACATGAAGCATTCTATAAAGCCATACTCAAAAGGTTTAACTGAAGCACAAAGAGCATTCTACAAATCCGTACTCAAAAGATTTAAGTGAAGCACAAAGAGCATTCTACAAATCCATCAAGGACTATAACATACTAGAAGGGAGCATACAAGAAAAGGCAAACATTAAAGACACATATCATGTGAACAAAACAAAAACCGAGGTATACCGATAATTGTTGAAGAATAAAGATGGGATGCCTTCCGGGGCATCCCCAAGCTTAGGTGCTTGAGTCTCCTTGAAATATTTACTTGGGGTGACTTGGGCATACCCAAGCTTGAACTCTTGTCTCTCTGTATTCTTCTTATATTGATACCTCCTCGATCTTCGAACACTTCATTCACACAAAACTTAACAAAACCCTCGTGAGATCCGTTAGTATAATAAAACAAATTACTACTTTAAGTACTGTTGTGAACTCATTCCAAATTCATATTAGCACTATATCTACTGTAGTCCAACTTCACCATGGTTCATACCCCCCGATACAAGCCATATATTCATCAAAATAAGAGAACAATGCATAGAAAACAGAATCTGTCAAAAACAGGACAGTCTATACTAATATGGACACTTTGTATACTTCTGTAATTAAAAAAATCATAAAATTTAGGAAATTTTTAAAAAATTCATATAAGTACTGTGTAATTTTTTTAGAAACTTTTGACGTTCCTGTAAAAAAATATAAATTCATGCACTATAGCTAAAGTTTCTTTTTTTGCACTGCACACACCAAACAAGCAATCTAATCATCCTAAAAACAAATTTTGGCACATTATTTTTATAATAAAATGGATATCTACAAGGTGATAATTATTTTTTATAAGCTTCCATGAGAAATTCTACATTATTTCCATGAGCATGAACACAAGTGTTCAAGGTCGACCCTCACTTCTCCAATGCACAACCTTCCAATCACTTCTCTTTTTGAAAACTTCTTAGGCAAAAGGGGCAAGTAACTCTTTTTGTATTTTTATTTTTTTTTGTTAGTTTCACCCACAACTACAGAAAGTAAAAAGGGAAAACAAAATCTATTTGATGAAGAAAACAAACAAGCACACACGAGAATATCAACCCCACGCTATTGCTCCCCGGCAACGACGCCAGAAAAGAGCTTGATAATCGCCAAGTGCAAGGAATCATCTTATAAATTTCCAATGGTGGAAGTGATAAGTATGGAGTGTCGAACCCACAAGGAGCTAAAGGTATGATCAATTCTCTCAGGTCCTATCTGCCACCGATATGACTCTACGTACACCGAAAGTTTGCTTCCATCTAGAAACGAGAAATAAAACTATGTTGTGGGTATGAAGAGGATAGCTTTGTGTGATATCGGAGAACTAAAATATAAAAATAGGTGCTTTTAACATAATGTTACAATATTTTACAAATAGCAAGTGTGGAATAATGATGGGTCGGTGTGCGGAATTATCCTAGGCAATTGTTAACAAGATCGGAAATCATTATTGCAATTTTATATGAGGGAGAGGCATAAGCTAACATACTTTCTCTACTATGAACTTATGATTGGAACTCTAGCAAGCATCCGCAACTACTAAAGATTATTAAGGTAAAACCCAACCATAGCATTAAAGCATCAAGTCCCCTTTATCCCATATGCAACAACCCCCTTACTCGGGTTTATGCTTCTGTCACTCAAGCAACCCACTATAAGCGAATCATGAACGTATTACAATACCCTACAACAGGAATCCTTCATGTGTGCGTGGCACGGAAGGCACCATAGGACAGCACCAAAATAAACATACAACTCAAACCAATCTAGATCATCAATTAACCCAAAGGACAAAAGAAATCTACTCAAAACATCATAAGATGGCAACACGTCATTGGATCATAATATGTGGCATAAAGCACCATGTTCAAGTAGGGGATTACAACAGGGTGCGGGAGAGTGGACCTCTAAAAGGAGATGAGGATAGTGATGAATAAGGTGATGTTGATGAAGACGATCACCGTGGCGATGGTTCCCCCGGTGGCACTCCGGCACCAGCGGGAGAGAGGGGGAGAGGGTCTCCCCATTGTGATTCCTCCTCCATGGCCTCCCCCTTTGTGGGGGAGATTCTCCCTCTGGTCCTTGGCCTCCATGGTGTTGATGGACCCTCCGGGATGATGAAGATGGCCTCCGATGATGGTGACCCCCTCCAGCAGGGTGCCGGAGAGGGGCAAGATTGGTTTTTCATGGTTCTGGAGGTGTGCGGTGGCAGAACTCCAAATCTAGGTTTCTTTTCGGTGGTTTCTGGATTCATAGGAATTTTTGGCATCGATCTCACATCAAGGGGGGCACGAGGGAGTCACAAGTCTGCTAGGCGCGGCCACCCCCCTGGTCGCGCCTGGTAGGCTTGTCGCCTCCTCGTGGCTCTTTTGGCCCAGATCCAATGCTTCGGGGGTCTCTTTTGGTCCACAAAAAATCATACTAAATTTTTAGCCCATTCCGAGAACTTTTATTTCTGCACAAAAAACGACACCATGGTAGTTTTGCTGAAAACAACGTCAGTCCGGGTTAGTTCTAATAAAATCATACCAAAATCATATAGAATTATTGTAAACATGGCATGAATACTTCATAAATTATAGATACGTTGGAGATGTATCAATGAATATGAGCCTAGTGATAATATTAATGATGATGTTCATGTTGATGCTCAACCTAGTAGTGATAATGATGTGGAGATTGAACCTGTTGTTGATCTTGATAACCCAAAACCTAAGAATAAAAGATATGACAAAAGAGACCTTGTTGCTAGGAAGCATGGTAAAGAAAGACAACCATGGGTTCAAAAAACCTATGCCCTTTCCTCCTAAACCA
This sequence comes from Hordeum marinum, assembly GCA_022496015.1. Lineage (NCBI taxonomy): Eukaryota > Viridiplantae > Streptophyta > Magnoliopsida > Poales > Poaceae > Hordeum > Hordeum marinum. The sequence continues at coordinate 157,997,416 of CM039672.1, read as the reverse complement.
TCCAAGAAAAAGGATGATGAGGACTTTGAGCGTTTTGTGGAAATGCTTATACCTGTCTTTTTGCGTATGTGCTTGACTGATATTCTGAAAATGTCTCCTTATGCTAAGTATATGAAAGATATTGTGACTAATAAAAGAAAGATATCGGAAGCTGAGATCTCCACCATGCTTGCTAATTATACCTTTAAGGGTGGAATGCCAAAAAAACTAGGAGAACCCGAAGTACCTACTATACCATGCTCTATTAAAAGAAACTATGTTAAAACTGCTTTATGTGACCTTGGAGCTGGTGTTAGTGTTATGCCTTTCTCTTTGTATCGTAGACTTGATTTGAATAAGTTGACACCTACTGAAATCTCTTTGCAAATGGCTGATAAATCAATTGCTTTACCCATCGGTATTTCTGAGGATGTACATGTCGTAGTTGCAAATGGTACTATCCTAACGGACTTTGTTATTCTTGATATTCCTCAGGACGACAGTATGTCGATCATCCCTGGTAGGCCCTTTTTGAATACTTCACGAGTTTTTATTGATTGCAACAAGGGCAATGTCACTTTTCATGTTAATGGTAATGAGCATATGGTACACTTTCCGAAGAAACAACCTCAAGTTCATATTATCAACTCCATTGAAAAAAATTCAACGATTATTATTGGAGATTTTGAATTCCCTATCCCTACTGCCAAAAAGGAATATGATATACTTATTGTTGGGGATATGCACATCCCCATTGAGGTAACTTAGTGTTACTCGAAAATTCTCCGGTTTCATGTTACTCGAAAGAAGTTTGTTAATAAGACTTGATCAACCTTATTGATGGATTCCTTTTGATGAGCATGAGATGGATGAATTTAGAAAGCACAATTTTCTATACCCAACTTTTACTTTCTCTTAGTTAGAATAAATAAAGTAAAAAATGCTATCATTTTTCTGTTTTCTGAGTTTTCCGTGCAATAGAAAAATTGACCTGAAAATAAAAGTTCTTCAAATGCCCTGAAAATGTACTACGATTTTTTATGGAATATTTAAGAATATCTGGCACTAAGTACATACCAGGGGGCAACACCAGTGGGTCACAAGCCCATAGGGCAGGGCCACCCCCTGGCCAAGCCCAGGTGGCTTGTGGGTCCCACGTAGGCCCCCTCACTTATTCCTGAGCCCATCCACTTCGTCTTCCTCCAGGAAACAATCCCACCATTGCTCAACCCCGTGTTCTAGCTCATCTTGCTGCCATTTTCGATCTCCTTGTGCAAAGCTCCAATTGCAAAACTGTTTTAGGGCATTGATCTTCGGTATGTGACTCCTCCAATGGTCCAATTATTTTTTGTTCTATTGCTTTATATATTGCAAATTTGTGCTGCTTTGGTGACCTTGTTCTTGAGCTTGCATGTCAAATTTGTATGGTCCCAAGTAGTTTTGATGCATGATATAGCCTCTATGCACTTTGGGAGTAGTTGATATAAGTTTTGTTGAGTTTTATTCACCTTTATTTTGAGTCACTAAAAATTTCAAAAAAAATCAGAGCAAGAAAAATTTGAGGCGAGTATACCAAGGGGGTTCCTCGAGCAAGAATGCCTCGAGACTTGCGATACGTGAGCCCGACCTTGAACCACCGAGGGAAGCTCAAGTCCGGCCTTGTGAATGGCCATCGGATCAATTCATGGTTGATGCCGGTTTCAAGGAAGAATTTTACGCATACGCACAAAATGCTGGCCTTGAAGATTTCATTTCAGACCAGTGCAAGCAATATTATCAACTCACTGATTCTTTCGTGCAAAGGTTTGAATTTTCATCCAGACGTAATAAGCATTTCATTCTATTAAATCTTTATGATGAATCTTATACTATGGACCTATAAAATTTTAACCATGCATGCAAAATTCCACAATGGGGAAGCCACAGTGATCTTCACAAAATTGAATATAATGATTTTCTTGCTAGCATCACTGTGGGAGAAACTAGAAATATTACACAGGTTACCTTGGGGAGCATTCACTTTCCTGCTATACATTATTTTGCTCTCTTCATAGGTAGATGTATTAACGGTAAAACGAATCATAGCCACCTTTGTGTACCTGATCTCAGTATTCTTAAGAGTGCGGTGATGGGTGATAGACGATATAACTTGAGGGCCATTATTGCTAGGAGGCTGCATAATAATGCTAAGGATGGAGATTTCTTTGGTGGGATCTATGCCACTCGTGTAGCTAATTATCTTGGGGTACCCATACAGGGGAATGATATTGAGTTACCACCTGGTTTTCTTGATTATGAGGCTTTGGTGCGCTATCAGTTTCTTGAGAGGAACGAACAATCCCTCCTGTACCGACTAATTTTTGATAGACATCATGTTGTCCATATTACTCTTCCTGCTCCTGCCTTCTTTAACTTTCAGGAAAAACTGAGATACTTTATAACCAAAGAGGAGGCAAATGAGTACGAGAGAAAAGCGGAAGCTGCTCGCCTCCACACTACAGCCATTCAGGCAGTAGCCGCCGTAGCCTAGTACAAACCCAACTATGACTTTGGATATCATCCGGGCCAGCCATGGCCCTAGACCAACTTAGGCCAAAATCCTAAGCTTGGGGGAGTATGTATTTCTCACCGACATTACATTCATGTTCAAACACTCATCTTGATAGTCGGTGTTCATACTTTTTCATTGTACCTTCCATGGTAGTTTATTTCTTCTTTTTGCTTTCTTCTTGTGTTCTTAGTTAACCTTGAGAAAATCCAAAAAAAGTTATAGATTTACCTTCTAGTCTGTTTAGTTGTAGTATTAAAAGAAAACCCAAAAAGGTTTCTCGTTCTTCTTTTGCTTGTTGGGAGCTTTCCCGTGTAAATAGTTTTTCTCGTTCTTGTTTTGAATTTTCTTTCTTTGGATCGTAAGGAGAAGACCACAATAAAAATGTCGAGTGGCTCTCATATGCATTATTGTTTATCTATTAGAGAGCCCATATTACCTTGCCTTCTCCTTTGAGTTATTGTTTGCAGATTCTAGCTTAGTCCAATGCATGTGCACTCTTATTATTATTCACACCGTTCGGTCTTGAAGTGAAAGGCAATAATGATGACATATGATGAAAAGATTAAGATAGAGAAAAGCTGGTACGAACTCGACCTATTTTGCTTTTGTAAATATGATTAGCTCATGGTTCCGAATTCAGCTCATTATGGGTGAAACATATTTGCAATGACAATTGGAGATTATAGCTACTCATGCCATGCTTAATTAGCTAAGAGTTGATAACAGTTTGTCTTGAGAGCCAACATGCATATTAAAATGGTTGTGATGTAATATGATAGGATGGTATCCTCCTTTGAATAATTCAAGTGGTTTCACTTGGCACATGTTCACGCATGTAGTTGAAACAAAAGCAACATGGCCTCCATGCTATTTATGTTCATGGTTATTTATATCCTACTCATGCTTGCATTCAATGTTGGTTAATCTCAAAGCATGTTGATGACTGTAGTCGCTCTCTAGTTGGTCGCTCCCCAGTCTTTTGCTAGCCTCCACTTGTACTAAGCAGGATTCTGCTTGTGCATCCACTTCCTTAAACCCAAAGTTGTCCCATCTAAGTCCACCATACCTACCTAAATGCGGTATTGTAACGCCCAAGATGCAATCCTATCCTTATTTTGGCATGAGGGCCTCGACAGGGATAGAAGTGCATATCGTTGTTTCGCAAAAATGGATATCATTACAAGTACATGTACAGAAGAGATGAGTATATGGAATTGGCTTCCACTCGCCACAAGCTACATCAAGATCACATCAATACAACAACATATTCATACATCATACAGAAGAGCAGGGTCCGACTACGAACGAAATCAAAGGATGAAATGACATCCATCCTTGCTATACTAGGTTGTCGCCTGGAACCCATCCTAGATCGATGAAGAAGAAGAAGAAAAACTCCAAACAAACAAGCATCGCTCTCACGTCAAAGCATCGCATTACCTGTACCTGCAACTGTTGTTGTAGTAATCTGTGAGCCACAGGGACTCAACAATCTCTTTTCCAAGGGTATCAAAACTATTAAAGCTTAATGGGTGAGGTATGGTTAAGTGGTGAGGTTGTAGCGAGCAACTAAGCATTTATTTGAGTGGATAACTTACGAATACAGAAATTAAATTTGGTGGTCTACGCATAACGGACGTGAACTAGTAATGATGACTAACTGATCATGAACACCTACTTACATCAGTCATAACCCCACCATGTTCTCTCTCGGATAAAGGACTCGCGAGAAGAGACAATCATGGATACGCACATAGTTGGTGTATTTTATTAGAGTTTACTTCAAGTTTGCTATGACCGGGTGTTAAACAAAATATCCAAGTTTGCCACATAACCGCGGGCACGGCTTTCCGAAAGATTTAACCCTGCAGGGGTGCTCCAACTCATCCATCACAAATTAACCACACGCCGCGTTGGAATTCCTCAACCGCGGAATCACCCGTAATATTTGGGAATCCCGATGGAAAATCTCAACTTTGAGATAGCCCGAAGTGTCGTTAAAATCCCACGCACAAGACGTTCGAGAAAGGTAAAACAAGTCCAGCAAGACCTCCCGACGTGTCGACGATCCCGATAGGAGCCGCGTATCTCGTTCTCAAGACACGGCGGATAAGCACAGCGTACGGTGGCCTGATAGACATCTCCCGAGTTGCCCCGGGTTGGCCCCACACACGACTCTATTTTGGACCAGCACCAGCAGCACTAGCCCCTCGTATTATGTTAAATTACTCCTCGGGTTCATGATGCCCTATGATTTAGAAACGGTGTTCAATATTATTATGTTAGGAAAATGTAGCACCAATGTTGGGCCTTGCTAGACAAGTTTTATCCTAAAATGAAAATCCAGGGGGTCCCTATAACAACCCCGAGCATGTTAGGAACGCTCAATTATGGAACATAACACCGGTTCACAAGTAACTAGGGCGGCAAGAGTGGAACAAAACACCAAGCAAAAGGCCAAGCCTTCCACCCTTTACCAAGTATATATGTGCATATAATTAAATAGCAATAATATTGCGATAACAAAAGAATTTCCATGTTGACACATGGAAGCAATTGCACCTACAGCTAGAAACGCTATAAGAAGGCTGAGCAAGCAGTAACATGGCCAAACAAAGGTTTGCTGGGATGTGGAGGGGTTAGAGGCTTATCATGGCAATGTTGGGAGGCTTGTGGTAGGTAACGAGACATAACGATGGAAGCAAGACAAGTAGCATGGCAATTATAGGAGTGGTATCCAAGGAAATGTGTCATCTTGCCTAAGATCCCGCTTGGAAGAAGTATGAGTCCATGAAGAAGATGAGCCAATGTAGTCGAACGAATCCTCACACTCCAAACGCTTTCGGAACTCTATCGAGAAGAAGCAAACCGGAAACAACAATCAACACGTGATACACCACAACATATGCATGATATGATGCGCAGACAAATATGACGCATGTCCGGTTTAATATGCAACGCATGGCATGGCATGGCAAGAACAATAAACAACTACTACATATTAAGTGAAGTCCAATATGCGACGAGTTGCATATTGACGAAACTCCACGTTCGAATTATTTAGTTCACTCTCGTTAGGTACTCATCAATATTAAATGTTTTTTAACATGGGTGGTCATGGCATAAGGCGAAGATGGAATTAAGCAATTTTAAATGGAGAGGGACAACATACATATAACAAAATAATAACTCTCCATATTCTGAGAAAGGTGGTTAATGTTGTTTATCATGGCAAGAGGTGAAGCATAAACAACTATATCATCTAGGCATTTTAAATAGGTCCGGAAGCAACATATAGCATTTCTGAAATATCCCCATAAGCATAATATGAATTTGGTCCAGATATATACTAACCATATTTTAGATTTGTTAAATAGCAAAATAAATGTCACCATGAGATTCTACACATTTTTCTAGCCAAGTTACATATGTGGAACATTTTTATCGAAGCTACGGTTTATTAGTTATGAAATAAATCATTTTATATGGCATTTACGCAAATCAATGCAAACAGCAAGGTTAAACATTTTTATCACATGTGAAAGTTGGATATTGTGAATCTACATAAAATTCTGAACATTTTACATATCTAGATTACTTTCATCCAATGCACGGTTATTAAGTTATGAATGCATGAAAATTAGGGGGTTTTGTGCAATTTTTATAATTCACTGGTTAATTGATAAATCGCAGAACGTAAAAAAACTACAACGGGCCAAATCTGTACACAGGCCTAAACAACGGCATGGGCGCAACATAGCAACATGGGGCACTGGGCAAGGGATAGGCGGTGGCACTCACCATAGTGGCCCAAGGCCAAACGAGGCGAGCTGGGCCTTGCGCGCTTCCGGCCCAGGAGTGCGGGAGGAAGCCCACGCAGGCGAAGCAGCCACGCGGGGCATTCGGCCTTGACGTCCTCCCGACGAGACGAACTAGCAGCGGCATGGCGAGGGTCAAAGACACCACGGCGGGTGCGTCCGGCGGGCGAGGGTTGCCGGCGACGATCAGGAAGGGCAGATCCGGCTACAGGTCACCGGATCCGGCTGGTCGCGGTGCACCATGGCAGGGGGTGGAGCTTTTGGCAGAGGTGCTTGGCGAGGGAAGGCCGAGGCAACGGCAGGCAGTGGCGGCCGGTGGAGCTGTAGAGAGGGCGCGCTCCGATGGGTTGTGGCATGGGCCTTGACTCCTGGCGACGGGGAGGCAAAGGCAGCGCGGGACGGAGCGATGGAGGCTCGCGTGTGGGTGCCATGGGGGGAGCTTGATAGAGGCGAAGTTGTCCCTGTCTTTCGATGAGATGGTGGCTATCATTTTTGGTGGAGTAGACTTTGATGATCCGACTACGAACGTGTGATGACGTCGCGCCTTAGCAATCGCTAAACCAACTCCGAGAGGTTATTAACCACGCCGGAGCACGATCAACCTGACCACGAGGGTCTATTTCCTGCATGCAAACGAAGAAACTAAGATTGCAATCTGGATATTGCGAATATAAGAGGAAAGCTTTATTGATGAAGTGGGGTTCTGTGACGCCTTTGTCTGGTCGTGGAACACAAACGAAGAACGCGAAGTTGCAGCTAAGGCGAACTTGTAATCTAAACAAAACCCAACCCTAAAACGACGCCCTAAGGGTTGTATATATGGGGGAATAGAGGGGAATTTCATGGCCCCTTGGAGGAGGGGTCCGAAACCGACCCTAACTCAGTTTCCCCATACATACGGACTCTAAAAACAGCCTATAATATGGTATTTCGAAATTACGTGGGCCTGGCCCAAAAATAAGGTGGCACAGCACCTATATTAGCCTAGAGACGAATTTTATAAAGTGGCATCATGCATATTTCGTCCAAGGCTTCTCACTCCCATTATGGTGGCTTCAAAGTGCGAAAATCATCACTGGAAGCTCCATTGTTCTTTCCCGCGTGCGCACCTTCTTATCCATGCTTGATCCCACTCCAATGGTCATCCTTCTTGTCCATGCTAGGTCCTTCATTCATAAGTAAAACAAAAGTATCTAATTTAGGCAGCATCATATGTTCACGAACATTAGAAGGATTTCCAAGAAACGAAAGTACCTGGTAATTCAATTGACGTGCGTGAGCTCTAGTAATTGGTCATGTATGTATAGAAGTCGGAGTTGTGGGTGTAACATTAGTAGGGATGTCCTTATCAGAGCTCCCGCTTGGAGCTCGGGGTCGGGCCCTGATGGGCTCCCCACAGCCCCGATCTGGGCTTGGCAGGCCCTGCGGTTGGAGGTGGGAGACAGTGGCGCAAGGGTGGCGGCTGGCTGTTGGCTCGGTGCGGAAAATGAGGGGATTAGGGTTAGGCTACCATATTAGGAAGGGGATGGCATTATATAGGGAAGGAGGGCTAGGTTAGGGGGATTTCAGGGCTGATTTCGGCCGTGCGATCACAATCGGACGGCCAAATCGGGGCAAGGGGTGGTGGGCCGTGTGTGGAGTGGGCTAAGACTGAGAAGAGAGAGAGAATGAAGGCCCGTGACACGAGTTTTAAACAGCGAAAAACATCCAACGAATAACCGATGACTGCACTGCTATGGTTGACCGTTCGGGTATCAAACGAACTCGGAATGCGACGAAATTTGGCAGGTGGCCTACCTACACTATAATAAGACCGCACGCCAGGTTTCGACCCAATCCGGGAATATTTTTAGCATGCCTTAAAAACATTTTTTTAAACGATGTCGCGGGCGCGCGTGTGTGTGGTTGGTCTCGAAACGGTCAACGTCAAGAACGGAGAGAACCGGCGACTATGAACGGATGCAAGTTTTCACAAACGAGTGACGATGCTATGCAGATGATGCGAATGATGCGATGATGAATGCGACAACTAAACGAAATGCCTGACAACAATGGAAATAGAATGGGAATATTCTAGAGCGTCGGTCCCGGGCTGTTACAACTCTCCTCCACTACACGAGGATCTCTTCCCGAGATCTAGAATGAGAAGGGGAAGAGAAAGAGCAAGAGGTAAAACTTATATGCATCTTTGACAAACGAGTGAAACCAATGCTCATTGACGGTTTCAACAAGATGAAGAATGACATGAGGAACAAGGAAGAATTCACAAGAAATTTTGGCAGCACTTCGGTAGGAGACAGGAGAAAAATTAATAAGATGGGAGGAACTTGAACATATAATACAACACTTCACTAAAATGAATAAGTAAGAAAGAACATGATCTTAATCACACTAGATGTGAGTTGAAAAGAGCAACACCACAATGCCTCCGGAACAGAGAATAGAAGCTAGATCTTTGGAGAGAAGAGAAAGGAGGAGAAAATGACACTTCTACCACCATTGAATTTGAAAGCATGGTTAAACGGAGTTGATGGAGAATCAACAATGAAAAGAATAGCTTGTTATGGGCTTGTGGAAAACATCTCAAAATTATGTGACAACCAGCCACAACAGAAACAATAGATAGCTAGGGAGCAACAAGACATGCAAAACTTCTTTCACTAATAGGAGGAGGAAACTTGGATCATTTATGACACCATGATAGAAACAATCCTTAGGAAATGCCTTAGGTGAAATCCAACCCAAGATAACCCCGAGAGGACATGATGGGTTTACTTATCTCATTCCTGACAATTTTCCTTCGAGACTCCTCATAACCAAGAATTTAATAACACAATCTCAAAAGACAATGGAGAAGGAATTGAACTTAGACAAGCTAGACAAACAACACTTGAGCACCTCCAACAAGAATCTTGAAGAACATTTTGAGAAGAATTACATCCTTAACAACCACCATAAAAACCATCGGGGTGAACTCCGAAATGAAAGGATGAAGCTTGACATTGAAGGTAGAAAAGAACAAGATTTAGGCCTTGCCATGAATTAAATGAAGCTTAGCGACAAGATACTTGAGAAAACTAGGAACTCCGGAAAATAAAAGATGAACACTATAACCAAGAATTTGATGCCAAGAGCACTCCAGAAGAAGGATTGAAATCACATTGATGAAACTAGAATAAGAATTATGTTATGCTTATCCTTCATCAAGTTAAATTGATGACGAACAACGGATTTGGCATACCACTTATTCTTTTGGAAAAGATAGGAAAGATAGATAGAGCACAAACTTGAAGAGGCCTTGAACGAGACACCGGTAGGAATTGCAAATGAATGAGGATACTATGAATCAATGGAATAACATGAGAACGAAGAGAGCATGATCCACCTAATAGAAAACTTGAAAGAATCACCAGAATAATTGAGAGACAAATGAATAGACAACAATTGACAAGAATTTGAGAACGAAAGCTGAAAGCTGAGAACGAAGGTATCTTCTGAAATGATGGCCTTTGGGAGGATCGAGAAATGAAAACAACTCTGAATGCACCGAATAGATATGGGAGTAATTTCTCATGAACGAAAACAATTTGAGATGATAGCAGGAAGCTGAAAGCATGGATATCCAAAAATGGATCAATATTAAGAGAAACTATCCTTCAGTCTTCAACGCGGAGAATGATGACGAGAAAACAACACCATGAATTACTGAGATACTTCAGAATAACGAATATGCAAAGGTCGAGCCAACGATGAAAATGATTTAGAAGCAGTCTTCGAGAAGGAATATGGCTGATGGAATTCATTCTTACGTCATATTACAAGAGAACTTGAGAACATCTCCGGAAAAGATTAAAAGAGCCAGGTAAGATCCTGGGGAAAACCTGTGGGTTATGGGCCCACTCAAAAGAAACCAGTGTTGAGACAATTGCTTAGAAAGAGGGATTGCATTGGTACAAATGAAAACTTGATGAGGTGAGAACCTCAAAATAATTTAAGAGGATATGAATGGGAATGAAAGTCTTCTGAGATATCTTCAGCACTCCGGATAGAATAGAGAGAGACGAAAAAACAAGAGATACTTGGACAGAATTTCTGACATGGGGAAGCAATTAGAGAATGAAAATGATATGATGAACACCAAGAACTTGAATTGAATCCATCGGAGAAGAAAACAAAAACAAAGAATGTTGAATTTGAAGCACTTGAGAATCTTCGCAATGAATCACCGGAAACGAAACGGAAGAAAAGATTGCTTTAGCATCACATGAATAGAGAAGGCACTTGGATGAGATTTAATTGATGAAGAAAAAGGGTGGGAGGGTGGGGAAAAACAAAGACAACTTGGTATGAATGAAAAGAACTCTAGAAAGAAACATGATGATTGATCTTGCAAATATTGGGGATGACTGAATTATCTTGAAGAGAAGCACACCGGATAAAAAGAATTGATATGACAACTCCGGTTGAGCAAAAGAATTAGCAATCCCACATATATATGAGAACACTTAGGAAAGATATGAAATCACCACTTGACATCGAAGCAACTCAAATTACCATACTCCAACAAAACAAAGGATGAGGCTTACGAAACAAGCCAAAACAAATACATGACAGAGATTCCGCTCGATATTTTCGTGGTAAGGTTTGCACGGGCTCGATCTTATAGTAGCCATCATGTGCAAGGCAGCGCACACGACATACGATGCGTCCCCGAGTCATAGCAAGCTACAAGGACACTTTAAGACACAACGAGAACCGCTGTAAGAAAGACCATGAACAAATGAATCCACTAGATGTCAAACCCCAACCTCACATCGTGATCTATTTGTTGGAAATATGCCCTAGAGGCAATAATAAAATGGTTATTATTGTATTTCCTTGTTCATGATAATTGTCTATTGTTCATGCTATAATTGTGTTAACCGGAAACCATAATACATGTGTGAATACATAGACCACAACATGTCCCTAGTAAGCCTCTAGTTGGCTAGCTCGTTGATCAATAGATGGTCACGGTTTCATGGCCATGGACATTGGATGTCGTTGATAACGGGATCACATCATTAGGAGAATGATGTGATGGACAAGACCCAATCCTAAGCATAGCACAAGATCGTGTAGTTCGTTTGCTAAAGCTTTTCAATGTCAAGTATCGTTTCCTTAGACCATGAGATTGTGCAACTCCCGGATACCGTAGGAATTCTTTGGGTGTGCCAAACGTCACAACGTAACTGGGTGGCTATAAAGGTACGCTACGGGTATCTCCGAAAGTATCTGTTGGGTTGGCACGAATCGAGACTGGGATTTGTCACTCCGTGTGACGGAGAGGTATCTCTGGGCCCACTCGGTAAGACATCATCATTATGAGCTCAATGTGACTAAGGAGTTAGCCACGGGATGATGTATTACGGAACGAGTAAAGAGACTTGCCAGTAACGAGATTGAACAAGGTATGGGGATACCGACGATCGAATCTCGGGCAAGTACCATACCGATAGACAAAGGGAATTGTATACGGGATTGATTGAATCCTTGACATCGTGGTTCATCCGATGAGATCATCGTGGAGTACGTGAGAGCCAACATGGGTATCCAGATCCCGCTGTTGGTTATTGACCGGAGAGGTGTCTCGGTCATATCTACGTGTCTCCCGAACCCGTAGGGTCTACACACTTAAGGTTCGATGACGCTAGGGTTATAGGGAAATGGTATACGTGATTACCGAAGGTTGTTCGGAGTCCCGGATGAGATCCCGGACGTCACGAGGAGCTCCGGAATGGTCCGGAGGTAAATATTGATATATAGGAAGTCCAGTTTTGGTCACCGGAAAGTTTTCAGGCTCATCGGTAGTGTACCGGGAGTGCCGGGAGGGTGCCGGAGGACCCCGGGAGGGGTGTGACGACCAGAGGACTTCATGGGCTGTTAGATAAAGTGTGTCAGCCCTTATTGGGCTGGGAAATACTTTTGCTAAAGGCCCATGTGGCTGGAGATAAGGAGATAAGGCAAAAAGGATTTAAAAGGAGGAGATCCACCTCCCTTGTGGGAGGTGGACTCTCCCTTTAATTCGGCCGGCCATCTCCTCTTTGGAGTAGAGGCCAAGCCAGCCCTCCACGTCCCTCCTCCTATATATACTTGAGGTTTTGGATGTTTTGAGATAAGATTTGATCTCTCTCTCTCACGGCGAAGCCCTACCTCTCTTCTTCCTCCTCCGCAGCGCTTAGGCGAAGCCCTGTCGGAATACCTTGCTACTCCACCACCACCACGCCGTCGTGCTGCTGTTGGAGCCCTTCCCCAACCTCTCCTTCCTCCTTGCTGGATCAAGGTGTTGGAGACGTCACCGGGCTGCACGTGTGTTGAACGCGGAGGTGCCGTCCGTTCGGCACTTGATCGGATCTACCGCGATCTGAATCGCTGCGAGTACGACTCCATCAACCGCGTTCTTGTAACGCTTCCGCTTAGCGATCTTCAAAGGTATGAAGATGCAATCTCTCCCCTCTCGTTGCTGGTTTCTCCATAGATAGATCTTGGTGAACGTAGGAAAATTTTGATTTACTACTACGTCTCCCAACAGTGGTATCAGAGCTAGGTCTATGCGTAGAATCTATGCACGAGTAGAACACAAAGCAGTTGTGGGCGTCGAGTTTGTTAATTTGCTTGCCGCTACTAGTCTTATCTTGATTCGGCGGTATTGTGGGATGAAGCGGCCCGGACCAACTTTACACGTACGCTTACGTGAGACCGGTTCCACCGCCTGACATGCACTAGATGCATAAGGTGGCTAGCGGGTGTCTGTCTCTCCTACCTTAGTCGGATCGGATTCGATGAAAAGGGTCCTTATGAAGGGTAAATAGCAATTGGCAAATCACGTTGTGGTGTTGACGTAGGTAAGAAACGTTCTTGCTAGTAACCTATAGCAGCCACGTAAAAACTTGCAACTACAAATTAGAGGACGTCTAACTTGTTTTTGCAGCATGTGCCTTGTGATGTGATATGGCCAAAAGGATGTGATGTGATGCATTGTGATGTATGAGATTGATCATGTTCTTGTAATAGGGTTCACGACTTGCATGTCGATGACTATGACAACCGGCAGGAGCCATAGGAGTTGTCTTATATTATTGTATGACCTGCGTGTCAATCATAAACGCCATGTAATTACTTTACTTTATTGCTAAACGTTAGCTGTAGTAGTAGAAGTAATAGTTGGCGAGACAACTTCATGAAGACACAATGATGGAGATCATGATGATGGAGATCATGGTGTCGTGCCGGTGACAGTGATGATCATGGTGCCCCGAAGATGGAGATCGAAGGAGCAAGATGATATTGGCCATATCATGTCACTATATTGATTGCATGTGATGTTTATCATGTTTACATCTTATTTGCATAGAACGACGGTAGTAAATAAGATGATCTCTCAATAAAATTTCAAGAAAGGTGTTCACCCTAACTGTGCACCATTGCTAAGGATCGTCGTTCCGAAGCACCACGTGATGATCGGGTGTGATAGGTTCTAACGTTCGCATACAACGGGTGTAAGCCAGATTTACACATGCGAAACACTTAGGTTGACTTGACGAGCCTAGCATGTACAGACATGGCCTCGGAACACGGAAGACCGAAAGGTCGAACATGAGTCGTATAGAAGATACGATCAACATAGAGATGTTCACCATGGATGACTAGTCCGTCTCACGTGATGATCGGACACGGGCTAGTTGACATGGATCATGTATCACTTGGAAGACTAGAGAGATGTCTATCTAAGTGGGAGTTCATTAATAATTTGATTAAATGAACTTAATTATCATGAACTTAGTCTAAAAATGTCCTTGCAAATTATGTCGTAGATAGCTCGCGCTGTAGCTCCCCAGTTTTATTGATACAATCCTAGAGAAAAGTAAGTTGAAAGTTGATGGTAGCAATAATGCGGACTGGGTCCGTGATCTGAGGATTGTCCTCATTGCTGCACAGAAAGCTTATGTTTTTGATGTACCGCTAACTGCATCACTCCCTCAAGCGTTGTCTGTAGATGTTGTGAACATATGACAGGCACTTTTTGATGACTACGTGATAGTTCAGTGCGTCATGCATTACGGCTTAGAATTGAGGCTTCAAAATGTTTTGAACGTCACAGAACATATGAGATGTTCTAGGAGCTGAGATTGTGATCTCAAGCTCGTGCCTATGTTGAGAGGTATGAGACCTCCAACAAGATTCTTTGTCTGCAAGATAAAGGAGAATAGCTCAATCGCTGAGCGTGTGCTCAGATTGTCTGGGTGCTACAATCACTTGAATCAAGTGGGAGTTAATCTTCCAGATGAGATAGTGATTAATGCAGTTCTCCAAGTCACTGCCACCAAGCTACTAGAGCTTCGTGATGAACTATAACATGCCAGGGATGGATAAGATGATCCCTGAGTTGTTCGTGATGTTTGACACCACGAAGGTAGAAATCAAGAAGGAGCATCAAGTGTTGATGGTTAAGTGAAACCACTAGTTTCAAAAGGGGCAAGGGCAAGAACGGAAAACTTCAGGAATGGCAAGCCAGTTGTTGCTCTAGTGAAGAAACCCAAGGTTGAGCCCGAACCCGAGACTAAGTGCTTCTGTTATGAGGAGAATGTTCGCTGAAGCGGAAAACCCCTAGATGCTTGGTAGATAAGAAGGCTGGTAATGTCAATGGAAGTATATTTGATATACGTGTTAGTGATGTGTACCTTGCTGGTACTCCTAGTAGCACCTGGGTATTGGATACCGGTTCGGTTGCTAAGTGTTAGCAACTCGAAATAAAAGCTACGGAGTAAATGGAGACTAGCTAGGTGAAAGGTGACGATGTGTGTTGGAAGTATTTCCAAGATTGATGTGATCACCATCGCACGCTCTCTCTACCTTCAGGATTTGTGATAAACCTAAATAAATGTTATTTGGTGTTTGCGTTGAGCATAAACGTGATTAGATCATGATTAGTGCGATACGGTTATTCATATAAGTTAGAGAATAATGGTTATTCTGTTTACATGGATAATGCCTTCAATGGTCATGCACCCACTCGAAATGGTTTATCGAATCATGATCGTAGTAGTACACATATTCATAACATTGGTACCAAAAGATACAAAGTTAATAATGATTGTACCACATGCTTGTGGCACTGCCACGTAATGTCATATTGGTATAAATCACATGAAGAAACTCCATGATGATGGATTTTTTGACTCACTCGATTTCGAATCGGTTGAGACATGCGAGCCATGCCTCTTGGGCAAGATGACTGAGACCCTGTCATCCAATATGATGGAGCGGGCAAGTGGCTTATTGGAATTAATACATGTTGATGTATGTGGTCCAATGAGTGTTGAAACACACAGTGGATATCGTTGTTTCTCTTTACCTTCACTGATGATTTGAGTAAATATGGGGATATTTACTTAATGAAACACGAATCTGAAATGTTTGAAAGGTTCAAGGAGTTTCAGAGTGAAGTTAAAGATCATCGTGACAAGAAGATAAATGTCTATGATATGATCATGGAGGTGAATATCTAAGTTACGAGTTTGGTATGCAATTTTAGACAATGTGGAAATTGTTTCACAGCTCACGCCTCCTGGAACACCATAGTGTGATGGTGTGTTCGGACGTCGTAGTCGTGCTCTATTGGATATAGTGAGTACTATGATGTCTCTTATCGTTTTACCACTATCGTTATGGGGTTATGCATTAAAGACAAATCCATTCACTTTAACAGGGCACCATCTAAGTCTGTTGAGATGACACCGTGAGAATTATGGTTTGACAGAAGCCTAAGCTGTCATTTCTTAATGTTTGGGGCTGCGACGCTTATGTGAAAATGGGTTTTTCACCTAGCGAGCTCGAACCCAAAGCAGACAAATGCATCTTCATAGAATACCCTAATGAGACATTGGGTATACCTTCTATCTCAGATCCAAGCGCAAAAGGTGTTTGTTGCTAAGAACGGGTCCTTTCTTGAGAAAGAGTTTCTCTCGAAAGAATTGAGTGGGAGGAAGATAGAACTTGATGAGGTTGTTGAACCTTTGTTTCAACCAGAGAATAGCGCAACACAGAAAGATGTTTCTGTAGAGCCTACTCAGTTGAAAAGGAAGTTAATGATGATGATCATGAAGCTTCGGATCAAGTCACTATCGAACCTCGTAGGTCGACAAGGACGCGTACTGCTCCTGAGTAGTACGACAACCCTGTCTTGGAAATCATGTTGTTGGACAACGATGAACCTACGAACTATGGAGAAGCGATGGTGGGCCCGGATTCCAACAAATGGCTAGGAGCCATGAAATCCGAGAAAGGATCCATGTATGAAAACCAAGTATGGACTTTGGTAGACTTGCCTGTTGAATGGCGGGTCATTGAGTACAAATGGACCTTTGAGATAAACATAGACGCTAATGGTGAAATGTCACCGTTTATAAAGCTCGACTTGTCGCAAAGAAGTTTCCGCCAAGTTCAAAGAGTTGACTGCGATGAGATTGTCTCATCTGTAGAGATGCTAAAAGTCTATTAAAATTTTGTTAGCAGTTGCTGCATTTTTCGATTAGGAAATCTGGCAGATGGATGACAAAACAAGGTTTCCGTAATGGTTTCTGTGAGGAAGAGTTGTATGTGATACAACCAGAAGGTTTTGTCAATCCTAAGGATGCTAATAATATGCAAACTCCAGCGATCCTTCTATGGACTGGAGCAAGCATCTCGGAGTTGGAATATATGCTTTGATGAGGTGATCAAAGTGTTTAAGTTTATACAATGTTTATGAGAAACTTGTATTTGCAAGAAAGTGAGTGGGAGCACTATGGAATTTCTTATAAGAATATGTAGTTGACATATTATTGATCGGAAATGATGTAGAATTTCTGGAAGAGCATGAAGGGTTGTTTGAAAAGTTTTTTTTCAAAGGAAGACCCAGATAAAGCTACTATTTTATTAAGCATCAAGATCTATAGGGATAGATCAATTCGCTTGATAAGTTTTTTCGACGAAGACATACCTTGACAAGTTTTTGAAGGAGTTCAAAATAGATGGGTCAAAGAAGGAGTTCTTGACTGTATTGTAAGGTGTGAAATTGAGTAAGACTCAATACCCGACCACGGCAGAAGATAAAGAAAAGATGAGTGTCATCTCCTATGCTTTAGCCATAGGCTCTATATAGTATGCCATGCTGTGTACCGCACTTGTGTGTGCCTTGCCATGAGTCTGTCAAGGGGTACAAGAGTAATCCAAGAGTGGATCACTGGACAATGGTCAAAGTTATCCTTAGTAACTTGAGAACTAAGGAAATATTTCTCGATTATGGAGGTGATAAAGAGTTCATCGTAAAGGGTTACGATGATGCAAGCTTTAACTCCAATCCGGATGACTCTTAGTAGAAATCTGGCTACGTATAGTGGAGCAGCCATTTGGAATAGCTCCAAGTGGAGCGTGGGAGTAGTATCTACAAATATGACATGGAAAGTTTGCAAGGTACACACGGATCTGAATGTCGCAGACCCATTGACTAAAAACCTCTTTCACGAGCAGAACATGAACAAACCCCGGAACTTATTGGGTGTTAATCACATGATGATATGATCACATGGTGATGTAAGTGTTAATCACATGGTGATGTGAACTAGATTATTGACTCTAGTGCAAGTGGGAGACTGTTGGAAATATGCCCTAGAGGCAATAATAAAATGGTTATTGTTGTATTTCCTTGTTCATGATAATTGTCTATTGCTCATGCTATAATTGTGTTAACCGGAAACCATAATACATGTGTGAATACATAGACCACAACATGTCCCTAGTAAGCCTCTAGTTGGCTAGCTCGTTGATCAATAGATGGTCACGGTTTCATGGCCATGGACATTGGATGTCGTTGATAACGGGATCACATCATTAGGAGAATGATGTGATGGACAAGACCCAATCCTAAGCATAGCACAAGATCGTGTAGTTCGTTTGCTAAAGCTTTTCAATGTCAAGTATCGTTTCCTTAGACCATGAGATTGTGCAACTCCCGGATACCGTAGGAATGCTTTGGGTGTGCCAAACGTCACAACGTAACTGGGTGGCTATAAAGGTACGCTACGGGTATCTCCGAAAGTATCTGTTGGGTTGGCACGAATCGAGACTGGGATTTGTCACTCCGTGTGACGGAGAGGTATCTCTGGGCCCACTCGGTAAGACATCATCATTATGAGCTCAATGTGACTAAGGAGTTAGCCACGGGATGATGTATTACGGAACGAGTAAAGAGACTTGCCAGTAACGAGATTGAACAAGGTATGGGGATACCGACGATCGAATCTCGGGCAAGTACCATACCGATAGACAAAGGGAATTGTATACGGGATTGATTGAATCCTTGACATCGTGGTTCATCCGATGAGATCATCGTGGAGTACGTGAGAGCCAACATGGGTATCCAGATCCCGCTGTTGGTTATTGACCGGAGAGGTGTCTCGGTCATATCTACGTGTCTCCCGAACCCGTAGGGTCTACACACTTAAGGTTCGATGACGCTAGGGTTATAGGGAAATGGTATACGTGATTACCGAAGGTTGTTCGGAGTCCCGGATGAGATCCCGGACGTCACGAGGAGCTCCGGAATGGTCCGGAGGTAAAGATTGATATATAGGAAGTCCAGTTTTGGTCACCGGAAAGTTTTCGGGCTCATCGGTAGTGTACCGGGAGTGCCGGGAGGGTGCCGGAGGACCCCGGGAGGGGTGTGACGACCAGAGGACTTCATGGGCTGTTAGATAAAGTGTGTCAGCCCTTATTGGGCTGGGAAATACTTTTGCTAAAGGCCCATGTGGCTGGAGATAAGGAGATAAGGCAAAAAGGATTTAAAAGGAGGAGATCCACCTCCCTTGTGGGAGGTGGACTCTCCCTTTAATTCGGCCGGCCATCTCCTCTTTGGAGTAGAGGCCAAGCCAGCCCTCCACGTCCCTCCTCCTATATATACTTGAGGTTTTGGATGTTTTGAGATAAGATTTGATCTCTCTCTCTCACGGCGAAGCCCTACCTCTCTTCTTCCTCCTCCGCAGCGCTTAGGCGAAGCCCTGTCGGAATACCTTGCTACTCCACCACCACCACGCCGTCGTGCTGCTGTTGGAGCCCTTCCCCAACCTCTCCTTCCTCCTTGCTGGATCAAGGTGTTGGAGACGTCACCGGGCTGCACGTGTGTTGAACGCGGAGGTGCCGTCCGTTCGGCACTTGATCGGATCTACCGCGATCTGAATCGCTGCGAGTACGACTCCATCAACCGCGTTCTTGTAACGCTTCCGCTTAGCGATCTTCAAAGGTATGAAGATGCAATCTCTCCCCTCTCGTTGCTGGTTTCTCCATAGATAGATCTTGGTGAACGTAGGAAAATTTTGATTTACTACTACGTCTCCCAACACTATTGGAAGATAACCTAGGTAACTACTTGAATTCCCACCTAAGAACTCTCGACACTTTCTTGGTTATGCAATCGGGTGTTGGGGATACAAGGAGGAAATATCTCACACAACTAACAAGCCCTACACCCCAACTGTATCCATCCTTTAACACATAACCAGAGGCTTCGGAACTCCATCTATCTTAGACACTCGAAAACACAATGATACCAAACATGGCAGTACCCCGGACGCCTCCCTAGTACTAGGTGACTCCGACCTTATCTCGCCATGAAAAGTATTGAAGTAATTTCGAACATCCTCCGTCCTCATATACTAAGGAATCTGAACGATAACGATGTGCCAAGAATCCCCTGGAGCTCAACTCCCCGGAATAAATCAAGTCAGACAGGAGGCACCAAGACAGAACTCCATCACATCGGCATCATATAGTTTCCAAAATACGTGCATGATCCTACAAAAATTGAGTGAGAAGAGGGTAGAATCAGAATTCCTAAGTCGTAATTCCTCACCAGAGCATAGAAGAGGAGTAAAAAGAATCCTACTCTCCGATATAACTAGACCCAAAATAGTTTTTTACTAGACTCGACTCAGCCAAGTTTGATCAATCAAGGGGGCTCCTAGGTCGGTACAAGCTCTGATACCAACTTGTAACGCCCAAGATGCGATCGTATCCTTATTTTGGCACGAGGGCCTCGACAGGGATAGAAACGCATCTCGTTGTTTCGCAAGAATGGATATCATTACAAGTACATGTATAGAAGAGACGAGTATATGGAATTGGCTTACACTCGCCACAAGCTACATCGAGATCACATCAATACAACAACATATTCATACATCATACAGAAGAGCAGGGTCCGACTACGTACGAAATCAAATGATAAAATGACATCTGTCCTTGCTATCCCAGGCTGCCGCCTAGAACCCATCCTAGATCGATGAAGAAGAAGAAGAAGAACTCCCCAAACAAACAAGCATCGCTCTCACGTCAAAGCATCGCATTACTTGTACCTGTAACTGTTGTTGTAGTAATCTGTGAGCCACAGGGACTCAGCAATCTCTTTTCCAAGGGTATCAAAACTATTAAAGCTTAATGGGTGAGGTATGGTTAAGTGGTGAGGTTGCAGCGAGCGACTAAGCATTTATTTGAGTGGCTAACTTACGAATACAAAAAGTAAAGTATGGTGGTCTACGCATAACGGACGTGAACTAGTAATGATCACTAACTGATCCTGAACACCTACTTACGTCAATCATAACCCCATCGTGTTCTCCCTCGGATAAAGGACTCACGAGAAGAGACAGACATGGTTACGCACACAGCTGGTGTATTTTATTAGAGTTTACTTCAAGTTTTCTATGACCGGGTGTTAAAAAATATATCCAAGTTTGCCACATAATCGCGGGCATGGCTTTCCAAAAGATTTAACCCTGCAGGGGTGCTCCAACTCATCCATCACAAATTAACCACACGTCACGTTGGAATTCCTCAACCGCGGAATCACCCGTAGTATTTCCGGAATCCCGATGGAAAATCTCAACTTCGAGATAGCCTGAAGTGTCGTTAAAATCCCACGCACAAGACGTTCGAGAAAGGTAAAACAAAGTCCAGCAAGACCTCCCGACGTGTCGACGATCCCGATAGGAGCCGCGTATCTCGTTCTCAAGACACGGCGGATAAGCACAACGTACAGTGGCCTGATAGACATCTCCCGAGTTGCCCCGGGTTGGCCCCACACACGACTCTGTTTTGGACCAGCACCAGCAGCACTAGCCCCTTGTATTATGTTAAATTACTCCTCGGGTTCATGACGCCCTATGCTTTAGAAACGGTGTTCAGTATTATTATGTTGGGAAAATGTAGTACCAATGTTAGGCCTTGCCAGTCAAGTTTTATCCTAAAACGAAACTCCAGGGGGTCTCCATAACAACCGCGAGCATGTTAGGAGCGCTCAATTATGGAACATAACACCGGTTCACAAGTAACTAGGGCGACAAGAGTGGAACAAAACACCGAGCAAAAGTCCAAGCCTTCCACCCTTTACTAAGTATATATGCGCATTAAATTAAATAGCAATAATATTGTGATAAAAAAGAATGTCCATGTTGACACATGGAAGCAATTGCACCTGCAGCTAGAAACTCTATAAGAAGGCTGAGCAAGCAGTAACATGGCCAAACAAAGGTTTGCTGGGATGTGGAGGGGGTAGAGGCTTATCATGCAATGTTGGGAGGCTTGACAAACAAGTGGTAGGTAACGATACATAACGATGGAAGCGAGACAACTAGCATGCCAATGATAGTAGTGGTATCCAGGGAAATGTGTCATCTTGCATGAGATCCCGCTTGGAAGAAGTACGAGTCCATGAAGAAGACGAGCCAACATAGTCGAATGAATCCTCACACTCCGAACGCTTTCTGAACTCTATCGAGAAGAAGCAAACCGGAAACAACAATCAACACGTGACACACCACAACATATGCATGATATGATGCGTAGACAAATATGATGCATGTCCGGTTTAATATGCAACGCATGGCATGGCATGGCAAGTACAATAAACAACTACTACATATTAAGTGAAGTTCAATATGCAACGAGTTGCATATTGACGAAACTCCACGTTCAAATTATTTAGTTCACTCTCGTTAGGTACTCATCAATATTAAATGTTTTTTTAACATGGGTGGTCATGGCATAAGGCGAAGATGGAATTAAGCAATTTTAAATGGAGAGGGACAACATACATATAACAAAATAATAACTCTCCATATTATGAGAAAGGTGGTTAATGTTGTTTATCATGGCAAGAGGTGAAGCATGAACAACTATATCATCTAGGCATTTTAAAATGGGGTCGGAAGCAACATATAGCATTTCCGAAACATCCCTATAAGCATAATATGAATTTGGTCCAAATCTGTACTAACCATATTTTAGAGTTTTTAAACAGCAAAATCAATGTCACCATGAGATTCTACACATTTTTCTAGCCAAGTTACATATGTGGAACATTTTTATCGGAGCTACGGTTTATTAGTTATGAAATAAATCATTTTACATGGCATTTATGCAAATCAATGCAAACATCAAGGTTAAACATTTTTATCACATGTGAAAGTTGGATATTGTGAATCTACATAAAATTCTGAACATTTTACATATCTAGATTACTTTCATCTGATGCACGGTTATTAAGTTATGAATGCATGAAAATTAGGGGGGTTTCTGCAATTTTTATAATTCATTGGTTAATTGATAAATCGCGGAACGTAAAGAAACTACAACGGGCTGAATCTATACACGGGCCTAAAAAACGGCATGGACGCAACATAGCAACGCGGGGCACTAGGCGAGGGATAGGCGGTGGCGCTCACCATAGTGGCCCAAGGCCAAATGAGGCGAGCTGGGCCTTGCGCGCTTCCGGCCCACAAGTGCAGGAGGAAGCCCACACGTGCGAAGAAGCCACGCGAGGCGCTCGGCCTCGACGTCCTCCCGACGAGACGAACTGGCGGCGGCATGGCGAGGGTGAACGGCGCCACTGCGGGCGTGTCTGGCGGGCGAGGGTTGCCGGTGACGATCGGGAAGGGCAGATCCGGCCACAGGTCGCCGGATCCGGCCGGTCGCGGTGTGCCATGGCAGGAGGCGGAGATTTTGGCGGCGGTGCTTGGCGAGGGAAGGCCGAGGCGGCGACTGTCGGCGAGCGGCGGCAGGCGACGGGCAGCGACGGCCGGTGGAGCTATGGGGAGGGCGCGCTTCGGCGGGTGGCGACACAGGCCTTGACTCCTGGCGACGAGGAGACGGAGGCAGCGAGGGATGAGGCGCCGGGGGCTCGGGTGTGGGGGGCATGGGGGGGAGCTCCCGCTTGGAGCTCGGGGTCAGGCCCAGATAGGCTCCCTAGGGCCCCGATCTGGGCTTGGCGGGCCCTGCGGCTGGAGGTGGGAGACAGGGGTGCAAGGGTGGCAGCTGGTTGTTGGCTCGGTGCGGAAAACGAGGGGATTAGGGTTAGACTACCATATTAGGAAGGGGAGGGATTATATAGGGAAGGAGGGCTAGGTTAGGGGGATTTCAGGGCCGATTTTGACCGTGGGATCGCAATCGGACGGCCGGATCAGGCAAGGGTGGTGGGCTGTGTGTGGGGTGGGCTAAGGCTGAGAAGAGAGAGAATGGAGGCCCGTGACACGAGTTTTAAATAGCGAAAAACGTCCGACGAATAACCGATGACTGCACTGCTACGGTTGACCGTTCGGTATCAAACGAACTCGGAATGCGACGAAATTTGGCAGGCAACCTACCTACACTATAATAAGATCGCACGCCAGGTTTTGACCCAATCTGGGAATATTTTTAGCGTGCCTTAAAAACATTTTTTTAAACGATGTCGCGGGCGCGGGCGTGTGTGGTTGGTCTCGAAACGGGCAACGACAAGAACGGAGAGAACCGACGACTACAAACAGATGCAAGTTTTCAAAAATGAGTGATGATGCTATGTAGATGATGCGAATGATGCGATGATGAATGCGACAACCAAACGAAATGCCCGACGACAATGGAAATAAAAGGGGAATCTTCTGGAGCGTCGGTCCCGGGCTGTTGCAGGTATTCACCTACCGTTCCAAGTAAATTTGCATGTGCCAAACTCTAATCCTCCATGCTAGGTGGGTTACTCTCACGATATGTGTCGATTCACTATCATTCACGAGAAAGTGGCTAGTATTCAGGATGCCCAGTTCCATGCTCAAAATCAAATCAAAATATAATGAAACAAAACTCCCCCAGGATTGTTGTTCGTATGGATGGTACCCGTGGATTCGGCTCGCCGTGGAGTGTGTTTGATTGGTGGAGGGGGAGTAAAAACTTTATCATTATGTTTGGGAACCGCCTACAATGTATCTAGCATGGAATATGATGAAATCTCTTGGTCGTTATGATGACAATGAAAGCATATCGCTCAAAATTGTTATTCAGCCCTGTTTTAAAAGCTAGAGCTCTCGCACTTGTGCAATTCAATGCTTCCCTCTATGAAGGGCCTATCTATAAATTTATTGTTGAGTCATCATCCTCTTATAAAAAGCACTAGTTAGAGAGCACCACCGTTATTTGTATGCCTTGCTATTAATTGATATTGAGTATGACTGTGACTGGATCTCTTTTACCGTGAATTACAATGTCCAGTCGGTCCTTGTTCTTCACGGGTGCTCTGCATTTATATTTTGCGGTCTCAGAAAAGGCTAGCGAGACACCATTATATCATATTATATCATGATTGTCTTGATAAAAGTGTTATCATCCGAGAATTATTATTATTGCTCGCTAGTTGATTATGCCATTGATATGAGTAAATGTGATATCTAAATGTTATTGTGAACGTGGTTAGTCTATAATCTTTGTTGAAAATCTGAACATCGGTTAGACATATTTACAACCACAAGATCAAACAGAGTTTGTAAAGGTTTTTTCTTTATCACTTTCAATTTATCAACTGAATTGCTTGAGGACAAGCAATGGGTTAAGCTTGCGGGAGTTGATACGTCTCCACCGTATCCACTTTTCCAAACTCTTTTGCCCTTGTTTTGGACTCTAATTTGCATGATTTAAATGGAACTAACCCGGACTAACGCTGTTTTCAGCAGAATTGCCTTGTTGTTGTTTTTGTGCAAAAATAAAAGTTCTCAAATTGACCTGGAAATTTATGGATATTATTTTTGGAATTACTAAAAAATACTGGTGAAAGAATCAACCGGAGGGGGGCCACCCACAGGCCACAAGCCAAGGGGCGCGGCCACCCCCCTCGCCGCGCCTAGCAGGCTTGTGCCCCCCTGGAGCTCCACCGACCTCGATTCCAACTCTATACATTCCTATTCGGGGAGAAAAAACCCAGAGAGGAGATTTCATCGTGTTTCACGATACGGAGCCGTAGCCACCTCCTGTTCTTCCTTGGGAGGCCAGATCTGGAGTCCGTTTTGGGCTTCGGAGAGGGCAAATCGATGCCATCGTCATCACCAACCATACTTGATCACCAATTCCATGATGCTCTCTGACATTCGTGAGTAATTCCATCGTAGGCTTGCTGGACGGTGATGGGTTGGATGAGATTTACCATGTAATTGAGTTAGTTTTGTTAGGGTTTGATCCCTAGTATCCATTATGTTCTATGATTGATGTTGCTATGACTTTGCTATGCTTAATGCTTGTCACTAGGGCCCGAGTGCCCTAATTTCAGATCTGAACCTATTATGTCTTCATGAATATATATGTGTTCTTGATCCTATCTTGCAAGTTGTATACACCTATTACGAGTTATGATCCGCATCCCCCAGGGTGACAATAATTGGGATTGTTTCCGGTGATTACCGTAGTTTGAGGAGTTCATGTATTCACTAAGTTCTAATGCTTTGGTTCGGTTCTCTATTAAAAGGAGGCCTTAATATACCTTAGTTTCCATTAGGACCCCGCTTACACGGGAGGGTAGGACAAAAGATGTCATGCAAGTTCTTTTTCATAAGCATGTATGACTATATATGGGATACATGCCTACGTTACATTGATGAATTGGAGCTAGTTTTGTGTCACCCTAGGTTATAACTGTTGCATGATGAATGCCATCCGACATAATTATCCATCACTGGTCCATTGCCTATGAGCTTTTCACATATTGATACTTGCTAAGTTAATTTTCCGTTGCTACTGTTACAATCACTACAAAACTGCTATTGTCACTTTTGCCATCGTTATCGTTACTTCCATACTACTTTGCTACTAAATACTTTGCTGCACATATTAAGTCTTTCAGGTGTGGTTGAATTGACAACTCAACTGCTAATAGTCGAGAATATTCTTTGGCTCCCCTTGTGTCGAATCAATAAATTTGGGTTGAATACTCTACCCTCGAAAACTATTGCGATCCCCTATACTTGTGGGTTATCATTTACCACAAAGCAACCATCAAGTGTATGGCCTAATATGCAGTGGTAAGGACAAAAATTTGGCGCATTAAACATATTGGCCTCTTCTGGACGTTTTGACTTAGGAAGCTCTATAAGTTTCAGCTACCGTAAAACTCTGAAAAGATCATGAATTTCTTCTACATGGAAGGAGTACTCCCTGTTTTGTCGTTCGGTGAGAGTCGGCCTCCTATCAACTTGTGCATCTTTCTGTCCTTGGTTCTTTACAGGTGCTCTTACAGGTTGAAACTGAGATCTCACCGATGTTGCTTACATAGCTTGCGCTGATTTGGGCTTCATCGGCAATTTTTCTCGCTACGTACCTTTTTCTGTAGGCTTGTTGCACGGTGTTTTTATTCGACGAGTGACAAGATGCATATAATTTTCTATGTCCGTGGATTTTGAAGCTAACTCTTCAAATGTAAGAGGTATAACCCCTTGTAACTAGACAACCACTTATGTGCGAAGATTATTCATGCACATGTGCATCGCCTCTGGCTCAGTGATTGGCTATGGGCAATGAAGACTTAGATTTCTCCATCAGTTTATAAAATCAGTCGCCTTCTCATTAACCTCTTGCTCCGTTTGAGTTAGCTCAGTGATGCCCATAGTCCTCTGAGTGTTATAAAATCGCTCAAGAAATAAATTCTACATTTTCTCCCAAGTTTTTATGGAACTTAGAGTTAGCTTGCCATACCAAGTGAAGGCAGGCCCAGACAATGTCTGCACAAACTGCCTGAGGAGGAGTGCTCCATTATGAGTTGTGTCTTGGCAAGCTGCAAGAAAGTGGGCTATATGTTCATGAGGAGACACACTCCCATTAAATTTGCTAAATTGTGGTTGCATATAATTTGTTGGGAAGGGAACCATGTCTACGTTAGGTGGGTACGGTTTGACATACCCTGGCCGCATAGAATATTGGGTTTGCATTAGCTGACTCTTTACACCTTCGGCAATCATTCTTTGAATCGCCTCAAGGCTAAGTGCGAAACCACCTTGCTGGCTACTAGCACTCGCTCCAACATCACCTTCATTTCCCTTGTTCTGGTTATTGCTCATCTGAACACGAAGGGCTGTCAGCTCGTCTTCTTTTTGTTGAAGCGTAGCTGTGAGGTTGAGTAGTTGTTCCTCAACTAAATGAGTTTCATTCGTCGTTAGGACTTGCTTTGTATGCTCTGCGCCATGATGAAGTTCCATCTTGTTTTCAGAAGGACACGGAGTACTGTCCGATATGGGGTTGTGTGACCCGCCACAACTTGACCCTAGTTGTTCATAATCTGATCCTTTCTGGCTTCACGTCTTATGACGTGGAACTTTTACAATAGTTTTGCGTGGCTTCTTCCTCTTAAAATGTGTTGTGGCAGAGGAGGTCTCGCTACCAATGTTTGTCGTCATTTTGACACTAACTGGCATTGCATTGAATACTTCAAACGAGTTACCTAGGTCTTTCTTACGAGTTGGCGATGGAGCAAGGGTTGTAGTGGTCTTCTTCATTGCACTTTTTGTCTTCTTGACCCCTTGTCCTCCACTGACTTGGCTTGTTGATGGAGAATCTCTCGCTTGTATTCTGCTACACCCTGAACCAGCTCGTACTTCCATTTCTCTTTGCTTCAAGGCAGCCCTCTTTTTGCGTGCATGAGCAGCCTGCTTCACACACTCTTGACATCGTGGATCCATCTTCACAAATTCTTCATATTCTGGCCACTTTGAGAGAGTGTGTACGTGCCGCATGATGGCACCACCAACATTATCAGCGGAGATAGAGCAACCTGGAATTATCTCCTTCAAAGCTTGGCAAACATTCTATGTGATGATGGCGTGGAAACTAGCATGTCTTCCCCCACGGATCCTTGCATTGGTCTTCCCGTCTCTTTTTCTAATGGGGTATCCTACTTGCTTCTGTTGTTGGTTTGTCATGTTTGCGTCAGTTGCCACCAGGAAATCGAGCCATGCGCGGTGACCCCTTTGTCGTCTATGATGACTACGTGATGGATCAACTAAGCCTTCAAATGATGGTCTTGGTGTTGGCATCGACGAGGATAAAGGATCAGGTATCCACATGGCCAGCTTGGGAATCATCTGAAGTGACAAACACCCCCTGCCACTGGAGCGAGCGTCTATTGCTTGGCTCACCCACTAGGCATGGTCCAATGGGGTTATAGCCCATTGTAGGGATGAATTCAGGTGCATCAACACGAGGTTGGTTCCTTGGACAAGTGGATCTTCCATGTGACAAAGACTCGGTGCCCTCAACCATTACATCTTTTCCTTTATCCATGAAGGAGGCCCTCTGAGATGCCATTGTGGGGCTTGCAATAGGCTTATATGAGCTTTCTCTCGTCCCTTCATGTGCGTCCACCTTAAGTTTTGAAGGTGTAAGGGGCACCGCGACTTTAGTTGAAGCAGATTGTCTCGATGAAGCCACCTTTAGTGACCCCGTCCGCTTTGCAAGCACGGGCCACTCTTCGGGCGTCATGCATACAACCTTTGCTGGCGCCTCATGACTTGTGAACCTGGGAGGTGACATCTTTGCGAAACCTAGAGGAACTGAAGTAGATGAAGCAGCTTTGCGTGCATGCTGATCCTTAGATGCTCTTGCAGCTGCACGCATCCTTCTCTTTGCTCACTTTGTGAGAACAGGAGTAAACCCTTCCTTTAGTGCAGAGGAGACTTTCCTTTCTTCTGGCCTAGTTGGGGATATAGTTGTTTTTTCCAAACTCTTGCTAACTGAGGCTACAAGCGAGCCAATAGGCACATCCAACCAGAGGTCACCAAAGCGGTGAGTGACAAATTGCTGGACTTGTCCCTCCATACCTTCAAAATAAAGAAAACCATATATTAGTTTTCTTCATGTATATTTTTTGTATATGCGTACATAATGTTTTATGCCTTATGCACTTCGGAATCTCATATGTTGCAATCCTATGTTGGAATTCGAAGATGAGGGGAGAAATATGTCTCACCGGGCGTGCCAGAATCTGATGACGGGAAAATGGCGAGGCGTGCGAACACGCGTCCACATCATTGATACAGATTAATAAATTTAAGCGCATACAATGCATAAAATAAAAGGAAGATCAAACATTGCAGGTACATATTTCCAGAACTCGTTTATTTATATACAAATTCTGTTAATTACATCTCCGGAGAGAAAACCCTTGATTAAGAATTCTAACATATCTATTACGTAAGATTGCAACACATTCCTATTATAATATGCTACAAGAAAATCATGCTCGCGGTCGTCGCTGAACTCCTGGTTGGCGAACTTGAAGTTTGCTTTTATGCGAATACTCCTCCATGATTTCATGTTTCATGTTTCCTAATACGTTTTCTGCACGCAACAAATTTAGTTGTGCTCAACCTCATTTATATGCAGAATGAAATTGATTTTGGCTAGGCATGATTTTATCCTCCATTCGAATCATAGGATGTGTATATATTATCCCGTGGGGATCGTATATTATATATTTGGTTTTGGTAGCATGAATGTATGTGACATGCTTTTTAATAAGTTTTGCATCATCACATTACTACTATCATCGCGCAACACTGATGTGGTGTCGACGTGTAGCATAACGAATTATAGCTTTCTGACACATTGATGCTTTTTATGGTGCATGTGATGTGTGTGCTATTTGTTTCTTTTGACTTCACAGGGTATCAAAACCAACCACATGGTGCAATAATATGGCACTTATGTGTAGCCTGACCCAAGTGGAGTCTACTTATGATATTTTGTTTGTTTAAAGCCTACATAGGCTACATTAAATATGTTTGATTATATGCTTTGCACGAATTTTGCGTACCTATATGTGACATAAAAACACTTTTATTGAGTTCAGGCTTACTTGTATTACTACTAACACCACGTAGCACTAAGACAATGCCCACATGTAGCATAACCAAGTGAAGGTGTATGGAGAAATTTTAATATTGCATGAGTCATATGGCATTTATCATTTTTATTTGTAACTTACAAGGTTTTAAAACTAACTCCACGCAGCGACATTAATGGCGCTCGTGTGTAGCATAACCCAAATAGAAAAAAATTGTGATGGAAATTGTTTAATGATACTATAGTTTAGGCTTTTATAGTATTGGAGCGTTTCATAAATGTCTTGTATATGACTTTGGCCAGAATTTATGGCTTTAACGTTTTATTTGGATTTATCTTACTTGTATTACTACTAACGTCGTGTGACATTAATATCATATCCGCGAGTAGCGCAACCAAGTAAGGTTAGTTTTTATGATGCATCACGTTTTATAATACATCCTGCATAATTTTGGTCTTTGCGTGTGTGTCATGAACACATTTTTATTAAATTTCGCCTTGCTTGTATTACTACTAACATCGCACAACATTAATATGATGCCCGCGTGTAGCGTAACCAAATGAAGGTTTGTTTTGTATACTCTTGTCCGTGTTACAACTAGAGTGACACATAATGTTCGTAGCGTAATCGAACAAGAACTTTATTATGAATTCAGTTTAGCATATTTGTAATCTAGCTCCACCATATTTATGTGAATTTCGTTCATGATGATCGAACCAAAATATTTTTTACAAGGTCTTCATACCTATGACACTCTTGATTTGTATCCACGTGTAGGGACCAAACCAAGGAACGAGAAGTTCATCCTGACTTGTATCGCTAAGGGGACCGAACAAAAAGAAGATCATTAGGACGGCATATATGCAACATGGAAAAGAACCATGTATGTTCCTTGGCTCGTACCGCGATGGCCGAACCGAAGACAATAATTTAAAATGGATGTAACATACTCCTTGATTTGTACCACGATGGCCGAATCAAGTACGAAATTTTGGCATGGATGAAACAAGCACCTTGACCCGTACCGCGATGGTCGAATCAAGGATGGAAACTTGGAATTGATGAAACATGCACCTTAGTTTGTACCGCAATGACCGAACTAAGGGCAAGAACTTTGGGAAGATGAAACATGCTCCTTGATTCGTACCACGGTGGCCAAACCAAGGGCTAGAGTTTCAAGAGAGGAGGAAGAAGAAAGCTCCCTGGCATGTACCACAATGACCAAACCAGGGCTAGAAGAGAGCCATGAATCTCACCTTCAAACTCTTAGCGAGCACGTTGCCTGTCTGCCTCCTTCCTTCTGTGTGTGCTTGTATGTGTTGTATATGTGGTTAGCAAGGAGGAGATCAAAATGAAGTGCCGACTCTGAAGCAGCCAAGAAACTGGTTATAGGGGCAGACGAGAGCAGCGCTGGGTCCTTGGAGGCTCTCGTTCGGAGACGCGTGCACACGTTTGATCGATCGCGGGATCGTGGGAATTACAGGAGATCGTGGCAGCGTGGGAGTATGGGAGATCGTCACAACGTGGTTGTTTTCCCTTTGTTTATTATATTTCTTTAATCATCAGCTAATCCCTGGATATTTTGACTGAGTGACTCCATTACGCACGTACCGACCGGTTTGGGCTGAACTTTTTATTTATTCTACTAGCAGCATATGGGCCTTGGCTAGTTAATTAGCGTTTGTAATTTATTAACAGGGTAATGGCGCGTCTAATCTATGCAAGCTCCATGCGTGCACGTACGAGTGGGTCACATGTGATAATTACCTTGGTGATTTATTAGTAGCATAATGACGCCGCCTAATACATGCATGCACGTAGGGTAGTAGTTGCAGGTATTTTCTTTATTTGCAGTGCACAACCTATACATATAGCAGGCAAGTTAGCTAGCCAACTAGCAAAAACTTGGGCTTATATATAGTTAGCGATGATCAACTTATTTTTGTTGAAATATATTTCATTTGTTTCTCTTTTTGATGTTTATTTTAATAAAATATATGGTATTTTATAGCGTTGTCTGAACGGCGTCAACATTTATCTCTAATCGATGTTTTTTAAACGTTCTCGACATGGTATATTTTCAATATATTGACCTACTCCATCAATGACGGCGTGTACGTCAATTTTTTTTATATTTTGACAATTTAGTAAAGCAATTTAATTATTCCACCATATATAATTGTTGACTATTTATATGACTTGAGACAAAATTGGTGTCAACATACACATCGATAACATGTATATCATATATATCTTGTTTGGTGTTGGACGCCTTCTTGTCGGCTAGATACTTGGAGTAGTTCCGTTTTCAATGACCAGTTTCCTTGCAATGAAAGCACCCAGTTTCTGGCTTGGGTTCATCCTTGGGTTTCTTCACGGGAGGGACAACTGCTTTGCCACTCTTCTCGGAGTTACCCTTCTTGCCCTTGCCATTCTTCTTGAAACTAGTGGTTTTATTGACCATCAACACTTGATGCTCCTTCTGGATTTCAGACTCAGCGACTTTTAACATCGCAAACAGCTCAGCGACTAACTTGTTCATCCCTTGCATGTTATAGTTCATCACGAAGCTCTTGTAGCTATGTGGCAATGATTGAAGAACTCTATCGGTGATCGCCTCCGGCGGAAGAGGCATCCCTAACTCAGCCACACGGTTCGAATACCAAGACATTCTGAGTATATGTTCACTGACACACCAGTTCTCCTCCATCTTGCAAGCATAGAACTTATCGTAGGTCTCATAACTCTCAATCCAGGCATTCTTCTCAACGATAAACTTCAACTCTTGGAACATATCATATGCTCCATGACGTTCAAAGCGTCTTTGAAGTCCTGGTTCTAAGCCATACAACATTGCACATTGAACTATTGAGTAATCTCCAAAATGTGTCTCCCAGGCGTTCACAACGTATTCAGACAACACGGGAGCGGGTGGATCACCAAGCGGTGCATCAAGGACATAAGAC
Source organism: Hordeum marinum (assembly GCA_022496015.1). Lineage (NCBI taxonomy): Eukaryota > Viridiplantae > Streptophyta > Magnoliopsida > Poales > Poaceae > Hordeum > Hordeum marinum. Next base: position 157,963,900 of record CM039672.1, on the reverse strand, counting down.
TTTTGGGAAGCTGTGAGGATAACCCTCAGATTATGGGTCCAGTCTACAAAGTTACTTCCATCATCTTTCAACTTGGCTTTCTCTAGAAACGCAGGAGAACTACCGCGTGAGCCATTGATCTACAACATAAATTTGCAAAGGTTACTTAGACTATTGTTCAAGATAACGAGTTTAGTTAATCAAATTACTTAAAAACTCCCACTCAAATTGACATCCCTTCGGTCATCCGAGTGATACATGATCCAAATTCACCAACCCAAGTCCGATCATCACGTGAGATGAGGTGGTTTCAATGGTGAACATCTCCATGTTGATCATATCTACTGTATGACTCATATTAGACCTTTTGGTCTCTTGTATTCCGAGGCCATGTCTGTACATGCTAGGCTCGTCAAGTTTAACCCGAATGTTCCGCACGTGCAACACTAGCTTGCACCCATTGTATGTGAACATAAAGTCTATCACACACGATCATCATGTGGTGCTTAGAAATGAAGATCTTTCGCAACGGTGCACACTCGGGGAGAACATAATTTTATCTTGAAATTTTAGTGAGGGATCAGCTTATAATGCTACCGTCGTCATAAGCAAAATAAGATGCATAAAAGAATCAACATCACATGCAAATCATAAGTGACATGATATGGCCATGAACTTGTGCTTTTGATCTCCATCTCCAAACCACAGGCATGATCTCCATTGTCACCAGCATAACACCATGATATCCATCATCATGATCTCCATCATTGTGTCGCCATCGGGGTTGTCGCGTCCACCATGCCTCTACTACTATTGCTACCGCTTAGCGACAAAGTAAAGCATTGCATATCACTTAATGATTGACACGCGGGTCATACAATAATTAAAGGCAACCCTATGACTCCTGCCGGTTGTCGTACTCATCGACATGCAAGTCTTGATATTCTATACAAAACATGATCATCTCATACATCACATATATCTCATCATGTAATTGGCCATATCATATCACAACATACCCTGCAAAAACAAGTTAGACGTCCTCTAATTGTTGTTGCATGTTTTACGTGGCTGCTACGAGTATCTAGCAAGAACGATTCTTACCCATGCAAAACCACAACGGTGATACACAAATTGCTATTCAACCTTCTCAAGGACCGCCTTTGTCGAATCTGATCCAACTAGAGTAGGAGAGACAGACACCTCCAACCATCTTTATGCAACAAAGTCACATGTCAGTCGATGGAACCGATCTCTCGTACGTGGATGAGTAAGGTTGGTCCGGACCGCTTCATCCCACAATATCGCTGAATCAAGAAAAGACCAAGGAAGGAAGCAGTGTGAGCATCAATGCCCACAGACTCCTTTGTGTTCTACTCGTGATCTCATCTACTCATAGACCTAGCTCTGAAACCACTGTTGGGAAACATTGCCTGGGAAACAAAAAAAATCATACGCACATGCAAGATCTATCCATGGTGACGAGCATCTATGAGAGGGAGAGTGGATCTACATACCCTTGTAGATTGCTAAGCGAGAAGCGTTAAGAAACGCGGTTGATGTAGTCAAATGTCTTCGCGATCCAAATTGCTAGCCGTCCTGCAATCCAATCACGATCCGTCCCCATCTAGCGTCAAAAGGACGACACCTCTGTGTTCAGCACACGTATAGCTCGATGACGATCTCCGCCTCCTTGATCCAGCAAGAGGAAGCGAAGAGGTAGATGAGAACTCTGGCAGCGCGACGGCGCGGCAGCGGTGGTGGTGGAACTATTCCGGCAGGGCTTCACCAAAGCACCGCCGAAACTAGGGAAGACGATCTAGTGGGGAGAGAGGGCTGTACCGGGGCTTAGGGTTGGGCCAGCACCCTAGGGTTTTCCCTAGGGGTTGGGCCGAAGGAGAGGTGGAGGAGTCCATCTCCAATCCTACTCCAAGTAGGATTCCAATCCTACTTGGATTTCCTTCCCCCACTTTGGGGTTTCCTTTCTCTACACCCCAGTCGCATGGGCCCTTAGGGCTGGCTTGCACATCCCACTAAGGGCTAGTGCACCACCCCTAAGGCCCATGTGGCCTCCCGGCGTGGGTGACCCCTCCCAATGCCCCCCCTGGAACCCTCCCAACACCCCCGATACACTACCGGAAATACCCAAAACTTTTTCGGTGACCAAAACGGGACTTCCTATATATCAATCTTTACCTATGTACCATTTAGGATCTCCTCGTTACGTCTGATATCTCATCCGGGGCTCCGAACAACGTTTGGTCATCACCATGCATAACTCAATACTACCAAAACGTCACTGAACGTTAAGTGTGCAGACCCTGTGGGTTTGAGAACTATGTAGACATGACTGAGACACCTCTACAGTCAATAACCAATAGCGGGACCTGGATGCCCATATTGGTTCCTACATATTCTACAAAGATCTATATCGGTTGAACCTCTGTGTCAAGGATTCAGTTAATCCTGTATGTTGTTCCCTTTGTTCTTCGGTATGTTACTTGCCCGAGATTCGATCGTCGATATCTCTATACCTAGTTCAATATCGTTACCGGGAAGTCTCTTTACTCGTTCCATAATACAAGATCCCGTGGCTAACACTTTAGTCACTTTGCTTGCAAGGGTTGTTGTGATATTGTATTACCGAGTGGGCCCTGAGATACCTCTCCGTCATACGGAGTAACAAATCCCGGTCTTGATCCATGCCCACTCAATAGACACCTTCGAAGATACCTATAGAGCATATTTATAGTCATCCAGTAACGTTGTGACGTTTGACACACACGCAAGGTATTCCTCCGGTGTTAGTGAGTTGCATGATCTCATGGTCATAGGAACAAACACTTGACATGTAGAAACTATAACAATAAACTGACACGATCATATACTACGTTCATAGTTTGGGTCTTGTCCATCACATAATTCTCCTAATGATGTAAACCCATTATCAAATGACATCTCATGTCTATGGCTAGGAAACCTTGACCATCTTTGATCAATGAGCTAGTCTACTAGAGGCATACTAGGTACACAATGTTGTCTATGTATCCACACATGCATTTGAGTTTCCAATCAATAAAATTATAGCATGGATAATAAACGATTATTATGAACAAGGAAATATAATAATAACCACTTTATTATTGCCTCTAGGGCATATTTCCAACAGCAGGATGTCTGTCCATTGTAGCTTCAGCTCGCCTTCGTCTCCCGATTGGTGGCGCCAAAAATCCGGGCCCTGGGCCGAATGCCCGACCGCTCGGAGGTCTTAGCGCCTTACTTTGATGCTCGCCTTTGCCAACGTCTTCACGGGCTTGGCCTTTATTCCGGTTGTCTCCGAGGTTGACTTCATGGTACCTAAGCACACATAGTGTTTTCGCTTGAGGTAGCATCCATGTCTCACATGGTTCGAATGGAAGTTCATTAAGGAGAGATGTCACCTTGGTTTCCATGGCACGTGCACGGGCTCTTGTCCTAGGACCACTTGGAGCTTGATGGGGTGGTGTAGAGTCCATGGTGATGACCATGGGATAATCCGCCTTAATAAACTTCAAACAATAAGGATCATAACAAGGATACTTTCATCACAACACAATATCGAATTCACCTGAGTAATTTGAACAAGGGTCATAACCCATATGATTGTAGTCTAACACGTAACCACATTTTTTGCATCACGCATTACAACTAAGATCAAAAGATCTACAAAATATACAACCAAACATCATCAGCTCCCATGTCATGTTATATATATTGGCCTAATATATATTTAACATCCATAGCTTCCACTCCATTTCTATAGGATGGACTTGATCTTCTTCGTCTTCTCCTTGCTACCATGTTCAACTTTCAGCAGTTCGCCAATGAGACTCTAAATCTTCTTCCTCTATTGAAGAACATCCCTATCCTCCTTGGTATCCTTCATGGCCTTACCGATGTTCTTGATGATATCTGCCTAAGAAGTAAGGACGCACCTCCACTCCTTGGATAGCTTCAGCTTCTCCATCTTTAGCTCGAGATTACAATGCTCCCTCGGTCTGCCATGTTTTCTTCACATCTTCAACATCCTTTGATGTTTCTCATGATCCATCTGCCTCCCCTTTGCATCTTGCCACTCAAATAACTTGCCATCATCTCCAACAGATAATGGTATTGAATTCACAAGAACCAAATGTACTTCTAATGCTTGGCTATCGCTTTATGAAACATGTCCCAAAGTTTTACCAGGTACCTCGGTAGTATGACATGCCAAGTCCCATCAACCCACTCAACCAGTCCACAGTCGATACCTCCATGCAAATGATGTAGAATTCATGTAATAATAGTTAAATTCACTTCACTTGTTAAATTGAATTTTGTCAACAACTAAATTATGTTAACTAGTTAGTTAGTCTACAATAAAAAAACCCAGTAAACTTGCTAAATTTAGTTACTAGTTAGAGAAAATCTGCTTTGTGATTCAGTTAAAAACAAAACCCAATTAACAGCTTAGCTAGTGAACACCTACAAAATCTAGTTAAAACTAATTTCATTTAAATAGTAAGGTAGTTAACGCCAACAAGATTCGGTTAATACCACAACTAAATTAACTAGTTATCCAGGGAACACCTTCATGATTTAGTTAAAAAAATTTAACTAGTAAGTCAGTTAACACCTACAAGATTTGGTTAAAACCAACATTTAGTCAACTAGTTAGCTAATGAACACCGACAAGATTGAGATAAAACCAAAATTTCAGTTAACTACTTAGAGAACACCTACATTGAGATTCAGTTAAAAACAAAATTGAGTTAACTAGTTAGCTAGTCAGCACCTACAAGATTCAGTTAAAAGCAAAATTCAGTTAACTAGTTAGCTAGTCAACACCTACGAGATTAAGTTAAAAACAAAATCCAGTTAACTAGTTAGCTAGTCAATACCTACAAGCTTCAATTAAAAGTTAAATTCATTCAACAACTACAACAATCAGTTAAAAAGCTAAACTGAATTCAATCAGCAACAATCATATTCAGTTAAATATTACACAATGCACACATCACTAAAAAATTAAATCGATCAAATTCAATTAAAGAACAAATTGCTAAGCTTAGATAAATAGGCAACGACAAATTACGTGCCAACCACATCCATAAAATCTCCTCTCATTGTCTATGCCATCAAACGCCACAAATTTCTTGGCCCTAAACCGATGAAGCTTGATGGTAGGATCAACCACTGAGCCACACAAGGAAACATTAACAATAGTCTCATAGTTTTCCTGCATTAACAAGAAGCATTAACATAGCCAAAATCAGATCTGAACTGAAAATCCCCAAATCCTCAAACCCAAACATTGAAGCACTCACCCACAAATCCATGTCCATGCTCAGTGTAGCCTAAGTCGTCCTTGCCGCTCTCCTCCTTGTCTTTCCAGGAAGGCATTGCATGCGGACGACGAGGGTGAGCGGCATCGGCGATGACGCAGAGGTGAGAGGATCGCGGGAGAGTGAGGGAGAATCAACATAGGAGTGTGAGGGAGTGAGTTGGGGGTCGGCTACGTTGATAGTTGTTTCTCTTCAGGCAAACATTTTGACTGGCTCGATTGGACCGGTCGTTAACGACTGTTAGACACGTGTGTTCAGCGCCTTTTGGCACTGCCATTTTTTCAGTACGATGATTTTTGCAACATTTTGTAAAGTGGTGTTTTTTCGCTAATGAGGTCGCTATTGTGGTGGTTCTGTGCATTTTACTATGCTAATCGCTACGAGGGTGTAGATGTTAACTCAGCTTGCATTTTCAAATCGATATGGAGTAGCTTGCAAACATGATTTATGAACGGTTGTAAATCGTGGACACATCAATCAAGATACTATCTTTTTGTGAGCTTGGTGTTAAGATCCATCAATTTAACATCAATCAAGATACTATCTTTTTGTGAGCTTGGTGTTAAGATCCATCAATTTAATTGACCCATGTATTCTGGTGCCTATTTGAGGCAAAATGGACAAAACTGACCTCGAGGCGCAACTATTTCACAAACTAAATCGTAGGCGAAACAAATTTACCCAGCTAACCCTTTTGCATAGCGCCTGAGAGGTCGGCGCTACACTAAATGGAGTAGCGCCGGACTAACACGCACTACACTCTTGGCCAGTGTGGCACCTCGGGGCCAGACTGGCCCCACCTCTGGTTGTGCAATGCCTAGGTGAAAGAAACTGCACTGCCTTGTGCACCGCCTAGGTGAAAGGAGTTGTGCTACTTTATATTAAAACCGTTCTAACTTTTAATCTGTGCATCCGATGAAAACTGTCTTATATGAATGTTATGCATTTTTTTGTGTTCTAGGTAATGGTGGCATTTTCATCTATGTCGGGATCAATTTGTTTGATGAAAATTGTGTTGCAAAAGTGCATCATAATATAACTAACATAATCTGTTATAACTTATAAACTTGGCATGATGATAACCATTGACCTCACTATGCTTTCATACCCACTAAATATTTGCATCATTATGTTTTGAGACACTAATGTACTTTAAGTCCAAATCGGATAACATTGCCTTAAGTACTTTAGTGTCTCAAAACATAGTGATGCAGATATTTAGTGGGTATGAAAATGACATGGACTTGAAGTAGACATAAAATTTCCAACTTTCATAGTTAGATCATATTCATATGATGCCATGATTAATTACTATGGATCTTACAAAATGCAAGTTTCTGAAACAAAAGTTCACTTATATCATGTGTGTCACTTACATGCAAGAAATGAACATGTTAAAGATGACTGACATGGCAAGCATATACATGGCGTGAAAGTACACATTATGCAGTGCAAAACTTGTGTAGGATGCAAATGTATAAGAGCTGTAGGTCAATGGCTATCATCATGACAACTTTGTAAGTTTTAACCGATTTTGCCAATTATATTATGATGCAGTTTTGCAACAGAGTTTTTATTAAGCAAATTGATCCTAATATAGATGAAAATTCTTCAATTGCTAGAACACAAAACATGCACAACATTCATATAAGACACATTTTCATCGGATACACGGATGGAAAGTTACAATAATTTTAAGATAAGATAGTGCAACTCCTTTCATATGCACTGCACAAGGTAGTGCACCTCCTTTCACCTAGGCGTTGCACAACCAGGAGCAGGGCCCGGTCTAGCCCCGGCATGCCACACTAACCAGGAGAGTAGCGCCTGTCAGGTAGGCGCTACTCAGTGTAGTGCAGCGTCGACCTGTTAAGCGCTACTCAAAAAGGTTAGCTGCATGAATTTGTTTCGCCTACGGTTTAGTATGCGAAATAGTTGCGCCTTGAGGTCTGTTTTGTTCATTTTGCCCTTATTTGACCATGAGCCCGTAGCAATGCACACACACTAAACCAGTGAGGCAAAAAAAGGGAAAAACAATGCATGCCACACGTCGAGCGCGTGCCAAATTTGATGTTTTGACCCTTTCACGAAAGTTAAGCCAGATTTGACGTTGGTTTGATTTTTATTGTATTTGACCCTTTTTCTACTGCAAGGATCGATGAAGGTAGGGTATAACCGCCTACCGCCACGGTCCTTAACGATAGAACTTGATAGCGTCGTCATGTCCGTTTGATGTGTAAAATGCACTACCGCCAAGCTCCCAACGATAGGTTGTGCAACCCTACCGTCAAAGAGTTTGGTGATAGGCTACACAACATGCAACCGTGTGAACATCAGTCATGCATACTATAAATGATCATGCATGTAGGGGCCTAGTAGCAGCGATACTATTGGTAGCATGTAATTATGTGCGTGTAGACGTGCATGCTATGTGATAGAATGTGGTACATGCAATCATCTAATGAGTAAGAGAAATGATACTGCTATTACCCTTTCCCATGTACCTTCTTTTGTAGCTAGCTGCATGCCCTAGCTTATATCTCTATCACCCCTCTCTCTCTCGATGTTTCTTTGCTACGTGCTATTCCAGCTAGAGGCCTATGGGCAAAAAGCCTAGAGCGGCAGAGAAAGAGACGTAAAGTAATGAGGAAGTACAGGGTGAGAAGGCACGCTACTCTGTTTTCTATGACATACTACAACCCTACCGCCAACGATTTTGACGACAGGGTATAACATCCTATCGCCTCCTGGGCGGTAGCATATTTTCACGTTACGACGACATGACGACGCAATTAAATCCTACCGTCGGGAACCATTGCGGCAACACGTTATACCCTACCGCTCGAGACTATATAGAAAAAGGTCAGATCTTGAAATTCTATCATAGCAGGATCAGATCTTACTTAATTTTCGCAAAAAGGTCAAAACAACAAATTTAAGCCTTCAAGACGAAATCAAAACGACTCGGTCACAAAACTGACAGGAGCCCAACATCTTTTGCTTGCAATGACAGGGAGATCCATCACAAGGCAGAGCGATGACATCCACTCGTCACAACATCTCTTCACAGCTCCGAACTATCTGCCCCATCGGTCATGGTGAGCAACCGCACAAGCATCCCGTAGAACGAAACGCGTTAAGCAAATGCAAGGCCCACACAGGAGCAAGCCCAGTAAAAACTTGACTTACTGACAACCGGGCCCCACACCACCATGCCCCACCTGTCAGAGGTAATATCGAGCAGGTTGGCCGCAACCTACAACTCCCACGGCCCAAAGCACTCTCTCACCCTCGCCTCCGCTCCCCCATTTCCGAAGGACTCGCGAGCCAGCGGCCTCCAGCTCACCATCGTGTCCGCCGCGCGCAGATCCGCCCAATCCGTGCAGCCTCAGGCCACCGCTTACCCTTGCGCTGGCGTGTCCCTCCTGGATCGAGCGTCAGCCGCCGCCCTCCAGAATCCCTAATCCGGTTCGACCAAATTCGGTGTAATTTGGTGAGGCGTCGGCTGCAATCGTTGGAGTTTGCTCTTGGTTCGCGGCGGGCGGGTGTCTGTATCGCCGGAGGTTGGTCGAGGATGGTGGCGGAGGGGATAGTTCTAGGGTTAGGATTTGGTGCTATGGTGTGAGGCGATGGCGGACGGGGGGAAGATGAAGGGCGTGGAGGGAAGCGGCAAGGGTAGTGGGCATGGTGAAGATATGGATGAGGAGGCGCGGGAGGAGCTGGAGCTCGCACTGTCTCTGGGGCGCCGAGGTTGGCATCTGCCGCCAGTGCCGGTGCCGCCGCCGGCACCCGCCTTGAGATGGTCGATGGTCTTCCCGGCATGGGATCCTGACGCTGCCGGGAGTTCGCGTACTGCTGAGAGCGTTTGTGATTCACCACCTGTCCCGCCACTCAGGTTCCGTGACACGTGGCGAAGTGGTGGGGCAGACGCTGATGCAGGAGGCGCTGGCGAGGCTGAGGAGCACAACAATATCGAGGAAGAGGAGGGGAGCGAGGATGGAGATCGTGACCTGCAGAATAAACGTCCTAAAGTGGGTGCTTTTGGCGAGTAAGTTCTTGAAAGACTGCTACTCTTTCTATTGCATTGCAGGCTTGCAGCTGTGTGGATTGTTAACAAATTTGTTTGGTGGATTTTTTGTTGCTACTAGTTCTGTGTGCGGGCAAGGATTGCCACTTGATGTCATTTTCATGTAGTATGGTTTGGCATAGCTACCCTGGAAAATCAGGGAGTGTGGTATAGAGAATTTAATATTTTGTACTTGTCACTAGAAATGTTGAGATGGGTAACAAGTATCTTTGCCTGCAGTGGACAGAATGTTCCCCAATGGTTTTCTTGGCACACATGTCCTTCTGTAGAGCTAACACTATTTAATTTACTGCGTTGAAGGGACTATCTCTGAGATGATTTGTGAGAAACTCTAGAATGAATCTTGCATACTGCAACTCGTATTAACCACATGAGACTCTTGTTCCATATTTTTTTCTAATTATGTTTCATCCAGTAGTTACTTGCCTCTATGCATTGCTAGCCCATTTCTTTGTGTGCTGTGCCCTTGCAAGATCTTTTGTATTCTCTCTGACTCTACCTACAGTATCAGGGCAGATCAAGTTGACGAACCTAAATCAAATATGAAAAATACTTTCTTGGTATCTCAAGTACATTCTCTTATTTACACATGTATTGTTGAGGCTTGTTACTGAGGGGGAGGAAAACTATAAAAAACATTGGAGTTAGAAGTGCAATTTTGTTATCTTATATTTGACCTTTATTTGTAGGTTCTCTAGCACTGTACATAACTGAAAAATAAGGAAGATATTTTTCGGCAATGACATTTCTTTTAAGATAGGAAACGACATTTATTTTTTTGTAAATTGAAAATTATTGGGATTAAGTAATTATAATGAGGCAATAAGTATAGGAGTTTTTTTTTTGGGGGGGGGGTCTAATCACAATAGATGGAGAAATATGGAATTGAGCTAAAGATTTTGGACGACTCAGATTGAAAGTATCCTATCCACTCGTGTTTTATAGTTATAGTATAATTCGTATGACATGATACGATGTGGTAATTGAAAATTGGGATTAATTAAGAGCCATTAATTATAATAAGGAGGAAGTAAGTATAGGAGTGGTTGGGGGGGGGGGGTCGGATCACACTTGATGAACAAATATGGAATTAAGATGAAGATTTTGGACGACTCACTCAGATTGAAAGTATATCCACTCGTGTTTTATAATTCGTATGATGTCATGTATACATTTTGCAATTTGTAATGCATATTTTTGTGATATTTTGATTATTCCAAATAGTACCTCCTACATGTTTTGCATGGTGCTGTGGTTTAGGTTTCCTTCTCTAAGACATTAGACTAACAAGGAAAATGACCACCTTAGATTCTCCTGAGTGTTGATGATATCGTATTTGAAGATAATGGACTGCATAAGTTGATTATGTTTGCTTTAGTCTGCCTATTACTGCTGCTGTGATGGTTATAGGTGTCTTAATGTGGTTACTACTCCCTCCATCCAGGTTCATAGGGCATCTAATGAAAATTTAGTATTCCAAATATATAAGTCACAATACATGGAAGAAGTTCCTTATTTCCTGTGATCATTAATATTCATTTTGCATACTGCTATTTTCATTGGTTGACGCATTAAATAGGATTTGCATGTTGCGCTTTAGCAATTAATAACATGAAAACCAACCTCATGGTTGGCTCGTCACAATTTTCCAAGCGGACTAAATAGAAATCATTATTGATATTGATTTTTGGTTTAATATTCTTCATCCAATCTCCACACACCTAGGTTACGATGCAGCTCCTTAGATGCCCTATGCACCTGGACGGAGGGAGTACTTGTGTTTAACTTGAAGTTGCGATTAAATAGTTAGTTATTTCGCTTCATTTCTATCTGCTGGATTTCATTCGATGCACAGCAGATGGGTGTCGTCATAAAGCTATCTGTTGGACGCCTTTTAATTCTGTCTTACAGGGATTCCAGGGAAGTTGCTTAGATTGTTGTTGTAGTCTAGTGGGCTTACCAAAAAATTGTTCAACCTGTTTATTAATTATGGTTCTCTTGATCCTTATGTACATTTTTTTAGGGAAAGCTCTGGTGTTAATGCGCCCTTCTTTGGATATGAAGCACCACATTTGCATGCTTTTGCTGAACATGACCATTTGAAGCTGTCACATGGTCCAGAAAATGAATTGGATTTTGGTTTGTCGCTTATCTCAAATGATGGTGGGAATGGTATTCCAAGGGAGACCAGCAATCATGGTGTCTGTGATGTAGAAAGATCAGGTGGAACAAATGCAGAAGATCTTGAAACAAGAATGGACCTATCTGATGATCTCTTGCACCTGGTGTGCCTCTATGTTTCTGTAATTGTTCTCTGTGTGCAGATATTGCTACCCTTCATTCAAATTTGACGAAGTTTTTGAATGTGCCATTGCAGATATTCTCCTTCTTATGCCAAAAGGATTTATGTAGAGCAGGGGTTGCCTGCAAACAGTGGCAGTCTGCTAGTATACATGAGGATTTCTGGAAATATTTGAAGTTTGAGAACACCAGAATATCTCTTCAGAACTGTATGTATTTGCTTTGCTCTGCCGGTTTCATTTATTTATTGAATGCATGCGGCCTGAATACAATTGCATGTGCATACTATATAATAACTTCTGTTTGAAATACATTTGAATAGTGTGTGCGTTAGTACATCCATATGTTTGTGAAGTAAGGAGGTGGTAATATGTAATCCATGGTAGTGATGACTTACTCATCTTGCAATGAGCCATTAGTGGCATGCAAGGAAAGACAATGATAACAATTGTACAATTATTTAGGGTTTTCGGTTTAGTTGCATTGCCTGGCCTTTAACCTAATTAATAATGGTAAGATCGAATTGTGCCCACAAGATTTTATCATATTGGATTGCATTCTGTCATTTAGCTGAATTTGTTAGGACCTACCTCTATAGAAGTTTAGGTGACCCATTGACATTAATCTGCAGAGATGAAATGAATGATCTGCAGCAACTGTAATCACTCCTAATTTCCTCTTCTATGGTGAAGTCACATTATCACTCTTTTCAGCCTTCGGATGAGTGTTGAGAGGTCCTGATTGGATGCATAGTTGTACACCAGTGTCACGGTTTAGCTAAGAATTGACCATCCGAGTATCATTCTCATTATTTTCCTTTATTATATTCTGACTTCTGTTTGATCGTATGAATCAATGAATGTTAGCTTCAATCATTCATATTATTGCAAGTAGGTATATACTGCAAAGAATTTTCCTATCTAAGGGATGGGGTGGGGGGTGGGGGTGGAGGGAGGCGAAATAACATGAAGTTTCAAACAAATACTCAAGAGAACAAACACGGTTTTGATTCCTGGGAGCACATGTTTGAAATTATTTGCAAATTTATCGGATAGAAGCCTGTTGTTTCTTGTTTGAAACTTGTTTACTATAATTTATATATTTAACAATAAATGCATAATTGCTCTACTAAACCGTTCAGCTGAACTGCCCGTCCTTCTCATTGTGAAAGCTACAGGTTGCAACTATTTAAAAAATGTTCATTTCAGATGTTCTTTGTGATCCCACTGAACTACCTTGTGTTGCTTACCCGGTTTATCATTATGTTGCTTTTGCAGTTGTTAATATTTGCCACCGGTATCAGAATGTGACAAATCTCAATTTGTCTGGTGTCTTAAGTGCAGAAAGCCTAGTGATTGAAGCAATAACATTCTTAAGGTTTTTCACCAGTCATTTTCTTTCTTCACTGTTGTAATGATCCCCCCCCCCCCCTTTTTTTTTTAATTGGGTGGTTTTCAGGCATCTCAAGACATTGATAATGGGCAAGGGACAACTGGGAGAAACATTTTTTCAAGTTTTGGCTGAATGCCCATTGTTGAATACTTTAACAGTCAGTGATGCGTCCCTTGGTAGTGGCATTCAAGAGGTAACTGTTAATCATGATGGATTGCGTGAACTTCAAATTGTGAAGTGTCGTGCACTCAGAGTATCTATCAGGTAATAGCTATTTGTGCAGTTAGTTCTCCTGTGTGATTAGGTTTGTATGTCTCTTAACTAATGTATACTCTTATACCATCCAGATGCCACCAACTTCGAATACTGTCTCTGAGGAGAACTGGCATGGCTCATGTATCACTCAATTGTCCTCAGTTGCTTGAATTGGATTTTCAGTCCTGCCATAAGCTTTCTGACACTGCAATTCGTCAAGCAGCGACATCCTGTCCATTGTTAGCGTCACTAGATATGTCATCCTGCTCGTGTGTTACTGATGAGACATTGCGGGAGATAGCTAATGCATGTCAAAATCTTTCTGTTCTTGATGCATCTAACTGCCCCAACATTTCATTTGAGGTTCGCTACCCTATGACTTAGATTTATGCCTGTTAGATCATTGTTACCACTATTTACTGCATATATCATCCATGTCTGACACATGTTCTCTTTGTTTGTTTCCATGGAAGTCGGTAAAGCTTCCAATGTTGGTAGATTTAAGACTATCAAGTTGTGAGGGAATCACATCTGCTTCAATGGGTGCAGTATGTTTTAGTCGTATACTTGAGGTAGTGATTCAATTTTCCTTTGGTTATTGATGTGTGTGATTTTTCTTGATATCTAATGTTTTTTTTGTCCCAATCATTCCAGGCGTTGCAACTTGATAATTGTAGCCTGTTAACATCTGTGTCTTTGGATCTGCCACATCTCAAGAATATTAGTCTTGTACACCTCCGCAAGTGAGTGGGATGGCCTTTTCATTATACTAGATGATACCCTGCGCGTTGCTGCGGGAATTTGTTGCAATATACTCCCTCCGTCCCAAAATAAGTGTCTTAAGCTTAGTACAACTTTGAACTAGAGCTAGTACAAAGTTGAGACAGTTATTTTGGGACGGAGGGAGTATTTTATTAAGATTTGGTTGTCCGGAATATGGATTTGAAAATGAAAATTGAAAACACATATGATTTTTTGTGTTTGATTTATAGAATATAATAGCATTTTCATGCATGTTGAAGAAACACAAGTAGTGGGACTAATGAGGTGACATGTGTGCATCTTGAGCGAGAATATAATAGCATTTCTCATGCATGTTGAGAGAAGTATAAGTAGTGGTGTGATGGACATGTGTGGTGAGGTGACATGTGTGCATGTTAATAGAAATTGAAGTAGTGGGATCAACTATATAGGTATATAGGATTTGGTCATTGTCAATGTTTTCTTACAGTTTTTCTCCCTGCTCAATATATGATTGTATTACCTGCCATGTTAGGTTTGCTGATTTAAATCTGCGAAGCCCTGTGCTTTCTTACATAAAAGTTTCCAGATGTTCAGCACTTCGTTGTGTTACCATAACATCTAGTGCTCTTAAGGTTAGTTCATTTGTTTCCTGCAGTACAGTTTTATGATTATGTTTATTAATTTAAATGAATGTTCTTTTAAACTACGGAGTGCTGAATTTGTGACTATTTGCAGAAACTGGTGCTTCAAAAACAAGAGAGCCTATGTAGTTTATCATTGCAATGCCACAATTTAATTGATGTTGATCTCAGTGACTGTGAGTCATTGACAAATGAAATTTGCAAAGTTTTTAGTGACGGAGGGGGTTGCCCCATGCTCAGGTCACTTATTCTTGATAATTGTGAGGTATGATGTATGCACAGGCAACTTATGTTCTGGTCATTTATAAATCGACACATGGAACGTCACCACTCTCCGCTAGAATAATTTTTTAATTAAGTAAATATACCGTTTTAATAGATACGATGTGACATTATTCCATTCCATCAAGTAGTGTCATTTGAACATTAATATGCTGGCATCCTGTGTATTCCTGTTGATAAATTTTCCTCATCTCAGAGTTTGAGTGTCGTGGAACTAAACAATAGTTCCTTGGTTAATCTCTCACTTGCTGGTTGCCGTTCCATGACATTCCTGAAACTTGCATGCCCAAAGCTTCAATTGGTGATTCTTGATGGTTGTGATCATCTTGAAAGAGCATCGTTTTGCCAGGTGAGTTTTTCTATTTGTTCTGCTTTTGAGATGTACTCCCTCCGTCCCATAATATAAGAGCGTTTTGACACTACACTAGTGTAAGAAACGCTCTTATATTATGGGAAGGAGGGAGTACTACATTTGTTTGGAGCTATGTCTGTATTGTTTTACTGGTATGAACTACTCTTTATTGTGTACGATACTAGCTAAATGCCAGTGCATTGCCATTGAAATTATGTTTTGTTATATGTTTTTTTCTTTTGAACAGGTGTTTTGTTATACGTTAGTAGTTCTTTAAACACTTGTGCCATCATAGTCCTTAAGTTTGTATAAAAAATATCTCAAAATTTACATCAGTCAAATCAACCATATGTCCTTCGTAGAATGTATGACAATTGTGATACTCCCTTCGTTTCAAAATATAAGTCTTTTTAGAGATTTTAATACAAACTACATATGGATGTATATAGGCATATTTTAGATTGTAGATTCACTCATTTTTCTCCATATGTAGTCTCTTATTGGATCTCTAAAAAGACTTATATTAGGAACAGAGGGAGTAGTACATAGTAAGAATGTACCATCACCAACTCACATATTTATGTGTCTTGTTAGAAGTAAAGATGGCTTGATCACTTGGATATAATATGATGAAAACAAGTTGGGGTAGGCTAGAGCTGAAATTCATAAGGTCTCGCAATCAACTCGTGGTTATGGCACATGGATAGCTAGCTTCCACGCACCCTTGCCCATGGCTAGTTCTTTGGTGATATTCCAGTCCTTTAGATCTCTCTGTACGGACTCCTCCCATGTCAAGTTTGGTCTACCCCGACCTCTCTTGACATTATCAACACATTTTAGCCGTTAGCTATGCACTAGAGGCCTGCGTTGAATATGCCCAAATCATCTCAGACGTTGTTGGACAAACTTCTCTTCAATTGGTGCTATCCCAACTCTTATCATGTATATCATAATTCCAGACCTGATTCTTGTGTGGCCACACATTCATCTAGACATACACGTCTTCGCTACACCTAGCCGTTCGAACATTTCGCCTTTTAGTTGGCCAACACTCAGCGAGATACAACATTGTGGGCGGAATTGCTGTCCTATACAACCTGCCTTTTAGCTTTTGCGCACTCTCTTGTCACAGAGAGCGAGAAGGTAGGTGCCACTTCATCCATCCTTCTGCAGCATTGACCCCAAATATCCAAAGATGTCTTTCCGAGGTACCACTTGCCCATCAAAGCTAACCTCCTCGTGCCTAGTAGTATTGAAACCACACCTCATGTACTTGGTTTTAGTTCTACTAAGCCTAAAACCTTTCGGTTCCAAGATTTGTCTCCATAGCTCTAACTTTCTATTAACCCCGTCCGATTAGCACCACATTCATCCGCAAAGAGCATATACCATGGTATCTTTCCCTGTATATCCATCGTGACCTCATCCATCACCAAAGCAAAAAGACAAGGGCTCAAATCTGACCCTTGGTGTAGTCCTATTTTAATCAGGAAGTCGTGAGTGTCGCCATCACTTGTTCGAACACATGTCACAACATTATCGTACATGTCCTTGATGAGGTGATGTACTTTGTTGGGACTTATCGTAGGCCTTCAACAAGTCGATGAACACCATATGCAGGTCCTTTTGCTCCCTGTATCTCTCCATAAGTTGTCGTACCAAGAAAGTGGCTTCCATGGTCGACCTCCTAGGCATGAAACCAAACAGATTTTTGGTCACGCTTGTCATTCTTCTTAAATAGTGCTCAATGACCCTCTCCCATAGCTTCATTGTATATCTCCCATTGTTCCAAATATCGGCCAGTTTATTGGCATCTCGGTCAGTTAATCGTTACTCGGTGGGTCACTGAATAGCTGATTAACTGATTTATTGTCCGAGTAACTTATTTATCAGTCGATTAACTGGAAAATTCGCCTATTTATCCCTACTCAGCACCGGAACGATATGGTACCAGTTACCGATATCCCGAACATCGATATCTCCAGCTTCCACGTAATTAGTACTCCCTCCGGTCCAAAAAGAAGTGTCGTGGCTTAACTTACCATGACACTTCTTTTGGATTGTGAGTACAATTTTGAACACCCCCTTCTTGAAGATTGGTACTAATATATCTCACCTCCATTCTTTTGGCATCTTTTTTGCCCGAAAAATGAGATTGAAAAGCTTAGTTAGCCATACTACCGCTGTCTCCTAGGCCTCTCCACACCCCAATGGGGATACAATCGGGGCCCATCGCTTGCTTACTTTCATCATTTTTAAAGTCTCTTGACCCTAGATTCCTGGATTCGCCGCACAAACACCTGCTGGTATCATCAAAGGAGTCGTCTAGTTCAATGTTACCCCCGCCATCTATGCGTAATCTCCTTGCCCTTCACCAAGAGCTGATATGCTCCGTCCTTGATGCATTTGATTTAGTGTTCATCCCTCGTCTTCCTCTCTTGGATCTTGGCCATCTTATAGATATCCCTTTTGCCTTCCTTGGCGTCTCTTGGATCTTGGCCATCTTATAGATATCCCTTTTGCCTTCCTTGGCGTCTAAGCGCAGGTAGATTTCCGCATTCACAGCTAGCTTTGTGGCCTTCTTTGCCACCTTGTACTCTATGTTTTTTGTACTCCTATCCAGGGGAAGGCGTTTGAAATAATCTTTCTTCTCCTTAATAACCTTTTGGACATCATCGTTCCACCATCACCATCAGGTATCTTTAGCTTCGCTTCTACTTCCCTTGGACACTCCCAGCTCCTCTGTAGCCACCTTACGAGTGCAAGCCGCCATCTTCATCCACATTGTCTGCATCACCTCCTTTCTCCCAAGGGCCCTCCTTAATGTCCCTCTTCTTGAAAGCATGAGCTACCTCCCCCTTGAGTTTCCGCCACTTCTTTCTAGCGACTTTGGCATGCTTATCCCGCTGGGCATGAATCCGAAAGCGGAAGTCAGCCACCACAAGCTTATGCTGAGGGATAACACCCTCTCTTGGTATCACCTTACAATCTAGACAAGTATGCATGTCTTCTCTTCTCGAGATGATAAAATCAATCTGGCCAAGAGTGTTGACCACCACTAAAAGTCATTAGATTTGATTGTCTCTTTTTAAAGAGGGTGTTAGCTACGATCATGTCGTTGGCTACAAAGCTTAAGACATCTTCTCCTTGATTCCTGATGCCATAGCCAAAGCCCGCCTACCTTCAAAACCTGTGTTAGATGTACCAACATGGCCCCGTTGAGGTCTCCTCTAATGAAGAGCTTCACGCCAATAGCTACACTCCTAACCATGTCCTCCAGGCCTTCCCAGAACTCCCTCTTGGTGTCCTCATTGTGGCCTACTTGTCGGCATACGAGTTGATAACATTGAGAACCAAGTCCCTAGCCACCAGCTTGAACAGGATAATCTGGTCCCCATGCCTCTGGACCTCTACTACTCCATACTTGAGGCTCCTGTTGGTCAAGATGCCTACTCCATTTCTGTTTGCAGTTGTTCCCGTGTACCACAACTTGAAAAAAATTGACAGCCGTGGGGTAAATCTGCAGCATGTATAAAGCTAAAAATATAACTTGAAGATGTGAGATCAAACTATTACCCATTTATTGTGTGGCTCTCCTTTTCATTGATAAATGATCCTCAATTCCTCATCCATGGTCTTTGCCTCTTTGGAGCTTGCAAAATATTACTACATCATGTTCTCAACGCCAACATTGCCATCTGCCGTAGATACTAGCTACCGCCATACCATTCTCGTAAGTCCCTAGCAATAGCATCAACACCTCAGCAATGGTAGCAACTCAGCAAAGAAGAAACCCAGCTTGAAAGCAGCAAGCCAGTATTGGCAGCAGCACGAGCGGGAGGGGGCAGGGGAGAAATTAGGATGTGAGGGGGGTAGTGAATAGAGGTGTGATGAGGAAAAAAAATTGTGTGTCATATTTGTTTGGCTACTTCTAGATGCTTCCACTCTAGTCTGGTATCTCTTTCTTTTCTACCCTGCCTACTGTTTCCTAGAGTCCTCTAGTTGTGAGTAGCTATGAGTAGAATGGTGAATCTTAAATAATGTTTTCTACAGTGTTCCAGCTATAAGTAGAAGTATGTGAAGGCTTCCCAAAGTCCTATAAATAGAGGTTCTCACCTCTAGTTTGTAACCAGACTATGTACCACTACCTACAATAGAACTTGTTGTTCCTATTTAAGATCTTGTGCTCTAGGAGTTTTGGGTTGAACTCCTGTTGGCATATCAGCCCTACCTCCGCCTCTAGCGATATCTAGCGCCGCACGTTGAAGTAGTTCCTCCGACAGTTGTGTTGTACACATTGTAGCAGCAAGGTGGAGTTGCTCCTCCACAACCTTGTGCTGCTTCAGGTGGTATTAGAGCCTGGTTGATCCATATAAGTTCTTGTTGTTCTCTTTGAGAGCAAGCTGCAGCAAGCAATGGAACAATTGGAGAAGAGGGTGATGCTGCAGAACAACAAATCGAAGAGCTGCGTAAAGATCTTAATCGAAGATTTGACCAGCTGGTTGAGATGATAAGAAAGGGTGTCCCCCTTGCTGCCAATGGAGAAGATTCATCTAAAGAAGATGTTCAACGATGAAGATGGGGAGGTAATCTTGGAGCAAGACCACCACGACAACGTGCAGTTCATCTTACTTCAAAGAGGCCTATTTATGTTGAAGCTTCTGAAGGTGAAGAATATGATGATGCCTTTGAAGAGCCTGATCTCTATGCATATCGGAGAGTACCCAATCCAACATACAAGGGATACATACAAGGTGAAAGCTGAGATCCCAACTTTTCATGGAAATGTTGATATTGAAGGGTGCCTTCATTGGTTATATGAAGGGCCCGTTCGGAAGCTCTCCTGGCTCCAGCACAGCCAGCTTCTCATGGGAGCCAGCGCTAGCCAGCTTCCCACGGGAGCCAGGAGCGTTCGACAGCTCTGGCCCTCCAGGTTGTGTTACATGGGCTGGCAGCCCAGGAAGGGAGCCTAAAGCCCATACGGGTGAGCTGCATGGGCTAGGATTGGCAACAATAGAGAGGAACACGCCGCGGGGTGGGGGCAGAGCAGTCGCTCGATGGGGAGGGAGGAGGTTGACTAGATCGAACCTGTACACGCTCCTCACTTCGGGATGGGAATGCATGTAATTTGTGTCAACTCCGTCTTCTGATTTTTTGGGAGCTAGGATTCTGCTACTCCACCGGTTTGCACTATGTTGGGGCTGTCTCCGCGGAGCGGGCTTCCAGGAGCGACAACGTTCGAGCCGTCTCCACACGCGGAGACGCTGAAGCTGGCTCCTGGAGACGATCCGAACGGAGCCGAAGTGGAGACCTTCTTTGAGGTCATGGAGATTTCTAAAGATCGTAGAGTTCTTTTGGTCATGTACAAGCTAAACGGAGGAGCCGGTGCATGGTGGCATCGTGTTCAAGAAGAAAGCAGGTTGAGAGGAGAACCTCGTGTGAGAACTTGGCGGTAAATGATAAGTCTTTCAAAGGGAGAGCCTTACCAGATCCTTCCTATTTATCCAATTCCAAAATTGTGCTCAAGGAAATAGGACTGTTTCAGATTACACGGAGGAGTTTCTAAGGCTACAAGTGAGGTGCAACCTTGTTGAAACTGATGATCGACAAGTTGCAAGGTACATCTATGGTCTCAATGATGCTATTCAAGATCGATTGATGATGCACAAATCTGGTCCATTGATCAAGCACAAGCTCTAGCCCTGAAGGCGAGAGGTTTGTGAGTGACGAAAAAGACAACCAAGGCTCCATATCCTCCATATCCCCATATCGAAGGCTCGTCTAGGAGTCGGCCTAATAGAGTGGAAGAGAAGATTGCTCCACCAAAGGCAAACCTATCCATCCAGAAGCAAACTAAAGGCAAGGCTAAGTCGAGTGAAGGCCCAAAATGCTATAAATGTGGTGAAGAGGGGCACATATCCAGCGGTTGCCCACTAAGGAAATTTGTTAACACAACTATCCGTGATGATGAAGACAATGAGGAGGAATACAAATCTGAAGATGTAGAGGGACAAGAGGTTTGTCAAGAAGAAGATGAAGAGGTGGTATGTGTGATTCAACGTCTCCTATGTTCCACACCACAATCTGACGACACACAACCGAAGAAAATATTTGAGAGCAAATGCACGGTGAATGGCAAGGTATGCAAATTGGTGATTTATAGTTGCAGCTGTGAGAATCTTATCTCCCAGAAGTTGGTTAACCATTTAAACACCCATGATCATCCAAATCCCTACACCATTGGATGGATCAAAAGAGGAGTGAATATGAGGATCACCAAACAATGCAACCTGCCACTTCCTTTGGGCAAGCATTATCACTCAAATGTGTTGTGTGACGTAGTTGATATGGACGCCAGCCATGTTCTTCTTGGGTGACCTTGGCACTACACACAACAACAATAACAACAAAGCCTTTAGTCCCAAACAAGTTGGGGTGGGCTAGAGGTGAAGCCCATAAGATCTCGCGACCAACTCAAGGTTCTGGCACATGGATAGCAAGCTTCCACGCACCCCTGTCCATGGCTAGTTCTTTGGTGATGCTCCAATCCTTCAAATCTCTCTTTACGGACTCTTCTACGCACAAAGGCAAGAAAAATTCTTAACTCTTTCATTTGGGACAAGAGGAAAATCATTATTCTACCAAACAATACTGAAGGTAATACCTCTAAGGAGGGGAAAACTATGCTAACTATCTTCCATACCTGTCATAAGTTTATAGAAGACTTGAAGGAGGCAGATTTGTGTGCTGCACGTGTTGGAAAAGGAGAAGATCACCTGGCTGTTGAAATTCCAGCAAAGGTACGTGGCTTATTAGCAGAATTTCGTAACATACTTGGAGAGCCACAAGGCCTGCTACCGATGAGAGGAATTCAACATAGAATTGACTTAATTCCGGGAGCTAGTCTTCCTAATCTCCAAACTATCGAATGAGCCCAAAAGAGCATGATTTATTGAAGGAGAAAGTGGAGGAATTGTTGCAGAAGCGGCACATTCGAGAAAATATTAGCCCATGTGCTGTACCAGCCCTGCTCGCGCCAAAGAAAGATGGATCTTGGCGCATGTTTACAGACAATAGAGCCATCAACAAGAACACTGTAAGGTATAGATTCCCTATTCCCCGTCTGGATGATATGTTGGATCAGCTTAGTGGAGCAAGAGTGTTCACAAATCTTGATTTAAGAAGCGGGTATCATCAAATCCGTATCAGACCCGGGGATGTACGGAAAACAGCCTTCAAGACAAAGGAAGGATTCTTTGAATGGCTACTTGGTTAGTCATGCCATTTGAATGCACCAAGTACTTTTATGCACTTAATGAATCAAGTCCATCAACCCTTCTTATCCCACTTTGTTGTGGTCTATTTTCATGACATCTTGATCGATAGCAAGGATGAGGATGAACACTTTGACCACATTCGGAAGGTGCTAGAAGTACTAAGGGGAAATGAGCTCTACGTCAATTTGAAGAAATGTGTTTTCCTGCAAACACAACTTCTTTTCCTAGGATTCATCATAACATGTGATGGTATTCGCGTTGATGATTCTAAGGTTGAAGCAATCCGAGGATGGCCAACTCCGAAGACCATTTCTGAGGTAAGAAGATTTCATGGCCTTGCAACTTTCTATAGGCGATTTGTGAAGAATTTCAGCACTATCATGACACCAATTACCGAGTGCCTGAAGAAAGGAAACTTTCAATGTGAGATCAAGCAAAAGCTCTCACAAGCTCCTGTCTTGGTGCTACCTGATTTCAACAAGACTTTTGAGTTGGAATGTGATGCTAGTGGAGTAGGCATTGGAGCCTTTCTTTCTCAAGAAAGGAAGCCCATTGCTTTCTTTAGTGAGAAGTTAAGCGAAGCTAGACAGAAATGTAGTACCTATCAGCAAGAATTGTATGCCGTTTTCAGAGCCTTGAAAACTTGGGAAGTCTATTTTGCTGCCTAAAGAGTTCATTGTTTATAGTGACTGTCAATCCTTGAAACATTTTAGAAATCAAAAGCATATCGATCGCATGCTAGCAAGATGGGCAGCATATCAAGATTTAACTATCTCATCGTGCATAAATCTGGAACAACTAACCGAGTGGCCGATGCTTTGAGTCGTCGTGCGTGCATGCCTCTTGACTTATTTTGAGGCTGAACTTCCAGGCATGGATCAAATAAAGGAGTTGTATGAGGGTGATGAAGACTTTGGCCATGTTTGGGTAAAGCACATTAGGGGCCAGCCATTAGGTGATGATTGTTTGGTGCAGGATGGCCATCTCTTAAAAAATGAACGTTTGTGCATCCCAAGGAGTTCTCTACGTGACAAACTAATTAGAGAACTCCATTCAAGTGATCTTAGTGGCCATGATGGACGAGACAAGACTATCGCTAACTTGGAAGCTCGCTTCTTTTGGCCACAACTAAAGAGAGATGTTGGAAAGTTTGTTCAACGATGCCCTATATGTCAAACCTGCAAAGGCCAAGTCCAGAATACAGGGTTATACATGCCTTTGCCCGTTCCTCTTGCTCCATGGGAGGACATCTCTATGGACTTCGTCTTTGGGCTTGCCAAGAACAAGACGAGGGAGTGATGCTTTCTTTGTGGTCGTGGACAGATTCTCTAAGATGGCTCATTTCATCCCATGCCTCAAGACAACGGATGCTCATCATGTAGCAAACCTATTCTTTCGAGAAGTGGTCAGACTTCATGGAGTTCTAAGGTCCATCGTCTCAGACCGTGATAGCAAGTTTCTTGCTGCATTTTGGCTCACTTTGTGGAAGCAATTCAACATTGAATTGAAATTTTCTAGAACTGCCCATCCACAAATAGATGGACAAACTGAAGTGGTGAACAAATTTTTGGATAATCTGATCCGGTGCATTTGTGGAGAAACAAAGGGACAATGGGATTTGGCTTTATCTCTTGGAGAGTTCTCCTACAATAACTCCAAGAATAGATCCACATGAAGGAGTCCTTTTTCCATTGTCTACACTAAAGTCCCAACACATGTGGTGGACCTGGTGAAGCTATCATCAAGGGGAAACTCAAAATCAGCACTGCTGAGTTATTTGAAGAAATTCGTGGTGTTTTGGAAGGACAAAATCAGAAATATAAACAACTTGTTGACTGCAAAAGGAGGCCGAAATCATTCCAAGTTGGTGATAAGGTCATGGCCTACCTCCGAAAAGAGAAGCTGCCTTTAGGTGTTAAAGGGAAGCTTAGGCAGCGAAGGCATGGGCCCTTCTGTATCTTGAGGAAAATAAATGATAATGCTTATGTGATACATCTTCCAAGCGACATGGGTATATCCAACACTTCCAGTGTTGCGGATTCGACTCTCTACCATCCAGACGAAGCGCTCTATGAATGATAACTCAAGGGCGAGTTCCAAACAACCAGGGGAGAGTGATGAGGAAAAAAAAATCGTATTGTCTACTTCTAGATGCTTCCACCCTAGTGTGGTATTTCTTTTCTTTTCTACCCTGCCTACTGTTTTCTAGAGTCCTCTAGTTGTGAGTAGCTATGAGTAGAATGGTGAATCTTAAATAATGTTGTCTAGAGTGTTCCAGCTATAAGGAGAAGTATGTGTAGGCTTCCGAAAGCCCTATAAATAGAGGTTCCCACCTCTAGTTTGTAAGCAGACTATGTATCACTACCTATAATAGAACTTGTTGTTCCTATTTAAGATTTTGGACTAGATCTTGTGCTCTAGGAGTTTTGATTGAACTCCTGTTGGCATATCAGCCCTACCTCCGCCTCTAGAGCGGTATCTAGCGCAGTACCTTGAAGTAGTTCCTTTGACACTTGTGCTGTACACATTGTAGCAGCAAGGTGGAGTTGCTCCTCCACAACCTTGTGTTGCTTCAAGGTGGCAGAGTGATCGCTGGAATGGAGGCACTGTGGCAATGCCGTGGGAGGCATGTCTTCTTGAGCAGAACGCTGGAGTCTGGAGTGGTGGGGTTGGCACCATGCGACTGGATGTGGAGGATTCCAGCAAGCAAAATATGCAGGACATGCTGGGGGAGGTGGCCACACAATTGCTCGGGAGAGATGTTGATGGCAGATTTTTTTGGGTGGTGGTGGTGGTGGTGGTGGGGGGGGTGGGTGGGGTGGGGTGGGGGGCGTGTACCTGGAATAGAAGGGCGGGACACTGGGGCAATGAGTGAAGTCTGGCTGGTTGATACCTTTTAGCCTAGGATTAGCTTCCTACTGGTCCTTGCCTGAGCTGAACGTATTGCATGTGCATCCCAGCCATATTTCTTATTCTGCTCAATAATTTTCAATAAAAAGTGGGATACTCGGGGATGAGCATATCCTGTATCGCACACGCCCTTGACGAGGACATTACCTCCATGTCATCGTATTGGTTTTTTGGAGGTGCAGTTTTTGTTATTATTGAGCTTATAATTTTATTTGTCAGCTTAGCCTTGTAAGGAGCTTGCAGAGGCTGTTTGGACACTACTGCCCCATGTTGGCGTATTGGTGCTTCAGATGCACAGTTGTTCTGCTGAGCTTATAATTTTATTTACCTGTTTACCCTCGTGTGGAACCTTGCAGAGGCTGTTTGATTTGTTATTTCACCTTGCAGAGGCTGTTTGATTTGTTATTTCGGTAAATAGGCGGGTTACTGATGCTTCAGAGGGTGGTTTTGTCTGTTCAGTTTTCGTGGAAAGATATATTTGTGAAACAAATGTTGAAGCAAACCATTGTAGACAATTGGACAAAACGAAATTCTCTTTTTAATTACTAGCAAAAGGGCCCGTGCGTTGCAACGGGAGAAAAAAATACCACACACTCTTAATTTATAAAAAATGGTCTATAATCTGAGAATTTATAGTTACGGCCCAAACAAAGATGGTCTTAGCCTACAAAAACGTAGTTCAAGATTACACAGGTCTTCTATTTCAACACGGCTTGCATATAGATTTAATACGTACAAAGAAACAGGCAAGTGACCTTTAATTTCGTCTACAATCCTGATTTTGCTGAGGTGTTCATCCCCAATCTGGATCAGTACCGGTATGAAAGAAAGATGGATAGAGTGTTATTTATTAAGATTGCACCTTAGATAGTTTTTTTAATGATTAACAGGTAAAATAACATCATATTCAGTTTCTACATATTTTTCTAATCAAATTCCATATATAACATGTTAAATTAGGAGTTACGGTTAGGAAGATCCGTGTATTTAAAAAAACATTTAATATGTAGTGCAGGTCTAATGTAAAAAACATCAGTTTTTTTTTCTATAAAACAGCATGACGGACTAAGAATATCTATTTCCTTTATTAGTAGGTATATATTACCTAGCTAAATAAATATATCTTTATGTTCTGATGCTTCCTTCTTTTCTAGGTTGGTCTTGAATCCCTAAACCTTGGAATTTGTCCAAAGTTGAGTGTTCTACGCATAGAGGCCCCAAATATGTCTATATTGGAGCTGAAGGGCTGTGGTGTCCTTTCTGAGGCTTCAATTAATTGTCCTTGCTTGATATCTTTAGATGCCTCTTTCTGCAGGTTGTACCGTGCTTCTGAACCTCCCCTGAACATTTTCTAATCTAAAGCAAAGTGCTAAACATTATTTGCTGGTATTGATGGTTTCTGTACTATTTTGTGTGTTCAGACAGCTTATGGATGATTCGCTGTCTGAAACAGCAGAGGCATGCCCTCTTATTGAACATCTTATATTGTCTTCATGTTTATCCATCGATGTCCGTGGATTGTCTTCTCTGAATTGCCTTCAGAAGCTGGCCTTGCTTGACCTATCATATACATTTTTGATGAACTTGAAGCCGGTTTTTGACAGTTGTCTGCAGTTGAAGGTACCTGCTCCGGGTTTCTTTTTGATTAAATATTTTTGTTGTTGTAAATCTTGTCATGGAGCATATGGCAAATGCAAAATCTTATTGAACTGAACTTGCTAATGTTATACACATGGCAATTGATGCCATTCTTTGTAATACTTAAATATTAAGACATCACACCATATGCCATATGTTCATTCTTTCGTTGATATGTTGTTATGTTGTACATTAAGAAATTGTTCCCCATCTATGTGATACCATAGCGAAGATGACGAATATATTCTCTGCAACATTTATTAGTAGGAGCAGTCATGACAGTTCATTTCTATAGTATCTTCTTATGAACTGGTCCAGCATTCAGAGTCTCCTAATATGTGATGCTGTTACCATAATGCTATGACAGAGGAGTAGATATGTAATATATTATGGTAAAATGAAATTACTCTGTTCTTACCATATCTGATTTTTTGGGGGGCAGGTCTTGAAACTTTCAGCTTGCAAGTATCTCAGTGGTTCATCTTTGGAACCGCTCTACAGAGAGGGTGCTCTACCGATGCTCGTTGAGCTAGATCTGTCCTACTCGTCTATTGGGCAGACTGCGATAGAAGAGCTTCTTGCGTGTTGTACAAATTTGGTTAATGTGAACTTAAACGGATGTACGAACTTGCATGAATTGGTATGTGGGTCAGACTATTGCCGCTCTGTTGACATGCCAATTGATGCTTCTCCCCCGGATTCTGCACCAGACAAGACTAAAGAGATCAGGGAGAGTCCAGATTATCAGCTTCAAGTTCTCAACTGTACTGGTTGTCCAAATATTAAGAAAGTTGTTATTCCTTCAACGGCCAACTATCTGAATTTGTCTAAGATCAACCTTAATTTGTCTGCAAACTTGAAGGAAGTAGATTTGAAGTGCTCCAATCTTTACAATTTGAATTTGAGGTAATACTAATGTCATTTTTTGTACTGTCCTAATTTTATCTTTTCAACATCTTTTGTTCTTACAATTTGTACTATTCTACTTGTTTTTTTCTTTGCAGCAATTGTAACTCACTGGAGATTCTGAAGCTTGATTGCCCAAGATTGGCTAACCTCCAACTTTTGGTACTGTTCTTAATGCAACTCCTACCATGTTTTGAACTTATTGCAAGCATGCATGCTCTCTTCGTGTATAGGAAATTCAGGGATTAAATTTAATGCTGCTTCTGTAGATTATATTGATGGTGTTTGTTCTAATTCTTGAAAGCATGAAACCAAGTTATCTGTTATCCTTCACTTTTACCCCCTTCTTTTCGATGATCACCCTTTAGCCTTTATGTTGTAAGGTGTAAATGGTTTTACTGTTAAATTCAGGGTATGAGTTTGCAATAACAAAAAAAGCATCGAACTTATTTATCTTTTGCAATAACTAACAGACCTGTAGCAATTATCCTCTCGTAAAATGAATGAGGGCTTGATACTTTTCTGCACTTGCGAATTCCTTACATCAGATGCTATCATTATTAGTCATCTTACCCAGAATGTGAATGTATCTACAACTTAAAAGTAGCATTTATGTATGTTATATCTCAAACTGTGCTAAATAATGATTAACCTCTCGTTTCTTCCTTGGCCAAATACTTAAAATTTGTAAATGGACTTCGTAGGCTTAGACAACATTCTGTCTAAACAAACTATTTATATGGCAGAACTTTGAAATCTTGATAATTGTAACCGATAGGCTAAACATGTGATGTATGTGCTTTATCTAGTATTATCACATATACTTTATTCTTCCAATATGACTCTTATAGGCATGCACAATGTTGCAAGAGGATGAACTGAAATCTGCACTACCCTTTTGCGGTGCATTGGAGATCCTCAATGTGCACTCCTGTCCACAAGTAAGCTTTTGCTGTGCACTACTATTCTAATCATGTCTATTTTTTTTTGAGAGATCCAGAGAACCGCTGGCCTTCAATATATTAGCAGGAGTAGCGGGGAAAACATTGTGTATATGAATTTCCTTGTTCTAAGTAGCCTCTTTTCCTCTCTTCTCAATAGATAAACACGCTGGATTTTGGCGGGCTGCAGGCTGTTTGCCCAACTCTCAAGCGCATCCAGAGCAGCCTCATTGCATAGTATGAAGGATTCTAGTCTTCTTAATGGACTCATGAATAGTCCAGATTTGAAACAAAAAAGGCCATTGTCGTACTCTTGTACATACACAGCACCGTCAATATATTGCATGTCAGCATGTATTAAGGAGGCAGGGCTGACATGAAGCCTGTTCTTGCAATCAATTCTATTCTTCCAGTCGATTTCTTGTGCTGAATCTACTTGTTGAAACATGGAAACCACACTTCCTAGTTTTTATTTGCTTTTGAGGTGCAGTGATAGTAAGCAGATCTGTATTTATATGGATGAATAACCATCTTGTTTGGATTGTGTGATGAGATGAGGTGTTAAGTTTGTGTGAAGTTATACCACATTCTGTGGTTCTGAAATAACATCTCTGGCAGCTCCTGTAAAGGCTCATTGGCCGTGTTTTGCCGGTGGATTTATAGTACATGCATTAAACCCGGCCCAAACAGGTCTGCTAAAAACGTTTTGGCTTGTAACTTTTTTATGGAAGGGATGTAAACCGCCCTTGAATCCACAATATATAGTGGAGTAGGCAGATTTTAGGGTTTGAGTCCTTCATTTTTCTTACTGCCTTTGTCGCAAATCCTTTCTCCTTCGACAGTCTTTTGCGGTAAGTGTAGCCATGGAACCAAGCCTTGATGTCATGCGTGGGTGTTGGAAGGGGTGGTTGAGGGGGGTTGGCAGCCGCGGTGGCGACTGCCTAGTAATCGCAACAACGATGATGAGACTGGGAGTTTATCCCTTCGCCCGTTGGTGGAGTGGTGCAAGGAGCAGGCGTGGAAGCATGACGTGCTCTCCCTCAGCAATGAAGCATGGGCATGGATGAACTTCAACGAGATGGACCAGATCTTCTCCCTCACGCTCAAGTGTCTTCGGGCGGTGGAGGTCGTGTGGTTCGATGCCCCTAACTTTGGGAGAAGGGGTGTCCCCTCACAAAAGGGGGTCGCGGTGACCTTAAGGAGGAGGCTGTCGTAGGAGACGAAGCTGCAGCGGCGCGGGTGTTGGCGTTGTAGGAGTACAACCTCGTCTTCATGCTCCATCTTGTTGATGGAGCACCACCTTGGCGTCAAGAAGTCCTTGTCTTCATGCTCCATCTTGTTGATGGAGCACCACCTTGGCGTCAAGAAGTTCGACGATGATGATGATGCGGTCTAGGTTTAATTTTGTGTATGCACTCTGTTTCGTATGGACCCTGTTTTCGTATGATGAACTCCGGTGATGTAATATGTGGCGCGAACTGTTAGTTTGAATATGTTGTATGTGGTGAGTTCTTTTGCAGGATCCGTTCTTTCTTGGTGTTCGTCATACTGCGAATTTCGTTTACGGGATATCGCAAACGATTTTTGCGGGACATGTCGTGAAGTGATTTTGTGGTCTTTAGCAGTTTCTCAACTGTGACGATGTTTTCACCTGTCGAGTGCTGATGCTGTGAACTCTTAAGTTAAAAAACCTTGGTGAAGTTGATCAAAGAGCATTTGTTGGGTCACTTGTCTCCTTGAAAATTGAGTAACTAATAAATGATGCTCCTTGGCGGAAAAGGCTTTATTTAACAGTACCCCAAAGGTTTATCGTAGTTTTGCAGAAGGCAAAAAGGAATTTGCAGGACCTCAGTAGAGCGTTGATAGCTCATATTGACGAAGGCCACACGCTTATACCCCTTCTTTTCTTTAACTAGCAACATGGCTTGTGTGTTGCACTGGAACATACTTTGCAAAAAGCAAACAATATGACCACAAACATAGCTCCCTTCACGACCCTGACCTCATGATGCGCTAGGGTTACCCATCTTTCCCCCTAGCTTTTTCTACGGTTACCAAAGTCCTCTCGCGGCAATGCTAGAATCCACCAAAATTCCACCAGAAAACATTTGTGATCTTACACTCCTACTAGAGTGTTTGGATGTCGGATCACGAAATTCCAAGGGCATCAGGGAGCGTCGCACCGCAAGTAGATGATGAAGCCGCTTTGGATCCAGATGCGCAAGATGAGGAGGTTGAT
Organism: Hordeum marinum; assembly: GCA_022496015.1. Lineage (NCBI taxonomy): Eukaryota > Viridiplantae > Streptophyta > Magnoliopsida > Poales > Poaceae > Hordeum > Hordeum marinum. The sequence goes on along the minus strand of CM039672.1, from coordinate 157,932,593 downwards.
ATTGTTGATAGATTTGATGGCCCCAACCTCCATGGGGAGGAGGAATCGAATCTTGATCTCTTGGCCGAATTGAAAGATCTAGTGAAGGAGGTCTGGTGGCTTATGATATTTAGGGTTGACACAAGTAAGACGTTCAACCATGTTGCAATGGTGAAGTCGCCGCGGATTGCATGGTTCATGGCCCATGACGTGATCTTCAAGCCCTTGGGTCAAACCTGTTTCGGGTACAGTGTGAGTGTTTGGGTGTCTGGAATCGTGTGATGGGAGGAGGACCTTGGCTCTTTCGAAGGGAGACTGTAGTTCTTTAGGAATACGATGGGTACTCTGATATGTTGCTGTATTATTAGATAAGATACTAGTTTGGGATCGGGTTCATGGAGTTCCTGATGGTCTGATGAGGAAGGTGTTGGCGGATAAAGTTGCAACAGTGGTGGGATCTTTGCCCTTCAAGGTTATTGTTAGTGAGGGTAGGATTAACACAACAAAATACTTGCGAGCTAGAGTCTTTCTCGATGTGAATATATCCATGGTGAGATTTGTTCCTATAACTCTGAAAGAGGGTGAAACATCGAGCGGCTTATGAAAAAGAATGGAAGCACCCAACATAATAGTGCTAGAGGCAGAGGAGGAGGCTATGGAAGTGACCGAGGTTCTAGTTACTTTGGGAATAAAGAACGTGAGGATATGGACTGGAGTAATAACCCAACAAGAGATGAAGGTGATGGAAGAAATGGCCCGGGGGCGCAAAAACGTCAGGTTGGGCGTGATGGCACTTTCCCGAAGGTGGGTGCTCTACCAGTTGGTACGGGGATTGTGGCTGATAGAGTGTATTTGATTGAATGGGGTCTTGCAGAACATGTTAATAAAAATGCGCTGAGTACCCCGTAGAAGATTCATGATAACAAGAGGTAGAGGAAAACAAATGAGTAGGTTTCTCCCACAGTTACAAATGATAAATCGGCAACCCCCCTCGAGGGAGATGGTCTGGTGCAATGATGGAACTATCGTGGTCTCCACAAGGCTACAACAGTTCATGCACCTCTGGATGTCTAGAAGCGGAGGGGGCATATGTTATTTTCTTATCTAAAACTCACTTAGAAGAATGGGCGCATAAACTTTGAAACGCCGACTCAAGATGGATCACAAGGAGGTGGTGGAAAGCGATGGAAGGAAGGGTGTTCTAATTTTATTATGGAAAAAAGAAGTGGTGATTTCTTTGCGCCACAAAACACTGAACTATATTGATGTTTTTGTTTATAGGGGCAAGAGAACATGTGGAGACTAACTGACATGTATGGATAGCCAAGATGGAGGGACAAACACCTAACTTGGAAAATATTAAGAGAACTTTCTGCCGTTTGTGATGTCCCGTGGATGGTCCCGGGTAACCTTAATGAAATAATGTATCCCTTCAAAAGTGGGGGGCGGGGGGCATCGAACCACAAGGTATACGCAAGCTTTTAGGGATGCAGTATAGGATTGCAACCTTACATATTATGGTTTTGTTGGAGACCGCTATACTTGGTAGAAACATAAGAGAAAGCTACATCGTGCACTTGCAAATGAGAAATGGAATGACAAATTTGCAAGTCACGTCTTGCAAAACCTGGAGTACATCAGGTAAGATCACAAACCACTTCTGATGCGTTGGGATGACATATTGATACGTCTCCAACATATCAATAATTTATGCAGTATTCATGAAATATTTACCTATGTTTACAATACTTTCACATGGTTTTGATGCAATTCATATGATTTAATTAGAACTAACCAGGACTGATGCTGTTTTCAGCAGAATTATCGTGGTGTTGTTTTTATGTAGAAAATAAAAGTTTTCAAAATCGACCGAAACTTTTTGAATTTTTCTCTGGACAATATGAGAAATAGTGGAGCAAAGAACCACCGGAGGGGGGGGCACCTATGGGCCACAAGCTAACATGGCACACCCACCCCTGGGCGTGCCCTGTTGGCTTGTGGGCCCACATGGCTCCGATTGACGTGATTTCAACGCTGAAAATTCATATAAATCTAGAAACCCCCAAAAGCTAACCTAGAACTTCCGCTCCGCCGCTGCAAGCCTCTGTATCGAAGAAAACTCATCCGGAGCCTTTTTCCGACACCTTGTCAAAGGGGGCAATCATCACTAGAGGCCATATTCATCATCCTCGCGGTGTCCATAACTAGGAGGGAGTAGTTCACCCTCGAGGATGAGGGTATGTATCAGTAGCTATGTGTTTGATCTCTCTCTATCTTTCTCGTGTTCTTGAGATGTCACGATCTTGATGTATCACGAGATTTGTTAATATAGTTCGATCATATGGTGTTTGTCCCTTGCTATCTTGATGTGATGAACTGAATCTTTCCCTTTGAGATTTTGTTATGTTGGATTAAATATTGGGTTTGAGACCACTTGAAGTATGTCTTGCACGTGGATACCCGTGGTGACAATGGGGTGTTCTATTGATTCACTTGATATATGTTTTGGTACTCAACTCGCTGATTCCTGAGGTGACATTGGGGTAATCTATGCATAGGTTTTGATACACATTCTTGTCCTACTTTCTCTGATAGAAATCTTGGGATACTCTTTAAAGTTCTTTGTGTTGGATTGAATATAATGAATCTGCATTTGTTTGATGCATGTCGCATAATTAAACCACGGGTACTTGAGGTAACATTGGAGTATCTAGGTGACATTAGGGTTGATTCATATGTATCATTGGTGTTATTTTAGTACGAACTCTAGGTTTTTGTGTGATACCTATAAGAATATCTCAATAGATTGACCGAAAAAGGTAACTTTGGGGTGGTTCTACTACCTACAACAATTTCATCTTATGTTCTCCGGTACTTATGAACTTTGAAGTGATTCTTTGTTGCATGATGAGGGATGATCATATGATTCTATTATGTTAGCATTATTTAGAGATTGCACTAGCAAAGGATGAACCCTAGGCCTTATTTCCAAGCATTTATATAATGTTTTGCTTGTTGTTTGCCACTTGCTACCTTGTTGTCTTTTTATTTTCAGATTACAAAAACCTATTTCTATCATCCATATTGCACATGCATCACCATCTCTTCGCCGAAGTAGTGCACCTATACAATTTGCCATTGTATTGGGTGTGTTGGGGACACAAGAGATTTCTTGTATTTGATTGCGGGGTTGTTTTGAGAGAGACCATCTTCATCCGACACCTCCAACGGATTGATAAACCTTAGGTCATCCACTTGAGTAAAAATTTCTATTGTACTACAAAACTCTATGCTTGGAGGCCCAACAAAGTCTACAAGAATAAAGTTGCGTAGTAGACATCAGGCTCTTTTCTGGCGCTGTTGCTGGTGAGGTGAGTGCTTGAAGGTATATCTGTAGATCTTGCCATTAAATCTTTTAGTTTCTTGTTTATCACTAGTTTGGTTTATAAAAGAAAACTACAAAAAATATGGAGTTTAGGTTGCCTCAATTACTTCGTCTTTTAAATGTCTTTCATGAAAATGATGGTTCGGAAAATTGTGCTCAATTGTGAGAGGAAAATTTTATAAACATGCTTAATGTGAAATCCTTGAATGATGAGTATGATAGCAATATTGTTAGTATGAATTCCCTGAATATCCATGATGCTAATGATGATTGCACTAGTCATGATAAAAAGATTTCCCATAAGCATGCCAAATTTTGTGGGGTGAATAAAATTTGCGAAGACATGCCATATAGGGATGATAGATTTTGTAAGAAGCATAAACATGATCAAACTAATTGGTGGCTTAAAGTGATAGATGAATTTTCCACAATATTATTCTCTCTTCATCCCATTACTTGTGAAATTTTCAATAGGGTTGGTCATCTTAATTTCCAATGCATGCATTTTCATGATCAAACTCTTTCCAAATATTGTGATAACTTGATCTCCGGTGAACTCTATAATGAACTCTGTTTATTTTTGGGGTGTGAATAATTTCCACATAAAAATCATTGGTTTGATATATTCGTTATCACTAATGATAATGAAACTAATCTACAAAAAATCAATATGTTCTGCATAGTAAATTGCAATGACTATGCTTATATTGCCAACTATAAAAAGTCACGAAACTCAATAGAATATAAAAGGAATACTAATGAAAGGGTAAATGTCTCCCAATACCCTCCTATTGTTTCTCGTAATGAATCAGGTTGAAAGGAGGATCTTCCCATCAAACCAATCACTTCAATAAGAAGCTCTAATAAATTACTTAAACCTACACAAAATGTGGTAAAGGAGAACAAGAAGAGAAGAAAAAGTAAAGGTAAAAAGGTATCCCTCTCAAATAATGTTGCTCCTATCCTTAGTGATAATGAATCCGAAAGTAGTATGGATGATGATACACTTGATGGTTATTCTGTTATGCCTACCACCTTTTGTGATAAGGATGATTGGAAGATAATGATATTCCTTATAATATCGAAAATATTTTTGGCACTAACTTGGAAAATTATGATGATAATAATCGTTATACTATTGGCACCATTCATGCTATTGATGATTATGCTAATGATATGCAAACCCACAAGCTTGGGGATGCTATGTTTGATTAAAATGACATGTTTGAGAATTTATTTGCTGAAAACAATGTGTATCCCAAGATTGGGGATGCAATGTTTTATGAAGATGATCCTTTTAGTTCCCTTACTTTCCATGATCAAATTTGTTATGACGATTGCATGCCTCCTATTTATGATGATTGCAATTTTTATGAAAGTGGGTTTGGAAGAGTGTCAAATTTAGATGATTATTATCTCACTATTTTAGAGTGTGTTGAATCTTATTATAATGGAAGTGGATCTGGAGAGGCCATGGATTTATTTAGTAATGATTCCACTATCTTGGAAGAGGTTTCAACTGATTATGATGAGAACCAAGTTACTAGTTACGATGATTATTGTGATGATACTTATGTTACAAAAATTAGTGATGACTATTATTGTAAAACCCGTCACAATTATGAATACCCTTTATCTGAACATTATTATTTAATGTGGGAACAATTTATAACATTCGAGTCTCCTCTGATACTCCACTTTTTTGTATGAGAAGTTTGCTTGTGGGGAGAGTAATAATTTTTCTATGCTTGAAGATCATGAAAAGAATGCTTTATGTGATAGCTATATTGTTTAATTCCGTCATGATGCTACTAAAAATTATTATGATATAGGAACATATGCTTGTAGGTATTGCAGTAATACCAAGTTTCCTTCCTATGTGTTCAATGTTTTGAAGTCATGCTTGTTTTGCCTTCCCATGCAAGATGATTCTTGCTCCCATAAATTGTTACTTGCAAAATCCCTATGCATAGGAAGTGGGTTAGACTTAAATGTGCTTGTCATGTGACCCATGATGCTCCTTTTCATGTTTCAAATACTATTCCATTGTGAGCATGAAAGCACATTTGCTCCCTTGGTGGTTTTGGTAATTAATAACAACATATAAGTCATTGAACTAATGTTTCCACCAAATATATTTCAGGAAATGTTCAATGACAGGATTGTCAAAAGGATTGTGGAGATTGTGGAATACCCTAGGATGCAAGGAAATAGGTTGGCAAGGCTTCAAGCAAGAGGACTCTACATTTTACATTTGTGAGAAATCACTTTGAGTCCATAGGAAAGCCAATACTATTAAAAGGGGGTAAGGTTTTGTTGGTGAATGAAATTCTCATACATGCACAAGTGATAGTCACCAAAAACACCCACAAACTCTCCCACCAAAGTCTGTCCAAAGCCAGATACTCAAAATCGGTGCAACCAACATTCTACACTCGATGCCACCGATTCCAAACCCTAGACAGACTCAGCCAAACCCTAGCTTTTCAGTGCAACCGACACTGCATTCGGTGCCACCAAGTTGGGCTGCCAACTTTCTGTTACACAAGTTCACAGTTTCAGTCCCTCCGAGAGTGTCAAATTTGCATCACCGAGATAGGACATTCTAACTGTTGGTCACCTTATAGGTGCAACCGAGATTCCTATATCGGTCTCACCGAGATTGAAAAGTTGCTAACTTTAAGTCACTTCGGTGATGAGGACATCCCTACTAATGCTACACCCATAACTCCGACTGCTATACATACAGGACCAATTACTAGAGCTCGCGCATGCCAATTGAATTACCAGGTACTTTCATTTCTTACAAATCCTTGTAATGTTCATGAACATATGATGCTGCCTAAATTAGATACTTTTGTTTTACTTATGAATGAAGGACCTAGCATGGACAAGAAGGATGACCATTGGAGCGGGATCAAGCATGGAGAAGAAGGTGCGCGCGCGGGAAAGAACAAATGGAGCTTCCAGTGATGATTTTCGCACTTTGAAGCCACCATAATGGGAGCAAGAAGCCTTGGACGAATGCATGATGCCACTTTATAAAATTCGTCCCTAGGCTAATATAGGTGCCGCGCCACCTTATTTTTGGGCCAGGCCCATGTAATTTCGAAATACCATATTATAGGCTGTTTTTAGAGTCTGTATGTATGGGGAAACTGAGTTAGGGTCGGTTTCAGACCCCTCCTCCAAGGGGCCACGAAATTCCCCTCTATTCCCCCATATATACAGCCCTTAGGGCGTCGTTTTAGGTTTGGGTTTTGTTTAGATTACAAGTTCGCCATAGCTGCAACTTCGCATTCTTCGTTTGTGTTCCACGACTAGACAAAGGCGTCACAGAACCCCACTTCATCAATAAAGCTTTCCTCTTATATTCGCAATATCCAGATTGCAATCTTAGTTTCTTGCTTGTTCTTCGTTTGCGTGCTTGAAATAGACCCTCGTGGTCAGGTTGATCGTGCTCCGGCGTGGTCAATAACCTCTCGGAGTTAGTTTAGCGATTGCTAAGGCGCGGCGTCATCACACGTTCGTAGTCGGATCATCAAAGTCTACTCCACCAAAAACGATAGCCACCATCTCATCGAAAGACAGGGACAACTTCGCCTCTATCAAGTGGTATCAGATTTCCAGGTTGCTTGGTGAGATTTTACCAGTTTTTGTAGTTTAGATCGCATTTGGTCTTCATACCTTTAGTCCACGAAAAAGCCACAAAAAAATTAGGGTTAGATCATCATATCCGAACCAATCTGAGCCTTTGCATAGTCTTTTCAGTATTTTGCTTTGTTGAATTTGCGGTTACATCGTCGTGTCGAGTTGCTGGTCTTAGTGCATAGTCCTTTAGAGTTTCGAGTTCTATTCATAGGTTGTCACGCCGCCACCACATCATCTTCATAGTTGCCATATACCAGCACCATCATCACCGCTGCCATATATCACCACCCACCATCACTATCCATCGGTGTCCATATATACCACCACAAATCCACCACCAACCCGAGTCCAGCTCGTTTTAGGTTTAGTTTTGAGATCCTTTTGATTTCGGATTCGCGTTTTGTTACCTGCGTAGGTGTCGGAAAAAAGACCCGACCCAAATTTTTTTGCTACCTGCGTAGGTGTCGAAAGCAACGCTTTGCAGAGCACATTTTGGCCCAAAAAAAATTCGTCCAATTTTTTTCCCTATCTTGATTTTAGGTTCTCCGGAGCGTTTTGAGACACTTGCCATCATAGTGATTTTTGTCGAACTTTTTGGTCGTCACAGCCCCTGAATTGCTCCAGAAAAAAAAATTAGTCCAAAAAATTTCGTGCCCATCTTGCTTATACGATGTGGGAAGAGTTTTAAGACACTCGCCATTGTAGTAATTTTTTGAGCAAAAAAAAGAGCGCAAAAAAAGGCACCGAAAAAAAAACGATTTTTTTTTCAGAGTGTGTTCTTCCCTTGATTACGTGTAACGTCGTGATTTTGTTGGTGTTTTAGGCTCACGTCTCTAGCACTGTCTAGCCTAGGACCAGCACAACACCGTCGTTGAGCATTTATTCAACCTTGCATCTCTGAATTGATTATTGCTAACCCTTTTTGCTACCATATTATAAGCCATCCCAGCTCCACATACATCTACGTCATGTGTTTGACACCACCTGGCAATCGCTCTATCCAAGCTTTGAGAGTTTTGACTACAACGGTTGCCGATCACCGCCTGCTGCTGGGTAAGAACTGGTAAGAATTTGAGATTCGCTTGAAGGATTTCTGACACACCACCACCACCACCACGTCCTAGTAGTCTATAGGTTTCATATTCTTGTGTGTTTTCTATTTCTGCTAACCATGCCAGGAGCACACGACGACGGGATCGACTAGGAGAGCATGGCCAACAAAGCGCTCTATGATAATTTCAGCAAATGATGGCTGACCAGGTACAAGACGTCGTGACCAACTTTGGAGAGGCCATGGAGAACCTAGATGGTTTGGAGAAGACATTCGACACCAAGATGGACGCCAAGTTCAATGAGGTGCTTGCCCGTCTACCACCACCAGCTGCAGCTCCTATCCCTTTCGAACAACGAGCGCGATGTGTGCCTCTTGGCCAAGCCCAACATACTGGTACTGTTGATACTGCTACTACTTCTGTGGCTCCTGCTGCTACTGTCGTTGAGCAGGTTGAAGATTATGATGGTGATTACGATGATGAGGGAGAGGTTGCTCTAGATCAACCTCAAGGGCAACCACCACCATACGCACCAGGACGACCACATGGCTACAACCGTAATGGTAGGGCTGCACCACCCCCTCAGGTACGGGATCATGACCATCTCCCTAAATTTAAATTGAATATTCCGACGTTTGAGGGTAGATATGTTCCTGATATATATCTTACATGGGAGTTAGAAACAGAACAACGCTTTACATGCTTACAATTTCCTGAGGATAGACGTGTTGCTACTGCTGTTTGTTCATTCACTAGTTTTGCTTGTGTTTGGTGGTCAGAACATTGTAGAATACACCATGCTAATATTCCAACTACTTGGGATGCTTTGAAAACTGCTATGCATAATCGTTGGGTGCCACCTTATTATCAACGTGCATTGCTTCAAAATTTGCAACGTTTAAGACAAGGAAAAAATTATGTAGAAGAATATTATCAGGAATTACAAACTGGCATGGTTAGATGTGGTATTGTTGAGGAGAATGAAGCTATGCTTGCACGTTTTATGGGTGGTTTAAATAGAGAGATTGAGACTATTCTAGAGTATAAGGAGTATAACACTATCACTCGTTTATTTCATCTTGCTTGCAAAGCTGAACGTGAAGTGCAGGATCGACAGGCAATGGCGAGAACTACTTTTTCTGCAGGTCACACTTCATCATGGACGCCATGTACCTCCTCTACTTTCGCACATCCTACTGCAACACTACCTACTTCAACCTCCAACTCCAACCGCGATACGAGGAAACAGGCTCCTACTCCACCCTCTGCGAAGAGCACACCTTCTGGGCTTGCACAAAGCTCTTCTTCATCTATTGCATCCACAGGGCAAACACATGAGGTTATATGCCGTCGTTGCAAGGGTGGAGGTCACTTTGCGAGAGAATGCCCTTCCAAGCGTGTAATGATTGTTACTGAGGATGGTTGATATGCGTCCACTAGTGATTATGATGAGGAGACTTTGGCCCTCATTGCAAGTGAAGAACAAGGTGGCGAGGATGCAGAACCAGAGACACACTACATGGCTGCTGATTATGCTGACAGGTATGAAAGTTTAGTTGCTCCACGTGTCCTCAGTGTGCAGGTTACACATGCTGAGCAAAATCAGAGGCAAAACTTGTTCCACACAAAGGGAGTTGTGAAGGAGCGTTCTGTTCGCGTCATCATCGATGGAGGGAGTTGCAATAACTTGGCTATCATGGAGATGGTGGAGAAGCTGTCTCTAACCACCAGACCACATCCTCATCCTTATTACATCCAATGGTTCAACAATAGTGGCAATGTTAAGGTAACACATACTGTTCTTGTGCATTTTAGCATTGCTACATATTCTGATTATGTGGATTGTGATGTGGTACCCATGCAAGCATGTTCTGTTTTACTTGGTAGGCCATGGCAGTTTGATAAAAATTCTGTACACCATGGTAGGACAAATCAGTATACTCTTGTTCATAAGGATCAAAATAACACTTTGCTTCCTATGTCTCGTTAACATATTATGAAAGATGACATTGCTAGAGCTAGTAAAGCAAAACAGGAGAAAAATAAGAGTGAAAATCAGATTGTAGCACAGGAATTTGAGCAACACCATAAGCATAATAAACCATCATCTAGTGTTGCATCTGAAATAAAATTGAAGAGTGGGTGTTTACTTACTACTAAATCTGATATTAATGATTTGGATGTTGCTACATCTGTTTGCTATGCTTTTGTATGCAAAGAGGTATTATTTTCATTCGAGGACATGCCTCCTCTTTGCCTCTTGCTGTCATTAACATTTTGCAGGAGTTCGCTGATGTCTTTCCACAAGACGTGCCACCGGGATTACCACCTATTCACGGGATTGAGCATTAGATTGACTTAAGGTGCATCCCTACCCAACCGTGTGCCATACCGTACCAATCCAGAGGAGACAAAGGAGATTATGCGTCAAGTACATGAGCTGCTTGACAAAGGTTATATACGTGAATCCCTTAGTCCTTGTGCTATTCCTATTATTCTAGTGCCTAAAAAGGATGGTACATCGTGCATGTGTGTGGATTGTAGAGGCATTAATAATATTACTATTCGTTATCGTCATCCTATTCCTAGACTTGATGATATGCTTGATGAATTAAGTGGCTCTACAATTTTCTCCAAAGTTGATTTGCGTAGTGGATACCATCAAATTTGTATGAAATTGGGAGATGATTGGAAAACAACATTTAAAACTAAGTTTGGATTATATGAGTGGTTAGTCATGCCTTTTGGGTTAACTAATGCACCTAGCACTTTCATGAGATTAATGAACGAGGTTTTACGTGCTTTCATTGGACGATTTGTGGTAGTCTATTTTGATAATATATTGATTTTTAGTAGATATTTGGAGGAACATTTGGAACATTTACGTGCTGTTTTTATTGCTCTACATGATGCACGTTTGTTTGGTAACCTTGGGAAGTGCACCTTGCACTGACCGAGTATCTTTTCTTGGCTATGTTGTTACTCCACAAGGAATTGAAGTTGATAAAGCTAAGATTGAAGCTATTGAGAGTTGGCCCCAGCCCAAAAGGGTCACACAAGTGAGGAGTTTTCTTGGCCTCACTGGTTTGTATAGGCGTTTCGTGAGAGATTTCAGCACCATTTCTGCGCCTCTCAATGAGCTTACAAAGAAGGACATGCCTTTTTCTTGGGGTACTGCACAGGAAGAAGCCTTCACAGTCTTGAAAGATAAGTTAACACATGCTCCTTTACTCCAACTTCCTGATTTTAATAAGACTTCTGAGCTTGAATGTGATGCTACTGGAATTGGGTTAGGAGGTGTGTTATTACAAGATGGTAAACCTGTTGCGTACTTTTCTGAAAAATTGAGTGGGCCTAGTCTGAATTATTCTACTTATGATAAGGAATTATATGCTCTTGTTCAGACTTTGGAAACATGGCAACATTATTTATGGCCCAAAGAATTTGTTATACATTCTGATCATGAATCTTTGAAACATATTAAAAGTCAAGCAAAACTGAACCGTAGACATGCTAAATGGGTTGAATTCATTGAGACTTTCCCTTATGTCATTAAACACAAGAAGGGTAAAGAAAATGTTATTGCTGATGCTTTGTCTCGTCGTTATACTATGCTTTCACAACTTGACTTTAAAATATTTGGTTTGGAGACCATCAAAGATCAATATGTGCATGATTCTGAATTTAGAGATGTGTTGCAGAATTGTAAAGAAGGGAGAACATGGAACAAGTTCATTATTAATGATGGATTTGTGTTCCATGCAAACAAGTTATGCATTCCAGCTAGCTCCGTTCATCTTTTTTTGTTACAGGAGGCGCATGGAGGAGGATTAATGGGACACTTTGGCGTGAAGAAGACGGAGGACGTACTTTCTACACATTTCTTTTGGCCAAAAATGATACGGGATGTTGAGCGTTTTGTTGCTCGTTGCACTACATGTCAAAAAGCTAAGTCACGATTCAATCCTCATGGTTTATATATGCCTTTGCCTGTACCTAGTGTTCCTTGGGAGGATATATCTATGGACTTTGTTTTAGGTTTACCTCGAACAAAGAAGGGGAGGGATAGAATATCTGTTGTCGTGGATAGATTTTCCAAAATGGCACACTTTATACCATGTCATAAAAGTGATGCTGCTGCTCATGTTGCTGATTTGTTCTTTTGTGAAATTATTCGGTTGCATGGTGTGCCAAATACAATTGTTTCAGATCGTGATGCTAAATTTCTTAGCCACTTTTGGAGATGTTTATGGGCTAAGTTGGGGACTAAACTACTTTTTAGTACTAGATGTCATCCCCAAACTGATGGCCAAACTGAAGTAGTCAATAGATCATTGTCTACTATGCTTAGGGCTGTTTTGAAGAATAACCTAAAAATGTGGGAAGAATGCTTGTTTCATATTGAATTTGCTTGTAATCGTTCGCTACATTCTACCACTAAGATGTGCCCTTTTGAAGTTGTGTACGGTTTCTTACCTCGTGCACCTATTGATTTGTTGCCTCTTCCATCTTCAAAGAAGGTTAATTTTGATGCTAAAGAACGTGCTGAATTGATATTAAAGATGCACGAGTTAACGAAACAAAACATCGAGTGTATGAATGCTAAATACAAAATTTCTGGAGATAAGGGTAGAAAACATGTTGTCTTTGCACCTGGAGATCTTGTTTGGTTACCTTTGCGTAAGGATAGATTTCCTGATTTGCGCAAGTCAAAGCTAATGCCACATGCTGATGGTCCTTTTAAGGTGTTAGAGAAAATAAATGATAATGCATATAAACTTGAGCTGCCTACAGAGTTTGGGGTTAGCCCCACTTTTAACATTGCAGATTTGAAGCCTTATTTGGGTGAGGAAGATGAGCTTCCATCGAGGATGACTTCAGTTCAAGAAGGGGAGGAAGATGAGGACATCCCTACTAATGCTACACCTACAACTCTGACTGCTATACATACATGACCAATTACTAGAGCTCGCGCACGTCAATTGAATTACCAGGTACTTTGGTTTCTTGCAAATCCTTCTAATATTCATGAACATATGATGCTGCCTAAATTAGATACTTTTGTTTTACTTATGAATGAAGGACCTGGCATGGACAACAAGGATGACCATTGGAGCGGGATCAAGCATGGAGAAGAAGGTGCGCGCGCGGGAAAGAAAAATGGAGCTTCGAGTGATGATTTTCGCACTTTGAAGCCACCATAATGGGAGCAAGAAGCCTTGGACGAAATATGCATGATGCCACTTTATAAAATTCGTCCCTAGGCTAATATAGGTGTTGCGCCACCTTATTTTTGGGCCAGGCCCATGTAATTTCGAAATACCATATTATAGGTTGTTTTTAGAGTCCGTATGTATGGGGAAACTGAGTTAGGGTCGGTTTCGGACCCCTCCTCCAAGGGGCCATGAAATTCCCCTCTATCCTCCCATATATACAACCCTTAGGGCGTCGTTTTAGGTTTGGGTTTTGTTTAGATTACAAGTTCGCCATAGCTGCAACTTCGCATTCTTCGTTTGTGTTCCATGACCAGACAAAGGCATCATAGAACCCCACTTCATCAATAAAGCTTTCCTCTTATATTCGCAATATCCAGATTGCAATCTTAGTTTCTTGCTTGTTCTTCGTTTGCATGCAGGAAATAGACCATTGTGGTCAGGTTGATCATGCTCCGACGTGGTCAATAACCTCTCGGAGTTGGTTTAGCGATTGCTAAGGCGCGACGTCATCACATGTTCGTAGTCGGATCGTCAAAGTCTACTCCACCAAAAATGATAGCCACCATCTCATCGAAAGACAGGGACAACTTCGCCTCTATCATTCGGTACAACCAAGATTCACGCATCGGTTCCACCGAGTCTGACTTATTGTGTGTAACGGTTGGATTTTTGGAGATGTCTATATATACGCCTCCACCACTACCTACTCGAAAGTGAAGCACTCAGAACTATTCCATACCTACCCTATCAGTTTTCTGAGAGAGAACCACCTATCCTTGTGTTGAGGTCAATATATTCCACTCCAACCATATGGATCTTTATTTATAGCCTCCCCAAGTTGGTTTCCACCCAATCAATCTCTTCTACCAAGCCATATCTATGAGAAAGTGATTATGTGTTGAGCAGTCTATCATCTTGAAGCACAAGAGCAAGGAGTTCATCGCATTACCGAGCCTATTACCTTTTGGAGGGTGGTGCCTCCTAGATTGGTTAGGTGTCGCTTGGGAGCCTCCTACTTCGTGTTGTGGAGTTGAACCAAGAAGTTTGTACGGGCAAGGAGATCGCCTACTTCGTGAAGATCTACCCATAGTGAGTCTAGTCCTTCATGGACGGAAGCCGTTATGGAATAGTCAAGGTTGCTTCTTCGTGGAACCCTCCGTGGGTAGAGACCTTTGTGGACTCTCGCGACCGTTACCCTCCGTGGGTTGAAGACTCCATGAACGTGGATGTACGATAGCACCACCTATCGGAACCATGGGAAAAATCATCATGTCACCAATTGCGTTTGATCTTCCTACCCTCTCTTTACTTACATGCTTGTCTTTATTTTCCGCTGCTATACTGTTAGACATGCATGTGTAGGGTGTACTCAACATACTATGAATGCTAAAATCTGCCAAGAATTAAAATTGGGAAAAATTAATTTTTCATTTGGTCAAGTAGTCTAATTACCCCCCTCTAGCACTACTTTCGATCCTACAGAGCATCATTGAGATTATCATGCCTAGCTAAAAGGCTTTAAAGAAAAGCGCTTGTTGGGAGACAACCCAACACTTATACTTTCTGTTTGATGTATTCACATGATTAAGATACCATAGTAATCATTCTTTGTGTCTTATATTTCAATAATATGCGAATTAAAGCCTTTGGGATAGTGTGGATACTTGTTAGTTTGATTATATGCAAAAACAGAAACTTCTACGTCTAGTGCAGAATTTCTTTGATTTTACTAGCAGTCAAATTTTTTTGAAATTTTTACACAGTTTTGCTATGTAAATTTTCTGCATTGTGCTAAGTTTTAACAATGTTTAGAGCCAGGTAAGTATGGTGTCCATTCAGATCTTCACAGACTGTTCTGTTTTTGATAGCTATTGTTTTGCATGCATAGTTTGCTTGTTTTAGTGTTTCCATGGCTTATATTTAATGGTATAAATTATGGGAATTATATAATAGAGTAGGTATTGTGTGATAACAATTATGAATCTTGTCTTGACAATATATATTTACTGTACTAACCCATTTTTTAACAGTTAAAACAACAGGAGAGGCTCCTACAGTTGCTTCATTTAAATAAATATGTTACAAGGTTTTACACCACCATCACTCCATATTTCAACACTCCATATTTCTGCACTATTGTAATACAAGGGTAGAGCAATACCCAAAGTATCACCCTAAGGCAAAAATTTGGCAGTTAAAGCCTCCAAAAAGGAGGGCTTATCAGAAGCTAATCTAAAACTAAGAATCTCTAGATCTCCTTTCAACATTTTAAGCCATTCTGCATGGGGTTGATCTCCATCAAAGTAAACTCTGTTTCTCTGCTTCCAAATATTCCACGCTGATAGAATTGTTATCTCTTTGAACATTGGATGGTTCCATGTCTATTGTGCCTGCTTGTACCTCTCTTGCACGTCGAGTGCGGTATCCCGATTGATTTGAATTGACTGCCAACAACTCCTAGCAAAACTACAGTCATAGAATAAGTGCCCATTGGTTTGTAACTCTCGTGTAGCACACATCATGCAAGAGTGGTCATCCCCTACCATAAAATGTCTTCTCAGCAACATGTCTCTAGTGTTCACTTGGTCCATCAACATAAGCCAAGCAAAAACCTTGTGTCTCATGATGCATTTGAACTTCCAGATTGAGGTTATATATCGAGGTGTCTGCACATTCCTGAACATGAATTTGTAGAATTCGTTGGGCTTGTAATCCATCTCCCTGCAAAAAAAAAATCCATTTTTTGGTGCCCATGGGATACAGAGAAATCATGTTAACTATTTGCATCAAGTCTTCAAGTTCTAGGAATGCCTCGACAGATAAAGGCATGTGGAAATTGACTTCAGGGTGTGTGAGTTTGCATGAAAATTTTCCAGTGATAAATCCACATTTTGTGCAAAGGAAAATAGGCATGCATGAGACTCCATAAGGGCATGATCATCTATCCAAATGTCTTTCCAAAGAAGGATTGTGTCTCCAGCAGCTGGAATACATGTCGTAATACCTCTGTAGATGTTCATTAATGAGAAAACATCACCCCCCAAAATGAACCACATCTTTGTGCAGCATGTGGAGGAGTATTTCCAAAGTCTGCATTCCAAACTAGCATGACCCATGGTATGTCTTTTTTGTGTATGAACTTATGCAGATATTTGAGGAGAAGTGTTGAGTTTTGGATCTTTAGGTTGATCACTCCTAGCCCTCCTTTCTTATTTGGCTTGCACACAAGATCCCAAGCATCTAGGGACTGTGTTCTTGCATCACGGTCAGGAACTTTCCTCCAAAGGCAGTGTGGCCTAGATCTATCAAATATCTCAATAAGTTTGAGTGGAAGCTTGAGCACAAACATGGCAAAAGATAGCAAGGATGAAAGTGTAGAGTTGATCAACTATACTCTTTCTCCATAAGATAACCAAATAGAAGTACCAGCCAATCTTCTCTCAATACGATCAACCAGGGGCATGACATCTCGAACAGTGGGCTTAGTGGTTCCCAGTGGAAGCCCTAAATATTCGAACGACATCGTGCCATCTTGATAGCCCAACACCGAGGCTAATTCCTCGGCCTTATCCTCCAAAATGTTAAGAGCCATAAGTTGTGATTTGGAGTAATTTATTTTTAGAACCGTGGCCTTGGCACATGCATCAAGAAGTTGTTTAATCGACTGCAACTCCTCTTTGCTGGCTAGCAAAATCATCAAGGTGTCATTTGCGTATTGTATAACTGGATATTGTTCTGTTGCCGGTTGCTCAATAGGTAAATTTATATGTCCTTCTTCCCAAGCCCTATTTACCATGGACTGTAATAGGTCTATTTTCGACACAAAAAGTAGGTGAGAGTAAGGGTATCCTTGCCGCACCCCCTACGACATCTGAATTTCTTGCGAGGTACCCCATTCAACAATAGTGAAGATGACTTTCAAAACAAAATTAAGCAAGGAAATTGGTCTATAATCATTCACAGTCCCCGGTGTAGGTTTCTTGGAAATCAAGCTGATCAGTGAAGTGTTAAGACAACTTAGGCTTATCCTACCTTCCCAAAAATCCTCACAAAGTCTATAAAAAATCCTCTTCGATTATGTGCCAACATATCTTCAGGAATTGTCCATTGAATCCATCTAGACCTGGAGCGCTATCAAAAGGGATGATTTTAATGATATGGTCAATTTCCTCAGTAGTGAAAGGTTGGGATAGTTCCTCTAGTCCAGGGTGGCACTATATCAAATCCAACAAATGAAATTCATAGATGGGTTCCTATGAAATTCCCATTCTTGTTGTGAAACATTCATAAAATGCAACAACTTTTTCCTCATGATTGTCAACTGTCTAACCATCTGGCATTTGTAATGATGGGATTGAATTTCTCCTATATCTTTCAGTGGCCCGTGCTTGGAAATATTTAGTGTTCTCCTCTCCTTGTACCGCCCACTGAAAAGTGCACCTTTTTTTTCGAGTAGTCACTTTGATACTTAAGCAATCTTATTAAATGTTTTTTAGAATCCTTCTAAAATTGTCCTCCGGTACTGTTAATTGTCTAAGCTCCTCCAGGTTATCCAAATGCAGCAAAAACTGATTGCATTTCTCAATTAACATTTTCAGTTTTGAAATCACCTTACTCCACTGCTTTAGAGCATATCTTACTCTTTTAAGTTTAATTGAGATGAGTGTAGCACCGTTGGAAGCTTTGAATGGTTTATTCCAAGAATCCTGCATAGTTTTCATAAAGTCTGGATGTGATGTCTAGTAGCTCTCAAACTGAATAAGTGACATTTTGGAATATTTTTTTGGGTGGATAGCACACACGACACATTATCTGAGATGGGTTTAGCTAGTGATTTAACCATCGTGTTTGAAAAAGCCAAAATCCATTTCGGGAATGAAAAGAACCAGTCTAATTGCTCCAAGAGTGGTGTTTCCTGCATGTTACTCCAAGTGTAACGTCTACCTTTGATTAGTATTTCCAGGAAAGAAAGAGAACTGATGATCTCATTTAATTTGACAATATCATCAATGTTACCACCTGGCAAATTCGTATTTTCTAGTGATCGTATGTAGTTATATCCCCCATATATAGCCAGAGGTCTTCCACTTATATACTTAGGGATTCAAACCACTGTGTGAAAAGCTCTCAGTTTGGCCCCTCGCAAGGGCCATAAATGTTTGTGAGTTGCCAAATTTGGTTCGATTGTACTGAAGTAAATCTAATGGTCAGCGCAAAAGATAACTTATCTATAACCACTCCGAAGAACATACTGCCACACCAAATAATAATAAGACCCCCACATGCACCCAAGGAGGGCACATATTCAAACTTATCAAACTTGCGAGGACAACACTTCCTAATAAAAGAGTGATCAAATTCCTGTTTTTTTGTTTCTTGTAGGCGAATAATAGAGCAATTCAATTCATCTACTTTATTACGTAGAGCCGGGCATTTAGCTTAATAATTCATTCCGTGCAAGTTCCAATATAAGATGTTCCACAAGACAGACATCACAACAAGCTTGAGTAAAGTTAAAAGCAAAAAACGACAGAAGAAATGCTGAAATATCAAGGACCCAATTACTAAATCTCTGCATCTGTAGTAGCCCCCTTATGCTTGGTTAACAATATCTTCTACGTGATTTCTTCCGTAGGAATACCATATTCAAGTGTGCTCATATGTTGTGTGTACTCAATCTTAGTTGGGGGCTGAGGCATTTCCAAATCCATAGGCACTTCAGACAGTAAATCATCTTCAGAAAAGGAAGGAGTAATCCGAGGTTTGACAAAAGATTCTTTCTTTTTATTACCAGCCATAGATGCCACTTTGAAGTCCCGGAACCTGGTGGATCAAACACTTCGATGGACCTCAATGACATCAAGGGGAGATCGATCGTGCCTTCTCTTCTGTGAGGTAGCCGTGTTAGTTTTAGGTTCAGATGCTTCCACCATCAGTGATGAGGTAGAATCTAGCAGCATATCTGAAGAGGTCTGCTATATTCTTGTCCTCAATTATCACGCCATCGAGCTGTGCTTGGAATAAATCATGGCAAACAACCCATACCTCCTTAGAGCAGAAGACAGTTGTTGTACCAACCGCAAATGGAGAGAAAGGAAAAATGGTGTGACAAGCTGCAGTCACGAGTTAATAGAGTGAGGTTTGAATCCCTTGCATGATCACCTTCCATTGATTCCCCATTCGTGGTCCCAAACCAGTGATTCTTGGAGTGTGCACCCTTTTGTATAACTGAACCATGAAATCCAGCAGAGAGTTATTCAGGGGGATTTCCATTACCACCTTATGCGAATTGATCTGACTAAAAGCAAAAACTCGTGAGTGAGCTCCACTCAAAACCGCTTCAGCAGCCTCTTCCACCATTTGAACATGTTCATTCCACAAACGAAGCCCATCATCTTGCTCTGCATCTGCTGATTGGATATCGTCCATCATAGATAGGCCACCATATCCAGTCAACTATCGATAACTAACGCGTTGATACGAAGTTAACATTGGGGGGACAACTGGCTAAATACCCCAACCTTGCCGAGGAGTTGGAGGCTGAGGTGCTACTTCCCATGCATTCTCAGCATTTTGCATCTGCCACACCTGGGCATCATGCTGAGCTTGCTGCATTGCATTCAGAAATGGGGGTTGATCTGATGCCCCCATGGGTGGTACCTCATCTTCAGTGCTAACCAACCCTTCACTTGGATCTTTGCCATTGAGGACATACACGGGCACCGACTAGGACTGACCAACTTCACTGATGTCAAAAAATCTTCTAATTACCAAGCTGAATGGCACAAGGCAAGTTCATTGATAAGCACCCTAACAAGCACATGGGTTTTCTTATAATCAGGTCTGTGCCAAAACATGCAGCGTTCGAAACAAAAATCTGCCTTAATGATATAATGCTCTGTTTGATAATCCAAAGGAAATCTAAGCAACATAACCAACACATCTCGTTCAATCACCGGAGGATGCAGGTTAGGTCTCTCATTGTGGTGCAACAGATAAAAAGTTGAGACTTCATCAAGTGCTTGCTCGCCCAAATCTACCATAGCATCACACACCAAATGATCCTGCAAGCGAATTAGCCCAACACACAAAGGATACTAACCCATCTCACATAGTTCTGTTGAGTTTTGTGTGATTGAAGTTTTCAAGTTTGGGGTGAGATACCGATATGAGGAGAATAAGGAGTGACAAGACCCTAAGCTTGGGGATGACCGAGGAACCCCCAAGGTAATATTCAAGGAAGACTCAAGCGTCTAAGCTTGGGGATGCCCCGGAAGGAACCCCCTCTTTCGTCTTCAACACTATCGGTATATCTTAATTGGAACTATATTTATATTCATCACATAATATGTGATTTGCTTGGATCATCATTATATTTTGTTGCTCGCTGTTATAAGTTATTTATTATCTTGTTTTCCAATAAAAAGTTCCAAGAATTGCCTTAAGATGCCTCCATTGCATGTTTTCATGTGTGCTGTATAAAAATAAAAACTTTTGCTGTAGTGTTTGAATTTTCATATTTTACTGTAACATGGAAACTTTCTGAATTTTTTACAGTGTGTTTTCATACAAATTATTTATCATTTCCTACATTCTCAGAATTCTTTGCGTTACATAAGTACACCATGTGAATTAATTTCTATAGACTGTCATGTTTAGACAGATTTTTGTCATAGTTTTATTATCTACTTCTCCTACTGTTTTCATGACTTATATTGGTACATATAAATGTTGGAAATGATATTATACAGCATATTATGTTTGAAAATTATTATGCAACTTGTCTTGGCAGTACATAAAGTGTTGATTTATTCTTATGTGCATTAACCTATCTCACGAGTTCTTTTCAAGTTCTGTGTGGATGAAGTTTCTGATGTTGGAGAACGTTGCATGGGAAACAAAAATTTTCCTATGCACATGCAAGATCTATCCATGGTGATGAGCATCTACGAGAGGGAGAGTGGATCTACATACCCTTGTAGATCGCTAAGCGGGAAGCGTTAAGAAACGTGGTTGATGTAGTCGAACGTCTTCGCGATCCAAATCGCCGAGCATCCCGCGATCCCATCACAATCCGTCTCACGATCCAATCACGATCTGTCCCGTGATCCCATTGCGATCCGTCCCGCGATCCAATCACGAATTGTCTCACGATTTTGATCACGGTGCTTCCGATCTAGTGCCGAACGGACGATACCTCCGCGTTTAGCACATGCACAACTCGATGACGATCTCCTCCTTGATCCAGCAAGAGGGAGCGGAGAGGTAGAATAGTTCTCCGGCAGCGCGACGGCGTTGCGGCGATGGTGGTGGAGCTATTCTAGTAGCGCTTCTCCTAAGCACCACTGAAACCGATCTAGAGGAGAAACTACGATCTAGAGGAGAGGGCAGCACGTGGCTCTCTTTCTGTAGCAAAACCCCTCAAAACCTCTAGTATATATAGGAGGAGCGGAGGGAGGAGACTTGGCCCCCAAGGGAACCAAATCTGGTTCGACCGAAGTGGGAGGGAGGAGTCCTCCTCCTTCACTCCTAGTAGGACTAGGACTCCTCCTTTTCCCACTGGGGCCTCCTTCCACCCTTGGGTTTCTTCACCTCAGACACATGGGCTTCCTGTGGGGCTTTGGACAGCCCACTAAGGGCTGGAATACCTCTTCCCACAGCCCATGTAACCTCTAGGGTCGAAATACCTCACCTGATGGTCCCCCGGTACCCTCCCGACACTCCCAGTACACTACCGATGAGCCCGAAACTTTTTCGGTGACCAAAATAGGACTTCCTATATATCAATCTTTACATACGAGCCATTCCGAAGCTCCTCGTGACGTCCGGGATCTGATCCGGGACTATGAATAACCTTCGGTCACCACCATACATAACTCTATACTACTGAAACGTCACTGAACCTTAAGTGTGCAGACCCTGCGGGTTCGAGAACTATGTAGACATGACCGAGACACCTCTAAGGTCAATAACCAATAAAGGGACCTGGATGTCCATATTGGTTCCTACATATTCTACGAAGATCTTTATCGGTTGAACCTCTATGTCAAGGATTCAGTTAATCCCGTATACTGTTACCTTTGTTCTTCGGTATGTTACTTGCCCGAGATTCGATCGTCGGCATCTCCATACCTAGTTAAATCTTGTTACTGGGAAGTCTCTTTACTCGTTCCATAATACAAGATCCCATGTCTAACACTTAGTCACATTGCTTGCAAGGCTTATTGTGATGTTGTATTACCGAGTGGGCCCTGAGATACCTCTTCGTCAGACGGAGTAACAAATCCCAGTCTTGATCCATGCCAACCCAACAGACACCCTCGGAGATACTTGTAGAGCACCATTATAGTCACCCAGTTACATTGCGACGTTTGATACACACATGGTACTCCTCCAGTGTTAGTGAGTTGCATGATCTCATGGTCATAGGAACAGATACTTGACATGCAGAAAACTGTAGCAATAAACTGATAGATCATATGCTACGTTTATAGTTTGGGTCTTGTGCATCACATCATTCTCCTAATGACGTGATCCCGTTATCAAATGACATCTCATGTCCATGACTAGGAAACCTTGACCATCTTTGATCAAGGAGCTAGTCTATTAGAGGCATACTAGGGATATGGTGTTGTCTATGTATCCACACATGTATCTGAGTTTCCGATCAATACAATTATAGCATGGATAATAAACGATTATCATGAACAAGGAAATATGATAATAACCAATTTATTATTTCATCTAGGGCATATTTCCAACATCTGAGACCTAGGTGAAACCATGATATGAGAGGAATTAAGAAGACAAAAGATCTCAAGCTTGGGGATTCCTAAGGCTCCGCAAGTCAATATACAAGAAGTCACAAGCATCTAAGCTTGGGGATGCTACACATCCTCTTCGTCAACAACTATCGGTTAGCCTATGTTGAGCTTAACTTTTTATTTGTTCACATTATGCGTTATTTAGGAGCGATATTTGTTTTCTTTGATGTTTTGAATAAATCTCAGATCTGAAAATATTTATTGAGAGAGATTCCTCACATAGATACTTAATTGTTTGACTACTCATTGATCTTCACATATATCTTTTTGAGACTAGTTTTATTTTCACTCTTGTTCTTCACTTATATCCTAAGAGGAAATGTTGAATGAATTGAATATCATAAATATGAAATTATGTATGCTTCATATTCTTGTCCCATGGGGAGTAGTAACTTCATATACATGAAGTATAAGCGATAAAATTTATTGGAAATCAACAAACATAGCATTTTTCACTTGAACAATTAATGAAAGATTATTGAAGGAAGAGAGATTTCACATATAAATATACTATCTTGGACATCTTCTATGACTGCGAGCCCCCATTAATTATTTTCAAACTTGATCAAGTAGTTTATGTTGACAACAAAGACAACATAATGGTTATGTTTGTTTATATTCACATAGAAGTTATATTGTCATGGATCCTCTAACATGTGGTGCTTGCTGAGGATCTTTTTCTAGCCAAAAATTCATACTAAGTAGAGATACTACTTGTGCATCCAAAACCCCTTAAACCCAATTTCTTGCCATGAGAGTCCACCATATCTACCTATGGTTTGACCTCTGTGAAGGGCCTATATTTTACTTTTATGCATTGACTTTCATGTATTTACTTTTATGAAACAGTCAATAATGTTCATCCCTATTCTAATCTATTAATTCTTTAGTTGGCAAGCATCATGTGGTGGGGAAAGGTTCAGCCACATATTTCCAGTTGAATATAGGTGATCATGATTCATTATTGTTGACATTATCCCTGAGATAAATAAGTTGGGAGGCGGAACATTAAGCCCATATCTTCCTAGGTGTTTGACCGAAACTGTTTGTCTAAAAATATACTTTGAGTGTTAGTAATCATGGAAGACTAAATGATAGTTGAGTATGTGGAATTTGTTAAATCAAAGCTCTTACATAGAGCCTTCCTGAAAATAACATGAATTGCAATTATTTGACTAAAAACATAGTTTGTTGGTTTCCAAGAAAGTTTATGGTCCATGCTTTAACATGTGAATAGCTTGCTACTTGATCATGAGAAGTGTTATGAGAAAAGAGTTGCTGCTTATGATGCTAGAAAAAATGATTGGAATTATCATTGATCTGTTGGAGATATGCCCTAGAGGCAATCATGTATGATGATATTTCCTATGTGTTTAGGAATAAAGATAGTCCTTGGACATTATCATTGATGTGTATTAACAAGTATGTGACTTGTTTGTGAGACTATGCATTGTATGATAACTGTCCCAAATGGTCCCTAGTTGTAGCGACCCGACCTGAAAGGTCGAATCTCCGGTGTTTCTGTACCATCCCAAGATCATGTTGGTACACACACGGTACATCAATGTATATATCAAAGGGAAATCACACAACATTAATTAATCGAAATCTCATATTGAGTCCTTTATTACAATAAGGATTACAATAAAGTGACTGAAGGCCAACTCATGAGATAAACTAAACCAAAGTCTTGCGGAAGCTTCAAAGGTAGTTGAGTCCATCTGACTCCAAGGGCATCTCACCGAGCGTAGAGCGTATCCTCACTCCTGGTCGGAAAAGTACTCTGCAACATGATACGTTGCAGCCGTGTAGGTCAACATATTGAATATGCCGGCAATGTCACAAGAGAGGGGGTAAAGTAATCATCTATTCTATATTCATATATGGCAGGTGGGGGTAGTAAGTTGTTGCATAAAGCCAAATTTTTCCTACAACAAGAGAGGGAAAAAGCATAATTACTACAATGTTGGTTGATTAATGAGATGGTTCCACCAACCAATTCTCATACCCAAGTTGACATTAAATACCCACATCAATGTAATTAATTGTGTTGAGAGTTCCAGATAGTTTCAGTTCCTTCGGCTCAAACTGTCCATGACCGTGGACACGGCTAATTGATTAGGTTTGGGTACTCTGCAGAGTTTTGCACACGTTCCCCACAAGATTTGATCGCCTCCGTTGGATTTCTCGCACTTCAGGGTGTTTGAGAAACGGATGACCAAAACATGGTCTTCTAAAGGGTTTCCCCGAGACTCTGTCGGTGCCCATCCTTTCCTACCGTTCTTCTACATCTCGTAGCACCGCCTGTCCAGGGTCACCACGTTATCCATCCAAGCCAGAGCCCATAATGGCTTGTGGCTGTGTAGGTAAGCCTTGGGTCTTGAAGCATCCATCCATCTCTTTGTGCCTGGGTGGACCTTTCCACATGAATATTGGCACTTCTCCAGCATCATCTAGGCTAACCACTTGTTTCTCCAGGGTGCCGTTCAACCATCATCCACCCAGAGGTAGTTTGAAAACTTGAAGTCTTGAAGACTTGATCATCATGTAGGTCTTGAAATTATTAACTCACAACTCTCATGAATCACACAACCAACCCCGTCTACTAATAGCTTTGCAAAATTTAAATCAACGTTTCCCGGGGCCAATGTGTCAAAGGGTTGAGGGGTACCTACCACATGATACTACAACAATGTAACCAAGTTTCCAGTTTACCTACTTTGCATGCAATTGGGGAGATGGAAGAACTAATGCAATAAAACATAGGTATACATGGTCAAAGTGACTTGCCTTGCTGACGATCCTCGTAATCAAGTGACTCTAGATAACAAGCTTCGCACTCCGAATGATCTAACGAATCAAACAAGAGCACACCATAAGCATCAACACAATACAATTCATTCAATAGCAAGGTAAACAAATGCTTTAACAAACAAAAACACAATCAAAAAGAAGAATCACTTAAAGTATAAGACTCTAAAAATTTTGGTGTCAAAATCTCTACTAAGACATAACAAGTCAAAATTTGTTTGGAACAACTAGGCATTTAGATAACAGAAAAGTAAATACAAAATTTTATTTGAAAACAGAAAGTATTTCATTATAAAAATATTGTGCAAAAAGAGTTACTACAAAACTTTTTTCTAAACAATATAAATGGTGAAAACAAGATGTACCTATTCAAACTAGAGCACAATTTTTTTTGAAAAAATATATTTTATTAACAGAACATAATACACCTAATGTTGAATCAACAGAACCTAATGAAATCTAAAAACAAAAATTAAACTAATTCAGGTTCAAATTAAATTAAAATTAAAATAACTAAACTACATTAAGAACCAAACAGATTCTGTTTTTGTTAAAAAGATTAACCAAATTTATTCTAAAAATTCTCAAACTATGTAGGATGATAGGTCTAACTAATACAAACCAGTGGCAAAAGGATTCACTCAAAAATATATTTTTAAACTCTAGCTATACAGATTTTAGTAATTTAAACAAATTTGATTAGATTCAAAATTTTAAAGTTCAATTTGAAATCTAAACATACAGACATAAACTACAACAAATGTGTGAACTAATTCAGAAAGAATCAAATAAAAACACCAAATATTTTAAAAGATATGATAAAAACAAAAACAGAATACATTCTGTTTTATAAAACAGAAAAGAAAAAGAAAAACTTCCTATCGATCGGACAGGGTCTACGTGGCATACTGTGATTGGCTGCGAGGGCGTGCGCGTGAGAGCTAACGAGCGGTTGCCCGAGACTTAATGCGTACCGGTTCGTCTATTAAATAGATCTAATCTCGCGCGTTGACTACGGATCCGACGGCTACAGGTGGAGATGGCGGCTTACAAAGAGGGGGGTCAGGGGTCTCCGGCGAGGTCGACGGCGGCCGGTGGTCGGAGGTGCTCGGGGACGACGGTGCGGTGGTCGGGGCCGATGTTCGAAGGCTTCAAACGGTGTCGGCGAGTCTCCGGCGTCGATTGGTGGCGTCAGAGGGGGCTGGGGGTGAGTGTGGCGACGGGCACGAGCTCGGGGACGTCCGGTTGGGTGCCGAACTCCGGCGAGGTCTAGGGCAGCGCTCCAACGAGGGAAAAGAGAGTTTCGGGTGTAGAACGAAGAGAGGAGAGGGCTGGGGTTTATATAGGGGCGGTGCGGTGGTCGGGGAGGGCACGAGGGGCGAGATCCGTGGAGAGGGATCTCCGGCGACGGTGGTCGGGCACGGGGAAGAGGATGAGCGCGCTAACGCCGAGGTCGGACGGTGGGTCCCGCGCGTCAGTGAGGGTGGGAGGCGTGGTTAGCGCGTTGGTGGCCGACCCAGAGTAGTTTCGGGAATTAAAGACTGTGGGCCGGCCCGGTTTGGTTTAAATACTTTCCTTTTCTATTTCCAGAGCAGCAAAAACTCTTTTAATGCATTCAAAATATTTCCAAACATAGGAAATATATATACCAAAATGATTAGGAGAATTAATGCTATTTAATGAACATTTTTCCTCTGTCATGTTGAATATCTTTTTAAAATTTATTTTCAGAAAAATGCCTAATTGATTTTAAATCCTTTTAAGATAAACTTTCAAATAACTCCCTGGTTTTATTGCTCAAATATTTCACCAAGATGCCCTTGGTGTGGAGTGTCATGTTACTCCCCTCTTTGTTTGAACATTTCCAAAGGTTTTCAAATAGGTGAAACAAATATATTGGAAAATAGAAATGGCCTTTCAGAAAATCAAATGAAGCACTTCAACAAATTCATTACATTCAAACAAAGGGATGATTATGCATAGCTATATTTCATAACATTCCAAAATGAAATTTTGGGATGTTACAAAGCTACCCACCTTAAGATGAATCTCGCCCTCGAGATTCGGGTTGGCTAGAAAATAGGTGCGGGTGGTCTCTATGAAGATCTTCTTCGCGTTCCCAGGTGGCTTCTTCCTCGGTGTGGTGACTCCACAGAACCTTACATAACTTGATGGTCTTGCTTCGTCTGTTGGTAGTCTCGAGGATTCTGACAGGCTTCTCCTCGTAGGTCAGGTCACTGTCAAGTTGTATGGCCTCTAGGGGCACTGTGTCTCTCAAAGGAATATCAGCTATCTCAGCGTGACATTTCTTCAGCTGGGAGACATGGAAAACATCATGAACTCCTGAAAATCCTTCCGGCAATTCCAATTTGTATGCAACTTCGCCTCTGTGTTCAAGAATTTTGTAGGGGCCTATGAATCTGGGTGCTAACTTTCCTTTAACACCAAACCTCTTGATTCCTCGAAGTGGGGACACACGAAGGTATGCTCGGTCTCCCACTTCATACGTCACTTCCTTGCGTTTGCTGTCAGCATAGCTCTTCTGCCTGGATTGGGCTATCTTGAGTCGGTCTCGAATCAGTTTGACCTTTTCTTCAGAATCTTGGATAAGATCGGGACCAAAGAGTTTTCGGCCTCCAACACCATCCCACATCAATGGTGTTCTGCACCTCCTTCCGTATAAAGCTTCGAAAGGGGCCATCTTCAGACTAGTCTGATAATTGTTGTTGTACGAGAACTCTGCGTATGGTAAGTTGTCATCCCAACTGGACCCATAGTCTAGCGCACAAGCTCTCAACATGTCCTCCAGAATCTGGTTGACTCTCTCAGTCTGTCCATCGGTCTGCGGATGAAAAGCTGTACTGAACTCCAGCCTTGTACCCAAAGTTTCATGTAGCTGATGCCAAAATTTTGAGGTAAATTGTGTTCCTCTATCTAATACGATACTCCTCCGAACTCCATGCAGACATACGATCCTGGTCATATATATCTTGGCTAACTTAGCACTAGTATAGGTGGTCTTCACTGGAATGAAATGAGCCACCTTGGTCAAGCGATCGACCACTACCCAAATGGAATCATATCCTGAACGGGTCCTAGGTAGTCCTGTGATGAAGTCCATACCAAGCTTATCCCATTTCTACTTGGGTATCGGCAAAGGTTGGAGTAACCCTGCTGGTTTCTGATGTTCCGCCTTTGCTCGCTGACAAACATCTCATACCGCAACATGTTCGGCAATATGTTTCTTCATACCTGTCCACCAGTAACTTTCTTTCAAATCCAGGTACATCTTGGTGTTGCCTGGGTGTATCGACTATGGTGAATCGTGGGCTTCTTGAAGTATCAACTTCGTGATCTCTGGGTCATTGGGCACATAGATTCGGTTCTCAAACCATAGAGTACCCTGTTCATCTTCATGGAAGTCTTTAGCCTTTCCTTCCTTCATTCTCTGCTTTATCTCAGCTATCTCCTTGTCCGATTTCTGGGCTTCATGAATTCTTTCGGTCAAGGTGGACTGAATCTCTAGTGTGGCAACATATCCTTTTGGAGCTACCTCTAACCGAAGCCCTCTGAGATCATTGGTTAACTCCTGGGGTAATCCTCCGGCTATGAGTGTGTTCACATAAGTCTTCCGACTCAAAGTATCTGCCACAACAGTTGCCTTTCCTGGATGGTAGTGTAATCTCATGTCATAGTCCTTGATTAACTCTAAACATCTCCTCTGTCCGAGGTTCAACTCCTTCTGTGTGAAGATATACTTCAGGCTCTTATGATCAGTGTACACATCACAACTATTTCCGATAAGGAAATGTCTCCAGGTCCTGAGTGCGTGCACTACGACTGCTAGTTCCAAATCATGGGTGGCATAATTCGACTCATGGGGTCGTAGCTTCCTGGATGCATAGGCTACAACTTTTCCCTCCTGCATGAGTACTCCTCCAAGTCCTTGACATGATGCGTCACAATAAACCTGGAAATCCTTCTGAATATTTGGCAATATCAACACTAGGACTGTGACCAAACGTTTCTTCAACTCCTGGAAACTGGCCTCACATTCCTCAGTCCAGATATACTTAGACTCTTTCTTCAACAACTCTGTCATGGGCTTGGCAATCTTTGAGAAATTCTCAATGAATCTCCGGTAATATCCGGCAAGTCCGAGAAAACTGCGGATCTCCTTAACTGAGGTGGGTGACTTCCACTCAGTGACTGCTTCAACCTTAGTGGGGTCTACTGCTATTCCTTCTCCGGAAATAATGTGTCCAAGAAATCAGACTTCCGTCAGCCAAAATTCACATTTACTGAACTTGGCATATAACTGATGCTCTCTAAGCTTCTCCAGAACTAAATACAAGTGCTCCTTGTGTTCTTCCTCGCTCTTGGAGAATATCAAAATGTCATCGATGAACACCACGACAAACTTGTCCAAATATTCCATAAACACCTTGTTCATCATACTCATGAAGTAGGCAGGAGCATTAGTCAAACCAAAAGACATGACTGTATACTCATATAAGCCATACCTTGTGGTGAAGGCTGTTTGGGGTATATCCTGTTCACGAATCTTCAGTTGGTGATACCCTGATCGAAGATCGATCTTGGAGAATACTTTGGCGCCTACTAGCTAATCAAAGAGGTCATTAATCATCGGCAGAGGGTACTTATTCTTGATAGTCACCTCGTTCAATGCACGATAATCGACCACCATCCTCAAGGTTTTATCTTTCTTCTCCACCAAAAGAACTGGGGCTCCCCAAGGTGATGAACTTGGGCGAATATATCCCTTATCCAATAGCTCCTTAATATGCTTCTTGATTTCTACTAAATCATTTGCGGGCATCCGATAGGGTCCCTTGGAAATTGGGGCTGTTCCTGGTAGTAGATCTATCAGAAACTCAATCTCCCTATCTGGTGGCATGCCTGGTAATTCCTCTGGGAATACATCTGGAAAGTCTTGTACAACCGACACTTCCTCCTGAACAACTCCTATGAGGGAATTTAACCGGGCACTCATCTGTGTGCGTCGGGATACATACTTAATCCTCTTGTTCTCCGGAGTGGTGAGTGAAATAGACTTGCTGGGGCAATCAAGGTTTCCTTCATACTTGGTCATCCAATCCATGCCTAGGATTACATCCAATCCCTGGGATTCTAAGACGATGAGGTCGGTAGGAAAAACATGGTTTCCTATGTGGAGTTTTAAGGCGTGGCATCCTATCCCTGCCATCATCATACCTCCTGAGGAATTGACCTTAATGGGCTGACTAAGGGTTCTGGTGGGTAAACCATACTTTTCCACAACTACCCTTGATATGAATGAATGAGTTGCACCAGAATCAAAAAGTACCATAACTGGACGTGAATGCAATAAGAACTTACCAACCACAGTCTCGGGCTGATCATAGACTTCTTCCACACCAAGGTGGTTCACCTAAGCATGAGGAAAAGGATTTGGCTTCTTAGCTACGGAGTTGCCGTTGTTGTTGTCGTTTCCATTTCCTTGCTTGTTCTGAGGGCATTCAATGGCATAGTGCCCTGTCTTCTGACACTTGAAACAGGTGATATGGTTCAGATCCTTCTGAGCTGGAGCGGGACGGTGTTGATTGCCATTCCCACTTCCATTACCATTCTTGAAGTTGCCATTGTTGGGACGATTATTCCCATTTCCTCCATGGTTATGGCCTCCATCGTTGTGCATGGGATGAGTGTGTCCTCCATACTTACCGGTCCCTGATCCGGTATTTCCTGAGTACGAGGAGTAGCGGGGCTTCTGATGAGCTCCAGAGGTAGACTTCCCCTGTGCATACTTCCTCTTGCGGTTCTCGATTTGCTGCTGCTTCCCCTCCAAGATGAGGGCCTTGTCTACCAGCTCCTGGTAGTTGCTGAAAGTAGCCACCATCAGCTGCACGCTCAACTCATCGTTGAGTCCTTCCAAGAACTTCTCCTGCTTGGCTGCATCGTCGGCCACATCTCCTGGTGCATAACGAGCCAACATGCTGAAATCATCCACATACTGGGCCACGGAGCGGTTCCCCTGGCGTAAGTTGCGAAACTCATGCTTCTTCAAACTCATGGCTCCAGCTGAGACATGAGCAGTGCGGAAAGCTTGCTTGAACTGCTCCCAAGTCACACCAGCAATGCGGTACGTGGTGGTGTAGTTCTCCCACCATGAAGCTGTTGGTCCCTCCAGTTGATGGGAGGCAAAGCGCACCTTTTCAGCCTCAGTGCATCCTGAAGTGGTGAGTTCCCTCTCCATTTTGCGGAGCCAATCATCTGCCACAATGGGCTCAGTGCTGCTGGAGAAAGTTGGTGGATTCAGCCTCAGAAAACGGGTGAGGTTGTCGCCTTGAGGTGGAGGGTGGTTGTTGTGGTTGTTGGTTTGGTTCTCAATCAACAGTTGCATCAGGGCGTTCTGCTGCTGGAGAAGTTGTGTGAGTTTCGGCGGGAAAGTGAAGTCGGGCTCACGTTGCGGAGGCATCTTGCTGTTTTCAGGGGGGTGAGAATTAGAATAGAATAAGGACAAAAAAGGAAAATTCACTACCCATATGCAATGCAGCAAACATATCACTCCAAACACTCATTCATTTATTCAACTCAAGGTTCAAACATCAAGATACAAATCTCCAAATCAAACTAAGCATTGACCTACACTTTAATGACGAAAATAAAGATACATGGGGGCATAACTAAAGTTCTCCTCAAAAGTACATGGTGAAGTGGCCTCCTCCGGTGGTGCTCTCCTCATAGTTATCATCGTTGCTGATCAAGGGAGCCATGTCTCCTTCTGGATGAAGATTTTCACCCATGTCCATCTGTTCCTCCAGAGTTGCAATGCGAGTGTTCAGCTTATCGATCCTCTCTAAGAGATCCTTCACTTCATACTCATGCTCGTACTTGGCTTCCCGTAGGTCAACTTCGAGGTCAATCTCGCGGTTCATCAACCTCTTGATCATCTTCGTGTCGGCACGTACCCAAAGCTCCAAGGTCCTGATGTGTGTCTCCAAAGTCTGGATATAGGAAATGGTGGTGTCTTCAGTGGGAGTGGTTATGATATTTCCATTGGCATCCCTATGACAAACCACGCTGAGTCTTGGTGAAATGGTTCCGCCTCTGTATTCCTCCTGAATACGTCCAAGGGCACGATGAATTGCCATGTCTCTCCCAAGTATCCAGCTGGGTGCCACAAACTTGAAGTCGATGGGTTCCTTACGATTTCCAAAGGTCTTCCCGGGGATGTGCACCTCGATCCTGTAGCGTCCGTCTTGTGGAAAAGACATGATAGGAGTCCCGGTGATGCTCGGCAAGGCAATCCTTACGTCCCTGACGATCCTCATCAGCTCCTTGCCAAAGGGCATCGTCGCGTCAGGCTGACAAAATTCCGTGATCAAAACTGGGTTGAAGGTGGCCATCTATAAATTTTGAAATAAATCGGAGGGAAGTCAGAAACGAGTAGATAAGAGTATAAGAATTTTAAAGGCAAAAGTGAAATAAATCCTAAGGCTTTTCCAATCCTAGAGGTTACGTCCTACGGTCAGTGTGTGCTCTGATACCATTTCTGTAGCAACCCGACCTGAAAGGTCGAATCTCCGGTGTTTCTGTACCATCCCAAGAACATGCTGGTACACACACGGTACATCAATGTATATATCAAAGGGAAATCACACAGCATTAATTAATCGAAATCTCATATCGAGTCCTTTATTACAATAAGGATTACAATAAAGTGGCTGAAGGCCAACTCATGAGATAAACTAAACCAAAGTCTTGCAGAAGCTTCAAAGGTAGTTGAGTCCATCTGACTTCAAGGGCATCTCACCGAGCGTAGAGCATATCCTCACTCCTGGTCGGAAAAGTACTCTGCAACATGATACGTTGCAGCCGTGTAGGTCAGCATATTGAATATGCCGGCAATGTCACAAGAGAGGGGGTAAAGTAATCATCTATTCTATATTCATATATGGCAGGTGGGGGTAGTAAGTTTTTGCATAAAGCCAAATTTTTCCTACAACAAGAGAGGGAAAAAGCATAATTACTACAATGTTGGTTGATTAATGAGATGGTTCCACCAACCAATTCTCATACCCAAGTTGACATTAAATACCCACATCAATGTTATTAATTGTGTTGAGAGTTCCAGATAGTTTCAGTTCCTTCAGCTCAAACTGTCCATGACCGTGGACACGGC
The DNA here is from genome assembly GCA_022496015.1 of Hordeum marinum. Lineage (NCBI taxonomy): Eukaryota > Viridiplantae > Streptophyta > Magnoliopsida > Poales > Poaceae > Hordeum > Hordeum marinum. The sequence continues at coordinate 157,898,490 of CM039672.1, read as the reverse complement.
TAATCGATTAGGTTTGGGTACTCTGCAGAGTTTTGCACACGTTCCCCACAAGATTTGATCGCCTCCATTGGATTTCTTGCACTTCAGGGTGTTTGAGAAACGGATGACCAAAACATGGTCTTCTAAAGGGTTTGCCCGAGACTCTGTCGGTGCCCATCCTTTCCTACCGTTCTTCTACATCTCGTAGCACCGCCTGTCCAGGGTCACGACGTTATCCAACCAAGCTAGAGCCCATAATGGCTTGTGGCTGTGCAGGTAAGCCTTGGGTCTTGAAGCATCCATCCATATCTTTGTGCTTGGGTGGACCTTTCCACATGAATACTGACACTTCTCTAGCATCATCTAGGCTAACCACTGGTTTCTCCAGGGCGCCGTTCAACCATCATCCACCCAGAGGTAGTTTGAAAACTTGAAGTCTTGAAGACTTGATCATCATGTAGGTCTTGAAATTATTAACTCACAACTCTCATGAGTCACACAACCAACCCCGTCTATTAATAGCATAGCAAAATTTAAATCAACGTTTCCCGGGGCCAATGTGTCAAAGGGTTGAGGGGTACCTACCACATGATACTACAACAATGTAACCAAGTTTCCAATTTACCTACTTTGCATGCAATTGGGGAGATGGAAGAACTAATGCAATAAAACATAGGTATACATGGTCAAAGTGACTTGCCTTGCTGACGATCCTCGTAATCAAGTGACTCTAGATAACAAGCTTCACACTCCGAATGATCTAACGAATCAAACAAGAGCACACCATAAGCATAAACAGAATACAATTCATTCAACAGCAAGGTAAACAAATGCTTCAACAAAAAAACACAATCAAAAATACGAATCACTTAAAGTATAAGACTCTAAAATTTTTGGTGTCAAAATCTCTACTAAGACATAACAAGTCAAAATTTGTTTGGAAGAACTAGGCATTTAGATAACAGAAAAGTAAATACAAAATTTTATTTGAAAACAGAAAGTATTTCATTATAAAAATATTGTGCAAAAAGAGTCACTACAAAACTTTTTTCTAAACAATATAAATGGTGAAAACAAGATGTACCTATTCAAACTAGAGCATAAAACAATTTGAAAAAATATATTTTATTAACAGAACATAATACCGCTAATGTTGAATCAACAGAACCTAATGAAATCTAAAAACAAAAGTTAAACTAATTCAGGTTCAAATTAAATTAAAATTAAAATAACTAAACTACATTAAGAATTAAACAGATTCTATTTTTGTTAAAAAGGTTAACCAAATTTATTCTGAAAAATCTGAAACTATGTAGGATGATAGGTCTAACTAATATAAACCAGTGGCAAAAAGATTCACTCAAAAATATATTTTTAAACTCTAGTTATACAGATTTTAGTAATTTAAACAAATTTGATTAGATTCAAAATTTTAAAGTCCAATTTGAAATCTAAGCATACATACATAAACTACAGCAAATTTGTGAACTAATGCAAAAAGAATCAACTAAAAACACAAAATATTTTAAAAGATATGATAAAAACAAAAACAGAATACATTCTGTTTTATAAAACAGAAAAGAAAAAGAAAAACTTCCTATCGATCGGACAGGGTCTACGTGGCATACTGTGATTGGCCGCGAGGGCGTGCGCGTGAGAGCTAACGATCGGTTGCCCGAGACTTAACGCGTATTGGTTCGTCTATTAAATAGATCTAATCTCGCGCGTTGACTACGGATCCGACGGCTATGGGTGGAGATGACGGCTTACAGAGAGGGGGGTCGGGGTCTCCGGCGAGGTCGACGGCGGCCGGTGGTCGGAGGTGCTCGGGGACGACGGGGCGGTGGTCGAGGGTGGCGTCCGAAGGCTTCAAACGGCGCCGACGAGTCTCCGGCGTCGATTGGTGGCGTCGGAGGGGGCTGGGGGTGAGTGTGGCGACGGGCACGAGCTCGGGGACGTCCGGTTGGGTGCCGAACTTCGGCGAGGTCTGGGGCAACGCTCCGGTGAGGGAAAAGAGAGTTTCGGGGGTGGAACGAAGAGAGGAGAGGGCTGGGTTTTATATAGGGGCGGTGCGGTGGTCGGGGAGGGAACGAGGGGCGAGATCCACGGAGAGGGATCTCCGACGATGGTGGTCGGGCGCGGGGAAGAGGATGAGCACGCTGACACCACGGTCGGACGGTGGGTCCCGCACGTCAGTGAGGGTGGGAGGCGTGGTTAGCGCGTCGGTGGCTGACCTGGAGTAGTTTCGGGAATTAAAGACGGTGGGTCGGCCCGGTTCGGTCTAAATACTTTCCTTTTCTATTTCTAGAGCAGTAAAAACTCTTTTAATGCATTCAAAATATTTCCAAACATAGGAAATACATATACCAAAATAATCAAGAGAATTAATGCTATTTAATGAACATTTTTCCTCTGTCATGTTGAATATCTTTTTAAAATTTATTTTTAGAAAAACGCCTAATTGATTTTAAATCCTTTTGAGATAAAATTTCAAATAACTCCCTGGTTTTATTGCTCAAATATTTCACCAAGATGCCCCAAGTGTGGAGTGTCATGTTACTCCCCTCTTTCTTTGAACATTTCCAAAGGTTTTCAAATAGGTTAAACAAATACATTGGAAAATAGAAATGGCCTTTTAGAAAATCAAATGAAGCACTTCAACAAATTCATTACATTCAAACAAAGTGATGATTATGCATAGCTATATTTCATAGCATTCCAAAATGAAATTTTGGGATGTTACACTAGTCCAAAAGGGTTGTGTGGACGCACAACTAATCAGACTAGCATATGACACGGTGGATGGTTCGGTCTCACTGACCATGTAGCATCGTATGCTAGCCGGATAATATGGACTCGGAAAGGTCTGGTCGGATTCGACATAGTCGGATTCGAGTCGAGATAAGGTCTGAGTTGGATAGACCCAACTACGAGACACAATGATTGGTCATCTGTGAGTCTCTAGTACAACATACATTCTATGTCCTAAGACTTGAGCTGGTGCATGTACTCGGGATGGTGACAGACTTGCTTTGGGCCGACCAAACGCTACTCCGTGACTGGGTAGTTACAAAGGTAGGTTTCGGGCTTGTCCAAAACCATGCTAGGAGACATTGTCGAGCAAGATAGCATTTGCCCCTCCGATCAGGAGAGATGTACTCTGGGCCCCTCGGGTGATCTGACCTGGATAAGCAGGGCCATGCGATGAGGATTATGAGATAATCCAAATGTTGGTCGGATTCACCGGAACGAGAAACAGGTCGTGCTGCAACAAGGATGACCATATCGCCTTGTGCACGACAACATATATCGTGTGGCAAAGGGAACAGAAGTGTGAAGTACAAGTTCGCCTAACCAGCTTCATCGGACACTTGGAGTCAACACGTCTTTCTAGAGGCCACTACCGACCAGTCGAGTCGGATGTCATCTGACTCATGACCAAGTGGACGAGAACCTAATGGGTCACGCGCTTAAGGGAAGGAACACATGGACTTTAGGACCCATGCGAGACCCAAGAGTTGAGCCCGCGTTGGATGCCTATATATAGTGGAGGTGCGGCACACACATCCGGTTGATCGCTTCGGTGCCGTCATTAATGCTTTGCATGTGTTGCAACTAGACACCTCCACTTGCCGCTGGCGACCATGTGATCAGACCTAGAAGTCCGCCGCACGGGTGTTCCTCCTGCACGCGCGATTACCATTAGTGGCGGTGCACCTGCGCCGCTCCGACGAACCTGTACGTGGGATCTGGCGACCGTTGTTCGAGGAAGATCAGGCCTACTGTTTGAGGGAGATCGGACATGGAGGAGACGGACCACACGAACGCGCTGTCCCAACTCTACTTCCGCTACACGACACTGCGCGTCTAGTGGTAACGAACTGTGATCCATCTCCATAGCATATTCTAGGATGTTCTGCGCGTAGGAAATTTTTAATTGGCATGCGATGCACCTACGGTAGAACCCAACATGATCAAACTTATATACTATGCTAGCATTTACACTTCATCAAATTATTTCTTTTATCATTTACCTACTCGAGGACGAGTAGGAATTAAGATTGGGGATACGGATACGTCTCCAACGTATCAATAATTTAAGAAGTATTCATGTCATATTTACCTATGTTTACAATACTTTCATATGGTTTTGACACAATTTATATCATGTAATTATTACTAACCCGAGCTGACGTTATTTTCAGCAGAATTATCATGGAGTTGTTTTTATGCAAAAAATAAAAGTTCTCGGAATCACATAGAGCTTTTTGATGATTTTTTCTTGACAATATAAGAATTGCCGGAGCGAAGAACCACTTGAGCGGGGCCACCTGTGGGCAACAAGCCAACAGGGCGCGCCCACTTCCTGGGCATGGCCTATTAGCTTGTGGGGCCCACGTGGCTCCGGTTGATATGATTCCAATGCTAAAAATTACTATAAGCCCAGAAACACCCAAAAGTTAACCTAGAACTTCTGCTCCGCCGCCGCAAACCTCTGTACCGAAGAAAATTCATCCAGAGCCCTGTTCCGACACCCTACCAGAGGGGAAATCGTCACGTGAGGCCATCTTCGTCATCTTGACGGTGTCCATGATGAGGAGGGAGTAGTTCACCCTCGGGACCGAGGGTATGTACCAATAGATATGTGTTTGATCGCTCTATGTCGTGTTCTTGAGATGTCATGATCTTGATGTATCACGGGCTTTGTTAATATAGTTGGATCATATGTTTGTCCCTTGCTATCTTGATGTGATGAATTGAATCTTTCACTTTGAGAGTTTGTTATGTCAGATTGAATATTGGATTTGAGATCACTTGATGTATGTCTTGCATGTGGATACCCATGGTGACAATGGGGTGCTTTGTTGATTCACTTGATATATGTTTTGGTACTCAACTTGCGGATTCCCAAGGTGAAATTGGGAAGCTATGCATAGGGGATTAGGGGTTGAAACACGCTCTTGTCCTAATTTCTCTGATAGAAATCTTGGGGGTACTATTTGAATTTTTTTGTGTGTTTGATTGAATATGATGAATATGAAATTGTTTGATGCATGCCGCAGAACTAACCCACGAATACTTGAGGTGACATTGGAGTATCGTAATGCTCAAGATGCGGTCCTATCCTTATTTTTGGCACGAGGGCCTCGATAGGGATAGAAGCGCACATCGTCGTTCGCTATAATGGATATTGTTACAAGTACTTGTAAAGAGGAGATGGGTATATGGAATTGGCTTACGCTCGCCACAAGCTAAATCATGATCATCTGACTAGAAACATCCGTAGCACTCATCATACATAAAAGCAGGGTGCCACTACAGACGTAATCAAACAACAAAATCGACATCCATCCTTGATATCCCATGCTGCCGACTTGTAACCCAACCTATGATCGATGAAGGAGAAGAAGAACTCCAAATCAAACAAGCATCGACAGTAGTGTTGTACACATTGTAGAAGCAAGGTGGAGTTTATCCTCCACAACCTTGTGCTGCTTCAGGTGGTATCATGTGACGCCCCCAATTTCGGTCATGCTCTAAACATACACGCAATGCGTATGACCAAGGTTACAGACTCACTAATCAATATCACAACACAACTCTGGACACAAATTAAAGTCATACAACTTCATATTACAAGCCAGGGGCCTCAAGGGCTCGAATACAAAGCTCGACAAAGCATGAGTCAGCGGAAGCAAATAATATTTGAGTACGGACATAAGTTAAACAAGTTTTTCCTTAAGAAGGCCAGCACAAACATAACAACGGATCGAAAGAGGCTAGGCCTCCTGCTTGGGAACCTCCTATCCTACTACTGGTCAGGGGCCGCCTCCATGTAGTAGTAGGCTCCAGCGATGGTGTAGTAGTCATCTCCAGTGTACTCCATCTCCTGGGCTCTGTCGTCTGAACGCAGAATTGTATCAAGGGGGAAAGAGGAAGCAAAGCAGCAGTGTGTACTCATCCAAAGTACTCGCAAGACTGACATCAGAACTATGCTAAATATGCATCATTGTCAAGGAATGGGGTATATATCCGGACTGACTGTAGAAAGCAAGAATAGGAGGGGGGGGGGGAAGGCCTAGTCCTATCAAAGACTAGCATCTTCAACATCTTGCAACATTAGAAGAGAGTAGACTCGTAACTCACATATAGCAATATTTTATTGTAGCAATTTTATTAAGTAATCATGCCCAGAGATTCTTCCTCGACTCCCTATGAGGAAGCAATCTCGGAGGCAACATTCATTTCAATTTAAAGTCACAATTACAGTTGTAGAAGGTCAAGGTACAACTCCAAGTTGTTCTGTTACCATGGACACGGCTATTCGAATAGATGAATTCATCCCTGCAGGGGTGCACCACATTTCCAGCATGCTTGATCACCTCCGGCCGGACACACTTTCCTGGGTAATGCCTGGCCTCGGGATCCAAAACATCGTCGCCCCACCTAGGCTCAACGAAGAGGCCAGCCCGTCGGTCTAAATTCTAAGCACGCAAGTTCGTGGCCCACTTGCCCTTGCACTCCTGCATGATGCGCACGCGGTCGGAAGTAGACGTAGCACACTCCAGTCCGAGAGCCGTACCTTCCATCCCAATCCGACGCGCGCTGCTCCATTGCTGACATCCAAAGAGCTTCGGCTGATACAACGATGCTGAGTACCCACAACTTCTCCCACGTGAAGGTTTGGTGCGTAAAAGGTCAAACGACCAACTCAGATCAAATACCCAACCCATTAGCATTTTATTAATGCGGGGCAAGCGCGACCCATAAAGTGCGGTCCCGTCGTCCCGTCTCGAGGATGTGTGGAAAAGGCCTCTCTCGCTAGTACACGCCTCATCATCACCCTTTTGGATGCCTTACTGTTGCATCCCACCACATCTTACACACGGGTACCCTTGGGGACGACCCATCTCAAGACTGTTGGGAACTCAGGTCCACCTCAACCAGGGTGGTACCACCTATCCCTCCAGTCCCGTCTTTCACATGTAAACAAGGTCAAGTTGAAGTAGCTATGTGTTTATACACCAAGTGGATATCTGAGGAATTACCCTTGATGGATCCCACTATGTGTATGACAAGAGTCACTATCGATAAATGGGAAGGAGGAATCACCCTCGATACCCACGATCGATTAGCTACGCTACAGAATTAACACCGGGAGTGCTAAGTGAGGTATCACCCTCGGCACTCGGTAGTAGCTCTGTAGTGCCGTACTAAAGGGGTGTGCGGTGATGTGAGGGGCCTGGCTCATCGGTCGGTTGACCGAGTCTTCGAGTCTTCAAGTCGTCAAGTCGTCGATGAAGAAGCAGGGGTAACTTGGACTAAGGGCTCAGTGAGGATTCATTGATCAACCTATACTAAGAAGTTGATATTATTGCAGGTATAGTAACAGTTTATCAAAAACAGGCTATGCATCAGAATAGGAGCTAACTAATACAATGAAAAATCTAATGCAAGAATAAGAGGGAAAGGAATGGGCGATATCGGAATGCTCAAGGGGGGGGGTGCTTGCCTTGCTGCTCTGCAACAAAGGCCTGATCGTCAATGGTGTAGTCGTACCTGGCAGCACCATCAGTCTCGGGGTCTACCGGAGAGAAGAGGGGGAAGAAATAATAAATATAAAGCGCAGATGCAACACGATGCATGACATGGCAATATGCAGGGCTAGGCATGCACTAACACTGTATTACACGTCGTAGACGGGTCGGAAGAATATCTGACAATATTTCCCGGGTCTCCGGCTACTACCGGACACATGAAATCGATGGAAAAGTTCCATGTTTGCTATCCTAGGGGCACGTGACAGACTAACGAACAGCGTATTCGGATTCCTGGGATTTTTCTGAACAACTTTCATGTATAAAATATTTCCATCTGACTTATGTATTATTTTATATTAATTTTTAAAGTTTTATTAATATTCTGGAATTAACAGATTTAAATTAATTCAATAAACAATTATGGCATCAGCATGATGTCATGCTGACATCAGCAATCAACAGTCATGTTGACTGGTCAAACTGACCAGTGGGTCCCATATGTGAGTGTCATAGTTTTAATTAGTGTTTAATTAACTTTTCATCAGGGTAATTAGTGGGGTGGGACCCACCTGTCATTTTGTGATTAAGTTAATTAATTAACAGAAATAATTTAAGCAAAATTAATTAGTGTTAATGGTGCTGGGCCCACATGTCACTCTAATAGAGTTAATTAACTAAACTAATTAATCTTTAACACCTAATTAATTAATTATTAAAATATTTTATTTACATTCTTATTTCATATATTATTATTACTATTATCATTTAAAATGGTTTAGGGGGCGCTGGGCCCCCTATGTCAAGCTCATGGAGAGGAGGGTCAGTGGGGGGTTAATCCCCTCACTAAACATATCTGGGCCGACCGGGGCAATGGCTCGGGCAACCGCTGGCTAGGGGGGCATCGGGCCCGCACGGTGTAAGGCACGATGGCTAGGGGCGGTGTGTACCAGGGGAGGGGGGCGCCGACGGTGATAGTCACGACCAGCGATGGCGCGGTCGTAGCAGCGAGCAGGTGGGGCGCAGTGACCGACGCAGGGAGCGGGTGGGGCGTAGTGACCAATGCACGGAGCGGCGAGGGAGGTGGGATCGGAAGGGGTGGCCATGCCTCACCGGATCCGGACGGGGAGGGCAGTGAGTTCGGGGGCGGTCGGCGAAGACGGCACGGAGGAGTCCGTTGGGGAGGAGGCGAGGAGGTAGCCGGCTTCATGGTGCCGGTGGGTGGGGGGCGCCGGTGAGGCACGAGGCAACGTGGGGGAGCAGGGCGGCGGCGGTGGTTACCTGATCTAGATCGGGATCGGGTGATGGGAGGGAGAGGAGCGAGGGGATGTGGGGAAAGTGGGGCGATGGGTGGGGTGTCCCGGTGGGGTGGGGGGCTTAGTGGGCGCCAGGGGTAGACCGGTTGGGGACGCAAGGCTAGCTGGGTTGGTTGGCCCAAGGGGGGGGTTGACAGGCTTTTGTCTTTGTTTTGTTTTTTGTTTCTGTTTTCTCTTCTTTTAATTATTTGAGAAATAATTTAATTTCTGTAAAAGATGTGACCGAACCCAATATTACAATTGTAATATTTGGTAGATCCACAAAAAGTTCGATGACTTTTAGAATTATCTTGAAAACAACCAAAACCAAAAGGTATAATATTAATTGATTTTCCACTGTTATAAATGTATTAGAGGCACTAAACCAATTGATAAAATGTTGTTTATAATTTTAGAGTAGCTTAGGGAATATTTGCAACACAAGCAAGATTTTTAATTTGAGGTTTTGCAAAACATTGAATTCCACTTTTCAAAAGATTTCAAATTGCGAAGGAATTTGAATCACGGTTGATTCCAACAGCGATCATAACTGGATTAGCAAATGGATTAGCATAATCCTCAGATTACTGTAGCTTGATTAGAGAGTTTACTGTAGCGCTTAATCCAGGGCGTCACAATTCTCCCCTACTAATAAGAATTCTCGTCCCGAGAATTAAGAAGTAGAAGGAAAAGGCCCGGGGTGTTCTGCACGAAGATGATCTTCATGTTCCCAAGTGGCTTCATCTTCAGAATGATTTGCCCACTACACTTTGAAGAACTTAGTAACCTTTTGACGTGTCCGACGTTCAGTTTCACCAAGAATGCGGACCGGTTGCTCTTCATAGGAAAGGTCTTTTGTAGTCCAAGCATATCACGATCCATTGCTCGGATAGGATCCTTGAAGCAGTGATGAATTTGTGACACATGGAACACATCGTGAACCTAAGAAAGGTTTGGCGGTAGTTCCAGTTGATATGCCACTTTACCACGCCTGTCGAGAATAGTGAAAGGACCAATGTATCGAGGAGCCAGCTTGCCCTAGATCCCGAAAGAGTGTGTACCCCTCATTGGCGTGACTCGAAGATAAGCCTTTTCGCCAGGTTGATAGACCATATCCTTGTGATGACGGTCATACTGACTCTTTTGACGAGACTGAGCAACCTTCAGATTTGCATGAATAATACGGACTTGATCTGCGGCATGTTGGATAATATCCGTACCGTTAAGTGTACGTCCCCAGTTTCTGACCATTTTAGAGGAGTTCGACACTTACATCCATATAACACTTCAAAGGGAGCCATCTTTAGACTAGCTTGATAGCTATTGTTATAGGAGAACTCAGCATACGAGGGAGATTCCTCCCATTTCTTGCCGAAAGAAATGGCACAAGATCGAAGCATGTTTTCGAGAATCTGATTGACTCTTTCAACTTGTCCTTGGGATTGAGGGTGAAAAGCGATGCTGAGTGTCAAATGAGTTCCCATAGCTTCCTGGAAATTTGCCCAGAACCTTGAAGTGAATAAGCTGCCACGGCCTGAACTAATCACCAATGGAATACCAGCCTGGACATATATAGATCTGCCAGCTGACTAGCAGTGATAGTTTCCTTGACAACCAAAAAGTGTGCAACTCTGCACAGTCAGTCAAGGACGACAAGAATAACATCATTACCTTGGACGTAGGCTCGGGATTTACATACGAAGCCAAGTGCAACAAAAACTTTGTATTTAGAGATGTACAGGAGAGTCAGGTTTCGGTCCTGTGGAACTTTGGGTTATGGGCCTGCCATGCGGGTTAAGAGTAGGAAGAGCGGTGACATCTTGCACGATCATGGAAGCAAGATCTGCCAGAGGAGAGCCTATCAGTTAAGTTGGCAACAACGTCGGTACCAAGGGCGAGGGGCGAATAGAACCATTTTCCTGCTCGTTTAAACAAGGTGGACCAATAAGCAAAGTTCTCGTCCACCGGCGGTTACCGGAATGTTATCAACAATAGTAACAGGGCCTTACTGATAGAGTTGATCACCGAGGTGTTTACCTAAGTAGGGGATTACCACTGTTCAGATAATTAGATTACAAGAACGGGGTAAACAAACTAATGGACATGGAAATGTGTTTATACCCAAGTATTTGAGTATACCTTTCCCAAAGACAATCAGAGCATGATATACGTGACATGACATCAAGTACATAACCATTTAGGTAAGGGGGAGGGATTCCTGATATTACCCATACAACGTTGTTTGGATAATTGATCAACAAACATTTGGCATTGTGCTTCCAATGTTCTTGTTGGCGATTGGAGTATCGTAGTCATGCTTCATGGAAGCATTGACATGGTCATTAGATAAAGGTCGGACTTCAAGAACTCAAAGGATCCATCAGGAACAACTTACAAAACAAGTCTTACAATTTCCTCATGGGAGAAAAGGCGAATCTTGTTGAGAAATATACTATAACAATAGGTCTTCCGGGCAGGTGTGTTAGCCACATCACCTACCGCGTAACATAGAGACCAACGTTATAATTCTTGGGAAGAGTTCCAACCATCATATCCAGTGAGGATCAGATCTGGTTGGTGTCAGGATACTTCAGACTTAGCCGGCGTGAGAAGAAAAGGTGGCAACACAGACCTACGCGATGGTGTTGCAAGAATCTCGGAATGAACGACGGAAGGAGGCCTTGAATCATGAGTCGTATTGCAAGACATATGAACACAATGTTAAGACATTCGTGCCCACGTGGAAGTTTTTTTTGAAGAGAACGCAATCCAGTTCTGGTTGGGAACCATCATAGAGGATATCAAAGTCCCGTGTATAAGTCTGGATAGCTCTTACGAAGAACTTCCTTCCTCCAGATCAAATCAATCAGTGGCTTGACGTGAATATAGCTATGCATCATCATCACATTGTTTGAATGAAATGAATTGTTGAAGTTCTTCTTTTAAAATTCTGAAATGCCACTTTCATTTTCTCCATATACTTGTTTCTCCTATTTGAAAACCCCTGGAAATATTCATAAAAAGAGAGGAGTAACAGGACACTCCACACCAGGGGCATCTTTGTGAAATATTTGAACAATAAAACCAGGGGGTTATTTGAAAATTTATTGCAAAAGAATTTAAAATCAATTTAGGCATTTTCTACAAATATTTTTTTAAAGTACTCATTTTGGCTGTGGAAAAATGTTCATTAAATAGCATTTATTCCCCTGATCAACTTGATATATATATATCTTCAATTGTTGGAAATGTTTTGAATGCCTTAATGAGATTTCAATGCTTTGGAAATTAGAAAAAGGAAACGAATTTAAGGTTTTAATTAATAAACCGGCCGGCCCACCGGCCTTAACTCCCCGAGATCCCTCCGGATCGGTCACCAACGCCGCTAACGCCGCCCCCTCCCTCACTGACAAGCGGACCCCACCGCCCGACCGTGGGATCACCGCGCTCATCTTCCTCCCCGCGCTCCCCACCTCGCTGGAGATCCCTCCTTCCCCGGATCTCGCTCCCCTTTCCATCTCCCGACCCTACGCCGTGCCTATAAGAAGCCACAGCCTCACCGCACTTTGTTCCACCCCCGAACGCCCCTGCCCTCACCCGAAACCCCCACCGCAGCACCTCGCCGGAGTTCGGCTAACAACCGAAGCCCTCCGAGCTCGTGGCTGTCACCCCCTCCACCCCCACTCCCCTCCGACGCCACCTACGAACGCAGGAGACTTGCCGCCGCCATTTGGAGCACTCGGACGCCGCCCGCGACCACCGCAACGCCATCTCCGACCATCTCCGACCCTCGGCCGCCGTCGACTTCGCCGGAGACCTCGACCTTCTCCTCTGTGAGCTCTCTCTCCCACCTCAACCGTTGGATTTGGATCAACGATCCAGATTAGAACAATTAAAACGCCGAAACGTTTTCTTCTAACGTTCGGCCACCGCTCGCTAGTTCCCGCACGCCCACGGCCTCAGCCAATCACCGCATGCCATGCAGCCCCTAACCGATAGTTAGTTTTTTACTTTTTTCTATTTTTGTTTTAGAAAACAGAATAATTTCTGTTTTTGTTTTTATTATATCTTTTAGAATATTTAGAGTTTTTAATTGATTCTTTTTGCAACATGTCACAAATTTCATGTAGTTTCTGTCTGTAGTCTTAGTTTTCAAATTTGAACTTGTATTTTTTTTTAAAATTTGATCAAATCACTAAAACTTGAATAACTTAAGTTTAGAAATTTATTTTTTAGTGATTCTTTTTGCCACTGTTTTGTATTAGTTAGGTTTATCATCCAACAATATTTGAGAATTTTTTAGGATATTTTAGATTAGGGTTTTTAGTAAAAACAGATTCTGTTTAGTTTCTTCTTAGTGTTTATTTGTATTGTTTTTATTTTAGTTTATTTTTATTTTTGTTTTAGTTTAACTTTTTATTGTAGTTTCTTTAGTTCTATTGTTCAACATTAGGTGAATTATTTTCTGATAATAAAAATATTTAATTTTTTTGTGCTCTAGTTTAAATAGGTAAACCTTGTTTTCACCATTAGTATTGTTTAGAAAAATGTTTTGTAGTAATCCTTTTTGCACAAATTTTTATATAATGAAATACTTCCTGTTTTCTAATAAAAGTTTTGTATTTACTTTTTTGTTATCTATTGGTAAAATTGCTGAAAAACTAATTTGTCTTATTATGTCTTAGTAGAAATTTTTGCCACCAAAACTTTTAGAGTCTTCTACTTTGAGTTGATTTCTTTGTTTTGATTGTGCCAGTGATTGTGGTAGTATCTTTTTGTTTACCTTGCTGTTGTGTGAATTGTATGGTGTTTATGCTTATTGTGTGCTTTGGTTGATTCGTTAGATCATCCGGAGTGCGATGCTTGTTATCTAGAGTCACTTGAGTACGAGGATCGTGAGCAAGGCAAGTCACTTTGATCATGTTTACCTATGTTTTATTGCATTAGCTCTACCATCTCCCCAATTGCATGCAAAGTAGGTAATTTGGAAACTTGGTTACTTGATGTAGTATCATGTGGTAGGCTCCCCCTCAACCCTTTGACACCTTGGCCCCAGGAAACGTTGATTTAAATATTGCTATGCTATTAGTAGACGGGGTTGGTTGTGTGATTCATGAGGGTTGTGAGATAATAATTACAAGACCTACATGATGATCAAGACTTCAAGACTCCAAGTTTTCAACATAACTCTGGGTGGATGATGGTTGAACGGCGCCCTGGAGAAGCCAGTGGTTAGCCTAGGTGTTGCTGGAGAAGTGCCAGTATTCACGCGGAAAGGTCCACCCAGGCAAAAAGAGATAGATGGATGCTTCAAGACCGAAGGCTTACCTGCACAACCACAAGCCATTATAGGCTCTGGCTTGGTTGGATATCGTGATGGCCCTGGACAGGCGGTGCTACGAGATGTAGAAGAACGGTAGGAAAGGATGGGCACCGATAGAGTCTCAGGGAAACCCTTTAGAAGACCATGTTTTGGTCCTCCGTTTCTCAAACACCCTGAAGTGCGAGAAATTCAACGGAGGCGATCAAATCTTGTGGGGAACGTGTGCAAAACTATGCAGAGTACCCAAACCTAATCGATTAGCCGTGTCCACGGTCATGGACAATTTGAGCCAAAGGAACTGAAACTATCTGGAACTCTCAACACAAAGAATTTTAATGATGTGGGTATTAATGACAACTTGGGTATGAGAATTGGTTGGTGGAACCATCTAATTAATCAACCAACAATGTAGTAATAACTTTTGTTTTGCCCTCTCTTGTTGTAGGAAAAATTGGCTTTATGCAAAAAACTTACTACCCCACCTGCCATATATGCATATAGAATAGATGATTATTTTTACCCCTTTTGTGACTTTGTCGGCATATTCAATATGCTAACCTACACGGCTGCAACGTATCATGTTGCATAGTATTTTTCCGACCAGGAGTGAGGATACGCTCTACGCTCGGGGAGATGCCCTTGGTGTCAGATGGACTCAACTACCTTTGAAGCTTCCACAAGACTTTGGTTTAGTTTATCTCATGAGTTGGCCTTCAGCCACTTTATTGTAATCTTCATTGTAATAAAGAACTCGATATGAGATTTTCGATTAATAAAGCTGTGTGATTTCCCTTTGATATATACATTGATGTACCGTGTGTGTACCAGCATGATCTTGGGATGGTACGGAAACACCGGAGATTCGACCTTTCAGGTCGGGTCGCTACAGAAATGGTATCAGAGCACACGCTCACCGTAGGACGTAACCTCTAGGATTGGAAAAAACCCTAGGAAAAAAATCATTTTCTATTGTCTTTAAAATTCTTATATTCTCATCTGCTCATTTCTGACTTCTCTCCGATTTTCCAACCTTTCTAGATGGCCACCTTCACCCAGTTTTGTTCACGGAGTTTTGCCAGCCTGACGCGACGATGCCTTTAGCAAAGAGCTGGTGAAGATCGTCAGGGACGTAAGGATCGCTTTGCCAAGCATCACCGGGACTCCTATCATGTCTTTTCCACAAGACGGTCGCTACAGGATCGAGGTGCACATCCCCAGAAAGACTTTTGGTTATCGCACAGAGCCTATCGACTTCAAGTTTATGGCACCCAACTGGATTCTTGGGAGGGACATGGCGATTCACCGTGCCCTCGAAGGTGAATGGAAATATCATAAACACCCCCACTGAAGACTCCACCATTTCCTATATCCAGACTTTGGAGACTCACATTAGGACTCTGGAGCTTCGGGTATGCGTAGACACGAAGACGATGAAGAGGCTGATGAACCGCGAGCTTGACCTCGAAGCTGACCTACGGGAAGCCAAGTATGAGCATGATCATGAAGTGAAGGACTTCTTGTAGAGGATCGAGAAGCCAAACACTCACATTGCAACTCTGGAGGAACAGCTGGACATCAGAGAAAATCTTCACCCAGAAGGAGACATGGCTCCCTTGATAAGCAACGATGATGACTATGAGGAGAGCGCCACCGGAGGAGGCCACATCACCATGGACTTTTGAGGAGGACTTTAGCAATGCCCTCCATGTATCTTTTATTTCATCGTTAAAACGTAGGACGATGTCTAGTTTTATTTGGAGACTTGTATCTCGATGTTTGAACCTTGAGTTGAATAAATGAATGAGTGTTTTGGTGTGATATGTTTGTTGCATTGCATATGGGTAGTGAATTTTTCCTTTAGGCCCTTGTTCTATTCTAATTCTCACCCCTCTGAAAACAGCAAGATGCCTCCACAACGTGAGCCCGACTTCACCTTCCCGCCGGAACTCACACAACTCCTCCAGCAGCAGAATGCCCTGATGCAGCTGTTGATCCAGAACCAGACCAACAACAACAACAATCACCCTCCACCTTAGGGCAACAACCTCACCCGTTTTTTGAGGATGAATCCACCGACCTTCTCCAGCAGCACTGAACCCATTGTGGCAGATGATTGGCTCCGCAAGATGGAGATGGAACTCATCACCGCTGGATGCACCGAGGCTGAAAAGTTGCGCTTTGCCGCCCATCAACTTGAGGGGCCCGCAGCTTCATGGTGGGAGAACTACACCACCACGTACCCCATTGCTGGTGTGACTTGGGAGCAGTTGAAGCTAGCTTTCCGCACCGTTCATGTTTCAGCTGGAGCCATGAGTCTAAAGAAGCGTGAGTTTCACAACTTGCGCGAGGGGAATCGCTCCGTGGCCCAGTATGTGGATGAGTTCAACACATTGGCCCGTTATGCACCAGGAGATGTGGCCGATGATGCAGCCAAGCAGGAGAAGTTCCTGGAAGGACTCAACGATGAGTTGAGCGTGCAACTGATGGTGGCTACTTTCAACAACTACCAGGAGCTGGTAGACAAGGCCCTCATCTTGGAGGGGAAGCAGCAACAAATTGAAAACCGCAAGAGGAAGTATGGACAGGGGAAGTCTAACTCTGGAGCTCAACAGAAGCCCCGCTACTCCCCATACTCAGGGAATACCGGATCAGGGACCGGTAAGTATGGAGGACACACTCATGCCATGCACAACCATGGAGGCCATAACCATGGGGGAAGTGGGAATAATTGTCCCAACAATGGCAACTTCAAGAATGGCAATGGAAGTGAAAATGGCAACCAGCACCATCCCGCTCCAGCTCAGAAGGATCTGAACCATATCACCTGCTTCAAGTGCCAGAAGACAGGGCACTATGCCACTAAATGTCCCCAGAACAAGCAGGGAAATGGAAACGGCAACAACACAGCTCATCAGCTAAGAAGCCAAATCCTTTTCCCTGTGCTCAGGTGAACCACATTGATGTGGAAGAAGTCTATGATCAGCCCGAGACTGTGGTTGGTAAGTTTTTATTGCATTCACGTCCAGTTATGGTACTTTTTGATTCCGGTGCAACTCATTCATTCATATCAAGGGTAGTTGTGTAAAAGTATGGTTTGCCCACCAGAACCCTTAGTCAGCCCGTTAAGGTCAGTTCCCCAGGAGGCATGATGATGGCAGGGATAGGATGCCACGCCTTGAAACTTAATATAGGAAACCATGTTTTTCCCACCGACCTCATCGTCTTAGAGTCCCAGGGATTAGATGTAATCCTAGGCATGTATTGGATGACCAAGTATGAAGGAAACATTGATTGCCCTAGAAAGTCTATTTTGCTCACCACCCCAGGAAACAAGAGGATTAAGTATGTACCCCGACGCACACAAAAGGGTACTTGGGTAAATTCCCTTACAGGAGTTGTTCAGGAGGAAGTGCCGGTGGTACAAGACTTTCCAAATGTATTCCCGAAGGAATTACTAGGCATGTCACTAGATAGACAGATTAAGTTCCTGATAGAGTTACTGCGAGGAACAACCCCAATTTCCAAGAGACCCTATCGGATGCCCGCAAATGATTTGGAAGAAATCAAGAAGTAGATTAAGGAGTTATTGGACAAAGGGTATATTCGCCCAAGTTCTTCACCTTGGGGAGCCCTAGTTCTTTTGGTGGAGAAGAAGGACAAAACCTTGAGGATGGTAGTCGATTATCGTGCATTGAACGAGGTGACTATCAAGAACAAGTTCCCTCTGCTGATGATTAATGACTTGTTTGATCAACTAGTGGGAGCCAAAGTGTTCTCCAAGATCGATCTTCGACCAGGGTATCACTAGTTGAAAATTCGTGAATAGGATATACCCAAAACAGCCTTCACCACGAGGTATGGCTTATATGAGTATACAGTCATGTATTTTGGTTTGACTAATGCTCCTGCCTACTTCATGAGTATGATGAACAAAGTGTTTATGGAATATCTGGACAAGTTTGTTGTGGTGTTCATCAATGACATATTGATATTCTCCAAGAGCGAGGAAGAACACAAGGAACACTTGCGTTTAGTTCTGGAGAAGCTTAGAGAGCATCAGTTATATGCCAAGTTCAGTAAATGTGAATTCTGGCTGATGGAAGTCAGATTCCTTGGACATGTTATTTTTGGAGATGGAATAGCAGTGGACCCCGCTAAGGTTGAAGCAGTCACCGAGTGGAAGTCACCCACCTCAGTTAAGGAGATCCGCAATTTTTTCGGACTTGCCGGATATTACCGGAGGTTCATTGAGAATTTCTCAAAGATTGCCAAGCCCATGACGGAATTGTTGAAGAAAGAGTCTAAGTATATTTGGACAGAGGAATGTGAAGCCAGTTTCCAGGAGTTGAAGAAACGTTTGGTCACAACCCCAGTGTTGATTTTGCCAAATATTCAGAAGGACTTCCAGGTTTATTGTGATGCTTCGCGTCAAGGACTTGGAGGAGTACTCATGCAGGAGGGAAAAGTTGTAGCCTATGCATCCAGACAGCTTGGACCTCACGAGTTGAACTATGCCACCCATGATTTGGAGTTAGCAGCCGTAGTGCACACACTCAAGACCTGGAGACATTTCCTTGACGGAAATAGTTGTGATGTTTACACTGATCATAAAAGCCTGAAGTATATCTTCATGCAGAAGGAGTTGAACCTCAGACAGAGGAGATGGCTAGAGTTAATCAAGGACTATGACATGAGATTGCATTATCATCCAGCAAAGGCAAATGTTGTAGCAGATGCCTTGAGCCGGAAGAGTTATGTGAACACACTCATAGCGGGAGGATTACCCCAGGAGTTAGCCGATGATCTCAGAGAGCTCTGGCTAGAGATAGTTCCAAGAGGATATGTTGGCACACTGGAGATCCAGTCCACTTTGACCGGAAGAATTCGTGAAGCCCAGAAATTGGACAAGGAGATAGCTGAGATAAAGCAGAGAATGAAGGATGGAAAAGCTAAAGACTTTTGTGAGGATGGACAAGGAACTCTGTGGTTTGAGAACCGAATCTATGTGCCCGATGACCCAGAGCTCAGGAAGTTGATACTCCAAGAAGCCCATGATTCACCTTACTCAATACACCCAGGCAACACCAAGATGTATCTGGATTTGAAGGAAAGTTACTGGTGGACAGGTATGAAGAAGGATATTGCCGAACATGTTGCGGTATGTGATGTTTGTCAGCGAGTAAAGGCGGAACATCAGAAACCAGCAGGGTTACTCCAACCTTTGCCAATACCCGAGTGGAAATGGGATAAGCTTGGTATGGACTTCATCACAGGATTACCCAGGACCCGCTCAGGTTATGATTCCATCTGGGTAGTGGTCGATTGCTTGACCAAGGTGGCTCATTTCATTCCAGTGAAGACCACCTATACCAGTGCTAAGTTAGCCAAGATATATATGACCAAGATCATATGTTTGCATGGAGTTCTGAGGAGTATCGTGTCAGATAGAGGAACACAATTTACCTCAAAGTTTTGGCATCAGTTACATGAAACTTTGGGTACGAGGCTAGAATTCAGTACAACTTTTTATCCGCAGACCGATGGATAGACTGAGAGAGTCAACCAGATTCTGGAGGACATGTTGAGAGCTTGTGCGCTAGACTATGGGTCTAGTTGGGATGACAACTTACCTTACGCAGAGTTCTCATACAACAACAGTTATCAGACGAGTCTGTAGATGGCCCCTTTTGAAGCTTTATATGGAAGGAGGTGCAGAACACCATTGATGTGGGATGGTGTTGGAGACCGAAAGCTTTTTGGTCTAGATCTTATCCGAGATTCTGAAGAAAAGGTCAAACTGATTCGAAACCGACTCAAGATAGCCAATCCAGGCAGAAGAGCTATGCTGACAGCAAACGCAAGGAAGTGACGTATGAAGTGGGAGACCGAGCATACCTTCGTGTGTCCCCACTTCGAGGAATCAAGAGGTTTGGTGTTAAAGGAAAGTTAGCACCCAGATTCATAGGCCCCTACAAAATTCTTGAACGCAGAGGCGAAGTTGCATACAAATTGGAATTGCCGGAAGGATTTTCAGGAGTTCATGATGTTTTCCATGTCTCCCAGCTGAAGAAATGTCACACTGAGATAGCTGATATTCCTTTGAGAGACACAGTGCCCCTAGAGGCCATACAACTTGACAGTGACCTGACTTACGAGGAGAAGCCCGTCAGAATCCTCGAGACTGCCAACAGAGTTACCCATAGCAAGATCGTCAAGTTTTGTAAGGTTCTGTGGAGTCACCACACCGAGGAAGAAGCCACCTGGGAACGCGAAGAAGATCTTCGTTGAGACCACCCTCACCTATTTTCTAGCCAACCCGAATCTCGAGGGCGAGATTCATCTTAAGGTGGGTAGGTTTGTAACATCCCAAAATTCCATTTTGGAATGTTATGAAATATAGCTATGCATCATCATCACATTGTTTGAATGAAATGAATTGTTGAAGTTCTTCTTTGAAAATTCTGAAATGCCACTTTCATTTTCTCCATATACTTGTTTCTCCTATTTGAAAACCCCTGGAAATATTCATAAAAAGAGAGGAGTAATAGGACACTCCACACCAAGGGCATCTTTGTGAAATATTTGAACAATAAAACCAGGGGGTTATTTGAATATTTATTGCAAAAGAATTTAAAATCAATTTAGGCATTTTCTAAAAATAATTTTTTTAAAGTATTCATTTTGGCCGTGGAAAAATGTTCATTAAATAGCATTTATTACCCTGATCAATTTGATATATATATCTTCAATTGTTGGAAATGTTTTGAATGCCTTAATGAGATTTCAATTCTTTGGAAATTAGAAAAAGGAAATGAATTTAAGGTTTTAATTAATAAACCGGCCGGCCCACCAGCTTTAACTCCCCGAGATCCCTCTGGATCGGTCACCGACGCCGCTGACGCCGCCCCCTCCCTCACTGACAAGCGGACCCCACCGCCCGACCACGGGATCACCGCGCTCATCTTCCTCCTCGCGCTCCCCACCTCGCCGGAGATCCCTACCGCCCCAGATCTCGCTCCCCTTTCCATCTCCCGACCCCTCGCCGCGCCTATAAGAAGCCATAGCCTGACCGCACTCCGTGCCACCCCGAACGCCCCTGCCCTCGCCCGAAAACCCCACCGCACCACCTCGCCGGAGTTTCCGAGCTCGTGGCCGTCACCCCTCCACCCCCACTCCCCTCCGACACCACCTACGAATGCTGGAGACTTGCCGCCGCCGTTTGGAGCACTCGGACGCCGCCCGCGACCACCGCAATGCCGTATCCGACCATCTCTGACCCTCGGCCACCGTCGACTTTGCCGGAGACCTCGACCCCCTCCTCTGTGAGCTCTCTCTCCCACCTGAACCATTGGATCTGGATAAACGATCCAGATTAGAACAATTAAAATGCCGAAACGTTTTCTTCTAACGTTTGGGCACCGCTCGCTAGTTCCCGCACGCCGCTAGTTCCCGCACGCCCACGACCTCAGCCAATCACCGCATGCCACGTAGCCCCTAACCGATAGTTAGTTTTTTTCTTTTTTCTGTTTTTGTTTTAGAAAACAAAATAGTTTCTATTTTTGTTTTTATTATATATTTTAGAATATTTAGAGTTTTTAATTGATTCTTTTTGCAACATGTCACAAATTTCATGTAGTTTCTGTCTGTAGTCTTAGTTTTCAAATTTGAACTTGTAATTTTTTTTAAATTTGATCAAATCACTAAAACTTGAATAACTTAAGTTTAGAAATTTATTTTTTAGTGATTCTTTTTGCCACTGTTTTGTATGAGTTAGGTTTATCATCCAACACTGTTTGAGAATTTTTGAGGATATTTTAGATTAGGGTTTTTAGTAAAAAACAGATTCTGTTTAGTTTCTTCTTAGTGTTTATTTGTATTGTTTTTATTTTAGTTTATTTTGATTTTTGTTTTAGTTTAACTTTTTATTGTAGTTTCTTTAGTTCTGTTGTTCAAAATTAGGTGAATTATTTTCTGATAATAAAAATATTTTAATTTTTTTTGTGCTCTAGTTTAAATAGGTAAACCTTGTTTTCACCATTAGTATTGTTTAGAAAAATGTTGTGTAGTAATCCTTTTTGCACAAAATTTTATATAATGAAATACTTCCTGTTTTCTAATAAAAGTTTTGTATTTACTTTTGTGTTATCTATTGGTAAAATTGCTGAAAAACCAATTTGTCTTATTATGTCTTAGTAGAAATTTTTGCCACCAAAACTTTTAGAGTCTTCTACTTTGAGTTGATTTCTTTCTTTTGATTGTGCTAGTTATTGTGGTAGTATATTTTTGTTTACCTTGCTGTTGTGTGAATTGTATGGTGTTTATGCTTATTGTGTGCTTTGTTTGATTCGTTAGATCATCCGGAGTGCGAGGCTTATTATCTAGAGTCACTTGAGTACGAGGATCGTCAGCAAGGCAAGTCACTTTGATCATGTTTGCCTATGTTTTATTGCATTAGCTCTACCATCTCCCCAATTGCATGCAAACTAGGTAATTTGGAAACTTGGTTACTTGATGTAGTATCATGTGGTAGGCTCCCCCTCAACCCTTTGACACCTTGGCCCTGGGAAACGTTGATTTAAATATTTCTATGCTCTTAGTAGAAGGGGTTGGTTGTGTGATTCATGAGAGTTGTGAGATAATAATTACAAGACCTACATGATGATCAAGACTTCAAGAGTCTAAGTTTTCAACATACCTCTAGGTGGATGATGGTTGAACGATGCCCTGGAGAAGCTAGTGGTTAGCCTATGTGTTGCTGGAGAAGTGCCAGTATTCACGCGGAAAGGTCCACCCAGGCACAAAGAGATGGATGGATGCTTCAAGACCGAAGGCTTACCTGCACAACCACAAGCCATTATGGGCTCTGGCTTGGTTGGATATCGTGGTGACCCTGGACAGGTGGTGCTATGAGATGTAGAAGAACGGTAGGAAAGGATGGGCACCGATAGAGTCTCAGGGAAACCCTTTAGAAAACAGAGGCGATCAAATCCGTTTCTCAAACACCCTGAAGTGCGAGAAATTCAACGGAGGCAATCAAATCTTGTGGGGAACGTGTGCAAAACTCTGCAGAGTACCCAAACCTAATCGATTAGCTGTTTCCACGGTCATGGACAATTTGAGCCAAAGGAACTGAAACTATCTGGAACTCTCAACACAAAGAATTTTAATGATGTGGGTATTAATGACAACTTGGGTATGAGAATTGGTTGGTGGAACCATCTCATTAATCAACCAAAAATGTATTAATAACTTTTGTTTTGCCCTCTCTTGTTGTAGGAAAAATTGGCTTTATGCAAAAACTTACTACCCCACCTGCCATATATGCATATAGAATAGATGATTACTTTTACCCCTTTTGTGACTTTGCCGGCATATTCAATATGCTGACCTACACGGCTGCAACGTATCATGTTGAAGAGTATTTTTCCGACCAGGAGTGAGGATACGCTCTACGCTCAGTGAGATGCCGTTGGAGTCAGATGGACTCAACTACCTTTGAAGCTTCCGCAAGACTTTGGTTTAGTTTATCTCATGAGTTGTCCTTCAACCACTTTATTGTAATCTTTATTGTAATAAAGAACTCGATATGATATTTTCGATTAATAAAGCTGTGTGATTTTCCTTTGATATATACATTGATGTACCGTGTGTGTACCAGCATGATCTTGGGATGGTATGGAAACACCGAAGATTCGACCTTTCAGGTCGGATCGCTACAAAATACATATAGAGTGAGGTAGCAAACCTATCAAACCATAAAATACTTTGCGCACACATGAATGAATTGGAATGATTCCAGAGCAAGCGAAATAATTTTTTTATAATCATGGCAACAAAATGCACGTGAACTTAGAGAAAAGCACTTATTTCATCAAACATATTCTTCAGGATCTAGGCACAAAGATAATGCTTTCATGGTTTCCAACACTAGCTTAAATGTTCATCGTGAACCACAAGGAAGAGGATGTAGCTGATGGGCTCAACAACAACTAGTCGAGAATTCCACAAAAATGTATTCCCACGATTATGTGAACAAGGTGATAGCATTGGTCAAACCATATGATATATTGAGGTATGCCTGAGGGAAACATCCACAATTAAACATTAATCGAAAGGTGCACCCAAAATCTGGACTAAGTAGCACGACCAATGGTAGAATGTTGATTCAACAGCCAACACACCAAGAATGGGCTTATTGTTCATTAACTCCAAGGTAATAGAGTTTCCATGCCATAAGTGTTGAATCTACACATCATAATACATTTGTCGGTATTCCGGTTAGAAACAACTGGAAACCAAGAAATGAAAGGTGATGGCAAGAAGTATCACTATATCAAGAATTTTTATGATGTGTGTAAATTTCATGTCATTCTTGAAAAAGATGGTAATACTCCAAGATAGAGCATAACACAAGACGACTAACACGGAACTTAAGGTTCAACCAAAACAAGACAAGCCTACATTTGAAAGGAAGGCAAGGATGCTACTTCCCATGAGGAATTTAATTGATATCCTAGGAGAGTTCAGAATGTTGATGATGACCATGACACAATTGTCGAGAAGTCTCTTGAAGATGTAATCGATTAGCGATGACATCAAGCAAAGAAATGGTGAAGCGAATGGTTGACAAAACCATGTGTTAGAGTGCTAGCTAAGAATGAGAATTGCCTTTGAAGACAACCAACATGACATTCAAAGTTCGATGTAAGCTTAAAGCACTGTTGGGATGGTGCTTTAGGGATGAAGGATATAGATAGTATGGCCAAGCTTTAGCATGACGATGATGGTGTAGCCTAACAGCTTGGAAAGGCATGACCGAGTAAAAACTCATAAGTAGAGAAGATTACTACGAGTTGTTTAATCGCAATGCGGACTCGATTCATTAATCGGTGTCCTTGAGTGTCCAACAACTCAAAATTCGAGGGAACTGGAATCAGTGAAGGAAACATAGCTAATGAGGAGCTAATAAGAAGTTATAAAGCTCTTTGATATTCTCCAAATACCAAGGATAATACCCGGAGGTAGATCAGAATATAGATTAGACTAGTGTATATTGATTTGTGGAAGACAAGCACTTTAACTTGTTTGGGAATGAAATCAAAGTAGAACAACATGGTCAGAACCACGATTTTCAAAGGACAAGATCACAGATACCAGATCAATTTATACCAAGGGAATTTTATTGTTACAAGAAGCTTCCATGATAAGTCCTACATCAGGTCCATGGGCATGAGCACAAGTTCAAGGTTGACTCCCACTTCTTCAAGGCATAACCTTTCATTCACTCCTCGCTTTCAGTGAAGTTGTAGCATTGAAAAAACTTAACTGGCAAGCACTAGTAGAGTATGAACCATAGAAGTTTCCGGGATCACACAGATTAGGGAAGACAATTGTTCAACCCTTTGAGGCATCTTAGGAACATATACCACAAACTTCAAGAGTAATTGACAAATGCTTGAAAGCACAGCACGACTGACAAAAGCATAGGATACAACTTATCAGAGGGAGAAGACACAGTTTACCAATGGCATCATGTTTCAGAGGAAGAACATCACAATAATTTGGAACCTGAAGGATGCTATCAGATAATAACCCAACAATGGGTCTGGTGGTCCACAAAGGACCTAATGTGAGTATCGGTATTCAATCAGAGGGATAAAGAATGCAAGGCATCAGATTATAGAACATCCAATTAAATCGATGCTTAAATAACCAAGGGATTAAGATTTCCCAATTTGGTGTATCAGAATCAGATTCTTCGATCAATACAGATAAGTCGAAGGGACTTAGATGGACAGTAATCCCAAGGTTGATTTAACAAGAACCAGCTCCTGACTCCTGATTGGAAAAACATCTGGATTGGACAGATAATTTAAGAGTATCAAGTGAGGATTGTGTGCATCCACACACAAGTTGAATCAATAAGGTCGAGCAACAATCACAGAGGATTTTAATGGATAATGCTAGACATACGGAATTATCCATAACGCAAGTAGGTGAGAGAATGTCAAGAGCAAAAGGCTACTGAGGATTTTGTAAGATCAAATAGTAATTCGAATGATTTTGTGAAACTCATGACAACTGAGGATGAATGAATCCGCGATAAGCATATGGGGGTGATGGAAGAAGAGAATCGCAAGAGTGATGAACACAAGTTCTTGGGAGAACATCAGAGAGTATCTTCGGAGTCTTCTGATGAATCAAGCCGTCATCGGAGCGAAGGGCTCCCCGGGAGAAACTAGATACAAGAACCTAGAGTTAGAGTTAGTAAAATTGTTAACCCAAAAGAGAAGAGAGATCAGAACATAGAGTATAGACGAGGAAAAAAAGATCCTAATACCACCCGATTGAGATGTGGGCCCGTAAGCCACACGAATACGTTAGTAAAAGTTTTTCAATGACTAGACTCAACTTCGACAAGGGAGTTGGAAAGGGGGCTACCTACAGGCAGTCGGCTCTAATACCAACTTGTGACGCCCCCAATTTCGACCGTATGCTAAACATACACGCAATGCATACGACCAAGATTAGGGACTCACTAATCAATATCACAACACAACTCTAGACAAAAATCAAAGTCATACAACTTCATATTCAAGCCAGGGGCCTCGAGGGCTCGAATACAAAGCTCAACAAAGCAAGAGTCAGCGGAAGCAAATAATATCTGAGTACAGACATAAGTTAAACAAGTTTTGCCTTAAGAAGGCTAGCACAAACATAACAACGGATCGAAAGAGGCAAGGCCTCCTGCCTGGGAACCTCCTATCCTACTGCTGGTCGGGGACCACCTCCACGTAGTAGTAGGCTCTAGCGGTGGTGTAGTAGTCGACTCCGGCGTACTCCATCTCCCGGGCTCCATCGTCTAAACGCAGAATCGTATCGAGGGGGGAAAGAGGAAGCAAAGCAGCGGTGAGTACTCATCCAAAGTACTCACAAGACTGACATCAGAACTATGCTACATATGCATCATTGTCAAGGAATAGGGTATATATCCGGACTGACTACAGAAAGCAAGAATAGGGGGGGGGGGAAGGCCTAGTCCTATCGAAGACTAGCATCTTCAGCATCTTGTAGCATTAGAAGAGAGTAGAGTGGTAACTCACATATAGCAATATTTTATTTTAGCAATTTTATTAAGTAACCACGCCCAGAGATTCTTCCTCGAGTCCCTGCGAGGAAGCTATCTCGGAGCCAACATTGCTTTAAATTTAAAGTCACAATTATAGTTGTAAAAGGTCAAGGTACAACTCCAAGTCGTCCTGTTACCGTGGACACGGCTATTTGAATAGATGAATTCATCCCTACAGGGGTGCACCACATTTCCAACACGCTTGATCACCTCCGGCCGAACACACTTTCTTGGGTAATGCCAGCCTTGAGATCCAAAACATCGTTGCCCCAACTAGGCTCAATGAAGAGGCCAGCCCGCTGGTCTAAATCCTAAGCACGCAGGTTCGTGGCCCACTTGCCCTTGCACTCCTGCACGACGCGCACGCGGCGGGAAGCAGACGTAGCACACTCTAGTCTGAGAGCTGTACCTTCCAACCCAATCCGGCGCGTGTCGCTCCATTGCTGACGTCCGAAGAGCTTCGGCTGATACAACGATGCTGAGTACCCACAACTTCTCCCGTGTTAAAGTTTGGTGCGTAAAAGGTCAAACGACCAACTCAGATAAATACCCAGCCCATTAGCATTTTATTAATGCAGGGCAAGCGCGACCCATAAAGTGTGGCCCCGTCACCCCGTCTCGAGGATGTGTGGCAAAGGCCTCTCTCGCCAGTCCACGCCTCATCATCACCCTTTTGGATGCCTTACTAGCGGATCCCACCACATCTTACACACGAGTACCCTTGGGGCTGACCCGTCTCAAGACTGTTGGGAACTCAGGTCCACCTCAACCAGGGTGGTACCACCTGTCCCTCCAGTCCCGTCTTTCACATGTAAACAAGGTCAAGTTGAAGTAACTGTGTGTTTATGCACCAAGTGGATATCCGAGGAATCACCCTCGATGGATCCCACTCGAGGTATGTGTATGACAAGAGTCGCTATCGATAAATGGGAAGGAGGAATCACCCTCGATACCCATGATCGATTAGCTACGTGTCACACGCTGTGTTTGTATCACCTTGTTATGCTTGGATTTACCAAATTTGGAGCCAATTAAAACTTTTTCAGTGCTCGTGCTTGTTTGAATTGTTGCTTGTCTGCTTGTTGTGACTGGCACTCTTAGATTCTACCCCTCTCCATATGCATCTTCCTTGACCCAAACTTCCTATCCAATGATCTTGCCATGTGAATAGTGCCCAAAACTATTTTTATCAAATACTATGTTGAGCAAAAAGGATTTATTCAACTTAGGTTTTCGAAAAACCCCTGAGTTGAGGTTTGTACTGCAAGTCCTTAAATTGTGTGGATCCTATTTCCCCAAAGGCTTTACTTCTAACATATATGACTTTCCAAAACCACCAAATATTAATTTTAAAGATTATTTAACTATTTATTTAAAAGACCTTTTCTTAAGGCCAGAAATGGTTTTTCATAGGGAAAAATTATTCTAATGCTTTGAATTTTTTTGAGAAAATTTAGGGAAACTTAGTGGACATATATTTTCCATATATATGAGTTTCAACACATGGTCATGTTTAAAATAATGGGCAAAACCCCTCAAAACCCTTTCTGTCCAAATCAAGCTTTTGTAATATTTCTATAAGAAATATTCTCAATAAATTCCAAGAAAATTCCAGCAAGTCAACACTGTCATAGGCGATGATCTTGCAAATTTTCATCTCAATCCAAGTTGATTTGATTCATCAAACTATTCCAAAAACCCCCGTGTCCAGATTCAAATTTGAACAACTTTACATTGTGAAATTTCTCCCCTTCACCCCAAACTCTGTGGACATGTTATAATCAGCGAATAATGATGATAAGCTAAGTCGTGCATCAAGGGGATTAGCTTAGCATGACTAGATCTATAGAAACCAAATTCTGTTGATTTCTAGGGTTTCAGAAAGTTACATTGTGAACTTTATTCAATCAAGCTCAAACTTGGTGGACAGGCCTATTTCTAACCACCATTTGATCCTGACAATTCCTATGGCAAGCAAAGTCCATTTGCTTGCCCTAATCTCCATCAAACACCTTCTGGCCATTTCTAAAAACTACCGTTTTCACCACTTCTACTCTTCCCCTTGCTCTCAAATTTTTACCACAACCTCTTAGGGTTACCAGCTACTTCTAGTAAAACTATTGAGGTCTCAGCTCCATGATTGGGGGGTGGGGGGTGGGGTGAAAACCCCATTTCTACCCTCTGTACAACAGTAAAACACCTCTATCTCCCCTCCTCTCTTATTCTACTAACCTCCCAGGGCATCCAATGCTAGAATGCCCTAGCCTAGGTCCCCTAAGAGCCCCTGGACACAAGTGGCGCGCCCAAAACGCCAAAGGAATGCCATTTGGGCGCTTTGGAGTGCGCTATAGTGCGCTCCCGCATTGTAGCCGCCCCCATCCCGATGCCCCGACCACCTCGGGCAAAGGGAGCACGCCACCGGGCCCTCTCGACGTCCGCGCCTCCCTGTCGGTTGTGTCCCCCGCCTCTCTTCCTCTCTAGTGGCCTCCCGCATGCGCGATGTAGCCGCCCCTCTCGGCCAGTGCTTGGGTTCGCACGCGCGATGCCTCTCTCCCCCCTTTGCTTGTCCTCAACCCTCCAGAGCATCTCCTGTGGTCCCCTAGCCACGCCTACGCCCTCACCTTTGGCTGCCGTAGCTCAACGGCTCGCGCCTGAGCTCTCCCACGCATGCTACCCTCTGTTTCTTCCCTTGCCTATAAATATGCCTCCCCGGCCTCGTTGTTGCCTTCCTCTCGCCTCCGACTCCTCCCATTCGACTGCCTGCTCCTCCCCCGCAAGCTCCCGAGCCTCTGTGCCCTGGATTGGGCCGGAGCTCCGCCACCTCGGCCTGCCGGTATGGAGCCCCTCCTCTCCCCATTTTGCGCCATTCACCTCCCCTCCTCCTTATGAGTCTAGCCCCGCTATCCATCCGTTGGGTTACAGGAAGGAACAGGCGCTTCGTCCTCTCTGACCTTGGCCGCCACTCGGGCTCCTCATCGTCGGTGGTACCGTCACCTCCAACGACCCCTCCAATCCCACGCAACAGGCGGGACTCCCCTAAGCACACCTGTACCATTGGCAGGCCTCGCCGTCGACCGCACCATCACCGGTGAGCTCCTCTACTCCCTGACCAAAGGTGAGGGATGACAAGTGGAGTCCACTTGTCATACCCTCACCCTCCCCTCTCTTGCTGCCAGGTTGGGCCCGCGGGCAGGTTTAAAAATAAACCTGCCACGTGCACCATTTCGCCCTGGGCCGATTCCCCTTTGGGCCAGCTCGACTGCGACGCCTTCGGCCCAAAAGGCACAATGCCATTTGTGTTTTTCCTTTTTCTAGCAAGATCCCAAATTTCCACAGAATTAAATGCATAGAATTAATGCATACAATTTAATGGTGCCATTTGTAAAATGTTCGTAAAATATTTTATGTACTGTTTTATTTTAAAACCCCTTTTTGGCATTTTTGGCCACAGTTAAAAAGAGTTTTGAAAACCTTTTTCATACCAAAACCTTAGAAGAATATTTTTAGGATAGATTGTAGTATTTATCAGAGTAGGGCAACATTTTAGAAGTAGAGTTTGTGTTCTGTTTTTATTGAGATGCTTATTATTGCCCGTTTATTCCGCGACGATAGATTGCGTTGTTGACAAGAGAATTGGACCCGAAGACTTTGAAGACCCCAGAGACCTTGTTGAGCCAGGCAAGCAGCCCTTTGACCATGTTAAGAAACCATTTTATTTGCATGTCATATAGCATGTTACCTTCGTTATATTTGATCATGTGATGTGGTGTCCCCCTTGGTGGGATGCCCCGATACTTCTTGTTGATACTTTCATCGTGCATGACCCTACCTCCTTATGAGGGTTATGGGTGGGTGTAGATAGGATGCTAGTAGATGCTACGCAAGTGGGATCGGGATTATGCATGGAGACGAAGATAAGACAATGATTTCAAAGACTTTTCAAAAACCCCGTTGGGTGCCACTAATGCCCGAGGGGGATGATGATGAGTTGGGTGACCACTTGAGAAAGAAGTGGTGTACTGGAGGAAGTGAGTGTGTGTGTTTTCTAAAATAGAGGGTTTAAAATTTGTCGACCGTCCCAACCTTACATGCGCAACCACGATACCCCTTATGGGACAGGGCTCTGTTGATTACCTTTGTGGGTACTTGCAAGGAGCCCGCATTACTAGTGGCGGGAGTGGCACGATCACTCTCGATACAGGGTCATGCCGGTATGGACGATCATGTGCTGTCTTCACAAGCACCGGGCACACCGTTGGTCCCTGTATGGATGCTACGAGTGATGTACATCATGTGGGCTGGGTACCAATCGAGTGGACTCTTTGTTTAGTATCGCCAAGGGAAAGGCATTGTTTGGGTGCTTACCTCGGGTATGTTATATACCGCGAGTCGTGGATGACACGGAAGTTCCCCGAGTCTTGTGGGTAAAGTGTGCAACCTCTGCAGAGTGTAAAACTATTCGAATATCTGTGTCCACGGTCAAGGACAGTTGGATGGGGCTTCTTAAGCCACGTCTAGTTGTTTCATGAAAACTTGGTGTGTATGGGCGTATGTGGATGACATGGAGATGACACTTGAGTAAGTCAGGTGACCTGAGGTGATGATTGAGCATGATATGTTCAACCACCTATTGATGATGATATCTATAACTTGTTCATATGGATATCTACCAATTGTTAATGCATGCTTACCTAGTTACTTGATCATGTCATTGCATTCAAAATTAGCTTTCTGCAAAATACCTCTTAGTGCTATATCATGCATTGTTATACCTTGTTCCACAACATGGATTGCTTGCGAGTACATTCAAAGTACTCATTGGCTTGCCACTGGTTATTTAATTGGCTAGGCATGGAAGAACAGGAGTATGGTGAAGAGTTCGTTGGTGATGAACATGCGAACTAGGACGCTTCCCAGTTAGAATGCCTGTAGGTTCAAGGCAGATGGCATGGGTTCACGCTTTCGATCAAAATTTCCGCTGCTTGTTAAGTTTAAGTGTTTGGAAAATGTGGCCCTATTTATGTAAGACTAGGCCTTCATGGTCTTTATTTGTGTAAGACGCTAAATGTGGATGTAAGACTCTTGTTATTCAGCTTTTGTGTGTTTAGTGAGCATTGATCTCTGGGATCACTATACACGTGCATTCGGTGATCACGACTCATGAGTCGGGGTCCCCACACTACGCTACAGAATTAACATCGGGAGTGCTAAGTGAGGTATCACCCTCGGCACTCGGTAGTAGCTCTGTAGTGCCATACTAAAGGGGTGTACGGTGATGTGAGGGGCCTGGCTCGCCATTCGGTTGACCGAGTCTTCGGGTCTTTGAGTGCCCCTTAGTGATTTTGGTGTATTGAAGACTTATAGCTTAAGAGACTAATGCATTTGTAAGTGTACACATGCTTTGTAAGCCAATGAGGAGTTTGATATATTTGGAGATTACCGACCCCTAAAAATGAATCTCTTCAACCGAAGACTTTGGTATTCCGTGAAGACTTTGAAAATGAAGAAGTTGGTGCGACCTTGAAGATATGAACGAGGACTATGAAGCATGAAGACTTTTGTTTTTGTAGTTTCATTTCCTTTCTTTGAGTCATAGGAAACATCGTATTGTTGAAGGGGGCCGAGGTAATACTAAGGAAAATTTCCAACTGATGCTCAACTCAAAGCCTCAACCTATCCAATCCTTCGAGTGAAGCCTTTGGAAATCTCTTACGGTTCAGTCATGTTTTTCACTGACAGAGACAAAGTTCTTCTGGTGTCTGATGAAATTGGTCTGGCTGAGGAGTTAGGATTTTGCCAATGCGAATTGCCTACAAGTGAGGAATATGATAATCTCGAGGACTTTCATAGTTCAAAATTCCGACCGTTGCTGTGCTTAGCGCCAGCTGTCCCCAATCATCCTATCCACATAATGGTCATATCATTAGGGGCATTTATGTCTTATCATGTCAGGTTGCACCCTGGCTATAAATAGCCACCCACCACAACCACTAGTTGGTTGGCTGCTCCGAGAGAGAACTGACACTTGTCATTTGAGAGCAACCCATCCTCCGAGGACTTTGAGAGAAAATCATCAGTGAGGAAAACCCCAAATCCAAACCACCAAACCCAAAGTGATTGAGCATCACTGAAGAGATTGTTCCTGTGTGGAACCGATGCTTGTTACCTTTGAAGACTGTGTATCTTCCAGACGGTTAGGCGTCATAGTCTAGTGCATCCTGCAGTCAATTGGGGATCACGAAGTGACCCTGGTCTAGAGCATCCCACAGTCAATTGTGGATCGTCGGGTGACCAGTTTGTGAGGGTTTTGGAAGTCTACCCTAAAGACTTACCATGAGTGTTGGGCGAGGACTGTGTGTCCTTAGATCAAGGATAATACGGTAAGGACTGTGTGTCTTGGGACTGTGTGTCCTCTGGTTTAAATACTAGGCTGCTCCAAACCATACGTACGACTGCCATGTCAGTTGGAACTAGGTCATCAAACCATTGTCTTCATCGAGCTACCTGGTTCTATTTCCTCAACCCTTTCATTTCCTTGTATACTTCTTGATGAAATTGATCGTTACTGTTTGAAGAATTTGACTGAAGAGTTTCTCAATTTCCTCACCTCAAATTCGTCAACTTACCTTTTTCCTCACTTGCTCATCCTGTATCATGCTACCTGTAATTGATGCATGCTTTATTTCATCATGATGATTATGCTACTGCTATGTTTCTCATGCACTTGAGTACTTATTCCGCTGCTAGTTATTCATCACATTTCAAATTCCTCAAGGTTAAATTCCTTAGTGATGAATTTTTAAAAATAGCATATTCACCCTGCTTCTAGTCGATATAATGCACTTTCAATTGGTATCAGAGCAAGGTACTCCCTTGTTTTGTGTGATTTTGGTTTAACTGCCTGGAGTTCTAGTTATGTCGACTGCAGGTATGGTCAAGGTTTCCACAGATTGTCCTACCTTCGATGGTTCGGACTATCCCTACTGGAAGAACAAGATGCGCATGCATCTTGAGGCAATTTCCAACGATCGCTGGTACGTTGTGGAAAATGGCGTTCCCTATGTTACTCCCGCGGTCACTACTACTAATGTGAAGAGATTCAAGCAACTCGATTCTCAAGCGAAGACTATCATCTGTGGCCATCTGAGTAAAGGTCAGTATGGTAGAGTGAGTGCTTTGAAGTCTGCTAAGCTTATCTGGGATAGGCTGACCAAAGTCAATGAAGGTGTTTCCACTCAACATGACTCTCATGTTGATGTTCTTCGCAATCTCTTCAACCGCTTCAAAAGACTCGACAATGAAAATGTTTAGCAAACTTTTGATCGTCTCACTGATATCTCCAACGAGCTTAATGCACTAGGTACCACTGACGTCACTGACCATGAGGTGGTGAAGAAGCTGTTGAGATCTCTTGATTCCTCATTCGATACACTGGCTTGGATGATTCAAGAATGTGGAGACTACAAGTCACTTGATCCCGCTGATATACTTGAGAGACTCAATACTCATGAATTCCAACAAGCTGAGAAGAGAGACCTCTACGGGCCAAGCTATGAAAGATCTCATGCTGTGTAGGCAAAAGTGTTGGAGATATGTCCTAGAGGCAATCATGTATGATGATATTTCCTATGTGTTTATGAATAAAGATAGTCCTTGGACATTATCATTGATGTGTATTAACAAGTATGTGACTTGTTTGTGAGACTATGAATTGTATGATGTCTGTCCTAAATGGTCCCTAGTTGAAAGGGTTGTGTGGATGCGCAGCCAGTTAGACTAGCATATGACACGGTGGATGGTCCGGTCTCACTGACCATGTAGCATTGGATGCTAGATGGAGAATATGGACTCAGAAAGGTCTGGTCAGATTCGACATAGTCGGATCCGAGTCGAGATAAGGTCTGAGTTGGACAGACCCAACCATGAGATGTAGCGATAGGTAATCTGTGAGTCTCTAGTACAACATACATTCTATGTCCTAAGACCTGAGGTGGCGCATGTACTCGGGATGGTGACAGACTTGCTTTGGGCCGACCAAACGCTACTCCATGACTGGGTATTTACAAAGGTAGGTTTCAGGCTTGTCCAGACCCATGCCGCGAGACATGGTCGAGCAAGATGGGATTTGCCCCTCCTACCATGAGAGACATACTCTGGGCCCCCTCAGGTGATCTGACCTGGATAAGCATGGCTATGTAATGAGGATTATGAGATAATCCGAAGTGTTGGTCGGATTCACCGGAACTAGAAAGAGGTCGTGCTGCAACAAGGATGACCATGTCGCCTTATGCACGACAACATATATCATGTGGTAAAGGGAACAAAAGTGTGAAGTATAGGTTCGCCTAACCAGTTTCATCGGAAACTTGGAGTCGGCACGTCTTGCTAGAGGCCGCTACCGACCGGTCGAGTCGGATGTCATCTGACTCGTGACCAAGTGGACGAGAACCTAAAGGGTTGCGTGCTTAAGGGAAGGAACACATGGGCTTTAGGATCCATGCGAGTCCCAAGAGTTGAGTCCGTGCTGGATGCATATATATAGTGGAGGTGCAGCACACCCATCCAGTTGATCGCTTCGGCGTCGTCATTAGGGCTTTGCATGAGTTGCAACTATCCACCTCCACTCGCCGCCGCTGAACGTGATCGGACCTAGCAGTCCACCGCACGGGTGTTCCTCCTGCATGCGCGGATACTGTTAGAGGCGGTGCACTTGTGCCGCTCCGGCGAGCCTGTACGTGGGATCCGGCGACCGGCTGTTCGAGGGAGATCGGAACGGCTGTTCGAGGGAGATCGGACGAGGAGGAGACGGACCACACAACGCACTGCCCCAACTCAACTTCTGTTGCATGACACTGCCTGTCTAGTGGTAACAATCTGTGATCCATCTCCGTAGCAAGTTCTTGGATGTTCTGCGCGTAGGAAAATTTTAATTGGCATACGATGCACCTACGGTAGAACCCAACAAAAAGCAATTTCCTCATCCGAAGGCGAAGATTCTGATAGTAGCCTTGGTGATCCTAAAGAACTGAGTCAGGAGCTGGCAATGCTCGTGTGGAAATTCCAGAATATCTCAAGGAGAAGCCGATTTGGAAAGTCATACAAAAATGGTTTGAAGAAATCTGATTCCTCAAGCGACTACAATAAGAGAACTTGTCACAAGTGCAAGAAATCTGGTCACTTTATCTCTGACTGTCCTCTCTTGGAAAAAGAATCGAAGAAGAAGAAATACAAGGACGACAATTCTGATGACTCAAAGAAAAAGAACAAATCTTCAAAGTCCTCATCTACAAAGTTCTCATCTTCAAAGTCCTCATCGCACAAGAAGAATGGTTCCAAAAAGGCTCAGGATTTCATTAGCAAGGAAATGGATTCTGAAGAAGAATCTGAAGAATATGAAGAAGAGGAAGAATCTGAGTTGGAGTCAGAGTCCGGTGTTTCTAGTCTTGCTCTCCCTACTGCTTTCGTCAGCAAGTCAATCTTCAATGATGAAGAAAATGACTACTCTAACGACTTTGACGTCAGCAATGATGAATATGCTCCTACTTACTGCTTAATTGCAAAAGGCATCAAGTCATTTACAGAATGTCCTAGTCTTGATGACATTGAATATCCTAGATGGAAAGTTCTGATGAAGAAGCATCTCATATCAATGAACAATGAAATATGGACAGTTACTAAACTTGGACCGACTGAACTCTGCAAGATGGCAAATGATGAGGAAATTCATAAGTACACTCATCTTGATGCTCAGGCAAGGAACATCATCTCCTCAAGCCTATAAAGCATCATGTTAAAGGGCTGTCATCTTCAAAACGCAAAGCACATCTGGGATAGGATCATGGACATCAATGAAGGCTATCGCACTCGTCAAGACCCCATGTTCATCAAACTCAAGAAATTCCTCAAAACCCAAGAAGCAGATCCTGGTTCATCTTCTTCACTATGTCTTATGGCAAAAGGTTCCAAGGTACACAAGCATCACTCCTCCTCTTAATCAAGTGAAGGTGAATCTGATGAATATGTGATACCTAGCTATTCCAAACTTGCTAATATTGCCACTACCAACAAAGTGCACTTGAAAAGCTTCAGAATCTGTTAGACAAAAGCGATGATCTGTTGAATGAGGAAGTGGATCAAACTCAAACTCTGACTGATGATCTCAACAGTCTTCAGTGAAAGTATGATAACCTTCGGATTCATCATAATGCTCTCTTAGTCGATCATGAGAAGCTTTCTTACGAATTTCTTCAAAGAATGCAAAATCTTGAGAAACTAAGAGTGTCTCATGAGGATCTCCAAAGGGAAAACAATTCCTTACTAGCTCAACAGATCAGTACCGCTCAGGAAGAATTTGTTCCACCTTGTTTGAAATGCATCGAACGTGAAACTGCTAATTTTTAACGTGGATGTTCAAATGCTTCTATTGCTCCAAATTCTTCAACTATGCCCACGGTCACAAATTCCTCATCTGAGGATACTACAAGTATCACTGAAAAAATGCAGGGTTGAAGGAATTGTATGTGACAGGCATGCACAAAAGTCTCAAAGGGCATCAAACCCTTTGCGATGTGCTCAAAAAGAAGATTCTGAACATGAACCCTAGGAAAGAGGGTATTGCATTTGAGAGCAAACTCAATGCTGATGGATCCTACTAGACATCTGAGTAGTACCCCAAAACCTCATGGGTTGCTCCAAAAGGACCTCCTGTGGATCCATTCACTTTATCTAGATTTACTTGTGAAACTTCATATTCCTCTGATGAGTCACTTGACTCCAACTACAAATTCTTCAAAAATCAGAAAGGTGAAGTATTTGCCAGATTTTTTTGAACTAACTGCAGGAATGGTTCACCTATGAAGAAAATCTGGGTTCCTAAGATCTGCTTGCAAAATCTTCAAGTGAATGTCCTCACGTCACCACCCATGAAGAAAAGGAACCTAATATCAAATTCGTCATATGGACCAAAGTCTTCACTTGGACCAAATTCCTCAAATGGTCAAAAGTATCATTCTCGTGCTAATGCATATGTTTCGTAGGGAAAGTCTAAGAGTTCTCAATATGTGCATTATTCTTCAAATCATTATGTTCATAACCATCAAAGAATTTCTTTGCTTGTTCATATGAGTACTCTAACCCTTGTCCTGTGAAACGAAGCGCACTAGCTTCAATGCCTCCCTTCTCATATGGTGCTCGTAGAATGATGAACTCTTTGCCACCCGTCCAGATGTGGGTGGTGAACAAATTGAACTAATCTCTTATGCAGGGTTAGGTCTCCAGATGAACTTAAATGTCTGATGAATTTGCTGGAAACCTGAGGAAATGCTTGAAGGACGCAAGCTAATCATACAAAAATGAATTCCTCATTTGTCATGTCCTCACACTGCTTTACTTACTATGTTGTGTGATGAAATTTGGTCTGACAAATTTGATGTCAGATTCTTCACTCTGAAGCATATGAGTTCGTAAGTTGTACTAATTCATCTGTAGGATGAAACTCCCAAAGCTACTGAGTGGGTCCTTGACAATGGATGCACCAACCACATGACTGGTGACAAGAATCTACTAATGAATATGCCACTTGCCCTATCTCATCTGAAGCATATCACCTACACTGGCAAAGGAAACATCAAGGTATTGGGTCTAGGTAAGGTTGCAATCTCAAAGGACCGACACACGGATAAGGTGATGCTTGTCAAATCCCGCGGGTTCAACCTCATGTCTGTCTCAATGCTTTGTGATCTCGACATGGTTTTCGTCTTTGGAAAATATCGCTGTGTTGTCATCATGGAATCTGACCATTCCAAAGTCTTCGAAAGCTTTAGGAGAGGATACTTGTATATTGTTGATTTCTCTACAGGTCCTCAGCCTGCCACGTGCCTACTTGCAAAGTCCTCAGAAGGCTGGCTGTGGCATCAACGACTTGGACACGCTGGTATGAGGAACTTGCACACGCTCGTGAAGAAAAAACACGTCACTGTAATTGAAGGTTCAAGGACCACCGCTGTGGTGCTTGTGAGTCTCGAAAGATGACCAGATCCATGCATCCCTCGAAGACATTCATGACCACTACTCGAC
Source organism: Hordeum marinum (assembly GCA_022496015.1). Taxonomy (NCBI): domain Eukaryota; kingdom Viridiplantae; phylum Streptophyta; class Magnoliopsida; order Poales; family Poaceae; genus Hordeum; species Hordeum marinum. The sequence goes on along the minus strand of CM039672.1, from coordinate 157,859,151 downwards.
CTTCTGAATTGCTTCATATGGACCTCTTTGGCCCCACTCATTATTCCACACAAAAAAATTCTTAAGTTTGTATGGCTTTGTCATTGTTGATGATTACTCTCGTTACACTTGAGTGCATATTATTCTGTACAAGAATGAAGTGCAGGATGTCTTTAGACGATTTGCCTCAAGGGCCACAACAAACTTCGGCATCAAGATCAAGCATATCAGGAGTGATAATGGGACTGAGTTCAAGAACACCAATCTTGATGAATATCTTGATGAACTTGGTATTACTCATGAGCTATCTACGCCATATACTCCTCAGCAGAACGGCCTCGTGGAGCGCAAGAACAGGACTCTTGTTGAGATGGGTCGCACCATGCTTGATGAATACAAGACTCCTTGTCGCTTCTAGCCTAAGGCAATTGATACAGCTTGCCACATCATCAACAGGGTATATCTTCACAAATTCTTCAAGAAGACTTGTAATGAGCTCATGACTGGCAAGAAACCCAATGTAAATTATCTCAAAGTCTTTGGTGCAAAATGCTGGATTAGAGATCCTCACCATAGTTCTAAATTTCCACCAAAAGCACATGAAGGTTTCATGCTTGGTTACGGAAAGGACTTGCACACCTATAGAGTCTTCAACACCTACCACCAAATGGTTGTTGAAACTGTAGATGTGCAGTTCGATGAAACTAACGACTCGCAAAGAGAGCACCTGCCTCCCGTGCTAGATGAAAAGTCTCCTGAAGAATCCATTAAGTTGAAGGCTACTGAAGATGTCATACCCACTGAAGAACCTCAAACTACTGAGGAAGTCATTCCAACCAATGAAGACATTCATGCTAATACACCTGAAGAAAATGGTGCTAAAGATAATCCTCAACCATGTTAACCTGCTCATCCAAGAGTTGCAAATGAAGTGCAGATTGACAAAATCATCGACGACATCAATGCACCAGGTCCCCTCACTCGCTCCAGAGATTCACATTTGACTAACTTTTGTGGGAACTTTGCTTTTGTCCCTATCATAAAACCCACCAAAATTGATGAAGCATTCAAGGAGCCTGAGTGGATTCAAGCTATGCAAGAGGAATTGCATCAATTCAAGATGAACAACATGTGGGAACTTGTCAAGAGTCCAAATCCTTGCAAGCACAACATCATAGGTACCAAGTGAAGCTACCGCAACAAGCAAGATGAAAATGTCCTTGTGGTAAGGAATAAGGCTCATCTTGTAGCTCAAGGCTACACACAGGTTGAAGGAATTGACTTTGATGAAACTTTTGCACCTGTTGCTAGCCTTTAGCTATTTAAATATTGCTTGCTTATGTTAACCATCATGATATCATCTTATATCAAATGGATGTGAAAAGTGCATTCATAATAAGCTTGAGGAAGAAGTATATGTTGCTCAACCCCCAGGTTTTGAAGACCCTAAGCATCCTGACAAAGTCTTCAGAATCAACAAGGCCCTCTATGGCCTCAATCAGGCCCCTCGGGCGTGGTACGACACTCTGAAGGAATTCCTCATGAAGAAAGGCTTCAAACCCGGTTCAGTCGACCCAACTCTTTTCACTAAAACCTATGACAATGAATTATTTGTGTGCCAAATATATGGTGACGATATTATCTTTGGCTGTACTGACAAATGTTATAGTGATGAATTTGCCTATATGATGAGTGAAGAATATCAGATGTTTATGATGGGAGAGTTGAAATTCTTCTTAGGTCTTCAAATTTGTCAGCAAGACAATGGCATCTTCATTTCTCGAGAGAAATACCTCAAGGATGTTCTGAGGAAATTCAACATGCAAGACTACAAAGGTGTCAAAACTCCAATGCCTTCAAAAGGCCACCTCTACACTGACAAAAATAGTAAAGATTTCGATTAGAAGGTATATCGCTCCATGATTGGCTCATTATTATATCTATGTGCATCTAGGCCAGATATTATGCTGAGTGTTTGCATGTGTGCCCGATTCGAAGCAACACCGAAGGAATCACACCATAAGGCTGTGAAACATATTCTTCGATACTTAGCTCAACACCAACGCTTGGATTATGGTATCCCAAGGGCTCAAATCTTCACGTCGTCGGATACTCAGATGCTAACTATGCTGGATATCGTGTTGATCGCAAGTCAACCTTAGGCACATGTCATTTCCTTGGACGATCGTTTGTCTGTTGGTCCTCGAAGAAGCAGAATTGCGTGTCACTATCTACTGCTGAAGTTGGGTACATTGCTGCTGGTTCATGACGTGGCAAAAGAATAAGAGATAGCTGGGTGAAGGAGTCAGAAGGAGAGGCAAACCTTGCTGGGAGACGTCTCCACCATACCACCTGAGGATGCATTCAATGCACCTATCCTAATCCATCAGAGTTACGTATTTCCCATTATAGCCTCGGACAATGATTCTATCACCTATAGTGTCCTCTATTTACCCCGTGTAAAAACCATTTTACCAACTATGGTAGCCCCTTGGAATATAAAAGGAGGTCCATGACTACGAAGGGTCGACACGCCGTTCATTCTACGCGTGTTACCGCGACCCCCTCGAGAATTCCTTATCGGGCGACAACGCTCCTGAACTATGGACCCAAGTAATCCATCAACACAAGACGTAGGGTTTTACGCTCCCGAGTGGCCCGAACATGTCTAAACCACCGTGCACGCATTTGATTGGTGATCCTCTTTGTCAATCCAGGTTCCCTTCAGTATAACCGTGAAAGGGGCCCCGCGGTCACATAGATGGTTTACCACGACATCTTTGGCGCGGTAGGTAGGGGGTATGGTGCACGAATCTTCACCGATTTTATGCGTGTCTTCATCGACACCTTCAACAATGCCCATGGCTCCAAAGAAAGCAAAGACAACGTCGGTAGTCATCCCGTCTTTGTCCAAGTTGCCTTCACCGGTGGCTAAAGGTGACGGGACTAGGGAAAACAACACACACGCTATACTAGTAAGCGCAGCAACAACACCATGCAGAATTCCATGAGCCATGACCCCGATGCTGTCGCCGTCATGATGGCACGAGGCACGCCGGCAGCGATACGGGACGACATTGGGACAACAACCATCGCAAACGCAGCTACGACACCGGGGGCTCCACCTCGTCCCACTAGCGACAATCAAGATCAACATCCCTAGGGAGACGACCCTGGGTGACGTGTGGGCAAGACTCCTGCACGCTAGTCCCAAGATGCACAAGGCCAAACACATCAGCGACCCCTTGGCAAGAATGCGCAATGTGTGAGGGGCGGGGAAGCGCTCTTACTGACTCTATCAGAAGTTAGAGCACCACCCAAGCCACGCACCGCTCCATTCCCAATACCACGAGGAAATACCTGGCGTAGGCCCAACTACTGCTAAACATCCCGCTAGGTCCAGAGAGGATGGAGGACTGGAGGGAAACCATCCAGAACCTTTTGAGCTTCGCAAAATGCGATAAGCCGAACGCAGTGAGCCGTCAGGTGACCCCCGTAGGGCCCACCGCCAAGCTCGACGCAGGCAGAGAGCACACGGTATAGTTGCCTCCACAGCAGCAACAACCTTCTTGCTAGACCGACGTGCAAAACAAAGTGTCTTACGCGTCGACCGTCCCACAGCAGAAGCAAGACCAGCGCCAAGTCTTAAATAATAGGCACAAGGAGAACGCGCACACCACCATCGAGAGATGGTGGGAGATGCGTCCCCAATTGGATGGTCGTGCGGACCCAGCAGTCAATGAGACCACGCCAGGGGCACTCTACAGCCTACTTTACGATGTAGGTTGCCCGATGTTCACCTGCGAGCTGCGGCGAGTCCACTGGCCCTCTACCAGGGCCTTGAAGCTCGAGCTACTAGAAAAATACGAAAGCAAAGTCAGTCCATCATAGTTCCTTAGTATCTATACCATAGCGTGCAGGCTGCCATAGGACGCGGTCAAAAAGTGCTCGCCAAATACTACCCGCTGGCGCTCAAACTATGGGGACCCCGACTCATAAGTCGTGATCACCGAATGCACGTGCATAGTGATCCCAGAGATCAATGATGTAGCACCAAGTAGGTAAGTTTTGTAGAAAGCCAGTTTTGAGTGCAATCACATGATCAAGAAACTTAAGTAAGCATGCATCAACCGTAGATATGTGTCCATGTGAACAAGTGATAGTTATCATCATAAGCGGGGGTTGAACATGTCATGTTCTTCTTCATGCCAAGTCATCGGACTTAGCTCAAGTATCATCTTGTCACCAACTCACACACACACCAACACCAAGTTTAGTAAACATTGGACGTAGCACAAGAGAGGTCATCCAACTGTCCTTGACCGTTGACATGACTATTCGAATAGTTTTACACTCTGCAGAGTTTGCACACTTTACCCACAAGGCTTGGGGAACTTCCGTGTCATCCACGACTCGTGTATATTACATACCCGAGGTAAGCACCCGAACAATGCCTTTCCCTAGCGATACTAAACAAAGATTCCACTCGTTGGTGCCATCCCTCATGATCTACATCACACGTATCATCCATGAGGGCATGCAACGGTGTGCCCGATGCCTATAAAGATTGCGCATGGTGGCCCTACCAGGCACGACCCCATATTGAGAGTGACCACATCACTCCCGCCACTAGTAATGTGGGCTCTCTGCTAGTACCCACCAAAGTAATCAACAAAGCCCCATCCCATAAGGGGTATCGTGGTTGTACATGTAAGGTTAGAACAACGGTCAAAGATTACACCAATCCGTTTTTGAAAACCACACACACTCACTTGCTCCGGTACACCACTTCTTTATCAAGTGGCTACCTAGCTCATCATCATCCCCCTCGGGCATTAGTGGCACCCTACGACATTTTCGATAAGTCTTTGAACTCATTTTTGTTTCCATCACCATGAATATTCCCATCCCACTTGCGTTGCAAGTAATAGCAAGCTAACTACTCCCACCCGCACAAACCCTCATAAGAATGGTAGGGTCATGCACGATGCAAGTATCAATGGTAAAGTATCAGAGGCACCCCACCAAAGGGAGGAACACACATCAACATGATCAACCTCATGGAATTAAGTGCTACATGACATGCAATTCAAAAGGGTTAATATTCATGGTCAAAGGGTCGCTTGCCTTGCTCAACAAAGTCTCCTGGGTCTTCGAAACCTTCGGGTCCAACTTCCTCATCAACAACGCCACCTATTGTCACGATAAATCACGATAATAATAAGCATTACAACAAAAATGGAGCAGAAAAAGCCACTTCAATTTTTTTACCCTGCTTTGATAAATACTACAAACTATTATAAATATATTTGTCTAAGATTTTTGGGATAAAAAGGTTATGAAAACAATTTTTAACAGTGGCTAGAAATGCCAAAAGGGTTTTTTTAAATAATACGATACTTCAAAGGTTTTTAAAAATTTATACAAGTGACACTATAAAATACTACACATTATTACAGGAATTTAGGGAGAAGAATTTTTGAATTTAAAAGAATATTTGGGTCTGTGGAATTTTTGGAAAATGCTAGAAAAAAGAAAAAGAAAAATGGGCACAACACCCCTGGGCCAGACTCGGCCAGCAGCTAGGCGGGCCCAGCTAGCCAGCCCAAGCGTGCGCCCGTCGGTTCAAAACCAACAGGAGGGCCCTTGGTGTCAGCAAGAGAGAGAGAGGAGTTAGAGTGCAAGGTGGAGGCCGACAGGTGGGGTCCCCCTGTCGGGACTTTCTTCCACCTCAGGACAGAATGGGAAGGAGCTCACCGGCAAGGCTGCCGACAGCGACGAGGGGCGGCGAGCATGGGAATGGACTCGGGGGGGGGGAGCCCCGCAAGTCGAGGGGAGGTGGAAGGAGGGCCGGAGTTGGCCTGGTTCACCGACAACAAGCTCCTGTGGTAGAGAAGCTTTGGGTGGCCGATGTCCTGGTCGCTCGGTGCACCAAGTGGAGGGGGGAAGGGGGAAATGAGTCAGGGCATTGAGGGAAACCCAACGGGACAGAAATGGGTGGTGGAGAGGGAACGTACCCAGAGATCAACGATGGTGCCGCCATGGCAGAGCTCTGGTTGATCTCGAGTATGGGCCTCGGGGGGGGGATGAGCTGGTGGTGTAGGAGGTCGATTCGGAGTGGGAGAGGGCTAGAGGGGGAGAGAGGAGGGGCTCGTGGATCCCTTTTATAGGGAAACGGCGGTCCACCACACCATGGTGCGCCGACGAGGAAGAAACGTTCGCTGGAGGCTATGGGAGAGAGAATGGGTGTGCCTGGGGTGTTCCTGGGCATGGTCGATGACCAGGGGAAACAAGAGAAGGAGTGAGGCATGCGCGCATGCAAGGTCAATAGTTGGCCGAGCTGGGCGGTGTCGGGCACGCGCGCGGGAGGCCGCCGGAGAGAGAAGGAGGGAGCCGAGAGAGTGGCTGTTTGCGGACGTCGAGGGCATCTCGGGGGATAGCTCCCTGCATCCCTAGGCTGTTGGGAGCCTTGGGATGGGTGCGGCCACAGTGCGAGAGCACTCCGCAGTACACTCCAAATCGTGCAAATGGCCTGCATTGCTGTTGCCCGCGCACTCTTGGGTGCCCCACCTTGTCCAGTAGCTTCTGGGGTTTGCTTAGATGTTCCTAGGATGCTCTCTAGCTAGGGTGAGGGGAGGGAAAAGAAAATTGGAGGAGAGAAGCTCCTGTTTAGGCTTCCTAGAAGAAGAAACAGGGGGTTTACCCCCCCATAATGATTGAACCTTGGCCAGATAAAGTTACTGGAGGTGCAATGCAATACTACACGGCTGTGGTAAAAATTTGAACCCAAGGAGAATAGTATAAGGGGGGGGGGTCAAATAGAGGTTTTACCATTTTGGCAGAAGGTGTTTGATGGGGAGTAGGGCAAGAAAATGTGCCTTTCTTGCCATAATACTTTACAGGGTCAAAGGGTGGTTAGAATTAGGGTTGATCACCAAGTTCTGCTTTAGTATGGTTGTTCCATTGTACCTTGAATGCGAACTAGCCTCTCACGGTAAGTGAGGTCTGGTTGAAGGTCGATGGCTTGATGATCGAGGTCCTTGTAAAGGCCGGGGCGGTCTGGAACATGAAGACACTTCCGGAGCTATGACACGTGGAACACGTTGTGCACATCTTATAGCTCGGAAGGTAGCTACATCTGGTAAGAAACTTCTCCTCGTCTGTCAGTGATCTTGAAGGGGCCGATGAATCTTGGTGCAAGCTTTCCCTCGACATGGAAATGCTTGGTTCCTTCGAGAGGCGTGACATGGAGGTAAACATGGTCTCCAACACGGACACTCATGTCCCTACGGTGAGAATGGACATAGCTCTTCTGCCTAGTCTTGGCGGTCTTGGGACGCTCTCGGACGAGTTGAACTTGTTCTTCTGCTTCGCGGAGGATGTCTGTTCCAAAGACTAATCCTTCTATGGTCTCTGAATAGTTGAGGGGAGTAGGACACTTGCGTCCACACAACAACTCAAATGGTGCCATTTGAAGACTCGACTGATAGTTGTTGTTGTAGGATAACTAGGCGAATGGTAGGTTATCTTCCCACTTGGCTCCATATGCCAAAACACAAGCACAAAGCATATCTTCGAGTATCTGATTTACTCGTTCCGTCTATCCACCGGTCTCGGGGTGAAAAGTAGTGCTGAAGGAAATCTTGGTTCCCAAGGCTTCCTGGAATCTATTCCAAAACTTTGAGGTGAACTGGGTGCCTCGGTACGATACAATCTCCTTAGGAACTCCATGGAGGCACACAATCCTATTAATGTAGAGGTTGACAGTTGGTTCCCATTGTAGGTCGTCTTAACAGGAATGAAGTGGGCTACCTTTGTCAGGTGATCGACGATGACCCAAATGGAGCCATGTACTTTGCTTGACCTTGGTAATCCGGTGATGAAATCCATCCCAACTTTGTCCCACTTCCATTCAGGCACTTTGCGAGGTTGCAATAGTCTAGCGGGTCACTGATGCTCAGCTTTGACTCTCTTGCATATGTCACACTTAGCAACAAAGGTGCCTATTTCCTGTTTCATGCCATGCCACCAGAATCTTGCCTTGAGGTCTTGGTACATCTTGGTTCCTCTAGGATGGATGGTGTATGGAGTGTCATGAGCTTCTTGCAAGATCAAGTTCTTGAGCTCTTCCTTGCTGGGTACGCAGATGCGATTCCCGAACCATACAACTCCTTGTTCATCCACTAAGAATCCTGGGGCCTTGCCTTCCTTGATCTTCCTCTTGATGCATTCAATGCTTTCATGTCCCTTCTGAGCTTCCTTAATATGATCCATCAAGGTAGGCTTCGCTTCGAGGTTGGCGAGGAATCCAGGTGCAACTAGTTCCAAGCCCAAGCTTTCAAGCTCTTTATATAGGGTAGGAAGCCTTTCCTTAATCATAGCATTCAAGGAGCAAGCCTTTCTTCTTAAGGCGTCTGCTACCACATTAGCATTTCCGGGGTGGTATTGAACACTAAGGTCATAGTTCTTGATCAACTCCAACCATCTTCATTGCCTCGTGTACAATTCCCTTTTGGTGAAAATATACTTCAAACTCTGTCCGTGTATATCTCACATCAGTTCCCCACAAGGTAGTGTCGCCATGCCTTCAAGGCATGAACCACAACTGCCAACTCAAGATCATGAGTAGCGTAGTTCTCTTTGTCATGACGTAGTTGTCTGGATAGATATGCTACGACTCTTCCTTCTTACATCAGAACACCTCCAAGCCCGGTTCTTGATGCCTCACAATATATCACAAACTCCTTCTGTATATCGGGGGTGGCCAAAACTAGGGCTGTGGTCAGACTCTTCTTGAGCTCTTGGAAGCTTTCTTCACACTTTGGTGTCCGTTTGAACTTCTTGTCCTTCTTCGAGAGCTGAGTCATGGGTCGGGCAATGCTTGAGAATCCCTCAACGAACTTGCGGTAATATCCCGTGAGTCCGAGGAAACTTCTCACTTCCTTCACATTGGTTGGGGATTTCCATTCAGTCACGACTTCAATCTTCGCAGGATCCACTGACAACCCTTCTACAGTCAACACGTGACCCAAGAATCCAACTTCATGTAGCCAGAATTCACACTTGCTGAACTTGGCATCGAGTTGGTTCTCTCGAAGCTTGTCTAGGACCAATCTCAAGTGTTTCTCATGCTCTTCTTTAGACTTGAAAAATATGAGTATTTCATCGATGAAGATGAAAACAAACTTGTCCATGTACTCCATGAAGACCTTGTTCATGAGGTACATGAAGTAGGTAGGGGCATTGGTTAACCCGAATGACATGACTGTGTATTCATACAGGCCATACCGGGTTACAAATGCCATCTTCGGAATGTCTTGGGGTCTGATCTTGAACTGGTAGTACCCAGACATGAGGTCGATCTTGGAAAACACCTTAGCTCAATTCAGCTGATCGAACAGGTCTTCAATCTTGGGGAGTGGGTACTTGTTCTTTATTGTGACCTCATTGAGAGAACGGTAATCGACACATAGTCGGATAGTTCCATCCCTCTTTGACACAAATAGAACACGTGATCCCCAAGGGGAGGCACTAGGGCGAATGAATCCTTTTCTGAGCTGCTCTGCCAGTTGCTTCTTCAATTCAGCCAACTCTTCAGATCCTATTCTATAGGGCTTCTTATAGATGGGTCCTGCTCCGGGCATTAGCTCAATGATGAACTCAATGTCATGGTTAGGAGGCATTCTGGGCAGCTCATCAGGAAATACATCTGGGTATTCACATACCACTGGTACTTGATCCAACTCAATTCCCGGCAGACAGTTAACCTAAGGGGCTTGAGTAGAGGCACATGCAAGGACATACTTGACTTCCACTCCTTGGCTATTGGTTATGGTAACGATCCTCTTGGCAAAGTCCAAGTATCCTTGGTTCTTTTGTCAACCAATTAATGACAAGGATAACATCCAAGCTGGGTGAATCTAGAACTATAAGGTCTGCTAGGAAGTCTACCCCGTTGATGATAATCTGAACTCCCTTACATCCTATCTTGGACTTCATAACCGAACCTGAGGTTTGTATCAACTTAAGACTACCCAGGGGTGTAGGCTTCATGCCACTCTCTAGTGCAAACTTTTGAGTGACAAAAGAATGCGAAGCTGCACAATCAAACAATACCGTTACTGTTGTTGAGTTGATGAGGAACGCACCTAGTATGACGTACGGGTCTTCCTGGGCTTCCTCTATAGTGACGTGATTCACACGACCCTTGTAATTGTTGGGCTGGTTGCGGGGAGATGGGTTCCTTGGTGGTGCTCCATGGCCTTGACCTTGGTTCGACGCATTGGGGCATGGTGCATCTGGCTTTTTATTGGGGCACTGCTTAGAGATGTGTTTGGGCTGACCACACCCAAAACAAGTGAGTTGACCATAGTTGTTGTTGTTCCTGTCACTGTTGTTGTTATTGGTGTTGTTGTAAGCTGGCCTAGGATTGCCATACTGCTAAGGCTGGTAGCTCGGACGATGTGCTGGAGGTCTAGCCTGCTGCGGCTGATAGGTTTGCTTGGCTAGGGCTGGCTGCCAGGGGCGAGGCTTCTGGTTGCTAGAACTACCCTTGTTGATCATCTTGCGCTTGCGTGTGTCGTGTATGGCATGACGCTTGTCTTCCAGCATGAGGGCCTTGTTCACCAGGCCGAAGAAGGTCCGACAGTCGCAGATGGTGAGATGGTATAGCAGGGTCTGCTGAATTCCTTCCATGAAGCGTTCCATCTTAGTAGCCTCCGTGTTGACATCTTCAGGTGCATACCTGGACAGTAGGTTGAAATTTTGCATATACTCCTTGATAGAGCCAGTTCCTTGCTTTAGTGCTTGGAATTCTCTCTTCTTGATAGCCATGATCCTAGAAGGAATGTGGATGGTGTGCAATCCTTCCTTGAAGTCAGCCTAGGTGATCACATGGCCACCTTGCATGACCTTCAATCCATCCCACCAAGCTCTGGTGGTACCTCCAAGGAAATGAGAGGCATAAAGCACCTTCTCACGGTCCTCATTGTAGTTGACCAGTACAAGGAGGTCCTCGATGGTGCGGATCCAGTCGTCAACATCCAAGGGTTCAACAGTCTCGGTGAAGGTTGGGGGTGAATTCCTCATGAACTCAGATAGAGTGGAGCGGCCATTGCCGTTCCTATCTTATTGATGGTTATTCACGAGGTCTTGAGCCATCTGTTGGATAGCAGTGGTGTTGGCTTGGCGTTCCTCCTGGAGAACTTGGAAAAACTAATCTATGGTCATGTTCTTCGGTGGAGGTGGTGGTGGGGGAATGTCACCTTATGGCTGTTCCTGGTGTCCTCCAGCCTGAGCAATCCCACCAGTCCCCTGTTGCTTGCTGGAGTTGTCAGCTTCAGGGTTGGTGAAGGAGCTGTTGCGGGTTGCAGTCACAATCCTATTTGGAGCAGCCAAGTTAAACAACTGATATAGACAAGGGAAAAGCAATAACGAAGAAAGTGCGCCTAAGGGGGGTGGTATAGTGCAAGTGTGGTAAAACAAAAGTCGAAGGGCCGACACATATATTAAGATAAGATTGTCGACGTTTTGGGAACGGGGGTACCAAGAGCAGCCAACATGTGGCCTAGGGCGCGGCCCACTCCGCTGGCCAGTACAGCCCAACACGGGATGACTCAAGACAAGGTCCTCGTGAGAGCCCTGAGCTCGCGTGGGAAGCAGCATCGAGACCAGTGGGGATGGGCTTCCTCAGTCCCCCTTCGGAGCAGCGGAGATCCCTATGCAGCACTTGGCCTCGGGAGGCCAAGGAAGATGCTAGGTGGGACAGGCGGGCGCCAGCGCACCAGGCGGTGCAGTTTCCCCTTTGGTGCAAAGGGAGCAAGGACGTACGCGTGTTCCCAAACAACCCCCCGCAAAGGTTTCCATTCTGGTGCAACAAGACCATGTCCACGAGCCCAGAAGGAAGGATGTCATCCCCGAGCCCACCTCTTCATCATCAACAGCTACTTTGCAGGCGAAGACCACTTTTCGTTAGGATAAAGATATACTCGAGTCCCCTTACGAATTTGGTCATTTTGGGATCCCTTCCCGCCATAGCGATAAGGGAAGAGGAGCCGAGGCACTCTAAATAGAGGCTAGGCTGCATCGTAGAGGAGGACGAAAGACAAAGAGGCAACAGAAGAGAGGCAATGCCACCAAAGCGCCCTCACGAGGCAATTCACCACTGTACTAGTTGATCCACAAACCTCCTCATGAGGCAATCCACCAAAGCAGGAGTAGGGTTTTACGCTTTGCAGCGGCCCGAACCTAGGTAAATCACCATGTGCATCTTCTTCCCTCGTCATCGTGCGATTTCATGTAGAAACCATCGAGTAGTGAGCTAGGTGGGGTGAGGATACAAGGGATCTACACACATGCCCCTATGTTCGAACTTCTTTAGGTTCTGCCAAGCCTAAAATCCGACATTTGGTGCGCCAGGTAGGGGGCGTGTCGGAACTCACGCGCAAGCCTCGCCTCGCTTCCGCTCGCTTCACCCATGGCAAAAGGGCTCTAAGCCCGTGCTGAGTGGTGGGCTGCTCGTGTGGCACAGTCAGCGCTAGCAGGCCTTGGAACCCCGCATCGCTCCGCCTCCCTGCCGGCGGGCACCACCACCAGTCGGGCCCTTAATGGTTGCCGGGGGCTACCGCTTCACCAACCGCACGACACACCCTTGCCCCCCGGCCTTTCCCCGCATCTAGGCTGTGTCATTGCCCTTCCGGGTCTACCATGACCCGATGCACAAGCGTGTCGTGCTCCTCATGGCACAAGAGCTACAACGCCACCGCATTACGCACGATCGCTACAACGACTTAGCCCGACGTGCCCTCAGGCGCATCGCAACCACCGGTGAGACCCAGGCATATCTCAATGGCGCTCGTTCCCACAAACTCTCTTAACTGACTGTCCTAGCGTTGGGGTCGCACGAGCGCGCTTGGGAAGTCTGTTGCGACCCGCGCTTGTTGGGGGTCTGGCCCTAGTCACCGGGGATGCAAGAGCTGTTCGTCGGCACCGACGGAGACCAATGGGGGTGTTGGCCGCGCGAGAGGGTAATGCCTCGCGCCTCCAAGTGCGCCCCACCGGGACATGGGAGGAGCACCGGAGGCTCGACTACGCTGGCACCCCAGGGCTCGAGCAACTCTACAATGAGCATGTGGACGGGTACCCAAGCCACAAAGGGAGCAATGCTGGCTACCACGGTGACGGGAGGAGCATACGTGAACCCATGAGCGGCTCTCCTCCTGGCTGGTACACGCAGACTCATGAGGGCAGCTTGGGGGTTTGCCTCGCGAGGATGCCCGACATTGGCAGCTTCGTGAGGCGCACCCGCTGGTAGGGAGCTGCCTTGAGCAGGCATCTGGGTCTTGGGACCGGGGGTGACTTGCCTAGGAACCGAGGGTGGAACACACGCCCATATCTCCAGGCCATATGATCTCAACCTGGAGACGGAGGGTGGAACACACGCCCATGTCTCCAGGACGCGCGACACCCGCTTGGAGACGGAGGGTGAGACACACGCCCATGTCTCCGGGTCGGGCTTCGTTCGTTCACCAGCGGGAGATCACGTACTCGCCTATGTCCCCAGGCCTAGCTCGGCCTGCCTCGGGGTAGGGTCTCGGGTACTTGCATGGGGACCCTGGGCGCCCCAGCGAGGCATGCTGGGGACTGCCCTGGGTGCCGGCCTCACGCGCAACAGAAGGGCCTCATCGGGCCTAACCCACAGCGCAGGGGGTTGCGCCATCACCAAAATGATGGCACCCGGCCATGGGCTCTAGGATGCCGAAGGCCATCCCCCGGGGCGAGCCTTCCCAACGGAGAGCGCGAGGGGCTCCCCCTACACTCGAGGGCCTGTCCGGAGCTGATCCTACTTCGCCAGCCAAGCTTCGGGGCTGGAAGCGGGATTCATGTCCGCGGGGCATGGAGCTCCATGTACACCCCCAAGACCAACCTGTGACACTCTCATGCAATAATGAGTGGGCTGTATACGCTCCTAGCCCCCTGAGGACATGAAGGGGTTCCTTCCCATGCCCAAGTGGAAGCCCCATGCTCCGCGTTGGCGGACAACATTTCCCTCCAATGGTTATGCCCACGCAACGTCGATGCCCTATGCTCCGCCCTGGGGGAAGATGAAGCCAAAGACTACCCTAAGAGCCAAACGAGGTTGTTTCTTGCTCATTTTTGTATTTGAAATTTCCGCCTTTGGGAATCCTTTTTGTACTCGAACTTGCCGCCTTTTGTAATAAAATTTGAAGCTTTTGCATTTTTCTTCTAGAGGGAAGGGATGTCGTTCTCTTTGACAACAATTCTCGTTTTACGCCTCACCTTCTTTAGGGAAAGCACTCACCCGCTCCTCTCCCCCTTGCACCCCGCGAGCAGGGGCTGGGGGCACGGTGCCCACACCTCGCCAAGGCCTTGACCCCTGGATCTTTGCTTGGCGCTCCTAAGAGGGTCAGCAGGCGCGTGTCGCCTTACGCTCGCTCGGGGGCTTCGCCCGTGGCCCGACGCATCATATTAGAGCCTCTGAAAGCTCGCACCCCCCGAGGCAGGAAACAATTTTTTTTGGGAGCTGCTCGAGCATCAAAGGGGGCTCCTAAGCAACGCACCTCAGGAACCTTATTGATCATATAGCCACTCGCCCCTTGATGTCGTCCATGCTATCCGGTCAGCATCAAGGGTGTCGAGGCCTCACCCCGTAGTTGCGTCCTAGTGATCCGGACGCCCTTTACGGTGGTCGAGGAATGTGCGGGACTGGGACCTGCCAACGTAGAGCTGCTTGAGCATTAAAGGGGGCTCCTAAGCAGCGCGCCTTAGGAGCCTTACCGGTCATATAGCCCCTCGGCCCTTGATGTTGTCCCGGCGATCCGGCCGGTATCAAGGGTGTCCTGGCCTCACCCCATAGTTGTGTCCTAGTGATCCAGACGCCCCTTACGGTGGTCGGGAAATGTGCGGGACTGGGGCCTACAAACACAGAGTGCTGAAAGGGCTCCCAACCTACCTCACTCATAAGAAGAAGAAACCCCCAGGACATCCGGACCCACCAAGCGCCACTGCTAAACCTCCCCGACGCAGAAGCCTACTACAAGCATGTCAATCTGGTTGGCAGGAACATCGGGCAAGAGGGAGCGTGGCACAGCACACCTCATCATTCGGAAGCACATTCAAGGGTATTTTCCAAAATACATTAGAGTTTCCAGTAGTCCACATGCATAACCCTGCCAAGTAAACAAGAAGACTACTCAAGGGGACATGCAGTCGCCGCCGCTCTCGTCACCACCACCATCTTCGGCCTCATGCTCCTCGGCTCCAGCATGGCCCTCGAGTTCATCAGAAGAAATCTCCGCTATCAAGTCCTCCACATGGTCCTCGACCCACTCGGCAAGGGCAACGCGAGTCACTTCAAGTATGGGACCAAGCACCGCCTCGACATCGAAGTGCGGGTCGAAGCGAAGGAGGTGGTTGAAGACGCGCGAGGCCGCCTACGGAAGGGAATCACGATGCTTCTCCTGCGCAAGATCACTTACCTTCTCTGCGCCCCTATGAAGGAACTCCACAACCATGGAGAAGAAGCTCCGGTACCTGGTGTCTTCGGGGACGAGGGGGCGCGCAATGCTCTCACCACAAATGTCACTCAACGCCCGATGGGCCCTCCTCTCGATGGACTGGAACATCTTGGAGCGCGTGTCGTGAAGGCTGCGGGCTTGACTCGCCTCGTCCGAAGCCCTCTCCACGAGGGAGGTTACTCCATTCACCTGCTTGAAGAGGGAGGACAGCTCGGCCTCGGTAGCCGCTTGGGCATCCAACACGGCCTCTTGACATAGTTCTGCCGCTGCTAACCTCCTCCTGAGGTCGTTCGCCTTGCCCTTCAAATAGTCAAGTCGCTTGCAGAAACGAGACTCCTGAAGCTTCAACTTGGCGTGATAATCCTGGAGAAGGGAGCGCCAAACCTATGCCACCTTGTTATCGATCTCCTCTTAAGTCTACGCCTCACGGGTGGCAAGGGATTCCTCGGTAAGCGACACCTGGTGCTCCCTCACCTCCATCCTGTCCTTCTCTAGGCTCTGCTCGAGGACCTCCATCGCCAACACGTCTTCGGACACACGGGGGCTTGTACCAACGGCGAGGAACTTGATTGTCGGCCCATCAAATGTGGCCCTCCGCGCCTCAATCTGCTTTTCAAGGTCGCCGTTGAAGGCTTAAAGCTCCTCAGGGCATTCCAGGGAGGCCTTGCATCGGTAGTTGGCTTTCTGAGCCTCAGCGAAGGCATGCTCACAAGCCTCCACCGTCACAGAAAGGGACTCCTCGGCGTCAGCACTAGCACGCTCGCGCTGTAGGCAGCTGAAATTCACGGTGACGTCAACATAATGCCATCCCTGCATGAGGCACTGGTGCTCCATCTCCAAGCGGGCATCATTGTTGGAAAGCTCCACCCCCAGGCGTCCGCTTCCGCCGCGGTTTGAAGCTAACGCCACCGCACGGTGCTCCGGTCACTTGCGAGCTAAAGGGCCCAGCCAGGATCTCAGCCTTCCCTCGGATGGGTGGGGGAGGCATGCGAGGGGCCGCCCAGCCCGGACACATGCTCAGGGGCTGGGGGATCCCACCCGTCTGCCCTAGAAGAAGGACCCTCCCCCTGAGGCCCGACATCATCGGGAAAAGGGGGCCAAGGACACAACATGGCACACCCCCGGGGAAGGCCACCAACAGGGGCTATAGCCCATCCCCGGGAGCTGGAGGCCACGTGCGAAGAAGATCGCAGGAGGCTCGCGCTCGAGGCCTCCTGAAGACCGAGCAGGCTCGGGTACGGGCGCCCTAGCAGCCAAAACCCTGCAGTGGAAGACGAGGCCGCAAGGGGCCCAGTGGCCCCAGGAATGGGTGGCGGCGACTCAGCTCCTCCTTCATCGGTGGGGAGCCTGTAGAACAGAAACTCAGAAGGAGAGCGCAAAAGGAAGGTTAAGGGGACACATGCACCTACTCATCCACGGCGATCCACTTCCTCTTCATCGGCGCCCAGGGCACCGAGGAGCGGACGCCCCTGGCACCTTCCTCTTCCGACCGACGTGGAGGCAGGGGGATGATGTACCCACGACCGGAACTTGGCACCCAGCGGCGGAGACGGCGGCCTCCATCATCAACGGGGTGTGAACCTCGACTCCGAGCTGGTACAAAGCAGAACTGGTGGAGCAGGCGACAAAGGATGGCCCACCTCAGCCACGGGAGGGGCTGTGGCCCTAGTGTCTCCGGGCCCCCGCGAGGGGGTCACCATGGGGACTCACTCCCACTAGAGAAAGGAATCCCCACTCATCGAAGCGCGGCATCTTCAGAACAAGGGCTTCCCGATCCTTATAGTCATACATGGGGAGGCCGCCCTGGGGGAGCTCGTCCGGTTCACCGCCGGTCAGGCGGCGGAGCAGCTTGGGTAACACACCGGGAGAAAGAGGCGGTACATGTATCCTCATGGAATTGTGAGGGTCTATGGAGGCCCACATCGGGTTGGAGTGGCACTGCGAGGGAGCAATTCGTCAGCATGTGAACTCCCGCACCACCATCGCCATCGTCACGTCCACCTTCCTTAGCTCCGCCAGCCTGACCAGGACCAGTGCAAGCCGCAGATCGGCAAGCTCCTCATGCATCCACCCAAGATTTGGCACTGCAGGGGCAAGCGAAGGTTGATACAGGGGCCGCCCTCAGCAAGATCAACGGAATCCTTCTGCTTTTGGGGAGAGTCTGGCATCCAGAGCCCCCTTGGCCGATGCGTTAGCCGATCTCAGGGACATGCATCCAAAGCACTGTTCCCCTGAGACCAGCTCAAGCGAGAAAAAGTGGCGAAGCATGGCCACGAAAGGGAAGACTCCCACAAAGGCCTCCCATAGAAACGCGAATGCCGAAAGGAGGACAAGGGAGCCGAGGTCAAGGTGGAGCACGTGAATCCGATAATGCAGAAACACGGCAGAGAGGAAGCCCGAGAACGGCGGCAGCAAGCCCGAGAGAAGAGCATGTAGATGAAGGGGGACGACGGAGGCCTCGAGCTTGCTCCAAGGCCACGAGCCCAGCCGGATCCTGGTTGGGCCCAGTTTGTTGGAACTGGTGGCGACCTCCAGCTGAACCTTCTCCAACCCCTCAAGATTCACCAACAGGGACAGGCCCAACGCTGGCTCCAGCGCCGGCGTGGTCCCCGACGCCCTTAAGCCCTCGCCCTCTCTCCTCTTGGGGGCCATGGCAGTAGACTGGGGCGGGGCGCGCGTACGGATTTGGCGAAGAGGGTGAAAGCCGCGGAAGAGGGGAGAATAGACGGTGGGATCGATACGGAACAAACATGGCTTGTTGGAGTGCGCCAAGCAATTTGACAAACCTAACAATTGTCGAGCCAGCGTGAAGAGGAGAAGGCAATGGCCTCTTGGAGATTGCCGCATGTCAAGCCTAGCCCATAGGAAATCAGGGCCAGCGGTGCTTCGGGCCACCTTAAACGGCTTCGCCTAATAGCCAACTCGGGCGCGCCTTGGTCCCGGGGGCTACTGTCGGTGTTCTGGGAACGGGGGTAACCAGATCCACCAGCCTATGGCCTAGGGCGCGGCCCACTCCACCGGTCAGTACGGCCCTGCGCGACCTGACTCAAGACAAGGTCATCACAAGAGCCTTGAGCTCGCAAGGGAAGCAACATCGAGACTAGTAGGGATGGGCCTCCTCAGGCCCCCTCCAGAGCGGCGGAGATCCCTATGCAGCACTTGGCCTTGGGAGGCCAAGGATGACACTAGGTGGGACAGGCGGGCCCTAGCGCGCCAGGCGGTGTCGTTTCCCCTTTGGGTAAAGGGAGCAAGGATGTACGCGGGTTCCCAAAGAGCCCCCAAAGGTTTCCATTCTGGTGCAAGAATACCATGACCACGAGCCCAGTAGGAAGGATGTTGTTGCCGAGCCCACCTCTGCATCATCAATAGCTACTTTGCAGGCGAGGACCACCCTTCGTCAGGATAAAGATGTACTCATGTCCCCCTTCGAATTTGGTCATTGTGGGATCCCTTCCCACCATAGCGATAAGGGAAGAGGACCCGGGGCACTATAAATAGAGGCTAGGCTGCACCGTAGACGAGGACGAAAGACAGAGAGGCAATGCCACCAAAGCGCCCTCATGAGGCAATTCACCACTATACTAGTTCATCCAAAAACCTCCTCGTGACGCAATCCACCAAAGCAAGAGTAGGTTTTTATGCTTTGAGCGGCCCGAACCTGGGTAAATCACCGTGTGCATCTTCTTCCTTGTCATCATGCGAGTTCATCTTAGAAACCATCGAGTAGCGAGCTAGGTGGGGTGAGGCTGCAAGGGATCTTCTCACATGCCCCTGTGTTTTGCGGAGCCCGAAATCCAACAAAGATAGACAATGGAGTCGCTTACATGTTGTGTAAGGCAAAAGCGCGACTCGCACTGGAACACATACAACAAAAAAAAACAAGCACACATGGTTTCATATGAATAGCTACACGTACTCGACTTCGCATGAGGGTTACATGATTGATCCTACCCTAGGGGGTTCTCGGAATCAGGTGGTGGAGTGCTTGGTCTCGTAGTCATGCTCCTTTGGGTCTTCCTCCTGATCGTCCTTCGGACGGGCATCGTTTCTGGTCGATAGGGTCACAGAACAAGGAGGTCCATCCCGACGACACTTCGTCGGTGGATCGGTGAAGAGCGCACAGTACTCCTTCGCACTCATGCGACGATGACGTGTGGGTGCATCTCTAGCTGGAGTACTCCTCCTCGATATGCGACAGCTAGTCGTCCTTCGGGGACTCCATCCTTCTTGATCCTGTGTGGCTTAGACTTGTCTTGACGGACTAGCTCTCGGGTGTGGTGAAGTTCCTCGCGGAGATTCATGGACTCCTTAATCAAGTGGTGAGCCCGACTGTTGGCGGACAGGCTGAAGTAGGTCTGAAATCTGAGTGGTGTCCCATCCTCCTTGGATGGAACCAACGTCCAACTCTTGCCAATATCACCCCTCTTGAAGGGTAGATAGCGAGTAGCTGGTTCGTCAGCCATCTCTACGATGATTCCCCGAAGGTGGATGAGTGTCTTCCGTGCAGCTATGTCGACTACGAGTGCCAGGGTCTCCATCTATGGTCCTTCAAAGAACCAACTAGTCGGGGAGTTGCTTGCCTTCACACCACATCAACGTGGTACTCCTTCGTGACGGCATCGACCCAATGCTCGTGATAGAGGAAAACGGGTGGTCGGTGATACTGGCACTTCTCCAGGCTATCCTCGAGGAGTAGGGGAGAGCCGGATGCTTGAGGGCTTCGTGTACGACGACCATCTACAAAGGTTTGAAGGGAGGAGAGTTAGCAGAGTGTTTTTTTTGAAGAATAGAAGTGGTAATAAGTGCAGAACTCCTAAGTATAAATGCTAGGTGTAGTTTTGAGAACAGTTTTATCCTAACTAACGTCCATGCTAAGTAAGGGCTTCCTACAGTCAGGATGGCTCTCATACCAGCTCTGTTGGGACCCCGACTCATAAGTCGTGATCACTGAATGCACGTTCACAGTGATCCTAGAGATCAATGCTCACTGAACACACATAAACTGGAATACAAGAGTCTTACATCCTTACATGCCGTCTTATACAAATAAAGGCCAGCTAGGCCAAGTCTTACATAGATAGGGCCACAAGGGCCAAACACTTAAACATACCAAGTAGTGGAAATCTTGATTGGAAGCATGAATCCATGCCATCAGCCTTAAACCTACATGCATTCTGACTGGGAAGCATCCTAGTTCGCATGTTCGTCACAAACGAACTCTTCACCGTACTCCCGCTCTTCCATGCCTGGACAATAAATAACCAGTGGCAAGCCAATGAGTAGTTTGAATGTACTCGCAAGCAACCCAAGTTGTGGTACAAGGTATAACAATACATGATATAGCACCAAGCAGGTGAGTTTTTAAGAAAGCTAGTTTTGAGTGCAATGACATGATCATGAAAGTTACGTTAGCATGCATCAACCATAGACAGGTGTCCATGTGAACAAATCACAATTATCATCATAAGTGGGGGTTGAACATCTCATGTTCATCTTCATGCCAAGTCATCGGATTTAGCTCATGTATCATCTTGTCACAACCTCACACCCACACCCACACCAAGTTTAGTAAACATTGGACGTAGCACAAGGGCGGTCATCCAACTGCAGAGGTTGCACACTTTACCCACAAGACCGAGGAAACTTCCATGTCATCCACGACTCAATGTATATTACATACCCGAGGTAAGCACCCAAACAATGCCTTTACCCTAGCGATACTAAACAAAGAGTCCACTCATTGGTGCCATCCCTCATGATGTACATCACACGTATCATCCATTAGGGCACACAACAGTGTGCTCGATGCCTGTAAAGACAACGCATGTCGCCCTACCAGGCACAACCCCGTATCGAGAGTGGCCACATCACTCACTCCACTAGTAATGTGGGCTCTCTGCTAGTACCCACCAAAGTAATCAACAAAGCCCCATCCCATAAATGATATCGTGGTTGTACATGTAAGGTTGGAATGCCGGTCGCAGCTTACACCAATCCATTTTCGAAAACCACACACACTCACTTGCTCCAGTACACCACTTCTTTATCAAGTGGCTACCTAGCTCATCATCATCTCCCTCGGGCATTAGTAGCACCCGACAGGGTTTTCGAAAAGTCTTTGAACTCATTTTTGTTTCCATCACCATGCATATTCGCATCTCAGTTGCGTAGCTACTACTACCAACCTAACTACTCCCACTCGCACAACTCTCATAAGAATTGTAGGGTCATGCACGATGCAAGTATCAACTCTAAAGTATCGGAGGCACCCCAACAAAGGTAGGGACACCACATCAACATGATCAACCTCGCGAAATTAAGTGCTACATGCGATGCATTTAAAAAGGGTTCATAGTCAAGGTCAAATGGTTGCTTTACTAGGTCAACAAAGTCTTCGGTGTCTTCGAAACCTTCGGGTCCAACTACCTCCTCAAAAGCGCAATCTATTGTCGTGATAAATAACGATAATAATAAGCATTACAACAAAGATAGAGCACAAAAGGCACTTCAAAAATGTTACCCTACTCTGATAAATACTACAACTATTATAAAAATATTTGTCTAAGGTTTTTTGGGTGAAAAAGGTTTTCAAAACCATTTTGAACAGTGGCTAGAAATGCCAAAAAGGGGGTTTTAAAATTAACAGTACTTAAAAGGTTTTTAAAAAATTATACAAGT
Organism: Hordeum marinum; assembly: GCA_022496015.1. Classification (NCBI taxonomy): domain Eukaryota; kingdom Viridiplantae; phylum Streptophyta; class Magnoliopsida; order Poales; family Poaceae; genus Hordeum; species Hordeum marinum. The sequence continues at coordinate 157,836,958 of CM039672.1, read as the reverse complement.
GACACCATAAAATACTACATATTGTTATAGGAATTTAGGTCGAAGATGTTTTGAATTTAAAAGAATATTTGGGTATGTGTAATTTTGGGAAAATGCCACAAAATAGAAAAATAAAATTGGGCACAACACCCCAGGGCCAGACTCGGCCAGCAGCTGGGTCGTCCCAGCCAGCCAGCCTAGGCACGCGCGCGCCCGTCGGTTCAAACCCGACAGGCGGGCCCCTAGTGTCTGCGGTAAACACAGGATGGAGAGGGCGAGGTGGAGGCCGACAGTTAGGGTCCCCCTGTTGGGACCTTTTTCCACATCAAGACAAAGGGGGAGGAGCTCACCGGTGAGGCTACCGACGACGGTGAGGGGCAGCGATTATGGGAATGGACTCGGGGGAGCGCCGTAGGTCAAGGGGAAGTGGAATGAGGGACAAAGGTGGCCTGGTTCACCGGCGATAAGCTCCTGCGGCAAAGAAGCTTTGGGTGGCCGACGTCCCGGTCGCTCTGTGCATCAAGCGGTGGGGGAGAAAGAGGGAAACGAGTTAGGGCATTGAGGGAAACCCAACGAGACATAAATGGGAGGCAGAGAGGGAACATACCCAAAGATCGACGACGGTGCCGCCATGGTGGAGCTCCGACTGATCTCGAGTACGAGCCTCAGGGGGGACGAACTGGTGGTGTAGGGGGTCGATTCGGAGTGGCAAAGGGCAATAGGGGGAGAGAGGAGGGGCTCAGGGAGCTCTTTTGTAGGGAAATGACAGTCCACCACATGGTGGTGTGCAGGCAAGGAACAAACGCTCGCTGGAGGCCACAGGAGAGAGAGTGGGTGTGCCTGGGGTGTTTCTTGGCATGGTCCACGACCGGGGGAAACAAGAGAAGGAGCGAGGCGTGCGCGTGTGCGAGACCAACGGTTGGCCGAGATGGGCGGCGTCGGGTTCGTGCACGGGAGGCGCCGGAGAGAGAAGGGGGAGGGGGCCGATAGGGTGGCGGTTTGCGGACGTTGAGGTCATCTCAGGATATAGCTCCCCGCATCCCTAGGCTATCGGGAGCCTCGGGATGGGTGCAGCTACAGTGCAGAAGCACACTATAGCGCGCTCCAGAGCATGCAAATGGCCGACATTGCTGTTGCCCGCACACTCTGGGGTGCCCCACCTTCTCCAGTAGCTCCAGGGGGTTACTTAGATGCTCCTAGGATGCTCTAGAGCTAGGGTGAGGGGAGGGAGAATAAAATTGGAGGAGAGAAGCTCCTGTTTAGGCTACCCAGAAGGAGAAAACAGGGGTTTTACCCCCCATAATGATTGAGCGTTGGCCAGATAAAGTTAGTGGAGGTGCAATATAAGGGGGGTCAAACAGAGGTTTTACCATTTTGACCCAAGCAGAACAATATAAGGGGGTTCAAACAGAGGTTTCACCATTTTGACAGAAGGTGTTTGATAGGGATTAGGGCAAGCAAATGTGCCTTGCTTGCCATAGGACTTTACAGGTTCAAAGGGGGGTTAGAATTAGGGTTGATCACAAAGTTTGAGCTTGATTGAAGAAAGTTCATAATGTAACTTTGTAAAACCCTAAAAATCAACATAATCAAATTTTTGTAGATCTAGGCATGCATTTCACTTGGTGAGGTATCATTATTTTGGGTTTAACACATGCCAACAAGGTTTGGGGTCAAGGGAAGAAACTTCACAATGTAAAGTTGATCAAATTTGGCTTTGGACAGGAATGGTTTTGGAATATATTGGTGAAGCAAATAAAGGGGGATTGAGATGCAACTTTGCAAGATCATCACATATGCATGTGTGTCTTGCTGTAATTTTCCTGGATTTTATTGAGAATATTTCTTATAGAAATATTTCAAAAGCTTGATTTAAGCACAAAGGATTTTGAGGGGGATTGCCCATGATTTTGAACATGACCATGTGTTGAAACTCATTTATATGGAAAATATATGTCCATTGAGTTTACCTAAATTTTCTCAAATGATTTTGAGGCATTTCATTATTTTTCCCCATAAAAGACCATTTATGTGCTTAAGAAAAAGACTTTAAATAAAATACTAAAATAATCTTTAAAATCAGTATTTGTTGTTTTGGGAAGTCATATATATAGTAGGTTTCAAATAAGGCCTTTGGGGAAAAAGGGTCCACCCAATTTGAGGACTTGTTGTGCAAACCTCAACTCACGGTTTTTTCAAAACCTAATTTGAATAAATTCTTTTTGGTCATTTTTTTTAAATAAAATTAGTTTTAGGTATTGTACACATGGTATGATCATTGGGAAAGATGTTTGGATCAAGGAAGATGAGTATGGAGAGGAGTAGAACCTAGGAGTGCCAAACATAATCAACCAAACAAGAAAACAAGCAACAATTCAAACAAGCATGCACTCAAAAGTTGTAATTGGTTCCAAATTTTGTAAATCCAAGCATAGCAAAGTGATAAAACACAAGGTGTGACACAACCCCAATGTGAGGAGTTGGCTGATGAACCTGCAGAGGAGTCCATTTCTTCTTGGGTGGATCTGTGCAACCAGTTTAGTGGCGCATACCATGGGGGCCACTAGCTCCCGGGGTAACCCGGAGATCTGTATGTGCTCCCCCCATAGAAATGGTGAGACCTTTCGCAAATACATCCAGAGGTTCAGCCTTGTGCAGCACAATATCCCAGGTATTCACCTTGCCATAGTGATTGTCGCGTTCCATACGAATGTATGTAATCGCCGGATGTGCGACAATATGAGCATCAAGAAGGTGAGGGATGTAGCTGAGCTTTGGGTTCTGGAGGCTGAGTGTGCGTGAGCTATGGAAGGGAGAAGACTCTAATGACGATGAAGATGCGCTCGCCTCCGCCAAACAAGGACGAAAGCATAACTGGAAGCACAAGGCAATGACATTCATGGATGTTGAAGGCTCTGACAAATCCAACGCTAGCAAGAAGGCCAAGTTCGAGGGGTCCAGCAAGGAGGACGTTGCCGCCTGCTCCGGAGACGACGAGGCCATAGCAGGAGAGAAGACTGGCAAGCCATACTGCAAGATCCACCTCACCAAGGTCCACGACATCACTGAATGCCGCCAACTAGAACAGCTTACCGAGAAACAGAAGTAGGAGTATGAAAGGAACGACAAGGAGAAGGACCAAGGATGTTCTAGCGGATCTAGAATGAAGAGCCATGGCAGACGATGCGGTAAGTCCAAGCAGCAATAGAAGAAGCCTGTTAGGGGCTAAGACAAGCAATCTGATTATGATGATGTGGATGACGACAAAGATGAAGAGGGATGTGATGACGAAGGATTCCAGAAAGCGGTGGATGCGATGTGCGCTGAAAGGGGCGCATCTTTGCACTCCTCCCACAGGCAGCTCAAGCAGTGGGCCTGCGAAAACAATGCAGCAGAGCTAGTAGCACAGGCAAGGAAACCCCTCAAATGGTCCAACACTCCCAACATCTTCGACGTTGAGGACCACCCTGACCGCACCACGGCGGTCAGGTGGGTGCCATTGTTGGTTTTAGCGACAATTCACAACCTCAGGGTCACGAAGCTGTTGGTCGATAGTGGGGCCGGCCTGAACCAAATCTCGCCCGACGTGATCAAGAAGTTGCAGATTCCTCACTCGGATCTCAAACCGACATGCTCTTTCCAAGGGGCCAACCCCGGAAGATCTCAACCCAAGGGAAGATAACCCTACCGGCCATGTTCGGCAGCGAGCTCAACTTCGGGACAGAGAGGATTGTTTTATGTTGCCAACATGTCGCTGCGATACAATGGGATCTTGGGCAGACCTGCACTGGCAAAATTCATGGTGGCCTCTCACCATGCCTACAACACACTCAAGATGACAAGGCCGATGAGCATTGATAACCCACAAGTGTAGGGGATTATTTCTAGCATTTTTCAATAAGTACGAGTGTCAAACACAACAAGGATCCAAAGGGAGAATTAACATTCTCTCAAATTCTATCGACCACTGATAGAACTCTACGCATGCTAATGCTTACTTTACCGACACCAAGTATGAAACTACTTTGCGGAAATAGAACTAGAAGTACTTTGTAGATAGTTTTGCAAGATAATAAAGAATGTGGAAATAAAAGTGAGCTCTAGTTTTAATAAAGTAACAATAAAGTAAATATAATGAGTGTGGAAAATTGGTGATAGGATTTGCGATATTGTCCTACGCAATTGATAACAAGATCGGTAATCATTATTGCAGTTTTATACGAGGGAGAGGCATACGCTACCATAGTTTCTGTACTTGGATCATATGCACTTATGATTGGAACTCTAGCAAGTATCCGCAACTACTAGAAATCATTAAAGGTAAACCCAACCATAGCATTAAACATCAAGTCCTCTTTACTCACATACGCAACAATACTCTTACTCAGGTTTGTGTTTCAGTCACTCACCAACCCACTATAAGAGAATCATATACATATTGGAACACCCTCTAGCGTGAACCTTTCACGTGTTCTCCTCATGGAAGGCACGTTAGGACAACACCAAAATAAACCTCGCAACTCAAATCAATCAAGATCATCAATAAACCCATAGAACAAGAGGGATCTACTCAAACATCATAGGACAGCAATAAATCATCGGATATTATATGTGGCATAAAACACCATGCTCAGGTAGGGGGTACAACGGGATGCGGTAGAGTGGACCGCTATAGATAGATGAAGGAAGGTGGTGCTGGTGGTGATGATGGCGGCGAATTTGTTGGTGTAGATCGCCATCATGATGGTTGGCCCATCCGATATTAGGGGAGAGAGCCTCCCTCCTCCTTCTTATTCTTCGCTGGTCTTCCCCTATGTGGGAGGAGAGTATCTCCTCTAGTCGATGGCCACCATGGCTCCTAAAGGGCTAGAGCCCGTCCGATATTGGATCTATCTCTCTGTTTATCTTCTATTTCCGCATCTGTTTTCTAACCCCTTCACCGTTTCTTAAATATCTAGAGATACGTAACTCCGATCGGGCTGAAATTTTGAGGGGATTTTGTGCGGACCCATACTCATAAGTTGTGATCACCGAATGTACGTGCACAGTGATCCTAGAGATCAATGCTCACTTAACACATAGAAATTGAATAACAAGATTCTTACATCCATTACATACCGTTTTACTCAAATATAGCCTTTACAGCCAAGTCTTCATAAATTCACAACGAAAATCTTCATTGATAGCATGGACCCATGCCATATGCTTTAAGCGTACATGCATTCTGACCGGGAAGCGTCCTAGCTCGCATCTACGTCACCGAGGTACTCTTCAGATATCTTTTTCTTTCATGCCTGGCCAATAAAATAACGAGTGGCAAGCCAATGAGTACTTTGAATGTACTCGCAAGCAACCCATGTTTCAGAACGAGGCAAGCACAATGCTTGATATAGCACTAAATAGGCAAGTTGCAGAAAGCTAATTTTGAGTGCAATGACATGTTCAATCCAACTTGTAAAGCATGCATCAACATGTTGCTGATATCCATATAAACAAGTTACAGATATCAATTTAAGCAGGGGTTGAACATCTTAGGTTCAATCATCATTCCAAGTCATCTGAGTTAGCTCAATTATATCTTTGTCACACACACACACCAAGTTTTGTGGTAACTTTTGTACATAGTCTAAGCAGCACCACTCAACTGTGCTTGACCGCAGAATGGTTTTACACTCTTTAGAGGTTGCACACTTTACCCACAAGACCCGGAGAACTTCCGTGTCATCCACGACTCATGGTATATTAAATACCCGAGGTAAGCAGCCGAAAAATGTCTTACCCTTGATGACACTAAACAAAGAGTCCATTCATTAGCCCACGTCTTCATGATGTGCAACACACAAGCCTTGCACAACATAGTACCATCCATGAATGGACACAACGGTGTGCCCGAGGTCTGTGAAAACACCCCATGGTCATCCTATCAGTCGCGACCCCATATTGAGTGTTACCACGTCACTCCCTCCACTAGTAATGTGGGCTCTCTGCTAGCATCGACCAAAGTAATCAACAAAGCCCCTTCCCATATAGGGGTAGAGTGGCTGTACATGTAAGGTTGGGAAATCCGTTTCCGAAAACACTCACACTCAACTTGCCTCGGTACACAACTTCTCTATCAAGTGGTTAGCTAGCTCAACACCATCTCCCTCGGGCATTAGTGGGACCTGATGGAGTTTTCAAAAAGCCTTTGAAATCATTTCCTTTATGGCACAATGCATTTTCCCATCCCACTTGCGTAGCAACGACTTAGCATCCTAACTACTTCCCACCCGCACAACCCTCATAGGATGGTTGGGTCATTCTCACTGCAGGTATCAACGAGGAAAGTAATGGAGGTAACCCACTCTAGTGGTCACCGTTTCATCATGATTCAATAAAACCGAATAAGGTGCCATATGTCATGCATAAAATGGTTTCTTAGTCATGGTCAAAGGGCTGCTTGCCTGGCTCAACAAAGTCTCCGAGGTCTTCTCAAGCTTCTGATCCAACTCTAAGCACTCCGTCTACTTCGTCAACTATCATCAGAAACAACCATAATAAGCAACAGAACAAGCAGAGAAACAAAAGTCTTGTAAAATATAAGCTTTATTTTTCTAGGATGTCTATGGTCATAAGAAAAATACCTAAAGTGGCTCTACTGGAGTTGGATCAATGAGGCTTTTTCAAGGGTGGAAATGGAAGGATTAATGATTTTATAAGAATTCACCAAAATATATTCTTATAAAAATGAATGAATTCACTCAGCAAAATAGGGCATGATTTTAGACGAATTTTGGAATTGGTTTCACTGGATTTGGAGTTGGGATAAATTTCCCATGAATTTCCTAAGATGAAATGAACGGAAAGTGGGCCATTTATTAGATACAACAGAGATAAGGTATGAAGAAAAAGTTAACCATGCCTTAATAAATAGGGAATGGTTTTTGGAGTCTTTGGAATTTTGAGTCATCCTTTTTGGAGTTGATTTGCATCCTCTAGGAATTTTGCAATGGGGGTTTCTCATAGTTCAAATTTAAATTTAAATTTGAACTATACAGGAAAGTTTACAGAACTATACAGGAAAGTTTACAGGAAAACTGTGTGGGCTACACTTTTGGATAGATTATGAATTTATAAACATCTAGGATTTTGAATCATCACTTTTGGAGTTAGGATGATCTTTCTAGAGAAAATAGAAAATGGAAAAGGTTTTACCTAATGGGCCAACCGCGCACTGAGCGTAGCATAGCAGTGACTGGACTGAGACGACCAACTGCTCGGCTGCACGGATGCATGGCCACGTCGGATGCATATTCTTAGGAATACACCTCTTTCGTAGGGAAGCATAGAAGGCAGAAGTTGCCTCCAATTATGCACGGGCCCGACCATAGGGGTCGCTTACAGGCAGGCCCTGCCGGTCCCTTTGTTTCTCCTGTCCCCTTCTCCTAGGAGGTAGAGAAGGATGTCGACCGCCGTGGCTCCGGCCACTTCGCCGGACCATATGCCAAGACGGAGGCCTGGGCGGACAACCCAGTCCCTACCACACTCGGGGTTGGCCTCGCTGGTCACGAGGATAGCTAGGTGCGAGCAGATCGTCAGGAGGGAAGACGGCGGTGGCGGTCACCACTAGAGGGCTTGGCACAACAACAAGAAATGAGGTTGGGGTGCCGGAGAAGTTGCAAACCTCCGCTGGGGTCCTTCTAGAGGAGAGATTTTAGGCATGGCAGAACCGGCTTGCTCAAATTCGAGCGGAGCCGAAGGGCAACAATGTTGGCCATAGAAGGAGGGAGAAGGCACGAGAGGTGCCTTGGGCTTGTCCGAGGTTATCTTAGGACGGATGGGAGTGGACTAGGTTAGTGGGGGCATGCAGGTAGAAGAAGTTGTTGGTCGGGGCAATAAGGTGGGGCTTGGTAGTCGCCTGCAAGCTCTTGGGCATGGGAAGCACGGGAGCTAGAGCCACTTTGGAGATATTCCGTCATCGGGGAGGGGCATGGGAGGTTGATGAGAGATGCCTGGCATGTGGGGGCCTCCTGTCGAGGCTAGATGAGAGCTACAAGACATGTTCTAGTGGCAGGGCATCGTTGCTACATGCCAATGGCGTAGTAACCGTGCCACACCGTGTCTAGAGCTACCTTTTGGTTGATAATGATTTTTAGGTGGTAAGGCAAGCATGGTAAAGGGTAGTGGTAAAATTTGGAAGGAGTAGGAGCACTGAAGGTGGGTTTATACAGAGGGAAAGTTTGCAGTAGTAAACTGGAGGCTCATCTAGGGGGTTTATACTGGAGGGCATTTGGGATAAAACCTTGTCTAGTGGCCCTAGATATGGAAGGACTATATGCACACCAATTTTCATCTCAGGGTGGTAATTGAATAGGGTACATGTAGTTCAAGGCTATATGTGGTGCCAAAATCTAGTTTTTGATGAGCTACTCATATTTTACATATGAGCCTACCATTTTTGGGTGTGGCAAGATGCATTAGCATACTAGAGGTGTTGTGGACAAACTTTCGGCATTTGCATGAACATAATAATGGGGTAGAGGAAGGATAGGTGTTGCCATGGTAAAAAGAGAGGGAAAATAAGGGAGTTACCCCCAAATAATTGAGCAAAGACCGTGGCAAATCTACAGGAGGTAGAAGGGGGTTAGAGTATGTTGTGGTAAAATGGGAGACAAGGAGAATCTTTTTGGGTCCACTTTGCTTGTCCATAAGCTTATGGCTGAAGGTGTTTGTGTTGTGTTTGATCTAGGTAGAGGAATCCTATGTCCATGAGATTTACCAGGGGTAAATGGTAATTCCAGTTGGTCCTAGTCACAGGTTTTCAGCTCATTGAAGAAAGTTGACAATGCAAACTTGGTAAACCCTAGAAATGGGCAGAAATGGATTCCATTAGATTTGGTGATTCAAAAACATTCTCCTTAATGCACCACTTGGTGTGGTATCATTATTTGGGGACTAGAGCATGCCCACAAAGTTTGGGATAAAAAGGAGAGACTTGACAATGCAAAGTTGTTCAAATTTGGTTCTGGACAAAGAGGGTTTTGGGGGATATTTGCTAAACCAAAATGATTGAGATTGACATGAAACTTGGCAAGATCATCACATATGGCATATGCGAGTTGCTAGAATTTTCCTGGATTGATTTGAGAATATTTCTTATAGAAATAATTCAAATACTTGAAATGAACAGAAAGGGTTTTGGAGGGTTTTGTCCAGTATTTTGAACATGACCATGTATTGAAACTCAAGTATTTGGAAAACTTATATCCACTGAGTTTACCTAAATTTTCTTAAATATTTTAGAAGCATACACACATTTTTTCCTATAAAAGGCCATTTTTGGCCTTAAGAAAAAGCCTTTAAATAAAATATCAAAATAATCTTAAAAAAATATTTAGTGGTTTTGGGGAGTCTTATATATGATAGGTTCCAAATAAAGCCTTTCGGGCTAAACATTCAGCCTAATTTGTGGACTTGTAGTACAACCCTCAATTTGTTTTTTTGTAAACTTAAAATAAATCAATGTTTTTTGGCCAAAATAATACTTTATAATTAGTTTTAAGTCCTATACACATGATATGATCATCGGGAAAATATTTGGATCAGAGAGATGAGTTTGTAGAGTAGGAGGAATCCTATGAACTAGAACACAAGGAAGGAAACAAACAATCAGCAATCAAGTCAAGCATCACAAGCACACAAAATGTTTTTGTTGCCCGTGATATTTGAGTCAGCTTAACTTAGTCATGAGGCAAAACAGAGGGTGTGTCAGATTTTTATCGCAAAAATAACTTTCTTGTGGCGGAAGTAGGGCCCCAAACGGATTTATGGTTGAGGCACAAGCCATCAGGGCGCGCTCACCCCACTAGGCGTGCCCTGTTGGCTTGTGCCTTGCTTGGCCACCGTTTGTGTTGATTCCGACTCTCAAAAATCACTTATATTCCAAAGTAAAACTCCGTAAAAATTTATCGCATTTGGACTTCGTTTGATATGGATTTTTTGTGAAACAAAAGAAAAGACGAACTAGCATTGGGCACTCGAAAATTATTTTAGTCCCAAAAATAATATAAAATGTTTCCAAAAGTATATGATAGTTGTAGAATATTGGCCTGAAACAATCAAAAATTATAGATACGACGGAGATGTATGAGCATCGCAAACCTTAATCCCTTATCATCCTCGAGTTGGTAAATGATAAAAGATCATTTTTGGTGTGGAATGCTATCTCACATAATTTTGAACGAATGTCTAATCATGGCATGAATATTAAGATACAAGTGATTCAAAGCAATAGTCTATTGTTTAACAAAAAGTCACCCATAAAGGTTTACTAGCGAACAATTATGTCCTTTCAAAATAACAATAATAAAGGACGCTATCCATACAATATCATATAGCTTGTCATGCTTTGTGTTCATAGCATAAAGTATAAATCATGATTACACGAGTGTCAAACCAAGCAATTGGATCGTACTTCTTAACACGCTTTAGCCTTTGATTACTCATGCAATACATGAGCATGAACCATGGACATAGCATATAGGTGGAATAGAGTATGGTGGTAGGTTTCGAAGGAGTAAAAGTGGAAATAAATGCTCGCATCAACTAGGCAGATCAACAGGCTATGGAGCTGCCCATCGATCAATATCAATGTGAGGAGTAGGGATTGCCATGCAACGGATGCACTAGAGCTATAAGTGTATGAGAGCGAAACTGAAGGTATGTGGGTGTGCATCCAACTTTCCTACTCATGAAGACCTCAGGAATTTGAGGACGCCCGTCATTGGAATATACAAACCAAGTTCTATAACGAAAAATTCCCACAAGCATATGAAATGACAACTAGGGAGACTCTCTATATGAAAAACATGGTGCCACTTTGAGGCACACGTATGGTAAAAGATAGTAACAAAGTACCTTCTCTCTTTTTATCTCATTTATTTATTTCGTTATTATTATTATTTTTATTTTTATTTTTATTTCATTGTGGGCTCGTTTTTTTGCCTCCCTCATTCTTTTTTTTGTGGTGGGCTCATTTGGCCTCCCCCATTTTTCCTTTTTCATCTGGAGTCTAATAACGACATGTGGGGGAACCATAGTCTCCACCATCATTTCCTCGCTGGGACAATGCACTAATAATGAGGATCATCACACTTCTATTGACTTACAACTCGATATAATAAACTACGAAACAATATAACTCTATATGAATGCCTTTGGCAGTGTACCAATATGTGCAATGATATAGGGTAGCGAAAGATATAAAATAATGGAAAAGCCATGGAAATATCAGGCTAGCTATCTTATGATGATGCAAAGCAATATAACAATGTGTGTACTAGTCATATGACGTGATGGTGGAAGTTGCATGCAAATATATCTCAGAATGGCTATGGAACTGCCATTATAGGTAGGTATGGTGGCTGTTTTGAGGAAGATATAATGAGGCTTATGTGCAACAGAGTGTATCATGCCATGGGGTTTGGATGCACCAGCGAAGCTTGCAGTGATCCTCGAGATGAGAATAGGCAATGCACGGCACCAAAGAGACTACAAAATATGAGGTAGTGAGAGTGCGTACATCCATGGATTCACATTAGTCATAAAGAACTCCTATACTTATTGCAAGGTTTTATTAGCTCTATTTAAGCAAAGTACCAATCGCATGCTCCTAGGGAGGAGGTTGGGAGGAGTTAACCATCGCGCGCCCTCGATTTGTAACAACACAAAGGATTTCAATCGAGGATAAATTATCCTCCAACTTCATCGCATAACTAGAGACTATATGTGCATGCTTCAGGAAACACAAACCTTAACATAAATATTGTTACTAGACCACAATCATTCACTAGTACCCCCACATATTACCATCTTAATATCGGAAAACTATGGCAGGTAATCAAACATATCATATTCAGTTATCTACAAGTTTTATGTAGGATTTTATGACTAACCATGTAAAAGACCAATTCCTTTTGACTCTCTAAATAGGTATAAGTGAAGCATGAGCATTTAATTCTTTCTACAAAATACCTGGACATGTTGAATAAATATAAGTGAAGAAAAAGAGCATTCTACAAATAATGGATTTCTATATGTAGAGAAAAATGCATCCAACTTCAAATATTATAAGTGAAGCCCACGAAGCATTCTATAAAGCCATACTCAAAGATATAAGTGAAGTGCAAAGAGCATCCTATAAATCAACCATGGACATTACCATACCAGCATGGTGCATTGCTAAAAGGAAAATAAAAGGCACAGTAGGCTCCAAGAATTTACGCATATCATGTGAACAAAACAAAAAAACAAGACATACCAATAATTGTTGAAGAAGAAAGATGGGATGCCTTTTAGGGCGTCCCCAAGCTTAGACGCTAGAGTCTCCTTGAATATTTTCTAGGGGTTCCTTGGGCATCCCCAAGCCCGAGCTCTTTCCTCTCCTTATTCTACTCACATCAATACCTCCTCGATCTTCGAACACTTCATCCACACAAAACATAACAAAACTTTCATTAAAAAGGTTAGTAAATATAACATCAAATCCCATCATGTCTTGCCATCACATTATTGAATAATTATAATCCAACATTACCTACTCTATGCTATCATAATTCTATGGCTCCCAAGTCAATGGGGCTCAACAAGAACTCAAAGATAACTACACAAGTCAACTATAACAACAATCTGCGAAAAACAACACAGTCCATAAAGATCTAGATGAATACCATACTTTAGTAACTCAAACAATTCTAAAACATTAGGACGTAATAAAAAATTATAATTGTACTGTGTAATAAACTCATACACTTTTGACTTTCCAGTAAACTATGAAAAATCCAACACTATAGCCAAAAAATTTGTTTTTACAAAGCACATATTAAAGAAGCAATTTGAACATCCTAATGGTAACTCTTGGCATATTATTGTGGGGACCCTGACTCATAAGTCATGATTGCCGAATGTACGTGTAGATTGATCCCAGAGATCAATGCTCACTGAACACACATAAACTAAATAACAAGAGTCTTACATCCATTACATACCGTTTTACTCGAATATGGCCTTTACGGCCAAGTATTCATTAACTTGCAGCAGAAATCTTCAACGATAGCATAAACCCATGCCATATGTCTTAACCCTACATGCATTCTGACTGGGAAGCGTCCTAGCTCACATGTACACACAAATGTACTCTTCATTATATCCTAAGCATTCGTGTTTGGCCAATAAAACAACCAGTGGCAAGCCAATGATTACTTTGAATGTACTCGCAAGCATCCCATGTTTGGAACAAGGCAATAACAGTGCATGATATAGCACTAAGTAGGTAAGTTGCGCAAAGCAATTTTTTTGAGTTCAATGACATGATCAATCAACTTGTAAAATCATGCATCAATAGGTTGCAGATATCCTTATGAAGAAGTTACAGATATCATCATAAACAGGGGTTGAACATCTCATGTTCAGTTATCATGCCAAGTCATCTGACATAGATCAAGTATCTCTTTGTCACACACACCAAGTTTTGTGAAAACACCAGACGTAGTTTAAGAAGCACCACCCAACTGTCCTTGACCATGGACATGAATATCTGAATAGTTTTATACTCTGTAGAGGTTGTACACTTCACCCACAAGACTCGGGGAACCTTCGGGTCAATCCACGGCTCGCGATAATTCAATTACCCGAGGTAAGCACCAGAACAATGCCTTTATCTTGACGATACAAAACAAAGACTACACACGTTGGTGCCATCCCTCATGATGCACATCACATGTGGGCACGCAATGGTGTCCCTAGTGTCTATAAAAACAGCCCATGGTCGTCCTATCAGGCACGACCCCGTATCGAGGGTGACCACATCACTCCCACCACTAGCAGTGCAGGCTCTCTGATAGCATCGACCAAACTAATCAACAAAGCCCCTTCCCATATAGGGGTAGAGTGGTTTTACATGTAAGGCTGGGAATGGTCAACAAATCTTAAATCTCCCCATTTTTGAAAACACACACACAACTTGCTATGGTACAACACTTCTCAAGTGGTTATCTAGCACAACATCCTAGGGTACAACACTTCTCGGGCATTAGTGGCACCCGATGGGTTTTTCAAAAGGTCTTTGAAGACACTTTTTTCCAACACCATGCATAATCCCGTTCCATTTGCGTAGCAACTACTTAGCATCCTAACTACTTCCCATCCGCACAACCATCATAGGAAGGTAGGGTCGTGCTCAGTGCAAGTATCCATGAGGAAAGTAACGGAGGTAACCCATAAATGTGGTCACCATAACATCATGATCATCATACCAAAAGTAAGGTGCTATATGCCATGTAGTAAAAGGTTTCTTAACATGGTCAAAGGGCTGCTTGCCTGGCTCGATAAAGTATTTGAGGTCTTCACACGCTTCCCATAAAACTCCGAGCACTTAGTGTACTTTTTTAACTACCATCGGAAACAACCACAATAAGCAACACAACAAGTAGAAAATAACAATGCTCTATAAATAGGAAATATATTTTTCTTGGACATCTCTAGTCATAAGAAAAATACCTAAAATGGTGCTACTTGAGTTGGATCAATGAAGCTTTATGAATGGTGGAAATAGGGGGATTGGTGATCCTATAAAAAGTATACATAAAACATTTTTGTAAAAATGGGTGGTCGCAGCCAACAAATAGGGCATGATTTTAGAAGAATTTAGAGAGTGGTTTCACTGGATTTGTACTTGAGATGAATTTCCTATGTTTTTCCTATGATGAAATGAAGGGAAAATGGGCCATTTATTTGGCAGAATATAGCATAGGAAAAAATTTATCCATTGCTAGCAAGTTCTTTGGAGCCTCTGTAAATTTAAATCATAAAATTTGGAACTAGGATGAATGCTCTAGGGATTTTAAAAGGGGGCTTTATAACAAAAGAAGGGACAAAAATATTGGTGGTGCAGAAAGTATTGTGTGGAAAAATGTGCAATGCACATATTTGGCTAGGCCATGATATCTAGAGTCCCTAGGAATTTTAATCAATATATTTGGAGTTAATATGATTTTCCTAGAGATTTTAGAAGTTTTTGCAAAAATAGAAAACAAAAAAGGTTTTACATAGATGGGCTAACCGCGCGATGAGCGTAGTATAGCGGAGAATGGACTGGGCTGGCCCATTTGCCTGGCTGCTCACACGAAGGGCCATGCCAGAGGCGTACTCTCTAGAGTGTGCCTTCTTAGTAGGGATGCGGCTGCGAGCAAGCCGCCTCTACTTAAACCGGCAGGCCTGACTGGCTGGGTTGCCGACAGGTGGGCCCTGCCCGCAGGGTCGTCTTCCTCCTCTCGCTCGGGTAGAGAAGGTGCAAGGGAGGTGGACCCGAGCTGATCCGGCGCTTGACCCCAGGGCCTCAATCCACGACACGACATCGTGGAGCTTCAGTAGCAGGCTAAAATAGCTGCCCGGTATTGGCTCGGTAGGCCACATCTGGATGCAGAGGTCCTTTAGGGCCGGCTCCGCCATCCTGTGTAGTTCCATCAGCTGCTTCAACTGGTACCTAAGAAGGGGATGTATTACAGCCCGAGACCAATGCTCCACAAGATTCCCTTTCATTTCCATTCTCGTTGTTTTGATTCGTTTGGTTGTCGCATTCATCATTGCATCATACGCATCATCTGCATAGCATCGTCACTCGTTTTTCAAAACTCGCATCCGTTATTAGTTGCTGGTTCTCTTTCATTCATGTCATGACCGTTTCGAGACCAATCACACTCGCACGAGCCCGCGACACCGTTGAAAAAAATGATTTAAAAGCGCGCACAAAAATATTCTCTGATCAGGTCGAAACTTGGCGTGCCATCTTGTTATAGTGTAGGTAGACTGCCTGCAAAGTTTTGTCACGATCGGAGGTTGTTTGGTACCTCAATGGATGGCTTTAGCAGTGTGGTCATCGGTTTATGCATCGGTTGTTTCAGTATTTCAAAACCTCGTGTCAGTGGGCTGCAAACCTCCCTCTCATCCCCACCAAGCACACCTACACAGCCCACTAGCCCACCTAGTTCCCCCTCCGCTTACGGAGTGTCTGATCGAGATCAGATGGTCCGAAAACAGAGCCAATCAGCTAACCCTAACCCTCTTTCCTATTTAAGGCAGCTCCCCTTGCCTAATTTGACCTCCTCCCTTCCTGCCTTGAAATCCGTGCCCCAGGCCGCCACCAGCAGTCTCCACCTCCCACCGCCCATCTGGAGGCCCGCCCGGGCCCAAGTCCCCGCCCTCGCAGCCAGGAGAGCTCCTCCTCGAGCTCTCGCTCCGACCCCGTCGCCGCCGGCGACTAGAGCAACCGAAGTCTCGCCGGCGCGCCGTGCCCGTGCCCGTGCCATCTACCTCCTCCTCCCTCTCCTTCCCATGTCCTCTCTCCCCTCGTTTCCTCTCTCTCAACCTCCTCTCTATGCAGCAGGAGCCATGGAGGAGCGCTCCTTGCCGGAGCTTGCAGCCAACCGAGTCGCTGTCGTTGCCTGGATCCGACCCCCTAACCACCGGATCCACCCATCCCCATGTTGGATCTGGATCGCCCTCGCGTCATCAAGCCTCATCGTTCTCCTCGTGTCAAGCCGCTGCCGCCGCCCTGTCTCCATGGATCTAGAGGGGGTTCGGGGAGGACGAAGCTGGTGCCTCTCGGTCGCTCGCCCCGTGGGTGGGCCGTGCTAGCGGCAGGTCCACCTGTCCCAAGCCATGGCCGACCCATCTCTCCCGCCCCGACCTGCCTCCAATTGGGCCTCGGCCCACTAGGTGAGCCCCTAGTCGCCCTATCCAGCGCCCCATGTACAATATACTATGTTGTGCTCACCTCTGTTAGGCCAAGTAGCTCACAGATTCGGCCCGCACACTATTTTTTCCCTGCTACAAATTTTTCTAATTATCAAGTGAATTATAAAATTGTAGAAAACCCCCCTAACTTCATGCATTAATAACTTTTCAACTGTGCCTCGGATGAAAATAATATATATATATGAAAAGTGCTTAGAATTTCGTGTAGATTCACACTAACCAACTCTCAAATATGTTTAAAATGTTTAAATTGCTGTTTTCATGTAATTTGCATAAATGCCATGTTAAATGAATTGTTTAATAACTTTTAAACGTAGCTCCGATGCAAATGTTTTATATATGTAACTTGACTAGAAAAATGTGTAGAATCTCATGGTGACATTTATTTTGCTGTTTAACAACTCTAAAATATGCGTAGGACAGATCTAGACCAAATCATAAATTGCATATGAGGTCATTTCGGAGAGGTTATATGTTGCTTTCGGCCTCATTTCACATGCATAGATGATATAGTTATGTGTGCTTCACTGTTTGCCATGTTAAACAATATTTAATATTGATGAGTACATAAACAAGAGTGAACTAAATAATTCGAACGTGGAGTTTCGTCAATATGCAACTCGTTGCATATTGAACTTCACTTAATGTGTAGTAGTTGTTTGTTGTTCTTGCCATGCCATGCCTTGCATAGTTAAATGTGCATGCATCATATTGGTTTGTGCATCATGTCATGCATATGTTGTGGGGTATCATGTGTTGATTGTTTGTCTGGATTGTTCATTCTCGATAGAGTTCCGAAGCGTTCGAAGTGTGAGGATTCGTTCGACTACGTTGGCACGTCTTCTTCATGGAATCATTCTTCTTCCAAGCGGGATCTCCGGCAAGATGACACATTTCCCTGAATACCACTACTATCATTGCTATGCTAGTTGTCCCGCTTTCATCGTTATGACTCGCTACCTACCACTTGTTTATCAAGCCTCCCTACATTGCCATGAAAAGCCTCTAACCCTCCACCTTCCCAACAAACCTTTGTTTGGCTATGTCACCGCTTGCTCAGCCTACTTATAGCGTTTCTAGCTGCAGATGCAATTGCTTCCATGTGACAACATGGACATTTTGATATCACAATATTGTTGCTATTTAATTTAATGCACATATACACTTGGTAAAGGGTGGAAGGCTTGGCCTTTTGCTCGGTGTTTTGTTCCACTCTTGCCTCCCTAGTTACTTGTGAACCGGTTTATGTTCCATAATTGAGCGGACCTAACATGCTCGGGGGTGTTATGGGGACCGCCTTGATTTTTGTGTTAGGATAAAGCTTGTCTGGCAAAGCCCAACATTGGTACTACATTTTCCCAATAACCAATAAAATGCATAGGGACCCGCCGACACCCAGAGATAATTTAATCAACCCTCCAGGCAGTGCTCCTCATAAATGTTGGTCGAAACTAGAGTCGTGTGCGGGGCCAACCCGGGGCAACTCGGGATATTTATATCAGGCCATTGTACGCTGTGCTCATCTGGTCGTGTCCTGAGAACAAGATACGCGGGTCCTATCGAGTTCGTCGACATGCCGGGCGGCCTTGCTGGATTTGTTTTACCTTTCTCAAACATCTTGCGCGTGGGATTTCGACGACACTTCGGGCTATCTCGAAGTAGAGATTTTTCCATCGGGATTATTCAAATACTACGGGTGATTCTATGGTTGACGAATTCCAACTCAGCATGTGGTTAATTTGTGATGGATAAGTTTGAGCACCCCTGCAGGGTTAAATCTTTTAGAAAGCCATGCCCAAGGTTATGTGGCAACTTGGTAACATTTTTTAACACCCTGTCATGGAAAACTTGAAGTAAACTCTAATAAAATACACCAACTGTGTGCATAACCGTGACTGTCTCTTCTTGTGAGTCCTTATCCAAGAGGGAACTAGGTGGGGTTATGTTTGACGTAAGTAGGTGTTCAGGATCATTTAGTGATCATTACTAGTTCATGTCCGTTATGCATAGACCACCCACTTTACTTTATGTAATAGTAAGTTCGCCACTCAAATAAATGCTTAGTCCCTTGTTGCAGCCTCACCACCTAACCATACATCACCCATTAAGCTTTAATAGTCTTGATACCCTTGGAAATGAGATTGTTCAGTCCCTGTGGCTCATAGCTTACTACAACCATAGTTGCAGGTACAGGTAATGCGATGATTTGACGTGAGAGCGATGCTTGTTTTGATTTGGAGTTCTTCTTCTTCTTATTCATCTATCTAGGATGGGTTCCAGGCGACAGTCTGGGATAGCAAGGATGGATGTCATTTTATCATTTGATTTCGTCCATAGTCAGACCCTGCTCTTCTGTATGATGTTTGACTATGTTGTTGTATTGGTGTGATATTGATGTAGCTTGTGGTGAGTGTAAGGCAATTGCATATACTCATCTCTTCTGTACATCTACTTGTAATGATATCCATTCTTGCAAAACGACGAGATGCGCTTCTATCCCTGATGAGGCCCTCGTGCCAAAATAGGGATAGGATCGCATCTTCGGCATGACAAGTTGGTATCAGAGCCAAGTTCTGACCTAGGAGCCCCCTTGATAAATCGAGCTTGGCGAGTCGAGTGTAATGAAAAAATATTTTGAGTCTAGTTATATCGGAGAGTATGATTCTTTTTACTTCTCTTCTATACTTTGGTGAGGAGTTACGACTTAGGAATTTTGATTCTACCCTCTTCTCACTAAAAATTTTTTAGGATCACGTGGATATTTTGTAATCTATGCGATGCCGATGTGATAGAGTTTTGTACTTGGTGCCTCCTGTTACCGAGGAGTAGAGCTCTAGGGGATTCTTGACACATCGTTGTCGTTTAGTTTCCTTAGTATCTCAGGACGGAGGATGTGCGAAATTACTTCAATACTTTTCGTGGCGAGATAAGGCTGGAGTAACCCAGTACTGGGGAGGCGTCCGGGGTACTGTCATGTTTGTTATCATTGTGTTTTCGAGGGTCCGAGATAGATGGAGTTCCGAAACCTCTGGTTATGTGTTGACAGATGGATACAATTGGAGTGTAGGGCTTGTTAGTTGTGTAAGATATTTTGCCTCCCTGTATCCCCAACACCCGGTTGCATGACCAAAATATTTTAGGAGTTCTTAGGTGGGAATTCAAGTAGCTACCTAGGTTGTCTTTCTGCAAATGTGTGATGTGAGGTTGGGGTTTGATATCTAGTGGATTTGTTTGTTCACGGTCGTTCTTACAGAGGACAGTTTTGATATATGTCATCATATATGCTTCGTCAAGCCTTGTAGTTCGCTACGCCTAGGGAGCATATTCGAGCGTCATTTCAATATGACAATCCAATGTATGATCGAGCCCATGCGAACCTTACCACGAAAATATCGAATGGAATCTTTGTCATGAATTTGTTCTGGCTTGTTTTGTAAGCCCCATCCTTTGTTATATTTTGTATATGGTAATTCAAGTTGCTTCCATGTCAAGTGGTGATTTCATATCTTTCCTAAATGGTGTTCGCATATTTTCATGGGATTTCTAATCCTTTGGATCACCCAGAGTTGTCATGAAATTATTTTCTATCCGGAGTGCTTCTCTTCAAGATAATTCAATCCTCCCCAGTTTTTGCAAGATCTATCCCCATATTCTTCTCCGGAGTTTGTCTCATCTATCCCAAGTTTCTTTGTTTCCTGACCCTCCCGCCCTTTTTCTTCAATGATTAAATTCTCATCCAAATGCTTTTCTTTTCATGCGATGCTTTTGCTATGTTTTCTTTTGTATTGTCTTCGCTGATTCAGTGTGAACATTCTCAGGAGTTTCAATTTCAAGATCTTTCCTCATATTCCTTGTCCTCGTTGTTGTTCTTATCCGATGGATTCAATTCAATCTCTCGGTGTTTATCATATCCTTTCTCATTTGTTCAATGATTGCCCATGTGGGAAATTCTTATCCAAGCCTCTCTTGTTTATTTCTCTTTTATTCTATCTAGAGTGTTGAAGATATCTCACAAGTTTCATGCTTGCATTCAATAATCCTTTCAAATTATTTCGAGGTTCTCGCCTCATCAAGTTTTCATTTGTAACGGTGCAATCTCTGTGCTTTCTTTGAGTGGGACCATAACCCATAGGTTCCCCCCCCAGGATCTTATCTGGCTCTTCTAGTCTTTGCGTAGATGTTCTCAATATGATGTAAGAATGATTTTTGTTAGTCATATTTCTCTTGAAGATCGCTTCGAATCATTATCATCATTCGCTCAACCTTTCCTTATTCATAATTCCGGAGTATCTCAGTACTTCATGGTGTTGTTTCTCGTCATCATTGTTAGCATTGAAGATCGTAGGAGAGTTTCTCTTAAATCGTTGTTCGTTCTTCCTAAGATTCATTGTTTCAGCTTGTTGCTATCCTCTCAAATTCTTTTCAATCATGAGTAATTCTTTCCATATCTATCCTAAGAATTTCAGTGTTCTTTCCATTTCTCGATCCTCCGAAGCCCATCATTTTGAGAAGATTTCTTTGTTCTCAGCTTTCAACTTCCATTCTCAAATTCTTCTTAATTGTTGTCTATTCATTCGTATCTCAATTATCCTGGTGCTTTGTTCAAGTTTTCCATTAGGTGGATCATGATCTCTTCGTTCCCATGTATCTTCGTTCAATCATAGTATCCTCATTCGTTTTTGAATTCTTACCGGTGGTCTCGTTCAAGACTTCTTCAAGTTTGTGATGTCTCTCTCTCTCTTCGATTCCTTGCAAGAAGAATAAGTAGTATGCCAAATCCGTTGCTTGTCATCAATTTAACTTGATGAAGGATAAGCATAACATAATTCTTCTTCTAGTTTTATCAAGGTGATTTCAATCCTTCTTCCGGAGTGTTCATGGCATCAAATTCTTGGTGATAAGTAGTTCTTCTTTTCTTTTTCCAAAGTTCAAGTTGCTGAAATACCTCTTCGTGAAGATTCATCTAATTCATAGCAACGCCACAATCCTATTCTTTTTGCAACCTCCAATTTTGTCTATCATCATTTCATTCCGGAGTTCTGCCAATGGTACTTCATGTTGGCATGTTAAGGATGTAATTCTTCTTGAATTGTTCTTTAGATTCCTGTTGGAGGTTCTCAAGTGTTCTTTATCCTGGATTTCTAAGTTCAATTCCTTCTCCATCATCTTTTGAGATGGTGTTATTAAATTCTTGATTGTGAGGAGTCTCGAAGGAAAATTGTTAAGACTAAGATAAGTAAACCCATCATGTCTTTTATTGGAGTTATCTTGGGTTGGTTTTCACCTAAAGCATTTCCTAAGGATAGTTGTTGTCATGGTTTTATAAAGGATTCAAGTTTCTCCTCTTCTTGGCGAAAGACGTTTTATCTCTTCAATGATCTCAAGCAATCAATTATTTTCCATTTGTCGCTGGTTGTCACCTCATAATTTCGAGATGTTTTCATAAACCCACAACAAGCTTGTTCTTTTCATTGTTGATGTTCCAACAACTCCGCTTAATCCTTATTTCTAAGGATGTTTTTGCTAATTCAATTGTGGTAGAAATTGTCCTTTTCTTCTCTATTCTTTTCCTTCCAACCATCTAGTTTCTATTCTTTTCTCCCGGAGGCGTTGTCATGTTGCTCTCTTTCAAGATAATGTTCTTTCTTGCTTATTCATTTTATTGGAGTGTTGTATTCTATGTTCAAGTTCCTTCCATCTTATTAATTTTGCCCCTCTATCCTACCGAAGTGCTGCCAAAATTTCTTTTGAATTCTTGCTTGTTCCTCATATCATTCTTCATCTCTTCCAATCCTTCAAGTTCATGTGGGTTCACCAGTTTGCCAAATAAGCAACTAAGCTTTACCTCTTGCTCTTTCTCTTTCCCTTCTCATTCTAGATCTCGGGACGAGATCCTCATGTAGTGGAGGAGAGTTGTAATAGACTGAGATTGACACTCCAGAAGATTCCCCTTTTATTATCATTCTCGTCGTTTTGATTCGTTTGGTTGTCGCATTCATCATTGCATCATATGCATCATATGCATAGCATCGCCGCTCGTTTTCGAAAACTCGCATCCGTTATTAGTTGCCGGTTTTCTTTCGTTCATGTCATGAGCCGGTTCGAGACCAACCACACTCGCATGCGCCCGCGACACCGTTAAAAAATGATTTAAAAGCGCGCGCAAAAATATTCTCTGATCGGGTCGAAACTTGGTGTGTCTTCTTGTTATAGCGTAGGTAGACCGCATGTCAATTTCCATCATGATTGGAGGTGATTTGGTACCTCAACGGATGACTTTAGTAGTGTGGTCATCGGTTGTTTCGGTATTCCAAAACCTCGTGTCAGCGGGCCGCAAACGTCCCTCTCATCCCCACCAATCACACCTACACAGCCCACTAGCCCACCTAGTTCCCCCTTCGCTTCGGAACCGTCCGATCGAGTTCAAACGGTCCGAAAACGGAGCCAATCAGCTAACCCTAACACTCTTTCCTAATTAAGGCAGCTCTCCCTACCTAATTTGTCCTCCTCCCTCCCTGCCTCGAAATCCGTGCCCCTAGCCACCGCCAGCAGTCTCCACCTCCCACCTCCCAGGGGGCCCACCGAAGCCCAATTGGAGGCCCGCTCAGGCCCAAGTCACTGCCCCCGGAGCTAGCAGAGCTCCTCCCTGAGCTCTTGCTCTGTCCTCGTTGCCTCCGGCGACTAGAGCCGCCAAAGTCTCACCGACGCGCCGTCCCTGTGCCCGTGCCCTCTACCTCCTCCTCCCTCTCCTTGCCATGTCCTCTCTCTCCCCTCATTTCTTCTCTCTCTCAACCTCCTCTCTATGCAGCAGGATCCATGGAGGAGCGCTCCTTGCCGGAGCTTCCAGCCAACCGATCCGCTGTCGTTGCCCAGATCCGACCCATAACCACCAGATCCACCCATCCCCATGTTGGATCTATACCGCCCTCGCGTCATTAAGCCTTGCCATTCTCCTCATGTCAAGCCGCTGCCGCCGCCCTGTCTCCCTGGATCTAGAGGGGGTTCGGGGAGGACGAAGCTGGTGCCTCCAGCTCGCTCGCCCCGCGGGTGGGCTGTGCTAGCGACGGGTCCAGCTCTCCCAAGCCACGGCCGACCCAGATCTCCTGTCCCGACCTACCTCCGATAGGGCCTCGGCCAACTAGGTGAGCCCCAGTCGCCCTATCTAGCGTCCTATGCACAGTATACTATGTTGTGCTCGCCTTTGTTAGGCCCAATAGCTCACAGATTCGGCCCGCACACTATTTTTTTCCCTACTACGAATTTTGCTAATTATCGAGTGAATTATAAAATTGCAGAAAAAACCCCTAACTTCATGCATTAATAACTTTTCAACCGTGCATCAGATGAAAATAGTATATATATATATATATATGTATAATTTCATGTAGATTCACAATAACCAACTCTCACATATGATTAAAATGTTTAACTTGTTGTTTTGATGTAATTTGCGTAAATGCCATGTTAAATGAATTGTTTAATAACTTTTAAACCGTAGCTCCGGTGCAAATGCTTTATATATGTAACTTGACTAGAAAAACGTGTAGCATCTCATGGTGACATTTATTTTGCTGTTTAACAACTCTAAAATATGCTTAGGACAGATCTGGACCAAATCATAAATTGCATATGAGGTCGTTTCGGAGAGGTTATATGTTGCTTTCGGACTCATTTCACATGCATAGATGATACATTTATGTATGCTTCACCGTTTTCCATGTTAACCAACATTTAATATTGATGACTACCTAAACGAGAGTGAACTAAATAATTCAAACGTGGATTTTCGTCAATATGCAACTCGTTGCATATTGAACTTCACTTAATGTGTAGTAGTTGTTTGTTGCTCTTGCCATGCCATGCCTTGCATAATTAAATGGACATGCATCATATTGATTTTCGTTTAGGATAAAGCTTGTCTGGAAAGGCCCACCATTGGTACTACATTTTCCTATTAACTAATAAAATGCATAGGGACCCGCCGGCACCCGCGGATAATTTAATCAACCACCCGGGCCAGTGCTCCTCACGAGTGTTGGTCCCAACTAGAGTCGTGTGCGGGGCCAACCCGGAGCAACTCGGGAGATTTCTATCAGGACACAGTACGTTGTGCTCATCTGGTCGTGTCCCGAGAACGATATACGTGGCTCTTATCGGGTTCGTCGACATGTCGGGCGACCTTGCTGGATTTGTTCTACCTTTCTCGAATGTCTTGCGCGTGGGATTTCGACGACACTTTGGGCTATCTCGAAGTAGAGATTTTCCATAGGGATTCCGCAAATACTATGGGTGATTCCACGGTTGCGGAATTCGACCGCGACGTGTGGTTAATTTTTGATGGATGTGTTGGAGCACCCCTGCAGGGTTAAATGTTTCAGAAAACCGTGCTCGTGTTTTTGTGGAACTTGGAAACTTTGTTTAACACCCGGTCATAGAAAATTTGAAGTAAACTCTAATAAAATACATCAATTGTGTGCGTAACCATGATTGTCTCTTCTAGTGAGACCTTATGCGAGAGAGAACATGGTGGGGTTATGTTTGACGTAAGTAGGTGTTTAGGATCATTTAGTGATCATTACTAGTTCACATCCGTTATGCGTGGACCATCCACTTTACTTTCTGTAATCGTAAGTTAGCCACTCAAATAAATGCTTAGTTGCTTGCTACAGCCTCACCACTTAACCATACCTCACCCATTAAGCTTGAACAGTCTTGATATCCTTGGAAATGAGATTGCTTAGTCCCTGTGGCTGAAAGATTACTACAACCACAGTTGCAGGTACATGTAATGCGATGATTTGACGTGAGAGTGATGCTTGTTTTGATTTGGAGTTCTTCCTCTTCTTCTTCATCAATCTAGGTATAGCAAGGATGGATGTCATTTTATCATTTGATTTCATCCGTAGTCGGACCCTGCTCTTCTGTATGATGTTTGACTATGTTGTTGTATTGGTGTGATATTGATGTAGCTTTTGGCGAGTGTACGCCAATTCCATATACTCATATATTCTACATGTGTACTTGTAATGATATCCATTCTTGTGAAATGATGAGATGCACTTCTATCCCTGACGAGGCCCTCATGCCAAAATAAGGATAGGATCGCATCTTGGGCATGACATGACGTGACTCGGGAGTCACAAACTAAGCCCAGAACAGTCTCTGCTCCGCATCCCCACCCTGGATCGCGAAGTGCTTCGTTGTGTCCACCTCGCTCCTAGGGAGGTCTGTAAAGGTGCCTGGGGAACACCAGAGTCGTGTAAGAAAGGCGAAGATGTTTCCACCAAAGGCACATTGTAGTAAGTACAACTTACCATCCGCGATCATCCTGACTTGGCGAATTTCTTCCTCGAAGAACTGCCTCTCAACGCGCTCCGATTTAAGATTAGAGGTCAGCATGATCAGCTCGGTCACCTAGTCTTTGACTCTTTGCTCCAGGGCCTTGCACTTAGCGTTGGCATCCTGGAGCTCCTGTTGCACCTCGGCCACTCGTGCCTCATGTCTGCCGCTCTCCACCTTTAGAGAGCTCAACTCGGCGGTCGCCTTATCGGCTACCGCCTTCTGATCGGCAACCTCCTGCTTGGCCCTCCTAAGTCTGGCCTTGAGGTTTTCAACCTCTGCACTTGAAGCTGCGGTTATAAAGGTAAGCAAAATCAGGACCCAAAAGTCGGGATAATTCCCATTAATGAGAAAAGAAATAAAAATTGGCAAAAACGATTAAAGCCGACCTTGCACTTTGTCGAACCGTTTGTTCAAACGATCCAGTTCCTCATTGGAGCTTTGGAGCTTCCGGGTCAACTCAGCCAGTTCAAGGGCGTTGGAGGCCCTAACCGAGGAAGTGGCCTGCAAAAAGAACTAATATATAAGCAAGAGTTCGAGTTATTCGGTACCGAACTATTCCCCTACGTTTCTAGGTTCTATGACCCCCGGGCGAGTTTTTCAAACTTACTAGTGGCTCGGGGGCTACTATACCTATAAGGAAAGCATGACCCTGTAAAAAATTCATCCTTATAAACAACAACACGGCTTACCTGGAAGCCCAGTAGCAAACCACTGAAGGTTTCTATCATTCCGCTCTCAACGGACTGAATACTTTTTAAAACCACACCCATAAGCATGCGGTGGTCTAAGGCAATGGAGGAGTCAGACAAAGCCTCCTCCATTAGGACCGGCCACCCGACCATGGTCCCTTCCGTCATAGGTGGCACCGGCGGTGGCACTCCTCACCCCCCTCCTTAGGGAAGCAGAATCAACAATGTGGGAGGGGCTGAGGCCTCCAGAGTCGACGGTGAAGGCCCCCCTCCTTACCTGCCAGGAGCGGGTCGACCTCCTGGTCTTCAGCGACCGAGGCATGATCCTCGGCCAACACCTCCCGGTCTTCGGTGGACGAGGTGTGCGCCTCAGCCATCACCATCTCGCCCCCAGTGTTCGACCCAGGGTGGTCCAAGGAGATACCACTTCTGCGGCCTCACCTGCGACCAAAGGTGGTTTGGCTTGAGATGTCGTCCCGCTCTCTGACATCTCGGTCGGTGGAGACTTCCCATCCGAGACCTGTTCGGTCAAAAGGTCTCAAGTCGGACCGTGACATGAAAACATTTAAACAAGTTAGTCATGGAAACTCTATGTGCGTATGCTAGACGGTATCCGAACTCAATACCTCTAAGCTAGGGGCTTGACCCTGGAGTTGCTTCGGGGGACCCTCTCGAAAGAACCGAATCCTCATCGGAATCCCTGCTAACATCTGCAAGAATCACTTGGCCCTGTAGGGCCTCTTTGTGGTGAGGGGAGGAAGATCCTCCTCGGCGTCCTCGAGCGCGGCCCTCTTCTTTGTCTGGGGAGAGTCGATCTCTCCCCCGTATTTCGCATGCTCTTCCTCGTGTGCAGAAGCAGCTTGGGTCTCTCCAGACCTAGTATCCGGAGGACCCCTAGGGCGGAGACCCTCATGCACCTCCTCCTCCTCCTTCTTCTCTTTCTTCTCTGGCGCTGCGTACGACTCCATGTCCAGCATCGCCGTCAGCAGTGACGACCTGGGGTCTTCAGGCAAGTGGGGTTGGCCCTTGATTTTCACAGCTTTCTCCAGCCATCCCTACAAAGACAAGGGGAAGGAGGGTTAAATCCTTGTCGAGGGTTACAATTCAGAATACGACGAGAAATCATATCATACCTTCAAGGGCAGGGTCTTCAGCCGGCCATTCCTTTTGGGGCTTGAAGAGAACTTTCTACAACTTCTCGTGAGTTGTATAGAAGAACTTGTGCATGGTGGCCGAGTCCCCGAGCTTGTAGAACCACATTGGGGTCTCCCGACACTGTCAGGGTATGACGCGGAGGCGGAGCATGACCTGAACCACGTTGGTTAGCTTGATGTTGGCCTCCACCATATAGGTGATGCGCTTTTGCAGCGCCTTCATTTCCGAGGCAGATCCCCAGTCAAGGCCCTTCCTGATCCACGAGGTTAGCCTCGCGGGGGGTCTGAATCTGAACTCGGCCAACGTCGACCAGCTCGCATCTCGTGGCTCTGTGTTGTAGAACCGCTCCTTCTGACAAACCTTCACAGTGTCGATGAAGGTGCCGTCCAGCCATCCGACCCGCGGGAGCTTGCTGATCACAGCCCCACCATAGTCACCATGTTGACCACTAATCAACTTCGTCTTCATATTGAAGACCTTGAGCCACAGGGCAAAGTGCGGTTGGACTCGCAAGAAGGCCTCATAGATGGTGATGAAGGCCGAGATGTGCATAAAAGAATTCGGGGGTAGGTTATGTAAGTCTAAACCATAAAAGAACATCAACCCCCTCACGAAGGGGTGAAGAGAGAAATCCAAACCTCAGAGGAAATGGGGGATGAATACTACCCTCTCGCCCGGCTTCGGAGTTGGCACCACTTGGCCCTCTTCTAGAGCACGGTGGGAGATGTTGGGAGAGAGGTATCCAGTGACCTTTAGCTCCCGGATGTCCTTGTCGGTGACGCACGAGGAATCCAACTTGCCTTGCAAGTCCGAGATAGCCATGATTGAGATCGGAAAGGGTGGCTTGGAAGAGTAAGGAAGAAATGGATCTACGCACTTGAGGTTGGGATGCAAGATGGAATCAAGTCTGCATGCGTAGGGAGACCTTGCGGCGGGGGGGGGGGGTTTCTCTCTTTTATTGGAGGCTTAATACCAAGGGTCCTCTTTTACTGCCACAGGCTATGGCACTTCTCGAAGCAATCGTGTCATTATATGTGCAACGGTTACCCAAACCATTACTCTTATCCCATGAAATACGTGCCACGATCTTCATATTGATAAGACATGCCGTTGGAAAAGCGGCCTCGAGTCGCGAATCGAGTTTTCATGACTAGTCGTTGTGGCTTTTCGTCAAAAAGGTTGTCATATAAGGGTACTATTCACACTCGGGCATTTGGCCTTCGGGATAAACAAATCATGGTTTGGAAGACGGAGCATTCTCAAAGCTCAAGTTGGAATCTGCTGAGCATAGAGGGAACTCACCTCGTAAGCCGAGTACCATGGACACACGAAGCTGTCAAAGATTGCATGCCTCGATGTTGGACTCTAGTTCGGGGGCTAATGAGGGAGTCCAGGACTAAGGGGTCGTAGGGCCATTGGCTCATTCCTCATGGGCCGATTGTTGGGCTGGTCTGTCGAAGGGCGAACTATGAACGATCCCGTGCCCAGGAAGGAAAGCCCTGAAGAATGGCGTGGCTTCCAAGTTCCAAAGATGGGATCTGCTATCTATCCCATGTAAAAGGTTAGTTGTGTGTAACCCTAGGTACCCCTAGTGTCTATATAAACCGAAGGGTCCCATTCATAGAGGACACGTGAACTCATCTAGGGTTTAGCTTAGACGATCTCGAGGTAGATCAACTCTGTAATTCTCATCCACATCAATATAATCAACAAGGACGTAGGGTTTTAGCTCCTCACAAGGGCCCAAACTTGGGTTAACATCGTCTTCTTCGTCCCCTGTTACCCATCAATCTAAGGCCCACAGCTCGGGACCCCCTACCCAAGATCTAACGGTTTTGACACCGACAACAAGGTTTCCCTATTAGTGATGCATAACATGACATTCTATGTCTTATACCCTGGTTGCCATAGGCCAATGTGGCATCATCCTGGGACAGTGTTGAGGGTGTCACCATCTTCTTAGTCTTGTTGTCCTCACTCCTTGAGAGAGTATCTTCTGGTGGTATCGTCTTGTCGTGGTGTCGTCAAACTTGTGTTAATGTCGTGCAAGGTGGCTTCCTTTCAGGAAAGCCACGAGGATTACAAGGAATCCAGTTGTCAGGGGCAAAAGGGTACTAACGACCGTTTGCAAGGTTTGAACAGAAGACAAGGAGAGACAAGAGAAAAATGGTGGAAGTACTGAGGCAAAAACGTTCGCTTCCTTTGAATTTTAAGGAGAGGTGAGAACAAGAAGCTTTGTAAGTGATTTTGAAGGGTCTAGAAAATAGCTTTGTCCTAACTAATGTCCATGCCAACTAAGGGATTCCTATAGTCATGATGGCTCTGATACCAACTCTGTGGGGGACCCCGGCTCATAAGTCGTGATCATCGAATGTACGTGCATAGTGATCCGAGAGATCAATGCTCATTGAACACACAGAAACTAAATAAAAAGAGTATTACGTCCATTACATAACGTTTTACTAGACTATGGCCTTTATGGCCAAGTCTTCATAAACTCACAGCGGAAATCTTCAACGATAGTTTGAACCCATGCCATCTACCTTAACCCTACAGGCATTCTGACAGGGAAGCGTCCTAGCTCCCACGTACGTCACCAAGGTACTCTTCATTATATCCTGAGCTTTCATGCCAGGCCAATAAAATAACCAGTGTCAAGCCAATTAGTACTTTGAATGTACTCTCAAGCATCCCAGGTTTGGAACAAGGCAATAACACGGCATGATATAGAATTAAGTAGGTAAGTTCCGGAAAGGAACTTTTAGTGCAATGCCATGATCAATCAACTAGCAAAAGTATGCATCAACAGGTTGCAGTTATCCATATGAACAAGTTACATATATCATCATAAACAAGGGTTGAACATCTCATGTTCAGTCATCATGTGAAGTGATCCGACTTAGCTCAAGTATCTCTTTGCCATACACACCATGTTTTGTGAAAACATGGGACGTAGTTTAAGCAGCACCACGCAATTGTCCTTGACCGTTGAAACGACTATTCAAATAGTTTTACACTCTTCAAATGTTGCACACTTTACCGACAAGACTCAGGGAACCTTCGTGTCAATCGACGGCTCGCGCTACGTCATGTACCCGAGGTAAGCACCCAAACAATGTCTTTCCCTTTGTGGGACTGAAAGTATGTCTAGAGGGGGAGGGGTGATTAGACTACTTGACCAAATATTATTTTTGCCTATACCAAGTTTTAGGGTTGACAGTTTTTAGCATTTCATGCCAAGTCAAGTACACCCTACACTTGCTAGTCTAAGAGTATATAGGAGCAGAAAGTAACAACAAGCATGTATAGAAGGGATAGGGTAGGAAGATCAAACGCAGTTGTAGACACGATGATTTTTTCCTGTGGTTCCGATAGGTGGCGCTATCGTACATCCATGTTTATGGAGTCTTCAACCCACGGAAGGTAACAGTCGCGAGAGTTCACGGAGGGCTCCACCCAAAAAGGGTCCACGAAGTAGCAACCTTGACTATTCCATAACGGCTTTCGTCCATGAAGGACTAGCCTCACTATCGGTAGATCTTTACGAAGTAGGCGATCTCCTTGCCCTTACAAACTTCTTGGTTCACTCGACATCACGAAGTAGGAGGCTCCCAAGCGACACCTAACCAATCTAGGAGACACGACCTTCCAAAAGGTAATAGGCTCGGTAATGACGATGAACTCCTTGCTCTTGTGCTTCAAGATGATAGACTCCTCAGCACCCAATCACTCTATCACAGATTTGGCATGGTGGAAGAGATGGGGTTGGTGGAAAGCTACTTGGGGAGGCTAGAAATCAAGATCCATATGGTTGGAGTGGAATATCTTGACCTCAACACAAGGGTAGGTGGTTCTCTCTCAGAAAATCTGATAGGATAGGTATGGAATAGTTCTGAGTGCTTCTCTTTCGAGTAGGTGGTGGCGAAGAGGTATATATAGGCATCCCAAAAAATCTAAGCGTTACACAAAAAATGACCAACTCGGTGACACCGATGTGTTAATCTCAGTGGTACAGAAGTGACCAAAAGGTGGCAACTTCTGAATCTTGGTTAGACCAATATAGGAAACTCGGTTGCACCGATAAGGTGACCAACAGTCAGATTTCCAATCTTGGTGACGCCGATCCAACATTCTCGGTGGTACCGATAATGTAAATTTGCATAATAGAAAGTTGGCAACCTAAGCTCGGTGGCACCGGTATGGAATCGGTTGCATCGAAGTGGCTATAGTTTGGCTGAGTCTGTCTAGGTTCTGGAATCGGTGGCACTGGTATGGGAAAGTTGGTAGCACCGATTTTGAGTGTTAGGTATAGAACAGACTTTGGTGGGAGAGTTTGTGGATGTTTTTGGCGACTATCACTTGTGCATGTTTGAGCATATTGTTCACCAACAAAACCTTACCCCTTTTTAATACTATTGGATTTCGTATGGACTCAAAGTGATTTCTCACAAATGTAAAATGTAGAGTCCTCTTTCTTGAAGCTTGGCCAACCTATTTCCTTGCATCTTGGGGTATGTCCACAATCTCCTTTTGCCAATCCTATCATTGAACATTTCCTGAAATATACTTGGTGGAAACATTAGTTCAATGACTTATCTGTTGTTATTAATTACCAAAACCACCAAGGGAGCAAATGTGCTTTCAGTCTCCCCCCTTTTGGTAATTGATGACAATATATAGATCAAAGCTTCGACATATGATAAACTCAATGAATATAATCATCGCTTTGAGAGGTATGTGATAGGCAAGAGCTCCCCCTAAATTTGTGCATTATTTTGAATTTGCGTTTGAATGCAAATGCACAATCGATTAGGTATATGGGTCACTTCTTCAATGTCACTCACAACTTGGTGGTGCGCGAGAATAATTTGAATGAATAACAAAGCACAACACAATCAAGCAAAGGTGAATGATCATCTTATAAGCATTAAGACGATAGGAAATAGTAGCATCACACATAAAGTGTAAAATAGTAGCATAACACACATGATCATACGTTCAACACAAGTAACCAAAAGACCAAATTTTTTGAAAAGCAACAAACACCAAAACACTCTCTCGCTCGAAGCCTAAAGATATATATACACTTCTCCCCCTTTGGCAACAAGATACCAAAAAGTTCAAAGGCATACATATAATCGTTCTTGGGCTGATCTCCTCCGGTTGTTGATGAAGGAGTCGAGAGAACAGCGTTAGCAAAGATATCTGTAGATGTCATGGATGGAGTTGGAGTGGCAGCTGGAGGAACTGTAACAGATGGAGTAGGAGTTGAGGTGACAGCAGCAGGGGCTGATGAAGAGGGCCTCAAGTCTAAAGCTGGCATAGTGGCTGATCTGGCTTGGGTAGGAAACTGTGTGCCGTCCTGAGAGGTGATTCATCCTCATCATCATCATCATCATCTGAAGAAGTAGTCTGAGGAAGAGGCACTGAGTCAACTTCCTTCTTGAGCTCATTGATTGTCTTAGTCAGCCCATCCACCTTATCATTAAGGGTCTTGATCCTATTTTCAAAGATCTTGACAAGACTGTTCTGGTTGTCCAGAATCCCCTTAATGTCTTTTTGCACACCCTGAACTGATGATGTCAACAAATCCATTTGCTCATTCCTGGATCTAGGGATTTGAGCACTAGTGGCTCTAACTGCCTCTGCTTCTGCCTGAGCTGCAGCTGAAGTGGGATGATCTGCATCCATCACCACAACATTGTCCTCGAGATCTCGCTATAGGGGTAAATGTGGACGATCTAGAGCAAAAATGTGCTTCTCCAACTTTGAATTGATAAGCATCTGGATGTAGGGTGCATAACAGCAAGAGCGCTTCTAGTCAGCAGCAACCCTCTTGATTGTCTCAACAATCAAATCCATGACTCTGATCCTGGTGTGTCTATCAAGGTGGATCAACATATTGATGGAGTGGCCTCGGATCATATTGTCATCTCCTGACTTGGGCATCAAAGTATGCCTTAGAATGGTGTTCATTGTGCGGAGGCCATCCTGAAGAAAGTAGATAGATCCTAGCCTGTGAGACTTCACATTGGCAGCAGGGATCTCCTTGTACATATTTGCCATAGCATTGTGGCTCACCTTGGATTCTGAGTATACATCCAAGTCACCATCCCGTGCTTCAGGAACTCCTAAGATAGCAGCCCATTCTTGAACAGTCGATTCATACCTTGCACCTTCAGTCATCCACAATTCTACCATCTCCATAGAAATGTGCAGTGGAGTAGAATTGCATGATCATCTTATCGTTCCAAGCTGTGAATTCTCTACCAACAAACTCATCCAAGCCTATGCAGTGGAAATTGTCTTGGACACTTGGAAAGTAGTCCTCATTCTCCTTAATGAATTTCCAATCAACATATCGCATATCACTAACAGCTGGACTCTTGTCAAAGAGCACAGTCTCATAGAAATCCTATTGCTCTTTGGTATAAAATCTGTAGTCCACAACTATCTTATTCCTCTGGGCATATGGATCTATAGCTCTCCATGCTCTCAATCCTGAATCCTTCCTCTTCTTCATATCCCCATCAAGTGGGTAGATGGCATTGTGTATCAGAAGGTGTGGTTTGAGCTTCATCAAAGTAGTCAAGTCATCATCATCTTCAGCTTTGGAAGCAGTCCCTTTGTTTTTCTCAGAAGCTGGAATCTGCCTAGATGTCCTCTTAGGCTTCTCAGCAGCAGCTTTCTTTGATGTGTTAGTCTTTGGCATACAATAAGCCATAAGCTTCTTTTAGTTTTTCTTGGGAGGGGCCTTCTCAACATGCTCTTCCTCCTCTTCAGCATCTGCATCAGCAGCTTCTTCAGGATCCTCATACATGGAGGTTTTTGTGCCAATAACATGAATAACCCTCTTTCTTGCTTTCTTCTCTCCTGCCTTCTTAGGCATAGCTTTCTTGGGGACCTCAACTAAAATAGTTGCTCTGGCAGTCTCATGAGCCTTGAAGGTTGAAGCAAGTGCATAGATCTTGTTGACAACTCTCCTGGAAGAAGTGGCTTTAGTAGCAGACTTCTTAGCAGCTTTCTCTTGCTTCTTAGCAAAAATCTCTTTTGGAACAAAGTCTGAATCTTCTTCATCAGAATTCAGCTTCTTTCTGGTCCTTGTAGTAGCTTTGGGAAACCCATGGGAGCTGGGGGTGCCTGGATCTGAAAATGAACTAGACTCTGGGCTTGTGCCTCAACTCATGTCAGCACCCTGCTCCGGCAAGTTCTGACGGTCCTCTGGATCTGACATACTGACCCTATGAATGGAATATAGATGAGCAGAAGTAGATGAGTCATCACAAAATTATCAGCTGGTCTTTGAAATTTTGAACAAAAGATTTTCAAAGTTTTGCATTCTATCAGAAACAAATTGGTAAGGCCGAAGCAAAATTTTCGGTGACACCAAGACTGACTGTCCCTTTTAACAGAAACTTGGCACCCTTTTCGGTGAGACTGAAAAGGAGTGCTCGGTTTCACCGAGACAGTTCTCAGCAACACAAAAACAAAAATCGGTGGTACTGATGTTCTTGATTCAGTTCTACCGAGTTGCGTTGGGCGGAAGCCAAACCCTAGAAAATCAATGGTTCGCTAGCCTATGGGATTTCTGGTGGATAGAAATACGTGCAATGAGTGTCTTATAGATAAAATCAAATCCAATGCACAAGAATCAGAAGGGAGCGCAAGAGAGGTCGAATCCATACCCTAACTTGGTGCGGATCCGCTACGGTGGCGGCGATGGAGCAGATTTCGTCGACGGCGGCAATCCCAGCGGCGGAGAAGCGCATGAAGACAAGGGCGATGACTAGGGGTCTCGAAGCGGCAACTTAGGGTTCTGAGGCGTGACGTTTGAAGATAGAATTTCAAAGCAACAGGGTCCACATCATATATACCCTCCACTATCGGTGATACTGATTTTATGTTTTCGGTGTCACCGAGTTCCACAACTGTCAGCTGAGAGGGAAACTCGGTGTAATCGAGAAAATGAAATCGCCAGTACCGAGATTGAAAAACAGATCAACCCTAGGCATTCGGTGAGAACGAGATTGTGGGGTTGGTTCCACCGAGATGCACTTGGGAGGTTTTAATGGCCAGTCCTTGTCGATACGGAACTCCGAGTGCTCCACACATAGAGGGATCGAAAAGCACTTGTTTAAATTTTGTGATGTAGCATGAATGGAATACGAGGTGAAAAAGCATAGATAGCTAAAGAGTGGTCCTAGGCATTCTTGTCCATCCAATTGGCAAAAGAGAAAATCAATAACCAAATAGCAACAATTGGATGTCCTCGAATGAGAAAATAAATGCAGACCAACATGCTCACACAATAAGATGTTAAAAGAAAACATGACAAACATGCACAACCACACTAGCATCTAACAAGCACTTGGGCGATGACAAAGTCATCTATATATGAGTATTTGACTTAGGAGCCAAGTAAGAGTACTTGATCATAGGTCATACTCATCGTTTAAGCACAAGTGGGCTTACCACTTTTACATAAAGCCTTTAATGTTGTCACAGACTAAGACATGCTTTGACTCAAGTCTTAGATTAAAGCTCCCCCTTAATGTGACATCCCCCATAAGAGGGATAAACTAACCTTGGGTTTTGTCGATGAAGACTTCATGTTGATGAGGTAGTTGTGGATGCTCAATGTTGATGAAGATCACCAAGAGTTTGGAGCATCCTTTTTCTTTCCTTACTCCTCTCACCTACATGGGTTAGTCCCAACACACAAGAGACAAATACAAGGATATCTATGGACATGGAGTGCAAAGCATATGTTATGATGTCCATTGATTAGTTGATTACCTTGTCCCTTGCTTACCTTTGAGGGAATGTGTGACTCCTTGAACTATTGCAATGAGTTGATGTTTAGTGCAAAAAGTCCTTGCCAATAATGAACGTGAGTGAATTTCATCGGCGGAGTCACCCCTCAAGAACTTACTAGTTCTTATTCTTGGGGACCCACATCAAGTTGATGGGGAGCCTTGGTGTTTAAGTAGCCTTTGTAGTAGTTGAGCTTGAAGTAGCCTTGGGAACCCACTCCACCAAATCTAGGGGTTCATCTTCATATGAGTCAATGTCCTCTTGAAGCTTGTTCTTGCCCTTGAGATGGTGGTCTTGTGGTGGAAGGTCATCTTGAGTGTTTGTCCCCATGGGAAGAGTATTTTCATACTTCTCCTTTTGAGGAACAAAATTGGGATTGGGATATTGACCTTGGTATCCTCCGTGCGTTGAAGTAGCGTTCACCACTAGCATTGAAGTAGCCAACACCACGATTCTTTCGGTATCCTCCGTGCTGGTGTACAATTTCCTCAAATTACTTATATCCGACAAGACTCTTGTAAATACCTTTTTCTATAATTCCTTTCAATAAAGCATTTTCTTGCTCAAGTGTAACTTGGCTAAGAGAATCATCATTAGTGGAATCAATAGAACTACTAGAAGCAACACCATTGGGGTTTAGCATTTTATTGTTGCTACTAGATGAAGAACCTTTCTTGCCTTTGTTACTAGATTGGTTAGTTTTAACTTGAGGCATGAAAGTAGACAAGAGTACTCGTTTGGCTAGATAATATGAAGTCTTCTTTCGGAGATCGTCATTGATAGCTTTGAGAAACTCATGCTCTTGCTCCTAGTTGAGCTTATCGAAGCGTAGCTTCTCATGAGTTCTCACAAGCTCTCTATGATCTTCGAGAGTAGATTCATGAGCTAAGCTAAGAGTGTTTAGTACTTTAGTTGGTTGTTCTATTCTCATCTTATCATCAAATGACTCATCTTGACTAGCATGAGAATTATCAAGTTCATTTTGATTAACATCACTAGTTTTATCCCAAAGCAAGTTATCATCACAAAGCAAATCATCTTCATGACTATCAAAATCAAGATACTCGGGGTGTGATACCTTGGGGACTTTAGCCATGAAACAACTTCCACTCCCTTCATTTGGTGAATCAAATAGATCGTAGGAGTTGGTAGTCACTAGACCAATTCCGGCAACACCATCATCTTGACTATAGTCAGAGTCGGAGCGATAGCTTCTCTCAGAGTTGTTGTCGGAGTCGGAGCCGGAAACCCATTCACCAACATGAGCTTGATGTTTTCTTCTTGTGTAGCTCTTGGTGTACTTTTCCTTCTTCTCCGAATCTCTACTTCTCCTTGAGTGTCTTCGTTCATAACGATCATCTCTACTCCTTCTCTCTCTTTGTGGTGAATCATTCCTTGAGCTTCGTCTTTGAGGTGACTCTTCCCTTCTTTTGTAGGGAGCCATGCACTCATTTGAGTAGTGTCTGGGCTTCCCACAATTGTAGCAATTGCGGTCACAACTTTATGAATGCTTCTCATCATATCTTGAGTTGGAGTTTCTTTCTTTGCCTATATTCTGGTAGAACTTGTTGAATTTCTTGACCATGGGGCTTATCTCTTCATTGGTGACAAGGTTGTTGCTTGAAGTTGCGGGAGCATCACTTGTGGCTTTGTAAGCACCGCTAGACTTGTGATGAAGTTCTTCCTCATCTTTTAGTGTCATCTCATGAGCAACAATCCTTCCAATGACTTCCGTAGGCTTGAGATCTTTGTAGTTTGGCATCATTTGGATCAATGTGCACACGGTGTCATATTTCTCATCCAAAGCTCTAAGTATCTTCTTGATGATTAATTTGTCGGTCATTTCTTCGCTTCCTAAGCCGGCAATCTCATTGGTGATGAGACCTAACCTAGAGTACATCTCTATGACTCCTTCACCATCCTTCATCTTGAATTTGTCAAGCTGACCTTGAAGAACATCTAACTTGGATTCTCTCACAGACTCAGTTCCTTCATGCATATCAATCAAAGTATCCCAAATCTCTTTTGCATTCTCAAGACGGCTGATTTTGTTGTATTCTTCGGGGCATAAGCAGTTGAAGAGAATGTCGCATGCTTGAGCATTGAGTTGCAACATCTTCAACTCATCCATGGTCGCTTCATGGTCCGGTTCCCGTCCATCCGCAAAGAACTCACC
Source organism: Hordeum marinum (assembly GCA_022496015.1). Classification (NCBI taxonomy): domain Eukaryota; kingdom Viridiplantae; phylum Streptophyta; class Magnoliopsida; order Poales; family Poaceae; genus Hordeum; species Hordeum marinum. The sequence continues at coordinate 157,798,012 of CM039672.1, read as the reverse complement.
TTGCAAGCCAACACGAACAACAGCCCAAACGGCAAGGTTATGACCAAGAATATGCATTTTCATTTTGTGCTTCCAACTAGCAAAATTAGTGCCATCAAAGTACGGACCTCTACGGTGATAACTTCCCTCACTATATGCCATACTCTCCTAGGTTGTGAGACCTAAGCAATGGATACCAAAGCTTTGATACCACTCGTGTAACCAAAAGTATGTCTAGAGGGGGTGATTAGACTACTTGACCAAATAAAAGTTTCGCCTATACCAAGTTATAGGGTTGACAGTTTTTAGCATTTCATGGCAAGTCAAGTACACCCTACATATGCAAGTCTAAGAGTATATAGCAGCGGAAAGTAACAACAAGCATATATAGAAGGGATAGGGTAGGAAGATCAAACACACTTATAGACATGATGATTTTCCCGTTGTTTCGATAGGTGGTGCTATCGTACATCCATGTTTATGGAGTCTTCAACCCACGGAGGGTAACGGTCACGAGAGTCCACGGAGAGCTCCACCCAAAAGGGTCCACGAAGTAGCAACCTTGACTATTCCATAACGGCTTCCGTCCATGAAGGACCAGCCTCTCTATGGGTAGATCTTCATGAAGTAGGTGATCTCCTTTCCCTTACAAACTTCTTGGTTCACTCCACAACACGAAGTAGGAGGCTCCCAAGCGACACCTAACCAATCTAGGAGGCACGACCCTCCAAAAGGTAATAGGCTCGGTAATGACGATGAACTCCTTGCTCTTGTGCTTCAAGATGATAGACTCCTCAGCACCCAATCACTCTCTCATAGATTGGGCATGGTGGAAGAGATGGGATTGGTGGAAAGCTACTTGGGGAGGCTAGAAATCAAGATCCATATGGTTGGAGTGGAATAACTTGACCTCAACACAAGGGTAGGTGGTTCTCTCTTAGAAAATCCGATAGGATACGTATGGAATAGTTATGAGTGCTTCTCTTTCGAGTAGGTGGTGGTGAAGGGGTATATATAGGCATCCCCAAAAATCCAACCGTTACACACAAATGACCAACTCGGTGACACCGATGTGTTGATCTCGGTGGTACCAAAGTGACCAAAAGGTGGCAACTTTTGAATCTCAGTGAGACCAATATAGGAAACTCAGTTGCACCGATAAGGTGACCAACGATTAGATTTCCAATCTCAGTGACGCCGATCCAACATTCTTGGTGGTACCGATAATGTGAATTTGCGTAACAGAAAGTTGGCAACCTAAACTCGGTGGCACCGGTATGGAATCGGTTGCACTGAAGTGGCTAGGGTTTGGCTTAGTCTGTCTAGGTTTTGGGATCGGTGGCCCCGGTATGGGAAAGTTGGTTGCACCGATTTTGAGTGTTAGGTATAGAACAGACTTTGGTGGGAGAGTTTGTGGATGTTTTTGGTGACTATCATTTGTGCACGTTTGAGCATATTGTTCACCAACAAAACCTTACACCCTTTTAATAGTATTGGCTTTCCTATGGACTCAGAGTGATTTCTCAGAAATATAAAATGTAGAGTCCTCTTGCTTGAAGCTTGGCCAACCTATTTCCTTGCATCTTGGGGTATGTCCACAATATACTTTTGTCAATCCTATCATTGAACATTTCGTGAAATATACTTGGTGGAAACATTAGTTCAATGACTTATATGTTGTTATTAATTACCAAAACCACCAAGGGAGCAAATGTGCTTTCACCCTTGACGGCACTAAACAAAGAGTTCACTCGTTGGTGCCATCCCTCATGATGCACATCACACGTGCCATCCATGATGGCACACAACGGTGTGCCTGGTGTCTGTAAAAATATCCCATGGTCACCCTATCAGGCACGACCTCGTATCGAGAGTGACCACATCACTCCCGCCACTAGTAATGCGTGCTCTGTGCTAGCCTCGACGAAATTAATCAACAAATCCCCTTCCGATATAGGGGTAGAGTGGTTGTACATGTAAGGTTGGGAACGGTCAACAAATCTTAAATCTCTTTGTTTTAAAAAACAAACAGACAACTTGCTATGGTACACCACTTCTCAAGTGGTTACCTAGGTCAACACCATCTCCCACGGTCATGAGTGTCACCCGATGGGGTTTTCAAAAAGTATTTAAAAACACTTTTTTACCAACACCATGCATAATCCCGTCCCATTTTCGTAGCAACTACTTAGCATCGTAACTACTTCCCACCCACACAACCGTCACAGGAAGGTAGGGTCATGCTCAGTGCAAGTATCAACGAGGAATGTAATAGAGGTAACCCATAAAGGTGGTCACCATAATATCATGATCAACATATCTAATGTAAGGTGCTATATGACATTCAATAAAAGGTTTCTTAACATGGTTAAAGGGCTGCTTGCCTAGCTCAGCAAAGTCTTCGAGGTCTTCACACGCTTCTCATCCAACTCCAAGAACTTTGTCTACTTCGTCAACTACCATAGGAAACTACCATAATATGGAACACAACAAATAGAAAATAAAAGTGCTATATAAATAGGAAATATATTTTTCTTGGACATCTCTGGTCATAAGAAAAATACCTAAAATGGTGCTACCTGAGTTGGATCAATGAGGATTTATCATTGGTGGAAATAGGGGGATTGGTGATCCTATAAAAAGTCTACATAAAACATTTAAAAAAATGGGTGGATGCACCCAACAAATAAGGCATCATTTTAGAAGAATTTAGAGAGTGTTTTCACTGGATTTGGAGTTGGCATGAATTTCCTATGGTTTTCCTAAATGAAATGAAGGGAAAATGGGCCATTCATATGGTATAGCAGAATATAGCATAGGAAAATGTTATCCATTGCTAGCAATATTTTTGGAGCCTCTGGAAATTTAAATCATAAAATTTTAAACTAATTAAGATGAATGCTCTAGGGATTTAAAAAGGGGGCTTTATAATAAAAGAAGGGACAAAAATATTGGTGGTGTAGAAAATATTTGTGTGGGAAAATGTGCAATGCACATATGTGGCTAGGCCATGATATCTAGAGTCCCTAGGAATTTGAATCGATGGATTTGGAGTTAATATGTTTTTTCGAGACATTTTAGAAGTTTTTGCAAAAGCAGAAAATGAAAAAGGTTTTACCTAAATGGGCTAATTGCTCATTGAGCATAGTATAGCAAAGAATGAACTAGGTCGACCCATTTGCTCGGCTGCGCGTGCAAAGGGCCACACTAGAGGCGTACTTTCATGAGTGTGCCTTCTCAGTGGGGAGGTAGCCACGAGCAACCTGCCTCCACTTAAACCGTCAGGCCCGACCGACCGGGTCACCGACAGGTGTGCCTCGCCCGTAAGGAATTATTCCTCCTCCCACTCGGGTATAGAAAGAGGAGGGGAGGTTGAACCGGAGAGCTCGGGGCGGAGATCCGCATCCGCCTTCGCTATCCCTGGGCCGTGGCGAGGTCGGGGCTGAGCGAGGCGTCCACTTTGGCAGAGGAGGCCGTCACTCATGGTGGGCATGACGCCTCAGCCACGGGGAGAAGAGTAGGAGGTGCTAGATCGGACCTTGGGGATGCAGAGGATATCCTAGTGAGGCTCAAAGGGGCAGGGAGAGGTAACCGCGACCGATTTTGACAAGAAGCCGCCTGCAGGGCTTCGGCCTGGGAAGCAAATGGAGGGCGGGGGAGGAGGAGTGGCTGGTATGGGAGGTTGACGGAAGTGAGGGAGAGTGAAGGGGGCTAGAGGGAGGCTCGGGGGCGAGCTTTAAGGCGGGGGCAGCCGGAGGGGCTCGGGTGGCCGCCAGAGGCCCTCGGGCACGGTGAGCATGTGTGCCTGAGCCGCCTTGGAGCCATCCCAATGCTGGTAAGGGGCATAGGAGGTCGACGCGAGATGCCCGACGTGCGTGGGAATCCTACTGAGGCTAGAGGCGAGCTACTTGAAAAGTTCTAGGGGCAGAGCACCGCTGTTGCATGCCAGTAGCATGGTCACCACGTCAACGCATGTGTGTGGCAACATTTTTGTCGGCCTAATCATGTCTAGCATGTGAGGCACGCATGTAGGAGAGTATTGGTAAACTCTTATGGTAAATGGAGTTGGGTGGATGGGGTTTTCAGAGTGGGTAAGTATGCAACAACAAACTTGGGGGCCTAATCAGGTTTTTTTACTGGAGGCCATTTTGGGCAAGAACTTGTCTAGTGGTCAAGGGCATGGAGGGACTACATAACTACCAATGTACAACTCAAGATGATGAGTGTATAGGGTACTTGTAGTTCAAAGCCATATTTGCTGCAAAAATCTAGTTTTAGATGGACGGCTCACATTTTCCATCTGAGTCCGCTATTTTTGGGTCTGGAAAGGTGCATTAGCATACTATAGGTGTCGTGGAAAAACTTGGGGGCATTTGCATGTACATAATGATGGGAAAGAGGAAGAAGAGGCCCTGCCATGGTAAAAGAGAGGGGAAATAAGGGAGTTACCCGCCAAACCATTGAGAAGAGGCCATGGAAAAGTTACTGGAGGTAGAAGGGGAATTTTCTTGGGTCCACTTTGCTTGTCCACAAGCTTATGGCTGAAGGTGTTTGTGCTGTGTTTGGGCTAGGTAGAGGAATCCTCTGGTCTATATTTACTTGGGGTAAATTTTAAGTGCATCTGGTCCTGATCATATGTTTTCAGCTCATTTCAAGAATGTTGATAAATTAAACTTGGAAAACCCTAGAAAAAAACATGTTTTTGTTGGTCTAGTCATGCAAAACTATTCTCCTTGATGCACCACTTGTTGTGGTGGCATAATTAGGTTATTAGAGCATGTCCATAAAATTTGAGATCAAGAGGAGATAGTTCACAATGTAGAGTTGACAAACTTTGGATCTGGATAGGAATGGTTTTGGGGAACTTTTGTGAGCCAAAACAATTTGGATTGGTATGAAACTTTGCAAGATCATCAAGTTAGGCATATGTGACTTTCTAGAATTTTCCTAGATTTGTTTGAGAATCTTTCTTATAGAAATATTTCAAATACTTGACATATGTAGAAAGGGTTTTGCATGGTTTTATCCAATATTTTTAACATGACTATGTGTTTGAACTCTTATATATAGACAATATATGTCCACTGAGTTTCCCTAAATTTTATCAATTATTTTTAAAGCATAAAAACATTTTTCTCTATGAGAAACCATTTATGTTCTAATACACATGGTTTTTTTATAATAGGATCCAAAATAAATATTTGGGGCAAAACGTACTCCCTAACTTGAGGACTTGTAGTACAAACCTCAATTCAGGGGGTTTTGAAAGCTTAAATGAAATAAATGCTTTTTGGTTAAAAGAAAATTTTATAAAAATGGTTTTAGGTCCTATACACATGGCACGATCATTGGGTAAAGGTTTGTATCAATGAGATGAGTTTCGAGAATAGGAGGAATCCTATGAACTAAAACACAAGCAAGCAAACAAACAAGCATCTACCTCATGGTCGTAACAAGTATGCACAAAGCTATCAATGAAAGGTATATGATAGGCATAGGAATCATTCACAACACAAAGTAGAATGAAGGGTTTAAACACATGGTGCAACCCAAAGTGCAAGATAATCCAAGCATAATGTGCACATGGTGTAGTGAAGATAGTGAGGGACTCAACACAATAGAAAGAGCAAGTGTTCAACATGTGTGAGGCAATCAAGTCAATCATGTATCAAGCAATGTGGCAGGGAAAATGTGAAGAATGGACGTTGCAACCAAGCATATGATAAGAGCAAACAATCCACAAGTTGGGTGTAACACACAAGGTATATATGTCATGAGGTATGGATAGATGTCAATCTTGAATGGTAGCAATATCTGTAACATGCATGCAAGTAAGTGGTCCAAGAGGACCAATATGCTTCATGATACAAGTGAAAGTGTGTCATATCGACTAGAGGGGGTGAATAGGTGATTCTTACAAATTCATAACTTGAGGAATTTGAAATGTGATGAATAAATAGTAGTGGAATAAGTACTCAAGTGCACGAGAAACACAACAATAGCATAGTCATGATGATGAAATGAACATGCACAGATTACATGTAGCATGATACAGGATAAGAAGGTGAGGAACAAGGTAACTTGAAGAATTTGAGGTGAGGAAATTGTGAACGTCTTCAGTCAAATTCTTCAAACAGTAACAATCAATTTCATCAACAAGTATACGAGGAAATAGAGGGGTTGAGGAAATAGAACAAGGTAGCTCAATGAAGACAATGGTTTGATGACCCAGTTCCAACTACCGTGACAGTCGTACGTCTGGTTTGGAGCGGCCTGCTATTTAAACATGAGGACACATAGTCCCAGGAAACATAGTCCTTACCATATTCTCCTTGAGCTAAGGTCACAAAGACCTCGCCCAACACTAGTGGTAAGTCTTTAGGGTAGACTTCCAAAACCCTCACAAACTGGTCACCCGGCGATCCACAATTTACTGTTGGATGCTCTAGACCAAGGTCACTCCATGATCCCCAATTGACTACAGGATGCACTAGACCATGACGCCTAACCGTCTCGAGGATACACAGTCCTCAAATGTAGCAAGCGTCGGTTCCACACAGGAACAATCTCTCCAGTTATGCTTAATCACTTTGGGTTTGGTGGTTTGGATTTGGGTTTTCCCTCACTAATGATTTCTCTCAGAGTCCTCAGAGGATGGGTTGCTCTAAAATGACAAGTGTCGGTTCTCTCTCGGAGCATCCAACCAACTAGTGGTTGTGGGGGTGGCTATTTATAGCCAGGGTGCAACCTGACATGATAAGACATAAATGCCCCCAATCATATGACCGCTATGTGGATAAGATGATTGGGGACAGCTCGCGCTAAGCACAACAATGGTCGGAATTTCGAACTATGAAAGTCCTCAGGCTTATCATGTTCCTCACTTGTGGGCAATTCGCACTAGCGAAATACTAACTCCTTAGTCATATCAATTTCATCAAAGACCAAAAGAACATCATCTCTGTCACTGAAGAACTTGACTGAACTGCAAGAGATTTCCAAAGGCTTCACTCGAAGGATTGCATAGGTTGAGGCTTTTGGAGTTGAGCATCAGTTGGAAATTTTCCTTAGTATTACCTTGGCCCCCTTTAACAGTACGGTGTTTCCTATGACTCAAAGAAAGGAAATGAAACTACGAGAACAAAAGTCTTCACGCTTCATAGTCCTCGTTCATATCTTCAAGGTCACACCAACTTCTTCATTTTCAAAGACTTCAGGGAATACCAAAGTCTTCAGCAAAGTCTTCACCAAAGTCTTCGGTTGAAGACATACATTTTTAGGGGTTAGTAATCTCTGAATATGTCAAACTCCTCATCGAATTATAGAGCCTGTGTACACTCACAAACACATTAGTTGCTTAACCTATAAGTCTTCAATACACCAAAATCACTAAGGAGCACTAGATGCACTTACAATCTCCCCCTTTTTGGTGATTGGTGAAAAATAGGTTAAGTTTACAACGGGGATAATAATATGAAGTGTAAGTACTGAGTTTTAGGAATTTGATTGCAAGATATTCAGGAACTCCCCCTGAAGATGTGCATTTTTGAGGAATTTTCTTTGGTCTGCAAATGCGCATGGCAGGTTAAAAACATGGAGAACTCCCCCTATATCTTGTAATTCATACACGCATTTGAACATATGATATGAAGAATTTGAAATGCATGATGAAAATGGTGTCTGACGAAATAAGCATGCGGAAAGTAGTTCAAAAGAGTCAGACCACCATCGGACATAAGTTTACAACTCATCCAACAAAAGCTTCAGAAGAGCGAGAGTTGTAACTTAAACAAAAACAGCCCATATATTAAGACCCGCTTGAAGACTAACTCAAATTTTCTCCCCCTTTGTCATCGAAGACCAAAAGGGATGAAAAAGTGAGGACTAACTCCCCTTAAAAATTTCATCTTGTTGGTGAGGAAGGAGCGCCAGCGTTGTTGGGGTCGTTTGTCGATGCAGGGCCTGCCGCAGTGTCGTCAATATCCTCAGCTTCATCCGTCTCACATGATGAAGAATATGAACTCATAACCATCTAAGGAACCTGAACCTTCTTGAATTTATTCTGAGGAGGATGAGACTAGCAAAAGTTTTATTGAAATTCCAAGTCCTTGAGTTCCTAGGAGTCTTGAGGTGTGCGAGAATGGCCCATGCGCGATCGAAGATTTCATGCACATAGTAGTGATTTTTCCTCACGGAGTTTTGCGTCATAGTCATGTTTTGAACAATGGAAGCAAGCTGACACTTCACCCACTTGTGATTGCGATCAACCTTCTGATGCAGACTTATGAGCAGTTCACGATCAGTCATCACACGAGGGGCAGACTCTTGAGGTTTTTGTCTAAGGCTTTTGTAGCAGAGTCCTGGGTAGCAGTGTTATCATTGGTGGAGTAAGATGTAGCTTTGTGAAACTGACCATCCAATGGATGAGTACCTTCATCAATGTCATCTTTGCCTTTTCCTTCAACTGAGGCAATTGCGCTCTTGAGGACTTCAATCAGGGGCAAAAGCCAAAGTGATTCTAGAAGTCCGCCTTGAAGGGAACTGAAGACCTTGATCTGATGAATTTCATGATCTCGGGAGCATAAGGCTTCAGTTCAAATGGGATGAATGCTGCATTTGCCAATGTTGTCATGAAGAAATAGTGATAATTGATGGGAATTCCATGAATGATGTTGAATACCATGTTCTCCATTATTCCCTCAACTTCTTCTTCTTCAGAGTCGTGACCCTTCTGAGGACAAAGGGTTTTGGTGAGGATGCGATAAACTGTCGTGGGTACATAGTGCAAATCCTTCACAAGGAAGGTTGTCCTTTGAGGTTTTCCAGGAGCCAGCGGTTTCATCAACACTTGCATCATATGGTCCGACAGAGCAGGTTCATCAAACAAACAACGAGCTTCTTCTGAGGGAATTGGAACTGGGACTGACCGAAGCAATTCATAGGCTGGTGCAGCATAATGGGTTTATCCAATCATCCAATCCAAGACCCATTAGTTGATGTTAGAAGCATCACCTGTGATGTGCAAAGTGGCATAGAATTGAAAGAATGAGCTCTTCATTCCAATCGCAGATATCCACACAAAAGGGAAGAATTCCTGCATCTGAAGCACTAAGACCATGGGTGTGAAGGATGGGATTGTTTCCATATCCGCATGAGGAATTTGATGGTGCTCGAAGACTTTCTTCTTGTCAAACAGTACTGATGCATAATAATTCATCTGTGTTGGAGTCCAAAATCTGGTGCGACCAGCCCTTGCTGAGTCATATGGATTAGGTCCAGTGAAGAAAATGTGCTCATTGAAGAAATTGCTTTTGATGAATTTGGGGCGCTTTGAGCCTTTGAATGGCATTCGTGGCTTTGGCTGAAGGTTTGGCTTGAAGCGGACCACAATCTCCTTAGGTATAGGAGGAACTTCTTCAGACTGAGGAATTTGTGTAGCAGTTTCCTCAGTGGCAGGTGGAGCAGCAATTTCATCAGCTGATGCAGCTGGAATCTTTTCAGTAGCAATGGTAGCAAAGTCATTAGATCCTGGTTCAATTTCTTCAGTCTGGGCTGGAGACTGAGGAATCTGTGACAGAGGAGTGGTCATTGGGGAATTTGGGTGAGCAGCTTCCCAATATTCATCATTGATGACGGGTGTTGTGTTCGCAATGTCCACATCCTCCTCAATTTCTTCAACGTCGGCCTCTTCAGCAGTCAACTGAGGCTGTGGCGATGATACCAGTGGAGTTGAAGCATTTTCTTCCACATCAATTTCTTCATCAATCTGCTCTGAGTTAGCAGCAGATTGATCGTTTTCCTCATCATTTGGGATGACATAATCAACACCAAATGGCATGATTGCATAGGCTGGCATGGAGTTGATAGGCGTTGCATCAATTGGTTCTGTTGAAGAACTTGGCAGTGTCTTTAATTTCTTCACTGCTGAGGAATCTGAAGTTGATGCTTTTCATTTCAATGCCTTCTTCTCCATAGCCTTGGTCTTCTTCACTTCTGATGTAGAAGGAAGGATGATTTGTCGTCACCCTTGATGATTTAGCTATTTTGGCAGAGGGTGGAGGAGGTGCATTTTCTTCAGGCACGACTGGTGCAGTCGCCCTTGTGGTATCAATTTCATCAAGCGCAGCAAAAACATCAGCTGGCCTGGTAGTTTCTTCAGCAGCCTGAGTTTCTTCAGCTGTGGGAGTGGTTTCATCAGCAGGCTGAGCAGATTCATCAGCCTGAGGAATTTGTGGTTGCGATCGAGTTGCATCCCTGGAGTTATGGTCCTTAACAGCAGCTTGGGCTGCCCTGACGAATCTCACATTGGTGCCCTTTCATTCAGCATCATATTTTTCTTGTTCCTTAGAGAGTCATCGAATTTCGGACTAAACTGTGACGAGTTGATTTGGAGTAAAATTCATCACGTTATTCCTTAGAAAAAATTCTTTTCAAGCCCTGTTCCTCTTAGCTCTCTGAGCTTGATCTCTTTTCCATTTTTCCTCAACAATAAAGTGGGTGAGGACATGGTCCACACTAGTAGGCAGGTTCAGTGAGGAAAGTGGGGTGCTTGGATCCTCATGCCATATGTCAATGAAGTTGAGGATCATCTTGGGATCCAACATGAGAGGGACAGAGCTGCCTTTGGCTATTGCAGCCTTTTGTTGACTTTCTCTGATGATTTCTTCCGATTCTTCATCCTCATCCTCAAATGCTGAGGGTACATTCACTATAGCTTTGCTAGTGTGAGGACTTGGTCTTTGAACTCGTCCAACAGTTTTCTTTAGTTTCAACATAGTAGGACTTGTTGAAGACGTTGCTTGAGCAGAGGGACTTGTAGAGACCTTTGAAGCAATTGAGTACCCCCTTTGTCCTCTGACATGATGCTAGATGCACAGGAGTTGAGGACTTTACGACAGCAGTAGAGGACAGAGCAGCTACTGAACCAGTGGCCGAGGCCTTTGAAGGCTGTGCTTAAGGAATCTACTGTGATGATTTTGAAGTTGAAGAATTTGCCTTCATGGCAGATTTCTTCACCATAGGCTCCGGCAGTGTCAGAGTCTTCGTTGAATTTCTTCACGACCTCTTTTGCTTTCTTCGCTAGCTTGGCTTGATGTTTTTCCCATTCATGAGGAAAGTAATTACCAGTCTTGAGACTAGTGGGATCAGCTATTTGATTTGGAGCCAAGGGTGGCCTACTGCAAGAGGGTTTAACTGCGAATTTCATCATATCCTTGTGAGTGACATAGCGATATTCTTTCTACTCCTTTGCCCATCTTTGTCAATTCTCTATAAGCGGATCTTTCTCTGCTTAGTTGTTTCTTTGCCATGAATTTCTTTATCTGGCATGCAATATTCCTCATAAAAGTCATCATGTATCTCAAAAGCAGTCTGAACATCGGGTTTCTTTCCACCTTTCTATGGCTTCTTCCCATCAGCCATTTTCTTCGACTGAGGATTCTGAACTCTTGAAGATTCTGAAGAAGTGCATAGTTTTTCCTCAAGAAATGCTGCAAATGAGTTAAGTTGATGAGAACCTAGTGATTCATCAACGGACATGTTTGTACGTGTGAACAGAGTATAGATGCGGGGAATTTGAAGAGGTCATATGCATTCTCAGAAGTTTTTCAATCACATCAAGTGTGAGGAACTTGACCATGTGTGTCTTGAGGATTTTCACTAAGTGTTCTTTGCCTTAGGTTCTAGAGTTGTGCAAATTTTGAGGATCCACACAATTGAGGAATCTTGAAGAAAATCATAACTTAGGGGAAAACATCAAGTGTATGAACATGTAACGTGCTTTATAATGAGATTCTTGAAGAATAAACACCTTTGAGAAAATTGAAGAAAACTTGAAGATCAAACAAGGGCAGTAAAAATAGATTGTATTTACCCTGATGAAGAACACGACGAACTATGAGAAGTAATCGAGGAAGTTCGTCCGTCCAAATCTCCCACACACTAGCTAGGTAGAGGGAGATAGCTACAGCGACGGCGAGGTGAAGACTTCCGCGGTCGATGCGAGTACGATGACGACGAGGTTGAGGCAGTGAAGCTCTTCCACACCGACGGTGATGATTTTAGCGGTAGCGCTAGGTTTGATCTTGGGAGGGAGTATAAGTGAGGAGTAACCGAGCATAGTGAAAGGGAAGGGGTATTTATAGCAGAGGTGAAAACCAATCTATCCAAAAAAATTGGACCAGATTGCCCCTGACCCTTGCTCTCCACGCGACATGTGTCACCCACATTCTGAGTAATGGCGATAGTGGAGGATCATCGGTTATACAGTCGTGGGAATCGGAATAGTTTGAGAGGGAAACGCTAAAAATATTGATAGAATTTTTTTAAAAAGTTTCCGTTCGCAAATTCTTCAGATGTCAAGGACACAGTGAAGACTTTGAACGAGTTTCAAAGTAGAATGCATATGAATAATTTGTGAACAGACTGGATTGAGTGTAGCATAGGGAGGGGGAAGGGTCCGATCACATTCACTTAGATGAAAATCGACGTGAAGAATTAGCGATAAGTGAATGCTGTTGAGGACATTGAAAACTCAAATATATATGTATATAGTCAATGAAGAACATGAGTTTCATTGTTTGATGATTTTGAAAAGTTGATGAATTTGGAAAGTTGAGGAATTTGAAAAGTTGAGGAATTTTTAAACTTTGAGGAATTTGAAAATTTGAAGAATTTGCAAAATGACGAAAAACTCAATTTTGAAGAATTTCAACTATTGTTGGTGGCGTGACCCACCGTTTAAGAATGATGACTTAAGACACTACGTACAATTGTCGTAGGGTTCTGAGAATCAAATTCTTCATTAATTTTTTCACACTTAGAGGGTTATTCTTCATTGATTGAAGAAAAATGTTACTTCTTGTGTTGCACATGTAAGTCATCAATTCTGCATAAGTGTTAGGATTTGTGTCCTTTTTCAAATAACATTCGAAGATTCTAAGATATTTAGCTCACACCGCAACTTGCAAAATCTCGTTTCATCCAAGGGTTTTGTGAAGATATTGGTTAGTTGTTCTTTAGTAGGGATGTGGTCGATGGAGATGTCACCCTTGAGTACATGATCTCGAAGAAAGTGATGACGAATCTGGATGTGCTTGGTCTTGGAATGTTGAACTGGGTTGTAAGCAATCTTGATGGCACTCTCGTTGTCGCAGTAGAGAGGCACATTCTTCAACTTGATGCCATAGTCCTTGAGGGTTTGCTTCATCCACAACAACCGAGCGCAACATGAACCAACCGCAATGTACTTAGCTCCAGCAAGAGATAGTGACACGCAGTTCTGCTTCTTCGAGGACCAACAGACTAAGGATCGTCCGAGGAAATGACATGTGCCTGAGGTTGACTTGCGATCCACACGATCTCCAGCATAGTCAGCATCAGAGTATCCGACGAGGTGAAGATTTGATCCCTTGGGTTACCGTAATCCAAGCGTTCATGTGTGAGATAAGTATCAACGAATATGTTTCACAACCTTATGGTGTGATTCCTTCGGTGTTTCTTGAAATCGGGCACACATGCAAACACTCAGCATAATATCAGGCCTAGATGCACATAGATACAATAAAGAACCAATCATGGTGAGATATACCTTCTGATCGAAATCTTTACCATTTTCGTCCGTGCAGAGGTGGACTTTTGAAGGCATTGGAGTTTTAACGCCTTTGCAATCTTGGCATATGAACAGTTCATTGTCAAAGAATTTTATGAAAAGAGTTGGGTCGAGTGAACAGGGTTTGAAACATTTTTTCATGAGGAACTCCTTCAGAGTGTCGTACCACGCCCGAGGGGCCTGCTTTAGGCCATAGAGCGCCCTGTTGAGTCTGAAGAATTTGTCAGGATGCTTAAGGTCTTCAAAACCTGGGGGTTGAGAAACATATACTTATTCGTCAAGCTTACCATTGAGGAATGCACTTTTCATATCCATTTTATATAAGATGATATCATGATGGTTAGCATAAGCAAGGAATATGCAAATAGCTTCAAGTCTAGCAACAGGTGCAAAAATTTCATCAAAGTCAATTCCTTCAACCTGTCTATAGCCTTGAGCTACAAGACGAGCCTTATTTTTTACCAGAAGGCCATTTTAATCTTGCTTGTTGTGGTAGATCCACTTGGTACCTATGATGTTATGCTTGCGAGGATCTGGCTGCTTGACAAGTTCACACACGTTGTTGATCTTGAATTGATACAATTCCTCTTGCCTAGCTTGAATGCACTTAGGCTCCTTGAATGCTTCATCAACTTTTGTGGGCTCTATGATTGAGACAAAAGCAAAGTGCCCACAAAAGTTAGTCAAATGTGAAGCTCTTGAGCGAGTGAGGGGACCTGGTGCATTGATGTCATTGATGATTTTGTCAGTCTGCACTTCATTTGAAACTCTTGGGTGAGCAGGTTGACATGGCTGAGGATTTTCTTCAGCACCATTTTCTTCAGGTGTATTAGCATGAATGTCTTCATTCATTGGAATGACTTCCTTAGTGGGCATGACGTCTTCAGTAGCCTTCAGCTTAATGGATTCCTCACGAGACTATTCATCTAACACAGAAGGCATGTGCTCTCTTTGCGAGCTGTCAGTTTCATCGAACCGTGCATCTATAGTTTCAACAACCTTGTGGTGGTAGGTGTTGAAGACTCTGTAGGTGTGCGAGTCCTTTCCGTATCCAAGCATAAAACCTTCATGTGCTTTCGGTGCAAATTTAGAACTATGGTGAGGATCTCTAATCCAGCATTTTGCATCGAAGAATTTGAGATAACTTACATTGGGTTTCTTGCAAGTCATAAGTTCATACGAAGTCTTCTTGAAGAATTTGTGAAGATATACCCTGTTGATGATGTGGCATGCAGTATCAATTACCTCTGGCCAGAAGCGACGAGGAGTCTTGTATTCATCAAGCATGGTGCGAGCCATCTCAACAAGAGTCATGTTCTTGTGCTCCATGACGCCGTTCTGCTGAGGAGTATATGGGGCAGATAACTCATGAGTAATACCAAGTTCATCAAGATATTCATCAAGATTGGTGTTCTTGAACTCAGTCCCATTATCACTCCTGATATGCTTGATCTTGACGCTGAAGTTCGAGGAGTCCCTCAAAGCAAATCGTCTGAAGACATCCTGCACTTCAGACTTTTACAAAATAATATGCACCCAAGTGTAACGAGAGTAATCATCAACAATGACGAAGCCATACAAACTTGAAGAATTTGTTAGTGTGGAGTAATGAGTGGGGCCAAAGAGATCCATGTGGAGCAATTCAAAGGGTCGAGACGCGGTCATGATTGACTTCGAGCGATGCTTGGATCTGGTCATCTTCCCATACTCACATGCACCATAGAGGTGGTCCTTGATGAATTTGACACCTTCAATGCCAATGATGTGATTTTCCTTCACAAGCGTGTGCAAGTTCCTCATACCAGCGAGTCCAAGTCGTCGATGCCATGGCCAGCCTTCTGAGGACTTTGCAAGTAGGCATGTGGCAGGCTGAGGACCTATAGAGAAATCAACAATATACAAGTCTCCTCTCGTAAAGCCTTCGAAGACTTTGGAATTGTCAGATTCCATGATGACAACACAACGATATTTTCCAAATACGACAACCATATCAAGATCACAAAGCATTGAGACAGACATAAGGTTGAACCCGAGGGATTCGAGTAAAATCGCCTTATCCATGGTTCGGTCCTTCGAGATTGCAACCTTACCTAGACCCAATAACTTGCTTTTTCCTTTGTCTGCGGAGGTGATATGATTCAGGTGAGATGGAGCTAGTGGCAAATTCATGAGTAGATTCTTGTCACTAGTCATGTGGTTTGTGCATCCACTATCGAGGACCCACTCAGTAGCTTTTGGAGGTTCATTGTGCAGATGAATTAGTACAACTTACAAACTCATATGCTTCAGAGTGAAGAATATGACATCAATTTCATCAGACAGAATTTTATCACACAAGATAGTAAGCAAGTAGCATGAGGACGTGAGAAATGAGGAATTCATTTCAGCATGGTTAGCTTGCGTCCTTTCAAGCATTTCCTCAGGTCTCCAGCAAATTCATCAGATGTTCAAGTTCATTTGGAGACCAGACCCTTCATAAAAAATTAGTTCAATTTCTTCACCACCCACATATGGAGGGGTGGCAAAGAGTTCATCATTCTGCGAGCACCATATGAGAAGGGAGGCATTGAAGCAAGAGTGATTCGTTTCACAGGATGAGGGTTAGAGTACTCATATGAATAAGCAGAGAAATTCTTCGAGGACTTATGAACATAATGATTTAAAGAATAATGCACATATTCAGAACTCTTAGATCTTCCCTACAAAACAGATGCATTAGCACGCGAATGATATTTTTGATCATTTGAGGAATTTGGTCCAAATGAAGACTTTGGTCCATATGAGGAATTTGATGTGGGATTCCTGTTCTTCATGAGTGGTGTCATGAGGACATTCACTTGAAGATTTTGTAGGTAGCTCTTGGGAACCCAGATTTTCTTCATAGGAGAAATGTTCCTGCAGTTAGTTCCAACAAATCTAGCAAATATTTCACCTCTCTGATTTTTGAAGAATTTGTATTTGCAATCAAGTGACTCGTCAGAGGAATATGAAATTTCACAAGTAAAGCCAGATAAAGTGGATGGATCTACAGGAGGTCCTTTTGCAGCAACCCATGAGGTTTTGGGGTATTGCTTAGGCGTCCAATAGGATCCATTAGCGTTGAGTTTCCTCTCAAAGGCAATACCCTCTTTCCTAGGGTTCCTGTTCAAAATCTGCTTTTTGAGACATCACAAAGGGTTTGATGCCCTTTGAGACTTTTGTACATGCCTGTCACATACAATTCCTTCAACCCTGCATTTTCGTTAGTGATACTTGTGGTATCCTCACATGAGGAATTTGTGACCACTGGAATAGTTGAAGAATTTGTAGCAATAGAAGCATTCGAACATTCAGGTGAAGAACTAGCAGTTTCACGTTCGATGCATTTAAAGCAAGGTGGAAAAAATTCTTCCTAAGCGGTACTAATCTGTTGAGCCAGTAATGAATCGTTTTCCCTTTGGAGATCCTCATGTCACACCCTTAGTTTCTCAAGATCTTGCTTTCTTTGAAGGAATTCATAAGAAAGCTTCTCATGATATGCTAAAAGAGCATTATGATGACTCTAAAGGTTATCATACTTTGTCTGAAGACTTTTGAGATCGTCAGATAGAGTTTGAGTCTGATCCACTTCCTCATTCAACAGATCATCGCTTTTGTCTAGCATTTTGTGAAGATTTTAAAGTGCACTTTGTTGCTTAGTGGAAATATTTGCAAGTTTGGCATAGCTAGGTTTCACATATTCATCAGATTCACAATCACTTCATTCAGAGGAGGAGTGATGCTTATGTACCTTGGAACCTTTTGCCATAAAACAAAGTGAGGAAGATGAACCAGGATTTGATTCCTGGGTTTTGAGGATTTTCTTGAGTTCGATGAACATGGGGTCTTGACGAGTGCAATAGCCTTCATTGATGTCCAAGATCCTATCCCAGATGTGATTGGCATTTTGAAGATGACAGATGCTTTTGAACATGACGCTTGATAGGCTTAAGCAGATGATGTTCCTCGCCTGAGCATCAAGTTGAGTGTACTTACGAATTTCCTCAGCATTTGCCATCTTGCAAAGTTCAGTCAGTCCAAGTTCTGTAACAGTCCATAGCTCACTATTCATAGCCATCAGATGCTTCTTCATCAGAATCTTCCACCTAGGATATTCAATGTCATCAAGATTGGGACATTCTGTGACTGACTTGACGCCTTTTGCCATGAAACAGTAAGTAGGAGCATAGTCATCATTGACTCTGTCAGAGTCATTGGAGTACTCATTTTCTTCATCATTGAAGATGGACTTGATGACGAAGGGAGTAGCGAGAGCAAGGCTAGTGACACCAGATTCAGATTCCACCTCAGATTCTTCCTCTTCTTCACATTCTAGGCTCTTCTTCTGAGTCTATTTCCTTGCCAATGAAAGCCTGAGCCTTTCTGTAACTATTCTTCTTGTGCATTGAGGACTTTGCATATTTCTTCGTTTTCTTCGAGTCGTCAGAACTGTCGTCCTTGTACTTCTTCTTCTTCTTCTTCTTTGATTCTTTTTCCCAGAGAGGACAGTCAGAGATGAAGTGCCCAGATTTCTTGCATATATGACAAGTTCTTTTCTTGTAGTCATCTGAGGAATCTAATTTCCCCAAACCACCTTTTGAAGACTTTCCAAATCCACCTGTCCTTGAGAACTTCTGGAATTTCCTCACAAGCATTGCTAGCTCTTGACTCAGTTCTTCGGGATCATCAAGGCTACTATCACAATCTTCGCCTTCGGATGAGGAGATTGCTTTTGCCTTCAAAGCACGAGATCCTCCATAGCTTGGCCCGTAGAGATCTCTCTTCTCACCTTGTTGGAATTCATGAGTATTCAGTCTCTCAAGAATATCAGCAGGATCAAGTGACTTGTAGTCTCCATGTTCTTGAATCATCAAAGCCAGAGTATCGAATGAGGAATCAAGAGATCTTAGCAGTTTCTTCACCACTTCATGGTCGGTGATATCAGTGGCACCCAGTGCTTGAAGCTCATTGGAGATATCAGTGAGACGATCAAAAGTTTGCTAAACATATTCATTGTCGAGTCTCTTGAAGCGGTTGAAGAGATTGCAAAGAACGTCAACACGGGATTCACGTTGAGTGGAAACACCTTCATTGACTTTAGACAGCCTATCCAGATAAGCTTAGTAGACTATAAATCACTCACTCTACCATACTGACCTTTGCTCAGATGACCACAAATGATATTCTTCGCTTGAGAATCGAGTTGCTTGAATCTCTTCGTATCAGCAGCAGTAACAGTTGGAGAAATGCGGGGAGCACCATTTTCGACAACGTACCAGAGAACGTTGTCAATTGCTTCAAGATGCATGCACATGTTGTTCTTCCAATAGGGATAGTCCATCCCATCGAAGGTAGGACATCCTGCGGAAACCTTGATAATACCTGCAGTCGACATAACTAGAACTCCAGGTGGTTAAACCAAAATCACACAAAACAAGGGAGTACCTTGCTCTGGTACCAATTGAAAGTGTGTTATATCAACTAGAGGGGGTGAATAGGCGATTTTTACAAATTCATCACTTGAGGAATTTCAAATGTGATGAATAACTAGCAGCAGAATAAGTACTTCAGTGCATGACAAACATAGAAACAACATAGTCATGATGATGAAATGAACATGCACAGATTACAGGTAGCGTGATACAGGATAAGCAGGTGAGGAACAAGGTAACTTGGAGAATTTGAGGTGAAGAAATTGTGAAAGTCTTCAGTCAAATTCTTCAAACAGTAACAGTCAATTTCATCAACAAGTATACGAGGAAATAGAGGGGTTGAGGAACTAGAACAAGGTAGCTTGATGAAGACAATGGTTTGATGACCTAGTTCCAACTGCTGTGACAATAGTACGTCTGGTTTGGAGCGGCCTGCTATTTAAACTAGAGGACACACAGTCCCAAGACATATAGTCCATATAGTATTCTCCTTGAGCTAAGGTCACAAAGTCCTCGCCCAACACTCGTGGTAAGTCTTTAGGGTAGACTTCCAAAACCCTCACAAACTGGTCACCCGGCGATCCACAATTTACTGTTGGATGCTCTAGACCAAGGTCACTCCGTGATCCCCAATTGACTGCAAGATGCACTAGACCATGACGCCTAACCGTTTCGAGGATACACAGTCCTCAAAGGTAACAAGCGTCGGTTCCACACGGGAACAATCTCTTCAGTGATGCTCAATCACTTTGGGTTTGGTGGTTTGGATTTGGGTTTTTCCTCACTGATGATTTTCTCTCAAAGTCGTCAGAGGATGGGTTGCTCTCAAATGACAAGTGTCAGTTCTCTCTCAGAGCAGCCAACCTATTAGTGGTTGTGGAGGGTGGCTATTTATAGCCAGGGTGCAACTTGACATGATAATACATAAATGCCCCCAATGATATGACCGTTATGTGGATAAGATGATTGGGGACAGCTCGCGCTAAGCACAACAACGGTTGGAATTTCGAACTATGAAAGTCCTCCGGCTTATCATGTTCCTCACTTGTAGACAATTCGCTCTGGCAAAATCCTAACACCTTAGTCAGACCAATTTCATCAGAGACTAGAACAACATCGTCTCTATCACTGAAGAACTTGACTGAACTGCATGAGATTTCCAAAGGCTTCACTCGAAGGATTGGATAGGTTGAGGCTTCTGGAGTTGAGCATGAGTTGGAAATTTTCCTTAGTATTACCTCGGCCCCCTTTAACAGTATGGTGTTTCCTATGACTGAAAGAAAGGAAAGGAAACTACGAGAACAAAAGTCTTCACGCTTCATAGTCCTTGTTCATATCTTAAGGTCAGACCAACTTCTTCATTTTCAAAGTCTTCAGGGAATACCAAAGTCTTCAACAAAGTCTTCACCAAAGTCTTCAGTTGAAGACATACATTTTTAGGGGTCGGTAATCTCCGAATATATCAAACTCCTCATAGACTTATAGAGCATGTGTATACTCACAAACACATTAGTTCCTTAACCTATAAGTCTTCAATACACTAAAATCACTAAGGGGCACTAGATGCACTTACAAACACAAGTATGAAGATGTAGAGTATCCATGCTCAAGATGGATGTCACCTTGAAGGTGTGACCTTGTGCGTTCATCACATTGCCGATGTGCAAGCAAGTGCGATGTATAGACTCGTCGGTGTAGCAAGCCTCACTCTCAAGAGCTTGAATCGTCAACTCACGTGAAGTGGAAGTTGACATGTAGTCAAAGTATCCTACACATACACACAACAAAAGCAAAGAATGTATGTGCATTGTAGATAAACCCATCATCCATCATGATGGTTCTCCTCTCTTGCACATAACCATTAGGAACAAAAGTGCATGAACAATATGATGCAACAATGGCTATATTCATGGCACTAGGCATATGGTGCAAAGAAGGAAGACAAGCATGCTTCACATGAAAGATGTCAAAATCTCCAATAATATGTGAGAAAGCTATGGGGGCAATCTCATTTGCAAGAGTAGAAGCATTGTTGCACTCGATACATGGCAAATCATATAGAAAGAAAGAGGCAACACATGGAGATATATGACAATATGCAATATCATTCATGTGCAAAGCATGGCCATGGTTGTCATCAACCGCATAAAAGGAGCACACTGGTGATGCAACATAAGAAAGCATATTGATCACGTAGTGCAAACTAGTAGTGTGAATATGCAACGTACTAGGGGAAATCATGTCAATCATGTCATGCGAGCAATTTATAGGCATATATAATGCACATGACACATCACAAGCATGAAAACAAGATATGAGAAAAGTATCATCATTGCATTGGCAAGAAATCCTATGTGAATAGCAATGTAACATGATGATTCTCCCAACACAAGAAGCAACAATAGCATAGCGCTCAAGGTAAACATGGAAATAGCAACTAGGATCTCCACCAAGAATGAAAATACACATAGTAGTAGTAGAATGGTGAATCATGGGTAAATGCAAGCAAGGGTCACAATTGCATGGCAATATGGGCAAAGGATATACAATGCACAATAAGCCATAACCATGTGAGGGCCATGTAGAAGATATGTGCGTAGTCCTTGCGCGAGGGGAATGGTTGGAGACACATTCCCGTGAATCCAAAAGCATCAGTGCTCTCAATAGCTCTTTTCGTCAACTCATGGGATTGTGAGGTTGACGCGTAATCATGAGTACGTACACACAATAAAGGCAAAGGGAAAATTGTGTGCGCATGGTATATGTACACATCATCCGTTAGGATGTGCATGTGCTTGTGTTCATTAGAAAAAAATATCCAAAGATCAAATAAATTTGAGGCATGGTATAGGAATACGTCATCCATCATGCAATGATAGTTATTATGCTCAACATGATTGGGATGCAATTTATAGGAATTATGTGTCACAAGCATTTTATTCATGTCAAAGGCAAGCATATTGTGCACACTAATATGGGGATGATGCCAAGTGTAGGATGGAACACAATCTCCTAATATGTATGAAGAAACTAAGGGGGTCTCCTCATGTGCAATAGCGGGAGTATAATATGGACAATATGGACAACATCCAAAACAATGCATATCCGAAGCTAGGTGGTCATGGCATGTCATATGAGAATTATTGTGCAAATGATGCAAAGGAAGCATGGCAATATCATCACAAGAAAAACAAATGCCAATAACCATGGGTTTGTCATCTATGCCATATGAGCAAATTGGATTTACTTTTACAGTGTATGCATAGTCACTATGGTGAGATTGCAAAGATGCAATATGGGAAATTCATGTCATCGTGATGGTGTAGGTGAGGTGGGAGAAACCAACTCGTGGTCCTCGTCATCATGATGGAACCATGTGAGCGGTGCATGATATTGTGCCATGGCCATCGTCTTGTCCAAAGGGAGGACAAAGTCGTCAAGGCTTGGCGCATCATCAAATATGGGACATTGCACCAAAGGAGTAGACACAATAGAGGTAGAGGTTAAGTTTTTACAAATCAAAATGGCCTCACAATCCCTATCAACTAGCTCACTCTCTCTATGTGGTTGTGTCTCACTCACTCCCTCTAGGTAGTTGCGCTCGTACTCACAAATGGTGGAGTCACTCATCTCACTCAAGTGGTCGGGGTTGTGGCTCTCCTCACATTGAAATGGGGGCAACTCATCATATATGGGGCTAGTGGTGAAGTCACTCTCACTCTCAATATGGTGGAAAAGTCTCTCAACTCCTCACCAAACGTCGTTGTGGTCGAAGAGAAAATCCCATGCTCAACCAACTCGCCGCCGTCATCATGGATGAAGGCCGAAGATGGCACATCATCACTCTCCTCCATAACCAAAGGGAAGATCCCATGCTCGTCCATCTTCCTTGGGATGCTTCTGAAGCTAGAAGGGTCATCCATGCGTGTAGTCAATCGCCTTGATCTAGGCATCGAAGCTTTTCCTTGGTGGTGATCTTGGTCTTCGTGCACTTGTTTCTTCGAAGATGTGCGACTTGAGCGTCTATGTCGTGACGATGACGAAGGGGAAGAAGACTTGTAGTTGACCACCACGTCTCAAAGTTGCTCCATGTGTGTGGACACAATGTCTCTCTTCCGAACTTCAGAGTGACGTATCTCGTTGGCGAGTCGCTTGAGTTGTTAGTTGATGTGGTTGCTCATGTCGATGTAGTCGTCAAAGACCAAAGATGTCATGCTTTGCCTATCCATCACAAGACTCAAGCAAAGGTGAGTGGGAAATGAGATAAACAATACCAATATACCGTTCCAAAAGTTGAGGATGTATCCTGTTTCACTCAATGTGAATCGAGACTATAGTGGAATTGGTACCGGACTTGTTCACTCATACCTACAATGTAAAGCTTATTGAGTGGCTCAGTTAGGATAAGTGGCACAAATTCATGCAAATTGAAGTCCAAGATATTGTAAATGTTCAAATAAATCTAAAGGACTCAAAATGCAAAGCAAGAGATCACAAATATAGAGGAAGGCAATAGAGAAACACATGCGGTGAGATAATGGGGCTTGTGCAACTATAGGGATGAACAATACAAAATTGCCTAACAAAGACTCAGCTCATCTCGCACAAACACAAGCAGAGACGCTAGCTTGATTGCACGTTTGGGCATGATTCACCACTTGGCACCAATCCTATTTATGCAAGCAAAACGTTTCCTATTCCATGTACCCTCATGCACAAGTATCTCTTTTCATGCTCAACTCTTTGCTTATAAGGTTTGATCTTTCTTTCTTGCTTAGAAGCTTTTTTTCTTCCTTTCCACTATTCTTATTGAGCCTCAACCAACTATATGAGATAAATATCGCAAGATATGCACGTGATAAAGCAATTGCACTATATGATATTTCCGATGATGCAACAATATGATATCGTATCACTAAGGTGCACAACTCTTCACGAAACTCGGCAACACTCGGATAGTTAGTCTCAATAGGTATGAAGGTAATCGCAAAGATGGTGGGGCTAACAAGATGTAATGGCAAGGAAGGATAAGTGTATGACGTAATGTATACCTTCGTCACACTTAACGATTCACGAAGTCGGGGTAAACCGGCCTTGCTTTCGGTTTAAGATGGTCTCAAAGGATTGATGTTCCTCGTCGATGTCGAACGTCCATGGTCGATCTAGATGATGGACCGATACAAGTCACAGGTAGTTCATTAAGAAGTAACCATCCCTAAGTATCTGAAACACCTTAGGAGACTCAAATCACAACTCAAGCAACCACAAAGGCAAAGGAAACCGAAATGGGTTAGGTTGCGGATGTTTTGGGTGGTGGTGCGGAAGTTATGGTGGAAGGCCTATGCACAAATGCCAAAATTTGAAAAATGTGGGCTGGTCAAATGATGGTAAAACTAATAATAACAGCTTGGTCACGTCTATAGCTTCAAAATGAGCCAAAGAACACTCAAATCGGAGTTCGGGAGCGGAAGTTACGGCCGAAACGGTGAAGTGGATGTTGCTGTTTCTTGGAGGGTCGTGGACACGGGGTTTGAGGCCCGTGGACACGGGGTCCCGTCCGCATGCAACAAGACCGTGGAGACGGGGTGTCCAGGAACTTTGTTGGGGCCTGTGCGCACGGGGTCAGGACTCTGTGTGCAAAGGTGGGCGGAAATTTTGCGATTTCGGAGGCCAAATTCGATAGGGAAACAAAAAATTGGGCTAAGGGAACGCCAAGGGAGATGGATCCACTTTCCAAACACTAGATCCACCGATCAAAATCAGCAAAAACTCACAAGAATAAAAATCACAAGAAAAATTTTGGGGGCTATTTTTTGGGAAATTTCGAATTGGGATGAAATCAAACAAAATTAGGCTAGAAACGAGGGGATGGGGCTCCAAATTCATGATCAACGTGTCTCGTGATACAATTTGGTACGGGGCAAGCCCGTGTGTGTCGATCTTTCACGAATTGGAGGGGGAACCTCAAGAACACGAAGAACACGGGGAAGAACAGGGAGAAATCACAAGAGGAAACTCTCAAGAACAATTCCAATGACACATCCACTAGACTCACTGATAACCCACAAGTATAGGGGATCAATCGTAGTCCTTTCCATAAGTAAGAATGTCGAACCCAACGAGGAGCAGAAGGAAATGATAAGAGGTTTTCAGTAGGGTATTCTCTGCAAGTACTGAAATTATCGGTAATAGATAGTTTTGTGATAAGATAATTTGTAACGAGTAACAAGTAACAAGTGTAGCAAAGGTGCAGCAAGGTAGCCCAATCCTTCTTATAGCAAAGGACAGGCCTGGAAAAACTCTTATATAAAGCAAAGCACACCCGAGGACACATGGGAATTTCCGTCAAGCTAGTTTTCATCATGCTCATTTGATTCGCGTTCGTTACATTGATAATTTGATATGTGGGTGGACCGGTGCTTGGGTGCTACCCTTACCTGGAAAAACCTCCCACTTATGATTAACCTCTCTCGCAAGCATCCGCAACTATGAAAGAAGAATTAAGATAAATCTAACCATAGAATGAAACATATTTATCCAAATCAGCCCCTTACAAAGCAACGCATAAACTAGGGTTTAAGCTTCTGTCACTCTAGCAACCCATCATCTATGTATTACTTCCCAATGCATTCCACTAGGCCCAAATAATGGTGAAGTGTTATGTAGTTGACGTTCACATAACACCACTAGAGGAGAGACAACATACATCTCATCAAAATATCGAACGAATACCAAATTCACATGATTACTTATAACAAGAGTTATCCCAAGTCCTCACAAACAAACGTAACTATCACAAAGCATGTTCATGTTCATAATCAGAGGACTATTAATTATCATAAAGGATCTAAAAATATGATCTTCCGCCAAGTAGACCAACTAGCATCAACTACAAGGAGCAATCAACACTACTAGCAACCGACAGGTACCAATCTGAGGTTAGAGACAAAGATCGGATACAAGAGATGAACTAGGGTTTGGAGAGGAGATGGTGCTAATGAAGATGTTGATGGAGATTGACCCCCTCTCGATGAGAGGATCGTTGGTGATGACAATGGATTCTCTTTCCCCCTACGAGAGGAAAGTTTCCCTAACAGAACAGCTCTGCCGGAGCTCTGGATTGGTTCTGTCCAAGTTCCACCTCAAGACGGTGGCGCTCCGTCCCGAAAGCTTCCTTATGATTTTTTTAGGTCAAAACCCTCCAAATACAAAAAGATGGGCGTCGGGGACCTGCCAGGGGGTGGTTGCACCTAGCAGGCTTGTCACCTCCTAGTGGCCCTCCTCTGGTATTTGTGCCCAATATTTTTTATATATTCCAAAATAATTCTCCGTAACTTTTCAGGACTTCTGGAGTTGTGCAGAGTAGGTCTCCCAGATTTGCTCCTTTTCTAGTCTAGAATTCCAGCTATCGGCATCCTCCCTCTTCATGTAAACCTTGTAAAAAAAGAGAGAAAAGGCATAAGAATTGTATCAGAATGTGTAATAACAGCCCATAATGCAATAAATATCAATATAAAAGCATGATGCAAAATGGATGTATCAACTCCCCGAGATCGATACCTATGTCCACAAGTTTAGAGATAGAGCTATCGATAAAATAAAATATGGACATCAGGGCATCTTGATCATATATATAATAGAAATACTTATTAGTGTATGATTTCTTATGCTAGAGTAACAATTCATTCACAAGATAAAGTATGAACCAAGAACTCTATTCACAACCAACAAACTATGCTCTCAGTCATTGAAGCAATTAGCATTTTATCATAACATTGGAAAGAGTCAATATACGAGCTTGTAAAGCATATCCACATACTCAATCATCTTTTAGTCTTTCATAATTTCTAACACTCACACGGTACCCATGAGATCAAAGCTTTAATCAGGCACAGAGAAAGATAGGGGCTTATAGTTTTGCCTCGCAACTATTCACCTCAAAGGTGATGTCAACAATAATAACTCATGATCACCCACATCCGAGTGGATATATGCGTCTAGATCATTCTCCAACACATAATGCTTTCCAAAAGAGAAAGGCGAAATATAGAAAGTGGTGAAGAGTACCATGACTCTTGCATAAAGGTAAGTAATAAAAAGGTAAAAGTAACAGATAGGCCCTTCGCAGAGGGAAGCAGAGGTTGTCATGCGCTTTTTGTTTTGGGATGCGCAAACCTTTAATGCAAAGGAACACAACATGGTATTGCCCTTTGTGATAACAACCTTTATTATGCAGTCCGTCGCTTTTATTTATTTTCCATCACAAATTCGTACAACACTTATTTCCCTTACAATAAAGATCAAACATATTTAGGAGCAATTCTTATTGCTTTATGTACCGATGACAACTTACTTGAAGGATATTATTCAATCCATAGGTAGGTATGGTGGACTCTCATGGCAAAACTGGGTTGAGGGTATTTGGATGCACAAGTAGTATCTCTACTTGGTGCGGATGTTTGGCTAGTATTAGGTTCAAGAGAGCACTACATGTTGAAACATGTATAACCATATAACTTCTATTCGGAAGTAAGCAGACATAACCATTATATTGTCTTCCTTATCCAACATCAATTTCTTAGCATATAATATTTTAATGAGTTCTCACAATCATAAAAGATGTCAAATATAATATATTTATATGTGAATCTCTATTTCTTTATCACTTCCTTTTTATTGCACCAATGACCAATTGCTATGTTTGTCAACTCCCAAATAATTTCAACCGACATACTTCTTATATGTAAAGTCATCACTCCCCATAAGATCAATATATATACTCTTTTCTTTTACTCTATTCTTCTTTTATTTATTATTTATCTCAAGATCATAGCAAGCAGGCAAATCCATCACATCAAAACTACCTCTTATTATATAACTCTCGGACTTGCTTACATAAGGGGAACAAAAAGCAAAAACTCAAAGCTAGATCGTACTAAAATTTTATTCTACTAGATAAAGACAAAATCAAAAGGATCAAACTAAGAAAAACAAGAAAAGGAAAAGGTGTGATGGTGACACGATACCGGGCCACCTCCCCCAAGCTTGACACAAGCCAAGGGGAGTGCCCATACCCATATGTTCAGATGTGCTTCCTCGGAGGTGATGGTGGAGAATGATCTTTAAGCTTGTTCAATTTCCTCTTAAGCATAAAATTGTGTTCCCATAGGTCATCAACTTCTTGCTCGAGCTTCAATATCCTTTGACATAATTCTTCCTTGCTCTCCTGCAGAAAACGAGAAGGGATAAATAGGACCTTCGGTTTTCTGCTTGTGTTTGGGAGGCTTGATTTCCTGAACTCCACATGCATATCTCCTGGTTGAGGTAGAGGGATCTCTCCTTCATCGGAGCTTTCTTCCTCATACTTGCCTTCTTGTTCCTCATCTGAGAATAATCCATAAGGATCTAGGTCCCCATAGATCTTGGGATTGGCAAGACAATGTGATATCTATCTATCTATCTATCTATCTATATATATATCCCCATCGGACTCTTGGGATGACATCTTTCTCTAAGTCTGCTGCAGAAATAGCTCAAAACGAAAACAAGAGGCATTGTCGTGATACGAAAGTCCAAGCCTTCGGGAGATTATAGAATGATTTTTTGTCGACCCAAAGGAGTGTACCACAAGAAAACGTAGTCCGAGGGCGCACAAGGTGGTGACAAGCCACCTAGGCGCGGCCAGGGGGTGGCCGTGCCTGGCAGGCTTGTCACCTCCTCGTGCATCTTTCGGACTCCTTTTAATTTTCATAATTTATTTAATATTCCAAAATGTCGAAAAATTGCTATTGGGAAAGTTTTGGAGTTGGTTTACTTATCGTACCACATACCTATTCCTTTTTATGTCTAAAACGTTATGATAGGTCTCCCTAACATACTCCTCCGGAGTTATGGTATTAATAATATTGGTTTAAAAATTTATGGGAGTACCTGAGATATAATGTTTGATTCTTTGCCCGTTTACCACCTTCGGATTTGTGCCTTCGTTGTTGTTGATCTTGATGGCACCGGAACGATATACTTCCTCGACAATGTAAGGCCCTTCCCATTTAAAGAGAAGTTTTCCTGCAAAAAATCTTAAACGAGAATTGTATAGCAAGACATGGTCACCTACATTGAATTCACGCTTTTGTATCCTTTTATCATGCCATCTCTTAACTTCCTGTTTAAACAACTTGGCATTCTCATAGGCCTGGGTTGTCCATTCATCAAGTGAGCTAATGTCAAATAATCTCTTCTCACAAGCAAGTTTGAAATCATAGTTGAGCTCTTTGATTGCCCAATAAGCTTTATGTTCTAGTTCTAGAGGTAAGTGACATGCTTTACCATAAACCATTTATATGGAGACATACCCATATGGTTCTTGTAAGCAGTTCTATAAGCCCATAATGCATTGTCAAGTTTCTTAGACCAATTCTTTCTCGATCTATTAACAGTCTTTTGCAAGATCAATTTGATTTCTCTATTGCTCAATTCTACTTGACCACTAGACCGAGGATGGTAACGAGATGCAATTCTATGATTAACGGCATACTTGGCAAGCAATTTACGGAAAGCACCATGAATAAAATGTGAACCACCATCAGTTATTAGATATCTAGGGACTCCAAATCTAGGGAAAATAACTTCTTTCAGCATCTTAATAGAGGTGTTATGATCATCACTACTAGTTGGAATAGCTTCTACCCACTTAGTAACATAATCAACAGCAACTACAATATGAGTATAGCCGTTGGATGTTGGAAAAGGTCCCGTATAATCAAAACCCCAAACATCAAATGGTTCAATAACAAGAGAGTAATTCATAGTCATTTCCTGACGTCTACTAACATTGCCAATTCTTTGACATTCATCACAAGACAAGAAAAACTTATGAGCATCCTTGAAGAGAGTAGGCCAATAAAAATCAAATTGTAATACCTTATGTGCGGTTCTATCTCTAGCGTGGTGTCCTCTGTAGGCCTCGGAATGACACTTGTGTAGGATCTTTTCCTATTCATGCTCAAGTACACAACATCTAATAACACCATCTACTCCTTGTTTATAAAGGTGTGGGTCATCCCAAAAGTAATGTCTTAAATCATAGAAGAACTTTTTCTTTTTTCGGTATGTGAAACTATGCGGTATAAATTTTGCAAAAATGTAATTAGCATTAGCATAATCATCATACCACAGAGCATTACGTGAAGCATTTATGACAGCTAGTTGTTCATCCGGATGTCGGGACCCCGATCCTAAGTCATATGAATCCAGACTGTAACATATCACATCACTTTCCGGCCTCACGCACGGTAAACTCCATAGCTGCAGCCTTACCTTAGCCGGGACCATTTGCGTCTTTTGACTCACGTATGTGAACATGTCGCTGGCAATCAAACGACAGAGAACCTAGGCTGACATGACTAGTCATAGAACCCAAGTGGCACATCCGTACGAAAACAGGCATACGTAACCCAGCAATGCAGGTGTCGGCCTCAAGTGTGTGTAGACGAGTCATAGCAAGCTACAAGGACTCCATTATGCCATGGGACATAAATGTCATCACTGCACGTAGACGAGTCGTAGCAGGCTACAGGGACTCCATTACACTGTGAGACATTTCCCTGAAGGGACAGACACAACAGCAAAGAAGGATACATGCCGGTCAATCAATGTGTCTGGAGTAGTAGCAAGCTACCAAGGCTCGATGGAAGCACAAAGAGGCAGTTTCCCGTAAAGAATACTACTAAAGGAACATGGCTAGGTGTCAGATCCCATACATACCGTTGCATGTCACACGTACGCACGACATGCCCGATATGCATAGATACAACTATGGCATCACAACATAACCATACATCAACGCAACTTTTATTTAAGAGGCTCAAAAGAGCCTTGCATAATATGTTCTTACAGGTAGGGGTCACATGACCCGACACTCAAGTCATACAAGCAAGTTCATACAAACCAAGCGGAAGCATAAAGTTGCCTGAGTACAGATAGTTGAAAGGGGTAAAAAGGCACATGGCCTGACTATCTACAGCCCGCCACAGGGCATAAGGTCGTAGCTAGGACACCAGCTATTCAGCGTCGTCAGCATCTAGATAGAACCCACCTGATGGGTCCTGAGTCTCATCTGCAACATTTATTAAGAAAACATGAGTACAAATGTACCCAGCAAGTCTTTAAAATAGACCTAGACTATACATGCTCAAGTATCAACAAGGGGAGTGGTGGAGTTTATGCAGCAATGCCATCTTTGACTCATGGCTAACCTAAACTACACAATTTTAACTCTTTGTTTAGATTTTAGATATCGCACACGATTCCACTAACTCCACATCAATACACCACCATGGGTTCACTTCCGTCTCCTACGAGAGTGCCATCCACGGTACTCACACTTGTCTTGATATTTTCATGAGTATGCATTAAATTATCTATGAACAGCATAAGTTTTCCAAGTAGTCCATATCCGAGGACCCGGCTATTCGGATAGTTTCATACCCTGGAGGGGTGTACTTCTTCACACATGCTCTCGCCACTTATCGCTGTGTGCTCATAAAACCATGCAGCTCGGCAACCTTCAAGCGGAAGCCCAGCAAGGGAGTCGGCCACGACTGTCAATCACATAAGACCTCTAGTCCAGGCTATCTCCTATTTGATACTGAACCCGCACGAAATTCCGGCCGAAGTTTCCGCTATGGCCCCAAAGAATGTGCGCAGGGTTCCCAAGCCCACCATCGGGTGACCCTTGGTACACCGTGCCACTGCCTACCGCGTCGTAACCCATCCCTAGCGTCAGCGCTATGCACGGCCTCCAACATACTATAAACACCAGAAACTACTTGCAACTCCTGGACCAGGGACTAAGCGATTGATAAGTCGAGAGGGTCAATTAAGTATCCCAACGTCTGGTAGTAACTAGTCTTGGATCACAAACACGGAACTCCGTTCCTAAGAACGGTCCCAATGAGACAACCCGCTATGTACTCCTACATAGCTTCTCATCGCTACCTTTACCAAGTCGGGTTAATCATAAACATATCACATCAGAACAACATTGTTTAAATCCATTTCATCACCCACGTGAATCAGAACTGACACAACTCTAAGCATAGCAGGCAAGGTAAGCAAAGCACATCATGGCACAAGCATCTACCAGGTATGCTAGGTTGCAAGGTTTAGCTATTTACTGTGACAATGACAGGTCATGCAAAGGAAGGGGTTCATCTATCGAGTTTGACAGCAATTGAACATTTGTCCTAATGCAGTAAACAAGAGCAGGAGCGAGAGAATGGGATGTTATCAGAATGATCAAAGGGGTTGCTTGCCTTTTCTAGGAAGCGGGAAGGTTTTCTCCTTCGTTGGAATACTTGGAGCTATCCTCAGAAGCAGGGCCTATCGCAATGCAGATAAGTAGCAATCAATACGCGGCAAGTGCAACAATATGATACATCATCATGACATGGCAGCATGTATGGATGAGCTAATGCAGCTACTGTCTAATTAAATGAAGTGATTTTGAATATAGGTTCAAAATCATTCTCCATTTCATATTTCATGTTTTAACCTATTAGTAAATGGCAATGTTCATCTATATAGGTTGCTCTAACATGCATGATAACAGCACCATTGGATTCATTGGATTTTTCTGATAAATTTTCATACATAAATTATTTCAATCTGAGTTATAGATTAATTTCTATGAATTGTCTAAGTTTTAAATAGTTTATGCAATTAATATAATTCAGAAAAAAAATTATTGCATCAACATGACATCATCATGACGTCAGCTGGTCAACAGATCGTTGACAGGTCAAACCTGACCAGTGGGGTCCACTGGTCAGTGACCCACCTAATAACAGAGTTAATTAAATCCCTAATTACTAATTAGTTTAGGGTAGGGCCCACTGTCAGTGGGTCATTAACTTAATTAAATATTTAAACTAATCCTAATTAGCGGAGCCCGGCCCCACTCGCCAGTAACCCAGGGGTCAAACCCCCGTGGTCAACTCCGGCGAGACCCACCGGCGTTGAGCCGTCGGTGGCTTGAGAAATGGTGGAGGGGTCTCGTTTCCTCCGACGACGACCAAATGGGCGGTGGAGGGCACCGATCGACTATACGTGCTCGCACGCGTCGAGCCCGACACCTCCCAGGGGCTGGGATGGCCACAATCGGCGCTGGCGATGAGCACGGCGGCTGCCG
This sequence comes from Hordeum marinum, assembly GCA_022496015.1. Taxonomy (NCBI): domain Eukaryota; kingdom Viridiplantae; phylum Streptophyta; class Magnoliopsida; order Poales; family Poaceae; genus Hordeum; species Hordeum marinum. Next base: position 157,764,786 of record CM039672.1, on the reverse strand, counting down.
AAGCTCGGGCGAGCACAGGCTCGTCGAGCCGGAGATCGAATGACCCAACTAAGGGCTCCTAAGGCTACCTAGGTTCCTCCTGAGAACGAGTACGTGCTCAGGTGCGAGCTTGGGCCGCCGAAGCGACGGCCACATCCTTGCCGGCGGCGAGCAGCTCTCGAACCCAAGGGGATCCGGCACTAGAACACGATATCAAAGGGGGAAAGGGGAGCAGAAGGAGCAGGAGCTCACAGCGGATGCAACGGCAACGAGAGCGGGCTCAATGAGGCCATGCTTGCGACGAACGGACGGCGGCAGTCCGTGATCGAGGAGGAAGAAGGCACCAACGTCGACTCTAGGGGCCTCCAGGCTCGATTCCTTCGGCGGAGAGGTTCAAAATGTCAAGGCGGAGCCACAGGGGGGCTCAGGGGCGAGAGGGAGCGGCTGGAGTGGCGGCTACAGCGGCAAGAAGGCGGTGGCCATGGCGGGCAGAGGAGAGGGAAGAGGCAGGGGGCGAATGGGCGAGAGAGAGAGAGAGCGATGGGGACGGCAACGGCGTCCTCATCCTCTCGCGAGCGTGGCGGGGGATGCAAGCATGCAGGGAGCTGTGTGTCAGCACCGGCGCGAGCGCACGGCGAGCACACGCTCGTCCTCCTGGCCGCCAGGAGGACGACGACGGTGCTGGGCTAGATGGGCGGCCCAGGTGGCTTCCTCCTTTCTTTTAAAAAAAATTCAGTTTCTGTTTTATTTTTCTGACATTTGTTTTATTTATTTTTAGGCACAAATGCTAGGCATAAAATATCCCAAATATTTTTATAGCACTTAGTTTGAATATTTCAAACTTCTATAAAAAGTTTCAGAATATTTTGAAAACTGAAATAATTATAATGCTTTATTTGGCATTTTCAGTAGCTTTAATATTTATTTTTGAAATGCTATAAATATCAAATATTTAGAATGACCCCTGGTATAATCATGTCCACATTTATCAGACATAGGGGACATTTTAGATGGGCATTTTGGATTTGTTGGTTTTTTCACAATCATTAAATTGTTTTGATTCAAATAAGGTGTTTGGGGTTTCTGTTAATCCCCATTTCAAATTGATCCAAAAGAAAATGAAACATGATGCACACACATTCTGTCCTAAGTAAGCTAGCTAGGGATGTGACACCAGAAAGCTATCATCAATAGGTACTGGGTCATCAAGAACATTCTCTAACCTAGACAAATTATCCGCTACTGGGTTATCAACACTCTTTCTATGAACCCATCTGATAAGTCTAGGTTTAGCATCTTACTTTTCCATAAGATATTTAATAGCAGCATGATTACTGTGAACAGTTACCTTGGAATCAACAATATAAGGCCTGAACTTATCACAAGCAAACACAACTGCTAAAAATTTCTTTTAAGTGGTAGCGTAGTTTCTTTGAGCACTGTCTAGAGTTTTTCTAGCATAGTGGATAACATTTAATTTCTTATCAATTCTTTGCCCTAGAATAGCACCAACAGCATAGTCACTAGCATCACACATAATTTTGAATGGTCGGTTCCAATTAGGTGGTTGAACAACAGGTGCAGAAATCAATGCGTTCTTAAGAATTTCAAATGCTTCTGCACAATCATCATCAAAAATGAATGGAACGTCTTTTTGGAAAAAGATTAGTGAGAGGCCTAGAAATTTTAGAAAAGTCTTTAATAAACCTCCTATAGAAACCAACATGACCAAGGAAGCTTCTTATACCTTTGATATCCATAGGACACATCATTTTCAATAGCATCAACTTTGGCTTTGTCAACTTCAATACCTCTTTCAGAGATTTCGTGTAGAAAGACAATACCCTCATTCACCATAAAGTGGCACTTCTCCCAATTCAAGACAAGATTAGTTTCTTCACATCTCTTCAAAACTCGATCAAGGTTGCTCAATCAATCATCAAAAGAAGTTCCGTAAACAGGAAAATCATCCATGAAAACCTCAACAATCCTTTCACACAAATCAGAGAATATAGCAGTCATACATCTTTGAAAGGTAGCAGGTGAATTACATAAACCAAAAGGCATATGTCTATAAGCAAAGGTACCGAACGGGCAAGTAAAAGTGGTCTTCTCTTGATCCTCTTTTGACATAGGAATTTGAGAGAAACCATAATAACCGTCTAGATTGCAAAAAGGTGTGTGTTTGGATAGTCTTTCTAGCATTTGGCCAATAAAAGGTAGAGGGTAATGATATTTTCTAGTAGCTTTATGTAATTTCCTAAAATCAATTACCATTCTATATCATGTAACAATTCTTTGCGGGATCAATTCTTTTTTATCATCAGGAACTACGGTAATACCTCCTTTCTTAAGAACACAATGAACGGGACTAACCCATCTACTATCAGCAATAGGGTAAATGATACCTTCCTCTAGAAGATTTAATATTTCATTTCTTACCACTTCTTTCATTTTAGGATTTAACCGTCGTTGGTGATCAACAACTAGTTTAGCATCAGGCTCCATATTGATTTTATGCTGACATAGAGTGGGGCCAATGCCTTGAGATCATCAAGAGTATATCCAATAGTGGCACGGTGCTTCCTTAGAGTTATCAATAATCTTTTTTCTTCATGCTCTTAAAGGTTAGCACTAATAATAACAGGACATATCTTATCAAGATAAGCATATTTCAGAGTATCCGGTAACTGTTTAAGCTCAAACACGGGATCACCCTTGGGTGGAGGAGGATCCCCAAGTATTTCAACATGCAAGTAGTGTTTCAAAATAGGATGCTGATCAAAGAAAATCTTATCTATTTCATTCCTTTCATTCATATGCATATCATTTTCATGGTCTAGCAAATATTATTCTAAAGGATCAGTATGAGGCACAACAATAGAAGCAAGACCAATAATTTCATCCTTACTAGGCAATTCTTTTTCATGGGGTTGTCTATGAAATTTAGAGAAATTAAACTCATGAGACATGTCTCCAAAACTTACAGTAATAGTTTCCTTCTCACAATCTATCCTGGCATTAACAGTATTCAAGAAAGGTCTACCAAATATAATGGGACAAAAATCATCTTGTGGGGAACCCAGGACAAGAAATTCAGTAGGATATTTTATTTTCCCACACAATTCTTCAACATGTCTAACAATCCCAACTGGCCCTATAGTATCTGTATTAGCAAGCTTAATAGTAACATCAATTTCCTCTAACTCAGTTGGTGCAATATCATTCATAATTTCTTTATATAATGTAAATGGAATTGCACTCACACTAGCACCCATATCACATAACCCATGATAACAATGATCTCCTATTTAACAGAAACAACAGGCATGCCAACAATAGGTCTATATTTGTCTTTGGCATTAGGTCTAGCAATTCTAGCAACTTCATCACAGAATTGAATAACATGCCCATCAATATTATCAACCAAGAGATCTTTAACCATAGCTATACTAGGCTCAATTTTAATTTGCTTAGGGGGTGTAGGTGTTCTAACACAGCTCTTACGAACCATAGTTGAAGCTTTAGCATGTTCCTTTATTCTGACAGGGAAAGGTGGTTTCCCAATATAAGCAGCAGGAATAACAGGATCAACATTATAAGTATTAGTTTCCTCTTCAACTTTAATAGCTTCAACTACTTTCATTTCAATGGGAGGATGATATTTAAACCACTTCTCCTTAGGGAGATCAATGTGAGCAGCAAAAGATTTACAGAAAGAAGCTACTATCTTAGAGTCAAGTCTCTATTTAGTGCTAAATACACGAAAAGAATCGGTGTCTACGAAAGATTTAACACAGTCAAACTTAATGTTCATACCTGACTCCTTACCTTCGCCGAGTTCCCAATCTTTAGAGTTGCATTTAATTCTTTCCAATAAATCACATTTGAAGTCAATATCGTTCTTCATGTAGGAACCATCACAAGAAGTATCGAGCATGGATTAATCATTACGAGAAAGTCGAGCATAAAAATTCTGAATAATAATTTCTCTCGAGAGCACATGATTGGGGCATGAATAGAACATTGAATTAAGCCTCACCAAGATTAAGCAATTATTTCTCCTTCACGAGGCCAAAAATTATAAATATAATTCCAATCACGATGAACTAGATGCATAGGATAGAACTTCTCATGAAATTCCATTTTCAATCAGTTGTAACCCCATGATCCAATATCATCACATAGCCAATACCATGTAAATACCTTCTCCTTAAAAGATAAAGGAAATATATTCTTCTTGACGTGATCCTCGGGTAGACCTACAAGCTTAAATAATCCACAAACTTCATCCACATAGATTAGATGCAAATCAGGATGTAGTGTTCCATCTCCTCCATAAGGATTAGCCAACAGTTTCTCTATCATACCCGAAGGAATTTCATAATAAATACTTTTAGTAGGTTCAGTAGGTTGAGGGGCAACTCTTTGTGCTTCCGATCGAGATGAAGATACCCTGAACAAACCCTTCAAAGGATTACTTTCCATAGTAATAAGTGATAGTAAATTTTAGCACACTATATAAATTTTTCCTTACCAGATTCCACTTATGAAATGCGCTTCACTCCTCGACAATGGCACTAGAAAAGAGGCTTAATGACCCACAAGTATAGGGGATCAATCCTAGTCCTTTCGGTAAGTAAGAGTGTCAAACCCAACGAGGAGCAGCACGAAATGATAAGTGGTTTTCAGTAGGATATTCTCAGCAAGCACTGAAATTATCGGTAACAAATAGTTTTCTGATAAGATAATTTGTAACGAGTAACAAGTAACAAGTGTAGAAAAGGTGCAGAAAGGTAACCCAATCCTTCTTATAGCAAAGGACAGGCCTGGACAAACTCTTATGCAAAGCAAAGCGCTCCTGAGGACACATGGGAATTTCTGTCAAGCTAGTTTTCATCATGCTCATTTGATTCGAGTTCATTACTTTGATAATTTGATATGTGGGTGGACCGGTGCTTGGGTGCTTCCCTTACTTGGAAAAACCTCCCACTTATTATTAACCGCTCTCGCAAGCATCCGCAACTACGAAAGAAGAATTAAGATAAATCTAACCATAGCATGAAACATATGGATCCATATCAGCCCCTTACAAAGCAACGCATAAACTAGGGTTTAAGCTTCTGTCACTCTATAAACCCATCATCTACTTATTACTTCCCAATTCCTTCCCCTAGGCCCAAATAATGATGAAGTGTTATGTAGTCGATGTTCACATAACACCACTAGAGGAGAGACAACATACATCTCATCAAAATATCAAACGAATACCAAATTCACATGATTACTCATTACAAGACTTATCCCATGTCCACAGGAACAAACATAACTACTCACAAAGCATGTTCATGTTCATAATCATAGGAGTATTAATTATCATAAAGGATATGAACATATGATCTTCCACAAAGTAAACTAACTAGCATCAACTACAAGGCATTATCAACACTACTAGCAACCCACAGGTACCAATCTAAGGTTTGAGACAAAGATCGAATACAAGAGATGAACTAGGGTTTGGATAGGAGATGGTGCTGATGAAGATGTTGATGGACCTTGACCCCCTCTTGTTGAGAGGATCGTTGGTTATAACGATGGCTTCGATTTCCCCCTTCGGGAGGGAAGTTTCCCCAGCAGAACAGCTCTACCGGAGCTCTAGATTGGTTCTGTCCAAGTTCCACCTTGAGACGGTGGCACTTCGTCCCGATAGCTTCCTTATTATTTTTCAAGTCACAACTCTCCATATAGCAGAACATGGGCGTGGGGGACCTGCCAGGTGGGTCACAAGTCCCCTAGGCGTGGCTAGGGGGTGACCGCGCCTGGCAGGCTTGTCACCTCCTAGTGGCCCCCCTCTTGTATTTCTTTCGCCCAATATTTTTTATATATTCCAAAATAATTCTCCGTAACTCTTCAGGACTTTTGGAGTTGTGCGGAGTAGGTCTCCCAGATTTTCTCCTTTTCTAGTCCAGAATTCCAACTGCCGGCATTCTCGCTCTTCATGTAAACCTTGTAAAATAAGAGAGAAAAGGAATAAAAATAGTACCATAACGTGTAATAACAACACATAATGCAATAAATATCAATACAAAAGCTTGACGCAAAATGGACATATCACTCACCCCACACAAGATCCACAAAGGTACTTGAACAACAAAGGGAAAGAAAGATACATGGTAGAGTTCATCCCAAATCCCATGGGGAGATGGGGCCTTGAATCGACTAGGGATCTTCCGTCTTGAGGAGCCTTGGCATCACTTGGATCTACTCCCAAAGGAGGACAAACTCCTCAAGAGAGTCAAGTAATGGAGCTATGCTCACAAGTGCAAAACAATAGATAACCCTAGATGGAGGAGGAAGGAGAGTATATATAGGTCCAAGGCATGAAGGGGTAAGTAGGGACGAGATGGGGATACATGGGCCAAGCCTAACCGGTTCCTGCAGGCAGCCCCGGGTGCACGGGGTAAGTGGAGCCCGTGCGCACAGGGTCTCTTGGTCAGCCAGTCACTTAGCCCATGCGCACGGGCGTGTCCCGTTGGCATGGGGTCTTCTGGGCCCGTGCACACTGGGTGTCCATGGAGCTTCGGGTATCCTCGTGTGCACGGGGTCTTCTGGGCCCGTGCGCAACGGGGTCGCCTGGGACTTGGATGTTTGTCCTTCCTCCAGCTTCTAGACTACGTCTTCTTCCGTCTCCGCTACCAAGCGTCCCTCACGGATGGTGTAGCTATACTTAGGTGCTCGCACTCCTCCTCTTCCTCCGTGAAGCTCGGCCAATACCTATGCATGCACACAAGAGGAGTGTCAAGTAGTATACCATCCTCTAGGTGGTCAAATGAGCACATGTAAAGCAGATGATTCACCTTTATGTATGTGTAGTATATGTGCCACCTGTCACTTGGCAAAGTGACTCTTTCCATTGTGATGTCCATAGGATGATTTTTGCATTAGTAAGACTCAATGCCCAGTGACTACATAAGATAGAGAAAAGGATGAGTGTCATCCCCTATGCTTCAGCCATAGGCTCTATCATGTATGCAATGTTGTGTACAAGACCCGATGTCAGCCTTGCCATAAGTATGGCCGAAATGTTATAAAGTGATCTAGGAATGGAGCACTTGAAAGCACAATATGATCCCTTGGTGGTTTTGATAATTCATGATAGCATACATTATCTCTTGGACTAATACTTCCATCTAGTCTATTTCAGATAAAGTCCATAGAGAGAGATGGGTTGGCAAAACGGAGTGTGGAGAGCTTTGGCCAAGCTTCAAGCAAGAGGACTCTACATTTTAGTTTGTGAGAAATCACTTTGAGTCCATACGAAAGCCAATACAATCAAAAGGGGGTAAGGTACTATTGGTGATAAAATGCTCATACGTGCACAAGTGATAGTCACCACATACACCCACAAGATTTTCCAAAATGTCTGTCCAAAGCCAAATATCCAAAACCGGTGCAACCAACACTTTCCACTAGGTGCCACCGATTCTCAGCCTCAAACAGACTCAGCCAAACCCTAGCCCTTCAGTGCAACCGGTTCAGCTTCGGTGCCATCGAGTTTAGGTTGCCAACTTTCTATTATGCTAATTCACAAAATCGGTACCATGGAGTTTGTGAATCGGCGTCACCAAGTCTGGCAATCTAACCATTGGTCAGCTTATCGGTGCAAACGAGTTTTATGTATCGGTCTCACCAAGATTCAAAAGTTGCTACCTTTGAGGAAACTCGGTATCACCGAGATTAACACATTGGTGTCACCGAGTCAGACTTATTAGCTGTAATGGTTGGATTTTTGTCGATGCCCATATATACCCCTCCACCACCACCTACTCGCAAGAGAAGCACTTAGAACAGATCCCGACCTATCCTATCAGATTTTCTGAGAGAGAGCCACCTACTCATGTGTTGAGATCATGACATTCCATTCCAAACATATGAATCTTGATCTCTAGCCTCCCCAAGTTGCTTTCCACCCAATGAATCTCTTCCACCAAAGCCAAATCTATGAGAGAGTGATTGAGTGTTGAGGAGTCTATCATCTTGAAGCACAAGATCAAGGAGGTCATCGACACTAGCCTATTACCTTTTGGAGGGTGGTGCCTCCTAGATTGGTTAGGTGTCGCTTGGGAGCCTCCTACTTCGTGTTGTGGAGTGAACCATGAAGTTTGTACGGAGAAGGAGATCGCCTACTTCGTGAAGATCTACCCGAGTTAGGCTAGTCCCCCATGGACGTAGGCCACCATGGTATAGTGAAGGTTGCTTCTTCGTGGAACCCTCCGTGATAGAACCCTCCATGGACTCTCACGACCGTTACCCTCCGTGGGTTGAGGACTCCATAAACATGGATGTATGATAGCACCACCTATCAGAACCATGGGAAAAATCTTTGTGTCCTTCAGGCGTTTGATCTTCCTATCTCTACTCCTTACTTTCATGTGCAATGTCTTCACTTTCCGCTCCTATACTTGGTGACTTGCATGTGTAGGGTGTGCTAGACTTGCTATAATTGCTAAAATCTGCCAACACTTAACTTTGCACCTTGTGTAGATTTTAAATTCCTGCTAGTAGTCTATTCACCCCCCCTCTAGGCATACTCTTCTAGTGATCCCACAATTGGTATCAAAGCATTGGTGTCCATTGCTTCAGTTTCATCACCGTGGAGGAAGATGGATGTGTCTAGCGTGCAGAGTTTGTATTGTAGAGTGCCCATTCTTGATGGAGAGTACTATATTCGATGGAATAATGCCATGATTGATCTATTTGACAAATTCCATTTGAGAAAACATATTGAAAATCCCTATGTGCTCCCATTGATGAATTGCATCCCACACACGAAGAGGAAATTAACATGCTTGGTAACCTTCGAACTATCAATCTTATTGTTAGAGGCTTACCAAGGTTCGTGCTTTCCGAATTGAAGAACTTTGCATGCGCCTATACTTTGTGGACTGATTCGGAGAAACGATATCCAAATCTTTCATTAAGTAATCTTGATAAAATTCTTCATATAACTGTTGCTTTTCACAAAATGAAGCCTAATGATCCTAACTTTGATAAATGCCTTTTTGAGCTACGTGATCTTACGCGTGCTAAAGGAGATGTCACAACTATCAACAACATTATTATTGAAGCCATTCACATTCATAAACTTGAACATTGCCATGATTACGATTCTAACCAGTCTCTTGGTTTCTATGATCAGGAGATTCCACCAAATGATGACAATGAAGAACATGGCTACTATGATGAAGATGAGTTGTTTGACATCGAGCATGAAAATATCAAGAAAAATCTAAGTCTAATGGAAAACTTCAAGGATTACATGTCCGATGGAAAAGAGTGGATTCTCGATAGTGGATCCACGGATGACATGACTGGTGACAAAGACATGTTTCAAGAGATCATGCCAAATTAAGGTCCTCGGAGGTACGTGACTTTTAGAGGAAACTCTAAGGGTAAGGTACTTGGCTTGGTAAGGTGGCCATATCTCAAGAAAGCTCTATTCAAAATGAGATGCTTGTTTAACCCCTTGGCTACAATCTCCTTTCCGTATCTAGACTATCAGACTTCGGTTTGAATGTGCTATTTACCAAAGTAGATTGCCAACTTTTTCGATTTGATAATCATAAAATTGTCTTTACTGGTATTCGTAAAGGTGATCTATACATCTATTTCACTAAAAAGTCACAACCTCATACTTGTCTTATTGCAAAATCATATAAAGGTTGGCCACGGCATAAAAGGCTAGGACATGTAGGCATGCGCAATCTAGATAAGCTTATCAAGGGTGATCACATTCTTGGTGTTAAAGATGTTATCTTCGACAAAGATAGGCTTTGTAGCACTTGTAAAGCAGCAAATCAAGTAGGTGGAAGTCATTTGGTCAAGAACATCATAACCACTAGGAGACCACTCGAGTTACTTCACATGGATCTTTTTGGTCCCAATGCTTACAAGAGTCTTGGTGGAAATTCTTATGGTCAAATTATACTTGATGATTTTTCCAAATTTACATGGGTATTCTTTCTTGATGATAAGTTGTAGGTACAAAAGATCTTCAAGAACTTTGCACGCAAAACGCAAAATCAATTTGAAGTGAAGATCAATAAGGTTCGAAGCAATAACGGATCGGAGTTCAAGAACACCCATGAGTATACATGTGACAGCCCAAGTGTTGTCCCTACCTTATTTGGCATGTAATCTCTTGTATGAACCTTGTGCCATGATCTTAATGATGTTTTGCAACTTGTCATCCATGTCTTATTCTTGCATTCATGCATCATGCATCATGCATCCATCATGTCATGCCATCTTGTGAAGTGACCATGTATGTGAGTGTTGTGATGTGGTTTGAGTGTGGTGAAGTGCTAGCCTAATATGTTTTAACAGTGAGTGTGTTGGTCTTTTATTGTTATGAGCCTTATGCATTTATGGCATTTAAATAACAAGAGCTGTTATTTTAAAAATATTTAAAACTCCTTGTCCAAAAATTCAAATTAATATTTTTATTAAATGGGGCATCTTATTTTCTTTACAAAGGTATTTTTGTTTGCCCAAAAACTCCTTTATTTTATCTCTGGGTTTTTTCGTTTGTGTTGTGTTGTTTTCAAAAAGATAAAACTTCTCTGTTTTATTTTAATGTGAGAGAGAGAGAGTAGAGTGGGCGTGCCTCCCCAGCGCGGCCCAGCCCGCTTGGGAGAACGGTCACCTGCCCCCATCTGTTGTCGCCGTCACGTTCAGGGAGAGAGAGAGCTCCCTCCGCCGTCCGCCTTTTCCGTCGCTGTCGCCGTCAGCCAATGGCTATTTAGCCTCCCCTCGTCATGCGTTCCCCCTCGGCTAGGGTTCCTCTCCGCTCCGCCGCTACCGCAGCTCCCATCTCCTCCTCCATCTCTCTCCCGCCCCTCTTCTTCTTCCTTGCCAGGTAAGGGGATCAGTGAGGTTCAGAGAGTGCGCCGGTCATTGTCGCCACCATCACCGCGTCTTTGGTGGGTTCCGTCCAAGGTGGTGATGGTGTGGGGCTCGGGGGTTCTCCCCGCGTTCCATCCCCGTCGCTAGGAGGTGAGGAGCACCTCCCTGTGGTGCCAATTGGCGTCGTCGTCGCCCGCAAGGAGCCGGTCGTCGCCGGCTCCTTCCTCTTCGTCATCGCCGCGTCCCCGACCCCTCCTACATCTTTGTTTTGACTGGCTCGTCATCACCTTCCCCTCGGTTAGCAGCCAGTCCCCGCAACTCCTTCTTCCCCATGTAGGCCACCGTGTAGTTGCTGCCGTTATTTGTCTCCACTGTCCGCAAGGCGCGGGCTTGAGCTCGCCTCCTTCCTCCTCATTGCAAGATGAGTAGGGGAATGGATCCCCGATAGTTCCCGCTTGGTGTGTGCCCTTTTGCGTCGCCGGATCCGCCATGGTTCACCGTTGGTCACCGACGTTGCTCTATCGCTGTGCGTGTGCGGTTTGGGTTCAGTTTCGTCAGAGTTGGTCAGCATGTGTGTTAGTACTAGGGCAACCGAGCCCTCCTCTATTAACGTTGCGGTCGATAGCAGAGTGGTAGGCACTAGGGGAAGCAACCAGGAGGTTGTGGGTTCGATTCCGAACCCCTCCCAATTTTTCTTTTTGTTTTCTTTTTTTGTTTTCCTCTTGTTTTCTTCCATTGCAATGCATATGTGTGTGTAGATACAAAAACCAGCATGTTGGGTTTTTCTTTTCTGTTATATTTGAGTGTATGTGTGTGTGCTTTGCATATATATATATGTAGATGTGTGTATGTATGTGATGTGTATGTGAGTGTGTGTGTGCCACTTAGTGTGGTGCATGCATATGCATGTGTGTAAGTGTGGTTTGTGAGTGTGTGTATGTGCATGTGAGTATGCACCTAGGTGTATATGCTTGTGTGTGTGTATGTGTGTCAGTTTGCACACATGTAGTGTGGGTGTTATGCATGTGTGTTTGTGGGAGTGTGTGTGTGTATTACCATACACATATGCATGTGCATATATGCATTGTGCATATATGTGGGCATATGTGTGTGAATGACCACCCATACACATGAGCATGAGTGTTTGAGAGTGTATGTGCCTAGTGCACTTGTGAGAGTGAGTGTGTGTGTGCGATATGCTTATGCATACATGGTGCATGTGTGTGTGTGAGGATGAGCACCCACCTTTCTTGGGTGGTATGTTCATAAGTGTTGGTGCTCATATGCCTTGGGCATATATAGGGCATGTGCGTGTGCTTGCTTGTAGTGTGTGTGTGTAGAGTGTATGTGTGGATATGGGGACTAGTGGGTTTCCCCACTTGACATACCCCTTGTTGAATATATTATTGTTTGTAATTTTTTATCTCATTTCCATCTCTAACTAAGTTACAACTCTGGTTATAATCATTTATGCCCATGTTCCATTGGAGCTATGTATCACTTATGAGAATAGGTGGTTGTTTTCCTATCTTATTTGTGCCATGTTGTTTCACATGAACATATGAGTATGACACATGTTTTTGGGGTAGAAAGAGCCAATGAATCCATTGGTGCTTTCAGATTTCACTGTTGAGCAAGTTTATAAAACTGTCATTTTAGCTGTGATGCTATTTTGTCATTTTTGCATGATTTAATCCTTGCTTGCTTTGGGGCATGTGCCAGCATGGAAGTGCTAGTGTTTTATATCTATTATGTCGTGGTATTTTTGTTTAACATAAGAATAACCCATATATGTGGGAACATTGCTGTTAAGTAGCCAACTTAATGTTTTTGTTTCAGCATGCTAAAAATTACCAAGTCTGAGAATCTGATGTGTTGTGAATTTTAGCATGCTCAGTGCTAATGTTTTGGAGTAGATGTTGTCTACTACCATACTGTTAATTTTCATGCCAAGAGGTGCTCTCTAACATATTTAACTATTGCTGTCAACTTGCTACTTTATTAACTCAGATTCCAGAAAACTGTTATTTTCACTAAGTCCTAGAAAACTGCTTCATGCTTATTGATGTGGGCCTCCTATGCAGATTGTGTAGTTGTATAAGTTGATGCATTTTTTATGTAGTTTCTGTAAATATCTTGTTTGTGTCTGTAGGGTTCCTGTAGCTCAAGATGTGGGCCGTGTAAGTTACTATGTTGTTGTTTTGTGGCAGATTGTTTGTTTTATTGTTTTGTGACTTGTGGGATCTATACTCCATGGAATTGATTGATATTTGAGTCTATGGTGGTTGGTTTTTCATTGCCTAACCAGTGGATACCTTGGAATGCCAAGAACTAGCCCTTGACATTGGTTGTCTTGTGTTTTGCCTTCGTCCCTTGTCGTGAGCGTATCGTGAGAACCGTAACTCCGTTTCTTGCGTTCCGTATATGCATTTCTATCGATTTTGCATGCTGCATCCATTTTTTCCATGTTCATGCATGATTAAATAACTTAACATGAGGTTCTGTCCAGATTCATTAACAAACAAACTTTGCATGTGAAACATGACTAGTTTTGGATTACCATGTTAAATTCTTCATAAATGAATCGTGCATCATCTTGGTTGTGCATTGCACCTTGGTTGGATGTTTATTATTGCTATTTATCTTGGGTAGACGCGAGTGTTGATAATGAGTACGAGGACCCAGGAGAGTACTACTACGAGGATCCCGCTACTTGTTTCACTAAAGAACCAACAGGCAAGATGATCGTACCCGGATCCCGATACTATTTTCGCTTGCTAGTTTCTCGCTCTTATAGTTAAAATTGCGCTACCTACCACTTGAATATCAGCCTCCTAAATGCCATGAAAGCCTCTAACCCTCCACATCCTAGCAAACCTTTGATTGGCTAAGTTACCGCTGCTCAGCCCCTCTTATAGCGTTCTTAGTTGCAGGTGCAGGTTGTTCCATGTGATAACATGGATTTGGATATCACAATATTATCTGTTATTTAATATAATGCACATATATATCTTGGTATTGGTGGAAGGCTTGGCCTTATGCTAGGTGTTTTGTTCCGCTGTTACCGCCATAGTTCTTATTACCGGTGTTATGTTTTCCATATTTTGCGCTCCTAACACGCTCGGGGTTGTTATGGGGACCCCCCTTGTTTATTTGGTTGAGATTAAAACTTGTCTGGCAAGAACCTGTTAGGGAATGTTGCATGGGAAACAAAAAAATTCCTACACACACGCAAGATCTATCCATGGTGATGAGCATCTATGAGAGGGAGAGTGGATCTACATACCCTTGTAGATCGCTAAGCGGGAAGCGTTAAGAAACGCGGTTGGTGTAGTCTAACATCTTCATGATCCAAATCACCGAGTGTCCCGCGATCTCATCACAATCCGTCCCGCGATCCAATCACAATCCGTCCCGCGAACTCATCACGATCCGTCCCGCGATCTCATCACGATCTGTCTCGTGATCTTGATCACAGTCCTTCCGATCTAGCGCTGAACGGACGACAACTCCGCGTTCAGCACGCGTACAGCTTGATGACCATCTCCGCCTTCTTCATCCAGAAAGAGGGAGCAGAGAGGTAGATGATTTCTCCGGCAGAGCGACGACGTTGCGGCGATGGTGGTGGAGCTATTCCAGCAGGGCTTCGCCTAAGCACCGTTGAAAACCGATCTAGAGGAGAAACTATGATCTAGAGGAGAGGTAGCACGTGGCTATTAGGGTAGAAAATTTCCTTTAAATCCTCTAGTATATATAGGAGGGAGGGAGGGGAGGAGCCAGCCTCAAACCCTCAAGGTTTGGTCGAAATTGGAGGTGGAGGAGTCCTACTCCAATCCTATTAGGAGTAGGATTCCTCCTTTCCACTTGGAAACTCTTTCCACCTCTCCACCTTCGGATTTTTTCCTTCTAAAACCACTCCAGCAGCATGGGCCCTTAGAGGAGGCTTCGGCCAGCCCACCAGGGGCTGGTTTACTTCCTCCCATAGCCCATGTAGCCTCTTGGGTCGAAATAACTCTCCCAATGGTCCCCCGGTACACTATCGGCACTCCCGGTACACTACTGATGTGCCCGAAACTTTTCCGGTGACCAAAACAGGACTTCATATATATCAATATTTGCCTCTGGACGATTCCGGAGCTCCTCATGACGTCCGAGATCTGATCTGGGACTCAAAACAATCTTCGGTCACCACCAGACATAACTCTATACTACCGAAACGTCACCGAACCTTAAGTGTGTAGACCCTACGGGTTCGAGAACTATGAAGACATGACCGAGACACCTCTATGGTCAATACCAACAGCGGGACCTGGATGCCCATATTGGTTTCTACATATTCTATGAAGATCTTTATCGGTCAAACCTCTATGTCAAGGATTCAGTTAATCCCGTATGATGTTCCCTTTGTTCTTCGGTATGTTACTTGCCCGAGATTCAATCGTCGGTATCTCCATAACTATTTCAACCTCGTTACCGGCAAGTCTCTTTACTCGTTCCATAATACAAGATCCCGTGACTAACAATTAGTCAAATTGCTTGCAAGGCTTATTGTGATGTTGTATTATCGAGTGGGCCCTGAGATACCTCTCCGTCACACGGAGTAACAAATCCCAGTCTTGATCCATGCCAACCCAATAGACACCCTCGGAGATACCTGTAGAGCACCTTTATGGTCACATAGTTACATTGCGACATTTGATACACACAAGGTACTCCTCCGGTGTCAGTGAGTTGCATGATCTCATGGTCATAGGAACAAATACTTGACATGTAGAAAACAGTAGCAATAAACAGACACGATCATATGCTATGTTTGTAGTTTGGGTCTTGTCCATCACATCATTCTCCTCATGACGTGATCCCGTTATCAAATGACATCTCATGTCCATGACTAGGAAACAATAGCCATCTTTGATCAACGAGCTAGTCTATTAGAGGCATACTAGGGACATGGTGTTGTCTATGTATCCACACATGTATCTGAGTTTCCGATCAACACAATTATAGCATGGATAATAAACGATTATCATGAACAAGGAAATATGATAATAACCAATTTATTATTGCCTCTGGGGCATATTTCCAACATTCTCCCACTTGCACTAGAGTCAATAATCTAGTTCACATCACCATGTGATTCACATTGTCATGAATCTAACACCCAATGAGTTCTGGGGCTTGATCATGCTTTGCATGTGAGAGAGGTCTCATAGTCAACGGGTCTGCAACATTTAGATCCGTGTGTACTTTGCAAATCTCTATGTCAAATTGTAAACACAGATACCACACTCCACTTGGAGCTATTCCAAATGGCTGCTCTATTATACGTATCCGGATTGCTACTAAGAGTCATCCGGATTGGTGTCATAGCTTGCATCAACGTAACTCTTCACGACGAACTCTTTCTTACCTCCATAATCGAGAAACATTTCCTTAGTCGTTTAGTTACTGAGGATGATCTTGACCACTGTCTAGTGATCCACTCCTGATCACTCTTGTACCCCTTGATGGACTCATGGCAAGGCACACGCAGGTGCGGTACATAGCATGGCATACTATACAGAGCCTATGGCTAAGGCACAGGGGATGACATTCGTCCTTTATCTTTCTTCTGCCGTGTTCGATCTTTGAGTCTCACTCAACTTCATACCTTACAAAGCAGGCGAGAGCACTTCTCTCTAACTGATCCATTTTGAACTCTTTCAAAATCTTGTCAAGGTATGTACTCATTCAAAGTCTCATCAAGCATCTTGATCTATCTCTATAGATCTTGATGCTCAACAATTAGGTAGCTTTATCCAGGTCTTCCTTTGAAAAACTCCTTTCAAACAACCCTTTATGCTTTCCACAAATTCTACATCATTTCCGATCAACAATATGTCAACCACATATGTTTATCAGAAACTCTATAGTGCTCCCACTCACTTCATTGTAAATACAAGTTTCTCATAAACTTTGTATAGACTCAAAAACTTTGAGCACCTCATCAAAGTGTATATTCCAACTTCGAGATGCTTGCTTCAGTCCATAGAAGGATCGCTGAAGCTTGCTCACCTTTTAGCATCATCGGGACTGACAAAACCTTCTAGTTGTATCACATACAACTTTTCCTCAAGTAAACTGTTAAGGAAATGATGTTTTGTCATCCATCTGCCAGATTTCATAATTGAAAAATCCAGCAATTGCAAACATAATTCCAACAGACTTTAGCATTGCTACGAGTGAGAAAGTCTCATCACAGTCAACTCTTTGAACTTGTCGGAAACTTCTTTGTGACAAGTCGAGCTTTATAAATGGTGACATTTACCATCAGCGTCTGTCTTCATCTCAAAGGTCCATTTGTACTCGACGACCTGTCGTCCAACGAGCAAGTCTACCAAAGTCTATAGTTGGTTTTCATACATGGATCCTTTCTCGGATTTCATGGCCTCTAACCATTTGTCGGAATCCGGGCCCATCATCGCTTCTCCATATCTCGTAGGTTCATCGTTGTCCAACAACATGACCTCCAAGACAGGGTTGTCGTACCACTCAGGAGCAGTACGCATCCTTGTCGACCTACGAGGTTCGATAGTAACTTGATCTGAAGCTTCATGATCATCATAATTTACTTCCTCTTCAACTGACGCAGGTTCCACAGAAACATCTTTCTGCGTTGCGCTACTCTCTGGTTGAAACAAAGGTTCAACAACCTCATCAAGTTCTATCTTCCTCCCACTCAATTCTTTCGAGAGAAACTTTTTCTCGGGAAAGGACCCGTTTTAGAAGCAAACACTTTATGCTTGGATCTAAGATAGAAGGTTCACCTAACTGTTCTTAGGGTAATCTATGAAGATTCATTTGTCCGCTTTGGGTTCGAGCTCATTAGTTGAAAACATTTTTCCACACAAGCGTCGAAGCCCCAAACATTAAGAAATGACAACTTAGGTTTCTATCAAACCATAATTCACACGGTGTCATCTCAACGGATTTAGATGGTTCCCTATTTAAAGTGAATGCAGTTGTCTCTAATGCATAACCCCAAAACTATAGTAGCAAAACGATAAGAGACATCATAGCCCGCACCATATCCAATAGAGCACGACTATGACGTTCAGACACACCATCACACTATGGTGTTCCAGGTGGCGTGAGTTGTGAAACAAATTTCACATTGTCTAAAGTTGTATGCCAAACTCGTAACTCAGATATTCACCTCCATGATCATATCGCATACATTTTTATCTTCTTGTCACGATGATCTTAAACTTCACTCTAAACTTGCTTGAACTGTTCAAACAATTCAGACTTGGGTTTCATTAAGTAAACATACACTATATATACTCAAATCATCAGTGAAGGTAAGAAAATAACAATATCCACCGCACGCTCCAAGACTCATTGGATTTCCTACATTAACATGTATCATTTACAATAAATCACTTGCCCGCTCCATCAATCCGGAAAAAGGGTCCTTAGTCAACTTGCCCAAGAGGCATGGTTCGCATGTCTCAACCGATTCGAAATCGAATGAGTCCAAAAATCCATCAACATGGAGTTTCTTCATGCTCTTTATACCAATATGACATTTAGTGGTAGTGCCACAAGTATGCGGTACTATCATTATTAACTTTGTATCTTTTGGCATCAATGTTGTGAACATGTGTATTACTATGATCAAGATTCAACAAACCATTCTCACTGGGTGCATGACCATTGAAGGTATTATTCATGTAAACAGAATAACAATTATTCTCTAACTTAAATGAATAACCGTGTTGCAATAAACACGATCTAATCATGTTCATGCTCAACGCAAAACACCAAATAACATTTATTTAGGTTCGTCACTAATCCCGAAGGTAGAGAGAGCGTGCGATGTCGATCACATCAACCATGGAAACATTTCAAACACACATCATCACCTCACCCTTAGCTAGTCTCCGTTTATTTCGTAGCTTATACTCGAGTTACTAACATTTAGCAACCGAACCGGTATCCAATACCCAGGTGCTATTAGGAGTACTAGCAAGGTACACATCAATAACACGTATATCAAATATACTTGTGTCGACGTTACCAGCCTTCTTATCTACCAAGTATCTAGGGTTGTTCCGCATCAGCGACCGCTCACCTCATAATAGAAGCACTTAGTCTCGGGTTTGGGTTCAACTTTGTGTTGCTTCACTGGAGCAGCAACTGACTTGCCATCCATGAAGTTTCCCTCCTTGCCCTTGTCCTTCTCGAAACTAGTGGTTTTACTAACCATCAACACTTGATACTCCTTCTTGATTTCTACCTTCGCGGTGTCAAACATCGCGAACAGCTCAGGGATCATTATTTCTATCCCTGGCATTTTATAGTTCATCACCAAGTTCTTGTAGCTTAGTGATAGTGACTTGGAGAACAATATCAATCACTATCTTATCTGGAAGATCAACTCCCGCTCGATTCAAGCGATTGTAGCACCCAGACAATCTGAGCACATGCTTAACGATTGAGCTATTCTCCTTCATCTTCCAGGCAAAGAATCTTGTTGGAGATCTCATATCTCACAACATGGGCATGAGCCTGAGATCACAATCTCAGCTCTTACAACATCTCATATGTTTCGTGATGTTCAAAACGTTTTGGAGCCTCAATTCTAAGCCGTAATGCATGACGCACTAAACTATCAAGTAGTCATCAGAACGTGCCTATCAGATGTTCACAACATCTACAGATGATGCTAGAGGGGGTGGCGCACCGAGTGGTGCATTAAGGACATAAGCCTTCTGTGCAGCAATGACGACAATCCTCAAATCACGGACCCAGTCCGCAATATTGCTACCATGATCTTTCAACTCTATTTCTCTAGGAACATATAGAAATTCAAGGGAGCTACAGCGTGAGCTAGTAATATAGAACATAATTTTGCAAAGACACTACTGACTATGTTCATGATAATGAGTTCAATTAATCATATTACTTAAGAACTCCCACTGAAATTGATATCCCTCCGTTCATTCGAGTGATACATGATCCAAATTCACCAACTCAAGTCCGATCATCACGTGAGTTGAGGTGGTTTCAATGGTGAACATCATGATGTTGATCATATCTACTATATGACTCATGTTCGACCTTTCGGTCTCTTGTGTTCCAAGGCCATGTCTGTACATGCTAGGCTCGTCAAGTTTAACCCGAATGTTCTGCATGTGCAACACTAGCTTGCACCCGTTGTATGTGAATGTAGAGTCTATCATACCCGATCATCACGTGGTGTCTCGACACGACAAACTTTCGCAATGGTGCACACTCGGGGAGAACACAATTTATCTTGAAATTAAGTTAGGGATCACCTTGTAATGCTACCGTCGTCCTAAGCAAAACAAGGTGCATAAAAGGATTAACATCACATGCAAATCATAACTGACATGATATGGCCATGAACTTGTGCTTTTGATCTCCATCTTGAAAGCACTGGCATGATCTCTATCGTCACCGGCATGACACCATGATCTCCATCATCTTGATCTCCATCAACGTCTCGCCATCGCGGTTGTCGCGCCCACCATGCTTCCACTACTATTGCTACCGTTTAGCGATAAAGTAAAGCATTACATAGCGCTTAAAGATTGACACGCAGGTCATACAATAATTAAACACAACCCTATGGCTCCTGCCGGTTGCCATACTCATCGACATGCAAGTCGTGATATTCAATACAACACATGATCATCTCATACATCACATATATCGCACCATGTAATTGGCCATATCACATCACAATATACCCTGCAAAAACAAGTTAGACATCCTCTAATTTTTGTTGCATGTTTTACGTGGCTGCTACGGGTATCTAGCAAGAACAATTCTCACCTACGCAAAAACCACAACGGTGATACATAAGTTGCTTTTCAACCTTCTCAAGGACCGCCTTTGTCGCATCCGATCCAACTAAAGTAGGAGAAACAGACACCCGCCAGCCATCTTTGCGCAACAAAGTTACACGTTAGTTAATGGAACCGATCTCTCGTAAGCGTACGAGTAAGGTTGGTCCAGGCCGCTTCATCCCACAATACCATTGAACCAAAACACGACCAAGAGAGGAAGCAATCTAAGCATCAATGCCCACAAACTCTTTGTGTTCTACTCGAGATCTCATCTATACATAGACCTAGCTCATGATGCCACTGTTGGGGAATGTTGCATGGGAAACAAAAAAATTCCTACGCACACGCAAGATCTATCCATGGTGATGAGCATCTACGAGAGGGAGAGTGGATCTACATACCCTTGTAGATCGCTAAGCGAGAAGCGTTAAGAAACGCGGTTGGTGTAGTCGAACGTCTTCACGATCCAAATCGCCGAGCGTCCTGCGATCTTATCACGATCCGTCCCTCTATCCAATCACGATCCGTCCCGTGAACTCATCACGATCCATCCCGCGATCTCATCACGATCTGTCTCGTGATCTTGATCACGGTCCTTCCAATCTAGCGCCGAACGGACGACACCTCTGTGTTCAGCACATGTACAACTCGATGACGATCTCCGCCTTCTTGATCCAAAAAGAGGGAGCAGAGAGGTAGATGATTTCTCCGACAGAGTGACGGTGTTGTGGCGATTGTGGTGGAGCTATTCCAGTAGGGTTCGCCCAACCACCGTTGAAAATCGATCTAGAGGAGAAACTGCGATCTAGAGGAGAGCTATTAGGGTAAACTTTTTCCTCTAAATCCTCTAGTATATATAGGAGGAAGGGAGGGGATGAGGAAGCCTCAATACCTCAAGGTTTGGTTGAAATTGGAGGTGGAGGAGTCCAACTCCAATCCTATTAGGAGTAGGATTCCTCCTTTCCACTTGGAAACTCTTTCCACCTCTCCACCTTTGGATTTTTTTTCCTTCTCAAACCACTCCAGCCGCATGGGCCCTTAGAGGAGGCTTAGGCCAGCCCACCAGGGGCTGGTTTAATTCCTCCCACAGCCCATGTTGCCTCTTGGGTCGAAATACCTCTCCCAATGGTCCCCCGGTACACTACCGGCACTCCCGGTACACTACCGATGAGCCCGAAACTTTTTTGGTGACCAAAACAGGACTTCCTATATGTCAATCTTTACCTCTGGACCATTTCAGAGCTCCTCGTGACGTCTGGGATCTCATCCAGGACTCAGAACAACCTTCGGTCACCAGCATACATAACTCTATACTACCGAAACGTCACCGAACTTTAAGTGTGTAAACCCTGCGGGTTCGAGAACTATGTATACATGACCGAGACACGTCTATGGTCAATAACCAATAGCACGACCTGGATGCCCATATTGGTTCCTACATATTCTACGAAGATCTTTATCGGTCAAACCTCTATGTCAAGGATTCAGTTAATCCCGCATGATGTTCCCTTTGTTCTTCGGTATGTTACTTGCCCGAGATTCGATCGTCGGTATCTCCATACCTATTTCAACCTCGTTACCGGAAAGTATCTTTACTCGTTCCATAATACAAGATCCCATGACTAACACTTAGTCAAATTGCTTGCAAGGCTTATTGTGATGTTGTATTACCGAGTGGGCCCTGAGATACCTCTCCGTCACACGGAGTAACAAATCCCAGTCTTGATCCCTGGCAACCCAATAGACACGCTCGGAGATACCTATAGAGCACCTTTATAGTCACCCAGTTACGTTGCGACATTTGATACACACAAGGTACTCCTCCGATGTCAGTGAGTTGCATGATCTCATGGTCATAGGAACAAATACTTGACATGCAGAAAACAGTAGCAATAAAATAACACGATCATATGCTACGTTTGTAGTTTGGGTCTTGCCCATCACATCATTCTCCTCATGACGTGATCCCGTTATCAAATGACATCTCTTGTCCATGACTAGGAAACCATAGACATCTTTGATCAATGAGCTAGTCTATTAGAGGCATACTAGGGACATGGTGTTGTCAATGTATCCACACGTGTATCTGAGTTTCCGATCAACACAATTATAGCATGGATAATAAACGATTATCACGAACAAGGAAATATGATAATAACCAATTTATTATTGCCTCTAGGGCATATTTCCAACAGACCCAACATTGGTACTACATTTGCTTAAAACTTAAGAAAATTTGCATAGGGCCTTGCAAACCCGTGGATAATTAATCAGCCCCCGGGCCAGTGCTCCTCGTGAGTGTTGGTCCAAACTAGAGCACTGTGCGGGGCCAACCCAGGGAAACTTGGGAGATTTCTATCAGGCCACTGTACACTAGCTTATCCGTCGTGTCTTGAGAACGAGATACGCGGCTCTTATTGGGTTCGTCGACACGTCGGGCGGTCTTGCTGGATTTGTTTTACCTTTACCGAGTGTCTTGCGTGTGGATTCTGACTTTCTTCGGGTTTTCTCGAGGTGTTGGAATTCCTTTGGAATTACCTATGATGACCACGAGGTCCGTGGTCGAGGCTATTCCCGCGAAGTGTGGTTATTTTTGATGGACTAGTTGGAGCACCCCTGCAGGGTTAAATCTTTTCGAGAAGCCGTGCCCGCGGTTATGTGGCAACTTGGATATTTGTTTAACACCCGGTTATAGTAAACTTGAAGTAAACTCTAATTAAAACACACCAACTATGTGAGTAACCGTGATCGTCTCTGCTCATGAACATGATCCGAGAGAGAACATGGTGGGGTTATGATTGTCGTAAGTATGTGTTCAGGATCTCATAGAGATCATACTAGATTCGATCGTTCATCTTAGGACACTAATATTTATTTTCATGTTCCGTAAGTGAGCCACTATATATGCTTAGTGCTGCTGCAAACTAAACATATACCCCATCCCAACCTTTAAGCTTGAATAGTCTTGGTACCCGGGCGCTTGATTGCTGAGTCCTTGTGGCTCACAGATTACTACAACCCTCCAGGTACAGGTACAGATGAGTATGTGCAGGATGATCTTACCCAGCTCCAGTGGGAATATGACGAGGAAAGAGGTAGGATGTATGTGACTTACCCAGATGAGTAGAGGACCATGGTCGTGATCTTTGGGATAGCGAGATAGTATCATTTGCATCTATTTTATCATTTGATTTCGTCCGTAGTCGGACCCTGTCTTCATCCTAATGATTTGAACTCTGTGTGGATTGTAATTTAGCATGTGGCGAGTGTAAGCCAACTTGTATACTCATCTCTTCTGTAATGTATGATGCAATGTTACTATACTTGCGAATGGCAAGATGCGCCTCTATCCCTTGCGAGGCCCTCGTGTCTTAAAATGTATAGGCGTGCATCTTGGGCGGGACAATACCTTTCTTAATGAAGAGGGTATCTCACATGAGTTCTCAGCTGCGTACACGCCTCAACAAAATGGAGTTGTTGAGAGAAAGAACCGAACCCTCATTGATATAGCAAGAATGATGCTTGATGAATACAAGACACAAAGACACTTTTTGGCAGAAGCCGTGGAAACAACATGTCATGCCACAAGCCGACTCTACTTGTGCAAGCTTCTCGGTAAAACGGCATACGAGCTTCTCACTGGTAACAAACCCCACATTGGATACTTTCGGGTATTCCGCTCTAAGTGTTACATTTTTATAAGCATCGCCATGCTAAATTTTCTCCCAAATCTTATGAAGGTTTCCTACTTGGTTATGCATCGAACTCTCACACCTACCATATCTACAACAACTTCACTAGAAAAGTTGAAAAGACGGTAGATGTAAAGTTTGATGAGTCTAATGGTTTGCAAGTCGAACAATTGCCAAATGATGTGGGTGATAAAGATCCTTCAGAAGCTATCCAAGATTTTCCCATTGGAAAGATTCATCCCATGGAGGTGAAGGAAAGTACTTCTTTAACCCAAGTGGAAGCTCCTACTTAGGATCAAGGCTACCAACAAAGTGACATGGAAGCATCCACAAGTGGTACACGACAAGATGAAGAGGAGGACGAAGTACATCATGAAGATCCACCACAACCTCCTTAACCACCATGTCAAGGAGAGGACCACTTCGATAACAACGGAGATGAGGGATATGAAGAAGAAGAAGAAGCTCCACCAACTAACAAGCCAAAGCTACGTCGACTTTGAGCACAAGTGACCAAGAACCATCCCTTAAACCAAATCTTTGGTGATATACAAACAAGGAGGATCACTCGCTCTAAAAATCGCTTGGCTAACTTTTGTGAGCATTATTCTTTCATCTCTAGCATTGAACCCTTGAAGGTTGAACAAGCTCTTGAATACGCGCATTGGGTGAATGCTATGCATGGAGAGCTTCACAACTTCGAGAGGAACAAAGTATGAACACTCGTGGAGAAGCCCAAGGATGACCAAAACATCATCGGCATGAAATGGGTATTTCAGAACAAGCAAGATGAAGACGGTCAAGTCGTTCGCAACAAGGCTCACCTCATAGACCTAGGATACACGCAAGTCAAAGGTATGGACTACGATGAGATCTACGCCCCCATTGCTAGACTATAAGCCATTTGAATTCTTCTTGATTATGCCAATCACCATGACATCATTCTTTAGCAAATGGATATTAAAAGTTTATTCTTAAATGGTGATATTGAAGAATAATTCTATGTTAAGAAACCACTTGGTTTTGTAAATGCTAAGAAACTTGACCACGTTTACTAACTTCGCAAAGCTTTATATGGTCTTAAGCAAGCTCTGCGTGCTTGGTATAAATGCCTAATGAAGTTTCTTATTGAAGAAGGATTTGAAATTGGTAAAATTGACGCAACCTTATTCACAAAGAGAATTAATGGTGAAATATTTTTGTGCCAAATTTATGTGGATGATATTATCTTTGCATCTACTAACCTACAATTTAGTGAGAAATTTGGAAGGTTTATGTCAGAGAAGTATGAGATGACCACGATGTGTGAGATGAAATTCTTTCTTGGTCGACAAATCAAGCAAATGACAGAAGGTACATTCATCTCTCAAACAAAGTACACCAAGGACTTGATCAAGAAGTTCAGCATGCAATAGTGCAAAGGTATGAAAACTCCCATGCCCACTAGCGGACACGATGATCTTACTAAGGAGGGTGAATCGGTTGATCAAAAGGTTTATCGATCAATGATTGGTTCATCGCTATATCTATTTGCCTCCTGTCCCGATATTATGCTTAGTGTTTGCATGTGTGCTAGATATCAAGATGCACCCAAAGAATGTCATCTTAAGGCTGTGAAACGCATTGTGAGATACTTGATTCATACACCAAACTTTGGCATTTCGTATCCCAAGGGATCTTCCTTTAATCTTGTTGGCTACTCTGACTCCGACTATGTCGGTGACAAGGTTGATAGAAAATCCACCTCGGGTACATGTCAATTGCTTGGAAGATCTCTTGTGTTTTGGTCCTCCAAGAAACAAAACTTGGTATCTCTATCTACCGCCGAAGCGGAATACATTGCTACTGCATCATGTTGTGTGCAATTATTATGGATGACACAAACGCTTAAAGATTATGGAATCTATGTTAAAAATGTTCCATTATTTTGTGACAATGAAAGTTCTATTAAGATTGGTCATAATCCCGTGCAACATTCTTGAACCAAGCATATTCAAGTTTGACATCATTTCATTCGTGTTTTGTCACTTGAGGTGTGAGCTGAACATCATTGATGCTTCAAACTTGAGCTAAGCTCACTCGAATGCTTGCAAGGGGATGAGCTTTATTTTCTATTCCATGCTATTATCATGAATATCATATATCTTGGAATTCTATGCTCCCTTGTCTTGCATTTAACACTTTTGTAGGTACTTGGAAGAACAACACTCCACAAGATTTCCATCAACTCATATCTTAAGCAATCTTTTCATGACAAAGCATCCACAACCTCACCTTGATGATGAAAGGAAGAAGACAACAAATCATATCCTTGACATATATTTCTCAATTGGTACCAACTCACAATTGGTATCATGTCATATGGATATATCATGTTCTTTCTTGCGTGACTAACCTATGTAGGTGGAAAGTGAACGAAAGCAAAAAAGGATTACTCCCAACTCAAGATGAACTTCATCAACTTCGAGCATCCTCATCAAGTTCACCTACAAGCTACGTCAACAACATCACTCAAAGGTATGTACTCATATCCTTGATATAGCTTTACTCGAAGTCATGCGATAAAGCAACTCAAGTGATATGAAGACATTAAAAAAGCTTAATCGAAAACTGGTAAGCCCATTTTGAGCTTAACGATGAGTATGACCTATGATCAAGTATTCTTGCTTGGATCCTAAGTCAATATACTCTAATATAGGTGACCTAGTGACCGCCCATAATCTAGTTAAGAATCTTGGTTGGTTTATTCTCTATTGCAAGCCTTCTTGGAACCATTCAAATCTTCTCTAGTTGATATCTCTTTGTACAAATTATTTGCATTTCATTTACAAATCGTTTTTGACACTTTTTTACAATTTTTCACAAATTTCCAAGTTTCTAAAACTTTGCCAAGTTTTTTATGATGCCTCGGAGCCTCCAATACAAAGGACTCGGTTATATCGATTCAGTAGATGAGTTGCATAACATCACATCGGTATCACCGACAAATTCGTCTCGGAGCCACCGACTTACTATCATGTTTCAGTCTGTGTTTGTACCTGTAAACCTTTATAATCCTTCTGTGATATTTTCATTTCTTCGATGATCCCTTGTTAAAAGGGGGGGGGAGGGGAGAAATACATTCAAGGATCCCTAACTCAAAGGAGGAGAAGTTCTACAAATTTTCATTTTAGCCAAAGGGAGAGAAATTATTTTCAGTGATTCCCTCGTTTTTGTCATGATTTTCATATTTTACGAATCCTACATTCTATGACCCTTGTTCTCAAGGATCCCTTCTCAATCAATGATCCTTGTATCTGACCCTATGACTGGCCTTTTTGGCAATTAATGCCGAAGGGGAAGAAATACCAAAGCTTCAAAGCTAAAGAGGGAGATACATGCTTATGCAAAGGGGGAGATATAATTTAGGGGGAGAGAAAAATGTTAGAGTTTATACTTACATAAACAAGGGGAGAATACCAAACTAGGGCGAGAAAATATGTTTTGGAGAATGATGTGTTTATTTCATTTGACTACTCATGTTAGAATTCTCTCACCCTATCCAATCCCAATATCTACATGCTAAGATTCAGGGGGAGTGGATGTCCTACTTTTTTTTCATATCTAGAGGGGGGATAGTTCTAAATGATCTTGGAGACATATCAATCTTAAGGAATACTATCTTCTATATGTTCTCCATTTCTTGGTACTTCTGAGTTATATTCCTTTTGATTGGTAGAATACTCTTGTGTTTCCTAACATTGTTTTCTCAAGTGTGTCTCTAATACTAGAATGCTCAAGAACTCAAGGTAAGTATATGCATCATATCTTTGATCAAGATGATCTCTTGCTTCTTACACATATTGTTTGCAAGAGTGATGTCTTGAACAAGGATACACCTCATTCATATACATTTGATGCATATGACCAAGATACACATGACATCCTATATCCCTTCGACTACATGTGTGTCCATGCATTCCAAAGCAACTACCCTTTAAAGAGATTGCACACATTTAGGGGGAGCAAGTATAAGTCATGTGTCCCTCAAAGTCTTAATTATATACATGTGTATATTTATTTGAAGATTTGATTGTATGTTGTCATCAATTACCAAAAAGGGAGATTTTGAAAGCACAATATGCTCCCTTGGTGGTATTCATAATTCATGACAACATACATTGTCTCTTGGATTAATACTTTCATCTAGTGTATTTCAGATAAAGTCCATAGAGAGAGATGGGTTGGCAAAAAGGAGTGTGGAGAGTGTCATGGGAACGAACACCTATGGGACCGCGGGGACCACTTTCGGTTCGGCGGGGGGCGAGATGGCACGAAGAGCCGGTCTAGTGAGCTGCACGCGGGGAGTTTTTACCCAGGTTCGGGCCGCACGGATGCGTAAAACCCTACTCCTGTTTGGTTATATTGATCATGTTCTAGGGTTCGAGCTATAGGAGTGCCATGAACGGCTGCTACGTGAGCTTGGGAACCTCCCGTTGTCTAGCTATCCGGCTGTCCGGTTGTTTAACTGCCTAACTCTTCGAAAGCCCAAAAGCCAAAAGTCAAAAGTCCCCCTCTGTAACGCCCTCAGCCTCCTTTTATACCTAAGGGGATCCCAACAGTGGCGTACAGTGTGTACATGGGATGCATAGTGCTACAGTGCTATCATACCTAACCCTCACGAAGTAGGACAAGAGCATTAAATGCACCGTTAGGGCCCTCAGTCCATCAGTGGGATGGGGCGGGGCCCGTCCCATCAGCCGCTTAGCTCCCTCCGACATGGATGCCGCGACACGCGTCCAGGTGAATCGACACCTGGCCTGTGCGCTGGCGATCCTTGTCGGGGCCTTGCCTTGCCGAGACCTTGCCTTGCCGGGGATATGGAGGCTCAAAAGCTTTCCCGGCAAGGTCTTGCCAGTAGTCTTGAGTCTTCTGTGTTGGTTCTTGACAAGTCTTCGCTGGGCCTTGCCACCGGGGTGGCTACTACTGCCCGTACATGAGTAAAGGGGCACTAGATAGCCCAAAAACTCTAGTGCACCGACAGGAGCCCTCAGGCCTGGGCCATACACGTCACGAGGCATTGTTGGGCTAGGCCCAAATAGTGCACGAGCACACATGGCGTGGCCTCCCAGTCGTGATCATTGCGCTTGCGGAGCTTCCCCATGATGCCCATTGATTGCAGGTAGTGGGATATGTGCGCGGCGCAGCCGTTGAGTTTTTTAATTACCTTCTCAGGTCTTTTCCGCCACGCGCGCCGCATGCATAGCGGGGAGCTAGCAACGGGCACCCGTGACTTAAAGTCCCTGAAAAGGCAGTAACTGTGGCGCCATGGATTGGGGCAACGGGGCGGTTGCTATTCGCCCCGTGATCGAGGGCGCCGCTATTGGAGGAGGTGGGCGGCGTCCTTTGGAGTGGGGGAGAGCTAGCCCCCGCGCTTCCTCCTATAAATTGGGGACAGTGGGGGCAGAGCTCATCCATCCTTCTTCCGCCCTTCGAGTGCAAGACTTTGCAGCCCGCCTCCTCCCTCGTCTTCTTAATCTTAAGGTAGCGCCCGCCCTTCGCCATGACCAGGGGCGAGGGCGACCACCTTCTTTAACTGCGAGGAGGAGCTCTCGTCTGGATCACGCCGCCGCTTCAACCACGGAGGTGGCGGGAGGCTCGAGTTCGTGTGGTGGAGGAGGCGTGAGGGGCCATGGCTACCATGGAATTCGAGGTCGCGGGAGGCGGAGCGCTGCTCCACCCCCTTCTCTGATGCCAAGCATCTCCATCGAAGAGGCCCACGTCGAGGGGACGGCATTGGACTTTGTCCTCGAGCTGGGCGGTCCCCTCCGGAGCCATCTGCGCATCCCATGCCTCTTCACTGGGGCAATGGATAATGACCAGCTGCCCTTCCTATGGCTGCGGGTGGTAGGGTGCTGCAATGGCATGATGCGGGTGGACGTTGACTATCCAGTGCGCCGCATGATGTTCCTCAGGCGCAGTTGGAAGAACTTCACCCGTGCCCACAATATCCAGGTAGGGCATGTTCTTTGTTTTAAAATGATGGGGGGCGATACGCTCTCCATCAAGATTTATGGGAGCTCCGGCATCCACCTCTGCTGCTGCGAAGAGAGCGCGAGCAGCGCCGAAAGCCTATCCTTCGGCAAGAGTGATGGGGAGGACAGCAACGAAGACAGCGACGATGAGTCCGGTCCTCGGGCGGTCAAGTCGGATGTCACATCCTGTGTTTTGCCTCTTGCCTAAGTTATCGTCACTCAAAAATTAGGGCCGTTTAATTTTTTTTGAGTGCATTTGAACGCTTGACTTGTGTGTTATTTGCTTGCTTGTTTGATTGCTTGCAGGTGCTCTATAATTCATAAAACATCCTCCTACCCTCAAGAACCCTTTTTCCTTGATCCCAAATCTTGTCCAATGATCATGCCATGTGAATAGGACTTAAAAATATTTTTACAAAATATTATTTTGGCCAAAAAGCATTTATTTAAATTAGGTTTTCAAAACCCCCTGATTTGAGATTTGCATTGCAAGTCCCCAAATTGGGTGGATCCTCTTTACCCAAATGCTTTATTTGAAACCCACTAGATATATGACTTCCCAAAAATACCAAATATTATTTTTAAAGATCATTTTACTATTTTACTTAAAGGATTTTTCTTAAGGCCAAAAATGGTATTTTATAGGTAAAAATTATTTAAATGCTTTAAAAATATTTGAGAATGTTTTGGAAAACTCAATGGACATATATTGTCCATATATAAGAGTTTGAACACATGGTCATGTTCAAAATATTGGACAAAGCCCTTCAAAACCATTTCTGCCTATTTCAAGCACTTGAAATGTTTCTATAAGAAATATTCTCAAATAAATCCAGGAAAATTCTAGCAAGTTACATATGATATATGTGATCATCTTGACAAGTTTCATGTAAATCCCAATTGTTTTGGTTCACCAAAATATCCCAAAACTCTCTTTGTCTAGATTCAAATTTGAGCAGCTCTACATTACCAACTTTCTCCCCTTAAGCTCAAACTTTGTGGGCATGATATAATCCTCCAATAATGCATCCACACCAAGTGGTGCATCAAGGAGAACAGGTTCACTTGTCCAAATCATCCCAAATCCCTTCCTGCTGATTTCAAAAATTGGGAATGTTTGCGTTGTCAAGTTTTCCCAATTGGTCCCAAACATTTTGGGCATGCTATAATATCCAAATAATGCCACCATACAAAGTGGTGCACTAAGGAGAATAGCTTAGAATGACCAGATCTATAGAAACCTATTTTTTTGATATCTAGGGTTTACCAAGTTTACATTGTGAACTTTCTTCAATCAATCTCAAACTTGGTGATCAACCTTGTTTCTACCTTCTATTTTATCATGTTAAATATCATGCCAAGAAAACTCCATTTCCGAGCCCAAACACTCATCAATCACCTCCTGCTTAGTTACCAAACTAGTTGTTTGGGCCCCTTCCACTATTCTCCTTAACCTGAGATTTTTACCACACCTTACCCTCATTCTCCTCTACCTCTAATAACAATTTCAGGTTCATAGCTCAATTATTTTGGGGGTAAAACCCCAAGATTCCCTCCTGGACAGCTAGTTTTCCCCTCCCTCAGCCTCCCCTTCTATTCTAATAAGAACCCCGGGGCATCATATGCCATTTTCACTTTGTTTTAACTGCCTCTAGCTACTGGACATGCATGGACGCGCCCAAGGGGCCAATGGCATGCCATATGGGCGCTCCAGAGTGTGCTACAGTGCCCGACCGCACTGTAGTTGCCGCCCTATGCATGCCCCTGGCAGCCTTGGGCCTCTCGGTGGTGTCTCTTGAGGTCACCTCGATGTCCTCAACACGCCACACTATTGGGCCCCTCCTCCCTTGCCCTCCTCTCTCCCCTGCCAGGCATGCCCGAGCACCTCCCATGGACCTTGTCCACGATGCGCCTCGGTCCAGCTATTTAAGGCCTCCCTCGTGTCCCTCTCGAGCTCTCTCGCCCAACCTCTCTCCCGTAGACCACCATGGTCTAGCCATTCCTCTTCCCACGGCCTTCTCCTCCTATGGCCGATGATGCCCACCTCGGCCTCGCTGCAAACCGAGCACACCCCGAGCGCCTCCTCACCTTCGAGCGTCACTAGAGCCTCAAGAATCTCCGAAAGGTCTCTCCCCGCTCACCTCCCCTCTTTTTGGTGGCCGGAGCATAGCTCCCCATGACCGTCATGGTCAGACTTCCGCCGCGGCCGAGACCCCACTCTCCTCGGGGTTCCCCGTGGAAAATGGGACCCCCAACCGGGTGCGGGCCTCACTCCCGAGCACTCCGGTGGCAAGGGGGCCGTCGGAGGCAGCCTAAGCCGTCGGGATGGTGTCGGCGCCGCTCGGTCCTTCCCTCCCCTCTGTCTCTCCCAACTCGGGCGGGAGGTGGAGGATGAACCCAACGAGCGGGGGGCCCTATAAGTGACCAGAGGGCCGGGCCCATCCGTTAAGTGGAGACGGCTTCGGCAGAAGGCGTTTTCGTCTGTTGAAAACCTATCCCATGTAATACATCATCGGCATCGCCTCTGCTCCACCAGGGCAAGTCACTTGGTAGGCCCATCCCCTATCCTGCGCACAGTGCGCCTCTTAGCCCATTTAAGTGAGTGGTTTTTTTCTTTTTTTTATCAAAGGAGACTCAAATATTCATAGGAAATTCATATGACCTCCGATTTAGTTCATTCAGATTTCTACATATTCCTAAAATCATTTCCTATCCAAATTTGTGCATTTCACATTTTTCCATAAATGTTTTCTGATAGTTCTAATGCAAATTTGAATTTGAACCATATAGAACCCCACTTTGCAAATTCCTAGGGAATTATTATGAACTCCAAATGGAGTGATTCAAGTTCCTAAGTGTATCTAAATTCATGTACTAAGTAGTGATCATTTCTCCTTACACTTATTCTGCTATGTTAATTATTGGGTCATTTCTTCATATGTGACCCACTTTGCAAATCCCTAAAAAATTCATACCAACTCCAAATCCAGTGAATCCACTTCCCACATGTTTCTAAAATCATGCCCTATTTTTTGGGTCCATCCACTCCTTTTTACAAAAATATTTTCTATGGACATCTTATAGGGTCATCATTTCCTTCATTTCCACCGTTCAAGAAATCCCCCTTGATCCACATCCTATGAAACCTCCTTGGTTATTTTTCTTATGACCAGTGGTGTCCAAGAAAAATATATCTTCTATTTATAGATCACTTTATTTTCTGCTTGTTGTGTTGCTTATTGCGGTTGTTTCTGGCGATAGTTGACGAAGTAGACGAAGTGCTCGGAGTGGACAAGAAGCGCATGAAGACGTCGAAGACTTTGCGAAGCCAAGCAAGCAGCCCTTTGACCATGTTAAGAGACCATTTTATTGCATGTCATATAGCACTATAATTTCGTTATATTTGAACATGTGGAGTAGTGACCACATCGGTGGGCTGCTTCCGATACTTTTGCTGTTGACACTTGCATCATGCATGACCCTACATCCATATGAGGGTTATGTGGGTGGGAGTAGATAGGATGCTAGTAGATGCTACGCAAGTGGGATTGGGAGTATGCATGGTGATGGAAATAAGGCAATGATTTCAAAGACTTTTCGAAAACCACGTCGGGTGCCACTAATGCCCGAGGGTGATGGTGTTGAGTTGGGTGACCACTTGAGAAAGAAGTGGTGCACCAGAGGAAGTGAGTGTGTTTTCGAAAACGGAGAGTTTTAAGATTTGCTGACCGTTCCAACCTTACATGCGCGCCCATGATACCCCTTATGGGATGGCGCTTTGTTGATTACTATGGTTGGTGCTAGGAAGGAGCCCGCATTACCAGTGGCAAGAGTGAAGTGGTCATTCTCAAGACGGGGTCGTCCCGGAAGTGGAAGGCCATGCGCTGTCTTTACAGACACCGGGCACACCGTTGCATGCCCTCATGGACGATACGTGTGATGTATATCATGAGGGATGGCACCAACAAGTGGAATCTTTGTTTAGTATCACCATGGGAAAGGCATTGTTCGGGTGTTACCTTAGGTATGTAATATACCGCGAGTCGTGGAAGACACAGTAGTTCCCCGAGTCTTGTGGGTAAAGCGTGCAACCTCTGCAGAGTGTATAACTATTCGAATAGCCGTGTCCACGGTCATGGACAGTTGGAGGTCCTGCTTAAACTGTGTTTGATGTTTTCACAAACTTGGTGTGTGTGTGTGTGTGGATGACACAGAGGTGATGCTTGAGATAAGTCAGATGACTTGACGTGAGGACTGAACATGAGATGTTCCACCCTCTGTTTACAATGATATCTGGAACTCGTTCATACGGATAACGGCGAACCATTGATGCATGCTTACACAAGATACTTGATCATGTCATTGCATACGAAATTATCTTTCTACAAATTACCTACTTAGTGATTTATCATGCATTGTTATTACCTTGTCCCGAACATGGGTTTCTTGCGAGTACATTCAAAGTACTCATTGGCTTGCCACTAGTTATTTAATTGGCCAAGCATGGAAGAATAGGAGTATCATCAAGAGTTCGTTGGTGACGAACATGCGAACTAGGACGCTTCCCAGTCAGAATGCCTGTTGCTTTAAGGCAGATGGCATAGGTTCACGCTTTCGACCAAGATTTCCGCTGCTTTTTTAGTTTAAGTGTTTGGCCCTCGTGGCCCTATCTATGTAAGATTAGACCTTCATGGTCTTTATTTGTGTAAGACGCTAAATGTGGATGTAAAACTGTTGTTATTTAGCTTCTGTGTGTTCAGTGTGCATTGATCTCTGGGATCAATGTCCACGTGCATTTGGTGATCACGACTTATGAGTCGGGATCCCCACATCGGAGCCCGAAGATTCGAGCTCGGACTGCCTGCCGACCACACCATCATCGCCAGCCTCACGCCTCTCCCCCTCCCGGCAAGATGTGCTTGCCGGGTTCTTCAGTACCGGGCGCTACCTCATATTCCAGCTCCAGCAGGCCCGTGGATTTCGGCTTCAGGAGTCCATCCTCCTTTCTGCTCACTCTGGCACTCTCCTCCGCGCAATGCTGGTCAAGGAGGGACCAAGATCTTGCCTGCCCATCTGGCAACCCTGCATGTCCGCGCAGTGCTGGTCCTGAGGGGTCAGGCCGGGGTTCTGCCAGGGGTCTCTCGCTCTTTTTCTTTTTGTATCCCGCCTCTCCTTTCCATCCTTTTCTTCTTGTAATCTACCCTAGGGGAGAAAGTCAAATAAAGATGTACTTAGAAAAGAGCGATATCTTATGTAAATTTCACCCCATTTTGAATTAATGTGTATTATCTTCCTTGTTAGACTTATTCTATATAAGGAAATTTCCCTACGCCTTTTCTGGAAGGATCTTGTCGGCGTGTGTAGCCCTACCGCGAGCGCTTTGAGGAAAGGGTCCTTAGCAGCCCGCTGGCAGTGCCACTATCGGTAAGATACCTTGGTGCCCTTGGCGTGCCATTTCAAGGCGGCGTCCTTACTCAAAAACGGGATAAGGGTGCGAGCACTGTCACTTGGATCGTTGAGCGGACTCGAAACGAAACAAGGAGCACGGGCAAAGCCACTTAACCCGTTGAGCTGTCCCGAACGCAGTAAGGGCGCATCTAATTGCGGCAAGGTTCCTGTGCATGCAGGTTTTCCATACAGAAGTAGAAATCACTCAAGGAAAATAACCTTATGGCAAGGATTCACATGGGGTTTTCGCAACCTATATTTTTGTTGCCTTTCTCCTTCTGGCAAGTTTTTTGTGGAACGTCACTCATAGGTACCCGTACCATCATGCCCCTCGGGCAACGCTGCACACAAGGGATCCTTATGTCCTTTGGAAAAAGAAAGAAGAAAAATATTGATATGGAACCTTGGCGGTTCGTTAGTCCTTGCCGAAATTAAGTGCAATGCAATACTTCAGATAAACATGCACATAAGTAAACATGAGAATCGAACAGGATTGCAGAACACATATCTTTATTTATCTACGCACAGGGTCTGAGCCTATCGTTGTACCAAGGATTACATGCTTCAGCAGCAAGACTTGTACAAAAGGTGGTTTGCCGGGGCTGGCCCGGCAACCGCGCCTTATGGGTATAATTTTCGCAGATGCTCGATATTCCAGGAGTTGCTCACCAGAACACCATCCTCGGTCTCCAGGTGGACTACGCTGGGCCTAGTGACTCATACTACCCGATAAGGGCCTTCCCACTTTGGCGTCAACTTGTTTGGATTCTTGGCGGACTGAACTTGCCGAAGAACAAGGTCTCCTTCCTCAAGACTTCTGGCATTGACCTTGCGGCTATGGTAGCGACGCAAGGCTTGCTTGCAGCGTGCAGCTCTCACAGGAGCCTGAAAGACGGTCTTCCTCAAGGAGCGTCGTGTCGTCTTGCTGTAGGATCGAAAGTAGGTCTAGATGGGGGGTGATTAGACTACTTGACCAAATAAAAGTTTTGCCTATACCAAGTTTTAGGGTTGACAGTTTTTAGCATTTCATGGCAAGTCAAGTACAACCTACACATGCAAGTCTAGGAGTATATATCAGCGGAAAGTAACAACACGCATGTATAGAAGGGATAGGGTAGGAAGATCAAACGCAATTGTAGACACGATGATTTTCCCCATGGTTTTGATAGGTGGCGCTATCGTACATCCACGTTTATGGAGTCTTGAACCCACGGAGGGTAACGGTCGCGAGAGTCCACGAAGGGCTCCACCCAAAAGGGTCCACGAAGTAGCAACCTTGACTATTCCATACGACTTCCGTCCACGAAGGACTAGCCTCACTATGGGTAGATCTTCACAAAATAGGCGATCCCCTTGCCCTTACAAACTTCTTGGTTCACTCCACAACACGAAGTAGGAGGCTCCCAAGCGACACCTAACCAATCTAGGAGGCACCACCCTCCAAAAGGTAATAGGCTCGGTAATGACGATGAACTCCTTGCTCTTGTGCTTCAAGATGATACACTCCTCAGCACACAATCTCTCTCACAG
This sequence comes from Hordeum marinum, assembly GCA_022496015.1. NCBI lineage: Eukaryota > Viridiplantae > Streptophyta > Magnoliopsida > Poales > Poaceae > Hordeum > Hordeum marinum. Next base: position 157,727,364 of record CM039672.1, on the reverse strand, counting down.
GTTTGGCTTGGTAGAAGAGATGGGATTGGTGGAAAGCAACTTGGGGAGGCTAGAAATCAAGATGCATATGATTGGAGTGGAAGATCTTGACCTCAACACAAGGGTAGGTGGTTCTCTCTCAGAAAATCTGATAGGATAGGTATGGAATAGTTTTGAGTGCTTCACTTTCGAGTAAGTGGTGGTGAAGGGGTATATATAGGCATCCCCAAAAATCTAACCATTACACACAAAAATACCAACTTGGTGACACCGATGTGTTAATCTCAGTGGTACCAAAGTGACCAAAAGGTGCGACATTCGAATCTCGGTAAAGCCGATATAGGAAACTCGGTTGCACCGATAAGGTGACCAACGGTCAGATTTCCAATCTCGGTGACGCCGATCCAACATTCTCGGTGGGACCGAAAATGTGAATTTGCTTAACAGAAAGTTGGCAACCTAAAATCAGTGGCACCGGCATAGAATCGGTTGCACCGAAGTGGCTAGGGTTTGGCTTGAGTCTGTCTAGGTTCTGGAATCGGTGGCACCAAAGTGGGATAGTTGGTTGCACCGATTTTGAGTGTTGGGTATAAAACAGACTTTGGTGGGAGAGTTTTGTGGATGTTTTTGGCGACTATCACTTGTGCACGTTTGAGCATATTTTTCACCATCAAAACCTTACCCCCTTTTAATAGTATTGGCTTTCCTATGACTCAAAGTGATTTCTCACAAATATAAAATGCAGAGTCCTCTTCCTTCAAGCTTGGCCAACCTATTTCCTTGCATCTTGGGGTTTCTCCACGGTCTCCTTTTGTCAATCCTCTCATTGAACATTTCCTGAAATATACTTGGTGGAAACATTAGTTCAATGACTTATATGTTGTTATTAATTACCAAAACCACCAAGGGAGCAAATGTGCTTTCAATCTCCCCCTTTTTGGTAATTGATGATAACATATATATCAAAGCTTCGATATATGATAAATTCAGTGAATACAGTCGTCACTTTGACAGGTATGTGATAAGCAAGAGCTCTCCCTAATTTGTGCTTTATTTTGAATTTTCGTTTGAATGCAAATGCACAATCGATTAGGCATATGGAGCACTTCTTCCATGTCACATACAACTTGGTGGTGTGCGAGAATAATTAGAATGAATAACAACACACAACACAATCAAACAAAGGTGAATGATCATCTCATGAGCATTAAGATGATAGGAAATAGTTGCATCACCCATAACATAGTAGCATAACACACATGTATCTCACATCAAACCAAAAGAACCAAATGTTTTGAAAAGCAAATAAAAAACCAAATCGCTCTCTGACTTGAAGCCTAAAGATCTATATACACTTCTCCCCCTTTGGCAACAAGTTACCAAAAAGTTCAAAGGCATATATCTAGGTGTTCTTGGGCATATCTCCTCCGGTTGTTGATGAAGGAGTCGAGATGACAGCGTCGGCGAAGATCTCTGCAGATGTCGTGGATGGAGCTGGAGTGGTCACTAATGGAGCTGAAGTTGATGGAGCTGACGGAGCTGTTGGAGCGGCACTATGGCTGATCTGGCCTGAGTAGTGAACTGAGTGCCTGGCCCTAGAGGTGATTCTTCCTCCTCCTCATCATCATCCTCATCTGAAGTAGACGAGACCCAAGGGATGTTCACAGAGTCAACTTCATGATGAAGTTCTGTGACTATCTTCGTCAGCCCATCCACCTTATCAGTAAGGGTCTTGATTCTGGTCTCAAAGATTCTAACAAGACTGTTCTGGTTGTCCAGAATCCCCTTAATGTCCTTTTGCATGCCCTAGACTGATGCAATCAATAGATCCATTTGCTCGTTCCTGGATCGTGGGACTTGAGCACTAGCGGATCTCACTGCCTTTGCTTCCTCCTGAGCTACAACAGAAGTGGGATGATCAGCATCCATCACCACAATGTTGTCCTCGAGATATGGCTGTAGGGGAAAATATGGGTGATCTAGGGCAAATATGTGCTTCTCCAGTTTTGAGTTTATGAGCATCTAGATGTAGGGTGCATAACAGCATGAGCGCTTCTGGTCAGCATCAACCCTCTTCATTGTCTCTACAATCAAGTCCATGACTCTGATCCTGGTGTGAGTGTCAAGGTGGATCAACATATTGATGGAGTGGCCTCGGATCATCTTGTCATCTCCCGACTTGGGTATCAAGGTATGCCTTAGTATGGTGTTGATAGTGCGGAGGCTAGCCTAGAGGAAATAGATGGATCCTAGCCTGTGAGACTTCACATTTGCAACAGGGATCTTTTTATACATCTTAGCCATAGCATTGTGACTAGCCTTGGATTCTGAGTAGACATCCAGGTCACCATCCTGTGCTTCAGGAACTCCTAAGATATCTGCCCATTCCTCAACAGTTGATTCATATCTCGCACCTTCAGTCATCCACACAATTCTACCATCTCCGTAGAAGTGTGCAGTGGAGTAGAATTGCATGATCATTTCGTCATTCCATGTTGTGAATTCTCTGCCAAAGAACTCATCCAGACCTATGCAGTGGAAGTTCTCCTGGACACTTGGAAAGTAGTCCTCATTTTCCTTGATGAACTTCCAATCAACATACTGCATATCACTGACAGCTGGACTCTTGTCAAAGAGCACAGTCAGATAGAAGTCTTGCTGCTCTGTGGTATAGAACCTATAGTCCACAGCTGTTTTCTTTCTCTGGGCATAAGGATCTATTGCTCTCCATGCCCTCAATCCAGAATCCTTCCTCTTCTTCATGTCCTCATCTAGTGGGTAGCTGGCATTATGAACTGGGAGGTGTGGTCTAAGCTTCATTAGTGTTGTCAAGTCATCCACATCATCAACTATGGAAGCAGTTCCTTTGTTCTTTTCAGAAGCTGGTATCTACCTAGTTGTCCTTTTAGGCTTCTCAGCAACTTTCTTGGATGTGTTGGTCTTAGGCATAGCATTAGACATTAACTTCTTTGCCTTCTTCTTGGGAGGAGCCTTGGTAGCTAGCTCAACCTCCTCTTCCTCAGTAGCAGCAGCTTCTGGATCCTTAAACATGGAGGTAGGCCTGCCAGTCACATCGATGATCCTCTTCCTGGCCTATTTCTCTCCTGCCTTCTTAGGCAAAGCTCTCTTGGGGATCTCAACAGACATTGTTGCTCTGGCAGTCTCATGAGCCTTGAAAGTAGAAGTTGATGCATATATTTTGCTGACAACTCTTCTAGAGGAAGTAGCTTCAGTTGTAGCCTTCTTGGCAACCTTCTCTTGCTTCTTAGCAAGAATCTCCTCAGGCAAAAAGTCTGAATCCTCTTCATCTGAGTTCAACCTCTTCCTGGTTCTGGTGGCAGCCTTGGGAAACCCATGAGAGCTGGGGGTGCCTGGATCTGAGAATGAACTGGGCTCTGGACTTGTTCCTGAACTCATGTTTGCTCCCTCCTCTGACCTGTTATGACTGTCTTCTGAACCTGACATGCTGACCCAATGAATAGAGTTTAGATGAGCAGAAGGAGATGAGTCATCACAAAATGAGGCTATTTTTGATATTTGAGCAGTGTGTTTTTCAAAAGTTTTGCAATATGTCACATACATATCGGTACAGCCGAAATGAATTTTTCGGTGGGGCCAAGACAGACCAACTCCTTAACAGGAACTTGGCAGCCATTTCGGTAGGACCGAAAAGAGCCACTCGGTTCCACCGAGTCAGTTCTCAGCAACACAGAAAAGTATATCAGTGAGACCGATATTTCCGTTTCGGTTCCACCGAGATGTATCGGGCGGACAGCAAAACCCTAGAAAAATTCATCTAACTCGAGATTTTGCAGATTTGATTGGATGAATATATGAGCAAGGGCTGGCTTATAGAGAAAACTAGGTCCAATGCACAAGAATCAAAATGGGAGCGCACTAGAGATCGAATCCGTACCCTAGCTTAGCGCAGATCCTCTACGGCGGCAACGTTGGTGTAGATTACGTCGATGGTGGCGATTCCCAGCGGCGGAGGAGCTTGGCAAGTCAAGGGCGATAACCAGGGGTCTTGGGGCGGCAGCTTAGGGTTCTGAGGCGCGACGTTGAAGATAGAAATTTCAAAGCGTCGAGGTCCACAACATATATACCCTTTACTGTCGGTGATACCAATTTTATGTTTTCGGTGTCACCGAGTTTCACAACTGTCAGCTGATGGGGAAAATCGGTGTAACCGAGAATATGAAATCGGTGTTACCAAGATTGAAAAATCAGATCAACCCTAGGCATTCGATGAGACCGAGTTTTTGGGATTGGTTCCATCGATTTGCACTTGGGAGGTTTTAATGGTTAGTACTTGTCGATACGGAACTCCGAGTGCTCCACATAGAGAGGGATCGAAAAGCACTAGTTCAAATTTTATGATGCAGCATGAATGGAATATGAGGTGAGAAAGCATAGATAGCTAAAGAGTGGTCCTAGGCATTCTTGTCCATCCAATTGGCAAAAGATAAATCAAAAGCCAAATAGCAACAATTGGATGTCCTCGAATGAGAAAATAAATGCAGACCAACATGCTCACACAATAAGATGTCAAGGAAATCATGATGAACATGCACAAACATACTAGCATCTAACAAGCACTTGGGCAATGACAAAGTCATCTATATATGAGTATTTGACTTAGGAGCCAAGTAAGAGTACTTGATCATAGGTCATACTCATCATTTAAGCACAAGTGGGGTTAGCACTTTTTCATAAAGCATTTAATGTGGTCACATAGTAAGAGATGATTTTACTCAAGTCTTAGAGTAAAGCTCCCCCTTAATGTACATCCCCCCATAAGAGGGATAAACTAACCTTGGGTTTTGTCAATGAAGACTTCATGTTGGTGAGGTAGTTGTGGATGCTCAATGGTTATGAAGATCACCAAGAGTTGGGAGCATCCTTGTTGTTTCCTTACTCCTCTCACCTGCATGAGTTAGTCCCAACATACAAGAGACAAATACAAGGATATCTATGGACATGGAGTGCAAAGCGTGTGTTATGATGTCCATTGATTTGTTGATTACCTTTTCCCTTGCTTAACTTTGAGGGAATGTGTGACTCCTTGAACTATTGCATTGAGTTGATGTTGAGTGCAAAAATTTCTTGCCAATAATGAATGTGAGAGAATTTCATTGGCAAAGTCACCCCTCAAGAACTTACTAGTTCTTATTATTGGGAACCCACATAAAGTTGATGGGGATCCTTGGTGTTGGAGTGTACTTTGTAGTAGTTGAGCTTGAAGCAGCCTTGGGAACCCACTCCACCAAAGCTAGGGGTTCATCTTCATATGAGTCAATGTCCTCTTGAAGCTTCTTCTTGTCCTTCAGCTTGTGGTCTTGTGGTGGAAGGTCATCTTGAGTGTTTTTCCCTTTGGGAAGAATATTTTCATACTTCTCCTTTTGAGGAACAAACTTCGGTTTCGGATATTGACCTTCTTCCCACTCAACTCCATTAGCGTTGAAGTAGCCAACACCACGATTCTTTCGGTATCCTCCGTGCTTGTGTACAATTTCCTCAAATTGCTTACATCCGGCAAGACTCTTGTATATACCCTATTATATAATTCCTTTCAATAAATCATTTTCTTGCTCAAGTGTAACTTGGCTAAGAGAAACATCATTAGTGGAATCAATAGAATTACTAGAAGCAACATCATTGGGTTTAGCATTTTTATTGTTGCTACTAGATGAAGAACCTTTCTTGCCTTTGTTACTAGATTGCTTAGTTTTAACTTGAGGCATGAAAGTAGACAAGAGTAGTCGTTTGGCTAGATAAGATGACGTCTTCTTTCGTAGATCGTCATTGGCAGCTTTGAGAAACTCATCCTCTTGCTCCAAGTTAAGCCTCTCGAAGCGTAGCTTCTCATGAGTTCTCACAAGCTCTCTATGATCTTAGAGGGTAGATTCATGACCTAACTTAAGAGTGTTTAGTTCTTTAGTTAGTTGTTCTATTTTCATCTTATCATCATCAAATGACTTATCTTGACTAGCATGAGAATTATCAAGTTCATTTCGATCAATATCACTAGTTTTATCACAAAGCAAGTTATCATCACAAATTAAATCATCTTCATCACTATCAAAATCAAGATATTCAAGGTGTGATACCTTGGGGCCTTTAGCCATGAAGCAACTTCCACTCCCTTCGTTTGGTGAATCAAATAGATCGTAGGAGTTGGTAGTCACTAGAGCAATTCCGGCAACACCTTCATCTTGACTATAGTCGGAGTCGGAGTGATAGCTTCTCTCAGAGTGGTTGTCGGAGTCGGTTCAGAGTGGTTGTCGGAGTCGCCAACACCAACATGAGCTTGATGTTTTCTTCTTGTGTAGATCTTGGTGTGCTTGTCCTTCTTCTCCAAATCTCTACTTCTCCTTGAGTGTCTTCGTTCATATCGATCATCTCTACTCCTTCTGTCTCTTTGTGGTGATTCATTCCTTGAGCTTCGTCTTCGAGGTGACTCTTCTCTTCTTTTGTAGGGAGCCGTGCAATCATTTGAGTAGTGTACGGGCTTACCACAATTGTAGCAATTGCGGTCATGCCTTGACGAACACTTCTCTTCATATCTAGATTTGGAGCTTATTTCTTTGCTTCTATTCTTGTAGAACTTGTTGAATTTCTTGACCATGAGGCTTATCTCTTCATTGGTGACAAGGTTTTTGCTTGAAGTTGCGGGAGCATCACTTGTGGCTTGGTAAGCACTGCTAGACTTGTGATGAAGCTCTTCTTTATCTTTGAGTGTCATATGATGAGAAACAATCCTTCCAATGACTTCTATAGGCTTGAGATCTTTGTAGTTTGGCATCATTTGGATTAATGTGCACACGGTGTCGTATCTCTCATCCAAAGCTCTAAGTATCTTCTTGATGATGAATTTGTCGGTCATTTCTTTGCTTCCCAAGCTGGCAATCTCATTGGTGATGAGAGCTAGCCTAGAGTACATCTCTGCGACTCCTTCACCATCCTTCATCTTGAACTTGTCAAGCAAACCTTGAAGAACATCTAACTTGGATTCTCTCACGAACTCGGTTCCTTCGTGCATATCAACAAAAGTATCTCAAATCTCATTTGCATTCTCAAGACGGTTGATTTTGTTGAATTTTTCGGGGTATAAGCAGTTGAAGAGAATGTCGCATGCTTGAGCATTGAATTGCAACATCTCCAATTCATCCATAGTCGCTTCACGATCCGGTTCCCGTCCATCCGCAAAGAACTCACCTTGCAAGCCAACACGAACAATAGCCCAAACGGCAGGGTTATGACCAAAAATATGCATTTTCATTTTATGCTTCCAACTAGCAAAATTTGTGCCATCAAAGTACGGACCTCTACGGTGATAACTTCCCTCACTAGACGCCATACTTCTTCTAGGTTGTGAGACCTAAGCATTGTAGACCAATGCTCTCATACCACTTGTAGGATCGAAAGTAGGTCTAGAGGGGGGGGGGTGATTAGACTACTTGACCAAATAAAAGTTTTGCCTATACCAAGTTTTAGGGTTGACGGTTTTTAGCATTTCATGGCAAGTCAAGTACACCCTACACATGCAAGTCTAAGAGTATATAGCAGCGGAAAGTAACAACAAGCATGTATAGAAGGGATAGGGTAGGAAGATCAAACGCAATTGTAGACACGATTATTTTTCCCGTGGGTTCGATAGGTGGTGCTATCGTACATCCATGTTTATGGAGTCTTCAACCCACGAAGGGTAACGGTCGCGAGAGTCCACAGAGGGCTCCACCCAAAAGGGGTATATATAGGTATCCCCAAAAATCTGATAGGATAGGTATGGAATAGTTCTAAGTGCTTCACTTTCGAGTAAGTGGTGGTGAAGGGGTATATATAGGCATCCCCAAAAATCCAACCGTTACACACAAAAATACCAACTCGGTGACACCGATGTGTTAATCTTGGTGGTACCAAAGTGACCAAAAGGTGGCAACTTTCAAATCTCGGTAAAGCCGATATAGGAAACTCGGTTGCACCGATAAGGTAACCAACCGTCAGATTTCCAATCTCGGTGACGCCGATCCAACATTCTCAGTGGGACCAAAAATGTGAATTTGCGTAACAAAAAGTTGGCAACCTAAACTCGGTGGCACCGGCATAGAATCGGTTGCACCGAAGTGGCTAGGGCTTGGCTTGAGTCTGTCTAGGTTCTGGAATCGATGGCACCAAAGTGGGATAGTTGGTTGCACCGATTTTGAGTGTTGGGTATAGAACAGACTTTGGTGGGAGAGTTTTGTGGATGTTTTTGGTGACTATCACTTGTGCACGTTTGAGCATATTGTTCACCATCAAAACCTTACCCCCTTTTAATAGTATTGGCTTTCCTATGACTCAAAGTGATTTCTCACAAATATAAAATGTAGAGTCCTCTTGCTTGAAGCTTGGCCAACCTATTTCCTTGCATCTTGGGATTTCTCCACAATATCCTTTTGCCAATCCTCTCATTGAACATTTCCTCAAATATACTTGGTGGAAACATTAGTTCAATGACTTATATGTTGTTATTATTACCAAAACCACCAAGGGTGCAAATGTGCTTTCACTTGTCGCAACCGCTCTTGCTCGAGCTCATCATAAGCGAGCACTCGAGGAGACCCGTATATAAGCTCCATAGGAAGAACTGCCTCCATGCCATAGACAAGGGAGAAGGGTGTCTGTCCGGTAGCTCGATTTGGTGTTGTCCTGATAGACCAAAGAACCACCGGCAACTCATCAATCCAAATCCTTCCGCACTTGTCCATCCTATCAAAAGTTCTAGTCTTGAGACCTCGCAGCACTTCAGCATTATCCCTCTCCGCTTGCGCATTGCTCCTCGGGTAGGCAACGGAGGCAAAACAGATTTTGCTACCAAGGTCTTGGACATACTGCATGAAGGTGCGGCTCGTGAACTATGTGCCATTGTCAGTGATGATCCTGTTGGGAACACCAAAGAGGCAAACTAGTCTCTTAAAGAACTTGACAGCAGACTGTGATGTCACCTTCCTCACTGCTTCCACTTCCGGCCACTTTGTGAACTTGTCGATTGATACGTACAAGTACTCACAACCCCTGGCAGTGCACTGGAAGGGACCCAAGATGTCAAGCCCCCAGACCGAAAATGGCCAGGAGAGACGGATTGTTTGAAGGGATTGAGCTGGTTGATGTAGTTTCTTCAAATGGAACTGGCATGCTTCATACTTGGTTACTAACGATCTTGCATCCTGGAGGGTAGTGGGCCAAAAGAAACCTTGCCACAATCCCTTTTCGGCAAGTGCTCTTGATCCTATGTGGGAGCCACATATGCCTGCGTGTATCTCTGCCAACAGCCCCAGTCCATCCTCCCAGGAGATGCACTTGAGTTTCACGCCATTCGATCTCTTTCTGTACAGGACGTTATCTATGAACTGGTACATATGAGACCGGCGGGCTACTTTCTCTGCTTCCTCTTGTTCCTTGGGGAGTTCTCCTATCTGAAGGAATTGGACAAGATGTTGTGCCCATGCTGGAGCCTGGGGCTCGACAACAAGGACTAAAGGCGTATCCTCTACCGGGGGAGCATTTGCCTCGATGGCAAGGGCCTGAGGGCTTGCCAGAGTCTGCTACGCCTCGGCAAGCCTGGCAGGAGCATACGCTTCTACGGCAAGAGCCGATGGCTCCGCCGGAGCATAGAACTCACCGGCTAGACTGTTGTTCCCTCTGGCAACTTTCTCGCTAGCGGTTTCAGGAAGCTCTGCTGGGAAATACTTACCGGAACTTAACTTCGTTCTCTTCTTTTGTCGTGTTGATGGTGTCATGGAGGGTTGAGTTAGTTGGAGCATGAAAGTTCCCGGTTCCACAGGCAACTTAAAGGAAGCACACTTTGGCTGGCCATCGGCAACGTTGTTCTCTGTATGTGGAACGTGCTCCATTTGCAGGCCGTCAAATTTTGAGATGAACCTACTCAGAGCAGCAACACAGCCGGCAAGGTGTCACATGTCCTTGACTCACCTTGGTGCCTCAATTTGCTCAATTGCTTTGATCTTGTCAGGATTCTCTTTGATTCCTCTTTGATACACAAAGAACTCGAGAAGCTTGCCAGATGGAACGCCGAACACACATTTCTTCGGGTTGAGCTTCATGTTGATCTTGCGCAGATTGGCGAACGTCTCTTCTAGGTCTGATATGAGTGTAGCCTTGTCCTTAGTTTTGACCACTATATCATCCATATAAGCTTCCATATTTCTATGTAGCTGGGGCTCAAAACCAATCTGGACTACTCTTGCAAAGGTAGAACCAACGCTTTTCAACCCGAAAGGCATACGCAAAAAGCAGTACGAACCGCATGGGGTGATAAAAACGGTCTTCTCTTCGTCTTCCTTGGCCATAAAAATCGAATGATAACCAGAATAGGCATCAAGAAAGTACAATGGATCGCAACCGGTGGTGGAGTTCACAATCTGGTCGATGTGCGGCAAGGGAAAAGGATCTTTTGGGGAGGCCTTATTGATGTGTGTGAAATCAATGTATGGCCTCTACTTCCCATTCCCCTTGCGCACTACGACTGGAGTGGCCAAGCACGTAGGGTGGAGCACTCCTCTGATCAGGCCAGCTGCCTCTAACTTGATCTCCTCAGCAATAAACTGTTGCCCCTCCAAAGCTTTCTTCCGAACCTTCTGCTTGACGGGCCGCGCATGCGGGCACGCGGCAAGCTGGTGCTCAATAACCTTCCTGGGAGCACCAGGGATATCAGATGGTTGCCATGCAAACACATCGACATTCTCCCGCAGGAAGGCGATGAGCGTGCTTTCTATTTATCGTCACGGGTGGAACTTATGGTGGAAGTTCCCCCCGTTCCATCCTCCTTGGCAGGCACCTTCTTGGTCTCTGGTGGAGCTGCCTTGGACTTCTTGCTCTTGCCGGTGGAGCTCTCTAGCACATCGTCAACAATAGCGCAACACTCCGAAGAGGTGCGCTTGCCGAAATGTGCACCAGAGGCCTTGCCGGTCTTCTTCCCCCCAGGAGCTTCAGCGGCAGGAGCAAGTGCCTTGGCAGCAAGTGTTGCGACTGTGCCCCAGTTGAGTTGGTCGGCGTACATAAGCGCGCTTTTCTTGTTGGAGTTGATGGTAATGACGCTCATTGGTACGGGCATCTTCCGCATGTTGTAAGCAAAGTGGGCGCCTGCCATGGACTTCGCCAGTGTCGGACGGGCGAGAATGCCGTTGTTTGGCAACGAGATCTCGGCAACATCAAAGACGATCTTCTCCGTTCTGAAGTTGATATCGCTGTCGAACGTCACCGATATCATGACCTTGCCTTTCGGCTGAGTACTTCCTAAATTGACCCCTTGGAAAGCGCATGTCGGCTCGAGATGTCTGTCAGGAATCTGCAGCCTTCGAATGACATCGGGCGAGATCAGGTTCTGGCTGGCCCCACTATCGACTAACATCTTCGTCACTTTGAGGTTGCAGATTGTTGGTGAGACCAACAATGGCAAGCACCCGACTGCAGTTATGCGATCAGGGTGATCCTCGACGTCGAAGATGATAGGAGTGTTCGACCATTTCAGAGGTTTCTGTGCGCCAATAGAGGGCTCTGTCGCATTTACCTCACGCGCGCACTGTTTAAGTTGGCAATGAGTGGAATGCGACGAGGCTCCTCCTTCTGTGCACATCATCTCCGTAGCCTTCTGAAACTCATGATCACTGGACTCATCGTCCTCTTCGACATCATCATCATCTCCTTCTTGCTTGTCGCGGCCATGGGCGGGCCGATCCTTCTGCTGCTTGGGCATGCCGCGACGGCCTCCTCGGCCAAAACGCTTCTTGCAAAACCCCTCAGCACCATTCTGACCCTGCTCCTTATCTCGCCTCTCATATTCGGCCCTGTTCTTCTTGGCAAGCTGCTCAACTTGTTGGCAGTCTTTGAGGTCGTGGCTTTTGGTGCAATGGATCTTGCAATACTGCTTGCCGGAGTCTTCTGGCTTGCCAGTAGCCGCCAGGGCATGTCAGGAAGCGCTCCTGGCAACATCGTTGCCGGGGTCATCGACCTTGCCTTTCTTGGCGACACCAGGGTTGCCGACTCCTTCGACGGCAATCACAGTCTGGCCCTTGCATTTCTTGTTCTACCGCCAGCCCTTCTTTGTTGGGCAGCGGTGTCTTCATCTTCAGAGTCGACCTCTGTGCCGGCATATTCGCCGGGGAGTGTTCTCCCGTCTTCAGCCCAAGCGCACTTGTCTGCCAGAGCATAAAGCTCGGCAACGTCCCTGACTCTGTTCATCGCTAACTCTTCCCGCATCCTGCGGTTGTGCATGTTCTGATGGAACGGGCTAATAACAGCAGCAGGGTGAATGTCTGGGATGTTGTGATGCAGACGGCTGAACCTCTGGATGTACTTGTGCGGAGTTTTGCCTCTTTTCTGGCGGATGATGTGGAGATTGCTCTCCTGGCCAGGAGCTTGATGGCCTCCGGTGAAGGTGCCAACGAACTCGTGACATAGGTCCGCCCAGGAGGTGATGGATCTCTCCGGCAAGTGCATCAACCATGACCTGACGTTGGGCTTAAGCAACAATGGGAAGTAGTTGGCCAATATCTTGTCGTCGCGGCCCATGGCAGCCTACGCCGGAATGGTGTAGATGCTCAGGAACTCTGACGGATGGGTCTTGCCGTCATACTTCTCCGGGACTTCCGGTTTGGACGTGCGGGTGTTGGGCCACTGGTCTTGCCGCATCTGAGGGGTAAACGCTGGATAGTCCACCTCGTAAGGTAGGCTGACAGGGTACCCCGATGCGCACTTGTCGACACTGGGCCCCATGCACCTGTCCGACTAGAAGCGTGCTTCCCGCCGTCTCTCAATCACGGTTCGGGTGTCATCCTTGCATGTTCCTGAAGAACATGATGCTGATCGCGGCGCGTCCGTGGGTCAGACGATGCCAAGGAAAAACTGTCGTAATCGTCGGTCCACCGGGTCAGCGACTGATGAAGCTATCGCGGAGGAGAGTGCGCCGAGGTCGCGCCAACTGCGGGCACTTCACCACTGGTCTGAGGCAGCCCTGCGGGCCGAAGCTTATCTACGAGGCTAACGAGGCTCTCAATGGTCGCTCTCCATTCGTCGAGCTTCTCCATAGTAGGAGGGAAGTTTAGGAGTAGTTGCGTTCATGCCACCGTTTCCTCCGCCGTGGATGGTAGTGAGCAGCGTGAGGAACGCGAGGTGCTCTGACTCCTAACCATGTTAGAAGGAGCACCGTTGCGATCCCGCGTCGGCATTCCACTCCTGCTTTCATGATTGTCCCATGCATCTTGAGAATGATGTGCATGAGCTTTTTCGTGGGGACGTTCAGAACTACGGGCGTCGTGCCACGACTCTCCACGCGCGTCCTGATAATGTCGCTGCGTAGGCGCCGGCGTAGGTACCCTGGGAGATACTCTTCCGCAGGCGGTATCATTCTATCCTGAGACCCAGGGGCGTGGGGGTTCCCACCGTCGCCGTGGGCGTGTCCGCGGCATGCGTTGCTGCTTGCTTGGCCTTGGTCACCGGAACGTCGCAGAAGTTCCGGACCTCCGCCTCCTCCTCCTCCACCCGCGTTCACGCCGTCTCTTGTCTATGTAGATACAGGAATGGGGGACGCGGATGGTCCAACTGCTGTCAGGCCCTTCTTCATGGGGGCCATGGCAGTGATGGAGCTGAGGCGCAGATCACCCGAACGGGTTCGCACCACTCACGCACCCCCTACCTAGCACGCCAAGGATGTCGTGGGAATGAACACCTATGGGAACGCGGGACCCCTTTTGGTTCGACGGGGCCCGAGATGGCACGAAGAGCCGGTGTGGTGAGCTGCGCGCGGGGAGTTTTTACCCAAGTTCAGGACGCACGGATTCGTAAAACCCTACTCCTACTTGGTTTTATAGATCCTGTTCTAGGGTTCGAGGTACAAGACTGCCATGAACGGCTTCTACGTCAGCTTGGGAACCTCCCATTGTCTAGCTATCGAGTCCGGTTGTTTAACTGCCTAACTGTCTGAAAGCCCAAAAGCCAAAAGTCAAGTCCCCCTCTGTAACGCCCTGAGCCTCCTCTTATACCTAAGGGGATCCCAACAGTGGCGTACAGTGTGTACATGGGATGCATAGTGCTACAGTGCTATCATACCTAACCCTGACATAGTAGGACAAGAGCAGTGGGTCAGGACGAGGGCCCGTCCCATCGGCACTGCTTAGCTCCCTCCAACATGGACGCCGCGACACGCGTCCAGGTGAATCGACACCTGGCCTGTGCGCTGGCTGTCCTTGTCGGGGCCTTGCCTTGCCGGGACCTTGCCTTGTCGGGGGTCTGGAGGCTCAAAGGCCTTCTGAGCAAGGTTTCAGGAAGCTCTGCCAAGAAATACTTGCCGGAACTTAACTTCCTTCTCTTCTTTTGTCTAGTTGATGGTGTCACGGAGGGTTGAGTTAGTTGGAGCATGAAAGTTCCCAGTTCCACAGGCAACTTAAGGGCAGCACACTTTGGCTGGCCATCGGCAACGCTGTTCTCTGTATGTGGAACGTGCTCCATTTGCAGGCCGTCAAAACGTTCTTTCAACTTCCTCACTTCATCTACATAAGCTTCCATCAATGTACTCTAGTAATCTTTGTTCGCTTGCCTGACGACAAGTTGAGAATCACCCTTGACAATAAGTTTCATGATCCCAAGGTCCGACGCGATCCTGAGACCGACAAGTACCCCTTCGTACTCAACAGTGTTGTTTGTTGATCTCTCCTGGGAAAGTTCATCTGGACCACATATCTGAGGTGCTCTCCGGTGGATGCAACAAGCAGCACTCCAGCATCGGCGCCTTGCAGCGAGAAAGCTCCATCAAAATACGTGATCCATTCTCGATCAATCTCCTTGCTGGGGAGAGTTGACTCTGGAATCTCTTCATCAGGCGTTGGGGTCCATTCTTTAATGAACTCCGCCATGGCCCTGCTCTGACAAGTCGCAGTGGTTCCAAACTTAAGACCAAAGCTTGATAATTCCAAAGCCCACTCTACAATCCTGCCGGTAGCTTCTGGGTTTCTCAATATCCGCTGTAGTGGAAAGCGGGTGGCAACGGTGATCTTATGTGCTTGGAAGTAATGACGCGACTTCCGCGAGGCCATAAGAAGGCCGAAGAGCAATTTTTGCATGCCAGAATACCTTGATCTAGCCCCTGCAACAAGGAGCTGGCAAAATTGACTGGTCGCTACACCATTTTCTTCTTCTTCTGGACTATGTCTTTCAACTGTGCAGATCCTTCTTTAACGGCACCAGACCCTGTCGGACACTGTCCTATCTCATCGCTCAACGTCCCTGCCGTTTCCGCTGCTTCCTCGTCAACTTCTCTTTTAGCCACTAGCACATCACTCACCACTTGATTCGTTACCGCTAGGTACAGCAGCGACGGCTCTTGTGGTTTTGGCAATTAGGATTGGTGGAGAGGAAAGGTACTTCTTCAAATCCTATAGTGCCGCCTCCACTTCCGGAGTCCATTTCATTGGGCCTGCCTTCTTCAAGATTTTGCAAAAGGGCAGGGCGCGCTCAGCAAATTTTGAGATGAACCTACTCAGAGCAGCAACACAGCCGGCAAGGTGTCGCACGTCCTTGACTCACCTTGGTGCCTCAATTTGCTCAATTGCTTTGATCTTGTCGGGATTCTCTTTGATTCCTCTTTGATACACAAAGAACCCGAGAAGCTTGCCGGATGGAATGCCGAACACACATTTCTCCGGGTTGAGCTTCATGTTGATCTTGCGCAGATTGGCGAACGTCTCTTCTAGGTCTGATATGAGTGTAGCCTTGTCCTTGGTTTTGACCACTATATCATCCATATAAGCTTCCATATTTCTATGTAGCTGGGGCTCAAAACCAATCTGGACTACTCTTGCAAAGGTAGAACCAACGCTTTTCAACCCGAAAGGCATACGTAAAAAGTAGTACGAACTGCATGGGGTGATAAACACGGTCTTCTCTTTGTCTTTCTTTGCCATAAAAATCTGATGATAACCAGAATAGGCGTCAAGGAAGGACAACGGATCGCAACCGATGGTGGAGTCCACAATCTGGTCGATGCACGGCAAGCGAAAAGGATCTTTTGGGGAGGCCTTCTTGATGTGTGTGAAATCAATGCATAGCCTCTACTTCCCATTCACCTTGCGCACTACGACTGGAGTGGCCAACCACGTAGGGTGGAGCACTCCTTTGATCAGGCCAGCTGCCTCTAACTTCTTGATCTCCTTGGCAATAAACTGTTGCCCCTCCAAAGCTTTCTTCCGAACCTTTTGCTTGATGGGCCGCGCATGCGGGCAGACGGCATGGTGGTGCTCAATAACCTTCCTTGGAGCAACGAGGATATCAGATGGTTGCCATTTAAACACATCGACATTCGCCCACAGGAAGGCGATGAGCGTGCTTTCTATTTGTCGTCACGGGTGGAACTTATGGTGGAAGTTCCCCCCGTTCCATCCTCCTTGGCAGGCACCTTCTTGGTCTCTGGTGGAGCTGCCTTGGACTTCTTGCTCTTGACGCTGGAGCTCTCTAGCACATCATCAACAGTAGCACAACACTCCGAAGAGGTATGCTTGCCGGAATGTGCACCAGAGGCCTTGCCGGTCTTCTTCCCCCCAAGAGCTTCAGCGGCAGGAGCAAGTGCCTTGGCAGCAAGTGCTGCGACTGTGCCGGCATATTCGCCGGGGAGTGTTCTCCCGTCTTCAGCCCAAGCGCACTTGTCTGCCAGAGCATAAAGCTCGGCGACGTCCCTGACTCTGTTCATCGCTAACTCTTCCCGCATCCTGCGGTTGCGCACGTTCTGATGGAATGGGCTAATAACAACAACAGGGTGAATGTCTGGGATGTTGTGATGCAGACGGCTGAACCTCTGGATGTACTTGTGCGGAGTTTTGCCTTTTTTCTGGGGGATGATGTGGAGATTGCTCTCCAGGCTAGGAGCTTGATGACCTCCTGTGAGGGTGCCAACGAACTTGTGACACAGGTCCGCCCAGGAGGTGATGGATCTCTCTGGCAAGTGCATCAACCATGACCTGACGTTGGGCTTAAGCACCAATGGGAAGTAGTTGGCCAATATCTTGTCGTCGTGGCCCACGGCAGCCTACGCCACAATGGTGTAGATGCTCAGGAACTCTGACGGATGGGTCTTGCCGTCATACTTCTCCGGGACTTCTGGTTTGGACGTGCGGGTGTTGGGCCACTGGACTTGCCGCATCTGAGGGGTAAACGCTGGACAGCCCACCTCGTAAGGTAGGCTGATAGGGTACCCCGGTGCGCACTTGTCGACAGTGGGCCCCGTGCACCTGTCCAACTAGAGGCGTGCTTCCCGTTGTCTCTCAATCGCGGTTCGGGTGTCTTCCTTGCCATGTTCCCGAAGAACATGATGCTGATCGTGGCGCGTCCGTGGGTCAGACGATGTTGAGGAATAACCGTCGTAATCGTCGGTCCGCCGGGTTGGCGACTGATGATGCTATCGCGGAGGAGAGTGCGCCGAGGTCGCGCCAACTGCGGGCACTTCACCACTGGTCTGAGGCGGCCCTACGGGCTGAAGCTTATCTACGAGGCTAAGGAGGCTCTGAATGGTCGTTCTCCATTCGTCGAGCTTCTTCGTAGTAGGAGGGAAGTTCAGGAGTAGCTGCGCTTGTGCCACCGTTTCCTCCGCCGTGGATGGTAGTGAGAAGCGCGAGGAACGCGAGGTGCTCTAACTCCTAACCATGTTAGAAGGAGCACCATTGCGATCCCGCATCGGCATTCCACTCCCGCTTTCATGATTGTCCAGCGCATCTTGAGAATGATGCACATGAGCTTTTTCGTGGGGACGTTCAGAACTACGGGCGTCGTGCCACGACTCTCCACACGCGTCCTGATAATGTCGCGGCGTAGGCGCTGGCGTGGGTGCCCTGGGAGATACTCTTCCGCAGGCGGTATCATTCTGTCGTGAGACCCAGTGGCGTGGGGGTTTCCACCGTCGCCGTGGGCATGTTCGCGGCGAGCGTTGCCGCTTGCTTGGCCTTGGTTACCGAAACGTCACGGAAGTTCCGGACCTCCGCCTCCTCGTCCTATACCCGCGTTCACGCCGTCTCTTGTCTATGTAGATACAGGAATGGCGGACGCGGATGGGCCAATTGCTGTCAAGCCCTTCTTCTTGGGGGCCATGGCGGTGATGGAGCTGAGGCGCAGATCACCCGAACGGGTTCGCACCACTCACGCGCCCCCTACCTGGCGTGCCAAGGATGTCATGGGAATGAACACCTATGGGAACGCGGGACCCCTTTTGGTTCGGCGGGGGCCAAGATGGCACGAAGAGACGGTCTGGTGAGCTGCGCGCGGGGAGTTTTTACCCAGGTTCGGGACGCACGGATGCGTAAAACCCTACTCCAACTTGGTTTTATTGATCCTGTTCTAGGGTTCGAGGTACAGGAGCGCCATGAACGGCTGCTACGTGAGCTTGGGAACCTCCTGTTGTCTAGTTGTCGAGTCCGGTTGTTTAACTGCCTAACTATTCGAAAGCCCAAAAGCCAAAAGTCAAAAGTCCTCCTCTGTAACGCCCTATGCCTCCTCTTATACCTAAGGGGATCCCAACAATGGCGTACAGTGTGTACATGGGATGCACACTGCTACAGTGCTATCATACCTAACCCTGACGGAGTAGGACAAGAGCAGTGGGTCAGGACGGGGGCCCGTCCCACCAGCACTGCTTAGCTCCCTCCAACATGGACACCACGACACATGTCCAGGTGAATCGACACCTGGCCTGTGCGCTGGCGGTCCTTGCCGAGGCCTTGCCTTGCCGGGGGTCTGGAGGCTCAAAGGCCTTCTTAGCAATGTCTTGCCAGTAGTCTTGAGTCTTCTATGCTGGTGCTTGACAAGTCTTCGCTGGGCCTTGCTGCCGGGGCGGCTACTACTGCCCGTGCATGAGTAAAGGGGCACTAGATGACCCAAAAACACTAGTGCACTGTCAGACAGCATCCCCATGAAGAAGAACGAGAAAGAATAGCATTGGCCAAGCTTCTAGCTAGACGACTCTACATTTTACTTTGTGAGAAATCACTTTGATTCGATAGGAAATCCAATACTATCAAAAGGGGGTAAGGTACTTTTGGTGAACAAAATGCTCATACATGCACAAATGATAGTGTAAGTGCATCTAGTGCCCCTTAGTGATTTTGGTGTATTGAAGACTTATAGGTTAAGAGACTGATGTGTTTGTAAGTGTACACATGCTCTATAAGTTGCTGAGGAGTTTGATATATTCGGAGATTATCGACCCCTAAAAATTTATGTCTTCAACTGAAGACTTTGGTGAAAACTTTGCTGAAGACTTTGGTATTCCCTGAAGAGTTTGAAAATGATGAAGTTGGTGTGACCTTGATGATATGAACGAGGACTATGAAGCGTGAAGACTTTTGTTTTCGAAGTTTCATTTCTTTTCTTCGAGTCATAGGAAACACTGTATTGTTAAAGGGGGCCGAGGTAATACTAAGGAAACTTTCCAACTAATGCTCAGCTCAAAAGCCTCAACCTATCCAATCCTTTGAGTGAAGCCTTTGGAAATCTCTTACAGTTTAGTCAAGTTCTTCAGTGACAGGGACCAAGTTATTCTGAACTCTAATGAAATTGTTCTGACTGAGGAGTTAGGATTTCGCGAGTGCGAATTGCCTACAAGTGAGGAATATGATAATCCTAAGGACTTTCATAGTTCGAAATTCCGACCGTTGCTATGCCTAGCGCCAGCTGTCCCCAATCATCCTATCCACATAACGGTCATATCATTGGGGGAATTTATGTCTTATCATGTCAGGTTGCACCCTAGCTATAAATTGCCACCCCCCACAACCACTAGTTGGTTGTCTCCTCCGAGAGAGAACTGACACTAGTCATTTGAGAGCAACCCATCCTCTGAGGACTTTGAGAGAAAATAATCACTGAGGAAAAACCCAGATCTAGACCACCAAACCAAAAGTGATTGAGCATCATTGAAGAGATTGTTCCTATGTGGAACCGACGCTTGTTACCTTTGAAGATTGTGTATCTTCCGAACGGTTAGGCGTCATGGTCTAGTGCATCCTGCGGTCAATTGGGAATCATGGAGTGACCTTGATCTAGAGCATCCAACAGTCAATCGTGGATCGTCGGGTGACAAGTTTGTAAGGGTTTTGAAAGTCTACCCTGAAGACTTACCACGAGTGTTGGGCGAGGACTTTGTGACCTTAGCTCAAGGAGAATACGGTAAGGACTGTGTGTCCTGGGATTGTGTGTCCTCTGGTTTAAATACCAGGCTGCTCCCAACCAGGCGTACGACTGTCAT
The DNA here is from genome assembly GCA_022496015.1 of Hordeum marinum. NCBI lineage: Eukaryota > Viridiplantae > Streptophyta > Magnoliopsida > Poales > Poaceae > Hordeum > Hordeum marinum. The sequence goes on along the minus strand of CM039672.1, from coordinate 157,707,101 downwards.
GGCAGTTGGAACTGGGTCATCAAACCATTGTCTTCATCAAGCTATCTGGTTCTATTTCCTCAACCCTTCCATTTCCTCGTATACTTGTTGATGAAATTGATCGTTACTGTTTGAAGAATTTCACTGAAGACTTTCTAAATTTCCTCAACCCTTCCATTTCCTCGTATACTTGTTGATGAAATTGATCGTTACTGTTTGAAGAATTTCACTGAAGACTTTCTAAATTTCCTCACCTCAAATTCTTCAAGTTACCTTGTTCCTCACCTGCTTATCCTACACGCTACCTGTAATCTGTGCATGCTTAATTTCATCATGATTACTATGCTACTGCTATGTTTCTCATGCACTTGATTACTTATTCCGCTGCTAGTTATTCATCACATTTGAAATTCCTCTAGTTGAAATTCCTCACTGATGAATTTGTAAAAAACGCCTATTCACCCCCCTCTAGTCAATATAATGCACTTTCAATTTGTATCAGATCAAGGTACTCCCTTGTCCTGTGTGATTTTGGTTTAACCACCTGGAGTTCTAGTTATGTCAACTTCAGGTATGATCAAGGTTTTCGCAGGTTGTCCTACCTTCGATGGGACGGATTACCCTTACTGGAAGAACAAGATGTGCCTGCATCTTGAAGCTATTAACAACGATCTCTGGTACGTTATGTAAAATGGTGTTCCCTCTATTACTCCAATGATCAACGCTGCTGATGTGAAGAGATTCAAGCAACTCGATTCTCAAGCGAAGAATATCATCTGTGGCCATCTGAGCAAAGGTCAGTATGGCAGAGTGAGTGCTTTGGAGTCTGCTAAGCTTATCTGGGATAGTCTGTCCAAAGTCAACGAAGGTGTTTCCACTCAACGTCACTCTCGTGTTGATGTTCTTCGCAATCTCTTCAACCGCTTCCAAAGACTCGACAATGAGAATGTTTAGCAAACTTTTGATCGTCTCACTAATATCTCCAACGAACTTCAAGCACTGGGTGCCACTGACATCACCGATCACGAAGTGTTGAAGAAACTGCTAAGATCTCTTGATTCCTCATTTGACACATTGGCTTTCATGATTCAAGAGCGTGGAGACTACATGTCACTTGATCCTACTGATATACTTGAGAGACTCAATACTCATGAATTCCAACAATCTGAGAAGAGAGACCTCTACGAGCCAAGCTATGGAAGGTCTCGTGCTCTGAAGGCAAAAGCAATTTCCTCATCCGAAGGTGAAGATTCTGATTGTAGCCTTAGTGATCCTGAAGAACTAAGTCAGGAGCTGGCAATGCTCGTGAGGAAATCCCAGAAGTTCTCAAGGAGAGGCCATTTTGGAAAGTCATCAAGAATTGGTTTGAGGAAATCCGACTCCTCAAGCGACTACAAGAAGAGAACTTGTCTCAAATGCAAGAAATCTAGTCACTTTATCTCTGACTGTCCTCTTTGGGAAAAGAATTGAAGAAGAAGAAGTACAAGGATGACAGTTCTGATGACTTGAAGAAAAAGAAGAAATCTTCAAAGTCCTCATCTGCAAATTCCTCATCTTCAAAGTTCCTAATGCACAATAAGAATGGTTCTAGAAAGGCTCGTGCTTTCATTGGCAAGGAAATGGATTCTGAAGAAGAATCTAAAGAATATGAAGAAGAAGAAGAATCTGAGGTGGAGTCTGAATCTGGTGTTGATAGCCTAGCTCTCACCACTACTTTCGTCAGCAAGTCCATCTTCAACGATGAAGAAAATGACTACTCCAATGACTCTGACGCCAGCAATGATGATTATGCTCCCACCTATCGCGTCATGGCTAAAGGTTCCAAGATACACAAGCATCACTCCTCCTCTGAATCAAGTGAAGGTGAATATGATGAATATGTGAAACCTAGCTATGCAAAACTTGTTAATATTGCCACTAAGCAACAAAGTGCACTTGCAAGCTTCACAAACTGGTAGACAAAAGCGATGATCTATTGAATGAGGAAGTGGATTGGACTCAAACTCTGTCTGATGATCTCAAAAGTCTTCAGACAAAGTATGATAACCTTTAGAGTCATCATAATGCTCTCTTAGCTGATCATGAGAAGCTTTCTTATCAATTTCTTCAAAGAAAGCAAGATCTTGAGAAACTAAGAGTGTCTCATGAGGATCTTCAAAGAGAAAATGATTCCTTACTGGCTCAACAGATCAGTAGCGCTCAGGAAGAATTTGTTCCACCTTGTTTGAAATGCATCGAACGTGAAACTGCTAATTCTTCACCTGAATGTTCAAATGCTTCTATTTTTGTAAATTCTTGAACTATTCTCGTGGTCAGGAATTCCTCTTCTGAGGTAACCACAAGTATCACTGACGAAAATGCAGGGTTGAAGGAATTGTATGTGACAGGCATGTACAAACGTCTCAAAGGGCATCAAACCCTTTGCGATGTGCTCAAAAAGCAGATTCTGAATAGGAACCCTAGGAAAGAGGTTATTGCATTTGAGAGGAAACTCAATGCTGATGGATCCTACTAGACACATGAGCAGTACCCCAAAACCTCATGGGTTGCTACAAAAGGACCTCGTGTAGATCCATCGATCTTATCTGGCTTTTCTTGTGAAACTTCATATTCCTCTGATGAGTCACTTGACTCCAACTACTAATTCTTCAAAAAACAGAAAGGTGAAGTATTTGCCAGATTTTTTGGAACTAACTGCAGGAATGGTTCACATATGAAGAAAATCTGGGTTGCAAAGAGCTGCTTGGAAAATCTTCAAGTGAATGTACTAACGACACCACTCATGAAGAAAGGGAACCCCAGATCAAATTCCTCATATGGACCAAAGTCTTCGCTTGGACCAAATTCCGCAAATGGTCAAAAATATCATTATCGTGCTAATGCATCTGTTTCGTAGGGAAAATCTAAGAGTTCTGAGTATGTGCATTATTCTTCAAATCATTATGTTCATAAGTCCTCGAAGAATTTCTCTACTTATTCATATGAGTACTCTAACCCTCGTCCTGTGAAACGAAGCACACTAGCTTCAGTGCCTCCCTTCTCATATGGTGCTCGCAGTATGATGAACTCTTTGCCACCCCTCCATATGTGGGTGGTGAAGAAATTGAACTAAACTCTTATGCAGGGTCAGGTCTCCAAATGAACTTGAACGTCTCATGAATTTGCTAGAGACCAGAGAAATGCTTGAAAGGACGCAAGCTAATCATGCAGAAATGAATTAATCATTTCTCATATCCTCAATATGTGCATTATTCTTCAAATCATTATGTTCATAACCCTCGAAGAATTTCTTTGCTTATTCATATGAGTACTCTAACCCTTGTCCTGTGAAACGAAGCGCACTAACTTCAATGCCTCCCTTCTCATATGGTGCCCGTAGAATGATGAACTCTTTGCCACCCGTCCAGATGTGGGTGGTGAAAAAATTGAACTAATCTCTTATGCAGGGTTAGGTCTCTAGATGAACTTAAATGTCTGATGAATTTGCTGGAAACCTGAGGAAATGCTTGAAGGACGCAAGCTAATCATACAAAAATGAATTCCTCATTTGTCATGTCCTCACACTGCTTTACTTACTATGTTGTGTGATGAAATTCAGTCTGACGAATTTGATGTCATATTCTTCACTCTGAAGCATATGAGTTCGTAAGTTGTACTAATTCATCTGCAGGATGAACCTCCAAAAGCTACTCAGTGGGTCCTCGATAGTGGATGCACAAACCACATGACTCGTGACAAGAATCTACTGATGAATTTCCCACTTGCCCCATCTCATCTAAAGCATATCACCTACGCTGAAAAAGGAAAAAAGCAAGGTATTGTGTCTAGGTAAGGTTGCAATCTCAAAGGACCGACACATGGATAAGGTGATGCTTGTCGAATCCCTCGGGTTCAACCTCATGTCTGTATCAATGCTTTCTGATCTTGATATGGTTGTCATCTTTGGAAAATATCATTGCGTTTTCATCATGGAATCCGACCATTAGAAAGTCTTCAAAGGGTTTAGGATACGAGACTTGTATATTGTTGATTTCTCTACAGGTCCTCGTCCTGCCACATGCCTACTTGCAAAGTCCTCAAAAGGCTGGTTGTGGCATCGACGACTTGGACACGCTGGCATGAGGTTTTGCACACGCTCGTGAAGAAAAAGCACGTTATTGGCATTGAAGGTGTCAAATTCCTCTAGGACCACCTGTGTGGTGCATGTGAGTCTGGGAAGATGACCAGATCCAAGCATCCCTCGAAGACAATCATGACCACGACTAGACCTTTTGAATTGCCCCACTCATTATTCCACACTAAAAAATCCTTCAAGTTTGTATGGCTTTGTCATTGTTGATGATTAATCTCGTTACACTTGGGTGCATATTATTCTGTACAAGTCTGAAGTGCAGGATGTCTTCAGACGATTTGCTTCAAGGGCCTTCACAAACTTCGGCGTCAAGATCAAGCATATCCGGAGTGATAATGGGACTGAGTTCAAGAACACCGATCTTGATGAATATCTTGATGAACTTGGTTTTACTCATGAGCTATCTGCACCATATACTCCTCAGCAGAATAGCATCATGGTGCGCAAGAACAGGACTCTTATTGAGATGGCTCGCACCATGCTTGATGAATACAAGACTCCTCGTTGCTTTTGGCCCGAGGCAATTGATATAGCATGCCACATCATAAACAGGGTATATCTTCACACATTCTTCAAGAAGACTTCATATGAACTCATGACTGGCAAGAAACCCAATGCAAGTTCTCTCAAAGTCTTCGGTGCAAAATGCTAGATTCGAGATCCTCACCACAATTCTAAATTTGCACCGAAAGCACATGAAGGTTTTATGCTTCATTACAGAAATGACTCGCACACCTACAGAGTCATCAACAGCTACCACCAAAAGGTTGTTGAAACTGTAGATGTGCGGTTCGATGAAACTGACGGATCACAAAGAGAGCACCTGCCTTGTGTGCTAGATGAAAAGTCTCCTGAGGAATCCATTAAGCTGAAGGCTACTTAAGATGTCATACCCACTGAAGAACTTCAACCTACTGATAAAGTCCTTCCAACCAATGAAGATATTCATGCTGATACACCTGAAGAAAATGGTGCTGAAGAAAATCCTTAGCCACGTCAACCTGCTCATCCAAGAGTTGCAAATGAAGTGCAGATTGACTAAATCATCGATGATATCAATGCACCAGATCCCCTCACTCACTCAAGAGCTTCAAATTTTACTTAGTTTTGTGGGATTACTTTTTTGTCTATCATAGAGCCCACCAAAGTTGATGAAGCATTCAAGGAGCCTGAGTGGATTCAAGCTATGCAAGAGGAATTACATCAATTCAAGCTCAACAACATACGGGAACTTGTCAAGCGGCCAGATCCTCGCAAGCACAACATCATAGGTGCCAAGTAGATCTACCGCAACAAGCAAGATGAAAAGGGCCTTTTGGTAAGGAATAAGGCCCGTCTTGTAGCTCAAGCCTACACATAGATGAAAGGAATTGACCTTGATGAAACTTTTGCACCTGTTGCTAGACTTGAAGCTATTCACATATTGCTTGCTTATGCTAACCATCATGATATCATTTTATTTCAAATGTATGTGAAAGTGCATTCCTCAATGGTAAGATTGAGGAAGAAGTATATGTTGCTCAACCCCCACGTCTTGAAGACCCTAAGCATCCTGACAAAGTCTTTAGACTCAACAAGGCCCTCTATGGCCTCAAACAGGCCCCTCGGGCGTGGTACGACACTCTGAAGGAATTCCTCATGAACAAAGGCTTCAAACCCGGTTCACTCGACCCAACTCTTTTCACTAAACCCTATGATAATGAACTATTCATATGCCAAATATACGTACATGATATTATCTTTGGTTGTATTGACAAATGTTACAGTGATGAATTTGCCTATATGATGAGTGTAGAATATATAATGTCTACGATGGGAGAGTTGAAATTCTTGTTAGGTCTTGAAATTCGTCAGCAAGACAATGGCATCTTCATCTCTCAAGAGAAATACCTCAAGGATGTTCTGAGGAAATTCGACATGCAAGATTGCAAAGGCGTCAAAACTCCAATGCCTTCAAAAGGCCATCTCTACACTTACGAAAATGGTAAAGATTTCGATCAGAAGGTATATCGCTCCATGATTGGCTCTTTATTGTATCTGTGTGCATCTATGCCTGATATTATGCTGAGTGTCTGCATGTGTGCCTGATTCCAAGCAACAACGAAGGAATCACACCATAAGGCTGTGAAATACATTTTTCGATACTTAGCTCACACACCAACGCTTGGATTATGGTATCCCAAGGGCTCAAATCTTCACCTCGTCGGATACTCGGATGCTGACTATGCTAGAGATTGTGTGGATCAAAAGTCAACCTCAGGCACATGTCATTTCCTCGAATGATCCTTAGTCTGTTGGTCCTCGAAGAAGCAGAACTGCGTGTCACTGTCTATTGCTGAAGCTGAGTACATTGCTACTGGTTCATTTTGCGATCAGTTGTTGTGGATGAAGCAAACCCTCAAGCTCTATGGCATCAAGGTGAATAATGTGCCTCTCTATTGCGACAACGAGAGCGCTATCAAGATTGCATACAACCCAGTTCAGCAATCAAAGACCAAGCACATCCAGATTCGTCATCATTTTCTTCTAGATCATGTACTCAAGGACAACATCTCCATCGACCACATTCCCACTGAAGAACAACTGGATGATATATTCACTAAGCCCTTGGATGAAAAGATATTTTGCAAGTTGCGATGCGAGCTAAATATCTTACAATCTTCGAATGTTCTTTGAAAAAGACACACATCCTAACACTTATGCAAAATTCATGACTTAAATGTCCAACACACGAAGTAACGTTTTTCTCCAATCAATGAAGAATAACTATTTAAGTGTGAATAAATTAATGAAGAATTTGATTCTGAGAACCCTATGACAATTGTATGCGGTGTCTGAAATCATCATTCTTATACGGTGGGTCACGCCACCAACCATAGTTGAAGTTCTTCAAAGTTGAGTTTTTCGTCATTTTGCAAATACTTCAATTTTTTAAATTCCTCAAGTTTGCAAATTCCTCAACTTTCAATTCTTCAAACTATGAATCTGATGTTCTTCATTGACTATATATATATGTAGATATTTGAATTTTTCAATGTCCTCAACATCATTCACTTATTGCTAACTCTTCAAGTTGATATTCATCTAAGTGAATGTGATCGGACCCGTCCCCCCTCTATGCTAAACTCAACCCAGTCTGTTCTCAAATTCTTCATATGTGTTCGACTTTGAAACTCATTCAAAGACTTCACTATTTCCTTGACAGCTGAAGAATTTGCGAACTGGAACTTTAAAATTTTCACTATCACAATTTTCGGCACTTCCCGCCCAAACCGTTCCGATTCCCACGACTGGATAACCCATGTTCCCCCACTATCTCCACTAATCAGAACATGGGTGACACATGTCGCATGGAGAGCAACGGTCAGGAGCAATCTGGTCCAAAATATTTAGGCCGATTGGTTTTCACCTCCACTATAAATACCCCTTCCCTTTCACTGTGCTCGAGTTACTCCTCACTCCCACTCTCTCCTGTGCTCAAACCTAGTGCCGCCACTAAAATCATCGCCACTGGTGTGGAAGAGCTTCACTGTCTCGACCTCGCCGTCGTTGTACTCGCATCGGCCGCGGAAATCTTCACTCCGCCGCCACTCTAGCTGGCTCCCTCAGCTAAGCTAGGGCATGGGAGATCTGGACAGACGAACTTCCCCGATTTCATTTCACTGTTCGTCGTGTTCTTCATCGGGGTAAATAAAATCTAATTTTACTACCCTTGTTTGATCTTCATGTATTCCACAAAACCCTCAAAGGTGTTTATTCTTCAAGAATCATATTCTAAAGCACCTTACATGTTCATTCCCTTGATGTTTTTCCTAAGTTATGATTTTCTTCAAGATTGCTCAATTGTGTGGATCCTCAAAATGTGCACAACTCTGGAACCTAAGACAAGAACACTTAGTGAAATTTCTCAACACATCTATGGTCAAAATTCCTCAACTTGATGTATTTTGATAATTTCTGAGAACGCATGTGACCTCTTCAAATTCCTCGCACCTATAGTTTGTTCACAGGTACAAAATGTCTACTGATGAATCACGAGGTTCTCATCAACTTAACTCATTTATAGTGTTCCTTAAAGATAATTAGCACACTTTCTCAGATCCTCAAAAGTTCAGAATCCTCGGCCAAAGAAAATGGCTGATGGGAAAAAGCTATAGAAAGGTAGAAAGAAACTTGAAGTGCAAACTGCATTTGAGATACCTAATGATCTGTATGAGGAATATTGCACTCCTGATGAAGAAACTCATGGTAAGGAAACCAAAAAGCAGCGAAAGATTCACATACAGAAAATTGAGAGGAGATAGGCACAAGAGTGGAAAGAATATCGATATGTCACTCCGAAATACATGAAGAAATTCATTGTTAAACCCCTTGCAATAGGCCACCCTTGGCTCCAAACCAACCCGCTGATCCCACTAGTCTCAAAACTAGTGATGACTTTCCTCAAGAATGGGAAAGACAACAAGCCAAGCTGGCAAAGAAGGCAAAAGAGGTTGTGAAGAAATTCAATGAAGACTCTGCTGTTGTTGCCTCTGCCGGAGCCTCTGCTAGTGCTCCGAAGAAATCAATGGTGAAGAAATCTTCAGTGAATCCAAAATCCTCAACTTCAAAGTCATCATTGTAGAATCCTCAAGCAAAGTCTTCAAAGACCTCTGCAATGCCTTCAGTAGCTGCACAATCATCAGCTGCTGCCACAAAGTCCTGAACACTTGTACATCTTGCAACATGTCAGAGGACTACAAGCTTCTCAATTGCTTCAAGGTTCTCTGCAAGTTCCTCTGCCCAAGAACAGTCCTCAACCAGTCCTTCTCTAATGAAGATGAAAGCTACTGTTGGACGAGGTACTCGACCAAGTGCTCAACCGAAGAAGGTGGTGGTCAAAATACCATCAGATTCTTTAGATGGTGAAGCTAATGATGAGGAACTCGAGGCAATCATCAGAAACAAGCAAGAACGAGTGGCTCAAGGAAAGGGCACTTAGATTCCTCTATGTCTACATCCAAAAATGGCGCTGAACTTCATTGATATCTGGAACAAGGATCCCAACACTCCAATTGATGATATGAAGCTGCCTCCTTGTCCAAATCATCTCCTCTATGCCTTCATACCTGAAGAAAAGTGGAAGTATGAGAAGGCAAGGTAAACCAAGAAAGCTCAGTACAAGAAAGAGCACTAGTTGAAGAACAATGTTCTGAAGCTTTCTCATGAGGAACTGGTGAAGATGTAGTCTCAAATCAAAGACCTCAGTGATAACTACAATAGATACTATGCTGATTGGCAAGGCGCCAAAGTTTGTTTCTTCAAAGTGGCTGATAAAGCCATCAAGGACCATACATCAAGGGTTGCAGCTCGATTGCAACCTCAAATTCCTCAGGCTGAAGAATTTGCTCAGCCTGCTGAAGAAACTGCTCCCGCTGCTGAAGAAATTCATGCTCGTGAAGAACCTGCTAGGGTAACCTCCACTATTGTGCCTAAAGAAATTCCCAGGCCAGCTGAAGCTCTTGCTGCGCCTAATGAAATTGAGACCACAAGGACGATTACATCAGTCGTGCCCAAAAAACTGCTACTCCTTCACTCTCTTCTGAAATTGCAAAATCTTCAAGGGTGAAGAACATCAACCTTCCTTCTGCATCAAAAGTGAAGAAAACTAAGGCTGCGAAGAAGAAGGCCTAGAAGAGAAAAGCATTAGCTTCAGAATCCTAAGTAGTGAAGAAATTGAAGACAATGCCAAGTTGCTCAACAGAGCCGATTGATGCAACTCCTATCAGCTCCGTGCCAGCCTATGAGTTAGTACCATTTGGTGTTGACAATGTCATCCCAAATTATGAACAAGATGTAAAGGACCACTTTGCTGCTTCCTCAGAGCAGATTGCCGAAGAAATTGATGTTGAAGCCAATGCTCCAACTCCACGGGTATTATCGCCCCAGCCTCAGTTAACTGCTGAAGAGGCCGACATTGAAGAAATGGAAGAGGATGTGGATATTGGAAACACAACTCCTCTAATCAATGATTAATATTGGGAAGCTGCACACCCAAATTTTCCAATGGCCACTCCTCTGTCACAAATTCCTTAGTCTCCAGCCCAAACTGAAGAAATTCATACAAGATTTGATGACTTGGCTCCACTTGTCCCTAAAGAAATTCGAGCTGCAACAGCTGAAGAAATTGCTGCTCCAACTGCAACTGAGGATACTGCTCTTCAAATTCCTCAGTCTGAAGAAGTTCCCCCAATGCCCTAACCATCAGCCAAAGCCCAAGATGCCATTCAAAGGCTCAAAGCGCCCCAAATTTCTCAAGACCAATTTCATCAACGAGCACATCTTCTTCACTAGGCCAAATCCTTATGACTCAGAAAGGGCCGGTCGCACCAGATTCTGGACTCCCACGCAGATGAACTACTATGCATCAGTATTGTTTGACAAGGAGAATGTCTTCGAGCATTAGCAAAGTCCTCATGAGGACATAGAAACTATTCCATGCTTCACACTGGTGCTCGTAGTTCTTCATGATGCACGATTTTTTTCCTTCTTCCTGGACATCTGCGATTGGAATGAACAGCTAATTCTTCAATTCTATGCCACCTTGCACATCACAGGTTATGCCTTAGATGTCAACTCTTGGGTCTTGGATTGGATGACAGGATCAACTCATTACACTGCTCCAGCCTCTGAACTGCTTCGATCAGTCGCAATTCCAATTCCCTCAGAAGGTGCAAGATGCCTATTTGATGAACCTGCCCTACCCAACCACATGATGCAAGACCTGATGAAGCCATTGGCTACTGGAAAACCTCAAAGGACTACCTTCCTTGTGAAGGATTTTCTCTATGTGCCAAGGACAGTCTATCGCATTCTAACCAAAACCCTTAGTCCTTAGAAGGGTCACAACTCTGAAGAATAAGAAGTGGAGGGAATCATGAAGAACATGCTCTTCAACATCATTCATGGGATTCCCATCAACTACCATGATTTCTTCCTGAGGACTTTGGCCAATGCAGCATCAGCCCCATTTGAATTGAAGCCTTATGCTCCCTGGATCATGAAATTCATCACATCAAGGTCTTCATTTCTCTTCAAGGCTGATTGTCAGAATCACATTGGCTCTCTGCCTCCTATTGAAGTCCTCAAGCACACACTCACTTCGGTTGAGGGAAGAGGCAAGGCAGTCATTGGTGAAGGTACTCGTCCATTGGATGGCTAGTTACAAAGCTGCATCTTATTCCACCAATGATGACACTGCAACCCAAGACTCTGCTACAAAAGCCTCAGTGCAAAAGCCTCAAGAGTCTACCCCTCGTGTGATGACTGATCGTGAGCTTCTTATAAGTCTTCATCAAAAGGTTGATCACAATCACAAGTGGGTCAAGCATCAGTTTGGTTCACTTTTTTGAGACATGACTGTCACACACAACACTATGAGGAAGAACCAATACTACCTCCATGAAGTCTTCAACCGCACTTGGCCAATTCTGTCTCACCTCAAGACTCCTGAAGAATTGATGGAGATGAACCTTGATCAGAACCTTGACCGGGCTCGTCCTCCTTAGAAGAAATTCAAGAAAGTTCAAGTTCCTTAGCTGGTTACAAGCTCATATTCTTCATCGCGCAAGGCAGATGAAGCTGAGGATATTGACGACACTACGGTGGGCCCTGCATTGACAAACGACCCTGACAACATTGGCACTCCTCCATCACCTTCAAGATGAAATTCTTCAAGGGGCATTAGTCCTCACTTTTTCGTCCCTTTTGGCCTTCGATGACAAAGGGGGAGAAACTTTGAGTTAGTCATCAAGCGGGTCTCTATATATGGGCTGTTTTTTTGTTTAAGTTACAACTCTTGCTCTTCTGAAGCTTTTGTTGGTTGAGTTGTAAACTTATGTCTGATGGTGGTCTGACTCTTTTGAACTGCTTTCCACATGCTATTTCCTCAAATTACCTTAATGCATGCATGCTGAATTTCGTCAGACACCATTTTCATCATGCATTTCAAATTCTTCATATCATATGTTAAATGCGTGTATAAATTACAAGATATAGGGGGGGTCTCCATGTTTTTAACTTGCCATGTGCATTTGCAGTCCAAAGCAAATTCCTCAAATATGCACATCTTCAGGGGGAGTTCTTCTATATCTTGCAATCAAACTCCTCAAACTCAGTAATTACACTTCATATGTTTACCCTCGTTCAAAATATAACCTATTTGTCATCAATCACCAAAAAGGGGGAGATTTTAAGTGCATCTAGTTCCCCTTAGTGATTTTGGTGTATTGAAGACTTATAGGTTAAGAGACTGATGTGTTTGTGAGTGTACACAGGCTCTATAAGTCGCCGAGGAGTTTGATATATTCAAAGATTATCAACCCCCAAAAATGTATGTCTTCAACTAAAGACTTAGGTGAAGACTTTGCTGAAGACTTTGGTATTCCCTGAAGACTTTGAAAATGAGGAAGTTGGTGTGACCTTGAAGATATGAACGAGGACTATGAAGCATTAAGACCTTTGTTTTTGAAGTTTCATTTCTTTTCTTTGAGTCATAGGAAACACCGTACTGTTAAAAGGGGTCGAGGTAATACTAAGGAAAATTTCCTACTGATGCTCAACTCAAAAGCCTCAACCTATCCAATCCTTCGAGTGAAGCCTTTGGAAATCTCTCATAGTTAGGTCAAGTTCTTCGGTGACAGAGACGAAGTTCTTCTGGTCTCTGATGAAATTCGTTTGACTAAGGAGTTAGGATTTTCACCGGTGCGAATTGCCTACAAGTGAGGAATAAGATAAGCCTAAGGACTTTCATAGTTCGAAATTCTGGCTGTTGTTGTGCCTTGCGCCAGCTGTCCCCAATCATCCTATCCACATAACGGTCATATCACTGGGGGCATTTATGTCTTATCATGTTAGGTTGCACCCTGTCTATAAATAGCCACCCCCACAACCACTAGTTGGTTGGCTGCTCCGAGAGAGAACTGTCACTTGTACTTTTGAGAGCAACCCATCCTCCGAGGACTTTGAGAGAAAATCATCGGTGAGGAAAAACCCAAATCCAAACCACCAAACCAAAAATGATTGAGCATCATTGAAGAGATTGTTCCTGTGTGGAAGCGATGCTTGTTACCTTTGAAGATTGTGTATCTTCCAGACGGCCAGGCGTCATGGCCTAGTGCATCCTGCAGTCAATTGGGGATCACGGAGTGACCTTGGTCTAGAGCACCCGGCTGTCAACTGTGGATCGTCGGGTGACCAGTTTGTGAGACTTTTGGAAGTCTATCCTGAAGACTTAGCATGAGTGTTCGGCGAGGACTTTGTGACCTTAGCTCAAGGATAATAGGGTAAGCACTATGTGTCCTGGGACTATGTGTCCTTTGGTTTAAATACTAGGCTGCTCCAAACCAGACGTACGACTGTCACAGCAGTTGGAACTAGGTCATCAAACCATTGTCCTGATCGAGCTATCTGGTTCTATTTCCTCAACCCTTCCATTTCCTCGTATACATGTTGATGAAATTGATCATTACTATTTAAAGAATTTGACTGAAGACTTTCTCAATTTCCTCACCTCAAATTCTTCAAGTTACCTTGTTCCTCACCTGCTTATCCTATATCGCGCTACTTGTAATTTGTGCATGCTTAATTTCATCATGATGACTATGCTACTACTATGTTTCTCATGCACTTGAGTACTTATTCCGCTACTAGTTATTCATCACATTTCAAATTCCTCAAGTTGAAATTCCTCAGTGATGAATTTGTAAAAATCTCCAGTTCACCCCCCTCTAGTCGATATAACGCACTTTCATATAGTCACCACATACACCAATAGGCTCTTCCAAAAATTCTATACAAAGCCAAATATCCAAAATCGCTGCAACCAACACTTTCCACTCGGTGCCACCGATTCTCAACCTCAGACAGAATCAGCCAAACCCTATCCCTTTGGTGCAACCGACTCTACTTCGGTGCCATCGAGTTTGGGTTTCCAACTTTCGGTTACGCAAATTCACAAATCGGTACCACCGAGTTTGTTGAATCGACGTTACCGAGTCTGGCAATCTGACTGTTGGTCACCTTATCGGTGCAACCGAGTTTTATGTATCGATTTCACTGAGATTCAAAAGTTGCTACCTTTGAGGCAACTCAGTACCATCAAGATTAACACATCGGTGTCATTGAGTCCGACTTATTAGGTGTAACGGTTGGATTTTTGGAGATTCCTATATATACCCCTCCACCACCACCTACTCGCAAGAGAAGCACTCAAAACAGATCCCCACCTATCATATCATATTTTCTGAGAGAGAGCCACCTACTCATGTGTTGAGATCATGACATTCCATTCCAACCATATGAATCTTGATCTCTAGCCTCCCGAAGTTGCTTTCCACCTACTGAATCTCTTCCACCAAAGGCAAATCTGTGAGAGAGTGATTAAGTGTTGAGGAGTTTATCATCTTAAAGCACAAGAGCAAGGAGTTCATCGACACTATCGAGCCTATTACCTTTTGGAGGGTGGTGCATCCTAGATTGGTTAGGTGTCGCTTGGGAGCCTCCTACTTTGTGTTGTGGAGTGAACCAAGAAGTTTGTACATGCAAGGAGATGGCCTACTTCATGAAGATCTACCCGAGTTAGGCTAGTCCTTCATGGATGTAGGCCATCATGGTATAGTCAAGGTTGCTTCTTTGTGGAACCGTCCGTGGGTAGAGCCCTCCGTGGACTCTCCCGACCGTTACCCTCCGTGGGGTGAAGAGTCCATAAACGTGGAAGTATGATAGCACCACCTATCGGAACCACGGGAAAAATCTTCATGTCCTTCATGCGTTTGATCTTCCTATCTCTACTCCTTACTTTCGTGTGCAATGTCTTTACTTTTCGCTGTTATACTTGATGACTTGCATGTGTAGGGTGTGCTAGATTTAACTTTGCACCTTGTGTAGATTTTAAATTCCTGCTAGTAGTCTATTCACCCCCCTCTAGACATACTCGTCTAGTGATCCCGCAATAGCACTGGACGGCAGTCAAGAATATCCTTAAGTACCTGAAAAGGACTAAGGAAATGTTTCTTGTTTATGGAGGTGATCAAGAGCTCGTTAGAAAGGGTTAGAGCATCTCCAGCCGTTGGCCCCCCAGGAGGCATAAAAATCGCCGCCTGGGGGCGAGTCGGCATTAGAATCGACGATGGGGGCGGTTGGGAATCCAGCCGTCGCCCCCAGGTCGCCCCTAGGCACCAATGTCGGCCCATTCGCGGGCGCTTTTCGGCCTAGATAAGTAAAAAAATGGCCCGATATCGGCGAGAAACGACCCATATTCGGTGTGGTTCTGCGTGGTTCGCTGTTGAATTCTCAACATAAATAATTTTTTACCACATAGTTCATCACAGAAAATCAAATAATTCAACAAAATAATGCAACAACAAATAGTTCAATACAAATTATATATAGTTCAACAAATAAAAACTCATATGTCCTCACATGTCGAGCTAGGGGTCGCCCTTGATCCTTCATAGGTGCTCCACCAGATCCTGCTGCAGTTCATGATGCACCTGTGGGTCTTGGATCTCCACACGCATACTGAGGTAGGCAGTCCAGGTTGCCGGTAGCTGGTGATCAACTTCGGCTAGAGGACCCTACCTATAGTATGGTTCAGTGTCAAACACTGGCTCTTCCTGCTTGCTCTCGATGATCATGTTGTGCAAGATGACACAACAAGTCATAATCTCCCACATTTGATCTTTCGACCAGGTCTGAGAAGGGTACGAGACAACAACAAATCGAGATTGGAGCACACCAAATGCCCGCTCGACATCCTTCCTACAAGCCTCCCGCACCTTGGCAAAGTGGGACTTCTTGCCTCCTGGCACAATGTTTCAGATAGTCTTCACAAATGTAGACCATCTCGAATATATGCCATCAGCTAGGTAGTACCCCTTGTTGTAGTGCCACCCATTGACCCCGAAGTTCACCGAAGGAGAATGACCTTCAAAAAACTTGGCAAAGACAGGGGAGCACTGCAACACGTTGATGTCACTGTGAGTTCCTGGCATACCAAAGAAGGAGTGCCAAATCCAGAGGTCCTGTGTGGCCACTGCCTCAAGTACCACACTACAACCACCTTTGGCGCCTTTGTACATCCCCTGCCAAGCAAATGGGCAGCTCTTCCATTTCCAATGCATGCAGTCGATGCTTCCAAGCATCCCAGGAAATCCTCTTGCTGCATTCTATGCTAGGATCCGAGCAGTGTCTTCCGCATTGGGTGTTCGCAAGTATTCCGGTCCAAACACTGCCACCACTGCCCCGACAAAACTTGTAGAAACACTCAATGGTGGTGGACTCAGCCATGCGCCCATAGTCGTCGAGTGAATCACAGGGAGCTCCGTATGCAAGCATCCTGATCGCTGTCGTGCACTTCTAGATTGAGGTGAATCCAAGTTTTCTGGTGCAATCCTTCTTGCACTTGAAATAGTTGTCGAACTCCCGGATGGAATTCACAATCCTAAGGAAAAGCTTTCGGCTCATCCGATAACAGCGCCGAAATGTTTTGTCGCCGTGTAGTGGAGCGTCGGCGAAGTATTCGGAGTAGACCATGCAGTAGCCTTCGAGACGATGTCGGTTATTTTCTTTCATCCGCCCCGGCGCCGAGCCACCTCGTCGTGGCTTTTCATTGCTTGCCAGCAGGCCGGCGAGGGTGGCGAGGACCATGAGATGTTCCTCTTCCTGGACGTCGGCCTCGGCTTCCTCCTCCAGCAGCACGGCGAGCGCTTCCTCGTCGTCCGAGTCCATTGCCGAGGCAGGCAAATCGCCAAACACCTCGCGGGCACAATTGGCGCGTACCCGCCGCTACACTGCCCCTCCACAGCTGGAAACGCCGGAAAAATCGCCCAGCTGGTGGTGGAGGGGCTACCTTGGCGAAACCTCTGCTCTTTTTCCTACGGGAATGGGCTATCTAGCGGTCGCGGGTGGTGGGCGGCGCCGGGATCAGCCGGTTGGCGGCCGAGCACGCGGGGGGTGGGAGGCGAATCTGGAAGAAAGACTTGACTTTCCGCCTAACGGTGTGGGCCAGACGTGATATTCGCTTGCGCCGGAGCCCCTGAGCGCCCCCTAGTGAGCCGGGTGCGGCCTGCGATTGCCGAACCCAAAAACGGGCCGAGCCGGCGAATTTCGGCATCCTGGGGGCACGACTGGGGCGTTTTTCCGGCGCCAACGCCAAAAAAATTGCCTGGGGGCCTGTTGGGGGCGCAACTAGAGATGCTCTTATGTCGATGCAAGCTTTGACACTGATCCAGATGACTCTAAGTCGCAAACCGGATATGTATTTATTCTCAATGGGGGGACGGTAGGCTGGTGCAGTTCCAAGCAGAGTGTGGTAGCCGATTCTACATGCGAAGCGGAGTACATCGCAGCCTCGGAGACGGCAAAGGAAGGCGTGTGGTTGAAGGAGTTCATGCAGATCTTGGAGTAGTGCCCAGTGCATTGAATCCAATGTGTCTGTTCTGTGACAACACGGGTGTCATTGCTCTGGCCAAGGAACCAAGGTTTCACAAGAGGACGACACACATAAAGCGAAGCTTCAATTCCACCCACGATTAGATCAAGAGGAGGACATAAATATTTGCAAAGTGCACACCGATCGTATTGTCGCAGACCCGTTGACTAAACCTCTTCCAAGGGCTAAACATCATCAACACCAGAACTGTATGGGTGTTAGATTCATTACAATGTAAATCACATAGTGATGTGAACTAGATTATTGACTCTAGTGCAAGTGGGAGACTATTGGAAATATGACCTAGAGGAAATAATAACTGGTTATTATTATATTTCATTATTCATGAAAATCGTTTATTATCCATGCTAAAATTGTATTGATTGGAAACACATTGCATGTGTGGATACATAGACAACACTTTGTCCCTAGTATGCCTCTAGTAGACTAGCTCGTTGATCAAAGATGATCAAGGTTTCCTAGCCATGGACATAATATGTCATTTGATAAACAGGATCACATCATTGGGAGAATCATGTGATGTACAAGACCTTAACTTAAGCATAGCATATGGTCGTGTCAATTTATTGCTATTTTTTCCTGCATGTCAAGTATCTGTTCCTATGACCATGAGATCATGCAACTCACTCACATCGTAGGAGTACCTTATGTGTATCAAACATTGCAATGTAACTGGGTGACTATAAAGGTGCTCTACAAGTATCTCCAAGGGTGTCTGTTGAGTGGTCATTGATCAAGACTGGGATTTGTTACTCCGTGCGATGGAGAGGTATCTCAGGGCCCACTCGGTAATACAAGATCACAACAAGACTTGCAAGCAATGTTACTAAAGTGTTACCCACGGGATCTTGTATTACGGAACGTGTAAAGAGACTTGCCGGTAACGAGATTGAACTAGGTATAGAGATACTAACGGTCGAATCTCGGGCAAGTAACATACCAAAGAACAAAGGGAACATCATACAAGATTAACTGAATCCTTGACATAGAGGTTCAACTGATAAAGATCTTTGTAGAATATGTAGGATCCAATATGGGCATCCAAGTCCCGCTATTGGTTATTGATCATAGAGGTGTCTTGGTCATGTCTACATAGTTCTCGAACCCGCACGGTCTACACACTTAATGTTCGGTGACGTTTCGGTAGTATAGAGTTATGTATGGTGGTGACCGAAGGTTGTTTGGAGACCTGGATGAGATCCCGAATCTCAAGAGGAGCTCCGGAATGGTTCGGAGGTAAAGACTGATATATAGGAAGTCCTGTTTTGGTCACTCAAAAAGTTTTGGGCACTTCGGTAGTGTACCGGGAGTATCGGAAGGGTACCGGGGGACCATCGGGAGGGGCCTCTTGCCCAAAAGGGACTCATGCGCTGTGGGAGGAGGCAAACCATCCCCTGGTGGGCTGGACGAAGCCCCCACTATGGCCCATGTGGCTGGGGTGGAAAAACCCAAGAGGTGGAAAAGGTTTCCAAGTGGGGGAAGGAATCCTACTCCTAGTAGGATTGGAGTAGGACTCTTCCACCTCCTCCACTTCGGCCAGAGCCTAGGGGGAACTCTAGGGGTTCTGGCCTCCCTCCCCTTCGTCCTATATATACAGGAGGGGAGAGAGGGCACCCGCACCAGAAAACCCTAAGCCACGGTGCAACCCTCTCTCCCCGATAGATCGTTCCCCTTAGCTTTCGGCGGTGCTTAGGCGATGCCCTACCGAAATAGTTCCACCACCGCCGCCGTCGCACTACCGGAGAACTCATCTACCTCTCCGCTACCTCTTGCTGGATCAAGAAGGCGGAGATCTCCATCGATTTGTACGTCTGCTGAATGCGGAGGTGCCGTCCGTTCGGCGCTAGATCGGGACGGATCGTGATTAGATCACGGGACGCTTGGCGATTTGGATCGCGAAGACGTTCGACTACATCAACCATGTTTCTTAACGCTTCCCGCTTAGCGATCTACAAGGGTATGTATATCCACTGTCCCTCTCGTAGATGCTCATCACCATGGATAAATCTTGCGTGTGTGTAGGAAATTTTTTGTTTCCCATGCAACGTTCCCCAACAGTGCCATCATGAATCTTTGAAGCATATTAAAAGTCAAGCAAAACTAAACCGTAGACATACTAAATGAGTTGAATTCATTAACACTTTCCCTCATGTCATTAAACACAAGAAGGTAAAAGAAAATGTTATTGTTGATGCATTGTCTCGTCACTATACTGTGCTTTCACAACTTGACTTTAAAATATTTCGTTTGGAGAACATCAAATATCAATATGTGTGTGATGTTGAATTTAAATATGTGTTGCAGAATTGTAAAGAAGGGAGAACATGGAACAAGTTCGTCAATAATGATGGATTTGTGTTCTGCGCTAACAAGTTATGCATTCCAACTATCTCTGTTCGTCTTTTGTTGTTGTAGGAGACACATGGAGGAGGATTAATGTGACACTTTGGTGGGAAGAAGACAGAGGACATACTTCCTACACATTTTTTTGGATAAAGATGAGATGAGATGTTGAGCGATTTGTTACCCGTTGCACTACTAGTCAAAAAGCTAAGTCACGACTAAATCCTCATGGTTTATATATGCATTTGCATGTACTTAGTGTTCCTTGGTTGGATATATCAATGGACTTTGTTTTCGGTTTACCTCGAACAAATAACGGGAGGGATAGCATATTTGTTGTCGTGGATAGATTTTCAAAAATGGCACACATTATACCATGTCATAAAAGTGATGATGGTGCTAATGTTGTTGATCTATTCTTTCGTGAAATTATTCGCTTGCATGGTGTTCCAAATACAATTGTTTCTGATCATGATGCTAAATTTCTTAGCCACATTTGGAGATGTTTATGGGCTAAGTTGGGGACTAAACTTCTTTTTAGTACTACATGTCACCCCAAACCGATGGACAAATTGAAGTAATCAATATATCTTTGTCTACTATGCTTAGGGTTATTTTGAAGAATAACTTGAAAATGTGGAAAGAATGGTTGCCTCGTATTGAATTTTCTTATAATCGTTCCTTGCATTCTACTACTAAGATATGTCATTTTGAAATTGTAGATGGTTTCATACCTCGTGCACCAATTAGTTTGCTGCCTCTTCCATATTCGGAGAAGGTTAATTTTGATGCTAAACAACGTGCTGAATTGATATTAAAAATGCATGAGGTAACTAAGGAAAACATAGAGTGTATGAATGCAAAATACAAACTTGTTGATAACGGTAGAAAACATGTTCTATTTGCACCTGGAGATCTTGTTTGTTTACATTTGCGTAAGGATAGATTGCCTTATTTGCGCAAGTCAAAGCTAATGCCACGTGTTGATGGTCATTTTAGGGTGTTAGAGAAAATAAATGATAATGCATATAAACTTGAGCTCCTTGCAGAGTTTGGGGTTAGTCCCAATTTTAACAGTGCAAATTTGAAGCCTTATTTGGGTTAGGAAGATGAGCTTCCATCGAGGACGACTTCATTTCAAGAAGGGGGATGATGAGGACATCCATACCATTCTTACACCCACAACCCCTGTTGCTAAACATACTGGACCAATTACTAGAGCTCGCGCACGCCAATTGAATTACTAGTTACTTTCGTTTCTTGGAAATCCTTCTACTGTTCATGAACATATGATGCTGCCTAAATTAGATACTTTGTTTTACTTATGAATGAAGGACCTAGCATGCACAAGAAGGATGGCATTAGATTGGGATCAAGCATGGAGAATAAGGTGTGAACTCAAGAAAGAACAATGGAGCTTTCAATGGCGATTTTCTCACTTTGAAGCCACCATAAGAAGACATTGAAGGCTTGAACGAAATATACAAGATGCCACTTCATAAATTTCGTCCATAGGCTATTATAGGTGTTGCATCACCTTAATTTTGGGCCAGACCCATGTAATTTCGAAATACCAATTTATAGGCTGTTTTTATAGTCCATATGTGCGGGGAAACATAGTTAGGGTTGGTTTTGGACTCCTCCTCCAAGGGGTCACGAAATTCCTCATCTGTTCCCTCATATATACATCTCTTATGGCGCCGCTTAGACTTGGGTTTTGTTTAGATTACAAGTTCTACATAGCTGCAACTGCGCATCCTTCGCTTGTGTTCCATGACCAGACGAAGACATCACAAAACCCCACTTTCATCAATAAACTTTCCTATATTCGCAATATCCAGATCGCAATCTCAGTTTGTTGCTTGTTCTTTGTTTGCGTACAGAAAACATACCCTCATGGTCAAGTTGATCGTGCTCTGGCGTGGTCAATAACCTCTCGGAGCTTAGCGATTGCTAAGGCATGACATCCTTGCACATTCCTAGTCGGATCGTCAAAGTCGACTCTACAAAAAACGATAGCCACATCTCACGAAAAGGCAGGAAAAACTTCGCCTCTATCATGAAATACGCCAAACATTATCTGTTTCTTCATTGGACCCCCCTAACTCAAGTTACTTGGACCGTCCGGTCAGAATTGAGGGTCCAGATTTTCTCAAAATACCTCACTTGTTCCCCTTCCTATAAATTACAATGCAACCTCTAAATAAATTCAGACCAACCCTAATTCCTATTGATCCGTTATCCAATCCGTAGGGCCGCCACTATCTTCCTCCTCCCTCGCGTTCCTCACTCAGCCAACCAGATCCACCAACGTCGGCCACCTCACACCACCTCCCACCTCTAACTATGTGTCGCCCAACCGACAGGACGTTTCCATGCGCCACAAGAGAATCATCTGTGTCCACCTAGGGACGAACAGGAGTGATCTCTCACACGTGCCGCGCCAACACCCAAAACCACGTCGTCTTTCCACCGGAACCAGGACCCTCCGGAGCTCCAAGTTGTTGGCGACGGAGACCTCCTTGCCTCCCCGCCCGTTCCATCTATCCATTCCTCCCTCCTTCTCCATTTGAACTTCTTCTCCAGGAAGAATGCCATGGGAGCCCGAAGCTGAAGCCATCGTTCAATATCGCGTCCTTGACTCTGATCTGGACAAAATCCGGCCACCACGGGATCTGTCCCACCATCCTCTGCCTGTTCCCACTCCCCGTCACCGGCGGCATCTACATCAGCCAGGGAACACGAGCGCCGTCGTGCGTTGACCCACTCCCTACCTCGCGTCGCCTCATCTGCTTCGTGTTTGGGACGCCCCCATCACCGAGACGTCACCCAAGGCTTGGCACCAGCCCAACCCTACGCCAGCCACCTCGCCCAGTGTCGACCGAGCTCCATATCCGGGCCATGGCCCATGGTGAGCTTTCCCCGAGCCCACCTCATTTGCCTGCTATCTCGCTCCCTAGGCATTGTGTAACTATTGTGCGCTCAGCTGCTACCGGTCCAAATCTCCCATTCGGCTTGTTTAAGCTTTGTATCATGTGCTGCGATTTTGTATTTATCCAAGGAATTACTGTTTTACAAGACCCTCAAATTAATGCATTTAATAAATCCACAACCATGCATCGAATTAAAATAAACTATATGTGTAAAATGCTCAGAACTTTGTGTAGATTAATAATATCCAACTTTCAACCATGTTAAAAATGTTTAACTTGTTGTTTGCATTTAATTTGCATTAATGTCATGTTAAAATGGTTTAATTCATATCTAGATAACCGTAACTCCGATTTAAATGATCCATATATGTAACTTGACTAGAAAAATGTGTAGAATACTATAGTGCATTTTATTTTCATATTTAACAAATATAAAATACGTTCAAGGCAAGTGTCGTGGTTTTTTCACGGTAGATATCCAAAGACTTAGGTTTGAGGCCATCGCTAATGCGGTGGACTTAAAGGGGTTGATCGGGACGAGAGACACGAGTTTACCCAGGTTTGGCCCCTCGGAAAGAGGTAAAAGCCTACATCTTGCTTTGTATTGTATTGATGGAGTAACAATTACAAGGGAGCGGATTCGCTTGACCTAGCTATCAATCAATTGGTTTCTATCTAAGCCGCCCCAGGGACTCACCTTTATATAGGAGGTCGAGGCCCTAGGGTTACAAGAGTCCAAACTAACTCATACAAGGTATTCGACCCTGTCTTTAAGCCGCCTTGCCTTCTCGGGCAAGCCGTCCCCAGGCGGCTTACACGCCCGGGTCTCGCGCCATCTTTCCTCACCGAGCCTTTCTCTTGGCCCATCTGATAAGTCAATGTGTGGCCTTGCCTTCAATTGTCAGGCCCATCTTAAGGGTCTTGACTATGAGCCGCCAGGCGTGGCCCGGCCCCTCCCGGACGGGTCTCGCCACGGGGTTATATCCCCAACATTAGGCCCCAGATTGATTTGAATTCATTCATGTGAATTTTGAAACTCACTTGGCGGCAAGTCTCACATCTTCATTACCTGAAAGAGAAAATCTCATAACCCACCATGGATGACATCATCTTGGATATGTCAAAAAGATTTTGTGACGTTGCAACGGATCGTCTCATTAAACGGCCGACCCGAAAATCGAGGCGTCTCCTTCGGTCAATCATCACTGTGCCTCCTAGATTCTCGCGCGCACTGTTGCTCTCCCACCTCATAAATAGGGAAACGAGGAGTCTCATTCTTTTCTCTGCCGCCGCTGTCCATCTTCTTCCTCCTAAAGACGCTTGCACCACCGAAGCTCGCTGGGTCGACCGGACCTCGTCGTCTTCTCCAACACTCGCCACTCCATCAACCAGATCTAGTCTAGAATTTCCCGAGTTCGTCTGCATGCTCAAGGTTCTATTTCACTCCTTGATAGATCTGCACTTAGCCTTTTAGATTCCTCTCGAGTTCATCGGGTTTCTTTAGTGTTCATCGTTGTTCATCCTAGCATTCTTCGTAGTTTAGATGATGAACAACTCCTTGAATCTTATAACGCTGCCCAACTCACGCGGCCGTCCGCCCAATGATCATGTCCTACTCATTGTAGATCCGCCACCCATTTTAATCTGCATAATGACAATCTATTCTTACACTGCCTTTTTAGGTTTAGAAAATATGTATTTTGTCTTCATCCGTAGATCTTGCAATTGTAGTTGTAATAGGCGAAACCTGTTTGTCCACACTTCGCAACATTTTCAATATTACCTTGTGTGTTTAATCCGCCATCATGTTGTCGTCTCTCTTTGATAAAATATGATGGCGGCTTAGAATTTAGCCATGATCCGCCTAGACATCATCGTTGCTTTAGCCATAGCCGTTTTAAACATGTAGCATTTCTAACCCGCCACACCTTGTGTCTTTCCACAGTTTTAATCTACCATCTGCTGGGTTCTACCGTAGGTGCATCGCATGCAAATCAAAAATTTCCTATGCGCAGAACAACCAAGAACATGCTACGGAGATGGATCACTGTTCGTTACCACTAGACGCGTATTGCCGTGAAGCGGAAGTAGAGTCGGGGCAGTGCATTCGCATGGTCCGTCTCCTCCTCATTCGATTTCCCATGAACGGCCGATCCGATCTCCCTCGAACAGTCGGTCGTCGGATCCACGTACAGGTTCTCCGGAGCGGGGCAAGTGTACCGCCTCTAACGGTATCCACGCGTGTAGGAGGAACACCGTGCGGTGGACTGCTAGGTCTGATCACACAGTCGGCGGCGGCGAGTGAAGGTGGCTAGTTACAACACATGGAAAGCCCTAATGACGGCGCCGGAGCGACCAACCGGATGGGCGTGCTGCACCTCCACTATATATAGGCATCCGGCGCAGGCTCAACTCTTGGGCCTTGCACGGATCCGAAAGCCCACTTGTTCCTTCCATTAAGCGTGCGACCCCTTAGGTTCTCATTCACTTGGTCGCGAGTCAGATCACATCCAGCTCGACCGGTCGGTAGTGGCCTCTAGCAAGATGTGCTGACTCCAAATGTTCGATGAAGCTGGTTAGGCGAACCTGTATTTCACAATTATGTTCCCTTTGCCACACGATATATGTTGTCGTGCACAAGTCGACATGGTCATCCATGTTGATGCACGACCTCTTTCTCGTTCCGGTGAATCCGACCAACACTTCGGATTATCTGATAATCCTTATCGCATGGCCATGCTTATCCAGGTCGGATCACCCGAGGGGCCCACAGTATATCTCTCCTGATCGGAGGGGCAAATCCCATCTTGCTCGACCATGTCTCGCAGCATGGGTCTAGACAAGCCCGAAACCTACCTTCGTAACTACCTAGTCACGAAGTAGCATTTGGTCGGCCCAAAGCAAGACTGTCACCATCCTGGGTACATGTACCAGCTCAGGTCTTAGGACATAGAACGTATGGTGTACTAGAGACTCATAGATGATCTATCACTGCGTCTCATAGTTGGATCTGTCGAACTCAGACCTTATCTCGAGTGGGAACCGACTATGTCGAATTCGACCGGACCTTTCTGGGATCATATTATCCGGCTAGCATCCAATTTCTACATGGTCAGTGAGAGCAGACCATCCATCGTGTCATAAGCTAGTCTAATTTGCTGCACATCCACACAGCCCTTTCGACTAGGGACCATTTAGGAGAGTCATCATACAATGCATACTCTCACAAACAAGTCACATACTTGTTAATACACATCAATGATAATGTCCAAGGACTATATTTATTCATAAACACATAGGAAATATCATCATACGTGATTGTCTCTAGGGCATATCTCCATCAGTCTCCCACTTGCACTAGAGTTAATCAAATAGACATTGAATGCCCATAGCTCTAACGTGCCCCTCATGCTTGTGTTGTGGAAGCGTCTTAGTCAACGGATCTTCAACATTTGCATTCGTATGAATCTTGCATAATTTGGTATCACCTTTCTCTACTATATTTCATATCAGGTGATATTTTTGGTCTATGTGCCTGGACTTGTGGTGTTGTCTCGGCTCCTTGGCCTGTGCGATGGCACCTGAATTATCGCAATAAAGGACCAAGGGTTTTAACCAGCCCGAGAACACACCAACATCTTCCAGGAACTTACGAATCCAAACACCTTCCTTTGCGTCTTCATAAGCCGCAATATATTCGGCCTCTGTTGTGGAGTCGGCCACCATATCTTGCTTGGAACATGTCCAGCTCACTGCTCCTACATTCATGACAAACACGAATCTAGTTTGCGATTGACAATCATCCCTGTCGGTTTGGAAACTAGCATCAATGTAACCCTTTATGCAGAGCTCCTCCTCAATTCCATAAACTAGGAACATCTCTTGAGTCCTTTTCAGGTACTTCAAGATGGTTTTCACCGCTGCCCAGTGAATCTCACCTGGGTTGCCTTGGTATCTTCTTGTTAAGCTTATTGAATAGGCAACATCAGGCCATGTACATAACATGGCATACATGATGGATCCTATTGCCGAGGCATATGGAATCCTACTCGTCCGGTTTCTCTCATCTGAAGTCGTAGGACTATGAGTCTTGCTCAGCCTTATGCCATGTGAGACGAGCAAGAACCCTTTCTTGGCCTCACTCATGTTGAACCTCTTCAACACTTTGTCTATGTATGTGCTCTAGCTTCAGCCGAGCATCCTCCTCGATCTATCTATATAGATCTTGATGCCTAAAATGTACACTGCCTCTCCAAGGTCTTTCATCAGAAACTTGCCATTCAATTATTCCTTGACTGAGTTCAGCATCGAAACATCATTTTCGATCAGCAGTATGTCATCCACATACAAGATCAAAAATACTACCGAGCTCCCACTAGACTCTTGTATAAACAATAGACCTCTTCGTTCTTGATGAAACCAAGATCAATGATGAGTTCATCAAAACGAATGTTCCAACTCCAAGCTGCTTCCTTCAATCCATAAATGGATCTCTTGAGCTTGTATATTTTACCAGCGTTAGTTGGATCGACAAAACCTTCGGGTTGTATCATGTATACATCCTCTTCTAAATTTCCATGAAGGAAAGCCATTTTGACATCCATCTGCCATATCTCATAATCGAAATATGCAGCTATAGCTAGTATTATCCCCACCGACTTTAGCATCACTACCGGCGAGTAGGTCTCGTCATAATCAATTTCTTGAACTTGTCCATAACCTTTAGCGACAAGCCGAGCTTTGTGGATCTGAACATTTCCATCCACATTGGTTTTCTTCTTAAAGAACCATTTGCAACCAATGGCAACTACGCCAGGTGGCAGATCAACCAAGTCCCAGACTTGATTGTCATCCATGGACTTTAACTCGGATCTCATGGCCTCTAGCCATGCCTCGGAATCTGGGCTCACCATCGCTTCTGTATACGTGGTTGGCTCGTCGCTTTCTAGGAACAAAACATCGCGCACTCTGCACAATGTTTCCAACCTCCGTGGCTCCAGTGCCGACTCCATTACAGGTTGTCTAACCGATTCCGGTGTGATCTCATCACCAATCGAGGGATCCCCGAGTGGCTCTCGAATTTCTTTGAGTCGCACCGTTCTCCCACTGGCCTCCCGACTGAGAAACTCTTTCTGTAGGAAAACCTTGTTCCGAGCAACAAACACTTTGTTCACTTCTCGGTTGTAGAAGTTATATCCCAAGGTTTCCGTCGGATATCCCACGAAATGCATTTATCCTACTTGGGTATAAGCTTGTCCGACATGAGTCACTTGACAAATGCTTCACAACCCCAAGTCTTTAGAAAAGAAAAACTAGGACTCTTCCCAGTCCACATCTCATGTGGTGTCTTGTCTATGGATTTTGATGGTACCCTATAAAGTGTGAAAGCTGAAGTTTCTAGAGCGCATCCCTAGAATGACAAGGGTAAATCCGATTTGCTCATCATCGACCAGACCATGTCCAACAAGGTTTGATTTCTCTGTTCTGACACACCGTTTCTCTGTGGCGTACTCGGAGGTGTGAGCTGAGGTACTATACCTCGGCTTTTCAGATGATTATCAAACTCCTGGCTCATGTACTCACCTCCATGATCTGATCGTAGAAGTTTTATCGTCTTGCCGAGCTGACTTTCAACCTCATTCTGGAACTCTTTGAACTTTTCAAAAGTTTCCGACTTGTGCCTCATCAAATAGATATATCCATATCTATTCAAGTCGTCGGTAAAAGTCACGAAGTACTGATAGCCACCCCTGGCCGTTGTGCTCATTGGACCACACACATCACTATTTATAAGCTCCAATAGCTCGGACGCCCTCCCGCAACTTTTTCCTAAAGGAGACTTAGTCATCTTGCCTAGCAAGCATGATTCGCATGTCTCGAACGACCCGAAGTCGTATGAAGTTAGGAGTCCATCATCATGGAGCTCATTCATGCGTTTCATACTAATGTGTCCAAGCCGGCAATGCCAGAAGTATGTCAGATTTATCTCATTAGGCTTATGCCTCTTGACATTCACGTTATAGACTGGTTCCGTTTCTAGATTTAAAATTAATACCCCATCTACTATGGGTCCATAGCCATGGAACATTCCGTTAAAATAAAATGAACAACCATTGTCCTTTATATTGAATTCAAAACCTTGACTCATCAAGCATGAGGCGGAAATAATGTTCCAACTAAGTGTGGGAATGTAATAACAATTATTCAATTCCAAAATAAATCCAGAAGGAAATTTGAGCTGCATCGTGCTGAGCTCCAACGCAGCAACTCTTGCTTTGTTGTCGACCCTGATGTCAATCTCCCCTTGTGCCACAAGCCTAGTTCTTACCAGCCCCTGTATCGAGTTGCAAATATGAACAACTAATCCAGTATCAAATACCCAAGAGCTACTAGGTATGCTAGCAAGGTAAATGTTTATAACATATGTAACAAGTGTACCTTTGCCTGAATAAGCATCTCCGGCCTTTTTGCCATGCTCAGCAAGCCACTTTCTACGGTTCCTCTTCCAGTGACCAGCTTCCTTGCAGTGAAAGCAAATGGTCTTTGAGTTCGGTCCGGACTTCGGCTCAGCGGCGGAGACAACCTTCTTCGTGCCCTTTTCCTTACCCTTTTTCTTGGACCAACTCTTCTTTAACTTAGCCGAGTTCTGCACCATCAACACTTGATGCGTTCCTTTCTTAATATCTTCCTCTGCCACCTTCAGCATCCCCATGCAATTTAGTGAGGTTCTTATCCATGTCGTAAATATTATAGGTCGATACGAACATCCCATAGCTAGGTGGAAGAGAACCCAAATTGCATCCGTGGACAGCTCGTCCCCAAGTGGGAAGCCTAACTGATCCAAAGCTTACACGTACCCAATCATCTTGATCACATGGAGGCTCAGTGCATCACCCTCTTTCAGCTTACAATCCATCAAGGATTGACAGACGTTGAACCTCTCGGTCCTAGCCTGCACCTCAAACATGGTCTTCAGACTCTCGATCATATCGAAAGCCTGAATGTTTTCGAAAAGCTGTTGCAAATCGGGCTCCATACAAGCCAGCATGAGGCAACTGATCTCGTTTGTTTCACCAATGAGTTTCTGGTGGGCACTCTTGGTTGTGGCATTAGCATTCTCGGCAGGTTCCTCTTGAAGTGGATCCTCTAGGACATGTTCCTTTTTATCATGCTTGAGAACAATTCACAAATTTCTATACTAGGTGGTAAAGTTTGTTCCATTCAGTTTATCCTTTTCCAGAATTGATTTCAATGCAAAGTTGGGTTGAGCAGGTGGTGCCATTGATCTACAACAAAAATATGCAATCACTAAGCAATGTGTTTATGTAGAGTAATTCAAGCCTTAAACATAACTACTCCCATTGAAGTCGACATCCCTCTGCAAACTCTCAGTGATTCAGGACCCGTGTAGCGTGAGCGACTAGTGAGCTTTAGCATCACTGCTAGCCAACTTGTCTATCCGGTAAGCAACACCTTGATAATCGTATCTCCATATGACTCATGTCGGTCGGGTAGGTATATTATACCCCGGCTCTCAACCTTCTTTGCCACAAGGCCCCAAACCATTTTGATAGCCTTGTCAAGTTAACCTGATGTAGTGCATGTCTGTGTCCGACACGAACCCTCCATCTAAAGGACACCTACTAGCACCTCAATTTTATGAGCCCACTACCAGACGTACTTGACATGCGAAGGTGCAACATCCAGAATGGCAATATGCTTGATATTAAAGAGGGATCTTTCTACCAGACTAACATGCAGAGAAATACGAAGCAATATCCATCACATATAAACATAAATATGTGAAATATTATGGCTCCTTCATGGGGGTCCTTCCATGTCGGCTCCTACTCCGATGACCAAGGAGTAACTCCATCTTGTTCGTCACGCCGGGACACCAAAGCTTCGAACTTGATCTGTGTCCTCCAACTACTACAACTAGTAATGAATTTACAGATAATCACAAGTCGACACACAGGTCATTCTACAAGATAATGACAACACTTTGGCTCCTGCCGGCTGACACTCATGACACGCAGGTCATGTTAAGTTACACACATGCATCACATACATATGAGCCATACTATTCACATCAAACTTGCAAAACAAACTTATGCACAGAATCTCATTCTACCGGTTTGTGTGATCATGTACGAAATACAAGGCGCTACACACACGGCAGTCCTGCGGGTGCGGGCAGCGCCCGACGTTTTCGGAAATCACAAATCGCATCTGCACT
Organism: Hordeum marinum; assembly: GCA_022496015.1. Classification (NCBI taxonomy): domain Eukaryota; kingdom Viridiplantae; phylum Streptophyta; class Magnoliopsida; order Poales; family Poaceae; genus Hordeum; species Hordeum marinum. Next base: position 157,675,983 of record CM039672.1, on the reverse strand, counting down.
CCGATCACGTCGATTTTTGTGATCTGACCGATCTCATCGATCATCACGAACACGATTCGGATTTACGTTTCACGGTTAACCCCGATGATGAATACCGACCGGTAGGGGTAGGTTGTGTCACAACCTCATTGATTCTGATTGACAGAAAACATAGCCTCAATCTATCCCGATTGACAGAAAACATAGCCGATCTAATGAACGACGAGGGATCTCATCCGCCACCTTCACATATCAAATATGCATCTAATCTGAATCCAAATCCTATAACAAAGGCTCTGATACCACTTTTGGGTTCTATCGTAGGTGTATCGCATGCAAATCAAAAAAATCCTATGCATGAAACAACCAAGAACATGCTACGGAGATGGATCGTAATTTGTTACCACTAGACGCTCAGTGCCATGCAGCGGAAGTAGAGTTGAGGCAGCGCGTTCGCGTGGCCCGTCTCCTCCTCGTTCGATTTTCCACAAATGGCCGATCCGATCACCCTCGAACAGTCGGTCGCCGAATCCCACGTACAGGTTCGCCAGAGCGGCACAAGTGCACCGCCTCTAACGGTATCCGCGCGTGCAGGAGGAACACCGTGCGATGGACTGCTAGGTCCGATCACACAATCAGCGGTGGCGAGTGGTGGTGGCTATTTGCAACGCATGCAAAGCCCTAATGACGGCACCGAAGTGATCAACTAGATGGGTGTGCCGCACCTCCACTATATATAGGCATCCGGTGTGAGCTCAATTCTTGGGCCTCACACGGATCCTAAAGCCCACATGTTCCTTCCCTTAAGCGTGCAACCACTTAGGTTCTCGTTCACTTGGTCGCGAGTCAGATCACATCCGGCTCGACTGGTCGGTAGTGGCTTCTTACAAGACGTGCCGACGCCAAGTGTCCAATCAAGCTGGTTAGGCGAACCTATACTTCACACTTTTTTCCCTTTGCCACACGATATATGTTGTCGTGCACAAGTTGACATGGTCATCCTTGTTGATGCACGACCTCTTTCTTGTTTCGGTGAATCCGACCAACACTTCGGATTATCTCATATCCTTATCGCATGTCCATGCTTACCAAGGTCGTATCTTGCTCAACCATGTCTCGTAGCATGGGTCTGGACAAGCACGAAACCTACCTTTGTAACTACCCAGTCATAGAGTAGCGTTCAGTCGGCCCAAAGCAAGACTGTCACCATCTCAGGTACATGGGCCAGCTCAGGTCTTAGGACATAGAACGTATGTTGTACTAGAGACTCACAGATGACCTATCGCTGTGTCTCATAGTTGGGTCTGTCCAACTCAGACCTTATCTCCACTCGGATCTGACTATGTCGAATCGGACCAGACCTTTCTGAGTCAATATTATCCGTCTAGCATCCAATGCTACATGGTCAGTGAGAGCGGACCATCCACCGTGTCATAAGCTAGTTGAACTAGTTGCGCATTCGCACAGCCCTTTCGACTAGGGACCATTTAGGAGAGTCATCATACAATGCATAGTCTCACAAACAAGTCACATACTTGTTAATACACATCAATGATAATGTCCAAGGACTATATTTATTCATAAGCACATAGGAAATATCATCATACGTGATTGTCTCTAGGGCATATCTCCAACACCATCATGTCGAAAGTCCCTGCATCTTGTGATTGGGTTGGCTCCGGAATCACCGATTCGTTTCTTTATGACCTCATGAAAATGGGTGTTGTTCCAGCTCAGAATGTCATTCAGTGGCGGGTTCCAGGGGCCGACATCAGACCCAACCCTCAGGAAAGGGAACTATTCATATTTGTTGATCACCTCTTTCGAGGTTTTAGCCCACCCGGGTCAAAGTGTTTCTGGGATGTCCTTCACTATATCAAACTCCATCCACAAGATATAGGCCCCAATTATGTCACCAACATGTGCCAGTTGCAAGTCTTATGTGAAGCATATCTGCTAGAAGAGCCGTCTGTTGACCTCTGCCGCGACTTCTTTTACATCAACCGCCAAACTGAAGTGGTAGCTGGACCAAGTTTGGAACTTGGAGGCGTCTCTATCCAGAGGCAGAGAGATATGCTCTATCTAGCGGCTACCTTGCCGAGTCACGTCAAGGACTGGAACAAAACTTGGTTCTACTGTGAGGATACTTCCCCAAAAGGAGAGAAACTGTTGTCGAGTTACCGCCCTACCCGTATTTGCACCTCCACCAAGCTTCCAGATCGGAAGTCCGCCGCAGAGCGAGTAAAATATGCTCCAGCCTTCACCAACATTAGGGCCTTAATGGCTAACGGCCTGATTGGATCTTGCCACTGAGTCGGCGGGATAAACTCATGTGTGAATATACGGTTGCGGTGGATGACCCTCTTCATTTCGACACCACCCCTCTAATGGAGCAAGATCTCAATTCCGCCGTCAAGTCACTTCTAAGCGAACCTCAAGACGTTTGCAACAAAACCGGGTTGAACCCTTCCTATGTCAAGAACACAACTCCAGATGTAAGAATCCTTTCCAGCAAATTGCTTGTTTTGTCTTAATCTTCTTCCTTACTCCTTTTAACCTTTCAATGACTTAAGTATAGGCCAACTCTAATTTCTAGAAAAATAAATATACCCCTCCCTTGAAGAAGAAAGCTAAGGCAGGTAAAGCCCACGGCCGCAAGAAGAAAACCTCTGCCCAGGAGCTGCTCGAGCTTCAAGACTCGGAGGTAGAACTTCACTCTCTTGGTCGTCTCTTTATGCAACTTATTCACGATGATTGTTCACAGGAGGAAGCAGAGACAAGCCATGCCGACGCCCCTAAGGTAACTTACATTTCCTCTGACTTAGAAATCTTGTCGCAAAGAAAAGCATGGCGGGTCATCGGGAAAGTTTCATTTTCACATCATCTTGCTTACTTAGATCCCAACTTTCTTTTGAAAAAGAAACAACATGACTACATGCGTTAGACCCGGAGCACCGGCTCTGAAGACCTCTTGGCCGGCTTGCCAAATTCTCTGGCTCCTCGGAAACCTCGTGCTGAGGTATTCCTTCAACTGTCTCCAATGTATGCATACTATTTTTGCATTGTAGATTACTTTGGTTTTACCATCTTAACCTTTCAGGAGACGCCTCCTTCGTCTGGTGACTCGACCGCATCCAAGCTACCTCCTCTTAATATCAACCTAGAGTATGTACCTTTATACCCACAGCATATGCTAACACCCTTGTCCTTCTGCTATATAAGAATCTTTTTGCTCCCAGGGCTCAAGCGAAACGTACAAAAGTAGGCGGGTCAACCACTACTCCTACTTCTCAAGAGCCGAAGACTCGCAAGCCATACTCTCCTGCAGCTCATGTTGAGCCCTCTTAGGCCAGAAAAGATGCTCCTGAAGACGCTCCTCAATTTTTTGAGCTGGTTGACCGTGACATGGCTGCTCCTGAAGGCCCTCCAAAGACTGAGCCTAAGTCGCCCAGCCCTTCACCAAACGCCGAAGATACGGCTCCTCCAGAAGTTGTTATCACTGGGACGGGTTACAACTCCCCTACTCCTCATGTGTTAACGAAACATACCAATAAGGATGAGGCACCCTCACTAGAGAAGATTGACTTTGCATTCAAAAGCTTGAAGAATCTTATTAAAGATGAGTTACTCGCTGGTTATCTGAACCGCCTCTCCGCAAGCCGCAACATGGAGTCCAAGTTTATTGGGCTCATGAAGAAGAAATATGAGGTACTCCTCCTATCTTGCCTTTCCTTATATCCTTATGTAGCCCCCAAGATCTTGTTTAGTATTGTAAATAGTAGATCAGTTCTTCCGACTTTCATTATGTTGCAAGTAGCTTGGCATGTAGCCCCCAAGTGATGGGTTAATATAGATAATAAGCCAGTACTTCCTTGAAAATAAGATCCAAGTGTAGCCCCCAAGTCCGGGTCATTATGCCAATGATGACCCGGAGCTTTATTGCTTAGAAGCGCCAAGTGTAGCCTCCAAGTCCAGGTTATCATGCGAATGATGAGCCAGAACTTCATTGCTTAGAAGCGTCAATTGTTGCCCCTAAGTGTCGGCTTATCATCTTGAAGATGACCGGGGGCTTTCTAGCATTATAGACTTTGACAGAAATGACAGACATTAGCCCCCAAGTGTCAAGTATATTGCTTGCAATCTGCTTCAGACTTGTAATATTACTGTTTCAGCACTTCTGTCTACTAATATGTCTCCTTGGCAACTTAGAACTCATGAAGCTTATTTGCACTATGCAGGAAGCTTTGAACACGTCGAGTCTGACCTGATCGTCCTTAAAGAGAATGTTGCCTCACAGCAAGCTGCTCGTGCTGAGGCGGAAGAGAAGTGAAAGGTCTCCATCGTAGTACTTGATAAAGTACAAGTGGACTTTGCCGCTTTCAGGAAAACTGCCGAATCTGAGCAACCCGCCCTAGCGAAGCGTGCAGAAGATGCTAATGAAAAGCTCAAACTTGTGACAGAGGAGCTGAAAACCCTCAAGCGTCATATATCTCGGATGACTGCTGCCATCTTTGGTATGTACTTGAAACTTAGAAAAATTCCTTAGCTTGTTGAAAAAATCTTTAGGCAGCTTATAACTTCTGATTTTCTTTGCAGGCTAGAGAAGCCGCCAACTATCCTCCGTCTGCTTGTTGAAGCTAAAGGCAGTATATACCCTGACGGAACAACTATACTGCGGGACCCTTTGCACCATCAAGTCAATTCTGAATGAGAAAGGTGTCCCCAAGTTCATGAAAGGGGTGATAGAAGTCTTGTCCACCCTTCCAAAACAAATCGATGAGCTACAGTGATCAGCTGCCTGAAAGGGAGCAATGGCTGCGTTAAGTTGGTCGCTGGCTTTTTCCCCTGAGGTTACCACTGAAGAGATGATGGATGGCTTCCCGTCGAAGAAGGACAACGGCTCAGAGTTTACTCAAGCATATTAGGCCCACTATATGAAGGCCTCCTGAGTGCTCGCATCAACACTTGTCAATGAGATTGACTTGAACTCATATCAGGAGGCTTATGGCGACGATAGCAAATGAATGCGTTGCCCGACTTTTGTAGCCAAGGACTTCATTCCTGCACGCCGTAAGAAACTCTTTGCTTCTGAAATTGACCCGTCTCCCATCTTTGACGAAGCTCAGTTTGAAGCTTCAACAAACTGCAACTAAGATGTGGAAAACTTTAAGATCGAAGAGATCGAAGAGATCGAAGACCCGATGCAGGATGACCCGGTGGCGATTTGAGCAAGTTGCCCCTGGTTGAAGGTAACCCGGTTGGGTTGAGCCGTCGGCTTACAAGTGATTCCAAAAACTTTAAGATCGCAGATTTTTGGGCTCTTGAAGAGTTTTGTAATAGTTGTAGCAAAAACTTGATTGCCTTTGTCATGCCATCGTGCCCATTCAGAATTTGAATAGCATTATGTTCTTATCCGTCTTTCCTTCTGGCTATAACCATCTTTCTTCCAAAACTTAATGGTGGCTTATCATCAAAGACAAGACCTACAAAAACAAACAAGATAGAGTATATTTTGTATCATTTTTAAGGCGGCTTTAGAGGCACAACCCAAAGATGTTAAATATCTTTATGACCTTGCTTTTTCTTTTTTCAAAAACTTAGGCGTGGAGCCCAAAACTCATATGTCGGATCTCCCATGGCATAGATTTGTTGTTTGAACCTTAACAGTGCAGGCTCTTGAAAAAGAGTAACTGTTAAGAGTACCACGAGCCATATAATGAAGTGGCGCAGCAGGGCATGAGTACCCCCAGACCCATAAGCCACTCTCACGTGACATAAATCCGTTGTTTGAACCTTAAATAGTGCAGGCTCTTTAAAAAGAGTAATTGAATAAGAGTACGAACGGGCCACAAGGTGGAGAGACGTAGCAAATAGGTGAGTTTATCCCTGCTTTCCGTAAGCCGGCCATCACGTGACATAAACCGCTGTTTGAACCTTAACAAGTACAGGGTCTCTGGTGAGAGTGACTGTCAAATATTTTGATCAGCTCAGGGTCTCTGGTCGAGATTAACTTGTAAGAGTTCGGCGGGTCACCTAGCAGAGTAGCAGCAGCAAACAGGCAGGTTCAACTCAGCCTTACGGTGGCTGAAAAGCCGGTCAAGAGGGTGTGAAAGCTAAACCCGGTGGGATGGAAGCCCCCAAATGACCTTTGTTGAAGTAGCGATATTTGCACCATCGGTTGCTGAAGAGCCGATCAAGAGGGTGTGAAAGCTAAACCCGGTGGGTTGGAAGCCCCCAAATGACCTTTGTTGAAGTAGCGATATTTGCACCATCGGTGGCTAAAGAGTCGATCAAGAGTGTGTCAAAGCTAAACCCGGTGGGTTGGAAGCCCCCAAATGACCTTTATTGGTGTATCCACCTTTGCACAATCTTGTATGAAGAGATGATAGGAGCCCCGTCTTGTAGGGATGCCAACTTTATTATATGAAAAAGGTATATACAATGATGGATCTATGTACATTGATGAGAGTCGATGACTCAAGTGTAGTAAGGCCAGAGATGAGCAATATTCCACGGCCTGTTGGTCTCCTGCCCCGAGGTACGTGACTCGTCCCGTATATCAATGAGGTAATACGACCAATTATTGATATTTCTGCTGACCACGAAGGGTCCTTCCCAAGGGGGAGATAACTTGTGCATATCCGTCTGATGTTGAATCAAATGTAACACCAAGTCGCCTTCTTGAAACATCCGGGTCTTGACTCTGTGGCTATGATAGCGACGCAGGTCTTGCTGATAAATCGATGGTAGTGCCGCTGCAAGATCCCGCTCTTCATCCAAAGCATCAAACGTGTTCTGACACGCCATCTCGCTGTCAGCTTCAACGTAAGCTGCCACCCTAGGCGAGTCATGACGGATATCACTTGGTAAAACGACTTCTACACCATAGATCATGAAGAAAGGCGTATAGCCGGCTGACCTGTTGGGGGTGGTTCTGATGCTCCAAAGAACTGACGGTAACTCCTCGACCCAACAACTCAGCGTTCGTTGTAGAGGAACCATAAGTCGGGGTGTTATACCTCTCAAGATCTCCTGATTGGCACGTTCTGCCTGACCATTGGACTGTGGATGAGCGATAGCAGAAATATCAAGCCGGATGTTCTCACTTTCACAGAATGCTTTCATAGCCCCCTTGGACAGATTTGTTCTGTCGTCCGTGATGATACTGTGAGGGTAACCAAAAAGATAGATCCGCTTTTTGACAAATTGAACCGCTGTGGGATTCTAGGCTCCGCAAAACCCTCAAGGTTCGAACAGAGGGGCGTGTGCAAAGGTTCCCTACAGCCTCGCCCAACCTAGTGAGCTACTCGATGGTTACTATGGCGAACTCGCTCAATGACGAGGAAGAAGATGAACACGGCAGTTTACCCAGGTTCGGGTTGCTATGAAGTGTAATACCCTACTCCTACTTTGGTGGATTTCCTCTCATGGAGGTTTGGTGGATGAACTAGTATAGTGGGCTCGAGCCTCGCAAGGGCGCTCAAGAGGTGTTCTTGGATCTTTTCCTTGTGGTGGTTCTTCAAGTGGCTAAGTGTTCCATCTACCATGTGGCCTAGCCTCTCTATATAGTGGTGGCCCCGGTACACTCCCCTTATTGCAATGGCGGGAAGGGATCCCAGAACGGCCAATTTTGAAGGGGGGGAGGAGTACATCTGCCCCTGTCCAAAGGTGGTCTTCGTCTACAAAGCAGCTGTCGATGATGAAGTGGTGGGCTCGACGATGACATCCGTCCCGCGGGGCTCGTGGTCGTGGTCTTGTTGCACAAGAACGGAAACCTTTGGGCAGCGCTTTGGGAACCCACATACATCCTTGATCCCTTTGCACCAAAGGGGAAACTGTGCTGCCTGGCGCACTGGCGCCCGCTGTCCTTCCTTGCGTCACATTTGACTCCTGAGACCGGGCTCTTCATAGAGATCTCTGCTGCCCAGGAGGGGGCCTGAGGAGGCCCATCCTTGCAAGCCTTGGTGACGTTCTTCCTCGCGAGCTGGGGTCCTCGCGAGGGCCTTGTCTTTAGTAGAGTCACGACACGCCATGCTTGGCTGGTGAAGTGGGACATGCCCTCAGCCACAGGCAAGCAGGGCAGGGTACCCCCATTCCCATAACACCGACAGTAGCCCCCGGTCTCAAGGCGCGCTGGAGTCGACTTCGGAGCGAAGCTTTGAAGACGGCTCGAAGCATCACGGGCCCCAAACGCCTGTGGGCTAGGCTTTACATGCGTCGGACGCCTATGCGGCGATGCTCCCGCTCCCCAAAGGCGTCAGGAACCGCCCCAAGTCAAACCAATGCCCCATAATTACCTTTCTTTGAATGTTGTCGCTTCCTTGAGCTTCCAGCCCTTGGGCCACGCGGATGTGACCCGATAGTGTCACGCAAGGTGATGCTGAGGTACTGCTTGGTGTGCGGGGACTCAATCATCCTGGCGTAAGCCGCCTCATCTTGCGCGGACTACACGGCATCAGCCGCTTCCTGGACCTGGGTGAGTCGGTTCGTCGAGGAACCGGCTCACCTCGACATCACCTCGCGTGACACTATGGAGCCGGTTCGTCGGCGAACCCCGGCCCTCCCCAATGTGCAGGGCGACAGTGGCTACCTCGAGTTCTTCCGTCGGGTGATGGAGAAGCTGGAGACCGACGTCTCCCACGTGAACACAGACAGCGAGGCCGATGCACGAGACCTCCTAGAGCTTGCGTCAACGCACGTCTTCTCCAACCTGCACCGCCTCGTCCCGGAGTTCAACCTACAGCGTGTCGTGGAGCGGGTGCCCAAGGGGCTCTTGTGGCCTCTTCGGGACGAGGTGCACCTGCACGTGCATGCCCTGTTCGCGCAATTCATCTAGGTGCCCCTCTCGAAGGAGAAGGCGTCCCCGGCAACGTGGCGGTCGTCGACTCGAACAGAGACAACGACTCCTCCCCCTAGACTCCCCCTGCTTCTTCCTCATGGTACATGTAACAGTTTAAAATGAACTTGGCCCCGTGGGTGTTAACCTTTTGTGCATTACCTTTGTCTTCGTTTCTTGTCCTTGAATCACTGTCGGCCGCTCGTAGTTATGCGATTTAGTTTTGTCGTGCAAGCTTTACGCCGCCGCCGATGTGGCGTGATGACGGTGGCTAGCTGGGTCCTCGTGAGGTGCCACTCCTAAGGGGCAGCCCGTGGCCGCCAGCCTCGGGTTCATGGCTTTGTAGCCTGTCGCTGTTAGTCCTATGTCCTCATATTGTTTCCCCTACCGCTCTAGGCCTCAGGGGTGTTAGTAATCGCGCATAGTTGGCCCGTAGTACCTGCGTCCCCACATTAGTGCGCATAACCCTCGCCCCATCCTTTGGGTGCCGTTAGATCAAGAAACTCTTGCTTGATTTGGTAGTGTACTTAGCTTGTGGGTTGTTGATGATCTCGTGGCATGGCTGGGTTGTCCAGGTAATCCGCTATTCCCCCTGGGGCGCTTCTCCCTTGCTTACGAATGGGGCGTGTTGGGGGCCCTTTCTTCACTCTGTGTCTGCAGGTCCCAGTCCCGCACATTTCCCTACCGCCGTAGTTTACGACTGGCCAAGTACGCAACCACAGGGTGAGGCCTTGTCACCCTCGTTGCCAACCGGATCACCAAGGACGGCATCAAGGGGTGAGTGGCTATTTGACCGGTAAGGCTCCTAAGGCATACTGTTCAGGAGCCCCTTTGACACTCAATCAAATCTACGTCGACAAGTCCCAATCCCGCTCATTTCCCTACCACCATGGTATACGATCGGATCACCAAGGACACAACCACTAGGTGAGGCCTCGACACCCTCGATGCCGACCGGATCACCAAGGACGGTATCGAGGGTCCGAAGTGGGCATATGACCAGTAAGGCTCTTGAGGCATGATGCTTAGGAGCACCCTTTGAAACTCGAGCGGACCCCATTCCGCCTCTGTCGGGTTTTCCCCAGGAGGCCCAAGCACTGGGGCCTCCCGAGACTCCATGCTATGGCGCCGTGCCATGGTCGGAGCCCCTGAGTGAGAGTTGGCTACCAAAAGATGCTAGTCCCTAAGGCGACAGGGCCTCGCTATCTAGGTTTGGGGTGCCTCGGAGAGGGTCGTAACGCGCGGCCTCTTGCAAAACACCAATCTGGAAGAAAGACAACTCAATATTGGTTAAAGAGAATGCAATGAGTGAAAATTCCCTGCCCTTTTTCTTTTAAATATAGAACTCCAAACTCTTCGTTCCAAAAAGCGGCAATTCGAACAAAAAAAGAAGCAAGCAAACGCCGTGTCCGGCACTTAGGATAGTCTTCATCTTCCCCCAGCACTAAGCGTAGGGCATCCATGTTGCATGGGCATAGCCACTGATGGGTAGTGTTGACTTCTCCGCCAACGCGGAGTTATGGCTGCCACATTGCGTGGGTGGGAACCCCTCCGCGTCCTCGAGGGGCTCCGGGCATATACATCCCACTCATTATTACGTGAGAGTGTCACAGCTGTAGATAGCTGGGCAAGCCCTCGAGCGCCAGGCTCGGTAACTCCCAACTCCGTCAAGAGCCATCCCGTGCATTTCTGCTCGGTTGCGCGCCCCTATGACCCAAATATGAATGCATTGTTCCCCGCGTAGCTGCAGGATTGCGCTCCCGCGATCCAAACATGAGTACAATGCATCCGGCGCAGCCATAAGGGTGTTTTGTCGATGAAACCGCCTCGTGAGGCGTTTGGGCGGTGACCATGCATTACCTCGAGGGCCTCGTGAGGCCCAGCCTCCTGAGGCTATGCTGATGTTCCGGTTGTCGTGGGTGGCCCGCGTTACCTGTGTCTTGCTGCCCTTCCCCCCAGGGCATCATCCTGAATCCGTGGGGTTCGGCTCAGCGATGCTTGCTTGTGGGGGCGACAGCTTGCGGCGCACCCTCATGGGCCCGGTGACGTCCTCCCTCCGTCTCTTGCTTGCGTGGTACAAACTTAGCGCTTCTTTAGGGGAAACACCCAAGCCCGGCTCAGGGAGGACGTTTGGGGCTTCCCCAATCTTTGTGGGTGTTGGCGCCTGCGGCAGGCGCCTGATCCGGGCAGGTATCCCTGGGCACAATGTAGCATGTACATAGGGCTCCACCTAAGGGCCCGGTTCTCCTCCTGAGCCGTCCAGCGGATGCCAGGGACGGTCCCTCCAGGCGGCGGTGGGGTGCCGCCCTGCGGACGCAGCCAGCACACCCTCCTGGGTCAAGCCTTAGAGAAAAGTTGCTTACCTCTGCTCCCCGGGTAGGAAGGCGCACTCTTGCCTGGTCAGTCCAGGTTGTTGAAGATCCACTGGGTCGCGGTGCGCGCGTTAGCACACGCGTGGGGTGCCCCATTGTTTCCTTCATGAGCTCGATTGTCATGGCCAGGCTACGCCCCGAAATCAGTTACCGGAATTCGGAGGAGGAGGAGCATGACGTGCGGTGGTCCTTGCCCGGGCTCATCTAGGGCTGAAGGGGGCACGTCATTGGCGAGTTGGGGAACACGCGCAACGGATGAACCACGAGTGCCCGGAGAAGAGTGAGGAGCCACGACCCTCTACGAGACGGCGACCAGCTCCACGACATGGTCGGCCCAAGCGTTGAAGCCCCCGCGCGTTGAGCATTGGTGGAGCATCTCACTTGCCAGCAGCACCGCGTTGTGCGCGTCGAGGTCCCTGACATAGGTGCGACGCGATGCAGATGCCGAAGGTGCCGCCCGCCCGTTGTGTACTTGGGCAGCGCGAGGGGCGGCGATAGCGGAGGCGACGCTAGTAGCCTGATATTGCCCGCCCAGCACCATGCCTCTGAGGTGTGGGTCTCCAGCGGCAGCGGTGGGAGCAACGGAGGCTGGTCCACCACGGCTAGGAGAAGCTTGTTGGGCACGGGCTATTGGAGTGGTGGATCAGGGGAAGAACGAGGCTTGAAGAAGACTCCGACACGCCCCCTACTTGGCGCGCCAAATGTCGGATTTCGGGCTCCCAAAACCCTCAACGTTCAAACACAGGGGCGTGTGCGAAGGTTCCTTGCAGCCTCGCCCAACCTAGCTCGCTACTCGATGGTTACTATGGAAAACTCACTCGATGACGCGGAAGAAGATGAACAAGACAGTTTACCCAGGTTCGGGCCACTATGAAGCGTAATACCCTACTCCTGCTTTGGTGGATTTCATCTCGTGGAGGTTTGGTGGATGTACTAGTACAGTGGGCTCGATCCTCACGAAGGCCCTCAAGAGGTGTTCTTGGCTCTCTACCTTGTGGTAGTTCGTCGAGTGGCTAAGTGTTCCATCTACGGTGTGGCCTAGCCTCTATATATAGCAGTGGCCCGGGTCCTCTTCCCTTAACGCAATGGCGGTAAGGGATCCCACAACAGACAATTTTTAAGGAGGACAGGAGTACATCCGCCCATGTCCAAAGGTGGTCTTCATCTACAAAGCGGTTGTCGATGATGATGTGGTGGGCTCGGCGATGACATCCGTCCTGCGGGGCTCGTGGCCATGGTCTTGTTGCACCAGAATAGGAACCTTTGGGCGGAGCTTTGGGAACTCGTGTACGTCCTTGCTCCCCTTGTACCAAAGGGGAAACTACACCGCCTGGCGCGCTAGCACCCGCCTGTCCTTCCTTGCGTCACCTCTGACTCTTGAGGCCGGGCTCTACATAGAGATCTCCGCCACTTAGGAGGGGACCTGAGGAGGCCCATCCTCTCAAGCCTTGGTGTCATTCTTCCTCGCAAGCCTGGGGTCTTCACGAGGGCCTTGTCTTGAGTAGAGATATGCAAGGCCACGCTTGGCGGATAAAGTGGGCCATGCCCTGGGCCGTAGGTAGGCAGGGCTGGGTACCCCCATTCCCAGAACGCCGACAACTGTCGTGGTCACATCACACTTGCTATCCGGCTCTGCCTCCACCCACTTGGTGAACTTATCAACCGCCACCAAAAGGTGGGTCTTCTTGTCTTTAGATCTCTTGAAAGGTCCAACCATATCAAGCCCCAGACCGCAAATGGCCAGGTTATTGGAATCATCCGCAGTTCTTGAGTCGGCACGTGAGCACGCAATCAGAATTTTTGACATCCATCACACTTAGTGACCAAGTCCTCAACGTCCTTATGAGCCGTCAACCAGAAGAAGCCATGCCGGAAACTGTCGCCACCAACGATTTTGAGCCAGCATGATGACCGTAGTCACCGGCATGTATTTCATTTAGAATCTCCTTACCCTCTTCGGGGGAAACGCAACGCTAAAAGAGGCGGTTACACTGCACTTATGTAACTCACCGTTGATGATATTCATAGACTTAGATCGCCTCACGATTTGTCTCGCCAAGGTCTCATCCTCAGGCAACTCTCCACGATTTAGATACGCTAGATAAAGCAACATACAATCAGGAATAGCATGTAGATACGCCACCAGCTGCCCCTCCGGGTCAGGTATAGCCAGATCCTCCTCGGAAGGTAGCTTAACAGAGGGGTGATGTAACACGTCCAAGAAGACGTTAGGCAGCACCAGCTTATGCTGGGAGCCCAGCCTTGATAATGCATCAGCCGCCTCGTTCTTGTGACGGTCAATATGATCCACCTGATAACCCTTGAAGTGGCCAGCAATGATGTCCACCGACTGTCGGTAAGCCGCCATCCATGGGTCTTTGGAATCCCACGTGCCTGATACTTGTTGAGCCACGAGGTCTGAGTCGCCAAGACATCTAACCCGGCTCAGATTCATCTACTTCGCCACACGGAGCCCGTGAAGCAAGGATTCATACTCAGTTGTATTGTTAGTATAAGGAAATATTAACCTTAACACATAACAAAAATTATCACCTCTAGGGGAGGTCAAGACAACTCCAGCCCCGATCCTTCCAATTGCATGGGCCCATTGAAGTGAATTGTCCAATATGTATTGTCCGACTTCTCCACGGGCGACTGACACTCTGTCCGGTCGTTTATGAAATCCACTAAGGCCTGAGATTTGACAATCGTGCGAGGCACATACTTCAAATTAAGGGGCCCAAGCTCCAATGCCCACTTAGCAATCCTGCCTGTAGCCTCTCTATTTTGGATGATATCTCCCAATGGGGCCAAGCTCACTACTGTAATCTGGCGCCCAAGGAAATAGTGCTTCAACTTGCGGTTTGGCATGAATAATCCATAGATCAATTTTTGCCAATGTGGGTATCTTTACATGGACTCTATCAAGACCTTGCTGACGTAGTAAACCGGCCTTTGGACTGGATACTCTTTCCCTGCCTCCTTACGCTCCACAACAATTGCGGTGCTGACTGCCCTGTTATTAGCTGCCACGTATAAGAGCAGAGGTTCTTTCTCAGCCAGAGCAGCCAAGATCGGCGGATCAACCAACTATTTCTTGAGCGCCTCAAGAGCCTCATCTGCAGCTTTGCTCCGCAAAAAGTCATCTGTCGTTTTCATCATCTTATACACAGGAATAGCCTTCTCGCCCAGGCGGCTGATGAAGCGGCTTAAGGCGGAGATATGACCCGCCAAGCGCTGCACATCGTTAACGCTCGCCAGCTTAGACAATGAAGTGATGGCCTTTATCTTATCCGGGTTAGCTTAAATGCCCCGCTCTGAAACTAGAAAACCCAAGAGCTTGCTTGCAGGAACCCCAAAGACGCACTTGGTCAGGTTAAACATCATTTTGTAGACCCGTAAGTTGTCAAACGTTTCCTTCAGATCGTCAAGAATCTCCTTCTTCCTTGTCTTAACCACAATCTCATCCACATAAGTGTGAACATTGTGCCCAATCTGACTATGAAGGCAATATTGCACACAGCGTTGATAAGTTGCCTGCGCGCTCTTAAGCCCGAAAGGCATAGACACATAGCCAAAATCCCCCAAAAGGTGTTATAAATGACGTCTTCTCTTGGTCTTTAATTGCCATCTTGATCTGATGATAACCCGAATAAGTGTCCAGGAAGCATAAACTCTCACAATCCGTCGTTGCATCAATAATTTGGTCGATACATGGGAGAGAAAACGGGTCAACTGGACAGGCCTTGTTAAGATCCGTGTAGTCCGCACATGTCACACCCTGTGTTTTGCCTCATGACTAACTTAACATGACTCAAAAACTAGAGAAGTTAAAACTTTTTGAATGCATTTGAATGCCTGAAGTGTGTGTTATTTGCTTGCTTCTTTGATTGTGTGTTGGTGCTCTATAATTCATAAAACATCCTCCTACCCTCAAGAACTCTTTTCCTTGATGATAACTCTTGTCCGTTGATCATGCCATGTGAATAGGACTTAAAAATATTATTTTGGCCAAAAGACATTTATTTAAATTATGTTTTCAAAACCCCCTGATTTGAGATTTGCAGTGCAAGTCCCCAAATTAGGTGTATCCTTTTTCTGTAAATGCTTTAGTTGAATCCCACTATATATAAGACTTCCCAAAACCACTTAAATATTAATTTTAAAGATTATTTTACTATTTTATTTAAAGGCTTTTTCTTAAGGCCAGAAATGGTCTTTTATCGGGAAAAATTATTTAAATGCTTTAAAAATATTTGATAAAATTTAGGAAAACTCAGTGGACATATATTTTCCATATATAAGAGTTTCAAGACATCGTCATGTTCAAAATATTGGACGAAACCCTTCAAAACATTTCTTCCTATTTCAAGCATTTGAAATATTTCTATAAGAAATATTGTCAAATAAATCCACGAATATTCTAGCATGTCAAATAAGATATATGTGGTCACATTGCCAAGTTTCATCTTAATCCCAATTGTTTTGGTTCACCAAAATATCCCAAAATCCTCTCTGTCCAGATCCAAATTTGAGCAACTCTACATTGCCAATTGTCTCCTATTGATCTCAAACTTTGTGGACATGTTTTAGTCATCCAATAATGCATCCACACCAAGTGGTGCACCAAGGAGAACAGATTAACTTGTCTCAATCCCCTCAAACCCCTTTCTATTGATTTCAAGAATTGGAAATGTTTGCATTGTCAAGTTTCCCCATTTGGTCCCAAACTTTTTGTGCATGCTCTAGTCACCAAATTATGCAACCACAGCAAGTGAAGCATCAAGGAGAATGCCTTAGCATGATCAGATCTATAGAAACCCATTTCTGTCCATTTCTAGGGTTTACAAAGTTTACATTGTGACCTTTCTTCAATCAATCTCAAACTTGGTGATCAACCTTGTTCCTACCTTATATTTAATCCTGTTAAATATCATGGCAAGAAAACTCCATTTGGTAGCCCAAACACTCATCAAACACCTTCTGCTCATTCACCAAAATAGTTGTTTGGGCCCCTTCCACTATTCTCCCTAACCTGAGATTTTTACCACATCTTACCCTCATCCCCCTCTGCCACCAGTAACAATTTCAGGTTCATAGATCAATTATTTTGGGGGTAAAGCACCAAGATTCCCTCCTGGATAGCTAGTTTTTCCCTCTCTCTCAGCCTCCCCTCTCTTCTAAATAGACCTCAGGGCATCCAATGCCAATATCACTTTGTTTTCACTCTCCTAGATGCCCTAGACACAGGTGACAGCGCAGAAGTTGCCAAAGGCAATGCCATGGCATGCAATACCCGTGGTCCAGAGCGCACTACAGTGCCCGACCGCACTGTAGGCGCCGCCCTATGCATACCCCCGACAGCCTCAGGCTCCCCCCTCTCGCCACCTGACTGGCCTCGGCGTCCGGGACATGCCGGATGGTTGGCCCCCTCCTCTCTCTTCCTCGTGCTTCCTCTCCTCGCATGCGCACGTCACCGCCCGAGTGCAAAAGTGAGCGTTCTCACATGCGCAAGGACCCATCACTCCCTCGCTCCCTCTCTCCTCCTCCCTGGACGTAGGCCACGTCCACGAACTCCGTAGACATGCCCCCAGGGTCCCCCTGAGGCCCTAGCCTTGCCTGTGATGCAGCCATGGACGCCGTCCATGGTGGGCTCGCGCACCAGCCATATAAGCAAGCTGGAGCTCCCCTCTTACCCTCTCTTGATCCCTCTCCTTCCCAGAAAATCCCAGGACCTGCCGCCTTCCTCTCCCGTGCCCTCCATAGTCTCTCATGGTCGGGGCTTCCTTGACAGCTCCTTCTCAAATTCAACCACCCCGAGCTTCTCTCTCGTCCCTCGCCACTCTGGTGCCCCCTCCTAGTCTCCGCGAAGCCCTTCCAGCGCCTCCGCTCCTTCCTCTGCACCCTTCTCGGATAGCACCGCTGCGGCCCTCCCCGCGGGAGCACAGCACCAGGCTGGACGCGGCACGAGCCCCAGAGATCGTCGGAGTGCGCAACCTTGCTGGAGCTGGCCGGAGCCACTAGGGCGGGCGCCGACGCACACCAAGTCGGGCTCCTCTGTCCCTCCCCTGCTCTGGCGGGAGGAGGAAGGAGAAGTTGCCAGCAGGGCCCATCGGTCAGTGACTAAAACCCGGACCCCCCTCATTTAAGTGGAGGCGCCCCCACACGCACCCGACTTCCCATAGGGAAAACGCCCCACCGGAGAGGCACCTTCGACGTCACCAACTCCGCGCGCGTGGCCAAGCAGTGGGCCGGCCCAGTGCGCTGTGGTACTAAGATGCGCTCAGTGCGTAGCATAGGCCCTTTGGTTAAGTCATTTTTGCCCTTTTTTCAGAGAAACAAATCAATTCATATAAAATTCATTTCAACTCCAAATTGAATGATTCAAATTCCTATAGCCTTCTAATAATCCCAGCTATCATTTGGCTCAACTTCCATAACTTTTCATCACAAGTTTTTGCCCTGTTCAAATTCAAATTTAAATATTAACTATGAAGGTCCCCCATTGCAAAATCCCTAGGGGATTCAAATCAACTCCAAATGGAGTGATTCAAGTTCCTAGGTGTATCTAAATTCATGCACTAAGTGGTGAGCATTTTTCCTTACACTTATTCTTCTATGTCAATTATTGGGCCATTTCTTCATATGTGACCCACTTTGCAAACCCGCAGAATATTTGTACCAACTCCTAATCCAGTGAAACCACTTCCCCCGTGTTTCTAAAATCATGCCCTATTTCTTGGGTCCATCCACTTATTTCACAAAAACATTTTCTGTGGACATCTTATAGGATCATCATTCCCTTCATTTCCACCGTTCAAAAGTCCCCCTTGATCCACATCCTATGAAACCTCCTTTGTTATTTTTCTTATGACCAGAGGTGTCCAAGAAAAATAAAACTCCTATTTATACGACACTTTTATTTTCTTCTAGTTGTGTTGCTTATTGTGGTTGTTTACAGATGCTAGTTGACGAGCTAAACAGAGTGCTCAGAGTGGACAAGAAGAGTGTGAAGACCTTGAAAACTTTGCTGAGCGAGGCAAGCATCCCTTTGGCCATGTTAAGAAACCATTTTCATGCATGTCATATAGCACCTTATTCCTTGTTGTTGATCATGTGATGTGGTGACCACTTCGGTGGGATGCCTCCGTTACTTTTACCATTGATACTTGCATCGTGCATGACCCTACCATCCTTATGAGGGTTGTGTAGGTGGGAGTAGATAGGATGCTAGTAGATGCTACGCAAGTGGGATCGGGATTATGCATGGTGATGGAAGCAAAGAACTGATCTCAACGACTTTTCGAAAGCCCCGTCGGGTGCCACTAACGCCCATGGGAGATTATGATGTGTTGGGTAACCACTTGAGAAAGAAGTGTTGTACCATAATAAGTGAGTGTGTGTTTTTGAAAACGGAGGGTTTAAGATTTGTCGACCGTCCAAACCTTACATGCACAACCACGATACCCCTTTTGGGACTAGGCTTTATTGATTGCTTTGGTGGGTACTAGCAAGGAGCCCGCATTACTATTGGTGGGAGTGGTGTGGTCACTCTAGATACAGGATCGTGCGGGTATGGACGATCGTGCGCTATCTTCATAGGCACCGGGCACACCGTTGCTCCCTGCATGGATGTTATGTGTGATGTACATCATGTGGGCTGTGTACCAATCGAGTGGACTCTTTGTTTAGTATCGCCAGGGGAAAGGCATTGTTTGTGTGCTTACCTAGGGTATGTTAAATACTGCGAGTCGTCAATGACACGGAAGTTCCCCAAGTCTTGTGGGTAAAGTGTGCAACCTATGTAGAGTGTAAAACTATTCGAATATCCATGTCCACGGTCAAGGACAGTTGGGTGGTGCTGCTTCAGCCATGTCCAGATGTTTCCTAAAAACTTGGTGTGTGTATGTGTGTGGAGGACACAGAGATCACACTTGAGTTACATCAGATGACTTGATGACATGACTGAACATGAGATGTTAAACCCCCTCTTTTTGATGATATCTATAACTTGTTCATATGGATATCTGCCAACTGTTGATGCATGCTTACATAAGTTATTTGATCATGTCATTGCACTCAAAATTAGCTTTATGCAAAATTACCTATTAGTGATATATCATGCATTGTTATTGCCTTGTTACAAACATGGGTTGCTTGCAAGTACATTCAAAGTACTCATTGGCTTGCCACTGGTTATTTTATTGGCCATGCATGAAATACCAAGTTATGGTGAAGAGTATCTTTGTGACGAACATGCGAGCTAGGATGCTTCCCAGTCAGAATGCCTGTAGGCTTAAGGCAGATGACATGGGTTCACGCTATCATTGAAGATTTCCGCTGCAAGTTTATGAAGACTTGGTCATATAGGCCATTATTGAGTACAACGGTATGTAGTGGATGTAAGACTCTTGTTATTCAGTTTATGTGTGTTCAGTGAGCATTGATCTCTGGGATCACTATGCATGTTCATTCGGTGATCTCGACTTATCAGTCGGGGTCCTCACAGAGCTGGTATCAGAGCCACCCTGACTATAGGAAGCCCTTAGTTAGCATGGACGTTAGTTAGGACAAAACTATTTTTCCACACCCTTCAAAATTACTTACGAAGCCTTTTTATTTCTCACCTCTCCTGAATTTTCAAAGTAAGCAAAGGTTTTTGCCTTAGCACTTCCACCACTTTTCTCTTAACTCTCCTCGACTGCTTTCCAAAAACTTCGCAAGTGGTCGCTACCACCCTTGCGCCCTTGACCACGGGATTCCTTGCAATCCTCATGGGTAACCTGGAAGGAAGCCACCTTGCCAGACGATTGCCGACATATCTTGGACCCAAGCTGGCAACACTATACAAGGAGCTACCAACAGGAGATACCTTCTGGAAGGATGAGTATCTCAATACTTAGATGATAGTGACACCCTCTACACAGCCCCAGGATGATGCCACCCTGACCTTCGATGACCAGGGCACAAGACATGCGACGTCATGATATGCATCGCTAATAGGGCAACCCTGTCCTTTTCATTGTTATATCGGTAACCACCGGTGGATGAGAACCTCACCATTTGGTCTGCCTCACTATAGTGAGCAGGAAAATGGTTCTCTTCATCCCTCTCTCTCGGTGTCGATATTATCATAAATGTGACCTGCAGGATATAACTCTACCATGCTTTGTTAATGTCATTGCATAAAAGATTGCCTACCTGGAATGCTCGACGTCTCAAAAGACAAGAAGGCATTGTCATGATAACAGGGACACTAGAAGACCCTGTCAACAACTGTCGTGAAGAATCACCTTCGTCGTCAACTCGACAAACCCGAAGTCATCAAGGACTCTTCAAGCGCAACCATGATCTCTTTGATGAACAACAACTATAGACATAGCGACACCTGAGAAAGACCTATACGGCTAAGCAAACTCCTCTCCTAGACATGAAGCAAGCACGACTATAGAGTCAGAGAACCCCTATGGTAGGATAGGTCGTGTGTCCCCTATGCGAAGTTGAGTCCGGATGATGTTTCTGATGGAACCATGATGTGTTGCTTATTTTTCTTGTTTGTGCTTTGGTATAAGTCACACTTTTGGCCTAGGCAACAAGTGCGCGACTATATCACCTACCTTACCTTGATGTTGTGTTTGACCTTTTCGGCACTTGTTTGATTGCACTTGCACCATACCATCCCCTTAGGCACTCCTCTTGATGCTACTTTCTCTCCCCCATCTCGTCAACTAAATACTAGCAAGACAAGATACACCTAGGATACACCTCTACAAACAACCGACACCGAGGACTTCGACTACAACAGACTCAACCAGACGCAACCCCGTAGAGTTATGCTTTTCCCTCAAGATTGGAAACACCTCCATTGCCCAACCTAGACATCACAAGCTCCCCCAGCACATGCCTCTAATCACGTGTTTAATACACGGATTTGCCAAAGCACTTATTGAGCTTCAATAACCCCTGCTTTGCACTGGGTTCATTATGGAGCTAGTGATCATAGTGAACAAACATCCTTCATTCTTACGATAGCACTAGAACCTTGATGCCATAGGAAGGATCATCCTAAGAGTATATGATTTAGGGACAATGATTTGATTTAACCATGATAGATGTCTTGAGGAAGCAGTTGGGACCCTTTGGTGGATTACGAGGCTTAATGTTGGTAGACAAACTTGGTTGATCAAGATTGATAGAGTAGCATAATTTACTTGTCCCTTGAGTGAATTGGATTAGTAGGACAGATATGATCACAAGCTGAAAATTTTGGTGGATAAATGACTTGACTTTGGAAAGTAATGTAGATAGTGGATTCATGGTGACTAGAGTAACTAGTAGGAAGCTCTTACTAGATGTAAAGCTCGGATTTAAATAGGTGATTCCAATAGGTGCTCGAGATCAATCAAACCACATGGTTCAGAGTAATTTGGATTTAGTCCAACGGTCTTGATAATGATACCATGTTTCTCAGTGGATGATAGTAGAAGGGGTTGGATGATGTTAGGGATAATTTAGGGATCTATATAAGCTCGACCTTGGAGTTTAGTTGGCCATGAGATTGGAAGTTTGTGGATATATTGTGATAATAGTCCTTGCAATGATATGTGGATTATATGAAATCGAGGAGATTATGTGGGACACCATTGATGCTGGATTTGTAGCAGTAATAGATCATGTAATGGTAGATAATATTCGTGGATCGATTAAGTTGGATTCGTAGGAAGGAAACAATATCTTGGATTTGTATATTACATACTTCCTTAGCATAGAGATGCAACACCTTAGACCTTGGATATGTTAGTTGAATACTTGGATTCGTAGTATCATCATCAAGCTTCGCGGCTTGTAAATTATCCGGGGGATTTTTATATAGGGATATACATGAGTTAGCTATAGTATACATATGAGATTTTCAGCATGGTCCTTCTCTCAAAGCATTGGAGATATGAGTAAAATGTGTAGTATTGGAGTTGACTTATATGAGATGATACCTTCGAGGATACAGGGTGATTTTGTTTGGAGAAATAGGTAGTACTATTGGCATCTAAGAACTGTGCTCAAGGGTAAGATGGTAGACGTTCACTCACATCCTAAGCTCCTTGAAACCCCTAAGCTTTACTGAGTCACAATATGACCAGGTTATGACCATATGTCGTAGTTCTAAGTCATTTGACTATGGCTGATACTCCACCCCAACCTCCCCTAGATGTGTTCATATGGAAGATGGCCACAAGGACCTATATTAGGTTGGATCATGAAACCCTTAACTAGTGACCATCCGGAACAAATGCCCGCTCCTCTCACATATCCCATGAGCAATGTGTTTATGTGATACTTGGAAAAATATGGTATCATCCTCACAGATGTCATACTTATTTTCCCAATGAGAGGAAGGAACACCTTAGTCCTATTTGGACAAGACCCAGGAACACCCATTACCGTGCCTCTCGAGTATAAGGTTTCACCTTGAAGGAATTGGACTCCTCGAAGCACCCTCCCTTTAGCAAGAGACATTCTTTCCCAATGAAGACGAAGAACCACTATGATTAGGGAGCCACGAAACAACAAAGAAGAAGCAAAAGAAGTCAACCACCACTCCTCTGCCGGCTACAGCAACTAGACTATATCAAGAAGCACTGACGCCCAAGCATGATGAAGCCCTTGCACATCAAGAATTTTATAGAGCCCCTTTTCCTATCAATCGCCTAATAGTTATTTACTAGGAAGGAACCGAAGAGCTGATAACACCCCTCACTCCCCCACTTTAATGGTGTACGATGAGCATGACATCCCTACTCCCTTCAGATGCCTGGAATGGAGTGGAAGACTGTCATGACTTTGTTATTAGCCCTTTTTAGACAACCTAGGGAGTAAACCGTGACTTGATCATGGTAAGCCACCTGTCAAAGGTAGTTCACCCCCCTTGCCAAGCGTCAGACCTTGGGAATTAGATGGCTGATCTATACTCTAAATAGTCAGGTTATCTAGAACCCCACTAAAACCTTCCCATATGGTAGAACCCGTTTTGACGACAAGTCTCCAAGCTCAGCCTTAGGGACGAGACGCAACACAGACCTTTCCATGGAGAGACGAGTAGGCCAAACACTCAAAGACTCTCCAGAAAAGTGTGTCCATGACGATGAAGACAAACTACCAAAGAAGAATGAAGAATCTACCTGGGCAACCTACTCAAGCAGAAGGTCTCGACGAGAAGCCCAGGATGATGCGCCTCAACACTCTCAAGGATGAAGACCACCTGCAACTGAAGATCTCTTGCCTTAAGGAAGATAGGGACTTCCCTATCAACGAGAGGATACACCAAGGCTCGACCCTTCTATTCTAACGTGAGACATCTTGATGTCACTAACCAACATGAGCAATGATACGTCTCCAATGTATCTAAATTTTTTGATTGTTCCATGCTATTATATTATCTATTTTGGATGTTTTATATGCATTAATATGCTATTTTATATTATTTTTGGGAATAACCTATTAATCTAGAGCCTAGTGTCAGTTTATGTTTTTTCCTTGTTTTTGAGTTACACAGATATGGAATATTAAACAAAGTCCAAATGGAATAAAACCTCCGGAAAGATTTTTTATGGAAAATATGGAAGGCACGAGACTTGAATACTAAGGCAGAGGAGCTACCATGGGGCCACAAGCCCGCTTGTCGCGGCGAGGGGGTACCCCGCGCCGGGCAGGCTTGTGGGCCCCTTGCACCTCCCCTAACCCTAATCTTTGGCCTAGAAATACCCAAATATTCCATCACTATCAGAACGAGCCATGAAAACACTTTTCCGCTGCCAAAAGCCTCCGTTCTCGAGAGATCCAATCTTGAAGCCTTTTCCTGTAATCTACCGGAGGGGGATTCGATCACGGAGGGCATCTACATCAACTCCATTGCCCCTACGATGATGCGTGAGTAGTTCACCACAGACCTATGGGTCCATAGCTAGTAGCTAGATGGCTTCTTCTCTCTCTTTGCTTCTCAATACCATGTTCTTCATGATCTTCATGGTGATCTATCTGATATAATACACTTTTGCGGTGTGTTTGTCGAGATCCGATGAATTGTGGATTTATGTTCAGATTATCCATGAATATTATTTGAGTCTTTCCTGAATTCTTATATGCATGATTTCATATCTTTGCAAGTCTCTTCAAATTATTGGTTTGGTGGCCAACTAGATTGGTAATTCTTGCAATAGGAAAAGTGCTTAGTTTTGGGTTCAATCTTGCGGTGTCCTCACCCAGTGACATAGTAGGGGTAGCGAGGCACGTATTGTATTGTTGCCATCAAGGGTAAAATCATGGGGTTTTCATCATATTGCTTGAGTTTATCCCTCTACATCATGTCATCTTACCTAATGTGTTACTTTATTCTTCATGAACTTAATACTCTAGATGCAGGCAGGAGTCGGTCGATGTGTGGAGTAATAGTAGTAGATGCAGAATCATTGTCTACTTGTCATGGACGTGATGCCTATATGCATAGTCATTGCCTTGGATATCTTCATAATTATTCGCTTTTCTATCAATTGCTCGATAGTAATTTATTCACCCACCGTAATACTTGCCATCATGAGAGAAGCCATCTAGTGAAACCTATGGCCCCCGGGTCTATTTTTGATATTATATTTTCATATCTAAAACCAAAAACACCAAAAATACTTGCTGCATTGTTTTTACTTTTAGTTTTACCTCCCTTTCAAGCAACCTATTATATCTATCTCTACTAGATCTCATGCTTGCAAATAACCGTGAAGGGATTTACAACCCCTCTATAGCGTTGGGTGCAAGAGTTTGATTCCTTGTGTAGGTATATCTATTGGTGGCTCGCTTGTATCTGCTATTGGATTGATACCTTGGTTCTCAAAAACTAAGGGAAATACTTATCTACTTTGCTGCATCAAACTGTTCCTCTTCATGGGAAACCAACGCATGCTAGAGAAGTAGCAAGAAGGATTTCTGGTGTCGTTGCCGGGGAGATACATAGAAAGTCAAGAATACCAAGTACCCATCACAAACTCATCTCTTGCATTTACATTATTTGCCATTTGCCTCTCGTTTCCCTCTCCCCCACTTCTAAAACAATTTTCAGAAAACACTTGCCTTTTTGTATGCTCTTCTTTCGCTTTCCTTTTTGATTACCTAAACTATGTCGAACATCACCACACCCCCTTGTCATGAGATTTTGAACTTCTTTACTTCAAACAAAAACAAGGGGAAAATTTGAAGGATGCTTGGTATAGGCTAATGGAATCTTATCATGTTTCCAATCTAAAAGGGGATGCAAAAGTTTTGCTCAGAAATTTTTACATTGGTTTAGCTTTGCATCATAGGGAGCTTTTAGATTTTGCCTCAAAAGGAAATTTTATTGAGCTTGACATGAATGCAGCCTATGAAGTTTTAGAAGGGATTTTGGGGGTTCTCCGCCAAAAAGGGGGTTGGCTTTCTCTCAAGAGGGAGTTCTAGTTCTCAACAAATTGGGTGACTTACATAAGCACTTGGTCGAGTTACAACATCATGAAACCCTCAAACATATTAACCGGAACCTTAATCACTTGAATACTTTGATCACCCTTTGCAATAAGTGTTTGGACATTTTGGACACCAAGATTGATCCTCCCCCTACAAGTGGGGGAAAGAGGAAAGAACCTCGTGGATTTGATAAAGTCCTCACAAAGGTTGCTAATACCAAAGATGACAATACCTAGATCTATTGCGTTTTGCCTAGCTAGGGGCGTTAAACAATAGCGCTTGTTGGGAGGTAACCTAATTTTATTTTGCTTTCAGTTTTTTGCTTCTGTTTTGGTGTGTTTGGCACATCATTACTTCTGTAGTAATTGTGTTTTCATGTTTAAATTAGTGTTTGAGGCAAGTAAAATCTTTGGGGTGATCTATGGTAGTTGTTGATTTGATCTTACTAGAAAACAGAAACTTTTGCGCTCAGTCTAGGATTTTTCTGAATTTTTCAGAGCGTCAAAGTGATCTGAAATTTTTAACAGGATTTATATACAAATTTCCCTGGTTTTCCTAATGTTTCAGAAGTTTTACAGTTCCAGAAGTATTCGAGGTTTACAGATTGCTACAGACTGTTCTGTTTTTGTCAGATTCTATTTTCTTTGTGTTGTTTGCTTATTTTGATGTATCGGGGGTATGAGTCATGAGAAGTTAGAAAACAGTAGGTATTACACAAACATAAATAAAGAATGAGTTCACAATAGTACCTAAAGTGGTGATTTATTTTACTTATACTAATGGTTCTCATGAGTTTTCTATTGAGTTTTGTGTTGTGAAGTTTTCAAGTTTTGGGTGAAGATTTGATGGACTATGGAATATAGAGTGGCAAGAGCCTAAGCTTGGGGATGCCCAAGGAACCCCAAGTCATATTCAAGGATAGCAAAAAGCATAATCTTGGGGGTGCCCCGGAAGCCATCCCCTCTTTCGCCTTCAATCCATCGGTAAATTTACTTGAGGCTATATTTTTATTCACCACATGATATGTGTTTTGCTTGGAGCGTCTTGTATGATATAAGTATTTGATTGTTAGTTTGCCACAATAATCCTTTCTGCACACATCTTTAGAGAGAGACACTCTGAATCATGAATTTTTTTAGAATACTCTTTATGCTTCACTTATATCTTTTGAGCTAGGCAATGTTGCTCTAGTGCTTCACTTATATCTTTTTAGAGCATGGTGGTGTTATATTTTATAGAAATTATTGAACTCTTGTTCCTCAATTATATTATTTTGAGTGTTTCTAAAACAGCATGGTAATTTGTTTAGGTTATGAATTTAGTCCTAATATAATGGCATCCAAGAGGGATGTAATAAAAACTTTCATATTAAGTGCATTAACAACTATGAGAAGTTGGATTCCTTGCATATAGTTTTGAGATAATAGGGATGGTAATATGAGAGTCATGCTAGTGAGTAGTTGTGAAATGAAAAGATACGTGTGTTAAAGCTTGTGATTCCAGTAGCATGCACGTATGGTGAACCGCAATGTAATGAAGTCGGAGCATGACTTGTCTAATGATTATCGACCTTTGTGTGAGGGTAGGGAGAGCGCGATGGTTAACTCCTACCAACCTCTCCCCTAGGAGCATGCGTCTAATGCTTTGTTGATGACTAATAGACTTTTTCAATAAGTATGTGAGTTCTTTATGACTAATGTGAGTCCATGGATTATACGCACTCTCACCATTCCATCTTTGCTAGCCTCTCTAGTACCGCGCAACTTTTGCCAGTACATCAAACCCTCCTTCCTCAAAACATCCACCATATATTCCTCAAAACAGCCACCATACCTACCTATTATGGCATTTCCATAGCCATTCCGAGATATATTACCATGTAACTTCCACCATGTAGTTTTTCTATGACTTGCATCATCACTTGATATTGCATATAGAGTTTTATCTTGTCATAGGAATCGAGTTGTAATTTCTTTTTCTTTGAGTTATAAGTAAATAAAAGTGTGATGATTTTTCATTAGTAGAGCATTGTCCCATGAGAGAAAAGGATGATGGAGGCTATGACTCCCTCACAAGTTGGGACGAGTATCCGGAGTTTACAAAAAAATAAAAGAGGCCAGCGAAGCCCAAACAAAAAATAATAAAAGAGGCCAAAGAAGCCCACCAAAATAAAAAAAATGAGAGAAAGATAGAAGGGACAATTGCTACTATCTTTTTCCACACTTGTGCTTCAGATTAGCACCATGATCTTCATGATAGAGAGTCTCCTATTTTGTCACTTTCATATAACTAGTGGATATTCATTTTGCACGACCACTTAGTTTTCTTGTTGAGGTTTCATACACTTATAGCTCTAAGTGCATTTGTTGCATGGAAATCCCTACTCACTCACATTGATATCTATTGATGGGCATCTCCATAGCCCGTTGATACGCCTAGTTGATGTGAGACTATCTTCTCCTTTTTCCTTGCACCCCCACCATATTCTATTCCACCTATAATGCTATATCCATGGCTCATGCTCATGTATTGTGTGAGAGTTGAAAAGGTTTGAGAACACCAAAAGTGTGAAACAATTACTTGACTTGTTCATCAGGGTCGTGCATGATTTATATACTTTGTGTGGGGAAGATGGAGTATAGCCAAACTATATGATTTTGTAGGGTAACTTTCTAAGACCATGTTATTTCAAAAGGACACGACTACCTTATTTTTATAGGGTGTGCTCGAAGTATTACTATTTTTATGTCAATATTAGACTATTGTTTTGAATCTAATGAATCTGAATATGCATGCCACAATAAAGAATATTACATGGATAAAAATGCTGGGTAGCATTCCACATCAAAAATTCAGTTTTTATCATTTACCTACTCGAGGACGAGCAGGAGTTAAGATCAGGGATGCTAATGTGTCTCCAACTTATCTATAATTTCTTATTGTTCCATGCTATTATACTATCTGTTTTGGATGTTATATATGCATTAATATGCTATTTGATATTATTTTTGGGACTAACCTAGTAATCTAGAGCCTAGTGCCAGTTTCTGTTTTTTACTTGTTTTTGAGTTTTGCAGATAAGGGATATTAAACGGAGTCCAAACGGAACAAAACCTCTAGAAAGATTTTTTTCCCGGAAAATATGGATGCCACGAGATTTGAGAACCAAGATAGAGGAGCTGCCACGGGGCCACAAGCCCGCTTGCCACGGCCAGGGGGGTACCCCGCGTCGGGCAGGCTTGTGGGCCCCTGGAACCTCCCCTAACCCTAACATTTGGCCTATAAATACCCAAATATTTCATCATTATCAGAACGAGCCACGAAAACACTTTTTTGCCGGCAGAAGCCTCCGTTCCCGAGCGATCCAATCTTGGAGCCTTTTCCGGTAATCTGCCGGAGGGGGATTCGATCACAGAGGGCATCTACATCAACTCCATTGCCCCTCCGATGATGCGTGAGTAGTTCACCACAGACCTACAGGTCCATAGCTAGTAGCTAGATGGCTTCTTCTCTCTCTCTCTCTCTCTTTGCTTCTCAATACCATGTTCTTCATGATCTTCATGGAGATCTATCCGATGTAATACTCTTTTGTGGTGTGTTTGTCGAGATCCGATGAATTGTGGGTTTATGCTAAGATTATCCATGAATATTATTTGAGTCTTTCCTGAATTCTTATATGCATGATTTCATATCTTCGCAAGTCTCTTCAAATTATTGGTTTGCTTTGGCCAACTAGATTGGTAATTTGTGCAATAGGAGAAGTGCTTAGTTTTGGGTTCAATCTTTCGGTGTCCTCACCCAGTGACATAGTAGGGGTAGCGAGGCACGTATTGTATTGTTTCCATCAAGGGTAAAAACATGGGGTTTTCATCATATTTCTTGAGTTTAGCCCTCTATATCATGTAATCTTACCTAATGTGTTACTCTGTTCTTCATGAACTTAATACTCTAGATGCAGGCAGGAGTCGGTTGATGTGTGGAGTAATAGTAGTAGATGCAGAATCATTTCGGTCTACTTGTCATGGACGTCATGCCTATACGCATAATCACTGCCTTGGATATCTTCATAATTATTCGCTTTTCTATCAATTGCTCGACAGTAATTTGTTCACCCACCATAATACTTGCCATCATGTGAGAAGCCATCAAGTGAAACCTATGGCCCCCGGGTCTATTTTTCATATTATATTTTCAGATCTAAAACCAAAAATACCAAAAAATACTTGCTAAAATTATTTTTACTTTTAGTTTTACTTTCCGTTCAAGCAACCTATTATATCTATCTCTACTAGATCTCATCCTTGCAAATAACGCTGAAGGGATTGACAACCCCTTTATAGTGTTGGGTGCAAGAGTTTGATTCCTTGTGCAGGTATATCTATTGGTGGCTCGTTTGTATCTCCTACTGGATTGATACCTTGGTTCTTAAAAATTGAGGGAAATACTTATCTACTTTGCTGCATCAAACCATTCCTCTTACCGTGAAACCAACGCATGCTCGAGAAGTAGCAAGCAACCTCAGGGCCAGCACATAGACACACTACTTGGCCATGTATTCCGACTTTGGAATACACACGCAAGCCAGGCCCTCGCCAAAACCCCGTTCACCCTTAGATGAAGTCAACGATGCACTCGAAGACATATCATTAGGCACTTCAAGATCACAAGGACAACCAAGCCGGAGGAGAAGCAACATGGGAACATGAATTCTACCTCACACTTGAATCTCCATATCCTTTCAACACCTAGCCTCGGAATCTCGGGGACGAGATTCTTGTAAGGAGGGTAGGTCTGTCACACCCTGAGTTTTGCCTCGTGACTAAGTTAACATGACTCGGAAACTAGGGTCAGTTGAGTGCATTTGAATGCTTGACTTGTGTGTTATTTTCTTGCTTGTTTGATTGCCTGCTGGTGCTCTATAATTCATAAAACATCCTCCTACCCTCAAGAACTCTTTTCCTTGATCCTAACTCTTGTCCAATGATCATGCCATGTGTAGGACTTAAAAATATTTTTACAAAATATAATTTTGGCCAAAAAGCATTTATTTAAATTAGGATTTCAAAAAACCCTGATTGGAGATTTGCACTGCAAGTCCCCAAATTGGGTGGATCCTTTATCTTCTAAGGAGACCTCAGGGCATCCAATGCCAATATCACTTTGTTTTCACTCTCCTAGATGCCCTAGACATAGGTGGCTGCGCAGAAGCTGCCAAAGGCAATGCCATGGCATGCAATAGCCGCGCTCCAGAGCATGCTATAGTGCCCGACCGCACTATAGCTACCGCCCTATGCATGCCCCCTACAGCCTCGGGCTCCACCTCTCGCCACCTGGCTGGCCACGGCGTCAAGGACACGCTGGATGGTCGGCCCCTCCTCTCTCTCCCTCCCATTGCCTCTGCTTGCACACGCACGTCGCCGCCCGAGAACACCAGTGAGCGTTCTAACACGCGCGAGGACCCAGTGCTTCCCCGCTCCCTCTCTCATCCTCCTTGGACGTAGGCCATGTCCACGAACTCCATATACATTCCCCCAGGGTACCCCTAAGGCCCTAGCCTCGCCAGTGATGCAGCCATGGACGCCGTCCATGGTGGGCTCGTGCACTAGCCATATAAGCAAGCCTGGAGCTCCCCTCTTGCCCTCTCTCGATCACTCTCCTTCCCAGAAACCCCAAGGACCTGCCGCCTTGCTCTCCCGTGCCCTCCATCGTCTCTCATAGCCGAGGCTTCCCTGTCAGCTCCTTCTCAAATTCAACCACCATCAGCTTCCCCCCTTGTCCCTCGCCACTCTGGTGCCCCCTATTAGTATCCACAAAGCCCTCCCAGCACCTCCTCTCCATCCTGGGGCATCGTTTGCTCGGAGCCAATGGTGGCCGATGGCCTCCTCTGCACCCCCTCTGGGATAGCATAGCTGCGGGCCTCCCCGCGGGAGCACAGCACCAGGCTGGACGCGGCATGAGTCCCGGAGCTCGCCGGAGTGCGCAACCTCTTCGGAGCTGCCCGGAGCCACTTGGGCGGGCACCAGCGCGCGCCCATTCGGGCTCCTCTGTCCCTCCCCTTCTCTGGCAGGAGGAGGGAGGAGTACCTACCAACGGGGCCCACCGATCAGTGACTAAAACCCAGGCTCCCTCGTTTAAGTGGAGGTGCCCCCACACGCACCCACCTTCCCATAGCGAAAGCACCCCACCGGAAAGGCGCCTTCGACGTCGCCAGCTCTGCGTGCGTGGCCGAGCAGTTGGGCCTGCCCAGTGCGCTGTGGTACTAAGTTGCGCTTAGTGCGTAGCTTAGGCCCATTGTGTAATTCCCTTTTTTCCCTTTTCCTTTTTTCAAAGAAATAAATTAATTCATATAAAATTCATTTCAACTCCAAATTGAATGATTCAAATTCCTATAGCCTTCTAATAATCCCAGCTATCATTTGGCACAACCTCCATAATTTTTCATCACAAGTTTATGACCTGTTCAAATTCAAATTTAAATTGGAACTATGAAGGTCCCCCATTGCAATATCCCTAGGGGATTCAAATAAACTCCAAATGAAGTGATTCAAGTTCCTAGGTGTATCTAAATTAATGCACTAAGTGGTGAGCATTTTTCCTTACACTTATTCTACTATGTCCATTATTAGGCCATTTCTTCATATGTGACCCACTTTGCGAATCCCTAGAATATTCATACCAACTCCAAATCCACTGCAACCACTTCCCCGATGTTTCTAAAATCATGCCCTATTTGGTGGGTCCATCCACTTATTTTTACAAAAATATTTTATATGGACATCTTATAGGATCATCATTCCCTTCATTTCCATCGTTCAAAAATCCCCCTTGATTCACATCCTATGAAACCTCCTTTGTTATTTTCTTATGACCAGAGGTGTCCAAGAAAAATAAAACTCCTATTTATAGAGCACTTTTATTTTCTGCTTGTTGTGTTGCTTATTGTGGTTGTTTACCGATGGTAGTTGACGAGATAAACGGAGTGCTCGGAGTGGATAAGAAGAGTGTGAAGACCTCGAAGACTTTGCTGAGCCAGGAAGCCAGCCCTTCGACCATGTTAAGAAACCATTTTCATGCATGTCATATAGCACCTTATTCCTTGTTGTTCATCATGTGATGTGGTGACCACTTTGGTGGGATGCCTCTGTTACTTTTACCGTTGGTACTTGCTTAGTGCATGACCCTACCATCCTTATGAGGGTTGTGCGGGCGGGAGTACATAGGATGCTAGTCGATGCTACGCAAGTGGGATCGGGATTATGCATGGTGATGGAAGCACAGAAATGATTTCAAAGACTTTTCAAAAGCCCCATCGGGTGCCACTAACGCATGAAGGAGATTATGATGAGTTGGGTAACCACTTGAGAAATAAGTGGTGTACAGGAATAAGTGAGTGTGTGTTTTCGAAAATGGAGGGTTTAACATTTGTTGACCGTCCCAACCTTACATGCACAACCACGATACCCCTTATGGGACGGGGCTTTGTTGATTACTTTGGTGGGTACTAGCAAGGAGCCCGCATTACTAGTGTCGGGAGTGGCATGGTCACTCTCGATACAGGGTCGTGCTGGTATGGACGATCATGTGATGTCTTCATAGGCACTAGGCACACCGTTGGTGCTTGCATGGATGCTACGTGTCATGTGCATCATGTGGGATGTGTACCAATCGAGTGAACTCTTTGTGTAGTATCGCCAGGGGAAAGGCATTGTTTGGGTGCTTACCTCGGGTATGTTAAATACCGTGAGTCGAGGATGACAAGGAAGTTCCCCGAGTCTTGTGGGTAAAGTGTGCAACCTCTGTAGAGTGTAAAACTATTTGAATAGTCTTGTCCACGGTCAAGGACAGTTGGGTGGTGCTGCTTAAGCCATGTCCAGATGTTTCCTAAAAACTTGGTGTGTATGTGTGTGTAGATGACACAAAGATGACACTTGAGTTAAGTCAAATGACTTGATGACATGACTGAACATGATATTTCAACCCCCTGTTTATGATGATATCTATAAGTTGTTCATATGGATGTCTGCCAACTGTTGATGCATGCTTACATAAGATATTTGATCATGTCATTGCACTCAAAATTAGCTTTATGCAAAGTTACCTATTAGTGCTATATCATGCATTGTTATTTCCTTGTTCCAAACATGGGTTGCTTGCGAGTACATTCAAAGTACTCATTGGCTTGCCACTAGTTATTTTATTGGCCAGACATGAAAGACCAGGTTATGATGAAGAGTATCTTGGTGACGAACATGCGAACTAGGACGCTTCCCAATTAGAATGCATGTAGGGTTAAGGCAGATGACGTGGGTTCATGCTATTGTTGAAGATTTCCGCTGCAAGTTTATGAAGACTTGGTCATATAGGCAATTATTGAGTATAATGGTATGTAATGGATGTAAGACTCTTGTTATTCGGTTTATGTGTGTTCAGTGAGCATTCATCTCTACGATCACTATGCACGTTCATTCGGTGATCTTGACTTATGAGTCGGGGTCCCCATGACACACATACGCCACGTGTCATTATTTTTAAGCACAAGCATGGGGTTTGCTAACCACTTCGGGTGAAAAAACTCCACGATGAACCCTGTTGCCAAGAGCCGGGCCACCTCTTCTCTAGTTGCTTTACGCCGCTCTTCATTGAAACGGTGGAGGAACTGCTTAATCGGCTTAAACTTGGGATCCACGTTAAGGTGGTGCTCAGCGAACTCTCTCGGTGCACCCGGCATGTCAGACGGCTTCCATGCAAAGATGTCCCGATTCTTACGGATGAATTTGATGAGAATGCTTTCCTATGCGGGGTCCATGTTAGCCCCAATATGAACTGCTTCGATGAGTAGCCCGGATTGAAATCCACCAGCTTAGTATCATCTGCCGCAAACTTCAAGGGCGGCTCAGACTCTGTACTGGGCTTCTTTAATGGAGTCATATCCACCGGGTCAACATTATCTTTGTATAACTTGAGCTCCGCCTCAGCACAACTTGATTCCGCATAAGCAGCATCACCCTCCTCACACTCAAGGGCCACCTTCCGATCACCGTGCACTGTAATCGTCCCTTTGAGAGCGGACATCTTGATCTTCAGGTAAACATAACAGGGCCTGGCCATAAATTTGCAAAAGACGGCTAGCCAAACAAGGCGTTATATGGGCTCTTAATTTTCACCATCTGAAACCACAAGGTCTCCACCCTATAGTTGTAGTCATCTCCAAACGCCACCTCGAGGGCAATCTTGCCCACCAGATAAGCCGACTTGCCTGGCACAACACCGTGAAAAACTATTGATGACGGCTTAAGAGCCTTATCAGTCAGCTCCATCCGGCGAGAAGTGTCATAGTACAAGATGTTGATGCTGCTACCACCGTCCATCAGTACCTTTGTGAACTTATAGCCTCCAACCTGAGGTGTTACTACAAGCGCTAAGTGCCCCGGGTTATCGATCCACGTCGGGTGATTCTCCCTACTCCATGAGATAGGATACTGAGACCACTTCAAATATTGCGGGAGAGCCGGCTTTGCCGTGTTGACTGCCCTCTTGTGCAGATTTTGATCTCGTTTGTCTAGGCTTGTAGTAAAAACGTGATACTGGCCTCCATTGAGTTGCTTCGGGTTACTCTGGTACCTTGACTGATTATTTTGTTGTTGTCCACCGTTGCCGAACTTTTGATGGTGGCCACCTTGATTGCTTTGACCCTGATAACCTGACCCCGAGCCGCCTCCATCGAAACCTGTCCATGAGCCGCCTGGACCTGAGCCGCCTGATGGCCCATTACCGTTATTACGATGTTGGTGAAGTTTGTAGTCCCGAAATTGCCGCATAATACTGCAAGCCGTCCATGCATGGCCTGCGGGCTTATCCAGACGGCTATGCTCCGGGCAAGGCTTATTGAGCATTTCCTCCAAGTTATAGGGAGTTTTACCTTTGTTAAAGGGCGGCTTGCCATTACCCTTGCCCGATTATTCCCATCTCTAGTGTTTGCCACCAATTCTGACCCGCCGTCCGGGTTCTTTCTCTTGCCCGGGTTGCTATTTGCAACTTCATTCTGCTGTTAATTCTTACCATTGTGATTCTTCTTAACCTTAGCCGATCTCTCATCATCGGAGCTCGGATCCTTAGTAGTATCTGAATCTGCATACTTCATGAGAGTCATCATGAGCTCACCGATGTCTTGACAAGAGCGCTTCAACCGCCCAAGTTTTTGCTTAAGGGGTAAGAAGTGATAGTTTTTCTCTAAAAATCAGGACCGCCTGAGACGCCGAGATGTTCTCGGACGAGTGGATAACCATCAAAACCCGCCGGGCCCAATGATGGGACGACTCTCCCTCATGTTGTACACAATGGTCAAGATCTACCATCGTCATAGGCTGCTTGCATGATCCTTGGAAGTTCTTGATGAAGCGTGCCTTCAACTCGGCCCAAGACGCGATGGTATTAAGAGGCAAACCCTTTAACCACGTGCAAGTCGGTCCTTCTAACATCATGATGAAATACTTTGCACAAACCGCCTCACTGACGTCCAACATCTCCATGGCGAGCTCATAACTCCCAATCCAAGCCTCAGGGGGTAAGTCGGTCGTATAATTAGGCATTTTACACGGGCCCTTAAAGTCCTTGTGTAAACGCTCATTCCATAGAGCCGTCGCCAGGAAATGCACACCAACCCCCCTAGATGAGGCGCCAGCCCCCACTAAGGCGGAAGGGGTCACTTGAGTCAGCTCAGGGATTACCGGGTTATACGTCACCGGTATTGGCCTGCGCTGAGCCCGGCACCTATCTATGATCTCCTGAGCATTAATCTGAGGCGAGTTATCATTGGGCGGGTTGCGCCTTCTTTTGCTGCTGGAAACCGTCGGCGACTCTATGCGCCGGCTATAGCTCCGGCTTAGGATGGGCATGAAGTGTACATGACTTCGGCTGTATGTGTACTTTTCCTGCTGAACCACCGCCGTCTGTAGCAAATTAATGGCATTCCACGCCTCCTCAGCAAACGACATCCCTTAAGCGAAGGGGAGTGCATCAAGCCTGGCAGCAGTCGCTATCATGTTCTCCACCGGGTAAGAATAAAGGCCAGGTGGTGTCACCAGGTGCCGCGGCGGAGTCCGATCCCTCCTGGGCGGGTCTGGCTACCGCAGCGCCTCAGCGGCCTGGGTTACAATCGGCAGCGTGCTCAGGCCCGCTCCTGGAGTGTTAAAGAGGTTTCGAGGTAGAAGTTGTGTAGGGAGGCCGACTTGGGTCCTCCTCCAAAGAATCGTCTCTGAAGCACGCTGGTCTAAGCTCAAACGGAGAGCCTCCATCCTTAGACGTACCAACTCAGCGTTCATCTGAATTTGCAACGCGTTGATATCCTCCTGGGCCTGAGCCATTAGTCCCTTAATCCTGGTAATCTTTGCATTGCGCTCTGCCTTATCTCCAGCTATTACTTCAGTGGCCATCAGAGCTTTTAACTCGTCCATTAATTCCAGCAAGACCTAAGCCGCCAGTTTAGGAGGCCCAGCCTCTGGCGTGGCGGCTCCTGCCGCTGCTCCGGACGTCGTGCTGTTGAAAGCCGACGTTGGGCCTGCCATGAAGATGGCAGCTCGGCTCGGTGGGTCATAGGGCTCCGGAATACTGTTACCATCGGCATAGCCCCCGAGCCCGCCGTCATGAAGCTGGTAGATTGACTCAGCATCTCCACTAGAGGATCCTTAGTCTGAAAGAATAAAAGTTTCCCCTCATGACCCGGAGTCTTCCCTGCCTTGCGTGAAGCCGACGAAGACGCTCCTTCGCCTCAGTTGAACACGGGTGGGTTGCGCACGCCGGGTCGGCTCGACGAGTTTGGTGCAGATGTCCGGCGCGGGCATAGATCTGCCGATCTTATCGATGAATACGTGAATCATGGAAAAGGGAACCCGGTGACCGTATTCAATTAACTTGGCTGCTGGTCCCCACCCAGCATCGTCGATGTAGAGTTTGCCGCGGCAACTCTTAGTCATCATGTCGACGGCATATCCCTTGATCCCAGGGAGAGAGCCCTTTGAGAACACCACACCACCATGCGCAACCCCATGGTGGGCGCCAACTGTCGTGTTTTTTTCATGGCAGATGTCCAAATACTTAGGTTCTAGGCCATCACTAAGGTGGTGGACTCAAAGGGGTTGATCGGGACGAGACACGAGTTTACCCAGGGTCGGCCCCTCGGGAAGAGGTAAAAGCCTACGTCCTGCTTTGTGTTGTATTGATGGAGTATCAATTACAAGGGAGTAGATTCGCTTGACCTAGCTATCGATCAATTGGTTTCTGTCTAAGCTGACCTAGGGACTCACCTTTATATAGGAGGTCGAGGCCCTGGGGTTACAAGAGTCCAAACCGACTCATACAAGGTATTCGACCCTGTCCCTAAACCGCCTTGCCTTCTCGGGCAAGTCGTCTCTGGGCGGCTTGCACGCCCGAGTCTCGGGCCATCTCACGTCTTCGGTCCTTCATCTTGGCCCATCGGATAAGTCGCCATGTGGCCTTGCCTTCAATCGTCAGACCCATATTAAGGGTATTAACTATGAGCCGCCAGGCGTGACCCGGGCCCTTCTGGGAGGGTCTCGCCACAGGGTTATATCCCCAACAGAGGGTCTCGACCAAATTCGAAAATTGCATGTGGGATCGTTTCCAAAATGCTATATGTTGTCTCCGACCTCATTTAAAATGCCTAGATAGTTTAGTTTGTTTATACTTCAGCTCTTGCCATGGTTCACAGCAATAATCGCATTTTCTTAGTATGAAGATTTATCATTTTGTTAAATGCATGTTCTCCTTCTGCATATAAATTGCTTAATTCCATCTTCACCTTATGACATGACCACCCATGTTAAACAATATTTAATATTGATGAGTACCAAAACGAGAGTGAACTAAATATTTGAACATGGAGTTTTTTCAATATGCAATGAGTTGCATATTGAGCTTCACTTAATTTGTAGTATTTGATTGTTGCATCTTGTCATACCATGCATAATTAAATAGGCAGGCATCATATTTGATTGTGGATCATGGCATGCATATTTTTTGGTGATTACCGTGTCATTAGTTTGTTTCTAGATTTGCTTTTCCTTGCTAGATTTCTGGAAGTGTTCGTAGTGTTAGGACTCGTTCGACTATGTTGGTTCATCTACTTCATGGATTCACTATTCTTCCAAGCGGGATTTCAGGCAAGATGATCATTACCCTAGATACCACTACTATCATTTCTATGCTAGTTGTCTTGATTCTATCGCTATGTCTCGCTACCTATCACTTGTTTGTCAAGCCTCCCAAAAATTCCATGATAAGCCCCTAACCCTCCACATCCTAACAAATAGTTGTTTGGCTAAGTTACCGCTTGCTCAACCCCTCTAATAGCGTTCCTAGTTGCAGGTGCAGGTTGTTCTCCATGTGATAACATGGATATCTCGAGATATCACGATATTTCTGTTGTTTAATTTAATGCACCAATATATCTTGGTAAGTTGGAAGGCTCAGTCGTTTTCTTGGTATTTTGTTCCACTCTTGCCGCCCTAGTTTCTGATTACAAGTGTTATGTTCCATAATGATCACTCCTCACATGCTTGGGGTTGTTATGGGGACCCCCTTGATTTTCATTTTCAGATAAAACTCTTTCGGCAAGGGCCAACATTGATACTAAATTTTCCCAACATAATAGTACAGAACACCTTTATTAATGCATAGAGAATTAGCACTACCCGTTGATTTATTCTACATAATACAGTGGGGCCAGTGCTAATGGTCTTGGTCCCAAACGGGCTGCCTACAGGGCGGCCATGAGGAACCTCGAGGATTGTTTTAACTCATAGCTAGACCCATCTGGTTATTCCCTAAGAACAAGTTTGTGTGGCTCCTATTGGGATCTAGCCTACCGGGTGGTCATGCTGGATTAGTTTTACCTTTAACGAACGTCTTATGCATCGGGATTCCGAGTATGCTACGGGTTATCCCATGGTTGAGGTTTTCCACGTCAGCTTGTGGCTAATTTATGATGGGTGATTTGGAGCATCCCTACATTTTTAAATCTTTCTAAGATCCATGCTTGCGTTTATGTAACAACTTGGAAATTTTATAATACTCGGTAATATAAAAGTTGAAGTAAATCCAATTAAAATACACCAACCCTATGCTATTTTCGAGGGAGTTTGGTAAGAGAAAGCAGTGGGGTTATGTTGGACTCGCAAGTAGGTGTTCAGGATCACTACTTGATCATTTCTAGTTCACGTCTGTTTATGCGTAGTTCGGTCTTCTTATTCTTGTAATCGTAAGTTCGCTAGATTTCAAATGTGTAGTGCTTGTTGCAACCTCACCACTTAACCATGCCTCACCCATTAAGCTTTGCCACTCTTGATACACTTGGAAATGAGATTGTTGAGTCCCAGTGGCTCACAGATTCCTACAACAACATATACATGTAAATGTAATGGGATGATTTGACTCGAGCACGATTATTGTTCTATCTGTAGTCCTTCTTCATCGATCATAGGATGGATTCTAGGTAGGCAGCCTGGGATTAGAAAGGGTGGACGTTGTCTTCTTTTTGGTTTGATTTATTTTGTAGTCGGATCTTTCTCTTTTGTTTGACGAATGTGATGTATTGATGTATTGATATATTTATGTTGTAGCATGTGGCGAGTGTAAGCCAACTCCATATACTCATATCTTCTTTATACGTATTGTGACGATTTCCATTCTTGTGAAGCGACCCAAAATGTGCTTCTATCCTTATTGAGGCACTCGAGCCGTCGTGAGGATAGTAATGCATCTTGGGCGCGACATCGGGGACGTCAAACTCATCTGGGTGAAGACTAGTTTCCTCCGATTCCGACATATAATTGTTGTGTTCATGGTCATCCATGTCCTCCATGCATGTGGTGTCGTCATTCTGACTGGGATACATCATTGTGACTATTGTCATGGTCCTAGGGACCATCCGGAGTGGCATTGTCTCCAGTGGCTTGGACCTTGGCGCCATCTGGAGTAGCATTGGAGTTGCTAGTATTGGTGTTGTTGATGCTAGAATTCCACTTATCAGTGAGTTTGTTGTGTTTAGTGCTTTTTTTGTACTTTCGAGATCCTTCCTTTCCGCCTTCTCGTCATCCTTGGGGGTATCTACCTTGTAAACTTCATAGGTGATGGTTCCCTTCCAGCTTCCAGTATTTATTACTGCATCGGGAAGATTGCTAACATCCTCATACATGTCAGT
Source organism: Hordeum marinum (assembly GCA_022496015.1). Lineage (NCBI taxonomy): Eukaryota > Viridiplantae > Streptophyta > Magnoliopsida > Poales > Poaceae > Hordeum > Hordeum marinum. Next base: position 157,635,092 of record CM039672.1, on the reverse strand, counting down.
AGCCTCATCCTAGGCATAATCTAGTACGTCGATTAAACCTTTGATAGTGGACACTAGATGGGTGGTGGGTGGGACATAAATTTTCCTATTGTTGACTTTACATCCGATCTAATCATATACCGATGACTTGTCGTTCGAAATCACAAGTTTTTGGATGAGGTCGAGCATCTTGTTTAGGAGCGAGAGCTATATCGAGTCCATCTCTTGACGATAAGCAGGGCTAACGTGCAGTATGTTCCATGGAGTGACCTCGGACCCTAGACCAGCCAGGGCAAAAACCTGGCATCACACCAAAGTGGGAGGATCTGAACTCAAGGTTACTTCTGAGGCCTCCGAAGTGAGATCCTATCCAAGATCTGGATCAGCGGTTGGTTCCGTGGTTAAAGCTGTCGTCTTTGTGAGGTTTTCCAACATATCTGGCATCCATCCAAAGAGGGTAAGATCGCCACAAGAATCATCAGTGTACTCTAAACTCCCAAACCTAAAGGTTTGGCTCAGAGCGAGGTTCTCAATGCGGCTGAGGTGGCCGGTCGGATCAGCGTGGAGCACAATGATACCAAACGAAAAATGCTAGTCGTGGAAAAAATGTCCCGGTAGCCAATGTCAATGTTGATCCAAAAATGAGACATTGATCCTTTTCGACCTTATAGGGGGCCTACATTGGCTAACCATTGTTGACGTTGAAACCAACAGGTCTGAGGTAGGGGATCCAGAGCTGTAGGTCTAGGAACAATGGTAACAGGGGGTGAAGGAAGATGATGTTTACCCAGGTTTGGGCCCTCTCGAAGAGGTAAAACCCTATGCCCTGATTGGATTTATTTATGTGATGGGGTAATGAGTACAAAATGATCTACCTCGAGATCATATGGTTGTGTTCTAAACAGTAAGGTTGTAATCGTGCCTCTAAGGACTAAACCCCTCTAGGTCATACACATAGTCGGTTATCAATAAGTCGGATACACTAGAGTCCTTCAAGTACACACCAAGTCTTTGGAGGCTTACATATTTATCACACTGAGGATCATAGCTTTGGTAATCCTTCCTTCTTGGTGATCGGCGGGCCATGAGCTCGACCCATGGACTAAGGGTCGTATAGGTTAGTGCCCCCTAGTCTAGGGCACCGTTAGTCTCAAGGTTGGGAAGATCATTTTAATATTACAAGAGTAGTTCCCTAAAATTCATATTTGGTGGAACCCATACAAGGGACATTGTTACATCAAGCTCTCAATGGCAAATATTTCAAGAAGCACCACCCAAGTGTGTGGCAAGAAGCCTAGATAGGCTATGTCCGATATCTAAGTATCACCATAATTAAGGAAAGACATGGCTGATATATAACTATCATCCTAATCAAAGGCATAGTTGATATAAAATTATCACCCTAAGCACACATAAATGGACGATGGAGTGTTTATACCGTCCTTAGAACAAACATGATACAAGTTATAAATGCCCTACGGAGTGTTGACATCGTCCTTAGAACAAACACAGCACATAGTTATTTTTCTGCATGCAAGATTTGCCTAATGAAAAATGTTTCCATGGGAAAAAGTTTCGCCTCGTCGAAACGGTTGATTTCCATATAAAACTCATCTCAGTCCGAGATAGTATGCAAAAATTATTGCCGATGCAATATGAAGATAGGTCATCAGATGATTTTATTCGAAAAGACCCAGACAAAGAGATCACACAAGAGGTCAGAGGACCGTCTCATCCGACTTAAGGCGGACGATCTGAAAATTTTGCCAAAAAACGCATTTTCTACTATAAAGTTAGTAAACAGCCTGAAACCCTATCAAGATGGCCTCGAATTGAAAAGCATTCAACATCAAAGTTTTTCCTCTTGTCAAAACCGTAAGAGTTCTTTTGGGACCATCTTGATCCGAGGTCTTATGCGAGATATGTACTACAGGAATCAGGTAGGCAGACGGCAAAGGACAGGTTCACGGGCGGCAAACAACTTTGTTGTGTGCTGGCAGACGGCCCCACTTCCAGCACAGAAAAGCATGGTAAAGATCTACTCTATCGTCTGCATAAATAAAGCAGATGGCAAAGACCTTTGTTATCTTCCTTACAGGCCAAGCAGACGGCAAAGTTAGTGGATGACATACCACTGAGGTTAGCCCCGTTAGGTGGATAATGGTAGATTTTGTCATCTGCCTGCAGACGGCAAAGAGATAAGCTCCTTTGTCGTCTGCCAGGTGACATCAGCTAGCCTTAGGTGGCTACTGGCAAACTTTGCCGTCTCCCAGCTAACGGCAAAGTGACCAAATGGGTTAGACCTAGTGCTCCCAGGTTGCACAGGTTGCTTCCACGTGTCACCTTTGTCTCATGTGTCTAGCGGCAAAGTGCCCTTTGTCATTGATGGTAGACGACAAAGTGCCTAGATTGCCCCTTTTTATTCTGTTTTTGTTATATCCAAGCAGTTTCACAACAAATACATGATATATATATATATATATATTTCATAGGGCAAACAATATGTGCAAGTTTCACAACAAATATATGATATCCAACACATAAGAAACTATATCCCTGCCATATGGATATGATCATCCAACGGATAAATCAAATCAAAGGATATGTGCAAGTTTCACCATATTACAGTAGTTTCATCCATACATACATAGTTTCTCCATATTACAATAGTTTCATCCATAGGTCGCAAGCTTCACATTGTTCACCAATACAAAATAAAAACAAAAAGTAAATACAAGCAATCCATCAATGCAAGCTTACATGAAGTGAATCAAATCTGCAAAATGGGAAATAAGAAAGTTAGAAGAAGAAGACTAGAAGAATAAGAATAAGAAGAAGAAGAAAAACAACAACAACAAGAAGAAGAGTTTTTCTTCTCTTTCTTATTCTCCTCTTGTTTTTCTTCTTCTTATTTCGTATTGGTGTGATTTTAGAACTAACCTAGGTAATTATGCCATTTTTGACCTAACTAAGCTTATTGTGTCATTTTGGAGGAAAATAAAGTATACAACATTTATGAGGTTACCAAGGTTATTATGCCATTTTGACCTAAGTAAGCTAATTATGCCATTTTTGACATAGTGAAACCACAACATGCTCCCTTGATGGTTTTGATGATTCATGATAACATACATTGTCTCTTGGACTAATACTTCTATCTAGTGTATTTCAGATAATAGTGCATGGAGAGTTGGGTTGGCAAAAGGATTGTGGAGATACCCCCAAGATGCAAGGAAATAGGTTGGCCAAGCTTCAAGCAAGAGGACTCTACACTTTATATTTGTGAGAAATCACTTTGAGTCTATACGAAAGCCAATACTATTAAAAGGGGGTAAGGTTTTGTTGGTGAACAAAATGATCATAACTGCACAAGTGATAGTCACCAAAAATACCCACAAACTCTCCCACCAAAGTATCTCCAAATCCAAATATTCCAAATCGGTTCAACGAACATTTCCATCCCGGTGCCACCGATTCTCAACCTCAGACAAACTCAACCAAACCCTAGCCACTTCAGTGCAACCAATTCCATACCGGTGCCACCGAGTTTAGGTTGCCAACTTTCTGTTACGCAAATTCACAATATCGGTGCCATCGAGATTGTTGGATCGGCATCACCGAGAATGACAATCTGACCATTGGTCACCTTATCGGTGCAACTGAGTTTCCTATATCGGCCTCACCGAGATTCAAAAGTTGCCACCTTTTGGTCACTTCGGTAACACCGAGATTAACACATCGATGTCACCGAATTGGTCATTTTGTGTGTAATGGTTGGATTTTTGGGGATGCCTATATATACCCCTTCACCACCACCTACTCGAATGAGAAGCACTCAGAACTATTAAATACTTGCCCCATCCAATTTTTTGAGAGAGAACCACCTACCCTTGTGTTGAGATCAAGATATTCCACTCCAACCATATGGATCTTGATTTCTAGCCTCCCCAAGTTGCTTTCCACCAATCCCATCTCTTCCACCAAGCCAAATCTATGAGAGAGTGATTGTGTGATGAGGAGTCTATCATCTTGAAGCACAAGAGCAAGGAGTTCATCGTCATTATCGAGCCTATTACCTTTTGGAGTGTGGTGCCTCCTAGATTGGTTAGGTGTAGCTTGGGAGCCTCCTGCTTCGTGTTGTGAAGTTGAACCAAGAAGTTTGTACGGGAAAGGAGATCGCCTACTTCGTGAAGATCTACCCATAGTGAGGCTAGTCCTTCATGGACGGAAGCCGTTATGGAATATTCAAGGTTGCTACTTCGTGGACCCTTATGGGTGGAGCCCTCCGTGGACTCTCGCGACCATTACCCTCGACTCCATAAACGTGGACGTACGATAGCACCACCTATCGGATCCACGGGAAAAATTCTTGCGTCTCCAATTGCGTTTGATCTCCATATCTCAACTCTTTACTTCTTGTGCAATGTCTTTACTTTTCGCTGCCATATTTGTTGACATGCATGTGTTGGGTATATAGACTTGCTAGTCTTGCTAAAACTATTAAAATCTGCCAACCAATTAACTTGGGAAAAGGTTGGGTTTTAATTTCCTACTAGTAGTCTGTTCACCCCCCCCCCCTCTAGACACTCTTCTAGTGATCCCTCAATTGGTATCAGAGCATTGGTCTCCATTGATTTGGTTTAACCACCGAGGAGGAAGATGGATGTGTCTAGTATAGTGAGTTTGAGTTGTAGAGTGCCTATTCTTGAGTGAGAGTACTATAGTGAATGGAAAACTTTGATGCTTGAGCTGTTTAATGAATTTCAATTGAGAAAATCGGTTATGCGCCCCTATGAGCCTCCTATTGATCCCTTGCATCCCACACACGAAGAGGAAATTGATATGCTATGCAATCTTAGAACTGGTAATATTATTGTTAGAGCTTTGCCTAGAAATGTGCTCAACCAAATGAAGAATTTTGCGTGTGCTTATACTTTGTGGAATGATTTGGACAAAGTATATCCAAATTATTCATTGAATAATCTTGATCAAATTCTTCATAAAACTATTGTCTTTCACAAAATGACGCCAAGTGATCCTAAGTTTGATGATTGTCTATTTGAGCTTAGAGACCTCATGCGTGCTAAAGAAGATGTCACAACTATCAACAATATCATTATAGAGGCCCTTCGCATTTATAAACTTTAACATTGTCATGATCACCATCCTAACGAATCTCTTGTTCTTTATGACGAGGATTTCCCACTTGATGATGACAACGTGGAACATGGATACTATGATGAAGATGAGCTATTCGACATCGAGTATGAGAAGATCATGAAGAATCTAAGTCTCATGGCAAACTTCAAGGATTACATGTCCGGAGGAAAAGAGTGGATTCTCAATAGCGGATGTACCGATCATATGACCGGAGATAGAGAAATGTTTGAAGAGATCACACCAAACCATGGACCGCAAAGGTACGTAACGTTTGGAGACAACTCCAAGGGTAAGGTACTTGGCCTTGGTAAGGTGGACATATCCCATGATAGCTTTATTCAAAATGTCATGCTCGTTGAGTCTCTTGGCTACAATCTTCTTTCCGTACCTGGACTTGTTGACTTCGGTTGCAATGTGTTATTCACGAAAGTAGATTGCCAAGTGTTTCGTCAAGGTAATCAGAAAATGGTAGTTACCGGTATCCATAGAGGTGATCTATACATTGTTGATTTCACTAAGAGATCCAAGCCTCACACTTGTTTAATTGCTAAATCTTCTAAAGGTTTGTGTTGGCATAGAAGATTAGGACATGTTGGCATGCATAATTTAGACAAGCTTATCAAAGGTGATCATATAATTGGTGTTAAAGATGTTATTTTTGACAAAGATAGACTTTGTAGTCCTTGTCAAGCTGGAAAGCAAGTAGTTGGAAGTCATCCTGTTAAGCATATCATGACTACTAGGAGACCACAAGAGTTACTTCACATGGATCTTTTCGGTCCCAATGCTTAGAAGAGTCTCGGTGGAAATTCCTATGGTCTAGTTATAGTTGATGATTTTTCCGGATTTACGTGGGTATTCTTCCTTGATGATAAGTCGCAGGTTCAAAAGATCTTCAAGAACTTCGTTCGCAAAGCACAAAATCAGTTTGACGTGAAGATCAAGAAAGTTCGGAGAAATAACGGATCAAAGTTCAAGAACACCCATGTTAATACCTTTCTTGAAGAAGAAGGTGTCTCACATGAGGTCTCGGCTACGTACACGCCTCAACAAAATGGAGTTGTTGAGAGGAAGAACTGGACGCTTATTGAGATGGCTAGAATGATGCTTGACGAATACAAGACGCCACGACACTTTTGGGTAGAAGCCGTGGAAACAACATGTCATGCCACAAACCGAATTTACTTGCACAAGCTTCTCGATAAAACGGCATATGAGCTACTCACCGGTAACAAACCCCAACTTGGATACTTTCGGGTATTTGGCTCCAAGTGCTACATTCTTGACAAGCATCGTTGTACTAAATTTGATCCTAAATCTCATGAAGGTTTCGTACTTGGTTACGGTTCGAATTCTCACACTTACTGTGACTACAACAACTTCACTCGAAAAGTTGAAGAGACGGTAGATGTGAAGTTTGATGAATCTAATGGTTCGCAAGTCGAACAATTGCCAAATTATGTAGGTGATAAGGACCCTTCGAAAGCTATCTAGATTTACCCATCAGCAAGATTCGTCCTAGGGAGGTGAAGGAAAGTACTTCATCAACTCAAGTGGAAGCCCTGAGTTCATGACAAGGTGAACCACAACATGACATGGAGGCATCCACAAGCGGTACAGGGCAAGATTATGAAGAGGAGGAAGTACATCATGAAAATCCACCACAACCTCCATCGCCACCACCTCAAGGGAACGACACCGTCAACAACAATGAAGATGAAGGAGATGATGATGAAGAAGAAGAAGCTCCACTGTCTAACAAGCCCAAGCTACCACTAGTTCAAGCATAAGTGACCAAGAACCATCCCCTAAACCAAATCTTTGGTGACATCCAAGAATCACTCACTCTAAAACTCGTCTAGCTAACTTTTGTGAGCATTATTCTTTGATCTCTAGCATTCATCCCTTGAAGGTAGAACAATCTCTTGAAGACGCGGATAGGGTGAATGCCATGCATGAAGATCTTCACAACTTCGAAAGGAACGAAGTGTGGACACTCATGGAGAAGCCCGGGGATGAGCACGACATCATCGGAACCAAATGGATGTTTTGGAACAAGTAAGACGTAGATGGTCAAGTCGTACGCAACAAGGCACGTCTCGAGGCCCAAGGATATACTCAAGTCGAAGGTATGGACTATGGTGAGACTTATGCCCCCGTCACTAGACTTGAAGCTATTCGCATTCTTCTTGCCTATGCTAATCACCATGATATCACGCTTTATCAAATGGACAGTAAAACTGCCTTTTTAAATGGTGAAATTGAAGAAGAGGATTATGTTAAGAAACCACCTGGTTTTCTCAATCCTAAGAAACCTAATCATGTTTACAAGCTTTGTAAAGCCCTTTATGGTATTAAGCAAGCCCCTCATGCTTGGTACAAATGCTTAATGAAGTTTCTCATTGAAAAATGTTTTGAAATTGGTAATTGATGCAACCTTGTTCACTAAGAGAGTTAATGGTGAATTATTTGTCTGCTAAATCTATGTGGATTATATTATCTTTGGTTCCACTACCCTCAATTTAGTGAAAGATTTGGAAGGTTGATGTTCGAGAAGTATGAGATGCCCATGATGTATGAGATGAAATTCTTTCTTGGATTGCAAATAAAGCAATCAAAAGAAGGATCTTTCATCTCTCAAACTAAGTATACCAAGGACTTGATCAAGAAGTTCAACATGCAGGAGTGCAAAGGTATGAAAACTCCCATGCCAATTAGTGGACATGTTGATCTTACCAAGGAGAATGAACTAGTTGATCAAAAGGTTTATCGATATATGATTGGTTCATTGCTATATCTATGTGCATCTCGTCCCGAAATTATGCTTAGTGTTTGCATATGTGCTAGATATCAAGCTGCACCTAAGGAGTGTCATCTTTTGGCCATGATACGTATTGTGAGATACTTGATACAAACACCAAACATTGGCATTTGGTATTCCAAGGGATCTTCCTTTAATCTTTTTGGCTATTTCGGTTCGGACTATGCCGGTGACATGGTTGCTAGAAAATCCACCTCGGGTACTTGTCAATTTTTTGGATAGATCTCTTGTGTCTTGGTCCTCCAAGAAACAAAACTCGCTATCTCTATCTACTGCCGAAGCAGAGTATATTCCTACTGGATCTTGTTGTGCGCAATTACTATGGATGACACAAACACTTAAGGATTATGGAATCCATGTTAAAAATGTTCAATTACTTTGTGACAATGAAAGTGCTATTAAGATTGGTCATAATCATGTGCAAGATTCTCGAACTAAGCATATTCAAGTTCGACATCGTTTCATTCATGATCATGTTGCCAAAGGAGAAATTAATTTTAAGCATGTTCGCACTAACAAGCAATTGGCTGATATCTTTACTAAGCCACTTGATGAGAAAACTTTTTGTCACCTGAGGAGTGAGTTGAACGTCATTGATGCTTCAAACTTGAGCTAGACTCACTCGGATGCTTGCAAAGGCATGAGCCTTCTTGATACTTCCGTGATATTCCTAACATGTTATATTATGCCATGGAAATCTATGCTCCCTTGTATTGCATCTAACCGTTTGTAGGTACTTGGAAAAACTACATTCCACGAGATTGCGACCAACTCCAATCATAAGCAATGTTGTCTTGACCAAGTATCCACAACCCCTCTTGATGATGGAAGGAAGAAGATAACAAAAACATATCCTTGAAATATACTTGATCATTATTGCAAAATCTCAATTGGTATCATGTCAAATGGATATACCTATTGTTCTTCCTTGCATGACTAACCTTTGTAGGTAACACGAGTACTAGAACGAGAAGGATTGCTCCCAACTCAAGATGTTCTTCATGAACCTCGAGCATCCTCAACAAGTTCACCTATGAGCAATGTCATCAACATAACTCAAAGGTATGTACTCATATCCTTGAAAAGGCTTTACTCTAACTCATGAGCTAAAGCAACTCAAGTGATATGAAGACATTAAAATGTTTAGTCGAAAAATGCTAACCCCATTTTGAGCCTAATGTAGAGTATGACCTATGATCAAGTATTTTTGCTTGGCTCCTAAGTCAATATACTCTAATATAGGTGACCTAGTCACCGCCCATCATCTAGTTAAGAATCTTGTGTGGTTTGGTCTCTATTTAAATGATCTCTCGTGACCACTCAGATCTTCTCTAGATGATGTCCTTCACTTTCCCTTTGAAAATATTTTCTTTTTACTCTTTCAAAACAGAAACTTGGTGGCTTATTCCTTTCTTTCTGTTTTATCCTCGAAGTCGCCGACTCAGATATCTCGGTTCTACCGAAATTGCACACAAGCTGCACTACAAAATCTCGGTACCACCGATCTGTCTGTCTCGGAGTCACTGATTTGTTTTTCTCTTATCTGTCCTTCTTCTGTTACTTCGATGATCCCTTCCTAAAAAACTTAGGGGGAGAATAACAAGCAAAACTTAGGGGGAGAAATTCTTTATTCAAGATCCCTAGCTCAAAGGAGGAGAAGACTTATCAAGACATCATTACTATTTGCCACATAGAGAAGTTACCTTCAATGATTCCCTCAGTTCTTTTCTATGAACCCTGCTTTCAATGACCCTTGTTCTCGAGGATCCCTTCCTTGTCAATGATCCATGTACCTACTCCTAAATATGACCTTTTTGGAAATTAATGCCAAAGGGGGGTAATAACAAAGTTTCATGCTAAAGGGAGAGTTACATGCTTATGCAAAGGGGGATACGATTAAGGGGTAGAGCAGATATCAAGCTTTTAATTATATAAAGAAGGTAAGAATGCCAAAGCGAGGGAGAAGAACATGTTTGGAGAATATTATTGAGCTTATTTTATTTGACTGTTCACTTTAGAACTTTTCTCACCCAATCCAATCCCAATATCTACATGCTGAGATTTAGGGGGAGAGGATGAACTACTACTTTCATATCTAAGGGGAGAGAGTTCTAAATGATCTTGGAGACATATTAATCTTAAGGATTATCATCTTTTATATGTTCTCCATATCTTGGTACTTTGGAGTTCTATTGTATTTATATTAGTGGAATACTCTTGTGTTTCCTAACATTGTTTTCTCAAGTGTGTTTCTACTACTAGAATGATCAAGAACTCAAGGCAAGTATTTGCATCATACTCTTGGTCAAGATGATCTCTTGCTTCTTGCACATATTGTTTGCAAGAGTGAAGTCTTGAATAAGGACACATCTCATTCATATATATTTTGATGCATATATCCAAGATACACATGATTCCTTATATCCCTTCATCCATATGTGTCTCCATGCATTCCAAAGCAACTATCATTTAAAAGACTGCACACATTTAGGGGGAGCAAATCTAAGTCATGTGTGTCTCAAAGAATTCATTATATCCACGCGTATCTTTATTTGAAGCTTTGATTGTATGTTGTCATCAATTACCAAAAAGGGGGAGATTGAAAGCACAACATGCTCCCTTGGTGGTTTTGATAATTCATGACAACATACATTCTCTCTTGGACTAATACTTTTATCTAACGTATTTCAGATAATAGTCCATGAAGAGTTGGGTTGGCAAAAGGATTCTGGAGATACCCCAAGATGCAAGGAAATAGGTTGGCCAAGCTTCAAGCAAGAGGACTCTACATTTTATATTTGTGAGAAATCACTTTGAGTCCATAGGAAAGCCAATACTATTAAAAGGGGGTAAGGTTTTGTTGGTGAACAAAATGCTCATACGTGCACAAGTGATAGTCATAAAAAACACCCACAAACTCTCCCACCAAAGTCTGTCCAAAGCCAAATATTCAAAACCGATGCAACCAACATTTCCATCCCGGTGCCACCGATTCTCAACCTCAGACAGACTCGGCCAAACCCTAGCCACTTCGGTGCAACTGATTCCATACTGGTGCCACCGAGTTTAGGTTGCCAACTTTCTGTTATGCAAATTCACAATATCAGTGCCATCGAGATTGTTGGATCAGCATCACCGAGAATGACAATCTGGCCGTTGGTTACCTTATCGGTGCAAACGAGTTTCCTATACCGGTCTCACCGAGATTCAAAAGTTTCCACCTTTTCGTCACCTCGGTACCATCGAGATTAACACATCGGTGTCACCGAGTTGGTCATTTTGTGTGTAACGGTTGGATTTTTGGGGATTCCTATATATACCCCTTCACCACCACCTACTCGAATGAGAAGCACTCAGAACTATTCCATACTTGCCCCATCCAATTTTCTGAGAGAGAACCACCTACCCTTGTGTTGAGGTCAAGATCTTCCACTCCAACCATACGGATCTTGGTTTCTAGCCTTCCCAAGTTGCTTTCCACCAATCTCATCTCTTCCACCAAGCCAAATCTGTGAGAGAGTGATTGTGTGTTGAGCAGTCTATCATCTTGAAGCACAAGAGCAAGGAGTTCATTGTCATTACCAAGCCTGTTAGCTTTTGGAGGCTGGTGCCTCCTAGATTGGTTAGGTGTCGCTTGGGAGCCTCCTACTTCGTGCTGTGGAGTTGAACCAAGAAGTTTGTACGGGCAAGGAGATCGCCTACTTCGTGAAGATTTACCCATAATGAGGCTAGTCCTTTGTGGACGGAAGCCGTTATGGAATAGTCAAGGTTGCTAGTTCGTGGACCCATATGGGTGGAGACCTCCGTGGACTCCCGCGACCGTTACCCTTTGTGTGTTGAAGACTCCATAAATGTGGACGTACGATAGCACCACCTATCGAAACAACGGGAAAAATCCTTGTGTCTGCAATTGCGTTTGATCTCCATATCTCAACTCTGTACTTCTTGTGTAATGTCTTTACTTTCCGCTGCCATATTTGCTAACATGCATGTGTTGGGTATATAGACTTGCTAGTGTTGCTAAAATTGTTAAAATCTGCCAACCAATTAATATGGGAAAAGGTTGGGTTTTAATTTCCTGCTAGTAGTCTATTCACCCCCCCCCCCTCTAGATACTCTTCTAGTGATCCCTCACATAGTAAGCTAAGTATAGGTCATTATTGAGCTAACCTAGGTAATTATGTCATTTTTGAGTTAACTAAGCTGATTATGTCATTTTGGAGGAAACAAAGCTAAGTATAGGCCCTTTTAGAGCTAACTTAGGTAAAAATGGGTCATTTTGGAGCTAAGTATGCTTATTATGTCATTTTGGAGGAATATAAGCGAAGTATATGACATTTATGAGCTTACCAAGGTTATTATGCCATTTTTGACCTAAGTAAGCTAGTTATGTCATAATGAACTAAATAAGCTAAGTATAGGTCATTATTGAGCTAACCTAGGTAATTATGCCATTTTTGAGTTAACTAAGCTTATTATGTCATTTTGGAGGAAACAATGCTAAGTATAGGTCATTTTATAGCTAACATTGGTAAAAATAGGTCATTTGGAGCTAAGTAAACTTATTATGTCAATTTTGAGGAAAGTAAGCTAGTTATATGACATTTATGAGCTAACTAAGGTTATTATCAATTTTTGACCTAAGTAAGTTAACTATGTCATAAATGAACTAAATAAGCTAAGTATAGGTCATTATGCATTTGCTAAGCAAAACAGTAGAGAAAACTTACCGTCATCACGGAGGTGAAGCACCGGGGTTGCTCGTGCCGGTTACACGTGGAGAAGGTTCGTGCAATGATTGTCTAGAGTTATGCTACGCCAAAGATCATTTGTAATGTCTCGTTAGCAGGATGACACTCAAATTTTAAGACTAGTAACTAATGACAATTCAAATGAAACTTACCGTGGTCATCGGAGCAATGACTAGCATCGGCGGAGGGGTCTGACTGGTCTTCGCACGCAGACTGCACATTTGGTTTTGACGAGTCAGTCATATTAGTTAGTAATGAAACGAACATTACGTGCATGATTTGGCTAATAAGTAGAAGAAACTTACCATGAGGAGCTCGTACATGGCCCAGTGAGCGGCGTCATTCCGTGCCCTCTCCTCCTCCGACAACCTAGTCGTCCTCTCCTCCAACTCCCTCTCCTTCTCCGCCTCCTGCCGGTCCCTATCCTCCAGAAGCACGTGGGTTTCCTCTCTCTCTATCTTTCTAAAGAGCAACCTAACACCACTCCTCGTTAGCATTGTAATCATCAATGTCCGCACACACAATGTAATGGAGGAAAGATATATGAGTCTGTATAACTAACCTCGATGACGAGCTCGATTGGCCATGGACGAGGCCTTATCTCAAGATAGGAGCTCTTTGGCGCGCCTTGCTCTCTGCAAGAGTGCAACGACAACGTATAAGTCCATCTCCAATGGCTATCGAGCCATGGGGTCTCCCGCCACCAGCTATCATCAACAGATCTGGATCAATAGGATGTTGGCTCGGCTTAAAGTCCTCCCATTTCCTCGTCTTCCCCTCATCTTTGTACCTCACAAGCTTGTGGTGGGAGGAGATGTTGGTGAAGTTCTCAAGATGATCGAGGTTAGACTCAGAGAATGCCTTGGCCTTCTTGTACTTTGCAGTATGGGCCATGGCATAAAGGTCGTACACCTCTGGCACCTCCGTGTTATTGTGTTGTGCCTAAAAGAGAGGAAGAAAGTATAAGTAAAGGGCTCAAGCTAGCATCCAGAATGAATTGCATGAATCATGAAGCAAACCACATACCCAGTTCCGCCTGAACTGTTATAAGTTGGTGCTGCCTTGATGGTGTGGCACACCAACCATTTTGGCATGCCGGTCCTTGGCATTGTTGTGGACGGCTAGCCATTCGTCTCAGCACCATTCATCCACCAACGTCTCCCAACAATCCATCTTATCTGCACACCATCTCAGGGGCACCTAAGTTAGTAAAGACAAATTTGAACACTACGCCTACGAATCTAAGTACAAGGCCTTAAGAATAGGTAATTATCTTCATGCACTGCTCCACCTTCAGAAACTTTGCGCGGCCCAACGGCTTGTCCTTTGCAACACCACACGAGGTGTATTAGTCTCGAATAGCCTGCGACCGAGCCTCGTGTCGTAAGTTTTGTAGTAGGCGCTTGCACTCGACATTGATAACCTGTGCTACGGCCTCCTCGTATCCCTCCTCACACGTGTAGAAGGCCCGCAATCAAACGAGACAACATTGACCAGTACAATCAACTAACTATTGTTGAATTTTAATTGTGTAAAGGATAAATTACCCAAAACTTTCTGATCACCATGTCGGCACTCATGTGGCACAAGACACCGTCGATCATCTCCTCTGGCAGGGACGGGGCAGGAAGGTAGTGCTCCCAGCTTAATCCTAGCTATGGAAGCTGACCCTCATCGACAACATGACAAACCCCAGGAAGTTTTTCCAGCAAAGCACACTAAGGACGGTATTGGGCCTATGGACATCCTTAGTGTGATGCCAACCTCTGTAGTATGACAAGGTTAACACATTGGATATTCAAAGAAACGTGAATGCAAAAGGGTTAAAAATGAGTAAACGCACTTGCTTCTCCCCATCAGGCCTAATCAACCACCTCTTCTCGCGGGTCACCAGCACGGGCGGGAGCCATGTACTACCATGCTCGTAGACGGTGCCCCCCTCAACCACCTCGCTCTCCCTATCAGAAAACCAATCCCCACCACCATCAACATGGCCACTCGGCTCCTGGTAACGCAAATCCGACCAGGTATTCCATCAGGTCTGCTGGGACGTAGCCTGATCCCTGCTGTGCTCCAGAGTCTCATGGGTCGAAGGCTCGTCGACCCAAGGCTCATGGACCGTAGTCCGCGTAACCTCCACCTCAGAAGGGTCCACCCTAGAAGTGTTGTGCTCGGGTGAATCATCTGGGTGTGGTGGCGAGGAAGGCGTAGCGGCCTACCTACCTCTCCCGCAGACACGTGCACCCCAGTACCTCTCTTCTTCCTCCGACCTCCGCTCCCGGTGGGCAACAACACCAACGAAGAAGCACCCATTGGTATCTGCATACTGTCGAGCAACACTCTTCGGAGAGAATGGGGTGGAATGAAAGTACCCCTCCCACCACCACCGATGAAGAAGGAGTCGTGGAGCACTCTGGACCCACGCCCACCATCTTTCAACACCTACCATCACAAAGAGTAAACGAAATTAGTACAACATAAAAAAATTGAATAGCGGCAAGAATAATAATATGTATATAATTTAAGTGTATCATCATCATGTATATAATAAAAATTGAATACCTAACATGAACTAATAATATATATGTATAAAGTATAACTTGAATACCTCACATGAACTAATAATAATCTTGATCGTCTATATATGATCCAGGATCAATAAATGCATCATCATCATCACTATCATGAATGACGTGCTCAACGGGTTCAGTGACATCAGCATGTGGACGACCTCCTTTATGTAATCGGTCAAGCATTGGCAGGTCATCTGTAGGAGTAACCTCTTCTTGTTTCGGCACTTCTTGTTCTGGCTCAGGGGTGAAGTCAGATTCACTGTCGCTATCTACATCAATGTTCTAGGGTGAAGTAGAGCGGTTCTTGAAACTTTTTTTATAGACGTGTTTCTTGGAAGAATTCTCCTTCATATGTGTCTGGGTTAATGTGAGATTCATAATCCTCCTCATTGGGTGTGGTGGTCTAGCATGTGGCGGCACTTCATAAACGACATCCCAACCATTCAGATTTGGATCAGTTTGGCAGGCCAACGGTAGATAGAAAACTTGGGTCGCCTGTTGAGCCATAATATAGACATCGGGAACATCTAAACGAGTGATTTGTCTGATTTCGACTAGCCCTATATCTTCATGAGTCCTTCTAGTCTCCTTCAGATTGAACCAATAACATTTGAAGACTATGACGTTCGGTGGGTTTTCACCATAAAATATAAGTTCATAAATTGCTTCAACTCTTCCATAATATTCGGTACCTCCTTAGTCGATAGTAGAGAAACAACAATTTGTAGACTTTCGGTCGGCCATAGATAGCTCTTTGCCAAAGGTACAAAAGTGATACCCGTTGATGTCATATTTGTCAACTGAACGAACCTTATAGTCAAAACCATTAGCGACTTGTCTCAATTCGCTGTCCATAGACTTTGAATTAGCCTACAAGTTTAATACGAAAGGATTGTTGCATTAGCCACAAATTACACGAAGAAATGAGATGGTCTAATGGAAATTACCGTTTATTTGAACCAAGACATGAAACCGGGATAGCCGCCTCCATGCTTTGCGAGAAGCTCATACTCTTCCATGGAATCATTTAGAATCATCGCTCCATCCGAGAATTTTGCGACGTATCGACTGTATCAAATATCCAGGAATTAGAGCAATTCAAAGGAATTAGAAGTTGTGAAACAATGTATGGAGAACTTACTCGATGTACGGCCGCACTTCTGTTAGGTTCTTGAAGATATACAACGAAATGGTCTACCATTCTTCGACATCCAACGCTATTGCTTTCGAAGCATCGGCTGGTGCGAGCTTCCCTTTGAATAGGCTGAGGTTGGATCCACCTTTTTTAGGGTCGCCAGTATTGTACCGAGGCTTTGGATTATACAGATGACGATCTTTGGCTTTGTAGCGTGCTCTCATGAAGTTTTCCGCCTCCTAAGTAATGAATGCCTCGGCCATCGATGCTTCAATTCTACGTTTATTTTTACATTTTGCTCAAAGCGTCTTCTACATCCTCTCAGTTGCGTAGCACCAACGCTTTTGCATGCCCCCCCCCCCTAATCTTACCTCAGTCGGGAGATGCAAAATCAAATGCTGCATTGGATTAAAGAAGCCCGATGGAAAGATCTTCTCTAACTTTCATATCAACTCCGACGCCAACTCTTCCATTTCATCTAGCACGCCAGGCAATAGTTCTTTCACACAGAAATCACTGAAGAAATAGCTCAACTTTGCCAGTACTAGCCATTCATCATCAGGGATAAAGCCACGCAACAACACCGGCGTTACCCGCTTGCCATATGTGCCAATCATGACTCTTGAGACCAAATATTTTCAATATTTCAAGACCCGCTCCCTTCTTTAGATTCACTGCACACCCATTGGGGAACATCAAGTCCATTTTCACCCATAATATTATTCCTTCATAGTTGGTCTTCCAAGATTGAACCATGCCTTTGGCTTCGTCCAGTTCTGCGTTCCTTTCGGTTGTCGAATGTTTTCTAACGGTCTATCACATAGAGCCTCCTCATCGACTCTAGCCTTAGGATTATCCTTTGACTTGCCCTCTATGCTGAACAATGTACCGAAAGGGCCTCAACGATATTATTTTCAGTGTGCATCACGTCGATGTTGTGTGGGCAAAGGAGGTCTTTGAAGTAAGGCAGATCCCACAAGCATGTCTTGTGAGTCCAGGTGTGTTCTGAATTATACCCCTTGAAATACCCTGGACGCTCTGGATCAGGCTCGAGCGTGTTTAACTGATCCATGGTCTGTTGGCCTATTAACGCAGGTGGTGTGGAGTTTTTGACAACTCTACCTTTGATGAAGTTCTTGACTTTTCTAGACTTATGGCGAGGATCCAGGAACTGTCTATGCAAGTTGAAGCAAGAATACATGCGACTCGGCTGTAGCCAACGAAATGGAAAGCTGCCTTGCATGTGGGGCGCGGGAACCTTCCATGCACACACCAGCTAACGAATAGCACATACGCTGGCAAGTCATGCATCGAGTACAAGTACCACACATGCATGTGGAAGTTTTGTTTTGTAGAGGCGTCGTATGTCTTGATCCCATTATTTCAAGCTTCTTGCAATTCATCCTTAAGCAGCTCCATGTACACAATCATATTCTTCCCCAGATAGTTGGGCCCTAGAATTATCAATGTCAAGAAAATGTTCTTTCTTTGC
Organism: Hordeum marinum; assembly: GCA_022496015.1. Taxonomy (NCBI): domain Eukaryota; kingdom Viridiplantae; phylum Streptophyta; class Magnoliopsida; order Poales; family Poaceae; genus Hordeum; species Hordeum marinum. The sequence goes on along the minus strand of CM039672.1, from coordinate 157,617,181 downwards.
ATAATCTGTCCGGGGGGGAGATTGAGTGGAATAACAAATACAAGCCAACAACTATATTGGGTTGCCGTCATACCAAACACATTGAACCCATCTATGTTGATGGCGACTCGAGGATGCCTTGGATCTGCCGCTTTATCCTTATGTAGTGCATCGAAGTGCTTCCACACAAAAGCGTCTGAAGTGTGTACCAGCATCTGATTCCCATCTGCATCTAGTTCGGTTCTTTTGCCCAATTTGTGCCATGTCATTTGTCTGGACGTCTCTTCGACCATGAAAAGACGTTGAAGTCTTGGTATGATCAGCATATACCAAAGAACATTAACGGGGATTTTGGTCTGACTCTTCTCACCCATATTGTTGTCTACCACAACATATAGGAAGACTTGCAAATGGGACAATACTTCAAGTTCGCATACTCAAGCCTAAATAAGGCACTTCCATTCTCATAGGCATCTATGTTTTCAGAGGCATCTTAAGTACACAGAGGATTTTGTCCGACTAGTACGGGTTTGCACGCATTACATGGCCTTTGGGTAGAAAGCGTCCAAATAGTGTCATCATCGCGTCGTAGCATTCTTTGCCCAAGTTGAATTGAGCCTTTAGAGCCATTACATCCTGCTAACAAAGCTCAGTGTGCTCGTGGAGATGACGTTTTGAAGACTCCAACATTTCATTGAAGGCCTTTGCAGATTCCTCCATCTCATCGTCCGAATCCCGAGCATCATCAAAGTCTTCCACCAAGTCTTCAATCCCGGCACCCTGCTCGTCGGTGCGGCGACGAACCACCTCAGCACTGGCACATTGGGCAGACTCACCATAAAATGTCCACACCGTATAACCAGGCGTAAAACCCCACTTTTGTAGGTGTTTACCCATTTCACCCTCTGTCCTTGTTTGAAAGTTGTCGCACAGGACACACGGGCACCAGGTTTTTCTATGGCCATTTGCAAATGCGGCTATCACAAACCCCTTGGTTTTTGTTAAACATTCATTGGTCATGTCTTTCTGACTAGTGTGACCGATGTACATCCATGCACGATCACTCATCTTGCCTAGCTACTGGACACACAAGAAATATATATATAATTCAGCATATATATTCATCAGTTAATCAAGTTTGTCAGTTTTATTACGTCCATGCAACCTACACGCTAATAGCTAAAGATAGGTCCTAACCCACCCGAGTATGGGTAGATTGGGTTTGTTTTCCCATTCTCTACCCCGGATCCGACGCAAAATTTTGTTAGCACCTCCCCGCTATTCTCCTGATACACGTATCGGCAATAAACAGAGAGGATGTGTGCCCGGAGAACAACAAGGAGGCACTGACGAAATTGTGCATCGGATCCGAAGTAGAGCATATGGGAAAACGAACCCAATCTACACATACTCGGGCTGTCCATGCATAATGTTGGACAATTCGAAAGAATCGCTGTTATAAATATGCAAATGCATGCATATTTATATCTATAACCCTTTCAAATGGGAGACACATACTGGTCACGCATACTAATGATTTAATCTACCTATAGCTAGCAAGTTTCATCGGCACGAAGACCGGAATAGAGCAAATGAATGAGGGAGGAGATGTCACTTGTTCTCACCGACGAATGCAGGGGCGGAGCTCGTCGAACACCATACCCTCGCAGTGACAAAACAACTGGACATTTAAATCAAAAGATGAGTAACATAGAATTATTGTTTTTTCTGTCAACCTGACTAAATATTTTCAACAGGATGCCACCGCCAAGTTGTAAAAATATGATTTGCACTGCTCATTCCCCGCAACAAGCCCTAACCTAAAGAGTTGTCATTTAGGGTTCTATCGACACCGAGGCACCCGCTAACCTAAACAGCTGTCATTTATTGTTCCATCGATGCTGAGGCACCCCCTAACCTAAACAGCTATAATTTACGGTTACATCGATGCCGAGGTACGCCCTAACCATAATTGATGTTATTTATGGTCCCGTCCATGCGGAGGCACCCCTACCCGAAATATATGTCATTTAGGGCTCTCTCGACGTCGAGGCACCCCTAACCTATATACATGTCATTTAGGCTTTCGTCGTTTCCAAAGCACCCCCTAACCTAAATAGTCGTCATTTAGAGTTCCATCGACACTGAGGAACCCCCTAACCCACTCGCCCCCGGGCCCCCTCAGGTATGGCGACACACGGTCGATGGGTCAGCACACCATCTCTTCCAGTTCCGGAGACCTCTCCTCTCTGCCTCTCCTCTCCTCTCCGAGGATGCTACTGATGAGGTCCGCCACCCCCTGCTCCTTCACATCCATGCTCCTCCGCCGCTTCACCTCCTGCTCCTCCTCTTCCCCCTCTGCTAGATTCACCACCTTGTCCCCTCCCCCTCTTTCCGGTAGCACCCAGACCGGGGGATTCTCGGTCTGGGCGTCATGCCAGGACCGACGGGACCCACTCGCTCCACCCTCTATCCTATATATCTATCCTATCTATCCTATCTATCATATCCATATGTTCAACATGTCACCGGAGATGGCACAACAGTTCAACTGGGCATCGGCGACCTCGACAAGGGTTGACCTGTCAGAGCACCTCAACATGTCACCGGAGATGTCCACATCACTGGTATGCAAGGTCGTCGTGAGGAGGTAAAACCCTATGTCCTAGTTGATTGTATAGATGTGTATGGACATTACATAGTTGATCTACCTCGAGATCGTCTAAGCTAAACCCTAGATGAGTTCACCTGTCCTCTATGAATGGGGATCCTCTGGTTTATATACACACCAGGGGCCCCTACGGTTGCATACAACCGACCTTTTACAAGGGATAGATATGCAGATCCTATCTTCGGAACTTGGAAGCCACGCCATTCTTTAGAGCTTTCCTTCCTGGATACGGGATCATTCATAGTTCAGTCTTCAACAGATCAGCCCAACAGGTCGGCCCACGAGGAATGATCCGACGGCCCAACGACTCATTAGTCCCGGCCTCCCTAAGTAACCCACGAACTAGCCTTCAACACCGAGGAATGTGGTCTTCGGCAGCTTCGTGTCTCCATGGTATTCGGCTTGAGAGGTGAGTTCCCTCTATGTTCTGCGGATCTTAACTTGGCCTTTAACGATGCTCTGTCTTCCCAAGCACGAATTGTTTATCCTGAAGGCCAAATGCCCGAGTGTGAATAGTAACCACACCTGATAACCTTCCTGAGTGAAAAGCCACAACGGGCAGTTATGAAAACTCGATTCGCGACTCGAGGCCGATTTTCCAGCAGCGACCAATTAATACAAAGATCGTGCCGCGCATTTCGTGGGATACGAGTAATGATATGGGTAACCCTACGCACGTATAAAGACACGATTACTTTGGGAAGTGCCATAGCCTGTGGCGGTACAAGAGGACCCTCAATGTTACAGCCTCCCATAATAGGGAGAAAACCCCCAAGGTTCCACTACACCTCCAGATTTGACTTCATCTCGCATCCCAGCCTCAAGCACCTAGATCCATTTCTTCCTTCTTCTTCTAGGCCTTCTTTCCCGAGCTCACTCATGGATGGCTCGGGCTTTCAAGGCAAGTGGGAGGCCTCGTGCTTCACCAAGAAGGACATCCGGGAGCTTAAGGTCGTCGGGTACCTCTTGCCCAACATCCCCCCACCGCCCTCCAGAAGAGGGCCAAGTGGTGCCCACATCGAAAGCAGGCGAGAGAGTAGTGTTCATCCCCCATTTCCTCCGAGGATTGGGTTTCCCTCTCCACCCATTCATTGGGCGGCTGATGTTCTTCTATGGTTTAGACTTCCACGACCTCCCCCAAATTATTTTTATGCAAACCTCAGCCTTCATCATCGTCTACGAGGCCTCCCTGCAAGTCTAGCCGCACTTCGGCCTGTCGCTCAAGGTCTTCAATTTGAAGCCAAAGACGATCAGCGATCAACATGCTGACTGCGGCAGGGCTGTAATCAACAAGGTCCCTTGGGTCGGGTGGTCAGACGGTACCTTCATCGACACTGTGAAAGTCTGGCAAAAGGAGTGGTTCTACATCACCGAACCACGAGATGTGGGTTGTCGGCTCCGATCGAATTCAGATTCGGACCCTTGTGAGGCTAACCTCGTGGATCAAGAAGGTCCTCGACTAGGGATCTGCCTCGAAAGTGAAGGCGCTGCAAAAGCGTATCACCTAGATGGTGAAGCCCAATCTCGAGATGACCAACATGGTCCAGGTCATGCTCCGTCGCCGAATCCTAACTTGCTAGTGTCGGGAGACCCTGGTGTGGGCCTACAAGCTCGGGGACCCGGTCATCATGCACAAATTCTTTCGCACAACTCACGAAAAGTTGTGGAAAGTACTCTTCAAGCCCTAGAAGGAATGGTCGGCTGAAGAAGAACACATCGGCTTGGGCGCCGACACTCCGCCCTTGAAGGTATGATAGGATTTCTCATTGCATTCCGAATTGTAATCCTCGGCAAGGATTTAACCCTACCCCTCCTTGTCCTTGCAAAGTTGGCTGGAGAAATTCGTGCAAATCAATGGCCTCGCTCCCTTGCCAAAAGACCCCTGGTCGCCCCTGCTGATGGCGATGTTGGTCGTGGCATCGTACGCGGCTCCAGAAAAGAAGGAGAAGAAGAAGGAGGAGGATATCCACGAGGGCCTCCACCCTAGGGGTCCTCTGGATACTAAGTCCGGAGAGACCCAAGCCTCCTCTGGACATGAGGATGAGCACGCGAAAGACGGGGGGCGGGGATCGACTCTCCCCAGACAAAGAAGAGGGTCGCGCCCAAGGACACCAAGGAGGATATTCCTCCCCTCGCCCGAAAAGGCCCTGCAGGCCCAAAGTGATTCTGGCGAACGAGGATTTCGGAGCTTTTGAGAGGTTCCCCCAAAGGAACCCCAGGGTCAAGCCCCCACCTGAGAGGTATTGAGTCTGGATACCGTCCGTCTTATTCACATAATTTCCCGAACTAACTTGTTCAATTGATTTCATGCTACAATCCGGCCCGAGGCCTAACGACCGAACATGTCTCATATGGGGAGTCTCCATAGGCCGAGCTTGCGGACAGTAGAACGGCGTCCCGCACCACACCCCCTCTAGCCACAAGCGAGGCCGCAGAGGTGGTATCCCGTTGAAGCGCCCCTCCAACGAACACCGAGGGCGACACAGTGATGGCTGGGGCACACACCTCGGCCACCGAAGACTAGGAGGTGTTGGCCGAGGATCATGCCTCGGCCACCCAGGTCCAGGCGGTCGAACCCCTCCTGGCGGATAAGGAGGGGGCCTTAATTCGCTAGGGTTCCCTTTGTAGTCGACTCCGGAGGCTTCAATGCCTCCCGCGTCGTTGGCCCTGCCTCCCCAAGGAGGGGGAGAAGAAGTGCCACCGCTGGTGCCTCCCACGACCGATCGGTGATGTCCGAGTGGCCGACCATAATGGAGGAGGCATTGCCTAACTCCTCCATTGCCGAAGATCACCGCACCCTTATGGGTGCGGTTCTAAAAAGTATTTAGTCTGTTGACAACGGACTGAAGGAAACCTTCAGTGGTTTACTAGCGGGCTTCAAGGTAAGCCATGCTTTTTTTCATAAGGATGAATTTTTTTTATACGGTCATGAATTCCTTATGGGTATAGTAGCCCTCGAGCCACGGGTGAGTTTGAAAAACTCGCCCGAGGGTCATAGAAACTAGAAACGTAGGCGCATAGTTCGGCACCGAAGAACTCGAACTCCTACTTACATATAAGTTTTTTTGTAGGCCTCGTCCTTGGCTAGGGCATCTAACGCCCTTGAACTGGACAAGCTTAATCGGAATCTCCAGAGCTCCGATGAGGAGCTGGAACGTTTGAAGAAACGGTTCAACGAAGTGCAAGGTCGGTTTTAACCATAGTTTCATAGTCTTTTCATTTTCTCATTAATGGGGATTATCCCGAATTTTGGGTCCTGATCTTGCTTCTTGTTATGCCCACAGCTTCAGGTGCAGTGGTTGAAAACCTCAAGGCTGAACTCGGGAGGGCCAAACAGGAGGTTGTCGATCATAAGGCAGCAGCCGATAAGGCAGTCGCCGAGCTAAGCTCTCTGAAGGTGGAGAGCGGCAGGCATGAGGCTCGAGTGGCCGAGGTGCAACAGCAGCTCCAAGATGCCTGCACTAAGTGTGAGGCCCTGGAGCAACGAGTGAAAGACCAGGCGAACGACCTGACCACGCTTACCTCTGATCTTAAATCGAAGCCTGTTGAGAGGTGGTTCTTCCAAGAAGAAATTCGCCAAGTCAAGCTAATCGCGGATGGTAAGCCATACTTACTGCAATGTGCCTTTTGTGGAAACATGTTTGCCTTTCTTACACAGTCATGGCATTCCCCGGGCGCCTTTACGGACCTCCCGAGGAGCATGGCGGATACGGTGAAGCACTTCGCAGCCCGGGATGGGGATGTGGAGGAGTGACTGTTCTGGGTGCAGTTTGAAAGTCCTAAGTCACATCCCCATCTCGGCTACCAGATGAAGCAGCTGATGTAGCTGCATAGGATGGTGGAGCCGGCCCTGCGGACCTCTGCTTCCAGCTATGGCCTACAGAGACGCTGCCAAGCAGCTATTTCGGCCTGCTGCAGAATCTTCGCTATGTCATGCCGTGGATTGAGGCCATGAAGCATTAGGTTTGCATCGAGGGAATGTGTAGGGCCTTTGCATGGACCATGATGCACTGGCCGCGGGTCAAGACAATTGAGATGTCCACCACGCCGCTGCCTCTTGGCAAGGAGCACAGAGGCCTCGAGATGCATTTTTGAGCTGCATTAGAGGGTGCTCGGTCTATAGAGACCCAGTGCCCAAAAAAATTAATGTATGAGTGAGGGTGTTATCACTATACCCTGAAGACAATTAGGGTTTATTATGCTTGTCCCGAATATATCATATTATGTATTGTTTTGACTCCTGCGTGGCCGTTTTAATCTGAAAGTTGTGAGTTGTCGGCTTCATCCCCCATGTTGATACTACAAGGGTGTTTCGACCTCCGCGTTGGGTCCTTAGACGGTATATCAGTGCCCGTAGGCGGTAGTGTGGGGAAAGAGGCAATCGGACTATTTTGCTTTAATGCTTTCACTTAGCATTAGGAGCTCGAATGCGGGGGCTGGTGACAAGCCCCAGTGTTTTGTGGTAGTCTATTCGGCCGAAGCTTGTGACTAGTACCACATGGTTTGGAAAGGTACAAACCCTTCGTATGACATGGGAGAATCTCCATCGATTCTTAGTTTGACACATTAGCTCGGATCGTAGACCGGTTCTCGTTTATTATGATAGTCAATTTTCGGCTTTCTCCAATGAGGTATTCGCCAGGCCTGTTGGGGATACAATCGCAGTGGTTCTCCCGTTTACCATTTTAGCCGAAGTGGCGGAACGTAAAGGGGCAAGAACGGGAGCAGGGAAACCTAACTATTGACCTAAGACATAATTCGGAACCAAAGGATATGGTGTGCTATCCGAGACGTTGAATGGGTAAGACATAGTGACGGGGTCATGCTTGGGGTGTTTAATTATACCCAAGCCCCCGGTCTATCAGTGGATCGCACCTATCCTGTAATTGGACGATCTATATGGTGCAGGTATGCGGAAATCAAGTTGTGTAACAGAAGTACTAAAAATCATGGCATATGTAACAATTTTATGATTCACAATGCTGAGATGGCTATTACATGTAATTATTTATTGTGAAAAAGGAAAAGCAATCTCTTACAGGATAGCATTTTTATTCAGGGCCCTCAATGGGTGGCTTAATGTCCTCCTTGAACCCGATTGTGCGTTGTTGCCCTCGAGCGGGGAGTTGCAGAACCTCTTGAGGGTGGTTTCTATTTGGCGGACGGACCTTGAGGGGGTTGTGCGAAGCCACTGTAGGTTGTGTTGGCCTGATGCTTTGTAGATCCTTAATGGTATCTCGACTCTGGCAGAAGAAGCAATTGGACTGTAGTTCGGTTAAGCCGTATATCCAATCCTTAGAAGTGGATCCCCACATTTGCCCATGGTATTTTAAGAGCGAAATTGTGTCTTCGAGGGACATACCTGACGGGTAGATGGGCTGTGTTGTGGGGAGTGTGTCCCTATTTGTTCTGAGCGGGAGGTGGAGCTGGCAGGTTCGATTGGGCTTGAGCTCGCTTGCCCGCCTGTCGCATCTTGGAGGCAGATTGGGACCCTGGGGCTTCGTTGTCGTATTGGCATTAGGACGCTAGGGTCGCTTTGTGTTCTTCGGTCCAGAGAGAGCACCCCGTATTGCCATTGATGGTGATGACTCCCTTGGGGTCGGGCATTTTGAGCTTCAGATAGGCGTAATGTAGAACGGCGTTGAAACGAACGAATGGTGTGCGACCGAGGAGAGCATAGTAGCCGCTGCAGAACGGTACAATGTCGAAGATCAAGTATTCGCTGTGGAAGTTATCAGGGGATCCGAACACAACCTCTAGTGTTACGGTGCCGAAGCAGCGGGCTTCAATGCCCGAAATAACTCCTTTAAAGGTAGTGTAACTAGGTTTAATCCTGGACGAATCTATGCCCATATTTTTCACCGTGTCTGAGTATATCAGATTAAGGCTACTTCCTCCATCCATGAGGACTCTAGTGAGGTGATATCCATCGATGATGGGATCCAAGACGAGGGCAGCTGAACCTCGGTGACGGATACTGGTCGGATGGTACCTGCGATCGAAGGTGATCGGGCAAACCGACCATGGGTTGAATTTAGGGGCTACATGCTCTACGGCATAGACCTCCCGAAAGGCGTGGTTCCTCCCCTTCTTTGGTATGTGCGTGACATATATCATGTTCGCAGTTTTTACCACTGGACGGAACAACTTTTGACCTCCGTTGGTCGGACTGTGGGGCTCTTTGTCCTCGTTGCTGCATGGTCCTTTGCCCTGCTCCTCGGCTGCTAATTCGCCAGCCTGTCGAAACACCCAATATTAACAGTTGGTATGCGTGGCAGGCTTGTCCGGGGTGCCATGGATCTGGTAGGGCCGCTCCATGATTTGTCCAACACAGTAGGTCCAACCCTGTTTCCTTTAGAGGGCTTCCTTCGTTAGCCAGGGTTCGAGCTGTGGAATTTGGCATTTACAGCCGTATGATCAGCATCCCTGTTGATGTGGCAGCTTTTGGTCTTGTTGTGCCACGGCTTGCCATTTCCATCATGCGTTTCCGAGGTGCCCGCGTCTTCAGGATTATGACCAGGGCATGCTAACCAGTTGTCTTCGCCCATGGAAAAGCGGGTCATGAGTGCGGTGAGGGTGGACATTGTCCTTGGCCTGTCCTGGCCGAGCTGTCGAGCCAACCATTCATCCCGGATATTATGCCTGAAGGGGGATATTGCCTCGGCATCGGACACTCGGCAATCTGGTTTTTCTTTGTTAGGAACCTGTTCCAAAACTGTCAGGCCGACTCGCCTTCCTTTCGAACGACATTGCTTAGGTTGGAGGAGTCTGGAGGCCAGACATAAGTGCCCTAGAAGTTAGACCGGAAGGCATCCTCAAGCTTCGCCCAACTTCTAATGGAGTTTTTGGGGAGGCTGTTTAACTAGTGTCTAGCTGGCCCTTTGAGATTTAGCAGTAGGTACATAATGGCATGGATGTCGTCTTCCCTAGCCATATGTATGTGGAGAAGGAAATCTTCGATCCACATGGCGGGGTCTGTTGTCCCATTGTATTGTGTGATATTTACATGTTCAAACCCTTCGGGAAACTGGTGATGCATGACCTTGTGTGTGAAGCACAGTGGGTGGGCGGCGCCTCTGACCTGTGCCACATCGTGCTGGAATTCGGCTTCTGGTGCCTGGTGTCGTTCTCGTTGTCGGTTGTTGTGGTCGAACCAAGTTTGTCTCCGTCTTGTCTAGCGGGGGAGTATCCTCTGTTCCGTAGATGGATCTAGTGTAGCCTGCTCTATAATTCAGGTCATGTCGCAGGTTGTGTCGATCCCTATACCGTAGTGGATCCTTCCCCCTCCTATGGGGTAACTCCGGTATGTATTCGGGGTCCTCAGCCGTTCTGTCTCTTCATCGAGGGGGCAATTCGGCTGGTCATGCTTTGTGTGTCTAGGAGGTGCGCGCTCAAGAGCCTCGTCCTTGAATTGGGGAAGCAAACTTCGGCATGGATAACTCCTAGTTTGGTCCAGATGCTTAGTGTTGTACCCTTCTTCGACTGCTAGGACCTCCGTCCATCTATCATTGAGTGTGTCCGTTTCAGCTTGAAGCTGCCGCTTCTTGGCCTTTAGGCTCTGGGCGGTGGCTAAAAGCCATCGCCTGAAGCGTTCTTGGTCTTGCGGATACTTAGGGGTAATGAAATCTTTGTCTTCGAGGCTATCGTCCTTGTCGACTGGGGGGAGATAGTTTTCATCCTTGGAAATGTTGGTGTCCTCGGGGTCACAGGGCTTCTTGAGGTTTTCTTGTGGTTGCCATAGGGCTTCTAGGTCCTCGGGGTCTGTCGGTGTTTCATTTTCTCCGGTGCCCACGATGACACCCCTTCCTTTGTTCGCCTTGGACCCCTTGCATTGCTTCCTACATTTCGATGGTACCTCAGATCTGTCGCCGTTCTGCTCGGGGGTGATATCGTCCTTGTTGGCAGGTGTACCCACCATGTAGACATCGTGAGAGGAGGTGGCAGTCCACCGTCCCGTACTGATAGGGGTTGGGGTGTCGACCTCGTTGTACATGTCCTCCGTTTCATCATAGGTGTAATCTACCATGTCGGTTAAATCTCCGACAATGGCTACCAAGTGGGTGGTAGGTAGGTGGTGAAATTCTTCATAATCTGGCCTCGGCCCGAACTGAACATGGGTCGGGATCCAGTCGTTCATGATCACCAATGATTGGTTCTGGTTTAGCATCTTTTTTATCATCGAGAGGTTGTCTTGGTACGTCTCTTGAAGGTTTTCCGAAGTGTCCTGGAGGGAGGGGTATCCGAAGAGGGCCAGATTGTGGTGTTCGGGCGCCATGGGCGGATACGAACACAGACGTGGCTCCCAGCGAAGGGGAAGCCGAGCAAGGGATCCTAAGTTAACACTTCAGGGTTGCCTGATTCGTCGAACGAGACCAAGAGTCTGATGGGGGTCAGATCGGAGGAGAATTCTGGGTTCTCAGACCTAGTTCCCCGATCTACGGAAGAGTTTCCGATCTAGTCCAGATGGCGAGTCGGTCAGCTTGCAGTGTGATGTTGCCGAAGGTGAAGGCTTGTCCGGGGACGAAGACGTCCCCATTGCAAAGCTGATCACTGATCACTAAGCGAGCCATCAACCTTTCTGGTGATCTCACAGCAGAGCTCCCAATGACAGCACCAATGTCGGTGTCAAAACCGGCAGATCTCGGGTAGGGGGTCCCGAGTTGTGGACCTTAGATCAATGGGTAACAGGGAATGCAGGAGACAATGTTTGCCCGGGTTTGGGCCCTCGTGAGGAGGTAAAATCCTACGTCTTGCTTGATTGTATTGATGTGTATGGAGATTACAGAGTTGATCTACCTCGAGATCGTCTAAGCTAAACCCTATATGAGTTCACCTATCCTCTATGAATGGGGATCCTACGGATTATATAAACACCGGGGGTCCCTAGGGTTACATACAACTGACCTTTCACAAGGGATAGATACGCGGATCCTATCTTAGGAACTTGGAGGCCACACCATTCTTCAGAGCTTTCCTTCCTAGATACGGAATCGTTCACAGATCGGTCTTCAACAGATCAGCCCAACAGGTCGGCCCACGAGGAATGAGCCAACGGCCCAAGGACCCCTTAGTCCTAGACTCCCTTAGGGGGCTCACCAGAGGGGCGTCAGGGCGGCATTGGGGTGGCAGGGAGGCACTCGTCGGGACAGCAGGGAGGCACTCATCGGGGCGGGCGGCGGCTGAGCAGGGGGCGAGGGGCTGCTGGGTGGCGGGGCGGCGGGTCGTTGGTGAGAGAGAGAGAGGGAGGGAGAGGGATAGAGATAGAGAGAGAGATGCACGGGGGTTCGGGCAAGAGTTGGGGTTCGGGTGGTGCGCGGGCCGTTAAGGGGAAATACCATCTTTGTCATCTACTAGGAGACGGCAAAGAGGGTATCCGTTAGGGTTAGACGACGTCGTGCCAAGGTGGAGCCCACACCACTCTTTTGGCGTCTGCTTTTTTATTCTTTGTCGTGTCTAGCTGACGACAAAGAGGTAGCAGACGGCAAAGAGCTGACCTAGCCAACGCAGCTCTTTGGTTGGGCCCGCACCACTCTCTGTCGTTTTCCATTTTCCTCTTTGTTGTCTACTAGCAGACGACAAAGAAGGAACTGACGGCAAAAATAATATTTGCATGAGTCCATTCTTTGTTGTCGGCTTAAGCTAAGCTGACAACAAAGACAGTCTTTGCCGTCAGCTGGCAGACGGCAAAGGGCTAGCGAATGGCACGTTCTCTGTTTCCAGTAGTGATGTGGCCCGAAATTGTGCTGCTATAAGAAACTGACCTTTACCAGATCATCGACGCTATGAGCTCGACATCCGGCCCACAGAACATGAAAAGTCTGAGTTGGTAAAAATTGTTGATGTAGTCGGGAAGGCAAGTTCTTTTTTACGGGAAACCAATCCGCCTCTTATTTAGACAAGAGGTGACGGCCAATTAAACAACAACACATAATCTCAAACACATCTACATTTTTTTCATCTCCATTTTGTCTCTCCCTTGTTCTTCGTTGTTCTTCGTGTTGGAGATCTCTCATTCTTCCTCCCTCGTTCTACGTGTTGGAGAGCTATGAATACCAAGGCCCTAGGGGCGTGATACAGGGCAAGCCCATGTGTGTTAATCTTTCTCGAATTGGAGGGGGATTCCACGAAGAACACGAAGAACACGGGGAAGAACGAGGATAAATCACAAGAGGAAACACTCAAGAACAATTCCAATCACACATCCACTAGACTCACCACACACAAGAACCTCAAAGGTACATGAACTAGGTATGGAGATACCGACGATCGAATCTCGGGCAAGTAACATACCGAAGAACAAAGGGAACGTTATACGGGATTAACTGAATCCTTGACATAGAGGTTCGACCGATAAAGATCTTCGTAGAATATGTAGGAACCAATGTGGACGTCCAGGTCCCTCCATTGGTTATTGACCGTAGAGGTGTCTCGGTCATTTCTACATAGTTCTCGAACCCGCAGGGTCTGCACACTTAAGGTTTGGTGACGTTTCGGTAGTATAGAGTTTTGTATGGTGGTGACTGAAGTTTGTTCGGAGTCTCGTATGAGATCCCAGACATCACGAGGAGCTCCGGAATGGTCCGGAGGTAAAGATTCATATATAGGAAGTCCAAGTTTGGTCGCCGGAAAAGTTTCGGGCTCATCGGTAGTGTACCGGGAGTCCCGGTAGTGTGCCGGGAGACCACCGGGAGGGGTATTTCGACCCCAGAGGGTCCATGGGCTGTGGAGAGTGATAACCAGCCCTTAGTGGGCTAGCTAAACAGCCACGACAAGGCCCATGGCCCAGGAGGCAAAAATCCTAAAGGAAAAAGGTGAAAAAAGGCAAAAAGGAAGAGTCCTACTCCTACTAGGAGTGGAGGAAGGAGTAGGACTCCTCCTCTTGTGGCTCGGCCGAACCAAACAGCCTTGAAGGCCAAGGCTGCGTCCTCCTCTCCCTCCCTCCTATATATACTGGTGGAATAGAGGGTTTTTGCACAGATTTTACAGCCACGTGCTACCCGTTCCACCGGTGCTCCTATAGATCGGTTTTCCGCAATGCTTAGGCGAAGCCCTGCCGGAATCACTCCACCACCATCACCGGAGCACCTTCACGCTGCCGGTGAACTCTATATCCTCTCCATCTCCTCTTGCTGGATCAAGACGGCAGAGATCGTCATCAAGCTGCACGTGTGCTGAACGCGGAGGTGCCATCCGTTCGGCGCTAGATCGGAAGGACCGTGATCGAGATCGCGAGACGGTTCGTGATGTGATAGCGGAACAGATCGTGATGAGTTCGCGGGACAGATCGTGAGACGGATCGTGATGAGATCGCGGGACGGATCGCGATGTGTTCGCGGGACGGATCGTGATTGGATCGCGGGATGGATCGTGATGAGATCGCGGGACGCTCGGCGATTTGGATCGCGAAGATGTTCGACTACACCAACCGCGTTTCTTAACGCTTCCCGCTTAGCGATCTACAAGGGTACGTAGATCCAGTCTCCCTCTCGTATATGCTCATCACCATGGATAGGTTTGCGTGTGCGTAGGAAAATTTTTGTTTCCCATGCGACGTTCCCCAACAAGTACCGGTCTTGAACCGCACCATAACAGAATCCTGGCCACGGTTGGAGCGGTTGTTAGCGGTGATAGACCGGTTGTACTGGGGGAGCAGTGGTTGACCGGTGGTGGACCGGTTGTACCCCTAATTCTTGGGATGTTGCAAGTCCTCTTCTTCCTTCTTCTCTTCGAGGCTTCCCTCGCGGGTGGTGTAGTTGTACGTAGGTTCTGGCACTCCTCCTCATCATCCATGAAGCTCCGGCAATACCTATGCATGAACACAAGAGGATTGTCAAGTAGTATACCATCCCTGAAGGGATCAAGTGAACACGTGTAAAGAAGATGATTCACCTTTATATATGTGAGGTAGATGTGGCACGTGGCACTTGCCAAACAAACTCTTGCACTGGTGATGTCCATATGATGCTCCGCATCATCCCCTCCCCCTTGGGAAAGATCTGTCCTCGGATCAAGATCCAAATCACCATGGGAAGGATATGGCGACGCCGTGTGGAGGTGGACGATCACTAAGCACTCACCATCATCAAGGTCTAAGGGTACACTCTCCAATATCTCACCATCTTGCAGTTCCTTCGAAAGGATCAAGGAAACCAAACACTTGGAAAAAGAAATGTGGTTGGCGTTAATGCCAAACCAAGCATTCAAGTGGTGAATCACCGCACAAGTGTTTTCATCATGCATATCTTCTTGTGTGACAAGGGATTGTGACATGGCATGTAAGCATGCAAATCGAGCACAAGCAATGTAATCATGGGAGCAAGTATGCCAAGGTGAGGTAGGGATGCAAATACGTGTAACAATATAACAAGAATCTACCTCATGGTCATAGCAATCATGCACAAAGCAAGCAATGAAAGGTCTATGATAGACATAGGAATCATTCACAACACCAAGTAGAATTAAGGGTTTAAACATATGGTGCAACCCGAAGTGCAAGATAATCCAAGCATAATGTGCACATGGTGTAGTGAAGATAGTGAGCCCCTCAACACAATAGAAAGAGCAAGTGTTCAACATGTGTGAGGCAATTAAGTCAAGCAAGTAGCAATCAATGTGCAAAGCATGGAACTGGTTGTCATCAACCGCATAAAAGGAGCACATCAGTGATGCAACATAAGCAAGCATAGTGATCATGTCGTGCAAACTAGTAGTGCGAAGATGCAACATACTAGAGAAAATCATGGCCATCATGTCATGTGAGCAAATAGTAAGCATATACGATGCACATGACATATCGCAAGGACAAAAACAAAACATGATCAATGTATCATCATAGGCATGGGGCAGATAGCAAACATGGCAATAGCAAGTGATATCTCCACCAAGCTTGCGAATACACATACCAATCATACAATGAAGTGTCATGTGAGATGCAAAGCATGGGTCACGAATGCATGGTAAGGGCATAGAAGTGAGCATATCATGCAAAGTGAACATGGCAACATGGGCAAAGGATATATAATGGGTAATAAGCCATAACCATGTGAGAGCCATGTAGAAGAAATGTGCGAAGTATTTGCACAAAGTGGGTGGGTGGAGGGTAAGCACTCCATGGTGGTGCATGTCTTCGTTGCTCTCTAGAGCTAGTTTCTTCAAATCATGCGCTTGCGAGGTTGACGAAGAATCATGTGTACCTACACAAGAAGGAGACACACGAAACAAAGTGTGTGCATGGTAAATGTACACATCATCCATCATGATGTGTATGTGTGCGTGAGAGTTAGCACAAGATAAGCAATGCTCAAAGAAGTTCGAGGCATGGTATAGGAATATTTCATCCATCATGTAACTATAGTTAATATGCTCAACATGATTGGGACGCAAATTATAGCAAGTGTGTGGCACAACCATTTTATTCATATCAATGGTAAGCATATTGTGCACACAAATATGGAGATCATGCAAAGTGTAGGATGGATCAAAAGCTCCTACTATGTATGAGGAAACTATTGTGGTCTCCTCATGTGCAATAGCGGACCCATAAGTCGGAGAATATGGACAACATCCAAAACAATGCATATTCGAAGCTAGGTGGTCATGGCATGTCATATGATAATTATTGCGCAAATGATGCAAAGGAAGCATGGCAATATCATCACAAAAAGAACAAATGCCAATCACCATGGGCTTGTCAACTATGCCATATGTGCAAATTGGATTTATTTTAATGGCATATGCATAGTTACTACGATGATATTGCAAAGATGCAATATGGGTGATCTCATGCATAGCATATGACAAGTCAAGCGGATTGTCAAACATGATGTGACCAGTAGAATTTTCACACGTTATCTTATGGAGTATAGCATCACAAATAGGTAAGTTAACATGCTAATCATCATATTCATCATAAATAGGGGGCACATCTAAGCATGAAGAAGACATAGCATGTGAAGTATCCATAGGGTGATCAACATCATGCAAGCAATCAATGTCAAGATAGTCCACTAGTCGGACAAGAGCATCACCTTCGCCTATGTTACCATTGTCATTCCACTCATGTGGTGTAGGTGAGGTGGGATAAACCAACTTGTGGTCATCATAATGATGGAACCATGTGGGGGTGCATCAGCATCCACCATGGCCATCGTCATTCCCATTGGAGGGATGTACTCGTCGAGGGTAGGTGTATCGTTGTGTAGGAGACCTTGCACCCAAGAAGACACGATAGGAGTAGAGGTCAAGTTGTTAGAAATCATAGTGGCCTCACATGCCATCTCAACTACCTCACTCACTAAGTGGTGTGGCTCACTCACTCCCTCTAGGATGCTCTCCCTCATATGGTTGGTTGAGTCTCTCAATGGGTGGTGATGCCTCTCGACCTCGCATAGTAATTGTTGCAACTCATCATATATGGGGCTAGTAGTGGTCACTCTCACCTCTCATAGGAAATGCACTCAATGTCACATATGGTGGAGCCACTCATGTCACTCATGTGGTGGTGGCTCTTCTCACATGGAAATTGGGGCATCTCGTCATATGTGGGTGTTGGAGGGAGGTAGGTGCAAACTTCTCCATGACAACTCCTTTCGCCGCCATGGTTGAAGGGATAGTTCCATGCTAAACTGTCTCGTCATCGTCGTCATTGATGAAAGCCGAAGATGGCACATCATCACTCTTGCCTCCAAAGATGGAAGCATCCTCTTTGCTCGCCACCTTGTCGCTCGCCTCGAGAGCATGTTCCTTGAATGGCTCCGTAGTCGTGGTCGTCGCCACGCTATTGTCATGAAGAGTCGTGGTAGGCTCGGCATAGTCAACACCACAAAGAGGGATGGTGGTGAAGTCGGACTTGGGAGAATCATCTTGGAGCTCGTCGGGCTTGGACATATTGGTGGTACCATCCTCATGCTCGTTGTCTCGGAGCTTGGTCGCCGTGAAGTGTGCACGGGGTCGAGTAGGCTTGGCCTTGAGGTCTTGTGCCACCTTGAGGGCACCAATGTACAGTTCATCGAGAGACTCGTAGTTGTTGTCGAAGATAGGCTTGGCGATGTCGTTGTTCAATCCGATCATGAAGTAGAACTTCATCCAGATGGGGTCGGTCACGCCGGCTCGTCACAAGGCTTTCTTCATCATCATGAAGTACTCGTCGATGGACTTGGATCCTTGTATGGTGTTCTCCAATTGGTGTTGAAGATGTTCCGTGTAGGTGGAAGGCACAAACTCTCGCTGCATCGCTTAATTCATCTTGGAACAACTCATGTTGAAGCTCTTCGAAGATGTGTGAAGCCACCATGTCGACGCGTCGCCGTGGAAGTTTCTTGTGGTGCACTTCACTTGATCTTCGGAAGAGACTTGAAGTAACTTGAGGTAGTGGTCCATCTTGTGCTCCCAATCGAGATACACCTCGGGGTCTTGACTCCCATAGAATGGAATGTCATGGTCGAATTCAAGGTCGTAGTATCTCATGGAGGTTGCATATTTGAGCTTGGGGAGCTTCTCTTGAAGTGCTTGTTGGTGAAGATGCCTCGTGTCAAAAGACGAAGATGCCTTGAAATCGCTTGGCAAAGATTCCAAGGTAGGTGGTGAAGTCATTCAGTGGTGGTTGGTGTCAAGCTCGTGGACTTAATACTTGTTCTTTGTTGGACACCTTGATGTTGGCATCGTTATTTCTTCATGTCGTTTATGGAGTCGATGCCGGTGTGATCTTGCCGGAGATGGTTGCTCAGGAGCATGCGCACTTGAGCGTCTTCTCAAAGATGATGAAGACATATTGCGGTTCTTGATGAGGACCTTGAGCTCTTCCATTTGAGCATGCATCTTGGCGTCGATGATGTTCTTCATGGCATCAAACTTGTCGTTGTTGTTGTAGACCAAAGATGGTGTGCTTTGCCTAGCCATCACAAGACTCAAGCAAAGGTGAGTGGGAAATGAGATAAACAATACCACGATACCATTCCCAAAGTTAAGGATGTATCCCGCTTCACTCAATGTGAATTGATAGAATAGTGGAATTGGTACCGGACTTGTTCACTCACACCTACAACATAAAGTTTATCGAAGGGCTTGGTTAGGACAAGTGTCACAAAATTCAAGCAAAATGAAGTCCAAGATATTGTAAACGTTGAAATAAATCCAGTGGACTCAAAATGCAAAGCAAGTGATCACAAATATCAAGGAGGGCAATAGAGAAACACACGCGGTGGGATAATGGGGCTTGTGCAACTATAGAGATGAGCAAAGCTCGTGTTACACAAACACAAGGAGAGACACTAGCTTATTGCACGTTTGGGCACGATTCACCACTTGCACCAATCCTATTCATGCAAGCATATGTTTCCTATTCCATGTATCCTCATGCACAAGTATCTCTTTTCATGCTCAACTCTTTGCTTATAAGCTTTGATCTTTCTTTCTTGCTTAGAAGCTTTTTTTACTCTTCTCTTCCTTTCCACTAGTCTGATTGAGCCTCAACCAACTATATGACACAAGTATCACAAGATATGCACGGGAACAAGCAGTTGCACTATATGATATCTTTGATGATGCAACAATAGGATATCGTATCACTAAGGTGCACAAGTTTTTGTGAAGCCCGACAATACTCGGATAGCTAATCTCAATAGGTACGAAGGTAATCACAAAGATGGTGGGGCTAACAATATGCAATGGCAAGGAAGGTAAAGTGTATGACAGAATGTATGCCTTCGTCACACTTAACCTTTCACGAAGTCGGGATGAATCGGCCTTGCTTCCGGTTGAAGATGGTCTCAAAGGATGGATGGTCATCGTCGATGTCGAACGTCGGTGGTCGATGAAGTCGATGGCGTGATACAAGTCACCTGTGGTGGATGAAGATGTAACCGTCCCTAAGTAGCCAAAACACCTTAGGAGACTCAAATCACAACTCAAACAACCACAAAAGCAATGGTAAACCAAATGGGTTAGGTTGCAGAAGATTATGGTGATATTGCGGATGATATGGTGTAGGGCCTAGGCAAACATGCCCAAATTAAAAAAATATGATGACGTCAAATGGTGGTGAAACCAATATGAGCAGCTCTAACACATCGATAGCTTCGAAACGAGCCAAAGAACATTCAAATTGGAGTTCAGGAGTGGAAATTATGGTCTAAACTGTGAATCAGTCGAGGCTGAAACTGGGAGGGGCGGTTGTACCGCTCGGTAGGGGCGGTTGTACCGCTCCTGGAGCGTCCTCGAGGTTGCTGAAGTGCTGGACCTGGGAATTAGCGGTTGTACTGCTTGGTGAGGCAGTTGTACCGCTCCTGGAGCGTCGTGGGGGCGTTTTGGGGGTATTAGCGGCTGTACCGCTTGGCGGGGCAGTTGTACCGCTTGGGGGCAGTTGTACTGTTGTACAGAGCGGTTGTACCGCTCATATCGGGAAAATTTCCAGATCTTGGCATGGGAAGAACTCAGGGGCGGACCAAAATTGAAATCTTGGACCAAATTGAAGGGGAAAGGAAAAAATAGGAGATGCGAATGCAAAGGGGAGTGGATCTACTTGCTAAACACCATATCCAAGGATCAAAATCAACAAAAACTCACAAGAACAACAAAATCAAAAAAATTGGTGAGGCTATTTTTGGTGGGTATTTTCGATTGGGACAAAAACACACAAAATTAAGGCTAGAAAAAGAAGGGGGGCTCCAAATTCGTTACCAACCTAGCTCATGATACGAATATGATACGGGGCAAGCCCATGTGTGTCGATCTTTAACGAATTGGAGTGGGATTCCATGAAGAACACGAAGAACACGGGGAAGAACGACGAGAAATCACAAGAGGAAACACTCAAGACCAAGTCCAATCACACATCCACTAGACTCACCACACACAAGATCCACAAAGGTACGTGAACAACAAAGGGAAATAGGATACATGGTAGAGTTCATCCCAAATCCCATGGGGAGATGGGGCCTTGATAACCCGGAGGATCTTCCCTCGTGAGGGGCCTTGACATCCACTAGGGGATCTTCTCTCGTAGAGGCATCTACTCCATGGGAGAGATAGTGGAAGGATCTAGGCTCAACTTACTAGGAGCAAATTCATAGCTAACCCTAGCATGGAGGTGGGGGAGAGTATATATAGTCCTAGGCATGAAGGGGTAAGTGAGAGGGGATATATGGGCCTCGGGCCCGTTCATGCGCGCAGGCAGGCCGGTTGTATCGGAGGTTGGACCGGTTGTACTGGTCTTGAGACATCAACCAGAACAACCGGGGTAGTACCGGTCTTGAACCGCACCAAAACAGAACCTTGGCCACGGTTGGACCAGTTGTTGGAGGTGGTGGACTGGTTGTACCGGGGGAGCGGTGGTTGACCGGTGATGGACCGGTTGTACCCCTAATTCCTGGGCTGTTGCAAGTCCTCTTCTTCCTTCTTCTCTTCCAGGCTTCCCTCGCGGATGGTGTAATTGTACGTAGGTGATGGCACTCCTCCTCATCATCCGTGAAGCTCCGGCAATACCTATGCATGCACACGAGAGGAGTGTTAAGTAGTATACCATCCTCGGAAGGATCGAGCCAACATGTGTAAAGGAGATGATTCACCTTTATATGTGAGGTAGATGTGTCACGTGGCAATTGCCAAACGAACTCTTGCCATGGCGATGTCCATAGGATGCTCCGCATTAGGGCGGCTTGACTGACCTAGGACAGCCCATAGCCGTCGTGCGCCCTAACAGTTCCCTTCCGTACTAGCATGGTTTCAGGTCTACAAAAACGCTTGTCGGATTGCTTGCGTTTCGACGTGAATTGTGGTGTATCACCCCGACATCGAGGGTACATGATGACATGTTTGTGTGCGAACACTATCATGTAACATAAATATACGCGTATGTTATACTAGTACATATGCACGTGATGGAGACGCATCTGTTGGAGTGGCGACACGCGGGGCGGCGGAGTGATGGAGACACATCCGTAGGAGTGGCGACGCGCAGGGTGGCCAAGTGATGAAGACGCATCCGTCGGAGTGGTGACGCGTAGGGCGGCCGAGTGATGAAGAGGCATCCGTCGGAGTGGCGACACGCGAGGCAGCCGAGTGATGAGGACGCATCCGTGAGAGTGGCAACGCGCGGGGCGGCCGAGTGATGAAGATGCATCCGTCGGAGTGGCGACACGCAGGACGGCCGAGTGATGGAGACGCATCCATCGGAGTGGCGACACGTAGGGCGGCCGAGTGATGAAGATGCATCTGTCGGAGTGGAGTCGACCAAGTGACGACGCACGTGGCGGCCGAGTCAAGCTTGTCGTTGAAGAGGAATCGACCAAGTGACGGCGCGCAGGGCGGCCGAGTCGAGTTTGTCGTCGAACAGATAGCCGATCAAGAGGCGGCATGCGGGGCAGCCAAGTCCATCATGTCATCAAGGAGGCGTTTGAACAAGTGGAAATGCACGAATGATCGTCGCGATGACTGAGCCTGAGTAGCGCCGAAGAGGGTGCACAGATGCGTCGAGTGAACGCGTAACCTGTGTACGAAAAATAGCACAAGCCAGCATAAAAAGTTCTTGAAGTAACCTGATATTTGCTGAAATAATTTGTGTAAATAACACCTATAGACACCCGCTGGATGTGCTAGGTGCTTGTTGGTTCGGGACCGGCAAGGGTCTAACAGAGTGCAAGATCCGACTGAACTCCTTTGAGTACTAGACCCAAAAGAAGCAGAAGTGAAGTGTTCCCACATAAAAATAAACAACCGAGCGCAAAGGTACAGTAGGTGGCGTGGCCTCCGAGTAAACGTCATGTGTGACTTCCTCGACACTCGGTGATGCGGAAACAACTATTTAATTGAATGCGGCGTATGACGAATGACTTAGCTGTCTGATGGCGCAGGAGCGGTCGGGCAAAGTAGACATGTCCGGCTGAGTGGCGATGCGCGGAGCTGCCGAGTGATGACGATGCGTCTAGTAGAGTGACGGCACACGGAGCTGCCGAGTGACGATGGTGTCTCTGGTTGAATGGCGATGCGCGGAGCTGTCGAGTGATGACAACGCGTCCAGTAGAGTGACGGTGCGCGGAGATACCGAGTGACGATGGAGCGTCTGGCTGAATGGCGATGCGCCGAGCTGCCGAGTGATGACGACGTGTCCAGTAGAGTGATGGCGCACGGAGCTGCCGAGTGACGATGGAGCGTCTGGCTGAATGGCGATGCGCGGAGCTGCCGAGTGATGACGACGTGTCTAGTAGAGTGACGACGTGCGGAGCTGCCAAGTGACGATGGAGCGTCTGGCCGAATGGCGATGCGCGGAGCTGCCGAGTGATGACGACGTGTCTAGTAGAGTGACGGCGTGCGGAGCTGCCGAGTGACGATGGAGCGTCTGGCTGAATGACGATGCGCGGAGCTGCCGAGTGATGACGACGCGTCCAATAGAGTGATGGCGTGCGGAGCTGCCAAGTGACGATGGAGCGTCTGGCTGAATGGCGATGCGCGGAGCTACCGAGTGATGACGACGCGTCCAGTAGAGTGACGGCACGCGGAGCTGCCGAGTGACGATGGAGCGTCTGCCTGAATGGCGATGCGCGGAGCTGCCAAGTGATGATGACGCGTCTAGTAGAGTGACGGCGTGCGGAGCTGCCGAGTGACGATGGAGCGTCTGGCTGAATGGCGATGCGCGGAGCTGCCGAGTGATGACGACGC
The DNA here is from genome assembly GCA_022496015.1 of Hordeum marinum. NCBI lineage: Eukaryota > Viridiplantae > Streptophyta > Magnoliopsida > Poales > Poaceae > Hordeum > Hordeum marinum. Next base: position 157,593,879 of record CM039672.1, on the reverse strand, counting down.
GTCCAATAGAGTGACGACGCGCGGAGCTGCCGAGTGACGATGGAGCGTCTGGCTGAATGGCGATGCGCAGAGCTGCCGAGTGATGACGACGCGTCCAGACCTGCGTCTCTTTACTCCATGCATGTGAAATGGACGATGATTTCTCCATGCATGGCGTGAGGCATAGCTAGTTAGAGCATGCATGCAAAAACTGGAAGCCCTTAATAGCTAGTTACGCCATGCATGCAAAACTAAATGAATTAAGTCTATGCATGCAAACTGAAGGCGTTAATAGCTAGTAACTCCATGCATGCAAAACTAAAGGAATTAAGTCTACGCATGCAAAATTGAAGGCGTTAATAGCTAGTAACTCCATGCATAATATGAGGTAATGCTATTTACTCCATGCATGTGAAACTGAAGACGTTTACTCCATGCATAATATGAGGTCTGGTGGAGAAAATTATTGTACGCATGCAAGACAGAAAATATTGTGTAGAATGTAGGGATCTGACTGCTGAGGTGTTGCACCAACAGTTGCAGGCATGGGCGATGCCACAAAACAGAAGTTCGAAGGTAATGTCGTAGACGAGGCAGGAGATGATGGGACGGACCACGCTGGTGGCCGTTCGCAAGAGCTCGACGATGGCGTCGTAGCCGAGGCCAGAGACGACGGGACGGACCACGCAGGAAGCCATTTGCAGGAGCTCGACGATGATGTCGCCGAAGACGACGGGATGGACCACGCCGCTGGATCAGAAAACCATAAGCAACATGGCTCGATAGATGTCACGCGGTGGGCGCCAAATGTCGTGGGAGCGATTCTGACATTAGAGAGGGGTAGGATAATGGAGCATGATCTATCGAGATGCAAATGGGTGACACGGTGGTTTTAGCGAGTTCGGGCCTCTCACGATGAAGATAACAACCCTACGTCTCGTGCTCCGAAGAGGCTTTGCTTATTCGTCATGAACATGAGTTACATGGTGTATTTGAGAGGGGGAAAGGAGAACGGATCTCCATACCTGAGCTAAGTCCCGAGACTAATGGCGAGAGAGAGCCAAGGGAGAAGAAGCTAGCATGAGCTATGTGGTGGGGGTGGCTTATATAGAGTGCGCCACCCCCTCACCTCCTATGTTACAAGATGGGGCATTGATGTCATAATGTCGGCCCACTGCAGAACCTTCTCTAAGCTTTAACTGGCTTGCCGACTGTTGGTCCTAGCATATCCGAGTGAGTCGTACTGTCGAGCGAGCCGTACTGTCGAGTGGTTTGTACTGCCGAGTGGATGGAACGTTGTTTGCCGAGTAGATAGTATGAATGTATTTATCTGGACCCACCTGAAATGTGGACCCCATGCTGTTATGATATTTCGACCTTTCATGGGCCTATCTATTTTGTGTATCCCCGACACCTGTAACACACAGATTGCGTCACCGCATGCATGCATGCATGCATGTGGGGGTCTTTTTTGATTTCTAGTTTTAAAATGTTTTATCTCTTAAATAAAAAATCCGATTGAAGATCCGTTTTCACCATTAAATCCATCGCGACGAGATCTTCGAAATTAGATCTCCTATCAATATATTTCGATGACTTTTTTTTGGATAAAAGTTGTCATCTCAATTGCACATGAATTGCCATGGTGTTTACACTGAAGTTGCCATGATATGTTTCAGGTATTTTTTTTCTAGCTTTAAAAGTAAATTTTGATGGATTAGTAAAGAATTTCCATTATCCATGCATTAAATTTGTCATGGTTAATTACTAAAAATTGCCATGATCCAGTAATAAAAATTATCATAAAAAGTAGTTGAAAAATATATCGTAGCTTTAAATCTAGAAGAAAAAATAGGTAGAACATGTCATGGCAAGTTTAGTGTAAATACTATGATAACTACAGTATAACACCATGACAACTGTTGCCAAAAAAATTCATCGAAACATATCAACATGGAATTTAGTTTTGAAGATCTTGTCAAGACTGATTTAATGATGAAAACGGATTTTTAATTAGATTTTTTAATTAGAAGATAAAACATTTTTAAGCTAAAAACCAAAAAAGATTCTCTTATCTGATTTGACATGACAAAATGAGTAGTAACGAAGGTGTGTGGTCAAATTGCAAATGTCGTGGACTTTAGCTTTTCCCAAAAACATAAGAAGTTCATAGCTAGTACTAGCATACAGCCTGAGTTGCATGCTGTAAACTAAGATAAGACGTTAAGCATCCAACGCACAGTAGTGTCTACAAATAATCCTGAATCTCTTTGTGCTATGTATGTACCTTGAATAAAGGTAAGTAATTTGTTTGAGAGGTGACCGTGGCGTTGGATTTCACAGCCTGAAAGGAGAAGCTAACGAGGCAGCTGTCTCCTCGACGGAGTTCTTTGTGCTGAAAGGTGTTTAGATCGGCGCTCGCCTTCCAGTCGTATCTCTGCGCAGGGATCCCACCTGTAGTCGGAGACGCCAAGATCTGATAGAAACACAGGCGGTAGCTAAAATCAGCACCACAGATCATATGAACATCGAAATTACCAAAAAATTGCATACCACCAACACGCGAGGGAGGACACGTACATGAGAGTAGTTGAGCAGAACGGGAGAGTCGAGCAGCTCAGTAGGGCTGAGACCTGCAGGGATGGAGAAGTAGGACAACGTCGACGCTGGCGGCGTGATTGGCAGGCTGGGCGGCTGCGCGGACTTGAACTTGGGCACCCCGGCCCTGCCCCCTCGGTTGAACCCTGGCCGCTGCACGTCGCCGGCGCCAGACCCTGATAGAAGCTCAGTGAAGGACATGATAAACGGCGGCGGCGTGAACGTGAACCCTGCGTTGTCCAAGTTCCCTGCGGAGGAAGACATGTCGATCGACAGAAGGAGCATGGAGATGAAATTGAGACTTCGGAGAGGCGTGCGATTGGTAAACAGAGGACAGGACTGGTTCCTAGGTGGTGCCTTAAGTAGATGCCGGTAGCACGGTAGTGGACCTGTGGATGTACTGATTCCCGGTAACAAGCTTGCAACAAGCCCGAGGAGCGGTACCGAAAATTTCTGGTCACTGACTACGTCGGGTAAAAGTGTCGGTTGACGTAAGCTCAAATGTGAAAGTGGTGGTTTGCAGTGCTTCCGCGAAGGGAGTTTGGGTCAAACGTCGTGCGGCTTTGACTAGTCAGCCAAGGCGGCGTGGTTCGGGGAAGGGAGGGCGGTGGGGTTTCCGAGAAAAATATATCGTGTGGGGAAACTTTATCCATCGTATTATTTGTGCATGCACAGGATATGTTGTCGGTCTCTCCTCACATCCTCGCCTACCTTTCCTTCGTCACTGCCGAGAGAAACAACCCCGCATCGTCCTTGCTCGGACGACACGGGAGGTCCTCCTAACCCTAGCCGTCGGAGTCCTTATTGTTTCCCTTCCTTCCATCTGTCATTGTCGAAGGATGCCGTCGGGCTAAGCCTGGGCAAACGGCGGTTGCGGAGGTCCTCCTCCCTTGCTCGCATGTGCGGTTGTGCGGGATCTTCATGCGAGTGGCGGCACAACCGAGAGCAGATCACGACGAGACGTGGCGGCCGACCGAGATCGGATCCAGGGTGGTGGCTCTAGGCACGGGCTTGGTAGGTGGCTATGTCGTCCGGTCCGGCTTCGTAGCGGCGGCGTGGAGGCGTGTCGTGGAGGGCCGGTTGCATGTGGGTGTGGTCTCCTGTCAGTGACGACCGGTGTGCTCTGCTCTATGCGACGACGGATCTGGTCATCATCTCCTTCATCGGCAATGGTCGGCCTGAGGCTGGGTGGTCGAATTTCGAGATCCGTCAACTAGTCTCGATTACGAGTCGGGAAGACATAGTTGCGAGTGAAAACTGAGCCGACGGCGGACGATGGCGGCATTCTACGTCTTTACCTTGATGAAGGCATCGTTGTGTAACTATTGTCAATCCACTCATGCTGCTCCGGGGGAAACCCTAGGATCTGGTCTTCCAGATCGGACGATGGCGGCACTTCAGTGTCGTTTCTCTTTAGGGAGCATTGTTTGTGGAGCAGCGTTGGAAGACAGAGGCAGGCGGTGGAGCGGCTTCAGCTTGCACGGAGCTTCAGTGGAGATGTCAGGTCATGCCTGGACGACAGGTACTACGTCGTGTCATTCCTGTTCGGTAGGTGCTACGCACGACAGATCTTTCAGAGACTTCAAGTTGTGTCAGCTGGTCGTACTTGGCGGCATGGTGCTGCAATGTACCGGCAGTGACCGCAACGTGCTTAGCAGTTTGCGCGCAGGAAGGTGGTGTCGTTGGGCGCCATGGTGGCGTCGACGGATGGCCGGACTGACAAGGATGATACCGATCTCTATCCTGAAGATGGCTCAGCACGGTTTGATGATGATGGCGGCTTCTAAAACGTGTGCATGTGGTGTACGCTTTAGGTTTGCTGCACCGGCTACGTTCTAATACTTTATGTGGATGGATCGATGATGACGTCGGTTTTAGATATGGGGAGTGAGAGCATTCCACATTATCGAGTTTATAGGTGTGAGTGGTGGCTTCAGGTGGCTTGATGTATGATCTTGTGAGACCTTTGTTGAATAATTAATAAAGATGGCTGGATGCATCGATTGATGCGGGGTTTAACCTCCTTTTCCAAAAAAGGACATCTTGTCATTAACATATGAATATTACTACTCTATGTTACTTTTCATTGTGGATAGTTTAAATGAGGTACGAGGGGTTCGGTTAGACGGTCTTACCAGCCGTCCCTGTTGCACGATTGCTTTCTATCAAAGCTAGGGATGAAACATGTACTCCCACATCTATAATTTCGACCAGGACAAAGCGGGGTACCGGACAACAGCAAATCGAGATTGGAGCACACCAAATGCTCGCTCGACATCTTTCCTACAAGCCTCCAGACACTTAGCAAAGTGTGCCTTCTTTGGCGCCACAGGTTTTGAGATAGTCTTCACAAATGTGGATCATCTCAGATAGATACCATATGCTAGATAGTATCCCTTGTTGTAGTGGCGCCCATTGACCTCAAAGTTCACCGGAGAAGCATGGCCTTCAACAAGCTTGGCGAAGACATTCGAGCACTGCTAGACGTTGATGTCATTATGAGTTCCTGGCATACCAAAGAAGGAGTGCCAAATCCATAGATCATGTGTGGCTACTACCTCAAGTACCACACTATAACCTCCTTTGGCGCCTTTGTACATCCCCTGCCAAGCAAATGGACAGTTTTCCATGACCAATGCATGAAGTTGATTCTTCCAAGCATCCTAGGAAATCATCTTGCTACATTCTGTGCTACGATCCGAGCAGTGTCTTCAGCATTGGGTGATGGCAAATATTGTGGTCCAAACACTGCCACCACTGCCCTGCAGAACTTGTATAGACACTCAATTGTGATGGACTCGGCCATTCATCAATAGTCTTCTTGTATGTCAGCGGGAGCTCCGTATGCAAGCATCCCCATAGCTTGGGTGCATTTCTGGAGTGAGGAGAATCCAACTGTGTTGGTGCAATCCTTCTTGCAAACGAAATAGTTGTCGAACTCTTGGATGGAATTAACAATCCTGAGGAAAAGCTTCTAGTTCATCTGGTAACGACGCATTGTGGGTAGTCTTACTCATACTATGAGTAACATAACGCATGCCAAGATAAGATGAGACTATAAGCTAATAAAAGAAAGTCTCAATGTTACTACCCTTATGTCACTACCCACTGTGAAGATAGTAACTTAGACTAATTTTTCGATAAAGAACATTTCATCAAACTGATATATCGAGGTGATGCAACCGCATTGAAAGAATGTTCGGCTTCTGCATAGCACGATCCACACAGCCAACAAGTCCAACAAGCCAAAAATAAATGTCGTTTTACAAGAATAGTGAATCAGTCCAGCCTAGGGTGGGACTCATCCTATCCGTAGATTACACCGCCATCCATGTTCGGTAGAAAACCTCGCTGGCCGTTTGCTCCAGCCGTGTGGACGCCATCATAAAAAGGTATTTGTCCTCCGGCCTCTGTAGGATAGACCACGTACGGAGCCATCCCGTACATGCATGAATAACCTGCACAGGAGATACAACACATTTACCACATCATTCCTGGTAAGCCACAACACCCAACTGTTGGGGAACGTCGCATGGGAAACAAAACATTTCCTACGCACACGCAAACCTATCCATGGTGATGAGCATCTACGAGAGGGAGAGTGGATCTACGTACCCTTGTAGATCACTAAGCGGGAAGCGTTAAGAAATGCGGTTGGTGTAGTCGAACTTCTTCGCGATTCAAATCGCCGAGCGTCCCGCTATCCAATCACGAACCGTCCCGCGATCTCGTCACGATCCATCCCGCGATCCAATCACGAACCGTCCCGCGATCTCGTCACGATCCGTCCCGCGATCCAATCACGAACGTCTCGTGGCCTTGATCACGATTCTTCCGATCTAGTACCGAACGGACGGCACCTTCGCGTTCAACACACGTGCAGGTTGATGACGATCTCCACCATCTTGATCCGGCAAGAGGAGGTGAAGAGGAGAGAGAGTTCACCGGCAGCGTGACGGCGCTCCGGTGATGGTGGTGGTGGAGCAATTCCGGCAGGGCTTCGCCTAAGCGCTACAGAAATCCGATCTAGAGGAGCACCGGTGAAACGGGTAGCACGTGGGCGTAAGTTGTGTCCAAAAGCCACCCAATCCACTAGTATATATAGGAGGGAGGGAGAGGAGGGGGCTGGCACACCAAGTCCCCCTAGGGGATTCGGCCGGCCAAGGTGGGAGCAATCCTACTCCTACTCCAATCCTAGTTGGAGTAGGATTGCTTCCTATTGGCTGATTTTTCCCTTTTCTCTTTAGGACTTCCTCTCCCTGCGCCATGGGCCTTTGTGGCTGTTTCCCCAGCCCACTAAGGGCTGGTTATTATTCTCCCACAGCCCATGGACCTCTTGGGGTCGAAATACCCCTCCCGGAGGTCCCCCGGTACACTACCGGCACTCCCGGTACACTACCGATGAGCCCGAAACTTTTCCGGCGACCAAACTGGGACTTCCTATATATGAATCTTTACCTCCAGACCATTCCGGAGCTCCTCGTGACATCCAGGATCTCATCCGGGACTCCGAACAAACTTCGGTCACCACCATACATAACTCTACACTACCGAAACGTCACCGAACCTTAAGTGTGCAGACCCTGCGGGTTCGAGAACTATGCAGACATGAACGAGACACCTCTACGGTCAATAACCAATGGCGGGACCTGGACGTCCACATTGGTTCCTACATATTCTACGAAGATCTTTATCGGTCGAACCTCTATGTCAAGGATTCAGTTAATCCCGTATAACGTTCCCTTTGTTCTTCGGTATGTTACTTGCCCGAGATTCGATCGTCGGTATCTCCATACCTAGTTCAACCTCGTTACCGGCAAGTCTCTTTACTCATTCCGTAATGCAAGATCCTGTGGCTAACATATTAGTCACATTGCTTGCAAGGCTTGTTGTGATGTTGCATTACCGAGTGGGCCCCGAGATACCTCTCCGTCACACGGAGTAACAAATCCCAGTCTCGATCCATGCCAACTCAACAGACACCATCGGAGATACCTGTAGAGCACCTTTATAGTCACCCAGTTACGTTGCGACGTTTGATACACACAAGGCACTCCTCCGATATCCGTGAGTTGCATGATCTCATGATCATAGGAACATATACATTGACATGCAGAAAACAGTAGCAATAAACTGACACGATCATATGCTACGTTTGTAGTTTGGGTCTTGTCCATCACATCATTCTCCCAATGATGTGATCCCATTATCAAATGACATCTCATGTCCATGGCTAGGAAACCTTAACCATCCTTTGATCAATGAGCTAGTTCACTAGAGGCATACTAGGGACATTGTGTTGTCTATTTACCCACACATGCAATGTGTTTCCAATCACTACAATTATAGCATGGATAATAAACGATTATCATGAACAAGGAAATATAATAATAAACACTTTATATATTGCCTCTAGGGCATATTCCAACAGTCTCCCACTTGCACTAGAGTCAATAATCTAGTTCACATCACTATGTGATTTACATGGTAATAAATCGAACACCCATACAGTTCTGGTGTTGATCATGTTTAGCCCTTGGAAGAGGTTTAGTCAACGGGTCTGCAACATTCAGATCCGTGTGCACTTTGCAAATATTTATGTCCTTCTCCTCGATGTAGAACCGAATGGAGTTGAAGCATCGCTTTATGTGTCTGGTCCTCTTGTGAAACCTTGGTTCCTTGGCTAGAGCAATGGCACCAGTCTTGTCACAGAACAGGTTTATTGGATTCAGTGCACTGGACACTACTCCAAGAGCTGTCATGAACTGCTTCATCCAGACACCTTCCTTCGCTGCCTCTAAGGCTGCGATGTACTCCGCTTCGCACATAGAATCAGCTACCACGCTTTGCTTGGAACTGCACCAGCTTACCGCTCCCCCGTTAAGAATAAATACGTATCCGGTTTGCGATTTAGAATCGTCCGGATCAGTGTCAAAGCTTGCATCACGTAACCCTTTACGACGAGCTCTTCATCACCTCCATAAACGAGAAACATGTCCTTAGTCCTGTTAAGGTACTTAAGGATATTCTTGACCGCTTGCCAGTGCTCCATTCCAGGATCACTTTGAAACCTTCCAGCCATACTTATGGCAAGGCTGACATCGGGTCTTGTGCACAGCATTGCATACATGATAGAGCCTATGGCTAAAGCATAGGGGATGACGCTCATCTTTTCTTTATCTTCTGCAGTCACTGGGCATTGAGTCTTACTCAACTTCACACCTTGTAACACAGGCAAGAACCCCTTCTTGGCCTGTTCCATTTTGAGCTTCTTCAAAACTTTATCAAGGTATGTGCTCTGTGAAAGTGCTATTAAGCGTCTCGACCTATCTCTATAGATATTAATGCCTAATATGAAAGCAGCTTCTCCTAGGTCCTTCATTGAAAAACTCTTATTCAAATATTCCTTTACGCTTTCCAGCATTTCTATATCGTTTCCGATCAGCAATATGTCATACACATATAACACTAGAAACGCTACAGAGCTCCCACTCACTTTCTTGTAAATACAAGCTTCTCCATAAACTTGTATAAACCCAAACGCTTTGATCACCTCATGAAAGCGCTTGTTCCAACTCCGAGATGCTTGCACCAGTCCATAAATGGATCGCTGGAGTTTGCAAACTTTGTCAGCATTCTCTGGATCGACAAAACCTTCGGGTTGCATCATATACAACTCTTCCTCGAGGAAACCGTTGAGGAACGCCGTTTTGACATCCATCTGCCAAATTTCATAGTCGAAATAAGCAGCTATTGCTAACATGATTCTGACAGACTTAAGCATCGCTACGGGTGAGAAAGTCTCATCGTAGTCAACTCCTTGAACTTGTGAAAAAACCTTTGCCACAAGTCGAGCTTTATAGACGGTGACATTACCGTCCGCGCCCGTCTTCTTCTTATAGATCCATTTGTTCTGAATGGCCTTTCGCCCTTCAGGTAGTACTTCCAAAGTCCATACTTTGTTTTCATACATGGATCCCATCTCAGGTTTCATGGCCTCTAACCATTTCTCGGAATCCGGGCCCATCACTGCTCCTCCATAGCTCGTAGGTTCATTGTTGTCTAACAACATGACCTCCAAGACAGGGTTGCCGTACCACTCGGGAGTAGAACGCGCCCTTGTCGACCTACGAGGTTCAATAGCAGCTTGATCCGAAGCTTCATGATCATCATCATTAACTTCCTCTTCTACCGTCGTAGGTTCCACAGAAACATCTTTCTGCGCTGCGCTACTCTCTGGTTGAAGTAAAGGTTCAATAACCTCATCAAGCTCTATTTTCCTCCCACTCAATTCTTTCGAGAGAAACTCTTTCTCAAGAAATGTTCTGTTCTTAGCGACAAACACTTTGCCTTCGGATCTGAGATAGAAGGTATACCCGACTGTCTCTTTCGGGTATCCTATGAAGACGCATTTTTTCGCTTTGGGTTCCAGCTTTTCAGGCTAAAGCTTTTTGACATAAGCAGCACATCCCCAAACTTTAAGAAATGACAACTTCGGCTTTTTGCCAAACCACGGTTCATATGGCGTCATCTCAACGGATTTCGATGGTGCCCTATTTAAAGTGATGCATCTGTCTCTAATGCATAACCCCAAAACGATAGTGGCAAATCGGCAAGAGACATCATAGAACGCACCATATCTAATAAGGTTCGATTACGACGTTCAGACACACCATTACGCTGTGGTGTTCCGGGCGGTGTCAACTGTGAAACAATTCCACATTGTCTTAAGTGACTGCCAAACTCATAACTCAGATATTCACCTCCTCGATCAGATCGCAGAAATTTAATCTTCTTGTTACGATGATTCTCAACTTCACTCTAAAATTCCTTGAACTTTTCAAAAGTTTCAGACTTGTGTTTCATCAAGTAAATATACCCATATCTACTCAAGTCATCAGTGAAGGTGAGAAACTAACGATATCCACCGCGCGTTGCAACATTCATTGGACCGCACACATCAGTATGTATGATTTCCAACAAGTCACTTGCCCGTTCCATTGTTCCAGAGAACGGCGTTTTAGTCATCTTGCCCATGAGGCATGGTTCACATGTGTCAAGTGATTCAAAATCAAGTGACTCCAAAAGTCCATTAGCGTGGAGCTTCCTCATGCGTTTTACACCAATATGACCTAAACGGCAGTGCCACAAGAAAGTGGTACTATCATTAACAACTCTACATCTTTTGGCATCAATGTTATGAACATGTGTGTCATCACTATCAAGATTCAATATGAATAAACCCCTAACATTGGGTGCATGACCATAAAAGATATTACTCATATAAATAGAACAACCTTTATTCTCTGACTTAAATGAGTAACCGTCTCGCAATAAACAAGATCCAAATATAATGTTCATGCTTAACGCAGGCACTAAATAACAATTATTCAGGTTCATCACTAATCCCGATGGTAATAGAAGAGAGAGCGTGCCGACGGCGATCACATCAACCTTGGAACCATTTCCCACGCGCATCGTCACTTCATCCTTTGCCAGCCTTCGTTTATTCCGTAGTTCCTGCTTTGAGTTGCAAATGTGAGCAACCGAACCGGTATCAAATACCCAAGCACTACTACGAGAGCTAGTAAGGTAGACATCAATAACATGTATATCATATATACCTTGTTTGTCGTTGGCCGCCTTCTTGTCAGCCAGGTACTTGGGGCAGTTCCGCTTCTAGTGACCAGTTCCCTTGCAATGAAAGCACTCAGTTTCTGGCTTAGGTCCATGCTTAGGCTTCTTTGTAGGAGTAGCAACTGTTTTGCCACCCTTCTTGGTGTTACCCTTCTTGCCTTTGCCTTTGCCATTTTACTTGAAATTAGTGGTTTTATTGACCATCAACACTTGATGTTCTTTCTGGATTTCAGACTCAGCGACTTTCAGCATCGCAAACAGCTCGGCGACTAACTTGTTCATCCCGTGCATGTTATAGTTCATCACAAAGCTCTTGTAACTAGGTGGCAGCGATTGAAGAACTCTATCAGTGATTGCCTCCGGCGGAAGGGCAATTCCCAGCTCAGCTAGACGGTTTGAGTACCCAGACATTCTGAGTATGTGCTCACTAATAGACCCATTCTCCTCCATCTTGCAAGCATAGAATTTATTGGAGGTCTCATACCTCTCGATCCGGGCATTCTTCTGAAAGATAAACTTCAACTCCTGGAACATCTCATATGCTCCATGACGTTCAAAACGTCTTTGAAGTCCTTGTTCTAAGTCATACAATATTGCACACTGAACTATTGAGTAGTCTCCAGCACGAGCCTCCCAAGCGTTCTTAATGTCTTCGAAGGTCATGTCTTCTGGTTGGTTACCAAGCGGTGCATCAAGGACATATGACTTCTGGGAAGCCGTGAGGATAATCCTCAGATTACGGGCCTAGTCAACAAAGTTACTTCCATCATCTTTCAATTTAGCTTTCTCTAGGAACGCATTAAAATTCAGGGGTGCTACTGCGCGAGCCATTGATCTACAACATAAATATGCAAAGGTTACTTAGACTATTGTTCAAGATAATGAGTTTAGTTAATCAAATTACTAAAGCTCCCACTCAAATTGACATCCCTCAGGTCATCTGAGTATCACATGACCCAAATTCACCAACTCAAGTCCGATCATCACGTGACTTAAGTTGGCTTCATTGGTGAACATCATTATTGATCATATCTACTATATGATTCATGCTCGACCTTTTGGTCTCTTGTGTTCCGAGGCCATGTCTGTACATGCTAGGCTCGTCAAGTTTAACCTGAGTGTTCTGCGCGTGCAAATCTGGCTTGCACCCGTTGTATGTGAACGTAGAGTCTATCACACCCGATAATCACATGGTGTCTCAACACGACGAACTTTCACAACGGTGCACACTCGGGGAGAACACAATTTTATCTTGAAATTTAAGTGAGGGATCACCTTATAATGCTACCGTCGTACTAAGCAAAACAAGGTGCATAAAAAGATTAACATCACATGCAATTCATAAGTGACATGATATGGCCATGAACTTATGCTTTAGATCTCCATCTTGAAAGCACCGGCATGATCTTCATCGTCACCGGCACGACACCATGATATCCATCATCTTGAACCAAAATCCGACCAAGGGAGGAATCAATCTAAGCATCAACGCCCACAAACCTTTTATGTTCTACTCGAGATCTCATCGAACCATCAACCTAGCTGTGATACCACTGTTGGGGAACGTCGCATGGGAAAAAAAATCCTATGCACACGCAAACCTATCCATGGTGATGAGCATCTACGAGAGGGAGAGTGGATCTACGTACCCTTGTAGATCGCTAAGCGGGAAGCGTTAAGAAACGCGGTTGGTGTAGTCGAACTTCTTCGCGATTCAAATCGCCGAGCGTCCCACGATCCAATCACGAACCATCCCGCGATCTCGTCACGATCCGTCCCGCGATCCAATCACGAACCGTCCCGCGATCTCGTCACGATCCGTCCCGCGATCCAATCACGAACGTCTCGTGGCCTTGATCACGATTCTTCCGATCTAGTACCGAACGGACGGCACCTCCGCGTTCAGCACACATGCAGGTTGATGACGATCTCCACTGTCTTGATCCAGCAAGAGGAGGTGGAGAGGAGAGAGAGTTCACCAGTAGCGTGACGGCGCTCCGGTGATGGTGGTGGTGGAGGAATTCCGGCAGGGCTTCGCCTAAGCGCTGCAGAAATCCGATCTAGAGGAGCACCGGTGAAACGGGTAGCACGTGGGCGTAAGTTGTGTCCAAAAGCCACCCAATCCACTAGTATATATAGGAGGGAGGGAGAGGAGGGGGGCTGGTGCACCAAGTCCCCCTAGGGGATAAGGCCGGCCAAGGTGGGAGCAATCCTACTCCTACTCCAATCCTAGTTGGAGTAGGATTGCTTCCTATTGGCTGATTTTTTCCCTTTTCTCTTTAGGACTTCCTCTCCCTACGCCATGGGCCTTTGTGGCTGTTTCCCCAGCCCACTAAGGGCTGGTTGTTATTATCCCACAGCCCATGGACCTCTTGGGGTCAAAATACCCCTCCCGGAGGTCCCCCGATACACTACCGGCACTCCCGGTACACTACCGATGAGCCCGAAACTTTTCCGGCGACCAAACTGGGACTTCTATATATGAATCTTTACCTCCGGACCATTCCGGAGCTCCTCGTGACATCCAGGATCTCATTCGGGACTCCGAACAAACTTCGGTCACCACCATACATAACTCTACACTACCGAAACGTCACCAAACCTTAAGTGTGCAGACCCTGCGGGTTCGAGAACTATGCAGACATGACCGAGACACCTCTACGGTCAATAACCAATGGCGGGACCTGGATGTCCACATTGGTTCCTACATATTCTACGAAGATCTTTATCGGTCGAACCTCTATGTCAAGGATTCAGTTAATCCCGTATAACGTTCCCTTTGTTCTTCGGTATGTTACTTGCCCGAGATTCGATCGTCGGTATCTCCATACCTAGTTCAACCTCGTTACCGACAAGTCTCTTTACTCGTTCCGTAATGCAAGATCCTGTGGCTAACATATTAGTCACATTGCTTGCAAGGCTTGTTGTGATGTTGCATTACCGAGTGGGCCCCGAGATACCTCTCCGTCACACGGAGTAACAAATCCCAGTCTCGATCCATGCCAACTCAACAGACACCATCGGAGATACCTGTAGAGCACCTTTATAGTCACCCAGTTACGTTGCGACGTTTGATACACACAAGGCACTCCTCCGATATTCGTGAGTTGCATGATCTCATGGTCATAGGAACATATACATTGACATGCAGAAAACAGTAGCAATAAACTGACACGATCATATGCTACGTTTGTAGTTTGGGTCTTGTCCATCACATCATTCTCCCAATGATGTGATCCCGTTATCAAATGACATCTCATGTCCATGGCTAGGAAACCTTAACCATCCTTTGATCAACGAGCTAGTTCACTAGAGGCATACTAGGGACATTGTGTTGTCTATTTACCCACACATGCAATGTGTTTCCAATCACTACAATTATAGCATGGATAATAAACGATTATCATGAACAAGGAAATATAACAATAAACACTTTATATATTGCCTCTAGGGCATATTTCCAACACCAACATAACGCAGCCGCCCCCACGAGTAGATGTGTAGAAAATTGTTTACCGATTCCCCGTAACCAATTGCCGAACATGTTACATGCACTACATGGGGGATGAAGATTTGAACCTACTTGAACTATGGCCCAGACTGCATGAGCGAACTTACACTCAAAGAATAAGAGTTTAATGGACTCGTCATGTTGGCAAAAGACACATATTTTGCTACCTTGCCAATTGCGTCGTGCCAGGTTATCTCTAGTTAAGATGACCCCTCTATTATGAAACCAGAGTAATATCTTCACTCTTAGAGGGATTTTTAGCGTCCACAATTTCTTGCTATCAATCGAAACATTAGTGTAAACCACTGCATCATACAACAATTTCACTGAAAAGCTACTATTCTGATGCAAATTCCATTGGAATTTATCTGGTTCGCCTGACAGCTGAATGGTCTCCACACGAATGAGTAACTCATTCCATGCTATCAGGCGAGGCCCAAAAAGGTCCCTATGGAAAGAAATATCAGTGTTTTCTTGTCCCAATACTTGTTTGATCGTGACAAATTTATGTCTGACGATCCTATACAAGATTGGGTACTGCACCATAAGTGGAGTGCCCCCAGCCACGTTGTGGGATCAATAGAAGTGTATGTATAGAGGGGGGTGAATAGACTACAACCAGAAATTTAAAACTACCTCAAGCATAAGACAAGATGTTGGCAGTTTTAGCATACATAATTAGTCTATGACACCTAACACATGCATGTCATCAAGTATAGCAGCGGAAAGGAAAGACATTGCACATGTAAGTAAGGTGTAGAGATAGAGAGATCAAACGCATGAGGGACACAAGATTTTTCCCGTGGTTCCGATAGGTGGTGCTATCCTACATCCACGTTCATGGGGTCTTCAACTCATAGAGGGTAACGGTCGCGAGAGTCCATGGAGGGCTCTACCCACAGAGGGTTCCACGAAGAAGTAACCTTGACTACATCATGACAGCCTACGTCCACGGAGGACTAGCCTTACACGGGGTAGATCTTCATGAACTAGGCGATCTCCTTGCCCTTACAAACTTCTTGGTTCACTCCAAAACACGAAGTAGGAGGCTCCCAAGCGACACCTAACCAATCTATGAGGCACCACCCTCCAAAAGGTAATAGGCTCGGTAATGCGATGAACTCCTTGCTCTTGTGCTTCAAGATGATAGACTCCTCAACACACAATCACTCTCTCACGGATTTGGCTTGGTATAAGAGATTGATTGGGTGGAAAGCAACTTGGGGAGGCTAGAAATCAAGATCCATATGGTTGGAGTGGAAGATCTTGACCTCAACATAAGGGCAGGTGGTTCTCTCTCAGAAAATCAGTAGGTATGAGTGGGGAACTGTTTTGAGTGCTTCTCTTGCGAGTGAGTGCTGGTGGAGGGATATATATATATATATATATATATACACACACACACACACACACATATATATATATAGGCATCCCCAAAAATCCAACCGTTACACACAATAAGTCAGACTCGGTGGAACCAAATGTGTGAATCTCGGTTGTATCGAAGTGACTTAAAGTTAGCAACTTTTGAATCTATGTGAGACAGATATAGGAATCTCAATTGCACCGATAAGGTGAACAATGGTCAAAATGTCCAATCTCAGTGACGCCAATCCAACAATCTCGAAGGGATTGAAACTGTGAACTTGCGTAAAAGAAAGTTGGCAGCCTAACTCGGTGGCATCGAATGCAGAATCGGTTGCACTGAAAAGCTAGGGTTTGGCTTAGCTCTCTAGGGTTTGGAATCGGTGGCACCGAGTGTGGTTGCACCGATTTTGAGTGCTTGGCTTTGGACAGACTTTTGTGGAAGAGCTTGTGGGTGTATGTGGTGACTATTACTTGTGCACGTATGAGCATTTTCTGCACCAACAAAACCTTACCCCCTTTTAATAGTATTGGCTTTCATATGGACTCAAAGTGATTTCTCACAAATGTAAAATGTAGAGTGCATTGCTTGAAGCTTGGCCAATGCTATTCCTTCTCCTTTTTCTTCATGGGAATCCTCTCCACACTCCTTTTTGCCAACCCATCTCTCTATGGACTTTATCTGAAATACACTAGATAAAAGTATTAGTCCAAGATACAATGTATGTTGCCATGAATTATCAAAACCACCAAGGGAGCACATTGTGCTTTCAATCTCCCCCTGTTTGGTAATTGATGACAACATACAATCAAAGCTTCAAATAAAATTATGCATGTATATAATGAAGACTTTGAGAGACACATGACTTAGACTTGCTCCCCCTAAATGTGTGCAATCCATTTAAAGAATAGTTTCATAGGAATGAATGGACACACATGTAGTAGAAAGGATAAACACGAGTCATGTGTATCTTGGCTATATGCATCAAATGTATGTGAATGAGATGTATCCTCGTTCAAGACTTCACTCTTGCAAACAATATGTGCGAGAAGCAGGAGATAATCTTGATCAAGGATATGATGCATATACTTACCTTCAGTTCTAGAGCATTCTAGTAGTACAAACACACTTGAGAAAACAATGTTAGGAAACACAAAAGTATTCTACTAATCAAAGGCAATAGAACTCAAAGATAGCAAGATGTGGAGAACATATAGAAGATTCCTTAAAATTTATATGTCTCTAAGATCACTTAGAAGTTTCTCTCCTTTAGATATGAAAATGATGGATCATCCTCTCCCCTTGAATCTTAGCATGCAGATATTGGGATTGAATAGGGTGAGAAAACTTGAAAACTTGATATTCTCCCCCCTAAATTATATCTCCCCCCTATGCATAAGTGTGTAGCTCCCTTTTTAGCTTTGAAGCATTGTAAATCTCTCCCCCTTTGGCATTAACTACCAAAAACCTTAGATGTAGGGTCAGATACAGGGATCGTTGAATAAAGTGAGATCCTTGAGATCAAGGGTCATTGAATGTAGGAGTCATAGAAAATGAAAAACAAAGAAAAGATTTGAGATCGTGCAGAACTTCTCCTCCTTTAAGTCAGGGATCCTTGAGTGTATTTCTCCCCCTAGATATTTTTTAATAAAAGGGATCATCGAAGAATGGAGAATATACATAAAGGAACACAAGAAATATTTACAAGTACAAGTACAAACGGAAGTAAGTCGGACAGTCGGTGGCTCCGATATAGATTTGTCAATGATACCGAGGTAATGTTATGCAAATCATCTGCTAAATCGGTAGAACTGAGTTCTTTGTATCGGAGGCTCCGAGGTGTAACTCAGAAACTTGGATGAATTTGAAAATTGATCAAAGACAAAATTGCAAATGAAAATCAAACAAGGAAGAGAATCAAAAGATTTGTACCAATTGTGAATACTTACAGATAGGTATCAACTAGGAGACATTTGGGTGGTTCCAAGAAATTTTGCGATTTGAGAGTGAACCAACCAAAAACTTATCTAGATGATGAGCGGTGACTAGGTCACCCATATTAGAATATATTTACTTAGGAGCCAAGCAAGAATGCTTGATCATAGGTCATACTCATCGTTAATCTCAAAATGGGGTTACCATTTTTTGATTAAGCATTTTAATTTCTTCATATCACTTGAGTTGCTTTAACTCATGACTTGGAGTAAAGCCTTTTTCAAGGATATGAATACATACCTATGAGTGATGTTCTTGACGTAGATTGTAGGTGAACTTGATGAGGATGCTCGAAGTTGATGAAGATCATCTTGAGTTGGGAGCAATCCTTGTTGTTTTTGTTCACTTTTCACCTACATGAGTTAGTCACGCAAGGAAAGACATGATATATCCAAATGACATGATTCCAATTTGATATTTAGCAATTAAGTGATATATGTCAAGGACATGTTTTGTTGTCTACTTCCTTCCATCATCAAAGCGAGGTTGTGGATACTTGGTCATGACAAGATTGCTCAAGATACGAGTTGATGGCAATCTTGTGGAGTGTAGTTCTTCCAAGTACCTACAAAAGGGTTAGATGCAAGACAAGGGAGCATTGAATTCCAAGATATGATATTCAAGGTTATAGCATGGAATAATTAATGAAGCTCATTCCCTTGCATGCATTCGAGTGAGCTTAGCTCAAGTTTGAAGCATCAATGATGTTAAACTCACTCCTCAAGTGACAAAACACTTTTTCATCAAGTGGCTTAGTAAAGATATCGGCCAATTGCTTGTTAGTACAAACATGCTTAAGATTAATATCTCCTTTGGTAACATGATCACGAATGAAATGATGTCGAACTTGAATATGCTTGGTTCGAGAATGTTGCACGGGATTATGACCAGTCTTAATAGCACTTTCATTGTCACAAAGTAATGGCACATTTTAACACGAATTCCATAATCTTTAAGCGTTTGTGTCATCCATAACAATTGCGCACAACATGATCCAGTAGCAATATATTCAGCTTCAGCAATAGATAGAGATACCGAGTTTTGTGTCTTGGAAGACCAAGACACAAGATATCTACCAAGAAATTGACATGTACCTGAGGTGGATTTTCTATCAACCTTGTCACCGACATAGTCCGAGTTGGAGTAGCCAACAAGATTAAAGGAAGATCCCTTGGGATAACAAATGACAAAGTTTGGTGTATGAATCAAGATATCTCACTATATGTTTCACAGCCTTAAGATGACATTCTTTAGGTGCAGCTTGATATCTAGCACACATGCAAACAGTAAGCATAATATCGGGACGGGAGGCACATCGATAAAGCAATGAACCAATCATTGATCGATAAACCTTTTGATCAACCAGTTCACCCTCCTTAGTGAGATCATCGTGTCCGCTAGCGGGCATGGGAGTTTTCATACCTTTGCACTCTTGCATGTTGAACTTCTTGATTGAATCCTTGGTGTACTTTGTTTGAGAGATAAATGTACCTTCTCTCGTTTGCTTGATTTGTAGACCAAAAAAGAATTTCAACTCACACATCTTAGACATCTCACACTTTTGTAACATCAACCTTCCAAATTTCTCACTGAATTGGGGGTTAGTAGATCCAAAGATAATACCATCCACATAAATTTGGCACACAAATAATTCACCATTAATTCTCTTTGTGAATAAGGTTGCGTCAAGTTTACCAATTTCAAATCCTTTTTCAAAAAGAAACTTCGTTAGGCACACCGCACGGGGTTTAAATGGAGGGGAGAGGAGCAGAACGACACATTCCCTTCCTCTGCCTAAGGCACACCGTCTTCGTTGCTCCTCCCCTCCCCGCTTCGAGAGAGAGAAAGCGGAAGAGAAAAGGCCATGCATTCGCCACTCGCCGTCAGCCACCGTCGGAGATCCGTGCTACGGTCGAGTCCTTGTGCCCGTCGTCGCGACCGCAAGACCCCTTGAGAGCCATGGCGAGCAAGGGTGCTTGGGACGGCAGCAACGTTAATGAGCACTTCATCGAGCATCTCCATCACTGCCGCAAGTTCTCACCGGAGGAGCACCTGGAGGCGTGCGTCGCCTGGGTGGAGAACGCTCGGGCCCCACGAGAGGGCGAGGTGCTGGTTTTTGCCGAGAACATCCTCCGCGGGCTCGGGCTGCCGGTGAGCACATTCTTCCGGCGGTTCCGCACGTGGTTCGGCCTGCAACTGCATCATCTTGCTGCCAACACCGTCTTCTAGCTGGCGGCGTTCTCTACCCTCTATGAGGGGTTCTTGGGGGTGGATCCATGCCTCGACCTCTGGTTCCGTCTCTTCTACCTCAAGCACCGGACGATGACCAATCCGGTAACCGGCCAAAAGGTCATGTCCGCCTGCAGAGCCGCCCTGATTCACTTCTGAGCCGGAGCAGATTCCCACAACTCCCCTTGCAGGATTCAGTGAAGAACTGGCAAAAAGGGTTCTTCTATATGAAGAACGTGAAAGCGAAGGAGGACTACATCAACCTCACCGACTTCGTCAACCAACTGCCGGTTGCGATGCTGAACTGGAGGATGGCTTTGCCCCAGTCACCCGAGACGGCAGACTGGCTCTGCGAGCACCTAGTGGTGATGACCAGGACGGAGGGGCTGACGGCCTCGTACCTCTTGGCCATGATGGTGGCGCGCCTGATACAACCGCTGCAAAGCCAGCTGCCGCTCATCTGCCAGATGGGAGGGCGGCGTGACCCCTGCCGGCTCTCCACCAAAGAGTTGAAGATGGTGCAGGTGGCGACCAGGGTGAACGCCATTTTGGCCGCCAAGATGGACGAGGGCTGAAGGCAACGGGGGAAGGCCCCATACAACTGGGACCGTCCGGCTCCGCCGGTACATGATGAGCCATCTCTCACCCTTTCTTTTTCTTTTGGAGCCAGCACCCTTCCTCGGCCTAACGGGCGAGGGCTTCTCTTGCGTGCAGGTCTTCCCGCAGCTACAGAACTATGGGGAGCCAACTGCCGACGTGGCGGAGTCGGACCCTGAGGAGGTTGAGTACGCCGACGACGTGGAGCCGGCGGAGTCGGAGCGAGCCGGCGCGTCCGAAGCTGGCGGGGAGGAGACAGATACGGAGGCCACCGAGTCGGTGGGTGAGTTCCTCCCCCAATTGCATTTGCGGCATTGGACCAATGATGACGCTGAATCGGAAAGGACGTGCAATGCAGTGGCCCTAGAGAACCCCGAAGCCTCGGGGGATGACACCACGACATCGAGGAGGCACGTCCGCCGCACCGACCGCAAGCCCAGCCAGGGCGACGCTACGACAGGCGACAAGGGGAAGCAGCCGGCCAGCTCCAGGCCGGCCCCCAAGCGGGCAGCCAGCCAGTAGCCATGGAGGCGGCGAGAAGAAGCAGCGGGTTGGCTGGACAGGCCCCACTAGGCATGCGTTCCCCATCGTCATCGGGTAAGTTTTCTTTTCCTTCTGTGTTTGCTTGTTTTTCAGTCAACTCTCCCTTCTCATCTTGTTCCTCTAGGGAGCCGCGCGCCCTGGGGAGGGCTACAGCCGCTGAGACGGCAGGCATGGCACCTCCAAACAACACCGAGGAGAGGGAGCACCAGGCTTGGCAGGACCTCGAGGATGCCGAGCGGGAGCGTCATGAGGAAGAGAGCCGCCCGTGGGAGGAGGCGCCACGGAAGCAGCCCAGAGGAGGGCTAGCGCAGAGGTGGCCGACCAATCATGGGAGCCTTTCCCTCTTGGCCGGGAGAGGCGGTCCAAGGACAAGAACGACCCACCCGATGGGCAGAGGCGGACACGCAGGCCAAGGAGGAGGCCCGCACGACAGCGAGTGTGACTGGTACCACCAATGGGGCAGAGCCGGGCACTGACACCGCCCCGTCGGGGGCGAATGATGTGCCGCTAGTGGCGGAGGAGCCCTCGGAGGTCGTCATTCAAGATTTGGCTCCAAAGGTTTCGGCTCCGGAGATTCAGGCTCCTGAGGCTCCGGCCTCGGATGCGAGCTGCGGAGGCACCGCCGGAGGCGGGGCGCCGGCGATTGAGAACGTAGCGCTCGGTGGCAGACGCCCCGGGCTCATGAGCAGGGACATATGGCACCACGACGATAGGAGCGGCGGCCCCCTGGTAATCATGGCAAAGGACGGACCTGCCGACGGTGGTTGGACATAGTCGAATGCGCGGCCATCGATGATGCGCCCAGCGCCCTTGGAGCCGTGGCGGCGGCCGTCATCGCGGAGTTCGCCGCCTGGCGTGCCCAGACGGCGCAGGACGCCCAGGCCGCCAATAACCGGCTGGTGTGCCTCGAGCAATCCGTCGCGGTAAGAGTTTGAGGCCTTTGTACTTTGATTTGATTTTTTCTAGTGGGGGCGCGCCAGCACACCCACTGGGTGTAGCCCCCAAGGCTCGGGCCGTCTGGGATGCACGCAAGTCGAGCCTAATGGCATTTTGCTTTTGTGACCTCTACAGACTGCACACGACCATCGGGTGACCATGTACAACACGCTGCTTGGCTTGTACCATGGATCCGAAAGCCAGCTGTCTGTCTTGTCCATGGATCTGTAAGGTAATGTTCTTCTGAATCTTCAGTGGAAGCGCGCGAGCGCATCCACTGCGTGTAGCCCCGGGAATTCAGGCCGACTGCTCCGTAGGCGGGCTGAATCTCTGTCTTCTATGATTTCTAACAAAGGCATTTTCATCCTGGGCAGCTACCCATGCCGAGACGGTTAGCCTCCGTCGCCATGTGGTGCAGCTTGGGAACGATGGGACTTCCTAACTACGGAGTGCTGCCGGCTCCACTAGGAGGGGGAACGGGCGCGGGCGGAGAAGGATTAGCGCGAGGCAACCCACCGCCGAGAGCTGGCAGAGCGGGAGGCGGCTCTCCACCGGGAGCTGGAGACCAAGGACGCCGCGCTGGCGAAGGCAGCCAAGGAGGCACGGACGGCCCAGGCCGAGCAGGGGCGTCGGGTCAAGGAGTGGTCGGCCCGGGAGCTCGATCTTCAGGAGCAAGGTCACGAGGTGGACCGGCTGCTGACCGGTGAGTTTTGCTGTCTTTGTGCAGTTGTTCGAAGTTTGAGTTTCTCCTTGTTGCCCATTTTTCATCCTTCTTCCCCCTTAGAGCTCTTCCCAGGCACGTAGGGAGTCGCGGATGCGGCTGTAGAGGCACACCACAAGGAACAGCAGGCGCAGGGGATCACCATTGAGCAGCATGCCGCCTGGACCCTGGACGAGGTGGGGATTGCCGCCAAGGTGCGCCTCACCAAGGTGGTTTGGGCCCTGAAGTGGCACCAAGCGGCCGGCACCGTGCTGGTTCACACCCTCTGGCCGGCTACGGTGGAGCCGAACTCCATGAGCCGGCTGTCAAGGTGGCTCGAGTTTGGACCGTGCGGGTGAACGCCTGGAGGGCCTCCGCCCCACGCATTGGAATGGCCATGGCATTGCGCATCGCAAGGTCATGGTACCCTGAGCTAGACTTGGGGCTGCTCACGGCTTAGCACGCCGGCACCGATGCGGAGCTGGAGGCGGTTGCTGATGTGCTGGCCATGCGGGCCACCGACCTTGCTTCCTTCGCCGCGTGGACGAGTATGTCCCGGAGCACACGCAGACGGTGAGGCGATCCCGAAGGACCCGTACACGCTCGCCCTTGACGAACCGGAGGGCAGCACTATGGAGAAGGACGACAAAGACGCCGAGTCCAACACCGATGATTATGCCGACTCCGAGCCGGCTCAAGACTTGGACGCGGGGGGCCAACACGGGGCGTGCCGCGGCCAAGGACAGAACCTCTGCATCAGCTGCCATGGGGAATGCTGGAGGAGAAGACGACACTGCCACTATTTAGGGCCTTCTTTTTATATTGATGCATTTGATTAGACCGCAATTCTACCCACTAGGGTGTATGTAATGAACTTGTGGTCATGGGCCGTTTACGCTCTACTGTGTATATAAGTTATTATTCTTTTGGTTGCCATAATGTTTGTGCGTGCCAGCTCGGCCATAGCCTTTTTTCCCTTTTGGTTCCCTCTGTCCAAAGCCTTGTCCCCTTTGGTATCGGCCCCGCCAGCTGGACAATCGAGAGAAGGCATGTAGCTGGGACGGGGCGTCTGCCTCGGGGGAGTTGATCACGATTTTGGAAAGCGCGAGGGTGTTTCAGCTAAGGTGAGTGGTAGAGGCTAAGAAAAAGTGTTGCGGCTTGCCCTAGCCGGCGACCCCTTAAGACAGTTGTTCGTGTGTGTTAAGTTTACCGTCCCGAGGACCCACCAGCTAGACAGCCGGGAGCCGATCTATAGCTGGGGGTGGGAGGGTTTTTATTTAGTACACACTACTGGACCGGCTTCGGGGTGTGACATCAAGGCTAGCCGACGAGCCCCCGGGATCATGGGACTGGGTCCGGAAGCCAGTGAGTGAGGCAAAATTCTTTGTAAGGAAATGAAAGGGGCTAGCTTGGGGCGCCCATTGCATTCATGAGCCCAAAAGGGGAGGGTACATACATACACTAGTTTTTATGAGTAAAACGGGCGGAGGAGCGCCGCGTTCCATGGGCTCTCCGTCTCCTCGCCGGAGGCGTCTCTCTTGCGCTTCTGCGGCTTTTGGGCGTCTATTAGATAGTACGCATTGCTATGCAGCACCTTGCTGATGATGATCGTGTTGGAAATATGCCCTAGAGGCAATAATAAATTAGTTATTATCATATTTCCTTGTTCATGATAAATCATTTATTATCCATGCTATAATTGTATTGAATGGAAACACATTACATGTGTGGGTAAATAGACAACACTCTGTCCCTAGTATGCCTCTAGTGAACTAGCTCGTTGATCAAAGATGGTCAAGGTTTCCTAGCCATTGACATGTGATGTCATTTGATAACGGGATCACATCATTAGGAGAATGATGTGATGGACGAGACCCAAACTACAAACGTAGCATATGATCGTGTCAGTTTATTGCTACTATTTTCTGCATGTCAAAGTATGTGTTCCTATGACCATGAGATCATGCAACTCACTGACATCAGAGGAGTACCTTGTGTGTATCAAACGTCGCAACGTAACTGGGTGACTATAAAGGTGCTCTACAGGTATCTCCGAGGGTGTCTGTTGAGTTTGCATGGATCAAGACTAGGATTTGTTACTCCGTGTGACGGAGAGGTATCTCAGGGCCCACTCGGTAACACAACATCACAATAAGCCTTGCAAGCAATGTGACTAAGTGTTAGTCACAGGATCTTGTATTATGGAATGAGTAAAGAGACTTGCCGGTAACGATGTTGAACTAGGTATGGAGATACCAACGATCGAATCTCGGGCAAGTAACATACCGAAGAACAAAGGGAACATCATACGGGATTAACTGAATCCTTGACATAGAGGTTCGACCGATAAAGATCTTCGTAGAATATGTAGGAACCAATATGGACATCTAGGTCCCACCATTGGTTATTGACCGTAGAGGTGTCTCGGTCATGTCTACATAGTTCTCGAACCCGCGGGGTCTACACACTTAAGGTTTGGTGACGTTTCGGTAGTATAGAGTTATGTATGGTGGTGACCGAAGGTTTCTCGGAGTCCCGGATGAGATCCCGGACGTCACGAGGAGCTCCGGAATGGTCTGGAGGTAAAGATTCATATATAGTAAGTCCTATTTTGGTCGTCGGAAAAGTTTCGGGCTCATCGGTAGTGTACCGGGAGTGCCGGTAGTGTACCGGGGGACCACCGGGAGAGGTATTTCGACCCAAGAGGCTACATGGGCTGTGGGAGGGTGGAAACCAGCCCTTAGTGGGCTGGTGGAAGTCCTCTAAGAGGCCCATGAGGCTGGACTTGAGAAAGAGAGAAAAAAAGCCAAGGTGGAAAGAGATTCCAAGTAGGAAAGGAGGAATCCTAGTTCTAATAGGATTGGAGGAGGATTCCTCCTCTCCTCCTTGCGCAAGGGATGCCTTGTGCACCAGCCCTCCTCCTCCCTCCCTCTTATATATACTGGTGGTATTGGGTGTTTTGCACTAGATTTTTTACGGCCACGTGCTACCCGTTCCACCGGTGCTTCTCTAGATCGGATTTCCGCAGTGCTTAGGCGAAGCCCTGCCGGAATTGCTCCACCACCATCACCGGAGCGTCGTCACGCTGCCGGTGAACACTTCTTCCTCTCCACTTCCTCTTGCTGGATCAAGACGGTGGAGATCGTCATCAAGTTGCATGTGTGCTGAACGCGGAGGTGTCGTCCGTTCGGCGCTAGATCGGAAGGACCGTGATCAAGATCGCGAGACGGTTCGTGATGAGATCGCGGGACTGATCGTGATGAGATCACGGGACGGATCATGATGAGTTCGCGGGACGGATCGTGATTGGATCGCGGGACAGATCGTGATGTGCTCGCGGGACGCTCGGCAATTTGGATCGCGAAGATGTTCGACTACACCAACCGCGTTTCTTAACGCTTCCCGCTTAGCGATCTACAAGGGTATGTAGATCCACTCTCCCTCTCGTAGATGCTCATCACCATGGATAGATCTGCATGTGCGTTGGAAATTTTTTGTTTCCCATGCGACGTTCCCCAACAGTTGTATCAGAGCTAGGTCTATGTGTAGATGAGATCTCGAGTAGAACACAAAAGGTTTGTGGGCGTTGATGCTTAGATTGCTTCCTCCCTTTGTCGGATTTTGGTTCAGCGGTATTGTGAGATGAAGCGGCCCGGACCAACATTACTCGTACGCTTACGAGAGACTGGTTCCCTCGACCGCAACTTGTTGCATAGATGGCTTGCGGGTGCCAGTTTCTCTCACTTTAGTTGGATCGGATTCGACAAAGGTGGTCCTTGAGAAGGTTGAAAAGCAACTAGTGTATCACCGTTGTGGTTTTTGCGTAGATGAGAATTTTTCTTGCTAGATACCCGTAGCAGCCACGTAAAACATGCAACAACAATTAGAGGACATCTAACTTGTTTTTGCAGGGTATGTTGTGATGTGATATGGCCAATTACATGATGTGATATATGTGATGTATGAGATGGTCATGTGATGTATAGATTATCACGACTTGCATGTCGATGAGTACGACAACCGGCAGGAGCCATAGGGTTGTCTTTAATTATTGTATGACCTGCATGTCAATCATTAAGCGCTATGTAATGCTTTACTTTATCGCTAAATGGTAGCAATAGTAGTACAAGCATGATGGGCGCGACAACCCCAATGGCGACACGTTGATGGAGATCAAGATGATGGAGATCATGGTGTCGTGCCGGTGACAATGGAGATCATGCCGGTGCTTTCAAGATGGAGATCAAAAGCACAAGTTCATGGCCATATCATGTCACTTATGATTTGCATGTGATGTTAATCCTTTTATGCACCTTGTTTTGCTTAGGACGATGGTAGCATTATAAGGTGATCCCTCACTTAAATTTCAAGATGAATTGTGTTCTCCCCGAGTGTGCACCGTTGCGAAAGTTCGATGTGTTGAGACACCACATGATGATCGGGTGTGATAGACTCTACGTTCACATACAACGGGTCCAAGCCAGTGTTGCACATACAGAACACTCGGGTTAAACTTGACGATCCTAGCATGTACAGACATGGCCTCGGAACACAAGAGACCGAAAGGTCGAACATGAGTCATATAGTAGATATGATCAACATGATGATGTTCACCATTGTAACCACCTCAACTCACGTGATGATCGTACTTGAGTTGGTTAATTTGGATCATGTATCACTCGAATGACCGGAGGGATGTCAATTTGAGTGGGAGTTCTTAAGTAATATGATTAATTGAACTCATTATCATGAACATATTCACTAGTGTCTTTGCAAAATTATGTTATAGATTACTATCTCACGCTGTAGCTCCCTTGAATTTTATATGTTCCTAGAGAAATAGAGTTGAAAGATGGCGGTAGCAATATTGC
Source organism: Hordeum marinum (assembly GCA_022496015.1). Classification (NCBI taxonomy): domain Eukaryota; kingdom Viridiplantae; phylum Streptophyta; class Magnoliopsida; order Poales; family Poaceae; genus Hordeum; species Hordeum marinum. The sequence continues at coordinate 157,565,917 of CM039672.1, read as the reverse complement.
GGACTGGCTCCGTGATGTGAGGATTGTCCTCATTGCTGTAGAGAAGGCTTATGTCCTTAATGCACCGCTCGGTGCGCCAACCCCTCTAGCGTTGTTTGTAGATGTTGTGAACATCTGACAGGCACGTTTTGATAACTACTTGATAGTTTAGTGCGTCATGCATTACAGCTTAGAATTGAGGCTCCGAAACATTTTGAACGTCATGGAAGATATGAGATGTTCTAAGAGCTGAAATTAGGATCTCAGGCTCGTGTCCGTGTTGCGAGATATGAGATCTCCAACAAGATTCTTTGCCTATAAGATGAAAGAGAATAGCTCAATCATTGAGCATGTGCTTAGATTGTCTGGGTGCTACAATCGCTTGAATCGAGTGGGAGTTGATCTTCCAGATAAGATAGTGATTGATATAGTTCTCCAAGTCACTGTCACTAAAGCTACTAGAACTTGGTGATGAACTATAAAACACCAGGGATAGAAATAATGATCCCTAAGCTATTCGCGATGTTTGACACCGCGAAGGTAGAAATCGAGAAGGAGCGTCAAAGTGTTGATGGTTAGTTAAAACCACTAGTTTCAAGAAGGACAAGAGCAAGGAGGGAAACTTCATGGATAGCAAGTCAGTTGCAGCTCCAGTGAAGCAACCCAAAGTCTAACGCAAACCCGAGACTAAGTGCTTCGATTATGAGGAGAACGGTCGCTGAAGCGGAACAACCCTAGATACTTGGTAGATAAGAAGGTCGGCAAAGTCGACAGAAGTATATTTGATATACGTGTTATTGATGTGTACCTTGCTAGTACTCCTAGTAGCACCTGGGTATTGGATATCGGTTCGGTTGCTAAATCTTAGTAACTCGAAGTAAAAGCTACGAAATAACGGATACTAAGTGTGAGGTGACGATGTGTGTTGGAAATGTTTCCAAGGTTGATGTGATCAACATCGCACGCTCTCTCTACCTTCGAGATTAGTGACGAACCTAAAATAAATGTTATTTGGTGTTTTTGCGTTGAGCATGAACATGATTAGATCATGTTCATTGCAACACGGTTATTCGTTTAAGTTAGAAAATAATGGTTATTCTATTTACATGAATAACACCTTCAATGGTCATGCACCCAGTAAGAATGGTTTGTTGAAACTTGATCGTAGTAATACACATGTTCATAACATTGATGCCAAAAAGATACAAAGTTAATAATGATAGTACCACATACTTGTGGCACTGCCGCTAAATGTCATATTGGTATAAAGTGCATGAAGAAACTCCATGCTGATGGATCTTTGGACTCATTCGATTTCGAATCGGTTGAGACATGTGAACCATGCCTCTTGGTCAAGATGACTAAGGACCCCGTTTTCTGTTTTGATGAAGCGGGCAAGTGATTTATTGGAAATGATACATGTTGATGTATGAAATCCAATGAGCCTTGTAGCGTGCGGTGGATATCGTTATTTTCTTACCTTCACTGATGATTTGAGTAGAGGTAGTGTATATTTACTTAATGAAACACAAGTCTGAATCGTTTGAAAGGTTCAAGCAAACTTAGAGTGAAGTTTTAAGATCATCATGACAAGAAGATAAAAATGTTTGCGATATGATCGTGGAGGTGAATATCTAAGTTACGAGTTTGGCATACAACTTTAGACAATGTGAGAATTGTTTCACAACTCACGCCACCTGGAACACCATAGTGTGATGGTGTGTCCGAACGTCATAGTCGTGCTCTATTGGATATAGGGCATGCTATGATGTCTCTTATCGTTTTGTTACTATAATTTTGGGGTTATGCATTAGAGACAACTACATTCACTTTAAATAGGGCACCATCTAAATCCGTTGAGATGACACCGTGTGAATTATGGTTTTATAGAAACCTAAGCTGTCATTTCTTAAATGTTTGGGGCTGTGACGTTTGGGTGGAAAATGTTTTCACCTAATGAGCTCGAACCCAAAGCAGACAAATGGATCTTCATAGAATACCCTAAGAACAGTTGGGTGAACCTTCTATCTTAGATCCAAGCATAAAATGTTTGTTGCTAAAACTGGGTCCTTTCTCGAGAAAAGGTTTCTCTTGAAAGAATTGAGTGGGAGGAGGATAGAACTTGATGAGGTTATTGAACCTCTGTTTCAACCAGAGAGTAGCGCAGCGCAGGAAGTTGTTTCTATGAAGCCTACGTTAGTTGAAGAGGAAGTTAATGATGATGATCATGAAGCTTCGGATCAAGTTACTATCAAACCTCGTAGGACGACAAGGATGTGTACTGCTCCTGAGCGGTACGACAACCCTGTCTTGGAGGTCATGTTGTTTGACAACGATGAACCTACGAGCTGTGGAGAAGCGATGATGGGCCCGGATTCCGACAAATGTTTAGAGGCCATGAAATCCGAGAAAGGATCCATGTATGAAAACCAAGTGTAGACTTTGGTAGACTTGCTCGTTGGATGGCAGGCCGTTGAGTACAAAATGGATGTTTAAAATGAAGACAGACGCTCATGGTAAATGTCACCATTTGTAAAGCTCGACTTGTTGCAAATAAGTTTACGACAAGTTCAAGGAGTTGACTGCGATGAGACTTTCTCACTCATAGCGATGCTAAAGTCTGTTGGAATTATGTTAGCAGTTGCTGCATTTTTCAATTGTGAAATCTGGCAGATGGATATCAAAACATCGTTTCCTTAACGGTTTACTTGAGGAAAGGTTGTATGTGATACAACCAGAAGGTTTTGTCAGTCCTAAGGATGCTAAAAGGTGTGCAAGCTTCAGTGATTCTTCTATGAACTGAAGCAAGCATCTCGGAGTTGGAATATGCACTTTGATGAGGTGATCAATGTTTTTAAGTCTATACAAAGTTTACGAGAAACTTGTATTTACAATAAAGTGAGTGGGAGCACTATAGAGTTTCTGATAAGTATATGTGGATGACATATTGCTATTCGAAAATGATGTAGAATTTCTGGAGAGCATAAACGGTTGTTTGGAAAGAGTTTTTCAAAGGAAGACCTGGATAAAAGCTACCTAATTGTTGAGCATCAAGATCTATAAAGATAGATCAAGATGTTTGATAAGACTTTGAATGAGTACATACCTTGACAAGATTTTTGAAAGAGTTCAAAATGGATTAGTCAGAGAGAAGCGTTCTCATCTACTTTGTAAGGTGTGAAGTTGAGTGAGACTCAAAGCTCGACCATGGCAGAAGAAAGAGAAAGGACGAACATCGTCCCCTATGCCTTAGCCATAGGCTCTGTATAGTATGCCATGCTGTGTACCGCACCTGTGTGTGCCTTGTCATGAGTTCGTCAAGGGGTACAAGAGTGATCCAGGAGTGAATCACTGGACAGTGGTCAAGAATATCCTTAGTAACTAAAGGACTAAGGAGATGTTTCTCGATTATGGAGGTGATAAAGAGTTCGTCGTAAAGAGTTACATCGATGCAAGCTTTAAACACCAATCCGGATAACCCGTAGTAGCAATCTGGATACGTATAGTAGGAGCAGCCATTTGGAATAGTACCAAGTGGAGTGTGGTAGCAGTGTTTACAGTTTGGCATAGAGATTTGCAAAGTACACACGGATCTGAATGTCGCAGACCCGTTAACTATAAGACATCTCTCACATGCAAAGCATGATCGAGCCCCAGAACTCATTGGGTGTTAGATTCATTACAATGCGTATCACATGGTGATGTGAACTAGATTATTGACACTAGTGCAAGTGGGAGACTATTGGAAATATGCCCTAGAGGCAATAATAAATTAGTTATTATCATATTTCCTTGTTCATGATAAATCATTTATTATCCATGCTATAATTGTATTGAATGGAAACACATTACATGTGTGGGTAAATAGACAACACTCTGTCCCTAGTATGCCTCTAGTGAACTAGCTCGTTCATCAAAGATGGTCAAGGTTTCCTAGCCATTGACATGTGATGTCATTTGATAATGGGATCACGTCATTAGGAGAATGATGTGATGGAAAAGACCCAAACTACAAACGTAGCATATGATCGTGTCAGTTTATTGCTACTGTTTTCTGCATGTCAAAGTATGTGTTCCTATGACCATGAGATCATGCAACTCACTAACATCGGACGAGTACCTTGTGTGTATCAAACGTCGCAACGTAACTAGGTGACTATAAAGGAGCTCTACACGTATCTCCGAGGGTGTCTGTTGAGTTGGCATGGATCAAGACTGGGATTTGTTACTCCGTGTGATGGAGAGGTATCTATGGCCCACTCGGTAATACAACATCACAATAAGCCTTGCAAGCAATGTGACTAAGTGTTAGTCATTGGATCTTGTATTACGTAATGAGTAAAGAGACTTGCCGGTAATGAGGTTGAACTAGGTATGGAGATACCGACGATCGAATCTCGGGCAAGTAACATACCGAAGAACAAAGGGAACATCATACGGGATTAACTGAATCCTTAACATAGAGGTTCGACCAATAAAGATCTTCGTAGAATATGTAGGAAACAATGTGGACATCTAGGTCCCGCCATTGGTTATTGACCGTAGAGGTGTCTCGGTCATGTCTACATAGTTCTCGAACCCGCAGGGTCTACACACTTAAGGTTTGGTGACTTTCGGTAGTATAGAGTTATGTATGGTGGTGACCAAAGGTTGTTCGGAGTCCTGGAAGAGATCCCGGACGTTACGAGGAGCTCCGGAATGGTCTGGAGGTAAAGATTCATATATAGGAAGTCCTATTTTGGTCGCCGGAAAAGTTTCGGGCTCATCGGTAGTGTACCGGGAGTGCCGGTAGTGTATCGGGGGACCATCGGGAGAGGTATTTCGACCCAAGAGGCTACATGGGCTGTGGGAGGGTCGAAACCATCCCTTAGTGGGCTGGTGTAAGTCCTCTAAGAGTCCCATGCGGCTGGACTTGAGAAAGAGAAAAAAAAGCCAAGGTGGAAAGAGATTCCAAGTAGGAAAGGAGGAATCCTAGTCCTAATAGGATTGGTGGAGGATTCCTCCTCTCCTCCTTGCGCAAGGGATGCCTTGTGCGCCAGCCCTCCTCCTCCCTCCCTCTTACATATACTGGTGGTATTGGGTGTTTTGCACTAGATTTTTTATGGCCACGTGCTACCCGTTCCACCGGTGCTCCTCTAGATCGGATTTCCGCAATGCTTAGGCGAAGCCCTGCCGGAATTGCTCCACCACCATCGTCGGAGCGCCGTCACACTACCGGTGAACTCTTCTTCCTCTCCCCTTCCTCTTGCTGGATCAAGACGGTGGAGATCGTCATCAAGCTGCACGTGTGCTGAACGCAGAGGTGTCGTCCGTTCGGCGCTAGATCGGAAGGACCGTGATCAAGATCGCTAGACGGTTCGTGATGAGATTGCGGGACGGATCGTGATGAGATCGCGGGACAGATCATGATGAGTTCGCGGGACGGATCTTGATTGGATCGCGGGACGGATCGTGATTGGATCGCGGGACGGATCGTGATTGGATCGCGGGACGCTCGGTGATTTGGATCACGAAGATGTTCAACTACACCAACCGCGTTTCTTGACGCTTCCCGCTTAGCGATCTACAAGGGTATGTAGATCCACTCTCCCTCTCGTAGATACTCATCACCATGGATAGATCTGTGTGTGCGTAGGAAAAAATTTGTTTCCCATGCGACGTTCCCCAACAGAACGGGCCCTCCCATGGGGAGGACAGCTTGTGTTGGCCGGCTGTTCGCTGGATCGGCCTAAGCACTAGGTCCCTCTCGCGAAAGGAGAGGGACCGGATCCGCTTGCTGTGGTAGTGCAGGAGCTTCTGTTGTTAGATAGCCGTTCGGCTTAGCGCTAGATCATGGGACTATTCGAGGAGGTCAACGCCGTATTCTTTTGCCTCCTTTGTGTCTGCCTCCGTGTACAGGGTGACCCGAGGCGAGTCGAACTCGATGTCTATGGGGATGACAGCCTCGGACCCGTACACGAGGAAGAAGGGTGTGAAGTCGGTTAACCGGTTGGGCATGGTTCTAAGGCTCCACAAGACAGTCGGCAGCTCTTTGATCCAGTAACTTGCTGACCGGACAAGTGGTGCCATGAGCCGGGGCTTGATGCCGGCCAGGATCAGTCTGTTTGCCCTCTCAGCCTGGCAGTTCGACTGCGGTTGGGCGACGAAGGCCAGGTCAAGCCGATGCCTTGCTTGGTGCAGAAACGTGCTAGCGCGCCCTTGGCGAATTTGGTGTCGTTGTCGGTGATGATGTTGTGCGGGACGCCATAGTGGACTTTGATGTCCTCGATGAATCGGACGATCGTGGGGCCGTCTAGCTTTTTGATGGGTCTGGCCTTGATCCGCTGGTGAACTTGTCGACGGCGACCAGCAGATGCATCATGCCGCCTCGAGTGGTCTTGAATGGTCCCACCATGTCAAGCCCCAAGACAGCAGAGGGCCATGACAGTGGGGTGGTCTTGAGCGCCACAGCCGGCAGGTGGCTTTGCGCACGTAAGCGCTATCACCCTTCGCACATGTCGACGAGTTGCGTCGCCTCCTCAAGGGCAGTCGACCAGTAAAAGCCATGGCGAAATGCCTTAGCCACCAGGGTCCTCAAGGTGGCGTGATGCCTGCACTCGCCCTGGTGAATATCTCGGAGGATTTCTTGATCCTTCTCGGGCTCAACACAGCGTTGGTACACGTCGGTTGTGCTGCGATGAACCAACTCACGGTTGATGATGATGTAGGCGGGGTGTCATGCCCAAGATGCGTGCCTATACATATTAAGTCACGAGGGCCTCGCAAGGGATAGAGGCGCATCTTGTCGTTCGCAAGTATAGCATCATTACATCATACATTACAGAAGGGATGAGTATATGAGTTTGTCTTACACTCGCCACATACTAAATTACAATTCCACACAAGAGTTCAACCATCAATATGAAGACAGGGTCCGGCTACGGACGAAAACAAACAATAAAAGCAGATGCAAATGATACTATCTCGCTATCCCGAAGATCATGACCATGGTCCTCTACTCATCCGGATAAGTCACGTACATCCTGCCCCTTTCCTCATCATACTCCCACTTGAGCTGCGTTAGACCATCCTGCACGAACTCATCTGTACCTGTACCTGGATTGTTGTAGTAATCTGTGAGACACAAGGACTCAGCAATCATGTGCCCGGGTACAAGACTATTCAAGCTTAAAGGTTGGGATGGGGTATGCGTTTAGCTTGCAGCAACACTAAGCATGTATGGTGGCTAAACTTACGTAACATGAAGATAAATATGTGATCTATTATGAACGGTCGAATCTAGAATGACCTCTATGAGATCCTGAACACTTACTTACGTCAATCATAACCCCACCATGTTCTCTCTCGGATCATGTTCACGAGCAGAGACGATCACGGTTACTCACACAGTTGGTGCATTTTATTTAGAGTTTACTTCAATTTAACTATAACCGGGTGTTAAACAAATATCCAAGTTGCCACATAACCGCGGGGACGGCTTTCCGAAAGATTTGACCCTGCAGAGGTGCTCCAACTAGTCCATCACAAATTAACCACACTCCGCGGGAATAGACTCGACCATGGATCTCGTGATCATCCTAGGCAACTCCAAAGGAATTCCAACACCTCGAGATAGCCAAAAGAAAGTCAGAGCCCTCACACAAGACACTCGATAAATGTAAAACAAGTCCAGCAGGACCACCTGGCAGGCCAGATCCCAATAGGAGCCGCGCGTATCTCTGTCTCAGGGCACTACCAGATGGGACTAGCTACAGGGAAAACCAATCCTCAAGTTGCCTCGAGGCGGCCTCGCAGGCAACCCGTTTTGGACCAACACTCATGAGGAGCACTGGCCCGGGTTTGTTGATTAATTATCCACGGGGAAGCTAAGCACTATGCAATTTTATTAAGTTGTTAAGCAAATGTAGTACCAATGTTGGGTCTTGATAGACAAGTTTTAATCTCAACCGAATAAACAAGGGGGTCCCCATAACAACCCTGAACATGTTAGGAGCGCAAAGTATGGAAAAGATAACATCGGTAGCAAGAAACTATGGCGGTAACAATGGAACAAAACACCTAGCAAAAGGCCAAACCTTCCACCAATACCAAGATATATATGTGCATTAAATTAAATAACAGGTAATATTGTGATATGCCAAATCCATGTTATCACATGAAACAACCTGTACCTGTAACTAAGAATGCTACAAGAGGGGTTGAGCAGTAGTAACTTAGCCATTCAAAGGTTTGCTAGGATGTGGAGGGTTAGAGGCTATCATGGCAAATAGGAGGCTGGCATTCAAGTGGTAGGTAGCGCAATTGTAATGATAAGAGCGAGAAAACTAGCAAGCGAAAATAGTATCGGGATCCGGGTACGATCATCTTGCCCGTTGGTTCTTCAGTGGAACAAGTAGCGGGATCCTCGTAGTTGTACTCATCTGTCTCTTTGTACTCAGGTTCAACGTTCGCGTCTACCCAAAAGAAGCATCAAGAATAAACAAACAACCATGCTGCAATGCACAAGCAAGAATGATGCATGCTTATTTGAAGAATTTTCGCATGGCAATCCTAACTAGTCATGTTTCACATGCAAAGGATTGGTTATTAATGAATTCTGGACAGAACCTTATGTTAAGTTATTTAGACATGCATGAACATGGCAAATATGTATGCATCATGCAAAAACAATACAAATGCATATGTAGAACATAAGAAACGGAGTTACGGTTCTCACGATACGCTCACGACAAGATACGAAGGCAAAACACAAGACAAGAAGGACCTGGACTATTCCTTGGCATTCCAAGGTAGCCGCTGGTCAGGCAATGAAAAACCAACCACAATAGAGCCAAAGATCAAGCAATTCCATGGAGTATAGCTCCCACAAGTCACAACACAATAAAACAAACAATCTGCCACAAAACGGCAACATGGCAACTTACACAGCCAACAACTTGAGCTACAGGAATCCTACCACCACAAACAAGGTATTGATAGAAACTACATAACATGCTTATCAACTTATCCAACTACACAATCTGGAAAAGAGGCACACATCAATAAGCATGAAGCTCACAAGTTAGCATGATGAAACAGATTTCTGGGACTTGGTGAAAATAACAGTTTTCTGGAATCTGAGTTAACCTGATGGCAAGTTGACAACAGAAACTAGTGGTGTTGGAGACCACCTCATGTCATGAAAATTAACAGGATGCCAGAAGACAACATATCCTTCAAAACACTAGCACTGAGCTTGAGTTAATTCACAACATATCACAAGATAGCAACCACTCGTCATGGCATAAAAATAACAACAGATTCTCAGACTTAGAAATATTTAGCATGGTAAAAACAGTAACATTAAGTTAACTACTTTGCAGTAAGTTTCCCACTTATATGGGTGATTCTCATGTCAAAGAAAAATCCCATGGCGTAATAGACATAAAACACTAACACTTCCATGTTGGCACATGCCCCAAAGAAAGCATGGATTAATACATGCAAAAATGGCAAAGTAGCATCGCAGCAGAAAATGACAGTTTCATAAACTTGCTCAAAAGTGAAATCTAATTGCACCAATGAATTCCTTGGATCTTTCTACCCCAAAATCATGTATCATACTCATATAGTCACATGAAGCATCATGGCTCAAACTATACTGGCAAAACAACCACCTCTCTTATAAGTGAAAACTTACTTAAAATGCACATGAACATATTTGAACATGTCCAGATCTAGCAAGATTGCTATAAATGGAAATGAGCTAAATATCACGATGCACAACAATCACATAATAGTTTAGTGTATGACAAGTGGGGTAAGAGCCCACTTGTCACACACACATACACTCCGCACACACACTACACAAGCATACCCACCAAAGCATGCACACACACACACACTACATATGCCTAAGGCATATGAGCACATACACACCCATGAACTCCACACCTATGTGTGGTGGCTCAACACACACTCACATATGTGCCCACATACGCACAAGTGCATATAAGCACATGCACATGGGAGTAAGACCCACACACACACTCAAGCACATACACACTACAAATTCCTACTAAACCAAAAAGGAGAAAAGAAAAGAAACACAAATATACATGTATGTATACACATACACACATACAAGCCACATCAGAAAAGAAAAGAAAAGAAAAGAAAAAAACAAAGGGGGGTTGGGATCGAACCCCAAACCTCTAGCGTGAACCCCCGAGCGCACACCACTGCGCCACTGCATCGACACTTGACAAAAGGGTCTACGAGCCCACTAGTACTAAAGCTCAAGCAAGTTACTGACGAAACAAACACCGGTGATAGCTGCGACGGAGGACAACGCGGCGAGCGAATTCCGGCGACATACGGCACTAGCGGAGCCACTGGTCCTACGCGAGGCACGTAGGATCTACGGGGAACCCATTCCCGCACTCACGCACGAAAGAGGCCCCGGCAGAAGAGCTCCTCTACTCAAGCAGAGCTCTCTGCCCATCCATGGCGACGGCACGACGACAACAGACGGCGGCTCTCAGGCGAGGAAAAAACCTGGCAGGAAGACGGGAAGCTCACCTAGGGGGGAAGACGATGGATCAGCACGCTTGCGCGAGGAAGAAGGCGATAGCGACACGGAGACGAAGCACAGGAAGAAGAAGTCCGGGAGTGGCCCGCCCGGCGCGTCGAAGAGGAGTAGTCCGTCGATGAGGAGAAGCTCGGCCCCTCCTAGCGACGGGAACGAGCTGCGGGGATGATCCCTAACCTCCATGACATCCTTGAGACGAAGGGGTACGCCAAAGACGAGCTGGCGACGGCGAGGAAGACCGGTAGAAGCCTCTGAACCTCACCTCTCTCTGAACTTTCTCTGGCCTTACCTGACAGAGGGAGGAACGGAGGGCAAAGGAAGAGGGAGGAGGAGAAGGGAGAAGGCTGCGACGGAGAGGAACCCTAGGAGAAGGCACGCATGCCGAGGGCTTTTAAAAGGAGGCGGCAGACGGCATCCTCGACGTCCATGAGTGCGGGCGTGCACTATCTCTCTTTGCTCTCTGACGGAGGAAGGAGAATGACGAGAGCTCTCCGTCAGGTGCACTGGGCTGCGGGCGTTGGACCGCTAGCTGGGCCGGCGCGAGTGGAAGGCCCAACTCCCACTTCTCTCTCTCTCCGAAACACAGAAGAGGTTTTTCCCTTTTATTTAAAAAAACAGAACACTTGCAAAACCCTACAGAAATAAATAGGAGGGTTTTTGTCACAACCAGAACACTTTTACAAACAAGAGATTAAGACCTCTTTAACGAAATTATTAAGTTGATTTTTAGAGCAACTAATTTAATTAGTTTATCAAGAACAAACCCCTTGTTATTTAAAACCCCAAATCATATTAAGCTCAAACAACAAAAGAACCACACACATAATTTAAAAACATTATAGGTTACCTCCTGAACATTTTAGAACAATTTAATTAGCAAGTTGAATATGTTGATAAAAGCCAATGGAATAAAGAGGGAAGTTGGGTTGTTTGAAAAAGAATAAGAGAGGGGGAAGAGGAGGAGTGTTGCACCACACACACTCTAACCACAACACAAGACAAGATCACTCCAAACACAACAAGGTCACAAAGCACATCACAAACAAAGGCATGGGATGATGATGAATGATATGATGCATGATGCATGAATGCATGAGACAAGGCATGACAAGGAGCAAACTCATCTCATTAACTCATGACAACAAGGTTCACTTAAGATTACATGCCCAACAAGGTAGGGACATCACTTGGGCTGTCACGACTCTCTCACACTACAAGAGGATCTCGCCCCGAGATCTAAGAACGAAAGAACTCTGGAAATTCAGAACAGAGAAGGTCCTCGCGTTCCCAAGTAGCTTCTTTGTCAGAATAATGAGACCACTTCACCTTGAGGAACTTGATAGACTTCTTGCGAGTCTTACGCTCAGTTTCTTCGAGAATTGCAACTGGATGCTCACGATAAGAGAGGTCTTCTTGGAGATCAATGTCTTGGAGGTCAATGGTGCGCTCTGGAGTCTTGAAGCACCTTCGGAGCTGAGAAACATGGAAGACATCGTGCACATTTGCGAAATTTGGAGGAAGCTCTAGTTGATATGCAAGTCCACCTCTCTTGCCAACAACTTTGAAAGGACCAAGAAAGCAAGGAGCTAGCTTCCCTTTAATTCCAAACCGCTGAGTGCCCTTCATGGGAGAGACTCTGAGATAGACTAGATCATCCACTTGAAAGGAAACATCCCGATGTTTGTTATCGTAATAACTCTCCTATCGGGACTGAGCTGCTTTGAGGTTCTCGCGAATGACACGGCACATCTCTTCTGCTTCAGTGATCATGTCATTGCCCAATATTTGACACTCACCGGTTTCAGACCAGTTAAGCGGGGTACGACCCTTCCTGCCGTAGAGAATCTCAAAAGGGGCCTTGCCTGCGCTAGCCTGAAAGCTATGTTGTATGAGAATTCAGCATATGGAAGGCAGTCTTCCCATTTCATGTCAAACGAAATCACATAGGCTCTGAGCATATCTTCAAGGATCTGATTGACTCCCTCAACTTGACCACTTGTCTGTGGATGGAACGCAGTGCTGAAACGGATCTTGGTACCCATAGCAGTCTGGAAGGACTCCCAAAACTTGGAAGTAAAGAGGCTTCCACGGTCAAATGAGATGAGATGAGGAATACCGTGCAAAGATACTATCCTTGACTTATACAACTCTGCAAGCTGAGCTGCCGAGATAGATTCTTTGACTGGCAGGAAATCAGGAACTTTTGTCAGCTTGGACATGGGCAACCCAGTGACAAAATCCATCTCCACATGATCGAATTTCCACTCTAGGATAGGCAAAGGCTGAAGAAGACATGATGGACATTGATGCTCCGCCTTCACTCTGCGACAAACATCACACTCGTTCACGAACTGAGCAATTTCACGTTTCGCGCGAGTCCACCAGAAGGTTTGCTTGAGATCCTGATACATCTTGGAACTGCCTGGATGAATGGATAGAAGAGAATTGTGTGCTTCGTCCATGATAACTTTCTTGAGATCACCTTTTGGAACCACCAGACGGACCTCAAAGAACAAGGTGTCTTTGTCATCAACGCGAAAGCACTTATACTTCGAAATGCCCTTGGCCACACCTTTCTTCACTTTCTTCACCATAGCGTCAAGAAGCTGCGCTTGGTGAACCTGATCTTCGAGAGTCGGAGAGACTTGAAGATTGGCAAGAAATCCTTGCGGAATCATTTGAAGGTTGAGCTTGCGGACGGCTTCACAAAGCTCGGGTTGAAGAGGCTTCAGGATGAGACTGTTGCAGTACGCCTTACGGTTGAGCGCGTCTACAATGACATTTGCTTTTCTAGGAGTATACTCAATGCTTGGATTGAAGTCCTCAAGCATTTCTACCCAACGAGACTGCCGAAGATTAAGATTGGGTTGAGTGAAAATTTACTTCAAGCTCTTGTGATCGGTGTACACCTCAACTGGTCTACCCAACAACAAATGCCTCCAAGTCATTAGAGCATGCACAACTGTCACCAACTCGAGATCATGAGTGGGGTAGTTCTTCTTGGCAGGCTTCAACTAACGCGAGGTATAAGTAACTATCTTCTTATCTTGCATGAGAACACCACTAAGACCTTGGAGAGAAGCATCACAGAATACTTGGAAAGGCTTTGAATGCTCAGGAGGAACAAGAACTGGAGCTGAAGTCAGTCTCTGCTTGAGCGTATTGAACGCCACATCACACTCAGGAGACCAAACATACTTGACACTCTTCTGGAGGAGATTGGACAGAGGCTTAGCAATTTGAGAGAAGTTCTCCACGAATCTTCTGCAATAACTAGCAAGCCCAAGGAAACTCCAAAGCTGCTTCACATTCTGAGGAGGTTCCCACTTCAAGATTGCCTCAACTTTCTTAGGGTGCACTTTAATTCCATCGGCAGAGATCACATGCCCAAGGTACACCACTTCATTGAGCCAAAACTCACACTTGGAAAACTTGGCATAGAATCGATGCTCTATTAACTTGTCAAGCACAGGGCGGAGATGCTCTGCATGCTCTTCTTCTGTCTTCGAGAACACAAGGATATCATCCAAATAGACTAAGACGAACTCATTCTTGAAAGGAGAGAAAATGAAGTTCATCATTCTTGAGAAGGTTGGAGGAGCATTTGCAAGACTAAACGACATGACAGTGTACTCATAAGAGCCAAAACTCATTCTAACAGCGGTCTTAGGAATGTCTTCTTCGCGAATGCGAATCTAATGATAACCCATGCGAAGATCAAGCTTAGGGAAAACCTTGGCACCTTTCAGTTGTTCAAACAACTCATTGATGTTGGGAAGTGGGTACTTGTTTCTGATTGTCTTCTTGTTCAATGGACGGTAATCGACAGAAAGCCGGTCCATGCCATCCTTCTTTTTGACAAACAAAACACCACAACCCCATGGATAAGAACTTGGTCTGATCAGACCCAGACGTTCTTGTTCATCTTGCTGCTTCTTCAACTCTTTCAGCTCTTTGGGGCCAAGTTTATAAGGGCGCTTGCAAACTGGTTCAGTGTCGGGCTCGAGGTCAATCATGAACTCGACTGGCCGATGCGGAGGCCTTCCTGGCAATTCTTCTCGAAAGACATATTCATTGTCACAAACCACCGGAATTTGAGAAATCATCGAGAGTTCACCCTTCTCATTAAGAGCAAAAAGATGGATTGTGTCATCGCGAGCCGCGAAAATAATCACATCTTCTGAAGGATGAGTTAGCTTGACTTCTTTTGCTTGATAATCAACATATTCCTTATTCATAGCCAGGAAGTCCATGCCAAGGATGAGATCAATATCTGAATTGCCGAGAACAATTGGAGAAGCCAGAAAAGAATAATTGCCCATCTTGATGGACGCATCCCGAACCACCATTTTTTAGCTGAGACGCTTCCCGAGGGACACAACTTGCAATGCATTTGGCAAAAACTCTATGGTAAAACCATGTATTGCCGCAAAAGGATATGACATGAAACAATGCGAAGCACCAGTATCAAACAAGACTTTTGCAAGAATAGTATTAACTGAGAGATTACCCATGATCACTTGAGAAGAATCCTCTGCCTCTGCTGCATTCGCCATATTCACTCTTGCGGTCTTGGGATTATGCTTCACCATTGCATTGCCTGGAGGTCTGGCTGGAGGAGGAGATGGAAGACGTCGCTGGTTGCACTTGTTTGTATAGTGAAACTTCTAGCCACACTTGTGACAAGTAACCTCAGAAAGCAGACAAACATTGCCTGGAGGAGGAACAAGAACTGCCTTGGACCCCTGGGGTCTCTGCTGAAATCCCGGGTTAGGTGGGTGGGAAGAACCACGGCCACCGAACTGCTTCTGCTACTGAGGAGGACGAAACGGAGGAGGATTTGGCACCCAATACTTCTACTTCTTAGGAACCATCTGAGAGCTGGAAGAAGAGGAATAAGAATCCCGTGAACGCTTCCTTGATTTCTCCAACTTGAGCTAAGTTGCCTCTACCTTCAAAGCCATGTTGTAGAACTGATCAAACTCACGAGGCTCTTGAAGAACTAGGCCTGGCAGAAGCTCATCCTTGAGACCACCTCTGAACTGATAGATCATCGCCTTGTCATCTGGAACATCTTGCTTAGCATAGAAGGCTAGATTCTGGAACTCGACGTTGTACTGATAGATAGACTTGCTTCCCTGCTTCAGGTGCCTAAACTTCTCACGCATCTCCTCGACAAAGCTTGTCAGAATGTAATGGGCCCCGAAGTCACGATGGAAATCATCCCAAGTACCAACCCGATTGCCCCTGGAATCCTTGTACCGTTGTCACCAATCAGCTGCCTGATCCTGGAGCTAGAATGATGCAAATCTGACAAAGTCCTCTGGCCTGAAATTGCTGCACTCAAAATGCTTACTCATATCACGGAGCCAATCATCAGCATCAAAAGGCTACTCACAACAGGTGAAAGACTTGGGTTGGTTGGCAAGGAACTAATTGAGCATCGCAAACTGAGGTTGATTCTAAAAATTCCCTTGAAAGCCTTGTTGACCCTGATCTCTTTCTTGCAACAGCCTGAGCAACATCTGAGTGTTCACATTTGTTGCGGCCATCACAGCTTGCCAAGCTTCTAGAGGAGGAGGCGGAGGCGGGGGTGGTGGAACATCAGCCTGCTCCTCACCACGACCCGGATTGTTGCGAGTTGGTGGAGCCATCCTAAAGATGGACAAAACATAAACACCTCATTGGAAAGATGAATTCAATAGCTGGCTCAAATGATTGAAAGAAATTGAGCAATTAACATCATAGCCTTCCAACTAAAAAATTAGTAAGAATGCTTCTTCGGTTTCGCGATAACATCATCAGATATTAGAAGCCACTTGCAATAACACAAAAGTATTGAGCTAACTGCTTGGAGCAAATGTACATGCCCACATACATCTGAAGAAGATGATCCTAGATAACTACAAGATTTCCCACCTAAGAACTTCCGAAAACTTACTGGTTATGCAATCCGGTGTGGGGGATACAAGGAGGAAATATCTCACACAACTAGCAATCCTACACCCCAACTGTATCCATCCTTCAACACATAACCAGAGGCTTTCTCAAATTCATCTAACTTGAATCCTCAAACTCACAATGATACTAAAGCATGGTGGTACCCCGGAGGCCTCCCCAGTACTGGGTGACTCCGACCTTATCTCACCACGACAAGTATTGAAGTAATTCCGAACACTCTCCGTCTTGAGATATCAAGGAAGGTGAATGATAACAATGTGCCAACATTCCCTGGAGCTCGACTCCCCGGAAGAAATCAAGTCAGACAGGAGGCACCAAGACAAAACCCTGTCACATCGGTATCATATAGACTCCAAAATACCCGTGTGATCCTAAAAAACTTTTGAGCAAGGAGACGAGTAGGATCAAAATTCCTAAGTCGAATACCTCACCAGAGCATAGAAGAGGAGTAAAAGAATCCTACTCTCCGATATAACTAGACTCAAAACAGTTTTACTAGACTCGACTCGGCCAAGTTCGATCAAGCAAAGGCTCCTATGGTCGTACGGCTCTGAATACCAACTTGTCACGCCCAAGATGCACGCCTATCCATATTAAGGCACGGGGGCCTCGCAAGGGATAGAGGCGCATCTTGTCATTCGCAAGTATAGCATCCATCATACATTACATAAGGGATGAGTATATGAGTTTGGCTTACACTCGCCACATACTAAATTACAATTCCACACAAGAGTTCAAACATCAATATGAAGACAGGGTCCGGCTACGGACGAAAACAAACAATAAAAGCAGATGCAAATGATACTATCTCGCTATCCCGAAGATCATGACCATGGTCCTCTACTCATCCGGATAAGTCACGTACATCCTACCCCTTCCCTCATCATACTCCCATTGGAGCTGCATCAGACCATCCTGCACGAACTCATCTGTACCTGTACCTAGATTGTTGTAGTAATCTGTGAGCCACAAGGACTCGGCAATCATGTGCCCGGGTATGAGACTATTCAAGCTTAAAGGTTGGGATGGGGTATGTGTTTAGCTTGCAGCAGAACTAAGCATGTATGGTGGCTAAACTTACGTAACATGAAGATAAATATCTGGTCTACGATGAACGGTCGAATCTAGAATGACCTCTATGAGATCCTAAACACTTACTTACGTCAATCATAACCCCCACCATGTTCTCTCTCGGATCATGTTCACGAGCAGAGACGATCACGGTTACTCACACACTTGGTGCATTTTATGTAGAGTTTACTTCAAGTTAACTATAACCGAGTGTTAAACAAATATCCAAGTTGCCACATAACCGCGGGCATGGCTTTCCGAAAGATTTGACCCTCCAGGGGTGCTCCAACTAGTCCATCACAAATTAACCACACTCCACGGGAATAGCCTCGACCACGGATCTCGTGATCATCCTAGGCAACTCCAAAGGAATTCCAACACCTCGAGATAGCCCGAAGAAAGCCAGAGCCCTCACGCAAGACACTCGATAAAGGTAAAACAAGTCCAGCAAGACCATCCGGCAGGACAGATCCCAATAGGAGCCACATGTATCTCTGTATCAGGGCACTACAAGATGGGACTAGCTACAGGGAAAACCAATCCTCAAGTTGCCTCAAGGCGGCCCCGTAGGCAGCCCATTTTGGACCAACACTCATGAGGAGCATTCGCCCGGGTTGTTGATTAATTAACCACGGGGTAGCTAAGCCCTATGCAATTTTATTAAGTTGTTAGGCAAATATAGTACCAATGTTGGGTCTTGCCAGACAAGTTTTAATCTCAACCGAATAAACAAGGGGGTCCCCATAACAACCCCGAGCATGTTAGGAGTGCAAAGTATGGAAAACATAACACCGGTAGCAAGAAACTATGGCGGTAACAGCGGAACAAAACACCTAGCAAAAGGCCAAGCCTTCCACCAATACAAAGATATATATGTGCATTAAATTAAATAACAGGTAATATTTTGATATGACAAATCCATGTTATCACATGAAACAACATGTACTTGCAACTAACAACGCTATAAGAGGGGATGAGCAGTGGTAACTTAGCCATTCAAAGGTTTGCTAGGATGTGGAGGGTTAGAGGCTATCATGGCAAATAGGAGGCTGACATTCAATTGGTAGGTAGCGCAATTGTAATGATAAGAGCGAGACAACTAGCAAGCGAAAATAGTATTGGGATCCGGGTACGATCATCTTGCATGTTGGTTCTTCAGTGGAACAAGTAGCGGGATCCTCGTAGTTGTACTCGCCTGGCTCTTCGTCCTCAGGTTCAACATTCGCGTCTACACAAAATAAACAGCAAGAATAAACAAACAACCATACTGCAATGCACAATCAAGAATGATGCATGCTTATTTGAAGAGTTTTAGCATGGCACTCCTAACTAGTCATGTTTCACATGCAAAGGATTGGTTATTAATGAATTCTGGACAGAACCTTATGTTAAGTTATTTAGACATGCATGAACGTGAAAAATATGGATGCATCATGCAAAAACGATACAAATGCATATGTAGAACATAAGAAATGGAATTACGATTCTCACGATACGCTCACGGCAAGATACGAAGGCAAAACACAAGACAAGAAGGACCTAGGCTATTCCTTGGCATTCCAAGGTAGCCACTAGTTAGGCAATGAAAAACCAACCACAATAGAGCCAAAGATCAAGCAATTCCATGGAGTGTAGCTCCCACAAGTCACAACACAATAAAACAAACAATTTGCCATAAAACGTCCACATGGCAACTTACACAGCCAACAACTTGAGCTACAGGAATCGTACCACCACAAACAAGGTATTGACAGAAACTAAATAACATGCTTATCAACTTATCCAACTACACAATCTGGAAAAGAGGCACAGATCAATAAGCATGAAGCTCACAAGTTGGCATGATGAAACAGATTTCTGGGACTTAGTGAAAATAACAATTTTCTGGAATCTGAGTTAACCTGATGGCAAGTTGATAGCAGAAACTAGTGGTGTTAGAGGCCACCTCATGTTATGAAAATTAAAAGGATGCTAGAAGACAACATACCCTTCAAAACACTAGCACTCAGCTTGAGCTAATTCACAACATATCACAAGATAGCAACCACTCTTCATGGCATAAAAATAACAACACATTCTCAGACTTTGAAATATTTAGCATGGTGAAAACAGTAACATTAAGTTCACTACTTTGCAGCAAGTTTCCCACTTATATGGGTGATTCTCATGTCAAACAAAAATAACATGGCGAAACTGACATAAAACACTAACACTTCCATGTTGGCACATGCCCCAAAGCAAGCATGGATTAATACTTGCAAAAATGACAAAGTAGTATCACAGCAGAAAATGACAGTTTCATAAACTTGCTCAAAAGTGAAATCTAGTTGCACCAATGGATTCCTTGGAAATGAGCTAAAATTGAAATATGTCCAGATCTGGCAAGATTGCTATAAATGGAAATGAGCTAAATATCACGATGCACAACAATCACACAATAGTTTAGTGTATGACAAGTGGGGTAAGAGCCAACTTGTCACACACACATACACTCCACACACACACACTACACAAGCATACCCACCAAAGCATGCACACACACACTACATATGCCTAAGGCATATGAGCACATACACACCCATGAACTCCATACCTATGTGTGGTGGCTCAACACACACTCACATATGTGCCGACATATGCACAAGTGCATATAAGCACATACACATGGGAGTAAGACCCACACACACACTCAAGCACATACACACTACAAATTCCTACTAAAGTAAGACCCACACACACACTCAAGCACATACACACTACAAATTCCTACTAAACCGAAAAGGAGAAAAGAAAAGAAACACAAATATACTTGTATGTATACACATACACACATACAAGCCATATCAAAAAAGAAAAGAAAAGAAAAAACAAAAGGGGGGTTGGGATCGAACCCAGACCTTTGGCCTGAACCCCCGAGTGCACACCACTGCGCTACTGCATCGACACTTGACAGAAGGGTCTACGAGCCCACTAGTACTACAGCTCGAGCATGTTACTGACGAAACTGACGAAACAAACACCGGCGACAACCGTGACAGAGGACAACGCGGCGAGCGAATTCTAGCGACCTACGGCACTAGCGGAGCCACTGGTCCTACGCGAGGCACGCGAGATCTACGGGGAACCCATTCCCGCACTCAGGCACGAAAGAGGCCTCGGCAGAAGAGCTCCTCTAGCTCAAGCAGAGCTCTTTGCCCATCCATGGCGACGGCACGACGACGATAGGCGGCGGCTCTCAGGCGAGGAAGAAACCCGGCAGGAAGACGGGAAGCTCACCTAGGGGGGAAGACGACAGATCAGCGCGCGAGGGCGAGGAAGAAGGCGACGGCGACACGGAGACGAAGCAGAGGAAGAAGAAGTCCAGGAGCGGCCCGCCCGACGTGTCGAAGAGGACCAGGTCGTCGATGAGGAGAAGCCCGGCCCCTCCTAGCGACGGGAACGAGCTGCGGGGACGACCCCTAACCTCCACGACATCCTTGACACGAAGGGGGGACGCCAGAGACAAGCTGGCGACGGCGAGGAAGACAGGCAGAAGCCTCTAAACCTCACCTCTCTGTGAACTTTCTTTGGCCTTACCTGACAGAGGAAGGAACGGAGGGGAAAGGAAGAGGAAGGAGGAGAAGGGAGAAGGCGGCGGCGGAGAGGAACCCTAGGAGAAGGCATGCACGCCGAGGTCTTTTAAAAGGAGGGGGCAGACGGCGTCCTCGACATCCGTGACCGCGAGCACGCGCTCACTCTCTCTGCTCTGTG
Source organism: Hordeum marinum (assembly GCA_022496015.1). Taxonomy (NCBI): domain Eukaryota; kingdom Viridiplantae; phylum Streptophyta; class Magnoliopsida; order Poales; family Poaceae; genus Hordeum; species Hordeum marinum. Next base: position 157,544,586 of record CM039672.1, on the reverse strand, counting down.
ACGGAGGAAGGGGAACGGCGACAGCTCTCCGTCAGGTGCGCTAGGCTGCGGGCGCTGGACTGCTAGCTGGGCCGGCGCGAGGGGAAGGCCCAAGTCCCTCTTATCTCTCTCTCCGAAACACAGAAGAGGTTTTCCCCTTTTATTTAAAAAATATAACACTTGCAAAACCCTAGAGAAATAAATAGGAGGGTTTTTGTCACAATGAGAACACTTTTACAAACAAGAGATTAAGACATCTTTAACAAAATTATTAAGTTGATTTTTAGAGCAACTAATTTAATTAGTTTATCAGCAACGGCCCCCTTGTTATTTAAAACCCCAAATCATATTAAGCTCAAACAACAAAAGAACCACACACATAATTTTAAAACATTATAGGCTACCTCCTGAACATTTTAGAACAATTTAATTAGCAAGTTGAATATGTTGATAAAAGCCAATGGAATAAAGAGGGAAGTTCGGTTGTTCGAAAAAAAATAAGAGAGGGGGAAGAGGAGGAGTGTTGCACCACCCACACTCTAACCACAACACAAGACAAGATCACTCCCAACACAACAAGGTCACAAAGTACATCACAAACAAAGACATGGCATGATGATGAATGATATGATGGATGATGCATGAATGCATGAGACAAGGCATGACAAGGAGCAAACTCATCTCATTAACTCATGACAACAAGGTTCACTTAATATTACATGCCCAACAAGGTAGGGACAACACTTGGGCTGCCACACGGGGGCACGTCGTAGGATCTGTCGGGCTTCATCCTCGTCGGGAGGGAGCTCGTTGTGCAAGAGAAAGGCAAAGATTGGTTGGGCCCATGACAAAGCCGAGACCGGGGCCGGTTGCGGCACGGGCTGGGTAATCTAGGCAGCCAGAGCCCCCGGGCTAGACATGTTAGTTCCCGGGTTCGGCCGGTCAATAGCCATCATGACGGCTGCGAGCTCGAAGCCGCCTGCCAACGAAGCGACCGCAGCCGGAGCGAGTGCGACTGGCGCGGCTGGAGGGGCAGACAGAGCCGGCAGAGCAGATGGGATAGGTGGAGCCGACGTATCCCGCGGGCCAGTCGAGGGGACAGCGGGATTCACGGGCACGAAGATGGAATCCGACTTGGCGGAGGGTTGGATCGATGGCTTGCATAGCTACTCGAGGGAGACGCCAGCCGGAATGGCCTGGCAGGTGGAGCCGATTTTCGCCAAGGCGTCCACAACCTCGTTGTCCGCCCGAGGGACGTGATGAAACTCCCAGCCCTCGAAGGAGCTGGTGAGCTATTGGACGAGGAAGCGGTAGCTGGCCATGTTGGCGTCCCTAGCGTCCCATTCGCCAGAGACTTTCTGCACCACGAGGTCAGAGTCGCCGAAGCATAAGATGCGCCGGATACCAATTTCTTTGGCAAGCCAGAGGCCATGGATGAGCGCCCCGTACTCGGCCACTTTGTTGGAGGCGGCGAAATGGATCTAGAGCACGTACTTGAGCTGGTCTGCCTTAGGAGACTACAAGACGACACCGGCTCCCAAGCCAGTCCGCATCTTCGAGCCGTCGAAGTGCATGCACCAGTGCGTACAATTTAGGGGAGGTGGCACGAACCGGGTCTAGGCCCAATCGATGAGGAAGTCAGTCATGGCCTGCGATTTGATGGTGGTGTGTGGCTTGTACCGGATCTCATAGTCAGCGAGGGCGATTGCCCATTTGGCGATCCGTCCGGTGGCTCCCGGCCACTCATGATCTCTCCCAGCGGTGCTGTGCTCACGACGGTGATGGTGTGTTCTTGGAAGTACTGCTTGATCTTCTGGGTGGCGAAGTATATGTCGTAGCACATCTTCTGGTAGTGGGGGTAGTTCTGCTTGGAGACAGAGAGGACCTCGTTGAGGTAGTAGACGGGGCGCTGGACCGAGAGCGCCCTGCCCTCCTCCGTCCGCTCCACTACTAGAATGATGCTGATGACGAGCATGGTCGCCGCGATGTACGTGAGCAGGGGCTCCTTCTCAGTCAGCACGGCCAGGACAGGCACGCTGGTGAGGACTCACTTGAGGTCGCGGAAAACCTCATCCGCCTGGTCATTCCACTCAAACTTGGCCGGCTTCCGGGTGGAGTCAGCGGCTGGCTCGATGAGCGTTGTCTTCCTCATGAGCTGGTAGAGGGGCAGGGCCTTCTCCCACAGCCGGTTGACGAACCGGATGGGCAAGGTGAGGCAGCCGGTGAACTTCTGGACGTCGCAGAGCCGGGTCGGCTTGGGCATATGCTCGATCGCCCTAAGCTTGTTTGGGTGAGCTTCGATGCCGTGAGCGAACATGAAGAAACCTCGGAGTTGGCCGGTTGGGACGTCGAAGACGCACTTCTCTGGGTTGAGCTTGACATTGTACTCGCACAGGTTGGTGAAGGTCTCCCGAAGGTCATCGAGGAGGCTGAAATGCTTCTTGGTCTTGACGACGATGTCATCAATCTAGACGTGGACGTTCCTACCTATCTGGGGCAGGAGCCACTTCTGCATCTAGCGCTGGAAGGCCGCGCCTGCATACTTCAAGCCGAAGGACATGGTGATGTAGCAGTAAGCCCCAAAAGCGGTGATGAAGGAGGTCTTCAGCCAGTCGGCTGGATCATGCTTCATCTTGTGGTAGCCTGAGTAGGCATCCATGATGGACAGCAGATCGCAGTTGGTCGTGGAGTCAATGACTTGGTCGATCTGTGGTAGGCCAAACGGGTCCTTGGGACATGCCTTGTTCAGCCTCGTGTAGTCGATACACATGCGCCAAGTCTTGTTTTTCTTCAGCACCAAGACTGGGTTGGCCAGCCAGTCCGGGTGGAGTACTTCCATGATGAAGCCAGCTATGAGCAGCCGGGCTATCTCTTCACTATAGTGTGTCGCTTCTCCTCGGAGAAACGGCATAGGGGTTGCTTGACCGGCATCGCATCTAACCGCACATGAAGTCTGTGCTCTGTGTACTTCCTCGGAACACCCGGCATGTCCTTGGGAGACCATGCAAAGATGTCCTGATTCTCATAGTGGAAATCGACGAGATCGCCTTCCTATTTGTTGCTGAGGTTGGCGCCAATGGTGACACACTGCTTGGGGTTAGCTGAGTCGAGTGGCACCTGCTTGGGGTTAGCCGGGTCGAGTGGCACCTGCTTGGTGTCCTTGGATGACTAGAAAGATGCCTCGCCGACCACCTGGGATGGGGGAGCTGGCATCGTCGGTTGCTCGGCGGCTTGAGCCACGATCCGGTCGAGTTGCTGCCTCTCCTCCGCGATCACCAGAGCTTTGGCCAGTCGGCTGCCGTCGTGGGCACACTCGATCAACGTCCTGTAGTCACCGGCGACAAAGATGATGCCCTTGAGGCTCAACATCTTGCATTTGAGGTAGGCGTAGTGGGGAACCGCCATGAATTTGATGAGTGATACGTCTCCAATGTATCTATAATTTATGAAGTATTCTTGTTGTTATTTTATCATTCTTGGATGTTTTACAATCATTTTATAGCAACTTTATATCATTTTTTGGGACTAACCTATTGACCGAGTGCCTAGTGCTAGTCGTTATTTTTTGCTTGTTTTTTACATCGCAGGAAATCAATATCAAACGGAGTCCAAACACCACAAAACTTTTTGGAGAATTTTTTGGACCAGAAGGAACCCAATGGGCTAGAGCTGCACCTGGGGGGTGCCCCGAGGGGGGCACAACCCACTAGGGCACGCCAAGGCGCCCAGGTGGGTTGTGCCCACCTCGGTGGCCTCCTCACCCCCTCTTTGCACTATAAATTCCCAAATATTCTAAAACCCTTCGGGGTCTAGGGCTACCCCGAAGGGTTTTGGAATATTTGGGAATTTATAGTGCAAAGAGGGGGTGCGGGAGGCCACTGAGGTGGGCACAACCCACCTGGGCGCACTAGGGGGCCCTGGCATGCCCTGGTGGGTTGTGCCCCCCTCTGGGCAAACCCCAGGTGCAGCTCTGGCCCATAGGGTTCCTTCTGGTCCAAAAAATCTCCAAAAATTTTTGTGGTCTTTGGACTCCGTTTGATATCGATTTCCTGCGATGTAAAAAAACAAGCAAAAAATAGCAACTGGCACTGGGCACTGGGTCAATAGGTTAGTCCTAAAAAATGATATAAAGTTGCTATAAAATGATTGTAAAACATCCAAGAATACATAACTTTGTGCTTGGAGGCCCAACACGTGTCTACAAGAATAAAGTTGCGTAGTAGACATCAACGAGCGCCGCCCGCCCCAACAGCGCGTGGTAGGGGCTGCTGAGGTCCACCACCTCGAACCTTATCGGTTCAGGACGGAAGTGGTGCTTGTCGCCAAAGAGGACGTCAAGCCGGATCTTGCCAATGGGGGAGCAAGACCGCCCCGGCACAATGTCGTGGAAGACTATCCGGCTCGGCTGCAAGTCTGTCTCCTTGAGCTCCAGCTTGACCATCGTGTCGCGGTAGAGGATGTTTATGCTGCTACCACCATCGACCAACACCCATGACAAGCGGCACGTGCGTCTTGCAGAGACGATGGTGGGGTCGAGGACGAGGGCGTAGCTGCCCGGGTTTGGCATCACTACCGGGCGGTCCGCCCGGCTCCAGGTGACCGGCTTCTCGGACCAGTGCATGAACTGGGGGGTCGAAGGCATGGTGGCGTTCACCTCGTGCTGGAGCCGGCACTGGGTATGCTTGTTCATCTCCTCACTGGTGAAGATGACATAGGCCCCGTCCTGATCAGGGAACTGGTCGTGGAGGCATCCGTCGCGCGGGGCCGGCACTGGAGCCAGAGCTTCGGGAAGCGGTAGAGGAGCCGGAAGGCCCTCGCCTCGGGCCAGCCGCTGCGAGAAGTTGCACTGCCGGAGCATGTGCGTTGACGGCTTGGCCCCATAATGATGCTTGTAGGTAAGGTCGAGCATCTTCTCGAAGGTGAGCTTGGGCTGCCAGGCGGCCTTGCCAGCACGGTGACGCTGGCTGGGGGCCTGGGCAGCTGGCTGCTCCTCTTCAATGGTGGCGACCTGCCGGCTCCCATAGCAAGGATCCGTCTAGTCAGGTTTGCGCTTGTCATTCTGCTGCTTCCGGCTGTCGGTAGCCGTCTGTGGTGTGGTAGACAATAGGGTCAGCTTAGCAGGCGTGATGGCCTTGACCCACTTGGTAGAGTCGGTCATGGCGTACTTATCCGCCTTGGCCATCAGGTCCGCCATGGTAGCCGGCTCGGAGCACAAGAGCTTGTGCTTGAGGTGGGTGTCATCGCGGCAGCCCTCGATGAAGTACTAGATGGCCTGCGCCTCGTGCACTCCCTCGCGGGAGTTGTAGAGCTTAGTACATCGGGTGAGGTAGTCGCGAAGGGCCTCTTCCGGGCCCTGGACGCACATGGCCAGCTCACGGGGCGGCCTGGCGCTTGTAGGTGCCAGGTAGTCGCGGAGGACCTCGTCCTTGAAGTCCGTCCAAGTGTTGATACTATCGGCCGACAGGCTGTTGAGCCATGTTTGGGCCGAGCCGATCAACATGAGGGGGGCATAGTGCATGACAACGCGCTTGTTCCCCCTGGCGATGCCGACTGCGGTGGTGTAGTCGATCAGCCAATCCTCTGGCTTGGTGGTGCCGTTGTATTCAAGGTGTCACATGGGAGAGTGAAGTGGCCCGGGAATGGCTCATTGCAGATCCGGGGGCCTAAACATGCCAAGACGATCGAGCCCTCCTCCTCGAGGAGGGCCGACTATGCTAGCCGGTTGATGCGGGTTTGGGCGTCGTTCTTGCTTCAGGGGACGCACCGGCCAGGGCGAGCCGCGAGCTCGAGGCGGACCGTCAGAGCATGCGAAGGCGCGGACTCCCGCCACGGGTGCAGGGTAGGGGCGCACGGGCGCCGGACGTCCTCCTCCGGCTCGTTGGTGCGCCGGCTAGTGACAGCCAGCGGCTCGTTTGCGTGCTAAGAGGGCATGCCGCGGGAGCCCCCGCCATGCCTGGCGGAGCCGTGGGGGGAAGAGGCCTGTTGGACCGGCCATTGTAGGCCGGCAGCCGGTGCGCCGTCTACCTCGGGAGGCGAGACCTCAGAGACGAGGTTGATGTGGTCGAGCCAGGCCTGTTGCGTGTTGGCGGTGTTGATGAGGTCGTGGGCGTGTTGGTCCTGCAGGGCGCGCTCCTTGCCCTCTAAGCCGGCCAGGTCAACATAAGCCACTTGGGCGGCCCTCATGTTAGCTACTGGCATGTCCTATGTGGGCTGCCTGCCACCAAGGATTTCCATGATCATGCAGCCACGCCACGGATGTTGTCCCACCAGCTGGGCTTGTTGCCAGCCTGTCACGCCCAAGATGCGACCCTATCCTTATTTTGGCTCGAGGGCCTCGACGGGGATAGGAGCGCATCTCATCGTGTTGCAAGAATGGATATCATTACAAGTTCATATACAGAAGAGATGAGTATATGGAATTGGCTTACACTCGCCACAAGCTACAACAAGATCACATCAATACAACAACATACTCAAACATCATACAAAAGAGCAGGGTCCGGCTACAGACGAAATCAAACGATAAAATGACATCCATCCTTGTTATCCTAGGCTGCCACCTGGAACCCATCCTAGATCGATGAAGAAGAAGAAAAACTCCAACAAACAAGCAACGCTCTCACATTCAAGCATCACATTACCTGTACCTACAACTATTGTGTAGTAATCTGTGAGCCACGGGGACTCAGCAATCTTATTTCCAAGGGTATCAAGACTATTAAAGCTTAATGGGTGAGGTATGGCTAAGAGATGAGGCTGTAGCAAGCAACTAAGCATTAATTTTGAGTGGCTAACTTATGAATAGAGAAAGGAAAGTGGGTGGTCTATGCATAACAGTCGTGAACTAGTATTGATCACTAACTGGTCCTAAACACCTACTTACGTCAAACATAACCCCACCATGTTTTCTCTCGGATAAGAACTCACGAGAAGAGACAGTCACGGTTATGCACACAGTTGGTGTATTTTATTTGAGTTTACTTCAAGTTTGCTATGACTGGGTGTTAAACAAAGTTTTCCAAGTTTGCCACATAACCGCGGGCAGGGCTTTCCGAAAGATTTAACCCTATAGGGGTGCTCCAACTCATCCATCACAAATTAACCACACGCCACGGGAATAACCTCGACCACGGAGCTCATGATCATCCTAGGCAATTCCAAATGAAATCCGACACCTCGAGATAGCCCGAAGAAGATCAGAGTTCCTCACGCAAGACATTCGAGAAAGGTAAAACAAGTCCAGCAAGGCCTCACGACGTGTCGACGATCCTGATAGGAGCCGCATATCTCGTTCTCTAGACACGGCAGATAAGCTATTGTACGATGGCCTGATAGAAATCACCCAAGTTGCCCTGGGGTGGCCCCGCACAGTGGTCTAGTTTGGACTAACACTCATGAGGAGCACTGGCCCAGGGGGCTGATTAATCCACGGGGTCCGAAAAGTCCCTATGCAATTTTATTAATTATTAGGCAAATCTAGTACCAATGTTGGGCCATGCCGGACAAGCTTTATCCTAAAACAAAAATCAAGGGGGTCCCCATAACAACCCCGAGCATGTTAGGAGCGTTCAATTATGGAACATAACACCGGTTCACAAGTAACTAGGGCGACAAGAGTGGAACAAAACATCGAGCAAAAGGCCAAGCCTTCCACCCTTTACCAAGTGTATAAGTGCATTAAATCAAATATCAATAATATTGTGATAACAAAAGAATGCCCATGTTGTCACATGGAAGCAATTGCACCTGCAGCTAGAAACGCTATAAGAAGGGTTGAGCAAGCGGTAACATAGACAAACAAAGGTTTGCTGGGATGTGGAGGCGTTAGAGGCTTTCCATGACAATGTTGGGAGGCTTGTCAAACAAGTGGTAGGTAGCATGACATAACGACAAAAGCGGGACAACTAGCATAGCAATGATAGTAGTGGTATCCAGGGAAATGTGTCATCTTGCCTGAGATCCCGCTTGGTAGAAGAACGAGCCCATGAAGTAGACGAATGAATCCTCACACTCCGAATGCTTTCGGAACTCTATCGAGAAGAAGCAATCCGGAACAAACAATCAACATAAGATACAACACAACATATACATGGCATGATGTGCAAACAATTATGATGCATGGCCGGTTTAATATGCAAGGCATGGCATGGCAAGAACAACAAACAACTAGTACACATTAAGTGAAGCATGAATATTTAGTTCACTCCCTTTTAGGTACTCATCAATATTATATGTTGTTAGACATGGCAAGAGGTGAAGCATGAACAACTACATCACCTAGGCATTTTAAATGAGGCCGGAGGCAACTAATAACAATTCCGGAACGACCTCATATGCATATTTTAAGTTTGGTCCAGATCTGAACTAACCATATTTTATATTTATTAAACATGTAATAAAGTGTGACATGAGATTCTACATGTTTTTCTAGTCAAGTTACATATATAAAACATTTGCATCGGAGTCACGGATCAAAAGTTATTAAACAATTCATTTTACATGGCATTTATGCAAATTGCATGAAAACAGGAGGTTAAACATTTTAAACACATGTGAGAGTTGGATATTGTGAATCTACACAAAATTCTAGTCATCTTACGTATATAAAGTTTTTACATACGATGCACGGTTGAAAAGTTATTAAATGCATGAAGATTGGGGGGTTTTCTGCAAAATAGTTTTTCTCTCGATAATTACGAAATTCGCAGAACGTAAAAAAATAGAGTTGGGCTGAATCTGTCCACAGGCCTAAACCAGATAAAGGACACATAATAACTATACGGCGCTCGGGCGGGGAATAGGCTGGCGGCTCACCTCGTGGGCTCCACGCCCAGTCGGTGGAGCAGCTGGCAGGGGGGAGCGGGAGCTGGGCTGGGCCTTGGGCCATGATGCGGCTATGGCTGGAGAGGCCCAACCAGGCGACGGCATCTTGGGCCTCCCAAGTGAGCGAGCCGGCAGGTCGACGAGGCGTCGTCCTCCCGAGACGAGGATGAGGCTATGGCGGCGGTTCCAGGAGCTTCGAGGGCAGAGGCCGGCGGGAAGCTTCGGAAGCTGCTGGATCTGGCCGGGATGACCTCCTCCAAGCGGATCCAGGGAGTCCCGAGGCAGATCATAGAGGCAGCCATGGCCGGACCTACGAGGAGAGGGACAGAGAGAGAGAGATCGAGGTGAGAGGAGACAGAGGGCCGAACAGCAGGAGTTGCGCAAGGGGCAGCACTGGCCTGAGTTGCTAGCAAGGCTCCGGCCAGCGGGTGGCTTTGGTGTGGCCTCCGGCATCGAGGTTGCGGCTTGGGATCGAGGCCTCCTGCCTCGAGCTATTGCGGGCGCGAGGAGCTCCATTCCTGTAGCGGGCGCAAGTGACGGCGGTGATTCAGGCCCGGACAAGCCTCAGATGGGCCTGGCAGGCCCTAGCGGCGGGAGGAGAGAGACAGGAGATGAGGTGGCGGCGGCTGGGTGGTCAGGCAAGGAAAAAGATGTAGCTAGGGTTTAGGTTCAAAATTAGGCAGGCGGGGGGTCTATTTACAGCAAATGGGGCTAGGTTAGGGGGGTTTCATCCGTTTTCGAACCGTCCGATGTCGATCGGACGGCTCGAAAGCGAAGGGGGGCTAGCTAGGTGGGCTAGTGGGGTGTGTAGTGAGCCTTGGTCTAACATGAGAGGGAAGGTGGCATCCCTTGACAAGAGTTTAAAACACCAAAAAACGCCCGATGAATAAACCAATGAGCGCACTGCTATGACTAACCGTTGGGGTATCAAACGACCTCTGATTGTGACAAAATTTGGAAGGCAGGCTACCAATAATATAACAAGACCACACGCCAAGTATCGACCCAATCCGAAAATATTTTTTGTGCTCTTTAAAAACGTTTTTTTAAAACGATGTCGCAGGCACGTGCATGTGTGGTTGGTCTCGAAACGGGCAACGGCAAGAACGGAGAGAACCGTTGAACATGAACAGATGCAAGTTTTTGAAAACGAGTGACGATGCTATGCAGATGTTGCGAATGATGAAATGATGAATGTGACAACCAAATGAATCACATGACGAGGATGGAAATAAAAAGGGAATCTTCTGGAGCGTTCATCCCGGGCTGTTACAACTCTCCTCCACTACACGAGGATCTTGTCCCGAGATCTAGAATGAGAAGGGGAAGAGAAAGAGCAAGAGGTAAAACTTAGTTGCTTCTCTAACAAACAAGTGAAATCAACAAACCTTGAAGGTTGCAAAGATTTGAAGAATGACATGGGAACAAGCAAGAATTCACAAGAAATTTTGGCAGCACTTCGGTAGGAAAGAGAGGCAAAATTTGATATGATGGAAAGAAATTGAAAGAGAGACACTAAACTTCGGTTGGATTGGAATCAAAACTTAGTAAAATGGAGGGATCGTGAAAAGATTTCACATCACTCCGGTAAATGGACAAGCAAGGGAAGAACATGATCTTAATCAAACTAGATGTGAGTTGAAAATAGCAACACTACAATGCCTTCAGAACAAAATAATATAAGCTAGATCTTTGAAGAGAAGAGAACGGAGAAGAAAATGACAACTTCTACCACCATTGAATTTGAAAAGCTTGGTTGAACGGAGTGGATGGAGAATCAACAACGAAACAATAACTTGTTATGGGCTTATGGAAAACATCTCAAAATTATGAGGTGACAACCTGCCACAACAGGAACAATTGATTACTTGAGAGCAACAAGATATGCAAAACTTCTTTCACCAAGAGGTGGAGGAGAAAACTTGAATCATTTATGACACCATCATAGCAACAATCCTTAGGAAATGCTTTAGGTGACAACCAACCCAAGATAACTCCAAGAAGACATGATGGGTTTACTTATCTCATTCTTGACAATTTTTATTCGAGACTCCTCATAATCAAGAATTTAATAACACCATCTCAAAAGACAATGGAGAAGGAATTGAACTTAGAAATCCAAGATAAAGAACACTTGAGCACCTCCAACAAGAATCTTGAAGTACACTTCGAGAAGAATTACATCCTTAACAAACCACCATGAAGGACCTCTTGGCGAACACCAAGATGAAAGGACGGTCAAAAGAATGCGGTTGAACGGAATAGATTATGATGTTGCAAGGATTTAGATGAAGCTTTGCGAACAGATGCTTGAGAAAAAACATGTTACTCCGGAAAGAAAACATGAACAACTATAACCAAGAATTTGATGCCATGAACACTCCGGAAGAAGGATTGAAACCACCTTGATGAAACTAGAATAAGAATTACATTATGTTTATACTTCATCAAGTTAAATTAATGACAAGCAACAGATTTCACACACCACTTATTCTTCTTGCAAAGATTGAAGAGAGAGATAGAACGCAAACTTGAACAAGTCTTGCACGAGAACACCGATAAGAATTCACCACGAATGAGGATACTATGATTGAACGAAGATACATGAGAACAAAGAGATCATGATCCACCTAATGGAAAACTTAACAAGGCACCAGAATAATTGAGATACGAATGAAGGCACAACAATTGAGAAGAATTTGAGAACGAAAGCTGAAAACTGAGAATGAAGAAATCTTCTGAAATGATGGCCTTCGGAGGATCGAGAAATGAAAACACTTATGAAATGCACCGGGTAGATATGCGAGGAATTACTCATGATCGAACAATTTGAGATGATAGCAACAACTTGAAACCATGAATCTCCAAGACAGATGGACCAAGATTTAAGATAAATTCTTCTATGGTCTTCAATACTGACAATAATGACGAGAAGCAACACCATGAATTATTGAGACACTCCAGAATAATGAATACAGAAAGGTTGATCCAACGATGAAAATGATTTAGAAGCGATCTTCGAGAAAGAATATGACTAATGAAATTCATTCTTACATCATATTTGAAGAGAACTTGAGAACATCTCCGGAAAAGATTAGAAGCTCCAAGTAAGATCCTGAGGCAAAACATGTGGGTTATGGGCCTACTGAAAGGAAACTACCGTTGAAACAATTTCTTAGAAAGAGAGATATTACACTAGAAAAATTAAGAACTTGATGAGGTGAGAACCTCGAAATAATTTAAGAGGATATGAACGGAAATGAAAGTCTTCTGAGATATGTTGAGCACTCCAGATAGAATAGAGAGAGACGAAAAACAAGAGATACTTGGACATAATTTCTGACATGGGGAAGCACATAGAAATTGAAAAGGGTACGAAGAACAATGAGATCGTGAATTGAATGCGTCGGGAAGGAACACAAGAATAAAGAAATGATGAATTCGAATCACTAGAGGATCTTCACAATGAATCACCGGATACGATACAAAAGAAAAGATAGCAGAAGCATCGATGAAAAGGAAGACATTTGGATGAGAATTAATAATTGAAGAAAAAGGGCGAGAGGGTGGGGAAAACAAAGAAAACTTGGAACAGATGAGACAAACACCGGAACGAAATATGAGGATTGATCTTGCAAATATTGAAGAGGATAGAATTCACTTGAAGAGAGCACACCGATGAAAAGAATTGATATGACAACTTGATTGGCAAAAGAATTATCAATCCCACAGACATATGAGAACACTTAGGAAAGATATGAAATCACCACTTGACATTGAAGCAACTCGGATTACCATATTCGAAAACAAAACAAAAGATGAGGCTTACGAAAGAAGCCGGAAACAAATGCATAATAGAGATTTCGTCCGATATTTTCATGGTAAGGCTCGCACGGGCTCGATCTTACAGTAGCCATCAAGTACAAGGCAGTGCACATGACATACGAAGCATCCCCGAGTCATAGCAAGCTACAAGGACTCTTTAAGACACAACAAGACCGTTGTAAGAAAGACCGTAAACAAACGAACCACAAGATGTCGAACCCCAACCTCACATCATGATCTGTTGGAAGATAGCCTAGGTAACTACTTGAATCCCCACCTAAGAATTTCTGAAATCTTCCGGTTATGCAATCGGGTGTTGGGGATGGGAGGCAAAATATCTCACACACTAACAAGCCATACACTCCAACTGTATCCATCCGTCAACACATAACAAGAGGCTTTGGAACTCCATCTATCACAGACACTCGAAAACACAACAATACCAAACATGGCAGCACCCCGGACGCCTCCTCATTACTGGGTGACTCTGACCTTATCTCGCCACGAGAAGTATTGAAGCAATTGCGAACATCTTCCGTCTTGAGATACTAAGGAAACTGAATGATAAGGATGTGCCAAGAATCCCCTGGAGCTCAACTCCCCGGAAGAAATCAAGTCAGACACGAGGCACCAAGACAGAACTTATACATCGTCATCATATAGTTTCCAAAATATCCGCGTGATCTTAAAAAAATTGAGTGAGAAGAGGGTAGAATCAAAATTCCTAAGTCGTAATTCCTCACCAGAGTATAGAAGAGGAGTAAAAGAAACCTACTCTCCGATATATAACTAGACTCAAAATAGTTTTTTCACTAGACTCGACTCGGCCAAGTTCGATCAAAGAAGAGGGATCCTAGGTCGGTATAGGCTCTGATACCAACTTGTCATGCCCAAGATGCGACCCTATCCTTATTTTGGCTCGAGGCCCTTGACAGGGATCGAAGCGCATCTCGTCGTGTTGCAAGAATGGATATCATTACAAGTACATGTATAGAAGAGATGAGTATATGGAATTGGCTTACACTCGCCACAAACTACAACAAGATCACATCAATACAACAACATACTCAAACATCATACAGAAGAGCAGGGTCCCGCTACGGACGAAATCAAACGATAAAATGACATTCATCCTTGCTATCCCAGGTTGCCGCCTGGAACCCATCCTAGATCAATGAACAAGAAGAAGAAGAACTCCAACAAACAAGCAACGCTCTCACATTCAAGCATCACATTACCTGTACCTGCAACAATTTTTGTAGTAATCCGTGAGCCACGGGGACTCAGCAATCTCATTTCCAAGGGTATCAAGACTATTAAAGCTTAATGGGTGAGGTATGGCTAAGTGGTGAGGCTGCAGCAACCAACTAAGCATTTATTTCGAGTGGCTAACTTACGAATATAGAAAGTAAAGTGGTTGGTTTACACATAACAGTCATGAACTAGTATTGATCACTAACTGCTCCTAAACACCTACTTACGTCAAACATAACCCCACTGTGTTCTCTCTCGGATAAGAACTCACGAGAAGAGACAGTCACGGTTACGCATACAGTTGGTGTATTTTGTTTGAGTTTACTTCAAGTTTGCTATGACCGGGTATTAAACAAAGTTTTCCAAGTTTGCCACATAACCGCAGGCACGGCTTTCTGAAAGATATAACCCTGTAGGGGTGCTCCAACTCATCCATCACAAATTAACCACACGCCGCGGGAATAACCTCGACCACGGATCTCGTGATCATCCTAGGCAATTCCAAAGGAAATCCGACACCTCGAGATAGCCCGAAGAAGATCAGAGTTCCTCACGCAAGACATTCGAGAAACGTAAAACAAGTCCAACAAGGCCTCCCGACGTGTCAACGATCCCGATAGGAGCCGCGTATCTCGTTCTCAGGACACGGCGGATAAGCTAGTGTATGGTGGCATGATAGAAATCACCCAAGTTGCCCTGGGGTGTCTTTGCATAGTGCTCTAGTTTGGACCAACACTCATGAGGAGCACTGCCCTAGGGGGTTGATTAATCCACGGGGTCCGGAAAGTCCCTATGCAATTTTATTAGTTATTAGGCAAATGTAGTACCAATGTTGGGCCTTGCCAGACAAGCTTTATCCTAAAACAAAAATCAAGAGGGTCCCCATAACAACCCTGAGCATGTTAGGAGCGCTCAGTTATGGAACATAACACAAGTTCACAAGTAACTAGGGCGGCAAGAGTGGTACAAAACACCAAGCAAAAGGTCAAGCCTTCCACCCTTTACCAAGTGTATAAGTGCGTTAAATCAAATATAAATAATATTGTGATAACAAAAGAATGTCCATGTTGTCACATGGAAGCAATTGCACCTGCAGCTAGAAACGATATAAGAAGGGTTGAGCAAGCGGTAACATAGCCAAACAAAGGTTCGCTGGGATGTGGAGGGGTTAGAGGCTTTCCATGACAATGTTGGGAGGCTTGTCAAACAAGTGGTAGGTAGCATGACATAATGACAAAATCGGGACAACTAGCATTGCAATTATAGTAGTGGTATCCAGGGAAATGTGTCATCTTGCCTAAGATCCCGCTTGGAATAAGAACAAGCTGATGAAGAAGACGATCCGTGAAGTAGACGAACGAATCCTCACACTCCGAATGCTTTCAGAACTCTATCAAGAAGAAGCAATCCGGAACAAACAATCAATATAACATACAACACAACATAAACAAGGCATGATGCGCAAACAATTATGATGCATGTCCGGTTTAATATGCAAGGCATGGCATGGCAAGAACAACAAACAACTACTTCACATTAAGTGAAGTTCCATATGCAACGAGTTGCATATTGACGAAACTCCATGTTCGAATTATTTAGTTTACTCCCATTTAGGTACTCATCAATATTAAATGTTGTTAGACATGGCAAGAGGTGAAGCATGAACAACTACATCATCTAGGCATTTTAAATGAGGCCGGAAGCAACGAATAACAATTCCGGAACGACCTCATATGCATATTTTAAGTTTAGTCCAGATCTGAACTAACCATATTTTATATTTATTAAACATGGAAATAAAGTGTGGCATTAGATTCTACACGTTTTTCTAGTCAAGTTACATATATAAAACATTTGCATCGGAGTCATGGATCAAAAGTTATTAAACAATTCATTTTATATGGCATTTATGCAAATTGCATGAAAACAGCAGGTTAAATATTTTAAACACATGTGAGAGTTAGATATTGTGAATCTACACGAAATTCTAGTCATCTTACATATATAAAGTTTTTACATACGATGCACGGTTGAAAAGTTATTAAATGCATGAAGATTAGGGGGTTTTCTGCAAAATAGTTTTTCTCTCGATAATTGCGAAATTCGCAGAACGTAAAAAAATAGAGTTGGGCCGAATCTGTCCACAGGCCTAAACCAGAGAGAGGATGCATGATAAGTATATGGCGCTCGGGCGGGGAATAGGCTAGCGGCTCACCTCGTGGGCTCCAGACCCAGTCGGTGGAGCAGCTGGCAGGGGGGAGCGGGAGCTGGGCTGGCCTTGGGCCACGACGTGGCTGCGCCTGGAGAGGCCCAACCGGGCGACGGCAGCCTGGGCCTCCCAAGCGAGTGAGCGAGCGGGCCGGTCGATGGGGCGTCGTCCTCCCGAGATGAGGACAAGGTTGTGGCAGCGGTTCCAAGAGCTTCAAGGGCAGAGGCCGACGGGAAGCAGACGGATCTGACCGGGACGAGCTCCTCCAAGGCGGATCCAGGGTGTCCCGAGGCGGATCACAGAGGCAGCCATGGCCGGACCTACGAGGAGAGGGAGAGAAAGAGAGATCGAGGTGAGAGGAGACAGAGGGCCGAAAGGAAGGAGTTGCGCAAGGGGCGGCACTGGCCTGAGTCGTCGGCGAGGCTCCGGCTGACGGGTGGCTCCGGCATGGCCTCCGGTGTCGAGGTAGCGGCTTGGGATCGAGGCCTCCTGCCTCGAGCTATTGCAGGCGCAAGGAGCTCCATTCCTGTAGAGGGCGCGAGCGACGACAGTGATTCGGGCCCGGACAGGCCTCGGATGGGCCTGGCGGGCCCTAGGGGGCAGGAGGAGAGAGACAGGAGACGAGGTGGTGGCGGCTGGGTTGTCAGGCATGGAAAACGATGCAGCTAGGGTTTAGGTTAAAAATTAGGCAGGTGGGGGGTCTATTTATAGCAAATGGGGCTAGGTTAGGGTTTTTTATCCGTTTTCGGACCGCTCGAACTCGATCAGACGGCCCGAAAGCGAAGGGGGGGCTAGCTAGGTGGGCTAGTGGGGTGTGTAGTGAGCCTTGGTCTGAGATGAGAGGGAAGGTGGCAGCCATGACAAGAGTTTAAAACACCGAAAACGCCTGACGAATAAACCGATGACCACACTGCTACGACTAACCGTTAGGGTATCAAACGACCTCTGATTGTGATGAAATTTGGCAGGCGGTCTACCTATAATATAACAAGACCGCACGCCATGTTTCGACCCAACCCGAGAATATTTTCCGCGCACTTTAAAAACAGTTTTTTAAACGATGCCGCGGGCACATGCATGTGTGGTTGGTCTCGAAACGAGCAACGGCAAGAACGGAGAGAACCGGCAAACACGAACGGATGCAAGTTTTCAAAAAACGAGTGACGATGCTATGCAGATGATGTGAGTGATGCAATGATGAATGCGACAACCAAACGGATCACACGATGAGAATGGAAATAAAAAGGGAATCTTCTAGAGCGTCGGTCCCGGGCTCTTACACAGTGGCATGAAGCCATAGGTAGGGTTATACTCCCGTTGTGCGGATTCCATCCGGCGCTTGGCCATGGCGAGAGCGGTGGCATGGAAGAATGGTAGTTGATGTGCCGTCTCCAGATCGTTCGTAACCGTAGTCGGGTCATCCGTTGGTGCGATTTGGGTGCTCAGCCCTCGGAGGGCGGAGCCGATGGGGTCAGAGATGCCAATGTCGGCGGCACCGACGGACGCCAGCTCATCTGCCCTGACGCGGATAGAAGTCGTGGAGGCGCTATTAGGGAACGTTGCATGGAAACAAAAAAATACCTATGCACACGCAAGATCTATCCATGGTGATGAGCATCTACGAGAGGGAGAGTGGATCTACATACCCTTGTAGATCGCCTAGCGGGAAGCATTAAGAAACGCGGTTGGTGTAGTCGAACGTGTTCGCGATCCAAATCGTCGAGCGTCCCACAATCTCATCACGATCCGTCCCGCGATCCAATCACGATCCGTCCCGAGATCCAATCACGATCCGTCCCGCAATCTCATCACGATCTGTCTCGCGATCTTGATCACGGTCCTTTCGATCTAGCGCCGAACGGACGACACCTCTACGTTCAGCACACGTACAGCTCGATGACAATCTCCGCCTTCTTGATCCAGCAAGAGGGAGTGGAGAGGTAGAAGATTTCTCCGGTAGCGCGACGGCGCTGCAGCGATGGTAGTGGAGCTATTCCGGCAGGGCTTCGCCTAAGCACTGCAGAAAACCGATCTAGAGGAGAAACTATGCACTAGAGGAGAGGTAGCACGTGGCTATTAGGGTTTGCTTTTTCCTCTAAATCCTCTAGTATATATAGGAGGTAGGGAGGGATGGGAGGAGGCATCCTCAAACCCTCAAGGTTTGTTCGAAATTGGAGGTGGAGGAGTCCTACTCCAATCCTATTAGGAGTAGGATTCCTCCTTTCCACTTGGAAACTCTTTCCACCTCTCCACCTTTGGATTTTTTTCCTTCTCAAACCACTCCAGCCGCATGGGCCCTTTGTTCTTTGGTATGTTACTTTCCCGAGATTTGATCGTCGGTATCTCCATACCTAGTTCAACCTTGTTACCGACAAGTCTCTTTAATCGTTCCGTAATACAAGATCCCATGACTAACACTTAGTCACATTGCTTGCAAGGCTTATTGTGATGTTGTATTACCGAGTGGGCCCTGAGATACCTCTCCGTCACACGGAGTAACAAATCCCAGTCTTGACCCATGCCAACCCAACAGACACCCTCGGATATACCTGTAGAGCACCTTTATAGTCACCCAGTTACGTTGTGACGTTTGATACACATAAGGTACTCCTCCGGTGTCAGTGAGTTGCATGATCTCATGGTCATAGGAACAAATACTTGACATGCAGAAAACAGTAGCAATAAACTGACACGATCATATGCTACGTTTGTAGTTTGGGTCTTATCCATCACATCATTCTCCCTATGACGTGATCCCGTTATCAAATGACATCTCATGTCCATGACTAGGAAACCATAGCCATCTTTGATCAACGAGCTAGTCTATTAGAGGCATACTAGGGACATGGTGTTGTCTATGTATCCACACATGTATTTGAGTTTCCGATCAACACAATTATAGCATGGATAATAAACGATTATCATGAACAAGGAAATATGATAATAACCAATTTATTATTGCCTCTAGGGCATATTTCCAACAGTCTCCCACTTGCACTAGAGTCAATAATCTAGTTCACATCACCATGTGATTCGCATTGTTACGAATCTAACACCCAATGAGTTATGGGGCTCGATCATGCTTTGCATGTGAGAGAGGTCTTATAGTCAACGGGTCTGCGACATTCAGATCCGTGTGTACTTTGCAAATCTCTATGTCAAACCGTAAACACTGCTACCACACTCCACTTGGTACTATTCCAAATGGTTGCTCCACTATACATATCCAGATTGCTACTACGAGTCATCCAGATTGGTGTTAAAGCTTGCATCGACGTAACTCTTTATGACGAACTCTTTATCACCTCCATAATCGAGAAACATCTCCTTAGTCTTTTATTTACTAAGGATGATCTTGACCGCTATCCAGTGATCCACTCCTGGATCATTTTTGTACCCCTTGACAAACGCATGGAAAGGCACACACCAGGTGCGGTACACAGCATGGCATAATATAGACCCTATGGCTAAGGCATAGGGGACGATGTTCGTCCTTTCTCTTTCTTTGCCGTTGTCGAGCTTTGAGTCTCACTCAACTTCACACCTTACAAATCAGGCGAGAACTCTTTCCCTGACTGATCCATTTTGAACTCTTTCAAAATCTTGTCAAGGTATGTACTCACTGAAAGTCTCATCAAGCATCTTGATCTATCTCTATAGATCTTGATGCTCAACAATTAGGTAGATTTATCTAGGTCTTCCTTTGAAAAAAAACTCTTTTTAAACAACCGTTTATGCTTTTTGGAAATTCTACATCATTTCCGATCAACAATATGTCAACCACATATGCTTACCAGAAACTCTATAGTGATCCCACTCACTTTATTGTAAATACAAGTTTCTCATAAACTTTGTATAGACTCAAAATCTTTTGATCACCTCATCAAAGTGTATATTCCAACTCCGAGATGCTTGCTTCAGTTCATAGAAGGATCACTGAAGCTTGCACACCTTTTAGCATCCTTAGGATTGACAAAACCTTCTGGTTGTATCTCATACAACCTTTCCTTAAGGAAGGAAACGATGTTTTGGCATCCATCTGCTAGATTTCATAATTGAAAAATGCAGCAACTGGTAACATAATTCCAACAGACTTTAGCATCGCTACAAGTGAGAAAGTCTCATCGCAGTCAACTCCTTGAATTTGGTGAAAACACCTTTGCGACAAGTCGAGCTTTATAAATGGTGACATTTACCATCATCGTCTGTCTTCATCTTCAAGGTCCATTTCTACTCGACGACCTGTCGTCCAACGAGCAAGTCTACCCAAGTCTATACTTGGTTTTCATACATGGATCCTTTCTCGGATTTCATGGCCTCTAACCATTTGTTGGAACCCGGGCCCATCATCGCTTCTCCATAGCTCATAGGTTCATCGTTGTCCAACAACATGACCTCTAAGACAGGGTTTCCATACCAATTAGGAGTAGTACGCATCCTTGTCGCCTACGAGGTTCGATAGTAACTTGATCTGAAGCTTCATGATCATCATCATTAACTTCCTCTTCAAATAACGTAGGCTCCATAGAAACATCTTTCTGCGTTACGCTACTCTCTAGTTGAAACAAAGGTTCAACAACCTCATCAAGTTCTATCTTCCTCCCACTCAATTCTTTCAAGAGAAACTTTTTCTCGAGAAACGACCTAGTTTTAGCAACAAACATTTTATGCTTGGATCTAAGATAGAAGGTTCACCCAACTGTTCTTAGGGTATTCTATGAAGATGCATTTGTCCGCTTTGGGTTCGACCTCATTAGGTGAAAACATTTTCCACACAAGCGTCACAGCCCCAAACATTAACAAATGACAGCTTAGGTTTCTATCAAACCATAATTCACACGGTTTCATCTCAATGGATTTAGATGGTGCCCTATTTAAAGTTAATGTAGTTGTCTCTAATGCATAACCCCAAAGTTATAGTAGCAAAATGATAAGAGACATCATAGCACGCACCATATCCAATAGAGCACGACTATGATGTTCGGACACACCATCACGCTATGGTGTTCCAGGTGGCGTGTGTTGTGAAACAACTTTCACATTGTCTAACGTTGTATGCCAAACTCGTAACTCGGATATTCACCTCCATGATCATATCGCAGACATTTCTTCCTGTCACGATGATCTTAAACTTCACTCTGAATTTGCTTGAACCTTTCAAACAATCCAGACTTGTGTTTCATTAAGTAAATATACACTATATCTACTCAAATCATCAGTGAAGGTAAGAAAATAACGATATCCACCGCACGCTATAAGACTCATTGGATTGCATACATCAACATGTATCATTTCCAATAAATCACTTGCCCGCTCCATCAAACCAGAAAACGGGGTCTTTAGTCATCTTGACCAAGAGGCATGGTTCGCATGTCTCAACCGATTCAAAATCGAATGAGTCCAAAGATCCATCAGCATGGAGTTTCTTCATGCATTTTATACCAATATGACATTTAGCGGCAGTGCCACAAGTATGTGGTACAATTATTATTAACTTTGTATCTTTTGTCATCAATGTTATGAACAAGTATATTACAATGATCAAGATTCAACAAACCATTCTCACTGGGTGCATGACCATTGAAGGTATCATTCATGTAAACAGAATAACCATTATTCTCTAACTTAAATGAATAACTATGTTGCAATAAACACGATCTAATCACGTTCATGCTCAACGCAAAACACCAAATAACATTTATTTAGGTTTGTCACTAATCCCGAAGGTAGAGAGAGCGTGCGATATTGATCACATCAACCTTGGAAACATTTTCAACACACATTGTCACCTCACCCTTAGCTAGTTCTCCATTTATTCGTAGCTTTTATTTCGAGTTACTAACATTTAGCAACTGAACTGGTATCCAATACCCAGGTGCTACCAGGAGTACTAGCAATGTACACATCAATAACACGTATATCAAATATACTTCTGTCGACGTTGCCAGCCTTCTTATCTACCAAGTATCTAGGGTTGTTCCGCTTCAGTGACCACTCACCTCATAATAGAAGCACTTAGTCTCAGGTTTAGGTTCAACTTTGGGTTGCTTCACTGGAGCAGCAACTGACTTGCCATCCATGAAGTTTCCCTTCTTGCCCTTGCCCTTCTCGAAACTAGTGGTTTTACTAACCATCAACACTTGATGCTCCTTCTTTATTTCTACCTTCGCGGTGTCAAACATCGCGAACAGCTCAGGGATCATTATTTCTATCCTTGGCATTTTATAGTTCATCACCAAGTTCTAGTAGCTTAGTGATAGTGACTTGGAGAACTATATCAATCACTATCTTATCTGGAAGATCAACTCCCACTCGATTCAAGCGATTGTAGCACCCAGAAAATCTGAGCACATGCTCAAAGATTGAGCTATTCTCCTTCATCTTGCAGGCAAATAATCTTGTTGGAGATCTCATATCTCGCAACACGGGCACGAGCCAGAGATCCTAATTTCAGCTCTTAGAACATCTCATATGTTCCGTGACGTTCAAAATGTTTTGGAGCCTCAATTCTAAGCCGTAATGCATGACGCACTAAACTATCAAGTAGTCATCAGAACGTGCCTATCAGATGTTCACAACATCTACAGATGACGCTAGAGGGGTTGGCACACCGAGCGGTGCATTAAGGACATAAGTCTTCTATGCGGCAATGAGGACAATCCTCAGTTCACGGACCCAGTCCGCAATATTGCTACCATCATCTTTCAACTCTATTTCTCTAGGAACATATAAAAATTCAAGGGAGCTACAGTGCGAGCAAGTAATCTACAACATAATTTGCAAAGGTACTACTGACTATGTTCATGAAAATGAGTTCAATTAATCATATTACTGAAGAACTCCCACTCAAATTGACATCCCTCCGGTCATTCGAGTGATACATGATCCAAATTCACCAACTCAAGTCCGATCATCACGCGAGTTGAGGCGGTTTCAATGGTGAACATCATCATGTTGATCATATCTACTATATGACTCATGTTCGACCTTTCGGTCTCTTGTGTTCCGAGGCCATGTCTGTACATGCTAGGCTCTTCAAGTTTAACCCGAGTGTTTTGCATGTGCAACACTGGCTTGCACCCGTTGTATGTGAACGTAGAGTCTATCACACCCAATCATCACGTGGTGTCTCAACATGACGAACTTTCGCAACGGTGCACACTCGGGGAGAACACAATTTATCTTGAAATTAAGTGAGGGATCACCTTATAATGCTACAGTCATCCTAAGCAAAACAAGGTGCATAAAAGGATTAACATCACATGCAAATCATAAGTGACATGATATGGCCATCAACTTGTGCTTTTGATATCCATCTTGAAAGCACCGGCATGATCTCCATCATCACCGGCACGACACCATGATCTTCATCATCTTGATCTCCATCAATGTGTCGCCATCGGGGTTGTCGCGCCCATCATGCTTGTACTACTATTGCTACCGATTAGCGATAAAGTAAAGCATTACATAGCGCTTAATGATTGACACACAGGTCATACAATAATTAAAGACAACCCTATGGCTCCTGCCGGTTGCCGTACTCATCGACATGCAAGTCGTGATATTCTATACAATACATGATCATCTCATACATCACATATATCACATCATGTAATTGGCCATATCACATCACAACATACCCTGCAAAAACAAGTTAGACATCCTCTAATTGTTGTTGCATGTTTTACGTGGCTGCTATGGGTATCTCGCAAGAACAATTCTCACCTACGCATAAACCACAACGGTGATACATAAGTTGCTTTTCAACCTTCTCAAGGACCGCATTTGTCGAATCCGATCCAACTAAAGTAGGAGAAACTGGCACCCGCTAGCCATCTAAGCAACAAGTTGCAGTTGAGGGAACCGGTCTCTCGTAAGCGTACGAGTAAGGTTGGTCCGGGCCGCTTCATCCCACAGTACCGCTGAACCAAAACACGACCAAGGGAGGAAGCAACCTAAGCATCAACGCCCACAAACTCTTTGTGTTCTACTCGAGATCTCATCTACACATAGACCTAGCTCATGATGCCACTGTTGGGGAACGTTGCATGGGAAACAAAAAAATTCCTACACACACGCAAGATCTATCCATGGTGATGAGAATCTACGAGAGGGAGAGTGGATCTACATACCCTTGTAGATCGCTAAGCGGGAAGTGTTAAGAAACGCGGTTGGTGTAGTCAAACGTCTTCGCGATCCAAATCGCCGAGCATCCCACGATCTCATCACAATCCGTCCCGCGATCCAATCACGATCCGCCCCGCGAACTCATCATGATCTATCCCGCGATCTCATCACGATCTATCTCGCGATCTTGATCACGGTCCTTCTGATCTAGCGCCGAACGGACGACACCTCTACGTTCAGCACACGTACAGCTCGATGACGATCTCCGCCTTCTTGATCCAGCAAGAGGGAGTGGAGAGGTAGAAGAGTTCTCCGGCAGCGCGACGGTGCTGCAGCGATGGTGGTGGAGCTATTCCGGCAGGGCTTCGCCTAAGCACTACAGAAAACCGATCTAGAGGAGAAACTATGCACTAGAGGATAATAAGAATGAGGGGGCTCTCTCCCCCTCTCTCCCGGTGGTACCGGAGCACCGTCGGGGCCATCATCGTGACGGCGATCTACTCCAACAACTCTGTCATCTTCACCGACACCTCCATCACCTTCCCCCATCTATCTACAGCGGTCCACTCTCCCTCAACCCGTTGTACCCTCTACTTGAACATGGTGTTTATGCTTCATATTATAATCCAATTATGTGTTGCTATCCTATGATGTCTGAGTAGATTTTTGTTGTCCTATGGGTTGATTGATGATCTTGATTGGTTTGAGTTGCATGTTTTATTATTGGTGTTGTCCTATGGTGCTCTCCATGTCGCGCAAGAATGAGGGATCCTCGCTGTAGGGTGTAGCAATGTGTTCATGATTTGCCTATGGTGGGTTGCGTGAGTGACAGAAGCATAAACCCGAGTAGGTGGGTTGTTCCATATGGGAGTAAAGAGGACTTGATACCTTATAATGCTATGGTTGGGTTTTACCTTAATGATCTTTAGTGGTTGTGGATGATTTATAGAGTTCCAATCATAAGTGCATATGCTCCAAGTAGAGAAAGTATGTTAGCTTATGCCTCTCCCTCATGTAAAATTTTGATAATGATGACCAGTCTAGTTATCGATTGCCTAGGGACAATTACGCAACTCCTACCACCACTTTTCCACACTCGTTAAACTAACTTAATTGTTACTTTATCTTAGCAGCCCCTAGTTTTTATTTACGTGCTTTTTATTATCTTGCAAACCTATCCTGTTACACGTACAAAGTACTTCTAGTTTCATACTTGTTCTAGGTAAAGCGAACGTTAAGCGAGCGTAGGGTTGTATCGGTGGTCGATAGAACTTGAGGGAATATTTGTTCTCCATTTAGCTCCTAGTTGGGTTCAACACTCTTACTTATCAAGAAAGGCTACAATTTATCCCCTATACTTGTGGTTTATCAAAACCATTTTCTAGCGCCGTTGCCGGGGAGCAATAGCATGGGGTGAATATTCTTGTGTGTGCTTATTTGCTTTATCACTAAGTAATTTTATTTTTCTGTTATTAACTTGTTTTATATCTTTAGAGATGGGTAGGAAACGCAAAATACCAAAACATATAGATGTACTTGCTTCTCCAAAAGTTGAGGAACGACTAGTGTTCCGTACCACCAAAGAATATTACTCGGGTCATCTTCGATCCACTTGTGCTCGTGCTGAAAACCCAACTAGTTTAGTTGAGGGAAAATCATTAAATGAGCATGCTCATTATGTGCAACACCGCATATCTCAAAAAGGGAAACTCTTGTGGCATCAAATTAATACTTTGTGTTGCTATGCTTGGAATCTATGTGAAATTTATGATTTTACTTGTTGTTCTAAAGAAGCTAAAAAACACCTTCCATACCAATGTGTGTTTAATGATAATGAAATATTATCCTCTTATGCCAAGGAGGCCTATTACTATAATGATGTTGAACAAATTAAAGAATTTGTTGCTTTTAAGGGTGCCTATGAAATTGCTTCTTTCATTGAAAAGTATGATGCTACTCTTTACAATTCTGAAAATTTTGCCATACTTAAATATTGCTATGAAAACTATGCTTCTAATGCTTACGTTAAAGAGTTTATTGAAAGAATAACTGCTGCCTTGGAAGAGACTAATATTTTGCAGGAATCTATGGAAGAGGAACTTGCTGAAATTGTAAGCTCATTAAATGAAAAAGTTGAGGAGGAGAACGAAGAACAAAAGGAGGAAGAGCAGATTAGCTACCCGTGCCCACCTTCTAATGAGGGTAACTCTTCAACTCATACATTGTTTAATTTCCCTTCGTGCTTACCGAAGGATGAATGCTATGTTGATTGCTATGATCCCTTGGATTCTTTTGAAATATCCCTTTTTGAAGAACTTGATGCTTCCTATTCTTGTGGCCATGATGCCAATATGAATTATGCTTATGAATATGAACTTGCTATAGTTCCTTATGTTAAGCATGAAATTGTTGCTATTGCACCCACACATGATAGTCCTATTATTATTTTTGAATTCTCCCAACTACACTATATCGGAGAAGTTTGCACTTATTAAGGATTATATAGATGGGTTGCCTTTTACTATTACACATGATGATTTTTACAGATATAATATGCATGTGCTTTATGCTCCTACTTGCAATTATTATGAGAGAGGAACTACATCTTCACCTCTCTATGTTCCCGATACAATAAAATTGCAAGAAACTACGTATGATATGCATTGGCCTTTACTTGGTGTGAATGAATTGTTCTTGTATGACATGCCAATGCATAGGAAGAGAGTTAGACTTTGTTGTCACATGATTTATATCAATTTGTGTTCACTACTTAATTACAAATCATTGTTAATTAAATTTTTCTTTGATATACCTTGGGATCCGGGTGGATCCATTACTTGAGCACTATATGCCTAGCTTAATGGCTTTAAAGAAACCGCGGCAAGGGAGACAATCCAGAAGTTTTAGAGAGTCATTTTATTCTGTTGTGTGATTTTATATAGTTTAAAAACAAAAAATAAAGTGGGGAACTTAAAACTTTTTCAATAAGAAAAGTGAAAGTGAGAAAGACGAGCAACGTTGAAGTGGGGGCTAGACTTGAACTTTGTTCGTGCCCATGGAAACTTTGTGAATCTTGATTACAGAAACTTTTCAACAAAAATAATTATCCCCTTGTACAAATCCATGGTATTATAAAAATAATTTGCCAAGATTTGCCTTTAGGATGATTAGATTGCTTGTTTGGTGTGTGGAGTGCAAAAAACAGAAAATTTGGTTGTAGTGCGTGAATTTACATTTTTTTACTGGAATGTCAAAAGTTTCTGAAATTTTCACACAATACTGATATGAAATATTTTTATTTTGTACTAATGTTTCAGAATTTTTATTGTTACATAAGTATAGTAAATTTTTAGATTGCTACGGACTGTCCTGTTTAAGACAGATTCTGTTTTCGATGCATTGTTTTGCTCGTTTTGATGAAACTATCGATTGTATCGGTGGTCTAAGCCATGGAAAAGTTATATTACATTAGCTACAATGCAAAGAAAATATGAATTGGTTGGAAACAATACTTAAAGTGGTGATTTCTTTTATTATTCTAACGCATCTCACGAGGGTTTTGTTAAGTTTTGTGTGACCGGAGTTTTCAAGTTTTGAGTGAGATCACGATGGATGAAGGAATAAGGAGTAGAAAGAGACTAAGCTTGGGAATGCCCGAGGCCCCCAAAGGTAATATTCAAGGACTCCCAAGATACTAAGCTTGGGGATGCCCCGGAAGGCATCCCCTCTTTCTTCTTACAACCATCGATAATTTTACTTGGAGCTATATTTTTATTCGTCACATGATATGTGTAAATCTTGGAGCGTCGTGTGATTTTTATTTTTATTTTAATAATGCACCATGCTGGTATGAGAAATTCCTTGGTTGATTTATAGAAGTCTCTTTGCACCTTACTTATATCTTTTGAGTATGGCTTTATAGAATGTTTCATGTGCTTCACTTATATCATTTGAAGTTTGGATTGACTGCTTATCTACACATAGAAAACCGCCATTTGTAGAATGCTCTTTTGCTTCACTTATATTTGTTAGAGCGTGGGCATATCTTTTGTAGCAATAATTAAACTCTCATGCTTCACTTATATCTATTTAGAGAGTTAATAGGAGTTGGTCATTCACATGGTTAGTCATAAAATCCTACATAAAACTTGTAGATCACTGAATATGATGTGTTTGATTCCTTGCAATAGTTTTGCGATATAAAGATGGTGATATTAGAGTCATGCTAGTTAGTAACTGTGGATTGGTAGAAATACTTGTGTAAAGGTTTGTGATTCCCGTAGCATGCATGTATGGTGAACCGTTATGTAAGGAAGTCGGAGCATGATTTGTTTATTGATTGTCAACCTTTGTGTGAGGGTCAGGAGCGCGCGATGGTTAACTCCTACCAACCTCTCCCCTAGGAGAATGCGTCTAATACTTTGCTTCGATGACTAATAGACTTTTGCAATAAGTATGTGACTTCTTTATGACTAATGTGAGTCCATGGATTATACGCACTCTTACCCTTCCACCTTTGCTAGCCTTTCTAGTACCGCGCAACTTTCGCCGGTGCATTAAACCCACCATATATCCTCCCTCAAAACAGACACCATACCTACCTATTATGGCATTTTCATAAACATTCCGAGATATATTGCCATGCAAATTCCACCTTTCCATTTATTATGACATGCACCATCATTGTCATACTTATTTGCATGATCGTAAGATATCTAGCATGATGTCCATTTTTTGATGTCATTTGCTATGCTAGATCGTTGCACATCCCGGTACACCGTCGGAAGCATTCATATAGAGTCATGTTTTGTTCTAAGTATCGAGTTGTAATTCTTGAGTTGTAAGCAAATAAAAGTGTGACGATCATCATTATTAGAGCATTGTCCCGTGTGAGGAAAGGATGATGGAAACTATGATTCCCTCACAAGTTGGGATGATACTCTGGACTTTATGAAAAATAAAAGAGGCCAGCGAAGCCCAAATAAAAAATAGGCCTTAGATGCCCACCAAAAAAAAAGATGAGAGAAAAGAGAGAAGGGACATTGCTACTATCTTTTTCCACACTTGTGCTTCAAAGTAGCACCATGATCTTCATAATAGAGAGTCTCCTATTTTGTGACTTTTATATACCTAGTGGAGTTTTTCATCATGATGCACGTCCACTTAGTTTTTTTTGAGATTTCATACACTTATAGCTCTAGTGCATTCGTTGCGTGGCAATCCCTACTCACTCACATTGATATCTATTAATGGGCATCTCCATAGCCCGTTGATACGCCTGGTTCATGTGAGACTATCTTCTACTTTTTCCTTGACAACCTCGACCATATTCTATTCCACCTATAGTTCTATATCCATGGATCAGGCTCATGTATTGCGTGAGAGTTGAAAAGGTTTGAGAAAATCAAAGGTGTGAAACAATTGTTTGACTTGTCATCGGGGTTGTGCATGATACAAATACTTTGTGTGGGGAAGATGGAGCATAGCCAGACCATATGATATTGTAGGGATAACTTTCTTTTGCCATTATATTTTGAAGAGATACAATTGCTTTATTAGTATGCTTGAAGTATTATTGTCTTAAATAAAATGATAGACTATTGCTTTTTATCACTCGTGTCTTAATATTCATGCCATGATTAGATTATGTGAACAAGATTGTACTAGGTAGCATTCCACATCAAACATTATCTTTTTTATCATTTACCTACTCGAAGTCGAGCAGGAATTAAGCTTGGGGATGCTGATACGACTCCATCATATCTATAATTTTTTATTGTTTCATGCCAATATTCTACAACTTTCATATACTTTTGGCAACTTTTTATACTATTTTTGGGACTAACATATTGATCCAGTGCCCAGTGCCAGTTATTGTTTGTTGCATGTGTTTGTTTCGCAGAAAATCCATATCAAACGAAGTCCAAACGCGATAAAAAAAACTCACATAGATTTTTTTTGGAATATATGTGATTTTTGGGAAGAATAATCAATGTGAGACGATGTCCGAGGAGGTCACAAGCCTGCTAGGCACGATCCACCCCCTGGCTGCATCTGGCAGGCTTGTGGCCACCCATTAGGTCAGTTGGATCAGTACTTTTGCCGCAAGGAAGATATGTTTATGATAAAAATCTCCTCAAAATTTCAGCCCGATCGGAGTTACGGATCTCCGGATATTTAAGAAACGGTGAAAGGCCAGAATCTTGGAGCGCAGAAACAGAAGGAAACAAAGAGAGAGAGAGAGAGAGAAAGAGAGAGAGAGAGATCCAATCTCAGAGGGGCTCGCGCCCCTTCACCGTCATGAAGGAAATGGACCAGAGGGGAAACCCTTCTCCCATCTAAGGGGAAGGTCAAGTAATAAGAAGAAGGAGGGGGCTCTCTCCTCCTCTCTCCCGGTGGCGCCAGAACGCCGCCGGGCCCATCATCACGACATCGATCTACTCCAACAACTCTGTCATCTTCATCGACACCTCCATCACCTTCCCCATCTATCTACAGCGGTCCACTCTCCCACAAACCGTTGTACCCTCTACTTGAACATGGTGCTTTATGCTTCATATTATTATCCAATGATGTGTTGCCATCCTATGATGTTTGAGTAGATTTTTGTTGTCCTATGGGTTGATTGATGATCATGATTGGTTTGAGTTGCATGTTTTATTATTGGTGTTGTCCTGTGGTGCTCTCCGTGTCGCGCAAGCATGAGGGATCCTCGCTGTAGGGTGCAGCAATGTGTTCATGATTTGCCTATGGTGGGTTGCGTGAGTGACAGAAGCATAAACCCGAGTAAGTGGGTTGTTGCATATGGGAGTAAAGAGGACCGTATACCTTATAATGCTATGGTTGGGTTTTACCTTAATGATCTTTAGTAGTTGCGGATGCTTTCTAGAGTTCCAATAATAAATGCATATGATCCAAGTAGAGAAAGTATGTTAGCTTATGCCTCTCCCTCATATAAAATTACAATAATGATGACTGGTCTAGTTATCAATTGCCTAGGGACAATTCTGCAACTCCTACCACCACTTTTCGACACTTGTTAAACTAACTTAATTTTTACTTTATCTTAGCAGCCCCTAGTTTTTATTTATGTGCTCTTTATTATCTTGCAAACCTATCCCGTTACACCTACAAAGTACTTCTAGTTTCATACTTGTTCTAGGTAAAGCGAACATTAAGCGAGCGTAGAGTTGTATCGGTGATCGATAGAACTTAAGGGAATATATGTTCTACCTTTAGCTCCTCGTTGGGTTCGACACTCTTACTTATCGGTAAAGGCTACAATTGATCCCCTATACTTGTGGGTTATCAGCCCTCTCCTTTAAAACTGGATGGCATTCATCGCAGCCTTTTCATGGTGCCCTCTATCCTTCACATCATACTTCCCCATGGAAATATTACACATGACGACGGTTGCATCCGAAACCAGCGAAGTCACATGCATGTGGAAGGTGGCGACACATCCGGACTATCTTAGGCTTCGCCCTACATTCTCCCTACTCTATCCACCCAAAAAGATCTCTTGGTTGCACATATTTCTTCCGTTTCTATGACTGTACGGGATGAAGTATGAAAATGAATTGTTGCAGCATGTAGTTGCAATTAGCATGTAACACCAATGTCTTCCTCCCAATGACGTCTTCTTCCTCCATTCCACACACCCCGGTCATCCCTCTAAACTATGTCACCATTTTTTATGTTGGTGCCTCGCGCACCCTTCGTCCCAACCACCTCCACCTTCTTAATGGGGCTAAAATCACTCTTTTGACCTTTTCAGCAATCTTTGTCATAAATTGAACTCGAGATGAAAGTATTTCACAATCAGACTCTTTTGGCAACTCTAACAGCCCAAGATGCATCCTTTGTCCTAATTGTAATATTTTCCATGTGTGAACCTTTATGTATTTTCTATCATGAGTGGATATCAACCTTGCCTTCTCATTTCATGCATCATGCCATCCTGATCATCATCAAGTGCATCATATTAACTTTTTGCCATGTTTGTGGTGTGGTGTGGTTGATGTGAGTGCGTGTGTGCTTTGATGTGCAAAAACTTTGGGGGAAGACAACCTCAACTTTTATCAAAAAACAAAGCCTTCTCTCTTTTATTCTTAGTGCAACATGTGAAGATTTTGCTTGTTGATTTCCTATCTTATAAATGTTGATCTTTTTACAAATATTCCAATGTGATTTATAAACCAGCTCCTGATCATGTTTGAGGTCCATCCATCCTCATTTCTTCAAATAGATTGCTACTTGAATTAAAATATGCATATAATTTGTTTGCTCTAAAAATGCCCAATCTGATTTTGTTAAATAGCGGGTAATTTTGTGAGTTCAAAACTATCTTTGTTTTCCTCTAAATATTTTTCTAGCTTCCGGGAGTTTTTCTTTTGTTGCTATTTTATTTTAATAGGAAATATGTTTTCTGTGTGTGAGAGAGAGAGGGAGGAGCAGAGCCCACCTAGGCCTTAACCTCACTCAGGCCCAGTAGCAACGGCAGCAGCAAGCCCAGCACAGTTCCATAGCCCGGCCAGCCCATCCCCAGCACGTTCGCTTCGTCCTCCTCTATACGGCACCTCATCCAGGGGAGCCACGTCGACTAGCTCAACGATTTGATGACCGACGGCCGCCCTATTCCCCTATATAGCTTGTCCTCGGTGCCCTAGGGTATCCCCTCAACCCATTCCTCCCTTCTCCTTCCCCGCCGTCGTAGGTATGCCACGTCCCATGCCCACGCTGTGGACATGTCCATGGTGCTCCGATCGAGCTCAAGCCCGTGATCGGGATATCCGTCCGCGCCCGTCTCCGACCTCCCTGTTGACGAGGTTCGACATCCCGGGGCCCCCTCCATCTCCTGCATAGACACCCATGACACCAGCAACCCCGAAGCTCCGTCTTTGCCGCCATCTTCTTCCCTAGGTCCGGATCTGAGATGAGTTGCATGTGGATGCTTCCTTGTGATGGCTCCTTCCTCTTCCCGAACACACCTACATGTCCAGTGGACACTAGGTGAGCTTGTCCTCCTCTCTGTCCTTTCTTGCAACCACATGCATCGTGTAGACGTTGTAGCGGTCATGCCCTCCTCGTGCTCCCCATGCTCTGGCAATGCTTAATATTTTTGTGTGTGCATTCTGTTATGTTCATGTGTTGCGCCCGTACTAGCCGAGCCCCTCCATTGCGGTTGCTCTGTGTGCGTGCCTTGCGTGAGCAGCAGCTCGTCGGCAAGCCGTGCATGCTCGCCTTCCCTTCCTTGCTCGCGAGCTGCTTCCTGCTCGCGCCCGTCATGACCGAGCTCCTCGCACCCTGCCTTGCCTCGCTTCCCTTTGTGCTAGCCCTGGGAACGGGTCCCCCGTAGAATCCCGCAGCCCCGCTGGTGGTCGGATTCTCTGGCGATCGCCGGAGTGCACGCCGGCGTTGACATCTCGTTCTCTACCTCAAGGTGGAAGACGCCACATGCCTTTGATTGTTTAAGAAAACGAAACCCCTCTCTCATATCAAATAGAGAACCGTAGATCAGTGGTATCCATGTCCCTGTCTCACCTAATAGACCCAAGTTCGAATCCCCACGCACCATGTTTTATCATGTTTTCTGATTTTTATTCCCGCATACGCTTACACATACATGTTCCTTGGCACCACTGTTATATCACACAACCTAGTCATAGCATAGTGGTAGCACAGGTGGGACTCAACCAGGAAGGTCTTGTTTTGGAATCCCCCAAGCCCCCTTTTTATTTCTCTTTGATTTGCTTAGTGTGTGTGGCTGACCAGTGGGGCCAGGGCCCTGTTGTCATGCCAGTGGGACCTCCCTCTATATTTTATTTTGGTGTTTTCATTTTATTGTTATAGATTCTGTCCAAATTTGGAATTATTCCAAACAGGGACATGGCCATATTTGGCAGTAGCCAAATAGGGCAACTTTTGACTTATAAGTCGTTTCGGATTTTGGTGCTATTTGTAATTTAGAATTGTGGGCAATTTATGTACAGCAAAATAGGGGTGTGATATATGAATTTGGGGTAGAAAAATCCCAGGAATCCAGTAGTGCCATTATTTTTGCCATTGGAGCAACTTTGTGGAAAAAAAATCTGATGAGGTGGTCTTTTGTGATTTTTGTAGGATTTAATCCATGCTTGCTATGATGTATTTGTCAACATGTAAGTGGTAGTGTTTGTGGGCACTAGGCCCTGGTATTTTTACTTGCCATGATAAACTTGTGGTTTAGTGGGTTTCTTGTTGCAAACATGCTAAGAAAATATGGTTGTCTCATTGTTCAAATATTTGCTAAGTGTTCGAACTGTTATTTTGTTCCCTTGTTGTGTTGACGATTCCCATGGATATAGTGTTCCTTTGGAGTTGGCACAACTATATGCATTGTTGTGCTTCTCTTCCTCTGTAGATGTGTGCCATGTTCTTGTGAATTTGACCATTGCATGTTATATCAAAACTGCTGTCAAAAAGCTATTCTATTAACTAGTGCCATGTTTGCCCCTTGTTAAATTTGTCTAAGTCTGAGAATCTGTAGTTATATTCATGCCATGTTTAGAGGATGCTACCAAGTGATATGTGATGTTATAGCTCAAGCTCAGTGCTAGTGTTTTGTAGTAGATGTTGGCCTCTATCTACCTGCTAAGTTCCATGCCATGAAATGAACTCTAACATAATTATTTGCTGCTGTCAAGTTGCGATCAGCTTAACTCAGATTCCAAAAAACTGGAATTTTCACTAAGTCCCTGAAATATGTTTCATTATGCCTCTTGTGAGCTTCATTGCTTAGTGATACTTGCTTCCTTTAAAGTTTGTGTAGATTGATGATTTGTTAAGCATGCTGTTTAGATTCTATGTCTACTTGGTTGTGGCTGGAAACCTCCAGTATCTTTAGATATGTGTTGTGCAAGTTGTTATGTTGTTGTTTTGGACAGGATGAGTGTGGTTTTGTTTTGTGGCTTGTGTGAGATATGCTCCATAGTTTCGCTTGATCTTTAGCTCTATTGTTGCTAGTTTTTCATTTCCTATCTAGTGGCATCCTTGGAATACCAAGGAATAGCACATGCCCTTCCCTGACTTGTGTTTTGTCTTCATTAGAAATCATACCTTGTCGTGAGTGCCCCATGAGCTACGTTACTCCGTTTGTGACATTCCTCGTATGCATTTGCATCGATTTTGCATGAAGCATTCATATTTGACATGTTCATGCATGTTCCAACAACTAAACATGAGGTTCTATCCAGAATTCTAATAACTTAACAATTGCATGAGAAACATGACTAGCTTAGGGTTGCCATGTTAAAAACTTCAGATGGATCATGCATCATCTTGTTTGTGCATTGCACCGTGGTTGTTTGCTTATTTGGTGTTGTTTCTCTTTGGGTAGACGCGAGTGTTGAGCCTGAGTACGAGGACCCAGCTCTTAGTCCCTCTAAAGAAGCAACAATCAAGATGATCATACCCGGATCCCGACACTATTTTTGCCTTGCTAGATGTCTTGCTCTTATCGTTATGCTTTTGTTACCTAACACTTACTTGTCAAGCCTCCTACATTGCCATGAAAGCCTCTAACCCCCTCCACTACCTAGCAACCTTGTTTGGCTAAGATAGCGCTGCTGAGCCCCTCTTATAGCGTTCCTAGTTGCAGGTGCAGGTTGTTTTCCATGTGATAACATGGATATTTGGAGATATCACAATATTACTGATGTTTAATTTAATGCACCTATATATCTTGGTAAGGTGGAAGGCTTGGCCTTTTGCTAGGTGTTTTGTTCCACTTTTGCCGTCCCTAGCTACATGTTACCGGTGTTATGTTCCAAATTTTGCGCTCCTAACATGCTCAGGGTTGTTATGGGGACCCCCTTGACTATTCGTTTTTGATTAAAGCTTGTCTGGCAAGACCCAACTTTGGTACTACATTTGCTTAATAACATAATAAAAATGTATATGGCTTTGCAACCCCATGGATAAATAATCACCCCCCGGGGGCAGTGCTCCTCATGAGTGTTGGTCCAAACTAGAGTCGTGTGCGGGGCCAACCCGGGGCAACTCGGGAGATTTCTATTAGGCCATCGTACGCTGCGCACATCCGGTCGTGTCCTGAGAACGAAATACGCGGCTCTTATCGGGTTCATCGACACGTCGAACGCTCTTGCTGGACTTGTTTTACCTTTCTCGAATGTCTTGCGCGAGGAATTCCGTTTTTTGTTCGGGCTATCTCGAGTTGGCAGTTTTCTAGTGGAATTGCCTAGGAAGATCATGAGATCTGGGGTCAAGGTTATTCCCGCGGCCCGTGGTTAGTTTGTGATGGATGAGTTGGAGCACTCCTGCAGGGTTTAATCTTTTGGGAAGCCGTGCCCATGGTTATGTGGCAACTTTGAGATTTCTTTAACACCCGGTTATAGTTAACTTGAGGTAAACTCGAATAAAATACACCAACTGTGTGCGTAACCGTGATTGTCTCTGCTCGTGAACATGAACCGAGAGAGAACACGGTGGGGTTATGATTGACGTAAGTAGGTGTTGAGGATCACTTAGTGATCATGCTAGATCACGACTGTCTTGCATAGGCCACCATCTTTATATTCATGTTCCCATAAGTTAGCCACCAAATACATGCTTAGTGCTTGCTACAGCCTCACCACTTAACCAATTTCCCCACCTATCTGCTTACATAGTTTCAGTACCCGGGTTATGAGATTGTTGAGTCCTTGTGGCTCACAGATTACAACAATACAAGTTCACGTGTTGATGAGTACGTGCCAGAAGATGTGGCTCAGCTCCAGTGGGAGTACGATGAAGAAAGTAGGTGTATGTACGTTACCTATCCCGATGAGTACGGAGCTTCTGGGTGGTGATCTAGGGATAGCAAGGCAGTTTTACATTACTTCTTTTCTTCGTTTGATTTCGTCCATAGTCAGACCCTGTCTTCCGGATGATGTATGAATAATTTGTGTGAACTTGTAAGATAGCTTGTGGCGAGTGTAAGTCAACTCATATACTCATCTCTTCCTACATGTATGCAATGTTTACTGCACTTGCGAAACAACGAGATGCACTCCTATCCCTATCGAGGCCCTCTTGCCAAAATAAGGATAGGACCGCATCTTGGGCGTTTCAAGTTGGTATCAGAGCCAGGATGTCTCCTTTCAAATCGATGAATTTTTCTATCTCACAGTTTCTCCCACGAAAGGCACTCAGCGTTATGGCATCAAAGGGAAGTTCAACCCTTGCTTTGTGGGTCCTTTGAAAATTGTGGGAAAGAGAGGCAACC
Organism: Hordeum marinum; assembly: GCA_022496015.1. Taxonomy (NCBI): domain Eukaryota; kingdom Viridiplantae; phylum Streptophyta; class Magnoliopsida; order Poales; family Poaceae; genus Hordeum; species Hordeum marinum. The sequence goes on along the minus strand of CM039672.1, from coordinate 157,507,105 downwards.
TTGCCTACCAACTCGAGCTTCCTCCAAATTTCTCAAATGTTCATGACGTGTTTCACGTCTCTCGGCTCCAAAAGTGCTTCAAGACTCCCGAGCGTACCGTTGAGCTCCAGGACATTGATCTCTAAGAAGACCTATCCTATCGTGAGCATCCAGTTGCTATTCTTGAAGAAACTGAGCGCAAGACTCGCAGCAAGTCAATCAAGTTTCTCAAGGTGAAGTGGTCACATAACTCCGATAGAGAAGCCACTTGGGGAACGTGAGGATCTTCTTTGTTCCGAATTTCCAGAGTTCTCTCGTTCTTAGATCTCGGGACGAGATCCTCATGTAGTGGAGGAGAGTTGTAACAACCCAAGATGCATCCCTTTCCCTAATTGTAATCTTTTCCATATGTGAACCTCTATGTATTTGCTACCATGAGTGGTTATCAACCTTGCCTTCTCATTTCATGCATCATGCCATCCTGATCATCATCAAGTGCATCATATTAATTTTTTTGCCATGTTTGTGGTGTGGTGTGGTTGATGTGAGTGTGTGTGTGCTTTGATGTCCAAAAACTTTGGGGGGGAAGCCAACCTCAACTTTTATCAAAAAAACTATGCCTTCTCTCTTTTATTCTTAGTGCGACATGTGAAGATTTTGCTTGTTGTTTTCCTATCATATAAATGTTGATCTTTTTACGAATATTCCAATGTGATTTATAAACCAGCTCCTGATCATATTTGAGGTCCATCCATCCTCATTTCTTCAAACAGATTGCTACTTGAATTAAAATATGCATATAATTTGTTTGCTCTAAAAATTCCCAATCTGATTTTGGTAACTAGGGGGTAATTTTGTGAGTTCAAAACTATCTTTGTTTTCCTCTAAATCTTTTTCTAGCTTCCGGGAGTTTTTCTATGGTTGCTATTTTATTTTATTAGGAAATATGTTTTCTGTGTGAGAGAGAGGGAGGAGCAGAGCCCACCTCGTCCTTAACCTCACTCAGGCCCAGCAGCAACGGCAACAGCAGCAAGCCCAGCGCAGTTCCGTAGCCCAATTAGCCCCCCAGCATGTTCACTTCATCCTCCTCTATACGACACCCCATCCAGGGGAGCCACGTTGACTAGCTCGACGATTTGACGGCCGACAGTCACCCTATTCCCCTATATAACTTGACCTCGGTGCCCTAGGGTATCCCCTCGACCCATTCCTCCCTTCTCCTTCCCCGCCACCACAGGTAAGCTGCATCCCAAGCCCATGCCATGGACATGTCCTCGGTGCTCTGAACGAGCTCAAGCTCGTGCTTGGTATATCCGTCTGCGCCCGTCTCCGACCTCCCTGTCATCGGGGTTCGACGTCCCTGGGCCCCCTTCATCTCCTGCACCGACACCCGCGACACCAGCAACCCCAAAGCTCCGTCTCCGCCGCCATCTTCTTCCCTAGGTCCGAATCCGAGACGAGCTACACGTGGATGCTTCCTCGCAACGGCTCCTTCCTCTTCCCGGCCACACCTACATGTCCAGTGGACACTAGGTGAGCTTGCCTCCTCTCTGCCCTTTCTTGCGGCCTCATGCATTTTGTAGACGTTGTAGCGGTCATGCCCTCCTCGCGCTCCCCATGCTCCGGCAAGTCTGCATATTTTTGTGTGTCCGTTCTTTTATGTTCATGTGTTGCGCCCGTAGTAGCCAAGCCCCTCCATTGCGGTTGCTCTGTGTGCGCGCCTCACGTGAGCAACAGCTCGTCGACAAGCCACGCATGCTCGCCTTGCCTTCCTTGCTTGCGGGCTGCTTCCTGCTCGCATCCGTCATGGCTGAGCTCCTCGCGCCCTACCTTGCCTCGCTTCCCTCTACACTAGCCCTAGGAACGGGTCCCCCATAGAATCCCGCAGCCCCGCCGGTGATCGGATTCTCCTGCGATCGCCGGAGTGCACGTCGGCGTTGACGTCTCGTTCTCTGCCTCAAGGTGGAAGACGCCACGCGCCTTTGACTATTTAAGAGCAGGAAAACCCCTCTCTCATATCAAACAGAGCACCATAGCTTAGTGGTAGCCATGTCTCTGTCTCACCTAATAGACCCAAGTTCGAATCCCCACGCACCATGTTTTATCTTGTTTTCTGATTTTTATTCCCGCACACGCTTACACATACATGTTCCTTGGCACCCCTATTATATCACACAACCTAGCCGTAGCGTAGTGGTAGCACATGTGGGACTCAACCAGGAAGGTCTTGTTTTGGAATCCCCCAAGCCCCCTTTTTATTTCTCTTTGATTTGCTTAGTGTGTGTGGCTAACTAGTGGGGCTAGGGCCCTGGTGTCACTGCCAATGGGACCTCCCTCTGTATTTTATTTTGGTGTTTCATTTTATTATTATAGATTTTGTCCAAATTTGGAATTATTCCAAACAGGGACATGGCCATATCTGGCAGTAGCCAAATAGGGCAACTTTTGACTTATAAGTCGTTTGGGATTTTGGTGCTATTTGTAATTTAGAATTGTGGGCAATTTATGTACAGCAAAATAGGGGTGTGATATATGAATTTGGGTAAGAAAAATCCCAGGAATCCAGTGGTGCCATTAGTTTTGCCATTGGAGCAACTTTGTGAAAAAATTATTTTCTGATGAGGTGGTCTTTTGTGATTTTTGTAGGATTTAATCCATGCTTGCTATGATGTATTTGTCAACATGTAAGTGGTAGTGTTTGTGGGCACTAGGCCCTGGTATTTTTACTTGCCATGATAAACTTGTGGTTTAGTGGGTTTCTTGTTGTAAACATGCTAAGAAAACATCGTTGTCTCATTGTTCAAATATTTGCTAAGTGTTCAAACTGTTATTTTTTTCCCTTGTTGTGTTGACAATTCCCATGGATACACTGTTCCTTTGGAGTTGGAACAAATATATGCATTGTTGTGCTTGTCTTCCTGTGTAGATGTGTGCCAAGTTCTTGTGAATTTTACCATTGGATGTTATATCAAAACTGCTGCCAAAATGCTATTCTGTTAACTAGTGCCATGTTTGCCCCTTGTTAAATTTGTCTAAGTCTGAGAATCTATAGTTATATTCATGCCATGTTTAGAGGATGCTACCAAGTGATCTGTGATGTTTTAGCTCAAGCTCAGTGCTAGTGTTTTATAGTAGATGTTGTCCTCTATCAACCTGCTAAGTTTCATGCCATGAAATGAACTCTAACATAATTATTTGCTAATGTCAAGTTGTGATCAGCTTAACTCAGATTCCAGAAAACTAGAATTTTCACTAAGTCCCTGAAATCTGTTACATTATGGCTCTTGTGAGCTTCATTGCTTAGTGATCCTTGCTTCCTTTCAAGTTTGTGTAGATTGATTATTTGTTAAGCTTGTTGTTTAGATTCTGTGTCTACTTTGGTTGTGGCTAGAAACCTCCTGTAGCTTTAGATATGTGTTGTGCAAGTTGCTATGTTGCTGTTTTGGACAGGATGAGTGTGGTTTTGTTTTTTGGCTTGTGTGAGCTATGATCCGTAGTTTCCCTTGATCTTTAGCTCTGTTATTGCTAGTTTTTCATTTCCTATCCAGTGACATCAATGGAATACCAAGGAATAGCCCATGGCCTTCCTCGTCTTGTGTTTTGTCTTCATTAGAGATCATACCTTGCCATGAGTGACCCGTGAGCTACGTTACTCCGTTTGCGACATTCTTCGTATGCATTTGCATCGATTTTGCATGAAGAATTCATATTTGACATGTTCATGCATGTTCCAACAACCAAACATGAGGTTATGTCCAGAATTCTAATAACTTAACAATTGCATTAGAAACATGACTAGCTTAGGGTTGCCATGTTAAAAACTTCAAATGGATCATGCATCCTCTTGTTTGTGCATTGCACCGTGGTTGTTTGCTTATTTCCTGTTGTTTCTCATTGGGTAGACGCGAGTGTTGAGCCTGAGTACTAGGACCCATCTCTTTGTCCCTCTGAAGAAGCAATAGGCAAGATGACCGTACCCGGATCCCGACACTATTTTTGCCTTGCTAGATGTCTTGATCTTATCATTATGCTTTCGTTACCTACTCCTTAGTTGTCAAGCCTCCTACATTGCCATGAAAGCCTGTAACCCCCTCCACTACCTAGCAACCTTGTTTGGCTAAGATAACGCTATTGAGCCCCTCTTATAGCGTTCCTAGTTGCAGGTGCAGGTTGATCTCCATGTGATAACACAGATAGCTAGAGATATCACAATATTAGTTCTGTTTGATTTAATGCACCTATATATCTTGGTAAGGTGGAAGGCTCGGTCTTTTTCTTGGTGTTTTGTTCCACTTTTTCTGTCCCTAGCTACTTGTTACCGGTGTTATGTTCCATATTTTGCGCTCCTAACATGCTCGGGGTAGTTATGGGGACCCCCTTGAATATTCATTTTAGATTAAAGCTTGTCTGGCAAGACCCAACTTTGGTACTACATTTGCTTAATAACATAATAAAAATGTATATGGTTTTGCAACCCCGTGGATAAATAATCACCCCCCGGGGGCAGTGCTCCTCATGAGTGTTGGTCCAAACTAGAGTCGCGTGTGGGGCCAACCTGGGGAAACTCGGGGGATTTCTATCAGGACACCGTATGCTGCGCTCATCCGGTTGTGTCCTGAGAACGAAATACGCGGGTCTTATCGGATTCGTCAACATGGCGAACGCTCTTGCTGGACTTGTTTTACCTTTCCTGAATGTCTTGCGCGAGGAATTCTGTTTTTGTTCGGGCTATCTCGAGGTGGCAGTTTTCCAGTGGAATTGCCTAGGAAGATCACGAGATCTGGGGTCAAGGTTATTCCCGTGGCATGTGGTTAGTTTGTGATGGATGAGTTGGAGCACCCCTGTCGGGTTTAATCTTTCGGAAAGCCGTGCCCGTGGTTACGTGGCAACTTGGAGATTTGTTTAACACCCGGTTATAGATAACTTGAAGTAAACTCAAATAAAATACACCAACTATGTGTGTAACTATGATTGTCTCTGCTCGTGAACATGAACCGAGAGAGAACACGGTGGGGTTATGATTGACGTAAGTAGGTGTTCAGGATCACTTAGTGATCATGCTAGATCATGACTGTCTTGCGTAGGCCACCATATTTATATTCATGATCCCATAAGTTAGGCACCAAATACATGCTTAGTGCTTGCTACAGCCTCACCACTTAAGCATTTTCCCCACCTATTGGCTTACATAGTTTCGATACCTGGGTTATGAGATTGTTGAGTCCATGTATCTCACATATTACAACAATACAGGTGCATGTGTTGATGAGTACGTGTCAGAAGATGTGGCTCAGCTCGAGTGGGAGTACGATGAAGAAAGTAGGTGTATGTACGTTACCTATCCCGGCGAGTAGGGAGCTTCTTGGTGGTGATCCTGGGATAGCAAGGCAGTTTTACATTACTTCTTTTCTTCGTTTGATTTCCATAGTCGGACCCAGTCTTCCGGATGATGTATGAATAATTTGTGTGAACTTGTAGGATAGCTTGTGGCGAGTGTAAGCCAAGTCATATACTCATCTCTTCCTATATGTATGCAATGTTTACTTCACTTGCGAAACGACAAGATGCGGTCCTATCCCTGTCGAGGCCCTCATGCCAAAATAAGGATAGGACCGCATCTTGGGCGTTACAAGTTGGTATCAGAGCCATGATGTCTCCTTTCAAATCGATGATTTTGTCTATCTCAGAGTTTCTCCCATGAAGGGCACTCAACATTTTGGCATCAAAGGGAAGCTCGCCCCTCGCTTTTGTGGGTACTTTCAAAAATTTGGGCAAGAGAGGTGATCTTGCCTACCAACTCGAGCTTCCTCCAAATTCTTCAAATGTTCATGGCGTGTTTCACATCTCTCAGCTCCGGAAGTGCTTCAAAACTCCCGAGCGTACCGTTGAGCTCCAAGACATTGATCTCCAAGAAGACCTATCCTATCATGAGCATCCGATTGCTATTCTTGAAGAAACTAAGCGTAAGACTCGCAACAAGTCAATCAAGTTTCTCAAGGTGAAGTGGTCACATCACTCCGACAGAGAAGCCACTTGGGAACGTGAGGATCTTCTTCGTTTCGAATTTCTAGAGTTCTTTCATTCTTAGATCTCGGGACGAGATCCTCGTGTAGTGGAGGAGAGTTGTAATAGCCCAAGATGCATCCCTTGCCCTAATTGTAATATTGTCCATGTGTGAACCTATATGTATTTGCTATCATGAGTGGATATCAACCTTGCCTTCTCATTTCACGCATCATGCCATCATGATCATCATCAAGTGCATCATATTAATTTTTTTTGCCATGTTTTTGGTGTGGTGTGGTTGATGTGAGTGCGTGTGTGCTTTGATGTGCAAAAACTTTTGGGGGAAGTCAACCTCAACTTTTATCAAAAAAACTGTGCCTTCTCTCTTTTATTCTTAGTGCAACATCTGAAGATTTTGCTTGATGTTTCCTATCTTATAAATGTTGATCTTTTTACGAATATTCCAATGTGATTTATGAACTATCTCCTCATAATGTTTGAGGTTCATCCATCCTCATTTCTTCAAAAATATTGCTACTTGAATTAAAATATGCATATAATTTGTTTGCTCTAAAAATGCCCAATCTGATTTTGTTAAACAGGGGGTAATTTTGTGAGTTCAAAATTATCTCCGTTTTCCTCTAAATATTTTCTAGCTTCCGGAGTTTTTATTTGGTTGCTCTTTTATTTTATTAGGAAATATGTTTTCTGTGTGAGAGAGAGGGAGGATCCAGAGCCCACCTGGGCCTTAACCTCACTCAGGCCCAGTAGCAACAACAGTAGCAGCAAGCCCAACGCAGTTCCGTAACCCAACCAGCCCCCCAGCATGTTCGCTTCGTCCTCCTCTATACGGCACCCCATCTAGGGGAGCCATGTCGACTAGCTCGACGATTTGACGGCCGACGGCCGCCCTGTTCCCCTATATAGCTTGTCCTCGGTGCCCTAGGGTATCCTCTCGACCCACTCCTCCCGTCTACTTCCCCACCGCCGCATGTAAGCCGCGTCCCAAGCCCACGCCATCGCCATGTCCTCGGTGCTCCGGCCGAGCTCAATCTCGTCCTCAGGATAGCCGTCCGCGCGCGTCTCGGACCTCCCTGTCATCAGGGTTCGATGTCCTGGGGGCCCCTCCATCTCCTACGTCGACACCCGCGACACTAGCAACCCCAAAGCTCCATCTCTGCCGCCATCTTCTTCCCTGGGTCCAGATCCGAGACGAGCTGCACGTGGACGCTTCCTCACGATGACTCCTTCCTCTTCTCGGCCACACCTACATGTCGAGTGGTCACTAGGTGAGCTTTTCCTCCTCTCTGCCCTTTCTTGAAGCCTCATGCATCGTGTAGAACTCGTAGCGGTCATGCCCTCCTCGCGCTCCCCATGCTTCGGCAAGTCTGAATATTTTTGTGTTTGCATTCTGTTATGTTCATGCGTTGCGCCCGTAGTAGCCAAGCCCTTCCATTGCGGTTGCTCCGTGTGCATGCCTCGCGCGAGCAGCAGCTCGTCGGCATGCCGCACGTGCTCGCCTTGCCTTCCTTGCTCGCGAGCTGCTTCCTGCTTGCGTCCGTCATGGCCGAGCTCCCAGTGCCCTGCCTTGCCTCGCTTCCCTCTGTGATAGCCCCGGGAACGGGTCCCCCGTAGAATCCCGTAGCCCCGCTGGTGCTAGGATTCTCTGGAGATCGCCGGAGTGCACGTCGACGTTGACATCTTGTTCTCTGCCTCAAGGTGGAAGATGCCCCATGCCTTTGTCTGTTTAAGAGCAAGAAAACCCCTCTCTCATATCAAGCAGAGCACCATGGCTCAGTGGTAGCCTTATCTCTGTCCCACCTGGTAGACCCAAGTTCGAATCCCCGCGCCCTATGTTTTTATCTCGTTTTCTAATTTTTATTCCCGCACACGCTTACACATACAAGTTCAATGGCACCCCTGTTATATCACACAACCTAGCCGTAGCGTAGTGGTAGCACAGGTGGGACTCAACCAGGAAGGTCTTGGGTTCGAATTCCCCCAAGCCCCTTTTTATTTCTCTCTGATTTGCTTAGTGTGTGTGGTTGACTAGTGGTGCTAGGGCCCTGTTGTCACTGCCAGTGGGATATAGTGTTTGTGTTTTGTCGTGAGAACGAGATACGGAGCTCTTATTGGATTCGTCGACACATTGGGCTGTCTTGCTGGACTTGTTTTACCTTTCTCGAATGTCTTGCAGGAGGAATTCCATTTTTCTTCGGGCTATCTTGAGGTGGCGGTTTTCTAGTGGAAATGCCTAGGAAGATCACGAGATTCGTGGTCAAGGTTATTCCTGCGGCGTGTGGTTAGTTTTTGATGGATGAGTTGGAGCACCCCTGCAGGGTTTAATCTTTCGGAAAGGCATGCCCGCGGTTATGTGGCAACTTGGAGATTTGTTTAACACTCGGTTATAGTTAACTTGAAGTAAACTCAAATAAAATACACCAACTTTGTGCATACCCATGACTGTCTCTGCTCGTGAACATGAACCGAGAGAGAACACGGTGGGGCTATGATTGACGTAAGTAGGTGTCTAGGATCACTTAGTGATCATGCTAGATCACGACCGTCTTGCGTAGGCCACCATCTTTATATTCATGTCCCCGTAAGTTAGCCACCAAATACATGCTTAGTGCTTGCTGCAGCCTCACCACTTAACCATTTCCCCACCTATTGGCTTACATAGTTTCGGTACCCGGGTTATGAGATTGCTGAGTCCTTGTATCTCACATATTACAACAATACAGGTGCATGTGTTGATGAGTACGTGCCAGAAGATGTGGCTCAGCTCCAGTAGGAGTACGATGAAAAAAGTAGGTGTATGTACGTTACTTATCTCAGCGAGTAGGGAGCTTCTTGGTGGTGATCTTGGGATAGCAAGGCAGTTTTACATCACTTCTTTTCTTCGTTTGATTTCGTCCATAGTCGGACCCTGTCTTCCGGATGATGTACGAATAATTTGTGTGAACTTGTAAGATAGCTTGTGACGAGTGTAAGCCAACTCATATACCCATCTCTTCCTACATGTATGCAATGTTTACTTCACTTGGGAAACAACGAGATGCGGTCTTATCCCTGTCGAGGCTCTCGTGCCAAAATAAGGATAGGACCGCATTTTGGGTGTTACAACAACGTCATAGCCCGTGGCGTTTCTGCTCGATATAGAAACACTGAGCTAGACAGTGTTTCTGCCCTCACTCGCTACCAGGCCGAGCTGGTTACCGTTTCTGGAAACACCAAAGGCCTTGGCGTTTCTATGTAGGGCAGCAACGCCAAGGACCCTTGGCGTTGCTGACCTACATAGAAAAGCCAAGGCCTTTGGCATTGCTGCCTTACATAGAAAAGCCAAGGCCTTTGGTGTTTCTAGCTCGGCCTGGCAGTGGACAAGGGTAGAAACACTACCTAGCTCGGCGTTTCTATGTTTGTTAAAAACGCCACGGGCTATGGCGTTGTCAAAAGGATCGGATCGTGAAATACTTCCATGCCGAGTTTAGTTTGTGACAAAGATTACTCCGAAGGTCAGAATAGCGATTTAGTCCCCTAATCATTCGTCGCCGCCACCCACTCCTGCATCCACCACCCTCGACCATTCGTGTAAACATTGGCATCATCTCTTATGCTGGCGACCACCTACACCTGCCTAAGCTATGTCAACACCGCCCTACCCAAGCCGCCAGAAACACCAGGCGTCCCAATAAGCCCCGCCACCATCTCCGATGTTTTGGCGACCTCACGCACTCCTCACTCGAACCCAATAACCCCCAACTCTCCGTCTGGTGTTTCCAAACTTATTTCTCCTATGAACCTTGCTAGCCTACGCTCTATTCTGAGGGACTTGCGATCGCCACTGATTTTGGTTCGTGCGATCGTTTCATTATGGTACAGCTTTTACTGATGGCAGTTGTGAAACCGTCCATTCTTGTTGCACGTTGCCAGTTTCTCCTATAAACCTCGCTAGCCTACCAGCTATTCTGAGGGACTTATGATCGCCACTGATTTTAGTTCGGGCGATCATTTCATTATGGTACAGTTTTTATCGCTGAAAGTTGTGGAACCGTCCATTCTTGTTACACGTTGTCAGTTTTCGTCAAAAGTGAATGACATATGGGGTGCGTTAAGCATAGGCCCATGCAATGAAGTGAGTTTGCCTCCTGTTCTGCATACGAGAAAACCCGAGGCGTGTGGAGAGCGCGATGAAAACCCTAGCCTCTAATCCCCTTCCTCCCTCGAGCCCCGTCCATTCGCCTCTCCCCACTTCCGCCGCCTTGCCCTCCTCCTCCCCTTCGCGTCTCTCCTCGGCTGTTAGGCCGTGGTCGCTACTATGCCTCCTCAAGCCACACCACCAACCATCTCTCCGCCCCTTTCTCACGTCCCTGCAAGACATCGACTTCCCGGGTTGCTGTGCGCGGGGAGGACGGTCATAGGGAAGGGGCAGCAAGGGAGAGCTCGCATCGCTGTGGTGTTGTGCATGAGGAGGACGGACATGGGGAAGGTGAAGCAAGGTAGCCCTCACGTTGCAGTGCAGTGGATCCGGCAATCAGTGCCGACCGCTGCTCACGGGTCGTCGTCACTCATCCCCTGTCTAAGATTGCGCGTCTTTGGCTTTGCCATCTTCTTCCTCCCAGTCTTTTCCTCTTGATTCCATAGGCTCTTTGACAATATGATTTTGATTTCTTGATTTATGTTCTTTTTTGAACAAGATGTTTGCAGATCAGGCCAAGAAGAGAGGGAGGATCTTGAGGAAGAGTCAAGAACAGGTGAACTCTTGGTCACCTCAACCCGACGGCCGAGGCGGTAATGAGCAGGTATATTACGTCTAGACTCTCCTCTTCTTGTTCATGTCGTGACTGGGATAACGTGAGATTCAGATTGTTGGGTATTGTTTATGCTGTAGCTGCATGGTAGTTTGCTCATAAATCTCCTGTTGTGTCTACAAATTTCTTTGTATGAAACAACAAACTGTTGCCCTTAAAAACTTACTCCCTCCGTCCCAAAATTCTTGTCTTAGATTTGTCTAGATATGAATGTATCTAGTCATGTTTTAGTATTTAGATACATCCATTTCTAGACAAACCTAAGACAAGAATTTCGGGACGGAGAGAGTACTTCTTAGTGTTTAGCTGCAGACTGAGTTCAGATTGTCTTCGTACCAGAAATGAAGCAGGTAATCCTATAACCTCGGTTGTGTATAGTCCAGATTTCGTAAGAATGTCATCTAATATTTTACTTAAGTTGGTTCAAATATCTGTAATTGGTATGCATGTATTTCTTGTGTGTGTGCACTCTGTCAGTTCTATATCTCTTTGATATGAATTGCTAGCACAGAAAAATTTCATGCTTTGAAGTATTATCAATATTCACTATTTAGGATGCCATTTGCCAACTTATATTCTTTTTAAATTTTAGCGCAATCTTGGCTTCCATTTTAGGATACAGTTATGGTACCATATGCTTGTTGATTTCCATCTGTTTCCCTTGCTGACATGGACATATATCATGTGGTATAATATTTAAGAAGAATGACTTGGAAATTTCAAATAGATTGTTACTCTTACTGGTAGTTTAATTGGGATTTGGGAGTGAGATATGTATGCTGATAGTATCTAGAGATGCCTTCTAATAGATAAAAATAAGATCTAATCACACGTTTTAGTTTATTCTCCTACATATGTATTATGAGAAAATTAAGGCATATGTATGCTGATAGCATCTAGAGATGCCTTCTAATAGATAAAAATAAGATCTGATCACACGTTTTAGTTTATTCTCCTACATATGTATTATGAGAAAATTAAGGCATATATGTTGATATTGGATTGATAACCTTTCTTGTCATATTTTGGTTATCTTACAGATCAACCTCGATATTTTCTTTAGTTTGGTATTGGCAAAAAAATCCATATACCTGATTGCGTGTCTGCACATACTGCTCCGGTGAGTTCTTCTCCCATTTTCCTCTTTGATGCCTTGCTTCCGTTGTTCGAGATGGTCTTCTTTCCAAGTTTATCAAGATTTTGGTGGCTTAGATGATTTACAACCTATAATTTTTTGTGATCTCAACCAAGTGTGTGTGCTATTATAATTAAGGTTACTAGGACGAAGGTTTTTTTTGTAAGGCAATTCTTTCTCTTCATAAATCAGTGATGCACTAATTATCTTGACTATCCTGTGAATCTCGGCAATCACCCGAAGAAGAAAGCCTGCAGCCCACGTATGAGTTTATTCCAATTGTTGCACAATTTTTCTTATGAAAGGTCATTGCATAATGTTAATGACATCATATTTCCTTTAGAAAAATATTTTACTGAATTTTAATTTTCCTGATACATGCTTATAATTTGGCATATGTGACACTTACTTTTTCCTTGTCTTCCACATTTAAATTCAAGGAGCAGTGATAGAATTCGCAATCTGTTTTGGCCTTGCACCTTTACTGATCTCCTACTGAAGAATGATCCTTGGCCTCATTAGTTAGCTTGATTGATGTATTGTTTCAAGGATACTTTGGAGCTTATGTCCGCTTTTGCCTGTATTTACTATTGTCTTTGGAAATCTGATTTCAGCAAATCCACTGGATTTGGACCTGAGAATTTACTGAACGTTCACATCATCTGTAACATTCATAGGTAGGCACAAAGCAACCATGTTTGGTTGTTCGACAATTTTGTAAATTTTGTTCGATTTCCTAATTGAAGATGGTTGCTACCTAAATGATTCTGAGGTGATTCCAGTCATTTGATAGAATTAGATGCAGATTAAATTAATTTACCTGCACTTACCTCATGCTGATGCTTCCCTTTCTAAAAGTGAGTGGTTCCAGTCATTCATGCCAAGATATTTTTTAGGTTGCACTTTGACCGTATAGGTTTTTGGATATACAAAATTGATTAGGCGGCGACATGATGTCCACTTTTAAGTGTTGTACCTACTGCTAAATTAACCACACACGGTGACACGATGATGTGTTTGATGTTCGACTGTTTCTTTACTCTGAAACCCACGTTAGTATTGTTCCCTGTTAAATGCCTGGTTCTACCTTCTGCTAATTAATTGTGCGCTTCCATTTGTTCTATCATACTTCCTCCATTCCTTTATATAAGGTGTATTTGTTTTTTGATAAAATTCCAAAATGTAAGGTGCATTTCTCCTAATTCTTCATAATTTCCTTGTTAGCCCTCTTAAGAATGGAAAGTATCTCTTTTTTGATTGTCTGTATCTCTCCTTATAGAAAAAGAAGGAAACTATCTCTGTCGATTGCATGTATCTCATACTTTTCTAGACTAATTGATTCATGCTAACTAACAAATTTGCCAAGGGTAATTTAGTCTTAACATGTATATAATTATGTGGTTTGGTCACCGTGTCAAAAATAATACACCTTGCATAAAGGAACCGAGGGAGTATTATCCAAATAAAAACGGATAGATAAAGTCGAAGTGGTCTTTAAACTCCGCGGTAAATCTTCGCTGGGTCATATGTGAATTTAGCCTCATTTAGTTACATTTTTGGATTTTGGATTATGATCAGTTTAGCTTAGGAGTGTAGCCACATCGCCATTTGTTTATTTGATTGAATAACTTGTATCTGATTCTTTTAAACTAGATAGTGATGCTCTTAATTATTTACTTTGCGTTTTTTTTAAATAAACCTCCCGCTTTATTAATTAGAAATAATAGTTACATCTTCAATAAGAAAAGATACAATATTCATCATGGGCTCCTCAAACCAATCTCTATTCACGGAAGATTTCGCTAGTCTAACAAGTTCATGAGCAACTTTATTTGCATCCCTATTACAATGTTCAAACCTTATAATTGGAAAATCGCATGTCATAAAGTAGCAATCGTCAAACACTGTCGCTGCTGCTCCCGTTGATTGTCCTCCATTCTTCATTGTGTCGATCATTTCCATATTGTCAGAGTTGATAATAAACCGATTGCATCCCTAAACCAAACCTAAGAGCTAGAACTTCGGCTGTGAGTACATCAGCACACCAGTCCATCCTCCAGTTTTCTTCAGCAATGAACCTTCCTTTATCATCTCTAAGAATAGCCCTTGCCGTGCCCCTAAGCAGATCATAGTTGAAAGAAGCATTAACATTCAGTTTAACAAAACCCAAAGGGGGCATGCTCCACCCTCCTATCTTACTTGTTGCCTTGGGGGAGTGGGCTTTAACATAGTTAGCCGTAATAGCTCGAGCCCCCATCGAGGTTTGTTGTGCCTCCTGAATCTTTCCTTCATGAACCAGTTTACGCCTATCTCACCATAAAAACCAAGCCGTTATAGCTATCAATTCACGAGAGTTCTGGAGGCCCAGTACAGATAATTCTTGATCTGGCATAAGTAGTAAAAATTCAAGAACTGTCTCCCGCTCGATTGACGACACAGGCTCTCTTAATTATCTCCTGCAGTCCTAACTTTTTCCAAACCTCCTTCGCCTTCTGACATAGGAAGAGGACATGTTTTGTGTCTTCTTGTCCATTTGAGCATGATGGGCATATGGGGCGAAACTTTCATATGTCTATTAGCAAGCGTAACACAACAAGGAAGTGTTCCATGCAATGTACGCCAAATGAAAATCTTAACCTTTGCCAGACAAGCTAGTTTCCAAATCTTTTCCCAAATAGGATTAACTTCTATTCTACCCATACCATTTGTATATTGTAGTTTCCTTTCATATTGTTTGTTCCATTCCTCCAAATAAGTCGACCATACAGTGAATAAGCCATCTGTGGAAGTTTGTAAACCATCCGTGGAGAACATGAAGCTCAAGAGCACAGGGTGATGTGTTCAGGCACAAGCTCGCCTGATGGAAGGAGTTAGAATTACCACTATTTGGACAAACTTTGTCCAAGCCATAAGCCATAGGAGAGGTGACATCCACGTCTTTGTTTTTGAAGAGAAACAAGGCCTACTGTCGCTACTATGCACAACCTTTCATGAGGTAAAACGATCAATACTTTCATGTTTTCCTAATGCCTAAACAAACTTACATAGATCCATCTACCACAAGGCAGCAACACAAAGCTATCTATATTATATGGTTACCTATTGTTGGGAAACGTGACAGAAAATAAAAAAAATCAAGTATAACGAGCATGCCCAGGATCACTATGGAGACTTCATACAAGGTTTGATCTGATTCGTACCGACTCGAAGCGTAGCGGAAGAGTTGGTGGAGATCGTTGGTGTAGATCCCCGCAGCTAGGATTTACAACCTCTTAACCGCGAGGATGTATTTCCTTGTTGGACAGCCTTTCAGGAGGCGGTCAGACAGTCTTTCGGATGATGTCATGGACAGCCCTTCGGGAGGACCATCAAAACTCGAATGGGAACTTGGACAGTCCCTCGTGCAAAAAATCGAAACTACGACCTCTCTACGGAGTTGCACACATACGGTGTCAGCTATCCGGTAGGGTTTCGTCGTCTAGAATTAGTTCCCATCAGAACCTAAACAACCTTTCAGCACTACGAAACTTTTCATGGGAGAGAGAGAATGTTAGATCATGCATAGCTTGTGAAAGAGTTGGAGTGGAGTTGGAGAGCACCTCTCTTCCGTATATAGTGATGGAAGGGGTAGAGGGGTTGAAATTTCAGCCCACTAAACATGGGGAAAATATGTTCCCACAAAACAAGGAGAACATGTTCTCACCAAACAAGAGAAAAATATGTTCCCTCCATGGTGCTCCAACATGGAGCCTTACCACCTTCCAACACTTCCCACCATTTGTGGAGGCTGCCTCCCATCATGGGGTCCCCCCATCACCTTTTATCCAGCCACAAGGGGCTGCCCCCCCCAGGGGAGGCGTCCCAAAATAGCCTCCACGAGTCGTGGGATCTTGTTCCCTCACGCTTGGATAAGATGTTTTTCATGACTATTACTTTTGAAAATCTTTGGAAGGTCCCAGAACATTTTTGGCACCCTCTAAAATTATCTGGATGTGTTCCGGAACATTTTTGGTATGGTGGTTTAATTTAAAACCATCTTTGTTTACTCGGTAAATAATTCCGGCAGCTTCAAAAACTTTTTATTCAGTTTTTTCTTCAGAAAAAATCTAGAAATTATAAGACCAATCTATCAACCTCCAAAACATTCCCGGTGCTTGTCGAAACCTTTTAGGGTCAATGGTTTTATTCGAAACAACTTTTTGGTTTTATCGAAACTTTTTTGGTGTTCTTTCTAGAACTTTTCTGATGTCCCCGAAACTTTTCTAGTGACTTTCTCTTGGACTCCTTGTCTAGTATTCAACAGATAGATAACCCTTAAACATGTGACCCTATAGGTTCGGTGATGTATAGACATGATCGGAAAACTTTTTGACTAATGATCAACATCGGAGCCTTGGACACCCATATTGACCCATATACCCACACGAATGAATATTCGAGTGAACCTCCAGTTGTCGTGTGCTATTCATGTTGCTTCGCGATATGTTACGAACATCCGAGGTGAGATTTTTTGCATCTCCGTGGATCAACAACTTGTCCACTATGCAAGTGACCTCGTTATCGATTTTGTTCTCTTTTCTTGTTTTCGTGTTCCAGTATCCCTGTGATCAAATCACACTGTGTCTGGCCAGGCGATGATGAATACCGTAACATCGAGAGTGCCCGAGAATATCTCTCCATCGTCGGAGGAGCAAATCCCAATCTTGAGCTATCTTGTTACTTGCCATACTTTTCCGTGAACTCGTAAGCCGCCGTAATAGCCACCCAGTAATGGATGACGTTTAACAAATCCTAAAGTTCACGAAGCAAGCAGGAAGGAACTCAATACTCTCATAGTCTAAGGAATTATGCAAACATAAACTATCTCTGTGTTATTAACCATTAACTTGTGACGAATGTATCTCATAGTATAACATCAATTTGGGTTGATTCAACACAAGTGTTCTACCAACATTGTGCCCTCAAAATCGCCGGCATAGCCATGCCCATGATCAGGAAAACAAGATCATGATGCAATACTTGAGCCATTCTTAGAGGCGAGATTAGGAATACATTTTACCGTTTATTATACCACACGTGCAAATGAGTTTCCCTCCGGGTCTCGTGGATATTGTAGACTCGAGAATCATTGCAGTTATAGTATGGATCATAAACATTCATTACAAACTCGAAGATACAAAATAACTGTTATTACTGCCTCTAGGGCATATCTCCTATAGACTCCCACTTGTACTAGAGTCATAATCTAGTCAAATGGCTTCCCTAACACCAATGGCTATCCTCATGCTTTGCTCATGGTAGAGGCTTTGTCATCGGGTCTGACATGTTCAGATCCGTGTGAACTTTGCGTACGTTCACTAAACCTTTTTCAACATGATGTCAAATTAGTTTATATTTGAGTAGAATATTCATTGTCTTATGGTGCGAACATGGCTTCCTTGCCTGAGCCACGACGTCACTATTATCACAATAGATCTCCATCGGGTCTAGCGCACTTGGGACCATACCAAGGTCTTCAAAAAACTGCTTGATCCAGACCGCCTTCTTAGAGGCTTCTCAAGCTGCAACATATTTTGCCTCTGTCATAGAATCCGTTAGTCTTTTGTTTGGAACTCTTCCAATCAACTGTGCGTCGTTCAATATGAAAACATAACCTGATTGAGATTTGAAGTCATCTAGGTCAGTCATGAAGCCTGCATCAGTGCAACAACTTACAATGAGCTCTTCATCACTTCCGTACACAAGGAGTAAATCCTTGGTCCTTCTAAGGTACTTAAGAATACCCTTGACTGCGGCCTAGTGTTCTAATCCTGGATCACATTGGTATTGAGTGCTAACACTTAGTGCATAGGAAACATCCGATCTTGTACATAGCATGGCATGGGGAGTAGGCCTTTCTTGAAGTTCTCCATGTTGAACCTTTTCAACACCTTGTCAATGTACGTGCTTTGGCTAAGCGCTATCAGGCGTCTTAATCTACCTCTATAGATTCTGATGCCCAATACATATGCCGCTTCGCCTAAGTCTTTCATTGAAAAACTTTTCTTCAACGAGTCTTTTGTTTCGCTAAGAAAATTCACGTCATTTCGAATCAACAATATGTCATCCACATACAATATTAGAAATGCTTTTGCGCTCCCACTAAACTTCTTGTAAACACAAGATTCTTCGTCGTTCCCGATGAAGCCAAACTCTTTGACCACTTCATAAAAACGAATGTTTCAGCTCCTCGATGCTTGCTTCAGATCATAAATGGCTTTCTGAAGCTTACATACCTTTCCAGCATTCTTAGGATCGACAAAACTGTGATATCCCAAGTGATGTCCCTACCTTATTTGGCATGTAACCCCATGTTTGGACCTTGTGTCATGAGCTATGAGATGTATGTTTGCTCCTTGCCATTCATGTGTTTGCATTCATGCATCATCATGCATCATTCCCATTCCATTCATGTGCCATGTTGGTTCTACTTGTGCTTGCTATGATGTGAATGGTGGTTGTGATGTGAGAGGTTGTGAGTGGTTGGATCCAAGTGTGTGCATCTCCTTTTCTTCCCCTCTCTTTTCCCTTTGCAACATCCCCTCCAAAACCCCCTTTTATTTCCTATTATTATTTTTCATCAGATTTAAAGTTGTTTTTAAATTGTTTAAAATGTTCATGAGGTGGCCCCAAGTGTTTTATGAGATGTGAGTGTTGGATTAAATGTTTGGGTTTTTGTGGTTTTGTGTTTTAAATTAACAAGAGCTGTCATTTTAAATATTAAATAAAATACTTGTGTTATAAATTAACTTAATATTTTTATTAATAGGTGCACATTATTTCCTTCTCAAAAGTATTTTTGTTTTTTTCAAAACCCTTTTAATTTGCTCGGGGGTTTATTTTGTTGGGGCTGGTTTAATTAAATGGAAACCGCCCTTTTTTTATTTCTCTGTTTGTGAGTGTGCGTGAGAGCGGGTCAGTGGGCCCCGGCCCAGCCTATAGCTGGACACAACGGCCACCTGCCCCGTCTCCCACCCCCGTCAGTGAGTTTCAGAGAGAGCGCG
Source organism: Hordeum marinum (assembly GCA_022496015.1). Lineage (NCBI taxonomy): Eukaryota > Viridiplantae > Streptophyta > Magnoliopsida > Poales > Poaceae > Hordeum > Hordeum marinum. Next base: position 157,488,131 of record CM039672.1, on the reverse strand, counting down.
TCGTCGCCGTCGCTTTCCGTCGCCGTCGCCGTCAGCCTGGGGCTATATAGCCTCCCCTCGACGTCCGTGTCGCTCTGCTAGGGTTTCTTCTTCCTCCCTTCGCCGCCGCCGCTCCTCTCCCCCTCTTCTTCTTCCTCCTTCCTCTCCTTCTCTGTCGAGGCGCAGGTAGGCTAGGGTTTATTCTTCCTCCCTCCGCCGCCGCAGCTCCTCTCCCCCTCTTCTTCTTCCTCCTTCCTCTCCTTCTCTGTCGAGGCGCAGGTAGGCTTCAGAGAAGTTCAGAGGAGCGGTGCTCGTCGTCGTCGTCGCCTCCGGCAGCCTCGTCCCCACCGGTGATGGCGTGGGGCTCGCCACTGACGTCCGCGTCGCGTTCCCGATGCTAGGGAGCTCCCAGGAGGCCCTCTTCTTCCTCCTCGCCGCCGTAGCGGAACCGGTCTTCTTCCCCTCCGTCGCCGCTGCGTTCCCGAGCGTCTTCTTCCCCTTCTTCCCCTCCGTCGAGCTCGTCTTGCGTCGTTCGAGCCCTCGGTGAGCAGCCCGTCCTCGCCGCCCCTTCTCCTCGCCGTATTTCGTAGGATTCGTCGCCGTAGTGCCGTCGCCGCCGCTCGAAAGCTCCGTGCTTGGGCTCGCCTCCGGTCCCCCTCGTCGCGAGGCGAGGTGCGGGATGGAGCCCCCGTAGGTCCCTCTTTCGATTCCGCTGCTCCCCGTCGCCGGAGATCGCTTGCATAGCCGGGGATCGCCGTCGCTCCGCCGCTGTCGCTGCTGCTGTTGCTCTGCATCCATGCGTGTGTAGGTTCAGTTCGTCAGTAGTTTGTGCACGTGTGTGTTAAAGCTGTAGATCCCCCCTTCCTGTTAAGTTCCGGCGCCGTAGCGTAGTGGTGGGTGTGCGTGTGCTCGACCCCGAGGTCAGGGGTTCGACCCCCTGAACCTCCCCCCTTTTTTCCTTTTGTTGTTTTATTTTCTTTTGTTTTGTTTTTCTTTCTCCTGATTTATACATGTATGTGTGTGCATTCCAGCATGTATGCATGTGTGTGGACCTCCTTGCCATGTATGTGTGTGTATGTACCAAATGGTACATATGCATATGTATGCATACATGTGAGGGGTATGTGTGTGTTTAGTGCTTGCTCTTTATGTTTAAGTGTGTGAGCATGTTTGTGTGTGTGTGTCATGGTGATGCATACACCTACATGAGAGGTGTATGTATGTTTGTGTGTGTGTTAGTGAGTGTGTGTGTGTGTATGCTATGCATACATACATGCATATGTTTGTGGGTAATGCCTTGTGTGTGTGTGCATGTAGGTGTGTGGTGCACCATGCATGACACATGTGTGTGTGCTCTTTGCACACCCAAACATGTGTGTGTTCTTGTGAGTGAGTGTAGTGTGTAGGTGTGTGTGTATGGGCATACATGTATGAAATGCATGTGTGCCTATATGCACTCATGCTTGGGTGGTATGCTAGTGGTGTGTGTGTGTGCTCTACATCCACTCATTTTGGAGTGATGTGTATTTGTATGAGTAGCTCCATGTGTAGGTTTCCCTCTTTTGTGCATATGAGCATAGTTACTCTTCTAGCTAGCTTTAATCTTTCTATGGATATATGCCATGTTATCATGTCCCTAATATGATATTTAACCATTTCCAACATGTGTCAATAGAGTTCATGCCATTTTGTGCCATTTGCAACCATATGCATAAGTGACTTAAGTCACCCATGGCTTCACATGTCAAATTTCGACCTAGGGTTTCTCCCTCTTGTTCCATGCAAGCATATGGGTATGAGTAATGATTTTGGAGTAGAATCAACCCATGTATGCACCTGTGAAGTCAGATTTGACTTTGGGGCAACTTGACAAAACTGCATTTTTATGCTGTGATGCCCTTTTGTCTTTTTAATATGAATTAATCTATGCATGCAATTAAGTTCTTGTAAACATGAGTTTGTTAGTTAAAGTTGTTTGGAATGTCCTAGTATTTTTGTTATTTACGTTAAGTCCCTAGATAAGTGAGAACCATGCTGTTTAGTAAGCTACTTTCTGTTTTTGCCAACCTGCTTGAAAATGGCTGTCTGGAGTCTGCTGTTATTGTTTTGCCATGTTGAGAGGATGGTATCTTGTAATGTGTTGTATATTTGACCATGCTCAGTGTTAGTTATTTTTAGTATATAATGCCTTATACCATCCTGTTAATTTTCATGCAATAGGAGCTTCCTAGCATATTTAACCAGTGCTGTCAACTTGCTACTTTATAATCACAGATTCCAGAAAACTGGAATTTTCAGTAAGTCCCATAAAATTGTTCCATCATGCCAACTTGATTGCTTCTTGCTTATTGATGTGTGGCTCCTTTGCTGGTGGTGTAATTGGATGATTTGATGTGGGTGTTGAGTAGATTCTGTCAACATCTTGGTTGTGGCTGTAGGCTTCCTGTAGCTCAAATTGTGGGCTTTTTAAATTGCTATGTTGCTGTTTTGTGGTAGATTGGGTGTTGTTTTGTTTTGTGACTTGTGGGAGCTATACTCCATGGAATGGTTTGATTCTTGAGTTTATTGTGATTGATTTTCCATCACCTATCTAGTGGATACCTTGGAATGCCAAGAATTAGCCCAGGTATTGGTGGTCTTGTGTTTTGTCTCCGTACCTTGTCGTGAGCGTATCTCAAGAACCGTAGCTCCGTTTCTTACGATCCTTATATGCATTTCCATCGATTTTGCATGATTCATCCATATTTGCCATGTTCATGCATGTCTAAATAACTTTACATGATGTTCTATCCAGATTCATTAATAAACAACTTTGCATACGAAACATGAATAGTTTTGGATTGCCATGTTATAATCTTCCTAAGTGGTCATGCATCATCTTGATTGTGCATTGCACCTTGGTTGGATGTTTATTGTTGTTGTTTCTCTTTGTTAGACGTGAGTGTTGATACTAAGTACGAGGACCCAGGAGAGTACCACTACGAGGATCCCGCTACTTGTTTCACTGAAGAACCAACAGGCAAGACGATCGTACCCGGATCTCAATACTATTTTTGCTTCCTAGTTTCTCGCTCTTATCGTTACAATTGCGCTACCTACCACTTGACAATCATCCCTCATGTTGCCATGACAGCCTCTAACCTCCACATCCTAGCAAATCGTTGTCTGGCTAAGTTACCGCTGCTCAGCCCCTCTTATAGCGTTCTTAGTTGCAGGTGCAGGTTGTTCCATGTGATAACATGGATTTGGATATCACAATATTATGTTATTTAAATTAATGCACATATATATCTTGGTATTGGTGGAAGGCTTGGACTTTTGCTAAGTGATTTGTTCCGCTATTACCGCCCTTAGTTCCTTGTTACCGTGTTATGTTTTCCATACTTTGCGCTCCTAACATGCTCGGGGTTGTTATGGGGACCCCCTTGTTTATTCGATGGAGATTAAAACTTGTCTGGCAAGACCCAGCATTGGTACTATATTTGCTTAACAACTAATAAATTGCATAGGGTCTTGCTAACCCGTGGATAATTTAATCAACCCCCGGGCTAGTGCTCCTCATGAGTGTTGACCCAAACTAGAGCATTGTGCGGGGCCAACCCAGTGCAACTTTGGAGATTTCTATCAGGCCACCGTACACTAGCTTATCCGTCGTATCCTGAGAATGAGATACGCGGCTCTTATCAGGTTCGTCGACATGTCGGGTGGTTTTGTTGCATTTGTCTCACCTTTATCGAGTGTCTTGCGTGTGGAGTCTGACTTTCTTCGGGTTTACTCGAGGTGTTGGAATTCCATTGGAATTACCTATGATGATCGCGAGATCCGCGGTTGAGGCATTCCCATGGAGTGTGGTTAATTTTGTAATGGATTAGTTAGAGCACCCCTACAGGGTTAAATCTTTCGGAAAGCCGTGCCCGCGGTTATGTGGCAACTTGGATATTTGTTTAACACCCGGTTATAGCAAAGTTGAAGTAAACTGTAATTAAAATACACCAACTATGTGAGTAACCGTGATCGTCTCTGCTCGTGAACATGATCCGAGAGAGAACACGGTGGGGTTATGATTGACGTAAGTAAGTGTTCAGGATCTCATAGAGATCATACTAGATTCGATTGTTCTTCATAGGCCACTCATATTTATTTCATGTTGCGTAAGCTAGCCACCAAACATGCTTAGTGTTGCTGCAAACTAAATATCACCTTCCCAACCATTAAGCTTGAATAGTCTCGGTACCCGGGCACATGATAGCTGAGTCCTCTGTAGCTCCCAGTTTACTACAACAATCCAGGTACAGGTTCAAATGAGTTCGTGCAGGATGATCTTACCCAGCTCCAGTGGGAGTATGACGAGGAAAGAGGCAGGATGTATGTGACATATCCGGATGAGTAGAGGACCTGGTCGTGATCTTTGGGATAGCTTGATAGTATCATGTGCAACCTTTTTTATCGTTTGAATTCGTCCGTAGTTGGACCCTGTGTTCAACTTGATGTTATGAATTGAGTGACTTTGTAAGTTAGCATGTGGCGAGTGTAAGCCAACTTGTATACTCTTCTCATTCAGTATTGTATGTTGTGATGATACTATTCTTGCTAACGGCAAGATGCGCATCTATCCCTTGCGAGGCCCTCGTGCCTTAAATGGATAGGCGCGCATCTTGGGCGTGACAAAACCCTTCTAGCTGTATCATGTATACATCCTTTTCAAGGTTTCCATTTAGGAAAGCAGTTTTGACATCCATATGCCATATTTCATAATCGAAATAAGCAACAATTGCTAGTAATATCCGAACAGACCTAAGCATAGCTACGGGCGAGAAAGTCTCGTCGTAGTCTACCCCTAGAACTTTCGTGAACCCTTTCCTGATAAGTCTAGCTTTGTGGATAGTAATGTTACCATCTGCGTTCGTCTTTCTTTTGAAAATCCATTTACAACCAATAGGTTTTACATCATCTGGAAGTTCTTCCAAGTTCCAAACTTGGTTTTCGTACATGGATTCCATTTCGGATTTCATGGCCTTGTGCCATTTCCTTGAGCTAGGCCTTGCCATCGCTTCCTTGTGGTGCGCAGGTTTATCGTCTTCAAGAATGAAGATTTCGTTATGAAACCAGTCAGGTGGCTGGATAGCCCTACCTGATCTGTGCGGTTCAGTCACAACATTGTATGAAGTTTCCGCATCACATGCGACAACTTTCGGCTCGGTTGTAGGGATAATTTGTGGCATTACTTTTGGTTCCTTAGCCATATTAACGGTTACCAAAGATTCACTAATCTCATCAAGTTGTACTTCCTTCCACTCACTTTCTAGCGAGAAACTCTTCCTCAAGAAATTGTCCATTTCTGGCAACAAACACCTTTTTATCGGACGGGTGGTAGAAGGAATACCCAATTGTTTCCTTGGGATAACCTACAAAGTAACATTTGTCTAATCTGGGATTAAGTTTGGTAGGTTGTAAACGTTTTACGTATACATCACAACCCCAAATCCTGAGATGTGACAAACCGGGTTTCTTCCCGTTCCATAACTCATATGGTGTCGTCTCAACTGACTTAGACGGTGCTCTGTTAAGTGTGTGAGCGGCAGTATGTAGTGTGCGACCCCAAAAAGATATCGGTAGATCTGCAAGAGACATCATCGACCTTACCATGTCTAACATGGTTCGGTTATGTCTTTCCGACACTCCATTCCGCTGTGGAGTTCTGGGAGGCGTAAGTTGTGAAACGATTCCACGATCACTCAGATGTTGGCCAAACTCAAGACTAAGATATTCGCCTCTGCGATCAGACCGTAGAAACTTAATATTTTTGCTACGATGATTTTCTACCTCATTCTGAAATTCTTTGAACTTTTCAATGGTTTTCGACTTATGCTTCATTAAGTAGATATAGCCATACCTACTGAAATCATCAGTAAAAGTCATGACGTAGAAATACCCACCACGTGCGATTGTGCTCATTGGAACACATACATCACTATGTATTATTTCCAACAATTCACTCGCCCGTTCAGGATGACCCGTGAACGACATCTTGGTCATTTCCCCATCAAGTAAGCTTCAAATGTGTCAAATGATTCAAAATCAAAGGACGGCAAAACTCCATCTTTTCCCCATCAACCATTGTTCTCAGACTTGTACGAATACCCATCGTGTACTAAAGATGATCCAGAGATAATGTTTCTACACAACAGCAGAACAAAATAACAGTTACTTAGTTCCAAAATAAATCATGAAGGGAGACGTAGATGCATAATGCCGACGGCTTGAGCGGCGATCCCAACGCCATTCTCGACACGCATCACGACTTCATTCTTTGCCAGCTTGCGGACCTTCTGAAACCCCTGTATCGAGTTGCAAATGTGAGCAACCGATTCGGTATCAAATACCCAAGACTTAGAATTTTCGTTAGCAAGCAAAACGTCAATGACATTAACTTGTATAACAATTATACCTTTTCCGGTTTTCTTGGACTTCTTATTTTCCAGATACTTCTTGCAGTTTCTCTTCCAGTGTCCTGTGCCCTTGCAGTAGAAGCACTTAGTTTCATTCTTGGATCCGCCCTTATATTTTCTTTAGGAGCCGGTCTTACCGGTGCCCTTGCCCTTCTTTGGCTTGCCTTTCTTTTTGAAACCGGCAATTTTATTTACAAGCAATTGCTTGCGATTTTTCCATAGTCCTCCTTCAGCAGTTTTCAGCATGGCAAGCACCTCATTTATTGTTTTGTCCATCCCATTCATCTTGTAGTTCATGATAAAACCGTCGTAAGACAGGGGGTGAACCGAGCAACATGTCCATAACATGCTCTGATGGAAGTGGAAATTCCAGGGTTTTAAGCCTTTCAGCGTAGCCAATCATATTGATTACGTGCTTGCCAACCGAACTGCCCTCATCCATCTTGGTCTCCATCATCATCTTCATGATATCAAAATGTTTAGACCATGCATTAAACTTGTATAGAGCATCCACTTCCTTGATCATATCAAAGGAGTTATTGAATTCAAAACGTTTTTGAAGCTCTGAACTCATGCAAGATAATATGAGGCACTGCACTAAGTTGAAGTCATCATCCTTAGTGGCCCAGACATTTTGTTCATCTGCCGGCGCGGTGGCCGCCGGCCTAGGTGCAAGAGGTCTGTCAAGCACGCATACTTTCTTAGCACTCCTAAGGACAATCCTCAGGGTACGGACCCAATCCGCATAGTTGTTTATATTCGCAACTAACTCCTCTTTCTGTAACATTGGGCCTAAGTTGAATGCGATGTTGCGAGCCATTTGATCTACAACGGTAAACACAAAATTCACTTTATACTTTTGTTCATAATTAATTTTGCACAAGTGAATAAACAAATTTATTCTAAGGTGCGCTCCCACTCAAATCAATATCTCTCATAATTGATTGTGAGTGATTCAAGATCCGTATTTCAATTTGACGTCATTGACGGGTTCATCACTAATGACGTGAATTTAAATCGGTAGGCCAACTTGCCAATCACATCTCTATGTGACCCTGGTCCATCTTTCAATGCATGTGTTTCAAGCTCAGGACTTTCCTGCCTGAACGTCAAGACAACCAAGTGATCATGTAGTGAGGTCTGACCTTCACCTGCCTTGCACCTCTCTAATCGTTCATGCTCATGTGTACATGGCGCACCCCGAAAAGATACGTGGTGTAGACGGTGCTACACTTGGGAGAACACTAACTACTCGATATTTTTAAGTGAGAGATCATCCTAATTAAAAGCGACTACCGCGCAATCAAGAAAGGTGCATCATAAGGGATAAACATCACATGCAATTCATAATCAGCATGACATGGTATAGCCCCTTCTGACGGAGAAGTCCACTATAGGAATCCAGTTATTTGCCGTTTGCCATGGCTGACGGCAAAGGGCAGGAAACCGGATGGCAAAGGCCTTTGCCGTTCGTCAGCAGACGACAAAAATTTCGGCAAAGAAAAACCCGGTAAAGCGGTCCTTTGTTGTTTGCCTTAGGACCACAAATGACAAAGAATCTTTGCCGTGGGTGAGCGGACGGCAAAGAGTTTGGACGGCAGACCTAGGGGCTACGACCGTCAAGTGTTAACGGCAGTTCTTTGCCGTCCGCTACTTTTGCCATCGGCCTTCTGACCCCCTTTGCCATCGGTGGGTGGACGACAAAGGGTAAGGCCCTTTGCCCCTGGGGTCCCCCTTTGCCGTCGGCCTTGGGCCCCTACCTTTGCAGTCGGCCTTGCCAACCCCTTTGCCGTGTGCCTTGCGCCCCTTTGCCGTCGGTGGGCCGACGACAAAGAGTGAGGCCATTTGCCCCTGGGGTCCCCCTTTGCCGTCTGCCCACCGACAACAGAGAGTAAGACCACTTTCCTTTTTTTATTTTTTTATTAAATCCATTTTCATCGCAATTTTCATAGCAATATGACATATATATATAGGAATAAATATGTTGCCATACTGATAACCATATTCAAATAAGTTTCATACATACATATTATGAAACTTTCATTCGTACCCAAGCATATTACAATAGTTTCATCCATACATACATAGTTTCATATACATATGTAGCAAGTGTCGCATTGTTCATCGATACAAAATAAAAATAACAAGTAACCCAAGCACTCCATCAATGCAAACTTCTGTGAAGTGAATGTAATCTGCAAAACGGGAAGCTCCAAAATTAGAAGAAGACTAGTTGAAGAAGAGAATGTAAAAATAGGTCATTTAGGAGCTAACTATGCTTATTATGCCATTTTGGAGCTACGTAAGCTGAGTATAGGTCATTCAATAGCTAAGCTAGGTAAAATAGGCCATTTTGGAGCTAGGTAAGCTTATTATGTCATTTAGGAGAGAACTATGCTAAATATAGGATATTTTTGACAAAATAGGCCATTTAGGAGCTAATTTAGCTTACTATGTCATTTAGGAGGAAACTAAGCTAAATATATGTCATTTTAGAGCTAACTTAGGTAAAAATAGGTCACTTAGGAGCTAACTATGCTTATTATGCCATTTTGGAGCTAAGTAAGCTAAGTATAGGTTATTTAATAGCTAAGCTAGGTAAAATAGACCATTTTGGAACTAGGTAAGCTTATTATGTCATTTAGGAGAGAACTAAGCTTAATATTGGACATTTTTTTATAAAATAGGCCAGTTAGGAGCTAATTCAGCTTACTATGTCATTTAGGAGGAAACTAAGCTAAATATATGTCATTTTAGAGCTAACTTAGTTAAAAATAGGTTACTTAGGAGGTAACTATGCTTATTATGCCATTTTCGAGCCAAGTAAGCTAAGTATAGGTCATTTAATAGCTAAGCTAGGAAAATAGGCCATTTTGGAGCTAGGTAAGCTTATTATGTCATTTAGGAGAGAACTAAGCTAAATATAGGACTTTTTTTATAAAATAGGCCATTTAGGAGCTAATTCAGCTTACTATGTTATTTAGTAGGAAACTAAGCTAAATATATGTCATTTTTGTGCTAACTTAGGTAAAATAGGTCCATTAAGAGCTAACTGTGCTCATTATGCCATTTTGGAGCTACGTAAGCTAAGTATAGGTCATTCAATAGCTAAGCTAGGTAAAATAGACCATTTTGGAGCTAGGTAAGATTATTATGTCATTTAAAAGAGAATTAAGCTAAATATAGAACATTTTTGATAAAATAGGCCATTTAGGAGCTAATTCAGTTTACTATGTCATTTAGGAGGAAACTACGCTAAATATATGTCATTTGGGAGCTAACTTAGGTAAAATAGGCCACTTAGGAGCTAACTATGCTTATTATGCCATCTTGGAGCTAAGTAAGCTAAGTATATGTCATTTAATAGCTAAGCTAGGTAAAATAAGCCATTTTGGAGCTAGGTAAGCTTATTATGTCATTTAAGAGAAAACTAAGCTAAATATAGGACATTTTTGATAAAATAGGTCATTTAGGAGCTAATTCAGCTTACTATGTCATTTAGGAGGAAACTAAGCTAAATACATGTCATTTTAGAGCCAACTTAGGTAAAAATAGGTCACTTAGGAGCTAACTATGCTTATTATGCCATTTTAGAGCTAAGTAAGCTAAGTATAGGCCATTTAATAGCTAAGCTAGGTAAAATAGGCCATTTTGTAGCTAGTTAAGCTTATTATGTCATTTAGGAGAGAACTAAGCTAAATATAGGACAGTTTTGATAAAATAAGCAATTTAGGAGCTAATTCAGCTTACTATGTCATTTAGGAGGAAACTAAGCTAAATATATGTTATTTTGGAGCTAACTATGCCTATTATGCCATTTTGGAGCTAAGTAAGCTAAGTATAGGTCATTTAATAGCTAAGCTAGGTAAAATAGGCCATTTTGGAGCTAGGTAAGCTTATTATGTCATTTAGGAGAGAACTATGCTAAGTATAGGATATTTTTGATAAAATAGGCCATTTAGGAGCTAATTCAGCTTACTATGCCATTTAGGAGGAAACTAAGCTAAATATATGTCATTTTAGAGCTAACTTAGGTGAAAATAGGTCATGTAGGATATATCTATGCTTATTATGCCATTTTGAAGCTAACTAAGCTAATTAAGGATCATTTTATAGCTAACTTGGGTAACATAGGTCATTTTGGAGCTAACTAAGCTTATTATGCAAGTTTGGAGCTATCTAAGCTTATTATGTCATTTAGGAGGAAATTAAGCTAAGTATAGGTCATTCTAGAGCTAACTTGGGTAAAATATGTCATTTTGGAGGTAAGGTAAGGTAAGTAACCATCATTATGAGGTTGTTAAGCAAAAACTAGAAAAACATACCATTCTCGTCAGCAGGAGGTGAAGCATGGTGGTTCTGACTTGTTTCACCTGGAGAAGGCTCCCCTATAGAAGGGTCGTGCGATGCGTTTTAGGAGATATTCTGCACCAAACATCATTTGCAATGTGTCGTTACCATGATGACACTCAAAAGATCACAACATTGAAATAAAACTCACCGTCCCTGCCATGTTAATGACTGGCATCGCCGGAGGGACGTGGCCAGTGTTCTCGCACATAGACTGTACATTTGGTTTCGTTAAGTCAAACTTTTTATTTATTAATGAAATGAAGATTAAAATGCAAGATTTGACAAATATGAAGAAGAAACTTACCACAAAGAGCTCGTACATGACCTTGTTAGACGCATCGTTCCGTGCCCTCTTCGCCTCCATCAACACAGTCGTCCTCTCCTCTAACTCCTTCATCTCCTTATCCTTCGCCGCCAAAAGCGTCTGCGTTGCCTCTCTCTCTCTTTCAGAATAGTAGCCTGCAAGACAACTCATTGTTATCATTGTAATCAGATTGGTTCGCACACACAACGTAATGCAGAAAGATAGTTGAGTCCATTAAACTCATCTCGATGGCGAGCTCGACTGGCCGTGGACGAGGTGTTATCTCAGGACAGGAGCTCGTTTGGCATGCCTTTATCTGCCGGAGAGTGTTAGGAGAACGTATAAGGCCGTCTCCAATGGCGATCGAGTCATGGGGCCTCCCGTTGCCAGCTATCATCACCAGCTCTGGATCAATAGGCCCCTGGCTCGGGTTAAAGTCCTCCCCTTTCCTCGCCTTCCCGTGATCTTTGTACTTCACGAGCTTGTGGTGGGAGGAGATTTTGGTGAAGTTTTTGGGATGATCGAGGTCAGACTCAGAGAATGCATTGACCTTCTTGTACGAGTCAGTATGGGCCATCGCATAGAGGTCGTACATCTCTAGCACCTCCGTCTTATTGTGACGCACCTAAAAGAGAGAGAGAGGAAAAAAGTATTAGTAAAGGGATAAAGCTAGCGTTAAGAATGAATTGCATGAGTCATGAAGCAAACCACATACCCAGTTCTCACCAAACTTATTTAAGTTGACGCTCCCTTGATGGTGTGGCACACCAACCATTTTTCCACGCCTATCCTTGGCAATGTTGTGGCTGGCCTCCCACTTTTCGGAGCACCACTGATCCACCAAGTCCTCCCAACAATCCATCTTATCCACACATCATCTCGAGAGATGCAAAATCAAATGCTGCATTGGATTAAAGAAGCCTGGTGGAAAGATCTTTTCTAATTTGTAGATCAACTCCGACACCAACTCTTCCATTTCATCTAGCAAGCCAGGCGATAGTTCTTTCACACAAAGAGAACGGAAGAAATATCTCAGCTTTGCCAGTACTAGCCATTCATCCTCGAGGATAAAGCCACGCAACATCACCGGCATTACCCGCTCAAGCCATATGTGCCAATCATGACTCTTGAGACCAAATATTTTCAATTTTTTAAGACTCGTTCCCCTCTTTAGATTCGCAGCATACCCATCGGGGAACATCAACCGTATTTTCACTCACGATAGCATTTCTCTCATAGTTGGCCTTCCAAGATTGAACCATGCCTTTGGCTTCGCTATGCTTTGCTTTCCTTTCCGTTGTCGCACGTTTTGTAACGGTCTATCACATAGAGCCTCCTGGTCGATTCTAGCCTTAGGATTATCCTTTAACTTCCCCTTTATGTCGAACAATGTACTAAAAATGACCTCCGCCATATTCTTATCAGTGTGCATCATATCGATGTTGTGTGGGCAAATGAGGTCTTTGAAGTAAGGCAAATCCCATAAGCATGACTTGTGAGTCCTGGCGTGTTCGTATATACCCTTTGAAATACCCTAGACGCAAAGGATCAGGCTCGAGAGCGTTTAACTGATCAAGGGTCTGTTGGCCTGTCAATGTAGGTGGTGCGGTGTTTTTGACAACTATACCTTTGATGAAATTCTTTTTGTCTTTTCTGAACATATGGTCAGGATCCAGGAACTGTCTATGCATGTTGAAGCAAGAAAACTTGCGACCCGCTTGTAGCCAACGAAACTGAAGAGCTGCCTTGCATGTGGGGCACGTGAACCTTCCATGCACACGTCAGCCAACGAATAGCGCATATGCCGGATAGTCATGCATCGAGTACATGTACCACACATGCATTTTGATGTTCTTTTTGGTAGCGGCATCGTATGTCTTGATCCCATTATCCCAGGCTTCTTGCAATTCATCCTTAAGCGGTTGCATGTACACATTCATATTCTTTCCCGGATATTTGGGCCCTGAAATTATCAACGTCAGGAAAATGTTCTTTCTTTTCATAATCTCTCCGGGGGGGGGGGAGATTGAGTGGAATGACAAATACAGGCCAACAACTGTATTGTGTTGCCGTCATACCATACACATTGAACCCTTCTGTGTTGATGGCAACTCGAGGATGCCTTGGATCTGCCGATTTATCCTTATGTAATGCATCGAAGTGCTTTCACGCAAAAGCATCTGAAGTGTGTACCAATATCTTGTTCCCATCCACATCTAGTTCGGTTCTTTTTCCCAATTTATGCCATGTCATCTGTCTGGCCGTCTCTTCGACCAAGAAAAGACGTTGAAGTCTTGGTACGATTGGCAGATACCGAAGAACATTAATGGGGATTTTGGTCTGAATTTTCTCACCCATACCGTTGTCTACCACAATATACCTGGAAGAATATTAAATGGGGCAATAGTCCAAGGCCGCATAGTCAAGCCTAAATAAGGCACATCCATTCTCACAGGCATGTACCTTCTCATAGGGCATCTTAAGTACACGGAGGATTTTGTCTGACTGGTATAGGTTTGCAGGCAGTGCATGGCCTTTGGGTAGAAAGCGTCTAAATATCATCATCATCGCGTCGTAGCATTCTCTACCTAGGTTGAATTGAGCCTTCAAAGCCATTACTTCCGTGATGGCATCCAGCTGACAAAGCTCAGTGTGCTCGTGGAGAGGACGTTTTGAAGACTCCAACATTTCATAGAAGGCCTTTCCAGATTCCTCCATCTCATTGTCCGAATCCTGAGCATCATCAAAGTCTTGCACCATGTCTTTGATCCCGGTACCATGCTCGTCGGTGCGACGACGAACCACCTCAGCTCTGGCACGTTGATCAGACTCACCATGAAAAGTTCACACCATATAATTAGGCGTAAAACCCCACTTCTGCAGGTGTTTACCCATTTCAAACTCTGTCTGCCTTTTAACGTTATCGCATTTGGGACAGGGGCACCATGTTTTTTGCTGTCCATTTGCAAATGCGGCTCTCAAACCCCCCTTGGCTTTTGTTAACCATTCATTGGTCATGTCTTTCTGATTAGGGTGACCAGTGTACATCCAAGCACGATCACTCATCTTGACTACCTACTAAACACACAAGAAATATATATATAATTCATCATCTATATTGATATGATAATGAAGTTTGTCAGTTTTATTACGTCCATGCAACCTACACGCTAATAGGTAGAGATAGGTCCTAATCCCACCCGAGTATGTGTAGATTGGTTCGTTTTCCCATGCTCTGTTCCGGATCTGACGTAGAATTTTGGTAGCACCTCCTCGCTGTTCTACTGATACACGTCTCGGCAATAAGTAGAAGGATGTGTACCCGGAGAACAACATTGAGGCACTGACGAAATTCTGCATCGGATCCGGAGTAGAGCATATGGGAAAACGAACCCAATCTACACATACTCGGGTTGTACATGGATAACGTTGGACAATTCAAAAGAATCACGGTTATAAATATGCAAATGCATGCATATTTATAGATAACCCCTTTCGAACGGGATACGCATAGTGGTCATGCATACTGATGATCAAGTTTCATCGACACGAAGACCGGAACAGAGCAAATTAAGGGGGGAGGAGGAGATGGCATTTGTGCTCACCCACGAACATAGGGGCGGGGCTCGTCGAACGCATGGGGAGGTCGTCGAACACCAGACCCTCGCAGCGACGAAGCAACTGCACATTTAAATCCACCTGATCAACACAAATATATATGATGTTTTTCATAACAAAATCGGTAAATATATGACCTAACTCATAATTCACAAATATATGACCTTGTCGGCATCTGGAAGGCCGGAGGGGCGTCGCCTGGGGTGTCATGCTGGGGTGTCGTGCCGGGGGTGTCATGTAGGGGGCTCACCGGAGGGGTGTCGTGCCGGGGGTGTCATGTAGGGGGCTCACCGGAGGGGCGTCGCTGGGGTGTCGCGTCGGGGTGTCGGGCCGGGGTGTCGAGTTGTTGGGCCGGGGTGTCGGGATGTCGTGTCAGGGCATCGTGTTGGGGTGTCATGTCGGGGGTGTCGGTGTGACGTGTCGGGATGTCGTGTCGGGGTGTCGTGTTGAGGTGTTGTTTTCTTCTTCCTCTTTTTTTTCCTGTGCTTCCTTTTCTTCATCTTCCTTTTCTTGTTCTACTTCTTCTTATTTTTTCTTCTCTTCTTCTTCCTCTTCTTCTTCTTCTTCTTCCTCTTCTTCCTTTTTTCCTTTATCTCTTCTTTTCTACTTATTATTCTTTTATTCTTTTTCCCAATTACCTAATTAACCTAAACTAATAGTAACCTAATTAACATTCTAACCTAATTAACACTAACAGTAACCTAAACTAATTAACACATGCAATGAAATTAATGAAAAAAAAGATGAACTCACCTAAGGAGGACCGGTGCGGGGAGGGCCGGAGAGAGGAGAAGGGCCGGCACAGGGAGGACGACATGGTGGTGGAGCCTGGCCACAGGGGGGTGCTCGCCGCGGGGATGGGGTGCTTGCGAAGATTGCCACCACCTTGTCGATGCACCAGATAATATTGCTATCTCTATAGCTAATAAAATAAGTGCATTAAATAAGGTTGACACACATGTCATTAAAGAGACAATCATATAGCTCCAGCCATCATGCCGAATCATGACACACAGGTCATGTTACTTTACATTATATAGTTACCTCATACATAATAAAATTGAATATGAGCATTGCTATACCACATCACATGCAGACCATCCTGCAAAACCAAGTTAGGTGCCTCTAATCAGTTTATGCAAAATTTTATTTTACGTGGCTTCTAAGGTTTTGACTCAAACCGCAGCTACCAACGTTTATCATCAAGTATGATTTATTCAAGTTTCTAGATTAACTTTCCAGGGTGTATGAAACACGAGATAATAAAATCTCGAGCCCCATGCTAAACTTTGTCATACGCATGACCCTCGTGCAGATCATATCTGCATTGCCCTTTTGTCTACGAAACATCCATCTTTCTCAACTATGGTGGAACCCAAAGACACTGAAGCACTTCATTGATTTGTCAATCAACATACTTAGGAGCAACATGAAAGGACCGTGGATTGCCAGAACTTTGTCAGATTCCACCATGCCGTCAAGATCAGGACTACGCAAACTCACGGGAAGCAACAAGAATACCAGGTAATAGATTTCATCTACTACTCGCACAAATAATCTTTAGCAATAGATCTCATCTATTCCAAAATTATATTATGCAATACCCATACATCTCCATGTATTCAAGATCGTAACCTGCATCTATGCATAGCACGGCTCTTGATGCCACTGTTGGGGAAGGCGTCAGAAAACAAAAAAATCCGGTATAACGAGCACGCCTAGGATCACTATGGAGACTACATACAAGGTTTGATCTGATCCATACCGACTCGAAGCGCAACGGAAGAGTCGGTGGAGATCATTGGTGCAGATCCTCGCAGCTAGGATTTACAACCTCTCAACCACGAGGATGTACTCCCTCGTCGGACAGCCCTTCGGGAGGCGGTCGGATAGTCCCCCGGACGATGTCAAAGACAGCCCTCCGGGAGGACCCTCGAAACTCAAACAGAAACTCGATGTCACGCCCAAGATGCAATCATATCCTTATTTTAGCACAAGCGCCTCGACAGGGATAGAAGCACATCTTGTCGTGTTGCAAGAATGGATATCATTACAAGTACATTTACAAAAGATATGAGTATATGGAATTGGCTTACACTCGCCAAAAGCTCAGAGTCACATCAATACAACAACATATTTAGGCATCATACAGAAGATCAGGGTCCAACTACGGAAAAACAATAAAATGACATCCATCCTTGCTATCCCAGGCTACTACCTAGAACCCATCCTAGATTGATGATGAAGAAGAAGAATAACTCCAAATCAAACAAGCATCGCGCTCACGTCAAATCATTGCATTACCTGTACTTGCAACTGTTGTTGTAGTAATATGTGAGCCACAGGGATTCATTAATCTCATTTTCAAGTGTATCAAGACTATTAAAGCTTAATGGGTGAGGTATAGTTAAGTGGTGAGGCTCCAGCAGCGACTAAGCATTTGTTTGAGTGGTTGAGTTACGAATACATAAAGTAAAGTGGGTGGTCTATGCATAACGGATGTGAACTAGAAATGATCACTAAATGATCTTGAACACCAACATACATCAAACATAACCCCATCGTGTTCTCTATGGATAAGGACTCACGAGAAGAGACAGTCACGGTTACGCACACAGTTAGTGTATTTTATTTGAGTTTACTTCAAGTTTGCTATGATCGGGTGTTAAACAAAGTTTCCAAGTTTCCCACATAACCTCGGGCACGGCTTTCCGAAAGATTTAACCCACTTTGAGATAGCCCAAAGTGTCATCAAAATCCTCACACAAGACATTCGAGAAAGGTAAAACAAATCCAGCAAGGCCGTTCGGCGTGTCGACGAACCCGATAGGAGCCACATATCTCGTTCTTAGGACACAACCAGATGAGCACAACATACAGTGGCCTGATAGAAATCTCCCGAGTTGCCCCGGGTTGGCCCCGCACACGACTTTAGTTTGGACCAACACTTGTGAGGAGCATGGCCCGGGGGTTGATTAAATTATCCGCGGGAGCCGGCGGGTCCATATGCATTTTTATTAGTTATTAGGCAAATGTAGTACCAATGTTGGGCCTTGCCAGACTAGTTTTATCCTAAAACAAAAATCAAGGGGTCCCCATAACAACCCCGAGCATGTTAGGAGCTCTCAATTATGAAACATAACACCGGTTCACAAGTAACTAGGGGCGACAAGAGTGGAACAAAACACCGAGCATAAGGCCAAGCCTTTCACCCTTCACCAAGTGTATATGTCCATTAAATTAAATAGCAACAATATTGTGATATCAAAATGTCCATGTTTTCACATGGAATCAATTGCACCTGCATCTAGAAGGCTGAGCAAGTGGTAACATAGCCAAACAAAGGTTTACTGGGAAGGTGGAGGGTTAGAGACTTCTCATGGCAATGTTGGAAGGCTTGACAAACAAGTGGTAGGTAACGAGTCATAACGATAAAAGCAGGACAACTAGCATAGCAATGATACTAGTGGTATCCAAGGAAATGTGTCATCTTGCCTAAGATCTCGCTTGGAAGAAGAACAAATTCATGAAGAAGACGAGCCAACATAGTCGAACGAATCCTCACACTTAGAACGCTTTCGGAACTCTATCGAGAAGAAGCAATCCGGAAACAACAATCAACACATAATACACCACAACATATGCATGATATGATGCACAAACAAATATGATGCATGTTTGGTTTAATGTGCAACGCATGGCAAAGCACATCAAACAACTCCTACACATTAAGTGAAGCACAATCTGCAACGAGTTGCATATTGACGAAACTCCATGTTCGAAGTATTTAGTTCATTCCCGGCTAGGTATACATCAATATTAATTGTTTTTAAACATGGCAAGAGGTGAAACATAAACTACACCACCTAGGCACTTTAAATGAGGTCGGAAGCAACGAATAACAATTCCAGAATGACCTCATATGCATATTTTAAGTTTGGTCCAGATCTGAACTAATCATATTCTAGAGTTGTTAACCAGAAAAATAAATGTCACCATGAGATTCTACACATTTTCCTAGTCAAGTTACATATGTAAAACATTTTTAACGGAGCTACCGTTAATTAGTTATGATACAAATTATTTTAACATGGCATTAACGCAAGTTGCATGAAATTAGCAAGTTAAACATTTTAAACATGTGTGAAAGTTGGATATTGTGAATCTACACAAAATTCTAAGCACTTTTCATATATAAAGGTTTTACATACGATGCATGGTTTGTGAGATATTAAATGCATGAAGATTGGGGGGGGGTGTTCTCCAATTTATAATTCATTGGATAATTAGACAAAATCACAAGACTGGAAAAAACAGTCACGGGCCGAAACTGGATAGCCCAACAGTGGCACCTGGGCACAGAATATCTATTATGTGCTCAACACGCTAGATAGGTGGGGCGCTCACCAGAGGGCCCATGGGCCAGGTTGGAGGCGGTCTGGGCCGCGGGCGAGCGCTCGGCCAACGGCGCTCGGGTCCCTGCCCGATCCTGAGCTGGAGGCAGACGGCGACGGGGTCAATGCAAGGCCGGCGGGCTCCGACGAGGCGGGATGAGGGGCAGCGAGCCCGGGGACCGGCGGATCCGGCCGTGGGGGCCCTGTTCCCGTCGACGGAGAGGCTTGGGGCGATGTGAGCGAGGAGATCAGCGACGGCTGCATGTCCATGGCACGAACAGAGAGAGAAGGGGTTAGAGAGAGGGAGAGGGAGAGGGAGGAAGAAGAGGGAAGGAAGAGGAGGTCCGGCCTCATGGCTCGCCGGCGACGGGGCTCCGGTGGCTGCCGGCGAGGGCGCGGGGAGGCGCTGGCGGGGCGGCAGCGGCGCTTCGACCGGCGGCTGGCGGAGCTCGGGGATCGGGCAACAGCTTGGCTACGGGTGGCAGTGCGAGCTCCTCGGGCCTGATTCGGCTCGGGGCGGGCCTCAGATGGGTTTCGCGGGCCACGACGATTGGAGGTGGGAGGAGGTGCGCCAAGTGGCTGCTGAGGGCTAGAGGCGTGCGGAAAACAAGGCAAGGTTACGGTTTGGTCCAAATTAGGAAGGGGGGATTATATAGGGAAGGAGGGCTAGGTTAGGGGGATTTCATCCATTTTTGGACCCTCTGATTGCGATCGGACGGCTCCGGTGGTGGGATTAGGCTAGGATGGGCTAGTGGGTTGTGTAGAGGGGTGTGGGCTAAGGAGAGAGGGAGATGTGAGCCCGTGACAACAGTTTTAAAACACCGAAAATGACCGCAAATAAACCGATGACCACACTACTACGGTTGCCTGTTTGGGTATCAAATGAACTCAGAATGCGATGAAATTTGGCAGGCGGTCCACCTACAATATAACAAGACTGCATGCCAACTTTTGACCCAATCCGAGAATATCTTTAGGGCGCCTTTTAAAACATTTTTTAAACAATGTCGCGGGTGCGCGCATGTGTGGTTGGACTCGAAACGGACAACGACACAAATTGAGAGAACCGGCGAACACGAACGGATGCAAGTTTTCCAAAACGAGTGACGATGTTATGCAAGATGATGCGAATGATGCGTTGATGAATGCAACAACCAAACAAAACACAAGATGAGAATGGAATAAAAGGGGAATCTTTTGGAGCATCGGTCCCGGGCTGTTACAACTCTCCTCCACTACATGAGGATCTCGTCCCGAGATCTAGAATGAAAAGGGGAAGATAAACAGCAAGAGGTAAACTTAGTTGCTTCTTTGACAAACGAGTGAAACCAATGAAACATGAAGGTTGGAAAGATATGAAGAACGACATGAGGAACAAGCAAGAATTCAAAAGAAATTTCGACAACACTTCGGTAGGATAGAGAGGAAAAAATTGATATGCTGGAAAGAAATTGAAAGAGAGACACCAAACTTTGGTTGGATTAGGATCAAAACTTCATAAGATGGAAGGATCATGAAAATATTTCACAGCACTCCGGTTAAATGAATAAGCAAGATGGAACATGATCTTGATAAAACAAGATGATGGTTCGAACAGAGCAAAAACACCACACCTCCGGAACAAAGAATAGAAGCTATATCTTTGGAGAGAAGAGAACGTAGGAGAAAATGACAACTTCTACCGCCAATCAATTTGAAAAGCATGGTTGAACGGAGTTGATGGAGAATCAACAACAAAAAGAATAGCTTGTTTTGGGCTTATGAAAAACATCACAAAATTATAAGGTGACAACGTGCCACAACAAAAACATTTGATTGCTTGAGAGCAACAGATATACAAAACTTATTTCACCAAGAGGTGGAGGAGACACTTGAATCATTTATGACGCCATGATAGCAACATCCTTAGGAAATTCTTTAGGTGAAATCCAACCCAAGATGACTCTGAGAAGACAACATGGGTTTACTTATCTCATTCTTGACAATTACTTCGAGACTCCTGACAACCAAGAATTCATAAAACCATCTCAAAAGACAATGGAGAGGAATTGAACTTAGAAATCCAAGAGAAAGAACACTTGAGCACCTCCAACAAGAATCTTGAAGAACACTTCGAGAAGAATTACATCCTTAACAAACCACCATGAAGAAGCATCGGGATGAACTCCGGAATGAAAGGATGATAGAAAAGAAGTGAAGGATGCAAAAGAACAAGATTGATGCCTTGCCATGATTTAGATGAAGCTTCACTATGAGATATTTGAGAAAACTTGGAACTCCGAAAAGAAAAGATGAACACTTGGAACCAAGAATTTTATATGATGAAAAACTCCAAAAAGGATTGAAATCACCTTGATGAAAAGACTAAGAATTATGTTATGCTTATCCTTCATCAAGTTAAATTGATGACAAGCAACGGATTTGGCATACCACTTATTCTTTTGGAAAAGTTAGGAAAGATAGATAGAGCACAAACTTGAAGAGGTCTTGAACAAGAAACCGGTAGGAATTCACAACGAATGAGGATACTACGATTGAACGAAGATACATGGGAATGAAGAGATCACAATCCACCTAATGGAAAACTTTACAAGGCACTGGAATAATTGAGAGACCAACGAACTGAGAAGAATTTAAGAACGAAAGCTGAAAGCTGAAACGAAGAAATCTTCTGAAATGATGGCCTTCCGGAGGATCGAGAAATGAAAACAACCCTGAATGCACCGGATAGATATGGGAGAAAATTCTCCTGAATGGAAACAATTTGAGAGGAAAGAATCAAGATGATATGACAAATCTTCAAGAGAATGGACTAATATTATGAGAAACTCTCATTCGGTCTTCAATGCTGAGAATAATGACGAGAAGCAACACCATGAATTATTGAGACACTCCGGAATAATGAAGAAGGAAAGGTTGAGCCAGTGATGAAAATAATTTAGAACCGATCTTCGAGAAGGCATATGACTGATGAAATTCATTCTTATGTCATGTTAGAGCAGAACTTGAGAACATCCCCGGAAAGATTAGAAGAGCCAGGTAAGATCCCGGGGGAAAACATGTGGGTTATGGACCACCGTTGAAATGATTGCTTAAAAAGAGAGATTGCACCGGTACAAGTTGAAACTTGATGAGGTGAGAACCTAGAAATGATTTGATAGGATTTGGACGAAAACACAAACCTTCTGAGAACTCCTCAGCCTCCGGATAGAACAGAGAGAGACGAATAAACAAGAGAGGCTTGGATTAGAAATTCCAACATGGAAACCATTGAAAAAAGATACGACGAACACAGAGAGCTTGAATCAAATCCACCGGAGAAGTATAACGACGAGAACTAGGAATATGAGGATAGATCTTGAAATTGAAACTCCTGAGAATCTCCACAAGAAATCACCGAATACAATATGAAGAAATGATAGCGGAAGCATTGATGAAGAGAAAGCACTTTGATGAAAATTAAACATTGAAGAAAAACGACGGGAGGGTGGGGAAAAACAAAGACAACTTAGGACAGATGAAAAGAACACCAGAAAGAAGCATGTGGATTGATCTTGCAAATATTGGAGATGATTGAATATCTTGAAGAGGAGCGCATCGGATGAAAAGAATTGATATGACAACTTGATTGAGCAAAAGAATTAGCATTCCCAGATAATATGAGAACACTTCTTCGGAAACATATGAAATCACCACTTGACATCAAAGCAACTCGAATTACCATATTCAAAATAAAACAAAGGATGGGCTTACGAAACAACAGAAAACAAAGAATTGATATTTGGATGCACAAGTAGTATCTCTACTTGGTGCGTATGTTTTGGCTAGTATTAGGTGGAACCAAGCACTACATGTTGAAGTATCTATAACCATACAACTTCTATTCGGAAGTAAGCAGACATAACCCATTATGTTGTCTTCCTTGTCCAACATCAACTTCTTAGCATATGATATTTTAATGAGTGCTCACAATCATAAAAGATGTCAAAGATAATATATTTATATGTGAATCTCTATTTCTTTATCACTTCCTTTTTAATTGCACCAATGACCAATTGCTATTTTTGTCAACTCCCAACAAATTTCAATAGACATACTTCTTATATGTAAAGTCATCACTCCCCATAAGATCATTATATATACTCTTTGCTTTTATTCTATTCTTCTTTTATTTCTTATTCATATTTTCTTAAGATCATAGTAAGCAAGCAAAGCCCTCACATCAAAACTACTCTTCATTATGTAACTCTCGGACTTGCTTACATAAGGGGAACAAAAAACAAAACTCAAAGCTAGATCATACTAAAATTTTATTCTACTCGATCAAAATAAAACCAAAAGGACCGAACTAAGAAAACCAAGAAAAGGAAAAGGTGTGAAGGTGATACGATACCGGGGCAGCTCCACCAAGCTTGGCACAAGCCAAGGGGAGTGCCCATACCCATGTGCTTAGACGTCCTTCTTCGGAGGTGATGGTGGAGAAGTATCTTTAAGCTTGTTCAATTTCCTCTTGAGCATAAATTTTTGTTCCCTCAGGTTGTCAACTTCTTCCTTGAGATTCAATATCCTTTCACATAATTCTTTCTTGCTCTCTTGCAGAAAATGAGAAGGGATAAATAGGACCTTAGGTTTTCTCCTTGCGTTTGGGAGGTTTGATTCCCTGAAATCCACATGCATATCTCCTAGTTGAGGCAGAGGAATCTCTTCTTCGTCCGAGCTTTCTTCCTCATACTTGCCTTCTTGTTCCTCCTCTGAGAATAATCCATAAGGATCTAGGTCCACATAGAGCTTGGGATTGGCAAGATAATGTGATATATAGCTCTACCCATCGGACTCTTGGGATGACATCTTGCTCTAAGTCTGCTGCAGAAACAACTCAAAACGAAAACATGAGGTATTGTCGTGATACGAAAGTCCAAGACTTTGGGAGATTATATAATGAATTTTTGCCTGCCCGAAGGAGTGTACCACAAGAAAACGGAGTCCGGAGGGTGCACGGGGTGGTGACAAGCCACCTAGGCGCGGCCAGGGGGGTAGCCGCGCCTGGCAGACTTGTCACCTCCTCGTGCGTCTTTAGGACCAGTTTTAAATTTCCTAATTTATTAAATATTCCAAAACGGCAAAAAATTGCTATTGGGAAAGTTTTGGAGTCGGTTTACTTACCGTACCACATACATATTCCTTTTCGTAGTCTGAAATG
Organism: Hordeum marinum; assembly: GCA_022496015.1. NCBI lineage: Eukaryota > Viridiplantae > Streptophyta > Magnoliopsida > Poales > Poaceae > Hordeum > Hordeum marinum. The sequence goes on along the minus strand of CM039672.1, from coordinate 157,463,834 downwards.
TTCTGGTAGGTCCCCCTAATATACTCCTCAAGTGTTATGGTATTAATAATATTAGTTTCAACATTTATGGAAGTACCGTAGATATAATGTTTGATTCTTTGCCCATTTACTACTTTCGGATTTGTGCCTTCGGCGTTGTTGATCTTGATGGCACCGGAACGATATACTTCCTCGACAATGTAAGGCCCTTCCCATTTATAGAGAAGTTTTCCTGCAAAAAATCTTAAACGAGAATTGTATAGCAAGACATGGTCACCTACATTGAATTCACGCTTTTGTATCCTTTTATCACACGATCTCTTAACTTTCTCTTTAAACAACTTGGCATTCTCATAGGCCTGGGTTCTCCATTCATCAAGTGAGCTAATGTTAATTAACCTCTTATCACCAGCAAGTTTGAAATCATAGTTGAGCTCTTTGATTACCAAATAAGCTTTATGTTCTAGTTCTAGAGGTAAGTGACATGCTTTACCATAAACCATTTTATACGAAGACATACCCATAGGGTTCTTGTAAGCAGTTCTATAAGCCCATAATGCATCGTCAAGTTTCTTAAACCATTTCTTTCTAGATCTGCTAACAGTCTTTTGCAAGATCAATTTGATTTCTCTATTGCTTAATTCTACTTGACTACTAGACTGAGAATGGTAAGGATATGCAATTCTATGATTAACGTCATACTTAGCAAGCAATTTACGAAAAGCATCATGAATAAAATGTAAACCACCATCAGTCATTAGATATCTAGGGATTCTAAATCTGGGGAAAATAACTTCTTTCAGCATCTTAATAGAGGTGTTATGATCAGCACTACTAGTTGGAATAGCCTCTACCCACTTAGTAACATAATCAATGGCAACTAGAATATGAGTATACCCGTTGGACGTTGGAAAAGGTCCCATATAATCAAAACCCCAAACATCAAATGGTTCAATAATAAGAGAGTAATTCATAGGCATTTCCTGACGTCTACTAATATTGCCAATTCTTTGACATTCATCACAAGACAAGACAAACCTAGGAGCATCCTTGAAGAGAGTAGGCCAATAAAAACGAGATTCTAATACCTTATGTGGAGTTCTATCTCCAGCGTGGTGTCCTCCGTAGGCCTCGGAATGACACTTGTGTAGGATCTGTTCCTGTTCTTGCTCAGGTACACAACGTCTAATAACACCATCTACTCCTTCTTTATAAAGGTGTGGGTCATCCCAAAAGTAAAGTCTTAAATCATATAAGAACTTTTTCTTTTGTTGCTATGTGAAACTAGGCGGTATAAATTTAGCAACAATGTAATTTGCGTAATCAGCATACCAAGGAGCATTACGCGAAGCATTTATGACAGCTAGTTGTTTATCAGGAAAGCTATCATCAATAGGCAGTGGGTCATCAAGAACATTTTCTAACCTAGACAAGTTATCCGCTACAGGGTTATCAACACCCTTTCTTTCAACAATATGCAAATCAAATTCTTGTAGCAGAAGAACCCATCTAATAAGTCTAGGTTTAGCATCTTTCTTTTCCATAAGATATTTAATAGCAACATGATCAGTGTGAACAGTTACTTTAGAATCAACAATATAAGGTCTGAACTTATCACAAGCAAACACAACTGCTAAAAAATTGTTTTCAGTGGTAGCATAGTTTCTTTGAGCACCATAAAGTGGCACTTCTCACAATTCAAGACAAGATTAGTTTCTTCACATCTCTGCAAAACTCGATCAAGGTTGCTCAAACAATCATCAAAAGAAGTTCCGTAAATGGAAAAATCATCCATGAAAATCTCAACAATCCTTTGACAAAAATCAGAGAATATAGTAGTCATACATCTTTGAAAGGTAGCAGGTGCATTCCATAAACCAAAAGGCATATGTCTATAAGCAAAGGTATCGAAAGGACAAGTAAAAGTGGTCTTCTCTTGGTCCTCTTTTGACACACGTATTTGAGAGAAACCAGAATAACCGTCTAGAAAGCAAAAATGTGTGTGTTTGGATAGTCTTTCTAGCATTTGATCGATAAAAGGTAGAGGGTAATGATCTTTCCTAGTATCTTTATTTAATTTCCTAAAATCAATTACCATTCTATACCCTGTAACAATTCTTTGAGGGATCTATTCATTTTTATCATTAGGAACTACGGTAATACCTCCTTTCTTAGGGACACAATGAACAGGACTATCCCATATACTATCAGCAATAGGATAAATAATACCTGCCTCCAGAAGCTTTAATATTTCATTTCTTACCACTTCTTTCATTTTAGGATTTAACCATCGTTGGTGATCAACAACTGGTTTAGCATTACGCTCCATATTGATGTTATGCTGACATAGAGTGGGACTAATGCCCTTGAGATGATCAAGAGTATATCCAATAGCAGCACGGTGCTTCCTCTCAGTTTTCAATAATCTCTTCTCTTCATGCTCTAAAAGGTTAGCACTAATAATAACATCATATATCTTCTTTTCATCAAGATAAGCATATTTGACAGTATCCGGTAATTGTTTAAGTTCAAAGCAGGATCACCCTTGGGTGGAGGAGGATCCCCAAGTATTTCAACAGTCAAGTTGTGTTTCAAAATAGGATGCTGATCAAAGAAAATCTTATCTATTTCATTCCTTTCATTCATATGCATATCATTTTCATGGTCTAGCAAATATTGTTCTAAGGGATCAGTAGGAGGCACAACAATAGAAGCAAGACCAATAATTTCATCCTTACTAGGAAATTCTTTATCATGGGGTTGTCTACGAAATTTAGAGAAATTAAACTCATGAGACGTGTCCCCAAAACTGACAGTAACAGTTTCCTTCTCACAATCTATCCTGGCATATACATTATTCAAGAAAGGTCTACCAAATATAATAGGACAAAAATCATCCTGTGGGGAACCAAGGACAAGAAAATTAGTAGGATATTTTATTTTCCCACACAAGACTTCAACATCTCTAACAATCCCAAGTGGCGCTATAATATCTCTATTAGCAAGCTTAATATTAACATCAATTTCCTCTAACTAAGTTGGTGTAATATCATTCGTAATATCTTTATATAAGGTAAAGGGAATTGCACTCACACTAGCACCCATATCATATAAGCCATGATAACAATGATCTCCTATTTTAGCAAAAACAACAGGCATCCCAACAACAGGTCTATGTTTATCTTTGGCATCAGGTCTAGCAATTCTAGTAGCTTCATCACAGAATTGAATAACATGCCCATCAATATTATAAATCAAGAGATCTCTAACCATAGAAATACTAGGCTCAACTTTAATTTGCTCAGGGGGGTAGGTGTTCTAACACAGCTCTTACGAACCACAGTTGAAGCTTTAGCATGTTCCTTTATTCTAACAGGAAAAGGTGGTTTCTCAATATAAGCAACATGAATAACATGATCAACATTATAAACAATTCTTTCCTCTTCAAGTTTAATAGGTTCAACTACTTTCACTTCAATGGGAGGATGATATTTAAACCACTTCTCCTTAAGGAGATCAACATGAGCAGCAAAAGATTCACAGAAAGAAGCTACTATCTTAGAGTCAAGTCCATATTTAGTGCTAAATTCACGAAAAACATCAGTGTCTACGAAAGATTTAACACAATCAAACTTAAGGCTCATACCTGACTCCTTACCTTTGTCGAGTTTCCAATCTTCAGAGTTGCATTTAATTCTTTCCAATAAATCCCATTTGAAGTCAATATCCTTCTTCATATAGGAACCAGCACAAGAAGTATTGATCATTACGAAAAAGCCGAGCATAAAAATTCGGAATAATAATTCTCTCGAGAGCTCATGATTGGGTCATGAATATAACATTGACTTAATCCTCCCCCAAGATAGAGCGATTCTTTCTCCTTCATGAGGCCAAAAATTATAGATATAATTCCGATACGATGAACTAGATGCATAGGATAGAACTTCTGATGAAATTCCATTTTCAATCGGTTTTAGCTCCATGATCCAATATCATCACATAGCTTTACCATGTCAATGCCTTCTCCTTCAAAGATAAAGGAAAGACCTTCTTCTTGACATGATCCTCGGGCAGACCTGCAAGCTTAAATAATTGACAAACTTCATCCACGTAGATTAGATGCAAATCAGGATGTTGTGTTCCATCTCCTGCATAAGGATTAGTCAGTAGTTTCTCTATCATATCCGAAGGAATTTCATAATAAATATTTTTAGTAGGTTCAGTGGGTTAAGGGGCAACTCTTTGCACTTGCGGTCGAGGTGAAGATACCCCGAACAAGCCCCTCAAAGGATTACTTTCCATAGTAACACGTGACAGCAAATTTCAGCACACTATATAAAATTTTCCTTACCAAAGGCGCTTCACTCCCCGGCAACGGCGCTAGAAAAGAGTCTTGATGACCCACAAGTATAGGGGATCTATCGTAGTCCTTTTGATAATTAAGACTGTCGAACCCAACGAGGAGCAGAAGGAAATGACAAGCGGTTTGCAGTAAGGTATTCTCTGCAAGCACTGAATTTATCGGAAACAGGTAGTTTTTTTGATATGATGATTTGTAATGAATAACAATTAACAAGTGTAGCAAAAGTGCAGCAAGGTAGCCCAATCCTTTTTGTAGCAAAGGACAGGCCTGGACAAACTCTTATATGAAGCAAAGCGCTCCCGAGGACACATGGAAATTTTCGTCAAGCTAGTTTTCATCATGCTCATTTGATTCGCGTTCCTTACTTTGATAATTTGATATGTGTATGGACCGGTGCTTGGGTGTTGTCCTTACTTGGACAAACCTCCCATTTATGAATAACCTCTCTCGCAAGCATCCTCAACTATGAAAGAAGAATTAAGATAAATCTAACCATAGCATGAAACATATGGATCCAAATCAACCCCTTATGAAGCAACACATAAACTAGGGTTTAAGCTTCTGTCACTCTAGCAACCCATCATCTACTTATTAGTTCCCAATGCCTTCTCCTAGGCCCAAATAATTGTGAAGTGTTATATAGTCGAGGTTCACATAACACCACTAGAGGAGAGACAACATATATCTCGTCAAAATATCGAACGAATACCAAATTCACATGATTACTTATAACAAGACTTATCCCATGTCCTTAGGAACAAACGTAACTACTCACAAAACATGTTCATGTTCAGAACCAGAGTAGTATAATTATCATAAAGGATCTGAACATATGATCTTCCACCAAGTAAACCAACAAGCATCAACTACAAGGAGTAATCAACACTACTAGCAACCCACAGGTACCAATCTGAGGTTTGAGACAAAGATCGGATACAAGAGATGAACTAGGTTTTGGAGAGGAGATGGTGCTGATGAAGATGTTGATGGATATTGACCCCCTCTCGATGGAAGGATCATTGGTGATGACGATGGCTTCGATTTCCCCCACCAGGAGGAAAGTTTCCATGACAGAACAACTCTATCGGAGCTCTAGATTGGTTTTGTCCAAGTTCCGCCTCGAGACGGTGGCGCTTCATCCCAAAAGCTTCCTTCTGATTTTTTCCAGGTCAAAACCCTTCATATAGAAGAAGATGGGCGTCGGAGACCTGCCAGGTGGGTCACAAGCCACCTAGGCACGGCCAGGGGGTGGCTGCGCCTGGCAGGCTTGTGACCTCCTGGCGGGCCCCTCTGGTAATTGTTTCACCAAATATTTTTTATATATTCCAATACAATTCTCTGTAAATATTCAGAACTTTTGGAGTTGTGCAGAATAGGTCTCTCAGATTTACTCCTTTACCAGTCCAGAGTCCCAGCTGCCGGCATTCTCCCTCTTCATGTAAACCTTGTAAAATAGGAGATAAAATGCATAAGTATTGTACCATAATGTGTAATAACAGCCCATAATGCAATAAATATTAATATAAAATCATGATGCAAAATAGACATATCATGCCTCCACGTGACAACCTTTTAGTGAAGGGTCACGACTGGTCATGACCAGTTATGAAAACTCGATTCGTGGTTTGAGGCAGTTTTCTCATTGCCACATCTCATCAATATGGAGATCGGGCCCCGTTTTTAAGGGATATGATCAATGATGGGGGTTATCCCATGCGTGCATAACGACGGATTTTATCAGCACGTGGAGAGGTCTGCAGCGTAACAAAGGGGATATTGGTATTAGGCAGCCTATAAAAGGGGAACAGGCACCAGAGCCTCCACATGTTTCTTAGATCCTCCATCGCCACCGCCTTCCCAGTCTCGAGATCTCAAGCACTCAAATCCATTTATTTCTCCCCTCTCCCCCAACCACACCCATAGCTTGGCCATGGCTGGCTCCAGCTCCAAAGGCAAGTGGGAGGCTCCGCGATTCACCAACGACGACATCCGAGAGCTGAAGCGCGTCGGCTACCTTTTGGCCAATATCGCTCACCGCACTCCTAAGAAGGTCCAAGTCATCCCCACGCCGAGGCAAGGCAAGAGGGTGATGTTTGTCCCCCATTTCCTGCAAGGGACCGGCTTCCCGCTCCACCTCTTTGTCAGGGGGATGACGTTCTTCTACGGGTTGGACTTCCATGCTCTCCCCCAAATTCCTTTCTTCATATCTCAGCCTTGATCATTGTCTATGAGGCTTTCCTTTGAGTCCATCCACACTTACGTTTGTGGTTAAAGGTGATTCCACATCACCGAACCACGTGACGCAGACTGGGCGGCTTCCTCCGAATTCAGATCCGGTCCTCCCACGAGGTTGGTATCGTGGATCAAGAAGGGGCTCAACTGGGGGGGGGGGGCAGCAGAGGTCAAGTTGCTGCAAAAGCGCATCTCCCAGATGATGGAGAAGAAGGTCGAACTGACCAACATGATTTAGATCATGCTGCGCCGCCGCCTCCTACCTTGCCAACATCGAGCCTCCCTAATGTGGGCTTACAAGGCCGACGACCGTGCCACCATGCTCTACTTCTATCGCACCACCCACAAAAAGTTGTGGAAGGTGTTGTTCAAGCCCCAGACAGACTGGCTGAACAAGGAGGAATACATCGGTCTCGACGCCGATAACCGCCCTAAGGAGGTATAATAAAGTTTATGTTTTTTATTTAGGTTTTTCCTTTTAACAAGGAACTTTAACTCCTTCTTCCTTGCTTTTGAAGAACTGGCTGACGAAGGCCGTGCAGATTAACGGCCCAGCGCCGCTGCCCAAGGACCCTAGGACGCACTTGTTGACGACGATGCTAGTCGAGGTGCCTTATACGGTGCCGGAGAAGAAGGAGAAGAAACTGGGGGGAAGAGGGAGGCACGAGAGGGCCTTCACTCACGAGGACCCCTGGAAACTAAGTCCGGGGAAACCCACACCTCTTTCGCTCATGATGAAGAGCTGGAGGAGGACGGGGAGGAGAGGGATTCCTCCTGAACAAGGAGCAGGGCGGTGTTTGATGGCTCCGATGAGGAACTGCCTTCTCCTGCCCCGAAGAGGCAATACAGGGCCAAGTTGGTCCTATCTAAAGACAACCCGAAGTCCGCGGAGGAGTTTGAAGCTTATAAGTTGGTTCGTCGAAGGAACCCGAGGGGCAAGCCCCCAACCACATGGTATTTAATCTAGGGATTTTCTCTAACATCCATATCAAGGCTCCTTTCTAACCAAGAAAATATATCTCATGTTGTAGCCACCGCGCAAGCTCCCCATCGATCAAACCTCGAAGGGGGACTCTCCGCCAGCTGAACTGGCGGAGAGTGGGACCACGTCACACACTACACCTCCTCTGGTTATTAGAGATACCGAGGAGGTGTTGTCCAGAAAGACCCCTCCTGGGCCGAGCATGGGAGGCGGTGGTGACAATGTTATGACCGAGGCTAACACCTCGGTCACCGAGATCAAGGGTAAAACCCCTTCAAGCAAACATAGGGGGGAGCTCGATCATTCGGAGCTATCTCCAAACCAAGCCCCCAGAGTCGTCTGCCCCGGACTCCACCGAAGGGGGAGACAAGGTGCCGCCACAAAGTGTCAACCGTAGCAGAGCGGGCCAGAACCGGGTGACCAACTATGATGGAGGAGGCTTTAAATGGATCCTCTATTGTCGAAAACACCACACTCTCCTGAGTGCGGTTTTACAAAGCATCTAGTCCATTGACAGCGGACTGAAGGAAGCTTTTGGAGGCCTCCTGACAGGCTTGAAGGTAAATAATGTAATACCCCTTCGCAAAAAGGAATTTACTTTATGGATTTAAGTAGTCCTTATATATGGCATTCCCCAAGCCCTGATTGAGTTGGAAAAACTTGAGCGGGGGTCAAAACAGTTCAGAAAACACTCACAGTAGTAAAAATGAATCGTAGCCCCGAGACTTTGTAAGGTTTCAAGAAAAAACAATCTACCAGAGGGTCTAAAATCTGATAACCCGGGAGTCTGACACACCTAAGCTTATTTATGTAGGCATCGTCTTTGGAGGTGGTCGCCAATTCCATGGAGCTGGCCAAGATGAATCGGAAGCTCAAGAGTTTCGATGAAGAGCTCTGTTGTCTCAACAAGCGGTTTGACGCAGCGCAAGGTAAGTCTGGATTGGACTGTTTTAATACATTTGTTTTCCTTGTTTAAATGAGGTATTAAAGTTATATCCCTAAGAGGGGTGCTTATTATGGCTGCATCTGTCACTACGGAGGTCGAGAGCCTCAAGGCTGAGCTGCAAAAGGCGAGGCAAGAGGCTGAAGAGCAGAAGAAGGTGGCCAAGCGAGCGGCCGCCAAACTAACGTCGGCGAGGACGAATAGTGAGAAGCACGAGGGCATGGTGGCAGAGGTGCAGCAGGACCTCAAGGATCCCATCACTAAATGTGAGGCCCTTGAGCAAAAGAATAAAGAGCAAGCCTCCGAGCTGACCTGGGTTAAGTCGGCAGTGCAAGAAGCGCGGATGGAGGTGCAGGGTTACCAAAAGGAGCTCCGCGAAGGGAAGCTCATTGCGGATGGTAAGCCATACTTACTGCAATGTCTCATTGGTGGTAACAGGTTCGCATTTCTCACCAACTGTGGTGTTCTTCAGGCGCTTTTTCAGATCTTCGGAGGAGTGGTGCGGATGCGGCAAGATATTTTGCCATTCGGGATGGAGATGTCGAACGAAGGCTGTTCTGGGTGCAATTTCAACCCCCACATCATCCTCTTCTCCTCACCGACCAAATGAAGGAGTTGATGGAGCTGCATTGGATGGCAGAGCCGTCCATGAAGGACCTCTTCATCAGGCTATGGCCTGCGGAGCCACTAGCGAGCAACTACTTCGGCCTAGTGTAGAGGCTTCGTGATCTTGCGCCCCGTATCGATGTCCTGAAGCGCTCCATATGCATCGAAGGAGCTCGAATGGCTTTTGCGAAGACCATGATGCATTAGCCAAGGATTAAGCCAACTGAGATGGCCACTAGGCCCTGGCCTCCTGGAAAGGAGCACAGGCGCCTCGAGCTATAGTTCCCCATCGTGATAGATGGTGCTTGGGCGATAGATCGACCCAGTTCTCAAAAGATGTAAATTTTGAGTGATCGTACTATCATGTATCAAGTAATAGTTAAATTTTTGCAAATTATAATGTGATACGTCTCCAACGTATCTATAATTTTTGATTGTTCCATGCTTTATATTATCTGTTTTGGATGTTTTATATGCATTAATATGCTATTTTATATTATTTTTGGGACTAACCTATTAATCTAGAGCCTAGTGTCAGTTTTTGTTTTTTCCTTGTTTTTGAGAATTGCAGATAAGAAATATTAAATAGAGTCCAAACAGAATAAAACCTTCGGAATGATTTTTTCTAGAACGAAAGGAAACCAGGAGACTTGAGAACCAAGGCGGGAGAGCCACCGTGGGGCCACAAGCCCTAGCGGCACGCCCAGGGGGTAGGGCGCGTCGGGCAGGCTTGTCGGCCCACGGCAGCTCTCCCAACCCTAATTGTTCAAAATTGCCCTGATTTTACTAATTGTCCAAAAATTTTAGAGTTCCAGAAGTATTCGAAGTTTACAGATTGCTACAGATTGTTCTGTTTTTGACAGATTCTGTTTTCTTTGTGTTGTTTGCTTATTTTGATGTATCTATGGGTCGTATCGGGGGGTATGAGTCATGGAAAAGTTACAATACAATAGGTATTACACAAATACACCTAAATAAGGAGTTCACAACAATACCTGAAGTGGTGATTTATCTTTTTATACTAACGGATCTCATGAGTTTTCTGTTGAGTTTTGTGTTGTGAAGTTTTCAAGTTTTGGGTGAGATTTGATGGACTATGGAATAAAGAGTGGCAAGAGCCTAAGCTTGGGGATGCCCAAGGCACCCCAAGTCATATTCAAGGATAAAAGCCTAAGCTTGGGGATGCCCCGGAAGGCATCCCCTCTTTCGTCTTCAATCCATCGGTAAATTTACTTGAGGCTATATTTTTATTCACCACATGATATGTGTTTTGCTTGGAGCATCTTGTATGATAAGAGTCTTTGCTTTTTAGTTTGCCACAATCATCCTTGCTGCACACATCTTTTGAGAGAGACACGTTGAGTCGTTAATTTATTATAATACTCTATGTGCTTCACTTATATCTTTTGAGCTAGGCAATGTTGCTCTAGTGCTTCACTTATATCTTTATAGAGCATGGTGGTGTTATATTTTATAGAAATTATTGAACTCTCGTTACTCACTTATATTATTTTGAGAGTTTCTTAAAATAGCATGGTAATTTGTTTAGGTTATGAATTTAGTTCTAATATAATGGGCATCCAAGAGGGATAAAATAAAAACTTTCACATTAAGTGCATTAAAAACTATGAGAAGTTTAATTCCTTGCATATAGTTTTGAGATAATAGAGATGGTAATATGAGAGTCATGCTAGTGAGTAGTTGTGAATTGGAAGATATACTTGTGTTAAAGCTTGTGATTCCCGTAGCATGCACGTATGGTGAACTATTATGTAAGGAAGTCGGAGAATGATTTGTTTCATGATTGTCGACCTTTGTGTGAGGGTCGGGAGCGCGCGATGGTTAACTCCTACCAACCTCTCCCCTAGGAGCATGTGTCTAATGCTATGTTTGATAACTAATAAACTTTTGCAATAAGTATGTGAGTTCTTTATGACTAATGTTGAGTCCATGGATTATACGCACTCTCACCCTTCCATCTTTGCTAGCCTCTGTAGTACCGCGCAACTTTCGCCGGTACACCAAACCCTCCTTCCTCAAAACAACCACCATATATTCCTCAAGGCAGCCACCATACCTACCTATTACGGCATTTCCATAGCCATTCCGAGATATATTGCCATGAAACTTCCATCATGTAGTTTTTGTTGGAGATATGCCCTAGAGGCAATCATGTATGATGATATTTCCTATGTGTTTATGAATAAAGATAGTCCTTCGAAATTATTAGTGATGTGTATTAATAAGTACGCGACTTGTTTGTGAGACTATGCATTGTATGATAACTGTCCTAAATGGTCCCTAGTCGAAAGGGTTGTGTGGACGCGCAACTAATCAGACTAGCATATGACACGGTGGATGGTTTGGTCTCACTGATCATGTAGCATTGGATGCTAGCCAGATAATATGGACTCAGAAAGGTCTGGTCGGATTCGACGTATTCAGATCCGAGTCAAGATAAGGTCTGAGTTCGACAGACCCAACTACGAGACGCAGCGATAGGTCATTTGCGAGTCTCTAGTACAACATACGTTCTATGTCCTAAGACCTGAGCTGGCGCATGTACTCGGGATGGTGACGGACTTGCTTTGGGCCGACCAAACACTACTCCATGACTGGGTAGTTACTAAGGTAGGTTTCGGGCTTGTCCAGACCCATGCTGCGAGACATGGTCGAGCAAGATGGGATTTGCCCCTCCTACCAGGAGAGATATACTCTTGGCCCCTCGGGTGATCCGACCTGGATAAGCATGGCCATGCGATGAGGATTATGAGATAATCCGAATGTTGGTTGGATTCACCGGAACAAGAAAGAGGTCGTGCTGCAACAAGGATGACGTTGTCCCCTTGTGCACGACAACATATATCATGTGGCAAAGGGAACATAAGTGTGAAGTACAGGTTCGCCTAACCAGTTTCATCAGACACTTGGAGTCGGCACGTCTTGCTAGAGGCCTCTACTGATCGGTCAAGTCAGATGTCATCTGACTCGCGACTAAGTGGACGAGAACCTAAAGGGTCGCACGCTTAAGGGAAGGAACACGTGGGCTTTAGGATCCGTGCAAGTACCAAGAGTTGAGCCCACGCCGGATGCCTATATATAGTGGAGGTGCAGCACACCCATCCGGTTGATCTCCTCAGCGTTGTCATTAGGGTTTTGCATGAGTTGCAACTAGCCACCTCCACTAGGCGCCACCGACTGTGTGATCGGACCTAGCAGTCCGCCGCACGGGTGTTCCTCCTGCACGCGCTGATACATTAGAGGCGGTGCACTTGCGCCACTCCGGCGAACGTATACATGGGATCCGACGATCGATTGTTCGAGGGAGATCGGAATGGCTGTTCGAGGGAGATCGGATGAGGAGATGGACCACACCAACGCGCTGCCCCAACTCTACTTTCGCTGCACGACACTGCACGTCTAGTGGTAATGATCTGTGATCCATATCCATAGCAAGTTATTGGATGTTCTATGCGTGGGAAAATTTTAATTGGCATGCGATGCACATACGGTAGTACCCAACAGTTTCTTATGACTTGCATCATCACTTTATATTGCATATAGAGTCATATTTTGTCATAGGAATCGAGTTGTAATTTTTTTTTTGAGTTATAAGTAAATAAAAGTGTGATGATTTTTCATTAATTGAGCATTGTCTCGTGAGAGAAAAGGATGATGGTAGCCATGACTCCCTCACAAGGTGGGATGAGTATGTGGACTTTACAAAAAAATAAAATAGGCCAGCGAAGCCCAAACAAAAAAATGAAAGAGACCAAAGAAGCCCACCAAAATAAAAAAAGGAAAAAAATGAGAGAAAGAGAGAAGGGACAATTGCTACTACCTTTTTCCACACTTGTGCTTCAAAGTAGCACCATGATCTTCATGATAGAGAGTCTCTTATTTTGTCACTTTCATATAACTAGTGGATATTCATTTTGCACGACCACTTAGTTTTCTTTTTGAGCTTTCATACACTTATAGTACTAAGTGCATTTGTTTCATGAAAATCCCTACTCACTCACATTGATATCTATTGATGGGCATCTCCATAGCCCGTTGATACGCCTAGTTGATGTGAGACTATCTTCTCCTTTTCCCCTTGCACCTCCTCCATATTCTATTCCACCTATAATGCTATATCCATGGCTCACTCTCATGTATTGAGTGAGAGTTGAAAAGGTTTGAGAACACCAAAAGTGTGAAACAATTGCTTGACTTGTTCATCGGGGTTGTGCATGATTTAGATACTTTGTGTGGGGAAGATGGAGCATAGCCAGACCATATGATTTTGTAGGGATAACTTTCTAAGGCCATGTTATTTCGAAAGGACACGACTACCTTGTTGGGTTGCTAGCATTCACACTTCATAAATTATTTCTTTTATCATTTACCTACTCGAGGACGAGCATGAATTAAGCTTGGGGATGCTGCGTCTCCAACATATCTATAATTTATGAAATATTCATACCATGTTTACAATATTTCTATATGATTTTGGTATGATTTTATTAGAACTAAACCGGGCAGACGCTGTTTTCAGCAGAACTACCATGGTGTCCTTTTTTGTGTAGAAATAGAAGTTCTCGGAATGGGCTGAAATTTTAGTATGATTTTTAATAGACCAAAAGATACCCTCGAAGCATTGGAGCTAGGCCAAAAGAGCCACGAGGAGGTGACAAGCCACCTAGGCATGACCAGGGGGTGGCCACGCCTGGCAGGCTTGTGACTTCCTCATGGCCCCCCTTGATGTGATAGCGACGCCAAAAATTCCTATAAATATAGAAACCTCCGAAAAGACACCTAGATCGGGAGTTCCACCACCGCAAGTCTCTAGAGCCACAAAAAACCAGTCGGGAGCCTGTTCCCACACCCTGCCGGAAGGGGAAACCATCACCGGAGGCCATCTTCATCATCCCGGCGGTCTCCATGACGAGGAGGGAGTAGTTCACCCTCGAGGGTGAGGGTATGTACTAGTATCTATGTGTTTGATCTCTCTCTCTCGTGTTCTTGAGATGGCACGATCCTGATGTACCGCGAGCTTTATTGATATAGATTGAATCATATGGAGTTTTCCCCTCTCTATCTTGTGATGAATTGAGTTTTCCCTTTGAAGTTTCCTTATCGGATTGTGTCTTTAAGGATTTGAGAACACTTGATGTATGTCTTGCGATTGGATATCCGTGGTGATAATGGGATGTTCTATTGATCCACTTGATGTATGTTTTGGTGATCAACTTGCGGGTTCCCTGACCTTGGGAATCTATGCATAGGGGTTGGCACACGTTTTTCTCTTGACTTTCCGGTAGAAACTTTGGGGCGCTCTTTGAAGTTCTTTGTGTTGGATTGAACATGATGGATCTGAAATTGTGTGATGCATATCGTATAATCAAGCCCATGGGTACTCGTGGTGACATTGGAGTATCTAGGTGACATTAGGGTTTTGGTTGATGTGTGTCTTAAGGTGTTATTTTAGTACGAACTCTAGGGCTGTTCGTGACACTTATAGGGATAGCTCATAAGATTGATTGGAAAAGATAACTTTGAGGTGGTTTCGTACCCTACAATAATTTTGTCGTTATTTCTCCGCTATTTGTGACTTTGGAGTGAACTCTTTGTCGCATGAGAGGTATTTACATATGATTCAACTATGTTAGTATTGTTGAGAGATTGCACTAGTGAAAGTATGAACCCTAGGCATTATTTTCAAGCATTGCAATACTGTTTGTGCTCACTTTTTTTACTTGGTACCTTGCTGTTTTTATATTTTTAGATTACAAAAACCTATATCTACCATCCATATTGCACTTGTATCACCATTTCTTCGCGGACCTAGTGCACCTATACAATTTGACACTGTATTGGGTGTGTTGGGGACACAAGAGATTTCTTGTATTTGATTGCAGGGTTGTTTGAGAGAGACCATCTTCATCCTACACCTCCCACGGATTGATAAACCTTAGGTCATCCACTTGAGGGAAAATTTGCCACTATCCTACAATACTCTGCACTTGGAGGGCCAACACGAGCCTAAAAGAAGGTTGTGTAGTAGACATCACACGCCTAAGTGACTTGATTGGTCTGAGAGGACCTTAGTTTGCTGATACGTCTCCAACGTATCTATAAGTTTTATTGTTCCATGCTATTATATTATCTGTTTTGGATGTTTTATATGCATTAATATGCTATTTTATATTATTTTGGGACTAACCTATTAATCTAGAGCCTAGTGCGAGTTTCTGTTTTTCCTTGTTTTTGAGAATTGTAGATAAGGAATATTAAACGGAGTCCAAACGGAATAAAACCTCCGGAATGACTTTTTCTGGAACGAAAGGAAACCAGGAGACTTGAGAACCAAGGCAGGATCGCCACCGTGGGGCCACAAGCCCTAGCTAGGGGCGCGCCCAAGGGGGTAGGGCGCGCCGGGCAGGCTTGTGGGCCCACAGCAGCTGTGCCAACCCTAATCTTCAGCCTATAAATTCCCAAATATTCCATCATTATCAGAAAAAAATCCATGAAAAGACTTTTCTGCCGCCAGAAGCCTCCGTTCACGAGAGATCCAATCTTGGAGCCTTTTCCCGTAATCATCTAGAGGGGGATTCGATCACGGAGGGCATCTACATTAACTCCATTGCCCCTCCAATGATGCGTGAGTAGTTCACCATAGACCTACGGGTCCATAGCTAGTAGCTATATGACTTATTCTCTCTCTCTTTGCTCTTCAATACGATGTTCTTCATGATCTTCATGGAGATCTATCCGATGTAATACTCTTTTGCGGTGTGTTTGTCAAGATCCGATGAATTGTGGGTTTATGTTCAGATTATCCATGAATATTATTTGAGTCTTTCCTGAATTATTATATGCATGATTTCATAACTTTGCAAGTCTCTTCGAGTTATTGGTTTGGTTTGGCCAACTAGATTGGTAATTCTTGCAATGGGAGAAGTGCTTAGTTTGGGGTTCAATCTTACGGTGTCCTCACTCAGTGACAAAGTAGGGGTAGCGAGGCACGTATTGTATTGTTGCCATCAAGGATAAAAAGATGGGGGTTTCATCATATTGCTTGAGTTTATCTCTCTACATCATGTCATCTTACCTAATGCGTTACACTTTTCTTTATGAACTTAATACTCTAGATGTAGGCAGGAGTCGGTCGATGTGTGGAGTAATAGTAGTAGATGCAGAATCGTTTCGGTCTAATTGACACGAACGTGATGCCTATATGCATGATCATTGCCTTGGATATCTTCATAATTATTCGCGTTTCTATCAATTTCTCGACAATAATTTGTTCACCCACTGTAATACTTGCTATCATGAGAGAAGCCTCTAGTGAAACCTATGGCCCCCAGGTCTATTTTCCATCTTATATTTTCAGATCTAAAACAAAAAATACCAAAAATACTTTGCTGCATTACTTTTACCTTTTGTTTTACTTTCCGTTCAAGCAATCTATCTCTATCAGATCTCATCCTTGCAAGTGACCTTAAAGGGATTGACAACCCCTTTATAGCGTTGGGTGCAAGAGTTTGATTCCTTGTGTAGGTACACCTATTGGGGACTTGCTTGTATCTCCAACTGGATTGATACCTTGGTTCTCAACAACTGAGGGAAATACTTATCTACTTTGCCGCATCACCCGTTCCTCTTCATAGAAACCAACGCATGCTTGAGAAGTAGCATAATGCAGGTGTTTTGCATGATATATCATGCTTTATTTTGTTTATTTTGACTCTTGTGTGGTCGTTTTAATTTAAAAGTTGCCAGTATTCGGCTTCATCCCCCTTGTAGATGCTACAAGGAGTGTTTCGATCTCCGCATTATAACCCTTAGCTGACGTCTCTGTGCCCGGAGGTGGTAGTGCACAAGGGAAATGAGGCAATAAGACTATGTGGCTTTATTGCTTTCACTTAGCTGTAAGAGCTTGACTACGGAGGCTAGTGACTAGCCTCCCATGTTTTGTGATGTTCGTATGTGCCGAGGTTAACACCATAACCACTTGGTTTGTTAGAGTACAAACCCTTCTCATGACACAACATAACCTCCAATAATTTTTAGTTTAACACTTGTCATCGGATCATCGACCGGTCCTCGCTTATTTTGGCAGTCATTTTTCGGCTTTATCCACTGAGGTAATTAACCGGGCAAGCTGGAAGTACAACCGTAGTGGTTCTCCCTTTACCCTCCTAGCCGAACATGTGGAACATAAGAGTGTAAGCACAATAGTTGTGCAACCCAACTATTGACCCAAGAAATAATTCGAGATTGATGCATATAATGCAATGTCCGAGACTTCTGAGCACAGAAGATAAAAACAGTGTAGAATGATGTTTTTGGGCGATTTTGATGGTCAAGCCCCCGGTATATTAACCGATCGCATCTAGATAAAATATGTACCGAACAAGGTTGTTTAGGCGTCAAAGCGCGGGAAAAAAGCTATGCAACATAATTGATCGCAATGGGACTGGAAAAAAAGATCTTTACTTTCTGATGAACTTGTGACGTCTAACCATACAATCCGCACTGCCGGAGCAACTGTATGGATACTTTATTTAAAATAAAATTTATAGAGGAAAGGTTTGTACATGGCTCTTTATGAGTGGTTTTACATCCCTATTGCGCCCGGCTGCACGTATGCGCCTTTGCTCTCGATCTCCTTTAGAGGAGGTGGTAATCGACGAACAGACCTTTTGAGAGAGGGTCTTGAGAGGTCATTGTCATATGTTAGCTTGATGCTTGATAGTTCCTTAATGGTACCGACTACTTACCAAAAGACGAATTTGACCGTAACTCGGTCAAGCCGAACACTTGGTCTTTGGAAGGCAGGCCCTCATAGCTGCCCATGGTATTTTGAGTGCGAAATTATGCCTCTCGGGTATGTACCTTTCGGATAGTGGGGCCTTGCTGTGGGGAGCATGTTCCTATTTTTCCTAGGCATGGGAAGGCTTCGGGAGTTGAAATAGGGCCCGGGCTTGCTTGCTCACCTTACGTGCCTTCACGGCGGGCTGGAAGCTCAACGTCTCTTTGTCGACTTGTACCTTGGTGGCCAGTGCCATTGTGTGTTCCTCAGTTCGGAGTGAGCACTCTGTGTCGCCATTGACAATGATGACGCCCTTGGGTGTGGGCATCTTAAGCTTCATGTATGCGTAATGCGCAACGACGTTAAATCGGGCGAATGTTGTACAACCAAGAAGTGCATGATAGCCGCTTTGGAAGGGGGCGATGTCGAAGTTCAAGTCTTCGCTGTGGAAGTTGTCGGGTTAGCCGAACACTACTTCCAATGTTATGGTGCCCGAGCAGCGTGCTTCCACACCTGGGATTACCCCTTTAAAGGTGGTGTTGCTGGGTTTGATCCTCGATGGATCGATACCCATCGTTCTTATGGTATTTGAGTAAATCAGATTGAGGCTATTGCCTCCATCTATGAGGACTCTGGTTATGTGGTAACCATCGACGATGGGGTCGAGTAATAGGGTTGTCGATCCTCCATGACTGATACTGGTCGGATGGTTTCTTCGGTCGAAGGCGATCGGGCAAGCCAATCATGGGTCAAATTTTGGGGCTACTGGTTCTACGGCGTAGACGTCCCGAAGGGCGCACTTCTTCTCCTTCTTTAGTATATGCATGAAGTAGATCATGTTCATAATTTTTACCTCGTGAGCGAATTGCTTCTGGCCTCCATTGTTCAGACCGCGAGCCTCTTCGTCATCCTCGCTGCGAGGGCCCTTGCCTTGGTCCTCGGCTACAAATTTGTCAGCTTGCTTGAACACCCAACAATTATGGTTGGTGTGGGTGGCGGGCTTGTCTGAGGTGTCATGGATCTGGTAGGGTCTTTACAAGATTTTGTCTAGTGCAGTAGGTCCATCCCTATTCCCTTTAGAGGGATTCTTCCGCGATCCTAATTTTGAGTTGCTGAATCCGACATTGACTGTCGTGTCCTCGACATCGCCGGCGCTTTGCCAGCATTTGATCCTATTGCACCGTGGCCTCTCGTATCTATCTCGAACTTCAGAGGTGTCGGGGTCTTTGGGATTACTGTCTCGACGAGCTAACCAACTATCCTCACCCGCGCAAAAGCGGGTCATTAGCGTAGTAAGGGCCAATAGTGTCCTCGGCTTGTCTTGGCCGAGCTGTCGAGCTAGGCATTCATCCTAGATGTTATATCAGAAAGGGGCTATTGCTTCGGCATTTGGGCAGTCGACGATTTGGTTCTTCTTAGTCAAGAACCGATTCTAGAATTATCGGGATGGTTCTCCGGGCCTTTGAACAAAGTGGCTCGGGTCATCAGAGTCCGAGGGGTGGACGTATGTGCCTTGAAAGTTAGCTCAAAAAGCGTCTTCGAGCTCTTCCTAGCTCCCAATGGAGTTTTCGGGGAGGTTGTTTAACCAGTGATGTGTTAGTCCTTTAAGCTTTAATGGCAAGTATTTTGTGGCGTGGAGATCCTTTCCTCGGGCCATATGAATGTGGAGAAGGAAATCTTCAATCCACACGGTCGGGTATGTTCTCTCGTCATATTGTTCAATGTTTACGAGTTTAAACTCTTCTAGGAACTGGTGCTACATCACCTCATTTGTAAAGCACATTGGGTGAGCGGCGCCCTAACTCGGGATACATCGTTCCAAAGATTGGATGTCATCCGGACCCGGTGTTCCTCCTGAACTCTATTGCTTCGGTCGAGCCAAGCTTGGTATTCGTCCCGTCTTACGGGGCTATGCCCTCTGGATCCATAGATGGATCTTGTTTGACTTTCTCTAGCGTCCAGGCCATATCATAGGTCTTATGGGTCCTCATGATATGTTGGCTCCCTTCCCCTCTTGCGGGGGAGTGTAGGTATATCTTCGGCCCTTCCAGCCATCATGTCCCATCCTCGAGGGGGGAGGTCTGGCTAGTTGTCCTGAGTGCTGATGCATCTCCAACGTATCTATAATTTATGAATTATTCATGCCATGTTTACAATAATTTTCTATATGATTTTGGTATGATTTTATTATAACTAACCTAGACAGACGTTGTTTTCAACAGAACTACCGTGGTGTTGTTTTTGTGTAGAAATAAAAATCTTTGGAATGGGTTGGAAATTTACGAAGAATATTTTTGGAAAATATAAAAGATACCGGAGCGAAGAGTTGGGCTAGGAAGTAGACGAGGAGGCCACAAGCCTACTAGGCGCGGCCACCCCCTAGGCCGTGCCCCTGTGGCTTGTAGACTCCTTGTTAGACTAAGTATATAGTAGATATACGTGTTGTAACATAAACCTGTACCTGTACGTTCCCTCTTATAAATATATGGCAGCCATACCCGTCCAGGGTATCGTGCATTGTTCCAAACCCTAGTTTGTCTGACATGGTATCAGACGATGTGTACGATCCGCGTCGTGCTTCCGCCTTCTCTGTCGCCGCCGTGTCGGCTTCCGCCGCCGTGTCGCCTCCTTCCACACCGGCGACGGAATCGCCCTTCATGGCGTCCACCCCGCTCGCCTGGGCTTGTCCGGTTGTGTCGGGGTCGCGTCCACAACGCCGCCTCGATTGCCCTTTCGCTTTCGCCGATCACGTCGGCTGCCCCGATCCCGCCCCATGCTGCCTCTCTGGCGCCGGGCGTCTAGGGCGTCCCCGCACAGGCGCCCTACAGTGGGCCTCCTACTCCGGTCCCGTCCCACGACGCACCGCCGGCGTCGGGCCCCTATGGCGCCCCCATGTAGGTGCTTTACGGTGGGCCTTATCCCATGCCGTACATCACGCCTTCACCGGCGCCGTATGCGCCGTCCTCTGCGGTGCCCTGTGAGGCGCTGTATGGTGCGCCCTATGCTGCCCAGACGTCATACACCGTGCCTCCCCTGCTGCCCTACGACGTGTCTCCCTCGGCGCCCTACGGTCATCACCAACACTACCGTGCGCCTCCGTCAACTGATGTGCTGATCTCATATAGTGCTCCTCCATTGTATGACTCGCAGCTCTCTGCATTGGTGGCTGAACCAGGACCGTTCCACTTCGCTCATCTGAGGACGGTGAAGCTCTCTGCTGATAACTACCTCATGTGGTGCGCTCAGGTGTTGTCGCTGATGCATAGTCACTCCCTTGAGGGGTATGTTGACGGTACGCTACCGTGTCCTCCGGCCATGGTTCCGGTGCCCTCGGTCAATGGTGGCTCCATCATGGTGCCCAACCCTGCTCATCGTCGGTGGATCGCTCAGGATCAAGCCATTCTGGGTGCTATTCAGTCTTTGCTCACTCCCTCCATGCCTGGCATGGTGGTCTTTGCTACGACGTCGAGGGATGCATGGGCCACGCTTGACTCCAGCTTCTCCTCGCAGTCGCTGGCACATTCATCTCCTATTAGTAATCAACTGGGTGAGGTCAAGAAGCATGATCTCTCCATCACGGCCTTTTTCAACAATGTCAAAATTTTGGCTGATACACTGTCCTCCATTGGGAAGCCTCTCAGTGATGAGGATTTCACTTCATTCATTCTCCATGGCCTTGATGAGGGCTATGACTCTCTGGTGAAAAATATTAATGGACGTGACACACCAATGCCACCCCGTGATCTCTACACCCGGCTCCTGAACACCGAACAACGGCTTTCTACTCGTCGCTCCAGTAGGGTCCATACTGAGGGCTCGTCAGCGAATGCTGCTCACCATGGGGGGCCTCATGCTGCCAAGCAGCCTCCGCCACCATCCCCGAACCACCAGCCCCGCCAGTCCGCTCCTGCTCCCCCGACGGTTGGGCGCAAGCGGCTCCACTGCCAGGCGTGTGGTGGTGGGGTTGAGTGTCAGATATGCGGCATCGAGGGGCACTAGGCATCTCGCTGTCATCGTCGCTTCAAATGTGACTTCCTTGGCACTGGGAACAATGGAAAGGGCAATGAGAAACAAGCTGCTCTCGCAACACAGGAGCCTGTGTTTACTCCTTCTTATCATGTGGATCCTGCCTGGTACATGGACACAGGCGTCACGGGCCATCTAACGAGCCAGCTCGACAAGCTGGCCACTCGCCAACCCTACACTGGTCATGATCAGGTCCGCACTACCAATAGATAAGGTATGATCATATCACATGTTGGTCAGGCATCTCTTCTTTCACGTACCACTAAAACCTTGCGTCTCCTTGATATTCTTCGTGTTCCTTCAGTCACACGTAGTTTTCTCTCAATTCCTAAATTAACTCGTGACAACAATGTGTTGGTTGAGTTTCACCCTTTCTGTTTTTTTGTTAAGGACCTGGACACCAGGGATGTTCTTCTAGTGGTCGACTTCGCCATGGCCTATATACTCTTGATGTGCCACCTATTTGTGAAGTTTTCAGTGGTGTTTGGGTGTCATCGTCACAGTGGCATTCTCGCCTCGGCCATCTTGCCACCCCCATTGTGCGCCATGTGCTTCATCGCCGTAGTCTTCCTGTTGAGTCGAGCAATAAGGAGTTTCCAGTGTGTGATGCCTGTCAACAAAGCAAGTCATCAGTTACCTTTCTTTGTATCGAGTCGTGTTGTCAAGGCTTCTCTTGAACTTGTGTTTTCGGATGTGTGGGGCTATGCCCAAACTTTTGTTTTCGGATGTCAATTTCATTGATGCTTTCAGTCGCTTTACTTGGATTTATCTTATTAAGCGCAAATCTGATGTGTTCCATGTCTTTATGCAATTTCAAGCACATGTTGAGTGGTTGCTTAAGCACAAAATTGTCCATGTTCAGTCTGATTGGGGGGGTGAGTATCGCAATCTTAATACCTTCTTTCAGAAACTTGGCATCTCGCATCATGTGTCTTGCCCTCATACACATCAACAGAACGGTGCAGCTGAGCGCAAGCACCGTCACATAGTTGAAATTGGCTTAACACTACTTGCACATGCCTTTGTCCCTTTTCGGTTCTGGAGTGATGCATTTGTTACTGCTTGTTTTTTAATAAACAGGCTTCCCACGTGTCTTTTTCACATGAAATCTCCTCTAGAAGTATTACTTCATGAAACTCCAGATTACTCCCTTCTCAAAGTGTTCGTTTGTGCGTGTTGGCCACATCTTCGTCCGTATAATAAACATAAACTCGAGTATCGATCAAAAAATGTGTGTTTCTTGGGTACAGTCCTCTTCACAAAGGTTACAAGTTTCTCCACATTCCGACGAATCGTGTTTACATATCCCGTGGTGTCGTGTTTGATGAGACTATTTTCCCATTTTCCACGCTCACACTACCCATCGATACTACCACTATCAGCTGCACTCCTTTCCAGTTTTGCCTGATCAATTTTTAAATGCTGCATACTCTCCTATGTTGTTGCCTAACCATGGTGCAGGAACTGGACGGGGCGCTCGACTTGAGCTTCTTGACGATGATGTGGTCTCGGCTGCACCAGCTGCTGCTGCTATGCCGGATGCCCCCGAGGTCGATCGGACATGCATGCCCCATGCACGTGGATCAGATGGGCCGATGGCCTCGCCTAGCCTGGTTGACTATGCGGTGTTATCGCCCGGGTCGGCGGCCTCCCCAGTCTCTGCTTCGCGTGGGCCTTCTTCGGCTGGCCCGTCTTCGCTGGCCACCTCAGGCCCAGCGTCGGCCTTGCCCTCACCACTGGCAGAGCCGGTGGACTCACCTGTCGACATGTCTCCCTCGCTGCTACCAGATGTTGGCTCTCCTGCAGTGGCAGATTCTCCGACACCTCCGCCTGTCGTACTGTGCCCTCATACGCGCAACAAGAGTGGCATCGTCAAGCCTCTTAAGCACACTGATGGTACCGTCGCATGGCTTGAGGCTTGTGTTGCTCATGCTGAGGCCGACCCTACGGCTGAACCGCGACACTTTCAGGCAGCGCTTGGCATTCCACACTAGCGCGCTACTATGGAACAGGAGATCTATGCTCTTCAGAAAAATAATACTTGGCACGTGGTTCCACCTCCATCTGGTGTCAATATCATTGACTCTAAATGGGTGTTCAAGGTGAAGAAACATGGTGACGGCTCCATTGAGAGGTACAAGGCATGCCTGGTTGCCAAAGGGTTCAAACAAAGGTATGGCCTTGATTACGAAGACACGTTCAGTCCCGTTATTAAACCCACGACTGTCCATGTTCTTCTTTCCTTAGCCGTTACTCGAGGATGGTTTCTTCGTCAGCTTGATGTTCAGAATGCCTTTCTCCATGGAGTTTTGGAAGAAGAGGTATATATGCGTCAGCCACCAGGTTTTGTTGACCCTGCTCAGCCGAATCATCTGTGTCGTCTCATCAAAGCCCTCTATGCTCTGAAGCAGGCTCCTCATCCGTGGCCTGCACATCTTGGCGCTGCTCTTCGTGTGCATGGGTTTATGCCGTCTACAGCAGACACATCTCTGTTCATTCTTCAGCGGCCTGGAGTGACTATGTACATTCTGGTCTATGTTGATGACATCATACTTGTCAGTTCGTTGGTCACTGTTGCAGATAGGCTCATGTCTTCTCTGGGAGCTGATTTTGCTGTTAAGGATCTTGGGAGACTACATTATTTTTTGGGTCTGGAGGTTCTTCATTCTGATAGTGGCTTGACTCTCACTCAGCAGAGTGTCATGCCCAAGATGCGATCCTATCCTTATTTTGGCACGAGGGCCTCGACACGGATAAAAGCGCATCTCGTCGTGTTGCAAGAATGGATATCATTACAAGTACATGTACAGAAGAGATTAGTATATGGAATTGGCTTACACTCGCCACAAGCTACATCAGAGTCAAATCAATACGACAACATATTCAAACATCATACAGAAGAGCAGGATCCGACTACGGACGAAATCAAACGACCCCTGAATGCAACAAAACTTGGCAGGCGGTCTACCTACAATATAATAAGACCGCATGCCAACTTTCAACGCATTCGAAGAAAGTTTTACACGCACTTTAAAAACAATATTTTATCGAAGCCACGGGCACGTGCATGTGTGGTTGGTCTCGAAATGGTCAGTGACACGAACGAATGCAAATTTTTGAAAACAAGTGATGATGCTATGCAGATGATGCAAATGATGCAATGATGAATGCAACACCCAAACAAATCACGTGACGAGAAAGAATCAAAGGGGACTCTTCTGGAGCGTCGGTCCCGGACTGTTACAACTCTCCTCCACTACATGAGGATCTCGTCCCGAGATCTAAGAATGAGAAGGGGAAGAGAAGGAGCAAGAGGTAAACTTAGTTTCTTCTTTGACAAACGAGTGAAACCAATAATGGTTGAAGGTTCGAAAGAGATGAAGAACGACATGAGGAACAAGCAAGAATTCACAAGAAATTTCGGCAGCACTTCGATAGGATAGAGGGGCAAAATTTGATAAGAAGGAAAAGAACTTGAACATGTACACAACACTCTGGTAAAATGAATAGGCAAAGAAAGAACATGATCTTAATCACACTAGATGTGAGATCGAAGAGAGCAACATCGAATGCCTCCGGAACAAAAGAATAGAAGCTTGATCTTTGGAGACAAGAGAACGAAGAAGAAAATGGCAACTTCTACCACTAGGAGGTGGAGGAGAGACTTGAATCATTTATGACACCATGATAGCAACAATCCTTAGGGAATGCTTTAGGTTAAATCCAATCCAAGATAACTCCGAGAAAGGAATGATGGGTTTACTTATCTTATTATTGACAATTTTCCTTCGGGACTCCTCGTAATCAAGAATTAATAACACTATCTCAAGAGGCAATGGAGAAGGAATTGAACTTGGGAATGCAAGACGAAAGAATACTTGAGCCTCTCTAACAGAATCTTTGAAGAACACTTTGAGAAAAAGAAGAAGAAAATTACATCCTTAACAAACCACCATGAAGAAGCGTTTTGAAGAACTCTGGAAACAAATGATGATCAAAGAATGAAGGTTGGGAAGAATAAGATGGAAGCCTTGCCATGATTTAGAAGAAGCTACGCGAAGAGATATTTCATCAACTTGAACTCCGGAATGGAACATAAGAACCACTTAGAATCAAGCATTAGATATCATGAACAACTCCGGAAGAAGGATTGAAATCGCATTGATGAAACTAGAATAAGAATTATGTTATGCTTATCCTTCATCAAGTTAAATTGATGACAAGCAACAGATTTCACACACCACTTATTCTTTTGGAAAAGATAGGAAAGATAGATAGAGCACAAACTTGAAGAGGTCTTGAACGAGACACCGGTAGGAATTTAAAATGAATGAAGATATTGCGAATGAACAGAGATACATGAAAACGAAGAGATCATGATCCGCTTAGAGAAATCTTGAACGAAGCACCAAAATAATTGAGATATGAACGAAGGGACAAAAATTGAGAAGAATTTGAGAACGAAAGCTGAAAGCTGAGAACGAAGAAATCTTCTAAAATGGTGGCCTTCGGGAGGATCGAGAAAGAAAACAATTATGAAATGCACATGATAGATATGGGAGGAATTACTCATGATAAAAAACAATTTGAGATGATAGCGACAAGCTGAAACCATCAATCTATGGAAGAACGAACAACGACTTAAGAGAAACTCTCCTTCGGTCTTCAATGCTGAGAATGATGACGAGAAACAACACCATGAATTACTAAGGCACTACGGAACAACTAATACAGAAAAGGTTGAGCCAATGATGAAATAATTCGAAGAGATCATGGAGAAGGAATATGGCTGATGAAAAATATTCTTACATCATATTGAAAAGAACTTGAGGACATCTCCGAAAGGATTAGAAGATCTAGGTAAGATCCTGGGGAAAAACCTGTGGGTTATGGGCCCACTAAAAAGAAACCACAGTTGAAACGATTGCTTAGAAAGAAAGATTGCATCGGTACAAACTGAGACTTGATGAGGTGAGAACCTCGAAATAATTGAAAAGATTTTGAACGGAAACATGAATCTTTTGAGATATCTTCAGCACTCCGGAAAGCATAGAGATATGAATAAGAAAGAGAGGCTTGGATAAGAATTCCAACATGGGAGAGCAATTAGAGAATGAAAATGATATGATGAACACCAAGAACTTGAATTGAATGCATTGGGAAGGAAAACAAGATTAAGGATATGATGAATTCAAATCACTCGAGGATCTTCACAATGAATCACCGGATACGAAACAAAAGAAAAGATGACGAAAGCATCGATGAAAAGAAAGGCATTTGGATGAGAATTTAGCCATTGAAGAAAAAGGGCGGGAGGGTGGGAAAAACAAAGACAAGTAGGGACGGATGTAATGAACTCCGAAAGAATAAGAGGATTGATCTTGCAATATTGAAGAAGATAGAATTGCCTTGAAGAGAAGCACACCGGATAAAAAGAATTGATATGACAACTCTGGTTGAGCAAAATAATTAGCAATCCCACAGACATATGAGAACACTTTGGAAAGATATGAAACCACCACTTGACATCGAAGCAACTTCGATTACCATATTCAAAACAAAACAAAGGATGAGGCTTATGAAACAAGCTAGAACAAATGCATAACAGAGATTGCGCTCGATATTTTCGTGGTAAGGTTCGCACGGGCTCGATCTTATAGTAGCCATCATGTGCAAGGCAGTGCACACGACATACGATGCGTTCCTGAGTCGTGGCAAGCTACAAGGACTCTTTAAGACACAACGAGACCGCTGTAAGAAAGACCGTGAACAAACGAATCCACTAGATGTCGAACCCCAACCTCACATCATGATCTGTTGAAAGATAGCCTAGGTAACTACTTGAATTCCCACCTAAGAACTCCCAAAACTTTCTTGGTTATGCAATCGGGTGTCGAGGATACAAGGAGGAAATATCTCACACAACTAACAAGTCCTACACCCCAACTGTATCCATCCTTCAACACATAACCAGAGGCTTCGGAAACTCAACTATCTCGGACCCTTGAAAATATAACGGTACTAAGAGTGGCAGTACATCCGAACTCTCTCCACCAGTACTGGGGATGCCGGACTCCTCTCGCCACTACTAGTATTGCAGCAATTTCGAACATCCTCCGTCCTGAGATACTAAGGAAACTGAACGATAACGATGTGTCAAGAATCCCCTTGAGCTCAACTCCTCGATAACAAGAGGCACCAAGTACAGAACTCCGTCACATCAGCATCATAGAGATTTCAAAATATCCGCGTGATCCTAAAAAAATTTGAGTGAGAAGAGTTTATAATCAAAATTCCTAAGTCGTAATTCCTCACCAGAGTATAGAAGAGTAGTAAAAGGAATCCTACTCTCCGATATAACTAGACTCAAAATAGTTTTTCACTAGACTCGACTTCGCCAAGTTTGATCAATCAAGGGGGCTCCTAGGTCGGTAAAGGCTCTAATACCAACTTGTCACGCCCAATATGCGATCCTATCATTATTTTGACACGAGGGCCTCGATAGGGATAGAAGCGCATCTCATCGTGTTGCAAGAATGAATATCATTACAAATACATGTACAGAAGAGATGAGTATATGGAATTGGCTTACACTCGCCACAAGCTACATCAAAGTCACATCAATACAACAACATATTGAAACATCATACAGAAGAGCATGATCGAACTACAGACGAAATCAAACGATAAAATGACATCCATCCTTGCTATCCCAGGCTGCTGCCTGGAACCCATCCAAGATTGATGAAGAAGAAGAAGCAGAATAACTCCAAATAAAATCAAGCATCACGCTCACGTAAAATCATCGCGTTACCTGTACCTGAAACTATTATTGTAGTAATTTGAGAGACACAAGGACTCAACAATCTCATTTCCAAGGGTATCAAGACTATTAAAGCTTAATGGGTGAGGTATGGTTAAGTGGTGAGGCTGCAGCAAGCGACTAAGCATTTATTTGAGTGGCTAACTTACGAATACAGAAAGTAAAGTGGGTGGTCTACGCATAACGGACGTGAACTAGTAACGATCAGTAACTGATCCTGAACACCTACTTACATCAAACATAACCCCACTGTGTTCTCTCGGATAAGGACTCACGAGAAGAGACAGTCACGGTTACGCACACAGTTGGTGTATTTTATTTGAGTTTACTTCAAGTTTGCTATGACCGGATGTTAAACAAAGTTTCCAAGTTTGTCACATAACCGCGGACACGGCTTTCCGAAAGATTTAACCCTATAGGGGTGCTCCAATTCATCCATCATAAATTAACCACACACAGTAGGAATAACCTCGACCACGGATCTCGTGATCTTCCTAGCCAATTCCACAGGAAATCCGCAACCTCGAGATAGCCCAAAGTATTTTCGGAATTCCTCACTCAAGACGTTCGAGAAAGGTAAAACAAATCCAGCAATGCCGCACGCCGTATCGTCTAAACCCGATAGTAGGCGCGTATCTCGTTCTCAGGGTACGACCGGATGAGCTAGATGGGTGACCAAGGGGCGCCGGACATCGCTCGGTTTTGACCAACACTCATGAGGAGCACTGGCTCGGGTTGTTGATTAAATTATCCACGAATGCCGGTGGGTCCCTATGCATTTTATTAGTTATTAGGCAAATGTAGTACCAATGTTGGGCCTTGCCAGATAAGTTTTATCCTAAAACGAAAATCAAGGGGGTCCCCATAATAACCCCGAACATGTTAGGAGCGCTTAGTTGTGGAACATAACACCGGTTCACAAGTAACTAGGACGGCAAGAGTGGAACAAAACACGGAGCAAAATGCCAAGCCTTCCACCCTTTACCAAGTGTATAAGTGCATTAAGTTAAATAGCAATAATATTGTGATAACAAAAAAATGTCCATGTTGTCACATGGAAGCAATTGCACCTACAGCTAGAAACGCTATAAGAATGGCTGAGCAAGCGGTAACATAGCCAAACAAAGGTTTGCTAGGAAGGTGGAGGGTTAGAGGCTTTTCATGAAAATATTGAGAGGCTTGACAAATAAGTGGTAGGTAGCGTGACATAACGATAAAAGTAGGACAACTAGCATAGCAATGATAGTAGTGATATCCAGGGAAATGTGTTATCTTGCCTGAGATCCCGCTCGGACGAAGAACGAGTCCATGAAGACGATGAGCCAACGTAGTCGAACGAATCCTCACACTCTGAATGTTTTCGGAACTCTATCGAGAAGAAAAAATACGGAAACAACAATCAACACACGGTACACCACAACATATGCATGACATGATGCACAACCAAATATGATGCATGTCCGGTTTAATATGCAAGGCATGGCATGGCATGACAAAAACAACAAACAACTACTACACATTAAAGTGAAGCTTAATATGCAACGAGACAAAACTCCACGTTCAAATTATTTAGTTAACTCTCATTTTAGATACTCATCAATAGTAAATATTGTTAAACATGGCAAGAGGTGAAGCATAAACAACTACAACATCTAGGCATATTAAATAAGGACGAAAGCAACATCTAGCACTTCCGAAACAACCTCATATGCAATTTAAGATTACGGTCCAGATTTATCTTAACATAATTTTAGAGTTGTTAAACAGCAAGACAAATGTCACCATGTGATTATACACATTTTTTAGGCAAATTACATATATAAAATATTTTCAACGGAGCTACAGTTCAAAAGTTATTAAATAATTCATATCGACATGGCAATTATGCAAATTGCATAAAAACAGCAAGTTAAATATTTTTAAACGTGAGTGCAAAATAAATATTGTGAAACTACATGGAATTCTACCCATCCTACATATATGACATTTTTTATTTTGATGCACGGATAATTAGCTATGGGCAATGCAAAAAAAACATTTTTCTGTAAATATTATTGTACTCAAAAATTAGCTAAATCGTCCTGACAGGAAAAAGAAAAGAATTGGACCGAAAGAACAACACTGAGCAAACCTAGCACTGACTCTGGCCCAAGCGGCTTTGTGCACGATTGGGAAGAAAAAAAAAGCAGAAAGTAAATAATTAGCTATGGGCAATGCAAAAAGACATTTTTCTGTAAATATTATTGTACTCAAAAATTAGCTAAATCGTCCTGATAGGAAAAAGAAAAGAATTGGACCGAAAGAACAACACTGAGCAAACCCAGCACTGACTCTGGCCCAAGCGGCTTTGTGCACGATTGTGAAAAAAAACAAAGGCAGAAAGTAAATAAAAGAGGCAACCGGGGAGTTTGATCCCAGAACCTCCTGGGTGTGCTATAGCTATTCCTAGCACTGCGCTACTGCATGTGCTGGTGCTAATAAGATAACGCTGCCATTATTAAAGGACTTAACGGCGAGGCCTTTCTCACCATGAACTCGTGAGAACATTGCTGGCGACGGGAGCCAGCAGCAACAACTGCTGCGGCAGCAGAGGAACGGCGGGGTTGCGGAGAAGGCCTGGAGAGGCGGGATCCGAGCAAGGGCTGTTGGGATGGACGAACCCATTCCTCAGGGCACCGAATCCGGCCGGTGGCAGAGCTCCATGGCGGGTGCTGCTACTGCTACTTCCTGTCGACAGAGAGAACAGATGGAGAGATGCTCAGATGAGAGAGGAAGAACGGGAAAGGGAGGAGAGGTCGCGGGGCACCGGCCTGGCAGCCAGGTCGACAGCGGGGCAGCCCTGGCGGAGACGGGGCGGAGCCGGTTGCTGCTGCTGCTTCCCGCCAGCGAAGGCGAGCTTGCAAGCGAAGGCCCTGACGCGGCTCCTGTTGTTTTCTGAGCACAGCAAGAAGAGAGATGAGAGGGGATGGGGAAAACAGAGTAGTCGGGAAGGAAGGGAGCAGGGGCCGAACCGGTGGAGCTCTTGCTCTAGCGAGCTGCTGCTTGTTGCTGGCGCCGGCGGAAGACGGACGCCCTTTGGATGGTGAGGACTTGTCGGGACAGGAGGCATGGGCGCAACTCTGCGATGGAATGAGTGGGAGCGGCGATGGTTGGCTGGGTTGCGAAAACGAGGTGGGGTGGCTCGGCTGGAAAAAGAGGATCTGGATCTAGGGGATACCGAGGTGGAAGAAATGGCAGCGGCACGAGGAAGGAGGGGACAATGCTAATACATAGCAGGGCTAAGCGTTAACACGACCTTTCGATTTAAATCGGACGGTCGATATAAATAGGTTAAGAAGTCTTATTAGAAAATCGACGATGGTCGGGGTATTTCGAGGTCGATGCGGATCCAATGGTCACGACTCGACGATTCGGGTTCGGAGAAGCTATGGAGCGTGCGTGAGGGGTCTGTCCACTGTGTAGAAGGGCTAGGCATAGAAGAGAGGGAAAGCGGGAAGCCCGGTAACGTGTTTTATAAAACGAAAACGTCCGACAATTTGGTCGGTTATAGTGCCGCTATAAGTTTAACCGTTCGGGTATCAAACGACTACCGAATGCGGCGAAACTTGGCAGGCGGTCTATCTACAATATAATAAGACTGCATGCCAACTTTCAACGCATTCGAAGAAAGTTTTATATGCACTTTAAAAAGAATATTTTATCGATGTCGCGGGCGCGTGCATGTGTGGTTGGTCTCGAAAGGGCCGACGACACGAACATATGCAATTTTTTGAAAACGAGTGATGACGATATGCAGATGATGCGAATGATGCAATAATGAATGCAACACCCAAACGAATCACGCGACGAGAAAGAATCAAAGGAGAATCTTCTGGAGCGCCGGTCCCGGACTGTTACACAGAGGTACTCTCAGGATCTGTTACGTCGTGCGGGTATGTTGTAGTGCAAGACTGCTTTGACTCCTATGTCTACCACTCACAAACTGTCAGCGCTTGATGGAGACTTGCTCTCCTCTGAGGATGCCACTGAGTACTGCGACATTGTTGGTGGACTGCAGTACTTGCTCATTACTCGACCAAACATATCGTTTGCAGTTAACCGTGTGTTTTAGTACCTTTATGCGCCACGTGATCCTCATTGGTCGCTTGTTAAGCGCATTTTACGCTATGTTTGTCACACTGGTTAATATGGTCTACATCTGCAACATATGCCTTCTGGTGTGATCTCAGCCTTTTATGATGCTGATTGGGTTGGTAGTCCTGATGATCGGCGATCCACGGGGGGACATGCTGTGTTTTTTGGTCCTAACTTGATCACCTGGCAAGCTTGCAAGCAAGCTATAGTGTCTCGGAGTAGCACTGAAGCTGAGTACAAAGCAGTTGCTAATGCCACAACTGAGATCATATGGGTGTAGTCATTGCTTTGAGAGTCGAAGGTCTCTTAAGCTCAGCCGCCTGTCCGTTGGTGTGATAACATCGGTGCTACACATCTTTCATCCAATCCAGTATTTCATGCCCAAACGAAACACATCGAAGTTGACTATCACTTTGTGAGGGAACATGTTGCACAGAAGCTTCTTTAGATCAAGTTTGTTTCTTCTAAGGATCAACTTGCTGATATATTCACTAAACCCTTGCCCTTACCTTCTTTTGAAGGATGCCGACGCAATCTTAACCTTCTGAGTGTTCCAGGACATACTTAAGATTGAGGGAGGGTGTTAGACTAAGTATATAGTAGATATACATGTTGTAACAAAAACTTGTACCTATATGTTCCCTCTTATAAATATATGACAGCTGTACCCATCCAGGGTATCGTGCATTGTTTCAAAACCTAGTTTGTCTAACACTCCTCGAGCACCCCCTTGATGTGGGACCGACGCCAAAAAATCCTATAAATACGAAAAACCCTAGAAAGAAACCTAGATCGGGAGTTCCGCCGCCGCAAGCCTCTGTAGCCACGAAAAACAAATCGGGAGCCTGTTCTGGCACCCTGTCGGAGGGGGAAATCATCACCGGAGGCCATCTTCATCATCCTGGGGGTCTCCATGATGAGGAGGGAGTAGTTCACCCTCGGGGCTGAGGGTATGTACCAGTAGCTATGCGTTGGATCTCTCTCTCCCGTGTTATTGAGATGACACGATCTTGATGTACCACGAGCTTTATTAATATAGATGAATCATATGGAGTATTCGCCTCTCTGTCTTCTTGTGATGAATTGACTTTTCCCTTCGAAGTTTTCTTATGGATTCAGCCTTTCAGGGATTTGAGAACACTTGATGTATGTCTTGCGATGGGATATCCGTGGTGACAATGGGATGTTCTATTGATCCACTTGATGTATGTTTTGGTGATCAACTTGCGGGTTCCGTGACCTTGGGAATCTATGCATAGGGGTTGGCACATGTTTTCATCTTGACTCTTCGGTAGAAACTGTGGGGCACTCTTTGAAGTTCTTTGTGTTGGATTGAACATGATGAATCTGAAGTTGTGTGATGCATATCGTATAATAAAGCCCATGGGTACTCGTGGTGACATTGGAGTATCTAGGTGACATTAGGGTTTTGGTTGATGTGTATCTTAAGGTGTTATTTTAGTACGAACTCTAGGGTTGTTCGTGACACTTATAGGGATAGCTCATAAGATTGATCGGAAAAGATAACTTTGAGGTGGTTTCGTGCCCTACAATAATTTCTTCATTAGTTCTCCGCTATTTGTGACTTTGGAGTGAACTCTTTGTTGCACGAGAGGTATTTACAAATGATTCAACTATGTTAGTATTGGTTAGAGAAATTGCACTAGTGAAAGTATGAACCTTAGGCCTTGTTTCTAAGCATTGCAATACCGTTTGTGCTCACTTTTATCATTAGTTACCTTTCTGTTTTTATATTTTAAGAGTACAAAAACCTATACCCACCATCCATATTACACTTGTATCACCATCTCTTCACCGAGCTAGTGCACTTATACAATTTACCATTGTATTGGGCATGTTGGGGACATAAGAGACTCTTTGTTATTTGGGTGCAGGGTTGTTTGAGAGGGACCTTCTTCATCCTACGCCTCCCACGGATTGATAAACCTTAGGACATCCACTTGAGGGAAAATTTCTACTGTCCTACAAAACTCTATGCTTGGAGTCCCAACATGAGTCTACAAGAAGAAGGTTGCATAGTAGACATCAAGCTCTTTTATGGCGCCGTTGCCGGGGAGGTGAGTGCTTGAAGGTATATCTTTAGATCTTGCAATTGAATCTTTTAGTTTCTTTTTTTCACTAGTTTAGTCTATGAAAGAAATCTAAAAAATGGAATTGAGGTTGCCTCATATGCTTCATCTTTTTAATGTCTTTCGTGAAAATGATGGAAAGGAAATTGTGCTCAAATGTTAGAAGAAGAAGTTATTAAAATGTTTGGCACTAAAATCTTTGAGTGATGAGAATGATTGCAATGTTGTTAGTATGAACTCCTTGAATATTCATGATGCTAATGATATGCAAAACTACAAGCTTGGGGATGCTATGTTTGATGAAGATGATATGTTTAGTCCCCCAAGTTTTGATGAGCAAATTTATTATGATGAAAGCATGCCTCCTATTTATGATGATTATTGTGATGACTGTATGCTATAAAGAATAATGATAACCATGAGACTTGTCATCATGATTTTAAATTTCAATTGGATTATGCTTCACATGATAGTTATTTTACTGAGTTTGTTCCCACTATTATGAATGAGAAGAAAATTGCTTATGTGGAGAGTGAAAAAATTTCTATGCTTGTGGATCATGAAGAGAATGCTTTAAGTGCTAGTTATATTGTGGAATTACTTCATTATTCTACTGAAAATTATTATGAGGGAGGAACATATGCTTGTAGGAATTGCAATAATATCAAGTTTCCTCTGTATGTGTTCAAGGTTTTGAAGTTATGCGTGTTTTGCCTTCCTATGCTAGTTGATTCTTGCTCCCATAAATTGTTTGCTCACAAAATCCTTATGCATAGGAAGTGGGTTAGACTTAAATGTTCTTGAAATGAGATTTGCGATGCTCTTTTGCATGTTTCAATTATTATTCCTATACGAGCATCATTGAAATAATCATGCCTATCTAAAAGGCATTAAAGAAAATCGCTTGTTGGGAGACAACCCAAAACTTTTACTTTATGTTTTTGTGTGTTCACCTGATTAAGATACTATAGTAGTCATGTTTTGTGTCTTTTATTTCAATAAAGTGCCAAGTAAAGCCTTTGGGATAGTGTGGATACTTGCTTGTTTGATTCTGTGCAAAAACAGAAAGTTTTGCGTCCACTATATGAATTATCTGATTGTACTGGAGCGTCAAAAACTTATGAAATTTTTACACAACATTTATATGAAATTACTTGAGTTTTCCTAAATTTTCAGAATGTTTAGAGTCAGGGAAGTATGGTGATCATTCAGATCTTTACAGACTGTTCTGTTTTTGACAGATTCTGTTTTGCATGCATAGTTTGCTTGTTTAGTGTTCCCATAGCTTATATTCGATGATATAAATTGTGGTAATGATAGAATACATTAGTTATTATGTGATGACAATTATGAATCTTGTCTTGACAGTACCTAAGTGAATGATCTATCTTTATTACACTAACCCTTCTCACAAAGTTCCGTTATGTTTTGTGTGATTGAAGTTTTCAAGTTTTGGGTGAGACATCGATATGAGGAGAATAAGGAGTGACAAGAAACTAAGATTGGGGATTACCAAGGCACCCCAAGGTAATATCCAAGGAATACTCAAGCGCCGAAGCTTGGGATGCCACGGAAGACATCCCCTCTTTGTTTTCAACACTATCGGTATATCTTACTTGGAGCTATATTTTTATTCGTCACATAATATGAGTTTTGCTTGGAGTGTCATTTTATTTTGTTTGTTCTCTGTTAGGTGTTATTTATAATCTTGTTTTCAACAAAAGTTCCAATAATTGCCTTAGGATGCTTGCATTGTATGTTTTGATATGTGTTGGGTAAAAACAGAAACTTCTTGTGTAGTGTTTCAATTTTCATATTTTATTGGAACGTGGAAAGTTTCTGAGATTTTTACACGGTGTTTCATATAAATTTTACAGAATGTCCTAAATTTTCATAATTTTTTGAGTTACATAAGTACACTAGTTTAATAGATTGCTACAGACTGCTTTGTTTTGATAGATTGCTGTCATAGTTTTGTTATCTACTTATCCTATAGTTTCCATAGAATATATTGGTAGATATAAATTGTGGAAATGATAGTATACAGTACCTAATGTTTGGAAATTATTATTAAACTTGTCTTGGTATTACATGAAGTGTTGATTTATTCTTATGTGTACTAACCTATCTCACGAGTTCTTTTCGAGTTTTGTGTGGATGAAGTTTATGAGAATAGGTGAAACCATGATATCAGAGGATTGAACAAGATACAAAAGCTCAAGCTTGGAGATGCCCAAGGCACTCCAAGTAAATATTTCAATAAGTCTCAAGCATCTAAGTTGGGGGATTCTACGCATCCCATCTCTCTTTGTCAACTATCGGTTAGCCTATGTTGATCCTAAATCTTTATTCGTTCACATGATGCATGCTATTCTTGGAGTGATATTTTTATTTTTATTGATGTTTAAATAAAATACTCAGATTTTAAAATCTTTATTTAGATAGAGAGAGAAAGTCCTCACATAGCTACTTAATTGTTTGACTACTCATTGATCTTCACTTATATGTTTTGGAGTAGTTTCGTCATTTACTCTCGTGCTTCACTTATATCCTATGAGTAAATGGTTGAATGAATTGAATATCATAAATCTGAAATTATATATGTTTAATTTGCTTATCCCATGGGGAGTAATGACTTCACATATAAGAAGTATATGTGGTAACATTTATCAAAAGTTATCAGACACCGCATTGGTCACTAGAACAATTCATGAAAGAATATTGAAGGAAGAGAGATTTCACATATAAATATACTATCTTGGACATCTTCTATGATTGTGAATACCCATTAATTATTTTCAAACTTGAGCAAATTAGTTGAAGTTGGACTAGTAAGACAACGTAATGAGTTATGTTTGGATATATTTGTATAGAAGTTATATTGTCATGGATCCTCCAACATGTGGTGCTTGCTTCCATGTCATACTAGCCAAAACTTCTGCACCAAGTAGAAATACTACTTGTGCATCCAAACACCCTTAAACCAATTTTGCCATGAGAGTCCACTATACCTACCTATGGATTGAATAAGATCCTTCAAGTAAGTTGTCATCGGTGCAAAAAGCAATAAAAATTGCTCCTACATATGTATGATATTTTATTGTAAGGGAAAATAAGTGTTGTACGAACTTGTGATGGCAAATAATAAAAGCGACAAAGTGCATAATAAAGGTTGCTATCACAAAGGGCAATACAATGTGACGTTCCTTTGCATTAAGGGTTTGCACATCCAAAACAAAAAAGCACATGACAACCTTTGCTTCCCTCTACGAAGGGCCTATCTTTTAGTTTCTAGTACTTACCTTTATAGAAGAGTCATGGTGATCTTCACCACTTCCTATATTTTGCCTTTTTCTCTTGGCAAGCATCATGTGGTGGGGAAAGACCCAAGCATATATGGCCATTCAAATATATTTGACCATGAATTACTACTGTTGACAATTATCTATATGATAAGTATGTTGGGAACTGAAACTTTAAGCCCCTGTCTTTCTCGGTGTTTGACGGATGCCATTTGCTCTAAAATTATGCTTTGAGAGTTAGCAATCATGAAAGACTATATGGTAGTTGAGTATGTGGAATTTGCTAAATCAAAGCTCTTACTTTAACATGTGAATAGCTTGTTACTCGATCCTGAGAAATTTTATGAGATGACCTATTGTTTATATTTATAGTGATGCTAGAAAAAAGTGATTGGAATTATCATTGATCAAACTTGTGCACGTGCTAGCATTCACACTTCATAAATTATTTCTTTTATCATTTACCTACTCGAGGACGAGTAGGAATTAAGGTTGGGGATGCTAATGCATCTCCAACATATCTATAATTTATGAAGTATTCATGCCATGTTTACAATAATTCTATATGGTTTTGGTATGATTTTATTAGAACTAACTCGGACTCATGATGTATTCAGCAGAACTACTTCTTGTTGTTTTTATGCAGAAATAAAAGTCCTCGGAATGGGCTGAAAATTTATGGAGAATATTTTTGGAAAATATAAAAAAATACTGGAGGGAAAAGTTGGTCCAGAAAGTTGACGAGGAGGCCACAAGGCTGCTGGGCGTGGCCACCCCTAGGCCACGCCCCAGTGGCTTGTGGACTCCTCGAGCACCCCCTTGACGTGAGACCGACGCCAAAAATTCCTATAAATACCAAAAAAACAGAAAGAAACCTAGACCGGGAGTTCCAACGCCACAAGCCTCTATAGCCATGAAAAACCAATCGGAAGCCCGGTCCAGCACCCTGCGAAAGGGGGAATCAGCACCGGAGGCCATCTTCATCATCCCGGCGGTCTCCATGACAAGGAGGGAGTAGTTCACCCTCGGGGCTGAGGGTATGTACCAATAGCTATGTGTTGGATCTCTCTCTCTCTCGTGTTATTGAGATGACACGATCTTGATGTACCACGAGCTTTATTAATATATATGAGTCATATGGAGTTTTCCCCTCTCTATATTCTTGTGATGAATTCAGTTTTCCCTTTGAAGTTTTCTTATCTGATTGAGTCTTTAAAGGATTCGAGAACACTTGATGTATGTCTTGCGATGGGATATCCGTGGTGACAATGGTATTTTCTGTTGATCCACTTGATGATGTTTTGGTGATAAATTTGCGGGTTCGTGACCTTGGGAATCTATGCATAGGGGTTGGCACATGTTTTCATCTTGACTCTCCGGTAGAAACTTTGGGGGCACTCTTTGACGTTCTTTGTGTTGTATTGAACATGATGAATCTGAAATTGTATGATGCATATCGTATAATCAAGCCCATGGGTACTCGTGGTGACATTGTAGTATCTAGGTGAGATTAGGGTTTTGGCTGATGTGTATCTTAAGGTGTTATTTTAGTACGAACTCTAGGGGTGTTCGTGACACTTATAAGGATAGCTCATAAGATTGATCGGAAAAGATAACTTTGAGGTGGTTTCGTACCCTACAATAATTTCTTCATTAGTTCTCTGCTATTTGTGACTTTGGAGTGAACTCTTTGTCGCACGAGCAGTATTTACATTTGATTCAACTATGTTAGTATTGTTGTCAGAAATTGCACTAGTGAAAGTATGAACCCTAGGCCTTGTTTCTAAGCATTGCAATACCGTTTGTGCTCACTTTTATCATTAGTTACCTTTCTGTTTTTATATTTTCAGATTACAAAAACCTATATCCACCATCCATATTACACTTGTATCACCATCTCTTCGCCGAACTAGTGAACATATACAATTTACCATTGTATTGGGTGTGTTGGGGACACAAGACTCTCTTTGTTATTTCGTTGTTGGGTTGTTAGAGAGAGACCATCTTCATCCTACACCTCCCATGGATTGATAAACCTTAGGTCATCCACTTGAGGGAAAATTGCTACTGTCCTACAAAACTCTGCGCTTGGAGGCCCAACACGAGTCTACAATAAGAAGGTTGCGTAGTAGACATCAAGTGCGCCTAGGGGTGCATGCTCAGGGGCCTCCTCATCGAATTGTGGTAGCAGACGCGTGGATAAATTTTATTTGATCCGGCCGTTCATTGTCGTACCCTTCTTCGGTTGCTAGGACTTTCGTCCATCTGTCGTTCATGGTATCTTGTTCGGCTTTTAACTGCTACTTCTTCTTCTTCTTCGGGATCCAGGTGGTAGCTATCAACTGTCGCTTGAACCGTTCTTGATCCAGTGGGTCTTCCGGGACGAAGAAATCCTTGGTTCCAAGGCTAACCTCGTCTTCGGAGGGAGGAAGGTAGTTGTTGTCCTCGAAGTCATTGAAGTCTTCAAAGTTATACCGATCATCGTGCCCCTACGTGATGTCAATTTGCTATTCAAGGGCCACTGGGTCATCGAGGTTTTGCATGTTGTTCAGGGTATCATCTTCTCCTGTGATCGTGTTGCTTTCCTTGCCCTTGTGCCCCTTGGATCGTTTGCGTCGGCGTCGGTGCTTGGGAGGCACCTTGCTAGGGTTATCATCGTTCCCATTAGGGGTGTCGTCGTCGTTCTTTCCTGTGGTGTTGGGGGTGTGCACCATATAGACGTCGTAGGTGGAGGTAGTTGTCCACCGTCCAGTGGTGGGAGGGGTATTCGTGTTGACCTCTTCTTTGATGTTATCGACATCCTCGGAGGCGTAGTCCAGCATATCGGTTAAGTCTTCGATGATGGCTATCAGGTGGGTGGTGGGTGGGACATAAAATTCCCCATGGCATGCCTCAAGACCTGTCTGAGCATAGGGGGAGGGCGGGACATACGCAATATTCATCGTTTATATCCTTGATAGTTTCTCATTTAATAGCGAGAGGTTAGCCAGATCGTTCTTGCGGAGTCTTCCGGAGTCAATTTCCGGTGCGTCATACAGGGAGCATGTTCGGCCGAGGCCAAGCCTAGGTCTTCGGATGCCGTGGTCGAATCTAAGCCCGAAGCTGGGTCCAGAGCGAGGGTTGGCCCAGAGATGGGGTCGAGGAGGATGTTGGAGATATGCCCTAGAGGCAATCATGTATGATGATATTTCCTATGTGTTTATGAATAAAGATAGTCCTTGGACATTGTCATTGATGTTTATTAACAAGTATGTTACTTGTTTGTGAGACTATGCATTGTATGATGACTGTCCTAAATGGTCCCTAGTTGAAAGGGTTGTGTGGACGCTCAGCCAGTTAGACTAGCATATGACACGATGGATGGTCCGGTCTCACTTACCATGTAGCATTGGATGCTAGCCGTATAATATGGACTCAGAAAGGTCTAGCCGGATTCAACATAGTCGGATCCGAGTTGAGATAAGGTCTGAGTTGGACATACCCAACTATGAGACGCAGCGATAGGTCATCTGTGAGTCTCCAGTACAACATACGTTCGTCCTAAGAACTGAGCTCGTGCATGTACTCGGGATGGTGACATACTTGCTTTGGGACGACCAAATGCTACTCCGTGACTAGGTGGTTACAAAGGTAGGTTTCGGGCTTGTCCAGACCCATGATGCGAGACATGGTCGAGCAAGATGGGATTTGCCCCTCTGATCAGGAGAGATATACTCTAGGCCCCTTGGGCGATCCGACCTGGATAAGCACGGCCATGCGACGAGGATTATGAGATAATCCGAATGTTGGTCGGATTCACTGGAATGAGAAAAAGGTCGTGCTGCAACAAGGATGACCATGTCGCCTTGTGCACGACAACATATATCGTGTGGCAAAGGGAATAGAAGTGTGAAGTATAGGTTCGCCTAACCAGCTTCATCGGACACTTGGAGTCGGCACGTCTTGCTAGAGGCCGCTACCGACCGGTCGAGTCAGATGTCATTTGACTCGTGACCAAGTGAACGAGAACCTAAAGGGTCGCGCGCTTAAGGGAAGGAACACGTGGGCTTTAGGATCCGTGCGAGGCCCAAGAGTTGAGCCCGCGCTGAATGCGTATATATAGTGGAGGTGCGGCACACCCATCCGGTTGATCACTTTGACATCGTCATTAGGGTTTGCATGTGTTGCAAATAGCAACCTCCACTCGCCGCTGCCAACCGTGTGATCGGACCAAGCAGTCCACCGTACGACTGTTCCTCCTGCATGCACGGATATCGTTAGAGGCGGTGCACTTGTGCCGCTCCGGCGAACCTGTACGTGGGATCCGGCGACTGGCTGTTCGAGGGAGATTGGAACGGTTGTTCGAGGGAGATCGAACGAGGAGGAGATGGACCACACGAACACGCTACCCCAACTCTACTTCCGCTGCAGCAGCACTGCGCGTCTAGTGGTAACAATCTGTGATCCATCTCCGTAGCATGTTCTTGGATGTTCTACGCGAAGGAAAATTTTAATTTGCATGCGATGCACCTACGGTAGAACCCAACAGTGGTATAAGAGCCTCTGCTATAGGTGTTGGATTCAGATCGGTAGCACATGTGATATGTGGCGGCGGCGGATGTGATCTGCCATCGTTCATGAGATCGGCTATGTGCACGGTTGATGAGATCAACTGCACATCGAGATCGTTGAGGCTATGTTTTCTGTCTCTGTCAATCGGAATCGATGAGGTCGTGGCACAACCTACCACTACCAGTCGGTATCCGCCATCGGGGTTAACCGTGAAACGTAAATCTGAATAGGGTTCGCGATGATCGAGGTTAACCATGAACCGTTAATCCGAATTGGGACCGTCGTGTGCGTAGCGCCTTGTATTTCGTACACGATCACACAAACCGGTAGAATGTGATTCTATGGATAAGTTTGTTTTGTTGGTTTGATGTGAATAGTATGGCTCATATGTATGTGATGCATGTGTGTAATTTAACATGACCCGCGTGTCATGATTGTCAGCCGGCAGGAGCCAAAGTGTTATCATTATATTGTATAACGACCTGCATGTCGACTTGTGATTCTCTGTAAATTCATTACTAGTTGTAGTAGTTGGAGGACAGAGATTAAGTTCGTTGCTTTGGCATCCTGGCGAAGCGGACAAGATGGAGTTCCGCCTTGGTCATCGGAGTTGGAGCCGACCTGGAAGGATGTCCATGAAGGAGCCATACTATTTCACATATTTATGTTTATATGTGATTTATATTGCTTCTTGTTTCTATGCATGTTAATATGGTAGAAAGATCCTTCATTAATATCAAGCACATTACCATTCCGGATGTTGCACCTTCGCACGTCAAGTACGTCTAGTGGTGGGCTCATAAAATTGAGGTGCTACTAGGTGTCCTTGAATCGGAGGGTTCGTGTCGGAGACGGACATGCATTGCATCGGGTTAACTTGGCAAGGCTATCAAAAGGGTTTTGGGACTTGTGGCAAAGAAGGTTGGGAGCCGGGGTATAAGATACCTACCCGACCGACAGGAGTCGTATAGAGATACGATTAACAAGGAGTTGCTTACCGAATAGGCAAGTTGCTAGCAGTGATGCTAAAGCTCACTAGTCGCTCGCGCTAGATGGGTCCTGAATCACTAAGAGTTTGCGGAGGGATGCTGACTTCAATGGGAGTAGTTCTGTTTAAGGCTTGAATTACTCTACATAAACACATTGCTTAGTGATTGCATATTTTCTGTTGTAGATCAATGGCACCACCTGCTCAACCCAACTTTGCATTGAAATCAATTCTGGAAAAGGATAAACTGAATGGAACAAACTTTACCACTTGGTATAGAAATCTGAGAATTGTTCTCAAGCACGATAAAAAGGAACATGTTCTAGAGGATCCACTTCCAGAGGAACCTACCGAGAATGCTAACACCACAACCAAGAATGCCCACCAGAAACTCGTTGATGAATCAAACGAGATAAGCTGCCTCATGCTGGCTTGTATGGAGCCCGATTTGCAACAACATTTCAAAAACATGCAGGCTTTCGATATGATCGAGAGTTTGAAGAGCATGTTTCAGGTGCAGGCTAGGACCGAAAGGTTCAACGTCTGGCAGTCCTTGACGGATTGTAAGCTGAAGGAGGGTGATCTACTGAGCCCGCATGTGATCAAGATGATCGGGTACGTGCAAGCTTTGGATCGGTTAGGCTTCCCACTTGGGGACAAGCTATCCACGGATGCAATTTTGGGTTCTCTTCCACCTATCTATGGGATGTTCGTCTCGAACTATCATATGCATGGCATGGATACGAAGATCACTGAATTGCATGGGATGCTCAAGGTGGTGGAGCAAGATATTAAGAAAGGCACGCATCAAGTGTTGATGGTGCAGAACTCGGCTAAGTTCAAGAAGAGTTGGTCCAAGAAAAAGGGTAAGGCAAAGGGCACGGAGAAGGCTGTCTCCGCTGCTGAGCCAAAGTCTGGACCAAACTCAAAGACCATTTGCTTTCACTACAAGGAAGCTGGTCACT
The DNA here is from genome assembly GCA_022496015.1 of Hordeum marinum. NCBI lineage: Eukaryota > Viridiplantae > Streptophyta > Magnoliopsida > Poales > Poaceae > Hordeum > Hordeum marinum. Next base: position 157,419,050 of record CM039672.1, on the reverse strand, counting down.
GGAAGAGGAACTATAGCAAGTGGCTTGCTGAGCATAGCAAGAAGGCCGGAGATGCTTCTTCAGGCAAAGGTACACTTGTTACATATGTTATAGACATTTACCTTGCTAACATACCTAGTAGCTCTTGGGTATTTGATACCGGATCAGTTGTTCATATTTGCAACTCGATGCAAGGGCTGGTAAGAACTAGGCATGTAGCATAACGGGAGATTGACATCAGGGTCGGCAACAAAGCAAGAGTTGTTGCATTGGAGGTCGGCACGATGCAGCTCAAGCTTCCTTCTGGATTTATTTTGGAATTGAATAATTGTAATTACATTCCCGCACTTAGTCAGAACATTATTTATGCCTCATGTTTGATGAGTCAAGGTTATGAGTTCAATATAAAGGACAATGGTTGTTCAATTTATTTGAATGGAATGTTCCATGGCTATGCACCCATAGTAGATGGGTTATTTATTTTAAATCTAGAAATGGAACCAGTGTATAGCGTGAATGTCAAGAGGCATAAGCCTAATGAGATAAATTCGACATACTTCTGGCATTTCCGGCTTGGACACATTAGTGTGAAACGCATGAAGAAGCTCCATGATGATGGACTCCTAACATCATCCGACTTTGGGTCGTTCGAGACATGTGAATCATGCTTGCTAGGCAGGATGACTAAGTCTCCTTTTGCAAAGAGTTACAAAAGGGCGTCCGAGCTGTTGGAGCTTATACACAATGATGTGTGTGGTCCAATGAGCACAATGGCTAGAGGTGGCTATCAGTACTTCGTAACTTTTACCGACGACTTGAGTAGAATGGATATATCTATTTGATGAGGCACAAGTCGGAAACTTTTGAAAGTTCAAAGAGTTTCAGAACGAGGTTGAAAATCAGCTCGGCAAGACGATAAAACTTCTACGATCAGATCATGGAGGTGAGTACATGAGCCAGGAGTTTGATAATCATCTGAAAAGCCGAGGTATAGTACCTCAGCTCACACCTCCGGGTACGCCGTAGAGAAACGGTGTGTCAGAATGGAGAAATTGAACCTTGTTGGACATGGTCCGTTCAATGATGAGCAAATCGGATTTACCCTTGTCATTATGTGGATACACTCTAGAAACTGCAGCTTTCACACTTAATAGGGTACCATCAAAATCCGTAGACAAGACACCACATGAGATGTGGACTGGGAAGACTCCTAGTTTGTCTTTTCTAAAGATTTGGGGTTGTAAAGCATTTGTCAAGCGACTCATGTCAGACAAGCTTACACCCAAGTCGGACAAATGCATATTCGTGGGATATCCAAGGGAAACCTTGGGATACAACTTCTACAACCGAGAAGAGAACAAAGTGTTTGTTGCTCGGAACGGGGTTTTCCTAGAGAAAGAGTTTCTCAGTCTGGAGGCCAGTGGGAGAACGGTGCGACTCGAGGAAATTCGAGAGCCACTCGGGGACGACTCGGCTGGTGATGAGATCATACCGGAGTTGATTAGGGAACCCATAGTGGAGTCAGCACCGGAGCCACGGAGGTCGGAAAGATTGCGCAGAGTGCGCAATCTTTTGTTGCTAGAAAGCGACGAGCCGGCCATGTATGTGGAAGTGATGGTGAGCCCAGATTCCGAGGCATGGCTAGAGGCCATGAGATCTGAGTTAAAGTCCATGGAGGAGAATCAAGTCTGGGACTTGGTTGATCCGCCACCTGGCGTAATTGCCATTGGTTGCAAATGGGTCTTTAAGAAGAAAACCGATGTGGATGGAAATGTTCAGATCCACAAAGCTCGGCTTGTCGCTAAAGGTTATGGACAAGTTCAAGGAATTGACTACGACGAGACCTACTCGCCGGTAGCGATGCTAAAGTCGGTGAGGATCATACTAGCTATAGCTGCATATTTTGATTATGAGATATGGCAGATGGATGTCAAAACGGCTTTCCTTCATGGAAATATAAAGAGGATGTATACATGATACGGCCCAAAGGTTTTGTCGATCCAACTAACGCTGGTAAAATATGCAAGCTCAAGAGAACCATTTATGGATTGAGGCAAGCAGCTCGGAGTTGGAACATTCATTTTGATGAAGTCATCGTTGACCTTGGTTTCATCAAGAATGAAGAGGACTATTGTTTATACAAGAAGTCTAGTGGGAGCTCGGTAGTATTTTTGATCTTGTATGTGGATGACATACTGCTAATCGGAAATGATGTTTCGATGTTGAACTCAGTCAAGGTATCATTGAATGGCAAGTTTTTGATTAAAGACCTTGGAGAGGCAGTGTACATTTTAGGCATCAAGATCTATAGAGATAGATCGAGGAGGCTTCTCAGCTTAAGCCAAAGCACGTACATAGACAAAGTGTTGAAGAGGTTCAACATGAGTGAGGCCAAGAAAGGTTCTTGCCCGTCTCACATGGTGTAAGGCTAAGCAAGATTCAGAGTCCTACGACTTCTGATGAGTGAAACCAGATGAGTAGGATTCCATATACCTCGGCAATTGGATCCATCATGTATGCCATGCTGTGTACACGACCTGATGTTGCCTATGCAATAAGCTTAACAAGCAGATACCAGGCCGACCCAGGTGAGAGTCACTGGGCAACGGTGAAAACTATCTTGAAGTACGTGAAAAGGAGTAAAGAGATGTTCCTAGTTTATGGAGATGAGGAGGAGCTCTGCGTAAAGGGTTATGCTGATGCTAGTTTCCAAACTGATAGGGATGATTGTCAATCACAAACTAGATTCGTGTATGTCATGAATGTAGGAGCAGTGAGCTGGACGAGTTCCAAGCAAGATACGGTGGCCGACTCCACAACAGAGGCCGAATACATTGCGGCTTGTGAAGCCGCAAAGGAAGGTGTTGGGATTCGGAAGTTCCTGGAAGATGTTGGTGTGTTCCCGGGCTGGTCAAAACCGTTGGACCTTTATTGCGATGATTCAGGTGCCATCACACAGGCCAAGGAGCCGAGACAACACCACAAGACCAGGCACATAGACCGAAATATCACCTGATACAAAAGCTCGTAGAGAAAGGTGATACCAGTTTGTGCAAGATTCATATGGATGCAAATGTTGCAGATCCATACTAAGCCGCTTCCACAACCCAAGCATGAGGGGCACGTTAGAGCTATGGGCATTCGATGTCTATTTGATTGACTCTAGTGCAAGTGGGAGACCGTTGGAGATATGCCCTAGAGGCAATCATGTATGATGATATTTCCTATGTGTCTATGAATAAAGATAGTCCTTGGACATTATCATTGGTGTGTATTAACAAGTATGTGACTTGTTTGTGAGACTATGCATTGTATGATGACTATCCTAAATGGTCCCTAGTTGAAAGGGTTGTGTGGACACGCAGCCAGTTAGACTAGCATATGACACGGTGGATGGTCCGGTCTTACTGACCATGTAGCATTGGATGCTAGATGGATAATATGGACTCAGAAAGGTCTGGTCGGATTCGACATAATCGGATCCGAGTCGAGATAAGGTCTGAGTTGGACAGACCCAACTATGAGACGCATCGATAGGTCATCTGTGAGTCTCCAGTACAACATACGTTTGTCCTAAGAACTGAGCATGCGCATGTACTCGGGATGGTGACAGACTTGCTTTGGGATGACCAAACACTACTCCGTGACTGGGTAGTTACAAAGGTAGGTTTCGGGCTTGTCCAGACCCATGCTGCGAGACATGGTCGAGCAAGATGGGATTTGCCCCTCCGATCAGGAGAGATATACTCTGGGGCCCTCGGGTGATCCGACCTGGATAAGCATGGCCATGCGATGAGGATTATGAGATAATCCGAATGTTGGCCGGATTCACCGGAACGAGAAAGAGGTCGTGCTGCAACAAGGATGACCATGTCGCCTTGCGCACGACAACATATATCGTGTGGCAAAGGGAACAAAAGTGTGAAGTACAGGTTTGCCTAACCAACTTCATCGGACACTTGGAGTCGGCACGTCTTGCTAGAGGCCGCTACCGACCGGTCGAGTCGGATGTCATCTGACTTGCGACCAAGTGAACGAGAACCTAAAGGGTCGCACGCTTAAGGGAAGAAACGCGTGGGCTTTAGGATCCGTGCGAGGCCCCAGAGTTGAGCCCGTGCCGGATGCCTATATATAGTGGACGTGCGGCACACCCATCCGGTTGATCGCTTTGACACCGTCATTAGGGTTTGCATGTGTTGCAAATAGCCACCTCCACTTGCCACCGTCGATCGTGTGATCGGACCTAGCAGTCCGCCGCATGGCTGTTCCTCCTGCACGCGCGGCTACCGTTAGAGGCGGTGCACTTGCATCGCTCCGGCGAACCTGTATATGGGATCCGGCGACCGGCTGTTCGAGGGAGATCGGAACGGCTGGTCGAGGGAGATTGGACAAGGAGGAGATGGACCACACAAATGTGCTGCCCCAACTCTACTTCCGCTCCACGGCACTGCGCGTCTAGTGGTAACAATCTGTGATCCATCTCCGTAGCATGTTCTTGGATGTTTTGTGCGTAGAAAATTTTAATTTGCATGCGATGCACCTACGGTAGAACCCAACAGAGCAGGTCCGAAGTTAAAGCTTTGGGGTTTCTGGGCTCGTCGGATGAGGCCGTGAGCCCGGCCAAGAACATATCGCCCAGGCATCGATGACGTAGTCTAAGCTGCCGAACCTGATCTTCTATCTAGGGGCAAAGCTGTCGATCTTGTCGGGATGACTGGGCATACCAGCATGTAGATCAATAGTGCCGGACACAGAGATCTAGTTGCAGACGAAGATGTCCCCGGTGTGGATGTTATCGCCGATGACCAAGCGAGCCATCAATCCTTCTGGCGGTCCAACAGTGGAACTCTCAATGAAATCACCAATGTTGGTGTCAAAACCGGCAGATCTCAGGTAGGGGGTCCCGAGCCGTGGATCTTGGATCAATGGGAACAGGGAACACAGGGACAATGTTTACCCAGGTTCGGGCCCTCTCGAAGAGGTAAAACCCTATGCCATGCTTGATTGTATTGATGTTTGTATGACGATTATAGATTCGATCTACCATGGGATCAGATGAGATAAACCCGAGATGAGTAGGAATAATGATTATTTCTCCTTTACGCACTAAACCCTCTGGTTTATATAGACACTAAGGGTTCCTAGGGTTACACATAGTCGATTACCATCAAGGGTAAATGCGTCGATCTCGCCATCTTCACTTGAAGGACACACCAAGGCACTGAGGGTTTTATTCCCGAATACGAGGTTATCTTATAGTTCGGCCTCCATGTCATGGCCATAGAGCGCCCCACCTATCTGTCCCATAGGAGATAGGCCGGCGGCCCGTGGACCCCTTAGTCCCGAGATCTCTTAGTTAGTACAACTCTATTTCTGAACATTCTATTTTGGACGAACTCTGTTTTTAGCCATACCAATTATTCCAAAGAGCACGAACAAGAACAAAAGTTGTCCAGAATAATTTTCAATGGTAGGTGAGCTGCAACCGAGTGTGGATCATGGGGTTGGGCAATATCGGCTCCAACGGCGTGGGGCACCTCACCGCCTTTGATTGCACTGTCTCGCCGCGCCGGCTTCGGTGTCGTAGTCATTCATCATGCGCTGTCAGACCTCGCCGCAGACAGTGACATGTTGGTGCTCTCCTACATGCTGACCAACGAAACCAAGCACATGGTAAACTAGGAGGTGATGGATTTTGTACATCTTCGTTGTTGTACAATGTAGGAAAAAAATCATGTACGACCCGGTTGTATTATAGGAAACTCTTTTTTTGCATAGTATATATTTTGTTGTATAGGAAACTTATTCCCTACAGGACGATGTGTTCATTTTTTTGCAGGTGAAATAAGAATCAAGACTTGAGATTTAGATATAAAAGTTGAGCACTGAGGAAACATGACTTAAAAAGTCACATGCATATTTTAGAAGTCTTATTTAACTTTATGTTCTATCTCATCTTCTTAAGCATCTCCATAATTTTTCCATACCACTTTGATATAATTACCCGATTTCAGTTAGCCTTATTAAACTGTTTGTTAGTGACCATAATTGAATTTACTCCGTATATGATACACAATTTTGGTGCTCCTATAACTCGACCTATTAGAAAGAGGTTGTAACATACTCATTTGTTGGGTTTAGTTACATAAGATAGACTAGATACATTTAATAGTGCACCATTTTTTTCTTGAATTGGACAATGAAACATAATTTTTCATCCGCTTGGTGAAAAGCATAACTATTATGTTCTTAGTTGTACCATTCTTGGATACTACTACCGAGGGAAGGCTCTCTACAGGAACAATCAAGTCATCATCACTTTTGGGTAACTTGATTTATCAAATTCCATAGTTATTAAAATGTATTTCATTGTTAGGCTATTGCGAACTCTGCTTGCCTTCTTTTTGCTACTTGATATCCTCTTAAAACTTCCATTGTTTGCTAAGGTTTGGTGTTAGATAGTTAGAAGCAAGCAAAGATGAACCAAAAATGTCTTAGAAATTTCCCTATATATTTGATGAGGTTGATGATACGTGACCTAGCCGCGATACAGGAAAAATATGATTAGATGAACTACCATTACTTTTGGCTATTGTACTTATCATCACTGTCCATGTACTTACACAGGACAACAATGGGAGTGGTTGATGTTAAGCCTGTTGTACTTATCATCACTTTCCATGTACTTACACAGGACAACAATGGGAGTGGCTGACGTTTTCCACTGAGGTTAGTTCATCCCTCGACTTATACTTCCTCCGTTCCATAATATAGTGCACATAGATTTTTTTGAACAGACAAACTTTGCAAACCGTGAATAAATTTATAGAGAATACTATTTATATCTACCACACCAAAATGTGTACAATATGAAAGTACATGTTGTCATGTATCTAATGAAATGTATTTGGAATTCTAGATGTATATGTTTTGGTTAATGCTAGTAAATGTTGACTTCTCAAAATATCGATACGCAACACACTATGGAACTGCAGGGGTATTATATTACCATTTTTGTCGTGGTTTTATTACGACAGATGTTCGAAGACTTAGGTTCGAGGCCATCGCTAAGGCGGTGGAATCAATGGGGTTGATAGGGACGAAAGACATGGGTTTACCCAGGTTCGGCCCCTCGAGAAGAGGTAAAAGCCTACGTCCTGCTTTGTGTTGTATTGATTGGAGTATCGATTACAAGGGAGCATATTCGCTTGACCTAGCTCTCGATTGATTGGTTTCTGTCCCTAAGCCACCCCAGGGTCTCGCCTTTATATGGGAGGTCAAGGCCCTAGCTTACAAGAGTCCTAAGCCGACTCACGCAAGGTATTCGACCCTGCCTCTAAGCCATCTTGCCTTCCTGGGCAAGCCGTCATCGGGCGGCTTACCCGCCCGGGTCTCATGCCGTCTTCTGTCTCTGGGCCGTCGTCTTGGCCCATCTGTCAAGCAGCCCCACAGCCTAGCCTTCATCTTTTGGCCCATTTTTAGGATCTTGATTATGAGCTGCCAGGTATGACCCGGCCCCTCCTGGGCGGGTCTTACCATGGGGTTATATCCCCAACATAGGCCCCAAATTGATTTGAGCCTGTCCATGCCAATCTTCAAACTCACTTGGCGGCGAGTCTCACATTTTATCACCTAAAAGAGAAAACCTCATAACCCACCATGACGTCATATTAGATCTGTGAAAAAGATTCTGTGACGTTCGCAACAGATCATCTCATTAAACGGTCGGCTCAAAAATCGAGGCGTCCCCTTCGGTCAATCATCACTGCACCTCCTTGATTCTCGCGCGCACTGTTTGCCATCCCATCTCATAAATAGGGAGACGAAGGGTCCCTTTTCTTTTATCTACCGCCCCTGTCTTCTTCCTCAAGATGCTCACACTTCCAGAGCTCCGCTATGCCAATCGGACCTCACCGTCGTCCTCAACGCGGGCCGCTGCATCAACCTGACTCGGTCCAGAGTTTTGCCAGCCCGCTCGCATCCGCAAGGTACCATTCTCAATCTCTGTTGAATCTGCGATCATCTCGATTAGGATCCCCCCAAGTTCATCGGGTTTCTTTTAGTGTTCTTCGATGTTTGTCAGATTGTTATTCGTACTGTAGATTGCCAAGTACCCCCTTGAATCTCATAACATTGTTCATCTGTCACGACCGTCCACTCGATGTCATCATCCGCTCATTACAGATCTGCACCTCACTTTTTTTGAATACTGGCCACCTGTTCTTCCACTGTTATTTTAGGTCTTGAATATACTTCATTTTATTCTCGCCTGTAGATTTGTAGCTATAGCTATAACATGTAAAACTTGTTTGTCCGTACTTAGCAATATTTCTAGTACTGTCTTGTCCACTCAAACCGCCATCGAATTACCGGCTCTCTGATAAAATGTACTGGTGGCTTAGCACCTCACCATTATGTTAACTATAGTCGTCTTGATAATTTGGCATTTCTAACCCGCCATAACCTGCACCTTTTCACAGTTTAACCCACCACTATGTCAAGAGCGCCCTCGTCTTGCGATTGGGTTGGCTCTGGAGTCACTGAGCGGCTTCTGCTTGACTTCATAGAAACGGGTGTTTTGCCGGCTCAGAACGTTATACATTGGCGGGTTCCTGGGCTAGAAATCAGACCCACCCACTAGGCAGGGGAAGTTGTCATATTCACTGATCACCTCCTCCGAGGTTTTAGCCTACCTGGGTCAAAAAATCCGAGAGGTCCTTCATTTCTTCAAGCTTCACCCTCAAGACATAGGTCCAAATTCACTCACCAACATGTGTCAGTTTCAAGTCCTTTGTGAAGCTTATCTGTAAGAAGAGCCGTTCGCAGATCTCTTCCATGACTTCTTCTATATCAATCGCCAAACTGAAATAGCAGCTAGACCAAGTTTGGAGCTTGGTGGCGTCTCTATCCCGAGACGGGGAGATTTGTCCTACCCAGCAGCCATCTTGCCAAGTCATCCCAAAGATTGGAACAAGACCTGATTCTATCACAGAGACACCTCTCCCCAAGGAGAAAACCGCTGCCGGGTTATCGCCCTACCCGACTTTGCACCTCCACCAAAGTCCCGGACCGGATGTTTGCCGTAGAGAGAGCAAAATATGCTCCGGCTTTCGTGAAGATCAGGGCCTTAATGGTGAATGGATTGACTAGTGTTGACATAACCCGCTATTGGGTTTCCTGGAAGATCTTGCCATTGAGCCGGCGTGACCGACTTATGTGCGAATTTACGGGTGCAAGTAATGACCCTCTCTGCTTCAACGCTACCTGTCGGTGCACTAGAGTTTTGGGCTCTCTAGTGCCCCTTACTCATGCACAGGCAATAGTGGCCACCCTGGCAGCAAGGCCCAGCAGGGACTTGCCAGATACCAACACAAGAGAATCAATACCACCGGCAAGACCTTGCCGAGAGGACTATTGAACCCCCAGGCAAAGCAAGGCCCTGGAAAGGCAAGGTCCCGGCAAGGCGAAGCCCCGGCATGGCCCCACCAGCGCACGTGCCAGGTGTCAATCCACCTGGACGCGTGTTGCAGCATCGACGTTGGAGGGGGCTAAGCGGCGCTGATGGGACGGGCTCCCGTCCCGTCCCACTGATGGACAGAGATGCCTGGCGGTGCATTAAATACGCCTGTCCTACTCCGTCAATGTTAGGTATGATAGCACTGTACCTCTGTACACCCCCTGTACACACTGTACGCCACTGTTGGGATCCCGTTCGGAGTATAAAAGGAGGCCCAGGGCGATACGGTAGGGGACTTTCCGAGTTTTGGGACTTTATAGCTCACACGTGTGGCAGCCGCTCATAGTGCCACTATAGCTAGAACCCTAAGAACACTCTCAATACAACCAAGCAGGAGTAGGGTTTTACGCATCCGTGCGGCCTGAACCTGGGTAAAGATCCCCGCGTGCTGTTCATCAGATCGACTCTTTGTGCAAGCCTTCTCCCCACCGAACCAAAAGGGGTCCCTATGATCCCATAGGCGTTCGTTCCCACGACATATTTGGCGTGCCAGGTAGGGGAAAGCTACGTCGTGCGAACCCATTCTGGTAATCAGCGCGCCAGTTTCTTCGTACATGGCCCCCAAAAAGAAGGGTCTGACAATAGTTGGCCCATCCACGTCCGCCGTCCATATATCTACGTGGACAGGAGACGGCGTAGACGCGGGTGCAGGAGGAGGAAGCAGAGGTTCAGAACTTCAGCGATGCTCCGGTGACCAAGGCCAAGTAAGCTACGACACTCGCCGCGGAGATGCCCATGGCAGCGGTGGGAACCCTCACGCCCCTGGGTCTCAGGATGGAGCGATACTGCCTGCGGGTGGTACGGCAAACTCTGGGGGCGGAAGGGTATCTTCCAGGGCACCCATGTCGGCGCCTATGCTGCGACCTTCTCAGGACACGCATGGAGAGCCGCACCACAACGCCCGTAGTTCTCAACGTCCCCATGGGTAAGATCCTGCGCATCATTCCCAAGATGCACAGGACCAACATGCTCACCAGCATGCAAGCGGAAGTGGCATGCCGACGCGGGACCACGGCGGTGCTCCTTCTAACACAGTTAGGAGTCAGAGCAACTCGCGTTCCTCCCGCCATTCGCTGCCGACCACGTCGGAGGAAGCGATGGCGCGGGCGCAACTGCTCCTAGACTACCCTCCTATTGCGGAGAAGCTCAACGAATGTAGAGCCACCATTCAGAGCCTTCTCAGCCTCATAGATAAGTTTCAGTCCACCGAGCCGGCTCATGCCAGTGGTGAGAGGTCCGGAGGCGGCACGACTTCGGCGCACTCTCCTCCATAGTAACATCGCCGGTCGCCAACTCGACGGACCGACGCTTACGATGGTTACTCGACAGTGTCGTCTGATCCACGGACACGCTGGGATCAGTGTCAAGTTCTTCGAGAATGTGGCAAAGCAGACGCTCGAACTGCAATCGAGCGGCAACGGGAAGCACGCCTCCAGTCTGATAGGCGTGCGGGGCCCACTATAGACAAGTCTGCGCTAGGGTATCTTGTCAGCCTACCTTATGAGGTGGGTTGTCCAGCGTTTACCCGTGAGCTGCGGCAAGTCCAGTGGCCCAACTCCCGCATGTTCAAGCCAGAAGTCCCGGAGAAGTATGACGACAAGACTCATCCGTCGGAGTTCCTGAACATCTACACCATTGCGGTGCAAGCTGCCGGGGGTCGCGACGACAAGATACTTGCCAACTACTTCCCGTTGGTGCTTAAGCCCAACGTCAGGTCGTGGTTGATGCACTTGCCAGAGGGGTCCATCGCCTCCTGGGCAGATTTGTGCCACGAGTTTTTTGGTGCCTTCATTGGAGGTCATCAAGATCCTGGTCAAGAAAGTGATCTACACATCATCCCTCAGAAGGAGGGCGAAACTTTACGCAAGTACATCCAAAGGTTCAACCGCGTGCATCACAACATCCCAGATGTTCATCCTGCCACTGCTATCAGCGTGTTCCATCAGAACGTGCGCAACCGCGGGATGCGAGAAGAGCTGGCTATGAACAGAGTCAGGGACGTCGCCGAGCTTTATACTTTGGCAGACAAATGTGCTTGGGCTGAAGAAGGGTGGAGACTCCCCGGCGAAGACGCCGGCGCAAGGGTTAACTCTAAAGATAAAGACACCGCTACCACAAAAAAGAAGGGCCAGCGGCGAAACAAGAAGTGCAAGGGCAAGACCATACTTGCCGTCGAGGGATCTGACAATCCCGCCGCCGCCAAGAAGGGCAAGATTGATGACCCTGGCAACAATGTTGCCGGGTGCGCCTCTTGTCACACAATGGCTACTGCCTGCAAGTCAGAAGGCTCCGGCAAGCAGTATTGCAAGATCCATCGCACCAAAGGCCACGATCTCCAAGACTGCTGGCAAGTTGAGCAGCTTGCTGAGAAGCAAAAGGCTGAGTACGAGAGGCGGGACAAGGAGAAAGGCTAGGATGGTGCCGAGGGGTCCGGCAAGAAGCGTGTTGGCCGAGGAGGTCGCCGCAGCAAGCCCAAACAACAAAAAGACCGGCCCTCCCATGGCCCCGACAAGCAAGAGGGAGTTGATGATGATGTCAAAGAGGACGACGAATCCAACGAGCATGAGTTTCAGAAGGCTATAGAGATGATGTGCAAAGAGGGAGGTGCCTCATCGCATTCCTCTCAACGCCAACTCAAATAGTGGGTGTGCGAGGTTAATGCGACAGTGCCCTCTATCGGTGCACAGAGACCTCTAAAGTGGTCCAACACTCCTATCATCTTCGACGCCGAGGATCACCCAGATCGCATAACTGCGGTCGGGTGCTTGCCGTTGTTGGTTTTGCCAACAATCCGCAACCTCAAGGTGACGAACATGTTAGTCGATAGTGGGGCCAGCCTGAACCTGATCTCACCTGATGTCATTCAGAGGCTGCAAATTCCTGATGAAGATCTCGAGGCAACAAGCACTTTCCAAGGGGTCAATTCAGGAAGAACTCAGCCGAAGGGCAAGGTCATGCCCCCGGTGACGTTTGGCAATGATATCAATTTCAGAATGGAGAAGATTGTTTTTGACGTCGCCAAGATCTCGTTGCCGTATAACGGCATTCTTGGTCGCCTAGCACTGGCCAAGTTCATGGCGGCCACCCACTTCGCTTACAACGTACTGAAGATGCCCGGGCCAATGAGCATCATCACTATCAACTCCAACAAGAAAAGCGCACTTATCTACGCTGACCAACTCTACCGGGGTGCAGTCGCAACACCTACCGCCAAGGCACTTGCTCCTACCACTGAAGCTCCCGAGGGGAAGAAGACCGGCAAGGCCTCTGGCGCACATTCTGGCAAGCGCACCTCCTCGGAGTGTTGTGCTCCCGTTTACGATGTGCCAGAGAGCTCCACCGGCAAGAGCAAAAAGTCCAAGGCTGCTCCGTCAGAAACCAAGAAGGTGCCCGCCAAGGAGAACGGCACGGGGGGAACTTTCACTGTAAGTTCCACCCTTGATGACAAATAGGAAAGCATGCTCGTCGCCTTCGTGCGGGCGAATATCGTTGTGTTTGCATGGCAACCATCTGATATCCTTGGTATTCCCAAGGAGGTGATTGAGCACCACCTTGTCGTCTGCCCACACGCGCGGCCCGTCAAGCAGAAGGTCCGGAAGCAAGCTTTGGAGCGGCAATAGTTTATTGCCAAAGAGATCAAGAAACTAGAAGCGGCTGGCTTGATCAGAGGAGTACTCCATCCAACATGGTTGGCCAATTTGGTTGTAGTGCGCAAGGCGAATGGAAAATGGGGGTTGTACATTGATTTCACAGACATCAACAAAGCCTGCCCCAAAGATCCTTTTCCCTTGCCACGCATCGACCAAATTGTGGACTCCACCACCGGTTGCGACTTGTTGTCTTTACTTGATGCCTATTCCGTCTATCATCAGATTTTCATGGCCAAGGAAGATGAGGAGAAGACCGCATTTATCACCCCATGTGGTACATATTGCTTTTTGTGTATGCCTTTCGGGTTGAAAAGTGCTAGTTCTACTTTTGCAAGAGCGGTCCAGATTGGTTTTGAGCCCCAGCTACATAGAAATATGGAGGCTTATATGGATGACATAGTGGTCAAAACCAAGGACAAGGCTACGCTCATATCAAACCTAGAAGAAACATTTGCCAACCTGCGCAAGATCAACATGAAGCTCAACCCTGAGAAGTGTGTGTTTGGCATCCCATCCCACAAGCTTCTCAGGTTCTTTGTATGTCAACGAGGAATCGAAGCAAATCCCGACAAGATCAAGGCAATTGAGCAAATTGAAGCACCAAAACGAATCAAAGACGTGCGACGTTTTGACGGCCGTGTTGCTGCTCTGAGTAGGTTCATCTCCAAATCTGCCGAGAACGCCCCGTCCTTTTTCAAAATCTTGAAGAAGGCAGGTCCAATGAAATGGACTCTAGAAGCGGAGGTAGCGCTGTGGGATTTGAAGAAGTACCTCTCCTCTCCGCCAGTCCTAGTCGCGCCAAAACCACAAGAGCCGTTGCTGCTATATATGGCGGCGACAAATCAAGTGGTGAGTGCCACACTAGTGGCTAAAAGGGAAGTTCATGAGGAAGCAGCGGCAACGGCAGGACCGCCAAGCGACGAGCCAGGACATTCTCCAACAGGGTCTGGTGCCGGCAAGGGAGGATTTGCTCAGCTGAATGAGGCGATCCAGAAGAAGAAAGTGGTGCAGCGCCCAGTCTATTTTGTCAGCTCCTTGTTGCAAGGGGCTTGGTTGAGATCTTCTGGCATGCAAAATTTTCTCTTCAGCCTTCTTATGGACTCGAGGAAGTTGCACCATTACTTCCAAGCACATGAGATCACCGTTGTCACTCGCTTTCCGCTGCAGCGGATCTTGCGAACCCTAGAAGCTACCGGTAGGATTGTGGAGTGGGCTTTGGAACTATCAAGCATTGGTCTTAAGTTTGAAAGCACTTCGACCATTCAGACCAGGGGCTTGGCGGAGTTCATTGCAGAGTGGACCCCAACACCCGATGAAGAAGTTCCAGAGTCGACTCTCCCTGGTAAGGAAACCGATCAAGAGTGGATCATGTATTTTGATGGAGCTTTCTAGCTGCAAGGCACCGGTGCCGCAGTGCTGATTATCGCACCCATTGGAGAGCACCTCAGATATTTGTTTTAGATGCACTTCCCCAGGAGAGATCGACGAACAACACTGCTGAGTACGAAGGACTGCTTGCTGGTCTCGGGATCGCGGCAGACCTTGGGATCGAGAAACTTATTGTTAGAGGTGATTCTCAACTTTTCGTCAGGCAAGTAAAGAAAGATTACCAGAGCCTGTTGATGGAAGCTTATGTAGATGAAGTAGGGAAGTTGGAAGAACGTTTTGACGACCTTCAATGGAGCACATTCCACGTGCAGAAAACAATGTTGCCGATGGACTGTCAAAGTGTGTTGCCCTTAAGTTACCCGTGGAACCGGGAACTTTCGTGCTCCAACTAACTCAACCCTCCATGACACCATCAACTGGACAATAAAAGAGAAGGAAGTTAAGTTCCGGCAAGTATGTCCCGACAGGGCTACCGGAAGCCGCCGACGAGAAGGTTGCCAAAGAGAATGACAGGCTTGTCGGTGAGTACTATGCTCTGGCAAGAAACGGACAATGTGATATGCCCATGCCGTGGAAGCACACTCTCCCGCCAGGCTTGCCGGGGTGTAGCAGGCTCCGGCAGGTCCCCAGGCCCTTGCTGTTGAGGCAAATGCTACCCCGACAGAGGATATGCCTTTAGTCCTTGCTGTCAAGCCCCAGGCTCTAGCATGGGCATATCACATTGTCCGTTTCCTTCAGATAGGAGAACTTCCCTAGGAACAAGAAGAAGTAGAGAAAGTAGCCCGTCGGTCTAATATGTACCTGTTCGTGGACAACATCCTGTATAGAAAGAGGCTGAATGGTGTGAAACTCAAATGTATTTACCGGGAAGATGGACTAGAGTTGTTGGCAGAGATACATGGAGGTATATGTGGTTCCCACGATCAAGAGCCCTTGCTGGAAAGGCCTTCTGGCAAGGCTTCTTTTGGCCAAATGCCCTCCGGGATGCAACGGTATTAGTAACCAAGTGTGAAGCATGCCGGTTTCATTCGAAGAGATTACATCAACCGGCTCAAGCACTTCAAACGACCCCTCTCTCCTGGCCATTTTCGGTCTGGGGGCTTGACATCTTGGGCCCCTTTCCCCATGCTACCGGGGCTTTGAGTACTTGTACTTTGCAATCGATAAGTTCACAAAGTGGCTAGAAGTGAAGCAGTGAGGAAGGTGTTAGCATAGTCAGCCGTCAAGTTCTTCAAGGGACTAGTTTGCCGCTTTGGTGTTCCCAATAGGATCATCAGTGACAATGGCACACAGTTCACAAGCCGCACCTTCATGCAGTATGTCCAAGACCTTGGTACCAGAAACGGTTTTGCTTCCATTGCCCACTCGAGGAGCAACGGACAAGCAGAGAGGGCTAATGCTGAAGTGTTGCGAGGCCTCAAGACAAGAACTTTTGATAGGCTGTACAAGTGTGGAAGGCACAGGATTGATGAGTTGCCGGTGGTTCTTTGGTCAATCAGAACGACACCAAATCGAGCTACCGTCTAGACACCCTTCTCCCTTGTCTATGGGGCAGAGGCAGTTCTCCCCACGGAACTCATATACGGGTCACCTCGAGTGCTCGCTTATGATGAGCTAGAGCAAAGCAGTTGCGACAAGACGACGCGACGCTCCTTGAGGAAGACCGTCTTCAGGCTGCTGTGAGAGCTGCACGCTACCAACAAGCTTTGCGCCACTACCATAGCCGCAAGGTTAATGCCAGAAGTCTTGAGGAAGGCGACCTTGTTCTTCGGCGAGTTCAGTCCGCCAAGAATTCCAACAAGTTGACGCCAAAGTGGGAAGGCCCTTATCGAGTAGTATGGGTCACTAGGCCTGGCGCAGTCTGCTTGGAGACCAAAGGTGGCATCGCAGTGAGCAACTCCTGGAATATTGAACACCTTTGCAAGTTCTACCCATAAGGCACGGTTGCCGGGCCTCCTGGCAACCACCTTTTTGTACAAGTCTTGCCATTGAAGCATGTAATCCTTGGTACAAAGCCAGGCTTAGACCCTGTGCATAGTTGAATAAAGATAAGTGTTCTGCAATCCTGGTCGATTCTCATGTTTACTTACCTGCATGTTTGTCTGAAGTGTTGCATTGCACTTAATACCGGCAAGGGCTAACGGACCGCCAAGCTTCCATATCCATATTTCTCTTCTTTACTTTTCTCAAAGGACAGAAGGTCACCTCGCATGCAGCTTTGCCGGAGGGGAATGGTGGTACGGATACCTATGAGCGACGTCCCAAACAAAACTTGCTGGAAGGAGCACGACAACAAAAAGATAAGTTGCAAAAACCCCAAGTGAATCCTTGTCGTGAAGTTATTTTCCTTGGACGATTGTCGTTGGGATTACCCCCGGGTAGGCTCAAGGAGACGACTCGACATTTTAAAACATCGGGGGACCCACCCCCGACATGCGAAGCCCCACGAATCAACAAGACAAATGAAGAAGTGAAGACAGAAGACAGAGTTGTGGCCCGACTGGCTCCTCCCAGCAGCCTCCTCCCGACTGGCTCCTCCCGGCAGCCTCCCTTCGACTGGCTCCTCCCGGCAGCCTCCCTTCGACTGGCTCCTCACGGCAGCCTTCTTCCGGCTGGCTCCTCCCAGCAGCCTCCCCCAGGTTGGCTCGTCTCGGCAGCCTCCCCCTGGCTGGCTCCACCCGACTGGCTCCTCCCGGCAGCCTCCCCTCGGCTGGCTCCTCCTGGCAGCCTTCCCCCGGCTGGCTCCTCCTGTCCGGCTCCCCCTGTCCGGCTCCTCTTGTTTGGCTCCTCCTGTCTGGCTCCTCCTATCCGGCTCCCCCTGTCCGTCTCCTCCTGTCTGAGTCCTCCTGTCCGGCTCCTCTAGTTCGGCTCCTCCACTCTGGCTCCCCCTGTTCGACTGTCGACTGTGGCCCGACGAAGTCAACTCCAGGCGTCCCATCGGACATGAGCTAACGACACTATAGCTGACGGACCGCGGAGCCTACCACCCCGCTACAGTCGGGCACTATTGGCAAATAGTGCCCCGCTGTGCACCCGTCACGCGTCACTTGTCACCTCCAATAGTGGTGTACTATTGGCTGCATCACTTATCACTTCCAATAGTGCATAGTTGGTCATGTGGGCCACCCCTTGTCCCCTGGGCCTCCCTATATAAGAGGCACCAGGGGGCTCACTCATGGCCAAGCCAGCCCTCCAAGAGGCTCCCACTCATTATCTCATCCCCACACTCTCACACTCACGTATGAGGCAATAAGCCTCATGGCTCTCCTCCCCAAACAGCTCCAGGAGCAACTATGTACCAGATATTCCACATATATACAGATATGCAGGAGTAGGGGTATTATCTCTCCAGAGAGCCCCGAACCTGGGTAAACCACTGCACGCTATTCGCATACCCGTCCCGGATCATCAATGGAAGCCTTGCTCTCACCTCGATAAGCCACCCATGGCATCTGCCGTCTCGTGCAACCCCCGTGAGAAAACGACGTCAGTTAGCGCCTACCATGGGGCCCACTACGGCTGGAACCATGGTCCGGGCGGGCCCCTTTTCGTCATCACCGCTCGGACGACGCTGTCGTCCCTCCGGCGACGCTCGGGGGCTTGGCATCGACACGCCTTCAGGCGCTCGTGCCTGCGCCGGTCGCGCCCTCACCGTCGGTCCGTCTCCACCATCGAATCCCCAGGGCCGCTGCCATGGGCGCTGTAGCTCGAGATGTAGCAGCAGGGGTTGTCGCCGCGTGCGTCTGTCCTCGCCGCTGCGGGTCGCCCTGCTCCTCCCCGCACTGCTCCCGTCCCCAAGGCAGGTCAACCGACCTTCTCGTCACCAGCAACGCTGTGCCGCTCGGGCCCCCAGCATGCCCGCGCATGCGTCTTGCCATGCGCACTCATACTCTCCCTCACCCAACCTCGGCTCTGCCTCTTCCATGATGCCCTCATCTGCTGGGTCATCCGTCGCCGCCGCTGTGTCTGAGCCTCCTCATGGTCTTAGGCACCCACACAAGGTGGAGCCAGAGGGGCGCATGGCCGGCCCTCTCCCTCCTTCATCTATGATGCAGCGACGCTCCTCACGACCTCGCCGCCGAGTCCTGCCTCAAGAAGAACCTGCCGCGCCCGTTGCGCCGGAACCATGGCGGGCCGCTCCACCTGTCCGCACCCAGTGGGTGAGCGGGACGCTGGGCTCTGGCCAGCTCCATCTCCTCGCTCCCCCGCATCGTCACGCCATTCTGGCTGCCCGCTGGCTCTGCCCGTCGTCCCCACGGCTCTTCTCTCCTCACACCACCGTGCGCGCACGCAGGACCAGGCACCCGAGCTCCTCCCCCGCCCTGAGCTTGCCGCTCCTCCGCTCGGAGGTCGCTCCTCCTCCGTGGCTCCTCCGGTCTCACACGTCCGCGCCCTCCAACGGGCCTCACGTCGCCCTGTCCCGGTCACGTCGCACGGCCATCCATCCACTGGCTCGCACCACCAACCGCGCCGCTCTGCTCCGGCTGACCCGCGCCCTGCTCCGTTCGTCCCCACGTCGCTCCTCGCGCTGCGCGTCAGCTCCGCATGCACCGTGCGCCGCTGCGTCGCTCTACAACGCGCCCCCAGCCTCGACCGGCGCCGTCGCGGGCTCCCGACGATTCTCCCCACAGTCTTCCGTACGCCGGTTCGCTCCCGCATCGTGCCTTGGCCACGCATGAGCACCGGGCGCTCCCGCGAGCCCCGCGCCAACCAGCACCACCGAGATGGATGGCTCTGGCTCGATCCCGCGGCCCTCTGGGCTCCTCGCGCGTCTCGCCCCCACCAGCGGGGCCCAGCCATCTGCCTCCTGCTTCCGCGCGGGGGCGCCGCGCCTCCCTCTGTCACGCCGGCATCCGTGCGCCCTGCCCCCATAGCAGCGCAGCCGCGCGCCCACTGGCCCACATCGCCGCGGCCTCGCGCTTGCCCGGCGCCCCTTCGCGGCTCTGTCCTGGCGTGCCTCCCACGCTTGCGGTCCAGCCGTGTGCCCCCGCCGGCCCGCCGTGCGCGCCTCCCCCGCGGACGCGCGGATGCCCATCGTCATCCTGCTCGCGCCACCTCCGCGGGGTCGCCGGCACCGCCACAGGCCTCGCCACCACCCATCTAGCCTCCTCCACGCTCGCGCCACACCCGTCCGCCCTGCGCGTGCCGGCTCCAGCTCCCGCGCATCCCGCTCCGCCCATCGGCCGACTCCAGCTCGCCTCTCGCTGCCCGGCCACCGGCTCGTCCCGCACCATTGTTCCAGATCTGACGCCCTGCCTGCTCTCACTGCGGGCGCACCGGGCCCACCTTGCCATCTCCACGCGACGCCGCCGCAGCGGCTCATCGCCCAGGCCGGCTGCCCGGCCTCCGGCCTGACCGCCGTTGCGCGCATGCCCGCACGCGGCCTCCGTGCTACATGCCAAGCTCCATCTTCCCATGCGGCCGGCCGCTCGCCTCTGCCACCCGCGCTCCCACTGGCCAAGGCCGGCTCTGGCCCGCGCCTGCCGCGCCCGCCGGCCCCATGTTGTCATCTCCCCGTGCTTGCGCTACTCCGGTTGCGCCTGCTTCGCCTCGCGGCGTCAGCTCTGCTCCCCGCGTGCAACCGGACTGGCCCCATATGCTCCCCGCGGGGTTCGCCGGCTGTCCACCGGGCTCTGTCGGCTCCTATTGTGCGCCACCTTGCCCCGTCTCCGGCTGCATGTGCGCGCACATGCCGGCTCTGCCTCGGCCCACCGCTGCTCGGTCGGTTGCCACCTCCTCCTTCGCCGGCTCCGTGCCAGTCCGGTTGCACGCGCGTGCCGGCTCCGCCTCGGCTCCATGCCGATCCGGCTACGCTAGGCGCCGGCTCCGGCCAGCCCGCCCACACGCCCGCTGGCCAGGCCGCCACGTCCCCATGCGCCCTGGCCGGCCCCGGCTGTGTTAGCTGCCCACGACTCACAAAAAGCCGGTTAGAAAGAAAGAAAAGGGCAAACTGCCCACCTGGAAAAAGAAAGAAGAGGACAAAGAGGAAAATGTCTGTCGGGATCCCCTACGAGCATGCGAAGGCTCGAAGGCTACACCCAGCAGGTGTGCCGGCGTGCTCCGCAAGCGGCAAGCCGCGCCGGCTATCTTCAACAACAACCGTCTCGCCAATGCAAAAATCAACGAGCCTCCTTGCCCGGAGGCATGGAGGCCACTTCCGGCAGCACCTCATGCTCATCAGCCGGTGGACCCCGTGTCCGCCCTCGGCAGCGTCTCGCGTACACCAGCCGGCGGACACTACGTTCGCCTTCGGCACCGTCTCGCGCTCATAAGCCGGCGGACCCCGTGTCCACCCTCGGTAGTGCCTCGCGCACACCATCCGGCGGACCGGCCGTCCGTGCCTGGTAGCGCCTCGTGCTCATCAGCGGGTGGACCCCGCTTCCGCCCTCGGCAGCGCCTCGCGCACATCAGTCGGTGGACCTGAAAGTGCGTTATATCGACTATAGGGGGGCGAATAGGTGATTTTTACAAATTCATCACTTGAAGAATTTCAACTTTGAGGAATTTGAAATGTGATGAATAACTAGCAGCAGAACAAGTAGTGAAGTGCATGAGGAACATGGCAACAACATAGTCGTGATGATGAAATGAACATGCACAAGTTATAGGTAGCGTGATACAGGACAGGCACTGATGAACAAGGTAACTTGAAGAATTTGAGGTGAGGAAATTGTGAAAGTCTTCAGTCAAATTCTTCAAACAGTAACGATCAATTTCATCAACAAGTATACGAGGAATAAAGGGGTTGAGGAAATAGAACCAGGTAGCTTGATGAAGACAATGGTTTGATGACCCAGTTCCAATTGCTGTGACAATCGTACGTCTGGTTTGGAGCGGCCTGGTATTTAAACCAGAGGACACACAGTCCCAGGACACACAGTCTTTACCGTATTCTCCTTGAGCTAAGGTCACATAGTCCTCGCCCAACACTCATGGTAAGTCTTCAGGGTAGACTTCCAAACCCTCACAAACTGGTCACCCGGCGATCCAGAATTTACTGCTGGATGCTCTAGACCAAGGTCACTTCGTGATCCCCAATTGACTGCAGGATGCACTAGACCATGACGCCTAACTGTCTAGAGGATGCACAGTCCTCAAAGGTAACAAGTGTTGGTTCCACACAGGAATTTCTTTAGTGATGCTCTATACTTTGGGTTTGGTGGTTTGGTTGTGGGTTTTTCCTCACTAATGATTTTCTCTCAAAGTCCTCGTAGGATGGGTTGCTCTCTAACGACAAGTGTCAGTTCTCTCTGGGAGCAGCCAACCATCTAGTGGTTGTGGGGGTGGCTATTTATAGCCAGGGTGCGACCTAACATGATAAGACATAAATGCCCCCAATGATATGACCGTTATGTGTATGTTATGATTGGGGACAGCTAGCGCTAAGCACAACAATGGTTGGAATTTTGAACTAAGAAAGTCCTCATGCTTATCATGTTCCTCACCTATAGGCAATTTGCACTGGCGAAATCCTAACTCCTCAGTCAGATCAATTTCCTCAGAGACCAGAAGAACTTCGTCTCTGTCACTGAAGAACTTGACTGGACCGTAAGAGATTTCCAAAGGCTTCACTAGAAGGATTGCTTAGGTTGAGGATTTTTAGTTGAGCATCAGTTGGAAATTTTCCTTAGTACTACCTCGGCCCCCTTTAACAGTACGGTGTTTCCTATGACTCAAAGAAAGGCAATGAAACTATGAAAACAAAAGTCTTCACGCTTCATAGTCCCCGTTCATATCTTCAAGGTCACACCAACTTCTTCATTTTCAAAGTCTTCAGGGAATACCAAAGTCTTCACCAAAGTCTTCACTGAAGTCTTCAGTTGAAGACATACATATTTAGGGGTCGGTAATCTCCGAATATATCAAACTTCTCATTGACTTATAGAGCCTGTGTACACTCACAAACACATTAGTTACTTGACCTATAAGTCTTCAATACACCAAAATCACTAAGGGGCACTAGATGCACTAACAATCTCCCCCTTTTTGGTGATTGATGACAAATAGATTAAGTTTTCAACGGGGATAATACTATGAAGTGTAAATACAGAGTTTGAGGAATTTGATTGCATGATATAGAAGGACCCCCCTGAAGATGTGCATATTTGAGGAATTTGCTTTGGACTGCAAATGTACATAGCAGGTTATAAACATGGAGAACTCCCCTATATCTTGTAATTCATACATGCATTTAACATATGATATGAAGAATTTGAAATGCATGATGAAAATGGTGTCTGACAAAATTCAACATGCATGCATTAAGGTAATTGAGGAAATAAGCATGCGGAAAGCAGTTCAAAAGTGTCAGACCACCATCGAACTTAAGTTTACAACTCAACCAACAAAAGCTTCAGAAGAGCGAGAGTTGTAACTTAAACAAAAAACAGCCCATATATAGTGACCCTCTTGAATACTAACTCATTTTTTTCCCTTTGTCATCGAAGACAAAAAGGGACGAAAAAGTGAGGACTAACGCCCCTTGAAGAATTTCATCGTGTTGGTGAAGAAGGAGCGCCAGCGTTGTTCATAGAGTTCTGCGTCACAGTCATGTTTTGCACAATGGAGGCCAACTGACGCTTCACCCACTTGTGATTATGATCGACCTTCTGATGAAGACTTATGAGAAGCTCACGATCAGTCATCACATGAGGGGTGGACTCTTGAGGTTTTTGAGCTGAGGCCTTTGCTTCTGAGTCCTGAGTTGCGGTGTCATCATTGGTGGAGAAGGAAGCAGCTTTGCAAAACTGTCCATCCAATGGACGAGTGCCTTCATCAATGATAGCCTTGCCTTTTCCTTCTAGTGAGGCAATTGTGCTCTTGAGGACTTCAATCGGAGGCAGGAAGCCAAAATGATTCTGAAAGTCCGCCTTGAAGGGAACTGAAGACTTTGCTCTGATGAACTTCATGATCCAAGGTGCATAAGGCTTCTTTTGAAATGGGGCTAGAGCAACATTAGCCAATGTCCTCATGAAGAAATCATGGAAGTTGAAGGGAATCCCATGAATGATGTTGAACAGCATATTCTTCATGACTCCCTCCACTTCCTCTTCTTCAGAGTTGTGGCCCTTCTGAGGACATAGAGTACTTGTGAGAATGTGGTAGACCGCCCTGGGCACATAGAGCAAATCCACAAGGAAGGTTTTCCGTTGAGGCTTTCCAGTAGCCAAAGGCTTCATCAACACTTGCAATAGTTGATTTGGAAGAGCAGGTTCATCAAATAGTTGATGAGCTTCTTCTAAAGGAATTGGCACTGGGACAGACTGAAGTAATTCAGATGCTTGAGCAGTGAGATGTGTTGATGCTGTCATCCAGTCCAAAAACTAGGAGTCGATCTCGGAAGCATTGCCTCTGATGTGCAGTGTGGCATAGAATTTAAGAATCAACTCTTCATTCCAGTCGCAAATGTCCACACAAAAAGGAAGGATTCCTGCATCATGAAGAACTTGGAGCACCAACATGAATGATGGAAGTGTTTCCATATCAGCATGAGGAATTTGATGGTGCTTGAAGACTTTCTTCTTGTCAAACTGTATTGATGCATAATAATTCATTTGAGTGGCAGTCCAGAATCTGCTTCGACCGACCCTTGCTGAGTCATAGGGATTGGGACCAGTGAAGAACATGTGCTCATTGAAGAAATTTCTTTTGGGGAATTTGGGGCGCGTTGAGCCTTTCAATGGCATTCTGGGCTTTGGCTGAAGATTTGGCTTGAAGCGGCCCTTGATATCCTTCGGCATGGGAGGAATTTCTTCAGACTGAGGAATTTGTGGAGATGTTCCTCAGTGGCAGGTGGAGCAGCAAAGTCATCAGCTAATGCAGCTAGAATTTCTGGAGTTGCCAAGTCATCAGATTCTTCATGGATTTCTTCAGCGTGGGCTGGGGACTGAGGAATCTGTGGAACATGAGTGGTCATTAGGGAATTTGGGTGAGCAGCTTCCCAATATTCATCATTGATGACAGGAGTTGTGTTGCCAATGTCCACATCCTCGTCAATTTCTTCAACATCGGTCTCTTCAGGTGTAAACTGAGGCTGGGGCGATGATACTAGTGGAGTTGAAGCTTTTTCTTCCACTTCAATTTCTTCATCAATCTGCTCTGAGGTAGCAGCAGATTGATCCATCTCTTCTTGATCATCATTTGGGATGACGTAGTCAACACCGAATGGCACTATTTCATAGACTGGTGCTAAGGAAATTGGGGTAGTATCAACTGGTTCTTTTGAAGAACTTGACAGTATCTTCAATTTCTTTGTAGCTGAGGAATGTGAAGTTAATGCTTTCCTTTTCAGTGCCCATTTCTCAGCAGCCTTGGTGTTCTTCGCTTCTGATGCAGAAGGAAGGTTGATTGTCTTCACCCTTGAGGACTTGGAGATCTTTGAGGAGGGTGAAGGGGCAGCAGTTTCCTTAGGTTCAGTTTCATCAGGCGCGGCAATGAAGGTTGCCTTGGCAGGTTCTTGAGCAGTCTGACTTTCTCAGCTGTACTAGCAAATTCCTCAGTAGGCTGAGCAGTTTCTTCAGCCTGAGGAATTTGTGGTTGTGATCAAGTTGCAACCCTGGTGTTATGGTCCTTAACAGCGGCTTGGGCTGCCCTAACGAATCTCACCTTGGTGCCCTTCCATTCAGCATCGTATTTTTCTTGTTTCTCAGAGAGGGAGCGAATTTCAGACTGAACAGTGATGAGTTGCTTTGGAGTCAAATTCATCATGTTGTTCCTCGGGAATTTTTCTTTCCGAGCCCTGTTCCTCTTAGCTCTCCGAGCTTGTTATCTTTTCCATTTTTCCTCAGCAATGAAGTGGGTGAGGACATGGTCCACACCAAGAGGCAGGTTCAGTGAGGAAAGTGGGGTCTTGGATCCTCATGCCATATGTCTATGAAGTTGAGGATCATCTTGGGATCCAGCAGAAGTGGAAGAGAGTTGCCTTTGGCTAATGCAGCCTTTTGTTGACTTTCTCTCATGATTTCTTCAAGTTTTTCATCATCAGCTTCATCATCATGTTCATCATCATCCTCAAATCCCGAGGGTACAATTACCACTGCTTTGCTTGTGTGAGGACTTGGTCTTTGACCTCGTCCAGCAGTTTTCTTCAGCTTCAACACTATAGGACTTGTTGAAGACTTTGCTTTAGCAGAGGGGCGTGTAGAGATCTTTGAAGAATTTGAGAATCCCTCTATCCTCTGACATGATGCAAGGTGCACATGAGTTGAGGACTTTGTAGCAGCAACAGAGGACTGTGCAGCTACTGAGCCAGCGGCTGAGGCCTTTGAAGACTGAGGCCTTTGAGCTTGAGGAATCTGCTGTGATGATTTTGAAGTTCAAGAATTTGACTTCACAGCAGATTTCTTCATCATTAATTTCTTCGGAGCACTAGCAGAGGCTCCGGTAGTGGCAGCAGCAGCAGAGTCTTCATTGAATTTCTTTACAGCCTCTTTAGCTTTCCTCGCCAGCTTGGCTTGCTGTTTCTCCCATATGTGAGGAAAGTCTTCACCGGTCTTGAGACTAGTGGGATCGGCAATTTGATTTTGAGCCAAGGGAGGCCTGCTTCAAGGAGGTTTCACAACGAATTTCATCATGTATTTAGGAGTTACATAACGATATTCCTTCCATTCCTTTGCCCATCTTCTCTCAATTTTCTGCAGACGAATCTTTCTCTGTTTAGTCGTCTCTTTGCCATGAGTTTCTTCGTCGGGTGTGTAGTATTCCTCATACAAGTCATTTGGAATCTCAAAAGCAGTGTGCACATCAGGCTTCTTTCCACCTTTCTATGGTTTCTTATCAGCCATTTTCTTCAGCTGAGGAGGTTGAACTCTTGAGGATTCTGAAGAAGTGCACAGTTTTTCCTCAAGAAATGCTGCAAATGAGTTAAGTTGATGAGAACCTAGTGATTCATCAGTGGGGATGTTTGTACCTATGAACAGAGTATAGGTGCGAGGAATTT
This sequence comes from Hordeum marinum, assembly GCA_022496015.1. Classification (NCBI taxonomy): domain Eukaryota; kingdom Viridiplantae; phylum Streptophyta; class Magnoliopsida; order Poales; family Poaceae; genus Hordeum; species Hordeum marinum. The sequence goes on along the minus strand of CM039672.1, from coordinate 157,392,577 downwards.
GAAGAGGTCATATGCGTTCTCAGAATTTTTTCAATAATATCAGGTGAGAGGAATTTGACCATGGGTGTCTTGAGGAATTTCACTAAGTGTACTTTTTCTTAGGTTCCCGAGTTGTGCAAATTTGAGGATTCACACAATTGAGGAATCTTGAAGAAAATCATAACTTAGGGAAAATCATCAAGTGAATGAACATGTAAGGTGCTTTCGAATGAAATTCTTGAAGAATAAACACCTTTGTGAAGATTTAGGAAAACTTGAAGATCAAACAAGGGCAGTAAAAATAAATTTTATTTACCCTGGTGAAGAACAGGACGAACTGAGGAATGAGATTGGAAGTTTGTCAGTCCAGATCTCCCACGCCCTAGCTCGACAGAGGGAGACAACTATAGTGGCGGCAGGGTGAAGTCTTCCGCGGCCGATGCGAGTACGGCGACAACAAGGTCAAGGCAATGAAGCTCTTACACACCGGCGACGATGATTTTTTCGGTGGTGCTAGGTCGAAGCTCGGGAGAGAGTAGAAGTGAGGAGTAACCGAGCACAATGAAAGGGGAGGGGTATTTATAGTGGAGGTGAAAACCAATCTGTCCGAAGATTTTGGACCAGATTGCCCCTGACCCTTGCTCTCCTCACGACAGGTGTCACCCACGTTCTGAGTAGTGGCGATAGTGGGGGATCATGGGTTATCCAGTCGTGGGAGTCAGAACCGTTTGAGCGGGGAATGCCAAAAATTTTGACAGTGAAAATTTTAAGTTTCCATTCGCAAATTCTTCAGCTGTCAAGGACACCGCAAAGACTTTGAACGAGTTTCAAAGTAGAACGCATATGAAGAATTTGTGAACAAACAGGGTTGAGTTTTGCACAGAGGGAAAAGGGTCCAATCATATTCACTTAGATGAAAATCAACTTGAAGAATTAGCAATAAGTGAATGCTGTTGAGGACATTGAAAACTCAAATATATAAGTATATAATCAATGAAGAACATGAGTTTCATAGTTTGAAGAATTTGAAAATTTGAGGAATTTGCAAACTTGAGGAATTTGAAAATTTGAAGAATTTGCAAAATGATGAAAAACTCAACTTTGAAGAATTTCAACTATGGTTGGTGGCATGACCCATCGTAGAAGAATGATGACTTCAGACACCGCGTACAATTGTCGTAGGGTTCTGAGAATCAAATTCTTCGGTAATTTCTTCACACTTAGAGGGTTATTCTTCATTGATTGAAGAAAAACGTTACTTCGTGTGTTGCACATCTAAGTCGTCAATTTTGCATAAGGGTTAGGATGTGTGTCCTTTTCAAAGAACATTCGAAGATTCTAAGATATTTAGCTCACACCGCAAATTGTGAAATCTCTTTTCATGCAAGGGCTTTGTGAAGATATCGGGCAGTTGTTCTTCAGTGGGGATGTGGTCCATGGAGATGTCTCCCTTGAGTGCATGATCTCGAAGGAAATGATGACGAATCTGGATATGCTTGGTCTTGGAATGCTGAACTAGGTTGTAAGCAATCTTGACAGAACTCTCGTTGTCACAGTATAGAGTCACATTCTTCAACTTGATGTCGTAGTCCTTGATGGTTTTCTTCATCCACAGTAACTGAGTGCATCATGAACCGGCAACAATGTACTCAGCTTCAGCAGTAGATAGTGAAACGTAGTTGTGCTTCTTCGAGGACCAACACACTAAGGATCGTCCGAGGAAATGACATGTGCCTGAGGTTGACTTGTGATCCACATGATCTCCAACATAGTCAGCATCAGAGTATCCGATGAGGTGAAGATTTGAGCCCTTGGGATACCATAATCCAAGCGTTGGTGTGTGAGCTAAGTATCGAAGAATATGTTTCACAACCTTATGGTGTGATTCCTTCGGTGTTGCTTGGAATCAGGCACACATGCAAACACTCAGCATAATATCAGACCTAGATGCACATAGATACAATAATGAACCAATCATGGAGCGATATACCTTCTGATCGAAATCTTTACCATTTTCGTCAGTGCAGAGGTGGCCTTTTGAAGGCATTGGAGTTTTGACGCCTTTGCAATCTTACATGTCAAATTTCCTCAGAACATCCTTGAGGTATTTCTCTTGTGAGGTGAAGATGTCGTTGTCTTGTTGACGAATTTGAAGACCTAAGAAGAATTTCAACTCTCCCATCATAGACATTTGATATTCTTCACACATCATATAGGCAAATTCATCACTGTAACGTTTGTCAATACAACCAAAGATAATATCGTCTACATATATTTGGCATATGAACAATTCATTGTCATAGGATTTTGTGAAAAGAGTTGGGTCGAGTGAACCGGGTTTGAAGCCTTTCTTCATGAGAAATTCCTTCAAAGTGTCGTACCCACCCGAGGGGCCTGCTTGAGGCCATAGAGGGCCTTGTTGAATCTGAAGACTTTGTCAGGATGCTTGGGGTCTTCAAAACCTGGGGGTTGAGCAACATATACTTCTTCCCCAAGCTTACCATTAAGTAATGCACTTTTCACATCCGTTTGATATAAGATGATATCATGATGGTTAGCATAAGCAAGCAATATGCTAATAGCTTCAAGTCTAGCAACAGGTGCAAAAGTTTCATCAAAGTCAATTCCCTCAACCTGTGTGTAGCCTTGAGATACAAGACGAGCCTTATTCCTTACCACAAGGCCATTTTCATCTTGCTTGTTGCAGTAGATCCACTTGGTAGCTATGATGTTATGCTTGTGAGGATCTGGCCGCTTGACAAGTTCCCACACATTATTGAGCTTGAATTGATGCAATTCCTCTTGCATAGCTTGAATCCACTCAGGCTCCTTGAATGCTTCATCAACTTTGGTGGGATCTATGATAGAGACAAAGGCAAAGTGCCCACAAAAGTTAGTCAAATGTGAAGCTTTTGAGTGAGTGAGAGGACCTGGTGCATTTATGTCATCGATGATTTTGTCAATCTGCACTTCATTTGCAACTCTTGGATGAGCAGGTTGATGTGGCTGAGGATTTTCTTCAGCACCATTTTCTTCAGGTGTATCAACATGAATGTCTTCATTCATTGGAATGACTTCCTGAGTGGGTATGACATCTTCAGTAGCCTTCGACTTAATGGATTCCTCAGGAGACTATTCATCTAACACAGAAGGCAAGTGCTCTCTTTGCGAGCCATCAGTTTCATCGAACCGCACATCTACAGTTTCAACAACCTTGTGGTGGTAGGTGTTGAAGACTTTGTAGGTGTGCGAGTCCTTTCCGTATCCAAGCATAAAACCTTCATGTGCTTTCGGTGCAAATTTAGAACTATGGTGAGGATCTCTAATCCAGCATTTTGCATCGAAGACTTTGAGATAACTTACATTGGGTTTCTTGCCAGTCATAAGTTCATATGAAGTCTTCTTGAAGAATTTGTGAAGATATACCATGTTGATGATGTGGCATGCAGTATCAATTTGCTTCAGGACAGAAGTGACGAGGAGTCTTGTATTCATCAAGCATGGTGCGAACCATCTCAACAAGAGTCCTGTTCTTGCGCTCCACGACGCCGTTCTGCTGAGGAGTATAAGGGGCAGATAACTCATGAGTAATACCAAGTTCGTCAAGATATTCATCAATATTGGTGTTCTTGAACTCAGTCCCATTATCACTCCTGATATGCTTGATCTTGACGCCAAAGTTGGTGGAGGCCCTCGAAGCAAATCGTCTGAAGACATCCTGCACTTCAGACTTGTACGGAATAATATGCACCCAAGTGTAATGAGAGTAATCATCAACAATGACAAAGCCATACAAACTTGAAGAATTTTTAGTGTGGAGTAATGAGTGGGGCCAAGGAGATCCATGTGAAGCAATTCAAAGGGTCGAGTCGTGGTCATGATTGTCTTCGAGGGATGCTTGGATCTGGTCATCTTCCTAGACTCACATGCACCACAGAGGTGGTTCTTGAGGAATTTGACACCTTCAATGCCAATGACGTGCTTTTTCTTCACGAGCGTGTGCAAGTTCCTCATACCAACATGTCCAAGTCGTCGATGCCACAGCGAGCCTTCTGAGGACTTTGCAAGTAGGCATGTGGCAGGCTGAGGACCTGTAGAGAAATCAACAATATACAAGTCTCCTCTCCTAAAGCCTTCGAAGACTTTGGAATTGTCAGATTCCATGATGACAACATAGTGATATTTTCCAAATACGACAATCATATCAAGATCACAAAGCATTGAGATAGACATAAGGTTGAACCCCAGGGATTCGACAAGCATCACCTTATCCATGGTTCGGTCCTTTGAGATTGCAACCTTACCTAGACCCAATACCTTGCTTCTTCCTTTGTCTGCGTAGGTGATATGCTTCAGATGAGATGGAGCAAGTGGCAAATTCATCATAAGACTCTTGTCACCAGTCATGTGGTTTGTGCATCCACTGTCGAGGACCCACTCAGTAGCTTTTGGAGTATCATCCTGCAGATGAATAGTACAACTTACGAACTCATATGCTTTAGAGTGAAGAATATGACATCAATTTCATCAGAAAGAATTTCATCACACAAGATAATAAGAAAGTAGTGTGAGGACGTGAGAAATGAGGAATTCATTTCTACAAGGTTAGCTTGCGTCCTTTCAAGCATTTCCTCAGGTCTCCAGCAAATTTATCAGATGTTTAAGTTCATCTAGAGACATGTCCCTGCATAAGAGATTAGTTCAATTTCTTCACCACCCACATCTGAAGGGGTGGTAAAGAGTTCATCATTCTGCGAGCACCATATGAGAAGGGAGGCATTGAAGCAAGTGCGCTTCGTTTCACAGGGCGAGGGTTAGAGTACTCATATGAATAAGCAGAGAAATTCTTCGAGGACTTATGAACATAATGATTTGAAGAATAATGCACATATTCATAACTCTTAGATTTTCCCTAAGAAACAGAGCCATTAGCACGAGAATGATATTTTTTTACCATTTGAGGAATTTGGTCCAAGTGAAGACTTTGGTCCATATGAGGAATTTGATCTAGGGTTCCTGTTCTTCATGAGTGGTTTCGTGAGGACATTCACTTGAAGATTTTGTAGGTAGCTCTTGGGAAACCAGATTTTCTTCATAGGTGAACCGTTCCTGCAGTTAGTTCCAACAAATCTAGCAAATACTTCACCTTTCTGATTTTTGAAGAATTTGTAGTTGGAGTCAAGTGACTCATTAGAGGAATATGAAGTTTCACAAGTAAAGCCAGATAAAGTGGATGGATCTACAGGAGGTCCTTTCGCAGCAACCCATGAGGTTTTGGGGTACTGCTCAGGTGTCCAGTAGGATCCATCAGCATTGAGTTTCCTCACAAAGGCAATACCCTCTTTCCTAGGGTTCCTGTTTAGAATCTGCTTTTTGAGGACATTGCAAAGGGTTTGATGCCCTTTGAGACTTTTGTACATGCCTGTCACATACAATTCCTTCAACTCTGCATTTTTGTTAGTGATACTTGTCGTATCCTCAGATGAGGAATTTCAGACCCCTGGAATAGTTGAAGAATTAGCAGCAATAGAAGCATTTGAACATTCGCGTGAAGAATTAGCAGTTTCACGTTCGATACGTTTCAAACAAGGTGGAACAAATTCTTCCTGAGCGGTACTGATCTGTTGAGCCAGTAAGGATTTGTTTTCCCTTTGGAGATCCTCATGTGACACCCTTAATTTCTCAAGATCTTGCTTTCTTTGAAGAAATTCATAAGAGAGCTTCTCATGATCGGCTAAGAGGTCATTATGATGACTCTGAAGGTTATCATACTTTGTCTGAAGACTTTTGAGATTGTCAGACAGAGTTTGAATCTGATCCACTTCATCGTTCAAGAGATCATCGCTTTTGTCTAGCATTTTCTGAAGCTTTTCAAGTGCACTTTGTTGCTTAGTGGGAAGTTTAACAAGTTTAGCATAGCTAGGTTTCACATATTCATCAGATTCACCTTCACTTGATTCAGAAGAGTAATGATGTTTGTGTACCTTTGAGCCTTTTGCCATGAAGCAATAGGTGGGAGCATAATCATCATTGTTGACATCAGAGTCGTTGGAGTAGTCATATTCTTCATCGTTGAAGATGGAATTGCTGACGAAAGCAGTAGCGAGAGCAAGGCTAGCAACACCAGATTTAGATTCCACCTCAGATTCTTGCTCTTCTTCATATTCTTCCTCAGAATCCATTTCCTTGCCAATGAATGCTCGAGCCTTTCTGGAACCATTCTTCTTGTGCTTTGAGGACTTTGAAGATGAGGACTTGAAGATCAGGACTTTGTAGATGAGGACTTTGAAGATTTCTTCTTTTTCTTCAAGTCATCAGAACTATCATCCTTGTATTTCTTCTTCTTCTTTGAATCTTTTTCCCAGAGAGGACAGTCGGAGATAAAGTGACCAGGCTTCCTGCAATGATGACATGTTCTTTTCTTGTAGTCTTCTGAGGAATCTGATTTCCTCAAACCACTTTTTGATGACTTTCCAAATCCACCTCTCCTTGAGAACTTCTGTAATTTCCTCATGAGCATTGCTAGCTCTTGACTTAGTTCTTCAGGATCACCAAGGCTGTTGTCAGAATCTTCTTCTTTGGATGAGGAAATTGCTTTTGCCTTCAGAGCACGAGATCTTCCATAGCTTGGCCCGTAGAGGTCTCTCTTCTCAGCTTGTTGGAATTCATGAGTATTGAGTCTCTCAAGAATATCAGTAGGATCAAGTGACTTGTAGTCTCCACGTTCTTGGATCATCAAGGCCAGAGTATCGAATGAGGAGTTAAGAGATCTTAGCAGTTTCTTCACCACTTCATGGTCAATGATATCGGTGGCACCCAGTGCTTGAAGCTCATTGGAGATATCAGTGAGACGATCAAAAGTTTGCTGAACATTTTCATTGCCGAGTCTCTTGAAGTGGTTGAAGAGATTGCGAAGAACATCAACAAGAGAGTCACATTGATTGGAAACACCTTCGTTGACTTTGGACAGCCTATCCCAGATAAGCTTAGCAGACACCAAAGCACTCACCCTGCCATACTGACCTTTGCTCAGATGGCCACAGATGATATTCTTCGCTTGAGAATCGAGTTGATTGAATCTCTTCACATCAGCAACATTGACCGTGGGAGTAACAGAGGGAACACCATTTTCCACAACGTACCAGAGATCATTGTGAATAGCTTCAAGATGCATGCGCATCTTGTTCTTCCAGTAGGGATAGTCCATCCCATCGAAGGTAGGACATCCTGCGGAAACCTTGATCATACCTGCAGTCGACATAACTAGAAATCCAGGTGGTTAAACCAAAAACACATATAACAAGGGAGTACCTTGCTATAATACCAATTGAAAGTGCATTATATCGACTAGAGGGGGGTGAATAGGCGATTTTGAAAAATTCATCACTTGAGGAATTTCAACTTTTAGGGATTTGAAATGTGATGAATAACTTGAAGTGGAACAAGTACTCAAGTGCATGAGGAACATGGCAACAACATAGTCATGATGATGAAATGAAGATGCACAAGTTATAGGTAGCGTGATACAAGATAGGCAGTGATGAACAAGCTAACTTGAAGAATTTGAGGTGAGGAAATTGTGAAAGTCTTCAGTCAAATTCTTCAAACAGTAACGATCAATTTCATCAACAAGTATACGAGGAATAAGGGGGTTGAGGAAATAGAACCAGGTAGCTCGATGAAGACAATGGTTTGATGACCCAATTCCAACTGCTGTGATAGTCGTACGTCTGGTTTGGAGCGGCCTGGTATTTAAACCAGAGGACACACAGTCCTTACCGTATTCTCCTTGAGCTAAGGTCACACAGTCCTCGCCCAATACTCGTGGTAAGTCTTCAGGGTAGACTTCCAAAACCCTCATAAATTGGTCACCCGACGACCCACAATTTACTGCTGGATGCTCTAGACCAAGGTCACTTCGTGATCCCCAGTTGACTGCAGGATGCACTAGACCATGATGCCTAACCGTCTGGAGGATGCACAGTCCTCAAAGTTAACAAGACTTGGTTCCACACAGGAATTTCTTCAGTGATGCTCAATCACTTTGGGTTTGGTGGTTTGGTTGTGGGTTTTTCCTCACTGATGATTTTCTCTCAAATTCCTCGGAGGATGGGTTCCTCTCTAATGAGAAGTGTCAGTTCTCTCTCGAAGCAGCCAACCATCTAGTGGTTGTGGGTGTGGCTATTTATAGCCAGGGTGCGACCTGACATGATAAGACATAAATGCCCCCAATGTTATGACCGTTATGTGGATGTTATGATTGGGGACAGCTGGCGCTAAGCACAACAACGGTCGGAATTTTGAACTAAGAAAGTCCTCAGGCTTATCATGTTCCTCACTTGTAGGCAATTCGCACTGGTGAAATCCTAACTCCTCAGTCAGATCAATTTCCTGAGAGACCAGAAGAACTTCGTCTCTGTCACCGAAGAACTTGACTGAACCGTAAGAGATTTCCAAAGGCTTCACTCGAAGGATTGGTTAGGTTCAGGATTTTTAGTTGAGCATCAGTTGGAAATTTTCCTTAGTATTACCTCGGCCCCCTTTAAAAGTACGGTGTTTCCTATGACTCAAAGAAAGGCAATGAAACTACAAAAACAAAAGTCTTCAGGCTTCATAGTCCCCGTTCATATCTTCAAGGTCACACCAACTTCTTCATTTTCAAAGTCTTCAGTGAATACCAAAGTCTTCAGCAAAGTCTTCACCAAAGTCTTCACCGAAGTCTTCAGTTGAAGACATACATTTTTAGGGGTCGGTAATCTCTGAATATATCAAACTCCTCATCGACTTATAGAGCCTGTGTACACTCTCAAACACATTAGTTACTTAACCTATAAGTCTTCAATACACCAAAATCACTAAGGGGCATTAGATGCACTAATAGGACCCCACGTCCGCGCTCGACAGGGCTCCGCGCCCATTAGCCAGCGGACTCCGCGTCCGTGCCTGACAGCGCCTCGCGCTCATCAGCCGACGGACCCCGCGTTCATGCCCATCAGTTTGCGGACTCCACGTCCGCGTCCGGCAGCGCCTCGCGCTCGACAGCCGACGTACCCCACGTTTGCGCTCGGCAGCGCCTCGCGCTCGACAGCCGGCGGACCCCGCATCCGCGCCCGGTAGCGCCTCGTGCCCATCAGCCGGAGGACCCCAAGTATGCACCCAATAGCGCCTTGGTGCGTCAGCAGGACCACGTCGGCTACAAACCGCGTTGGCCGACATCGACAAAACCGCCTCGCTGGCACCCAAAAGCAATGTGAGATCTCCATGTGCATACCCTTGCACCATACACACAAAACAAAAGGATACGCCGAGCGACCCTCAGGGGCCATCTCCACATTTACTCCAGCTACTGTGTTGTTCACGCCGGCGCCAACTAGTCTCAGCCCGAGGCCGGCCGCTTGGCCCGATACGTTCGTTCCCATGAGACAGTTTAGTAGTGTGTACGGTACCAAAGGCCCACTCTTTGTCTCAGCTACAGATCGCATCGCGACTTTTCGGCTAGCGAGAGCATAGGCTGGAGGTCACCTCACGCGAAAAGCGTCCCGTGAGAAAAATGGCTTGGGCAACCCGGCCATTTCATTTATGAGTATCTGCTCGGTCGAATATGCTCCCAGAGTCTGAGTACTGTACGCTCCATTCTACGGCCCACTCTTCGTCTCAGCTACAGACCGGCTCCCGGTTGTCTGGCTAGCAAGAGCAAAAGCCAAAGAACGGAGAGAACATGAAAAAGACTTAAGGGGGCTCGGATGAAACCGAGCTGGCACCCTATGCACACACTTGCACTACCAAAATCAAATATTTGATGTATCTGCACTAACTTAACCTTGTCTTTTGCACGGTTGTCTCCATGAGGAACCTCTTCACCCGGAGGCTCAGAGGCTACTCCTAGCAGGGCTCCGCGCCCATCGGCTGGAGGACCCTCCATCCGCGCCCGGCAGCGTCCCACACTCGACAGCCGGCGGACCCCCGCGTCCGCCTTCGGTAGGGCCCCGCGCCCATCAGCCGGTGGACCCTCCGTCCGTGCCCAGCAGCGTCCCGCGCTCAACAACAGGTGGGCCTCACGTCCGCCCTTGGCAGGGCTCCACGCCCATCGATCGGTGGACCCTCCGTCCACGCCTGGCAGCGCCTCGCGCTCGACAGCCGGCGGACCCCGTATCCGCCCTCGGCAGGGATCCATGCCCAACTGCCAGCGGACCCGCGTTCGCCCTCGGCTGGGCTCCATGCCCAACAGCCGGTGGACCCCACGTTCGCCCTCGGTAGGGCTCCACGCCCATCAGCCGGTGGACCCCGCTTCCGCCTTCAACAGCACCTTGCGCCCTTTAGTCGGCAAAACCTGCGTCTGCACCCGACATCCTCGACGCCACCGTCTACTTCAGCAGCAGCAAAGATCCTCCGCCCGACTCCCCGAGTCGCACGGAGGCTCGGAGGCTACACCCAGCATGTGCGCTGGCACGCCCCCGTTGGAAACCGCCAGTTGGTGTACTCCGCGCTCGCCCCCGGCATCGCCTCGCACCCTTGAGCCGGCAGACAACGCGTCCACGCCCGACATCCTCAACGCCACCATCTACTTCAGCAACAGCAAAGACCCTCCACCCGACTCTTGAGTCGCCCGGAGGCTCAGAGGCTACACCCAGCAGGTGCGCTGGTGCGCCCTCGCTGGAAGCAAGCTGCATCATCCCCGGCCCGCCATCTACCGTCATCAACGACTTCCGCAACAAACAACTCCACCGGCATAAATCCTCCTCCCGACTCTACTAGTTGCCCGGAGGCTCAGAGGCTACTGTCGGGGGGATTACCCCCGGTAGGCTCAAGGAGACGACTCAACATTTTAAAACATCAGGGGACCCACCCCCGACATGTGAAGCCCCACGAATCAACAAGACAAACGAAGAAGCGAAGAAAAAAGACAGAGCTACGGCCCGGTTGGCTCCTCCCGGTAGCCTCCTCCTGGCTGGCTCCTCTTGGCAGCCTCCTCCTGGCTGGCTTCACCTGGCAGCCTCCTCCCGGTTGGCTCCTCCCGGCAACCTCCCCCCGGCTGGCTCCTCCCGATAGCCTCCTCCCAGCATCCTCCCCCCGGTTGGCTCCTCCTGTCCGGCTCCTCCTATGCGGCTCCCCTTGTCCGGCTCCTCCTGTCCGGCTCCTCCTGTCCGGCTCCTCCTATGCGGCTCCCCTTGTCCGGCTCCTCCTGTCCGGCTCCTCCTGTCCGGCTCCTCCTGTCTGGCTCCTCCTGTCCGGCTCCTCCTGTCTGGCTCCTCCTGTCTGGCTCCTCCTGTCCGGCTCCTCCTGTCCGGCTCCTCCTGTCTGACTCCTCCTGTCCGGCTCCTCCTGTCCGGCTCCTCCAGTCTGGCTCCCCCTGTCCGACTGCCGGTTGTGGCCCGACGAAGTCAACTCCAGGCGTCCCATCGCACACGAGGTGACGACACTGTAGCTGACGGACTGCGGAGCCTACCACCCCGCTACAGTCGGGCACTATTGGCGAATAGTACCTCGCTGTGCACCCATCACACGTCACTTGTCACCTCCAATAGTGGTGTACTATTGGTTGCATCACTTGTCACTTCCAATAGTGCATAGTTGGTGATGTGGGCCACCCCTTGTCCCTTGGGCCTCCCTATATAAGAGGCACTAGGGGGACTCACTCATGGCCAAGCCAGCCCTCCAAGAGGCTCCCTCTCATTCTCTCATCCCCACACTCTCACACTCACGTATGAGGCAAGAAGCCTCATGGCTCTCCTCCCCAAACAGCTCCAGGAGCAACTATGTACCAGATATTCCACAGATATACAGATATGCAAGAGTAGCGGTATTATATCTCCGGAGAGCCTCGAACCAACCATTGTGTGCTATTCGCATACTCGTCCCGGATCATCCACAACAGCCTTGCTCTCACCTCGATAAGCCACCCCATGGCATCTACCGTCTCGCGCGACCCGTCGTGGGAAAACAATGACAACGATTTCGGCTTCTATACGGAAAACCTGCTTGCACGGGAACCTTGTCGCGATTTTTTGCGCCCTCACCGTGTTTGGGACCGCTCGATGGCTTAAGTGGTCGTGCCTACACTCCTTGTTTCATTGGTTTCACTCGTTTGTCAAAGAAGCAACTAAGTTTACCTCTTTCTCTTTCTCTTCCCTTTTCATTCAAGATCTCGGGACGAGATCCTCGTGTAGTGGAGGAGAGTTGTAACAGCCTGGGACCGACGCTTCAGAAGATTCCCCTGTTATTCCATTGTTGTCATGTGATTCGTTTGGTCGTTGCATTCATCATCGCATCATTCACATCATCTGCATAGCATCGTCACTTGTTTTCGAAAACTTGCATCCGTTCGTGTTCGCTGGTTCTCTCAGTTCGTGTTGTTGTTCGTTTCAAGTTCAACCACACACGCACATGCCCGCGGCATCGTTTAAAAAACATTTTTGAAGCGCGTGAAAAATATCCTCGGATTGATTCGAAAGTTGGCATGCGGTCCTGTTATATCATAGGTAGACCGCCTCCAAATTTCATCGCAATCAGAATTAGTTTGATACCCCAACGGTCGACCGTAGAGACACCGTCATCAGTTAGTCAGCGGACTTTTCGGTGTTTCAAAACTCGTGTCACGACCGCAACTTCCCTCTCATCCCCACCTAGCCCAACTACACAGCCCACTAGCCCAACCTAGCCCCTCCCTCCAATCAGGGCCATCAGATCACGATCGGACGGATAAGGTCCAACCCACCCTAGTCCATATACTATATAACCACCCCATGGAGAGAGCCCCTCACTCTCTAGGGTTTCCCCCATGTAAAATTGCAGCCACACCCATAAAAAATCCCACGTGCTAGCACCACCTCCCTCCAATCCCATAGCGCTAGCCAACAATCCAAAACTGGCCCTCAGATCTGAAATCTCGGGCTCAGATTTGTCCAAATCCCCACCTACTGGCCATGTCCGTGGTCAAATCGGACAATGTCCGGCGGACTTTGGAGCCCCGCAGCCTCTCGAGCCTCCCCGCGCCCGACCTCCTATTGTGCACCGCCATCGGAGCACGAGCTCCTTCCGTCGGACCTCGCGGGACCTTGCCGGACCTTGACCCCCGCGCGTCCCTTCCTCTCCTTCCTCCCCTTCTTCTCCATCTCTCCCCTAACTTCTCTCTCTCTCTCGTGCAGGAAACCACAGCCACAACCGCTCAGAGCTCCATCTCCGGCTCCCCTTCGCCCCGATCTGGCCAGAGACCGAACCCTAGCGACCCCCGTGGCTGGATCCGACCGCCCCCGGACCTCCCACACTAGCCTTGCCATGGCCACCTGGAGCTTGTCGCCCTCACCCCTAGAGTCCCGTCGCCATGCCTCTGCTCGAGCTCGTGCGTGAGCGAAAGAGCGAGGCGCTCGCGTTAACCACGGCCACCTGCACCCCAAGGCCCGGCCCAGCTCCGCCATTGTACCGCCCGACCTGCTCCTCGAGTGGGCCAAAGCCCAAGAGGTGAGCACCCCCCGGAGCGCCCTTTTTTGTTGGACCTTGGCCCATATTACACTGTTCTTATTCAATTCCCATAGGCGCATTTTAGTATGTGACGCCCATGTCCATAGTTCCGGCCCTATTGTAGATTCGGCCCGTTGTAGTTTTTTTCACGTTCTGCGATTTTTCCATTACCCAGTGAATTACCAGAATTGCAGAAAAACCCCCGTTCTTCATGCATTTAATAATGTTTCAACCGTGCGTCATATGTAAAAACTTTATATATGAAAAGTGACTAGAATTTTATGTAGATTCACAATTTCCAACTCTCATATGTGTTTCAAATGTTTAAGTTGCTGTTTTCATGCAATTTGCGCCAATGCCATGCTAAAATGATTTATTTCATAACTGATTAACCGTAGCTCCGTTGAAAATATTTTACATATCTAACTTGATCAGAAAAATGTGTAGAATCTCATGCTGACATTTATTTTGCTGTTTAACAACTCTAAAATGGCGATTAGGGCAGAACGTTACCAAAATCTTAATTTGCTCATGAGGTCATGTTGGAAATGTTATGTGTTGCTTCCGGCCTCATTTAATATGCCTAGTTGATGTAGTTGTTTGTGCTTCACCTCTTGCCATGTCTAACAACATTACATTGATGAGTACTTAAATGGGAGTGAACTAAATAATTTGAACGTGGAGTTTCGTCAATATGCAACGAGTTGCATATTGAACTTCACTTAATATGTAGTAGTTGGTTGTTGTTCTTGCCATGCCATGCCATGCGTTGCATATTAAAACGTACATGCATCATATTTGATTGCGCATCATGTCATGCATATATTGTGGTGTTCTCATGTGTTGATTGTTTGTTTCTGGATTGCTTCTTCTCGATGGAGTTTCGAAAATGTTCGGAGTGTGAGGATTCGTTCGACTACGTTGGTTCGTCTTCTTCATGGATTTATTCTTCTTCCAAGCTGGATCTCAGGAAAGATGACACATTTCCCTGGATACCACTACTATCTTTGCCATGATAGATGTCTCATTTTCTATCGCTATGTCACGCTACCTACCACTTGTTTGACAAGCCTCCCCACATTGCCATGAAAAGCCTCTAACCCTTCCACATCCCAGCAAACCTTTGTTTGGCTATGTTACCGCTTGCTCAGCCCTTCTTATAGCGTTTCTAGCTGCAGGTGTAATTGCTTCCATGTGTCAACATGGACATTCTTTTTTTATCACAATATTATTGCTATTTAATTTAATGCACATATATACTTGGTAAAAGGTGGAAGTCTTGGCCTTTTGCTCGGTGTTTTGTTCCACTTTTGCTGCCCCTAGTTACTTGTGTACTGGTGTTATGTTCCATAATTGAGCGCTCCTACCATGCTCAGGGTTGTTACGGGGACCCCTTTGATTTTCGTTTTAGGATAAAGCCTGTCTGGCAAGGCCCAACATTGGTACTACATTTGCCTAATAACTAATAAAATGCATAGGGACCCGCCGGCACCCGCGGATAATTTAATCAACCCTCGGGTCAGTGCTCCTCATGAGTGTTTGTCCAAACTAGAGTCATGTGCGGGGCCATCCCGTGGTAACTAGGGTGATTTCTATCATGCCACTGTACGCTACGCTCATCTAGTCGTGTCCTGAGAAGGAGATACCGACTCCTATCGGGTTCGTCGACACGCCAGGCGGCCTTGCTGGATTTGTTTTACATTTCTCGACTGTCTCACGTGAGGAACTCTGATCTTCTTCGGGTTATCTTGAGGTGTCGGATTTCCTTTGGAATTGCCTAGGATGATCACAAGATCCATGGTCGAGGTTATTCCCACAGTGTGTGGTTAATTTGTGATGGACGAGTTGGAGCACTCCTGCAGGGTTAAATCTTTCAGAAATCCATGCCCGCGGTTATGTGGCAAACTTGGAAACTTTGTTTAACACCCGGTCATAGCAAACTTGAAGTAAACTCTAATAAAATACACCAAATGTGTGCGTAATCGTGACTGTCTCTTCTCGTGAGTCCTTATCCGAGAGAGAACATGGTGGGGTTATGTTTGACGTAAGTAGGTGTTCAGGATCACTTAGTTATCATTACTAGTTCACGTCCGTTATGCGTAGTCCACCATACTTTACTTCCTGAATTCATAAGTTAGCCACTCAAATAAATGCTTAGTAATTTGCTGCAGCCTCACCACTTAACCATACCTCACCCATTAAGCTTTAATAGTCTTGATACCCTTGTAAATGAGATTGATGAGTACCTGTGGCTCACAGATTACTACAAAAATAGTTGCAGGTTCAGGTAATGCGATGCTTTGACGTGAGCATGATGCTTGTTTGATTTGGAGTTCTTCTTCTTCTTCATCGATCTAGGATGGGTTCCAGGCGGCACCTTGGATAGCAAGGATGGATGTCATTTTATCATTTGATTTCGTCCATAGCCGGACCCTGCTCTTCTATATGATCTTTGAATATGTTGGTGTATTGATGTGATCTTGATGTATCTTGTGGTGAGTGTAAGCTAATTACATACCCTCATCTCTTCTGTACATGTACTTGTAATGATATCCATTCTTGCAACACGACGAGATGCGCTCCTATCCTTGTCGAGGCCCTCGAGGCAAAATAAGGATAGGGTCGCATCTTGGGTGTGACAAGTTGGTATTAGAGCCTGTATCGACCTAGGAGCCCTCTTGATTGATCGAACTTGGCCGAGTCGAGTCTAAAAAACCTATTTTGAGTTTAGTTATATCGGAGAGTAGGATTCTTTTTACTCCTCTTCTATGCTCTGGTGAGGAATTACGACTTAGGTATTTTTATTCTACCCTCTTCTCTCTCAAAATTTTTTTAGGATCACACGGGTATTTTTGAAACTATATGATGTCGATGTGACGAAGTTCTGTCTTGGTGCCTCCTGTCTGAATTGATTTCTTCCGAGGAGTTGAGCTCGAGGGGATTCTTGGCACATCGTTATCGTTCAGTTTCCTTAGTATCTCAGGACGAAGGATGTTCGAAATTACTTCAATACTTTTCGTGGCGAGATAAGGTCGGAGTCGCCCAGTAATGGGGAGGCATCTAGGGTACCGTCATGTTTGGTATCGTTGTGTTTTCGAGGGTCTGAGATAGATGGACTTCCGAAGCCTCTGGTTATGTGTTAACGGGTGGATACAGTTGGAGTGTAGGGCTTGTTAGTTGTGTGAGATATTTTGCCTCCCTATATCCCCAACACCCGATTGCATAACCGGAAGATTTCGGAAATTCTTAGGTGGGAATTCAAGTAGTTACCTAGGTTATCTTCCAACAGATCATGATGTGAGGTTGGGGTTCAACATCTAGTGGATTCGTTTGTTCACGGTCATTCTTACAGAGGACAGTCTCAATATATGTCATCAGATATGCTTCGTCAAGCCTTGTAGTTCGCTATGCCTAGGGAGCATATTTGAGCATCATTTCAATATGACAATCCAATGTACGAACGAGCCCGTGCGAACCTTACCACAAAAATATTGAGCGGAATCTATGTCATGTATTTGTTCTGGCTTGTTTCGTAAGCCTCATCCTTTGTTTTTTTTGTATATGGTAACTCGTGGTGCTTCGATGTCAGGTGGTGATTTCAGATATTTTCTAAGTATTGTTCTCATATTTTGCGGGAATGCTAATCCTTTTGTTCAACTGGAGTTGTCTTGAAATTCTTTTCAATCGGTGCGCTCCTCTTCAAGATATTCAATCATCTCCAATAATTGCAAGATCAATCCTCATGTTTCTTTCCGGATTTCTTTTCATCCATCCTAAGTTTTCTGTTTTCCCCCACCCTCGCATCCTTTTTTCATCAATAATTAAATTCCCATCCAAATGCCTTTCTTTTCATCGATGCTTTCGCTATCTTTTCTTTTCTATCATATCTAGTACTTCTTGTGAAGATCCTCAAGTGATTTGAATTCATCATTTTTCATTCTTGTTTTCCTTCCCGACGCATTCAATCCAAGATCTAGGTGTTCTTCATATCCTTTTCAATCGCTAAATGCTTCCCCATGTCGGGAATTCTGTCCAAGTATCTCTTGTTTTTTGTCTCTCTCTATTCTATCCGAAGTGCTGAAGATATCTCAGAAGACTTTCATTTCCATTCATATCCTCTTAATTATTTCAAGGTTCTCACCTCATCAAGTTCTTAATTTTTCTGGTGCAATATCTATTTCTAAGCAATTGTTTCAACGATGGTTTCTTTTGAGTGGGGTCATAACCCACAGGTTTTCCCCAGGATTTTACCTGGCTCTTCTAATCTTTCCGGAGATGTTCTCAAGTTCTCTTCTAATATGACGTAAGAATGAATTTCATCAGTCATATGCCTTCTCGGAGATCGTTTCTAAATCATTTTTATTGTTGGCTCAACCTTTCCTTATTCATTATTCCGGAGTGTATCAATAATTGTTGGTGGTGTTCTTGTCTTCATTCTCATCATTGAAGTCCAAAGGAGAGTTTCTCCTAAATCTTTACTCGTTCTTTTCAAGAGTGTGGTTTCAGATTTTGCTATTCTCTCAAATTGTTTTGATCGTGAGTAATTATTTCCATATCTATCCGAAGCATTTAAGAGTTGTATTCATTTCTTGATCCTCTGAAGGCCATCATTTCAGAAGATTTCTCGTTCTCAGCCTTCATCATTCATTCAAAATTCTTCTCAATTGTTGTCCATTCCTTCGTGTCTCAATTATTCCGGTGTCTTCTGAAGTATTCCATTAGGTGGATCATAATCTCTTCATTCCCATGCATCTTCGCTCAATCGTGGTATCCTCATTCGTTTGTGAATTCTTACTTGTGTTCTCATTCAAGACTTCTTCATGTTTGTGATTTATCCCTCTCTCTTCAATTCTATGCAAGAAGAATAAGTGGTGTGTGAAATCTGTTGCTTTTCATCAATTTAACTTGATGCGGGATAAGAAAACATAATTCTTATTCTTGTTGGTCAAGGTGATCTCAATCCTTCTTCCGGAGTTGTTCATGATATCGAATTCTCAAATCTAAGTTGCTTATCTTTTCTACCGGAGTTCAGTTTTCTCAAATATCTCTTATGAAGCTTCGTCTAAAGCATAGCAAGGCCTCAATCTTGTCTTTCGCAACCTTCAATTATCTTCTATCATCCTTTCATTCCGGAGTTCATCCCGATGGTTCTTCATGGTGGGTGTTAAGGATGTATTTCTTCTCGAATTGTTCTGCAGATTCTTGTTGGAGGTGCTCAACTGTTCTTTATATTGGATTTGTAAGTTCAATTCCTTCTCCATTGTCTTTTGAGATGGTGTTATTTATTCTAGATTATGAGGAGTCTTGAAGGAAAATTGTCAAGAATGATCTTCTCGGAGTTATCTTGGATTGGATTTCACCTAAAGCATTTCCTAAGGATTGTTGCTATCATGGTGTCATAAATGATCCAAGTTTTGTCCTCCTCTTCTTGGTGAAAGAAGTTTTGCATATCCTATTGCTCTGAAGCAATCAATTGTTTCTGTTGTGGCAGGTTGTCACCTCATAATTTTGAGATGTTTTCCATAAGCCCATATCAAGCTATTCTATTCGATGTTGATTCTCCATCAACCCCGTTCAACCATGCTTTTCAAAATCAATGGTGGTAGAAGTTGTTATTTTCTTCTCCGTTCTTTTCCTTCCAATGATCTAGTTTCTCTTCTTTTCTTTCGGAGACGTTGTCATGTTTCTCTCTTTCAACCATCATCTTGTCAAGATCATGTTCTTTCTCGCTTATACATTTTACCGGAGTGTTGTGTTCTATTCAAGTTCTTCCATCTTATCAATTTCTCCTCTCTATCCTACCGAAGTGCAGCCGAAATTTCTTTTGAATTCTTGCTTGTTCCTCACGTCGTTCTTCATTTCTTTCCAACCTTCATGTTTCATTGGTTTCACTCGTTTGTCAAAGAAGCAACTAATTTTACCTCTTTCTCTTTCTCTTCCCCTTTTCATTCTAGATCTCGGGACGAGATCCTCATGTAGTGGAGGAGAGTTGTAAAAGCCCGGGACCAACGCTCCAGAAGATTCCCCTATTATTCCATTGTTGTCGTGTGATTCGTTTCGTCGTCGCATTCATCATTGCATCATTCGCATCATCTGCATAGCATCATCACTCGTTTTCGAAAACCTGCATCCATTCGTGTTCACCGGTTCTCTCAGTTCATGTTGTTGTGCGTTTCAAGTTCAACAACACACGCACGCGCCTGCGGCATCGTTTCAAAAAACCATTTTTGAAGCGCATGAAAAATATTCTCGGATTGGGTAGAAAGTTGGCGTGCGGTCTTGTTATATTATAGGTAGACCACCTACCAAATTTCATCGCTATCAGAGTTCGTTTGATACCCCAACGGTCGACCGTAGCGGCACCGTCATCACTTAGTTAGCTGACGTTTCGATGTTTCAAAACTCGTGTCACGGGCCGCAACTACCCTCTCATCCCCACCTAGCCCAACTACACAGCCCACTAGCCCAACCTAGCCACTCCCTACGTTTGGGGCCATCGGATCATGATCGGACGGATGAGGTCCAACCCACCCTAGTCCATACCCTATATAACCACCCCAAGGAGAGAGCCCCCTCACTCTCTAGGGTTTCCCCCATGTAAAATTGCAGCCACACCCATAAAAAATCCCACCTGCTAGCTCCAAATCCCTCCAATTCCGCAGCCCTAGGCACCTAGCCAAATCTGGCCCTCAGATCTGAAATCTCGGGCTCAAATTCGTCCAAATCCCCACCTACCGGACATGTCCGTGGTCAAATCGGACAATGTCCGGCCGACCGCGGAGCCCCGCAGCCGCCCGAGCCTCCCCCGTGCCCGACCTCCTGATGTGTGCCACCACCGGAGCACGAGCTCCTTCTGCCGGACCTCGCCGGACCTTGCCAGACCCCGGCCGGACCTCGACCCCCGCGCGTCCCTTCCTCTCCTTCCTCCCCTTCTTCTCCATCTCTCCCCTAACTTCTCTCTCTCCCTCTCTCGTGAAGGACACCATGGCCATAGCCACTCGAAGCTCCATCTCCAGCTCGCCTCCGCCCCGATCTGGCCAGAGACCGGACCCTAGCGACCCCCGTGGACGGATCCGGCCGCCCCCGGACCTCCCGCACCAGCACCACCATGGCCACCTGGAGCTTGTCGCCCTAACCCCTTGAGTCCCGTCGCCATGGCTCTTCTCGAGATCGTGCGCGAGCAAACGAGCGAGGCGCTTGTGTTGACCACGGCCACCCATGCCCCAAGGCTTGGTTCAGATCTGCCACTAGACCTCCCGGCCTCCTCACCGAGTGGGCCCAAGCCCACGAGGTGAGCACCCCCCAAAGCACCCTTTTTTCTGTTGGACCTTGGCCCATGTTGCATGGTTGTTGTTCAATGCCCATAGGCGCATTTTAGTATGGGACGCCCATGTCCACAGTTTGGCCCTATTGTAGATTCAGCCTGTTGTAGTTATTTTTTCACGTTCTGTGATTTTTCCACTACCCAGTGAATTACCAGAATTGCAGACCCCCCCCCCCCCCGTTCTTCATGCATTTAATAATTTTTCAACTGTGCATCGTGTGTAAAAACTTTATATATGAAAAGTGACTAGAATTTCATGTAGATTCACAATTTCCAACTCTCACATGTGTTTAAAATGTTTAAGTTGCTGTATTCATGCAGTATGCGCTGATGCCATGCTAAAATGATTTATTTCATAAATAATTAACCGTAGCTCCGTTGAAAATGTTTTACATATATAACTTGACGAGAAAAATGTGTAGAATCTCATGGTGACATTTATTTTGCTGTTTAAAAACTCTAAAATGGAGATTAGGGTAGAACAGTACCGAAATCTTAATTTGCTCATGAGGTCATGTTGGAAATGTTATGTGTTGCTTCCGGCCTCATTTAATATGCCTAGTTGATGAAGTTGTTTATGATTCACCTCTTGCCATGTCTAACAACATTTAACATTGATGAGTACATAAACGGGAGTGAACTAAATAATTCGAATGTGGAGTTTCGTCAATATGCAACTCATTGCATATTAAACTTCACTTAATATGTAGTAGTTGGTTGCTGTTCTTGCCATGCCATGCCATGCGTTGCATATTAAACCAGACATGCATCATATTTGATTGCTCATCATGTCATGCATATATTGTGGTGTTCTCGTGTGTTGATTGTTTGTTTCTGGGTTGCTTCTACTCGATAGAGTTCCAAAAGCGTTCGGAGTGTGAGGATTCGTTCGACTACGTTGGTTCGTCTTCTTCATGGATTCATGCTTCTTCCAAGCGGGATCTCAGGCAAGATGAAACATTTCCCTGGATAAACTACTATCATTGCCATGCTAAATGTCTTGTTTCCTATCGCTATGTCACGCTACCGACCACTTGTTTGACAAGCCACCCAACATTGCCATGAAAAGCCTCTAACCCCTCCACATCACAGCAAACCTTTGTTTGGCTATGTTCCCGTTTGCTTAGCCCTTCTTATAGCGTTTCTAGCTGCAGGTGCAATTGCTTCCATGTGTCAACATGGACATTCTTTTTTTATATCACAATATTGCTGCTACTTAATTTAATGCACATATATACTTGGTAAAAGGTGGAAGGCTTGGCCTTTTGCTTGGTGTCTTGTTCCACTTTTGCCGCCCCTATTTACTTGTGTACTGGTGTTATGTTCCATAATTGAGCGCTCCTAACATGCTCAGGGTTGTTATGGGGACCCCCTTGATTTTAGTTTTAGGATAAAGCTTGTCTGGCAAGGCCCAACATTGGTACTACATTTTCCTAATAACTAATAAAATGCATAGGGACCCACCGGCACCCGCAGATAATTTAATCAACCCTCGGGCCAGTGCTCCTCATGAGTGTTGGTCCAAACTAGAGTCGTGTGCGGGGCCAACTCGGGGCAACTCGGGTGATTTCTATCAGGCCACTATACGCTGCGCTCATCTGGTCGTGTCCTGAGAACGAGATACGCGGCTCCTATCCGGTTCATCAACACGTCGGGCGGCCTTGCTGGATTTGTTTTACCTTTCTCGAATGTCTTGCGTGAGGAACTCCGATCTTCTTCAGGCTATCTTGAGGTGTCGGATTTCCTTTGGAATTGCCTAGGATGATCACAAGATCCGTGGTCGAGGTTATTCCCGCGGCGTGTGGTTAATTTGTGATGGATGAGTTGGAGCACCCCTGCAGGGTTAAATCTTTCAGAAAGTCATGCCCGCGGTTATGTGGCAAACTTGGAAACTTTGTTTAACACCCGGTCATAGCAAACTTGAATTAAATTTTGATAAAATACACCAACTATGTGTGTAACCGTGACTATCTCTTCTCGTGAGTCCTTATCCGAGAGAGAACACGGTGGGGTTATGTTTGACGTAAGTAGGTGTTCAGGATCACTTAGTGATTGTTACTAGTTCACATCCGTTATGCGTAGGCCACCATACTTTACTTCCTGTATTCATAAGTTAGCCACTCAAATAAATGCTTAGTTGCTTGCTGCAGCCTCACCACTTAACCATACCTCACCCACTGAGCTTTAATAGTCTTGATACCCTTGGAAATGAGATTGCTGAGTCCCTGTGGCTCACAAATTACTACAACAACAGTTGCAGGTTCAGGTAATGTGATGCTTTGACGTGAGCATGATGCTTGTTTGATTTGGAGTTCTTCCTCTTCTTCATCGATCTAGGATGGGTTCCAGGCGGCAGCCTGGGATAGCAAGGATGGATGTCATTTTATCATTTGATTTCGTCCATGGTCAGACCCTGCTATTTTGTATGATGTTTGAATATGTTGTTGTATTGATGTGATCTTGATGTAGCTTATGGCGAGTGTAAGCCACTTCCATATACTCATCTCTTATGTACATGTACTTGTAATGATATCCATTCTTGCAACACAACGAGATGCGCCCCTATCCCTGTCAAGGCCTTCGAGCCAAAATAAGGATAGGGTCGCATCTTGGGCGTGACAGCAGTGCCCGGGACTAAGGCCTCGGCAAGGACATCTTGCCGGGAGGGTGAGAGGCATGAGCCTAGCGGTGATGGTGCGGCCGGCGGTCAGTCCGAGCTCGAGTCATCGGGCTCCGACTTGACCGCTCGAAGACCGGACTCATGGTCGCTGTCTTTGCTGATGTCCTCCTCATCACTCTCGCCCGAGGAAAGGCTTTTGGTGCTGCTCGGTCTCTCTTCGCAGCAGCTGAGGCAGACGTCAAAGCGCCCATAAATCTTGATGGAGAGCATATTGGCCTCCGTCATTTTAAAGTGAAGGACGTGCCCCACCTCGAGGTTGTGGGCACGGGCGAAGGTCTTCCACCCGTGCCTAAGGAACATGATGCGGTTCACTGGGTACTCGACGTTTACCCGCATCGCACCGTTACAACAACCAACCACCCGTAGCCACAGGACGGGCGGCTCGTCGCCCTTCATTGCCGTGGCGAAGAGGCGAGGGAGGCGCAGATGGCTCTGGAGGGTACCGGCCAGCTCGAGAACGAAATCCAGCGCCGTCCCCTTGGCGTGGGTCTCATCAATGGAGAGGCCTGACGTCGGAGGAGGGGGTGGAGCAGCGCTCCGCCTCCCTCGACCATGGCCTCCACGGCGGCCGCGACCCCTCGTGCCTCTTCCACCATGTGCGCTCAAGCCGCCCTCCGCCTTTGTGGCTAAAGCAGTGGCATGATCCCGATGAGAGCTCCTCCTCGGAGCGGAGGACGGTGGTCGCCCCCGCCACTGTTCATGGCTAAGAGCGAGCACTACCTAAAGATTGAGGAGACGTGGAAGGGCGAACTATAGAGTTTTTCTCTCGAAAAATGGAAAGAGGATGAATGGGTATCGCCCTCGCTAGCCCCCAATTTATAGGGGTAAGCGTGGGGGCCATCTCTCCCCCACTCCAAAGGACGCCGCCCACCTCCTCCAATAGCGGCGTCCTCGATCACGGGGTGAACAACAACCGCCCCGTTTCCCCAATCCATGGCACTGTAGTTACTACCTTTCCCAGGGACTTTAAATCACGGGCGCCCATTGCTGGCTCCCTGCTATGCATGCGGCGTGCGTGGCGGAAATAACCTTACGCGGTAATTAAAAATTTGAAGGTTGCGTCGCGCATGCATCCGACATCCCGCATTCAATGGACATCATGGGGAAGCGCAGCGAGCGCAATGATCACAACCGCAAGGCCCGGCCACGCGTGCCTGTACACTGATTGGGCCTAGCCCAATAGTGCCTCGCGACGTGTGTGTCCCAGGCCCAGGGGCTCCTCTCGGTGCACTAGAGTTTTGGGCTCTCCAGTGCCCCTTACTCATGCACGGGCAGTAGTGGCCACCCTGGTAGCAAGGACCAGCAGGGACTTGCCAAATACCAACACAGGAGAATCAAGACCACTAGCAAGACCTTGCTAGAAGGACTATTGAACCCCCAGGCAAAGCAAGACCCTGGCAAGGCAAGGCCTTGACAAGGCAAGGCCTTGACAAGGCAAGGCCTTGACAAGGCAAGGCCCCGGCAAGGCCCCGCCAGCATAGGAGCCAGGTGTAGATCCACCTGGATGCTTGTCGCGGCATCGGCGTTGGAGGGGGCTAAGCGGCACCAATGGGACGGGCTCCCGTCCCATCCCACTAATGGACAGAGATGTCTGGCGGTGCATTAAATGCGTCTGTCCTACTCCATCAGTGTTAGGTATGATAGCATTGTAGCTCTATACACCCTGTGTACACACTGTACGCCACTATTGGGATCCCCTTCGGAGTATAAAAGGAGGCCTAGGGAGATATGGTAGGGGACTTTTCGACTTTTGGGACTTTCTAGCTCACACGCGTGGCAACTGCTCATAGCACCCCTCTAGCTAGAACCCTAAGAACACTCTCAATACGACCAAGCAGTAGTAGGGTTTTACGCATCTGTGCAGCTTAAACCTGGGTAAAGATCCCCGCGTGTTGTTCATCAGACCAGCTCTTTGTGTGAGCCTTCCCCCCGCCGAACCGAAAGGGTCCCTATGATCCCATAGGTGTTTGCTCCCATGACACTACCCCCTGGCTAAACAAGACATCAATACCTCCATCAAATCACTCCTAGGCAAACCCCAAGAGGCTTGTAACAAGATTGGGTTAAAGCCTTTCCGCGTGAAGAACCTGGCTCCAGTTGTAAGAACTTTTTCCCGCCAACTATTCATTCTTATCTTAATTTTCTGCTCTGTTCCTTTTAACCTTTTGGTGGCTTACCCACAGGCTGACTCTTATTTCTGGAAGAAAAAATATACTCCCCCTCTAAAGAAGAAGTCTAAGGCGGGAAAAACCTGTGGCTGCAAGAAGAAGACCTCTACTAAAGAATTGCTTGAACTTGATGACTCAGAGGTAAAACTTGATTCCCTTGGTTTCCTCTTTATATAACTTATTGATGGTAATTGTACACAGGAGGAAAGGGAAGCCAGTCATGTCAACGCTCCTGAGGTAACTTATCTTTCCTCCGACTCAGAAATCTTACCACGAGAGAGAACAGTCGGGTCGTCCAAAAAGTTCCCTTTTCACATCCTCTTTCTTACTTAGATCCCGAATTTCTTTTGAAAAAGCAACATCACGAATCCTGACGTCAGACCCAGAGCACTGGCTCTGAAGATCTCATGGCCGGCTTACCAAATTCTCTGGCTCCTCAGAAATGGACTGTTGAGGTACCCTTTTAACCAAGTCCAATATATGTATTATACTCTTGCATTGTAGCCTTACTCTGTTTTTACCATTTTAACCTTTTAGGAGACGCCCCCTTCTTCCGGTGACTCAATTGCCTCCAAGCTGCCTCCACTTAAGATCAACCCAAAGTATGTACTTTTACTTTGCACGGTACACATTATCATCGTTTTTCTTGTGTTGTGAAATGACCTTTTTGTTTTCAGGGCTCAAGCAAAATGGAGGAAGACAGGCGGGTCTACCACCGCGCCTACTGCCCAAGAGCCGGAGACTGCTGAGTCAGACTCCCTTGCAACTCATGCTGAGCCCTCTAAGGCCAGAAAAGATGCGCCTGAAGATGCTCCTCAGTCTTTTGAGCCAGCTGATCCTAACATGGCGGCTCCTGAAAGTCCTCGAGAAGCTAATCCTAAGCCGCCCGACCCTTCAACAGCCGCCGAAGCTATGGTTCTTCCAGATGTTGTCGTCACTAGGATGGGTTATCACTCTCCTGATCCTCATGTACTAACCTGACATACCGGAAAGAATGAAGCCCCAGCACTAGAGAAGATTGACTTTGAATTCGCCTCCTTGGAGAAACTGACTGCAGATGAGTTACATGCGGGTTATTTAAACCACCTCTCTGTCAGCCGAAACATGGAGTGCAAGCTTGTTGGACTAATGAAGAAAAAATATGAGGTACTCCTCTTCTCTTTCCTTTTCCTTATACCCTTATGTAGCCCCCAAGAGCCGGTTTAATATTGCAAATAGTAGACCAGTCTTCCCATATGCTAAAAATAGCTTAACATGTAGCCCCCAAGTGACGGGTTAATATAGATAATAAGTCGGTACTTACTTGAAAATTAGATCCAAGTGTAGCCCCCAAGTCCATGTTATTATGACAATGATGAGCCGGATCTTCGGTACTGAAAACTTGCCGAGTGTAGCCCCCAAGTGGCGGCTTAACATTACGAAGATGAGCCGGAACTTCATTACCTCGGAGCGCATTGTGTAGCCCCCAGGTGCCGTCTTAACTTTACGAAGATGAGCCGGAACTTCATTGTTGATTTTGAAAGAAAACAAACATTAGCCCCCAAGTGTCAAGTATATTGCTTGGAATCTGCTTGAGACTTGTATCCAATAGTTTGATCAATTTTGTTCACTAATGTCTTATCTTGGTGACTTAAATCTCATGGACTTTACTTGTACGATGTAGGAAGCTTTGGGCGTGGCCGAGTCTGATCTGACTGGCCTAAGGAAAGGTGTTGCTTCCCAACAAGCCGCTCGGGCTGAGGCAGAAGAAAAATGGTGGGTTGTTGTCGAAGAGCTTGAGAAGGTTCGAGCTGACTTTGCTGCCTTCAAAAAGATTGCTGATTCTGAACAAGCCACCCTGACAAAACGTGCAGACGACGCTGACAAGCAGCTCAAGCTTATGTCAGAGGAAATGAAAACCCTCAAGTGTCATATATCCAGGATGACCTCTTGTATCTTTGATAAGTATTTAAGACTTAGAAAATTTCTTTGCTTTGCTGAAAACTTGGCAGGCGGCTTATAACGTCTAACTTCCCTTGCAAGCAAAAGAAGCCGCCAACTATCCTCTAACAGTTTATTGAAGTTGAAGGCCATATATGCCTTGACAAAGTAGCTATACTGCGGGACCCTCTACACCATCAAAGCAATGCTGACCGAGAAAGGCCTCCCTAAAATCATGAAGGGAGTGATAGAGGTCTTATCCACTCTACCCAAGAAAATTGACGAGCTCAAACGATCAGCCACCAGGAAGGGAGCAATGGCCGCGCTATGACGGTCTCTGGCCTTTGCCCCTGAGCTAACTGCAGAAGAGATGATGGATGGCTTCCCACCCAAGACAGACTATGGCTCAGACTTGACTGAAGCTGATTATGCCAAATGTGTGAAAGCCTCCCAGGTGCTTGCTTCAACGCTTGCCAATGATATTGACTTGTCCTCCTACCAGGTGACTTACGACAAACATAGCAAACGACTGCGCTGTCCAACCTTCGAAGCCAGGGACTTGATTCCTGCACGTCATAAGCCACTCTTTGCTCCTGAAATTGACTCGTCTCCCCTCTTTGATGAGGCTCAATATGAGGCTTTACTGAACTGCAACTGGGATGTGGACAACCTTCAGATCAAGGAGGTCGAGGACTTGGCACAGGATGACCCGCCGGCGAGTTGAACACGTTGTCCTTCTCTGAAGGTAATCCGGCTAGCTGAGCCGCCAAGCTTGAGAATCTGTCAAAAAAATTAAGTCCGCTGTATTCTGGCCTTCCCGAAGAGCTTTGTAATAGGCATAGAAGAACTTGATTGCCTGAGCTGTGCCATCGCGCACGTCTGAAATTTGAAACGTCTTGCATACTTTTTTCTGCCTTGCATTCTCCCTGTAACAACTTTTTGCCATACTTAATGGTGGCTCATCTTAGGAGATAAGACCTGCAAAAAACAAACAAGACAGAATATGTTATGTATCATTGTGAGGGTGGCTTAGAAAGCACAACCCAAAGATGTTGAATCCCTTATGACCTTGCTTTTTCTTTTTCTTTTTGAAAACTCATATGTCGGCTCTCCTGGGTGAACTCGTTGCTTGAACTCGTAACAGTACATGGTCTCTAGTGAGAGTAACCATCAACTCCTTTGAGCGGCTCAGGGTCTCTAGGCGAGATTAACTGGTAAGAGCGCCACGAACCAGAGAGAGGCACAGCAGGGCATGAGTACCCCCAGGGCCCATAAGCTACCTCCCACGTGACATAAATGCATCGTTTGAACCTTAAATAGTGTAGGGTCTTTAAAAGAGTAACTTTTTAAGAGTACGAACGGGCCACATAGCGGAGAGTCGGCAACAGATGGGTGACTTTATCCTTGCTTTCCGTAAGCCAGACCTCACGTAACAAGATCCGCCGGTTGAACCTTGACTAGTACAGGGTCTCTAGTGAGAGTGACTGTCAAATACTTTGAACAGCTCAGGGTCTCTAGTCGAGATTAACTGATAAGAGTTCGATGGGTCACCTGGCGGAGTAGCAGCAGCTTGTAGGCATGTTAAATCGAACTTGCGGTGGCTAGACAGTCGATCAAGAGGGTGTGTAAGCTAAACCCGGTGGGTTGGAAGCCCCCAAATGACCTTGTTGACGGAGTCAATAGTTGGGTATACAACCCGCCTTACGGTGGTTCAAGAGCTGATCAAGAGGGTGTGTAAGCTAAACCCGATGGGTTGGAAGCCCCCAAATGACCTTGTTGACGGAGTTAACGATTGGGTGTACAACCCGCCTTACGGTGGTTGAAGAGCCGATCAAGAGGGTGTGTACGCTAAACCCGATGGGTTGGAAGCCCCCAAATGATCTTGTTGATGGAGTCAACTTTTGCACCATCTTGTACGCCACAGTCTTGTGAACCGCCAACATGTAAGCCCCCGTCTTGTGGACCGCCGACTTGTAAGACGCCGTCTTGTGGACCGCCAACTTGTAAGCCACTGTCTAGTAGGCCACCGTATGATGTCGCTGTTTTGGCTGAAGAGCCAATCAAGAGGGTGTGTAAGCTAAACCCGATGTGTTGGAAGCCCCCAAATGACCATGTGGAAGTATCCACCTTTGCACATTCTGAAATGCATAAACGTCAGAGGCCCTGTCTCGTAGGGATGCTAACTTTATTAGATAAAAGAGAAGGTATGTACAATGATGGATGTATGTACATTGATGGGAGTCAATGACTCAAGTATAGTAAGGCCGCAGATGAGCAATATTACACGGCTTGTGGGTCTCCTGTCTAGAGGTACATGACTCGTCTGGTACGTCAACGGGGTAGTATTACCCGTTGTTGAGATTCCCGCTGACCACGAAAGGTCCTTACCAAGGGGGAGATAACTTTTGCATATCCGTCTGATCTTGAGTCAAACGTAACACCAAGTCACCTTCTTGAAACGTACGGGTCTTGACTCTGCGGTTGTGATAGCTGCGAAGATCTTTCCGATTGTGCTGCTGCAAGATCACGTTCTTCATCCAAAGCGCCTAACGCATCCTGACACGCCGTCTCGTTGTCTGTTTCAATGTAAGCCGCCACCCTGGGTGAGTCATGATGGATGTCACTTGGTAAAATGGCTTCCGCGTTGTACACCATGAAGAAAGGCGTATAGCATGTCGACCTATTGGGGGTAGTTCTGATGCTCCAAAGGACCGATGGTAACTCCTCGACCCAGGAACCCGGAGTTCGTTGCAGAGGAACCATAAGCCGAGGCTTGATACCCCGCAAGATCTCCTGGTTAGCACACTTTGCCTGACCATTGGACTGTGGATGAGCAACAACCGAGATGCCAAGCCGGATGTGCTCACTTTCATAGAATGCCTTCATATCCCCTTTAGATAGATTTGTTCTGTTGTCTGTGATGATACTATGAGGCTAACCAAACCGATAGATCAACTTTTTGATAAATTGAACCGTTGTGGCTGCATCACACTTGCTAACTGGCTTAGCTTCCACCCACTTGGTAAACTTATCCACCGCCACCAAGAGGTGGGTCTTCTTGTCCTTAGATCTCTTGAATGGCCCGACCATATCAAGCCCCCAAAGCGCAAATGGCCAGGTGATTGGAATCATCCGTAATTCATGAGACGGCACATGAGCTTGCCATCCAAATTTCTGACATCCATCGCACTTGGTGACCAAGTCCTCGGCGTCCTTGAGAGCCGTCAACCAGAAGAATCCGTGTCGGAAAGCCTTGGCCACCAAAGATTTTGAGCCGGCGTGATGACCGCAACCGCCGGCATGTATTTCGTTTAAGATTTCGCTGCCCTCTTCAGGAGAAATACGGTGCTAAAAAATGCCGATGACACTGCACTTGTGTAACTCGCCGTTGACGATGGTCATGGATTTAGACCGTTGCGCGATTTGTCTCGCCAGAGTTTCATCCTCAGGCATCTCGCCGCGAGTCAGATACGCTAGAAAAGGAAACATCCAATCTGGGATAGCATGTAGAGCCGCCACCAGCTACCCCTCCGGGTCAGGTATAGCCAGATCTTCCTTCGAAGGCAACTTGACAGACGGGTGATATAACACATCCAAGAAGACATTGGGCGGCACCGGCTTATGTTGAGAGCCCGGCCTTGACAACGCATCAGCCGCCTTGTTCCTGCGACGGTCAATATGATCCACATGATAACCCTTGAAGTGGCCAACCATGATATCCACCGCGTGACGGTAAGCCGTCATCTGTGGGTCCTTGGAATCCCATGTGCCTAAAACTTGTTGAGATACTAGGTCTAAGTCGCCAAGACATCTAACCCAGCTCAAGTTCATCTCCTTAGCCATATGGAGGCCATGAAGCAAGGCTTCATATTCAGCTGCATTGTTAGTACAAGGAAACATTAACCTTAGCATATAACAAAACTTGTCACCTCTAGGGGAATTTAAGACAACTCCAGCCTCTCAGCCTTCCAATTGTCTAGATCCATCGAAGTGAATTGCCCAATATGTGTTGTCCGGATTCTCTTCGGGTGACTGACACTCTATCCAGTAGTTTATGAAGTCCACCAAGGAGTGAGACTTGACAGCCGTGCCAGGCACATACTTTAGATTAAGAGGCTCAAGCTCTAGTGCCCACTTAGTGATCCTACTAGTGGCTTCCCTGTTTTGAATTATATCTCCCAACGGGGCAGAGGTGACCATGGTGATTTGATGTCCAAGGAAGTAATGCTTCAACTTGCGATTTGCCATGAACACCCCATATATCAGCTTCTACCAATGTGGGTATGTTTGCTTGGATTCTATTCAGACTTCACTGACATAGTACACCAGTCTCTAAACCGGTTATTCCTTCCCTGCTTCCTTACGCTCCACAACAATCGCAGCACAAACTGCTCTGTTGTTAGCCGCCACATATAATAGCAGAGGTTCCTTCTGACCCGGAGCTGCCAAGATCAATGGCTCAACCAACTGTTTTTTGAGCGCTTCAAGTGCCTCATCCGTAGCTTTACTCCAGGCAAACTCATCCGTCTTTTTCATCATCTGGTACAGAGGCATAGCCTTCTCGCCTAGGCGGCTGATGAAGCAGCTTAAAGCGGTGATATAGCCCACCAAGCGATGAACATCATTGATGCTCGCAGGTTTAGACGACGATGCGATGGCCTTTACTTTATCTGGGTTAGCCTCAATGCCACGCTCTGAAACCAAGAAACCTAGGAGTTTGCTTGTAGGAAATCCAAAGACGCACTTGGTCGGGTTAAGCATCATCTTGTAGAACCGCAAGTTGTCAAGCATTTCCTTTAGTTCGTCGAGTAGAGTCTCTTTCTTCCTTGACTTAACCACAATATCATCCACATATGCATGGACATTGCGCCCGATCTGGCCATGAAGGCAACTCTGCACACAACGTTGATAAGTTGCCTGCGCACTCTTGAGCCCAAAAGGCATAGATGCATAGCAGAAATCCGCAAAAGGTGTTATAAATGACGTCTTCTCTTGGTCCTTAACTGCCATCTTGATGTGATGATAACCTGAATAGGCGTCTAGGAAACATAAAGTCTCACAACCCGTTGTGGCGTCAATAATCTGGTCGATACGGGGGAGAGCAAACGGGTCAAATGGACATGCCTTATTAAGATCTGTGTAATCCACATACATACGGCGTGTGTCGTTCTTCTTAAGCACAAGCACGGGATTTTCCAACCACTCCGAGTGAAACACTTCCACGGTGAACCCTGCTGCCAAGAGCCTAGCCACCTCTTCTCCAATTGCCTTGTGCTGCTCTTCGTTGAAACGGTAGAGGAACTGCTTGATCGGCTTAAACTTAGGATCCACATTAAGATGCTGCTCAGCGAATTCTCTCGGTAGGCATGTCAGATGGATTCCATGCAAAGATGTCCCGATTCTCACGGATGAATTCGATGAGCGTGCTTTCCTATTTGGGGTCCATGTTAGCCCCAATAGTGAACTGCTTTGATGAGTCGCCCGGAGCGAAATCCACCAGCTTAATGTCTTCCGTCGTAAACTTCAAGGGCAGCTTAGACTCTGTATAGGGCTTCTTTAGTGGGGTCATATCTCCCAGGTCGACATTATCCTTGTAAAACTTGAGCTCTGCCTCTGCACAACTGGATTTCGCTTAAGAAGCGTCACCATCCTCACACTCAAGGGCCACCTTCCGATCACCATGCACTGTAATCTTCCCCTTGAGAGCCGGCATCTTGAGTTGTAAGTAAACATAACAAGGTCTAGCCATAAACTTGGCAAAAGTTAGCCGACCAAACAAAGCGTGGTATGGGCTCTTAATTTTCACCACCTCAAACCACGAGGTCTCCACCCTGTAATTGTACTCATCTCCAAACTCCACCTCGAGGGAAATCTTACATACTGGGTAGGCTGAGTTGCCCGGCACAACGCCATGAAAAATGTTTGACAATGGCTTAAGAGCCTTGTCGGTTAACTCCATCTACTGGAAAGTGTCATAGTACAATATGTTGATGCTGCTGCCACCATCCATCAGTACCTTTGTAAATTTATAAACTTCAACCTGAGGTGCCACCACCAGTGCTAAGTGCCCTGGGTTCTCAACCAGTGGCGGGTGATCTTCCCTACTCCATGAGATAGGATATTTGGACCACTTCAAAGACCACGGGAGAGTCGGTGCTGCCGTGTTAAGCGCCCTCTTGTGTAACTTTTGATATTGTTTGTCTAGGCTTGTAGTGAACACATGATATTGAACTCCGCTGAGCTGTTTCGGGCTACTCTGGTACCTTGATTGGTTATTTTGCTGCTAACCACTGTTGATGGATTGCTGATGATGACCTCCCTGATTACCTTGACCCTAATAACCGGACCTGAGACGCCTCCGCCAAAGCCGGTTTTTGAGCCGCCCGACGGCCCGCTACCGTTATTACGATAATGATGAAGGTTGTAATCCTGGAACTGCCGCATAATGCTATAATCCCTCCATGTATGTCTCGCCGGCTAATCGGCCCGGCTGTGCTCTGGGCAAGGCTTGTTGAGCATTTCTTCCAGGTTGAAAGGTGGCTTGAAATTACTATTGCCCTTATTGAAAGGCTTCTTGAAGTTACCATTGCCCTTGGCATGATTATTCCCAGTGCGGGCGCTTCCTACCAGCATTGACCCGCCATCCGGGTTCTTTCTCTTGCCTTGATTACTATTTCCAGCTCCGTTCTGTTGTTGACCCTTCCCATTGTTATTCTTCTTGCCTTGGGTTGACCTCTCATCATCAGAGCTCAGATCCTTAGTAGTATCTGAATCGGCATACTTCGTGAGAGCGGTCATGAGCTCACCCATGTCCTGACACGAACGCTTCAGACACCCGAGCTTCTATTTGAGGGGTAAAAAGTGATAGTTTTCCTCCAAGATCAGGACCTCTTGAGATGCTGTTATGTTCTCGAATGTGTGTATAACCGTCGAAACCCACCGTACACAGTGATGGGCTGACTCACCTTCCTGTTGTACACAGTGGTCAAGATCCACAATAGTCATAGGTTGCTTGCATGTTCCTTTGACATTCTTGATAAAGTGTGCCTTCAAGTTGGCCCAAGACGTGATGGTATTGGGAGGCAAACCCTTCAACCAAGTGCGAGTCGGTCCTTCTAGCATCATGATAAAGTATTTTGCACAAACCACCTCACTGACATCCAACATCTCCATGGCAAGCTCGTAACTCTCAATCCAAGCCTCGAGGGGAAATTGGTCGTGTAATTAGGCACCTTATGCAGCCCCTTAAAGTCCTTGGGCAGACGCTCGTTCTGTAGAGCCGCCATAAGGCAAGGCACACCCACTCCCCTGGATGACACGCCAACCCCTACTGAGCCGAAAGGGGTCA
Source organism: Hordeum marinum (assembly GCA_022496015.1). NCBI lineage: Eukaryota > Viridiplantae > Streptophyta > Magnoliopsida > Poales > Poaceae > Hordeum > Hordeum marinum. Next base: position 157,357,700 of record CM039672.1, on the reverse strand, counting down.
TCGGGGCCGACTCAGGGTTTGCCGGCGGCTTAGGAGGCCCTAGCTCTGGCATGGTGCTTCCTGCCGCTGCTCCGGGTGTCGCACTGTTGAAAGTCGGCGCCGGGCCCGCCATGAATATGGTGGCTCGACTCGGCGGGTCGTAAGGCTCGGGAATATTGTCACCATCGGCATAGCCCCCAAGCCCGCCATCGTGAAGCTAGTAGATCGACTCCGCATCTCCGCTGGAGGATCCTTCATCTGAGAAAGCCAGAGTATCCCCTCATGACACGGAATCTTCCCTTCCTTGCATGAAGCCGATGAAAATGCTTTTCCGCCCGGGTTGAACATGGGCGGGTTGCGCACGCCGGGACGGCTTGACGAGGTTGGTGTAGACGTCCGCCCGGGTGTAGATCCGCCGATCTTGCCAATGAACACATGCATCTTGCCAAAGGGAACCTGATACCCGTACTCAATTGAGTTGGCCTCTGATCCCCATCCAGCATCGTCGATGTAGAGCTTGTCGTGGCGACTCTTCATCATCAAGCCGATGGTGTATCCTTCCATCCCTGGGAGAGGGCCCTTTGAGAACTCAACAACACCATGCGCTAGCCCCATGGTGGGCACCAATTGGCATGGTTTTATATGGCAGATGTCCAAAGACATAGGTTCGAGGCCATCGCTAAGGCGGTGGACTCAAAGGGGTTGGTCGGGACAAAAGACACGGGTTTACCCAGGTTTGGCCCCTCGAGAAGAGGTAAAAGCCTACGTCCTACTTTGTGTTGTACTGATTGGAGTATCGATTACAAGGGAGCGTATTCGCTTGACCTAGCTCTCGATTGGCTGGTTTCTGTCCTAAGCCGCCCCAGGGTCTCGCCTTTATATAGGAGGTCAAGGCCCTGAGTTACAAGAGTCCTAAGCCGACTTACACAAGGTATTCAACCCCGCCTCTAAGTCGTCTTGCCTTCCTAGGCAAGTCGTCACCGGGCGGCTTACCAGCGCAGGTCTCATGCCATCTTTTGTCTCTGGGCCTTCGTCGTGGCCCATTTGTCAAGCCACCCCACGGCCTGGCCTTCATCTTCTGGTCCACTTGTAGGATCTTGATTATGAGCCACCAGGTATGACCAGGCCCCTCCTAGGCGGGTCTTACCACATGGTTGTATCCCCAACAATTTTGCAATTGTATTTTACCTTCTAATATTAACTTGTTGCTTGTAGGTACATATGTCCTTGGTAAAGATCCATGCCTGGACCCTTTTTGCTTGTGGGGCAATCAAATATTTATGAGCTAGCATCAATTGAGGAAGCTCATAAGGATTGTTATGGAAAGGAGACAAATGATTTATCTATTAGTTTATGATCTATCCAACACAAGGTGAGTTGTAGGGTGGTAACGAACTCTGTAGCCTTCTATTAGTACTGCCTATAATGTGTTGTGAGGCAACAATGTCTAAATCTTTTTCTTTTGCAGTGGTTCACAAAGTAGTGTACTCCATATTACCTTGCAAAGTACATGATTGGGGTACATGCAAAGGTCAAAGTATTTCATCGAGACTACAGTGAGTATCAAAAGTCATAATAAATACAATGAACAATGGGCGGGCGGCCATCACTACGGGTTGGCCTAGAGTGGTGTGTGCGTTAAGCATGGAGGAGGGAACAATATGGGCATGTGCATTCCACTTCACCTTCTCTAGCAACCAGAATGCCTTTCGTCTCTCTGTTTACCATCTTTAATACAACTATGGTTCCATCATTCTTTATTTTGTGCTTCTCTAGTTTTCCTTCTTTTCTAGAATTGGTGCTTCTCTAGTTCTTGAGTATATGTACATGTGAATCGAATTATGCATTCGTTCTAGAACCTATATTTGTAAACATGATTCGATATAAAATAATTGATTTCCTACTTTCAAATTTAAATTATGTGAATTTTAATGCGGGTGTTAAATTAGGGATAAATTATGCTCTGCCGACCATTACAAGGCACACGGTTTGAGAAAGCAAAACGTCTGAGATCAACATCAATATCAGACACATTTCTCCACTCAGGACGTGTGCGATGAATCTCTGATGCACACACGATCAGCCAAGAAATAACGTGTGAGATTAAGAACACCAACGCACATGATTTCTTCTTATCAAGTGTTTGTGATAGTCTCCTTATCACACATGATTTGATATCATCAACTATTTATGATGTCATGACCATCGTAAACGTTGGTCATAGGAGAAAGCGTGTGATAGGTCTTCATCGACATGGGTAGTACGGATGAAACATTGGGACATTTTGTATACCACAAACGTTTATAAATAGCACAATGTGTGGGATAGATTAAACCTTTGCATACAGTTTTCTAAGGATAAATGTATGCACTCTTAGATCCTATCAAAGACGGTCTCGTAGAACTACCTTTATGTGATAATCTCCTTATCATACACACTTTACAATCATGAATTGTTTGTGATGCAGCGCACATCATAAACGGTGCACCACGGAATAGTGCATGCGATGGTAATGTGATCCCCCACGAGTATCTAGGATGGACCATATGGGAAATATGACATATCCCAAACGGTTGACCGAAAACTCTCGTTTGTGATAGATGCGCACATCGCATACACTTAGTTATGCCAAACGTTTGTGTTGGTTCCATATCATCGATGATTTTTTGTATTGTGTGGGATGGACCCCCCTATCGCACACCCTGGCAAGGCAGCGGTATAAAACTCTGTCGTGGAAACGGGGTAGAAATCGTTTGTATAGGGCATCACTACACCAGTGATTCAATATCCGCAGATCCATTCCATTATTTCCTCTGGGCCTCCTCAATCTGAGTGGGGAAAGGAGCCACTTACCCCAGAGGAGATGAAGGAAAAGATTCGATAATTGGAGCAACTTTCAAAGGCTTGTGTGGATGTGATTGGAGATGGGATTGATTCTTACTAGATGATGAGTAAAGATTTGGAGGCAAGAGTGGATGGGCTTTTCACAATCTCAGGCTTATGATTGATACTCTTAACAACAATATTTCACAACTAGAGTTTTTGACCCAAGTTGTAGATGATCACCAAGCCTCGACCGAGGAGATGAAGAATTGACTTAAGAGCATTTGCGTAGCCTTCCAAGGTTTCTACGAGTGAGCATGAAATGCTTAGTGCTTAGATCTCCCCGGCTTGATTATAAGCTTGGGGGAGATTCACGTGCACTTTGTATCTTTACCTTTTTTCATAACTTTTCCACAAGATTAGGGTATAAGTTTTATTTTCAATAAGGTTGAACTGTCAATATTTCCTCTTCAATAAGGGATGATCCTTTCAATGAGTATATGCATATCCTAATGTGTGTGATCGTTGCTTTTTGTTTGAGAGCATACTTATGATTGTTGTGATACAAATAGTAGTACATAATTACTTGCATGATGATTATAAGTACGCCCACCTAAGTTGTTAAATTTTTGAAAGGTGATAAAACAACTATATATGCTAGCTCATTAAAGGGTTCAACTTATAGTATGGCAATTAAAGAAGTTGATCCTCTACAAAATATTCAAAAGGTGCTTTTGTAAATTCATTTTTTTCGAGATGCATGGTTGGCTTGCATGTCATACTAAATATTTAAATGTGTCTTCACCATGATTCAATGACAAGAGGCCGAACCCTTTTAAGAATAAAAGATCTTGATAAGAAAAGGACGAAAATAAAAAGTTATTTGCCCGGTTCAAACAGCAATGAACTAGGATATGAACTACTTATGTGTCCTTGGTAAAATAAAGTAACAGGGGTGTGGATGCCTACATGATCATTACCATTGTAAGTATGAGTTATCATTTGTCACAGGCCTTTATCACAAACAGTTCCTCTTAGAAATGCTGGACTCGTACCTTCTTGATATTCTTATCTCATAAACACAAGGTTGACCTTGTTCTTCACAAGATAAGGTAATTTCTTGGGGACGAGCATGTCACGCCCAAGATGCACGCCTATCCATATTAAGGCACGAGGGCCTCGCAAGGGATAGATGTGCATCTTGCCGTTAGCAAGTATAATATCATTGCATCATACATTACAGAAGAGATGAGTATACAAGTTTACTTACACTCGCCACATACTAACTTACAGTTCCACACAGAGTTCAAATCATCAAGATGATGACAGGGTCCGACTACGGACGAAATCAAATGATAAAACAGATGCAAATGAAACTATCTCGCTATCCCAAAGATCACGACCATGGTCCTCTACTCATCCGGGTAAGTCACGTACATCCTTCCTCTTTCCTCATCATATTTCCACTGGAGCTGGGTAAGATCATCCTGCACGTACTCATCTGTACCTATACCTGGAGGGTTGTAGTAATCTATGATCCACAAGGACTCAGCAATCAAGCGCCCGGGTACCGAGACTATTCAAGCTTAAAGGTTGGGATGGGGTATGTGTTTAGTTTGCAGCAGCACTAACCATATATGGTGGCTAACTTACGTAACATGAAAATAAATATGAGTGGCCTACGATGAGTGATCGAATCTAGTATGATCTCTGTGAGATCCTGAACACTTACTTACGTCAATCATAACCCCACCGTGTTCTCACTCGGATCATGTTCACGAGCAGAGACAATCACGGTTACTCACACAGTTGGTGTATTTTAATTAGAGTTTACTTCAAGTTAACTATAACCGGATGTTAAACAAATATCCAAGTTGCCACATAACCGCGGGCACGGCTTCTCGAAAAGATTTAACCCTATAGGGGTGCTCCAACTAGTCCATCACAAATAACCACACTCCACGGGAATAGCCTCGACCACAGATCTCGTGATCATCATAGGTAACTCCAAAGGATTTCGAACACCTCGAGATAACCCAAAGAAAGTCAGACTCCACACGCAAGACACTCGATAAAGGTAAAACAAATCCAGCAAGACCACCCGACGTGTCGACGAACCCGATAAGAGCCGCGTATCTCGTTCTCAGGACACAACGGATAAGCTAGTGTATGGTGGCCTGATAGAAATCTCCCAAGTTGCCTGGGTTGGCCCGCGCAGTGCTCTAGTTTGGACCAACACTCATGAGGAGCACTGGCCCGGGGTTGATTAATTATCCACGAGGTTGCAAAGCCCTATGCAAATTTTATTAAGTTATTAAACAAATGTAGTACCAATGTTGGGTCTTGCCAGATGAGTTTTAATCTAAACGGAATAAACAAGGGGGTCCCCATAACAACCTCGAGCGTGTTAGGAGCGCAAAATATGGAAAACATAACACCGGCAACAAGAACTATGGCGGTAATAGCGGAACAAAACACCTAGCAAAAGGCCAAGCCTCCCACCAATACCAAGATATATATGTGCATTAAACTAAATAACAGATAATATTGTGATATCCAAATCCATGTTATCACATGGAACAACCTGCACCTGCAACTAAGAACACTATAAGAGGGGCTGAGCAGCGCTTACTTAGCCAATCAAAGGTTTGCTAGGATGTGGAGGGTTAGAGGCTTTCATGGCAATTAGGAGGCTTACATTCAAGTGGTAGGTAGCACAATTGTAACGATAAGAGTGAGAAACTAGCAAGCGAAAATAGTATCGGGATTCGGGTATGATCATCTTGCATGTTGGTTCTTCAACGAAACAAGTAGCGGGATCCTCGTAGTGGTACTCTCCTGGGTCCTCGTACTCAGTATCAACACTCGCGTCTACCCAAGAGAAACAGCAACAATAAACATCCAACCAAGGTTCAATGCACAACCAAGATGATGCATGATTCATTTATGAAGAATTAACATGGCAATCCAAAACTAGTCATGTTTCACATGCAAAGTTTGTTTATTAATGAATCTGGACAGAACCTCATGTTAAGTTATTTAAACATGCATGAACATGGAAAATATGGATGCATCATGCAAAATCGACAGAAATGCATATAAAGAACGCAAGAAACGGAGTTACGGTTCTCACGATACGCTCACGACAAGGTACGAAGGCAAAACACAAGACAACCAATACCATGGGCTAATTCTTGGCATTTCAAGGTAACCACTGGTTAGGCAATGAAAAACCAACCATAATAGACTCAAATATCAATCAATTCCATGGAGTATATCTCCCACAACTCACAAAACAATAAAACAAACAATCTGCCCAAAATAGCAATATAGCAACTTACACAGCCCACAACTTGAGCTACAGGAATCCTAGAGCCACAAACAAGGTATTGACAGAAACTACATAACATGCTTATCAAACTATCCAACTACACAAACTGCAAAGGAGGCACACATAAATAAGCATGAAGCTATCAAGTTGGCATGATGAAACAGTTTTCTGGGACTTGGTGAAAATTACAGTTTACTGGAATCTGAGTTAATCTGGTAGCATGTTGACAGCATAAGTTAAAGGTGCTAGAGACCACCTCTTGGCATGAAAATTAATAGGATGGTAGTAGACAACATCTACTCCAAAATACTAGCACTGAGCATGATCTAATTCACAACACATCACAAGATACTAACCTCTCCACATGGCATAAAAATAACAACAGATTCTCAGACTTGGAAATATTTAGCATGTTGAAAACAGAAACATTAAGTTGGCTACTTTGCAGCATGTTTCCCACTTATATGGGTGATTCTCATGTTAAACAAAAATACCATGGCATAATAGATATAAAACACTAGCACTTCTTAGTTAGCACATGCCCCAAAGCAAGCATGGATTAAATCATGCAAAAATGACAAAGTAGCATCACAGCTGAAAATGACAGTTTTATGAACTTGCTCAAAACTGAAATCTGAACACACCAATGGATTCATTGGCTCTTTCTACCCCAAAAACATGTGTCATACTCATATGTTCATGTGAAACAACAAGGCACAAATATACTAGCAAGACTACCACCTATTCTTATAAGTGAACCAATACTCTAATTGGACATGAGTAAATATGATCCTAACCAGATTTGTAAACTTAGATAAGATGGCAAATGTTAATAAACCTACTAACAATCATAAGCAACAAAGGGTATGTCAAGTGGGGGAAACCCACTAGTTCCCACACACACACATACACTCTACACACACACACTACAAAAGCAAGCACACCCATGCTCTATTTATGCCCAAGGCATATGAGCACAAATACCACCATGAACATACCACCCAATAGGGGGGGTTCATCCACACACACACTCACATGCACCATGTATGCATAAGCATAGGGCACATACACACACAACACTCACAAGTGCACTAGGCACATACACTCACATACATGCTCATGTGTATGGGTGGTCATCCACACACTTATGCACACATATATGCACAATGCATATATGCATATGCATATGTGTATGGTAACACACACACACACACTCCCACAAACACACATGCACACAAGAACACATACATATGCACTCACACTACATGTGTGCAATCTGCCACACACACACACACTCAATACCCATGCATATATACACGTATGTGTACACACATACACACACAACACTCACTCTCTACACTTACACACATGCATATATATACATCACACTATGTGGCGCACACACACACACATACATCCACAGAAAATAAAACATACACTTACACGTGCTCAGGTTTGCATCTACACTCATATGTACTATAATAGCAAGAAGAAAGCAAGAGAAAAAATAAAAGAAAAGGAAAGAAAAACAAAAAAAATGAGGAAGGGTTCAGAATCGAACCCACGACCACCAGGTCGTTTTCCCGAGCCGGTTGCCACTCGCCTGCACGCACGGACGTTAACAGGGTACGGGCAATACTATACTAGTACACGCACACACATGGTTAGTGACGAAACTGAATCTATGCATGACAGCAATGACAGAGCAACGGCGGCGGGCAGCTCCGACGAACTACGGCACTAGCGGGGCGACAGTAGGGTCACAGGGCATGCGGGGAGTGCAGGGGCTCCATTCCCGTGCTCGGACGCGGAGGAGGCACCCGCGACGGAGCGCCTCGAGCTCGAGCAAGAGCTCGGCGGTGCTGAGCACGACGGTGATGGCTCGAGCTAGCAGGGGAGAAGGGTTGTGCGTCGATGGCTCACCTAGGGGAGTACGACGGCGACCATGATGCAACGACGGGGAAGAAGAGGCGGAGACGACGTCGGCGACGAAGGGGAAGCAGACCCGACGACGACCCGTGGCGAGGAGGAAGAAGAAGACGCCTTGGAGCCTCCCATGGCGATCTAACACCAGGAACGGAACACAAGGATGAGTCGTGTTCACCATGCCATCTTGGACGCAGAGGGGAACCACCGGAGATGCGAGGCGACGGCGGCCCGACGATCACCGGCGACGCTTTGAACCTCACTGCTCTCTCTAAAACCTTACCTGACAGGGGAAAGAAGAGAGGACGGAGAGAGATGGAGGGGGAGATGGGAGTTGCAGCGGCGGCTGAGAAGAGAGGAAACCTAGACAAGGGGGCACGCACGCCGAGGGGGGCTAAATAGCCACGGGCTGACGGCGACGGAGACGGGAAAGGGGAACGGTGGAGCTTCTCTCTCTCACTGAAACCTGACGGAGAAGGAGGACCGGGCAGGTGGCCGTCTGCTCGAGTAGGCTGGGCCGCGGGAGAGACAAGACCCACCTAGCTCTCTCTCTTGAAAACAAATAACAGAGAAGTTTTAAACCTTTTCAAAACACAGCAACACAAGATAAAATCCCTAGAGTAAAATAAAAGGATTTTTGGTGCAAACAAAAATACTTTTGTAAAGAAAATAATAGGCACTATTTAATAAAAATATTAAGAAGATTCTTAGGACAAGTAATTTTAAATATTTTAAAATAGGCAGCCCCCTGATATTTAAATGCCACAAACATACAAACTCCAAACATTAAAGAACCACTCTCAAGATTAATAATATATGTAGGGCTACCTCTTGAACATTTTTAAGCAGTTTAAAAGCAAGTTAATTCTGTTTATAAAAATTCCATGGGAGCTAAAGGGATTTAGTTGGGGTTTTGTTGAAAAGCAAAAGAGAGGGAAGAGAAGGAGGTTAGCACCCATGATCCAATCACAACCCACCACAAGTCACACTCACAACCAACCACACCATACAAGGTCACATGAAAAACAAGCATGGCATGATGAATGCTATGATGCATGATGCATGAATGAAAGACAACACATGGATGACAAGTTGCAAATCATACATTAAGCTCATGACACAAGGTTCATACAATAGATTACATGCCATAAAAGATAGGGACAACACTTGGGCTGTCACAGAGCAAGACTTAAGCTTGTGGAATTTTACCGCGTTCACGCACTTCTTTTTGTTGATAATCCCTCAGGTGATGTCTTTTGGATCAATTATAATTTATTGAATAAAATAGTCAGAAATGGTAGTGGAATCATCTATGTATGGTGATAATCACTTTCCATAAACATATCAAGCAAGAAGGCCAAAGGAACAAGCGTCGTCGTTCTTTGAGAGTGAACAACGACATTCCATACAATCGAGAGCGCTCGTATGAGCGGTCGTATGGGGTGTTGTCCCCTCTCCAATATTGACTATTTTCACCCCGTCGAAATGAATCATCAACAGACGCCCAGAGACACAAGAAACTCATCCAGAAGGCAGAACCCTAGCCTCTGGAGCCTATCCGAAGGAGGGATCAACTAGGTGAAGAAGGTGATTCTTCTCACTGCGAAGAGGAGGACAACATTATCATAACCATCATGATGAGGATATCAATACCATTTTTACACCCACATCCCATGCTGCTATACATACTGGACCAGTTACTAGAGCTCGTCCATGCCAAATTACCAAGTACTTTTGTTTCTTGGAAATCCTTCTAATGTTCATGAACATATGATGTTGCCTAATTTAGATACTTTTGTTTTACTTATAAAAGAAGGACCTAGCATGGACAAGAAGGATGTCCATTAGAGAGAAATCAAGCAAGGGGAAGAAGGTGCGCACGCGGGAATGAACAATGGAGCTTCCAGCAATTTGAAGCCACCATAAGGAGAGCATGAAGGCTTGGACGAAATATTCCACATGCCACTTCATAAATTTCGTCCATAGGCTAATATAGGTGATGTGTCACTTTATTTTTGGGCCAGACCCATGTAATTTCGAAATACCATAATATAGGTTGTTTTTAGAGTCCGTGTGTGTGGCAAAACTGAGTTAGGGTCAGTTTCGGACCCCTCCTCCAAGGGGCTATGAAATCCCCCTCTATTCCCCCATATATACAGCCCTTAGGGCACCGTTTAGACTTGGGTTTTTGTTTAGATTACAAGTTCGCCATAGCTGCAACTTCGCGTTCTTTGTTTGTGTTCCACGAATAGACAAAGGTGTCACAGAACCCCACCTTCATCAATAAAGCTTTCCTCTTATATTGCAATATCCAGATTGCAATATTAGTTTCTTGCTTGTTCTTAGTTTAAGTGCAGGAAACAGACCTTCATGGTCAGGTTGATCATGCTCCGATGTGGTCAATAACCTCTCGTAGTTGGTTTAGCGGTTGCTAAGGCGTGACATCCTCGCACGTTCGTAGTCGGATCGTCAAAGTTGACTCTACCCTAGACGATAGCCACACCTCATCGAAAGACAGGGACAATTTCTCCTCTATCAAGTGGTATCGGATTTCCAGGTTGCTCGGTCAGATTTTACCAGTTTTTCATAGTTAGATTGCATCTATTCTTCATACCTAAAGTACACGAAAAAGCCACAAAAAATTATTGTTAGATCATCATATCCGAACCAATCTGAGCCTTTGCAATTTTATGTTCGGTATTTGCTTTGTTGAATTTGTGGTTGCATCATCATGTCAAGTTGTTGGTCTTAGCATCTAGTCCTTTAGAGTTTCGAATTCTGTATACAGTATGTCACGCCGCCTCCGCATCATCAACAACGATGCCATATTCCACCACCACACTAGTTACATCATCGCTGCCATATACCACCACATATCCGCCATCACGCCAATCCGAGTCCACCTCCATCATAGATTCACTGCCAGTCCGTGTTCCACCACCGCAACATACATCCGACACTAGTTCGAGTTACACCAGATTCATATCTGCCAACAGTCCTAATCCGAGTTTAGTATTTGGTGGTTTGTTCTTGATTTCCATATCCCGCGATACTACATGTCGAGGGCAAGGCAGACTCCCCAACTTCGGTGCTACCCGCAGAAGAAAAATAGTTCTAGTTTCAAAAAAACTAAGTCTGGAAAATTCTGGCTAGGCAGTTTTGAGACCGTCCTAAGACTTTTTCGAAAAAAATGTTGCTGAGCAAAAAAAATAGAGTAAAAAGTCAAAATAAGAAAAAACAATCAAAGTGTGTCTGCCCTTGTTTAGATGCAATGCTGGGATTTTGTTGATGTTTTTAGGCTCGCATCTCTGGCATAGTCTAGCTTAGGACCAGCACAGTATCGTCGTTGAGCGTTTATTCAGCTTTGCATCTCTGAATTGATTATTGTTGGCCCCTTTTTCTACCATATTATAAGCCATCCCAGCTCCACATACATATACGTCGTGTGTTTGACATCACCTGGCAATCGCTCTATCTAAGCTTTGAGAGTTTTGACTACAACAGTTGTCGATCACCGCCTGTTGCTGGGAAAGAACCGATAAGAATTTGTGATTCGCTGGATAGATTTGTGACACACCACCACCACCACCACTTCCTAGTAGTCTGTAGGTTTCAATTCTTGTGTGTTTCCTATTGCTGTTAACCATGTCGAGATCACAAGTCAACGAGATCGACTAGGAGAGCATGACCAACAAAGAGCTCCATGGTAACTTTCAGCAAATGATGGCTGACCAGGTACAAGACTTCATGAGCAGACTTGGAGAGGCCATGGAGAAGCTAGATGGTTTGGAGAAGACATTTGACACCAAGATGGATGCCAAGTTCAATGAGGTGCTTTACCATCTACCACCACTAGCTACAGATACTATCCCTCTCCAACGATGAGCGCGATGTGTGCCTCTCGACCAAGTCCAATATTCTGGTGTCGTTGATATTGCTGCAGCATCTGTGGCTGCTGATGCTATTGTCGTTGAGAAAATTGAGGATCATGATGGTGATTACGATGATGAGGGAGAGGCTGCTCCAGATCATCCCCAGGGGCAACCACCACCACACGCACCAGATCATCCACATGGCTACAATCGCAACGGTAGGACTGCACCACTACCCCTCGGGTATGGGAACATGACCATCTCCCTAAACTTAAATTTAATATTCAATATTTGAGGGTAGATATGTTCCTGATATATATCTTACTTGGGAGTTAGAAACAGAGCAGCATTTTACATGCTTCCAATTACCTAAGGATAGACGTGTTGCTGCTGTTGTTTGTGCATTCACTAGTTTTTCTTGTGTTTGGTGGTCTGAACATTGTAGAATATATCATGATAATGTCCCTACTACTTGGGCTACTTTGAAAAATGTTATGCATAACCGTTGGGTTCCACCATATTATCAACATGAATTGCTTAAATTTGCAGCGCGTAAGACAAGGAAAAATTATGTAGAGGAATATTATCAGGAATTACAAACTAGGATGATTAAACGTGGTATTGTTGAGGAGAATGAAGCTATGCTTGCATGTTTTATGGATGGATTAAATAGAGAGACTCAAACTATTATAGAGTATAAGGACTATAACACTATCTCTCGTTTATTCCATCTTGCTTGCAAAGCTGAATGTGAAGTGCGGGATCGACAGGCAATGGCAAGAACTAATTTTTCTACAGGTCGCACTTCATCTTGGAAACCATGTACCTCCACTACTTCTACACGTCATGTTGCAGCAACGCCAACTTTATCCTCCAACTCCAACCGAGATACCAGGAAACAGGCCCCTGCCCCCACCCTCGGCCAAGAGGACACCTTCTGGTCCTGCACAGAGATCTTCTTCATCCATTGCATCCATAGGGAAAACACATGAGGTTATATGTCGTTGTTGCAAGGGTGGAGGTCACTATGCGAGGGAAATCCCATCCAAGCATGTGATCATTGTGACAGAGATTGGTGGATATGACTCCGCTAGTTATTATGACAAGGAGACTTTGGCTCTTCTTGCAAGTGAAGAACAGGGTGTCCATGAACTGAACAATAGACACACTACATGACTGCTGACTATGCTGACAGGTATGAAAGTTTAGTTGCTCAACGCGTTCTGAGTGTGCAGGTTACACAGGCTGAGCACAATCAGAGGCACAACTTGTTCCATACAAAAGGGAGTTGTGAAGTAGCGTTATGTTCGTGTTATCATCAATGGAAGGAGTTGCAACAAGTTGGCTAGCATGGAGATGGCGCATAAGCTATCTCTAACAACCACACCACATCCCCATCCTTATTACATCCAATGGTTCATCAACAGTGGCAAGGTTAAGTTAACACGTATTGTTCGTGTGCACTTTAGCATTGCTACATATTCTGATAATGTTGATTGTGATGTGGTACCCATGCAAGCATGCTCCATTTTAGACCATGGCAATTTGATAAAAAGATTGTACACCATGGTAGGAAAATCAGTATACTCTTGTTCATAAGGATAAAAAAATCACTTTGATTCTTATGTCTCCTGAACATATTATGAAAGATGACATTGCAAGAGCTAGTATAGCAAAACAAGAGCAAAGTGAGAGTGAAAATCAGATTGTGGCAAATGAATTTGAGCAACACAATAAGCCTAATAAACCACCATCTAGTGTTGCGTCTAAAAGAAAATTGAAGAGTGGATGTTTATTTGCTACTAAATCTTGTATTACTGATTTGGATGTTACTACATCTGTTTGCTATACTTTTGTATGCAAAGAGGTATTATTTTCATTCAATGACATGCATCCCTCTTTGCCTCCTGCTATCATTAACATCTTGCACAAGTTTGCTGACGTCTTTCCACAAGACGTTTCATCGTGATTACCACCTATTCGAGGGATTGAGCATCAGATTGACTTCATTTCTAGTTTATTGCTACCCAACGTGCCCCTTACCGTACCAATCCAGAGGAGACGAAGGAAATTATGCGTCAAGTACACGAGTTTCTTGACAAAGGTTATATACGTGAATCCCTTAGTCCTTGTGTTGTTCCTATTATGCTAGTGCCAGAAAAGGATGGTACATCACGTATGCGGGTGGATTGTAGAGGCATTAATAATATTACTACTTAGTATTGTCATCCTATTCCTAGGCTAGATGATATGCTTGATGAATTAAGTGGCTCTACACTTTTCTCGAAAGTTGATTTGCGTAGTGGATACCATCAAATTCGTATGAAATTGGGAGATGAAGGGAAAACAACATTTGAAACTAAGTTTGGATTATATGAGTGGTTAGTCATGCCGTTTGGGTTAACTAATACACCTAGCACTTTCATGAGATTAATGAACGAGGTTTTACGTTCTATAATCGAACGATTTGTGGTAATCTACTTTGATGATATACTGATTTATAGTAGATCTTTGGAGGAACATTTGGAACATTTACGTGTTGTTTTTATTGCCCTACGTGATGCATGTTTGTCTAGTAACCTTGGGAAATGCACCTTTTGCACCGACCGAGTATCTTTTCTTGGTTATGTTGTTACTCCACAGGGAACTGAAGTTGATAAAGCCAAGATTGAAGCTATTGAGAGTTGGCCGCAACCCAAAACGGTCACACGAGTGAGGAGTTTTCTTGGACTTGTTGGTTCCTATTTGCGTTTTGTGAGGGATTTTAGCACCATTGTTGCACCTCTAAACGAGATTACAAAGAAGGATGTGTCTTTTTCCTGGGGTACCACACAGGAAGAAGCCTTCACGGTATTGAAAGATAAGTTAACATATGCTCCTTTACTCCAACTTCCGAATTTTAATAAGACTTTCAAGCTTGAATGTGATGCTGGTGGAATTGGATTAGGAGGTGTGTTATTACAAGATGGCAAACCTGTTGCATACTTTTCTGAAAAATTGAGTGGGCCTAGTCTGCATTATTCTACTTATGATAAGGAACTATATGCTCTTGTTCGGACTTTGGAAACATGGCAACATTATTTGTGGCCCAAAGAATTTGTCATACATTCTGATCATGAATCTATGAAACATATTAAAAGTTAAGAAAAACTCAACCGTAGACATGCTAAGTGGGTTGAATTCATTGAGACTTTTCCTTATGTCATTAAACACAAGAAGGGTAAAGAAAATGTTATTGTTGATGCATTGTCTAGTCGTTATACTATGCTTTCACAACTATGTATGTCTTGCGATGGGATATCCTTGGTGACAATGGGATGTTCTCTTGATCCACTTGACGTATGTTTTGGTGATCAACCAGCGGGTTCTGTGACCTTGGGAATCTATGCATATAGGTTGGCACACGTTTCCGTCTTGACTCTCCGGTAGAAACTTTGGGGCACTCTTTGAAGTTCTTTGTGTTGGATTGAACCTGATGAATCTAAAATTGTGTGGTGCATATCTTATAATCAAGCCCATGGGTTCTCGTGGTGACATTGGAGTATCTAGGTGACATTAGGGTCTTGGTTGATGTGTATCTTAAGGTGTTATTTTAGTACGAACTCTAGGGATGTTCGTGACACTTACAGGGATAGCTCATACGATTGATCGGAAAAGATAACTTTGAGGTGGTTTCGTACCCTAGAATAATTTATTCGTTTGTTCTCTGCTATTTGTGACTTTGGAGTGAACTCTTTGTCCCACGTGAGGGATTTACATATGATTCAACTATGTCAGTATTGTTGCGAGAACTTGCAGTACTGAAAGTATGAACCCTAGGTCTTGTTTTCAAGCATTGCAATACCGTTTGTTCTCAATTTTTTCAATTGCTACCTTGCTGCTTTTATATTTTCATACTACAAAAATCAATATCTACTATCATTATTTCACTTGTATCACCATCTCTTCGCTGAACTAGTGCACCTATACAATTTGCCATTGTATTGGGTGTGTTGGGGACACAAGAGATTTCTTGTATTTGATTGCAGAGTTGCTTGAGAGAGACCATCTTCATCCTAAACCTCCCATGGATTGATAAACCTTAGTTCATCCACTTGAGGGGAAATTTCCACTGTCCTACAAAACTCTGTGCTTGGAGGCCCAACACAAGTCTATAAGAATAAGGTTGCATAGTAGACATCAAGCTCTTTTCTGGCGCCATTGTCGGGGACGTGAGTGCTTGAAGGTATATATTTAGATCTTGCAATCAAATCTTTTAGTTTATTGTTTTTCACTAGTTTGGTTTTATAGAAGAAAACTACTTTTGTGTACTACATGTCACCCCCAAACTGATGGTGTTTATGGGATAAGTTGGGGACTAAACTACTTTTTTGTACTACATGTCACCCCCAAACTGATGGTCAAACTGAAGTAGTCAATAGATCATTGTCTAGTATGCTTAGGGCTGTTTTGAAGAATAACCTGAAAATGTGGGAAGAATGCTTGCCTCATATTGAATTTTCTTATAATCGTTTGCTGCATTCTACTACTAAGATGTGCCCTTTTGAAGTTGTGTATGGTTTCCTACCTCGCGCACCTACTAATTTGTTGCATCTTCCATCTTCAGAGAAGGTTAATTTTGATGCTAAAGAACGTGCTGAATTGATATTAAAAATGCAGGAGTTAAGTAAGGAAAACATTAAGCATATGAATGCTAAATATAAACTTGTTGTAGATAAGGGTAGAAGACATGTTGTCTTTGCACCTGGCGATCTTGTTTGGTTACATTTGCGTAAGGATAGGTTTCCTGATTTGCGCAAGTCAAAGTTAATGCCACATGTTGATGGTCCTTTTAAGGTGTTAGAGAAAATAAAAGATAATGCACATAGACTTGAGTTGCCTGCAGAGTTTGGGGTTAGTCCCACTTTTAACATTACAGATTTGAAGCCTTATTTGGGTGAGTAACATGAGCTTCCGTTGAGGATGACTTCACTTCAAGAAGGGGAGGATGATGAGGACATAAATACCATTGTTACAGCCACAGCCCCTACTGCTATACATACTGGAGCAGTTACTAGAGCTCGCGCATGCCAATTAAATTACCAGGTACTTTTGTTTCTTGGAAATCCTTCTAATGTTCATGAACATATGATTCTGCCTAAGTTAGATACTTTGTTTTACTTATGAATGAAGGACCTAGCATGGACAAGAAGGATGTCCATTGGAGCGTGAGCAAGCAAGGATAAGAAGGTGCGCGCGCGGGAATGAACAATGGAGCTTCCAATGGTGATTTTCGCACTTTGAAGCCACCATAAGGAGGGCATGAAGGCTTGGACGAAATATTCAACACGCCACTTAATAAATTTCGCCCATAGGCTAATATAGGTGATGTGCCACCTTATTTTTAGGCCAGGCCCATGTAATTTCGAAATACCATAATATAGGCTTTTTTTAGAGTCCGTATGTGTGGGGAAACTGAGTTAGGGTCAGTTTCGGACACCTCCACCAAGGGGCCATAAAATCCCCCTCTATTCCCCCACATATACATCCCGTAGAGCACCGTTTAGACTTGGGTTTTTGTTTAAATTACAAGTTCACCATAGCTGCAACTTCACGTTCTTCGTTTGTGTTCCACGACGAGACAAAGGCGTCACAGAACCCCACCTTCATCAATAAACCTTTCCTCTTATATTCGCAATATCCAGGTTGCAATCTTAGTTTCTTGCTTGTTCTTTGTTTGTGTGCAGGAAGTAGACCTTCGTGGTCAGGTTGATCATGCTCCATCATGGTCAATAACCTCTCGGAGTTGGTTTAGCGATTGCTAAGGCGCAACGTCCTCACACATTCGTAGTTGGATCGTCAAAGTCGACTCTACCATAAACGATAGCCACACCTCATCGAAATACAGGGACAACTTCGCCTCTATCACATCATCTCCATCATCATCATCCACATCCTTATCATCTACAACATCAAGAATCCTAGTGTATCCTTTGGTGTATCATTTGAATCATTCATCCATATATACCATTACCATTGACATGATGCTTGTTTTTCCCATGTGTGAGTAGGCCCCTAGTTCTCAGGGATACGGATGAACCTTGGTATGTGTAAGATCTGAAACGTTATTGTGGACATGAGATCCTCTGTTGAATGTTCAGTTTAATAACTTCATGAATGTTGTGAAGCATCCCTTGATGTCTACTACACAACTTTATTCTTTTAGACTATGTTAGGCCTCCAAGCGCATAGTTTTGTAGGACAGTAGCAATTTTCCCTCAAGTGGATGACCTAAGGTTTACCAATCCACGGGAGGTTTAGGATGAAGATGGTCTCTCTCAAACAACCCTGCAATCAAATACAAGAAATCTCTTGTGTTCCCAACACACCCAATACAATGGCAAATTGTATAGGTGCACTAGTTTGGCAAAGAGATGGTGATACAAGTGCAATATGGATGATGGAAATAGGTTTTTGTAATCGAAAAATATAAAAACATCAAGGTAACAAGTGGTAAAGAATGAGAAAAATGGTATATTAATTCTTGGAAATAAGGCCTAGGGTTCATACTTTCACTAGTGCAATCTCTCTACAATGCTAACATAGTTGAATCATATGATCATCCCTCAACGTGCAACAAAGAATCACTCCAAAGTTCCTACCTAGCGAAGAAAAATAAGATGAAATTGGTGTAGGTAGTAGAACCACCTCAAAGTTATTCTTTCTAATCAATCTTTTGAGCTATACCGATAAGTGTCACAAACAGCCCTAGAGTTCGAATAAAATAACACCAATGATACATATCAATCAACCCTAATGTCACCTAGATAATCCAATGTCACCTCAAGTATCCGTGGGTAAATTATGTGACTTGCATCAAAAAAATAGATCTATCATATTCAAACAACACAAAAGACTTCAAGGAGCACCCCAAGATTTCTATCGAAGAAAGTAGTATGAAAACGTGCAATCAACCCCTATGCATAGATCCCCAAGGTCACTGGAATCCGCAAGTTGACGCCATAACATATGTCTAGTGAATTACTTGAATAACCCAATGTCACTACGCGTATCCACATGCAAGACATACATCAAGTTCTCTCAAAACAAAATATTCAGTCCAACATAATGAGATCTTAAAGGGAAAGATTCAATTCATCACAACAAGATAGCAAGGGAAGAACGCCATATGATCCAACTATATTAACAAAGCATGTGATACATCAAGATCAATCCATCTCAAGAACAGGAGAGATATAGATCAAAAATGTATCTACTGTTACATACCCTCATCCCCGAGGGTGAAGTACTCCCTCCTCATCATGGCCTCCATCGGGATGATGAAGATGGCCACCGAAGATGATTTCCCCACTCCGGCAGGGTACTGGAAAGGCTCCAGATTGGGTATGTCATCGATATGGAGAGTTTCAGCGGTGGAGCGGAGAGTCTCTGTTTATTTCTGGGGCTTTCTATATATAGGATTTTTTGGCATTAGAATCACGCTAAACAGAGCCACTTGGGCCCCACAAGTCATCATGGTGTGGCCTGGGGGGGCGCGCCCTGTTGGCTTGTGGCCCAAAGGTGGCTCCCCTCTAGTGGTTCTTTGCTCCAATATTGCTTATTTGTTCTAGAAAAAACACCAAAAAGTTTCGGGCGATTCCGAGAACTTTCATTTTTTGCAAAAAGAAAAGACACAATAATTCTGTTGAAAACAGCATCAGCCCGGGTTAGTTCTAAATAAATGATATAAAGTGCATCAAACCCATATAAAATTATTGTAAACAGAGGAAAATATGACATGAATACTTCATAAATTATCAATACGTTGGAGACGTATCACCCCCCACTCAGCATTTGTGCCTTTTTGGCCATGAAGTATATCACTGTCATTGTATAGGTCTAGGTTGTGGAGGTAATTCGAGGTGACAGTAAAAGCCTACTGCCCCTAGCCTTTAAAATTGACCGGGGAATTACGAAGAACTCTTACAGAGGCCTCATCCATGGGTTAACCCTTAATTATCATGAGTTGTAACCCTCGGGGAGAGACTATGATTGTGGCGTGTGTGGAACGAAGTCTAATAGAACGTGTATTGTACCCGGCTCCTCCCAGCATAATCATCAACAGTGACTCAAGTATCCCTTCCATACTATGCGCATGCATAGGTGTACTAGAAACATACCAATGGGGATTCTAAACTCCCTCGGAACGTCTTTTTATTTGGTTGTTTCACCAGTAACTATAGTCCTTGTTCTTCTTTTACTTTTACATTATTTAGTTACGTCACTACATTACTCAATCATTATATAAATCCGGACTCACTCTAATTTATGTCTACAATTATCTGTAGGTACAAAGTTACACATTTCTCTACAAGAGGAAAAAGTATGATTCTTCTGGTCCCTGTGGGATCGATACTCTTACTTCAGAAAGGCTACAACTAAGACATGTACACTTGCAGGCTATCAACCATCATGATTAGTGTTCTGATGAATTTTGCAAAATTAATGGATATTTAAAGAAGTTATCTTGAAATCCTTCAAATTGTTAAGCATGGCACCTTGTAGATGCTCCCCAAAATAAATTTTGGGGTCCATTTCTCATCACTAGAGAGTATAATCGCTTAAATTCGGTACATCTATTTCAGTACTATTTTTCTATTGAGTACCATGTATTCCAAAATTTATCTATGATGTAATATATTTTCATGTTTTCCACATGTCAAGATTAATTACATCTATTTGCACTTGAGATTTTCAGTTTCTTGCAAATATGGATGCAAAAGTTAAAGTGATTGGAGTGCTGGCGAATGCAAATACCACACACGACGGCTGATGGCTTCGGACGTGCGTTGGCGCGTGACCTACGCTGTCGACCTCGAGCATGCATGGCACCTAGTGCTCGACGACAGCGAACTACTCTTCCGACGTGACGCACCCCGCGTCGTTCTCTTCTATTTGAGAGGGAAGACGATGGACGCACGATTTCTTCGCGAGGGTGAGGTCGTAGATATTGGTGGTTTGGTTTCGTTTCCTTGTCACTTTGCTAGGGTTCGCAAGAGGATCCCGATGGAGGAGTTCATGCTCCGGCAAGTCGGTGCACTCCTGTTGTGCCGGTTGGAGGGGCGGTGCACGGCAACAGCGACCGGGCGCGCGCGGTGCACGGGCGCATGATCCCGCCTCGGTCCAATGACAATGGGGTCCTAGGGCCAGCCCCACACCCACCGCCCATGGCGGATTCTCGACATGTGGAGAGGGGCTAATCTGACCGCCATGGACACACCGCAGCTAGGGTTTCACCTGATATAAAAGTGCAGCGCCCGGCCTCCTCAGTTCTAGATCTCGACGAAAGTCTCCTGCATTTCTAGGAGGCGCCCGTGCGCGGCGTCCCTAGGGTTTCTCCTTCTTTTCCTGGTGGGAGGGGAAGGAGATTCCAGATCCTTTGCCCAGGTTACTGCTTCACCTCCCTCTGGAAACCACTTAGTAGATCGAGTTGGGAGAGGGGAGATCTGAAGATGAGAGGTGAGGGGTTTGGTGCGGGAAGACATGGCCGCGGCACGGGTCGATTTGACCGCGGTGGCGGACGTGGCCGTGAGAGCAACGTGTGGAAGCGCAAGGAAGAGGGCGGAACCTCCTCCACCACTCGTGCGTCTGGATCTAACGAGACGGGGTTCGAGAAATGGGATGAGGCTGCTAGAAGGCCCTTGCACGCCAGGATAGCTGGAAGGGAGTTGGTAGCGACGCCCAATGCTCTAGCAAATCTCCTGTTCCTCCTAAAAATTGAGAGCCTCCTACTCTGATCGATCCCCCTGTTGGTGTTCCTGAGGTTTGTCAGATCTGCAATACTTTGGGGCATTTCACTGCTAAATGCCCCCAAGCCTTATGCTCTAGATGTCAGAAGAGAGGCCACCTATTTGTCTTGTGCACCTCACTTCTCCCTTAGGGATTCCTTCCGGCTATGTGCGCATTTCAGTCTAGGGGCAGGGATTTTATTACATGCATGATTTCTGTGATGATGGGAAGCCTAAGGAAAGATCTACCAATGTTATCCTGACTCTGCTTGAGGGATATGTTACTTCCAAAATCCTTGAACAAGAATTTGATGTATACATAGGACAGGGGTGGCGCTTCTCAACACATGACATTGCAGATCGAAAATATGTTATGCGATTCCCCAATCTCAGAGAAGTTGACAGGGCTCTATATGTTGAGAAAATCACCCTCAGATCATGTGGTGCTATGATTGGGATGTCTCCCTAGTCTGATTACTTAGATGTTGAGGCTCTGCTTGAAATAGCTTGGGTGAAAATTGGTAGAATTCCCCTTGAAAAAAAGTGTGATAAAATGTGGCACATGTTGGTGGCTTAGTTGGGATTACTCTCGAAGTGGACATGGCTACTATGAAACGGCCGTCCTTTGTACGTTCCAAGATTGGATGTCGCTCGGTGGATAAAATTCCAGCAACTACTGAAGGTTGCCTGGGTGACAAATTCTACAGGTTTACTTATGAAGTGGATGAGGTGCTAGTCAAGAACCCTTTTGTGGAGGAAGAGGAAGTGGTTATTACTGATGATAAAAAAAGTCGGTCATGTTCAGACCCCAAAGAGGAAGAGGCATGATGAAGAGGAAAAAGGAGAAGTATCAGGCTTATGATTGTGGTAATCCTGGAACCTCTAAGAATGGTGGTGGTAAGACCTGTTGTCTGGCAAAGGAGAATGAGGATCCTATGGACTACTATGATAGTAGTGATGATGATAATTCTTTGTTGATTGAAAAAATCACTAGAGATCAAGAATTAGCAGAACAACGGAATTGTGAAGGTTGGCTTGTTCCTACCAACACAATGTTGACATCATCAGCTATCCAAGTCCCTGTTGGTCTGGTCCAGCTAAAGGTGAATAATTTTCTAAAAAAAGATCATATGTTGTCTTATCTCCAGGCTGTTACTACTACTAATCAGGTTCGGGAGATTGAAGGAGAGGTGGATCCTGAACTCAAGGTTTTCAATGACTATGTGGTAAAACTCCCTTCTGAATGTCACAAGGAAGTCATCCCTACCCATCCTCTTGTGCTTGAAACTTCCTTGCAGTTCAGCCGTCGAAAAGGGGTCAACCTAGGGGTGAAGATAGATCAGAAGGCAGAGATGATGGCCAAAAAATGAGACCTGGAAGGTAATTCAAAACCCTGTAATACAAACTCTTTTGCAGCCTTGTCTAATTCTGAATTATTATGCAAGGCATCTAAGATGGGGGTAATCATACCTGATGCAAACTTTGATAGTGTGGATATCCTTAGAGAACTAGAGGTAGTTCGAGGAAACCTGCAAGATAAAAATGAGAACAAGGAAAGTGAGCAGAAAATAGATGATATGGTTGTGGTCACGGAGCTAGGGGGGAAAATCATGTTAGTCTTACTTGGCTGGACCAAGAAGATGTTATCCTCGATCAACCTAGATCCAATAGTAAAAATAAAAATAAAAAATCTGGTGTAAAAACCTATAGACCTACAACCAGAAGTCAGAAGAAGTCTGATCTGGAATGTGGTAACTCTGCCCAGCTTCTTGGCAGGATTACTAGGGCTCGCAAGCAAAAAAGAACGTTCCAATTGAGAGGTCTCATTTGGAACTGTAGGGGGTAGGCAAGAAAGGAATGGTCTCCTGCCTCTCTGATTTAATTAAAGACCATTCCCTAGACTTTATTGGCCGCCAAGAAACTATGAAAAAAATTCACCCCTAAAATGCTTAGAAGAATAGATTCTTTTGGCAGCTTTGATTGGGACTGGATCCCTTCAAGTGGCAAATCGGGGGGGTTATTTGAGGGGTCAAGAAAGATAGTTTCAATATAGTAGTTTGCAATAAAGGCAAATATATCCTGCAGCTCCAACCTGTTAGATGTTAAAACTAAGAAAACTTCGGGTCTCTTGGTAGTCTATGAGAACCTCCAAGAAGAATTCCTTATGGAACTGGCAACCTTCTGTGGAAGGATGACCATCCCTTATATTGTTGGAGGGGATTTCAATATCCTTCGACATGTGGGGGGGAAAAACAAGAAAATGCATCATTTGAAATCCTCTGATATGTTCAACTCCCTGATAAATGTCCTGGGCCTCCATGAAATATTCATTAGTGGGGGGAATTCACCTGGACCAATAATCAATCCCACACAACCTTGGAAAAGTTAGACAGTATCTTGATGTCCGATGATTGGGAGGACATGTTTCCTATGGCATTGGCGAGGAAACTAGTTAGAGATCTCTCTGATCACAATCCTTTGTTGATTTCCTTGCATGGGGAGATGAGAGATACTCCTAAACCTCAAGAATTCCGGTTAGATCTTTCCTGGCTCAAGGATGATGAGTTTCTCCGGAAGGTGGACCAAATCTGGAGGAGGAATGTTAAAGCCACGGATCCTATTGATATACTTAATATCAAACTGAAGAGGATAAAAATTTATTTCAAAGGTTGGGGATCGAATAAATTTGGCCATGACTGTCACAACCCTAGTTAGCTTTGCTTAGGTCAGCATGTGTGTGCATCATGTTTTCATTTTGCATTAATTTGAAATGGGGATTAACAGAAACCCTATCACCTCACCTCAATCAAACCAATTCAAAAGATGTGAAAAATCAACAAATCCAAAATGCCCATCAAAATTGCCCCCTATGTCTGATAAATGTTGACATCAAAATATTAGGTGACATTTTAATTATTTGAATATATATAGCATTTCAAAAATAACTAATAAAGCTTCTGAAAATGCCAAATAAATCATTATAATTATTTTAGACATTCAAAATATTCTGAAAATTTTTGTATGGGTTTGAAATATTCAAACTAGCCTAACAATATATTTCATCATATTTTGAACTAGAGTTTGAGGCCTAGAAAAAAATAAAAAAATGTTAGAAAAGAAAACAGAAACAGAAATAAGAAAAAAAGAAAAAGATTTTACCTTAGGCCCAGGCCAGGCCGGCCCATCTGGCCCAGGGAGGTCGTCGTCCTCCTAGCGGCCAGGAGGACAAGCGCGTGGTCACCATGCGCCCGCGCCGGAGTTGCCACGCAGCTCCCTGTGTGCCTGCCTCCCCCGTCGCGCTCGCGGATGGGATAAGGTCGCCGTTGCCGTCCCCATCCCTCTCTCCTTCACTCTCTCGCCTGCAGCTCTCTCTTACCCCTCTGCCTTGCCATGGCCGTCGCCTTCTCGCTATCGTAGCCGTCGTTCCAGCCGCTCCCGTCCGTTCCCGAGCATCCCAGAAGCTCTGCCTCGACGCGTTGATCCTCTTCGCCGAAGGAATCGATCCCGGAGGCCCCCAGTGATGACCCCGTCGTCTTCTTTCTCCTCGGCCACCAGAGACCGCCGCCATCTGTCCACTACAAGCAGAGCCTCCCCGAGCATGCCTCCGACGCCGTTGCATCCGTCGTGAGCCCCTGGATCTTTTCCCCCTCTTTACCCCCATCACTAGCACACTCTAGCGCTGATTCACCTCGGGCCCAAGAGCTTCTCATCGCCGGCGAGGACGTGGTCGTCGCTACGGTGGCCCAAGCTTGCACCTAAGCACGTAGGCGTGATCAGGAGGGTCCCAGATAGCCTTAGGAGCCATTAGCCGGCCTATTCGAGCTCCGGCTCGACGAGCCCATGCTCACTCAAGCTACGGCAGCCGCCGCGCTCAATGTCGGTGCCCACTCCGGCCATCCCAGCCCCTAGGAAGTGTCGGGTTCAACGCGCGCTAGCACACAGGGCCGATCGGTGCCCTCCGTTGTCCATTTGGTCATTCAAGGAGGGTTTCCGATCCCCTCCGTCGTCCCTGACGTCGCCGGTGGCTCAATGCCGGTGACTCAACCTGTTTGACCGTGGGGGTTGGATCCTGGGTCAACTGGCAGGTGGGGCCCGGCCCTATTAATCAAGATTAGTTTAAAAAATAATTAAATTAATTAACCTAATGACCCACTAACAGTGGGCCCCTTTCTAATTAATTCGTGGTTAGTGATTTAATTAACCCCTGTTAGTGACTGGTTCACTAACCAGTGGACCCCACTGGTCAAGTTTCACCTGTCAACAAGCTGTTGACCATCTGACATCATGTTGATGTCATGTTGATGCATTAAAGGAATTTCTGATTTAAATTAATTCCAGCAAATATTTAAAACTTAAGAAAAACCATAGAAATTAATCTATAACTCAGATTGAAATAATTTATATATTAAAATTTATCAGGAAAATCCATTGAATCCAATGGTGATGTTATCATGCATGTTAGAGAAACCTATGTAGATGAACGTTGACATTTAGCAATAGGACAATATATGGAATATGAAATGGAGAACGACTTTGAACCTATATTCAAATCCACTCCATCCAACTTGAATAATAGTTGCATTAGCTCATCCATTCATGTTGCCATGTCATGATCATGCATCATATTGTTGCACTTGCCATGTATTGATTGTTACCTATCTGCATTGCGGTAGGCCCTGCTTCCGAGGATACCCCTGAGTATTCTAACGAAGGAGAGTAACTTCCCACTTCCCAGCAAGGCAAGCAACCCCATTGATCATTCCACTAACATCCCATTCTCTCGCTCCTGCTCTTGTTTATTGCATTAGGACAAACGATCATTTGCATGTCATATGCGGTAGATGAACTCATTCCTTTGCATGACCTGTCATTGTCACAGTAAATAGCTAAACCTTGCAACCTAGCATACTTGGTAGATGCTTGAGCCATGATGTGCTTTATCTATTTTGCTTGCTATGCTTGCCATGCTTAGAGTTGTGTCATGTCTGATTCATCTGGGTGATGAACTGGAGTGAAACACTATTGTTCTGATGTGATAAGCTTAATGATGAACCCCTTTTGGTAAAGGTAGCGATGAGAGGCTATGTAGGAGTACATAGCGGGTTGTCTCATTGGGACCGTTCTTAGGAACTGAGGTTCGTGTTTGTGATCCAAGACTCGCTACTACCACACAGTGGGATACTTAATTGACCCTCTCGACTTATCAATCGCTTAGTCCTTGGTCTAGGAGTTGCAAGTAGTTCCTGGTGTTTATAGTATGCTAGAGGCCGTGCGTAGAGCTATCCCTAGGGGTGAGCTATGACATGGTAGGCAGTGGCACGGTGTACCAAGGGTCACCTGAATGGTGGGCTTGGGAACCCTGCGCACATTGTTTGGGGTCGTAGCGAAAACTTCGACCGGACTTCCGTGCGGGTTCAGTCTCAAATAGGCGATATCCTGGACTAGAGGTCCTGTTTGATTGACGGTCGTGGTCGACTCCCTCGCTGGGCTTCAGCTTGAAGGTTGCCGAGGTGCATGTTTTATGAGCCCACAGCGATAAGTGGCGAGAGCGTGTGTGAAGGAGTACACCCCTGCAGGGTATGAATCTGTTCGAATAGCCGCATCATCGGATATGGACTACTTGGAGAACTTATGTTGTTCATAGATAACTTGATGGATACTCATAAAAATCTCAAGACAAGTGTGAGTATCATGGATGGCACTCTCGTAGATGATGGAAGTGAATCATTGGTGGTGTATTGATGTGGAGTTAGTGGACTCGTGTGTGATATCTAAAATTGGAACAAAGAATTAATATGTGTAGTATAGGTTAGCCAAGTGTCAAAGCTGGCATTGCTGCATAAACTCCACCACCCCCTTGTTGATACATGAGCATGATTAGACTAGGTTTGTTTTAAAGACTTGCTGAGTATGTTTGTACTCATGTTTGCTTAACAAATGTTGCAGATGAGACTCAGGACCCATCAGGTGGGTTCTACCTAGATGTCGACGACGCCGAATAGCTGGTGTCCCAGGTATGACCTTATGCCCTGTGGCGGGCTGTAGATAGTCAGGCTATGTGCCTTTTTACCCTTTCATCTGTCTGTACCCAGACAGCTTTATGCTTCCGCTTGGTTTGTATGAACTTGCTTGTATGACTTGAGTGTATGACTTGAGTGTCGGGTCATGTGACCCCTACCTGTAAGAACATATTATGCAAGGCTCCTCTAAGCCTCTTAAATAAAAGTTGTGTTGTTGTATGGTTATGTTGTGATGCCATAGTTGTATCTATGCATATCGGGCATGTCGTGCGTACGTGTGACGTACAACGGTATGTATGGGATCCGACACCTAGACATGTGCCTTTAGTGGTACTCTTTATGGGGAACTGCCTCTTTGTGCTTCCACCGAGCCTTCGTAACTTGCTACTACTCCGAACACATTGATTGACTGGCATGTATCCTTCTTTGCTGCTGTGTCTGTCCCTTCGGGGAAATGTTTCACGGTGTAATGGAGTCCCTTTAGCCTGCTACGACTTGTCTACGTGCAGTGATGACATTTATGTCCCATGATGTAATGGAGTCCTTGTAGCTTGCTATGACTCGTCTACACACGCTTGAGACCGACACCTGCATTGCTGGGTTATTTATGCTTGTTCCCGTACGGATGTGCCACATGGGTTCTATGACTAGTCATGTCGGCCCGGGTTCTCTGTCGTTTGAATTCTAGCAACATATTCACATACGTGAGCCAAAAGACACAAACGGTCCCGGCTAAGGTAAGGCTAAAGCCGTGGAGTTACCGTGCGTGAGGCCGCAAAGTGATGTGATGTGTTACAGGCTGGATTCCTATGACTTAGGATTGGGGTCCTGATAGCATTGGTATCAGAGCCTGACTGGCTATAGGACTACCAAGCCAAACCGGTCGAAGTTGAATCTAGAAACACTTTAGAAATGTAAGGGGATTGATTGTGGAAGGGAACGTAAGGCTCGTTTTACTCCTCTTCTCGAGTTATTCTATTCTGAGTCACCCTCATCTTTTCTACGAGGTTAAGAGCTAGGTGTCTTATCTATTTCTTAGGATGACGAGTTACTAACCATGGACTAGTAGCTAGCTTGTTTGCAAGTGGACTCCGGTATTCAATTATTGTTTGGTGTGACAATCAATTGGATTAGAAACTTGAGTCTAGAACGTTGAGTGGTTGTGCTATCCAATCTTTTGCAGTTGTCTCAAAATCTTTTTGAGCAATTATAGCCGTTATGTTGTCCAATTCTGCTAGGATCTCCAATGCCTTTGCATCATTCTCTGTTTCAGATGCCCCCTCATCCTTCTCGTCAAGTGGTCCGTCTGACTAGGTGCATCGATGTACCAGGTCACACGGCCATGTTCGTTAGAGTTATGATGGAGACTGGTTACTATTGGTACCCAGAGTATACAGTGGAGGAGCAGTATCGAGATTTCAACCATGGCTAGTACTTGTGTACTGTTAGGATATATCCATCATATCCCGGAGTTGCAGAGCCGCTCCATTGGGCATATGGGTTAGGTGTCACCATAGACATGGCAGTTCAAGATGCCGCCTATACCATGTTGACTATTGTGAGATCTCACCATGGACTGCTTCAGAACACTGAGTTCTGCTATGTTCCTACTACTCTAGGAGGAGAGGATTGTTATCTTAGTGCAGCCTATTATGATCATTCTCATGAGGACCCTAGGCTTCAGGTGACCGCTCAGATGTTGGACAACATGGATCGTGATGCACGTGCCCTTCGCATGGAGCTATATGCTACCCGTGCACGTCTTTGGACAGCCCTGACGCAGCTAGCACCTGTCATGCATACAGGCTATGGAGATTTGGAGATGCTAAGCCCATCGCGGACTCATCTGTCAGCTCGCGTAGACTGGCCTGATGTTGGAGGCATCGCTCCTCTTCAAGGACCATTGTTGCCACCAACCAGGGGACTAAGGCCACATCCGTGTCCTTATGGTTTCCAAGGATCGCAGGCCAGGGTGTTTCCAGATCCTCGGGTTCAACTCCCGGGTCATGGGGGTAACCTATATGAGGTGTTCTACGGCGATGCTTGAGTACGTGTATGTTAGTACTAGTATTGTAGTAGTCGTATTGCCACAGTCCTGCATGTCTTGTGGGATATGACTGAGGTGAGTTGAGTTCTGGAGGTGTAGATAGATAATGTATAGGAAGCTTGTAATGCCTCTGATGAGTTGTATAATCTTTCAATACTTTGTACTTCAGCTTGGGCTTGTACTGAACTATGTCATGGTGTGTACGAATCATGGTGTTCATATGGCAGATTGTTTATTACCATGTTGATCGGGTGTTTACCCATGCATGCCATGTTGTCCAGTACATTCCTCATCTCATGTCTTAGAGTTGATGTCTTCCTTGTCTAAGTTGTGGGTTTGTTTTCCCAGGATGGTGTCAACTAGGAATAACCCCGTGCCTGCCTTCGAGCAGGGAGAGGGAAGCCAGCCAAGGCAAGAGAACCTGCCATAGCCGCCCTCCTTGGCGGAGGTGATGCTCGAAGCTGAGCGGAATAAAAGGGAGACCAACAGGCTGTTGGAACGTATTGAGCAGAATACAGCGTGTCCTCCCCGTAATGAGCGTAATGATGGTGTGTCCCTCAATGACTTTGTCAAGTTGTGCCCACCTAAGTTTCATCACTTGGTCGACCCGCTCAACACTGATGACTGGCTGACCAGCATGTCTTGCAAAATCCGAGCTGGCAATGTATCTGAGGCCAACAAGGTGACTTTTGTTGCATACTTTCTGGAAGGACCCGCCAACCTGTGGTGGGAAAATTATGAAGCCATGCGTCCCGCAGGCCCCGCAGCAACCTGGGCAGATTTCAGTGAGGCATTCCGTACCCATCACATCCCGGAAGGGCTGATGGATCGCAAGAGAGAGGAATTTTGTGCCTTTACCCAGGGCAGACTGACAGTGAATACCTATAGCCGTGAGTTCAGCAACCTTGCCCATTATGCACCAGAGGAAGTGTCGACTGACGCCAAGAAACAGGCTAGGTTCCATAAGGGACTTAATCCTGAGCTCCGTCGAGACCTGCGTCTGCATGGGTGCACTACCTTCCAGGCCCTCGTCAACAAGGCTATCAATGCCGAAACTGGACAGACTGACTACGAGGCAACTAAGAAGCACACCCATGACTTTAGCCCTGCATCTAGCTTAGGCTCCAACAAACGCCGAGTGTGGGTGCCCAACACAGCTCTGCCACCAAGGTACACCGCGAGGCCATCCTTCCAAGCGCCTCGCCCAGCTCAGCCCAACCCTCCAGCCAGGACATTTGGAGATCCCCCTGTCAATGTTGCTCCCCATGCCACCGTTGTCTACTACAAATGTGGAGAACCAGGACACTATTCCCGTGAGTTTCCTAGAACAATGCCAAGCCGGTTGGACGTGGGAAGCCAAGAAAAGCTTTCTATGTGAAGCCAGCTCCTGCTCGTGGGCGAGTGAATTATGTTTCTGCTGAAGAAGCCCTTGAGGACCCTGATGTTATCCTAGGTACGCTCCTTGTCAATAGTCATCTAGCATCTGTTCTATTTGATACTGGAGCATCTCAGTCTTTCATCTCAAAAAGTTATGCACAATTGAATAACATATCTTTTTGTGATATGCCTACTCCTTTAGTAGGTCAGACTCCTGGCTCAAAATGGCAAACTTCTAGAGTAAGCCATGACAATGAGATTCTTGTGGATAGGCTAGTCTTCCTAGCATCTTTGATAGCCCTCAAGTCTTCGGACATCAATATCATCTTAGGCATGGATTGGATGAAAGCCCATTATGCTAAGATTGATACTCATACTAAGAATGTTCATCTTACACATCCATCGGGTGAGATAGTTAATGTCTCCACTCGAGCTGTCAAGTGCCAACTCTATTCTCTCAATGCTAGCCCTCTTCCAGAACTAGAAAATATTCCGGTAGTCCGTGATTTTCCAGATGTCTTCCCAGAAGAACTGCCAGGAATTCCACCTGTCAGAGAAGTAGAGTTTGTGATAGAGCTCATCCCAGGGATTGTCCCAATAGCCAGAAGACCCTATAAGATGGCACCCCTAGAACTAGCCGAAGTTAAGAAACAACTCGATGAGGATTTGAAGAAAGGTTTCATCCGTACTAGTTCTTCTCCTTGGGATTGTCCCGTCCTCTTCGTCAAGAAGAAGGATGGATCGGACCAGATGGTTGTGGATTATCAGCCAGTGAATCTGGTCACCATAAAGAACTAGTATCCGCTCCCCAGGATCAATGATTTGTATGACCAACTCACTAGATCCTTTGTCTTTTCCAAGATGCATTTGAGGTTGCGATACCATCAAATCAGAATTAGAAACGGGGACATTCCAAAAACGACTTTTGTTACTCGTTATGGCCAATACGAGTAAGCCGTCATGTCCTTCGATTTAACCAATGCCCTAGCCACCTTCTCTCGCTTGATGAATTCGATCTTCATGGAGTACCTCGATAAATTTGTCGTGGTTTACCTCGACTATATACTCATCTACTCGAAGAACGAATAGGAACATGTCGAGCATTTAAGGTTGGTATTGATGAAACTTCGAGAGCATCGTTTGTATGCCAAATTCTCCAAGTGTGAATTTTGGTTACCAAAAGTGACCTATCTAGGCCACGTGATTTATAGTAAAGGTATTGTTATCAATCCCGAGAGAGTTCAGGCCGTCCTTGATTGGACTCAACCTGAATCGGTTAAGCAAGTTCGGAGTTTCCTTGGCTTAGTGAGCTATTGTCGCCGCTTTGTCGAAAACTTTTCCAAGGTTGCGAAGCCTCTGACTGAACTCCTCAAGAAAGATAAAAAAATTCGAGTGGACCCCACAATGCGAGCACAATTTTCAGGAAATGAAA
This sequence comes from Hordeum marinum, assembly GCA_022496015.1. NCBI lineage: Eukaryota > Viridiplantae > Streptophyta > Magnoliopsida > Poales > Poaceae > Hordeum > Hordeum marinum. Next base: position 157,325,126 of record CM039672.1, on the reverse strand, counting down.
AGACGCCTGACCTCTGCTCCCATTCTGGTGCCACCAGACTTCTCAAAGGACTTTGTTATCTATTGCGATGCCTCGCGACAAGGGTTAGGTTGCATTCTCATGCAAGATCATCATGTGATTGCATACGCATCTCGACAGTTGCATCATCATGAGGATAATTATCCAACACATGATCTTGAGCTTGCAGTTGTAGTCCATGCACTGAAAACTTGGTGACATTACCTTCTGGGTAATCGTTGCGAAATTTACACTGATCACCAAAGTCTGAAATATATCTTCACCCGGCCGGATTTGAATCTCAGGCGAAGACGGTGGGTTGAGTTGATTACGGATTACGACTTAGGGATAACTTACACCCCGGGGAAAGCCAATGTCATGGCTAATGCACTAGGTCATAAGTCTTATTGTAACACTCTGATGTTCCAACAAAGTCAACCACTTCTCTATGAGGAATTTTGGAAGTTGAATCTTCACATTGTTCCTCAAGGATTCCTTTCCAACCTGGTGGCGAAACCTACTCTTAGGGATCAAATCGTAGTTGTTCAGATGTATGATAAGGGTATATCTTGGATCAAGGAGAACATTGCTAGCGGAAACGCTGAAGATTTCTCCAAAGACGACCAGGGTGTTGTGTTCTTCTAGAACCGATTGGTGGTTCCTAAGAGCATACGCTTAAGACAGCTGATCCTTAAGGAGGCTCATGATTCTCCTCTCACGATTCATCCTGGTAGTACCAAGATGTATCAGGACCTACGCCAAAGGTTCTGGTGGACTAGGATGAAGAGAGAAATTGCTTAGTTCGTTGCTAACTGCGACAATTTGTCGTCGCGTTAAGACAGAACATCAAAGGCCTGCTGGCACCCTTCAACCCTTAGCTATTCCCGAATGGAAATGGGATAAGGTTGCTATGGATTTCATCACCGGATTTCCAAGGACCAAGAGAGGGAATAATGCTATTTTTGTGGTCATTGACCGTCTTTCCAAAGTGGCTCATTTTGTTCCTGTTCGGGGGAGTATAACTGCTAGCCAGCTAGCGGAGTTATACGTTTCTCGAATAGTTTCTCTTCATGGTGTTCCTTTGGAGATTAACTCAGACCACGGAAGTATCTTTACTTCCTGATTCTGGGAAAGCTTCCAAAATGCTATGGGGACTCGTCTATCCTTTAGCACTGCTTTCCATCCGCACTCAAGTGGTCAAGTTGAGCGAGTCAATCAAATTCTTGAAGACATGCTCAGAGCTTGTGTTATATCCTTAGGTATGAATTGGGAGAAATGTCTTCCATTTGCCGAATTTTCTTATAACAATAGTTATCAGTCAAGCTTGGGTAAATCCCCTTTTGAAGTTCTCTATGGACGAAGGTGTCGAACACCTCTTAACTGGTCAGAAACCGGAGAGAGGCAACTCTTTGGCCCGGATATGATCCAGGATGCAGAGGAGCAAGTTCGCATTATTCGTGAAAAATTGAAAACAGCCCAATCTCGTCAAAAGAGCCAATATGATCACCATCATAAGGTTGTGACCTATGAAGTTGACGAGAAGGCTTATCTTCGGGTTACACCTTTGGAGGGTACCCATCGATTCGGTATCAAGGGAAAGTTGGCTCCTCGTTACATTGGACCTTTTTGCATCATTGCTAAACAAGGAGAATTTGCCTACCAATTGGAAATCTTGCCGCAACTTTCCAAGGTTCATGATGTCTTCCATGTCTCGCAACTCAGGCATTGCTTCTCGGACCCTATCCGCGAAGTAGACCACGAAGCGCTTAATCTCCAGGATAACCTTACATATCGAGAATACCCTGTTCGTATTCTTGATCAAGCTGAGCGTACCACTCGGCATCAAAACATCAAGTTTCTCAAGGTTCAATGGTTACACAATTCCAAGAAGGAAGCCACATGGGAAAGAGAGGACCATCTTCGACTAGAGTACCCCACGCTCTTCCCGACGACTTCCAAATCTCGGGACGAGATTCTTTTGACTGGGGGTGAGTTGTCATAACCCTAGTTAGCTTTGCTCAGGTCAGCATGTGTGTGCATCATGTTTTCCTTTTGCATCAATTTGAAATGGGGATTAACAGAAACCCTATCACCTCACCCGAATCAAACCAATTCAAAAGATGTGAAAAATCAACAAATCCAAAATGCCCCATATGTCTGATAAATGTTGACATCAACATATCAGGGGACATTTTAATTATTTGAATATATATAGCATTTCAAAAATAAATAATAAAGCTTCTAAAAATGCCAAATAAAGCATTATAATTATTTTAGACATTCAAAATATTCTGAAACTTTTTGTATGGGTTTGAAATATTCAAACTAGCCTAACAAAATATTTCATCATATTTTGAACTAGAGTTTGAGGCCTGGAAAAAAAACAAATGTCAGAAAAGAAAATAGAAACAGAAATAAGAAAAAAATAAAAGGATTTTACCTTAGGCCTAGGCCAGACCGGCCCACCTGGCCCAGGGAGGTCGTCGTCCTCCTTGCAGCCAGGAGGACGAGCGCGTGGTCGTCGTGCGCCCATGCCGGAACTGCCATGCAGCTCCTGCGTGCCTGCCTCCCTCGTCGCGCTGGAAGATGGGATAAGGTCGCCATTGCCGTCCCCATCGCTCTCTCCCTCCCGCTCTCGCCCGCAGCTCTCTCTCCCCCCTCTGCCTTGCCATGGCCGCCGCCTTCTCGCCGCTGTAGCTGTCGTTCCAAACGCTCTCCTCCGTTCCCGAGCAGCCCAAAAGCTCTGTCTCGATGCGTTGTTCCTCTCCGGCAAAGGGATCGAGTCTAGAGGCCCCCCCAGCAACGACCTCGTCGTCTTCTTCCTCCTCGGCCACTGGAGACCACCGTCGTCTGTCCGCCGCAAGCAGAGCCTCCCTGAGCACGCCTCCGACGCTGTCGCATCCACCATGAGCCCCTGGATCTTTCCCCCTCTTTCCCCCATCGCTAGCATGCTCTAGCGTCGATTCACCTCGGGCCCGAGAGCTTCTCGCCACCGGCGAGGATGTGGTCGTCGTTGTGGTGGCCCAAGCTTGCACCTGAGCACGTAGGCGCACTCAGGAGGGTCCCAGGTAGACTTAGGAGCCATTAGCCGTTCCGTTCGAGCTCTGGCTCGACGAGCCCGTGCTCGCCCGAGCTCCGGCAGCCGCCGCGCTCATTGTCGGTGCCAACTCCGGCCATCCCAGCCCCTGGGAAGTGTCGGGTTTGACGCGCGCGAGCACGCAAGGCCGATCGGTGCCCTTCGCCGTCCATTTGCTCGCCGGAGGAGGGTTCCGATCCCCTCCGCCGTCCCTGACGTCATCGGTGGCTCAACGTCGGCGAGTCAACCTGTTTGACCACGGGGGTTTGACCCTGGGTCAACTGGCAGGTGGGCCCCCGCCCTGTTAATCAAGACTAGTTTTAAAAAAATTAATTAATTAAATTAATTAACCTAATGACCCACTGACAGTGGGCCCATTTCTAATTAATTAGTGGTTACTGATTTAATTAACCCATGTTAGTGACTGAGACACTGACCAGTGGACTCCACTGGTCAGGTTTGACCTGTTAACGGGCTGTTGACCAGTTGACATCATGCGGATGTAATGCTGATGCATTAAAGGAATTTATGATTTAAATTAATTCCAAAAAATAGTTAAAACTTAGAAAAATCATAGAAATTAATCTATAACTCATATTGAAATAATTTATATATGAAAATTTATCAAAAAAAATCCAATGAATCCAATGGTGCTTTTATCATGCATGTTAGAGCAACCTATGTAGATGAATATTGACATTTAGCAATAGGACAATATATGGAATATGAAATGGAGAACGACTTTGAACCTATATTCAAATCCACTCCATCCAACTTGAATAATAGTTGCATTAGCTCATACATTCATGTTGCCATGTCATGATCATGCATCATATTGTTGCACTTGTTGTGTATTGATTGTTACCTATCTGCATTGTGGTAGGCCCTGCTTCCGAGGATACTCCTGAGTATTCTAACGAAGGAGAGTACCTTCCTGCTTCCCAACAAGGCAAGCAACCCCATTGATCATTCCAGTAACATCCTATTCTCTCGCTCCTGCTCTTGTTTATTGCATTAGGAAAAATGTTCAATTGCATGTCATATGCGGTAGATGAACCCATTCCTTTGCATGACCTGTCATTGTCAGAGTAAATAGCTAAACCTTGCAACCTAGCATGCCTGGTAGATGCTCGATCCATGATGTGATTTATCTATTTTTCTTGCTATGATTGCCATGCTTAGAGTTTTGTCAGGTCTAATTCATTTGGGTGATGAACTGGGGTGAAGCAGTATTGTTCTGATGTGATAAGCTTAATGATGAAGCCGATTTGGTAAAGATAGTGATGAGAAGCTATGTAGGAGTACATAGCAGGTTGTCTCATTGGGACCGTTCTTAGGAACTAAGTTCCGTGTTTGTGATCCAAGACTAGTTACTACCACACGTTGGGATACTTAATTGACCCTCTCGACTTATCAATCGCTTAGTCCTTGGTCCAGGAGTTGCAAGTAGTTTATGGTGTTTATAGTATGCTGGAGGCCGTGCGTAGTGCTAACCCTAGGGGTGGGCTACGACACGGTAGGCAATGGCACGGTGTACCAAGGATCACCCGAATGGTGGGCTTGGGAACCCTACGCACATCGTTTGGGACGTAGCGGAAACTTTGGCCGGACTTCCGTGCGGGTTCAGTCTCAAATAGGCGGTAGCCTGGACTAGAGGTCATGTGTGATTGACGGTCGTGGCCGACTCCCTCGCTGGGCTTCCGCTTGAAGGTTGCCGAGGTGCATGGTTTATGAGCACACAACGATAAGTGGCGAGAGCGTGTGTGAAGGAGTACACCCCTGCAGGGTATGAATCTGTTCGAATAGTCGCGTCCTCGGATATGGACTACTTGTAGCACTTATGCTGTTCATAGATAACTTGATGGATACTCATAAAAATCTCAAGACAAGTGTGAGTACTGTGGATGGCACTCTCGTAGATGACGGAAGTGAATCCATGGTGGTGTATTGATGTGGAGTTAGTGGACTCGTGTGCGATATCTAAAATTTGAACAAAGAATTAATATGTGTAGTATAGGTTAGCCAAGAGTCAAAGCTGGCACTGCTGCATAAACTCCACCACCACCCTTGTTGATACATGAGCATGATTAGACTAGGTTTGTTTTAAAGACTTGTTGAGTATGTTTGTACTCACGTTTTCTTAACAAATGTTGCAGATGAGACTTAGGACCCATCTGGTGGGTTCTACCAAGATGTCAACGACGCCGAATAGCTCGTGTCCCAGCTACGACCTTATGCCCTGTGGCAGGCTGTAGATAGTCAGACCATGTGCCTTTTTACCCTTTTATCTGTCTGCACCCAGACAGCTTTATGCTTTCGCTTGGTTTGTATGAACTTGCTTGTATGACTTGAGTGTCGGGTCATGTGACCCCTACCTGTAAGAACATATTATGCAAGGCTCCTGTGAGCCTCTTAAATAAAAGTTGTGTAATCGTATGATTATGTTGTGATGCCATAGTTGTATCTATTCATACCGGGCATGTCATGCATACGTGTGATGTGCAACGGTATGTATGGGATCCGACACCTAGCCATGTGCCTTTAGTAGTACTCTTTAGGGGGAACTGCCTCTTTGTGCTTCCACCGAGCCTTGGTAGCTTGCTACTGCTCCAAACACATTGATTGACCGGCATGTATCCTTCTTTGCTGTTGTGTCTGTCCCTTTGAGGGAATGTCCCATAGTGTAATGGAGTCCCTGTAGCCTGCTACGACTCGTCTACGTGCAATGATGATATTTATGTCCCACGACGTAATGGGGTCCTTGTAGCTTGCTATGACTCGTCTACACACACTTGAGACCGACACATGCATTGCTGGGTTATGTATGCCTGTTCCCGTACGGATGTGCCACTTGGGTTCTATGACTAGTCATGTCGGCCCGGGTGCTCTGTCGTTTGAATGCTGGCGAAATATTCACATACGTGAGCCAAAAGACGCAAACGATCCCGGCTAAGGTAAGGCTATAGCCGTGGAGTTACCGTGTGTGAGGCCGCAAAGTGATGTGATGTGTTACATGCTGGATTCCTATGACTTAGGATCGGGGTCCTGACAATGACAAAAAAAGAAAAGAACAACTCCGCATGGAGCTTTCCATGTTGGAGGATCTTGAATAAGAGGGTCCTCTTACCCCTAAATTATATGACAGGAAAGTTGATGTTAGTGTTGAACTTCATGAACTTCTAATTGCGGAGGAGATTTTCTGGTTGCAACAATCCCATGAGCACTGGCCGCTCAAAGGAGACCGCAATACTGATTATTTTCACAAGATTGCTAATGGCCGCAAAAGAAAAAAAACACGATTCATTCCTTGAAATGTGGGGACATGGAGATTGAGGGTACTGATAACCTTATCTCTCACGTCACATCATAATATAAAGAATTGTTTGGACCTGCCCCTGGTAACCACTTTAAAATGGATCCTAAAACTTGGACTGAGGATGAGAAACTTAATAATGAGGACAATGCATAATTGACCAGGGAGTTTACTGAAAATGAGGTGAAAGAAGCTTTATTTGATATGGAGGCTAAGAGAGCCCCAAACCCTGATAATATTCCTACTGAATTTTATTAGAGTTGCTAGGAAACTGTTAAAGATGATATTATGCGTATTTTCTTTATTTCCATAAGGGAGAGCTTGATATTCAGTGCCTCAATAATGGAATTGTCACCCTGTTGCCTAAAGTGACGGGAGTTGATCGTGTTCAGCAGTTCCATCCTAATTGCCTCGTTAGGTGCCCTTATAAACTGGTTACTAAAGTCCTTGATTGTCATGTCAAAGATTATGCTTATAAATTAATCAGTCTCGCTCAAAATGCTTTTGTGAAAGGGCGCAATATCATGGATGGCATCCTAGCATTGCATGAGCTCCTTAATTACACTCATGTCAAGAATCGGGTTGGGGTCGTGCTTAAACTCAATTTCGAAAAAGCATACGACAAAGTAAACTAGGACTTCTTACTGGAATGTCATAAGATGAGAGGCTTTGGGGATACCTGGTGTAGTTGGATGAGGAAAATCCTATACAATGGTACTGTTAGCATAAAGATGAATAATTGTGTGGGACCTTATTTTCAAAGTTCAAAAGTGGTGCGTCAGGGTGATTCTATATCCCTTTCTTATTCAATCTTGCGGCGGAGTGTTTATCCAAGATGATTAGTAATGCTCAAAAAAATGGTCTCCTGGTAGGTTTGGCGCCTGACCCAATTCCTCACGGTGTTGCAATTTTGTAATATGGGGATGGTACTATCATATGCCTCGATCATGACCTAGAGAAATCACGTAACCTTAAGTTGCTTCTTTACATTTTTGCAATGATGCCTGGTCTAAAAGTAAATTTTTAGAAAAGTGAAATCCTTACGGTTGGTGGAGATGACTCCATTTATTAGACATGTATCGATCTTTTTAACTGTGAGGTGGGCGAGTTTCCCTTAAAATACTTAGGTACGCCCGTAAGTCCTGTGGCCTTAAAGACTGCTGACTGGGACTTCCTTGATGGGAAATATCTCAGAAAATTCGATGCCTGGGTTGGGAATGTGGCATCAATGGGTGGTAGACATACACTCCTAACCTCTGTTGTGACTCAGCTATCCATGTACCACATGTCGATGTGGCTGATGAATAAAACCTTCATTGAAAAGCTAGACAAGCATAGGAGAAGATTCTTTTGGCAAGGGTGCAATAAAAAGAGGAGATACCATCTTATTAGATGGAACAAAATTTGTAGAGCAAAAAATAAAGGTGGCTTGGGGATTAAAGATCTTCGTAGGCAAAATATTAGCCTTATGGTGAAATGGTGGTGGAAATTATAGACACAAAAAGGAATCTGGCAAAATATTGTCTAGGCTAGGTATCTTACCAGCCAGACCGTTGCTATGGTTAAACCCAAACTTTCAGACTCCCCTTGTTGGAAGGCTTTACTTAAGGTAAAGGACCTTTATATGATAGGGAGAAAGATTAAGCTAGGACCTAGGGATCTGGTCAGGTTGTGAAGAGACACTATAGAGGGACAAACTCCCTTGTGTGAACAATTTCCTAACCTATTGAAATTTGCAATGATCAGGACTGCACTGTTGGTAAATGGCCTAATATCTCACCTTCCTCCTTTTTCGAAGAAAGCTGAATCCTGAGCTGTCTGATCAGTGGAATAAAATATGATATCTTGTGAATAATCTTCCACGAAAAATTGAAGTGGGTCAGGTGTTCTCGAGGCTTCATAAGTCTGGTAAATTCACTACCAAATCTATGTACAAATGGCTAGAAAGACCCCTGAGCGGGTGCCATTTCAAATGGATTTGGAACGCCAAACTTCAGGATGCAATCTTTCTCTGGTAGATGTTTCAGGATGCAATCCTGACCCGTGATGTTATGAAGCAGAGGAAATGGCCTGGCAATCCAGTTTGTTCGTTTTGTACATGTCGGGAAATTGTTCGTCACTTGATGTTCACGTGCCCTGTGGCGCGGGTGGTATGGAGATCTATCGGAGTGGCACTGGGCATTGATCTTTGCCCGAATAATCAATGGCAATGCTATGCTTGGTTTCATGCATGTATCCCTGGAGAAGAAAAGTTTTATACTTTTGGGCTAGCAGTGGTAACCTAGGCTATATGGTTGGCTAGAAACCGAGCTACTTTTGAGAAAAAGATGATCAAATCTCCTTTTGAGATTGTGTTTATAGCATGCTCTTTCTTGCTATATTGGGTAGGCCTTCAGAATGGACAGGATATGAAGAAGATGAAGAGCGGGACACAGATGATCCGGGACGGCACCATGATGATGATGAAGCTCTGTGATGCTGCAAAGAAGATGGTGGAGGGGGCCTGAAAACCCAATGGCATCGGCAGCGAGTTCTGGGTGGTCATGCTGCCGTTTGGGCTTCGCTTCCTTTCGTTGTTAGCTGGATGTCTGCTCTGGTTGTGTTGGTTGAAACCAAAAGTTTTTGTCTGTCCGGTCTGAGATGTTATATAGGATAGCTAGATTATGGTGTCATCAGGTTTTAGTCCCATGGTGGTTTTTTCGATGTCGAGTAGTTGGGATGGGTTTCCTGCTGATGCGTCGAACTCGCTTTCTCCCTTTCCCTCCTCCTGTTAGTTCATAACTGATGTATTTCCGTTCTAAGTAATGGAAAGGGGCTAAGCCTAGTTCGAAAAAAAGTTAAAGTGATTTCTTCGAATTGGTGTATTGGGATCACTATGTGTAGATCTATTGCTTTGCAGATTATCACCACTACTATTTAAACCTACATTTTGTCATATTTGACATTATGATTGCTCAACAATATGCTCTCACATAAGGTACTAGAGATATGAGTATCTACTGATTTCATCACATTATACTCTAGTGTAGAGAGATGGACCCCAAAATTTATTTTGGGGAGTATCTGCATGTGTCATGCTTAACAATTTGAAGGGTTTCGAGCTAACTTCTTGAAATATACATTAATTTTGCAAAATTCATTACAACATTAACCAGGATGGTCTTTAATTTACTGATCATAAATTAATTATCTCTAGTAACTGATGGCTAGAGAATTTGTGGCATTCACCCTCAATGGCCACCACTGCCCTACTTGGGTCAAGGACATCATGATCGCTCTTGGGACTCGTGGGATATGTGTGCAATCCAGAACCAGTAGGATTCACCTCTGGTCGGAGTTGCACTGCTAACACAGAAATATATGTTGCCTTATAAATCATTCAGCAGTATATCGATCCAGATCTCAACATCTCGTTATTATGTATTAGAAATCCCTGGGACTCAAAGGACCTCAATGGCAAAGGTTTCAAGCTCACTTCAACCTAGAACCCGACATCACCAGCGGTGACGGGACCCCATGGGCATGGAGAATGTGATGGTTGAACATGCCTCAACTGACATGTTTGGAGACTATGAATAGTTTCTCAATCTCCTGAGTGGTCAATATAATTTATGCTCATTTATGACGTTGTAATAAGAACGTAAGTATTGTTGTAATCATATATTGTATCAACACTTTGGTACATGTACAATTGTATGTATTCTATATATATGATAGAGATTTTCATACTAAGAATCTTCAACTCTATATATAGATTTCTACGGGGGTCAATCTGATGAAAGATGATATGTGTCTTGTGGACATATGCACCACAAGCTCTATATCCAAAGAAGTAAAATGTTTCCACTCTCGTTGGAAGAAAAGGAGATATTTCTAAATTGCTAGACGTGATGAGGTACTTGTTGGCTCAACTAGGATCATATTTACTATCCCTATGGGTACTTGAGTACCATCAAGGATGCTTAATTGTACCAGGGTTCAACTCGTACCCTACTATACTATGGAGATATCCGTCAAAATAGTTTCCATAGAGAAACTTGTGATGACAACAAAGAGGAATATCTTCTCCTTACAATATGCAACAAATATGGCTAGCACATTCTCTATGTATCACCAGTATTGTACTACACATACTACAAAACCCGTAGCACATGTTGCATACAAGATAGTTTTCCAAATGTCGTGTACATGACAAACATGGTATACTCACTTGGTCATCCATACATTAGGTTGAAACTGAAACTATTAACAATTCCATTGGTTTATGACTAGTATGATGTTGAATTCTATCAATATTTGGATTTTATGTGCTAATTTTGAGGCTCGCGCACCTTAAAGTCTATGATGAACCACTCAGACTCCTTGAATGCATCAAGTCGAGTCACATGGCTCTTCCCATCAATTTATTAGACTATTAAGGTATTCCATGGTCTTAAAAGACACATCTACACAATGGTCTCAAGTGTGCCTTTATCCACACGAAAACCATCGGTTGATTATCCTATCATTTCAAGCAAATCGAATGGACAAAGTTGTAGAATTCTCCTTGCGTGCCTTCACTATGGCCCTAGGATTGAAGTTTACCACTTTGTCCTATATGTCTAGACTCAAAATGGTTTGGTAGAATCCTTTATCCAAAGAGTTAGCCTCATTGCATTATCTTTACTTTGGAATTGCAACTTGCCAACTTTATGTTGGAGTCATGCAGTTTTACACGCTCACGACCAAACTGCATAATATTATTTCCCTATATCTTTGATACGTGGAGATCTACCAAGTATTTCCCATCTACGGTAATTCGGTTGCATACCGATATCACCACCCCAGCATACATCATTGGCCCCTCAACTATGTTTGTGATCTATATGAAGAATAATTGTATTATCGTCAGTACCTCCAGCCCCTCGCATGGGGAGTTATTCAAAGCCAGCATGTTGATTCAATGAGTAACATTTCCAAGTATTATAGGGAGATCTCAAGTACCATAAAGAATGCCAGGAAATTAATGGAATATTCAACACATTTCTTCCTCAAATCCACTTGCTCAAAGATCTAAACCATGTGTTCAGAAGATTTGCAACACATTGCAAATAACCTACGAGATTCATTTACTGACTATAAATGTGTCACACAATCCTACAATCCTGCAAAAACATGCCAGAAAGATTGGATGTACCAACTAAAACCACTCAACTCTCTGTCCAAAACAACAGGGGGATAAGTACGGAAATAGTACATGAGGATTCAGCTTCTTGCGAGTAAGAATATCAAGGCATCTGAATCGGTAAATGCAACTCAACTTCACGTTGACACACACCTAATGGATAGTATACACTAAGTGGATGTGAAACCTCCACCAACCCAGGTCATAGTGCATACAGTGACTGGGACATCGGAATACCCGACTCAACCACATTGGGAAATCGCGGGCAATCACCATGGGTAACGATATTTCCATCAACTGTATATTGATATATACATTCTGGGGAAACATATAACAGGAAGTCTACAATTCTCGACGTACATTTCTCAACTAGATTGCAAAACCCTTTCAAGTGATTCAAATCCAAAGACCATGGCCATGGCAAAGTGTGAACAACACTCGAACTAAACTCAAGCAAAGGGTATAATCTAGTTAGAAATAATCTTGCTCAATTAAGGTAAGGTATTCACATAAGTAATACCTACACAAGTTTCTTTGAAACAGAATTGAGAACAACGTGGTGGGAAACATAAAGCAAGTATTGTAGCACAAGGGTTCATGCAGATACCCAACTATTCTCCATAGGTGGAATCTCTTTTCGATAAGTTACATCATTGGCAGTACAAAGTCGTTTATCTATGCAGTTGATAGATGTAATGATTACATATCCATGTGGATCGTTAGATTCACATATAGATGGTTCTCGATGGAATCTCACTTCTGAATCGAAATGAAAATGCAACATACATTGTGTAAAATCAATAAGTCACTATACGACTTATTGTTGTGTGTACATTTGGTACAACCAACATAATGAGTTCCTTACATGGAAGGATTACTCCTACAATGATGACTACCCGTGCATGTTAAGCATGTGATCATCTCAATGACGAAATTTGAGATGAAGGACTTAGGTAAAACCTCGAACATCTTCACTCATACATTATGGTACACCATGTTGTATATATGTATATTATATTGGAGAAATTTATTGTGGACAAGTCTTATCCATCCATAATTCCTTGGTTGTTCATTCTTTAGACGTAGAAAAAGATTCATTTAGACCATGAGAAGACGGAAATAAGATATTGGGAGCTCACGTTCCATATCCTACTGTTATTGGACCACCAAGCATAATTGGTTGGGACATAAGAATATCTTTTGATATCCCAAGGCATCAAACAAATTGTCCTAATATTTTGAGTTTCACAAAAATCTGAACACCAATATCATTGGATACATCGGTCAGATCCCTACCATGTCAGATCGTAGACAAGTTTTACGTTCCTATTAGATTTGGTAGTCATCCCATGAAAGTCTTCGAAACAGACATCGTGGCTACATCCACCAACCATTATCTCGAAGATAATGTTGTTTGTGTTGTCGCATGCAAACATGTTAAGTAATAAGCAATATCGTTATAGTGCATATCTTGCAAGCCAAATCACGTGATTGATTTGTTCATCAAGTCTCTACCAAGTTATACATTCCATAAATATGTTCATGGAATAGGTATGTAGCGGCTTTGAAATTTGCAAGAATAAAAGGAGTATCTTCATGAATTGTTCTTGTTGAAAACATCATATTATACTACTCTTTTCCTCTTCATGAGCTTACTTTTATAGGTTCCCATCAAGGTTTTTAATGAGGTAATATCAACACAAGACTATGTCATATTTTTTGTTTTAATACGTATGGCATATTTATTGTCCTCTTAATTTTGTGGATTTTTTTCATATTGAGTTGAAAGAGGTAATAATCATTATATATTTTGTGAAAAGGTAATAACCATTATATGTTGTGTCATTTTTTTTCTTTTTTTTACTGGATTTTTCTCACGTGATTTTCGAAGAAGCCTCCTTTTAAGATGATGATATGACATGAACAAGCATAAATTAAAGGGAGTGTTAGGATTTAATTACGATATTTAATTAAATGAAAAAGATGCGTTTGTTCGGAAATGGAAGCGTTCCTCTGTTGCGTCCTCTTAAATTTAAAAAGGTTAACTGTTTCTATTTCCTTCGTCTTAATGTATAAATTATATTAAGTTATATACCATGACCAAGATGGAAAGAAAAACGAGAAAAATTAATGTTAATTTGCTAATTAATACTATTGCATGCAATGAATTGACCATGCATGTCATGCTAGTTAGTCAAAGTCATTAACCCATTTCTTTCATCGATTAATTTCTAAACGAAATAAAAGTTGATGCACCACGACTAGATGTTTTGAAATTATGGTTTTTATAAGATAACTTATACATCGAGACAAAGGAAGTATCGTTATTCATTCGTCTTTCGTCTCTCCCATTTTGACTCAAAACAGTAATGTGCTACCAGGTTGAATAATATGCGCCGCTGGCACTTCATGTTTTTTCAAAAAAAATGATGCCACTTTGGACAAAACAAAACAAGTCATACTCATAAAAGCACCTCCCTTAGTCAGGCTAATTATTGCAACCTCGTACAAGGATCCGCTCACGGGGAAAAACGAAAGACTGCTTCAAATTATAAGTGGACATCTGCTGCCACTTTAAACAAAACGAAACAAGGTTGATAACGCGACAAGGCATATCCGTCCAGGCTAATTATTGACGCTCAAATCCTCACAGGAGAAAACAGAAGGCTTTTTTTAATTAGAAGTGGCCTTCATCGAACAGAAAATAAAGAAAACGATGGCATAAAGTTTCATCATCATCCCTCAAGAGCAGAGGCACCCGATATGATCTCAGTGAGCTCCGTAGTGATAGATGCTTGACGTGTCCTGCAGAGATAAAATGGGGTGAATCCTCGCCCACCTTTTACATACATGTTGTTTGATGCTGATGTGTTCAGTGATTAATGTATTCATGCAAGAAGGGGAACCTGTTATATGTCAGTGTAAGACGGTCAAGCATTTCGCCAGCATTTCTGCTGGAGCTGTCCATAGCAGACATACGGGCACCAAGCTCACTGCACGCATTCTCTAGAACAGCATTATACATAACCTGCCAAGAGTACAAATTACAATCTTTATTAGCAACAATGTCCTGGCAACAAAAATATTTTTTGTGCTATCTAAGAAATGCCTAGTCTAACACGGTTATAACTTGAATTTGATTTGGATGGAGCAATGCTACAGAACTGATCCCCAAATATTGATGAAACTACATGAGGGTCAAAGCATTGACGCACGACTTACACAAGAAAACTGGAACTCGGTAAGATTCTGCAGGATTTCTGATTTTGTTTCACCTCCTTCAATTTCATATGAATCCAGTTCACCAACCTTCCCGCCAGATTCTGATTCTTTCTCCATAACCTACAAAAAAGACGAGAATTGAAGCCAACATTGACTTAGTTGGTAACAAATTTAAGTGAGCATGGGCCAGGGAAGCACAAATTCATATATGCCTCAAGAACGAGCACCCACCTCTGGGGACAGTATTGTGGCCAGTGTAGGCCTAAATGAAATGACAGACTGAAACTTGTTAAAAACAACTCTTATAGCATCATATTCAACATTTTTCAAGATATCATCTGCCAGCACAGCAACCTGAAAAAAAATCATTTTAGAAACAGTAAGTTTACACTCAAGAGAAAGTATACACATAAAACTTCCATTGAATCCAGAATAAGATACTCCCTCCGTCCGATGATACAAGACAAAGGTACTTTCAGGATTTATCTTTGACCAGCAGTTAGTTAAACAATATAGTACACTGTAAATTATTCGATACATAACTGATGCTTCATTGTAAGTGAACTTTCTAACAATATCAGACATCAATTGAACTACATGTTGGTCATAGATAAAACCTGAAAAACAACATGTGCCTTTTATTCTAAGAATGAGAAACTGCTTTATATAAATAACACCTTAAATGAAACTCAAACTTATGAAGTGATCTAGCGAGTGTAAACTTCTTGAAATGCCAATGCATGCTCAGTGAACAGAAGTGAATCAAATTATGTCAAGTAGAATCAGTCAGCTGAATTGCGATTACCTAAGATTCTTTCACAACTAAAATAGGAATGAAGAGTAACATTGCAATCAACCAATGCGTATGTGTGACTAAAACAACAATGCTTATGTGAGAACTGTCCATGCAGTTAGAATCAACAATACTTTGCTTGCACAACAAATAAGCCAACTCAGAAAGCCTACATCTACATGCAACTGCAGAAAAGAAAATACTCCCACTAAAATACACTTTCACATAATTAACTGCAATTAACAAATGTATATAAATAAAAGCACGCAAAACAGTTACCTGTGTGTAGTTAATAGGGTTCTTCTGCAACTCAGATACTGTCATTTCAATATGCTTCCTGGAGTCACGGATGAGTTGAACTTTCCCCTTTTCTCCTAGTATGACATACTTGCTTTCTTTCTCCAGACCTGATTACTAGTGTTATAAGCCATAGTTTTGGGCATAAGCCATATAAATAACAAAAGATGACCACAAACAAAATTACCAGAAGTCATCTTCTGGAGTGCTTTGCTGACTTTAACTGATGTAGAATTGATACCACCACAGAGACCCTTGTCAGATGTAATGGCTACAATAACATTCTTCTTGACATTTACACCTGATGTTTATATCAAAGATTTTAACAACACAAGAAAAAGAATAATTCAAGGATTCTATTCTTGAACAAACATTAACTAAGAAATTGATAGATATATCATCTGCAAGAATAGTATTCATGGTCTTGCAAAAAGAACAAAACAACAGCATCTGATAAGTTTGTGTTGTAAGATCTAACTGAATTTAAGGTGTCAAAAGAGCCCATTCCATCATGGGTTACTTTATTAATTAGGAACTGTGGGTCACTGAATTACTGAATGTATTAGATGTTTATGACGAAGAAACTAAAGAGATGGCGCATGCCTTTCAATCACTAATCCCCTAACATGCTAAAATAATTTGGACCTTCTACATGCTAAAATAATTACTCAAGAGTTCAAAAGGCCTCCTAACATGCAGGAACAGACACCAGTCCATTAACAAACAAAACAAAGTTAAAAGAATGCCTAAAATAAGCATTGTATTAGACATGACATGATGGCTTAGACATACTAGGAGCATCCCCAAGAAGAGCTGTGAATGGCTGCCATAGACCACGTGAATTCTCAGTTCTTGTTTGAACAGCACGAAGCTTTGATGCTGCAACCATCTTCATTGCTTTCGTAATCTTTTGGATGTTCTTCACACTTTTCATGCGGTTCCTCACTGAAAATCATTAACTCAGACCAATAAATACGACATCATTCCATCAATGCGATGCAGAACAGGTTGGAATAAAAATACTAACCGATTTGTGTGGAGATGGACCGTGCACCAAGTGGAGCAATCTGCCTGAAGGGTCAAAATGCAATAGTCACATTCTGATTAATATAAATATCGTGCAAACAGATGAACAGTGCTTTGAATTTGTCAAATAAATGGTGTAATAGGGAAGCAATCCAAACAAATAATTTCACAGGAAGCGCGCTTGTGTGTGGAAAGTGAAACCAAATTAACAAAGCCATGGTACTTTCAAACGAGTAAATTTCAATGTCTTATATTCTTGAAAATTAGCGGACCACAACTTAGGAGCATAATACGCAACAATTACAAATGGTAGCGTGAAAGCAAAAACAATCATAAATTCATAATGCCATGAGCCTTGCAAAGCACAGGAGCACTGAGCCAGCAAATTTGCAGCAGAATATGGAGAATTGGCAAATGGTACCATGAGAGCACAAAACAAACATTATGTCATATCTTTGCATAGCAAGGGAGAATTGATTAAACAGATAATGTTTCAAGAATTAGTTAAACACAAATTATCAGCATAATGCACGGTTCACAGTTTGAAGCAAGAAAGCACCAATAAAACATAATGCCACAATCTTTGCATGGTAACGTCATCAAATAAAATGATGGCGAATCCCAAGCAATCACGACTCCTTGTCTCCTCGCGTCCATTGCCTAAAGAAATGGTCCGAAACCTTGTATCCTTGACACGACAAGAAAACACCACAACACCACGAGAAGAATCATCATATTACACAATCTAACAAGAAATCGTAAGCGTTCCTCAGATAGGAATTCAGAATCCCATTTACAATATCATTTTCGCAAGATAATTCAAACCCTACGGAGCCTTTCACGGATCCGTAACCCAAACTATCGTCCGCATACAGATCGGAACGGCGCCATACATTCGCAGTTTCCACATGCGAACACAGGCTAGACGCGCCTCGCATTTCGGAGGTCAACTTCGAATTGACGAAGAGCACGTGATCAGATCTATCGCCAGAACGACCGGATATCTAGAGAACCACTAATATAAGCAGAGGAGGATGCATCGGGAAGGAGTGAAGGAAGGGGATCTTACGACTGGGAGGCAGCCGGGGAGTGCGCAGCCATGGCGGCTGCTGGGGAGGGGGTGGAGAGGAGGACACGCCGCCCCTCGCGTCTTAGGGCCGCCATCGCCATCGCCATCGTCGGTGGCTTTGTTCCTCACTGCTTTTTGCGGATCCGGAATTTCTTGCAAATGCTGTTGTCGAGTTCGATTCGCCTCAAGAACTCGGTGGGGAAAGCTGGGAGGGAGGGTTGTGGCGGCGGACGAGCCCTACAATACCAGCGAAGGGCCTCTATAAAAGGGGCCGAGGCAGAATGTGCCTGTAATAGAGTTTGGACGCTGATATTAGCCGAACGTGCGGTGAGTACATTGACCGTGGCGAACACGTCTGTTCTTTTTTTTTTCTTTTTTTCGGATGAAAGAAGGTTTTATTCAATCAGCCAGGAGCTAGTTCCTTCTTACAAAGTTCAGGGACTTCATGATAGAGGCGAAGTTGTCCCTATCTTTCGATGAGATGGTGGCTATCATTTTGGTGGGGTAGACTTTGACGATTCGACTACGAACGTGTGATGACGCTGCGTCTTAGCAATCGCTAAACCAACTCCGAGAGGTTATTGACCACGCCGGAGCACGATCAACCTGACCACGAAGGTCTGTTTCCTGCACGCAAACGAAAAACAAGCAAGAAACTAAGATTGCAATCTGGATATTGCGAATATAAGAGAAAAGCTTTATTGATGAAGTGGGGTACTGTGACGCATTTGTCTAGTCGTGGAACACAAACGAAGAACGTGAAGTTGCAGCTATGGCGAACTTATAATCTAAACAAAACCCAAACCTAAAACGACGCCCTAAGGGTTGTATATATGGGGGAATAGAGGGGAATTTCGTGGCCCCTTGGAGGAGGGGTCCGAAACCGACCCTAACTCAGTTTCCCCATACATACGGACTCTAAAACTAGCCTATAATATGGTATTTCGAAATTACATGGGTCTGGCCCAAAAATAAGGTGGCGCAACACCTATATTAGCCTAGGGACGAATTTTATAAAGTGGCATCATGCATATTTCGTCCAAGGCTTCTTGCTCCCATTATGATGGCTTCAAAGTGCGAAAATCATCACTGGAAGCTCCATTGTTCTTTCCCGCGCGCGCACCTTCTTCTCCATGCTTGATCCCGCTCCAATGGTCATCCTTCTTGTCCATGCCAGGTCCTTCATTCACAAGTAAAACAAAAGTATATAATTTAGGCAGCATCATATGTTCATGAACATTAGAAGGATTTGCAAGAAACGAAAGTACCTGGTAATTCAATTGATGTGCGCGGGCTCTAGTAATTGGTCCTGTATGTATAGCAGTCGGAGTTGTGGGTGTAGCATTAGTAGGGATGTCATCATCATCCTCCCCTTCTTGAACTGAAGTCGTCCTCGACGGAAGCTCATCTTCCTCACCCAAATAAGGCTTCAAATCTGCAATGTTAAAAGTGGGGCTAACCCCAAACTCTGCAGGCAGCTCAAGTTTATATGCATTATCATTTATTTTCTCTAACACTTTAAAAGGACCATCAGCACGTGGCATTAGCTTTGACTTGCGCAAATCAGGAAATCTATCCTTACGCAAATGTAACCAAACAAGATCTCCAAGTGCAAAGACAACATGTTTTCTACCCTTATCTCCCGCAATTTTGTATTTAGCATTCATACGCTCAATGTTTTCCTTCGTTAACTCATGCATCTTTAATATCAATTCAACACGTTCTTTAGCATCAAAATTAACCTGCTCCGAAGATGGAAGAGGCAACAAATCAATAGGTGCACGAGGTAAGAAACCATACACAACTTCAAAAGGGCACATCTTAGTGGTAGAATGTAGCGAACGATTATAAGCAAATTCAATATGAGGCAAGCATTCTTCCCACATTTTCAGGTTATTCTTCAAAACAGCCCTAAGCATAGTAGACAATGATCTATTGACTACTTCAGTTTGGCCATCAGTTTGGGGATGACATGTAATACTAAAAAGTAGTTTAGTCCCCAACTTAGCCCATAAACATCTCCAAAAATGGCTAAGAAATTTAGCATCACGATCTGAAACAATTGTATTTGGTACACCATGCAATCGAATAATTTCACGAAAGAACAAATCAGCAACATGAGCAGCAGCATCACTTTTATGACATGGTATAAAGTGTGCCATTTTGGAAAATCTATCCACGACAACAAATATGCTATCCCTCCCCATCTTTGTTCGAGGTAAACCTAAAACAAAGTCCATAGATATATCCTCCCAAGGAACACTAGGTACAGGCAAAGGCATATATAAACCATGAGGATTGAGTCGTGACTTAGCTTTTTGACATGTAGTGCAGCGAGCAACAAAACGCTCAACATCCCGTCTCATCTTTGGCCAAAAGAAATGTGTAGAAAGTACGTCTTCCGTCTTCTTCACGCCAAAGTGTCCCATTAATCCTCCTTCGTGCGCCTCCTGTAACAACAAAAGACGAACGGAGCTAGCTGGAATGCATAGCTTGTTAGCACGGAACACAAATCCATCATTAATAATGAACTTGTTCCATGTTCTCCCTTCTTTACAATTATGTAACACGTCTCTAAATTCAGCATCATGCACATATTGATCTTTGATGGTCTCCAAACCAAATATTTTAAAGTCAAGTTGTGAAAGCATAGTATAACGACGGGACAAAGCATCAGCAATAACATTTTCTTTACCCTTCTTGTGTTTAATGACATAAGGGAAAGTCTCAATGAATTCAACCCATTTAGCATGTCTACGGTTCAGTTTTGCTTGACTTTTAATATGTTTCAAAGATTCATGATCAGAATGTATAACAAATTCTTTGGGCCATAAATAATGTTGCCATGTTTCCAAAGTCCGAACAAGAGCATATAATTCCTTATCATAAGTAGAATAATTCAGACTAGGCCCACTTAATTTTTCAGAAAAGTACGCAACAGGTTTACCATTTTGTAATAACACACCTCCTAACCCAATTCCACTAGCATCACATTTAAGCTCGAAAGTCTTATTAAAATCAGGAAGTTGGAGTAAAGGAGCATGTGTTAACTTATCTTTCAAGACCGTGAAGGCTTCTTCCTGTGCGGTACCCCAAGAAAAAGGCACGTCCTTCTTTGTAAGCTCATTGAGAGGCGCAGCAATGGTGCTAAAATCTCTCACAAAACACCTATAGAAACCAGCGAGGCCAAGAAAACTCTTTACTTGTGTGACCGTTTTGGGCTGCGGCCAACTCTCAATAGCTTCAATCTTGGCTTTATCAACTTCAATTCCCTGTGGAGTAACAACATAGCCAAGAAAAGATACTCGGTCGGTGCAAAAGGTGCACTTCCCAAGGTTACCAAACAAACGTGCATCACGTAGCGCAGTAAAAACAGCACGTAAATGTTCCAAATGTTCCTCCAAAGATCTACTAAAAATCAATATATCATCAAAATAGACTACCACAAATCGTCCAATGAAAGCACGTAAAACCTCGTTCATTAATCTCATGAAAGTGCTAGGTGCATTAGTTAACCCAAAAGGCATGACTAACCACTCATATAATCCAAACTTAGTTTTAAATGTTGTTTTCCATTCATCTCCCAATTTCATACGAATTTGATGGTATCCACTATGCAAATCAACTTTGGAGAAAATTGTAGAGCCACTTAATTCATCAAGCATATCTCTAGTCTAGGAATAGGATGACGATAACGAATAGTAATATTATTAATGCCTCTACAATCCACACACATGCGCGAAGTACCATCCTTTTTAGGAACTAGAATAATAGGAACAACACAAGGACTAAGGGATTCACGTATATAACCTTTGTCAAGCAGCTCCTGTACTTGACGCATAATCTCCTTTGTCTCCTCGGGATTGGTACGGTAGGGCGCACGGTTGGGTAGGGATGCACCGGGAATTAAGTCAATCTGATGCTCAATCCCGCGAATAGGCGGTAATCCCGGTGGCACGTCTTGTGGAAAGACGTCAGCGAACTCCTGCAAAATGTTAATGACAACAGGAGGCAAAGAGGGAGGCATGTCCTCGAATGAAAATAATACCTCTTTGCATACAAAAGCATAGCAAACAGATGTAGCAACATCCAAATCATTAATATCAGATTTAGTAGCAAGTAAACATCCACTCTTCAATTTTATTTCGGATGCAACAGTAGATGATGGTTTATTATGCTTATGGTGTTGCTCAAATTCCCGTGCTACAATCTGATTTTCACTCTTATTTTTCTCCTGTTTTGCTTTACTAGCTCTAGCAATGTCATCTTTCATAATATGTTCGGGAGACATAGGAAGCAAAGTGATATTATGATCCTTATGAACAAGAGTATACTGATTTGTCCTACCATGGTGTACAGAATTTTTATCAAACTGCCATGGTCTATCAAGTAAAACAGAACATGCTTGCATGGGTACGACATCACAATCCACATAATCAGAATATGTAGCAATGCTAAAATGCACACGAACAGTACGTGTTACCTTAACCTTGCCACTATTGTTGAACCATTGGATGTAATAAGGATGAGGATGTGGTCTGGTGGTTAGAGACAGCTTCTCCACCATCTCCATGCTAGCCAAGTTATTGCAACTCCCTCCATCGATGATGACACGAACAGAACGCTCCTTCACAACTCCCTTTGTGTGGAATAAGTTGTGCCTCTGATTTTGTTCAGCCTGTGTAACCTGCACACTGAGAACAAGTTGAGCAACTAAACTTTCATACCTGTCAGCGTAATCAACAGCCATGTAGTGTGTTTCTGGTTCTGCATCGTCGCCATCGTGTTCTTCACTTGCAATGAGAGCCAAAATCTCCTCATCATAATCACTAGCAGACGCATATCCACCATCCTCAGTAACAATCATGACACGCTTGGAAGGGCATTCTCTCGCAAAGTGACCTCCACCCTTGCAACGACGGCATATAACCTCATGTGTTTGCCATGTGGATGCAATAGATGAAGAAGAGCTCTGTGCAGGCCCAGAAGGTGTGCTCTTCGTAGAGGGTGGAGTAGGAGCCTGTTTCCTGGTATCGCGGTTGGAGTTGGAGGTTGAAGTAGGTGGTGTTGCAGCAGGACGTGTGGAAGTAGATGAGGTACGTGGCGTCCATGATGAAGTGCGACCTGCAGAAAAAGTAGTTCTCGCCATTGCCTGTCGATCCTGCACTTCACGTTCAGCTTTGCAAGCAAGATGAAATAAACGAGTGATAGTGTTATACTCCTTATACTCCAGAATAGTCTGAATCTCTCTATTTAATCCACCCATAAAACGTGCAAGCATAGCTTCATTCTCCTCAACAATACCACATCTAATCATACCAGTTTGTAATTCGTGATAATATTCTTCTACAGAATTTTTCCCTTGTCTTAAACGCTGTAAATTTTGAAGCAATTCACGTTGATAATAAGGTGGCACCCAACGATTACGCATAACAATTTTCAAAGCAGCCCAAGTAGTTGGAATATTAGCATGGTGTATTCTACAATGTTCTGACCACCAAACACAAGCAAAACTAGTGAATGAACAAACAGAGTAGCAACACGTCTATCCTCAGGAAATTGTAAGCATGTAAAACGTTGTTCTGTTTCTAACTCCCATGTAAGATATATATCATGAACATATCTACCCTCAAACGTCGGAATATTCAATTTAAGTTTAGGGAGATGGTCATGATCCCGTACCTGAGGGGGTGGGGCAGCCCTACCGTTACGGTTGTTGCCATGTGGTCGACCTGGTGCGTATGGTGGTGGTTGCCCCTGAGGCTGATCGGGAGCAACCTCTCCCTCATCATCGTAATCACCATCATAATCGTCAACCTGCTCAACGACAGTAGCAACACGAGCCACAGAAATAGCAGCAGTATCAACAGTACCAGTATGTTGGGCTTGGCCGAGAGGCACACGTCGTGCTCGTCGTTCGAAAGGAATAGGAGCTGCAGCTGGTGGTGGTAGACGGGCAAGCACCTCATTGAACTTGGCGTCCATCTTGGTGTCAAAGGTCTTCTCCAAACCATCTAGCTTCTCCATGGCCTCTCCAAAGTTGGTCACGAAGTCTTGTACCTGGTCAGCCATCATTTGCTGAACTTTATCATATAGCGCTTTGTTGGTCATGCTCTCCCAGTCGATCTCATTGTCGTGTGATCCTGGCATGGTTAGCAAATAGGAAACACACAAGAATATGAAACCTACGGACTACTGGGACGTGGTGGTGGTGGTGGTGGTGTGTCACAAATCCTTTAAGCGAATCTCAAATTCTTACCAGTTCTTACCCAGCAGCAGGCGGTGATCGGCAACCGTTGTAGTCAAAACTCTCAAAGCTTGGATAGAGCGATTGCCAGGTGGTGTCAAACACATGACGTAGATGTATGTGGAGCTGGGATGGCTTATAATATGGTAGCAAAAAGGGTTAGCAATAATCAATTCAGAGATGCAAGGTTGAATAAACGCTCAACGACGGTACTGTGCTGGTCCTAGGCTAGATCCGTACTAGAGACGCGAGCCTAAAGCACCAACAAAATCACGACGCTACACGTAATCAAGGGAAGAGCACACTTTGATTATTTTTTTGTCGGCGCATCTTTTTTTTTTGCTCAAAAAATCACTACAATGGCGAGTGTCTCAAAACTCTTG
Source organism: Hordeum marinum (assembly GCA_022496015.1). Classification (NCBI taxonomy): domain Eukaryota; kingdom Viridiplantae; phylum Streptophyta; class Magnoliopsida; order Poales; family Poaceae; genus Hordeum; species Hordeum marinum. Next base: position 157,300,539 of record CM039672.1, on the reverse strand, counting down.
CCACGTCGTATAAGCAAGATGGGCACGAAATTTTTTTGGACTATTTTTTTTTCTGGAGCAATCCGGGGGCTGCGACGACCAAAAATTTTGACAAAAATCACTATGATAGCAAGTGTCTCAAAACGCTCCGGAGAACCTAAAATCAAGATAGGGAAACAAATATTTTCGGCCGAATTTTTTTTGGGCCAAAGCGTGCCAGACTCTTTTTTTTGACACCTACGCAGGTAGCAAAACGCGAATCCAAATTCAAAAAGATCTCGAAATGAAATCTAAAACGAGTCGGACTCGGATTGGTGGTGGTATATATGGACACCAATGGATAGTGGGTGGTGATATCTAGTAGCGGTGATGATGGTGGTGGTATATGGCAACTATGAAGACGATGCGTTGGCGGCGTGACAACCTGTGAATAGAACTCGAAACTCTAAAGGACTAGACACTAAGACCAGCAACTCGACATGACGATGTAACCGCAAATTCAACAAAGCAAAATATTGAAAAGACTATGCAAAGGCTCAGATTGGTTCGGATATGATGATCTAACCCTAATTTATTTATTTTGGCTTTTTCGTGGACTACAGGTATGAAGAAACAGATGCGATCTAAACTACGAAAACTGATAAAATCTCACCGAGCAACCTGGAAATCTGATACCACTTGATAGAGGCGAAGTTGTCCCTGTCTTTTGATGAGATGGTGGCTATCGTTTTGGTGGGGTAGACTTTGACGATCCGACTACGAACGTGTGATGACGCCGCGCCTTAGCAATCGCTAAACCAACTCCGAGAGGTTATTGACCACGCCGGAGCACGATCAACCTGACCACGAAGGTCTGTTTCCTGCACGCAAACGAAGAACAAGCAAGAAACTAAGATTGCAATCTGGATATTGCGAATATAAGAGGAAAGCTTTATTGATGAAGTGGGGTTCTGTGACGCCTTTGTCTGGTCGTGGAACACAAACGAAGAACGCGAAGTTGCAGCTATGGCGAACTTATAATCTAAACAAAACCCAAACCTAAAACGACGCCCTAAGGTTTGTATATATGGGGGAATAGAGGGGAATTTCGTGGCCCCTTGGAGGAGGGGTCCGAAACCGATCCTAACTCAGTTTCCCCATACATACGGACTCTAAAACTAGCCTATAATATGGTATTTCGAAATTACATGGGCCTGGCCCAAAAATAAGGTGGCGCAACACCTATATTAGCCTAGGGACGAATTTTATAAAGTGGCATCATGCATATTTCGTCCAAGGCTTCTTGCTCCCATTATGATGGCTTCAAAGTGCGAAAATCATCACTGGAAGCTCCATTGTTCTTTCCCGCGCGCGCACCTTCTTCTCCATGCTTGATCCCGCTCCAATGGTCATCCTTCTTGTCCATGCTAGGTCCTTCATTCACAAGTAAAACAAAAGTATCTAATTTAGGCAGCATCATATGTTCATGAACATTAGAAGGATTTGCAAGAAACGAAAGTACCTGGTAATTCAATTGATGTGCGTGAGCTCTAGTAATTGGTCCTGTATGTATAGCAGTCGGAGTTGTGGGTGTAGCATTAGTAGGGATGTCCTCATCACTTCACCCGGTCCCGATCCCAACCACACCACAGTGCGTCTTTCCTGTCTACCAAGAGCAGCTAAAAAGTGGATGATGCCATTCTGCTCTCTACGCACATGAACTAGCTTAATGGCTCTACCTTCCCTCAAGAGTCTGTTGAATTGCTCGGTTAACATAGCATGACGAGATCTGTCTTTGTCCGACGTCTTGATCATATTAAGTGCCACAAGACAGTCCGTCTCGATCTCAATGGGGGACTGCGTCCACTGCAGTGCAAGGTTGAGGCCCTCCATGCATGCGTGTAGCTCAACTTCCAAAGGTTCATCACACGTCCTCAACTCCCTGCAGGATGAAAATATGATCTTGCCAGAGCTGTCCCGTAGGATCATTCTGGCCCCGGCCGTTCCGGAACTCGCGCAGTAGGATCTGTCCACGTTCAGCTTGGTCCACCCTGCCTATGGAGGCGCCCAGCATGGACACGGACCATCAACAGAGGTAGTCTTCATATGTGATATAGGCCAGCATGGCACAACAACATCAACTACTTGCTTGCCTTTCACTGGGTCTGCACTGGGATGGTTTTGGGTGCCTAACAAGGAGTCGACGTAGCTCAGCAGAAACCTCTTGGACACCTAGACTGGGGGCGGCCGCTTGTTGTGCGTCATCTCATTTTGAGCATGCCAGCACCGCCACAAAGTCATCATGAGATCCATCCTCTCTGTGTCTGGGAGGTCACAGAGAGTTTGGGCGAGCCACTCCGTACCCGTCCGACGGAAAGATGCAGCGGCAGGTATTCGCCATTGCTTCGTCATCACTTGCCATAGCTCCACCGCCCGCGGACATCTGCAAAAGGCGTGAAAAGTGTCCTCCGGCTCCGTTGCACAAAGGGGGCATTGGTTAGACACTTCGAGGCCTCGACGTTTTTTATTAACCCAAGTGGGTAGACAATCTGTGATCAAGCGCCAAATAAAGGTGCAAACCTTTGGAGGAGCAGGGAACCTCCAAATAAAAGCCCAGACGGCTCGTCGCCCGTCCGGTGCCCTGCTTGCCGCGACTGATGAAGGTCGAAGATGATCCTCCAGAGCGAGTCGATAAGCACTCCGCACCGACAAGCGTCCGTTACGTTCAGAACCCCATGCAAGCAGATCATGTCCCATCCGTGGTGAAGTCCGAATCTTGACTATCTCGTCCGCATCAACCGGGAGGAAGATATCTCTAATAATGTCCGTTCTCCAAGCACCACGATTGTCTAGTAACTCACTCACCCTCCGTAGACGACAGCGGCCTTGCGGTGTCACCGGTCGCCCACTACCGCTTCTTGATGTTGGGGAACGTCGCATGGGAAACAAAAAATTTCCTACGCACACGCCAACCTATCCATGGTGATGAGCATCTACGAGAGGGAGAGTGGATCTACGTACCCTTGTAGATCGCTAAGCAGGAAGCGTTAAGAAACGCGGTTGGTGTAGTCGAACATCTTCGCGATCCAAATCGCCGAGCGTCCCTCGATCTCATCACGATCCGTCCCGCAATCCAATCACGATCCGTCCCGTGAACACATCACGATCCGTCCCGCGATCTCATCAAGATCCGTATCACGATCTTGATCACGATTTGTCCCGCGAACTCATCATGATCCGTTCCGCGATCACATCACGAACCGTCTCGCGATCTCGATCACGGTCCTTCCGATCTAGCGCCGAACGGACGACACCTCCGCGTTCAGCACACGTGCAGCTTGATGACGATCTCCACCGTCTTGATCCAGCAAGAGGAGGTGGAGAGGAGAGAGAGTTCACCGGCAGCATGACGGCGCTCCGGTGATGGTGGTGGAGCAATTCCGGCAGGGCTTTGCCTAAGCGCTGCAGAAATCCGATCTAGAGGAGCACCGGTGAAACGGGTAGCACGTGGCCATAAAATCTGTGCAAAAACCCTCTATTCCACCAGTATATATAGGAGGGAGGGAGAGGAGGGCGCAGCCTTGGCCTCCAAGGCCTGCTGGCTCGGCCGAACCAAGTGGAGGAAGAGTCCTCCTCCACCTGAGAGTCCACCTCTCACACGAGAGGTGGAACTTGGGGAGGACTCCACCCCAATTCGGTTTGGGCCTCTCTCTCCCTGTGCCCAGGCCACCTTGGCCAACCCCACCAGCCCACTAGGGGATGGTGGGTTGCCACTTTGGCCCATGGGGTGGGTGGGCCCCACTGCTGGACCCCCGGGACCCATTCGTCACTCCCGGTACACTACCGAAAGTGCCCGAAATCTTTCCGGAGTCCAAACACCACCTTCCTATATATCAATCTTTACCTCCGGACCATTCCGGAGCTCCTCGTGACGTCCGGTATCTCATCCGGGACTCCGAACAACCTTTGGTCACCACCATACATAACTCTACACTACCGAAACGTTACCGAACCTTAAGTGTGCAGACCCTGCGGGTTCGAGAACTATGTAGACATGACCGAGACACCTCTACGGTCAATAACCAATGGCGGGACCTGGACGTCCACATTGGTTCCTACATATTCTACGAAGATCTTTATCGGTCGAACCTCTATGTCAAGGATTCAGTGAATCCCGTATAACGTTCCCTTTGTTCTTCGGTATGTTACTTGCCCGAGATTCGATCGTCGGTATCTCCATACCTAGTTCAATCTCGTTAATGGCAAGTCTCTTTACTTGTTCCGTAATACAAGATCCCGCAACTAACAATTAGTCACATTGCTAGCAAGGCTCACTGTGATGTTGTATTACCGAGTGGGCCCTGAGATACCTCTCCGTCACACGGAGTAACAAATCCCAGTCTCGATCCATGCCAACTCAACAGACACCCTCGGAGATACCTGTAGAGCACCTTTATAGTCACCCAGTTACGTTGCGACGTTTGATACACACAAGGCACTCCTCCGATATCCGTGAGTTGCATGATCTCATGGTCATAGGAACATATACTTGACATGCAGAAAACAGTAGCAATAAACTGACACGATCATATGCTACGTTTGTAGTTTGGGTCTTGTCCATCACATCATTCTCCTAATGATGTGATCCCGTTATCAAACATGTCCATGGCTAGGAAACCTTAACCATCCTTTGATCAACGAGCCAGTCCATTAGAGGCATACTAGGGACATGGTTTTGTCTATGTATCCACACATGCATTTAAGTCTCCGATCAATACAATTATAGCATGGATAATAAACGATTATCATGAACAAGGAAATATAATAATAACTAATTTATTATTGCCTCTAGGGCATATTTCCAACAGTCTCCCACTTGCACTAGAGTTAATAATCTAGTTCACATCACCATGTGATTCGCATTGTTATGAATCTAACACCCAACGAGTTCTGGGGCTCGATCATGCTTTGCATGTGAGAGAGGTCTTATAGTCAATGGGTCTGCGATATTCAGATCCGTGTGTACTTTGCAAATCTCTATGTCAAACCGTAAACACTGCTACCACACTCCATTTGGTACTATTTCCAAATGGCTGCTCCACTATACGTATCCAGATTGCTACTACTAGTCATCCGGATAGGTGTTAAAGCTTGCATCGATGTAACTCTTTACGACGAACTCTTTATCACCTCCATAATCAAGAAACATTTCCTTAGTCCTCTGGTTACTAAGGATAATTTCGACCGCTGTCCAGTGATCCACTCCTGGACCACTCTTGTACCCCTTGACAGACTCATGGCAAGGCACACACAGGTGCGGTACACAGCATGGCATAATATAGAGCCTATGGCTAAGGCATAGGGGACGACGTTCGTCCTTTCTCTTTCTTCTGCCGTTGTCGAGCTTTGAGTCTCACTCAACTTCACACCTTACAAATCAGACGAGAACTATTTCTCTGGCTGATCCATTTTGAACTCTTTCAAAATCTTGTCAAGGTATGCACTTATTGAAAGTCTCATCAAGCATCTTGATCTATCTCTATAGATTTTGATGCTCAACAATTAGGTAGCTTTATCCAGGTCTTCCTTTGAAAATCACTTTTCAAACAACCATTTATGCTTTCCAGAAATTCTACATTATTTCCGATCAACAATATGTCATCCACATATACTTATCAGAAATTCTATAGTGCTCCCACTCACTTTATTGTAAATACAAGTTTCTCGTAAACTTTGTATAAACATTAAAACTTTGATCACCTCATCAAAACGTATATTCCAACTCCGAGATGCTTGCTTCAGTCCATAGAAGGATCACTAAAGCTTGCAAACCTTTTAGCATCCTTAGGACTAACAAAACCATCCGATTGTATCACATACAACCTTTCCTCAAGTAAACCGTTAAGGAAACGATGTTTTGACATCCATCTGCCAGATTTCATAATTGAAAATGCAGCAACTACTAACATAATTCCAACAGACTTTAGCATCGCTACGAGTGAGAAAGTCTCATCGCAGTCAACTCCTTGAACTTGTCACAAACATCTTTGCAACAAGTCGAGCTTTACAAATGGTGACAATTACCATCAGCGTCTGTCTTCATTTTAAAGATCCATTTATACTCAACGACCTGCCGTCCAATGAGCAAGTCTACCAAAGTCTATACTTGGTTTTCATACATGGATCCTATCTCGGGTTTCATGGCCTCCAACCATTTGTCGGAATCCGGGCCCATCATCGCTTCTCCATAGCTCATAGGTTCATTGTTGTCCAACAACATGATCTCCAAGACAGGGTTGTTGTACCGCTCAGGAGCAGTACACATCCTTGTCGACCCACGAAGTTTGATAGTAACTTGATCCTGAAGCTTCACGATCATCATCATTAACCTCCTCTTCAACTAACGTAGGCTTCACAGAAACATCTTTCTGCGCTGCACTACTCTCTGGTTGAACAAAGGTTTAACAACCTCATCAAGTTCTATCTTCCTCCCACTCAATTCTTTTGAGAGAAACGTCGAGAAAGGATCCGTTTAAGCAACAAGCACTTTGCACTTGGATCTGAGATAGAAGGTTCACCCGACTGATCTTAGGGTATTCTATGAAGATGCATTTGTCCGCCTTGGGTTCGACCTCATTAGGTGAATACATTTTCCACACAAGTGTCGCAGCCCCAAACATTAAGAAATGACAACTTAGGTTTCTATCAAACCACAATTCACACGGTGTCATCTCAACGGACTTAGATGGTGCCCTATTTAAAGTGAATGTAGTTGTCTCTCATGCATAACCCAAAAATTATTGTAGTAAAACGATAAGAGACATCATAGAACGCACCATATCCAATAGAGCATGACTATGATGAGCAGACACACCATCACACTATGGTGTTCCAGGTGGCGTTAGTTGTGAAACAAATTTCACATTGTCTTAAGTTGCATGCCAAACTCGTAACTCAGATATTCACCTCCACGATCATATCGTAGTCATTTTTATCTTCTTGTCACGATGATCTTAAACTTCACTCTGAATTTGCTTGAACCTTTCAAACGATTCAGACTTGTGTTTCATTAAGTAAATATACACTATATCTACTCAAATCATTAGTGAAGGTAAGAAAATAACGATATCCACTGCATGCTACAAGACTCACTAGATTGCATACATCAACATGTATCATTTCCAATGAATCACTTGCCCACTCCATCCAACGGGGTCCTTTAGTCATCTTGCCCAAGAGGCATGGTTCGCATGTCTCAACCGATTCGAAATCGAATGAGTCCAAATATCCATCAACATGGAGTTTCTTCATGCGCTTTATACCAATATGACATTTAGCGACAGTGCCACAAGTATGTGGTACTATCATTATTAACTTTGTATCTTTTGACATCAATGTTATGAACATGTGTACTACTACGATCAAGATTTCAACAAACCATTCTCACTGGGTGCATGACCATTGAAGGTATTATTCATGTAAACAGAATAACCATTATTCTCTAACTTAAATGAATAACCGTATTGCAATAAACATGATCTAATCATGTTCATGCTCAACGCAAAACACCAAATAACATTTATTTAGGTTTGTCACTAATCCTGAAGGTAGAGTGAGCGTGCGATGTTGATCACATCAACCTTGGAAACCTTTACAACATATATCGTCACCTCACCCTAAGCTAGTTCTCCGTTTATTCCGTAGCTTTTATTTCGAGTTACTAACATTTAGCAACCGAACCGGTATCCAATACCCAGGTGCTACTAGGAGTACTAGCAAGGTACACATCAATAACTCGTATATTAAATATACTTCTGTCAATGTTGCCAGCCCTCTTATCTACCAAGTATCTAGGGTTGTTCCGCTTCAGCGACCGCTCACCTCATAACAGAAGCACTTAGTCTCGGGTTTGAGTTCAACTTTGGGTTGCTTCACTGGAGCAGCAACTGACTTGCTATCCATGAAGTTTCCCTCCTTGCTCTTGCCCTTCTCGAAACTAGTGGTTTTGATTAACCATCAACACTTGACGCTTCTTCTTGATTTCTACCTTCGCGGTGTCAAACATCGCGAACAGCTCAGGAATCATTATTTCTATCCCTGGCAATTTATAGTTCATCACCAAGTTCTAGTAGCTTAGTGACAGTGACTTGGAGAACTATATCAATCACTGTCTTATCTGGAAGATCAACTCCCACTTGATTCAAGCGATTGTAGTACCCAGACAATCTGAGTACATGCTCAACGATTGAGCTATTCTCCTTCATCTTACAGGCAAAGAATCTTGTTGGATATCACATATCTCGCAACACGGGCATGAGCCTGAGATCACAATCTCAGCTCCTAGAACATCTCATATGTTCCGTGATGTTCAAAACGTTTCGGAGCCTCAATTCTAAGCTATAATGCATGACGCACTAAACTATCAAGTAGTCATCGAAACGTGCTTGTCAGATATTCACAACATCTACAGACGACGCTAGAGGGGGTGGCGCACTGAGCGGTGCATTAAGGACATAAGCCTTGTATGCAGCAGTGAGGACAATCCTCAAATCACAGACTCAGTCCGCAATATTGCTACCATTATCTTTCAACTCTATTTCTCTAGGAACATATAAAAATTCAACGGAGCTACAACGCGAGCTAGTAATCTACAACATAATTTGCAAAGACACTATTGACTATGTTCATGATAATGAGTTCAATTAATCATATTACTTAAGAACTCCCACTCAAGTTGACATCCCTCCGATCATTCGAGTGATACATGATCCAAATTCACCAACTCAAGTCCGATCATCACGTGAGTTGAGGTGGCTACAATGGTGAACATCATCATGTTGATCATATCTACTATATGACTCATGTTCGACCTTTCGGTCTCTTGTGTTCCGAGGCCATGTCTGTACATGCTAGGCTCGTCAAGTTTAACCCGAGTGTTCTGCACGTGCAAATCTGACTTGCACCCGTTGTATGTGAACGTAGAGTCTATCACACCCGATCATCACGTGGTGTCTCAACACGACGAACTTTCGCAACGGTGCACACTCGGGGAGAACACAATTTATCTTGAAATTAAGCGAGGGATCACCTTATAATGCTACCGTCGTCCTAAGCAAAACAAGGTGCATAAAAAGGATTAACATCACATGCAAATCATAAGTGACATGATATGGCCATGAACTTGTGCTTTTGATCTCCATCATGAAAACACCGGCATGATCTCCATCGTCACCGGCATGACACCATGATCTCCATCATCTTGATCTCCATCAATGTGTCTCCATCGGGGTTGTCACGCCCTGCATGCTTCTACTACTATTGCTACCGCTTAGCGATAATGTAAAGCATTACATAGCGCTTAATGATTGACACGTAGGTCATACAATAATTAAAGACAACCCTATGGCTCCTGCCGGTTGCCGTACTCATCGACATGCAAGTCGTGATAATATATACATCACATGATCATCTCATACATCACATATGTCACATCATGTAATTGGCCATATCATATCACAACATACCCTGCAAAAACAAGTTAGACGTCCTCTAATTGTTGTTGCAAGTTTTACGTGGCTGCTAAGGGTATCTAGCAAGAACGATTCTCGCATACGCACAAACCACAACGGTGATACATAGTTTGCTTTTCAACCTTCTCAAGGACCGCCTTTGTCGGATCCGATCCAACTAAAGTGAGAGAAACTGTCACCCGCAAGCCATCTAAGCAACAAGTTGCGTCGAGGGAACCGGTCTCTCGTAAGCGTACGAGTAATGTTGGTCCGAGCGCTTCATCTCACAATCCTGCTGAACCAAAATACAACCAAGGTAGGAAGCAATCTAAGCATCAACGCCCACAAACCTTTTGTGTTCTACTGGAGATCTCATCAAACCATCAACCTAGCTCATGATGCCACTATTGGGGAACGTCGCATGGGAAACAAAAAATTTCCTATGCACACGCAAACCTATCCATGGTGATGAGCATCTACGAGAGGGAGAGTGGATCTACGTACCCTTGTAGATCGCTAAGCAGGAAGCGTTAAGAAACGCGGTTGGTGTAGTCGAACATCTTCGCGATCCAAATCGCCGAGCGTCCCGCGATCTCACCACGATCCGTCCCGCGATCCAATCACGATCCGTCCCGTGAACACATCACGATCCGTCCCGCGATCTCATCACGATCCGTATCATGATCTTGATCACGATCTGTCCCGCGAACTCATCACAATCCGTTCCGCGATCACATCACGAACTGTCTCGCGATCTCGATCACGGTCCTTCCGATCTAGCGCCGAACGGACGACACCTCCACGTTCAGCACACGTGCAGCTTGATGAAGATCTCCGCCGTCTTGATCTAGCAAGAGGAGGTGGAGAGGAGAGAGAGTTCACCGGCAGCGTGTCGGCGCTCCGATGATGGTGGTGGAGCAATTCCGGCAGGGCTTCGCCTAAGCGCTGCAGAAATCCGATCTAGAGGAGCACCGGTGAAACGGGTAGCACGTGGCCGTAAAATCTGTGCAAAAACCCTCTATTCCACCAGTATATATAGGAGGGAGGGAGAGGAGGGCGCAGCCTTGGCCTCCAAGGCCTGCTGGCTTGGCCGAACCAAGTGGAGGAAGAGTCCTCCTCCACCTGAGAGTCCACCTCTCACACGAGAGGTGGAACTTGGGGAGGACTCCACCCCAATTCGGTTTGGGCCTCTCTCTCCCTGTGCCCAGGCCACCTTGGCCAACCCCACCAGCCCACTAGGGTCTGGTGGGTCGCCACTTTGGCCCATGGGGTGGGTGGGCCCTACTGCTGGACCCCCGGGACCCATTCGTCACTCCCGGTACACCACCGGAAGTGCCCGAAATCTTTCCGGAGTCCAAACATCACCTTCCTATATATCAATCTTTACCTCCGGACCATTCCGGAGCTCCTCGTGACGTCCGGTATCTCATCTGGGACTCCAAACAACCTTTGGTCACCACCATACATAACTCTACACTACCGAAACGTTACCGAACCTTAAGTGTGCAGACCCTGCGGGTTCGAGAACTATGTAGACATGACCGAGACACCTCTACGGTCAATAACCAATGGCGGGACCTGGACGTCCACATTGGTTCCTACATATTCTACGAAGATCTTTATCGGTCGAACCTCTGTGTCAAGGATTCAGTGAATCCCGTATAACGTTCCCTTTGTTCTTCGGTATGTTACTTGCCCGAGATTCGATCGTCGGTATCTCCATACCTAGTTCAATCTCGTTACTGGCAAGTCTCTTTACTCGTTCCGTAATACAATATCTTGCAACTAACAATTAGTCACATTGCTGGCAAGGCTCACTGTGATGTTGTATTACCGAGTGGGCCCTGAGATACCTCTCCGTCACACGGAGTAACAAATCCCAGTCTCGATCCATGCCAACTCAACAGACACCCTCGGAGATACCTGTAGAGCACCTTTATAGTCACCCAGTTACATTGCGACGTTTGATACACACAAGGCACTCCTCCGATATCCGTGAGTTGCATGATCTCATGGTCATAGGAACATATACTTGACATGCAGAAAACAGTAGCAATAATCTGACACGATCATATGCTATGTTTGTAGTTTGGGTCTTGTCCATCACATCATTCTCCTAATGATGTGATCCCGTTATCAAATGACATCTCATGTCCATGGCTAGGAAACCTTAACCATCCTTTGATCAATGAGCCAGTCCATTAGAGGCATACTAGGGACATGGTTTTGTCTATGTATCCACACATGCATTTAAGTCTCCGATCAATACAATTATAGCATGGATAATAAACGATTATCATGAGCAAGGAAATATAATAATAAATAATTTATTATTGCCTCTAGGGCATATTTCCAACACTTGGAATCCAGCTATCCCGCCAAATCCTGATGGAATTGCCATTGCCCACGCGCCAGACCAGCCCGGTTTTCAAAAGCTGCAGGCCGTGTTCCACTCCCTCCCATGTTGTTGATGCCCCTTCAGAAAAGACAGTGTCCTCCAAGCTGCCATTTGGGTAGTACCGCGCCTTCAAGATACGAGCGCACAAGCTCTCCGGGTGAGTTATAAGACGCCAAGCTTGTCGGGCAAGCAAGGCTTGATTAAACAGTCGCAAGTCGCGAAAGCCTAGACCCCCTTGTGACTTTGGTTTTATAAGGTGGCGCCATGCTCGCCAATGCATCTTTCTTTTCCCCCTTTCCGCTCCCCAAAAGAAGTTTCTGATCATCCTCATGAGATCCTCACAAGTGGTTGTGGGGAGCTTGAAGACGTTCATAACGTAGGTTGGTATAGACTGAGCAATAGCCTTGATGAAAACTTCTTTTCCACTCTGAGCAAGTTGGCACCCATCCCAGTCTATCATCCTCTTCATGTACTTTTGCTGCAGATTTTGGAACCGGTTTTTTGACATGCGCCCATTGGGAGTTGGAAGGCCTAGATAATGTTCCTCAAAACCTTGCTGTTGTACCTTAAGAGTGTGCACTACAGCCTCGCGGACAGCTGTCGAACATCTTTCACCGAACAGAATAGAGCACTTCTATGGATTGATCAATTGTCCTGTTGCTTGGGCATAAACAACCAACGCCTCTTTAATACTTGATGCTTCTACCTCCGTAGCACGGAAGAAAAGCAGCATATCACCAGCGAACATCAGGTGAGAGATGCCTGGCGCCCGCGGGCAAACTCGCACCGGAGTGAACTTTCCTGCTCTAGCTCCCTATTTCAAAATCGCAGCTAGACCGTCAGCCACAAAAAGGAATAAGAACGGGGAAAGAGGATCTCCCTGGCATAGCCCACGCGACGGCGTGAATGAGTCTGAGAGGGCTCCATTCAGATTAACACAATAACGATCGGAGGTTACACAAGTCATGATCTACCTCACCCATTGGTTCGCAAAGCCCATATTTGGCATCACTCGCTCCAGGAATGTCCAGTCCACCCGGTCATACGCCTTAGACAGATCTAGTTTATAAGCACATAAACTTTTATTCAGGTCCTTCTCTTGTTTTATATAGTGTGTGCACTCAAAGGCGATCAAGGCGTTGTCCGTGATAAGCCTCCCAGGCCCAAAGGCTGATTTTTCCTCACAAATGATATCGCCCAAGATGGGGCGCATCCAGTTAACCAAACACTTGGCAATGATCTTGTACACGATGTTGCAAAGGCTTATGGGTCGGAAGTCAGCGAGCCTCTGTGGGTTGTCCACCTTAGGAATGAGCACGATTGTAGTGTTGTTCACGCCTTCCGGCATGACACCGGTTACAAAGAAGGTCTGTACTGCCTGAATGATATCATTCTTCACAGTAGACCAATGACGCTGGAGGAATCTGGCCAGAAATCCATCGGGGCCCGGGGCCTTGAGGGGTCCGATCTGAAAAAGTGCGTCGCTGATCTCCTTATCACTGAATGCCTCACATAGCTTCTCGTTCATTTCATCCGATATCACATGGTTGATCATATTCACCACTATATCAGGAAGTAAACTATCATCAGCCTCAAAAAGTTTTGCAAAATATGACATGGCCATACCTGACATAACAGAGTGTTCGGTGTGAAGAACACCATGATCATCCCGCAGCCCTTTAATCTTATTTTTCCGTGCCCGCCACACAGCCTTTCGATGGAAGAATTTGGTATTTCGGTCGCCATATTTCAGCCATTCGAGGCGAGACCGCTGCAGCCACATCATTTCCTCCTTATAAAGGAGTTCATCCATCCGGTCTGATTCTTTCCGCAGCTCACAACGATCTGCATTCATGTTCTGGAGCTCCTCAAGTCTAGTTCTAGACTTCTCAATCTCCTTGGTGATATTCCCAAGCTTGTTGTTACTCCAAGAATGCAGGGCCGACATGGTAGCTTTGAGGGCCTTACTGACCGCACCCAGATCACCTTTTGCCCCTGCCTTCGTCCACGCATCTTCCACAATTTCTGCAAGAGCTGGCTCACGCTCCCACATCACCTCGTACCGCTTAGATTTGCCCATTTTAACATGCGTTTCAGGAGTGCACCGAACCATCAGTGGGCAATGGTCTGATCTAGGGGAGGTGAGGTGCACCACTGTTGCTTCAGGGAACACATCCCGCCATGCATTATCGGCTGCGGCTCTGTCCAGCCGTACTTGCACGTTGGCCCGGCCGCTTCTCTTGTTATCATACGTGTAGGGGTATCCACTGAACCCCAAATCCACCAATTGACATGTTTCAAAGCAATCTCTGAATCCTATCATCTGTGCTTGTGGTCTTGGTGTTACAGATAAATGTTCAAACTCCCACAACGCCTCGTTGAAGTCGCCCATTACTAACCATGGTAGGTCTGAAGTGTTCCTTAATCTGCACAAACTTTCCCACATCAAATGCCTGTTCTCCACCCTTGGTTCACCGTATACAAAGGTAACATGCCACACAGGATCAGAAGGTGACAACCGGACATAAGCATCAATCCATCTCTCATTAATATCTTGAATGTTCATGTATAGAGACTCGTCCCAATACAAAGCTAGACCACCACTTTTTCCTTGACTACTAATACCTTCAAAACCTCTTAAACCTAAATGACTTCGGAGCCTAATCATTTTATTTCTCTGTTGCCTGGTTTCACACAAGAACACCATCCTCGGGGAATTGGCCCTACACAGAGCCTGCAGGTCACGAACTGTGCGAGGGTTCCCCGCCCCTCGACAGTTCCATACTAAGCAATTCATTGCTCCTGACGGGGCGCCACATCCGGCCCCGTCAGTTTACCAACGGCCCCTTGTCTGGTTACCTCCAAATCCATCCCAGTTCCTGTACTGCTGGCATCATCCTCCAAATCCCTCGGCTCCTTCTTTCCTCTCTTTTGTGTGCCTCTCTCCTGGTCCTCTCCATAAGGAACCAAGGCGTTCTTGGCAATAAGATTGTGATCAAAGATGCCAGTCAAATGCCTCTTCCCTAAGATGGAATCATTGAAATCCATAGAGTCCACCGCACTGCCGAAGGAAACTTCCAATGTGTCAAGGCCTCGTAGTGCCGGAATCATATCACCTGAACTGATCGGAGCATCACGGATCACCAATGCTCCTTGCTTCCTTCCTGCATCAAACTTCCTGGGTGGGCGTGTCGTCTTTTTCTTCTTTGCCTTCGGAGGGTCAACTTGCTGTGTGGCTTGGGCGCGCGCCTCAAATTGTTGTTCCATGTGCTGAACCTTACTGCATTTTGGCTGCTCCTTTGCTAGCTGTAACCTGAGCTTCTCAACATGATTCGCTAGCTGATCATCCTCTGCCTTGGACCCTGGCTCCTCATGCTCCTCAAAGCCATCGTTTGCATCAACTCTATTCGGTATATCAGGTGGCACCCTCGGGCCACTACTCTCGTTTGTTTGCGTCTGCTAGCGAGTTGCTGAGCCTGCACTTCCCAAGGAAAAGTCCATGCTACGACGAGCCCTCGGCTGGCCAGGTGATGGAGTGAACGCAACCCTGTTCTCAAACTTCTTGAAAGGAGAGCACCGTAGCGTAGAATCATACGCCTTCGTCAGAATCCCTAGCAACTTCTTTTCACACGCTTCTTTATCATGCCCCATAAATCCACAGTGGAAGCAGAAGTGTGGCACCCTCTCGTATTTTAGTTTGAACTTGATACGCTTTGTCACACCTTTTGCATTGTATTCCAAAGTGACCTCCTTCTGTAGCCGACGATTGTACGACAGCTTGACCTGAACCCTCAAGAACTCGTGCGTGCCATGACCAACTGCTGGTGCATCCACCTCCAGGACCTCACCTAGGGTTCCACCAAGAGCCTCACCATACGCCTTATTCTGCTTTCTCCAAGGAACATCGAACAGCCGAACCCACACCGGAACAACATCCAGTATTGTTTCAGATGGCCGAGTATCATCATTGAAAGGTGTCACCAGCAGAGCATCACCATCATAGATCCATGGTCCTCCCCGCGCCACAAACCTGAAATCTCCCTCAGAGAAAAGTGTGATCATGTAGTGATTTTTCTGAACCGGTTTGAATTCGACGCCCGTCCGAAGCTGCCAAATCTTTTCAAAGTGGTCCGACAGCGTTTTAGCACTAGGCCTCTTTTGTGATCTGTAGAGACTCATGAGCCTCCAACCCGCTACTCCCTCCTCCTTGACGTCTTCCTCATCATCGTCAAAATCCACAGCTACAAAGGCCACATCATCCATGTCAACTCCTCCTTCAATCAGAGTCTTTGCATCCCCTGGCAGACCGCCTTCAGAGGACGGACCATCCCAGTTACTTTCCTCCTGCGTTGCCGTCCTCGGATGTACGTTCACGGCCGCCAGCCGGAGTGCGACGAGTGCGCCGCCACCAGAAGGCTTCGGGTGGGTGGGATCCTCACCGGACCCCCTTGATCACCCCCACCTCCAGCAGCAGATCGCACACGGGACATCTCAGACGCTAGGCGGCGGTGATTGGGATCAGGATCAGGCGGCCTGGCCAAGTTGAACGAGGATATATGGGTTCGGCGTTCACGTGCTGGGGTATTAGTATCCCCAGCCCTAGATGCCTGCCCGCCGTGTGCAACACGAACATCCACCCGCGAGGTGTAACCAAGACTCTTGGACAACAAGGACATCAAGATCGTGGCCGGTCGGGAATCCTCCCGGTGCTCCGATTCGCTTTCGTCGACAGGGTGGGTCATTAGCGGCGCGTGATCGCCCATCGCCAGAGGAACCCCAAACCCTGGACGAAGCAGACTCTTGTGCTAGAGGCACAATTTTAGCGCGCTATTAGCACGCTAACCCATCATAGATGAAATCGAGCTTCGCGCAAACACGTCTGTTCTACCCATACGTTCTCGTTCGGGCGTACAACCCAAACCATTTCGCACACATGAGAGCGTCTACACGTAGATAGGGAGGGGTGTTTGTTTAGAGGGACTTTTTGGTGTAGTCTCTTTTAGTCCCATTTAAACCAAACAGGAGGGATTATTAGAGACTAAAAGTGATTATTTGGGACTAAAGGGAAAGTTTTTTTTGGACTTTTTCCCACAATGCCCCGCATCCCTTATCCCACACCCCGCCCCGCACCTTATCCTTTTTCCTTCCCCGCCTCCAGTGCCCGAGTTGTCGCCGCCCCGTGCCCCACCTCCAGTGCCCGAGCTGCCGCCGTCCCGTGCCCCGCCTCCAGTGCCCTAAGCCGTCGCCGCCATGGCCGGCGATGAGGACGATGGTATGCCCTTCTTCTCTCAGCCCCCTCGCATCACCCGGCATCCCAAGGCTCATCCGCCGGTGGAAATCGGGGGAGGGGAATGGGATTCTTCGATCTGAACAGCAACGTCGACGACTTCCCCGACTTGGGCTCGTACCAACAACTCCTCCTTGACGAGTCGGCCGGTCATGGTCTTCCTCCGATTGGACCTGGTCATGGGAGGTCCGTGTCCCAGGGCGGAGGAGGCCGCACCTGGTCTCTGAACATCGGCTCTCACCTGCGTCCGTTCGTCGCCCCGGGCACAGCTGTCGTTGACGGAGGCATCATAGGGCGTGGGAGGTCCGTGTCCCAGGGCACTGGAGGCGGTGTACGTCGAGCCCGTGGGGCCTCATCGTCCAGCAATAGAGGCGTCGCAGGACGGGGCTTCTCCGTCTCTCAAGTTGCAAGCCGGCAACGTGCGTCCTCATCTGTTGTGCCTTCTGAAGATGTCGATGACAACAAAGGCTTTGAAGCTGGAGACGACAACTCCGCTGTTGGAGAGGTACATTTCTGATTGGTATGCAAATTCAGCTATTGTATGCAAATTTCTGATTTGTATGCATATTCCTGATTGGTATGTATATTTCTGATTGGTATGCAAATTTCTGATTTGTTCAAGGTAAATGCATGTATAATGGTGAACCTAGATGTAGAATTTAGCACAGCTAAGCGATTTTCCTTTTGTTTGAATTGTGTATTTGTTATTTTTTGTACAGAAAATCATTGTCAAGGCTGATTGGACAGACGAGGATATTATTGTATTTTGCAACATTGCCTGTGAGGAAGCTAGGGATGGGCACTGTGTGAATGGTGCTTGGACAACTAGAGCCTACCATAATATGAATACCAAATTTTATCATCGTGCTGGCCTCCTTCGTAGTACCAAGCAATTTAAAAATTGTTTAGCTAAACTCAAGAGCTACTATAGTGCTTGGGTGTGGTTGGGGCAGCAAACTGGTTGTGGCCGAATTGGAGGCGGAGCTATAACCGCATCAAATGAGTGGTGGACAAAAAAATTAAGGTACATTATTCTGCAAATTGCAGTTGAATTGCTCATATTTGATTACATTATTTAGCATTGTCCTAATTACGTAACTAGTGCTGCAGGAGAGACCAAATGTCAGAAAAATCAAGGGTGGCAATCCTGAGTATTTGGATATGCTTATAGAGCTATTCCAAGGTGTGGCAGTTGATGGATCTTCAGCTTATGTGCCCATAGATGAATAGGTAGAAGAAGGATATGATGTTGCTGCTAATGTTGCCGATGAAGGACATGAGCAGAGTCCAATGAGCACCACCAGCAGGAAGAGGGGAAGCAGCGGCGTTGAACAGTCAGCATCAAGCCTGGGCAAGAAACACAAGAGCCCAATGGTGAAACTAATGACAGGGCTGATCAAGAGTATGAATAGTGAGAAAACTTCTCACATGATAACTGAATATGCAAACAAAAGGCAGGAAGCAAGGGACAAGGCAAAAGAGAAGAAATCAAACAGCACTAAAGAATCCATTACTCATTGTCAAATGTTGGCAGTTCAATGTGGTGAAGAAGAAACAAGTGTCGAGTACTTCATGGCAACTCAACTGTTTGTAGATGAGGCAAACAGAGTCATATTTCAGAATATTTCAAGTAATGAGGCTAGACTGACTTGGTTGAACAGGTGGTGCATGATGAAGAGTTGTACTAGTGTACCAGTGTTCTTTTTCAAATAAAACTATGTAATGGACCTGTAGTGTGTGACCTTTGTTAAATGATCATTGCATGTTAGTGTGTTTCATAATGTGATGTGTGTTTCAAGATGTTAGTGTCTTATTAAATGATCATTGCATGTTCGTTGATGTTAATGTTCGCATGTTTCACTAATCTAATGTCTACATGTTTCAGGATGATGGCAGCAGTGCTGATGGGAGCAGCAGTGATGATGAAGCACTGATGTTGTTGATGCACCAAAAAAGCAAGAGAAGAATGCTACAAATGGCCTGCATGGTTTGTATGCACTACTTGCACTCTTACTGTAACAGAGGACCTAGAAGAGTACCAATACAGTCTGGGCATGATTGGGTTATGACAACACTAAGCAACAAAACTTCCTATTACAACATGTTTAGAATGCACAAACCAGTGTTTGAGAAATTGCATGGTGTGCTTATTGATTCCTATGGTTTGAAGTCCAGCAATAGAATGTCATCAGTTGAGTCTCTAGGCTTGTTTTCGTGGATAGTAGGTTCCCCTCAATCTGTAAGACAAGCAGAAAACAGATTTGTTAGGTCATTGGAGACAATAGTAAGGAAGTTTGATAAGGTTTTGGCCTGTCTGATCAAGCTAGCAAAAGACATCATCAAGCCAAGAGATCCCGAATTCAGAATAGTGCATTCAAAATAAGATCTAGAAAGTACGCACCATTTATGAACAATTGCATTGGAGCAATAGATGGGACGCACATACAAGTTGTGGTACCAGTTGCCACTGTTGTCTAGCATAGGAATAGACATAAGGAGAAGAGTCAGAATGTGATGTGTGTGTGTGACTTTGATATGAGATTCACATTTGTACTAGCCGGTTGGCCAGGATCAGTGCATGCCATGAGGGTCTTCAATGATGCCCAATCCAGATTTGGTGACAAGTTTCCTAAACCACCACCTCACAAGTTCTATCTTGTGGACTCAGGATACCCAAATAGATCGGGTTATCTTGCACCATACGAGGGTTTAACCTATCATTTCCAAGAGTACCGTGATGGAACAATGCCTAGAGGAAAGAAGGAACACTTCAATTTCAACCATTCTTCACTTAGAAATGTCATCGAGAGGTGTTTTGGAGTCTTGAAGAACAAGTGGAGGATTTTGTTTCACTTACCTTGCTATCCACAACAGAAACAAAGCAAGATCATTGTGGCTTGCATTGCACTGCACAATTTTATTAGACAAAGTCAACTACCCGATATAGAATTTGACTTGTGTGATCAAGATGAAAATTATGTACCATTGTCTGTGCAAACGACTACTCCAACAAATGATTCAACCAATGAGATGGATAGTGCTGCTATGAATCAATTTAGAGACTGGGTTGCTGATGGGTTGTGGTGCTTGAAACAACAACCACAACTGTAATCTCTATTATTTCAGTTGTTATGAACAAGTGTTTTTCACTTCTGTAATCTCTATTATTTTGGATGTTATAAACAAGTGTTTTTCACTTCTGTAATCTCTATTATTTCGGTTGTTATGAACAAGTGTTGGCACGAACAAGTGTTATTTCGGTTGGTATGAACAAGTGTTGTTTCGCTTGTTATTACTTCTATAATCTTTTATTAGTTCATTACTAGGGGTAACATGGTCTTTTAGCATGTCATTTAATAACCTCTAGTCCATGTTTAGTCCATGCAACCAAACAGGTAGGGACTAGGGACTTTTTAGTTGGGACTAAAAAAGTCCTAGGGCTTTTTAACCAAACATGGCCATAACAAATCCGTCCCTTCAAACGCCCGCGGACGCGCTCGGACGCGTCCGCGGGCACTTCTCAAATTAGTCAATCTGTATCGCATCTCTCATATTTCATCCCCTACATCCATACAAAAGCATGCAAAGTAAATCCTACGTATTACCCTAGCTACTCTTTGTCGTTGGTGATGTCCACGACGACGGGGCCGGGCGCCAGTTGGACGGGCGGGGAGGAGGGCTCCGGTTCATCCTCCTCCTCCTCCTCCATTGCATCAATGTAGGCCAAGCATTCCACTTGTTTCGCGGCTTCTTGCGCCTCCATCTCCTGCCGACGATGGTGTCTTGCATCCGCATTCGACTCCGACTGGAGGGAATCGAGGATGGCATGCTGCTCCGCCCGGAGATCCCCATCGAGCGTCTCCCACATCCTCCTCCTCCACCTACTCCTCCTCCACCACCTACTCCTCCTCCACCACCACCTCCTCCTCCTCCACCTCCAACTCCTCCTTCAACTCCGGATTCCAAATAGCCGGAGGTAGCCCCGCGGCCACCCGGGCTTCGCGCCTATTGAGGATCTGCTCAAGGAGCTCAAGCCGGCGCTCCGGCGTCACGAACTGGTGGCGGCATGTGGGCATGGCTGCAGATGGGTGGAGTGGAAACTGATGGCAGTGGTAGACATGATGAGAAGGAAGATGTGGATGTAGGGTTTCAGGGTCCACCGGTGCACTTAAATAGACGGACAATGCACTACGCGGCCCGTCGGAGCTGCGCCACGCGGCCCATCGGAGGAGATGACCTTCAGACTGCCGGGTTGGCAGGCGTTTCTGACTAGGCCCCGTTCGTTAGTGCAACATGGCGGGCGTGCCCGGGCGCGCCCGGGCGCCCCCATATCTGCCCCATATTTGGGTTGCATATGGGGGTGTCGGTCAACCTAGGCGATTGAGGGTCGTTTGAGAGGCCCGTTTGGGTCAAAAAAAAGTGACCGGGCGGCCTGCCTGGCAGTTTGAGGTGGGTATAGGGGATCCGGTTGTAGATGCTCTGAGCCACCCCACGAGCATGAACCCAACTAACGTCAGGTGGGTCCCTTTGTGCTGATAGAAATTGCTTGGAAAATCCCTCCAAGCCCCTCACCCACTGGCGGCTCCTATTCCCCTCTCCCACACCGCGATCTCTCCCCTCTCCCACACCGCGATCTCCCCCGATCCCCTCCCCTAAAATTGTGATCGGAATACTGATGCCTCAAAGAAGAGATTGGAGGAACTAGAATGAGTTGGATAGCTTCCGCGACCGCGCCCCACCCATCGCGCCCCCCATCGTCTCCCCCACCATCACCGTGCCCCCCGTTGTCGCTGCTAGTGTCAGCACGGCAGCGCCTACCATCGTTGCCGCTTGGGACACCGTTACCACGCCCCCACCATAACTGCACCTGTCGCTGACACACGGTATGCCGTGTACTACCAGATCCACCTGCTCGCCTTCGCCTCCTGGTTCGACTACACCACAGATGCCTCTCACGTACATGTACCACTCCTTCCCGGAGTTGCAAATCCCCATCGACTCCGCCTCTCCGGAGTTGCTACGGATGATGCGGGAGAGGTGTTGGAGGGAGCGGGCGATGCAGATCCGCGACGACGCGTACTCGTGGACCATGTGCGTCAAGGAATGGAGAGAGGTGGTGGCGTGGGCGGAGAAGGTGTTAGTTCCAGGTTCTCGATACGGTTGGGAGCGAAGGTTGGAGACATTCGAGCTCCAAGCGGATCGGGATCTGCCGAATCTCACCCGCCGCATCTACTTCGAGGGCACCAGGGAGGAGAAGAGGAGGATGCCGCATCCGCCGGAGCCGCCGGTGAGGTTTGTCAATTGGGTGAAGCAAGAGGTGCAGGGAGGGATTCCCATGCGCAAACTGAGGTGGGAATGCCTCAGTCGCAAAATACCAACCCAAGCACCACCAGAGCCGGAGGAGGTGGATCCATGGTCGTGTCTGTCTCCAACCCCTGCAATGGATTAGTGAGGGACGAGATTTTTGCTTAGCGGATGCAAATGGATGCTGGAACTACTGGTAGTGCGGCTTACACCATGGGATCCCGATCTCGGAGATATATGAATCTCGTGAGGCAATAGTTGTAGATTTGTCGGATTGTGGAGAGGGGAGAAGATATCTTCTTAGCAGAGTGTAGCTGGGGAGACCTTATCCACACAGGAGTGCCTATGCATCCGCATTACTCTAGCTACCACCCAAAACACGAGTGCGGCCATGGATTCCCAAGCTCAGGATCGTCCGAGAGAGTAACAACTAGTCAGAGCTCACCTTCAAAGGATGCAATCTGTGATGAGGCTGCCACGGAGAGGCTTGGATTCAATCCAGAAAATGGTCACTCGAATCCTAGTGGAGGAGTCATAGGAGGAGAGGAGCCTGATCCTAACAAGAGCATCAACGTCACCGAAAGAGGTGATTGCTTGGACACTTGCGGCAAAGGAATCGCCATGGTAAGACAAAAGAGCGAAGTGGTATGCATTATGGAGAATGCAATCGGAGGAATCCAGGAACTTGGCAGCGATTTTCATCAACCGATGAGGCGAACAGTGCGGGGTTCCAACAAAAATTGTGAAGCCATGTTGGTCATGGAAATCTCTGGAGGTTTCAGAGTCCTTAAGCGGGGGAAACTGACTAGAATTCAAAATCCACAGCGAGCAAGCGAGGTCGCCAGATCACCAACTTTACAGCAAGCCTATGGTGACACAGCGGAAGACTGGTATAGTCAACTGTGGAGTGGTATAAAAGAGAAGGAAATGGAGGCCCATTATAGGGTTCACTGTTCCTCCACTCCCTCCCACCTCACCACCGCCAACACTGAATACCGTGTGAAGATGGCGGAAAACTATCGTGGCCGTGGTCGTGAAAAAAACAAACAGGGGAGGGGAGACAATTATGGAGGCTAGCAACAGGGTCAACAACAAAACCAAGGTATGTGACATCATCCCTTCTTTGGCCAAGAGTTCCAAGGTCCCCCACCCCCTTAGGCATTCCTCGGCCAATTCCCGAGCCCTTTTCCCCAACAGTAGTGCGGAGGAGGGGGGTCAGCGGCAGTGGTATGGGCCACCTCCCTAGGGGCAAGCTCCCCAGGGAGAATCAGGCAGAGATTCAGGAGGGAGTCACAGCGAAACAAGGTACAAAACAAAAACCAGCAGAAAAGAAGTAGGACTATGCTTAGGAGAGGGACAACTGGGAACCCAGGCTTGATTGTCAAGCCCCGGACACACCCGCCGGTGGTTGTTACTCCTGACGGGATCTAGACTGGCCTCACATATCAATACTAGTCTTTTCTGCGCACTTTGTCCTCACTCATGCGCACCCGGGACCAACTTCCTAGTGGGTAGCATGCTTAACCTGGGAGTTCTGTTCGAATGGGCTCCCAGAAAAGAAGGAATTCCTTATTGATATGAGTAGTCTATCATCCCTAATAAGCCATACTATCACATACACCACCACTCAGAGGAACTGATGTCCTCGTCGTGTCACATGAATGTTCCCTCTCGGCACAAAATTTGTGCTTCCAGTCCGGTACATGTGTCATTCCGTGTGCCACGACGGGGCACCAACTTCGTGAACAACATGACCATGCACCTGTCGGCAAACATCCATGTAGCCGCGAGGGTCGGCTCTGATACCAACTTGTCATGCCCCGAACACACCCGCCAGTGGTCGTTACTCCTGGCGGGATCTAGACTGGCCTCACACATCAATACTAGTCTTTTCTGCGCACTTTGTCCTCACTCATGCGCACCCGCGACCAACTTCCCGGTCGGTCACTCATCCTAGAACTACTCCAAGCCAAGCACGCTTAACCTGGGAGTTCTGTTCGAATGGGCTCCCGAAAAAGAAGGAATTCCTTATTGATATGAGTTGTCTATCATCCCTAATAAGCCAGGCTATCACATTGATGGCCTACTCTAGTGTCACCTGCTATAACTATGGAGATCATGGGCACCATAAGGATAAGTGTGGGAAGCCCAAAAGTTGTTTCATATGCAAAATTGTCACCCACAAAGTTGAGGATTGTCCTGTGAGGGAAAAGCCTCACAATTCCGCCAAATATGTTGGAAGTGTTGCTCCTGGTCTAGGGTTCTACCATGTGGACACCCCTAATGTCAATGATCAACACCAAGGGATGTTAAGCAATGTAGGTATAGTGTTTGTGGAGATAGGGGAGGTCACCAAACAAGATTTGTCAAAAGAGTTTGCTAGCATCTACAAGACCAACTAGCCATGGCCCAGCAATGCCCTAGATGAATGGACCTTCTTAGTGTACACCCCTAATTTCAATGATCAACACCAAGGGATGTTGAGAAATGTAGGTATAGTGTTTATGGAGTGATGGGAGGTCACCAAACAGGAGTTGTCAAAAGAGTTTGCTAGCATCTACAAGACCAACTAGCCATGGCCCATCAATGCCCTGGATGAATGGGCCTTCTTGGTTAAGTTTCCTCCAAAGATTAATGTTGACCAGGTGGGTGGCTCCCCCTATTTTGGTCTAACAAAATAAAAACACCATTGTCAAAGTACAAGTCTAGCTTGGTAATGTCACTACTGAAAATGATCCCCAAGTAGTGTGGCTTAAACTCAGGAAACTTAATCCAAAGTGGTGTGACTGGACAATTCTTGACCAGATCACCTCCACCTTTGGAGTGCTGCTAGATGTGGACTAGCAACACAACTTCCAAAGCTTCTATGAAACAGTTAGAGTCAAGATTTCCTGCAAGGACCACATCGGTATCCCCCAAGAGAGAGTGTATGGTGTCAATGGGAAACTATATAGGATCCTTATTGAAGTCGAACCCGCACAAGCTGAAGATGAGGTGGTAGTTCAAAACCCACCATCAACCAACCCAGTTTCAATGGATACTGACAAAAGGAATACCTCTTCCTTTGTTGTCAATGGATCCCACAACACCACCAAAAGTGCCTCAGACAAAGGGTCCTCCAATGGCTCTGTTCGAAAAGTTGCTAAGAAAAATTCTCATCACCAATGCTCTGATGATGTAGAACCTCCCACACCAACTTCAATGCTCAAAGCACAGATGCATGTGGACCTGTAGAACATAAGATCGGGGCCTCTGGATAGGCTGTTTTGTGGCAATGGGGACCTCCAAGACGGCTTTGCTCTACTGAGAGAGATGGAGAATTGGGGGGATGATGAATTTGGTTCAATGAAAGATTGGGATAACCTGGAAGATCAACAAGAGGAGATGTTATATGGGAAGGAGGAGAAGATGGAAGAGGAGGAATCACGGGAGCTTTATGACACTGAATTCCCAAAATTACAAAATCAGGTGAATTCTGCCAAGGAAAAGTGGGGGCCTGTGCAAGCAACCAGGATGAGTGCAAGACATGCTGGAGATACCAGAACCATCATGCAAAAAGACCAACAACTCAAAGAGGTGCTTAACATGGAAATCCCCAAACCCCAAGGTACAAACACTAAACATGCCTCCAATTTCTCTAATTTCAATGGTCCTTCTTTCATTTCTATTGCATCTAGAATAGGGGTGGATATCACCCTTGATGTAGCTGAGACTGCTGACAGGAATATTTGTAAAACTCCTGATCAAAAGGGCTCTGACAAGACTGTGGGCCTTGCATGAGAGCCCCAAACATTCCATACATGTGAGGAAACACCTCAAAACCTTTTTTAGATGATACTAACTCAGAAATCAATTCTGATAACTTGCGGTACTTAGTATGTAAAAACAAGCGGGGCAAGCACCCTAAGACACTTCCCCTTCCATGAATGTGATGTTCTGGAATGTCAGAGGCATTGCTGCTCCTGGTAGAAAATTCTTAATTGTGGATACAATTAATAGAACTCATGCTAGTGTTATTGGTTTCCAGGAAACCAAAAAGGCAGAATTCTCTGATTCTTATCTTAAGTCTTTGGTTGGTAGCAGGAACTTTGAATGGCACCACATTCCATCAAAGGGCTCTGCTGGAGGCATCCTGATGGGGGTGGATCTTGATGTTTTTGAAGTGATGTCTTGGTCAACGTTAGCTTTCTCTCTAAGTTGTATTGTCAAGATCAAGGGTAAAGAAAACACCTTCAGAATCACTATTGTATATGGGTCACCCTATGAAGAAGGAAAGGAAGCTTTTATTTCTGAGCTACATTCCTTGTTTCTTGAGATCCCCTGGCCAACCCTTACAAGGGGGAGATTTTAACTTGGTTAGGTATGCCAAGGACAAGAGTAACTGTAACATAAACCTCAAATGGTGTACCAATTTCAATGCTTGGATTGAAATCCGGAGCCTTACAGAAATCGAACTGTCTAGTAGAAAATTTGCCTGGGCTAATAATCAAGTAGACTAAATTATGTCCACCATTGATAGCGTCTTTTGCAATACTTAACTAGATATTTTTATTCCTTTACCTACCTGTAAAGCACTACCCAGACATGGCAGTGACCATACTCCCATCCTATGGGACTTTGGTCTTCCACAAAGGCCTAGGGGTAGTAGTTATAAGTTGGAAAAATGGTGGCTACTGAGAGAGGATTTTGCTACCATAGTGACAAAAGTTTGGAACAAAAGTTCCAACACCTCCTCTCATATAGATACATAGCACAGCAAAATTAGAGATCTTAGGGAAGTAACCAAAGGGTGGAGCTCTAATGAAGTGGCCCAACTTAAGAGATACAAAAAAGTACTCTCTGAAGAATTTGACAAATTAGATGTTAAGGGAGAATCTGTCACTCTATCTGACACTGAATTTGCAAGACTCAAGTTCATCTCTGGTGAACTGCAAAAAATTTGCTTCAGGAGGAAGTTAACACCAAACAAAGATCTAGGGATAGGGACATTAAATAATGAGATAGAAATACTGCTTATTTTCATACACTAGCTAACCATAGGAGGAGGAAAACAGTTATCCATTCACTAGATGGTCCAAATGGCCCTGTCACAGATGAGGCGGGGATGTTAGAAATGGCCAGTAACTTTTACAAGGAGATCTCTAAAGAAGAAGACAATTTTGGTTTTCATCTAAGTACCGACTCTTCTCTGAAGAGGAAAAAGTTAAGGCTGATGAAAATGAGGTTCTAGAATTTCCTTTTACCGAGGAGGAGGTCAAGAAAGTTGTCTTGGACTCCTACTCTGATGGAGCACCAGGGCTAAATGGGATCCCTTTTTCTTCTACGAAAATTTCTGGATTTGATTAAAGGGGACCTAATGGCAATGTTTTTTGAGTTCCATTGCAATAATCTAGACATAATTAGGTTAAACTTTGCTATAGTAACCCTTATCCCTAAAGAACCTGATGCCTCTTCCATGAAGAAATTCAGGCCCATTAGCCTACTCAATTGTTGTTTTAAGATTTTTACCAAGGTACTTACCAACAAGCTAGCTAAAGTCCCGTAGAGACTCATAGACAATAAACAATCTGCATTTCTAAAAGGAAGATATATCCTGGAAAGCGTGGTGACTGCACATGAGGTGCTTCACTCCATCCACAGTAGCAAAAGGCAGGGGTTGGTCTTAAAGCTACAGTATGAAAAAGCCTTTGACAAGTCAATCTTGATTTTTTAGATGAGTTGCTTAAAGCTAGGGGGTTTGGAGTGGGGTGGATTCAGTGGATCCACCAAGTCACCCATGGAGGCTCCGTGGGGGTCAAAGTAAATAATATGGAGAGTGATGTTTTCCTCACCGGTAAAGGTTCTAGACAAGGGGACCCCATGTACCCATTACTTTTGAACTTAGTTGTGGATGTCCTTACTAGGATGCTTGGCGAAGCTTATCAGCAGCACCTGATTGAAAGGCTCTTCTCTAAGGTTGGTCCTGGTGGAATTTCCTGCCTCTAGTATGCTAATGATGCAATTCTTTTCCTAGACAAGGACATCCTACATGCTACTAACCTCAAGATAGTTCTCAACTGTTTTGAACAGGCCTCTGGCATGAGAATTAATTACAGTAAGAGTGCCATTAATATAGATGATAGTGAACTTGAGGAATTCTTAGAGATCCCTGAATGCACCAAAGGGGCTTTCCCCATTAAGTACCTGGGGATCCCCATCCATCATGATAAACTGAGGAGGGAGGATATCCACCCCCTGATTGGTAAAACTATGAAAAGTATTGCTGGCTAGAGAGGGAAACTGCTATCGTACAAAGGCAGATTGATTTCAATCCAAGCCTTCCTGGCTAGTATCCATATTTACCTCCTCTCTTTATTAAAATTCCCAAAATGGGCCATTGATCTAATCAATTCCCAAATGGCTAACTATTTGTGGAATGATTTTGAGGGCCATAGGAAATTACACCTTGCAAATTGGAAACTAGTGTGCATGGAAAAAAAGTTTGGTGGTCTTGGAATCCCCAACCTCCAGGATGTTAACCTTTGCCTCCTAGGGTCTTGGATCAAGAGATGCTATGAGGGTGAAGGGAAGCCCTAGAGGGCTATGATTGATAACAAACATGTGCAAGGCAAACCAAACTTATTTTCCCTAGACTAACACACAAACCTCCAGGTTTTGGAAAGGAGTCCAATCTATTATTCAAACACATAAATTTGGATACAGATGGAAAGTAGAAAAAGGAGATAAGGTCAGGTTTTGGGAAGATACCTGGTTTGGTACATCCCCTCTTGCTGTCCAATTTTGGCATGTGTATTTAATTTGCAATGAGCAGAACAAATGCATCAGTAAGTGTGGGATGGTAACACTCTTAAATTTTCCTTTAGAAGGATTTTCAATGATAGACTTATGGAATACTGGTATCAAATGTTGGAAATTGCCAGGAGTATCAAACTACCTGAGGACTTCGATTCTCTAGTCTAGCAATTAGAGAGTAAAGGAAAATATTCCTCTAGTTCTTTATACCATGTGATCAATTTTAGAGGTGTGCAACCTACGTTTTCCCTAGCTGTTTGGAAGATTTTTGTCCCACCAAGGGTCCATGTATTCCTATGGCTGATTTCTAACAACAAGGTGATGACTAGAGACAACCTTAGGAAAAGACACATCACTAAACCTCTGGATTGTGTGTACTGTATGAAAGATGAGTCCGTCCTTCACCTGTTTTTTGACTGCACTGTTGCTAGGATTCTTTGGTCCTACATTAGGGTTTACTTTAATACTGCTATAGGTAGTGATTATGAATCAGTAGCTAGATACTGGATCTCTAACAAAAAATATGTTGTCCTCAACACTATTAGTTCGGCTGTATGTGGTGCCTGTGGAAGAATAAGAACTCTATGATCTTTAACAACACCACCTGGATTTCAGTTGAACAGGTCTGGAGAGTGATCCTCAAGATGCTCAAATCCCGGGAGGTCCTGATGCTAGAACATGACAGGGAGAAAATGCCTTGCTTCCTGGAAGCGTTGGCAAAACACTCCCAATTGCCACCGATGATCCTAGGTGGCTAGCGTTGAAGCAAGTCTCAAATGAGGGCATCCCCAAGCTCCAAATCACTAATGATGGTGAAGGATGTGATTCCCCAATCAAGAAGAAGAACTCCGGTGGCAAATGCTTGCTGAACAACCCAGTTTTAGTTCTTGCCACCTGCTGGTCGCCACAGGCGACGATAGTGCCCCCCTAAAGCTTCGGAGATCGATAAATGTTGTTGTTGCTTGTGACGATATAGCTGTTTCTTTTTTAGTTTAGGATTGACTCGGCCTGAGTCCTCTCCCTCTTGGCATGCATGCCAATTTATGCTTAGCTCGCTATCGTGCTTCATTACCTTTCCATTTTTCACTGAACTGCTCCTCTAAGTGAGCTGATGTATAAGACTATGTTGGGTTTCATCTTGCAATGGAACCAGGGGGAGAGCTCCCTGATCATCTAAAAAATTGACAAGGAAAGAACAAGAAAAACCTAGCTATATATGGACAAGAACAATCTGATAGTCTAAAGGTCAGTTTATCCATAACCCAAGTCGCAACCCCTTCCTCTTCTTGTAATTTTTGTCAGGAAGTTGATTCTATTGGTGCCAACCACAAATCCGGATGTAAAGTAGCTGGATATGTGCATCGAGTCAAAAAATGACATGTATATTTAATTTGTTCACGATTTTGGATGCACATTATGAGATCGTCAAGAAACTGCACCAAAAAGTTGCATCGAGTTTCAGTTGCTTCCATGTATGTTGTTATAATAGCCATGAGAGCATTAGCTGAAAAACAAAGCATTCGGCAGGGAATACATAACACCCCCATTAAACCCCGTTAGAATTGAAAAAGGCTGACATGTTTGTTTAAAGTTAATTCCCGTCACATTTTAGCTGTATTTGCCACCCTGTTAGGCAGAAAAATTGCCATGATGCGTTGCGTCTAGTTTGCCATGTCATGTTGGTGATACTTGTCACTCCATGTTGGCACTAAGTTGCACTGGTGCAAAAAATCGTAGTTATGACGTGTAAAAATTGGACTTGCTGATGTAGGGCCCCAGCACCACCAATATGATGCAAGTGAAAAATGTTACTGGTGGCGTTGGGGCCCAGGTCAACAGTATTTTGAGATCTATCGGCGTGTCATCTGGCCAACACCAGCTATAAGTTCGTGTTATCATTGTCGTGTCATGTTCTCCAATACCAGTAATATGATTTTTGCTAAATAAAAAAGATCATATGCAACAATTTAAACCCACTCCTTATATGCATCAATTAAAACTTAACTTTTTTCAACTTCGCAAAAGTTCATCGTCAACCAAACTACTTGTCGTGGTTTTGTCACGGTAGATATCCTCATAGGAGAACTTAGGTGTGAGGCCATCATCGTGGTGTGGCAACTCGAAGGGGTTGATCGAGAACGAGAGACGGATTTACCCAGGTTTGGCCCCTCCGACGGAGGTAAAACCCCATGTCCTTCTTTTGTGTCTATATTGATGATGATCTCGATTAAAAGGGTGCGGAATCG
Source organism: Hordeum marinum (assembly GCA_022496015.1). Lineage (NCBI taxonomy): Eukaryota > Viridiplantae > Streptophyta > Magnoliopsida > Poales > Poaceae > Hordeum > Hordeum marinum. The sequence continues at coordinate 157,269,045 of CM039672.1, read as the reverse complement.
CTAACCTAGCTTTCGAGGGTTTCTCGCCTGAGTTTATTGGCGTCAGGGGCTCACCTTTATATACAGGTCGAGACCCTAGGCTTACAAGAGTCCAGATCGCATTATGACCCGTGACCTAGCACATCTCTAGCATGTCTTATCTCTCAAGCAAGGAAAGTCCTGGGCGCCTTCTGCCTCTTGGGCCTTGAGTCGCCATCTTCATGTGCTGGGCTGCCAGGCGACTTATTTGGTAAATCATCTCACTTGCCTTATTATCAACAACGCATCCCATCTTGAGTGTAATTTATAAGCCGCCAGTACGCTGACCCGGCCCAATAGGCGAGTTACACCGCGGGGTTACATTCCCGACATTAGGCCCCAGGTTGATTTGAATGTATTCATATCAATCTTCTTACCTTCATCAAGTGATTTATCTTCTGCTTATATTTGTGTCTTCTTGTATCTCCAAATGTTGGCTTATGATACTTTCAGACTTGTGATTTTTCTTGCGCCACTCATTCGTGACGTCACCCGCCGAAATTTTAGGAAACTCATAATGACATCACAATGGATCTTTGCATGTATCCGTGTATCCTGAAAATCGAGGCATCACCTTCTCCCAAATTTATTGCGCTTCCTTGTTTCCCGCGCCTGCCAGTTACCTCTTTGAGTATTTACCCTATAAATAATCATGGAAGGGCCCATTACTCACTTTCCACTTACTCATCTTCCTCGCGCTCCTCTTCTCATTTGAGCACCACCGGAGTTTGAGGACGAGGTCGAGGCCTCCCAACCATGCTCTCCACGCCACCTGATTTCCTCGCAGTCACCGGAACGAGCGCGACCGCCTCAATTTTACTTCCATCAAGATCCGGTACGCTTCGTTCCTCATTTAGGGTTTGATTCTTCAGTGTTCATACCATGTTCTTCGTGTTCATCCAAGACATTGCTTGTAGATCCATAAGCTTCTCATTCCTTTAACATCCACGATCTAGTTGTATTCTTTGCATCCTATTTCTTGTAAATAGATCTGAAAATGATGCTCTAAATGGTACTTTCAAATGCCCCAGTTCGGTTCCTTCGCCAACTAGAGCATATTTATCTTTCCTTGCTCACGTTTATTTAGATCGATCGCAACAACCATCTTGGTAGAAACTTGTTCGTGCTTGATTCTTGCTAAGTCATGTGAAGATATGATATGCCTTTGTGCTTCTTTACTTGATTCTGGTGGCTTAAACGTCTTTCCGTTGATTATTGCCGACTTGAATATATCTTCTGTAGAAACTTTAATTTATTTCTCCTGTGAATAACCGTAATTTGGCGGCTTATGTTATGCATCGACTTATGTTTCTTATCTCCTTTGTAGTTGCTCCGCAACCCTTTTTAGGGAATTTTTCTATTTCAATTGCCAAACCGAAACCAAGAATGGTCCCACTTGCAAACTTGGTGGAATTTCCATTCAGAAAAGAAAGAATAGCCTCTTTCCTGATTGCAAGCTGGTGAGTCATCTGATAGGGGGGATAAGACTTGGTTCTATTGCAAAAACACCGCCCCTTGGAGAAAATCCTCTTCCGGGTTAGAGGATGCACTAGTAGAAAACAGGGCATCAGTTCGGGCCGGCCAGCCCGTTAGTCTCGGTTCATTCATGAACCGGGACCAATGGGGGAAACGGTTCCGGTTCGTGAGGCCAGGGGGCCGGGCGGACCACGTGGGGCATTGGTCCCGGTTCGTCCGTCCCCTTTGGTCCCGGTTCCAGACACGAACCGATATCAATGGGCCTCGCTCCTAGCCCACAACCATTGGTCCCGGTCCGTGGCTGGATCCGGGAAGTCCCGGTTCCAGCCACGAATCGGGACCAATGAGATGCCTATATATACCCCCTCGCCGGCGAGCAGAGCACTCCACACACTGCTCTGTTTTTTTGTCGGCGAGGGAAGACATTTGTGGTGCTCTAGCTCACCTCCTATGCACATGAGGTGTTTGATGAAATGCCCAAGCCAAACTTAAGCTTTCTCCTCTCGAAGCTCCTCGTCCAAACTCCATTTTCATCAAGATTTGTCTAGGTTTGGCGGTCCGTCCTGTCCCGTCCCCGTCCTGAAACCGCCGTCGATCGCCCACGCGTGGTGAGCCTCTTGATATTATCTTCTTGCTAAAAGAAAATATACTTACTTGTATGATTTTCTTACTTTTATTATTGTTTGTTATTATATAGTGTCATGGTTATGGTATCCGCCCACGTCGGCCCTCGTCCAGTCTATGATTCAGATGTGGTATATTATCTCTTATATAACTCTTTCACACATCTAATGCCTATGACAATTAATTATGCCACCAACTTGACGTAGATGTTTTTATCTATAGGAAGTAGTTGAACCAGAAATTCCAACCGACTATGCAATTCTGCTCGACAAGTTAACTAAAGCTGAAAAAGAAATCGATCATTTGAAAGAAAAATTGAAAAGAACTAAAGATGACAAGATGGGATTGGAGTTGCATGTTGCCGATGTCGTCGCCGATCACAAGACCAAGATGGATGCAATGCGCTTGAAGCTTAGAAAGATTAGAAAATATGCCATTCATACTGAGGCTTGGTATCATTATGTCCTTGGATCAATTGGTACCTTAGTAACGGTTATGATTGCATTTGTTGTTGCATTTAAATTTTTTACATAGTTTCGGTGTATGTTTTAATTAGATGCTCTAGAGACCTATATGTTGTTCAATAATGACAGCTATGTATGAACTATACGTATTTATTTTGGTCATTATTGTACTTTGGCTTTAATGTGATGATGGATTTCTAATAATTTGGTCACTTCTGTATTCATGATATGTTGTAATTGTTTTTTAATACACTTTATTATATAACACACGCATATGAACCGGCAATGGATGTACGGTGACTGACTCACCTCCGAGTATATTAAGGGTCTGCATAATTTTCTCGAAGCGGCTGAGGCAAACAAGCAGAATGATTTTATGCCTTGTCCATGTACTGTCTGTGAGAATACGAAGTCTTTCTCCAACTCTAAAACCCTTCACTTCCACCTGCTTCAGAAGGGTTTTATGCCACACTATAATGTTTGGACCAAGCACAGAGAAAGAGGGGTTATGATGGAAGACAACGAAGAAGAAGAGGATGACGACAACTACCCTCCCCCTAAATATGGTGATGCTACAATGGGGGAAGCTGAAGATCAAGAGGAACCAGACGATGTGCCCGATGATGATCTTCGCCGGGTCACTGTTGATGCACAGAGAGAATGCGAAAGTGAAAGGGAGAAGTTGAAGTTCGATCGCATGTTAGAGGATCACAAAAAAGGGTTGTACCCAAATTGCGAAGATGACAACAAAAAGCTCAGTACCACACTGGAATTGCTGCAATGGAAGGCACACAATGGTTTATCTGACAAGGGATTTAGTTCGCTACTGAAAATAATGAAGAAGAAGCTTCCAAAGGATAACAAATTGCCCGACAGTACGTATGCAGCAAAGAAGGTTCTATGCCCTCTAGGATTGGAGGTGCATAAGATACATGCATGCCCTAAGGACTGCATCCTCTACCGCGGTGAGTACGAGGAACGGAACGCATGCCCGGTATGCGGTGCATTGCGGTATAAGATCAGAAGAGATGACCCTGGTGATGTTGAGGGCCAGCACACCGGGAAGAGGGTTCCTGCCAAGGTGATGTGGTATGCTCCTATAATACCACGGTTGAAACGTCTGTTCAGAAACAAAAAGCATGAGGAGTTGATGCAATGGCACAAAAAAGACCGTAAGAAATACGGGAAGTTGAGAGCACCCGCTGACGGGCCGCAGTGGAGAAAGATCAAGAGAAAGTGGAGCGACTTTACAGGTGACCCGAGGAACGTATGGTTTGGTTTAAGTGCAGATGGCGTTAATCCTTTTGGGGAGCAGAGCAGCCAGCATAGCACATGGCCTGTGACTCTATGTATGTATAACCTTCCTCCTTGGTTGTGCATGAAGCGGAAGTTCATTATGATGCCGGTGCTCATCCAAGGCCCTAAGCAACCCGGCAATGACATTGATGTGTACCTAAGGCCATTAGTTGATGAACTTTTACAACTATGGAATGGAAGAGGTGTACGTGTGTGGGATGAGAACGAACAGGAGGATTTTGACCTACATGCGTTGCTATTTGTAACCATCAACGATTGGCCTGCTCTCAGTAACCTTTCAGGACAGACAAACAAGGGATACCACGCATGCACACACTGTTTAGATGACACCGACAGTATATATTTGGACAAATGCAGGAAGAATGTGTACCTGGGGCATCGTCGATTTCTTCCGACCAACCATCAATGTCGAAAGAAAAGAAAGCATTTCAAAGGTGAGGCAGATCACCGGAAGAAGCCCGCCCTCCGTACTGGTGATCACATACTTGATATGGTCAATGATTTACAAGTAATATTTGGAAAGGGTCCTGGCGGACTATCTGTTCCAAATGACGTTGACAAACACACACCCATGTGGAAGAAGAAATCTATATTTTGGGACCTACCCTATTGGAAAGACCTAGAGGTCCGCTCTGCAATCGACGTGATGCACGTGACGAAGAACCTTTGTGTGAACCTGCTAGGCTTCTTGGGAGTGTATGGGAAGAAAAAAGATACACCGGAGGCACGGGAGGAACATCAACGTGTGCATGAAAAAGATGGCATGCATCCAAAGCAGTATGAAGGTCCTGTCAGCTATGCTCTTACCAAAGAAGAGAAGGAAATCTTCTTTGAATGCCTCCTCAGTATGAAGGCCCCGTCTAGTTTCTCGTTGAATATAAAGGGAATAATAAATATGGCAGAGAAAAAGTTCCAGAACCTAAAGTCTCATGACTGCCATGTGATTATGACGCAACTGCTGCCGGTTGCATTAAGGGGGATTCTACCGAAAAACGTTCGATTTGCCATTGTGAAGCTATGTTCATTCCTCAATGCAATATCTCAGAAGGTGATCGATCTAGAAATCCTGCCAAGGTTAAGAAGTGATTTGGTGCAATGTCTTGTTAGTTTCGAGCTGGTGTTCCCATCGTCCTTCTTCAATATCATGACGCACGTCCTAGTTCATCTAGTCGACGAGATTGCTGTTCTAGGCCCTGTATTTCTACACAATACGTTCCCCTTTGAGAGGTTCATGGGAGTCTTAAAGAAATATGTTCATAACCGCGCTAGGCCAGAAGCAAGCATCTCCATGGGCCATCAAACAGAGGATGTCATTGGGTTTTGTGTTGACTTCATTCCTGACCTTAAGAAGATTGGTCTCCCTCAATCGCGGTATGAGGGGAGACTGTCTGGAAAAGGCACGCTAGGAGCGCACTCAATAATATGTAGGGACGGGCATTCTTGGTCTCAAGCACACTACACAGTTCTACAGAATTCCACCTTGGTGACCCCGTATGTCGATGAACACAAGAATATTCTGCACTCCAAACACCCGGAGTAGTGTGACGATTGGATTACATATGAACACATCAGGACTTTCGGCAGTTGGTTGCAAACACGTCTCATGGGTGACAACACTGTTTCTGATGAGTTGTACTCGTTGGCCAGGGGACCATCTTTGACTGTATTGACTTACAAAGGGTACAAGTTAAATGGGAATACATTTTACATGATCGCCCAAGATGAAAAGAGCACCAACCAAAACAGGGGTGTCCGCTTTGATGCAGCAACCAAGAGGGGAAAGGACACATATTATGGTTACATAGTGGACATATGGGAACTTGACTATGGACATGATTTCAAGGTCCCTTCATTTCAGTGCAAATGGGTCAATCTGTCAAGAGGCGGGGTACAGGAAGACCCACAGTACGGAATGACAACAGTGGATCTGAACAATCTTGGGTACACAGACGAACCATTCGTCCTAGCCAATGATGTGGCACAGATTTTCTATGTGAAGGACATGTCTACCGTACCAAGAAAAAGAAAAGATAAGGAAGCGAATACATCATACAATGAGCCAAAATGCCACATAGTTCTTTCAGGAAAAAGAGACATCGTGGGATTGGAGGGCAAGACAGACATGTCTGAAGATTATGAAAAGTTTCATGAAATTCCTCCCTTCAAAGTCAAGGCTGACCCAAGCACCCTGTTAAACGATGAAAATTGTCCATGGTTACGGCGCAATAAGCAAAGGACACACGCGAAGAAGAAGTGAAGACTTTCGCTCCACAACTATATCATTGCAGTGACATGTGAAGAAATGAAATGCCTTTTGTAACACATGAGTTTTCGTCCGAAACCCTAATACTTCGAAAGAGATTCTCCGTTTTGTACACGAAGTGCATCCAGTTTTTTCCGTAACCCTCTCAACTTTTTATGACATGCTATGTGGGTGAAATGATGACACCATGCCAACTTTCAACCTTTTCAGAGTTCATTTGAAGTGCTTTTCAATTTCAGGGTCATTTAGCTCAAAAAAATCAATAAGTGCATGAAAAATACCAAATGAAGTCAGAAAGGGTTGCAAATTGATGATGTGGCTTTGAATGATGCATTTTGAACGCACAAAAATTCTGGAGTTCAAATGAGTTCAGAAAAATGAAATTCCTTCGTAACAGATGAGTTTTCGTTCGAAACCGTGATACTTCGAAATAGATTGTCCATTTTGTACACGAAGTGCATCCAGTTTTTGTCGTACCCCACTCAACTTTTTAGCACATGCTATGTGGGTGAAATGATGATACCATGCCAACTTTCAACCTTTTCAAAGTTTGTTTGAAGTGCTTTTTAATTTCTTTCAAAACATCGTAGGATTGGAGTTCAAAAAAGAATCGGCTAAAAAGCTTTTATAAATCTCTAGTATTTTTGAAACAATAATTATATAAAAATTATGCAACTAAAATTATCAAAGTATTTTTTGTTCAAAACATTAATAGCAAAAAAAATTTAATGATAAAACACACTGGAAATAAATAAAGCAAGAAACAAAACAAAATAATGGAAATTATGCAACTAAAATTATCAAAGTATTTATTTGTTAAAAAGAATGAACTGAAATAACAGAAGAAAAATATTGGAAAAAATTTAAAACAATAAATAAAGCAAAAAACAAAACAAAAAACATTTTTTTTAAATGCCGCCTACTGGGCCACGACGGCCTGAATACGACTAGAAACCCAACAGCTAGTTAGGCCAAGATTCAGGCCCGCAGAAGGACCAGTAGGCCCACAGGCAGAGGAGAGTGCAATTAGGCTCGTAAGCCTTTAGTTGAGAGGAGCTCGAGAGGGTTGGCGCAACAACGCTTATACACCACTCTCGAGCCCTTTCGGCTAGCGAGGTGGGAGTAAACATTTGTCCCCGGGCAGCACCCCCTTTAGTCCCGGTTGTTGCCACCAACCGGGACCAATGCATCCCTTTAGTCCCGGTTGGTGGCACCAACCGGGACCAATGGTCTCTGCTTCCCGCCCTTTGGGATGCCGAAAAGAGACCTTTGGTCCCGGTTGGTGCCACCAACCGGGACCAATGCTCTGTGTATATAAGCGACAGTTCTGATTTTTTCAGATTTCATCTAGCACTTGCCCCCGACGATGCCGAGCACATCGACACTGCCAGGCTGCCCGAGCTCGCCGTCGACGCCCTCTGCCCTGACGCCCCCTGCCCCGACGCATCGCCTTGCCCCGACACGCTGCCGTGCCCCGACGCGCTGCCCTGCCCCGACGCGCCGCCCTGCCCCGACGCGCCGCCCTGCCCCGACGCGCCGCCCCATGCCCCGACGTGCCGTCCTGCCCTGACGCGCCGCCCCTGCCCTGACGCCGGTGCCGCTCCCCGACGCCGCCCCACGCCACAGCCCTGCCCCGACGATGCCGCCCCTTCTTCCCGTTCGGTCCGTCCGGCCCCCTTTCCTCGCCTGTCCGATTTTGCTGATTTAATTTGATGATATATAGATGTTAGATGATATATGATAGTTAGATGATGATGTTGATGATAGCTGATGATGTTGATGATAGATGATGTATGCTTTTTTTGTTCATATATTTTTTATAGCATTTTTGGTCCATGTATATATGTGTGTGTATATGGATGGATGGATGGATGTATATATATAGAAAATTATCATATGATATAAAAAAATATCATAGCTTCCTATTTTTTCCATGGATGTATGCTAAAGAAGTGTTGTCGAGGCCACCCCAAACCCTAGAAGCATTGTCGAGGCCACCCAAATTTACCAAGTTAAATGAAGAAAACTCTGGTAACATAGATTTATCAAGTTAATTGTCATGTTGTAATATTTGCAGAATCTATGGATCCAAGAGACGAAGAACAAGAACAGTTGTTGGGGGACATAATCCACGGCGGACGTGATGTCTTGTCGTATCTCAATGACACTGATGGTCTGGAAGGAGAGGGTTATGATGGCTCTGGTGACCGAACAATGGAGGAGGAAGGACATGATCATGATGGCTCCGGTGACCGAATGCCGGAGGAAGAAGGAGACCATGATGACGGCTCCAGTGGCCGATCTGAGGAGGGAGCTGATGCAAAGTTCGGCGAGGTATATATATTAATTAAGCCTGTGCTGACTCTAGCTAATTGATGCATTAATTGTTTTGGTATGTACATATATTCATTAACTCTTCTTTCTTCTATTATAGCCCTCCGGATCGAGCCAAACTTCGGTAACGAGACGAGGCCCGAAGAAGAGGTTGCACAAGGATGAAAAGTTCACGATCACAGCACTCGTGGACGATGGCCATCCGATTGAACCCAAGCGGACCAAGAACGCATTTTCTGCTCAGTGCGGAGCTATTGTTAGGGACAACATCCCGATCAGCATGAAGCAATGGAATAAGCCTAAGGACGGCGCCCCTGATGGTGATTATGTCACCGATAGACAGAAAGAAGATCTTTGGACCGCGCTAAAGGCAAATTTGACCCTACCGCTAGAGGAGGATCCAAATAAGCCAGTTATAGAGCCACGGGTCAAGGCGTGTGCTCTTAAGAAGATGGCAGATCTATTCAGGAGGTGGAAGAATGAGTTGAAATCAAAGTTTGTCGACAAAGGGAAGACTCCAGCATTCGTCGGCCGATATGAGAAGATAGGAGATTACTGGCCCGCATTTGTGGCCTACAAGACATCAGAGAAGAGTAAGAAGATGTCAAAGACAAACAAGAACAATGCTGCAAAGAAGCAGTTTCACCATCACACGGGGTGAGGTGGCTACCTTAAAGCCTGGCCGTTGTGGGACAAAGCTAAGAATGACCTGATTGCTAAAGGGGTCGTACCACAGACATCAAACTGGCCAGACCGTTCAAGGACTTGGTTCTTCGGGGTTGGGAGAACTTTGGACCCTGAAACAGGGAAGTGCCGTTGGACAGACGAGCAACTTGCAATACCCGTGAACAAGCTTCAGAACTATATCACCGCAGCGCAGGAAGGGACATTCATTCCCGATAGAGAGAAGGACGAGCTGATTGAGGCCCTAGGGAATGCTGAGCACCCTGGACAAACACGAGGCACAGTAGGCTCCGTTGTGTGGAAGGTTGGGTTTCCTGACGCAGGCGGTTACAAAAGCCGTGAGAGAAAGAGGAAAGCGGAGCTGAGCGAAATTCAGAAGCTCAATGCAAGACTACAAAAGCTAGAGGAAGTTGAGAGCCAGCGAGCTGCCGGCCAATCATCTCAGCGGCACGAAGCTACCCCAGAAGCTACTACCCCGCCATCTCAGCAAAGAAGCAGCGTCGCTTCCATGGAGCCCGGTCAGTCCGACTTCACGTCTCCTAGCTACCCCGTGGATACTATCACGGAGGCTCAACATTGCGAGCTTATGACGAAATGCCTGAACCTCACTTTCAAGGCGGCTGTCGGCTCTGTTGCACCTCCTCAACCCAACGGAACTTTTCACTGTCATCCGATTCCACATGGCTATGTTGTTGTGATGGTGGATGAAGTAATGCCAGAATTTGAGGAGCTCGAGCTTGACCACTGTATAGGTGAAGGAGAGAATAAGCTGGTCCGTGCCCTGAGGAGTACATGTCTATGGCAGAGGGAGTACATCAAGCTTCCAAAGTGGATGCCTCCTTCTCCTCCTTCTCCTCAGGCGAATCAGGACACACCGCCTCCTTCTCCGGCTCCTCAGGCGAATCAGGGCACACCGCCTCCTTCTTCGGCTCCTTCGACGCGTGGGGGCACTCCGCCTCCTCCTTCGCCTACTCCGGCATGTCGGAGCAGTACGCCTCCTCAGCCTCGTCGACAACGGCAGAAGACAGACACCACCGTTGTGGCTCCTCCGGCGCCTAGTAAGCAACGATGAAAGGGAGCCGCCGCCACTCCGGCGGCTAGCAGTACAAGCATAGGCAGCAGGGGATACAGATACGGTCCATCTCTCAAGCCTGTGGAAAAGTTACCATATGAGAGGACCGAGTCTAAAAACAAGGAGATAAGTCAGGCCGAAGTGAGGGACCATTTTGCAAAGAAAACTCCATCTCCGAAGGGGAAGATAGATCTGGTGAAAGCGATGCGCACTATCGATGCCCTAAAGAGACCACCACCGCCTCCGCCGGATTCCAACTATGAACGCTGTATTAAAAAGGCATATCAAGATGCGCGGCAGTCGGGAAGTACTTCCAGTGATGCAAAGTTAGCAAAACGAAGAAGTGGGAAAAAATTCCACAGCTCGGCGAACAGGCGAACCAATCGTGCCCCCGCTCAAGGTTTCTAGCGATATTGTCGCTAATCATCCAGGGATGGTCCCTGGTACCAAACGTGGTGATTACTTGAGTGATGATGTACTGTTTGAGAAGTTGGAGGTGGACGAATTCAAATACCGGTACGGGCATCCTCTCATCAAACCCGATCATCCCCCTCTAACAACGATGATGTGAAGATTCCATGAATGGTACATGCAAAGCTGCCGCGAGTCTGGGATGGATTCTTTGGTACTGTCAGTTAAAGAGGAGCATGACCTCGTTGGAATTGATATGTTGAATATTGAATATGAGGAGATATGGCAGTTATACAATAAGAAGGCCATCAACAAAACAATCGTGACTTGCTACCGTTTGTAAGTACTACTTCTGTAATTAAGTCTCTCTATGTATATAGCTCATCTCTTTCATTGCATGCATATATAATTATCCTCACTACTATATTATGCAGATTGAAGATCGTTGAATGCAGAAAAGCACAAATCTATGACATTGGGTTCATTAACCCAAATGTCATACATGAGCATAATATAAAACATTGGCCCACAGAAACCGATGAGAACTTGCTACAATCGTTGCTTAAAAATCAAAACAAAGGGACAATACTCTTTCCTTACAACTTCAAGTGAGTGTTACTGTCTTGTGCATATTCGGTTTCCCTTATTACTCGAGGTTTATAGTAATGTAATTGATGAGTTATGCATGCGTGCGTAGTTTCCACTTTATTCTGCTAGAGATTCATCTTGAGCAGGGAGTAGTAATCGTCTTAGACTCAAAACGAAAAGATCCCCAGAATTATGCGGACATGACTAAAATTCTCCAGAAGTAAGTTCAATCGATCATTATCGCATCATATAGGCAACTTTAATTTGTTCATTTCCTGATATCAAGTAATTATTTTCTTTGTCTGGCAGGGTTTGGAAAGATTTCACAACAACTGTTCCGGCACTGCCGAAGGAGCTGCGATTTACACACCCGAAAGTAAGTACTACTAGCTAGTTCCGCGCATCTCCCATTGATTCTAGTTTCATCAATACCATTTATCATGCTTGATTATCAGTTTGATTGAACTCTATTTCTCGTAAAGTGCTTGTGGCAGGAAGAGGGGACTGATTTATGTGGATACTACGTTTGCGACTTCATCTACAACGCGACGAGCCCTAAGCGGGGCTACTCTACAAAACAATTTGAAGTGCGTAAGCAATAATATTCACAATTTTATTTTATTACCATATATATGTATTGACCCCCTTCTTCAAATTAGATGTGGCAGATGCGGGATGAACTCCTACCACATGATTGCATACGAGCAATTCAAGAAGAATTGGCGGGATTCTTTCTTGACCACGTCATAAATAAAACCGGAGAATACCATCTGGAAGTGGACATTAGATGTTTGGGATTGTAAGAGATCTTATATTGTATATATGTAGCTAGTAGCGTGGGATATATATACGAAAACTTGTTATACGACCAATCTCTCGGAGAAAGAGAGGTCGATCACTTCTATCTCTATATGTTCATGACGATCTTCTGTACTTAATGGTTCCTTCATTTGCTTACTAGCTAGCGTGTCGAGTTCTCTCTATAGTAGCTAACGTCAACCAAGCACGAAGAAAGAGAGGACACTTCTCTCTATCAATTAGCTAGCTATAACAATATAACACCCCTAAATTAACTCTCTAAAACCCCCTAAACCCCCTCCCTTTCAAAATAAAAAAAAAGCAACTGCCAGATGCTCACGCGTGGATGCCTGTTGGTCCCGGTTGGTGTTACCAACCGGGACTAAAGGTCCTCCTGCCTGGGCTCCCCGCAGAGGCCACGTGGAGCCCCTTCTGTCCCAGTTTGTAAGAGAACCGGGACTAAAGGTTTTGGGCTTTAGTCCCGACACTTTAGTCCCGGTTCCGGAACCGGGACAAATGGGCCTTACGAACCGAGACAAATGGGCCTTTTTCTACTAGTGATGGAGCGCCCTCAGAATAATATCGAACTTCTGGGTTGGCTCCCGGATGAAGAACGAGATCGAATGGCGCCTCTTCATACCAAATTAAGGGCTCTGATCGCACATGGATTGACCGAGATTGAGTTGGTCCATTGCTGGTTGAAATGGCGGATTCAACCCATCAGCATGAGAGGCAGTTTGATGTATAAGTACTCGGGCCAGTCGTCCGATGCTCAACGTTTTTCCAATGAGGACTTATGAGATGACATCATCAACAAGGAAACAAAAATATTCTTTTCTGATTCAAAGGAGAAATGTGGCGTCACCGGCTTGGGTCCGTTCTATCCACATAATCGGCACCCCTCGTATTTGATCTTTCTTGATATGTATATTTTCCTTTGTCAATTTTATTTAACCTGCCTTTCCCATCTTATGCTTTATATTGCTGCAAGAGGGCTCTAGCTTATGGAACATCACGCCTTAGGCCCATGTCCCTTCATCAGGCCAAAAGGATGACCTGCCTCTCAAATCATCTTCGGGGGAGCATTCTGAGGTAAGACTTGACTCTCTTGGCCATTTGCTTACTAAACTTTGCTGACGCACCTTATTGTCAGGGCAACTAGGAATCCAATCTAGCCGGGGACATTGAGGTAATTCCAATCTCTTCTAGTTCCTCAGAAATGTTTGTCGCAAGAAAACCAAGACGAACCATCCGAAAGTTTAAACCACTAGTGCATCCGCGTGCTATACAAACGGTTTTAACCCCTTTCCGTGACATATTCTTAAACCGCCGCCTTGCATGTGTGGGCGATAGGGTGGGGCTACCCCACACTACAGGCAAAAACCGTTGACAATGCCTGCATCTGGTCGCACATGATGGGCAAAAATATATCGTTTGCGATTGGAAGGACCATCACAAACATACATATTGGGGAAGACGTGTGAGAAGATCTTAGCATCCCACACAGGGAATCCCAAGGGTACGTTTGTGTTGGTATGGCAGATCGCACATAATTTTCTGCATAACATTGTTTGTGATAGGGGTGGTCATCACACACGATAGTTATAATTCTGTCGTTTGCGTTACTCGAAACATCACTCACAATGTCTAGAAGAAACTATTTGGCATTGGGCTACCTATCACACACACTAGCTATGTGAAAATGTTTGTGATTGGGTGTCCTAACGCACACAATCTGATAGTGGCGAAGTTGTCCCTATCTTTCGATGAGATGGTGGCTATCGTTTTTGGTGGAGTAGACTTTGACGATCTGACTACAAACGTGAGATGACATCGCGCCTTAGTAATCGCTAAACCAACTCCAAGAGGTTATTGACCACGCTGGAGCACGATTAACCTCACAACGAGGGTCTATTTCCTACATGCAAACGAAGAACAAGCAATAAACAAAGATTGCAATCTGGATTTTGCGAATAGAAGAGGAAAGCTTTATTGTTGAAAGTGGGGTTCTGTGATGCCTTTGTCTGGTCGTGGAATACAAACGAAGAACGCGAAGTTGCTTCTATGGCGAACTTGTAATCTAAATAAAACCCAAGTCTAAACGGCGCCCTAAGTGCTGTATATATGGGGGAATAGAGGAGGAATTTCGTGACCCCTTGGAGGAGGGGTCCGAAACCAACCCTAACTCCGTTTCACCACACATACAGACTCTAAAAACAGCCTAATAAGTGGTATTTTCAAATTACATGGTCCTAGCTAAAAAATAAGGTGACACAACACCTATAATAGCATATGGACGAAATTAATGTAGTTGCATCTTGTATATTTCGTCAAAGCCTTCAAGCTCTCCTTATGGTGGCTTCAAAGTGCGAAAATCACCATTGGAAGCTCCATTGCTCTTTCCCCCGCGCGCACGTTCTTCTCCATGCTTGTTCCTTCTCCAATGGCCATCCTTCTTGTCCATGCTAGGTCCTTCATTCATAAGTAAAACAAAAGTATCTAACTTAGGCAACATCATATGTTCACGAACATTAGAAGGATTTCCAAAAAAAGAAAGTACCTAGTAATTCAATTGGCGTGCGCGAGCTCTAGTAACTGGTCCAGTATGTATAACAGCAGGGGCTATGGGTGTAACAATGGTATTTATGTCCTCATCATCCTCCCCTTCTTGAATTGAAGTCGTCCTTGACGGAAGCTCATCTTCCTCACCCAAATAAGACTTCAAATCTGCAATGTTAAAAGTGGGACTAACCCCAAACTTTGCAGGCAGCTCAAATCTATATGCATTGTCATTTATTTTCTCTAACACCTTAAAAGGACCATCATCACGTGGCATTAACTTTGACTTGCACAAATCAGGAAACCTATCCTTATGCAAATGTAACCAAACAAGATCTCTAGGTGCAAAGACAACATGTTTTCTACCCTTATCTCCAGCAAGTTTCTATTTAGCATTCATACGCTCAATGTTTTCCTTAGTTAACTCGTGCATTTTTAATATCAATTCAACATGTTCTTTAGCATCAATATTAACCTTCTACAAAGATGGAAGAGGCAACAAATCAATAGGTGCATGAGGTAGGAAACCATACACAACTTCAAAAGGGCACATCTTAGTAGTAGAATGCAATGAACGATTATAAGAAAATTCAATATGAGGCAAGCATTCTTCCCACATTTTCAGGTTATTCTTCAAAAATCCCGAAGCATAGTAGACAATGATCTATTGACTACTTCGGTTTGTCCATCAGTTTGGGGGTGAGATGTAGTACTAGAAAGCAGTTTAGTCCCCAACTTAGCCCATAAACATCTCCAAAAGTGGCTAAGAAATTTAGCATCACGATCTAAAACAATTGTATTTGGCACTCCATGCAAGAGAATAATTTCACAAAACAACAAATCAGCAACATTAGCAGCAGCATCACTTTTATGACATGGTATAAAGTGTGCCATTTTCAAAAATCTATCCGCGACAACAAATATGCTATCCCTCCCCTTCTTTGTTCTAGGTAAACCCAAAACAAAGTCGATAGAGATATCTTCCCAAGGAACACTAGGTACAGGCAAGGGCATATATAAACCATGAGGGTTGAGTCGTGACTTAGCTTTTTGACATGTAGTGTAGCGAGCAACAAAATGATCAACATCATGTCTCATATTTGGCCAAAAGAAATGTGTAGCAAGTACGTCATCCGTCTTCCTCACACCATAGTGTCCTATTAATCCTCCTCCATGCCCCTCCTACAACAACAGAAGACGAACGAAGCTAGCTGGAATGCATAGCTTGTTAGCACGGAACACAAATCCATCATTAATGACGAACTTGTTCCATGTTCTCCCTTCTTTTCAATTCTCCAACACATCTTTAAATTCAGCATCATGCACATATTGATCTTTGATGGTCTCCAAACCAAATATTTTAAAGTCAAGTTGTGAAAGCATAGTATAACGACAAGACAATGCATCGGCAATAACATTTTCTTTACCCTTCTTGTGTTTAATGACATAAGGGAAAGTCTCAATGAATTCAACCCATTTAGCATGTGCATGATTCACTTTTGCTTGACTTTTAATACGTTTCAAAGATTCATGATCAGAATGTATAACAAAATCTTTGGGCCATAAATAATGTTGCCATGTTTCCAAAGTCCGAACAAGAGCATATAATTCCTTATCATAATTAGAATAATTCAGACTAGGCCCACTCAATTTTTCAGAAAAGTACGCAACATGTTTACCATCTTGTAATAACACACTTCCTAATCTAATTCCACTAGCATCCCATTCAAGCTCCAAAGTCTTATTAAAATCAGGAAGTTGGAGTAAAGGAGCATGTGTTAACTTATCTTTCAATATCGTGAAGGCTTCTTCCTATGCAGTACCCCAAGAAAAAGGCACATCCTTCTTTGTAAGCTCATTGAGAGGTGCAATAATTGTGGTGAAATCTCTCACAAAACGCCTATAGAAAAAACTCATCACTTGTGTGACCGTTTTGGTTTGCGGCCAACTCTCAATGGCTTGAATCTTTGCTTTATCAACTTCAATTCCCTATGGAGTAACAACATAGCCAAGAAAAGATACCCAGTCAGTTCAAAAGGTGCACTTCCCAAGGTTACCAAACAAACATGCATCACGTAGAGCAATAAAAATAGCACACAAATGTTCCAAATGTTCCTCCAAAGATCTACTATAAATTAGTATATCATCAAAGTAGACTACCACAAATCGTCCATTGAAAGCACATAAAACCTCGTTCATTAATCTCATGAAAGTGCTAGGTGCATTAGTTAACCCAAACGACATGACTAACCCCTCATATAATCCAAACTTAGTTTTAAATGCAGTTTTCCATTCATCTCCCAATTTCATACGAATTTTATGGTATCCACTATGCAAATCAACTTTGGAGAAAGATGTAGAGCCACTTAATTCATTAATCATATCATCTAGCCTAGGAATGGGATGACGATAACGGATAGAAATATTATTAATGCCACTACAATCAACACACACATGCGATGTACCATCCTTTTTCGGCACTAGAATAATAGGAACAACACAAGGACTAAGAGATTCACGTAAATAATCTTTGTCGAGCGACTCCTGTACTTGACGCATAATCTCCTTCGTCTACTTTGGATTGGTATGGTATGGTGCATGGTTGGGTAGCGATGCACTGGGAATTAATTCAATCTGATGCTCAATCCCTCTAATATGTGGTAATCATAGTGGCACGTCTTTTGGTAAGACGCCAGCGAACTGCTGCAAAATGTTAATTACAGCTAGAGCAAAGAGGGTGGCATGTCCTCGAATGAAAATAATACCTCTTTGCATACGAAAGCATAGCAAACAGATGTAATAACATCCAAATCAGTAATATCAGATTTAGTGGCAAGTAAACAATCACTCTTCAGTTTTATTTTAGATGCAACACTACATGATGCTTTATTAGGCTTATTATGTTGCTCAAATTCCTTTGCCACAATCTGATTTTCACTCTCACTTTGCTCCTGTTTTGCTTTACTAGCTCTAGCAATGTCATCTTTCATAATGTGTTCAGGAGACATAGGAAGCAAAGTTATATTGTTATCCTTATGAACAAGAGTATACTGATTTGTCCTACAATGGTGTACATTTTTTTAATAAAATTGCCATTATCTACCAAGTAAAACGGAGCATGCTTGCATGGGTACCACATCACAATCAACATAATCAGAATATGTAGCAATGCTAAAGTGCACACAACAATATGTGTTACCTTAACCTTGCCACTGTTGTTGATCCATTGGATGTAATAAGGATGTGGATGTGGTTTGGTGGTTAGAGATAGCTTTTCCACCATCTCCATGCTAGCCAAGTTGTTGCAGCTCCCTCCATCGATGATAACGTGAACAGAACGCTCCTTCACAACTCCCTTTGTATGGAACAAGTTGTGCCTTTGATTTTGCTCAACTTGTGTCACCTGTACACTTAGAACACGTTGAGTAACTAAACTTTCATACCTGTCGGCGTAGTCAGCAACCATGTAGTGTGTCTCTTGTTCAGTATCATGGACACCCTGTTCTTCACTTGCAATAAGAGCCAAAGTCTCCTCATCATAATCACCAGCGGAGTCGTATCCACCATCCTTTGTCACAATCATCACACGCTTGGATGGGCATTCCCTCGCATAGTGACCTCCACCCTTGCAACGACGACATATAACCTCATGTGTTTGCCCTGTGGATGCAATGGATGAAGAAGAGCTCTATGTAGGCCTAGGAGGTGTGCTCTTGGCGGAGGGTGGGGTAGGGGCTTGTTTCCTCATATCCTAGTTGGAGTTGGAGGCAAAAGTAGGTGGTGCTGCAGGAGGACGTGTGGAAGTAGAGGAGGTACGTGGCGTCCATGATGAAGTGCGACCTGTAGAAAAATTAGTTCTCGCCATTGCATGTCGATCCTGCACTTCACGTTCAGCTTTGCAAGCAAGATGGAATAAACGAGTGATAGTGTTATACTCCTTATACTCTAGAATAGTCAGAATCTCTCTAGTTAATCCACCCATAAAATGTGCAAGCATAGCTTTATTCTCCTCAACAATACCACATCTAATCATCCCAGTTTGTAATTCCTGATAATATTCCTCTACAGATTTTTTTCCTTGTCTTAAACGCTGCAAATTTTGAAGCAATTCACGTTGATAATATGGTGGAACCCAACGATTACGCATAGAAGTTTTCAAAGCAGCCAAGTAGTAGAGATATTATCATGATATATTCTACAATGTTCAGACCACCAAACACAAGCAAAACTAGTGAATGCACAAACAACAACAGCAACACGTGTATCCTCAGGAAATTGTAAGCATGTAAAACGTTGCTCTGTTTCTAAGTCCCAAGTAAGATATATATCAGGAACATATCTACCCTTAAATGTCAGAGTATTTAATTTAAGTTTACGGAGATGGCCATGATCCCGTACCTGAGGGGGTGGTGCAGCCCTACCATTGGGATTGTAGACATGTGGACGACCTGGTGCATGTGGTGTTGGTTGCCTCTGGGGCTGATCTGGAGCAACCTCTCACTCCTCATCATAATCACCATCATAATCCTCAATGTGATCAACAACAGTAGTAGCAACAGCCACCGAAGTAGCAGCAGTATCAACAACGCCAGAATGTTGGACTTGGTCGAGAGGCACACGTCACGCTCGTCGTTGGAAAGGGATTGGAGCTGCAGTTGGTGGTGGTAGACGGGCAAGCACCTCATTGAACTTGGCATCTATCTTGGTGTCGAATGTCTTCTCCAAACCATTTAGCTTCTCCATGGCCTCTCCAAGGTTGGTCATGAAGTCTTGTACCTTGTCAACCATCATTTGCTGAAATTTGTCATGGAGCTCTCTATTCGTCATGCTCTCCCAGTCGACCGCGTTGTCTTGTGATCCTGGCATGGTTAGCAGCAATAGGAAACGCACAAGAATATGAAACCTACAAACTACTAGGAAGTGGTGGTGGTGGTGTGTCACAAGTCCTTCAAGAGAATCTCAAATTCTTAATAGTTCTTACCCAACAACAGGCGGTGATCGACAATCGTTGTAGTCAAAACTCTCAAAGCTTGGATAGAGCGATTGCCAGGTGGTGTCAAACACACGATGTAGATGTATGTGGAGCTAGGATGGCTTATAATATGGTAGCAAAAGGGGTCAGCGATAATCAATTCAGAGATGCAAAGTTGAATACACGTTCAACGATGGTACTGTGCTAGTCCTAAGCTAGAACATGCTAGAGACGCGAGCCTAAAACACCAACAACATCACGATGCTACATGTAATCAAGGGAAGAGAACACTCTGATTTTTGTTGGCGCCCCTTTTTTGCACTCTCTTTATTTTTGCTTAGCAAATCACTATAATGGCGAGTGTCTCAATACTCTTCTGAAGATCTAAAAACAGGACAGGCTCGGAAAAAATGACAATTTTTTCTAGAGCGATTCGGGGCTGCGACAACCAAAAATTGCGACAAAAATCACTATGATGGCAAGTGTCTCAAAACGCTCCGAAAAGCCTAAAAATAGGATAGTGAAAAAAACTCACCCCCAAAATTTTGGCCTAGAAAGTGCTCAGAAATGCTTGCCAGTCTCTTTTTTTCCAAAACCTACTCAGGTAAGGAAACATGAAACAAAAAACAACGGAATCTCGAAACTAAACCTAATATGTGATGGACTCAGATTGGTGGTGGATATGTGGTGGTATATATGTATACGAATGGATGGCAGATATATGGTGGTGGTATATGGACTTGGATTGGTGGCGGATATTTGGTGGTATATATGGCATCGGCGATGATGGTAGCATGGTGGTGGTATATAGCAGCAGCGATGAAGATGGCATGGTGGTGGTATATGGCAGCGACGATGAATATGGCGTGGCGTCATGAAAACTTGTGAAAAGAACTCGAAACTCTAAAAGACTAGACTCTAAGACCAGCAACTTGACACGACGATACAACCGCAAATTCAACAAAGCAAACACCGACCAGAAAATTGCAAAGGCTCATATTGGTTATGATATGAAGATCTAACCCTAATTTTTTGTGGCTTTTTCGTGGACTATAGGTATGAAGAACAGATGCGATCTAAACTACGAAAAAGTGGTAAAATCTCACCAAGCAACCTAGAAATCTGATACCACTTGATAGAGGCGAAGTTGTCCCTATCTTTCGATGAGATGGTGGCTATCATTTTTCATTGAGTAGACTTTGACGATCTGACTATGAACCTGATATGACATCGTGCCTTAGCAATCGCTAAACCAACTCCGAGAGGTTATTGACCACGCCGGAGCACGATCAACCTGACCACGAGGGTCTGTTTCCTGCACGCAAATAAAGAACAAGCAAGAAACTAAGATTGCAATCTGGATATTGCGAATATAAGAGGAAAGCTTTATTGATGAAAGTGGGGTTTTGTGACACCTTTGTCCAGTCGTGGAACACAAACGAAAAACACGAAGTTGTAGCTATGGTGAACTTGTAATCTAAAGAAACCCCAAGTCTAAATGGCGCCCTAAGGGCTATATATATGGGGGAATAGAGAAGGAACTTCGTGACCGCTTGGAGGAAAGGTCCAAAACCGACCCTAACTCCGCCCCCACACGGACTCTAAAAACAACCTAATAAGTGGTATTTCGAAATTACATGGGCCTGGCCAAAAAATAAGGTGACGCGACATCTATAATAGCCTATAGACGAAATTACTGAAGTGGCATCTTGTTTATTTTGACCAAGTCTTTAGTCTCTCCTTATGGTGGCTTCAAAGTGCGAAAATCACCATTGGAAGCTCCATTGCTCTTTCCCGCGTGCGCACCTTCTTCTCCATGCTTGTTCCCACTCCAATGGCCATCCTTCTTGTCCATGATAGGTCCTTCATTCATAAGTAAAACAAAAGTATCTAACTTATGCAGCATCATATGTTCATGAACATTAGAAGGATTTCCAAGAAATGAAAGTACCTGATAATTCAATTGGCGTGCGCGAGCTCTAGTAACTGGTCCAGTATGTATAACAACAGGGGCTGTGAGTGTAACAATGGTATTGATGTCGTCATCAAATTTGTTGACCAGAATTCGTGTGTGATTGCTCAACGATCCAACACGCCAACTTTCTAGAAACCATGTGGGTTTGTTCAGGTCATCGCCCACAGTGTTGTCTTAGAAAAATTTGAAATGGGAACCCCGATAATCAGCCTAATTAATCAATTATTTATAATCCATTTAGTAATAAAATTAATATTTCATATCAACCACATAATATATTTCTTATTTGTAGTATGAC
Source organism: Hordeum marinum (assembly GCA_022496015.1). Lineage (NCBI taxonomy): Eukaryota > Viridiplantae > Streptophyta > Magnoliopsida > Poales > Poaceae > Hordeum > Hordeum marinum. The sequence continues at coordinate 157,247,192 of CM039672.1, read as the reverse complement.
AACCTGGATTTCATAATTGAATTACATCAGGGTACAACATCATATACTGCCTAGCTACCCAATTGCACAACAAGACAAAGTTTCAAATGCAACATCTAAAACCTTTGGAAATTAAGTATCATCATAGATGGTAAATAGACAAATGAATCTCATCTAGAAAACTATTAAAGCAGAAGGCAAATATTGAGCCTTCAATGATGTTGAAGGTCCTCGCAACTTTAGGCCAGTGCCTGTGGATGATTGCCCGCCCATCCTTCGCCCTCTTAAGGAAGACTTCAAGATTATACCGTGGGTGCTGTATGAATATCTTCATCGCCTCTTGATCATACAAGTGGTTTGAGACATAATCATCGATGAACTGCCTTGAGAAGGACTGGAAACAAACGTACACATAAATATCTTTTATAAAATTTGAAATGGCGCAAAGGGAAAAGGACAAGGTGAAAGAGATGGTACCATCCTATAGTTGAATGGTGTCTTCTTTATTGTGCACACAAACATATTGTTGTTTTTCGTAGTTAGTTTCTTTATCTTAATAATCTTCCCAAGTTTCTTAATTTGATTGATATTCTAGGACACCTCATTTCCCCAGATGCAAAAAGGGTCGAATAGTGGGTCTAAACCTCTTACAGCAGGACCTTCATGTGTAAGAACAAATTATAAATAAAAACTTTAGTATTACAATGATTTATGCAATTGCACAATAATGTGCTATTAGCCAAATGACCATGGATGTGCAAACCTCGATGGTAAACTTTAGTGTCCCCCATTGTTTCCCCCTGCAACATATTTAAGATAAATATTGATCAGGTTATAAGTGATATCTGGCATACTATCACTAAAATATGTTTATGGAAAGTAAACACATTGACGATCCAATAGATCAGTTCGAGCCACATGGAAAATCCAGTTATCTAAACCAAGCGTGCTAAGAACTAGGAAATGTAGCAATTCTATACGTTTCACATGTATTTAGTACATCTAAATTCGATTTATTCGTCACATGCATAACAATAACAAATTGTACCAACAAAAATTACATCACATGTCATAATTGAATTAAATAGTTAAATGATCACCACAACAAATGAACGAAATAGTTAACTAAGCACCATGCTACCTCTTGAGCCTGCGTTGGTTTTCCCTTGAAGAGGGAAGGGTGATGCAGCGAAGTACATAAACATTTCCCTTAGTTGTTGAGAACCAAGGTATCAATCCATTAGGAGGAACAAGCAAGTCACCAATGGATGCACCTACACAAATAATCAAACTCTTGCACCCAACGCTATAAAGGGGTTGTCAATCCCTTCACGATTATTTGCAAGGATTATATCCGATAAATATAGATGCAAATAAGAATGGAAATTAAAAGGTAAATAAATTGCACCAAGATATTTTTGTTATTTTTGGTTTATAGATCTGAAAGTATATTATGGAAAGTAAACCTGGGGGCCATAGGTTTCACTAGAGGCTTCTCTCTCGAAGGAAAATACCATGGTGGGTAAACAAATTACTGTCAAGCAATTGATAGAAAACCGAATAATCATGTAGTTATCCAAGTCAATGATCATTCATATAGGCACCATGTCCGTATCACGTAGACCAAAACGATTCTGCATCTACTACCATTACTCCACACATCGATCGACTCCTGCCTGCATCTAGAGTATTAAGTTCATGTAGAACAAAGTAATGCATTAAGAAAGATGACATGGTGTAGAGGGATAAAATCAAGCAATATGATGAAAAACCCATCTTGTTACCCTTGATGGCAACAATACAATACGTGCCTCGCTACCCCTACTATGTCCCTGGGTGAGGACACCACAAGATTGAACCCAAAACCAAGCACTTCTCCCATTGTAAGAATTACCAATCTAGTTGGCCAAACCAAACCAATAACTCATAGATACTTACAAGGATGTGAAATCATGAAAATAAGAATTCAAAGGAGATTCAAATAAGATTCATGGATAATCTGAACATAAATTCACAATTCATCGAATCTTGACAAACACACCATAGAAGAGGATTACATCAGATTGATCTCCATGGAGATAATGAAGAACATGGTATTGAAGATGAAAGAGAGAGAAGAAGCCATCTATCTACTAGCTACGGACTCATAGGTCTGTGGTGGACTACTCAGGCATCATCAGAGGGGCAATGGAGTTGATCTAGATGCCCTCCGTGATCGAAACCCCCTTCGGTAGATTACCGGAAAAGGCTCCAAGATTGGATCTCTTGGGAATGGAGTCTTTTGGCGGCGGAAAAGTATTTGTGTGGCTCTTTTTGATGTTGGGGGAATATTTGGGAATTTATAGGCCAAAGATGAGGGTTAGGAGACCTGCCGGGAGACGACACCTGCTAGGCGCGGCTAGGAGGGGGCCCGCGCCTAGAAGGCTTGTGGCTCCCTCATAGGGTCCCTGCCATGCACTCCAAGCCTGGTTGATTTGTTTCCTTCCAGAAAATTCCTTCCGAAGGTTTTATTCCGTTTGGACTCCGTTTAATATTCCATATCCGCAAAACTCAAAAAAGGAAAAAACAGAAACTGGCACTAGGCTCTAGATTAATAGGTTAGTCCCAAAAATAATATAAAATAGAATAGTATATTAATGCATATAAAACATCCAGAACGGATAATATAATAGCATGCCATCATCAAAAATTATAGATACATTGGAGACGTATCAGCATCCCCAAGCTTAATTCCTGCTCTTCCTCGAGTAGGTAAATGATAAAAACATAAAATTTGATGTGGAGTGCTACCTAACATATTTATCCATGTAATATTCTTTATTGTGGCATGAATATTCAGATCTTTAAGACTCAAAAGAAAAGCTTAATATTGATATAAAGACAATAACATTTCAAGCATACTAGCTAAGCAGCTGTATCTCTTCAAAATATAATGGCAAAAGAAAGTTATCCCTACAATATCATATGGTCTGGCTATGCTCCATCTTCCCCACATAAAGTATTTATATCATGCGCAACCCCGATGAAAAGTCAAGCAATTGTTTTCACACCTTTATTTTCTCAAACTTTTTCAACTCTCACGCAATACATGAGCGTGAGCCATGGATATAGCACTATAGGTGGAATAGAATATGGTGGAGGTTGTCAAGGAAAGGGAGAAGATAGTCTCACATCAACTAGGCATATCAACGGGCTATGGAGATTCCCATTAATAGATATCAATGTGAGTGAGTAGGGATTGCCATGCAATTGATGCACTAGGGCTATAAGTGTATGAAAGCTCAAAGAGAAACTAAGTGGACGTGCATCATGAAGAAAAATTCCACTAGTTATATGAAAGTGACAAAATAGGAGACTCTCTATCATGAAGATCATGGTGCTACTTTGAAGCACAAGTGTGGAAAAAGGTAGTAGCAATGTCCCTTCTCTCTTTTCTCTCATTTTTTTATTGGTGGGCATCTAAGGCCTCTTTTTTTATTTGGGCTTCGTTGGCCTCTTTTTTTTTCACAAAGTCCGGAATCTCATCCCCACTTGTGAGGGGATCATAGCTTCCATCATACTTTCATCACATGGGACATGCTCTAATAATGATAATCATCACACTTTTATTTACTTACAACTCAAAAGAAAATTACATCTTGATACATATGACAAAATATGACTCTGTATGCAATATGGAAGTGATGGCGCGTGTCATAAAAAGAAAGGTGGAAGTTGCATGGCAATATATCTCGGAATGGCTATGGAAATGCCGTAATAGGTAGGTATGGTGGCTGTTTTGAGGAAAGATATACGGTGGCTGTTTTGAGGAAGGTGTTTGGTGGCTGTTTTGAGGATGCTATTTGGTGGCTGTTTCGAGGAAGGTGTTTGTTGTACCGGCGAAAGTTGCGCGGTACTAAAGAGGCTAGCAAAGGTGGAAGGGTGAGAGTGTGTATAATCCATGGACTCAACATTAGTCATAAAGAACTCACATACTTATTGGAAAAGTCTATTAGTCATTGAAGCAAAGTATTAAACACATGCTCCTAGGGGAGATGTTGGTAGGAGTTAACCATCACACGCTCCCGACCCTCACACAAAGGTCGACAATCTATAAACAAGTCATGGTCCGACTTCCTTACATAACAGTTCACCATACATGCATGCTACGAGACTCACAAACCTTCACACAAGTATTTTTACCAAATCAAAATTACTTCCTAACATGACTCTCAACATTACCATCTTTATATCTCAAAACTTTATGCAAGGAATCAAACTTCTCATAAATACTCAATGCACTTAATATGGAAGTTTTTATTATATTCCTCTTGGATGCCTATCATATTAGGACTAAATTCATAACCTAGAGAAATTACCATGCTCTTTAGAGACTCTCAAAATAATATAAGTGAGGTACGAGAGTTTAATTATTTCTACAAAACGCAAACACCACCGTGCTCTAAAAGATACAAGTGAAGCACATAGAGCAAAATTGCCTAACTCAGAAGATACAAGTGAAGCACATAGATCATTCTAGTAAATTCACGATTTAGAGTATCTCTCTCAAAAGATGTGTGCAGAAATATGATTGTGTCAAACTAACAAGCAAAGACTCATATCATACAAGACACTCCAAGCAAAACACATATCATGTGGTGAATAAAAATATAGCCTCAAGTAAATATACCGATGGATTGAAGACGAAAGAGGTGATGCCTTCCGGGTCATCCCCAAGATTAGGCTCTTTGGCATACTTGAATATGACTTGGGGTTACTGGGCATCCCCAAGCTTAGGCTCTTGCCACTCCTTATTCCATAGTCCATCAAATCTTTACCCAAAACTTGAAAACTTCACAACACAAAACTTAACAGAAAACTCGTGAGATCCGTTAGTATAAGAAAATAAATCACCACTTTAGGTACTGTTGTGAACTCATTCTTTATTTATATTGGTGTTATACATACTGTATTCTAACTTCTCCATGGTTCATACCATAGATCTATCAAAAACCCAAAGATTCATCAAAATTGGCAAACAACTCAAAGAAAACAGAATCTATCAAAAACAGAACAATCTGTAGCAATCTGAAAACTTTGTATACTTATGTAAGTCAAAAATTCTGAAAAATTAGTAAACCCTGGGAAATTTATATATCAATCTTGTGTAAAAAGTTCAGACTCATTCGGTGCCCTGAAAAATTTAGAGAATTCCTGGTCTGAGCGCAAAAGTTTCTGTTTTTCAGCAAGATCAAATCAACTACTACCATAGATCACCCCAAAGGTTTTACTTGGATCAAACACTAATTAAAACACCAAAACACACTTAATAAAGAATTAATAATGTGGTAAACACTCAAAAATATAAGCAAAAACAAAACACAAAAATAAAATTGGGTTGCCTCCCAACAAACGCTATTGTTTAACGCTCCTAGCTAGGCATAATGATTTCAATGATGCTCACATAAAAAGTTGAAATATGAAAGAAGCATCATGAATCTCATGACAAGCACATTTAAGTCTAACCCACTTCCTATGCATAGGGATTTTGTGAGCAAACAATTTATGGGAACAAGAATCAACTAGCATAGGAAGGCAAAACAAGCATAACTTCAAAACTTTGAACACATAGAGAAGAAACTTGATATTACTGCAATTCCTACAAGCATATGTTCCTCACTCATAATAATTTTCAGTAGCATAATGAAGGAATCTCACAATATAATTATAAAATAAAGCATTATTTCCATCATCAATTATAGCATACATGTCATCATCAAAACTTGGGGAACAAAGAATATCATATTCATCAAGCATAGCATCCCCAAGCTTGTGGTTTTGCATATCATTAGCATCATGGTTATTCAGAGAATTCATACTAACAACATGGCAATCATGCTTTTCATTCAAGGAACTATCATGAATCTCCTTACAAATTTCTTCTTTCAACACTTCATCAAAATTTCCAGATTCATGATTTTCAAACAAAACTTCATAGAGATAATCAAGTGCAATCAACTCACTAGCAATTGGTTCATCATAATTTGGTATTTTGAAAATATTATCAAGTGGATGAGGATCCATATCAATAGATTTTTAGCAAGCGAACATGTAGGCAAATAGGAGGTACATGGCAACACAAGTAAACATAGCAAACGAAAAGGCAAATGGAACAAAAGGCGAATAAGAAGGCAAATCTTTTCGGTATTTTTTGAAAATCGCTTTAGAAGTGGGGGAGAGGAAAATGAGAGTTAAATGGAAAATAATGTAAATGCAAGAGATGAGTTTGTGATGGGTACTTGGTAGGCTTGATGTGTATCCTCCTCGGCGACGGCGCCAGAAATCCTTCTTGCTACCTCTTGAGCTTGCGTTGGTTTTCCCTCGAAGAGGAAAGGGTGATGCAGCGAAGTAGATAAGTATTTCCCTTAGTTGTTGAGAACCAAGGTATCAATCCAGTAGGAGGAACAAGCAAGTCACCAATGGATGCACCTACACAAACAATCAAACTCTTGCACCCAACGCTATAAAGGGGTTGTCAATCCCTTCTTGATTATTTGCAAGGATTAGATCCGCTATATATAGATGTAAATGAGAATGGAAAGTAAAAGGTAAATAAATTAGAGCAAAGTATTTTTGGTATTTTTGGTATATAGATCTGAAAGTTTATTATGGAAAGTAGACCTCGGGGCCATAGGTTTCACTAGAGGCTTCTTTCTCGAAGGAAAATATCATGTGGATAAACAAATTACTGTCAAACAATTGATAGAAAAGAGAATACTCATGTAGTTATCCAAGGCAATGATCATGCATATAGGCATCACGTCCGTATCAAGTAGACCGAAACGATTCTGCATCTACTACTATTACTTCACACATCGACCGACTCCTGCCTGCATCTAGAGTATTAAGTTCATGAAGGATAGAGTAATGCATTAAGAAAGATGACATGATGTAGAGGGATAAATTCAAGCAATATGATGAAAACCCCATCCTGTTACCCTTGATGGCAACAATATAATACGTGCCTCGCTACCCCTACTATGTCACTGGGTGAGGACACCGCAAGATTGAACCAAAAACCAAGAACTTATCCCATTGCAAGAATTAACAATCTAGTTGGCCAAACCAAACCAATAACTCGAAGAGACTTATAAGGATATGAAATCATGCAAATAAGAATTCAGAGGAGATTCAAATAAGATTCATGGATAATCTGAGCATAAACCCACAATTCATCGGATCTTGACAAACACACCACAGAAGAGGATTAGATTGGATAGTTCTCCATGAAGATCATGAAGAACATGGTATTGAAGATCAAAGAGAGAGAAGAAGCCATCTATCTACTAGCTATGGACCCGTACGTCTGTGGTGGACTACTCATGCATCATCGGAGGGGCAATGGAGTTGATGTAGATGCCCTCCGTAAACCCCCTCCGGCAGATTACCAGAAAAGGCTCCAAGATTGGATTTCTCAGGAACGGAGGCTTCTGGCAGCAAAAAAGTATTTGCATGGATCTTTTTGATGTTGGGGGAATATTTGGGAATTTATAGGCCAAAGATTAGGGTTAGGAGACCTGCCGGGAGATGACAAGCCTGCTAGTCCCGGTAGGGGGCCCGCGCCTAGCAGGCTTGGGGCTCCCTTGCAGGGTCCCTACCGTGCACTATAAGCCTGGTTGATTTGTTTCCTTCCAGAATAATTCCTTCCGAAGGTTTTATTCCATTTGGACTCCGTTTAATATTCCATATCTGCAAAACTAAAAAACAAGAAAAAATAGAAACTGGCACTAGGCTCTAGATTAATAGGTTAGTCCCAAAAATAATAATAAATAGCATATTAATGCATATAAGACATCCAAAACAGATAATATAATAGCATGCCATCATAAAAAATTATAGATATGTTGGAGGCGTATCACACCACAATGCACAATAGAACATACTAGATGGTGAGGTTGCATTAGCATTGTATTGGGCACTTCACAAGAATTTATAAATGAAAGGCAGTAGCGGCACATGCAACAGGTAAACGATACATGCTTAACCGACATAGCTAGGTGAACATAGGTCCTTAGTGATAAAGGTAAGAAAAACAAGCTATTCCTCCTCGTCGGAGATATCGATGATGATGGGCTCATTCAACTTGGAAGAGGGCGAGGCCTCCACACCGTGGGTGTACCCCTCGTAGTGGTGAGTGGCCTGATCCTACCCCAGCACCAACATGTCGGCTCTGGAGTTGAGGTAAGCACGAGCATGCTGAGAAAACACATCGAAGTCTTCGTCAAACGCACTGGCGGTGACCTCGAGAAAAGACCACGAGATGCCGTTTATAGAAGCCAACCACGTGGTAGCATCAGCGCGCATGGCATTGATGCTGGCCTCGATGGCAAGGTGATCCTCCAAGATTTGGGGGTCGGCACGCATGGATACCATAGCTGCCCCATCTACACGCGCAACAGTGATTTGCTTCTCCGCAGCCAAATGCTATGTGAGATCCTGGCTATACTGCGTGCACCATAGCTTACAGCAGCGATTATTTGGAGGATGGGGCACTGATTTGGGTGGAAGTTGTCGTGCTGGTCGGCCCATGTGGGATGAGGAGGGGGTGAGGGGGTATTGGGTGTGTGTGTGGATTACCTGACTAGATGGAGGAGGCTGAGCAGCAGGAAGGAGCGTTGCCGACGAGGAGGCGGCGCTGCAAGCAAGCAGTAAATGTCTGAACTAGGAAAGGTAGAGGAAAATGGGGAAATGTACCTTTTGATTGGTACGAGGGGTGAGGGAGGTAGATATTTCCGTGACAACCCAAAATTTTCATTTGGTGCATAATAGTTCGGTATCAACACATCACAAACGAAGACTGTGATATACCCCATGTGTGATGAACTTGGATGTGCAAATGTTTGTCTCCAAGCTTCGGACATAAGATTGGGTACTACAGTGCACACGGTTCATTCCAAAAAAGTGTGTGTGATGAACTTTAATTTCATTTGCCATTGGAAGATGGAATGGGGATATGGCGGCAAATTTTTGGTCTGAATTTCCCTGGTTACAGTGGTCATCCACGCCGTCGCATAATTTAACATCAATTGCTAATTTGGGTACTACAAAAAAGAACCTACACCACAGCCCGTACTTACTTAATCAAGCAATTAAATAGAGCTGGTTGAATTAAACAGTACTCTAACAAAAGACCAACGCTCTAACAAACACTAATGTTCCGCCTGATGCTCACCGATCTTTGCCGCATCCTCCATGACCAGCTCGCGCTTGACGACCTACAGGGGAAGGGGCTCCATGGCATCCATCACCACGTACTCTGCAAGCATATTGTCGTCCACATCTGCCATCTCTTTGGAAAAGGCCGCCACGAGTTTGTCTTGGGCAGCCGCGGCCCGGATATTGACGACCTGCCTCTTGTCAAGGGAGGCTGCCGACGAATGGACGGCTGCCCGAGCGCTCTCGGCGATTGCAAACTCTTCTGACGTAGGTTCCCGACCATTATTGGAGAAGGCCGTTGCTATTTTTGTGGTGACTGATACGTCTCCAATGTATCTACTTTTCCTAACACTTTTGCTCATGTTTTGGACTCTAATTTGCATGATTTGAACGGAACTAACCTGGACTGACGTTGTTTCCACGAGAACTACCTTGGTGTTGTTTTTGTGCAGAAATAAAAGTTCTCAGAACGGAACAAATTTATTTTGGAGATTTATTTTGAAATATTTGAGGAATTATGGAGCCATAAGCTACCTGAGAGGGGGCCCAGGGCGCGCCAGCCCCCCTGGCGCGGCCTAGTGGAGGGTGGACACCTCTTGGGTCCCCCGACCCTAATTCCAACGATATAAATTCACAATTCCTCGGAAAAAAAAGCAGAGAGAAGGTTTTACCTCATTTCACGATACGAAGCCATTGCCACCTCTTGTTCTTCATCAGGAGGACAGATCTGGAGTCCATTTGGAGCTCCAGAGAGGGGAATCTTTGGTCTTCGTCATCATTAACCCTTCTCCATCCCCAATTCCATGATGCTCCCCTTCGAGAGTGAGTAATTCCTTCGTAGGCTTGCTGGTCGTTGAGGAGTTGGATGAGATTCATCATGTAATCGAGTTAGTTTTGTTAGGGCTTGATCCCTAGTATCCACTATGTTCTAAGATTGATGTTGCTATGCCTTTGCCATGCTTAATGCTTGTCACTAGGGCCCGAGTGCCATGATTTCGGATCTGAACCATTTATGTTATCATCATTATGTCTATATTCTTGATCCAATGTTGCCTAGTCATATGCACGTATTACGTTTAGGTGTTATGATCCGTCAACCCCATAGTGACAATATTTGGGATACTTCACAGTGATGACCGTAGTTTGAGGAGTTCTTGTATTCACTAAGTGCTAATGTTTTGTTCTGGTTCTCTATTAAAAGGAGGCCTTAATATCCTTTAGTTTCCTTATGGACCCAGCTACCACGATAGGGTAGGACAAAAGATGTCATGCAAGTTCTTTTCCATAAGCACGTATGACTATATACAGAATACATGCCTACATTACATTGACGAACTGGAGCTAGTTCTGTGTCGCCCTAGGTTATGACTGTTATATGACGAATATCACCCAACAAATACTCCAATCCAATGCCTACGGTCTTTTCACATATTGTTTTTGCTAAGTTACTACTGTTGCTGCCACTGTTACACTTGCTACAAAATCACTTTTGCTATTGTTACCACTACTATTACTCTCACACTGCTATCAAACTATCATATTACTGTGCTACTGATCACTTTGCTGTAGATATTATCTCCAGGTGTGGTTTAAATGACAACTCAACTGCTAATACTCTCAAATATTCTTTGGCTCCCCTTGTGTCGAATCTATAAATTTGGGTTGAATACTCTACCATCGAAAACTGTTATGATCCCCTATACTTGTGCGTTATCAAGACCTTTTTTTGGCACCGTTACCGAGGAGCATAGCTATATTTGTTGAGTCACTTGGGATTTATATCAACTTATCACTATGAATAATCTAAAGGATACCAAAACCAAGATTTTTCCCTCCAAGACGACGGGAGGTAAGGAACTGCTATCTAGCTCTTCACTTGATTCACCTTCTGTTATGAGTAAGCTTGCAACACCAACACATGTTATTAATCCTGATATTGATGATGCTACTCCTGCTATGAATGATTCTTATGATGATGCTAGTATCATGCTTGATGAAACTGTGCCATTAGGTGAATTTCTTGATGAACAAGTTGCTAGAGCTAGAGAGAATGAAAATATTGAAACTTCTGAATCTGCTGAAACTGATGAGAACTTTGAAACTGATGATTATGAAACACCCAATAGGCCTAGCTCTCCTAGATTTGAAATGTCCAAGATACCTGAAGGTTATGCTTTAGATGGAGAAATAGCTAGGGAGATTCTTGCTTGTAAGGATAGAAATGATGTTTAGAAATTACTATGCAAGTATAAGGAAAAGACTCTGAATGCTAAAATTAAATGTGACCCTAAGTTTGCTATTTCACCTATCTTTGTTACCGATAAGGATTATGAATTCTCTATCGACCCAGAGTTAATTACTTTGGTTGAATCCGATCCTTTTCATGGCTATGAAACCGAAATTGTGGTAGCACACCTTACTAAGCTGAATGATATAGCCACCCTATTTGCTCATGACGAGAAAATTCGCTACTATTATATTCTCAAATAATTTTCGTTCTCATTAAAGGGTGATTCTAAGATATGGTACAATACCACTTGTAGGATCAAAAGTAGGTCTAGAGGGGGGGGGGTGATTAGACTACTTGACCAAATAAAAGTTTTGCCTATAACAAGTTTTAGGGTTGACAGTTTTTAGCATTTCATGGCAACTCAAGTACACCCTACACATGCAAGTCTAAGAGTATATAGCAGCGGAAAGTAACAACAAGCATGTATAGAAGGGATAGGGTAGGAAGATCAAACGCAATTGTAGACACGATGATTTTCCCGTGGTTCCGATAGGTGGCGCTATCGTACATCCACGTTTATGGAGTCTTCAACCCATGGAGGGTAACGGCCGCGAGAGTCCATGGAGGGCTCCACCCACAGAGGGTGCCACGAAGAAGCAACCTTGACTATACCATGATGGCCAACATCCACGGAGGACTAGCCTAACTCAGGGCAGATCTTCACGAAGTAGGCGATATCCTTGCCCTTACAAACTTCTTGGTTCACTCCACAACATGAAGTAGGAGGCTCCCAAGCGACACCTAACCAATCTAGGAGGCACCACCCTCCAAAAGGTAATAGGCTCGGTAATGACGATGAACTCCTTGCTCTTGTGCTTCAAGATGATAGACTCCTCAACACACAATCTCTCTCTCACAGGTTTGGCTTGGTAGAAGAGATGGGATTGGTGGAAAGCAACTTGGGGAGGCTAGAAATCAAGATCCATATGATTGGAGTGGAAGATCTTGACCTCAACACAAGGGTAGGTGGTTCTCTCTCAGAAAATCTGATAGGATAGGTATAGAATAGTTCTGAGTGCTTCTCTTTCGAGTAAGTGGTGGTGAAGGGGTATATATAGGCATCCTCAAAAATCCAACCGTTACACATAAAATGACCAACTTGGTGGCACCGATGTGTTAATCTCGGTGGTACCGAAGTGACCAAAAGGTGGCAACTTTTGAATCTCGATGAGACCGATATAGGAAACTCGGTTGCACCAATAAGGTGACCAACGGTCAGATTTCCAATCTCGGTGACGCCGATACAACATTCTCGGTGGGACCAAAAATGTGAATTTGCGTAACAGAAAGTTGGCAACCTAAACTCGATGGCACCGACATAGAATCGGTTGCACTAAAGTGGCTATGGTTTGGCTTGAGTCTGTCTAGGTTCTGGAATTGGTGGCACCGAAGTGGGAAAGTTGGTTGCACCGATTTTGAGTGTTGGGTATAGAACATACTTTGGTGGGAGAGTTTTGTGGATGTTTTTGGCGACTATCACTTGTGCATGTTTGAGCATATTGTTCACCATGAAAACCTTACCCCCTTTTAATAGTATTGGCTTTCCTATGACTCAAAGTGATTTCTCACAAATATAAAATGTAGAGTCCTCTTGCTTGAAGCTTGGCCAACCTATTTCCTTGAATCTTAGGGTTTCTCCACAATCTCCTTTTGTCAATCATCTCATTGAACATTTCCTGAAATATACTTGGTGGAAACATTAGTTCAATGACTTATATGTTGTTATTAATTACCAAAACCACCAAGGGAGCAAATGTGCTTTCAATCTCCCCCTTTTTGGTAATTGATGACAACATATAGATCAAAGCTTCGACATATGATAATGTCAATGAATACAATCGTCGCTTTGAGAGGTATGTGATAAGCAAGAGCTCCCCCTAAATTTGTGCATTATTTTGAATTTGCGTTTGAATGCAAATGCACAATCGATTAGGCATATGGGGCACTTCTTCCATGTCACATACAACTTGGTGGTGTGCGAGAATAATTAGAATGAATAACAACGCACAACACAATCAAACAAAGGTGAATGATCATCTCATGAGCATTAAGATGATAGGAAATAGTAGCATCACCCATAACATAGTAGCATAACACACATGTATCTCACATCAAACCAAAAGAACCAAATGTTTTGAAAAGCAAATAGAAAACCAAATCGCTCTCTCGCTCGAAGCCTAAAGATCTATATACACTTCTCCCCCTTTGGCAACAAGTTACCAAAAAGTTCAAAGACATATATCTAAGCGTTCTTGGGCATATCTCCTCTGGTTGTTGATGAAGGAGTCGAGATGACAACATCGACGAAGATCTCTGTAGATGTCGTGGATGGAGCTGGAGTGGTCACTGATGGAGTTGAAGTTGATGGAGCTGATGGAGCTGTTGGAGCTGGCATTGTGGCTGATCTAGCCTGAGTAGTGAACTGAGTGCCTGGCCCTAGAGGTGATTCTTCCTCCTCCTCATCATCATCCTCATCTAAAGTAGAAGAGACCTGAGGGATGTTCACGGAGTCAACTTCATGCTGAAGTTCTGTGACTATCTTCGTCAACCCATCCACCTTATCAGTAAGGGTCTTGATTCTGGTCTCAAAGATTCTAACAAGACTATTCTGGTTGTCCAGAATCCCCTTAATGTCCTTTTGCATGCCCTGGCCTGATGCAATCAATAGATCCATTTGCTCATTCCTGGATCGTGGGACTTGAGCACTAGCGGCTCTCACTGCCTCTGCTTCCTCCTGAGCTGCAGCAGAAGTGGGATGATCAGCATCCATCACCACAATGTTGTCCTCGAGATCTGGCTGTAGGGGTAAATGTGGGTGATCTAGGTTAAATATGTGCTTCTCCAGTTTTGAGTTTATGAGCATTTGGATGTAGGGTGCATAACAGCATGAGCGCTTCTGGTCAGCAGCAACCCTCTTGATTGTCTCTACAATCAAGTCCATGACTCTGATCCTGGTGTGAGTGTCAAGGTGGATCAACATATTGATGGAGTGGCCTCAGATCATCTTGTCATCTCCTGACTTGGGCATCAAGGTATGCCTCAGTATGGTGTTGATAGTGCGGAGGCCAGCCTGGAGGAAATAGATGGATCCTAGCCTATGAGACTTCACATTTGTAGTAGGGATCTCTTTATACATCTTAGGCATAGCATTGTGACTAGCCTGGGATTCTGAGTAGACATCCAGGTCACCATCCTGTGCTTCAGGAACTCCTAAGATATCCGCCCATTCCTCAACAGTTGATTTATATCTCGCACCTTCAGTCATCCACACAATTCTACCATCTCTGTAGAAGTGTGCAGTGGAGTAGAATTGCATGATCATTTCGTCATTCCACGCTGTGAATTCTCTACCAACGAACTCGTCCAGACCTATGTAGTGGAAGTTGTCCTGGACACTTGGAAAGTAGTCCTCATTTTCCTTGATGAACTTCTAATCAACGTACCGCATATCACCGACAGCTGGTCTCTTGTCAAAGAGCACAGTCTCATAGATGTCCTGCTCCTCCTTGGTATAGAACCTATAGTCCACAACTGTTTTCTTTCTCTGGGCATAAGGATATATTGATCTCCATGCCCTCAATCCAGAATCCTTCCTCTTCTTCATGTCCTCAGCTAGTGGGTAGTTGGCATTATGAACTGGGAGGTGTGGTCTAAGCTTCATTAGTGTTGTCAAGTCATCCACATCATCAACTCTAGAAGCAGTTCCTTTGTTCTTTTCAGAAGCTGGAATCTTCCTAGTTGTCCTCTTAGGCTTCTCAGTAGCCTTCTTGGATGTGCTGGTCTTAGGCATAGCATCAGATATTAACTTCTTTGCCTTCTTCTTGGGAGGAGCCTTGGTAGCTAGCTCAACCTCCTCTTCCTCAGCAGCAACAACTTCTGGATCCTTAAACATAGAGTTAGGCCTGCCAGTCACATGGATGATCCTCTTCTTGGCCTTTTTTCTCTCTTGCCTTCTTAGGCAAAGCTCTCTTGGGGATCTCAACAGACATTGTTTCTCTGGCAGTCTCATGAGCCTTGAAGGTAGAAGCTGGTGCATATATTTTGCTGACAACTCTTCTAGAGGATGTAGCTTCAGTTGTAGCCTTCTTGGCAGCCTTCTCTTGATTCTTATCAAGAATCTCCTCAGGCACAAAGTCTGAATCCTCTTCATCTGAGTTCAACCTCTTCCTGGTTCTGGTGGCAGCCTTGGGCAACCCATGAGAGCTGGGGGTGCCTGGATTTGAGAATGAACTGGGCTCTGGACTTGTTCCTGAACTCATGTCTGCTCCTTGCTCTGACCTGTTTTGACTGTCTTCTCAACCTGACATGCTGACCCTATGGATAGAGTGTAGATGAGCAGAAGGAGACGAGTCATCACAAAATGAGGATGTTTTTGAAATTTGAGCAGTGTGCTTTTCAGAAGTTTTGCAATCTGTCACATACATATCGGTACATCCGAAATGAATTTTTCGGTGGGGCCGAGACAGACCAACTCCTTACCAAGAACTTGGCAACCTTTTCGGTAGGACCAAAAAGAGCCACTCGGTTACACCAAGTCAGTTCTCAGCAACACAGAAAAGTATATCGGTGAGACCGATATTTCCATTTCGGTTCCACCAAGATGTATCAGGCGGACAACAAAACCCTAGAAAAATTCACCTAACTCAAGATTTTGCAGATTTGATTGGATGAATATATGAGCAAGGGGTGGTTTATAGAGAAAACTAGGTCCAGTGTGCAAGAATCAGAATGGGAGCGCACTAGAGATCAAATCCGTACACTAGCTTGACGCGAATCCTCTACAACGGCGATGTTGGTGTAGATTACGTCGACGATGGCGATTCCCAATGGCTGAGGAGCTCGGGAAGTCAAGGGCGATGACTAGGGGTCTTGGGGCGGTAGCTTAGGGTTCTGGGGCGCGACGTTGAAGATAGAAATTTCAAAGCGTCGGGGTCCACAGCATATATACCCTTTACTGTCGGTGATACCGATTTTATGTTTTTGGTGTCACCGTGTTCCACAACTGTGAGCTGATAGGGGAACTCAGTGTAACCGAGAATATGAGATCGGTGTTACCGATATTGAAAAACCAGATCCACCCTAGGCATTCGGTGAGACCGAGTTTTTGGGATTGGTTCCACCGAGTTGCACTTGGGAGGTTTTAATGGTCAGTCCTTGTCGATACGGAACTCCGAGTGCTCCACACACAGAGGGATCAAAAAGCACAAATTTTGTGATGCAGCATGAATGGAATATGAGGTGATAAAGCATAGATAGCTAAAGAGTGGTCCTAGGCATTATTGTCCATCCAATTGGCAAAAGATAAATCAAAGGCCAAATAGCAACAATTCGATATCCTCGAATGAGAAAATAAATGCAGACCAACATGCTCACACAATAAGATGTCAAGGAAATCATGACGAACATGCACAAACATACTAGCATCTAACAAGCACTTGGGAAATGACAAAGTCATCTATATATGAGTATTTGAATTAGGAGCCAAGCAAGAGTACTTGATCATAGGTCATACTCATCGTTTAAGCACAAGTGGGGTTACCACTTTTTCATAAAGCATTTAATGTTGTCACATACTAAGAGATGCTTTTACTCAAGTCTTAGAGTAAAGATCCCCCTTAATGTGACATCCCCCCATAAGAGGGATAAACTAACCTTGGGTTTTGTCAATGAAGACTTCATGTTGGTGAGGTAGTTGTGGATGCTCAATGTCGATGAAGATCACCAAGAGTTGGGAGCATCCTTGTTGTTTCCTTACTCCTCTCACCTGCATGAGTTAGTCCCAACATACAAGAGACAAATACAAGGATATCTATGGACATGGAGTGCAAAGCATGTGTTATGATGTCCATTTAGTTATTGATTACCTTGTCCCTTTCTTACCTTTGAGGGAATGTGTGACTCCTTGAACTATTGTATTGAGTTGATGTTGAGTGCAAAAATTTCTTGCCAATAATGAATGTGAGTGAATTTCATTGACGGAGTCACCCCTCAAGAACTTCCTAGTTCTTCTTCTTGGGAACCCACATCAAGTTGATGGGGATCCTTGGTATTGGAGTGTCCTTTGTAGTAGTTGAGCTTGAAGCAGCCTTGGGAACCCACTCCACCAAAGCTAGGGGTTCATCTTCACATGAGTCAATGTCCTCTTGAAGCTTGTTCTTGCCCTTCAGCTTGTGGTCTTGTGGTGGGAGGTCATCTTGAGTGTTTGTCCCCTTGGGAAGAGTATTTTCATACTTCTTCTTTTGAGGAACAAACTTGGGCTTGGGATATTGACCTTCTTCCCACTCAACTCCATTAGCGTTGAAGTAGCCAACACCACGATTCTTCCGGTATCCTCCGTGCTTGCGTATAATTTCCTCAAATTGCTTACATCCGACAAGACTCTTGTAGATACCCTTTTCTATAATTCCTTTCAATAAAGCATTTTCTTGCTCAAGTTTAACTTGTCTAAGAGAATCATCATTAGTGGAATCAATAGAATTACTAGAAGCAACATCATTGGGTTTAGCATTTTTATTGGTTCTACTAGATGAAGAACCTTTCTTGCCTTTGTTACTAGATTGCTTAGTTTTAACTTGAGGCATGAAAGTAGACAAGAGTAGTCATTTGGCTAGATAAGATGAGGACTTCTTTCGAAGATCGTCATTGATAGCTTTGAGAAACTCATGGTCTTGCTCCAAGTTGAGCTTCTCGAAGTGTAGCTTCTCATGAGTTCTTACAAGCTCTCTACGATCTTCGAGAGTAGATTCATGATCTAACTTAAGAGTGTTTAGTTCTTTAGTTAGTTGTTCTATTTTCATCTTATCATCATCAAATGACTTATCTTGACTAGCATGAGAATTATCAAGTTCATTTTGATCAATATCACTAGTTTTATCACAAAGCAAGTCATCATCACAAAGTAAATCATCTTCATCACTATCAAAATCAAGATATTCGGGGTGTGATACCTTGGGTCCTTTAGCCATGAAGCAACTTCCACTCCCTTCGTTTGGTGAATCAAATAGATCGTAGGAGTTGGTAGTCACTAGAGCAATTCCGGCAACACCTTCATCTTGACTATAGTCGGAGTCGGAGTGATAGCTTCTCTCAGAGTGGTTGTCAGAGTCGGAGTCGGAAACCCATTCACCAACATGAGATTGATGTTTTATTCTTGTGTAGCTCTTGGTGTGCTTTTCCTTCTTCTCCGAATCTCTACTTCTCCTTGAGTGTCTTCATTCATATCGATCATCTCTACTCCTTCTCTCTCTTTGTGGCGATTCATTCCTTGATCTTCGTTTTCGAGGTGACTCTTCTCTTCTTTTGTAGGGAGCCATGCACTCATTTGAGTAGTGTCCGGGCTTCCCACAATTATCGCAATTGTGGTCACGACTTGACGAACGCTTATCTTCATATCTTGAGTTGGAGTTTCTTTCTTTGCTTCTATTCTTGTAGAACTTGTTGAATTTCTTGACCATGAGGCTTATCTCTTCATTGGTGACAAGGTTGTTTCTTGAAGTTGCAGGAGCATCACTTGTGGCTTTGTAAGCACCGCTAGACTTGTGATGAAGCTCTTCTTTATCCTTGAGTGTCATCTCATGAGCAACAATCCTTCCAATGACTTCTGTAGGCTTGAGATCTTTGTAGTATGGCATCATTTGGATTAATGTGCACACGGTGTCGTATCTCTCATCCAAAGCTCTAAGTATCTTATTGATGATGAATTTGTCGGTCATTTCTTTGCTTCCCAAGCCGGCAATCTCATTGGTGATGAGAGCTAGCCTAGAGTACATCTCTGCGACTCCTTCACCATCCTTCATCTTGAACTTGTCAAGCTAACCATGAATAACATCTAACTTGGATTCTCTCACGGACTCGGTTCCTTCGTGCATATCAACCAAACTATCCCAAATCTCTTTTGCATTTTCAAGACGGCTGATTTTGTTGAATTCTTTGGGGCATAAGCAGTTGAAGAGAATGTCGCATGCTTGAGCATTGAATTGCAACATCTTCAATTCATCCGCGGTCGCTTGACGATCCGGTTCCCGTCCATCCGCAAAGAACTCACCTTGCAAGCCAACACGAACAACAGCCCAAACGACAGGGTTATGACCAAGAATATGCATTTTCATTTTATGCTTCCAACTAGCAAAATTTGTGCCATCAAAGTACGGACCTCTAAGGTGATAACTTCCCTCACTATATGCCATACTTCTCCTAGGTTGTGAGACCTAAGCAATGGAGACCAATGCTCTGATACTACTTGTAGGATCGAAAGTAGGTCTAGAGGGGGGTGATTAGACTTCTTGACCAAATAAAAGTTTTGCCTATACCAAGTTTTAGGGTTAACAATTTTTAGCATTTCATGGCAAGTCAAGTACACCCTACACATGCAAGTCTAAGAGTATATAGCAGCGGAAAGTAACAACAAGCATGTATAGAAGGGATAGGATAGGAAGATCAAACGCAATTGTAGACACGATGATTTTTCCCGTGGTTCCGATAGGTGGCGCTATCGTACATCCATGTTTATGGAGTCTTCAACCCACGGAGGGTAACGGTCACGAGAGTCCACGGAGGGCTCCACCCAAAAGGGTCCACGAAGTAGCAACCTTGACTATTCCATACAGCTTCCGTCCACGAAGGACTAGCCTCACTATGGGTAGATCTTCACAAAGTAGGCGATCTCCTTGCCCTTACAAACTTCTTGGTTCACTCCACAACACGAAGTAGGAGGCTCCCAAGAGACATCTAACCAATCTAGGAGGCACCACCCTCCAAAAGGTAATAGGCTCGGTAATGACGGTCAACAACTTGCTCTTGTGCTTCAAGATGATAGACTCCTCAGCACACAATCTCTCTCTCACATGTTTGGCTTGGTAGAAGAGATGGGATTGGTGGAAAGAAACTTGGGGAGGCTAGAAATCAAGATCCATATGATTGGAGTGGAAGATCTTGACCTCAACACAAGGGTAGGTGGTTCTCTCTCAGAAAATCTGATAGGATAGGTATGGAATAGTTCTGAGTGCTTCTCTTTCGAGTAAGTGGTGGTGAAGGGGTATATATAGGCATCCCCAAAAATCCAACCGTTACACACAAAATGACCAACTCGGTGACACCGATGTGTTAATCTTGGTGGTACCGAAGTGACCAAAAGGTGGCAACTTTTGAATATCGGTGAGACCGATATTGGAAACTCGGTTGCACCGATAAGGTAACCAACGGTCAGATTTCCAATCTCGATGACGCCGATCCAACATTCTCGGTGGGACCAAAAATGTGAATTTGTGTAACAAAAAGATGGCAACCTAAAGTCGATGGCACCGACATAGAATCGGTTGCACCGAAGTGGCTAGGGTTTGGCTTGAGTCTGTCTAGGTTCTGGAATCGGTGGCACCGAAGTGGGAAAGTTGGTTGCACCGATTTTGAGTGTTGGGTATAGAACAGACTTTGGTGGGAGAGTTTTGTGGATGATTTTGGCGACTATCACTTGTGCACGTTTGAGCATATTGTTCACCATCAAAACCTTACCCCCTTTTAATAGTATTGGCTTTCCTATGACTCAAAGCGATTTCTCACAAATATAAAATGTAGAGTCCTCTTGCTTGAAGCTTGGCCAACCTATTTCCTTGAATCTTGGGGTTTCTCCACAATCTCCTTTTGCCAATCCTCTCATTGAACATTTCCTGAAATATACTTGGTGGAAACATTAGTTCAATGACTTATATGTTGTTATTAATTACCAAAACCACCAAGGGAGCAAATGTGCTTTCAAGAAGATATTAAGTCTGAGGATGTTAAGAATTTACCACCTATTGAAGAAATACACGGGCTCAACACACCACCACCTCCACAGGTAGCATAGGTAAATTCTTTATTAAAGTTTGATGAAGGTGATAGCCCCTACAATAAACATCCTAGTCAATGCTTATATGAGTTTGATAACTACATTATGAAACAAGAGCACTTCAATGCAAATGTTCTGAAACACTTGAAATATAATCTTGATATGATTGCTCATTAAGTGACTTGTTATTTAGAATCAGTAATGATGTTAGAGGTGTAGGAAAACATGCCTCTATGGTTCAAACTCAGTTAGAACAAGTTGCTAAATCTCAAAGAGAATTACTTGATGAAATGAATAATAATATGAATGACCATGCTGTTAGAGTAGTGACTAGAGGAGGTAGAATGACCCAAGAACCTCTTTATCCCAAGGGTCATCCTAAAAGAATTGAACAAGGATCTCAAGGAATTAATGTTGGCACACCTAGTCCTTCTATGAAGAAAAATAAAAATAAAAATTATAGGACTATGTATGCTTCTAGTGAACATGAGATAGAAAAACCTCCTGATAATACTAATGATGTCTCTATTTCTGATGCTGAAACTCAATCTGGTAATGAACATCCAGCTAGTGATAGTGATAGTGATTTTCACGAGGATACTCAACCTAGTAATGATAAAGAACGAGATAATGATGTAGAAATAGAACCTGTTGTTGATCTTGATAACGCACAACCCAAAAATAAACATTATGATAAAAAAGACTCTGTGGCTAGAAAACATGGTAAAGAAAGAGAACCATGGGTTCATAAACCCATGCATGCCCACCTAAACCATCTAAGAAAAAGGATGATGAGGAATTTGAACTCTTGGCTGAAATGATTAGGCCAGTATTTTTGCGTACCCGTTTAATGGATATCTTAAAACTAAGCACTTCTCCCATTGCAAGAAATAGTATGTAGAGGTATAAACTCAAGCAATATGATGAAAACCCCATCTTTTTATCCTTGATGGCAACAATACAATACATGCCTCGCTACATCTACTATGTCACTGGGTGAGGACACCGCAAGATTGAACCCAAAACTAAGCACTTCTCCATTGCAAGAATTACCAATCTAGTTGGCCAAACCAAACCAATAACTCGAAGAGACTTGCAAAAATATGAAATTATGCATATAAGAATTCAAAAAAGACTCAAATAATATTCATGGATAATTTGAACATAAACCACAATTCATCGGATCTCGACAAACACACCGCAAAAGACTATTACATTGGATAGATCTCCATGAAGATCATGAATAAGATGGTATTGAAGCACAAAGAGAGAGAAGAAGCCATCTAGCTACTAGCTATGGACCTGTAGGTCTGTGGTGGACTACTCACGCATCATCGGAGGGGCAATGGAGTTGATGTAGATGCCCTCCGTGATCGAATCCCCCTCCGACAGATCACCGAAAAAGGCACCAATATTGGATGTCTCGAGAACGGAGGCTTCCGGCGATAGAAAAGTATTTTCGTGGCTCCCTTTGGTATTGGGGGAATATTTGGGAATTTACAGGACGAAGAATAGGGTTAGGATACCTGCTGGGGGCCACAAGCCTGCCAGGCGTGGCCAGGGGTGGCGTTAGTGCCCCCTGGCTTGTGACCTCCTGGCACGTCTCTTGCCTCCCCCTTCAAGTCTGGTAGATGTCTTCTGGTCCAAGAAAAATCATCACGAATATTTTATTCCGTTTGGGCTCCGTTTAATATTCCTTATCTGCAATACTCAAAAACAAGGAAAAAACAGAAACTGGCACTAGGCTCTAGATAAATAGGTTAGTGCCAAAAACAATATTAAATAGCATATTAATGCATATAAAACATCCAAAACAGTTAATATAATAGTATGGAACAATCAAAAATTATAGATACGTTGGAGACGTATCACCCTTTCGTCCATCATTTTGTTATCCCCGCAGAGTATTGCCGTCCCGCTTTATCTTCACCCGCCAACAAAAAAAGATAGCTAAATGAATCATTGATTCAGTGGTGTGTCAAAATCCATCACAACAACTCGGATGCTTCCTTGTTAATGGACGTGTCTTCTTCATGTTACAGGAAGTAGCTGCAACATCGTCAGGTCACTGTCTTGCTTGGCACGGGCGTTGGGTGTTTTCATGCTCATGTCCGCTCTACCGGGGGGGGGGGGGTGGGGCGGTAGCGGAGATGGTAGAGGCATATCCCGTGGCTTGTCAGTGATGCCCATGGGGAACAATCGGACAATAAATGGAGATCATTCACCACCCATGCACGAAATTGTAGAGTCAACAACTATAGAGTCAACCATTTCATTTATGTGTGTGAAAGCACATTTGCTCCCCCTGTGGGTTTGGTAATTAATAACAACATATATGTCATTGAACTAATGTTTCCACTAAGCATGTTTCAGGAAAAAATCAATGATGGGTTGGCAAAAGGATTGTGGAATACCCAAGATGCAAGGAAATAGATTGGCAAAGCTTCAAGCAAGAGGACTCTACATTTTACTTTTGTGAGAAATCACTTTGAGTCCATAGGAAAGACAATACTATCAAAAGGGGGTAAGGTACTGTTGGTGCTCATACATGCACAAGTGATAGTCACCACATACACCCACAAGCTCTTCCATAAAAGTCTGTCCAAAGACAATTATCCAAAATCAGTGGAACCAACACTTCCCAGTCAATGCCACTGATTCTCAGCCTCAAACAGACTCAGCCAAATCCTAACCCTTCGGTGCAACCGATTCTATTTTGGTGCCATTGAGTTTGGGTTGCCAACTTCCTGTTATGCAAATTCACAAAATCGGTCCTACCAAGTTTGTTGAATGGGCGTCACCAAGTTTGGCAAGCTGACCATTGGTCACCATATCTATGCAACCGAGTATTATGTATTAGTCTCACCGAGATTCAAAAGCTGCTACCTTTGAGGCAACTTGGTACCACCGAGATTAACACATTGGTGTCATAGAGTCTGACTTATTAGGTGTAATAGTTGGGTTTTTTAAGATGCTTATATATACCCCTCCACCACCAATCACTCGCGAGAGAAGCACTCATAATAGATCCCTACCTATCATATCTGATTTTCGAAGAGAAAACCACCTAATCATGTGTTGAGATCATGCCATTCCATTCCAAACATATGAATCTTGATCTCTAGCCTCCGCAAGTTGCTTTCCACCCAATCAATCTCGTCCACCAAAGCCAAATCTGTGAGAGAGTGATTGTGTGTTGAGGAGTCTATCATCTTGAAGCACAATAGCAAGGAGTTCATCGACATTATCGAGCAAATTACCTTTTGGAGGGTGGTGCCTCCTAGATTGGTTAGGCGTCGCTTGGGAGCCTCCTACTTCGTGTTGTGGAGTGAACCAAGAAGTTTGTAAGGGCAAGGAGATCGCCTACTTCATGAAGATCTACCCCGAGTTAGGCTAGTCCTCCATGGACGTAGGCCATCATGGTATAGTAAAGATTGATTCTTCGTGGAACCCACCGTAGGTAGAGCCCTCCGTGGACACTCCGACCGTTACCCTCCGTGGCTTGAAGACTCCATAAACATGGACGCACGATAGCACCACCTATCGGAACCACAGGAAAAATCATCGTGTCTCCAATTGTGTTTTATCTCCTTACCCTTCCTTTTCTTGCATGCTTGTATTTACTTTCCGCTGCTATACTCATAGACATGCATGTGTACTTGACTTGCTTTCAATGCTAAAATCTGCCAACACTTAAAATTGGGAAAATGTAGATTTTTATTTGGTCAGGTAGTCTAATCACCCCCCTCTAGCACTACTTTCGATCCTACAAGTGGTATCAGAGCTTTGGTCTCCATTGCATTGGTTTCACAACATAGGAGAGTATGGCGTCTATTGAGGGAAATTATCACCGTAGAAGTCCGTACTTTGATGGCACTAATTTTGCTAGTTGGAAGCACAAAATGAAAATGCATCTTCTTGGTCATAACCCCGCCTTTGGGATGTTGTTCGTGTTGGATTGCAAGGTGAATTCCTTGCGGATGGAAGGGAACCGGATCATGAAGCGACCGCGGAAGAATTGAAGATGTTTCAACTGAATGCTCAAGCATGTGACATTCTTTTCAAATGCCTATGCCGTGAAGAATTCAACAAAATCAACCGTCTTGAGAATGCAAAAGAGATTTGGGATACTTTGGTTGATATGCATGAAGGTACCAAATCTATGAGAGAATCCAAGTTGTATGTTCTTCAAAGTCAGCTTGACAAGTTCAAGATGAAGGATGGTGAAGGAATCGCTGAGATGTACTTTAGGCTAGCTCTCATCACCAATGACATTGCCGGCTTGGGAAGCGAAGAAATGACCAAAAAATTCATCATCAAGAAGATACTTCGATCTTTGGATGATCAATATGACACCGTATGCACATTGATCCAAATGATGCCCAACTACAACGATCTCAAGCCAACGGAAGTAATTGGAAGGATTGTTGCTCATGAGATGACACTCAAGGACATGGCAGAGCTTCACCACAAGTCTAGCGGTGCTTCCAAAGCCACAAGTGATGCTCCCGCTACCTCAAGTGACAACCTTGTCACAAATGAAGAGATAAGCTTCATGGTCAATAAATTCAACAAGTTTTGCAAGAATAGATGCAAAGAGCAAAGCTCTAACTCAAGATATGAAGAGAAGCGTTCGTCAAGTCGTGACCGACTGCATGAATCCTTACAAAAGGAAATGAGAGTCACCAAGAAGACGAAGCTCAAGAGACGAGTCACCTCGAAGAGAGAGAAGGAGTAGGGATGATCGTTATGAACGAAGACCCTCAAGGAGAAGTAGGGACTCAGAGAAGAAGGACAAGTACACCAAGAGCTAATCAAGAGGAAGACATCAAGCTCATGTTGGTGAATGGGTTTCCCGCTCTGATTTCGATAATCATTCCGAGAGAAGCTACCAGTCCAACTCCGACTATATTCAAGATGAAGGTTTTTCCGGACTTGCATTAGTGACAACCGAATCCTATGACATATTTGATTCACCAAATGAAGGGAGTGGATGTTGCTTCATGGATAAAGGCCCCAAGGTATCACACCCCGAGTATCTTGATTTCAATAGTGATGAGGATGACTTGTTAATTGAAGATGACTTGCTATTTGACAAATCTAGTAATGTTAGTCAAGATGAACTTGCTAGTAATCACTCTAGTCTAGGTAAGTCGTGTGATGATGATAAGTTGGAAATAGAACTACCAACTCAAGAACTAAAAACTCTTCAGCTAGCTCACGAGTCTACTCTACAAGATCATATAGAGCTTTAAAGGACACATGAGAAGCTCCGCTTCGCGAAGCTCAATTTAGAGCAAGAGCATGAGTTCCTTAAAGCTATCAATGGCGATCTTCGAAACAAGACTTTCTCTTATCTTGCCAAACGACTTCTCTTGTCTACGTTAATGCCACAAGTTAAAACTAAGCAAGCTAGTAAGAAAGGCAAGAAAGGTTCTTCAACTAATAGAAATAAAAATGATAAATCCAATGATATTGCTTCTAGTAGTTCTATTGATCCCACTAACTCTTCTCTTAGCCAAGTTACACTTGAGCAAGAAAATGAACTTTTGAAAGGGATTATAGAGAAAGGTATCTACAAGAGTCTTGCTGGGTGCAAACAATTTGAGGAGATTGTAAGAAAGCATGAAGGATACCGAAAGAACCGTGGCATTAGCTACTTCAACGCTAATGGAGTTGAATGGGAAGAAGGTTAATACCCTAATCCCAAGTTTGTTCCTCAAAAGGAAAAGTATGAAAATACTCTCCCCAAGGGAACAAAAGCTCTTGATGACCTTCCACCACAAGACCCCAAGCTCAAGGGCAAGAACAAGCTTCAAGAGGACATTCACTCATATGAAGATGAATCCCAAGCTTTGGTGAAGTGGGCTCCCAAGGCTACTACAAGCTCAACTTGTACAAGTGCTACTTCAACACCAAGAATCCCCATCAACTTGATGTGGGTCCCCAAGAATAAGAACTAGAGAAGTTCTTGAGGGGTGACTCTGCCAATCAAATCCACTTATATTCATTATTGGTAAGAACTAGTTGCAATCAACATCAACATCATGCAATAGTTCAAGGAGTCACACATTCCCTCAAAGGTAAGAAAGTGACAAGGTAATCAACAAATCAATCGACATTATCATGTATCTTTGCACCCCATGTCCATATATATCCATGTATTTGTCTCTTGTGTGTTGGGACTAACCCATCTAGGTGAGAAGAGTAATAAAACAAAACGGATGCTCCCAACTCATGGCGGTCCTCATCAACTTTGAGCATCCACCACTACTTCACCTACATGAAGTCTCCATCGACAAAATCCAAGGTAAGTTTATCCCTCCTATGGGGGGATGTCACATCAAGTGGGAGATTTACTCTAAGACTTTAGTCAAAGCATCTCATAGTATGTGACAACATTAAATGCTTTATGTAAAATTGGTAACCCCACTTGTGCTAAAACCATGAGTATGACCTATGATCAAGTATACTTAGTTGGATCCTAAGTCAATATACTCATATATAGATGACTCCGTCATCGCCAAAATGCTTGTTAGATGCTAGTGTGTTTGTGCATGTCTGCCATGTTTTCATTTGACATCTTATTGTGTGAGCATGTTGGTCTGCATTTATTTACTCATTTGTGGACATCCAATTGCTGCTATTTGGCTTTTGATTTTTCATTTGCCAATTGGATGTACAAGAATTCCTACGACCACTCCTCTAGCTATCTATGCTTTCTTACCTCATGTTCTATTCATGCTTCATCACAAAATTTGAACAAGTACTTTTCGATCTCTCTGCATGACGAGCACTCGGAGTTCCGTATCGACAAAGGACTAACCATTAAAACCTCCCAAGTGCATCTCAGTGTAACCAACACAAAAATCTCGGTTTCACCGAATGCCTAGGGTTGATCTAGTTTTCAATCTCGATACTAACGATTCCATATTCTTGGTTACATTGAGTTTCCCCGTCAGCTGACAGTTGAGAAACTCGGTGACACCGAAAATTTAGAATCGGTGTCACCGACAGCAAGGGGTATATATGCTGTGGACCCGACACTTGGAAATTCAATATTCAAACTATCGTGCCCCAAAACCCTAAGTTGTCATTTCGAGGCCTCTGGTCATCGCCTTGCCTCCCCAAGCGTCTCCGCGGCTGGGAATCGCCGTCGCTGATGACATCTTCTCCATCATCGCTGCCATAGCGGATCCATTACCGAGATAGGGTATGGATTCGGTCCCCTCTTGCGCTCCAACCTCTGATTCTTGCTAATTAGGGTTTCCCCATTATCTAGCCACCGTTTGAGATTGTTTAGTCCACAAGAAAAACTCAATAGTCTAGTGAATCAAAAAATTCTAGGTTTAGTTTCTCGCAAAGTTGCATCTTGGTGATACCGAGTCAGAAAGATCAGTTCCACCGATTTCCTTTTTGTGCTACTGAGCACAGAACTCGGTGAGACTGAGTGACATTTTTGGTCCGACCGAAAATGTTGCCAAGTTTCGGTTAAGAATTTTGTGCGTCTCGGCAGCACCAAAATGTTTGACTCGGTGATATCGAAATCCAATTTTGCTGTGAACTACATCTATGATTTTTCTGTTCAAACTTTCAAAAACCAGCTGCATTTTGTGATGACTTATCCTATTCAACTCTTCTATACTCTATTCACAGGGTCAGATATGTCAGATGCTGACGACAGCCAGAACTTGCAGGAGCAGAACATTGACATGAGTTCAGGCACTAGCCCTGAGTCCAGTTCTTTCTCAGATCCAGGTACCACTAGTTCATAGGGGTTGCCCAAGGCTTCTACTAGGACCAGGATGAGACTGGATTCATATGAGGAGGATTCATATTTGTGCCATAGGAGGTTCTTGCTAAGAAGCAAGAGAAGGCTGCCAAGAAGTCAGCAACTGAGGCCACCACTTCCAGGAGGGTAGTTAGAAAGACTTATGCACCTATAGAGACTGCGAGAGCACCTGAGAGTGCTAGGGCTACTATGACCATTGAGCCTCCAAGGAAGTCATTGCCTAAGAAGGAAAGAGAGAAGAAGGCCAGGAAAATGATCATCTGTGTTGTTGGCAGGCCTACCTCAATGTTTGAGGATCCTGAGGAGGCTGTTGGTGCTGAGGAGGAGGAGGAGGAGGAGGAGGAGGAGGAGGAGGAAGAGCATGTTGTCAAGGCCCCTCCCAAGAAGAAGCCGAGGAAGCTGTTGGCAGATGCTATGCCAAAGAAAGGTCCCTCCAAGAGCACCAAGTCTGCACCTAAGAAGACTGTTGCAGAGAAGTCCAAGAGGACTACCACAGACATCCCAGCTTCTGAGAAGAACAAGGGATCTACTTTCAGAGAAGATGATGATGATGCTATGTCTGCTTGGATGAAACTCAGACCTCACCTTCCAGAGCATAATGCCAACCATCCTATTGCTATTGACATGAAGAAGAAGGATGCAGGATTGAGAGAATGGAGAGCCATTGATCCTTACTCTCAAAGGAGGAAGACATATGTGGACTACATGTTCTACACCAAGGAGCAACAGGATTCCTATGAGACTGTGCTGCTTGACAAGAGTGTGGCTGTCAGTGACATGAGATATGTCGATTGGACGTACATCAAGGAGAATTAAGACTACTTCCCGTGTGTCCAAGACAACTTCCACTGCATTGGCATAGATCAATTTGTTGGCAGATAGTTCACTGCATGGAACGACGAGATGATCATGCAATTCTACTCCACCGCACACTTCTATGGAGATGGTAGAATTGTGTGGATGACAGAAGGAGCAGGATACGAGTCTACAGTTGATGAATGGGCTGCCATCTTAGGAGTCCCAGAGGCACATGATGGAGATATATGCGTATACTCAGAGTCCAAGGTAAGCCACAATGCCATGAAGGACATGTACAATGCCATCCATGTTGCACAGCTTCAGTCCCACAAGCTAGGATCCATCTATCACCTCCAAGCATGTCTCTGCACCATTAACACTATATTGAGGCATACCTTGATGCCCTAGTCAGGTGACGAGAAGATGATCCAAGGCTACTCCATGAACTTGCTGATTCATATTGACTGGAACCAGAGATTCCAAGTAATGGATCTGATAGTGGAGACTGTGAAGAGGGTTGCTGCTGATCAGAAGCGCTCATGCTTCTATGCACCCTACATTCAGATGCTCATCAACTCCAAGCTGGAGAAACACATCTTTGCTCTGGACAGACCCCACTTGCCCCTACAGCCAGATTTTGAGGACAAGTTGTGGTGATGGACCCTGACCATCCCACATCAGTTGCAGCTCAAGCAAAGGCATAGGTAGCTAGATCCACTAGTGCTCAAGTCCCTAGATCCAGGAACGAGCCGATGTATCTCTTGATCTCTTCAATCATGGACATGGTGAAGGATATCAAAAGCATTGTGGAAGATCAGAAGAGCCTTGTGAACATCTTTGAGGACAGAGTGAAGACCCTGAATGACAAGGTGAATGAGCTGACCAAGACCGTCAACGAGCTCAAGAAGGAAGTAGATGAAGCTCCTATCCGCCGCACCTCTTCAGAGTTTGATTCTGATGATGATGAGGATTGTGCACATGTCAGGATGACTGTCCAGTTCAGGTCATAGGCCAGGACACCTACAGTGCCAGCTCTGGAGACGAGACCATAATCGTTTGCACCAGCTACAGTGACTTCAGCTCCATCAGCTCATATAGTGCCACCAGTTGCTACTCCGAATCCATCAAGGACATCGACAAAGGTCTTTGCCGACACAGT
The DNA here is from genome assembly GCA_022496015.1 of Hordeum marinum. Classification (NCBI taxonomy): domain Eukaryota; kingdom Viridiplantae; phylum Streptophyta; class Magnoliopsida; order Poales; family Poaceae; genus Hordeum; species Hordeum marinum. The sequence goes on along the minus strand of CM039672.1, from coordinate 157,216,156 downwards.
TCTCTCAACTCCGACATCGTCCACCCGAGGAGATAAGCCGCAGAAGGACGATTAGCTATATCTCTTTGATCTTTTTGGTAACTTGTTGCCAAAGGGGGAGAAGTTGTATATAGATCTTTAGGCTTCGAGTGAGAGAGCGTTTAGTTTTTATTGCTGTTTTCAAAACATTTGGTATTTTGGTTTGGATTTGTTATACTTTTGTTTGTGTTTGATCATAGGCTTTAATGCGTGTTGCTACTATTTCCTATACTTTCGATGGTTATGATATGATCATTGACTTTGCTTGATGTGTTGTGCTATGATATTAACTCTTATTACTCTCGCACACCACCAAGTTGTATGTGACTTGGAAGAAGTGCACCGATTATGCATTTGCATTCCAACGCAAATTTAAAAATAATGCACAAATTTAGAGGGAGCTCTTGCTTATCACATACTTATCAAAGCGACGATTATATTCATTGATTATATCATATGTCGAAGCTTTGATCTATATGTTGTCATCAATTACCAAAAAGGGGGAGATTTAAAGCACATTTGCTCCATTGGTGGTTTTGGTAATTAATAACAACATCTATGTCATTGAACTAATGTTTCCACTAAGCATGTTTTAGGAAAAGTTCAATGATGGGTTGCCAAAAGGATTGTAGAATACCCCAAGATGCAAGGAAATAGAATGGCAAAGCTTCAAGCAACATGACTCTACATTTTACTTTTGTGAGAAATCACTTCGAGTCCATAGGAAAGCCAATACTATCAAAAGGGAGTAAGGTACTATTGGTGAACAAAATACTCATACGTGCACAAGTGATAGTCACCACATACACCCACAAGCTCTTCCACAAAGTCTGTCCAAAGCCAAATATGCAAAATCGGTGCAACCAACATTTGCCACTCGGTGCCACCGATTCTCAGCCTCAGACAGACTCAACGAAACCCTAACCCTTCGGTGCAACCGATTCTATTTTGGTGCCACCGAGTTTTGGTTTTCAACTTCCTGTTATGCAAATTCACAAAATCGATCCCATCGAGTTTGTTGAATCTGCGTCACCGAGCTTGGCAATCTGACCGTTGGTCACCTTATCGGTGCAACCAAGTTTTATGTACCGGTCTCACCGAGATTCAAAAGTTGCTACCCTTGAGGCAACTCGGTACCACCGAGATTAACACATCGGTGTCATCGAGTATGACTTATTAGGTATAATGGTTGGATTTTTGGAGATGCCTATATATACCCCTCCACCACCACTCACTCGCAAGAGAAGCACTTAGAACAGATCCCTACCTATCTTATCTAATTTTCTGAGAGAGAGCCACCTACTCATGTGTTGAGATCATACCATTCCATTCCAACCATACGAATCTTGATCTCTAGCCTCCCCAAGTTGCTTTCCACCCAATCAATCTCTTCCACCAAAGCCAAATCCGTGAGAGAGTGATTGTGTGTTGAGGAGTCTATCATTTTGAAGCACAAGAGCAAGGAGTTCATCGACATTATCGAGCCTATTACATTTTGGAGGGTGGTGCCTCCTAGATTGGTTAGGTGTCGCTTGGGAGCCTCCTACTTCGTGTTGTGGACTGAACCAAGAAGTTTGTAAGGGCAAGGAGATTGCCTACTTCGTGAAGATCTACCCCGAGTTAGGTTAGTACTCCATGGACGTAGGCCATCATGGTATAGTTAGGGTTGCTTCTTCGTGGAACCCTCCATTGGTAGAGCCCCCCCATGGACTCTCGCGACCATTGCCCTACGTGGCTTGAAGACTCCATAAACGTGGACGTAAGATAGCACCACCTATCGGAACCACAGGAAAAAATCATCGTGTCTCCGATTGCGTTTTATCTTCCTACCCTTCCTTTTCTTACATGTTTGTCTTTACTTTCCGCTGCTATACTCGTAGACATGCATGTGTAGGGTGTACTTGACTTGGTATCAATGTTAAAATCTTCCAACACTTAAAATTGGGAAAAGGTAGATTTTTATTTGGTCAAGTAGTCTAATCACCCCCCTCTAGCACTACTTTCGATCCTACAGTATGCAAAAAAACAACCTTCCATTTTTCTCTATGCATATGAATGTCAATCTAACTTAAGTATGCTATTCCTAAAATGTGTGTCTTGTGGACCTGTCTTGAGTAGGGCAAACTTTAGTTTTGTGCGAGGGGAGAGGGAGCGAAACCGTAGCTTCCGTTGTAGCTTTAGTCTAAGACCGACAAACGTCGTGTGATACAACGGGCGAGCTCCTCCATGTCGTCGTAAGTGTTGGATTCGCCACAGGAGGCAGTGGTGCTCCTGTTGCTCATCATAGATTAGACGAGGGCAAATGGGAAGAGGAGGAGATGAAGAGAGAGTGAAGTGGATTGCAGTCTAGGGTTCACTCGGATATGGGATTTATATGGGGTCGGGTGCGGGCCACGGTGAGACAGACTGACGTGGCAGATGTTGAGTATCGTGATTGCTTAGGAAAGATAGATAGACTAGGATTTGTTCCTTCCTTTACTTGTACTCCAAGATGATCATGTACTCCTATATAAATGCCCACGAGGCTCAAGCAATAAATCAACTATTCCACCAACCCCTCTCTCTCTTTCAACATGGTATTTACCGCAAGTTCCTAGACCTAGCCACCGCCTGCCACTTCCGCACCGCGCGCCGCCTCCGGGGGGTCAGCCTCCATGACCATCGACGGGGCCGCGCCACCCGTACCCAGGGTTCGTCCGCCAATCGAGTTGATCGGCTGCCCTAGAGAGTCTTTTTCCCGATCTCTTGATCCAGGTTCTTCTCTCTTCCGTCGGTCACTCTGATCAACATTTTCTTTTTGGTTTTCCGATCTAAGATTGGTTTGCATCGCCTGCTGCCGCCGTCGACCACCGTGCCTCTACTCCGACATCGGCGCGACCCGTCCTCTACACCAACCCGGCAGCCTCGCACAACGCGGCGACCCCTCAAAGCCGTTGTTCATGCGCTGGCTCGCCTGTCGATCTACGACGTCCGTCACCGCCCTACTCCGATCGGGACTCCTACATCACCCCGTCCCAGCGGCCTCGCTCCATGCGGTGGCCCAACACAACTGTTGTTCACGCGCCGGCCCGCCCGTCGATCTACGCACACCTGTACAGCCGCCATGTCGACCATTGTTGTCGTCTTCATTTCAGACTCCACCGCCATCCCGCCTCCATAGAGAGGCGTCCCCGACCTCGCGCATGATCGGATTGATCACCCGGCCGTTGCCGCAATCCGCCTCATCTACACCGTGCGACCGACCTGGCCCATTGGTTTCGCGCGCCTCTGCGGGCCCCGTGAAGACTGTCCCGAGTATAGTGCGCCCCTCCACCGATCGAATATCGGGCTGCCGCTGCTTCGCCCCGTCGGGCCGCAGCGCCACTGCCTCGTGGTTCTCCTTTCGGTTGCACCGACTCGCGTGTTGCCGCTACATCGCACCTTCGGGCTGTAGTGTCGCGACATGCGGTCCCCGTGACCCGGGAGCCGATGCTACACCGCCCCTTCGGGTTGTAGTGTCGCGACACGTGGTCCCCGTCGCCGACCGAGGCCGACCCCGTAGCTGTACCGATTTGCACACTGCCCTGCGTCGCCCCTTCGGGCCGTAGCGCCGCATCACGTGATCCACGCCACCGCCCCGAGGTCTTCTCGCTGTCGCACTGACCCACACGTTGCCGCTTTGTCGCCCCTTCGGGTCGTAGCTCCACCGCACGCGGTCTACTCCGCCGTCCCCGCGTGATGACTTCTCCGTGGCATGTGTCGCACAGACTCCCTTGGCATGAGAACACCACCATTCATGCCAGTCTTTGTGACGCTGTCAGGTTCTTCCTCGCCTACTTCGAGCATCGCCGCTGTGCTCCTAACCAGTCGTCGCCCCTACCGTCAGGCCGCTGCTCTTCCTTGGCATCGCTGCAGCTCGCTCAACCTAGCCACACCACCCGTCCACCCCCTTCATCTTTGTCCAACACCAGCTCATCACCATCGTCGCCATCGTCTTCCTCGACCACTTCATCTACTCCGACCACCATGGGCGACATCGCCCCCCCGCCGCCGATTTGCACCACAACTGTCATCGACTCCTTCTCTGCTAGCCCCCATGACGTGGTGTACAAGTTGTGTGTAGGTCCCCATCTACGCATGCCCGGTGCTGGCAACACCATCGCGTGCCTTTGGCCCCAATGTGTTCCCATGCCTGGCAAGTCTGGAGTGGCGCATCGTCTACATCGAATTCGTCTGTCTACACATGCTCGGTGCTGGCAACACCGACGCGTGCCTTTGTCTATGACATGTCCCCGGGTTTGGAAATCCTGGCGCGATGCGTCTCAACTATGTCTTCTTCCTGGCGCACCACTACTTCAACACCACTACGCCCATGACTAACTCGGTGCCTTGTTGCACCCGCAGCTCCCCGGTGACTTCCTCGACACCGTACACCCCGACTCGATATCGACACGACGTTCTTCGCACTACTGCCTCAACCACGGCTACACCACCCTAGCTCTCGGCTACTTAGACATCGGCACAAAGGGCTACCGCCTTGCTTGAACAACCTCGTCGGTTTCTACTCTAGCCACAAGTTTCGTGATGCATCGACCATTAGGACTGTGGGGGGATGTCCGTCGGCTTGCCTTCGGATTCTTGTTCAGTCTCACCGTCTGCGTCGCTACCATTGTGACTACGGGGGATGTTGAGTATCGTAATTGTTTAGGAAACATAGATAGACTAGGATTTGTTCATGCCTTGACTTGTGCTCCAAGATGATCATGTACTCCTATATATATGTCCACGAGGCTTAATCAATAAATCAACTATTCCATAAATCCCTCTCTCTCTTTCAACAACAGATATGCCCCGGGTGCTCCTAAATCTCCCCTACACCATCCCCATCACCATAGAAAAATCCAACTATTACATGTAGTATAGAGTTGGACCACTAGTTTGAAACCGGCTCAAGAATTAAAAGGCTGCCTATAATAGGATGTTTGCAACCTTTACATGAAATATCAGGCCAACACGCTAGTGCCTGTTTTGCCTAAGGCCAACTAGGTTCATGACACTGAGAAACCCGATGATACAGTGCAATGTATTGACTATGACGTGCTTCCACGAATCCTTGAAGACGAGATCCATCGACTGCTGTGTACAGATGGCGTTTTCTACCGTGGTTGTAGTGTGGTTCCTGAGTGTGCTCGCCAGATGCTTGTTGAATCTGACAGAATTGTTGTGATGTATCTCTCAGTGACCAACTATCCTATATTATTTATTCACTGGCGTTTGTGTGTCGATTCGTTAGTTTGTTTACACTTGCAGCATGTGTCACTTTTGGTTGCCCTAACGTGAGTGAAATAATGTCTTAGTAGAAACAAAGTTAATACCGAACTATATCTACATGGGTGTGAGCGCCGTGTTCTGCTATATATTCCACCACCAGGGGTTGGAGTGACGTTAAGCTTATATTTATATTTGAATAAGAACAGTTAACCTGTATCTTGAAACGGTACCTTGAAACGATACGCTTTGCAATGTGTGCTAAACAAAAAAAAAAACGAATGAATCATAGAGTACATGACATTATAATTGTCTGAAGACATCAGAAAATGTCATTATTTCTAAAATGAAACGAACGGACCATTCACTCCTCCATCCCACCCTATAACTTGCACGTAGCTGATACTTCAATATGACTTTATTGTTTGCGTAGGGAAGTAGCTAGGCCACCCGCCACCGCTTTCCATGCAATTGTCCTTAGTTTTTGTGTGGCAATAAAGACCTCCAGATCAAGCTCCAAATATGCCGATTCCCATCAGGATGAGTAATGCACGAACCCTTGTCCCAAAGCATGATACGAATACATGTTTGGACTATGGTGGATGCCTACACTCACAGATGGATCGGATCAACTGACAAGGCCACAAATGTCAACAGCTTCACCCGTGAGCATCTAGTAAATAAACAAATAAACTTTGAACATCCATGTCTATATTTGTTAGAGCTAGCATGCAAGGCTGGAGTTATTATAATAAATGCAGATTATTATTATTAGAGTATAGGTCGGTTATGCATACTATGAACGGCCGGTTTTGGATTGTAATCTATCTCTATTAGTCTTGGAGTCTAAGTCTTATAATCTATATAGACATCCTTTTGAGGCCTCAATCAATACAGTTATTATTCTTCAATTATCATGGTATCACACGCCTAGGTTTTTCCGCACCTCGCATGGCACCGCCACCGTCGCCGCCACCGCAGCCGACTCGGTCCCTCCTGTCGGGACCCCGATCCTAAGCCATAAGAATCCAGCATGTAACACATCACATCACTTTGCGGCCTCACGCACGGTTAAATCCACTGCTGCCACCTTACTTGGGCCGAGACCTTTTGCGTCTTTTGGCTCACGTATGTAAGTATGTCACTAGCATTCAAATGTCAAATAACCCGGGTTGACATGACTAGTCGTAGAACCCAAGTGGCACATCCGTACAGGAACAAGCATACATAACCCAGCAATGCAGGTGTCGGCCTCTAGCATGCGTAGATGAGTCATAACAAGCTACAAGCACTACATTACGCCATGAGACATAAATGTCATCACTTCACGTGGACGAGTCGTAGCAGGCTACAGAAACTCCATTACACTGCGAGACATTTCTCCAAAGGGACGGACACAACAATAAAGAAGGATACATGCCGGTCAATCAATGTGTCCGGAACAGTAGCAAGCTACCAAGGCTCGGTGAAAGCACAAAGAGGCAGTTTCCTGTAAAGAGTACTACTAAAGACACACAACTATGTGTCGAATCCCATACATATCGTTGCACGTCACACGTATGCACGACATGCCCGATATGCATAGATACAACTATGGCATCACAACATAACCATACAACAACACAACATTTATTTAGGAGGCTCATAAGAGCCAACATAGTGTGATATTACAAACAGGGGTCACATGACCCAACACACAAGTCATACAATAAACAAACAGAAGCTTAACATGTCTGAGTATAGACATCTAGCAAAGAAGAAGGCTGAGGGAGCCTATCTATCTACAAGGCCCTCCATAGGAACCAGACCTCTGGCTGGGATTCCCAAGCTAAATGGTCAACATCGATATTATCGTAGAAACCACTAGCAAGACTGGAGTCTCCTCTCCAAAAACATAATTAAGCAACAGTGAGCACTGAGTACTCAGCAAGACTTACATCAGAACTAACTACATATGCATCGGTATCAACAATGGGGTTGTGGGGTTTAATGCAGCAAGCCAGCTTTGATTCGGTGGCTATCCTATACTATGACTATTAGTACTTTGAAAAGTTTTGTGAAGCGTACATGAGTCCACTAACACCACAACAATACACCACCATGGATCCGCTCCCGTCCTCCTACGAGAGTGCCATCCATGGAACTCACACTTGTCTTGAAGCTTCTATGCGTATCCATTTCACTTGTCTATGAACCATATAAGTCTCCAAGTAGTCCATATCCACGGACGCGGCTATTCGAGTAGATTAATACCCTGCAGGGGTGTACTTCGTCACACACGCTCCCGCCACTTACCGCCTTGTGCACGTAAAAGGCACCATGGCAACCTTCAAGCGGAAGCCTAGCGAGGGAGTCGGCCACGACCGTTAACCACACAAGACTCTAGTCCAGGTTTATCGCCTAGTTGAGACTGAAACCGCAAGGAAGTCCGTCCGAAGTTTCCTCAACAACCCCAAACGATGTGTATACGGTTCCCAAGCCCACCTCGACGGATGGTACTACGCTTGGTACACCAGGACACGATGCCTAGTCTGTCCCAAGCCCAGCTGTACGGGGTGCCACTTGGTAGACTACTAGCATGTCCTACAAACACCAGAAACTAGTTGCAACTCCTGGACAGATATCAAGTTGATTCATAAGTCGAGAGGGTCCATTGGTTTGGGGCCCAATGCATGGTAGTAGCTAGTCTTGGATAACATACATAGGACTCAGTTCTTAAGGACGATCCCAATGAGACAACCCGCTATGTACTCCTACATAGCCTCTCATCGCTACCTTTACCAAATCGGGTTCAACACTTAACTCTCATCATCGGAGCACATTCAGTTCACACTGGTTCATCACCCAGATGAATCATACATGACACAACTCTAAGCATAGCAAAGTAAATGCACAACATGGCCCAAGCATCTACTAGGTATGCTAGGTTGCATGGTTCAGCTATTTACTGTGACAATGACAGGTCATGCAGAGGAATGGGTTCAACTACCGGAACACGTAAAAGTTGAATCATTTTGTCCTAATGCAATAAGTTAGAGCAACATCGGGGGAGTGGGATTGTATTGGATATGTCCAATGAGGGGTTGCTTGCATGATAAGACGATCAAACGTTACTGCTCCTCAGATGGATACTTGACCGTATCCTCCGGAACAGTGCCTAACACGAAGAACAACCATCGAAGGGGGGACAAATCAATACACCTCAAATGCAACAATATGATGCATGAATATGACATGTCAATATGATGTGGTTTGTCTAATGCATCTAGCAATAGATTTAAATGAAGTAGGTTTGAACTCAAGGTTCAAAATCAACTTCATATATGGAGTTCCATAATGCGTTTGAACTAAAATGTCCAAGTTCACTTGTTTAGGTTGCTCTAACATGCATGAAAATTATACATACGGATTCATTGGATTTTTCTGACCAATTTTCATATATAAATTATTTTCATCTGACTTACAGATTAATTTATATGAATTTTCTAAGTTTTTAGGATTTTCTGGAATTATTAAAAATCCATAAATGCCTTTATTGCGTGAGCCATGCGTTAGCATGACGTCAGCCTGGTAAACCAACCGCTCTGGGTCAAACCTGACTAGTGGGACCCACTGGTGAGTGACCTAGTGGCTAAGCAGGGTCAAATCCTGCGTTGACTGGGGTTTGACCCGCTTGCGCGGCCCACTGGCAGTCTGTGCGGGGTAAATTAACCGCGGGGGATTAGCACTAATGACACGGCCATGTCAGCCACCGACGTTTAGCTGCCGCCGACCCTGGACCATGACGGTGTCAGGCCAGAGCGGCGCTGCAGGGGGTCTCCGGGCGAGCTGAGGGCATTGGGACGAAGCCTGAGCTCGCCCGCATCTCGTGAAACACGCGGGGAGGCGAGGGGCGGCCTGACCTGACCGCGACGAGCTCGCTCACGATGGCCGGAGCTTGGGCGACGGCGGCCGTGGTGCTACAGGCTGCAGGAGGAGAAGCGGAAGGTCGAGGTGGCGTCTATAGGTACTCGCGAGCACGCCGGAGTGCTCAAGCAAGCACGGCATGTGCTCTGGCCGCGGTGGCCATGACGCCGGCGGTGAGGTGCTTGGGCACGACGGGGAAATGGCGGCTACGATGGTTAAGCAGCGAGAAAAAGGAGGGGGCTTGATTGAGAGGCTCACGGTGCATCAAACGGTAGGCTTGGCAGGCTCGGGGAGGCACCAGAGGCGACGAAGCGACAACGGCAACGGCGGCGCTCTCAGGTCCGAGGGGAGAAAAGAGCCAGGGGGAGGAGAGACAGAGGAAGGGAGAAGGAAAGAGGGTCACAACAAGGGGTCGCGCAGGCGCTCTCTATGGCCTCCAGCAGCAAGCATGCAGGCAGGAGGTGGCCGGCGCATGCCGGCGCACTGCGACCACACGCCCTCCTGCCTACTGGCAGGAGGTTGAAGACGGGGGGGGGGGGAGCTGGGCTGGGCTAGCTGGCTGCTGGGCCGGCCAAATGGGCCGCCAGGTAAGTTGCCTCCTCTTATATTCCTTTTATTTGCTTTGCTTTCTATTTCTTAAGTAAGTTTCTGATTTAAAATAAATACTAAATCAATTTTGTTGCTTCTAAAATTTAATACGTGGTTAGATGTATAATATCCAGGGCCACATAACAATTCCTAGAATTATTGGAGCTATAGAAATAATTATGGCATTTTATAACTCCAATTCAAATATTTGTTGATTTAATTCAATAAACAAAAATGACTTTGAAAAATATGAATCACCTCTGGTTGATGCTTCCACATTTTTCCAGAAATGATGAACATTTTAGAAGGCCACTTTGGTTCATTGAAAATTAGTTTGGTTGAACCTATTTGAATTCAAATAATGCTAGGGTTTGATCATCCCCATTTCAAGTTTAAAGAAATTTTAAACATTATGCAATCACAGACATGTATCCTAGTGCATGCTAAAGCTAGGGATGTGACACCTCCTCTCCATGGCCGAGTTCCGCGCCGCCGGTGCCCCTACCTCTTCTTCCTCTACAACTACCCAACTAGCTCCTCCTCAACTACCAATGATCTCCCTAGCCAACACCATCACCGACGTCTCCCCCTTCATCCCGATATCTCTCGATCTTGGCGCCCACGACTACTACCATTGGTGCCACCTCTTCGACATCCACCTCGGCCGCTACGGCCTACGCCACCACATCGACCCGTCCTACCCTTCGCAACCCGCAGATCCACGCTAGGTGAAAGATGATCTCTCCATCATCCAATGGATTTACACCCGCATCTCCATGGAGCTCTTCAATCTGGTCTCCTTCGATGACGCCACCGCTGCCGAGCTTTGGGCCTCCCTCTAGCAGCTGTTTCAGGACAAGTCTGACGCGCGCATCAATGCCCTCAACACTGAGCTCCCTACGACCGTCCAGGGAGATGCCCCGGTCACCGTCTTCTTCCAGCGGATCAAGGCCATCGGCGACGAACTCCATGAACTCGATGATCACGTCGACGACCACACCCTCATGAACGCCCTCCTCGTCGACCTCGGTGAGTAGTTCGAGAAGCAACAGTTCTTCATCCCAATGCTCAAGCCCTGCCCCACCTACAAGGAAGTTCGCTCCCTCCTCCAACAAGAAGAGAAGAACCAAGCTCGCATGGAGCAATGACCACTGCAGGTGTTTCATGCTGCCGCTCCTGCCACGGCCGCGGATCCCATGCCTGGGCTGCCGCGCCAATCTGCCACACCCCCTCCTCCGGGCGCGGCGGCAGCTGCTCCTCCATCGCCCCCCCGACTGGTGCCCGAGCCCTAACTACCGGGGCAAGAATCCAATCTACTAGCTTCCTGCACCTCGCACTGCCAACACTGCACCAGCTCCTCCATCGACCGCTCCATCTCTACCAACTCCTCAACATGATCCTTGGACCGGCCTTGTCCAAGCTTGGCCGATGCCCTGGTCGGCTCCTTTGCCATATGACGCCCCACCTGCGTACACGGGCATGTGGAGCCCCTATCTCCGACTGGCCACCGACTCTCCTAGACTCCTTGGGCCCAAGCTGCCAGCGCACGTCTACACCATCACTCCTACGCCAGCTCCCAGTGTGCCAGGTCTGCCGCCACCCTCTACCCCATTTCGGCTCCCTACGACACCATGCAGGCCCCGGCAACATACTACCAGCCGTCGACCCTGCCGTACGCTCCCATGCAAGCTCCTAGCCCCTCTGCTCCTCCACAGCAGTAGGCCTGGGATCAAGCCGCCTTCATCAACGCCATGAACAACTTTACTCTCAATAAACAAGGTACGGATTCGATTTTCGATTCTGGTGCATCCTCGCATATGTCTTCAAATATGAATTTGCTGTCAGATTGTTTCCCTTCTGTTTTTCCTATGATCACCATTGGTGATGGTTCCACCATACCTGTTTCCTGCACCGGTCATTCTTAATTCTCTTCCGCTTACGCCAATTTTCTTCTCCGCAATATTCTTGTTGTCCCTTCACTAATCAAAAATCTTATTTCTATTCGCCAATTTTGCATTGACAATAAAGTTATTTTGGATTTTAATCCTTTTGGTTTGTCTGTGAAGGATCTGACAACGGGGCGGTCCTCGCTTGGTACAACAACACGGGCGCTCTTTATCCGCTTCATGGCGCACCAACATCCACTCCCCGAGCCATGCTTGCATCAGTTGATTTGTGGCATCGTCGTCTAGGACACCCTAATAAAACCACCTTGTCATCTTTGCTTCAAGAATTTTGTATTCCTAGTTCTAGTGTTCCTCATAATCCCTCTCTCAGTAATCCTTCAAGTATTCCTAGTTCTAGAGAATTTTGTATTCCTAGTTCATGTTAGATTACCTTTTCGAACCTCTACTACCCTTAGCACTTTTCCGTTTGAATTAATTCCTTGTGATTTATGGACCTCTCCCATCCCTAGTGTCTCTGGTTATAAATATTATCTTGTGATTTTGGATGACTATTCCTATTATATTTGGACTTTTCCTATTCGTGCTAAATCTGAAGTACATGCCATCTTTCTCAATTTTTGACAATATGTTCTTACACACTTTGGCTTGCCAATTAGATTTATTCAATGTGATAATGGGCGAGAATTTGACAACACTCAAAACCACAACTTCTTTCTCTCTCAAGGCATTCTTCTTCGTTTTTCATGTCCTTATACCTCCCCTCAAAACGGTAAAGCCGAACGCTCTCTTCGCTCCAGTAATGATATTCTTTGCACCTTGCTATTACAAGCTTCTCTTCCCTCTCGGTTTTGGGCCGAAGCCCTTCGCACTGCCACACTACTTCTAAATATTCGACCAACTAATACATGTCCTCTTTATTCGCCTTTTCAATATCTTTTTCTCTCTCATCCCGATTATTATTTTTTGCGTGTTTTTGGTTGTCTTTCTTTTCCAAACACCGCCTCTACTGCCTCCATCAAACTAGAACCACGTTGACTACCTTGCATTCATCTTGGTCTTTCTGACGATCACAAAGGATATCGTTGTTTCGATCCATCTTCTGGTCACGTGCTTGTCTCCCGCCATGTCACATTAGATGAAAACACTTCTCCTTATTCTGTCATTAACACCACATCACCCAATCACCATCAAACCACCACCAGCAAAACATCTCCCCTCGTTCCTTCTCCGTTCATCTCTGCAGCCGCAGACCTTTGCCCCACCTATCTACCGCTTCAGCCCACTGCATCAATCCCTACCACCACCACCTCTGCTGTGACCTCTCCGTCTCCCACGGTGAGGCCGGCAAGCCTGAGGCAGCCTGCCGGCCCGACAAGCCCGGCAACCGGTGACCCGAGGCAACTGGCAACCGAAAATACCGGCAAGCCCGGCAAGAGAAACTGGCAGGCCCGACAAGCCCAACGTAGCCAATGAGTCAGCCACCAGGCCGACAACCCTAGTACAGCCGGTGAGGAGGCCAGCAAGCCTAAAGCAGCCGGCAGGCCCGGCAACCGGCGATCTGAGGCACCCTGCTCACCGCATCCTACCGCGACAGACATCTCCAGACCCGTCACTTCTAGCTCTTCTTCCTCTTCGTCCACAATTTCCCCACCATCCCAACCACCACTCCCACCCAACGCCGTACCCATTCCACCACCCACCAATGATCATGTTATTTGCACCCGCGGCAAACGCGGATTTCTTCTACCCAAAAAATGCCTCAACCTCACAGCCACACCAACCCTCTCTCCTATTCCCACTTCTTACAAACGAGCTCTTATTGATCCTCTTTGGCTCTCAGCTATGCGCTATGAATTTAACGCTCTTCAGCAAAATAATATATAGACTCTTGTTCCCAAACCTCGTGGTGTGAATGTTGTTTCTGGAAAATGGGTTTTTCGTCATAAATTTCATTCTGATGGTACTCTTGCTCATTACAAAGCCACATGGGTGTGTCATGGATTTTCTCAGCAACATGGCATTGATTTTGATGAAACTTTCTCTCCTGTTGTTAAACCAAGTATGATTCACGTTGTTCTTAGTCTTGTTGTTTCCTCCTCTTGGCCCATTCATCAGCTCCTCTTAAAAATGCTTTTCTTCACGAACTCTTAATGAAACAGTTTATTGTCAGCAACCATCTGGTTTTGAGGATCCCTCTTCTCCCAATTTTGCTTGCCTTCTTAAGAAATCTCTTTATGGTCTTAAATAAGCTCCTCGTGCATAGTTTCAACGCTTTGCTGCCTTTATTCAAATAGTAGGCTTCATTCCATGCAAATCTGATTCTTCATTATTTATTTTTCGCTCCTCTCCCCACACTGCCTATCTCTTGCTTTATGTTGATGATATAGTTCTCACGGCTAGCTCTGACCCTTTTCTCCAACATATAATCTCTTCTCTTAGTCATGAATTTTCCATGACTGATCTTGGTCCTGTTCATCATTTTCTTGGCATTACTGTTTCTCGCACAAAGTCTACCCTTTTTCTCTCTCATTGATCCTATTGTTTAGACTTGCTTTCTCGTTCTGGTATGTATGATTGTCAACCCTCTCGTACACCGGCCGACATTGGTGCGAAATTGTCGGCTGATGGTGATCCTGTTTCTGACCCCACTTTGTATTGTAGCATCACCGGTGCCCTTCAATATGCCACTCTTACTAGGCCTGACATTTCATACTCCATTCAGAAAGCCTGTATTTTTATGCATGACCCTCGTGCTCCGCATCTTTCTCACGTCCACCGCATTCTTCTCTATTTAAAAGGAACTCTTGATCATGGTCTTCTCATTAATTCTTCTTCTCCAACAAGCTTGATAGTTTATTCTGATGTAGGCTGGGCAGGTGTAGGATCGATAGAAGGGTGTCTAGAGGGGGGGGGGTGAATAGACTACTAGCAGGAATTTAAAACCTAACCTTTTACCAAGTTAATTGGTTGGCATATTTTAATTATTTTAGCAAGTCTAGCAGATCTAACAACCCTACACATGCATGTCTACAAATATGGCAGGGGAAAGTAAAGACATTGCACATGTAAGTAAAGAGATGGGATAAGAAGATCAAACGCAATAGGAGATGCAAGGATTTCCCCCGCGGTCCACGTTTATGGAGTCTTGAACCCACGAAGGGTAACGATCGTGAGAGTCCACGGAGGGCTCCACCCATAAGGGTCCACGAAGTAGCAACCTCCACCCATACGACTTCTATCCACGAAGGACTAGCCTCACTATGGGTAGATCTTCACGAAGTAGGCGATCTCCTTGCCCTTACAAACTTCTTGGTTCACTCCACAACAAGAAGTAGGAGGCTCCCAAGCAACACCTAACCAATCTAGGAGGCACCACCCTCCAAAAGCTAATAGGCTCGATAATGACGATGAACTCCTTGCTCTTGTTCTTCAAGATGATAGATTCCTCAACACACAATCAATCTCTCATAGATTTGGCTTGGTAGAAGAGATGGGATTGTGGAAAGCAACTTGGGAGGCTAGAAATCAAGATCCATATGGTTGGAGTGGAAGATCTTGATCTCAACACAAGGGTAGGTGGCTCTCTCTCAGAAAACTGAGTAGGATAGGTAAGGAATAGTTCTGAGTGCTTCTCTTTCAAGTGGGTTGTGGTGAAGGGGTATATAAAAGCATCCCCAAAAATCCAACCGTTAGACACAAAATTACCAACTCGGTGACACCGATGTGTTAATCTCGGTGGTACCGAAGTGACCAAAAGGTGGCAACTTTTGAATCTCGGTGAGACCGATATAGGAATCTCGGTTGCACCGACAAGGTGACCAATGGTCATAAATGCCAAACTCGGTGACGCCGATTCAACATTCTCGGACGGACCGAAAGTGTGAACTTGCATAACAGAAAGGTGGCAACCCAACTCGATGGCACCGAAAGCAGTGTCGGCTGCACCAAAGTGGCTAGGGTTTGGCTGAGTCTGTCTAGGGTTTAGAACCAGTGGCACCGGGATAGGAAAGTTGGTTGCACCGATTTTGAATGTTTGGCTAGAGACAAACTTTGGTGGGAGAGCTTGTGGATGTTTTTGGTGACTATCACTTGTGCACGTATGAGCATTTTGCTCACCAACAAAACCTTACCCCCTTTTAATAGTATTAGCTTTCCTATTGACTCAAAGTGACTTCTCACAAATGTAAAATGTAGAGTCCTCTTGCTTGAAGCTTGGCCAACCTATTTCCTTGAATCTTGGGGTAATTCCACAATCTCCACAATCCTTTTGCCAGCCCAACTCTCCATGTATTATTATCTGAAATACACGAGATAGTGGTGTTAGTCCAAGAAACAATGCATGTTGTGATGAATTATCAAAACCACAAAGGGAGCATGTTATGCTTTCAATCTCCCACGTTTTGGTAATTGATGACAACATACAATCAAAGCTTCAAATAAGGATATGCATGGTTGCAATGAAGACTTTGAGAAACACATGACCTAGATTTGCTCCCCCTAAATGTGTGCAGTCCTTTAAAGGATAGTTGCGTTGGAATGCATGGACACACATATGGATGAAAGGGATATAAGGAGTCATGTGTATCTTGGCTATATGCATCAATATATGTGAATGAAATGTATATCCTTGATCAAGACTTCACTCTTGCAAACAATATGTGCAAGAAGCAAGAGATCATGTTGATCAAAGAGATGATGCATATACTTACCTTGAGTTCTTGAGCATTCTAATAGTAGAGACACACTTGAGAAAACAGTGTTAGGGACACAAAGTATTCTACTAAGCAAAAGCAATGGAACTCAACGGATACCAAGATATGGAGAACATATAAGATATGATGATCCTTAAGATTGATATGTCTCCTCCTTTAGCATAAACTTTTTATAGCTTTTCTCCCCTTAGATATGAAAGTGGTGGTTCATCCTCTTCCCCTGAATCTCAGCATGTTGATAATGGGATTGTATAGGGTGAGAAAAGGTAATCCTTTGTTCAAGTAGTTTTCTTCCCCTACATTATTATTCTCCCCTTGTTTATATAAGTGTGAACTTTTCATATTTTCCTCCCCCCTAGATCATATCCCCTCTTTGCATAAGCATGTAACTCTCCCTTTAGCATGAAGCTTTGATATTCTCCCCCTTTGGCATGAAATACCAAAAAAGTTAAACTTGGGAGTAGTGACATGGATCATTGACAAAGAAGGGATCCTTGAGAACAAGTTTCATTGAAAGTAGGGTTCATGAAAAGACTAAGGGAATCATTGAATGTAACTTCTCTCCCTTTTCCAAATTTTAGTTTTCTTCTCCTTGGAGCTAGGGATCCTTGAATAAAGAATTTCTCCCCCAAAGTGTTGTTTGTTCTTCTCCCCCTAATATATTTTTTAAAATGAAGGGGTCATCAAAGGAACAAAAATATCACAAGAACAGAAAAAATAAACAATATTAAAGAAACTCAGATTTAGAAAAGTAAAAAATCGGTGACTCCGGGATAAATAAATCGATGGTACAAAGATTGTATAGTGCAGCTAATCTGCAAATTCGGTAGAACCGAGTTATTTATGTCGGTGACTCCAAATTAGAGACCAAGTTTCTGTTTTCACAGAGATAAACGAAACAGTTTCAAGAAGAAAATATGAAAATATTTACAGAGGACATCAAATAGATATGATTTGAGTGGTTACGAGAGGTCATGCAAATAGAAAGAAAGCCACGCAAGATTCTTAACTAAATGATGGGCGGTGACTAGGTCACCTATATTAGAGTATATTGACTTAGGAGCCAAGCAAGATTACTTGACCATTGGTCATACTCATCGTTTAAGCCCAAAATGGGGTTACCATTTTTCGATTAAGCATTTTGATGTCTTCATATCACTTGAGTTGCTTTAGCCCATGACTTGGAGTAAATCCTTTTCAAGGATATGAGTACATACCTTTGAGTGATGTTGATGACTTTGCTCATAGGTGAACTTGTCGAGGATGCTCGAGATTGATGAAGATCATCTTGAATTTGGAGCAATCCTTCTCGTTCTAGGACACTAGTCACCTACAAAGGTTAGTCATGCAAGGAAGAACAATGGATATATCCAATCGACATGATACTACTTAAGATTTTGTTATGTCAAGGATATGTTTTTGTTGTCTTCTTCCTTCCATCATCAAGAGGGATTGTGGATACTTGGTAATGACAAGATTGCTTATGATTGGAGTTGATGGAAATCTTGTGGAATGATGTTCTTCCAAGTACCTACAAAATGTTAGATGCAATACAAGGGAGCATAGAATTCCGTAGCATATGATGACGAGTTACGGCAACATGGAAATAACAAGATAGCTCATGTCCTTCCTTGCAACCGAGTGAGTATAGCTCAAGTTTGAAGCATCAATGATGTTCAACTCACTCCTCAAATGACAAAATGTTTTCTCATCAAGTGGCTTGCTGAAGATATCGGCCAATTGTTTGTTAGTACGAACATGCTTAAGATTGATATCTCCTTTGGAAACATGATCACAAATGAAATGATGTCGAACTTGAATATGCTTGGTTCGAGAATGTTGCCGAGGATTATGTCCAATTTTAATAACACTTTCATTATCACAAAGTAATGGAACATTTTAATGTAAATTCCATAATCCTTAAGCGTTTGTGTCATCCATAGTAATTGCGCACAACACGATCTAGTAGCAAGATACCCAGCTTCGGCAGTAGAGAGAGATACCGAGTTTTGTTTCTTGGAGGACCAAGACACAAGAGATCTACCCAAAAATTGACAAGTACCCAAGGTGGACTTTCTATCAACCTTGTCACGGGCATATTCCGAATCGGAATAGCCAACAAGATTAAAAGAAGATCCCTTGGGATACCAAATGCCAAAGTTTGGTGTGTGTATCAAGTATCTCACAATACGTTTCACAGCCAAAAGATGACACTCTTTAGGTGCAGCTTGATATCTAGCACACATGCAAACACTAAGCATAATATCGGGACGAGATGCACATAGATATAGCAATGAACCAATCATAGATCTATAAACATTTTAATCAACCGGTTCAGCGTCCCTGGTAAGGTCAACATGTCCACTAGTGGGCATAGGAGTTTTCATACCTTTGCAATCCTGCATGTTGAATTTCTTGATCAAGTCCTTGGTATACTTAGTTTGAGAGATGAAAGTTCCTTCTCTTGATTGCTTGATTTGCAATCCAAGAAAGAATTTGAGCTCACACATCATAGACATCTCATACTTCTCGGACATCAACCTTCCAAATCTTTCTCTAAATTGAGGGTTAGTGGAACCAAAGATAATATCATCCACATAGATTTGGCACACAAATAATTATCCATTAACTCTCTTAGTGAACAAGGTTGCATCAATTTTACCAGTTCCAAAACCTTTTTCAATGAGAAACTTCGTTAAACATTTATACCAAGCACGAGGGGCTTGCTTAAGACCATAAAGAGATTTACGAAGCTTGTAAACATGATTATGTTTTTTAGGATTCACAAAACCAGGTGGTTTCTTAACATAAGCCTCTTCTTCAATTTCACCATTTAAAAATGCACTTTTGATATCCATTTGATAAAGCGTGATATGGTGATTAGCATAAGCAAGAAGAATACGAATAGCTTCAGGTCTAGCGACGGGGGCATAAGTCTCACTGTAGTCCATACCTTCGACTTGCGTATATCCTTGGGCTACGAGACGAGCCTTGTTGTGCACGACTTGACCGTCTTCGTCTTGTTTGTTTCGAAACACCTATTTGGTTCCGATGATGTTGTGCTCATCTTCGGGCTTCTCCATGAGTGTCCACACTTTGTTCCTTTCGAAGTTGTGAATCTTTTCATGCATAGCGTTCACCCAATCCGTGTCAAGAGCTTGTTCTACCTTCAAAGGATCAATGCTAGATACGAAAGAATAATGCTCACAAAAGTTAGCTAGACGGGTTTTAGAGCGATTGATTCTCCCTGTTTGTATATCACCAAAGATTTGGTTTAGGGGATGGTTCTTGGTCACTTGAGCTCGAACTCGGGTCAGCTTTCGATTGTTGGATGGTGGAGATTCTTCTTCATCATCATCATTTTCTTCATCTTCATTGTTGTTGAAGGTGTTGTTCCCTTGAGGTGGTGGCGAAGGTCGTTGTGGTGGATCTTCATGATGCACTTCCTCCTCTTCATCATCTCATCGTGTATAGCTTGTGGATGCCTCCGTGTCGTGTTGAGGTTCACCTTGATGTGAAGTAGGGGCTTCCACTTGAGTTGATGAAGTACTTTCCTTCACCTCCATGGGATGAATCTTGCCGATGGGTAGATCTAGATATCTTCCGAAGGATCCTTATCACCTACATCATTTGGCAATTGTTCGACTTTCTAACCATTAGATTCATCAAACTTCACATCTACTGTCTCTTCAAATTTTCGAGTAAAGTTGTTGTGGACACGGTAAGTGTGAGAGTTCGATCCGTAACCAAGTAAGTATACTTCTTGAGATTTAGGAGAAAATTTAGTATGACGATGCTTATCAAGAATGTAGCACTTTGAGCCAAATACCCGAAAGTATCCGATTTGGGGTTTGTTATCGGTGAGTAGCTCGTATGCCGTTTTACCGAGAAGCTTGGGCAGGTAAAGTCGGTTTGTGGCATGACATGCTGTTTCAACGCCTTCTTCCGAAAAGTGTCTTGGCGTCTTGCATTTGTCAAGCATCGTTCTTGCCATCTCAATGAGCGTCCGGTTCTTCCTCTGAACAACTCCATTTTGTTGAGGTGTGTATGTAGCATAAAACTCATGTGAGACACCTTCTTCGTCAAGAAAGGTATCCACATGGGTGTTCTTGAACTTCGATCCGTTATCCCTCCGAACCTTCTTGATCTTCAATTCAAACTAATTTTGCGCTTTGCGAGCGAAGTTCTTGAAGATCTTTTGAACCTGCGACTTATCATCAAGAAAGAATACCCACGTAAATCTGGAAAAATCATCAATTATAACTAGACCATAGGAATTTCCACCGAGACTCTTGTAAGCATTAGGACCAAAAAGGTCCATGTGAAGTAACTCGAGTGGTCTCCTAGTAGTCATGATATTCTTAACGGGATGACTTCCACCTACTTTCTTTCCATCTTGACAAGCACTACAAAGTCTATCTTTGTCAAAGATAACATCTTTAACACCAAGTATATGATCGCCTTTGATTAGCTTATCTAGATTGTGCATGCCTACATGTCCAAGCCTTCTATGCCAAAGCCAACCTTTAGAGGATTTTGCAATTAAGCAACTGCGAGGTTTGGATCTCTTAATGAAATCAACAATGTTTAGATCACCTCTACCAAAACCAGTAAAGACCATTTTATGATTATCTTGGCGAAACACTTGGCAATCTACTTTCGTGAATAACACATTGAAGCCGAAGTCGGCAAGTCTAGATACGGAAAGAAGATTGTAGCCAAGGGATTCAACAAGCATAACATTTTGAATAGAGCTATCATGGGATATGGCCACCTTACCAAGGCCATGTACCTTACCCTTAGAGTTGTCTCCAAAGGTCACGTACCGTCGAGGACCTTGATTAGGCATGATCTCTTGAAACATGTCTTTATCACCAGTCATATGATCCGTACATCCGCTGTCAAGAATTCACTCTTTTCCTCCGAACATGTAATCCTTAAAGTTCGCCATAAGACTTAGATTCTTCATGATCTTCTCATGCTCGATGTCGAACAACTCATCTTCTCCAAGATAGTCATGTTCCACATTGTTAGCATCAAGTGGGAAATCCTTGTCATAAAGAACACGAGATTCATTAGAATAGTGATCATGATGATGTGCAAGTTTATGAATGCGAATGGCTTCGAAGATAATGTTGTTGATAGTGGTGACATCTCCTTTAGCACACATAAGATCTATAACATCCCAAAAGTTCACAGAGCTCAAATAGGCATTTATCAAAGTTTGGATCACTAGGCTTCATTTTGTGAAAAGCAACAGTTTTATGAAGAATTTCATCAATATTTCGTAATGAAAGATTTGGATATCATTTCTCTAAATCAGTCCACAAGGTCCACAAGGTATAGGCACATGCAAAGTTTTTCAATTGAGAAAGCACGAATCTTGGTAAACCTCTAACAATAAGATTGACAGTTCTTAGGTTACCAAGCATGTTAATTTCCTCTTTGTGTGTGGGCTGCAATTCATCAATAGGGAGCACATAAGGGTTTTAAATACATTTTGTCAAATGGAATCTATTAAATAGATCAATCATGGCATTCTTCCATTGACTATAGTACTCTCCATCAAGAATGGGCACTCTACAACTCAAACTCTCTACTATATACACATCCATCTTCCTCCACGATGATTAAACCGAAGCAATGGATACCAAAGCTCTCATACCACTTGTAGGATCGATAGAAAGGTGTCTAGAGGGGGGTGAATAGACTAGTAGCAGGAATTTAAAACCTAACCTTTTCCCAAGTTATTTGGTCGGCAGATTTTAACTATTTTAGCAAGTCTAGCAGATCTAACAGCCCTACACATGCATGTCTACAAATATGATAGCGGAAAGTAAAGACATTGCACATGTAAGTAAAGAGATGGGATAAGAAGATCAAATGCAATAGGAGACGCAAGGATTTTTCCCGTGGTTCCGATAGGTGGTGCTATCGTGCGTCCACATTTATGGAGTCTTCAATCGACGGAGGGTAACGGTCGTGAGAGTCCACGGAGGGCTCCACCCGTAAGCGTCCACCAAGTAGCAACCTTGACTATTCCATACGGCTTCCGTCCACAAAGGACTAGCCTCACAAAGGGTAGATCTTCACGAAGTAGGCGATCTCCTTGCCCTTACAAACATGTTGGTTCACTCCACAACACAAAGTAGGAGGCTCCCAAGCAACACCTAACCACTCTAGGAGGCACCACCCTCCAAAAGGTAATAGGCTTGGTAATGGCAATGAACTCCTTGCTCTTGTGCTTCAAGATGATAGACTCCTCAACACACAATCACTCTCTCGAAGATTTGGCTTGGTAGAAGAGAGGGTATTGGTGGAAAGAAACTTGGGGAGGCTAGAAATCAAGATCCATATGGTTGGAGTGGAAGATCTTCATCTCAACACAAGGTTATGTGGCTCTCTCTCAGAAAACTGAGTAGGATAGGTATGTAATAGTTCTGAGTGCTTCTCTTTTGAGTGGGTGGTGGTGAAGGGGTATATATAGGCATCCCCAAAAATCCAACCGTTACACACAAAATGACCAGCTCCGTGACACCGATGTGTTAGTCTCGGTGGTACCGAAGTGACCAAAAGGTGTCTACTTTTGAATCTCGGTGAGATAGATATAGGAATCTCGGTTGCACCGACAATGTGACCAACGGTCAAAAATGCCAAACTCGGTGACGCAGATTAAACATTTTCGGACGGACCGAAAGTGTGAACTTGCATAATAGAAAGTTGGCAACCCAACTCGGTGGCACCGAAAGCAGTGATGACTGCATCAAAGTGGCTAGGGTTTGGCTGAGTCAGTCTAGGGTTTAGAATCGGTGGCACCGGGATAGGAAAGTTGGTTGCACCGATTTTGAATGTTTGGCTAGAGACAGACTTTGGTGGGAGAGCTTGTGGATGTTTTTGGTGAATATCACTTGTGCACGTATGAGCATTTTTTTCACCAACAAAACCTTACCCCCTTTTAATAGTATTGGCTTTCCTATTGACTCAAAGTGATTTATCACAAATGTAAAATATAGATTCCTTCTGCTTGAAGCTTGGCTAACCTATTTCCTTGAATCTTGGGGTAATTCCACAATCTCCACAATCCTTTTGCCAGCCCAACTCTCCATGGACTATTATCTGAAATACACTAGATAGAGGTGTTAGTCCAAGAGACAATGTATGTTGTCAGGAATTATCAAAACCACCAAGGGAGCATGTTGTGCTTTCAGCAGGTTGTCTAGATACTCGACAATCCACGTCTGGATTTTGTGTTTATTTGGGTGATAATCTTGTTTCTTGGTGTTCTAAAAGGCAGACAACAGTTTCCAGGTCTTCTGCTAAGGCTGAGTATAGGTCGGTTGCTCATGTTGTGGCTGAAGCGATGTGGCTGCGTCAGCTTCTCATGGAACTTCATCGCCCACTTGATCATGCAACCTTTGTTTATTGTGATAACATCTCCGCGGTATACATGGATTCCAATCTAGTTCAACATCATCACACCAAGCACATTGAGATTGACATACACTTTGTTCGAAAGAAGGTGGCTCTTGCGGAGGTCCGTGTTCTTCATGTACCTACCAGTGCTCAATTTGCTGACATTTTTCACCAAAGGACTTCGATTGCATCTTTCACCGACATACGATCTAGTCTCAACATCATTACTCCTGATGCTGAGATTGCGGGGGGATATTAAAGTATAGATCGGTTACAGATACTATGGATAGACGGTTTTGGATTGTAATCTATCCCTATTATTGTTGGAGTCCAAGTTTTGTAATCTATATAAACAACCCTTTGAGTCCTCAATCAATAAAATTATTATTCTCCAATTATCAATTATAGCTTTGCTTGCTAGCTATGTACATTAAACCTAAAGATGATGTTGCATCATACATCTATCCCCATTGTCCAGGTCCAAATTTTGAAGATTACTACCAGGCACATCTAGTATTTAGAGGAATTTTCAAAAAATATCAAATTACGTAGTAATATGTTTTTTAAGGATAGTCGATTCATATGCTTGTCAACCATTTTACTAGTGATGGCGGATGCCCTTATACTTAAAGTTCTTCATTTATTAATTGGAACTTCAGAAAAGATGACCAAAAAGTCATATTATGTGACAGCCCAAGTGTTGCCCCTGTAATTTATGGCCATGTCACCTATGTGGACCCTTGTGTCATGTGTTGTATGAATTAAGTTTGCTTCTTTGCCATTTCATCTCATGCATTATGCATCATTTCACCTCATCTTCATGCATATATAATTGTGGTGCTTCCATGTGACTTTGAGTGTGATGTTAGTGGATCTTTTGTGTTTGTGGATGTGTGATGTTGGGGTGTTGTTCTAGATCCTCCCAGTTCAAACAAATCCTCCTCTCACACTCTTTTCAAATAAATTCCTTGTTAATTATTTGCTTGTTGTTTTTCCTGGTTTTAAATGTTGACCAACTTCTATATATTCTTATAAAAATTCTAAGGTAGTCCATTGCCATGTTTAGGGTCTAATACCTTTCTACTAATTTTTGAAACCATGCATAGTAAATATTTGGTTAAATATTTGTTTGATCTAAAAAGGCTCTAACCATTTTATTTAAATAGCTTGCACTTTTGAGAGCTCATGAGTATTTTTTATTTTGTTTGAAGACCCTTCCTTTTCTGTTGTGAATTGTTTTGCTCTGGGGTTATTTAAAAAAGGTAAAACCTATTTGTCTGTTTGTTTTTCTTTTGAGAGAGAGTGTTGGGCCTCCACTTCCCCGTGCGGCCCAGCCAGATAGCAGATGGCCACCTACCTCGTCCTCCTCCGTTAGTTAGGAGTAGAGAGAGAGAGCAGAGAGAGAGAGAGCACTGCGCGTCACCGTGAGAGGCTCACGGACGCCGAGGCCGGTGCCGTTTTGCCCCCCTTTATAAGGGCACAGACTCCTAGGGTTTCCCCTTCTCCCTCCCTGCCGCCGTTGCTTCTTCCTCCTGCTTCTACTCCCTTTGTCTTCTTCTTTTCCCTTGGTTTCAGATAAGTGAGCGGGTTCAGGGAGTCGTCACCGGTCTTCCTCGCCGTTGACTTCGTGTCTCCGGTGGCCCTTCTCTGCGCCCCGCATGTCGAGGAGGCTGGGGATCGTCCCTGCAATCCATTCCCATCACTAGGAGGGGCTGGGCTTCCCATCCTCGGTGGCCTCTTCCTCGCCGGAGCTGTGGGCAGGGTGCTCCTGCACAATTCTTCCTCTGCTTTGGGCCAGCATCGTCGCCCTTCTTCCTCCTCTTTGCCGCGATCAGAGCCATCTTCGACCTCCCTTCGGTGAGCCGCCGCGTCCCTGCTTCGTAGCATGGCTAGGTCCGGTCGCCGTTGCTCTGCGTGCCACCGCCGTTCTGCCAAGGCATGGCCTTGAGGGCCTTGCCTTCGTTCCTCTCATTGCGAGACGAGTAGGGGAGCGAATCCTCATAGGTTTTGTAGCCCCGCAAGAGTTTCACTCATCAGAGAGACCCCTCCATCGCCGGATTGCGTTGCCGTCATGTTCCTCTGTCCGCTGCGCCATTTCTTCAATTTCGTTAGTAACCCGAAGGCATGTTGGTAGTTAATCAGCGATGCCTCCCCTCAGGGTCAGTAGACGCGCCGTAGCGCAGCAACAATGCGCTGGGGAGACGACTGCTAGGTCGCGGGATCGAATCCTAGCTCCCCCCCGTTTGTTTCCTTTTTTTCCTGATTGGTTGCGATGCGTGTGTGGTGTTCGGATCCGGTGCAATGCCGGATCCCATGTGCTGTGTTGCGTGTATTGGATCTGGTGCGGCCTGCCAGATCTGGTGTGGCTATGTGTTGTGAGTGTGTGTGGCATGTGCGTATGTGTGTATGTGGAGTGGTGTGTGTGTGAATAGTGGGCCTAGGCCCCACTTGTCATCCACTAGGGGCCCCTGGTGTCTATGCCAGGTGGGCCCCCTGCTTATTATTTGTTTTTGTTTTATTGTTTTAGTGTTTTAAGTGTTATAAACAGGTTGTTTCCATTCTTGGTAATTTTGCTAATTCTAGACATGAACAAATATGCACATGAGCATTTCGAGTAAGTTTTCACTTATAGGAATTGATGGGGCTTTTCTAACTAGTGTTTTGCCATTGTCATGCCCAAGATGCGGTCCTATCGTTATTTAGGCACGAGGGCCTTGACAGGGATAGAAGCGCATCTCGTCGTGTTGCAAGAATGGATATCATTACAAGTACATGTACAGAAGAGATGAGTATATGGAATTGGCTTACACTCGTCACAAGCTACATCAGAGTCACAACAATACAACAACATACTCAACCATCATACAGAAGAGCAGGGTCCGACTACAGACGAAATCAAACGATAAAATGACATCCACCCTTGCTATCCCAGACTGCCGCCTGGAACCCGTCCTAGATTGATGAAGAAGAAGCAGAACTCCAAATCAAAACAAACATCATGCTCACATCAAATCATCGCATTGCCTGTACCTGCAACTATTGTTGTAGTATTTTGTGAGCCACAGAGACTCAGCAATCTCATTTCCAAGGGTATCAAGACTATTAAAGCTTAATGGGTGAGGTATGGTTAAGTGGTGAGGCTACAACAAGCGACTAAGCATTTATTTGAGTGGCAATCTTATGAGTACAAAAAGTAAAGTATGGTGGTCTACGCATAACGGATGTGAACTAGTAATGATCACTAACTGATCCTGAACACCAACTTACGTCAAACATAACCCCACCGTGTTCTCTTTTAGATAAGAACTCACGAAAAGAGACAGTCACAGTTACGCACACACTTGGTGTATTTTATTAGAGTTTACTTCAAGTTTGCTATGACTGGGTGTTAAACAAAGTATCCAAGTTTGCCACATAACCGCGGGCATGACTTCTCAAAAAGATTTAACCCTGCAAGGGTGCTCCAACTCATCCATCACAAATTAACCACACGCAGCGGGAATAACCTCAACCACGGATCTCGTGATCTTCCTAGGAAATTCCTAAAGGGAATCCGACACTTCGAGATAGCCTGAAGAAGATCAGAGTTCCTCACTCAAGACGTTCGAGAAAGGTAAAACAAATCCAGCAAGGCCGCCCGACGTGCCGACAATCCGGATAGGAGCCGCGTATCTCGTTCTCAGGGCACAATTGGATGAGCGATGGTTACCACGCCAAACACCGAGTTGCCCCGGGTAGCGTTAATAAGCTGCTCTGGGTTGGACCAACACTCATGAGGAGCACTGGCCTAGGGGTTGATTAAATTATCCGCGGGTGCCGGCAGGACCCTATGCAATTTTATTAATTATTAGGCAAATGTAGTACCAATGTTGGGCCTTGCCAGACAAGTTTTATCCCAAAACGAAAATCGAGGGGGGTCCCCATAACAACCCTGAGCATGTTAGGAGTGCTCAATTATGGAACATAACACTGGTTCACAAGTAACTAGGGCGGCAAGAGTGGAACAAAACACCGAGCAAAAGGCCAAGCCTTCCACCTTTACCAAGTATATAAGTGCATTAAATTAAGTAGCAGCAATATTGTGATATAACAAAAGAATGTCCATGATGAGACATGGAAGCAATTGCACCTATAGCTAGAAACGCTAGAAGAGGGGCTGAGCAGTGTTAACATAGCCAAACAAGGTTTGCTGGGACGATGGAGGGTTAGAGGCTTTTCATGGCAATGTTGGGAGGCTTGACAAACAAGTGGTAGGTATCGTGACATAGCGATAAAAATGAGACATCTAGCATGGCAATGATAGTTATGGTATCCAAGGAAATGTGTCATCTTGCCTGAGATCCTGCTCGGAAGAAGATCGAGTCCATGAAGAAGACGAGCCAACGTAGTCGAACGAATCCTCACACTCCGAATGCTTTCGGAACTCTATCGAGAAAGAACAATCTGGAAACAAACAATCAACTCAAGATACACCACAACATATGCATGATATGATGCGCAAGCAAATATGATGCTTGCCGGTTTGAATATGCAAGGCATGACAAGCAAGAGCAACAAACACTACTACACATTAAGTGAAGTTCAATATGCAACGAGTTGCATATTGACGAAACTCCACGTTCGAATTATTTTGTTCACTCTCGTTAGGTACACAGCAATATTAAATGTTGTTAGGCATGGCAAGAGGTGAAGCATGAGTAAACTACACTATCTAGGCATCTTAAATGAGGTCGGAAACAACTTATAGTATTTTCGAAACGACCTCATATGTTAATTTCGAAATTGGTCCAGATCTGAACTAATCATATTTTATATTTGTTAAACAAGAGAATAAAGTATACCATGACATTCTACATGTCATTCTAGTCGATTTACATATGTAGAACATCTCAAACAGAGCTACGGTCTAAAAGATACGAGCAACACAAGATGCACACGTCATGAATGCCAATGCATGGAAAATACAATCACAAACATTTCAAATCATGAATGCAGCAAGATATTATGAAACTATATGAGATTGTAAGCAAGTTTCATATATGGCATGTCCAAAACGGAGCTACCGTTCAACCACAAACACCAAAACAAGTATTATAAGAAATCTGCCCAAAACAACAACATGGTATTTTGCACGCATGAAAACAACAAGCTACAAGATTCTAAAATGCACAAACTAAGCATGGGGCAGTATCATATAACACACACTTCATTTCATCTTCACATATCATATTCAAAACATGCATGGATCACATGGTAGAAAGCTCACAAGGTAGCTACTTGAAAACAGTTTCAGACTTAGTGAAAATAGCAGTTTTTGACAGTGCAGTTTTTATCACGAAGGCATATTGACAGCAGTAAAACTATATGCTATAGGTCATATTATGGCATGAAACTTAACATCATACTAAAGGACATTATCAACTACAAATAACTCCATTACACCTACCACAAAAGGATTCTAGATCACTAGCAAAACACATGGCAAGACAGCAACAAAATATTACAAATTCCAGACTGGGAGGCAGGGGTAGGGGCCATGGCGGCGGCGGCTGCCGGCCTGGGAGGCATCATGAGGAGGCGGGGACGCAAGGTGGTGGCGGGAACAGACCGCAGGGAGGCAGACCCGGCGAGGGGGCTGCAGATCTGGCCGGCGGCAGCTCCGGGCGGCGACGAGGCCAAGGCGACCGACGCCGCTCGGGTCCCTGCAGAAGAGAGGCGAGGTGAGGCCGGGGGAAGGAGAAGGAAAGGAGGAGAGAGGTGGTGAGGCAGCAGTCCGGCGGTCGCCGGTGGTGCGGGCCATGGGAGGGGGGGCGGGGGCTGCGGGAGCGCTCGGGAGGAGCTGCGGCCATGGGAGCTCCCGCTCCATCGCTGGGAGGCGGCGGCGCCTCGGGCCCGACCGGGCTCCTTTCGGGCCTGGCGGCTGGAGGGAGGAGGCTGGCGGCTGCTGAGGGAGGTTGCATGGGAATCGAGGGGAATTAGGGTTTAGGGTCTAAATTAGGCAGGTGGGGGGTCTATTTATAGATTAGGGGGCTAGGGTTGGCGGTTTCTGTCCATTTTCGGACCGTTCGATCTCGATCGGACGGCCTGGAAGCGGAGGGGGGGGTGCTATGGTGGCTGTGCAGATGGGCTAGGTGGAGATGAGAGGGAGGTTTGCGGCACGTGACATGAATTTTAAAATACTGAGAAAACGTCCGACGAATAACCGATGACCGCACTGCTACGGTTGGTCGACGGGGTATCAAATGAACTCGGAATGCGACGAAATTCGACAGGCGGTCTACCTACACTATAACAAGACCGCACGCCAAGTTTCAACCCAATCCAAGAATATTTTTAGCGCGCCTTTTAAAACATTTTTAAAACGATGTCGCGGGCGCATGCATGTGTGGTTGGTCTCAAAATGGTCAGCGACGAGAACGAAGAGAACCGGCAACTACGAACGGATGCATGTTTTGAAAACAAGTGACGATGATATGCAAATGATGCGAATGATGCGATGATGAATGCAACAACCAGACAAACACAGACGAGAAAGGAAATAAAAGGGGAATCTTCTAGAATCTTCTGGAGCGTCGGTCCCGGGTTGTTACAGCCATGTTGCTCCATGTACACATATGAGTATGATATATGATTTTGGGGTAGAATCACCCAAGGAATTCATTGGTGTAATTGTTTGGTCATTTGAGAAAGTTTGTAAAAATGTGATTTTGTCTCAAAGTGCCATTTTGTCATTTTAGTTATATTTAATCCATGCATGGTATGATATTCGTGCCAACATGAAAATGGTAGCCTTTGATGAGTAGTATGCCATGGTATTTATTTTCGTCATGTTAAACTTGCATATAAGTGGGAACCATGCTCTAAAGTAGCTACAAAAATGTTGTTGTTTTCAAACATGCTAAATATTTCGAAGTCTGAGAATATGTTAATATTTTTATGCCATGAAGAGTGGATGCCACAAAGTGATATGTTGAGAACTAGCTCAAGCTCATTGCTAGTGTTTTGAAGTAGATGTTGCCCTCTACCATGCTTTTAATTTTCATGCCATGAGGTGGTCTCGATCACCATTAGTTTCTGTTGTCAACTTGCTATCAACTTAACTTAGATTCCAGAAAACTATTATTTTCTCTAAGTCCCTAAAATCTGTTTCATCATGCCAACTTGTGAGCTTCATGCTTATTGATGTGTGCCTCCATTCCAGATTGTGTAGTTGGATAAGTTGATAAGAATGCTATGTATTTTCTGACAATGCCTTGCTTGTGGTTGGGACTTCCTGTAGCTCTAGTTATTGGCTATGAAAGTTGACATGTTGCTGTTATCTGGCAGATTGTTTGATTTAATGTGTTGTGGCTTGTGGGAGTTATGCTTCATGGAGTTGCTTGATATTTGACTCTATTGTGGTTGGTTTCTCATTGCCTAACCAATGGGTACCTTGGAATGCCAAGGAACATCCCATGGCCTTCTTTTTCGTGTGTTTTGCCTTTGTAACTTGTCATGAGCGTAGCGTGAGAACCGTAACTCCGTTTCCTACGTTCTACATATGCATTTGTATCGATTTTGCATGAAGCATCCATATTTTCCATGATCATGCATGTTTAAATAACTTAACATGAGGTTCTGTCCAGAATTGTAAACAACTAAACTAATGCATGTGAAACATGACTAGTTTAGGATTGCCATGTTAAATACTTCAAATGAATCATGCATCATCTTGTTTGCGCATTGCACCTTGGTTGGTTGTTTATTATTCTGTTTCTCTTGGGTAGACGCGAGTCTTGAACTTTAGTACGAGGATCCAGGAGAGTACCACTATAAGGAGCCCGCTCTTTGTCCCTCTGAAGAACCAATAGGCAAGATGATCGTACCCGGATCCCGACACTATTTTTGCTTTGCTAAATGTCTCGTTCTTATTGTTACATATGTGTTACCTACCACTTTAATGTCAAGCCTCATACATTGCCATGATAGCCTCTAAACCCTCCACCTCCTAGCAAACCTTGTTTGGCTAAGTTACCGCTGCTCAGCCCCTTTTATAGCGTTCTTAGTTGGAGGTGCATGTTGTATCCATGTGATAACATGGATTTTGGCATATCACAATATTATCTGCTATTTAATTTAATGCACATATATATCTTGGTATGGTGGAAGGCTTGGACTTTTGCTTGCTGTTTTGATCCACTTTTACCGCCATAGTTTCTTGTTACCGGTGTTATGTTTCCATACTTTGCGCTCCTAACATCGGGGTTGTTATGGGGACCCCCTTGATTATTCGGTTAAGATTAAAACTTGTCTGGCAAGACCCAACATTGGTACTATTTAATTAAACAACTAAATAAAAATGCATAGGGATTAGCTACCCCGTGGATAATTAATCAACAACCTGGGCTAGTGCTCCTCATGAGTGTTGGTCCAAAACAGGCTGCCTGCGGGGCCGCCTCAAGGCAACTTGAGAATTGGTTTTCCCTATAGCTAGACCCATCTCGTAGTGCCCCAAGACAGAGATACGCACGGCTCCTATTGGGATCTGGCCTGCTGGGTGGTCTTGCTGGACTTGTTTTACCTTTCTCGAGTGGCTTGCGTGTGGAACTCCAATTTTCTTAAGGCTATCTCGAGGTGTCAGATTTCCTTTGGAGTTGCCTAGGATGATCACGAGATCCGTCGTCGAGGTTATTCCCACAGAGTGTGCTTAATTTATGATGGACTAGTTGGAGCACCCCTGCAGGGTTAAAACTTTCGGAAAGCCATGCCCGCGGTTATGAGGGAACTTGGATATTTGTTTAACACCCGGTTATAGTTAACTTGAAGTAAACTCTAATAAAATACACCAACTGTGTGAGTAACCGTGATCATCTCTGCTCGTGAACATGAACCGCGAGAGGACACGGTGGGGGTTATGATTGACGTAAGTAGGTGTTCAGGATCTCTTAGAGGTCATTCTAGTTCTCGATTGTTTATCGTAGACCACATATTTACATTCATGTTTCGTAAGATTAGCCACCATAAATGCTTAGTGCTGCTGCAAACTAAACACATACCCCCTTCCAACCTATAAGCTTGAATAGTCTCGGTACCTGGGCGCGGGATTGTTGAGTCCCCATGGCTCACAGATTACTACAACAATCCAGGTGCAGGTACAGATGAGGTCGTGCCAAATGATGTGACGCAGCTCTAGTGGGAGTATGACGAGGAGCGTGGCAGGATGTACATCACTTATCCAGACGAGTAGAGTGGCTGTGGTCGAGATCTTTGGGCTAGCAAGCCAGTGTCATTGCATCATTTTATCATTTGTGTTCATCCGTAGCCGGACCCTGCCTTTGTATTGACGTTTGAATAAATTGTGTGGATTTGTATCCCCCACACCGGATTGCATAACCAGAAAGTTTTCGGAAGTTCTTAGGTGGGAACTCATGTAGTTATCTAGGATCATCTTCTTCAGATGTACGAGGGCATATACATTTGTTCCGAGCAACATTAGCTCAATACTTTTGTGTTATTGCAAGTGGCGTCTAATATCTGATGATGTTATCACAAAACCAAAGAAGGCATTCTTACTAATTTTTTAGTAGGAAGGTTGTTCCGGTTATTCGGTTAATTTCTTTCAAGCATTTGATTCAGCTTTTGAATTCATCTTATCGATGAGGTGCCAATGTTATTGTCCATCTCTAGGATGGCTCTAACAACTCGCATGACTGTGGGCCGTGGTGAGGAGCAATCTGATGTTCCACCACCCCCGACACCGCCTCCTCCTCCTGAAGCTTGGCAAGCTGTGATGGCCGCAACCAATGCGAATACTCAGATGTTGCTTAGGCTGTTGCAAGAAAGAGATCAGGGTCAGCAAGGCTTTCAAGGGAATTTTCAGAATCAACCTCTGTTTGCGACTTTCAACCAGTTCCTTGCCAACCAGCCCATGTCTTTCACCTGTTGTGAGCAGCCTTTTGATGCTGATGATTGTCTCCATGACATGAGTAAGCATTTTGAGTGCGGCAATGTCAGACCAGAGGACTTTGTCGGATTCGCGTCATTCCAGCTCAAGGGCCAGGCAGCTGACTGGTGGCAGCCATACAAGGATTCCAGGGGCGATCGTGTTGTTACTTGGGACGATTTCTATCATAACTTCAGGGCCCATTACATTCTGACAAGCTTTGTCGAGGAGAGGCATGAGAAGTTTAGGCACCTGAAGCAGGGAAGCAAGTCTGTCTATCAGTACAACATCGAGTTCCAGAATCTAGCCCGATATGCTAAGCAAGATGTTCCAGATGACATGTCCATGATCTATCAGTTCAGAGGTGGTCTCAAGGATGAGCTTCTGCCGGGTCTAGTCTTTCAAGAGCCGCGGGAGTTTGATCAGTTCTACAACATGGCTTTGAAGGTCGAGGCAACTCAGCTCAAGTTGGAGAACTCAAGGAAGCGTTCAAGGGATTCATATTCTTCTTCTTTCAGCTCTTAGGTGGTTCCTAAGCACCAAAAGTATTGGGTTCCTAATCCTCCTCCGTTTCGTCCTCCTCAGTAGCATAAGTAGTTCGATGGCTCTGTTTCTTCCCACCCACCTAACCCAAGATATCAGTAGAGACCCCAGGCGCCTTTCAGGCAACTTTGTTCCTCCTCCAGGCAACTTTCGCCCGCTATCTAAGGTCACTTGTCACAAGTGTTGTTAGAAGGGTCACTACTCAAGCAAGTGCAACCAGCAGCGTCTTCTGCCTCCTCCTCCAGTCAGGCCTCTAGGCAATGCAATGGTGAAGCATAATCCCAAGTCAGCAAGGGTGAATATGGTGAACGCAGCAGAGGCATATGATTCGTCTCAAGTGATCATGGGTAATCTCCCAGTTAATTCTGTTCCTGCAAAAGTTTTGTTTGATACTGGTGCTTCGCATTCTTTTATGTCATATCCGTTCGCATCCAAGCATCATTTTCATCATGAAGAGTTATCTGTGGCATTGCAAGTTGTGTCTCTGGGCAAGCGTATGAGTTCTCGTTGGGTAGTCCCAGATGTTTCTATCAAGTGTTGGAAATATGCCCTAGAGGCAATATAAAGTGTTTATTATTATATTTCCTTGTTCATGATAATCGTTTATTATCCATGCTATAATTGCATTGATTGGAAACACATTGCATGTGTGGGTAAATATACAACACTGTGTCCCTAGTATGCCTCTAGTGAACTAGCTCGTTGATCAAAGATGGTCAGGGTTTCCTAGCCATTGACATGTGATGTTATTTGATGATGGGATCACATCATTAGGACAATGATGTGATGGACAAGACCCAAACTACAAACATAGCATATGATCATGTCAGTTTATTGCTATTGTTTTCTGCATGTCAAGTATATGTTCCTATGACCATCAGATGATGCAACTCACATATATTGGAGGAGTGCCTTGTGTGTATCAAACGTCGCAACGTAACTGGGTGACTATAAAGGTGCTCTACAGGTATCTCCGATGGTGTCTGTTGAGTTGGCATGGATCAAGACTGGGATTTGTTACTCCGTGTGACGGAGAGGTATCTCGGGGCCCACTCGGTAATACAACATCACAATGAGCCTTGCAAGCAATGTGACTAATTGTTGGTTGCGGGATCTTGTATTACGGAACGAGTAAATAGACTTGCTGGTAACGAGGTTGAACTAGGTATGGAGATACCGACGATCGAATCTCGCGCAAGTAACATACCGAAGAACAAAGGGAACGTTATACGGGATTAACTGAATCCTTGACATAGAGGTTCAATCGATGAAGATCTTTGTAGAACATGTAGGAACCAATGTGGACGTCCAGGTCCCGCCATTGGTTATTGACCATAGAGGTGTCTCGGTCATGTCTACATAGTTCTCGAACCCGCAGGGTCTGCACACTTAAGGTTTGGTAATGTTTCGGTAGTGTAGAGTTATGTATGGTGGTGACCGAAGGTTGTTCGGAGTCCCGGATGAGATCCTGAATGTCAAGAGGAGCTCCAGAATGGTCCGGAGGTAAAGATTCGTATATAGGAAGTCCCAGTTTGGTCGCCGGAAAAGTTTCGGGCTCATCGGTAGTGTACCGGGAGTGCCGGTAGTGCACCGGGAGACCTACGGGAGGGGTATTTCGACCCTGGAGGGACCATAGGCTGTGGGAAAGTAATAACCAGCTCTTCGTGGGCTTGTGGAACAGCCACAAAAGGCCCATGGCGCAGGAGGTAAAAAGGCCTAAGGAAAAGGTGGAAAAAAAGGGCCAATAGGGAGCAATCCTAGTCCAACTAGGATTGGAGGAGGAGTAGGACTCCTCCCGCTTGGCCGGCCGACTCCTAGGAGGCCTTGGCCCAACGCCAAGGCTGCCTCTCCCTCCCTCCTATATATACTGGTGGATTGGGGCTATTTAGACACAGTTTTACGGCCACGTGCTACCCGTTTCACCGGTGCTCCTCTAGATCGGTTTTCCGCAGCGCTTAGGCGAAGCCCTGCCGAAATCACTCCACCACCATCACCGGAGCGCCGTCACGCTGCCGGTGAACTCTTCCTCCTCTCTACCTCCTCTTGCTGGATCAAGACGGTGGAGATCGTCACCAAGCTGCACGTGTGCTGAACGCGAAGGTGCCGTCCGTTCGGTACTAGATCGGAAGGATCGTGATCAAGGCCATGGGACGGTTCGTGATTAGTTCGCGGGACGGTTCGTGATTGGATCATGGGACGGATCGTGACGAGATCGTGGGACAGTTCGTGATTGGTTCGCGGGACGGTTCATGATTAGATCGCGGGACGCTCGGCGATTTGGATCGCGAAGAAGTTCGACTACACCAACCGCGTTTCTTAACGCTTCCCGCTTAGCGATCTACAAGGGTACGTAGATCCACTCTCCCTCTCGTAGATGCTCATCACCATGGATAGGTTTGCGTGTGCGTAGGAATTTTTTTGTTTCCCATGCGACGTTCCCCAACAGTGGCATCATGAGCTAGGTTGATGGTTCGATGAGATCTCGAGTAGAACACAAAAGGTTTGTGGGCGTTGATGCTTAGATTGCTTCCTCCCTTGGTCGTATTTTGGTTCAGCGGTATCGTGAGATGAAGCGGCCCGGACCAACATTACTCCTACGCTTACGAGAGACCGGTTCCCTCGACGCAACTTGTTGCTTAGATGGCTTGCGGGTGATAGTTTCTCTCACTTTAGTTGGATCGGATACGACAAAGGCGGTCCTTGAGAAGGTTGAAAAGCAAACTATGTATCACCGTTGTGGTTTATGCGTAGGTGAGAATTGTTCTTGCTAGATACCCGTAGCAGCCACGTAAAACATGCAACAACAATTAGAGGACGTCTAACTTGTTTTTGCAGGGTATGTTGTGATGTGATATGGCCAATTACATGATGTGATATATGTGATGTATGAGATGATCATGTGATGTATAGAATTTCACGACTTGCACGTCGATGAGTACGGCAACCGGCAGGAGCCATAGGGTTGTCTTTAATTATTGTATGACCTGCGAGTCAATCATTAAGCGCTATGTAATGCTTTACTTTATCACTAAACGGTAGCAATAGAAGTAGAAGCAGGGCTGGCACCACAACCCCGATGGCGACACGTTGATGGAGATCAAGATGATGGAGATCATGGTGTCGTGCCAGTGACGATGGAGATAATGCCGGTGCTTTGAAGATGGAGATCTTAAGCACAAGTTCATGGCCATATCATGTCACTTATGAATTGCATGTGATGTTAATCCTTTTATGCACCTTGTTTTGCTTAGTACGACGGTAGCATTATAAGGTGATCCCTCACTTAAATTTCAAGATAAAATTGTGTTCTCCCCGAGTGTGCACCGTTGCGAAAGTTTGTCGTGTTGAGACAACACGTGATGATCGGGTGTGATAGACTCTACGTTCACATACAACGGGTGCAAGCCAGATTTGCACGCGCAGAACACTCAGGTTAAACTTGACGAGCCTAGCATGTACAGACATGGCCTCGGAACACAAGAGACCGAAAGGTCGGGCATGAGTCTTATAGTAGATATGATCAACATAATGATGTTCACCATTGAAGCCACCTTAACTCACGTGATGATCAGACTTGAGTTGGTGAATTTGGATCATGTGACACTTAGATGACTTGAGGGATGTCAATTTGAGTGGGAGCTTTAGTAATGTGATTAACTAAACTCATTATCTTGAACAATAGTCTAAGTAACCTTTGCATATTTATGTTGTAGATCAACGGCTCGCGCAGTAGCACCCCTGAATTTTAATGCGTTCCTAGAGAAAGCTAAATTGAAAGATGATGGAGGTAACTTTGTTGACTGGGCCCATAATCTGAGGATTATCCACACGGCTTCCCAGAAGTCATATGTCCTTGATGCCCCGCTTGGTGACCAACCAGAAGACATGACCTCCGAAGACGTTAAGAACGCTTGGGAGGCTCGTGCTGGAGACTACTCAATAGTTCAGTGTGCAATATTGTATGGCTTAGAACCGGGACTTCAAAGACGTTTTGAACGTCATGGAGCATATGAGATGTTCTAGGAGTTGAAGTTTATCTTTCAGAAGAATGCCCGGATCGAGAGGTATGAGACCTCCGATAAATTCTATGCTTGCAAGATGGAGGAGAACGGGTCTATTAGTGAGCACATACTCAGAATGTCTGGGTACTCAAACTGTCTAGCTGAGTTGGGAATTACCCTTCCGCCAGAGGCAATCACTGATAGAGTTCTTCAATTTCTTCCACCTAGTTACAAGAGCTTTGTGATGAACTATAACATGCACGGGATGAACAAGTCAGTCGCCGAGCTGTTTGTGATGCTGAAAGTCGCTGAGTCTGAAATCCAGAAAGAACATCAAGTGTTGATGGTCAATAAAACCACTAGTTTCAATAAAAATGGCAAAGGCATAGGCAAGAAGGGTAAAACCAAGAAGGGTGGCAAAGCAGTTGCTACTCCTACAAAGAAGCCTAAGCATGGGCCTAAGTCAGAAACTGAGTGCTTTCATTGCAAAGGAACTGGTCACTGGAAGCGGAACTGCCCCAAGTACCTGTCTGACAAGAAGGCGGCCAACGACAACAAGGTATATATGATATACATGTTATTGATGTGTACCTTACTAGCTCTCGTAGTAGTGCCTGGGTATTTGATACCGGTTCGGTTGCTCACATTTGCAACTCAAAGCAGGAACTACGAAATAAACGAAGGCTGGCAAAGGACGAAGTGACGATGCGCGTGGGAAATGGTTCCAAGGTTGATGTGATCGCCGTTGGCACACTCTCTCTTCGATTACCATCGGGATTAGTGATGAACCTGAATAATTGTTATTTAGTGCCTGCGTTAAGCATGAACATTATATCTGGATCTTGTTTATTGCGAGACGATTACTCATTTAAATCAGCGTATAAAGGTTGTTCTATTTATATGAGTAATATCTTTTATGGTCATGCACCCAATGTTAGGGGTTGATTCATATTGAATCTGGATAGTGAAGACACACATGTTCATAACATTGATGCCAAAAGATGTAGAGTTGATAATGATAATACCACTTTCTTGTGGCACTGCCGTTTAGGTCATATTGGTATAAAACGCATGAGGAAGCTCCATGCTGATGGACTTTTGGAGTCACTTGTTTTTGAATCACTTGACACATGTGAACCATGCCTCATGGGCAAGATGACTAAAACGCCGTTCTCTAGAACAATGGAACGAGCAAGCGACTTATTGGAAATCATACATACCGATGTGTGTGGTCCAATGAATGTTACAGCACGCGGTGGATATCGTTATTTTCTCACCTTCACTGATGACTTAACTAGATATGGGTATATTTACTTAATGAAACACAAGTCTGAAACATTTGAAAAGTTCTAGCAATTTCAGAGTGAAGTTGACAATCATCGTAACAAGAAGATTAAGTTTTTGCGATCTAATCGAGGAGGTGAATATCTGAGTTATGAGTTTGGCAGTCACTTAAGACAATGTGGAATTGTTTCACAGTTGACACCGCCCGGAACACCACAACGTAATGGTGTGTCTGAACATCGTAATCGTACCTTATTAGATATGGTGCGTTCTATGATGTCTCTTGCCGATTTGCCACTATCGTTTTGGAGTTATGCATTAGAGACAGCTGCATTCACTTTAAATAGGGCACCATCGAAATCCGTTGAGACGATGCCAATTGAATTATGGTTTGGCAAAAGGCCAAAGTTGTCGTTTCTTAAAGTTTTAGGATGTGATGCTTATGTCAAAAAGCTTCAGCCTGTAAAGCTGGAACCCAAAGTGGAGAAATGCGTCTTCATAGGATACTCGAAAGTGACAGTCGGGTATACCTTCTATCTCATATCCGAAGGCAAAGTGTTATTCGCTAAGAACGAAACATTTTTTGAGAAAGAGTTTCTCTCGAAAGAATTGAGTGGGAGGAAAATAGAGCTTGATGAGGTTATTGAAACTTTACTTCAACCAGAAAGTAGCGCAGCGCAGAAAGAGGTTTCTGTGGAACCTACGACGGTAGAAGAGAAAGTTAATGATGATGATCATGAAGCTTCGGATCAAGCTACTATTGAACCTCGTAGGTCGACAAGGACGCGTACTACTCCCGAGTGGTACGGCAACCCTGTCTTGGAGGTCATGTTGTTAGACAACAATGAACCTACGAGCTATGGAGGAGCAGTGATGGGCCCGGATTCCGAGAAATGGTTAGATGCCATGAAATCCGAGATGGGATCCATGTATGAAAACAAGGTATGGACTTTGGAAGTACTACCTGAAGGGCGAAAGGCCATTCAGAACAAATGGATCTATAAGAAGAAGACGGAGGCGGACGGTAATGTCATCGTCTATAAAGCTCGACTTGTGGCAAAGGGTTTTTCACAAGTTCAAGGGGTTGACTACGATGAGATTTTCTCACCCGTAGCGATGCTTAAGTCTGTCAGAATCATGTTGGAAATAGCTGCTTATTTCGACTATGAAATTTGGTAGATGGATGTCAAAACGGCATTCCTCAACGGTTTCCTTGAGGAAGAGTTGTATATGATGCAACCCGAAGGTTTTGTCGATCCAGAGAATACTGACAAAGTTTGCAAACTCCAACGATCCATTTATGGACTAGTACAAGCATCTCGGAGTTGGAATAAGCGTTTTGATGAGGTGATCAAAGCATTTGGGTTTATACAAGTTTATGGAGAAGCTTGTATTTACAAGAAAGTGAGTGGGAGCTCTATAGCGTTTCTAGTGTTATATGTGGGTGACATATTGCTCATTGGAAACAATATAGAAATGCTGGAAAGCGTGAAAGAATATTTGAATAAGAGTTTTTCAATGAAGGACCTAGGAGAAGCTGCTTTCATATTAGGCATTAAGATCTATAGAGATAGAACGAGACGCTTAATAGCACTTTCACAGAGCACATACCTTGATAAAGTTTTGAAGAAGTTCAAAATGGAACAGTCCAAGAAAGGGTTCTTGCCTGTGTTACAAGGTGTGAAGTTGAGTAAGACTCAATGCCCAGTGACTGCAGAAGATAAAGAAAAGATGAGCATCATCCCCTATGCTTCAGCCATAGGCTCTATCATGTATGCAATGCTGTGGACAAGACCCGATGTCAGCCTTGCCATAAGTATGGCTGGAAGGTTTCAAAGTGATCCTAGAGTGGAGCACTGGCAAGCGGTCAAGAATATCCTTAAGTACATGAAAAGGACTAAGGAAATGTTTCTCGTTTATGGAGGTGATAAAGAGCTCATCATAAAGGGTTATGTCGATGCAAGCTTTGACACTGATCCGGACGACTCTAAGTCGCAAACCGGATACGTATTTATTCTTAATGGGGGAGCGGTAAGCTGGTGCAGTTCCAAGCAAAGCGTGGTAGCTGATTCTACATGCGAAGCGGAGTACATCGCAGCCTCAGAGGCAGCGAAGGAAGGTGTCTGGATGAAGTAGTTCATGACAGATCTTGGAGTAGTGCCTAGTGCACTGAATCCAATAGACCTGTTCTGTGACAACACTGGTGCCATTGCTCTAGCCAAGGAACCAAGGTTTCACAAGAGGACCAGACACATAAAGCACTCAGTTTGCAAACTTGTCTGGCAAGACCCAACATTGGTACTATTTTCTTAAACAACTTAATAAAAATGAATAGGGATTAGCTACCCCATGGATAATTAATCAACAACCCGGGCTAGTGCTCCTCATGAGTGTTGGTCCAAAACGGTCTACCTGCGGGGCCGCCTCGAGGCAACTTGAGGATTGATTTTCCCTATCTATACCCATCTCGTAGTGACCTGAGACGGAGATACGCATGGCTCCTATTGGGATCTAGCTTGCTGGGCGGTCTTGTTGGACTTGTTTTACCTTTCTCGAGTGGCTTGCGTGTGGAACTCTGATTTTCTTCGGGCTATCTCGAGGTGTCGGATTTCCTTTGGAATTGCCTAGGATGATCACGAGATCCGTGGTCGAGGTTATTCCCGCGGAGTGTGGTTAATTTATGATGGACTAGTTGGAGCACCCCTGCAGGGTTAAAACTTTCGGAAAGCCGTGCCCGCGGTTATGTGGCAACTTGGATATTTGTTTGACACCCGTTTGTAGTTAACTTGAAGTAAACTCTAATAAAATACACCAACTGTGTGAGTAACCGTGATCGTCTCTGCTCGTGAACATGAACCGAGAGAGAACACGATGGGGTTATGATTGACGTAAGTAGGTGTTGCGGTCATTCTAGTTCTCGATCGTTTATCGTAGACCACA
Organism: Hordeum marinum; assembly: GCA_022496015.1. NCBI lineage: Eukaryota > Viridiplantae > Streptophyta > Magnoliopsida > Poales > Poaceae > Hordeum > Hordeum marinum. The sequence continues at coordinate 157,173,675 of CM039672.1, read as the reverse complement.
TATTTACTTTCATGTTTTGTAAGATTAGCCACCATAAATGCTTAGTGCTGCTGCAAACTAAACACATACCCCCTTCCAACCTATAGGCTTGAATAGTCTTGGTACCCGGGCACGAGATTGCTGAGTCCCCGTGGATCAAAAATTACTACAACAATCCAGGTGCAGGTACAGATGAGGTTGTGCCTGATGATGTGACGCAGCTCTAGTGGGAGTATGACGAGGAGTGTGGCAGGATGTACGTCACTTATCCAGACGAGTAGAGCGGCCATGGTCGAGATCTTTGGGCATGCAAGCCAGTGTCATTGCATCATTTTATCGTTTGTTTTCGTCCGTAGCCGGACCCTGCCTTTGTATTGACGTTTGAATAAATTGTGTGGATTTGTAATTGAGCATGTGGCGAGTGTAAGCCAACTGATATACTCTTCTCTTCCTAAATGTATGTAATGATATTGTACTTGTGAATGGCAAGATGCGCCTCTATCCCCGTCGAGGCCCCCGTGCCTTAATATGGATAGGCGCACATCTTGGGTGTGACATATTACCCGATTTGATAATGCAAACTCACAGAACAAGTTCTGACCATTCGACAGAAAATGCCAAGACAAATACCATTATTTTGCAAGTCACTTAAAACAAGATCTTAAATAAGGTGACTTGCAATGTCTTATATGTACAAGGTAGAGGACAGAAAAATATGGTCTCCAAGTGCTGCAGCCGTAAGTCCCTGAACCCGCAATAGAAGAAACAAATTCAGGCAGAGACGGTGTTTTTAGACTATTAAGCATTCAAAATAACAAGCACCTTCGGGTTAGAACCGAACATGATTGGACCCGGGTCTGGTGACCTGCCATCTTGCCAGCCTACTACCTGGTGTAACTAGGCTAGTCATAGGGTGCATGGTCTCATTTCATCTATAAAAGGAAATATCATTTGATCACTTGATAACTAAGAAATGAAAGGAGGGAAAGAGAAGGGACCAAATCCCAATGGCTATCGTGCACCAGTGCAACTTTATATGTTTGCTTTTCCCTATATATATGTATATATATGTATGTATATATATACATAATCCAATGAGCTATTGAACAATTAATATATATTAGTACTTTCATATTTCTCTCTATTTTTGTCCTGATTTCTAGCTCTAGCTGTTAGCCTCTTACATTTAGTTAAACATAAATCATTCACACATTGAAACATGCCAATATTATGATTGGTGTCCAGACATTGGGATCGACATCAAAATGATTTAACAAAGTAAATCGCGTCCATGACTACCACCCTAACCTACGAAAGCTCTTGGCTCTGCCTGAACTCGATCAGGTGTTCGTCCATGCGGTTTACAAGCTCATGGTACAGCTAGAGCATGATCTCAATCTCAAAGCTAGCTATTTCATCAGACATGACCATCTCGAGGATGTGGCGGCCATTTTCTTCTACAGCTCCCTGCTAGACACCTAGGCCAAGGAGGCGCTCGAGCCTACCGACTAGCCCGTTGGCATCGAGGGGGCTGTGGACAAGGCGAATGGCACGACCCATGAAAACAACGTGGCTCGAATCTGGTGCAAGTACAGTGCGACAGGGCTCTCGTGCAAGTACGACGTAGACGGCCGCTGACCATTCCTGATGAGAAATCGGGCTACTGACGTGCCTTGGACACAACTGCAACGTCATGTCGAGTGGGATAGAAAGCAAGCAGGGATGGAACTGCTCTTGCTCTGCCAGGCGCCGCGCTTCTCGCTCCGTCGGGCACAACTTCATGTTTTTCTCTACGGAGCACCACAGATGATCTTCTTGTGCGGCGAGCTACATCGTCTCTGGGGTGAGGTGACTATGTTGCTTGGCAGCACTGTTGTGCATTGCGCCAATGGTCTGATCAACCCTTGCGATGACGCATAACACAACATTGTCCGGCACGTCGTCGAGCATGCCATCAGCCTCGGCAGGCCATTGCGCCTTTAGTGGATCGTTTCGTCGTGGAGGAGGTTGATGGCAGAGGTAATGCTTGGTTGGGTTGGCATGCTTGGTAGATAGGCTAGGCTGTACTAGGTGTGCATCAACTTGTGTCGCATGCCAGCTCTTATTCTCATTTTCTTTTGGCAGGAAACCGATGAGGAAGATTGCGCGGGAACATGTGCATTTTCGGGCGGGAATATGGCGAAAAGAAACGCATGTGCGGTGCTGAAGAGTGCATTAGAACCCTTAGGCGAAAACACGGTGATAAGACGTGTGAGAGAGAGAACGGGTGATGCGCAATCTGGCGGGTAATAATAATAAAGTATTTGCGATATAAATACGGGCAAACACCACTTCCCTACATAGCGTCTGTAACGATTTCATCAATCGCTCACAATTGTTTTGGCAGCAACCGTCTGCCCACAACACACACAACTTGTCCGGGTGAATAGTTTCGGTTATTATTGGTCTTCCCACAAATTCTTATGAATGAACCATTTGCTGCGTATCACACACACCTTCTTATGCTAACCTATTTGTGTTGTGCTGGATCAGCGCAAAGAGTATGCCGTACTTCACACACGTATGGAGTTTTGTTAACCGTTTCTGCTATCTTTGCTAATGACAAACAATTTATAAGGGCAATTTGTTTGCCGTAGATCCCACACACGACTATTTTCAGAATCGTATTTGATGGATCCACCACCACACATACTTTGTGTCATTAGGGACGGAGCTTCAACTATACTGTCAGCGATTCATGCGTCGCACATAGTTTCGTCGAAGGGTCTCTGATTGATGTGTCATGTTTGGACCATCCTGCAGTAGTGCAAGTGATACGGGTCAAGCCCATGAGCGTCGGTCTTTTCACACTTGGAGGCAAAAAGGGAGCAATCACGAGAGAAAACAAGAACTCAAGAACGACCTCCGATCACACATCCACTAGAACTACACGAACACATGTGATACATAGATTCACGAATAACAAAAGGATACAAGTCACCAATAGTCTCCCGCTCCATAGGAGGGGCCTTAATATCTCGTGGGATCTTCCCTTGATAGGGCCCTTGGCATCCACTTCAGATCTTCTCTCAAAGAGGTGGTGAACTCCATGAGAGAAGGAAGTAGATCTATGCTCAACAATATGAAGTGCTAAACATAAGCTAACCCTAAAAGGAGGAGGGGGAGTAACTTATATAGTGCTAGGGGAAAAGGGGTGGAAGATAGGGCACATGGACACTTGGGCCCGAGGCTGCCCATGCAGGGGTCAGATGTCTAGGCCAAGGGGGCTGGCTGTCCACGGCTTCAGGGGTGCGCCGGATGTCCGGGACAGGGCCGGACGTCTGGGCCAATGGTGCCGGTTTTGCTCGGTTCGGGTGCGAAGGTGTCGGATTTACAGGGTTGAGGGCCAAATGTTCGGCCACTAGGGAGAGGCTCGATGTCCGGGACATGGCCGGACATCTAGGGATCGAGGGGTCGGCCTCCGCTTGGATCTGGAATCTTCCGGACGGATTTCCGGGGCGAGGGCCAGATATCTGAGGCCTGTCCGAATGTCTGGGATGGGTCCGTATGTCCGGCACCTGTAGATTTTTCTTTGGCTGGCCTTGGCGCTGGTGGGATCTCCAAGGGCCAGATATCCGGGTTGGTGGCCGGATGTTGGGGGCTTGGAAGGTGACTTGGCCTTCTCTTGGTCCTCTCGTCCGCACGTCTTCGGATCCATCTTCATGGTGACTTGGCCTTCACTCCGAGCGTCTTTAAGCTTGTCTTAAAGATAGCTAAGCATGCAAAGAGTCTCCACTTGAGGTAGTGTCCAATTTCCATGAGCATCAAAGGGAGAGTCGCATAGGAGAGATGTCACCTCAGGTTCAATGGCACGTGCACGGGTTCTTGTCATGGGACCCTTTGGAACTTGAGGTGTTAGTGATGGGTCCATGGGGTTGACCATGGGATGTTCTGCATCATCTCCCCCCTATGGGAGATCCATCCTCGGATCAAGATCTTCATCACCATGGAAAGGAGATAGGTCCGTGACATTGAATATGTTACTCATGTTGTAATTGTCGCGTGGAATGTCGATCTTGTAGGCATTGTTGTTGTAGCGTGCCTACACCTTGAAAGGCCCATCAGCTCACGGAAGTAGCTTGGATATCTGCTCGACGGGGAAGCGGTCCTGGCATAGGTGTAGCCACACAAGATCATCGACCTTAAACACCATGGGGTGCTTGTTAATGTTGCACTTGTTGGTGACTCGTTCCACTTGACGTTCTTCATGCGCCTTGTATCTTCATGCATCTTCTTTATGTAGCTTGCCCTTGTGCTTGCGTACATGTGCACTCGCTCTTGGACTTGTAGAGGAAGTATGTCCAATGGGGACAAAGGGTTGAAGCCGTAGACCACTTTGAAAGGATATTTGCCGATGGCGAAGTGTTGTGCTCGGTTGTAGGCATACTCAGCGATGGGGAAGCAATCTTCCCATTCCTTGATGTTCATCTTGATCAACACGCGTAGGAGAGTTGAAAGCGTCCGGTTCATCACCTCCATTTGGCCTTTGGTTTGTGGGTGATATGCCAAAGAGAATAGTAGCTTGATCCCGAGCTTGGATCATGGAGTATTCCAAAAGTTGCTAAGGAACTTGAAGTCGCGATATGAGACAATGGTCCTGGACACTCCATGTAGTCGTAAGATGGCCCTACAAAACAGATTTGCAACATGTCAAGGATCGTCTATGTTATGATATAGAATCAAATGATCCATCTTCGAAAAACGATCCACAATGACAAAAACGGAATCATGGCCATTTTTTGTTCGTGGCAAGATATAGGAATAGGCATGTAAAGACCATGAGGTTGAGCTTTGGACTTAGCTTTGCGGCATGTAGAGCATCGGTTGGTGAATCGTTCAACATCACGAAACATCTTCGGCCAAAAGTACTTGTTGGAGAGGGTGGCATATGTCTTGTCGCGTCCATGTTAGCATACAATTGTTTATTCCTAAGAACCAGCAATACTTCCCTAACATGTTTATCATGCTCCTCAAGAGACTCAGTAAAATCAAGAATGTCGACAAAGTATACCACAACGCAACCACCAATGAGATGTCATAAGACATGATGCATGACTCTCATAAAGGTACTTGGTGACTTGGATAAGCTCGTAGGCATCACTAGCCATTCATAGATACCAAACTTAGTTTTGAACAACATTTTCCACTCATCGCCCTCTTTGTCATGGGAACAAACACCTATGGGATCATTGGGACCCCTTTCGGTTTGGCGGGGGGGGGGGGAGGGGAAGGCTCCCACAAAGAGCCAGTCTGATGTACAACACGTGGGGATCCTTACCCAGGTTCAGGCCGCACGGAGCGTAAAACCCTACTCCTGCTTGGTTGTATTGAGAATGTTCTTAGGGTTCTAGCTACAGGAGCGCTATGAGCAGTCGCCATGCACATGAGCTAGAAAAATCCCAAAAGTCGAAAAGTCCTCCACTGTATCGCCCTGGGCCTCCTTTTATACTCTGAAGGGGATCCCAACAATTGCGTACAGTGTGTACATGGGGTGTACAGAACTACAGTGCTATCATACCTAACACTGGCGGCGTAGGACAGATGCATTTAATGCACCGTCAGGCATCTCTATCCGTCAGTGGGATGGGGCGGCAGCCCTTCCCATCGATGCCGCTTAGCCCCCTCCAACGTTTATGCCACGACATGCGTCCAGGTGGATCGACACCTGGCCTGTGCGCTGGCGGGGCCTTGCCGGCGCTTCGCCTTGCCAGGGCCTCGCTTTGCCTCGGGGTTCAATAGTCCTCCCGGCAAGGTCTTGTTGGTGGTCTTGATTCTCCTTTGTTGGTATCTGGCAAGTCCCTGCCGGGCCTTGCTACCAGGGTGGCTACTACTAGCCTTGCACGAGTAAGTGGCACTAGAGAGCCCAAAACTCTAGTGCACCGACAAGACCCCCAGGCCTGGGCCACACACATCGCGAGATGCTGTTGGGCTAGGCCCAATCAGTGTACGGGCACGCGTGGCAGGGCCTTGTGGTTGTGATCATTGCACTCGCTGCGCTTCCCCACGACGTCCATTGAATGCGAGATGTGGGATACATGTGCGGCGTAGCCGTTACAGCAGCACGCCAGCGAAACGTGTCTATGTTAGCTTATTTTGGTAAAGAGACTGCCCCGTTCCTTCTCCATAAAAGAGGAAATTGCAGAGGCGCTGCTCATTTACCTCTCGTCTTTCCCAATCTGAAAACCGCCGTCGTCTTCTTCCTCGATCCTGCAATAGAGCCTCTTCCTCCCATCCACGCCCCTACTCTCTCTTCGTCCTCGGCCCCCGCATTTGTCGCCACCATGCCACCCAAAGCTAGCAAGGTCAAGGAAGTAGAGGTCATCTCAGAGAACAAGATGGTGAGGATGCAGAAGGAGCACGTCGTCTTTCCGCCGGGGCTTAGCTTGGACGTCTTGAAGAAGCAATTCTGATGGATGTGGGTGACGAGGGCGACGGCGCATCCTGCCACCTGCGTGAGTCTAGGCCCCTCCAGGGATGGCCCAGGAAAATACCCTTTCTTTGCCGATTACTCTTACTGCAGGCTCTATCCGCCTTTTTCGGACTTCTTCAATGACCTCATGTTCACCTACGACTTCCATCTCTTGGATTTCACGCCGAATGCCATGATGTCCATGGCAGTCTTCTTTATGTCCATGGCAGTCCCCAGCACCGCTCTTTTCCGCCACTACTTTTCCCCTCACATCCAACCAGGCAGAGCCCTTTCCGATGCCATCACTTGGATTCCACGACCAAGAACCAAGGAGGTCTACCCTGACGGGGCCTTCTGTGATAGGTGGGACGAGTGGCAGGGAAGATGGTGCTGGATTCGGGAGGAGAAAGTCCCGCCCTTCTACTTGCCGCGACAAGCTGAAATAGTGCACGGTGAGGACTGGGGTGCCGTCGACCCTGAGGATGGGAAACTTACAGTCACGACCACCAGGATCCTCCGCCTTAGGGACACATGCCTTTCCATAGAGATGATAGGTGACGATTTCCTTTGTCGGCGCATCGCTCCCTTGCAGAATAAGGGGAGGCCGGCTTGGGATTTACGGAACGCGGCGGACATCATGAGATTGTGCCCTAGGCTGAACCACAACCTGGCCATTATGCAATACGGGGCTCTCAGCCAGAAATTGTTCAAGAGTGCCCTGGTACCTGATCTGCCGGCAGGCATAGTCCCCTTGTGCAACAATGCTGCCTTAGGGAGAATTATTGCCATGATGTCGGTGTTCGGTGCCCATAGCCTTGACGCATCTTGGAACAAGCCGCCTTCCAAGCAGGTGCAAGAATTCTTCGATAATCTAGTGTAAAGGGCCATTCGCGGGGAAGAGGGCCTCGTCCGCGACACCATCAAGGAGGAGTTGGCGTACATTGCCATAGGGTGGAGGAAGCAGATCTTGCCGCAGAGGCCGGCAGCACCGGCTACTGGGAAGATGAAGCTGGCGAAGGGGAACACTACCATACGAAGGCCTTGCCAGGCAGGGCGGGACCGCCGAGGAGCAAGAGGACACGTCCGCCCGAAGACACAGTTGACGAGGAGCAGCCTGAGGAGGCCCCGTCCCTTGTGAAAGGAAAAGGCACGTATTTCGGGGCACCGCCTCTGGGCTCCCTTCCACCAAACTCCTTCGAGTAGCGCAGCCCCCAGCAATAGGGCGACTGGCAAGGCCGCGTGGCGGCAAGAAACCCATGAGCATCCCACGCCCGCCGCGGCCAAGCAATCCAAGAGAACCCCTCCACCTCCGCACACGGGCACCACGGCAGAGGTCGCCTTCGACCTTTCCGCCCTCAGCTCAGGAGAAGAAGATGAGGAGTAAGGGTCCTACCGTATCTTTCACTTTTTCCAATTTCTGGTTTTTACCTTACTCATTTGGTTCACTTTGGTTCACTTCTAAAGGGACGCAGAAAAACTGGCGCAACGGGTAGCGAAGAGGACGAGGACCTCGACGACCGAGGAGTGGTCGGCAAGCGCCTCAGGCATGCCAAGGACGACCGCTGTCAACTCGAAGGCTAGCCGACGGCGCAACCCTCGACTCAATCCCTGGTGGAGCCCCCAGCGTGAGCCCATTACTCACTTCCCGCTGGCAAGTGCCGAGGTATGCGTCTTTACTGTTGACATCACCGGACGTGGAGGATGAGGACAGCGGCAAAGAGAACCACCAGCGACCGCCCCGGACACATCGCCCCCATCATGTACGCCGCCTAGAGACAGGTCCCCGGCAAGGACCTCCTCTAGCACGCTTTACCGTGACGAGGGGGAGCCAGCAAGCACATGCACTAACAGGTCTTCCCCGGTACCGTCGTTGGCGCAGGTATTCTTTGTTATGTTTGTCTCTTTTTTTGTCTTCTGGAACTTCCACCTAAGCTCCATTAGGCTTGTTCCCTTGGCCTCCAGACGTTCCCTCGATGGAGGGCATGGATGTCGACACCGTCATTGAGGAGACCACAAGGGACGCCGCTGTCGAGGCCGACAGGATCGCTGCCGAGGAGGCCACCAGGAGTGCTGCCGCTGAGGCCGTCGAAGCCGCCAAGAATGTTGCCGCTGAGGCTGCCAGCGCTGAGGCCGCTAGGGTTGCGCAGAAAGAGGAGGCCGCCAAGAAATCTATTGAGAAGGTCAGTAAGGAGGCCAATGGCCACATTGACGGCATCCTTGCCGTAGGAGCGCCAGGCGCTATGCCATCCACTGAGCCCCCAGCCGCCGGGGAGGTGGTTATCGAGGACCAGCCACCTCCTACCGAAGCCTCTTCATCCAGCAGATACTTCAAGGTTGGCGATAACCTGTTCGTCAGCATCCCCAGCCCGACAAGCATTGGGGTGCCACCTGAAGGGGGAGTTCTTGTTGAGGAAGCCATCACTGCTGCCAGGCTTGACATCATTGAAGAGCCAAGCTCCGGCAGCAAATCCCTAGAAGAGCAGCTCCTCCAGACCATGGGTGACAGCTTCCTAAAGCTTCGAGCGCTCCACAGTGCTCGGAAGGATAAACTAGACTCCAAGGCAGTAGTCATGGAAGCGGCCGAGGCCAACTTTAAGGAGCGTGTCGAGGAAACCTGGGCCTGGTTCGCCCAAGCTTCCCATGGTATGAAGACTGGATAGACGCAGTTGAGGCAGGGCTGGAGCCAACTCTTCATGGAGCAGTCCGATGCCGAGAAGGCATAGGAAGAGGCCAAACAATGGGCCACCGCAGAGGATGCTCGCTTGACAGAGCGTCATGTGTTGCTCAATGCCCATGAGGAGGACCTCACCGCTCGCGAGAAGGTTCTTGCTGAGAAGCTCTGCGGCAAGGAAGTGGAGCTCAAGGATCTCGTTGAACGGCGGACCCAGGAGCTGGAGTGGAAGCATAAGGAGGCGCTCGAGGCTCTAACAGTGGACCACACCATCAAGCTGAAAGGGGTCGTCGATGCAGCTAAAGCTGCAGAGGCCACCAAGAACTTACAGGAGGAGCGGGTGAAGAAACTGGAGGCTGATCTTGAGGTTCTTGGCAAGGAGTTCTCGTCGCTTGAGGTTGAAAGGGACAAGGCCGTCGCGAGCTTGATGGAGACATAGGTCGCCATTTCTGACAGGATGAAGCAGCTCTCTTCGGCCAACGAGTCCATCAATGACCTGAACCTGAAGGTGGCCACACTGACCGAGACCCTTGAAGGCCGCCAGGACCCAAGAGAAAGCTCTGGTCAAGGATCTCCTCACCGAGAGGGAGCGGATCCAAAGCGCTGCCACCGCCCATAACGATTATGTGCATGGAGTAGAGATCTGGACCGAAAAGCTTGTCGATGTCGTGGAGAGGCTTGCCAAGCAACTAATCGCCATGGGCCTAGAAGGCCCCACATATTCTCCCGATGACAGGGTGTCCACGAGCACCAAGGTGACCATGTTCTTTGACAGCCTGCTTGGAGCCTTGGAACAGCTTCACTCCGACCGGCATCCCACTTGGCCAGCGAATCGCGTAAGCTCTGCCAGACCGTCCTTCGCAAGGTGCTCGTCAAGGTGGCGTATAAGAACCCCAACCTCAACCTCACCAACATCCTCGACCACTTACGAAAGGACGCAGACATCAAGGTGCTCGACGAACTCGTCGCGCCCATTGTCGAGAGGGTAAGCCAAGTCAAGCGGGTCGAAGGCGATCACCAGGATTAGCTGCCTCACTCCTCGTTGTCGCATATGTCAAAAACAATTTATTTTATGTTAGAAACTCGGCAAGGCCGATGTAATATTGCTCGTTATTCTCTAGAAAACCAATATGTTATCTCCCTTGCTTGATTTCTCTCTGTATGTGTTCACTCTACGCTCGATTGGAAACTTGCCGACGCGCATATCTCTATCGCGAGCGCTAGGTGTGGGACTTTAGCATCTTGCTGGCGAAATTGCCGGCGACAAGAGACCCTGGTGCTTCCAGTGCGGTTACCTAGTCTGTTGAGCAGACTCGAAACAGAATAGGGGCGCGACCAATCACAACAAGGTTCCTGTGCGTGCAGGTTTTCCATACAAAAGTCGAGATCGCCCAAGGAAAATAATCTTACGACAAGAATTTACTTGGGGTTTTTGCAACTTATCTTTTTGTTGCCGTGCTCCCTCCGGCAAGTTTTTTTTGGGACGTCGCTCATAGGTATCCATACCACCATTCCCTCCCCGGCAAAGCTGCACGCGAGGTGTCCTTCTGTCCTTTTAGAAAAATAAAGAAGAGAAAATATGGGTATGGAACCTTCACGGTCCGTTAGCCCTTGTCGGGATTAAGTGCAATGCAACACTTCAGATAAATATGCACATAAGTAAACATGAGAATCGATCAGGATTGCAGACCACTTATCTTTATTCAACTATGCACACGGTCTGTGCCTGGCTTTGTACCAAGGATTACATGCTTCAGCGGCAAGACTTGTACAAAAGGTGGTTGTGGGGAGGCCTGGCAGCCGCGCCTTATGTGTAGAACTTGCAAATGTGTTTGATATTCCAGGAGTTGCTCACTGGGATGCTATCTTCAGTCTCCATGTGGACTGCGCCAGGCCTGGTGACTCGTACTACCCGATAAGGGCCTTCCCACTTTGGCATCAACTTGTTGGAATTCTTGGCGGACTAAACTCGCCGAAGAACAAGGTCGCCTTCCTCAAGACTTCTGGCATTAACTTTGTGGGTGTGGTAGTGATGCAAAGCTTGCTGGTAGGATGCAACTCTCACAACAGCCTGAAGATGGTCTTCCTCAAGGAGCGTCACGTTGTCTTGCCACAACTGCTCTTGCTCTAGCTCATCATAAGCGAGCACTCGAGGCGACCCGTATGCGAGTTCCGTGGGGAGAACTACCTCCGCCCCATAGACAAGGTAGAAGGGTGTTTGGCCGGTAGCTCAATTTGGGGTCATTCCGATTGACCAAAGAACCACCGGCAACTCATCAACCCAGTTCCTTCTGCACTTCTACAACCTGTCAGAAGTTCTTGTCTTGAGGCTTCGCGACACTTAAGCATTAGCCCTCTCTACTTGGCCGTTGCTCCTCGGGTGTGCAACGGAAGCAAAACAGATTCTGCTACCAAGGTCTTGGACATATTGCATGAAGGTGTGGCTCGTGAACTGTGTGCCGTTGTCGGTGATGATCCTATTGGGAGCACTAAAGCGACAAGCTAGTCCCTTGAAAAACTTGATGGCTGACTGTCCTATCACCTTCCTCACTGCTTCCACTTCTGGCCACTTTGTGAACTTGTCTATTGCAATGTACAAGTACTCAAAGCCCCCGGCAGCACAGGGAAAGGGGCCCAAGATGTCAAGCTCCCAGACTGAAAATGGCCAGGAGAGAGGGATCGTTTGAAGTGCTTGAGCTGGTTGATGTAATCTCTTCGAATGGAACCGACATGCTTCACACTTGGTTACTAATGCCATTGCATCCTGGAGGGCATTGGGACAAGAGAAGCCTTGCCAGAAGGCCTTTCCGGCAAGGGCTCTTGATCCTATGTGGGAGCCACATATGCCTCCATGTATCTCTGCCGACAGCTCCAGTCCATCTTCCCGGGAAATACATTTAAGTTTCACACCGTTTGGCCTCTTTCTAACAGGACGTTGTCCACAAACTGGTACATATTAGACCGGCGGGCTACTTTCTCTGCTTCTTCTTGTTCCCCAGGAAGTTCTCCCGTCTGAAGGAAACGGACGATGTGTTGTGCCCATGCTAGACCCTAGGGCTCGACAACAAGGACTATAGGCATATCCTCTGCCGGGGTAGCATTTGTCTCAACAGCATGGGCCTGAGGACCTGCCAGAGCCCATTGCACCTTGGCAATCCTGGCGGGAGCGTGTGCTTCCACGGCAAGAGCCGGGGGCCTTGCCGAAGCATAGTTCTCACTAACAAGCCCGCCGTTCTCTCTGGCAACCTTCTCACTGGCGGCTTCCGGGAGCCCTGCCGAGAAATACTTGCCGGAACTTAACTTCCTTCTCTTCTCTTGTCTAGTTGATGGTGTCACAGAGGGTTGAGTTATTTGGAGCACGAAATTTCCTGGTTCCATAGGCAACTTAAGGGCAGCACAATTTGACAGGCCATCGGCAACGCTGTTCTCCACATGTGGAACATGCTCCATTTGTAGGCCATCAAAACGTTCTTCCAACTTCCTCACTTCATCTACATAAGATTCCATCAATGGGCTCGGGTAATCTTTGTTCACCTGCCTGACGACAAGTTGAGAATCACCCCTGACAATAAGTTTCTTGATCCCAAGGTCTGCCGCGATCCTAAGACCAGCAAGCAGCCCTTCGTACTCAGCAGTGTTGTTCGTTGATATCTCCCTGGGAAAGTGCATCTGGACCACATATCTGAGGTGCTCTCCGGTGGGTGCGACAAGCAGTACTCCGGCATGGACGTAGCGAGAAAGCTCCATCAAAATACATGATCCATTCTCGATTGGTTTCCTTGCCGGGGAGAGTTGACTCTGGAACCTCTTCATCGGGCATTGTAGTCCATTCTGCAATGCACTCCGCCAAGGCCCGGCTTTGAATGTTCGAAGTGCTGTCAAATTTAAGACCAAAGCTTGATAGTTCCAAAGCCCACTCCACAATCCTGCTAGTAGCTTCCGGGTTCCACAAGATCAACTGTAGCGGGAAGTGGGTGATGACAGTGATCTTATGTGCTTGGAAGTAATGGTGCAGCTTCCTCGAGGCCATAAGAAGGCTGAAGAGCAATTTTTGCACGCCAGAATATCTTGACCTAGCCTCGTGCAACAAGGAGCTGACAAAATAGACCGGTCGCTGCACCACCTTCTTCTTCTCGATTGTCTCATTTAACTTTGCACATCCTTCTTGGCCGGCACTAGACCTTGCCGGGGAATGTCCTAGCTTGTCGCTTGGTGGCCCTGCCATTGCTTTTGCTTCTTCATCATCTTCTGTTTCAACCACTAGTGCAACACTCACCACTTTATTTGTCACCGCAAGATATAGCAGCAATGGCTCTTGTGGTTTGGCGTGACTAGGACTGGCAGAGAGGAGAGGTACTTCTACAGATCCTACAGCACTGCCTCCGCCTCTGGATTTCATTTCATTGGACCTACCTTCTTCAAGATTTTGAAAAAGGGCAGGGTGCACTCAGCAGATTTTGAGATGAACCTACTTAGAGCAGCAACACACCGACAAGATGTCGCACGTCTTTGACTCGTCTTGGTGCTTCAATTTGCTTAATTGCTTTGATCTTGTCGGGATTTGCTTCGATTCCTCGTTGAGCTACAAATAGCCCGAGAAGCTTGCTGGATGGGATGCTGAACACACACTTCTCAGGGTTGAGCTAGATGTTGATCTTGCACAGGTTGGCAAATGTCTCTTCTAGTCTGATATGACCGTAGACTTGTCCTTGGTTTTGACCACTATGCCATCCATATAAGCCTTCATATTTCTATGTAGCTGGGGCTCAAAACCAATCTGGACCGCTCTGGCAAAAGTAGAACCAGCACTTTTCGACCCGAAAGGCATATGCAAAAAGCAATATGTACCACATGGGGTGATAAATGCGGTCTTCTCCTCGTCTTCCTTAGCCATAAAAATCTGATGATAATCGGAATAGGCGTCAAGGAAAGACAACAGATTGCAACCGGCGATGGAGTCCAGAATTTTGTCGATGAGCGGCAAGGAAAAAGAATCTTTAGGGCAGGCTTTGTTGATGTTTGTGAAATCAATGCACAACCTCAATTTTCCATTCGCCTTGCACACTACAACCGGGTTGGACAACCATGTTGGATGGAGTACTCCTCTAATGAAGCCAGCTTTCTCTAGTTTCTTAATATCTTCGGCAATAAATTTTGCTACTCCAAAGCATGCTTCCGAACCTTCTGCTTGACGGGCCGCACGTGTGGGCAAATGGCAAGGTGGTTGTCAGTCACCTCCCTGGGAACACTGGGGATATCAGATGGTTTCCATGGAAACGCATCGACATTCGCCTGCAGGAAGGCGAAGAGCGCGCTTTCCTATTTGTTCTCAAGGGTGGAACTTATGGTGAAAGTCCCCCCCTCCCGTGCCGTCCTCCTTGGCAGGAACCTTCTTGGTCTCTAGCGGAGCAGCCTTGGAGTTTTTGCTCTTGCCGATGGAGCTCTCTGGCACATCAACAATGGTAGTGCAACACTCCGAGGAGGTGAGCTTGCCGGAATGTGCGCTAGAGGCCTTGACGGTTTTCTTCCCCCGAGAGCTTCAGTGGCAGGAGCAAGTGCCTGGGCGGCAGGTGCTGCAACTACAGCCCGGTAGAGTTGATCGGCACAGATAAGTGTGCTTTTCTTGTCGGAGTTGATGGTGATGATGCTCATTGGTCCGGGCATCTCGAGCACGTTGTAAGCGAAGTGGGTGGCCGCCTTGAACTTGGCCAGTGTCGGGCGACCAAGAATGCCGTTGTACGACAATGAGATCTTGGCGACGTCAAAAATGATCTTCTCCGTTCTGAAATTGATATCGCTGCCAAACGTCACCGGCAACATGCCCTTGCCCTTCGGCTGAGTTCTTCCTGAATTGGCCCCTTGGAATGCGCCTGTCGGCTCGAGATCTTCGTGAGGAATTTGCAGCCTCTGTATGACATCAGGAGAGATCAGGTTCAGGCTGGCCCCACTGTCGACTAACATCTTCGTCACCTTGAGGTTGCGGATTGTTGGCGAAACCAACAATGGCAAGACCGCAATTACGCGATCAGGGTGATCCTCGGCGTCGAAGATGATAGGAGTGTTGGACCATTTCAGAGGTCTCTGTGCACCAACAGAGGACTCTACCGCGTTAACCTTGCATGCCCACTATTTGAGTTGGCGGTGAGAGGAATGCGATGAGGCACCTCCCTCTATGCAGATCATCTCTGTAGCCTTCTGAAACTCATGCTCACTGGACTCATCGTCCTCTTCGATATCATCATCATCTCCCTCTTGTTTGTTGTGGCCACGGGTAGGCCTGTCTTTTTGTTGCTTGGGCATTTCGTGGCGACCCCTCGGCCGACACACTTCTTGCCGAAACCCTCGGCACCATCCTAGCCCTTCTCCTTGTCTCGCCTCTCATACTCGGCCTTCCGCTTCTTGGCAAGCTGCTCAACTTGCTGGCAGTCTTGGAGATCGTGGACTTTGGTGCAATGGATCTTGCAATACTTCTTGTTGGAGTCTTCTGGCTTGCCGATAGCCGCCAAGGTGTGGCAGGAGGCGCACCTGGCAACATCGTTGCTGGGGTCATCAACCTTGCCCTTCGTGGTGGCGTCGGGGTTGTCGGATCCCTCGACATCAAGTACGGTCTTGCCCTTGCATTTCTTGTTCCGTCACCGGACCTTCTTTGCCGGGGTAGTGGTGTCTTCATCTTCAGAGTCGATCCCTGCGCCGGCGTCTTCACCGGGGAGTATCCTCCCTTCTTCATCCCGAGCACATTTTTCTGCCAAAGCATAAAGCTTGGCGACATCCCTGACATTGTTCATCGCCAACTCTTCATGCATCCTGCGGTTACGCACGTTCTGTTGGAACACACTGATAACAGCGGCAAGATGAACGTCTGGGATGTTGTGATAGACACGGCTAAACCTTTGGATATACATGCGTAAATTTTTGCCCTCCTTCCGAGGGATGATTTGTAGATCACTTTCCTGGCTAGGAGCTTGATGACCTCCTCCGAAGGCGCCAATAAACTCGTGGCATAAGTCTGCCCAGGAGGTGATTGACCCCTCTGACAAGTGCATTAACCATGACCTGGCGTTGGGCTTAAGCACCAACGGGAAGTAGTTGGCGAGTATCTTGTCGTTGTGACCCCCGACAGTTTGCACCGCAATGGTGTAGATGCTCAGGAACTCTGACGGATGAGTCTTGCCATCATACTTCTCCGGGACTTCTGGCCTGAACATGCGGGAGTTGGGCCACTGGACTTGCTGCAGCTCACGGGTAAATGCTGGAAAACCCACCTCACAAGGTAGGCTGACAGGATACCCTGGCGCAGACTTGTCTACAGTGGGCCTCGCGCGCCTATCAGACTGGAGGCATGCTTCCCGCCGCCGCTCGATTGCAGTTCGAGTGTCTTCTTTGCCACGTTCTTGAAGAACTTGACGCTGATCGCGGCGTGTCCATGGGTCAGGCGACGCCGTCAAGTAACCATCATAAGCGTCAGTCCGTTGAGTCGGTGGCCGGCGATGCTACTGTGGAGAAGAGTGTGCCAAAGTCATGCCGCCTCCAACCCTCTCACCACTGGCGTGAGCCGGCTCGGTGGACCGAAAATTATCTACGAGGCTAAGGAGGCTCTGAATGGTGGCTCTCCATTCGTCGAGCTTCTCCATAGCAGGAGGGAAGTTTAGGAGTAGCTGCGACCACACCATCGCTTCCTCCGATGTGGTCGGTAGCGAATGGCGCGAGGAACACGAGGTGCTCTAACTCCAAACCGTGTTAGAAGGAGCACCGTCGCGGTCCCGCGTCGACATGCCACTCCCTCTTGCATGCTGGTGAGCATGTTGGTCCCGCGCATCTTGGGAATGATGCGCAGGAGCTTCCCCGTGGGGACGTTGAGAACTGCGGGCGCTGTGGTGCTGCTCTCCGTGCGTGTCTTGAGAAGGTCGCGGCATTGGCACCGGCGTGGGTGCCCTCGAAGATACTCTTCCGTCCCCGGAGTTCACCATACCAGCTGTAGGCGGTACTAATCCGTCCTGAAGCCCAGGGGCGCGGGGGTTCCCGCTACCACCATGGATGTCTCCGCGGCAAGCGTCGCTGCTTGCTTGACCTTGGTCACCGAAGCGTCGTGGAAGTTCCCAACCTACGCCTCGTCCTCCTCCACCCCCATCTACATCGTCTCTTGTCTGCATGGATACAAGGACGACAGATGTGGACGGGCCAACAGCTGTCAGGCCCTTCTTCTTGGGGGCCATGGCGATGATGAACGTGAAGATACTGGCACGCTGATTACCAGAACGGGTTCGCACGACCTATCATCCCCCGTACCTGGCGCACCAAAGATGTTGTGGGAACAAACACCTATGGGATCATAGGTACCCCTTTTGGTTCGGCAGGGGTGGGGGGGGGGGAGGCTCGCACAAAGAGCCGGTCTGATGAACAATACGCGGGGATCCTTACCCAGGTTCGGGCCACACGGATCCGTAGAACCCTACTCCTGCTTGGTTGTATTGAGAGTGTTCTTAGGGTTCTAGCTACAGGAGTGCTATGAGCAGCCGCCACGCACGTGAGCTAGAAAGTCCCAAAAGTCGAAAAGTCCTCCACCGTATCGCCCTGGGCCTCCTTTTATACTCTGAAGGGGATCCCAACAGTGGCGTATAGTGTGTACACGAGGTGTACAGAGCTACAGTGCTATCATACCTAACACTGACGGAGTAGGATAGGCACATTTAATGCACCGTCAGGCATCTCTGTCTGTCAGTGGGACAGGACGGGAGCCCGTCCCATCGGTGCCTCTTAGCCCCCTCCAATGTCGACGCCGTGACATGCGTCTAGGTGGATCGACACCTGGCCCGTGCACTGGCGGGGCCTTGACGGGGCTTCGGCTTGCTGGGGCCTTGCCTTGTCAGGGCCTTTCTTTGCCTAGGGGTTCAATAGTCCTCCCGGCAAGGTCTTGCCGGTGGTCTTGATTCTCCCATGTTGGTATCTGGCAAGTCCGTGCTGGGCCTTGCTGCCTGGGTGGCTACTACTGCCCGTGCATGAGTAAGGGGCACCGGAGAGCCCAAAACTCTAGTGCACCGACACTCTTGTATGCACCACTTTTCAAGTCAATTTTGGAAAATATAGTGGCACTGCTAAGTTCATCTAGCATGTCACTGAGGCAAGGAATAGGGTGGCGATATTGAACGATTATAACACTAATAGGGCGGCAATCTAAGCACATGCGCATACTACCATATTTCATGGGAACCGCACAAGGACTTAAGTTGTCACGTATATGCCCTTTATCTAGGAGTTTTTGGACTTTCGTTTGTATCTCCTTTGTTTTTTCGGGATTGACATGGTAGGGTGCCTTGTTTGGAAGTGGTGCTCCGTGTATGAGGTTGATGTGGTGTTCGATCCCTCATTTTGGTGGTAGCCCCGGAGGTAGCTCATCGGAAAAAACGTCTTCAAATTCCTGCAGCAAAGGAGATAGCACAAGAGGAAGATATTGTGAAGGGTTAGTCCGTACGACATCATCCTTGCACACAAGCACATAGTGAAGAACGGATGGGCTCTCACCCATTTCCTGCAAGTCTCATTTGGTGGGTAAAAGAACTATATCTCTAATGTCCCTAATCGTGGAGTCACTCATTTTTGGCTTGTGGTGGTCACTCTCCTTGAGGTGGACCACTCTCTCACTTTTATCTCATGAAGGGATGAAGCTAGCTTGTCGGGGGTCACTTGACTTGGAGACATTTGTCGAATCACATATTACTTTCCCTTTGT
The DNA here is from genome assembly GCA_022496015.1 of Hordeum marinum. Classification (NCBI taxonomy): domain Eukaryota; kingdom Viridiplantae; phylum Streptophyta; class Magnoliopsida; order Poales; family Poaceae; genus Hordeum; species Hordeum marinum. The sequence continues at coordinate 157,154,851 of CM039672.1, read as the reverse complement.
TTTGAAGCTATAGTGATTGGTCTGACCTTTGTGGATCATGCCACGGTCGAATTGCCAAGGTCTCCAAAGGAGTAGATGGCAAACGGACATAGGAACCACATCACACTCCAAGGTGTCTTCATAAGCCCCTATCTTGAAGGAAACTTGCACGGTGTGATCAACTTGGATAGTACCGGAGTCACAAAGCCATTGGGCCTCATAGGGGGAGGGTGCTTCTTCTTGACCAATTGGAGATTGGAGCAAAGGTCCTCACTTGCCAAATTGTGGCAACTTCCACCGACGATGATGACCTTGACGGATTTTCCTTGTATGACGCCTTGGTACGGAAGATGTGGCAACATTGGTCCTCATCTTGTTGTTGTTGAAGTGTTAAAACCTTGGAGACAACGAGATCAGAGCTCGGATCATTGTCACAAAATATTTGTGAATCTTTGTCTTTATTGACTTGTCAATTCATGGCCACGTGCTCCAATGCTTACATCTCGTCATCGCTCATAGATTCATAGGTGTCGCTGTCTTGAAGAATCATGGTGCGTTTTGTTGGACACTCGTAGGTCTTGTGTCCTTGGCCTTGGCATGTGAAACACTTGACGGAGCTTGATTTGGCGGTGGCATCTGTTGTTGGTGTAGATTATGAAGCCCTTGGCTTGTAGTTACATGAAGTAGGAGGGTGGCTTGATGAAGTCATCTTGTCCTTGGAACTTGACTTGTCATCGGTAGGTGTTGTAGATTTCGTCATCGAAGGCGTCGTGGTCATAGAAGCTTGAGCACTTGAACTGTAGGTCTTGGAAGAGAACTGGGAATACTTGTAGTTATCTTGCACTTCACGTTCCGCCTTGGTTGTTTGATGTACTAAATCGAGTAGGTTGGAGTATGGTTGGAAGTCCACGATTTTCTTGACTTGGTAGTTGAGACCATTCAAGTAGCGTGCCATTGTTTTCTCATCATCTTCCTTGACATTGGCTCAGATCATAGCAATTTCCATTTCTTGATAGTATTTTTCTACCAACTTTGTTCCTTGCTTGAGTAGTTGTAGCTTCTTGAAGAGATCCAGGTTGTAGTGTGTAGGCACAAATTGAGCTCTCATGAAGTCCTTCATTTGAGCCGAAGTGGTGATAGGAGCTTCACCTCTTTCTCTTCTTCTCTCAATCAGTTGTTCCCACCAAATGCGAATATAGTCTTGGAATTCAAGGGAAGCCATGTAAATCTTCTTATCTTCCTCAAAGTTGTGCAAACGGAATATCATGTCAATTTGAGTGCCCATGAGAGGTAGTCTTTGGGGTCATTGCTACCAGAGAACTTACACATGGTGAACTTGAGCTTGCCAAAGTGTGGTTCTTCATTGTGGTTGTTTTGGCAATGCCTTTGACATGGAGGAGGTGCATCAATGTTGTTCTCGAGTTGACATTGTCGTTGCCTTGGGGCGTCATCATCATTGTGCTCGACGTGATGTGCTTGAGGCCGTTGACAAGCTCCTCCCACTTGGTTCCTTCGTTCTTGTTTCTCTTCTTGGGGAGCGGCTTCTTGTCATTCTCACCGGAGTGCTTCTTGTTCTTAGTGATCTTGGCGGTTGGGCTCTTCCAAGGCGTGAGTATCTTCTTGTAGGGTGCGATGTGCGTGAAGCGCTTGTTTATGGCAATGATGTTCTTCTTCTTCTTGTCGTTGACGTTCTTGTTCTTGCTCCAATGCGTCTTGGTCTTGTTGACGGTGACTGTCTCAAGCGTGGAGGCGATCTATGAATCCATTGCCCTGGAATGTATTCTCTATGGTTTGATGTTGGCGACCTTGTGGTGGACTTGGACCGGGGTGGTCGTTTTGTTGATGAATACATGTGCGGGAGGACTGGCGTCGGAAGATTACTCTGATGTGTGGCGACTAGAGTGACTCTGCCTTGGCGAGGTAGATGTTGAAGGAGCGCAGTTTACCACCAAGGGCCAAAATTCTTCCATTTGGCTTGATAGCTTGGTGTCGAGGTAGTCCTGCATAAGCACCTATGTTTCACGCAAGTACATGGCGAGTTTCTCGATTCGGTCGCTCAAGACATCTTGTGCTTGAGTAGTTGCTTTCTATGTGCCGAAGAAGTGCAACTTAGTGACATGGACATTCGCGTCATCGTGTTGCTCCTCGAAGGCCGGGTTCGACATGATGTTCCTATCCATAACACTCAACAAGATATAAGTGGAAGAGTGAGAAGACAATACCAATTACTGTTCCAAATGATGAAAATGGATCAAGATCATTCAATGTGCAAGTATGGAAATAGTATAATTGGTACCGAAGATCATCCTTCTCACACCTACACAAATAAGGCTTATGGAGTAGCTTGGTTAGGATGGTGGCACAAGATTCAAGCAATTCAAGAATAAGATTCAATAATGTTGAAAGAGATTCACAAATTCGCAAGTAAGACAATGTAAATTGATAGCAATGAGTATACATGGAAACACACATACGGATAGATAAGTGGGGTCGTGCAACAAAGGAATGAGCACCAAATGTGGAATTCATGGAAAAAACGCTCGCGTTGCACAACACTAGAGAGATGCTAGCATGATTGCTAAAATGGGCGTGATACGAAGTTGTGAACAACTTATAAGAAACAAAAAATATCGTATTCCTATTCCCGGCTTTCTATGTGTCCGTGCACTAGAGTTTTTGGGCCATCTAGTGCCCCTTTACTCGTGCATGGGCAATAGTAGCTGCCCCGCTGGCAAGGCCCAGCGAAGTCTTGTCAAGCACCAGCACAGAAGACTCAAGACTACCGGCAAGACCTTGCCGGGAAGGCTTTTGAGCGTCTAGACCCCTGGCAAGGCAAGGCCCCGGCAAGGACCGCCAGCGCACAGGCCAGGTGTCGATTCACCTGGATGCGTGTCACAGCATCCACGTTGGAGGGAGCTAAGCCGCGTTGATGGGACAGGCCCCGTCCCGTCCCATTGACGGTCTGAGGCCCCTGACGGTGCATTTAATGCTCTTGTCCTACTCCGTTAGGGTTAGGTACGATAGCACTTTAGGACTGTGCATCCCGTGTACACACTGTACGCCACTGTTGGGATCCACTTAGGTATAAAAGGAGGACCAAGGCGTTATAGAGGGGGACTATTTGGGCTCTTTGGCTTTTAGACAATTGTGCAGTTAGACAACCGGACAGCCCGACGGTTAGACAGTTGGAGACTACCAACCTCATGTAGCAGCCGTTCATGGTGCTCTTGTAGCCAGAATCGTAGAACATGATCAATACAATCAAGCAGGGGTAGGGTTTTACGCATCCATGCGGCCCGTACCTGGGTAAAAACTCCCCGCGTGCAGCTCGCCAGACTGGCTCTTCGTGCCATCTCGCCCCCCGCCGAACCGAAAGGGGTCCCCATGATCCCATAGGTGTTCGTTCCTACGATACTATGTATGTATGAGGCACGTGTCACTCGCTCAAGTGATCCAAGATGATCAAGTATGATATGAAAAATTGGCAATGCTATTGCTTTTACTCTTTTGCTCTTGTTGAAAAGCTTTTCTTCTCTTTCTTTTGTCAATGATATTTCACTATGCGGGTCGTGCACACCAAGATAGAAATTATGTATGCAGGTATTATTTGTAACACAAGAGACGATACTAATATATATGCATACAATTGAAGCTATGTGGAGTATGTACCACTAAAGTGCACAAGTAGCGTAGCCCGACAATACTCAATGGCGAGTCTCGATAGGCAAGTAACGCAAATAGGCTTCGAGTAACAATGCAATAGCTAGGGTATATATCAAGAGTGTCGTCGCGGTTACCATCCTTGCTTACGGTGTAGTATCAATGAAGAGGTGGTTGGCAACGATCCATGCGATAATGAGCGTCGATAGTCGATGAAGAACCACTCCTAATTAGCAAAACACCTTAGGAAGTGGCGATGCTCATGACTCAAAATCTCAAATGCAAATGTGTTGCAGAAGAAATGGCAGAAGTTGTAGAAGAAATGGTGAAAACAAAGAAAACAGCACAACGAAGGTAAAGATGCCATGCTGTCAGTGTCGGGATGGATGTCCGACGGGCCGAATGTCCGGGATTTCAGGCCGGATGTCAGGGTGCCCGATCCAGATTGTATCTGTGGATCCCTATGAACACGAGGATGAACACAAATTTTTTCCGGCCAAATTGGGGTGATTTGGTGCTGGAAAATGATGGGAATGATGGGGCAAAGCTAGAACCACCTGTCCACAATGAAATCCATGAATCCAAATCAACAAAATCTCCTAAAATCCAACGAATCCAAGAAATTTTCGTATGGCTAATTTTGTGGGGATTTTCGAAAATAGGTCAAATCAAAACACAAATCGGCTAGAAAGTGGAGGGAGAGACTCCAAGGTTTGAATGAACCTGGCTCATGATACCAATATAATACAAGGCAATCACGTGAGCCTCGATCTTTTCATGCTTGGAGGGGAAAAGGGGGCAATCACGAGAGAAAAGACGAACTCAAGAACGATCTCTGATCACACATCCACTAGAACTACACAAACACATGAGATACACAGATCCATGATCAACAAAAGGATACAAGTAAGCGATAGTCTCCTGCTTCGGAGGAGGGGCCTTGATATGCCGTGGGATCTCCCCTTGATAGGGGCCTTAGCATTCACTTTGGATCTTCTCTCAAAGAGCTGGTCAACTTCGTGGGAGAAGGAAGTAGATGGAGCTATGCTCAACAATGTCAAGTGCTAAACATAAGCTAACCCTAAAATGTGGAGGGGAGTCTCTTATATAATTCTAGGGGAAAAGGTGCGAAAGAGAGGTTACATGGCCACCTGGGCCTGAGGCTGCCCACACAGGGGCCGGATGTCCAGGCCAGTGGGTGGATGTTTGGTCTTTTGGGGTGCATGTGATATATGGGCCGAGGGCCGGATGTCCGAGTTGATGGTGCCGGTTTCGCTCGGTTCAGATGCGAAGGTGTTGGATTTTTAGGGATGAGGGCTGGATGTCTGGACGCTAGGGAGAGGCCGGATGTCCGGGACATGGCCGGACGTCCGAGGCTTGAGGGGTCGGCCTCTGCTTGGACTTGGCATCTTCTTGCCAGACTTCCAGGCAACGACCAGATATTCGGTGCAAGGCTAGATGTCCGGGCTGGGTCTGGATGTCTGACGCCTATACTTATTCTTCAGCTGGGCATTGGCGCTAGTGGGATCTCCAGGGTCCGGATGTTCGAGCTGGTGGCCGGATGTCCAGGGCCTGGGAGGTGACTTGGCCTTCTCTTGGTCCTCTCGTCCGCGCATCTTCATATCCATCTTCATGATGACTTGGCCTTCACTCTGAGCGTCTTCAAGCTTGTCTTCAAGATACCTAAGCATGTAAAGAGTCTCCCCTTGAGGTAGCGTCCAAGTTCCATGAGCATCAAAGGGAGATTCACATAGGAGACATGTCACCTCGGTTTCAATGGCAGGTGCATGGGTCTTGTCATGGGACCCTTCAAAACTTGAGGCGTTGGTTATGGGTCCATGGGGATGACCATGGGATGCTCCGCATCAACAAGTCTCGTTTCGGCGCAAATGAAATCAGTGGCAAAATTTGTGTTGTCTCATTTCTAAAAATTTGAATTTCTTAGTTTTAGGAATCGATGCCACCGAAAGTTGAACTGACTGGGCCAGCCAAAATCGTCCCACCAAGATTTATTATCGGTCTCACCGAAATGCCAAAAGTTGCCACATTTTGCACCAGTCGGTGCAACCGAGTTTTTGCTTTGGTTTCACCGAGTTGGGCAATAATGTTGCAACGGTTGGATTTTTGGACATGCCTATATATACCCCTCCATGTACCTCTCACTCGTAGAGGAAGCATTCAGAATAGACCAGCACTTGCCCTATTCATTTTCTAAGAGAGAACTACCTACTCACGTGTTGAGATCATGATCTTCCACTCCAACCATACGAATTTTGATTTCTAGCCTCCCCAAGTTTCTTTTCACACAATCAACCTCTTCTACCAAGGCAAATCTGCACGAGAGTGATTAAGTATTGAGGAAGCTATCTTTGAAAGCACAAGACCAAGAAGTTCATCATATTTACCTCACCCATTATATTTTGGAGAGTGGTGTCTCCTAGATTGGTTAGGTGTTGATATGTCGCCAATGTACCTATAGTTTTTGATTGTTCCATGCTATTATATTGTTATTCTATGTTACTTTTTGGATGTTTACTTACCAATTAATATTATTTTTAAGCTCTAACATATTAACCCGGTGCCAAGTGCTAGTTGTTGTTTTTTGCATGTTTTCGGATTTTCAAGTTCACAGTACCAAATGAAGTCCAATTGCCATGAAACTTTAATATGATTTTTGGACCAAAAGAAGACTTGGATGCTTCGGGAGGAGACTAGAGGCCTCATGAGGGAGAAACGAGCCAAGCAGGCATGACGAGGGGGTAGGGTGCGCCTGGTTGCCTCGTAATCCCCTTGGCTACATCTTGGTGCCCCTCTCTGGCCTATAAATTCACATATATTCCAAAATCTTTAGAGAGCCTCCCGAAAAATTGTTTCTGCCATAGCAAGCCTTTGTTCCGTCGTGTGCCCATTTGGAGGCCTGTTCCGGTGCCCCGTCAGAGGGCAGATCGATCATGGAGGGCCTCTACATCATCCTTGCTGCTCCCATGGTGATGTGTGAGTAGTTCCCCACAAACCTATTGGTCCTTAGTTAGTACCTAGATGGTTATGTCTCTCTCTCTCTTTCTCTTCAATACAATCTTCATCACATCTTCTCTTTGATCTATCAGATGTAATCCTTTTGTGCGGTGCATTTGTTCGGATCCGATGAATGGTGGGTTATGTTCAGATTATTCATGAAAAATATTTGAGTCTTCTCTGAAATATATTATGATTCTTATGTGAATGATCATTATAGCTTCATAAATCTCTTCGATCTATTGATTTTCTTCAGCCAAGTAGATTGATCCATCTTTAGAGAGAGTGGTGCATTGTAGTGGGTTCAACATGATGGGTTTCTATATCCCAGTGACAGAAGGGGACAAGATACATCTTTGTATTGTTACTAGTAAGGATAAACATTGGGTTTATTCCATATTAATTGAATTCTCTTTGTCTACATCATGTCATTTTTCTCCAAGCATTACTCTGTTTTAATTAATACTCTAGATGCATGCTGGATAGCGGTCGATGGGTGGAGTAATAGTAATAGGTGCAGGCAACTGTCGGCCTATTTTCTTATGGACATGATGGCTATATACACATGATCATTGTCATGAATATCACATAACTTTGCGCTTTTCTATCAATTCCCCAACAATAATTTGTTTACCCATTGTATGCTTACTTTCATGAGAGATGCCACTAGGGAAAACTATGGCCCCCGGGTCTATTCACTTATAAGTTTACAAACACTAAATACCTTGATGCCATTATTTACTTTTTATTTTATTTTGCAATTTACAACTATCTACTACCAACCATGCTACTTAGAAGCTTGGAAATAATGATTCAAAGGGGACTAACAATCCTCTTGCCTACGTTGGGTGCAAGTGTTTGCTCTTTTGTGTGTAGCCGCTAAACACGGGGGGTTGGTTGTTACTCCTATTGGTTCGATAAACGTTGGTTCTCTACCGAGGGAAACACTTACTTATATTGTGTTGCATCACCTGTTCCTCTTGACGGAAAACCCAACGCAGATCAGAAGTATCAGGTGTCTATTGGGAGCCTTCGACTTCGTGTGTTGTTGAACCAATAAGTTTGTAAGGGCAAGGAGATCGGCTACTTCGTGAAGATCTACCCCGTGTGAGGCTAGTCCTTTGTGGGCATCAGCCATGGTGGAATAGACAAGGTTTCTACTTAGTGGACCCTTATGGGTGGATCCCTCCGTGGACTCTCGCGACCTTTACCCTCCGTGGGTTGAAGTTTCCATCAACATAGATGTACGATAGCACCACCTATCGGAACCACGGGAAAAATCTCCATGTCTCCAATTGCGTTTGATCTTGCTATACCTTCACTCTACTTATATGTGCATGTCTTTACTTTCCGCTTCTATACTCTTAGACTTGCATCTGTAGGGTGTGATTGACTTGATATAATTGTTATAATTTGCCAAAATCTAAAATTGGGAAAAAAGCTAGATTTTTATTTTGGTCAAGTAGTCTAATCACCCCCCTCTAGACATACTTTGGATCCTACATTGGCTAAACTATTTCAATAGATCGGAGAGATTTATGAAGCTATAATAATCATGCAAATAAGAATCATAATAGATTTCAGAGAAGAATCAAATCTTTTATCATGAATAATCTGAACATAAACCCACATTTCATCGGGTCCTAACAAACGCACCGCACAAAAGAATTACATCAGATAGATCAAAGCGAAGATGCAATGATCATTGTACTCAAGACCAAGAGAGAGAGAGAGACATATAGGTATTAACTATGGACCCGTAGGTCTATGGTAGACTACTCACACATCACCATGGGAGCAACACGGTTGATGTAGACGCCCTCCGTGATCGATCCTCCCTTTGGGAGAGCACCGGAACAAGGCTCCAGATGGGCACATGGCAGAACAGAGACTTACGGCTACAAAAAAAGTGTTCTGGGAGGCTCTCTATGATTTTTTGGATTTATTATAATTTATAGGACAAAGAGGGGTGTCGGAAGGCACCTGAGGTGACCACTACACATTGGGGCGTGACCACCCCCCTGGGCGCGCCCTGTTGTGTGCTCGCTCCCTTGTGAAGCTTCTGGTCTTCTCCCAAAGATTTCAGGTCTCCTTTTGGTAAAGAAAAAAACATAAAAAAGTTTCGTGCCTATTGGACTTTGTTTGGTACTGTAAACCTTAAAAATAACTAGCACTTGGCCCTGGGTTAATAGGTTGGTGCTCAAAAATAATATTAATTGACATATAATTGCCCAAAAGTATCCTAGAATGATAATATTATAGCATGGATCAATAAAAAATTATAGATATATTGGAGACGCTTGAATGAACCTGGTGCACGAAGTGCTAGCGATAATCCCCAATTGGAAAAAGCCATACATAGCATACCTATTCAGGTAGGATCTCCCCGGAGAGGAAGCAGAGGCCCGATAGATCGATCATCGATCAAAGGCATACACCACCATGGGAGGGAATATCTACAAGAAGAGTAACTCTAGCGCCACTCAACGGTGCATTTCTCCTAAGGAAGGGCAACATATCTGCATGAGATCCACTCGGGAACCTATGGTCACCAAGCATCCTCTCGGATGCTAGCTGCCAAGGCATTTCGAGCAGGATTCTATTGAGCCAATGAATCAACCAGAGATATTGTGGAGCAATGCGTCAGATGCCAGTTCTATGCAAACTAGTCTCACAAGCCAGCGTAAGCTCTGAAGAATATTCCTCTCACTTGGCCATTTGCAGGCTAGGGACTTCACATGGTCGGACCCTTGCGACTTGGAGATAGTGGATTCACTCATCTGCTGGTGGCAATGGACAAGTTTACCAACTGGATAGAGGCAAAGCCAATTAAGAATCATGATAGATCGACTGCGATCAAGTTTACCAAAGAGATAGTCTTTAGGTTTGGAGTCCCCTGCATCATCATCACTGATAATGGAATGAACTTCGAATCAGAGGAATTCTATGAGTTCTTCTACTCTCGGGCACTCGGGTCGACTATGCCCCAGTGGCTACCCTGCAGTCTAGTGGACAGGCAAAACAAGTGAATGTGATGATTCTCCAAGGCTTAAAGCCGTGCCTCATGTGCGACCTGAAGCATGCTGCAGGGGCTTGGGTCTTCGATCTATGATCAGTCCTCTGGGGCTTCCGGACGACTCCAAATCGGTCCACAAATCGCACTCCTTCTTCATGGTGTATGGTTATGAAGCAGTCGTACCGAGTGATCTACTCCACAACTCCCCCTGTGTGGAGCTGTATCCGGAGGCAGAGGCCAAAGAAGCACGACAGGACATACTAGATCTTCTGGAGGAGGAACGGGAGTTGGCGCTCATCAGGTACCCGTTATCAGCAGGGACTTAAGGCAATACCACGATAGGTAGGTCAAAGCTCGCGCTTTTCAAGAAGATCCCTGGGCTTGGAATATGGATCTACTCCACAAATTCTTTACTTAGATTTTTTTCCTTATTGTAATAGTTTCGGAGTGATACTCGATGAATAAATTCTTACCTTTTCAGTACTTCATAGAATTTGGTCAATTTTTCTTTTTTTTACACTCTGGTGATTTCCATCCTTCAGAAACTTAATCACCCTGAGCTGGTGAAAGTCTTAGCTGTGACCCATAAATTGCCTAAGTTAAATTTACTCCGAGTGAGAACATCATCCACACTCGGGGGCTTAGTTGCAATCCAGAAATCTCCAAAGTTAAATCTACTCCGAGTAAGGACATCATCCACACTTGGTGGCTTAAGTTGCGATCCAAAAATCACCTACATTAAATCTACTCTAAGTGAGGACATCATCCACACTCGGGGGCTTAGCTGCGATCCAGAAATCCCCTATGTGAAATCTACTTTGGGTGAGGAAATCATCCACATTCGGGCGCTTAGCTCCGATCCAGAAATCGCCTAAATTATATCTACTCTAAGTGAGGCCATCATCCACACTCAGGGTTTAGTTGTGATGTAGAAATTGCCTAAGTTATATCTACACCGAGTGAGGACATCATTTACACTTGGGGGCTTAGCTGCGATCCAGAAATCGCCTAAGTTAAATCTACTCCGTGTGAGGACATCATCCACACTCGGGGTCTTATCCATGATCCATAAATTTCCTAAGTTAAATTATACTCCGAGTGAGGACATCATCCATAATCAGGGGCTTAGTTGTCATCTAGAAACTGTGTAAATTAAGTAATACAATGACCGAGGACATCATCCACACTCAGGGGCTTAACCATGGTCCAGAAATCCCCTAAGTTAAATAATACTCCAAGTGAGTACTTCAACCACACTCGGTAGCTTAGTGGCATTCCAGAAAATGCATAAGTAAGGACTTATCTTGGTGTGGACATCCTCCACACTCGGGAGCTTAGTTGCGATCCAGAAATCGTCCAAGTTAAAGCCACCCCGAGTGAGTACATCATCCATACTCGACTTGTTAGCATTGATCCAGAAATCGTATAAGGCAAACAAACATAGTAACCATTTAACATTGGAATGATGATGAAGAGAATAAATTGTAAGTTCATCAAAGCAAAAGGTCAAGTAGCAGGAGCACAAGCATTGAATGATGTTTAACAGTTACACCAAAAACTCGGCATTCCGAGGCAAATTCAATAAGGACTTAAAGTTTCTTGAAGGATCACACGATGGTCGAAGGACTAGCAGTGTCAACGAAGGTGTCCAGGTCGATACCATTCGTAATCCGAGTGGTGGCTCTGACGAAGTCTCCATGAAGTCCATGAACCTATCCTTCTTCCTGTTGATGACATTGAGAGACTTCAACTTCTCCTTGTCCACGCCCTGGCAATGGACTCAGACAAGGGAGAGGGCAACATCGGCACCACATCGAGACACAAACTTCTTCCACGACTGCACTCGGCTAGGGACTACGCTCAGACGAGTCATGAGGGACGTGAGATCATTCGGAAACTCGTCGTCAACCTGCAGATCCTTGTCAATCTTTGGGATGACAGATCATAGCCGAGTGGTCTAGCCCAAGGCTTGTTCTATGCAATCATCCAACTGAAGGATGGCCAAAGTAGAGCTATCTCTAAGGAGCATCTTGATGGGGTTCAGCTCTTGCCAAATCCTTTCGGTCTCCGACTCAGCGTCAGGACAAAAGTGTGGCCATAGAAAGATAGCGAAGATCAGAGACATGGAGAACACCAAGACAAAGTTATGATCACTCAGGCAAATGACATAGCTTTGAGCCTATTGATTATTTCTGTGTCGAAGTCCTCAACCTATTTCTCCAGATCGGTTTTCTTGGCGGAGAGCGCATCTAGCTATTTCTTCTCTGCCTCGAGGGCACTCGACTAGGCATTATACTTTTTCTCCCACTCGGCATAATCCTTCTTCTGCTTAGAAACCTCTTCCTTGGAATCCTATGTGGAAACCTTTAGGACCTTGTTCTCCTCCTTGGGTTTCCAAACTGTTTTGATCTTATCTTCACCCTCCTTTGTCTTGGGTTTGGCCTCCTTCCACTCTGCCACCAACTCATTGTCCTTGATCTCAAGAGTGAGCCTCATGGTTTCTAACGAAACAGAAGTCCCTAGGATCTTTACAAGTTGAAGGTTTTCCCTATGAAAATCTGATGAAGCGAATTCAGTCAAATGTGAACGGAAATAAATTGCAAAAACAGTCAGATGGGATATTCACCCGAAGGTCCATCACCTCGTTCATAAGAACAGTGTACCGGGTCTCGAGCTCGCAAGCACTCTACCAAAAACAAGAGCGGGAAAAAGAAAAATACTGTCAAGCGAATCCAAAGGAAGCAACCACTGGGTCAGCTGATCAGAAAGCAACATTACTTGTGTTATACTACAAAAAAATCAAGCTCTAAGACTCCCGCCGACTACTCGAGTCAAATGCAGTCTTGCGGACTACAACCAGTGGGTACGCTCAGCGCACCCCCACTAGAAGGTAACGTGGGATCAAATACTGTGGGCACCCTGACTCATGATTCATGATCATCGAATGTACGTGCACAGTGATCCCAGATATCAATGCTCACTGAACACATAGAAACTGAATAACAAGAGTCTTACATCCATTACATACCAGTTTACTCAAATGTGGCCTTTATGGCCAACTTTTCATATGATTACAGCGGAAATCTTCAACGATAGTGTGAACCCATGTCATCTGCCTTAACCCTACAAGCATTTTGACTAGGAAGCGTCCTAGCTCGCATGTCCGTCACCAAGGCAATCTTGATCATAATCCTGATCTTTCATGCCTGGCCAATAAAATAACCAGTGGCAAGCTAATGAGTACTTTGAATGTACTCGCAAGCAACCCATGTTTGGAACAAGGCAATAACAATGTAGGATATAGCACTAATAGGTAATTTTGCATAAAGCTAATTTTTAATGCACTGACATGATCTTATAACTTGTGTAGGCAAGCATCCATAGTTGGCAGATATCTGTATGAAGAAGTTGCAGATATCATCATAAGCAAGGGTTGACCATCTCACATTCACCATCAGGCCAAGTCATCAGACATAGCTCAAGTATCACCTTTGTGTCATCCACACACACACCAAGTTTGCGAAAAACATCTGGACGTAGCACAAGAGCGGTCATCCAACTGTCCTTGACTGTGGACACGGCTATTGGAATAGTTTTACACTCTGCACAGGTTGCACACTTTACCCACAAGACTCGAGGAACTTCCATGTCATCCATGACTCGCGGTATATTACATATCCGAGGTAAGCACCCGAACAATGCCTTTCCCATGGTGATACTAAAAAAAGAGTCCACTCGTTGGTGCCAGCCCTCATGATATACATCACACGTATCATCCATGAGGGAACGCAATGGTGTGCCCGGTGCTTGTAAAGACAGCGCATGGCCTTCCACTCCGGGACGACCCCGTCTCGAGAGTGACCACCTCACTCTCGCCACTGGTAATGCGGGCTCCCTGCTAGTACCAACCATAGTAATCAACAAATCCCCTTCCCATTTAGGGGTAGAGTGGTTGTGCATGTAAGGTTGGAGTAACAGTCGCAACTTACACCAATCCGTTTTTGAGACCACACACACTCACTTGCTCCGGTACACCACTTCTTTATCAAGTGGTTACCCAACTCAACATCATCGCCCTCGGGCATTAGTGGCACCTGATGGGGTTTTTGAAAAGTCTTTGAAAACACTATGTTTCCATCACCATGCATATTCCCATCCCAGTTGCGTAGCAACTACTAGCATCCCAACTACTCCCACCCGCATAACCCTCATAAGGAGGTAGGGTAATGCACGATGCAAGTGTCAACAAGAAAGTATCAGAGACATCCCATCAAAGGGGAATACCACACCATCATGATCAATACAACGAAATAACTTGCTATATGCCATGCAATAAAAGTTTTCATAGTCATGGTCAAACGGTTGCTTGCCTGGCTTAGCAATGTCTTCGAGGTCTTCACCCACTTCTCGTCCACTCCGAGCATTCCATCTACATCTTCAACTATCGCCGAAAACAACCTCAATAAGGAACACAACAAACATAAAATAAAAGTACTCTGAAAATAGGAGTTTTAATTTTCTAGGACTCCTCTGGTCATGAGAAAAATAACCAAGGAGGTTTTGGTGGATGTGGATCAAGGGGGAGTTTTCAATGGTGGGAATTATGGAAATCATGATCCTATAAGATGTCAACAGAAAATATTTTCATAAAAATGAGTGGATGCACTCATAAAATAGGGAATGATTTTAGAAACACGTGGGAAGTGGTTTCACTTGATTTTGAGTTGGTATGAAATTCCTATGATTTTGCAAGGATGAAATGAATGGAAACTGGGTCATTTATTACATCCAATAGAATAGGTGTATGGCAAAATGTTCAACATGTCTATAAAATTAGGGAATGGCATTAAGAGCTACTGGAAATTTGGATCTCTCCATTTGGAGTTGATTTGAGTCCTCTATGCATTTTAGAAGGTGCCTCCCAATAGTTCAAATTTGAATTCAAATTTAAGCATGGTAGAAAATTGTGATGAAATTATTTGGAGGTTGTGCCAAATGATAGCTAGAATTATTAGAAGGCTATAGGAATTTGAATCATCAAATTGGGAGTTATTATGATTTTACTACAGATTTTACAAGCTTATGAAAAAATAGAAAATGGGAAAGATATTACCAAGAGGGCTAAAACCCGCTCAGCATGTTAGATAGCGACTAGGCCGGCCCAACCGCAGGGAGGCAGCAGGAATGCCGATGGTGTAATCTTGGGAATACGCCTCGTCTGTAGGGAGGTGGGAAGCAGCGGGGTGCTTCCACTTAAACCGAGGGGCCCAACCGGTATGCCACTTACAGGTGGGAACCGCCCGTCAGGTCTATCTCCTTCCTCCCGCTCAAACAGGAGGAGGCGAGGAAGGTCGGCCGTGCCCGCGCCAGTACCCTGTTCCGGCAACACAGGGCGTCCCCAGCGGCGACCCGACCACCGGCGAGCTCGAGGCGGTGAGCCGCACGTGCCTAGGAGGTCCCCGGGCCCTAGGTATACAGGGGTTGTGTCCATCCCCCATCGCGGCGGAGTAGTCCGTTGGCCATGGTGGGCATGACGCCACTGCCACGGAGAGAAGGGGAAGGGAACTAGGGGGCTTCTGGAGGCAAATGAAGGTGTTACGGTGGAGCTTGGAGGGGAGAACGGAGGCGGGGGAGCTTGAATTCAAGCAAAGCCGAGCGGAGCCAAGGCGGCCATGGAGGAAGAGGAGAGAACTAGGAGAGATGGGGGAGGTAAGGGAGGTTCCTGAGAGGGGGAGAGAGCCAAGGGAGCGCCAAGGGGAGCTCGGGGCTGCATTATATGGGCAGGGCAACGGTGCACCGCGAGCTCGTGCACCAGCTCAGACCCTGCGGCTGCTGGAGTGCTCGGGGGGCGCGGGAGCCTATCCGGGGTGTTCGTGGAACTCATCCACGACATAGGGGAGAGAGAGAGCGGGGCGTCCACCAGGGCCTCGCGCGTGTTAGGCCGGGCACTGGCCGAGCGGAGCTGCACCGGGCACGCGCGACAGAGGAGAGATGAGGGCAAGGGAGGAGGGTCCCGACACTCCGCCATGTCGTGGACGTCGAGACGGTCTCGGGGGACATCACCACGAGGCCCAAGGCTGTCAGGAGGCTCTGATTGGGCAAGGAAAAGTGGCGGAGCACCGTTTCTGCATGTCAACTACGTGGTCACCACACCATAACTTGTCCAGGGCATCTTTTTGGTAGGCAAAAGATGTCCAGTATGCAGGGCATGCATTAGAGAGGCCACTAGTGCAATCTTGATGTTAATAGAGCAGGGGAGATTGGGGTTCCATAGGGGGTAAGTTAGCAGCAGTAAACTTGGGGCCAGATCATGGGTTTTTATAGGAGGCAACTTGGGGAAAAACCTTGTCTAGTGGTCATAGGTATGAGAGGATTATATGCACATCAAATTTAATCTCTGGTAGATCAATGTACATGGTACTTGTAGTACAAAGATGCATTTGCTGCAAAAATGTAGGTTTAGATGGACTTCTCATATTTCCTACATGAGCCTGCCATATTTGGGTTCGGATAGATGCATTAGTATGCATATGAGGTTGTGGCAAAGTTTGGGGGCATTTTGCATGCACTGATTGATGGGAGAGGGGGAAAAGATGTGCTGCCATGGTAAAAAGAGGGGTTAACTAGAGGAGTTACCTCCCAATAATTGATCACATGCCATGGAAAAGTTACAGGAGGTAAAATGAGGTCATAGTATGTTGTGGTAAAAAGTTGGAGGCAAGGGGAATCTGTTTGGGTCAACTTCGCTTCTCCACTATTTTATAACTGAAGGTGTTTGTGTTGTGATTGGGCTAGGCAAGGGAATCCTATGATCTTGAGATCTACCAAGGGTAAATGGTAAGTCTATTTGGTCCTGTTAACAAGTTTTCAGCTCAATTGAAGAAACTTTATAATGCAAACTTGGTAAACCCTAGAAATGGGCAGAAATGGGTTTGCTCAGATCTAGCTAAGAAAAACTATCCTCTCTGATGCACCACTTGATGTCGTGACATATTTTAGGGACTATAACATGCACAACAAGTTTGGGGCCCAATGGGGAAACTTGGCAATGTAACATTACCAAATTCTTGGAATCAACAGAAATGGGTTTGAGGGGATTTGGACAAGTGTATCTGCTCCCCTTGTTGCACCACATGGTGTAACATCATTATTTGGGGATTAGAACATGTCCACAAGTTTTGAGATCAAATGGAGAAACTTCACAATGTAGAGTTGCTCAAATTTGGTTCTGGACATAAGGGGTTTTGGAATACTTTTGTGAAGCAAAACTACTGGGATTGATATGAAACTTTGCTAGGTCATCAAACAGGACATATGTGACCTGCTGGAATTTTCTAGGATTTAATTGAGAATATTTCTTATAGAAATATTTCAAATGCTGGAAATAGGCAGAAAAGGTTTTGAAGGGTTTTGTCTAATATTTTGAACATGACCATGTGTTGAAACTCTTATATATGGACAATATATGTCCACTAAGTTGTCCTAAATTTTCTCAAATATTTTTAAAGCATTTAAATAAGTTTTCCCTATAAAAGACCATTTCTAGCCTTAAGAAAAATCCTTTCAATAAAATATTAAAATAATCTTTAAAAATAATATTTTGGTGGTTTTGGGAAGTTATATATATATAGTAGGTTCCAAATAAAGCATTTGGGAAAAAAAGATCCACCCAATTTGGGGACTTGTAGTGCAAATCTCAAATCAAGGGGTTTTGAAAACTAATTTAAATAAATGCTTTTTTGTCCAAAATAAAATTTTGCAAAAATAGTTTTAAGTCCTATTCACATGGAATGATCATTGGACAAGAGTTGGGATCAAGGAAAAAGAGTTCTTGAGGGTAGGAGGATGTTTTATGAATTATAGAGCACTAGCAAGCAATCAAACAGGCATGCTAATAACACACAAGTCAAGCATTCAAATGCACTCAAAATTTTTTAATTGGCCCTAATTTTTGAGTCATGTTAACTTAGTCATGAGGCAAAACATAGGGTGTGATGGACCTACCCCCGTTACAAGAATCTCGTCCCTGAGATTCCTAGGCTAGCTGCTGATGCGGGCATTCAGAGGTGAGGTAGTCTTCACGTTCCATGTTGTCCTTGCTCCGGCGTGGTTGTCCTTCTGGATCTTGAAGTGCCTGATGATATGTCTTCGAGTGCACCATTGACTTGGTCTAAGGTGAACGGGGTTCTCGCAGGGCCTGGCTTGCGTGTGTAACCCAAGGTTAGAAGACCTGGCAAAGCAGAGTGTCTGCGTGTTGGTCCTAGGGTTGTTAGTGACATGTAGATACCTCACATTAGAATAGAAAGGGTCAAGGTTGTAGCTTCCCTTGATGGGGAATTGATGACTCTGTTGGAACAGTTGATCTTCCGATGCTTGTCGTCTTCATCCTTGAGAGCGCTGAAGCGTGTCATCGTGGGCTTATCGTTTAGAACCTCCGCTTGAGTAAGTTGCCCAGGTAGATTCTTAATTCTTCTTTGGTCGTTTGTCTTCATCATCATGGAAGCACGTTTCTGGAGGGTCTTTGAGTGCTTGGTCTACTCGTATCTCCGTGGCAAGGTCTGCACCGAGTCTCACCCCTAAGACCGAGCTTAGAGACTTGGTGTCAAGATGGGTTCTACCATCTAGGAAGGTTTTAGTGGGGTTCTAGGTAAGCTGACTATTCAGAGTATAGATCAGCCATCTAATCCCCAAGGTCTGATGCTTGGCAAGTGGGGTGAACTACCCTTGGCAGGTGGTACACCATGATCAAGTTAGGTTCACATCCTTGATTGAACCAAAAAGGGGCTAGCAATGAGGTCATGACAGTCGTTCTACTCCGTTCCAGGCATCTGAAGGGAGCAGGGACGTCATGCTCAACGTACACCATCAAGGTGGTGGGTTAAGGGGTGTTATCAGCTCCTTGGTTCCTTCTTAGTCAGGAACTGATGGATGACCAGCCATAACAAGGGGTTCTTCAACCCTCTTGCTGTGCAAGGGCTTCATCATGCTTGGACGTCGGTGCTTCTTGATATAGTCTAGTTGATGTAGCCAACAGAGGAGTGGAGGTTGAATTCTCTTGCTTCTTCTTCGTCATTGTCATGACTTCGCAATCGCGGTGGTCCTTCATCTTGCTTGGGCAAGAAAGTCTTCTTCTGTAGGGAGGGTGCTTCACAGAGTCCAACTCCTTCAAGGTGAGACCTTATACTTGAGAGGCATGGTAGTTAGTGTTCCTGGGGCTAGTCCAAATAGGACTAAGATGTTCCTTCCTCTCATTGGGTAAACATCATATTCCTCCAATACCACATAAACACATTGCTCATGGGATGTGTGAGAGAGGCGGTCATTTGTTACAGGTGGTCACTTGTCCATGGGTTTGTGGTCCAACCTAATATCGGTCCTTGTGGCCACCTTCCATATGAATATGTCTGAGAGGTTGGCCATAGTCAAATGACGTAGATCCAATACCTATGGTCATAATCCGACCATATTATGGCTCGATAAAGCTTTGGAGTTTCAAGGAGCTTAGGATGTGAGTGAACATCTAACATCTTATCCTGAGCACAACTATTTGATGCCAATAGTACTGCCTATTACTCCAAACAAAATCACCCTATATCATCCAAGGTATCATCTAATATAAGTCATCTCCAATACTGCATATGCTACTCATATCTCCAAGGTTTTGAGAGAAGGACTATACCGAAAATATCATATGTATACTATAGCTAACTCACATATATCCCTATATAAAAATCATCGGGATAATTTACAAGCTGCTAAGCTTGATCATGACACTACCAATCCAAGTGTCCTACTGACCTATCCAAGGTCTAAGGTATTACATTACTATGCTAAGGAAACACGTAATGAACCACTACAAGATCTCGTTTCCTTCCTACGAATCCAATTAACCGATCCACGAATACCATCCACTATTACATGACCTATTATTGCTACAGATACAATACCAGTTTCGTCCCATATATCTCCAGATTTCCTAAATCCCCTAATTCCAGGAAGAACTATCTCATCATAGCATAACCATCAACCCCCATCATGATGCAATGAACTCTGATGTTACGTGCACATGGATCCTTGAATCACTGCTAACAACAATCCAATATTCTTGGTTTGTCTTCCACCAAGAAACATGGTATCAATATCAAGAGCATCGGACTAAATCCCAATTACTCCGAACCATGTGGTTTTATTGATCCCGAGCACCTAGTAGGAACACCTATTTAAATCCAAGTTTTACATCTAGTAAGAGCTTCCTACTAGTTACTCCAGTCACCATCATATCACTATCAATTCACTATCTACATTACTTGCCAAAGTCAAGTCATTGATCCACCAAGAGTTTCAGCATGTGGTCATATTTGTCCTACTAATCCAATTTGCTCAAGGGACAAGTAAGTTATGCTACTCTATCAATCTTGATCCACCAAGTTCGTCTACCAACATTAAGCCTCGTAATCCACCAAAGGGTATCAACTGCTTCCTCAAGACATCTATTATGGGTAATCAAATCATTATCCACAAATCGTATGCCCTTAGAATGATTCTTCCTATGGCATCAAGTCTCTAGTGCTAGGTAAAGAATGAAGGATATTTGTTCACTATGATCACTAGATCCATAATGAACCTAGTGCAAGGCAAGGGTCATTGAAGCTTAATAAGTGCTTTGGCAAATCCGTGTATTAAACAAGTGATCAGAGGCTTGTGCTAGGGAAGCTCGTGAGGTAGAGGCTGGTCTGGGGAGGGGTTTCCAGTCTTGAGGGAAGAGCCTAATCCCTGCGGGGTTGCATTTCGTTGAGTACGTTGTAGTCGAAGTCTTCGGTGTTAGTTATTTGTCGAGGAGGATCCTTGGTGTATCCGGTCTTGCTGGTCTTCAATTAACGAGAGGGGGAGAGGGAAAGTAGCATAGAGCAGCATGCCTAAGGGGGTGGTATAGTGCAAGTGCAATCAAACAAGTGTCAAAAAGGCCAAACACAAACATCAAGGTAAGGTAGGTGATATGGTCGCGCACTTGTTGCCTAGGGCAAAAGTGTGACTTACACCAAAGCACAAACAGGCAAAAAAGCAACACACATCATGGTTCCATTTGAACCATCATACGGACTCAACTTCGCATGGGGGACACACAACCTATCCTACCCTAGGGGTTCTCGGACTCATTCGTCGTGCTTGCTTCGTGTCTTAGAGAGGAGTCCGCTTAGTCTTATGGGTCTTCTTCGGGTGTCACTATGTTTTTGGTTGTTTTTCATCAAAACGATCCTGGTTGCGCCTGAAGAGTCCTTGACGGCTTCGATTCTGTTGAGTTGACGATGAAGGTGATTCTTCATGGTTGTTGTTGACAGGGTCTTCTGGTGTCCTCATGATCGTGACAATGCCTTCTTGTCTCTTCAGACGTCGAGCATTCCTTCCAGGCAACCTTTTATGCAATGTCATTAAAAAGGCATGGTAGAGTTGTACCCTGCTAGTCATGTTGACGATATCATCGGCACCAAGAGCGGGGAATGATGAGAACCATTTTCCTGTTCACCATAGAGAGGCGGACCAAATGGCGAGGTTCTCATCCACCGGTGGTTACCGATATAACAACAAAAAGGACAGGGTTGCTCTATTAGCGATGCATTATAATGACATTGCATGTTTTGTGCCCTGGTCATCGAAGGCCAAGGTGGCATCATCCTCGGGCTGTGTCGAGGGTGTCACTATCATCTAAGTCTTGACATCCTCATCCTTCGAGAAGATATCTTCCGTTGGTAGTTCCTTGTCTAGTGTCGCCAATTTGGGTCCAAGATATGTCGGCAATCGTGTGGCAAGGTGGCTTCCTTCCAGGTTTCCCACGAGGATTTACAAGGAATCCCATGGTCAGGGGCACAAGGGTAGTAGCGACCATTTGCAAAGTTTTGGAAAAGCAGACGAGGAGAGCTAAGAGAAAAGTTGTGGAAGTGCTAAGGCAAAAACCTTTGCTTCCCTTGGAATTTTAGGAGAGGCAAGATATATAGAGGCTTTGTAAGTGCTTTTGAAGGGTCTGGAAAAATAGTTATGTCCTAACTAATGTCCATGCTAACTAAGGGCTTCCTACAGTTAGGATGGCTCAGATACCAGCTCTGTGGGGACCCCAACTCATGAGTCGTGATCACCGAATGTACATGCAAAGTGATCCCAGAGATCAATGCTCACTGAACATACAAAAACTGAATAACAAGAGTCTTACATCCATTACATACCGGTTTACTCAAATGTGGCCTTTATGGCCAAGTCTTCATATGATTGTAGCAGAATTCTTCAACGATAGCGTGAACCCAAGTCCTCTTCCTTAACCCTACACGCATTCTGACTGGGAAGCGTCCTAGCTCGCATGTCCATCACCAAGGTAATCTTCATCATAATCCTGATCTTTCATGCCTAGCCAATAAAATAACCAGTGGCAAGCCAATGAGTACTTTGAATGTACTCGCAAGCAACCCATGTTTAGAACAAGGCAATAACAATGCATGATATAGCACTAATAGGTAATTTTGCATAAAGCTAATATTTAATGCAGTGACATGATCTTATAACTTATGTAGGCATGCATCAACAGTTGGCAGATATGCGTATGAACAAGTTACAGATATCATCATAAGCAAGGGTTGAACATCTCATGTTCACCATCAGGACAAGTCATCAGACTTAGCTAGAGTATCACCCTTGTGTCATCTACACACACATCAAGTTTGCGAAAAACATCTGGACATAGCACAAGAGCGGTCATCCAACTGTCCTTGACCATGGCCACGGCTATTCGAATAGTTTTACACTCTGTTGAGGTTGCACACTTTACTCACAAGACTCGGGGAACTTCCGTGTCATCATGACTTGCAGTATATTACATACCCATGGTAAGCACCCGAACAATGCCTTTCCCATGGTGATACTAAACAAAGAGTCCACTCGTTGGTGCCATCCCTCATGATATACATCACACGTATCATCCATGAGGACACGCAACGGTGTGCCCGGTACCTGTAAAGACAGCGCATGACCTTCCACTCCGGAAGACCCCATCTCGAGAGTAACCACTTCACTCTCACCACTGGTAATGCGGGCTCCCTGCTAGTACCAACCATAGTAATCAACAAAGCCCCTTCCCATATAGGGGTAGAGTGGTTGTGCATGTAAGGTTGGAGTAACAGTCGCAACTTACACCGATCCGTTTTTGACATCACACACACTCACTTGCTCCGGTACACCACTATTTCTCAAGTGGTTACCCAACTCAACATCATCCCGCTCGGGCATTAATGGCACCCGATGGGTTTTTTGAAAAGTCTTTGAAAACACTATGTTTCCATCACCATGCATATTCCCATCCCACTTGCGTAGCAACTACTAGCATCCTAACTACTCCCACCAGCATAACCCTCATAAGGAGGTAGGGTCATGCACGATGCAAGTTTCAACAAGAAAGTATCGGAGGCATCCCACCGAAGGGGAATACCATATCATCATGATCAATACAACGAAATAAGGTGCTATTTGCCATGCAATAAAAGTTTTCATCGTCATGGTCAAACGGTTGCTTGCCTGGCTTAGCAATGTCTTCGAGATCTTCACCCACTTCTCGTCCACTCCAAGCATTCCATCTACATCTTCAACTTTCACCGTAAACAACCGCAATAACCAACACAACAAACAGAAAATAAAAATTCTCTGAAAATAGGATTTTTATTTTTCCAGCACTCCTCTGGTCATGAGAAAAAAAAACAAGGAGGTTTTGGTGGATGTGAGTCAAGGGGGAGTTTTGAATGGCTGGAATGATGGAAGTGATGATCCTTTAAGATGTCAACATACAATATTTTCATAAAATGAGTGGAGGCACTCATAAAATAGGGCATGATTTTAGAAACATGTGGGAAGTGGTTTCACTGGATTTGGAATTGGTATGAAATTCCTATGATTTTCCAAATATGAAATAAATGGAAACTAGGTCATTTATTAGATCCAACAGAATAGGTGTATGCCAAAATGTTCAACATGGCTATAAAATTAGGCAATGACATTAAGATCTTTTGGAAATTGGGATCACTCCATTTGGAGTTGATTTGAGTCCTCTATGGATTTTACAAGGTGGTTCCCAATAGTTCAAATTTGAATTCAAATTTAAACAGGACAAAAACTTGTGATGAATTTTTTTGGAGGTTGTGCCAAATGATAGCTAGAATTATTAGAAGGCTATAGGAATTTGAATCATCAAATTTGGAGTTATTATGAATTTGAATCATCAAATGACATTAAGATCTTTTGGAAATTGGGATCACTCCATTTGGAGTTGATTTGAGTCCTCTATGGATTTTACAAGGTGGTTCCCAATAGTTCAAATTTGAATTCAAATTTAAACAGGACAAAAACTTGTGATGAATTTTTTTGGAGGTTGTGCCAAATGATAGCTAGAATTATTAGAAGGCTATAGGAATTTGAATCATCAAATTTGGAGTTATTACGATTTTACTAGAGATTTTACAAGCTTCTAAAAAAATAGAAAATGGGAAAGATATTACCAAGAGGGCTAAAACATGCTCAGCGCGTTAGATAGTGACTGGGCCGACCCAGCCGCGAGGAGGCTGCGGTGACGCCGATGGCGTACTCTTGGGAGTATGCCTCCTGTGTAGGGAGGTGGGAAGAAGTGGGGCGCTTCCATTTAAACCGGGGGGCCCGGCCGGTGTGCCGCTTACAAGCGGGGCCTGCCTGTTAGATCTATCTTCCTCCTCACGCTCGAATAGGAGGAAGCGGGTAAGGCCAGTCGTGCCCGCGCTAGTACCCCGTTTCGGCGGCACAGGGCGTCCCCGACGGCGCCCCGACCACCGGTGAGCTCAAGGCGGTGAGCCGCACGCGCCTAGGTGGTCTCCGGGCCCTGCGGAGATCAGGGTTGCGTGCATCCCCCACTGCGGAGGAGTAGGCTGTTTGCCATGGTGGGCATGACGCCACTATCACGGAGAGAAGGGGAAGGGAATCAGGGGGCTTCCAGAGGCGAATGGATGTGCTACGGTGGAGCATGGAGGGGAGAACGGAGGCGGGGGAGCTCGAATTCAAGCAAAGCCGAGCGGAGCCAAGGCGGCCATGGAGGAAGGGGGAGAGCACTTGGAGAGATGGATGAGGTAAGGGAGGTGCCTGAGAGGGGGAGAAAGCCAAGGGAGCGCCAAGGGGAGCTCGGGGCTGCATTATATGGGCAGGGCAACGGTGCACCGCGAGCTCGTGCACCGGCTCGGACCCTGCGGATGCTGGAGTGCTCGGGGGGCGCGGGAGCAAGTCCGAGGTGTTTGTGGAACTCATCCACGACACAGGGGAGAGGGAGAGAGCGGGGCATCCGGCAGGGCCTCGGGCGTGCGAGGCCAGGCACTGGCCGAGCGAAGCGGCGCCGGGCACGCGCGACACAAGAGAAATGAGGGCAAGGTAGGAGGGTCCCGACACTCTGCCATGTCATGAACGTCGAGGCAGTCTCAAGGGATAGCACCACAAGGCCCAAGGCTGTTGGGAGCCTCTGATTGGGCAAGGAGAAGTGGCAGAGTGCCGTTTCTGCATGTCAACGATGTGGTCACCATGCCATAGCTTGTCCAGGGCATCTTTTTGGCAAGCAAAAGATGTCCAGCATGCAAGGCATGCATCATAGAGGCCACTGGTGCAATCTTGAGGTTAATAGAGCAGGGGAGATGGGCGTTCCATAGGGGGTAAGTTAGCAGCAGCAAACTTGGGGGCCAGATCATGGGTTTTTATTGGAGGCAAATTGGGGGAAAACCTTGTCGAGTGGTCATAGGCATGGAAGGATTATATGCACAACAAATTTAAGCTCAGGTAGATCAATGTACATGCTACTTGTAGTACAAAGATGCATTTGCTAAAAAATGTAGGTTTCGATGGACTGCTCATATTTCCTACATGAGCATGCCATATTTGGGTTTGGATAGATGCATCGGTATGCATATGAGGTTGTGGCAATGTTTGGGGGCATTTGCATGCATTGATTGACGGGAGAGGGGAAAAAGAGGTGCTTCCATGGTAAAAGAGGGGGAAATGGAGGAGTTACCTCCCAATAATTGATCACATGCCATGGAAAAGTTACAGGAGGTAAAGTGAGGTCATAGTATGCTGTGGTAAAAAGTTGGAGGCAAGGGGAATCTGTTTGGGTCAACTTTGCTTGTCCACTAGTTTATGGCTGAAGGTGCTTGTGTTGTGATTTGGCTAGGAAGGAGAATCATATGTTCTTGAGATTTACCAGGGGTAAATGGTAAGTCTATTTGGTCTTACTAATAAGTTTTTATCTCAATTGAAGAAACTTGATAATGCAAACTCAGTAAACCCTAGAAATGGGTAGAAATGTATTTGCTCACATCTAGCTAAGAAAAACTATCCTCCGTGATGCACCACTTGATGTGGTGACATATTTTAGGGACTATACCATGCACAACAAGTTTGGGGCCCAATGGGGAAACTTGGCAATGTAACATTACCAAATTCTTGGAATCAACAGAAATGGGTTTGAGGGGATTTGGACAAGTGTATCTTCTCCCCTTGTTGCACCACATGGTGTAACATCTTTATTTGGGGATTAGAACATGTCCACAAGTTTTGAGATCAAAAGGATAAACTTCACAATGTAGAGTCGCTCAAATTTGGTTCTGGACATAAGGGGTTTTGGAATACTTTTGTGAAGCAAAACTACTGGGATTGATATGAAACTTGGTCAGGTCATCAAACAGGACATATGTGACCTGCTGGAATTTTCTAGGATTTAATTGAGAACATTTCTTATAGAAATATTTCAAATGCTGGAAATAGGCAGAAAAGGTTTTGAAGGGTTTTGTCCAATATTTTGAACATGACCATGTGTTGAAACTCTTATATATGGACAATATATGTCCACTAAGTTGTTCCAAAATTTCTCAAATATTTTTAAAGCATTTAAATAAGTTTTCCCTATAAAAGACCATTTCTAGCCTTAAGAAAAATCCTTTCAATAAAATATTAAAATAATCTTTAAAAATAATATTTTGGTGCTGTTAGGAAGTTATATATATAGTAGGTTCCAAATAAAGCATTTGGGGAAAAAGGATCCAACCAATTTGGGGACTTGTAGTGCAAATCTCAAATCAAGGGGTTTTGAAAACCTAATTTAAATAAATGTTTTTTTGGCCAAAATAAAATTTTGCAAAAATAGTTTTAAGTCCTATTCACATGGCATGATCATTGGACAAGAGTTGGGATCAAGGAAAAGAGTTCTTGAGGGTAGGAGGATGTTTTATGAATTACAAAGCACTAGCAAGCAATCAAACAGGCTAGCAAATAACACAAAAGTCAAGCATTCAAATGCACTCAAAAAGTTTTAATTGGCCCTAATTTTTGAGTCATGTTAACTTAGTCATGAGGCAAAACACAGGGTGTGACAAATACAGGAGCAAGTTTCAGCAAAATAAGACATCACTTAGTCACACGACCCCCATGATAACCCACAAGTATAGGGGATCGCGACAGTTTTTGAGGGTAGTATTTCACCTAGATTTATTGATACAAAACAAGGGGAGCGAAAGAATATTTATTGTTCTTAGCAGTTGAGTTGTCAATTCAACTACACCTGAATTTCTTTCTGCAACAAAGTTCTTCATACCATAGTAACAATATCAATGGATATAATGATGGGTAGCAGTTTGTAGTGATTGTAATAGTAGTAGTGATGGAAGTAACTTAATGGAAACCAATAAGACAAAATCATAGGCCATGGATCAGTGATAGATTGATATGGATGACATTCATTATGTAACATTTACACACTAGAGCGACACAGAACTAGCTCCAATTCATGAATATAATGTAGGAATGTATTTCGTATAGAGTCATACATGCTTATAATAAGAACTTGCATGACATCTTTTGTCCTACCCTCCCATGGTAGCGGGGTCCATATGTAAACTAAGGGATATTAAGTCCTCCTTTTAATAGAAAACTAAACAAAGCATTAACACATGGCGAATACATGAATTTCTCAAACTACGCTCGTCACCAGAAAGAATCCCAATTATTGTCACCTTGGGGTATGTGGATCATAACATGTAATAGGCGCATAAAACTTACTAGATAGGATCTAACACACCCTCATATTTTTGGAAACATAATAGGTTCAGATCTGAAATCATGACACTCGACCCCTAGTGACAAGCACTAAGCATAGAAAATCATAGCAACATCAATCTCAGAAAATACTGGATTCTAGGGATCAAGCCCTATAAAAATAAATCAATTACATGATCAATCGCATCCAGTCCCATCACCATCCAGCAGGACTACAAAGGAGCTCCTCACTCCTGGTGGTGAGCACCATGGAATTGTTGATGGAGAAGGGTTGGTGATGACGACAGTGATGATCTCTAGTCTCTGGAGCCCCAAACGGACTCCAGATCAGCCCTCCCAAGGAAGGACAACTGGTGGCGGAGCCTCCGTCTTGTACAACACGATGAAAACTTCTCTCCTATTTTCTTCTTGGAAAATAGAAATTTATAGGACTCGAATTAGGGTACGCGGGGCCACGTGGCTTTCCCAAGGCAAGAGGGCACGCCATGTTGCCTAGGAAGCATCTGGTGCCCCTACCTTTAGTGGTTCTTCGCTCCAATATTCATTATATATTATAAATTTTTTTCCAAAAAGTTTCGTCTAATTCTGAGAACTTTTATTTCAGCAAAAAAATAACACCATGGTAGTTCTGCACAAAACATTGTCACTCCAGGTTAATTTCATTCAAACATGCAAATTAGAGTCCAAAATGAGAGCAAAAGTCTTCGGAAAAGTAGAGACGTCAGAGATGTATCAACTCCCCCAAGTTTAATTCATTGCTTGTCCTCAAGAAATTCAGTTGATAAAGTGAAAGTGATAAAGAAATTTTTTACCAACTCTTTTGTTCCTGTTGTTATTTATATGCTTAGCTAGCGTTCAGGTTTTTAGCAAAAATCTTAAATAACCATACAGATGATAACACTTAGGCATTATATTTAATCATGACAATAACATAACCAACTATTGAGAAATAATAAAATATCTCACATGCCAATAATTTGTCAAACAATCTTGATATAATATGGTGATATGGTATCTCGCTAGTCCTTTCTGAGACCACAAAAACGTAACTACATAGCACCTCTCAGGTCCAAGCAGCGACTAAACATTATAATTTATGGTATAGAAGATCCAGTCATGCTCAAACTCAACATTAACTAGATTCAATGCATAAAAATGAAAATAGTGCTCTAAGGTCTGGTGCTTTGGCGAGAAGATGATACCTCAAGAATAAAAGTAAAAGAACATAACAGTAAATAGAAAGGCCCTTTGCGGGGGGTAGCATTGATTTGCGGAGGTTCCATACTTCATGGTTTAAATTGAGATGAAATTGTAATTTGAGTGGTATACTTTTCCTGCCAACGTCACGATAGAGTTTTTCAGCATCTCCCATGCTAACACATTTTTGGCGGTTCCAAAGCGTAACTGTAAAGGTTACTCCCATCCACCATACATACACAAGCCATGGCTGACCGAATCCACAAATGCCCTACAACATTTCAATTGTCCTGGGAGTTTTGTTTAATATAATTTTGATTATGAAGGACTTGACATCCTTTTTACCAGCCTCTTTCGTGCAATGATAGGTGAATAAACGCCCATCTTGAGAATAACCTGCTTAGCATTGCATATACTGACTGCTTCGTTGCTCCATGAGCGGTACGAGTAGACAAAACAAATGTTTATTTGAATATTTAGAGGTGGCACTTTCAAATTTACTTAGAAGGGCATGCCAGTATGGCATATAGGTAGACATGGTGGACTCGTTTAGAACAACTTGGGTTTAAAGATTCTTGTTGCGCAAGTAGTAATCCCACTTATTAAGGCGAGTGATAGCAAATAGGTTGAGAAGCGACCGACTAGAGAGCGAAAATGGTCATAGCCATGCATTGAGAATAATTAACATTGAACACTATCATGAGTAGGATATAAGCACTTTGAACATAAATATCATGAAGGCTACATTGGATTTGAATCAACTACATGTTTGCACATGTGCCAAGTCAAGCCACTCGAACTACATAGAGGAGGATAACAGAGGATAACATACTAATATACCGCATCAAAACCATTTAAATGCATGTAGACACATAAGATAAATCATTATCCACTCCTAGCTATTTAATCACAACATGAGCAACTATAATCTATAATTGTCACCATAAACATGTTTACTCATAATTTACTTAATTAATATCAAATGTGCGATACATATTCACAAAAACTAAGAACAAAAGAGTTCGTACCATCTTCCTTTGTAGCAATCACTTCATAACATACCATCATTATTGCCTTTCACTTGCATGACTAAATGATGTGAAAATAATAATAGTGCAAGTGTGACATGAGCTAAGCTAGGATCTGTCAAATAGTTTGCAGAAGGGAGAAGACAAGGTAATATTGAATCTTCGTTTGGTCTACAACATAGAATATAAGAGCCACTCAACATTTTTATCATTGTCTTCTCCCTGTAACGACTCAATGGAAAGAACAAAAATTCATAAACACACACTGAAATGTTTTTGGAGTTTTTAGTTTTTCTGAAGAAAGCAAATTAATGAAAGGAATACAAAAAGCAAGAAAAACTATTTACACAGGGAAGCTCCCAACAAGTAAAATAAGAAACGAGATTTTTTTTGGGTTTTCTTTTGATACTACAAACTAATGAAACAAGAAAGAAAAACCAAAAAGAAGAGATAACTCTTTTTGGATTTTCAGAGTTTTTCAAACACACAAGAAGAAAGTTAAAATAAAGCTAACTTGGATGTATAATGAAAGAGGATGCACATAGGCAATTGAGATGAAATGTGTGAACATGAATGTAGTGTTGGTGAGAAATATGTACTCACCAGAGCTTAGGCCTTGGCCTAGCTTGGTAATCGCCATCCTTGGTCAGGATAATAATCAAAGTGGTAGCTCGTGGAGGCGTTCTGTGCCGCCTCCTTAGCCAAGCGAGCGGCCTCCACTGCTGCATTGTACTGATGCACTTCATTCTATAAATTAAATTTCTATGTTTGCTTTGAAAATCAAAGAGAGCACGGGCATGCACAATAACAGAGACAGTACAATATTTATCAAACATTTGGTTGAAATTATAACTCTGAGCTTTATCTCTAATAAAATCATGGTACTGCATTGCCTCAAAGTCTAAGTATATATCAGGTAATATATGATCATTGGGGTGAGGCAAGACCCTTAGCCTTGTGGCTACACTGGAGGTATAAATTCCTCCATACAGGTCACCATTGGCCCCGTTAAGATGCAGCCTTCGGGCAACAATTGCCCCATAATTATACACTTTACTAACCGTTAAAGTAGTGTGGATGATGCTCAAGGCAGGGGCGCACAACACACTACAATCTTGCTTTCCCACAATGCATTTTCCATTAAAAATGCAAAATAGAGAATAGAGGGAAATTAGTTACTTTTTATTCTAGCTTTCGTAACTCCTCTATCCTCACCATTGCATAGAGTCCTAAGAAACATATCATAATCGGCTTTTTGTGGTTTGCTAAGTAAACCCCAATATGGAATTTTGCATGCATCACAAATTTCTTCTAGAGACATACCATGGGATCTATCATAAAGATGAAATAATACTCTAGAAGTACAAGAATGATACTCAAACCTTTGAGTGAATGAATGGGTAAGGTTGTGATATCGAGCACAGCTATCTGTGAGGAAGTGAGTGAGCTAAGTGTTCTAAATATATTGGCAAAATTCTTTCTTAATACCTTCACCTATCATGAACTCATTACATGGCCACCAACACGATTTGGCTTTGGCTATTCATGCCAAGCTTGCCCTTGGTTTAGCGTAAGCTTGTCGCGCCGAGCTCTCGCTCTAATACTCACAAGAAGACCTTGAACTTGAAGAACTCCTCCTAAAGATATTCATTTTCCTAAGGAGAAATTTTTGAAAGTTTTGGACCACAAAATTATGTTAACAAAACTTTGTAAGATTGATAGAAACTACTCATAGGGATGCCTAGAAGCCATATCAAGCATTCAGACTACTTGGAACTCAAAGAATTCAACAAGCAAGCTCATTTTAAGTAACACCAAGAGAAGAAAAATATGCAAAATATAATCCATTAAATAAAAAGCTAATTGGAGCAATGGAGGAGTCACATACCAAAGGTCAATCCCTCAAAACAGTTTCAGAAATGGAGCTTCGAGCATAAGGATCGAAAACTCAGGTTTGGGAGCAAGAAAACGAGGGAGAGAGCAACTAATAATTTTTCTAGAGGTAAGAGATGAAGTGGGGTGAATGGATAAGTGAGGGGTCCCTATGGGGCGCCCAAGGCATCTAGGTGCACCCTAGGGTGTGGCATGCCCTTTTGCCTTGCCACCAACAGGTGCACCCCCTGGGGTGTTTTCAGCTCAAAAAAATCTTAATATTCCAGAAAAAATCATGTAGAAATTTTGCAATGTTCTAGGACTTTTATTTTTGGGCCATTTTTTTGCATAGATAATTCAAAAACAGGGAAATCATGGCATTTTATTTTATTAAACTATATATAACACAGACTTAACTATGGATATAGAAGGTTGTTCTTACTAAATTCATCGACCACATGCCTCCCCAAATGGATCCATTAATAAGGTTAATCAAGTATTATTAACAACCGTTTTTGATTGACACAAAACCAAAGAATCTTCATATGACACTAGGTTGCCTCAATGGGCATTTGCATCTCCCCAACAATAAGAATATCATATTTCTTGTTTGAAGTATGAAGAGAAAATTTAAACTCCCCCATAGTAATTGTGACCACTTGCTCAGTACAATTAATATTATAAACCACAACCTGTTTCGTTGGAAAGTATACCATGTGCTGATTTCCATTAATATGAAAAGTGACCTTGCTTTTGTTGCAATTGATAACATCCCCTATAGTATTTAAAAAGGGTTTACCAAGGATAATCGACATGTTGTTGTCCTTGGGCATCTCAAGAATAACTAAGTCTTTCAAAATAGTAACATTTGCGAAAACAACGGGGACATCCTCACAAATTCCAATAGGTATAGCAGTAGATTTATCAAGCATTTGCAAAGATATTTCAATAGGTGTGAGCTTGTTCAAATCATGGATTTTTTAAAGAGAGAAAGGCATAACACTAATGTCGGCTCCTAGATCATGTAAAGCAGTTTTAACATAACTTCGTTTAATGGAGCAAGGTATAGTAGGTATCCTAGGGTCTCCAAATTTCTTTGGTACTCCACCCTCAAACGAATAATTAGCAAGCATGGTGGAAATCTGCATTTCATGTATCTTTCTTTTGTTAGTGACAATATCTTTCATATATTTTGCATAAGGTGGCATCTTTAGAATATCAGTCAAACATGTGCACAAGAAGATTGGCCTAAGCATTTTGACAAAGCGCTCGAAATCTTCCTCATCTCTATTTTTAGAAGGCTTATGAGGGAATGGCATGGATTTTTGAACCCATGTCTCTCTTTCTTTACCATGTTTTCTAGCAATGAAATCTCTCTTATCATCATGTTTATTCTTAGGTGGGTTATCAAGATCAGCACCATGTTCTACTTCTACATCATTACCAGATTCTTTATCGTTATCTGGTTGAGCATCAACATGAACATCATCATTTTCATTATCACCGTGTGCATGTTCATTACCAGATTCTGTCTCAGCATCATAAGTAGAAACATCATCATGATTCTTAGAAGGTTTTTCTATCATGGGTTCGCTAGAATCATGCAAATTACTATCATTTTTCTTTTTCTTTTTCTTCTTAGATGGACTAAATGTATCCTTATTAATATTCTAAGAATCTTGTTTAATTATTTTAGGATATCTTGCAGGATAGAGGTGTTCTTGTGTCATTCTACTCCCTCTAGTCATAACTCTAATAACATGATCATCCAGATTATTTGTTCATTTCAGCAAGAAAATCATTTTGTGGCTTAGCAACTTGGTGAACCGAGTTTGGACCATGGATGAGTGTTTATGTAGACCTTCAACATCATTAGCAATTCTAAACATCAATTCACTCAAGTGATCAATCATCATAGAATTCCGGTGTAATAGATCGTTATAATAATTATTACAATTTCTTGCTTAACAATGTAATTATCATATTCATCCATCCGCTGACTAGGAGTCTTAGTATAAGGTGTATCACTTTCATCAAATCTACCGAGAGAATTTACCTCTACTACCTGTATAGGGATATCAAGTCCATGTATTTCTTCAGCAGGTGGTAAATTTGACATCTCCAGATTTAATACCCTTTTCTTTTTATAGATCTCTTGAAATCTTCCATACCTTCTGGATTGAGGAATACAATACCTCTATTCTTTTGAATAGGTTCTAGCGGTGGTTCGGGAAGTATTCTATCATTAGCCTTCTTCAAAATATTATTCAGTAGGTCTTCAGCCTAGCCAATGGTTTGATCCCTGAAAACACAACCAACACAACTATCTTGGTAGTCCCTAGAATCATCGATTAATCCACCATAGAAGATATCAAGTACTTCATTTTTCTTAAGAAGATGACCATGCAAAGCTTTAAGTAGTTGGAGAAGCCTCCCCCAAGATTCAGGGAGATTCTCTTCTTAAATTTGCACAAAGTTAAATATTTCATGTAAATCAGTTTGTTTCTTATGAGCAGGAAAATATTTTTCAGTAAAGTAATATATCATATCTTGGGGGCTACGCATACAACCAGGAGCAAGTGAAAGGAACCAATTCTTAGCATCACCTTTTAGTGAGAAAGGAAAAAAGCTTAAGTATTTAAAATTAGCGAATCTTTTCCTCATGAGCATACAAGGTGGCAATGAGATGTAATTTAGTAAGGTGTTCCACAATAGTTTCTGTTTCATAACCATGAAAAGGATCAGATTCTACTATAGTAATCAACTCAGGATCAACAGAGAATTCATACTCCTCATCATTAACAAATATAGGAGAAGTGGCAAATTTATGATAATGTCCCATTTTCTCCATCATAGATTTTTCTTTCAACTTACATAGAAATTTATTCAAGTCATCCCTATCATTAAAAGCAAGAAAGTCATAACCATCAGGTACCTCATGCATATCGTATCTATTAGCAGATATAGGCACAATAGGTAAATCAAGGTTTTCATCAATTTCAGCATTTTCAATTTCTGTAGACTTAGCAATATGATCATCATGCAAATAACCTAGTAGCACATGTTCAGTTTCATCTAGCATAGTAGTAGCATCATCATAATTTTCATCCAAAGTTGAAGTAGCTTCATCGATTACTTGCGACATATCAGATTGAATAGTAGGTGGTGGTGTTGCAAGCTTACTCAGAACATATGGTGAATCAAGTGCAGAGCTAGATGACAGTTCCTTACGTGCCCTCATTCGAGAGGGTGTGATTTTAGTTTTAGTGTCTTTCAAATTCTTCACATTGAAAATAGAAATCCTTGGTGAACACAATAAATACAACAATGCTCGTCAGCAACGGCGCTAAAAAGGTCTTGACAACCCACAAGTATAGGGGGTCACAATAGTCTTTGAGGGTAATATTTCACACAAATTTATTGATATGAAAAAAGGGGAGCCAAAGAATATTTACTGGTCTTAGCAGTTGAGTTGTTAGTTCAACCACACTTGTATTTCTTTCTGCAAATTTTTTTAGTAGCACAGTAAAAACGATAATGGATATAATGGAACCTAGCAGTTTGGAGTCATTGTCAAGTAGATTGAAAGTAACTTAACGCAAAAAAATAATCAAAAAGCGTAGGCCATAGATCAGTGATGGATATGGATAAAATTCATCATTTAACAATTACACACTAGAGTGACACAAAACTAGTTCTAATTCATGAATATAATGTAGGCATGTATTCTTTATATAGTCATATACATGCTTATAATAAGAACTTGCATACCATCTTTTGTCCTACCCTGCCGTGGCAGCGGGGTCCATATGGAAGCTAAGGACTATTAAGGCCTCCTTTTAATAGAGAACCGGAACAAAGCATTAAGACATGGTGAATACATGAACACCTCCAACTACGGTCATCACCGGAAAGAATCCCAATTATTGTCACCTTAGGGTATGTGGATCATAATAGGTAATAGATGCATATGACTTGCAATATTGGATCTAAAACACTCTCGTATTCAGGAAATCATAATAGGTTTATATCTGAAATCATGGCACACGGCCCCTAGTGATAAGCATTAATCATAGCAACGTCATAGGAACATCAATCTCAAAACATAGTGGATACTAGGGATCAAGCCCTATTAAAATACCTCGACTGCATGATCAATCTCATCCAATCCCATCACCATCCAATAGGTCTACAAATGAATGACACACTCCTGATGGCGAGGATCATGGAATTGTTGATGGAGAAGGGTTGGTGATGACGACGTCGATGATATCCACTCTTTGGAGCCCCAAACAGATTCCAGATCAGCCCTCCCAATGAAGAACAGGAGGTGGTGATGGCTCCATGTCGTAAAACAAGATGAAAACTTCTCTCCTATTTTATCTCGGAAAACAGGAATTTATAGGACTGGAATTAGGGTATGCGGGGCCATGTGGCCTTCCCACGGAAAGATGGCACTCTCTAGGGCGGTCACACCCTGTTGCCTTGGCTGCAACTTGTATCCCCCCTTATGTTTTTTGCTCCAATATTCATTATATATTCCATAAAAAAATTCCAACATGTTTCGTCCAATTCTATAAACTTTTGTTTGCATAAAATGGAAAAGTAGATATGTTGGAGACGTATAACCCTACCACCACCTAGATGGAAGGATTCCGATCCATACGTATGTAACAACCATCACAAGCCCACACAATGCTCGCATGCAACAACCTTGCCACATCAAAGAATTTAAGCTCTAAGAGACCCGCCGACTGCTCTAGTCGAGAGTAGCCTTAGGGACAACACCCGCTGTGTGCACTCAGCATGCCCTCACTAGAAATAGAAAACACCTGGTGGGTGTGCCCCATGCAAACCCACTCACAAGAAAAAACAATTCATGCAAAAAAGTCAAGACCCTAACTATAATTGGTACTTACAATAGTGCTTACTCGAATGTTTGTCCCGAGAGCCTCTCTAGCATTGTACGCCTCCCTTAGTCGGTCGTTCATCATCTCCATCTAGATCATGGCCTCCTTACTTGCCCCACCTCATCCTCAGGGGTCTAGTGCAAGCAAAGAGGATGTCATGGTAGTGGCCGACGAAGGAGCAAGCATTGTGGCCTTGAGTGCGGCGCCAGCCTTGGGTGTCACGCTCGAACAAGCAGTCTTGGTGAGGTCCTTGATTGGAGAGACTGTGGGCACTCGAATTGATGGGCATCTTTCATCACAACATCTCTGTCGGTCGGAGGATTCGATGGGTCGACCTTGTCGTGTCCGTCGAGGTCGATCACTTCAATCAGCTCTGCAGTCACTTGGCGTCAGGAAATTGAGGAATGGATCATTCAGAATTTGAACAGGACAGGGTCAGTAGGTACCTTTGGAAGACGCCACATCTACTTTTGCTTGGCTCTTCTCCGAGGCCTTGGGGTCGATTGAGGCGGTTGAAGTATCAACACCGCGATCATGAGATCACTAGGACGTGAGACATAAAGAAGTTCACTAAGTGAAAAGGACCAGACGAAATGCTTGCGTCATGGGCACAAACATCTCGATCCTCGACAGGGGCGCCTTCCGGGGTTTGGCAGTCATGGTTTTGGGTTGTTTGCCTGCCTTCTCTAGCGACCCTATAGACTCGGATCGTTCGCGCTTTGAGCTTCTCCTAAAGGGAGCCATAGCAGTCGGCTTAGGGCTGCTCGGCCCCTTGGCACTTCCAAGGCGAGCACTCGGGTCATGACGTGTCTTGGAGAGATTCTCCAAGGGAGAAGACTCCGCCTCGTCCTCGTCTTTGGAGTCATCCTCCTTGTTGCCCTCCTCCTCATCAGCATCCTCCTCCTCGTCTTCTAGGTGCTCGATGTCACTCGACATGTCCATGGGCATGTGCTTGACAGTCGGCACCATGTAGACCATCTCAGTGAAACTCTACCAAGAGAGGAAATAATGAAGTCAACAATAGTTAAATGGCAAAAACAAAGCCACATGGATTAGAGAGATATGCAAATACCTCAATCGACGGGTGCACCTTGTCAAAATAGGCTATCACCCTTGTGCCTCGAGGGTTGTCGCATGCTGAGGTGATGGCCATGAGCTTAGACACCAGCATCTTCGTCTTGAAGTCCTCTGGGTGGACCCCGAGTGGGGTCACTCAGACCCTCATATTCCCACACGGCATGGTCCCTCTCCTGTAGAGGCTGGATGCTCCGCTAGATGAAGGCCTCCAATAGGTCCATCACGTTAAGGCATTTCCTGAATATAGTAACGAGAGCCATCATGAGGATCCCCTTGTATGTTTCCTCCTCCTTAGACACGACCAGGGACGGGGGAGACCTTACCCTCTCTGCCGATTATGATGGAGGCCCAACTAACCGCCGCTGACTAGGATGCCCTTATATTAAAACCAACTATCTTGGCATCCTTTTACCAAATCAGGAGAAACCATTGCAGGGAAGGTACCCTTCCCCCTAAGCTGAATGCCTAAGCCCCCGCACTGTTGGTTCACACTAGTTTTCTCCCCATCCGAGGAGGCCTTATTCATGGTAATCGACCGGCAAGTAAACAGATGCTTAAAAAGCCCCCAGTGAGGATGGAATCCTACGAAACTATCGCAAAGGTAGACGAATGCAGCGAGGTAGGAAACAACGTTAGGAGGAAGGTGATGTAGCTAAGCCGCAAAGAAATCGATAAAGGCGCAAAAAAGGGCGCAATGGCAGTGAGTAACCTCGCTCAACGTGCGTCACGAGGAACATGCGCTTGTCTCCCTAAGGCGATGGCTCCAGCTCGCCCGCCTTTGAAAACCTTTAGTTTCTAGCAGCCATGAGCCCCTGGTTCTCTAGCTCCAGTAGACGGGTCCGCGTGGCCCACAACGGGGTT
Source organism: Hordeum marinum (assembly GCA_022496015.1). NCBI lineage: Eukaryota > Viridiplantae > Streptophyta > Magnoliopsida > Poales > Poaceae > Hordeum > Hordeum marinum. The sequence continues at coordinate 157,116,143 of CM039672.1, read as the reverse complement.
TAGTTGCCATGTATCTGACCAGTCGAGGCGCCAACGATCGACGAGGATCCCCTCGACGCCTTCTTCGCTCGCTCAAGCTTCATGGGTGATTCCTTCACCATCTTTGCCAAGAAGATTGGTGAGAGAGGGTGGATTGCAGGGCATGAAGGAGCGGCGGAGTGGAACAGAGTCGAAAATGAGGGAATGAGAAGGACAAGGGGATCTGAGCATCCGCCTCAGGGTCTCCTCCTATTTATACAATAGGAAAATCTGCCACGAGATTTGCTACTTGTAAACTGTGTTGGGATTTTTCCTGAAGAGGAGAGAAGATGTTGCATAATAGAGATGAGTATTCTCCTCAGCAAGAACCAAGATTATCGAACCAAAAGGAGAATCATACAAACTCCCTTTGTCAACACCTACACACAAAAGAGCAAACACTTGCACCCAACACGAGCAAGAGGGTTATCCAGCCCCATAAACTCGTTACTTGCAAGGATTAGATAGTGATAGATAGATAACATAAATATAAAATAAAATAACAGTAAATAAATGGCAGCAATATTTTTGGAGTTTTTGTAATATATTTTGTGAAGACCCCTGGGCATAGTTTTCGATAGAGGCTTCTCACTTGAAGAAAGCATACGGTGGGTAGACAAACTACTGTTGGGCAATTGATAGAAAAGCACATAGTTATGAAATATTTATTCATGACATTGATCATCTATATAGGCATCACATACATAAGCAAGTAGACCGACTCATGCCTACATCTACTACTATTACTCCACCCATCGACTCTTATCCAATATGCATCTAAAGTATTAAGTAAAATCAGAGTAATGCTTGGAGCAACATGACATGATGTAGAAAAAGTAAATCCAATCAATATGAATAAAACCCATCGTTCTTCCCTTAATGACAGTAATACAATACGTGTATTAACCCCTTCTGTCACAAGGATAGAGCACCGCAAGATTAAACCCATCAAAACGCACCACTCCCGCTCAGTATAAATAATTCTAGTTGGCCAAACAAAATTGATAGACCAATGAGAAATAAGAAGCTATAACAATCATGCATAAAAGAATTATGTAAAGACTCAATATATTTTCATAAATAATCTGACTATACACCAACAATTCATCGGATCCCAACAAACACACCCCAAAGAAGATTACATTGAATAGATGACCGCATGAATCACAGTGAACTTTGTATTGAAGATCATAGAGAGAGAGGGCCATCTAGGTACTAGCTATGGACTCGTAGGTTTGTGGTTAACTACCCACACATCATCATGGGAGCAGCAAGGTTGATGTAGAAGCCCTCCATGACTGATCCCCCTCTCGGAGGGCACCGGAATAGGGCTCCAGATGGGTACATGAAGGAACAGAGAATTGCGGCGGCGGAAAAAGTATTTTGGCTGGCTCACGGGAGTTTCCTCGATTTATGATAATTTATAATGGCAGAGTTAGGTTAAGAGGCATCAGGAGGTCGTCCCAAGCCATCATGGAGTGACCACCCCCTGGGCACGCCCTGTTGGCTTGGCGGCACCTCGTGTGGCCTACGATCTCCCTCTGAAGCTTCCAGGTCTTATATTTTTCCAAAAAAAATCATCAAAAAGTTTAGTGGAATTTGGACTTCGTTTGGTATAGTGTTCCTGAAAGGCCAAAAACAAGCAGAAAACAACAACTGGCACAGGGCACTCGGTTAATAGGTTAGTTATCAAAAATTATATAAAACAACATATAAATGCATATAAAGTATCCTAGAATGATAATATAATAGCATGGAACTATAGAAAATTATAGATACATTGGAGACATGTGAAGATCTCCCACCATCGAGTGCGGATTGGACGATATCTCTCACGTAGAGCAAATCAGGCACATCATGGATCCCATGGCGGAAATCGAGGCACCACACCCCACTTTCCCCATCATGCCGCGATGCAAATGCTTCCATGTAGGAATTTGATGTTCAAACTCATGAATTTTCTACCCCAAATCAAGATGATTGGTTATCTGCACTTCCCTATCTGGGGAAGACACCTTGGCCCGACCGAGCTCCCTAAAAGGGGCTTCCATGCACTCGGACACGTAAAATCAGCCAATTGAAGTCATCTTTATGATTTAAGTGAGATGGACTCGACGCCCCTCGGTGGGTTTAATTGGCCTATGCCTAATCGTCAAGGCAAGAACTTTGTAAATTTAGACCCGAAGCAGACTGATACAGGAGTTCCCCGCGGATATTGAGAGGACAAGTCCTCACTCCCACATTGTCGCTCGAGTTTCATGGCATGTCTACATTCATACCACGAGTCTAACTTTTCCCAGAGACATTTGAATGCCACCAAAATTTTCCCAACAATCATTTCAATCCAATCACTGGAAAAAAACACAGTCTTGAATCCGTTGCGGTTTTTGCCTAGGCCCAAATGTATAATCCCTTGAGTTCAAGTTCTGGGTGCCCCCGAAACACCCGAGTCACTCCAAGGATTTCGTCCATTCATCTCCCAAAATTTCAACCGATTCGGGGGCTAATGATGGGGTCACCTACTAGTGGTAGCATCACAGACCTGATATCCAAGGGCCACCTAGGACCCCAAACCATCATTGGAGGTCCCAGGACCATAGATGCATTCAGTTGCATATATTAGAGATCTACTCAGATCCACTAAGTCACTCGGCGCCTCCTCTTCAATCGGCTGGTCTTTGGCACTCAGACAGAGTCAAGACATGGGTGGTGTGGTAGTTGCAAAGACCAAGCGACTTAAAACAATACATCAAGTGTAGTCATAGCTTCCGTTACCAATAACCACTATAGTTAATGGCTACCGTTACTATAAATTGCCATCATAATGGCATTAACACTCCCTTGTAATGGCGCTCAACGGGTCGAGGCATACTCTATATAAGCCACCCCGAGCTCCTAGACAAGAGGTCATTATTTCCGGGTAATCATACCCCCAGAGAAAACACAAGCCTCCGGGCATGAGACATAGGGTTTTAACCTCTCGGACAGGGTCTGAACTCGTGCACCGGGTGATACACTTGTGTCGTAGCTAGGCTCCGCCACCTTGTTCATACCCCTAGTACTCATTGTCAGGATTGTTGCCTCGGTAGGGATCAAGAGAGGCAAAGCGAGAGCGTTAGTAGAGAGAGAGTAAGCGAGGTGGGGCAAGGGGGTCGTTGCCACCTTTCTTTTGAGTAATATTCACCAACATATTTTTGGGCTTGGCCCAACACACAAATAAATTTAACAAAATCAAATAAATTTATTCCTTTAATAAAAGTAATACAATATTTCTACTTTACTAAAAACAAATTAAAGACTCAAAATATAGCACGAAAAATGTCAGCATTTAATAAAATATAGTCCAAATGTAATTATTATTTTCGAATTTATGAAAGGACTAAAAATAATTTTTACAAAAATGGTCCCATTAACAAAAACAAATAAATTTCTTACTTTAACAAAAGTAATACAATATTTATACTTTACTAAAAGCAAATTAAAGTATCAAAATATAACATGAAAAATGTCACCATTTAATAAAATATAGTGGGACGTTAGTTATTATTTTTCAAATTTATTAAAAGATTGAAAATAATATTTATAAAAATGTGCACATTTACAAAATAATATAATTAATTGAATAACTGTAAGTCCTAGATATATCGCTAAATATTTAATAAAAACTTAAAAAAAATTTGATCAGTTAAGAATAAATAAAAACAAACAAAATTACTTACAAAAATTAGACCCTAGGTCATACAGTGTTGACATGGCAAACATGACACACACACAACTAAACATAATAGTGATGACGTTCCATGTTATGCCACACCACCACTATATTATGCCGTGTACCAACTGTGGGGTCCAAATACAAGTGGCGTTCAACTATTTTCCAACGCGATCACTGTGGTCTTACTAATGCCGTACAAAAGATGCCAATGACACCATTATTTGTAACTATAGTAATGGCGTTGATTGAAAATGAGGCGGCACTGCTAACAAAAGTTGTGGTTAGCCATTTTTCACTAGTTTTGACATGTCACTCTAATTTAAATTATCATATGTGGTTGCTAGTAATTATCATGTGGCCAGAAAAGAGAATGTGTCCATATTGCATGCAAAAATGGCACGAGAGCATCTTCAAGGTTTTCCATGGCATCCTGATGAGCTTTTGAAATAAAAAATATTGTGTGGCAAGGATAACATAATATGCCATCACATGGGTTGTTTTTCCGTGGTATGTTGTAACAGCTTGGGACCGACGCTCCAGAAGATTCCCCTTTTTTCCATTCTTGTCTGGGTTTCGTTTGGTTGTTGCATTCATCATCGCATCATTCGCATCATCGGCATAGCATCATCACTTGTTTTCGAAAACTTGCATTTGTTCGTAGTTGCCGGTTCTCTCCGTTCTTGTCGTTGGCTGTTTCGAGACCAACCACACACGCACGTGCCCGTGGCATTGTTTTAAATTTTTTTTAAAAGGCGCGCTATAAATATTCTCGGATTTGGTTGAGACTTGGCGTGCAGTCTTATTATATTGTAGGTGGACCGCCTGCCAAATTTCATCGCATTCTGAGTTTGTTTGGTACCCCATCGGTCAGTCGTGGCAGTGCGGTCATCGGTTATTCGTCGGACGTATTCGGTGTTTTAAAACCCTCGTGTCACAGGCTGCAAATATCCCTCTCATCTCCCCCTAGCCCATCTACACAACCACCGCAGCCCAGCTAGTTCCCCCTCTACTTCCGGACCGTCGGATCGAGATCCTACGGCCCGAAAACGGACAAAAACCCTCCAAACCCTAGCCCCTAACCTATATAAACACCCCCACCTACCTAAAATAGACTCCTCCCTCCTCTCACCTTGTTTTCCGTGCGCAACCTGCCCATTGCTGCCACTTGTTGCGCTGCCGAACACCCAGCCGCCGCCCACAGCCAATCAGGGACTGCCACGTCGCCCCTGAGCCGCCCTCTAGCCAACCGGGGCGAGCCACGTCGCCCCGCAGCCCCATCCGCCGCCGCGGCCCGCCAGGCCCAATCGAGGCCCGCCCAGGCCCGAACCAGGCGAGGCGCCCGAGCGCCCCGAGTTCCTCCCAGCTGCCGCCAGGACCTCGCCCGTGCCTACCCGCGCCCTCGCCAGAGGGCCGCCGGAGCCGCCGCTATCGCCGGCAACCACTGGGTCAAGCCCCGCGCCGCCCCTCTCCTCCTTCTCCCTTCTCCGTTCTCTCTCTAATCTCTCCTGCTCTCTGCTCCCCTCTCTTCCACAGGAGCTCCCATTGCGGTGCCGCCCTAGAAGCTCTGCCGTCGGCCGCCGTCGTTTGCCCCCAGGAATGGACGGATCCGCAGTCCCCCGTCGCGGATCTGCTCTTCCCCGGCTTTGTCCCGCCTCGCTGGTGCCCCGCCGCTCACCGTTGGCTCGCCGCTGTTGCTGCCTTCCCGCTCGGGCCCGAGATTAAGGAGGAGACGAGAACCCGCTCGACTGCCCCCCGTCATCCGCGTGGGCCGCGCCTCAGCCGGCCCAGCGATTGGCCTGCTTCCTCCGCATGGGCCGAGGCCCACTAGGTGAGTCCCCCTGTTCGCCTATCCAGCGCCTAGGGCGTCGGATTCCATAAAGCGCTCTTCCATTGTTTAGCCTAGCAGTTAGTTTCGGCCCATGGATGTTTTTCCATTCCAGCGAATTTATCTAATTATCCAGAGATTGCAGTTTTGCAGATAAGACCCCAAACTTCATGCATCAATAACTTTTTAACCGTGCATTGGATGAAAATAATATATATATATATATATATGAAACTTGACTAGAATTTAAGTAGTTTCACAAGATCCAACTTTCACATGTGATAAAAATTTTCCACCTTGCTGTTTGCATTGTTTTGCGTAATTGCCATGTCGATATGAATTATTTAACAACTTTTAAACCGTAGCTCCGATAAAAATGTTCCACATGTGTAACTTGACTAGAAAAACATGTAGAATCCCTTGCCACATTTTATTTACATGTTCAGTAAATATAAAATTGTGTTAGAACAGATCTGGACCAAATTCATAACATGCATATGGGGATGTTTCGGATATGATATATATTCCTTTGGGCCTCATTTAAAATGTCTAGATGTTGTAGTTGTTTGTGCTTCACCGTTATCCATGTTAAATAACATTTAATATTTATGAGTACCTAAACGAGCGTGAACTAAATAATTCAAACGTGGAGTTTCGTCAATATGCAACTCGTTGCATATTGAACTTCACTTAATGTGTAGTAGTTGTTTGTTGTTCTTTTCTTACCATGCCTTGCATAATTAAATCGAACATGCATCATAATTGTCTACTCATCATATCAAGCATATGTTGTGGTGTATTGTGTGTTGATTGTTGTTTCCGGATTGCTTCTTCTCGATAGAGTTCCGAAAGCATTCGAAGTGTGATGATTCATTCGACTACATTGTCTCGTCTTCTTCATGGATTCGTTCTTCTTCCGAGTAGGATCTCAGGTAAGATGACACATTTCCCTGGATACCACTACTATCATTGCCATGCTAGTTGTCTCTTTTTTATCGTTATGTCCGCTACCTACCACTTGTTTGTCAAGCCTCCCAACATTGCCATGAAAAGCCTCTAACCTCTCCACATCCGAGCAAACCTTTGTTTGGCTATGTTATCGGTTGCTCAGCCCTTCTTATAGCGTTTCTGGGTGCAGGTGCAATTGCTTCCATGTGACAACATGAACATTCTCTTGTTATCAAAATATTATTGCTATTTAATTTAATGCACTTCTACACTTGGTGAAGGGTGGAAGGCTTGGCCTTTTTCTCGGTATTTTGTTCCACTCTTGCCGCCCTAGTTGCTTGTGAACTGGTGTTATGTTCCATAATTGAGCGCTCCTAACATGCTCGGGGTTGTCATGGGGACCCCCTTGATTTTCTTTTTAGGATAAAGCTTGTCTGGAAAGGCCCAACATTGGTACTATATTTTCCTAATAATTAATAAACCTGCATAGGGAGTAATTAACCCGAGGATCTTAATCAAAAACCCGGGCAAGTGCTCCTCATGAGTGTTGGTCCAATCTGTCAACCACCGGTGGCTACAAGGGTCAACTCTGCGAGTGGCCTACCGGAAGTTTGGAGAATGCGTCGTGTCTTGAGAACGAGATACGCGGCTCTTATCGGGATCGTCGACACGTCGGGCGGCCTTGCTGGATTTGTTTTACCTTTCACGAACGTCTTGAGTGAGGAATTCCGATTTTCTTTGGGCTATCTCGAGGTGGAGGATTTCCTATGGAATTGCCTAGAAAGATCACGAGATCCATGGGCGAGGTTATTCCCGCTGCGTGTGGTTAATTTGTGATGGATGAGTTGGAGCACCCCTCCAGGGTTAAATCTTTCGGAAAGCCATGCCCGCGGTCATGTGGAAAACTTGTATACTTTCTTTAACACGTGGACATAGCAAATTTGAAGTAAACTCAAATAAAATACACCAACCGTGTGCGTAACTGTGACTGTCTGATCTCGTGAGCCCTTATCCGAGAGAGAACACGGTGGGGTTATGTTTGACGTAAGTAGGTGTTCAGGATCAGTTAGTGATCATTACTAGTTCACGTCCATTATGCGTAGACTGCCATACTTTACTTTGTGTATTCGTAAGTTAGCCAGTCAAAGAAATCCTTAGTCGCTTGCTGCAGCCTCACCATTTAACCATACCTCACCTATTAAGCTGTAATAGTCTTGATACCCCTGGAAATGAGATTGCTGAGTCCCTGTGGCTCACAGATTACTACAACAATAGTTGCAGGTACAGGTAATGCGATGATTTGACGTGAGCGGGATGCTTGTTTGATTTGGAGTTCTTCTTCTTGTTCATCAATCTAGGATGGGTTCTAGGCGGTAGCCTGGGATGGCAAGGATGGATGTCATTTTACCGTTTGTTTTCGTCCGTAGTCGGACCCTGCTCTTCTGTATGATGTTTGAGTATGTTGTTGTATTGATGTGATCTTGTTGTAGCTTGTGGCGAGTGTAAGCCAATTCCATATACTCATCACTTCTATACATGTACTTGTAATGATATCCATTCTTGCAACACGACGAGATGCCCTGGTATCCCTGTCGAGGCCCTCGTGCCGAAATAAGGATAGGATCGCATCTTGGGCGTGACAAGTTGGTATCAAAGCTTGTACCAACCTAGGAGCCCCCTTGATTGATCGAATTGGCCGAGTCGAGTCTAGAAAAAAACTATTTGAGTCTAGTTTTATCGGAGAGTAGGTTTCTTTTTACTCCTCTTCTATACTCTGGTGAGGTATTTGACTTAGGAACTTGGATTCTACTCCTCTTCTTGCTCAACAAATTTTTTAGGAGTGTGCGGGTATTTTGGAAACTATATGATACTGATGTGACAGAGTTCTGTCTTTGTGCCTCCTATCTGACTTGATTTCTTCCGGGGAGTTGAGCTCCACAGAATTCTTGGCACATTGTTATCTTTCAGCTTCCTTAGTATCTCACGACGGAGGGTGTTCGGAATTGCTTAAATACTTGTCGTGGTGAGATAAGGTCGGAGTCACCCAGTATTGGGGAGGCGTCCGGGGTAGCATCATGGTTAGTATCATTGTGCTTTTGAGGATCTGAGTTAGATGGATTTCCGGAAGCCTCTGGTTATGTGTTGAATGATGGATATAGTTGGGGTGTAGGTTTGGTAGTTGTGTGAGATATTTCCTCCTTGTATCCCCAACACCCGATTGCATAACCAAGAAAGTTTTTGGAAGTTCTTTGGTGGGAATTCAAGTAGTTACCTAGGTTATATTCCAGTAGATCATGATGTGAGGTTGGGGTTCGACATCTAGTGGATTCGTTTGTTCACTCTCTTTCTCACAGAGGACAGTCTCGATTTATGCTTCGTCAAGCCTTGTAGTTCGCTACGCCTAGGGAGCATATTCGACCGTCACTTCAATATGACAATCCAATGTATGATCGAGCACGTGCGAACCTTACCACGAAAATATCGGATGAAATCTTTGTTATGCATTTGTTTTCGGCTTCTTTCATATGCCTCATCCTTTGTTTGTTTTGAATATGGTAATTCGAGTTGCTTTGATGTCAAGTGGTGATTTCATATCTTTCCTAAGTACTGTTCTCATATTTTACTGGAATGCTAATCCTTTGTTCAACTGGAGTTGTCATGAAACTATATTTATCCGGTGTGCTTCTCTTCAAGATAATTCTATCCTCTTCAATTTTGCAAGATCAATCCTCTTATTCTTTCCGGAGTTCATTTCATCCGTCCTATGTTGTCTTTATTTTTTCGCACCCTCCCGCCCTTTTTCTTCATGATTAAATTCTAATCCAAGTGCATTTTCTATTCATGTGACACTGCCGCTTTCTTTTCTTTCATATTGTATCCGGTGATTTCTTGTGGAGATTCTCAAGAGTTTCAATTTCAAGTTATATCCTCATATTCCTAGCTCTTATTTTTATTCTTATCTGGTGTATTCAATTCATGCTCTTGGTGTTCATCATATCATTTTCATTCTCTATTTGCTCTCCGATATTGGAATTCTTATCTAAGCCTGTCTTTCTTATTCATATCTCTATTCTTCCGGAGTGCTGAAGATATCTCAGAAGACTTTCATTTCCATTCATTATCCTTTCAATTATTTCAAGGTCTCACCTCATCAAGTTCTTAATTTGTACTGGTGTAGTCTCTCTTTTAATCAATTGTTTCAACGATGGTTTCTTTTGAGTGCGCCCATAACCCACAGGTCATTTCCCAGGATCCTACCTAACTCTTCTAATCTTTCTGGAGATGCCCTCAAGTTCTTTTCAATATGATGTAAGAATGATTTTCATCAGTCATATTCCTTCTTCATGATCGCATCAAATCATTTTCATCATTGGCTCAACCTTTCCTTATTCATTATTCTGGAGTATCTCAGTAATTCGTGGTGTCGTTTCTCATCATCATTCTCTGCATTGAAGACCGAAGGAGAGTTCTCTTAAATCTTAATCCATTCTCCTAGAGATTCCTGGTTTCACCTTGTTGTTATCATCTCAAATTGTTTCCATTCATCAAAAATTTATCCCATATCTATCTGGTGCATTTAGAGTTGTTTTCATTTCTGAATCCTCCGAAGGCCATCATTTCAGAAGATTTCTTCGTTCTCAGCTTTCAGCTTTCATTCTCAAATTATTCTCAATTGTTGTCCCTTCATTCGTATCTCAATTATTCTGGTGCCTTTTGAAGTTTCCAATTAGGTGGATCATGATCTCTTCGTTCCCATGTATCTTCGTTCAATCATAGTATCCTCATTCATTGTGAATTCTTACCAGTGTTCGCTTTCAAGACTTCATCAAGTTTGTGATCTATCTCTCTCTCTTCAATTCTTTGCAAGAATAATAAGTGGTGTGTGAAATCCATTGCTAGTCATCAATTTAACTTGGTGAAGGATAAGCATACCGTAATTCTCATTCTTGTTTCATCATGGTGATTTAAATCCTTCTTCCGGAGTGTTCATGACATCAAATTATCGATCTCAAGTGTTCTTATATTTTCTTTTCCAGAGTTCCAAGTTGCTCAAATATCTATTTTCGAAGCTTCTTCTATATCATAGCAAGGCCTCAATCTTGTATTTTTGCATCCTTCAATTCTTTCTATCATCCTCTCATTCTGGAGGTTCGGTGGATTGTTAAGGATGTAATTCTTTCTCGAAGTATTCATCAAGATTCTTGTTGGAGGTGCTCAAGTGTTCTGTATGTTGGATTTCTAAGTTCTATTCCTTCTCCATTGTCTTTTGAGATGGTGTTACTAAATTCTTGATTATGAGGAGTCTCGAAGGTAAATTGTCAAGAATAAAATAAGTAAACCCATCTTGTTTCCTTGGAGTTATCTTGGGTTGGATTTCACCTAAAGCATTTCCTAAGGATGGTTGCTGTCATGGTGTCATAAACGATCCATGTTTTGTCCTCCTCCTCTTGGTGAAAGAAGCCTTGCTTATCTTGTTGCCCTCAAGAGATCAATTGTTTTTGTTGTGGCTGGTTGTCACCTCATATTTTGAGATGTTGTCCATAAGCCCATGTCGGGACCCCGATCCTAAGTCATATGAATCCAGACTGTAACATATCACATCACTTAGCGGCCTCACGCATGGTAAACTCCGCGGCTGCAGCCTTACCTTAGCCGGTACCGTTTGCGTCTTTTGGCTCACGTATGTGAACATGTCGCTGGGAATCAAACGATAGAGAACCCGAGCCGACATGACTAGTCATAGAACCAAAGAGGCACATCCGTACAGAAACAGGCATACGTAACCCAGCAATGCAAGTGTCGGCCTCAAGCGTGTGTAGACGAGTCATAGCAAGCTACAAGGACACCATTACGCTGTGGGACATGAATGTCATCACTGCACATAGACGAGTCGTAGCAGGCTACAGGGACTCCATTACACTGCAAGACATTTCCCTGAAGGGACAGACACAACAACAAAGAAGGATACATGTCGGTCAATCAATGTGTCCGGAGCAGTAGCAAGCTACCAAGGCTCGGTGGAAGCACAAAGAGGCAGTTTCCCGTAAAGAGTACTACTAAAGGCACATGACTAGGTGTTGGATCTGTCACAACCCAAGTGTTGTGCCTACCTTCTATGGCATGTAACCCATTGTATGAACCTTGTGTCATGAGCTATGTTATGATTGCACTTCTCATCCATGTGTTGTTTGCATTTATGCATCATTTCATCCATCATAGCATTCATCATGCCTTGCTTGTTTTCATGTATCTTTGTATGATGTGGTGGTTGTGAGTGTGCCTTGTGTTGTGTTGGTCTTTGGATGTGGTTGGAGTCATGTGTGCAACCTCTTCTTCTTCCCCTCTCTATTCCCTTATCAAACATCCCGTTCCAACACCCCCCTTCTCTTCATATTATTTATTAGTAGAATTAAGTTGCTTCTTAAAAAATTTAAAAAATGTTCAAGAGGTAGCCCTTTTTATCTTAATAATTTAGAGAGTGGTTCTTTTGTGGTTTGGGGATTGTAGGAATTGGTGTTTATATAAAACAGGGGCTGTTATTTCCAAAAGTATTAAAATTACTTGCCCAATAAAACAACTTAATATTTTTATTAAATAGTGCACATTATTTGCTCTACAAAAGAATTTTTTTTGCTGCACCAAAGATCCTTTTATCTTTTATGGGGGTTTTATTTTGTGTTGTTGTGCTTTGTTTTTTTTAAAAAGGGAAAAACCTGGCGTTATTTCTATGAGAGAGAGAGCTGGGAGGTGGGCTCCCCTTCCCTCGCGGCCCAGCTAGCGCGACCGGAGCCGGCTCAGCCTGCGCGCGTAACGCTCACCTGCCCCGTCTCCATCCTCCGTCAGGCAATGCGCGAGAGAGCAGAGAGAGCAGAGAGTGCGCAACGTCGATGTCGTGACAGGAGCTCACGGACATCGAGGCCGACCCCCCCTATTTAAGTGCGCGGTCTGCTAGGGTTCTTTTCTCCCTCGCCGCCGCCGCTTTTCCTCCTCCTTCCTATCCCTCCTTCTTCTTCTTTCTCTCGGGTTCAGAGGAGTGAGTGGGTTTAGAGAGAGCAGAGTCCGCTGGGCCCGTCGCCGTCGTCGCCTCCGTTGGTGTCCGTCGTAGTCAAGATGGCATGCGGCTTCTCGGTGCCGTCCACATTCCTTTCCGAGCGCTAAGGGGGGTGAGGAGCACCTCCCCGCGGCACCGCTTTGCCGTCCCCGTCGTCCGCAAGGGAGCTGTGAGTCACCGGCGTCTTCTTCCGCTTCTTCTCGTCATCGCCCGCGTCCGCGTATCCGAGAAGCCCTTGTTAAGCGCCTCCTCCCTGCTGTCCTCCCTCCTCGCCGTAGCTCGTTGCATCATCGCCGTGGTGCTCGTTGCCGCCGGCTGGAAAGGCAAAGCCTTGAGCTTGCCCCCGTCCTCCTCGTCGCAAGACGAGTAGGGGAATGGAAACCCCGTAGATCCCTGCGTCGATCCTGCCCGTTCGTGTCGCCGGAGAGCCCGTGTGGTTGCTGGAATCGACGCCGCCGTTTCCTGTCACCGGTGGCCGACCTTGGTTCAGTTTCGTCAGTTAGTTAGTATGCGTGTGTGTATTGTAATCTAGTACCCCTCCTATGTTAGCATCCGGGCGCGTAGCACAGTGGTTTGGGCTCAGGGGAGCGACCAGGAGGTCAGGGGTTCGACCCTTGAACCCTCCCCCTTTTCTTTTGTTTTATTTCTATGTGTTTTCTTTGTGTCTTCCTCTTTTCTCATGTATTAGTGTGTGTAGGTGCTTTTGACATATGTAGATGTTTTTCCTATTGATGTATGGAGTGTGTGTGTGCCTTGCACATATACATTTGTGTGCATGTGTGTGTGTTTGTGCATGTGAGGTGCACATATGCGTGTGGGTGTATGTGTAGTGTAGGATATGTGTGTGTGCTTCTTGCATACACCCATATATGTGTGTGGGTGTGCTTTGTTTGTAGGTGTGTGTGTATGTGCATATGAGCATGTACATGCGTGTGTGTGTTGTGTACATGTGTGTATACCTAGTGTATATATGCAAGTGCTTGAGTGTGAGTGTATGTATGTATGTGTTAGTTCATATGTATGTGTTGAGAGTGTGTGTGCATATCCTTGTGGTATACATGCAAGATGTGGTGTGTGTGTGTTCATCTACATATGCACATGCATATATGCATTGGGCATATATGTATGTATATGTGGTGGATGACCACCCACATACATGAGTATGCCTTTAGTGAAGTGCCTTGTGCACTTGTGTGTGTAGGGTACTAGTGGGTTGTCTCACTTGACATACCCCTTGTGGATATGTGCTAGTTATGTAGGTTTTGTAATCTCATATCCATTCTTAGCTAGGTTTCCATACATGCTCATATCCATTTATGTGCTTTTTCTATTAGAGTAAGTTATGCCATGAAGAGTAGGTGGTAGATTTTCTATTTGAGTGTGCCTTTGTGTTTCACATGAGCATAGAGTATGACCTATGTTTTTGGGGTAGAAAGACCCGATGAATCCATTGGAACTTTCAGATTTCACTTTTGAGCAAGTTCATTAATCTGTTATTTTAGCTGAGATGCCATTTTGTCATTTTTGCATGATTTAATCCATGCTTGCTTTGGGATATGTGCCAACTAGGGAGTGCTAGTATTTTGTATCTAGTATGCCATGGTATTTTTGTTTAACACGAGAATCACCCATATAAGTGGGAAACATGCTGTTAAGTTGCCTACTTGATGTTTCTGATTCAGCATGCTAAAAACTACCAAGTCTGAGAATCTGCTGATTATTTTTATGCCATGAAGAGTGGGTGACATCTAGTAACATGTTGTGAATTTGCTCATGCTCAGTGTTAGTTATTTGTAGTAGATATTGTCTTATACCATCCTATTAATTTTCATGCCAATAGGAGCTCTCTACTATATTTAACTACTGCTGTCAACTTGCTACTTTATAATCTCAGATTCTAGAAAAACTCGAATTTTCACCAAGTCCCAGAAAACTGTTTCATCATGTCAACTTGATTGCTTCATGCTTATTGATGTGTGCCTCCTTTTATTATTGTGTAGTTTGATAAGTTGATGTGTGTGTTGAGTAGATTATGTCACTATCTTGTTTATGGCTGTAGGGTTCCTGTAGCTCAAGTTGTAAGATGTGTAAGTTGCTATGTTGTTGTTTTGTGGCAGATTGTAGGTTTTATTGTTTTGTGACTTGTGGAAGCTATGCTCCATGGAATTGATTGATTTTTGAGTCTATTGCAGTTGGTTTTTCATAACCTATCCAGTGGCTACCTTGGAATGCCAAGAATTAGCCCATGGCTTGGTGGTCTGGTGTATTTGCCTTCGTACCTTGTCGTGAGCGTGTCGTGAGAACCGTAACTCCATTTCTTGCGTTCCTTATATGCATTTCTATCGATTTTGCATGATGAATCCATATTTTCCATGTTCATGCATGTCTAAATAACTCAACATGAGGTTCTGTCCAGATTCACTAATAAACAAACTTTGCATGTGAAACATGACTAGTTTTGGATTGCCATGTTAAATTCTTCATAAATGAATCATGCATCATCTTGGTTGTGCATTACACCTTGGTTGGATGTTTATTGTTGCTATTTCTCTTGGGTAGATGTGAGTGTCGATACTGAGTACGAGGACCCAGAAGAGTACCACTATGAGGATCCCGCTACTTGTTCCGCTGAAGAACCAACAGGCAAGATGATCGTACCCGGATCCCGATACTATTTTTGCTTGCTAGTTTCTCACTCTTATCATTAAAATTGCACTAACTACCATTTGATATCAGCCTCCTAATTTCCATGACAGCCTCTAACCTCCACATCCTAGCAAACCTTTGATTGGCTAAGTTACCGCTGTTCAGCCCCTCTTATAGCATTCTTAGTTGCAGGTGCAAGTTGTTCCATGTGATAACATGGATATGGATATCATCGTATTATCCGTCATTTAATTTAAAGCAGATATATATCTTGGTATTGGTGGAAGGCTTGGCCTTTTGCTAAGTGATTTCTTCCGCTGTTACCGTCATTAGTTCCTGGTTACCAGTGTTATGTATTCCATATTTTTGCGCTCCTAACATGCTCGAGGTTGTTATGGGGACCCCCTTGTCCTTTTGGTTGAGAATAAAACTTGTCTGGCAAGACCCAACATTGGTACTACATTTGCTTACAACTTAATAGAAACTTGCATAGGCCTTGCAAACCCGTGGATAATTTAATCAACCCCCGGGCCATTGCTCCTCATGAGTGTTGGTCCAAAATAGAGCACTGTGCAGGGCCAACCTGGGGCAACTTGGGAGATTTCTATCAGGCCAACTTACACTAGCTTATCTGTCGTGTCCTGAGAACGAGATACGCGGGTCTTATCGGGTTCGTCGACACGTCGGGTGGTCTTGCTGGATTTGTTTTACCTTTATCGAATGTCTTGTGTGTAGACTCTGACTTTCTTCGGGTTTACTCGAGGTGTTGAAATTCCTTTGAAATTACCTATGATGATCACGAGATCCGTGGTCGAGGCTATTCCTGCGGAGTGTGGTTAATTTGTGATGGATTAGTTGGAGCACCCCTGCAGGGTTAAATCTTTCGGAAGGCCGTGCCCGCGGTTATGTGGCAACTTGTATATTTGTTTAACACCCGGTTATAGTAAACTTGAAGGAAATTCCATTTAAAATACACCAACTGTGTGAGTAACCGTGATCATCTCTGCTCGTGAACATGCTCCGAGAGAGAACACGGTGGGGTTATGATTGACATAAGTAAGTGTTCAGGATCTCATAGAGATCATACTAGATTCGATCGTTCATCGTAGGCCAGTCATACTTATTTTCATGTTGCGTAAGTTAGCCACCATAAATGCTTAGTGATGCTGCAAACTAAACACTTACCCCAACCCAACCTTTAAGCTTGAATAGTCTCAGTACCCGGGCGCATGATTGCTGAGTCCCTGTGGCTCACAGTTTACTACAACACTCCAGGTATAGGGTCAGATGAGTTCATGCAGGATGACCTTACCCAGCTCCACTGGGAATATGATGAGGAAAGAGGCAGGATGTATGTGACTTACCCGGATGAGTAGAGGACCATGGTCGTGATCTTTGAGATAGTGAGATAGTATCATTTGCATCTGTTTTTATCGTTTGATTTCGTCCGTAGGCGGACCCTGTCTTCATCTTGATGATTTGAACTCTGAGTGAATTGTAATTTAGCATGTGGCGAGTGTAAGCCAATCTTGTATACTCATCTTTTCAGTATTGTATGATGTGATGATACTATACTTGCTAACGGCAAGATGTGCCTCTATCCCTTGCGGGGCCCTCGAGCCTTAAAAAGGATAGGCGCGCATCTTGGGCGTGACATGATCCCATACATACCGTTCCACGTCACACGTACGCACGACATGACCGATATGTATAGATACAACTATGGCATCACAACATAACCATACATCAACACAACTTTTATTTAAGAGGCTCAGAAGAGCCTTGCATAATATGTCTTACAGGTAGGGGTCACATGACCCAACACTCAAGTCATACAAGAAAGTTCATACAAACCAAGCGGAAGCATAAGGCTGTCTAAGTACAGACAGTTGAAAGGGTAAAAAGGCACATGGCCTGACTATCTACCGCCCGCCACACGGCATAAGGTCGTAGCTGGGACACCAGCTATTCAGCATTGTCGACATCTAGATAGAACCCACATGATGGGTCCCGAGTCTCATCTGCAACATTTATTAAGAAAACGTGAGTACAAACGTACTCAGCAAGTCTTTAAAACAGTCCTAGATTATTCATGCTCAAGTATCAACAAGGGAAGTGGTGGAGTTTATGCAGCAATGCCAACTTTGACTCATGGCTAACCTATACTACACAATTTTAACTCTTTGTTTAGATTTTAGATATCGCACACGAGTCCACTAACTACACATCAATACACCACCATGGATTCACTTCCATCTCCATATATTCTCTAGGAACAACATAAGTTCTCACACTTGTCTTGATATTTTTATGAGTATCCCTCAAATTATCTAGGAACAACATAAGTTCTCCAAGTAGTCCATATCCGAGGACGTGACTATTCGAATAGTTTCATACCCTACAGGGGTGTACTTCTTCACACATGCTCTCGCCACTTATTGCTGTGTGCTCATAAAACCATGCACCTTGGCAACCTTCAAGCGGAAGCCCAGCGAGGTAGTCGGACACGAACGTCAATCACACAAGACTTCTAGTCCAGGCTATCGCCTATTGAGACTGAACCCGCACGGAAGTCCGGCCGAAGTTTCTGCTACGGCCCCAAACGATGTGCGCAAGGTTCCCAAGCCCACCATTTGGGTGACCCTGAGTACACTGTGCCACTGCCTACCGTGTCGTAACCCACCCCTAGGGTCAGCGCTACGTACGGCCTCCAGCATGCTATAAACACCAGAAACTACTTGCAACACTTGGACCAAGGACTAGGTGATTGATAAGTCGAGAGGGGTCGAGTTACTAGAACCCAATGTGTGGTAGTAACTACTCTTGGATCACAAACACGGAACTTAGTTCCTAAGAATGGTCCCAATGAGACAATCCCCTACGTACTCCTACATAGCCTCTCATCGCTACCTTTACCAAATCAGGTTCATCATAAGCTTATCACATCAGAACAACATTGTTTCACTCCAGTTCATCACCTAGATGAATCAAACTTGACACAACTCTAAGCATAGCAAGCATAGTAGGCAAAGTAAGCAAAGCACATCATGGCACAAGCATATACCAGGTATGCTAGGTTGCAAGGTTTAGCTATTTACTGTGACAATGACAGGTCATGCAAAGGAATGGATTCATCTACCGTGTATGACAGACAAGTGAACATTTGTCCTAATGCAAAAAACAAGAGCAGGGGTGAGAGAATGGGATGTTATTGGAATGATCAAAGGGGTTGCTTGCCTTGCTGGGAAGCGGGAAGGTTTTCCCCTTCGTTGGAATACTCGGAGGTATCCTCAGAAGCAAGTCCTACCGCAATGCAGATAAATAGCAATCAATACACGGCAAGTGCAACAATATGATGCATGATCATGACATGGCATCATGTAAGGATGAGCTAATGCAACTACTGTCCAAGTTAAATGGAGTGATTTTGAATATAGGTTCAAAATCATTCTCCATTTCATATTTCATATATTAACCTATTAGTAATGTCAATGTTCATCTACATAGGTTGCTCTAACATGCATGATAACAACACCACTGGATTCATTGGATTTTTCTGATAAATTTTCATATATAAATTATTTCAATCTGAGTTATAGATTAATTTCTATAAATTTTCTAAGTTCTAAATAGTTTCTGGAATTAATGTAATTTAGAAATTTATTATTGCATCAGCATGACATCATCACGATGTCAGCTGGTCAACAGACCGTTGACAGGTCAAACCTGACCAATGGGGTCCACTGGTCAGTGACCGAGCTACTAACAGAGTTAACTATTTAACTTACTAATTAGATTAGGGTAGGGCCCACTATCAGCGGCTCATTAACTGAATTAAATTAATTAATTAAATAATTAAGCTAATCATATTTAGCAGGGCCCCGCCCCACTTGCCAGTGACCCAGGGGGTCAAACCCCCGTGGTCAACTCCGGCAAGACCCATTGGCGTTGAGCCGCTGGTGGCTCTAGAGACGGCGGAGGGTCGGGTTCCCTCCTCCGGCGACCAAAAGGATGGCGGAGGGCATCAGGCGAGCCTAGGATCACGCGCGCGTCAACCCCGACACCTCTCAGAGGCTGAGACGGCCGGGATTGACACCAGCGACAAGCTCGGTGGTTGCCAGAGCTTGGGCGAGCACGAGCTCAACGAACTAGGGCACCGGATGGCCGTGGCTTAGCACCTATGGACTCTACGCGACCCTACGAGCTCGATGGTGGCCACGGATAGACCAGCTGGTCACTGGAGAAACGCCGGCGATGAGCTCGTGCGGCAGGGCATTCAGGAGTCGATGCAACCGGGGCCTACAGAGGGGAAAATGGCCGGGGAAGAGAGGGGAAAGGGCTAGGAGCTCACAGCGGGCTCGGAGTCGACGAGAGCTTGCTCGGGGAGGGCTCAGGGTGATGAATCGGCGGCGGCGGAGCTCGGATTCGAGGAGGAAGATGAGCTCGAGGGCGATGCTCCAGGACTCCTGGCGATGCGTGGCTCGGCGCAGAGGACGGGGACGACGAGGCGGAGCCTCTGGTGGGCTTAGGGAGGCATGAGAGTGGCTACAACTACGACAGCGAGCTAGCGGGGCCGTTGGCCATGGCGGAGCAGAGGACAGGGAGGAAGCAGGGGGGAGAATGGGCAAGAAAGAGAGAGATGGGGACGGCAGCGACGTCCTCATCCTCTCGCCAGCGCGGCGGGGGATACAGGCACACAGGAAGCTGCGTGGCAGCACCGGTGTGGGCGCACGTCGAGCACACGCTCGTCCACCTGGCCACCAGGAGGACCACAATGGTGCTGGGTCAGATGGGCTGGCCCAGGTGCTTCCTTCTTTTTTTTAAAAAAAATTCCAGCTTCTATTTTATTTTTTTGACATTTGTTTTATTTATTTTTAGGCACGAATGCTAAGTATAAAATATCCCAAATATTTTATAGAACTTAGTTTGAATATTTCAAACTTTTATAAAAAGTTCCAGAATATTTTGAAAACTGAAATATTTTTAATGCTTTATTTGACATTTTCAGAAGCTTTAATATTATTATAGAAATGCTATAAATATTCAAATATTTAGAATGACCCCTTGTATAATCATGTCCACATTTATCAGACATAGGGAACATTTTAGATGGGCATTTTGGATTTGTTGTTTTTTCACAATCATTAAGTTGGTTTGATTCAAATGAAGTTTTTGGGGTATTTTTTAATCCACATTTCAAGTTGATGCAACAAGTGAAACATGATGCACACACATGCTATCCTAAGTAAGCTAGCTAGGGATGTGACAACCCATAACAAGCTATTCTTTTCGTTGTTGATTCTCCATCACCTCCGTTCAAGCAATCTTTTCAATTTAATGTGGTAGAATTGGTCGTGTTCTTCTCCATTCCTTCCTTTCCAATTATCTAGTTTCTATTCTTTTCTTCTGGAGGTGTTGTCATGTTGCTCTCTTTCAACCTTCGTCCAATAATCTAGCTTGGGGTTTCTTTTTGTTCCCCATTTCATGTTAATGCAAAAAGGAAACATGATGCAACCACAATACTATTCCTAGGACATCTAGCTAGGGTTGTGACAACTCACCCCCACTTAAAAGAATCTTGTCCCGATATTTCGAAGTCGTCGGGAAGAGCGCGGGGTACTCTAGTCGAATACGATCCTCTCTTTCCCATGTGGCCTCCTTCTCAGAATGGTGTGAACACTGAACCTTGAGAAACTTGATGTTCTGACGCCGAGTGGTATGCTCAGCTTGAACAAGAAGACGACAGGGTATTCTCGATATGTAAGGTTATCTTGGAGATCAAGGGCTTCGTGGTCTACTTCACGGATAGGGTCCGAGAAGCAACGCCTGAGTTGCGAGACGTGGAAGACATCATGAACCTTGGAAGGCAACCTCTCCTTGTTTAGCAAGAATGCAAAAAGGTCCAATGTAACGAGGAGCCAACTTGCCCTTGATACCAAAATGGTGGGTACCCTTGAGAGGTGTAACCCGAAGATAAGCCTTCTCGTCAACTTCATAGGTCACAACCTTATGATGACGATCATATTGGCTCTTTTGATGAGATTGGGTTGTTTTCAACTTTTGACGAATAATGCGAACTTGCTCCTCTACATCCTGTATCATATCCGGGCCAAAGACTTGCCTCTCCCCGGTTTCTGACCAGTTAAGAGGTGTTCGACACCTTCATCCATAGAGTACTTCAAAAGGGGCTTTGCCCAAGCTTGATTGATAACTATTGTTATAAGCAAATTTGGCAAATGGAAGACATTTCTCCGAGTTCATACCAAAGGATATAACACAAGCTCAGAGCATGTCTTCCGGATTTGATTGACTCACTCAACTTGACCACTTGATTGCGGGTGGAAAGCAGTGGTAAAGGATAGATGAGTCCCCATAGTGGTTTGGAAACTTTCCCAAAATCGGGAAGTAAAAATACTTCCCCGGCCTGAGTTAATCTCCAATGGAACACCATGAAGGGAAACTATTCGAGAAACATATAACTCCGCTAGCTAGCTAGCAGCTATACTCTCCCGAACATGAAGAAAATGAGCCACTTTGGAAAGGTGGTCTATGACCACGAAGATAGCATTATTCCCTCTCTTAGTCCTGGGAAATCTGGTAATGAAATCCATACCGACCTTATCCCATTTGCATTCAGGAATAGCTAAAGGTTGAAGGGTGCCAGCAGGCCTTTGATGTTTTTCCTTAACGCGACAACAAACGTCACAGTTAGCAATGAACTGAGCAATTTCTCTCTTCATCCTAGTCCACCAGAACCTCTGGCCTAGGTCCTGATACATCTTGGTACTACCCGGATGAATTGTGAGAGGAGAATCATGTGCCTCCTTAAGGATCAACTGTCACAGATGTTGGTTCTTTGGGATCACCAAGCGGTTCTCAAAGAATACAACACCCTCATCATCTTCCGAGAAGCATCTAACATTACCCTTCTTCATGTTTTTCTTGATCCGAGATATCCCGGCATCATGCTTCTGGGCTTCTATGATTTGATCCGTAAGAGTAGGTTTAGCCACCAGGTTGGAAAGGAATCCTTGAGGAACAATGTGGAGGTTCAACTTCCGAAATTCCTCATAGAGAAGTGGTTGACCTTGTTGTAACATCAGGTTGTTAGAATAAGACCTATGACTTAGTGCATCAGCCATGACATTGGCTTTCCCTGGGGTGTAAGTTATACCTAAGTCGTAATCTGTAATCAACTCAACCCATCGTCTTTCCCTGAGATTCAAATATGGATGGGTGAAAATATGTTTCAGACATAGGTGATGAGTGTAAATTTTGCAATGATTACCTAGAAGGTAATGTCGCCAAGTTTTCAGTGCATGGACCACAACTTCAAGCTCAAGATCATGTGTTCAATAATTATCCTCATGTGGACGTAACTGTCGAGATGCGTATGCAATCACATGACGATCTTGCATGAGAATGCAACCTAATCCTTGTCACAAGGCGTCACAATAGATAACAAAGTCCTTAGAGAAGTCTGGTGGCACCAGAACGGGAGCAGAGGTCAGGCATCTTTTCAACTCCTGAAAACTATGCTCGCATTGTGGAGTCCACTCAAACTTTTTATCTTTCTTGAGGAGTTCAGTCAGAGGTTTCGCAACCTTGGAGAAATTCTCAACAAAGCGGCGGCAATAGCTCGCTAAGCCAAGGAAACTCCGGACTTGCTTAACCGATTCAGGTTGAGTCCAATCAAGGACAGCCTGAACTCTCTCGTGATTGAAAGCAATACCTTTACCAAAGATTACGTGGCCTAGGTAGGTCACTTCTGCCAACCAAAGTTCACACTTGGAGAATTTGGCGTACAGACGATGCTCTCAAAGTTTCATCAATACAAGCCTTAGATGCTCGACATGTTCCTATTCGTTCTTTGAATAGATGTGTATATCATCGAGGTATACCATGACGAATTTATCCAAATACTCCATGAAGATTGAATTCATCGAGCGAGGGAAGGTGGCTGGGGCATTGGTTAAACCGAAGGACATGACATTATACTCGTATTGGCCATAACGAGTAACAAAATCCATTTTTGGAATGTCCCCGTTTCTAATTCTTATTTGATGGTATCCCAACCTCAAATCCATTTTGGAAAAGACAGAGGATCCAGCGAGTTTATCATACAAATCGTTGATCCTGCGGAGCGGATACTTGTTCTTTATGGTGACCAGATTCACTGGCTGATAATCCACAACCATCCGATCCATCCTTCTTCTAACGAAGAGAACGGGGCAAGCCCATGGAGAAGAACTAGGACGGATGAAACCTTTCTTCAAAGCCTCATCGAGTTGTTTCTTAAGTTCGGCTAGTTCTAAGGGTGCCATCTTATAGGGTCTTCTAGCTATTGGGACAGTCCCTGGGATGAGCTCTATCACAAACTCAACATCTCTGATAGGTGGAATTCCTGGCAGTTCTTCTGGAAAGACATCCAGAAAGTCTCGGACTACCAGAATATCTTCTAATTTTGGAAGAGGGCTAGCATCAAGAGAATAGAGTTGGCGCTTGGCTGATCGAGTGGAGACATTAACTATCTCACCCGAGGGATGTGTAAGTTGAACATTCCTAGTATGAGTATCAATCTTAGCATAGTGGGCTTTCATCCAGTCCATGCCTAAGATGATATTGATGTCCGAAGACTTGAGGGCTATCAAAGATTCTAGGATGACTAGCCTATCCACAAGAATCTCATTGTCATGGCTCACTCTAGAAGTTTGCCATTTTAAACCAGGAGTCTGAACTACTAAAGGAGTAGGCATATCACAAAAAGACATGTTATGCAACTATGCATAACTTTCTGAGATGAATGAATGAGATGCTCCAGTATCAAATAGAACAGATGCTGGATGACTATTGACAAGGAGCATACCTGGGATAATATCAGGATCCTCAAGGGCTTCTTCAGCAGAAATGTAGTTTGCTTGACCACGAACAGGAGTTGGCTTCACATAGAAGGCTTTTCCTGGCTTCCCATGTCTAGCCGGCTTAGCATTGTTCTGAGGACACTCACGGGAGTAGTGTCCTGGTTCTCCACATTTGTAGCAAACAACGGTGGCATGGGGACCAGCATTGGCAGGAGGACCTCCAAATGTCCTGGCTGGAGGGTTGGGCTGAGCTGGGCGAGGCACCTTGAAGGATAGCCTCGCGGTGTACCTTGACGACAGAGCTGCGTTGGGCACCCACACCCGGCGTTCGTTGGAGCCCAAGCCAGATGTGGGGCTGAAGTCACGGGTGTGCTTCCTAGTTGCCTCGTAGTTAGTGTGTCCAGTTTTGGCATTGATAGCCTTGTTGACGAGAGCCTGGAAGGTTGTGCACTCATGCAAGCGCAGCTCTCGACGGAGCTCATGACTAAGTCCCTTGCGGAACCTAGCCTGTTTCTTGGCACCGGTTGAAACTTCCTCCGGAGCATAACGAGCAAGATTGCCGAACTCATGGATATAGGCATCCACTGGCATTCTGCCTTGGGTGGAAGCACATAACTCCTCTCTCTTTCGATCCATCAGCCCTTCCAGGATGTGATGGGTACGGAATGCCTCACTAAAATCTGCCCAAGTTGGTGTGGGGCCTGCAGGACGCATAGCTTCATAATTTTCCCGCCATAGATTGGCGGGTCCTTCCAGAAAGTATGCAGCAAAGGTCAACTTGTTCGCCTCAGATACGTTGGTAGCTCGGATTTTGCGGGACATGTTGGTCAGCCAGTCATCCGCATGGAGCGGGTCGACCGAATGATGAAAGTTAGGTGGGCACAACTTAACAAAGTCATTGAGAGACACACCATCATTGCGATCATTGCGGGGAGGACGCGCTGTGTTCTGCTCACTATGTTCCAGCAGCCTGTTCGTCTCCATTTTGTCCCATTCAGCTTCGAGCATCACTTCTGTCAAAGAGGGTGCCTGTGGCAGGTTCTCTTGCCTTGGCTGGCTTCCCTTGCCCTGCTCGGGGGCAGGCACGGGGTTATTCCTAGTTGCCACCATCCTGGGAAAACAAACCCATAGCTTAGACATAGAGGACATCAACTCTAAGACATGAGATAAGGAATGTACTGGACAACATTCATGCAGGGGTAAACACCCGATCAACATGGTAATAACAACTGCCATATGAACACCATGATACATACACACCATGGCATAGTTCAGTACAAGCCCAAGCTGAAATACATACTACAGAGAGATGACACAACTCATCGGAGGCATTAGAAGCTTCCTATACATTATCTATCTACACCTCCAGAACTTAGCTCTCAACCTCAGTCATATCCCACAAGACAAGCAGGACTGTGGTAATACGACTACTACCATACGAATACTAACATCCACGTACTCAAGCATCGCCGTAGAATGCCTCATATAGGTTACCCTTGTGGACCGGGAGCTGAACCTGAGGATCTAGAAACACCCTAGCCTATGATCCCTGGAAACCGTAAGGACATGAATGTGGCCTTGGTCCCCTTTTTGGTGGCAACAATGCTCCTCGAAGAGGAGTGATGTCTCCGACATCAGGCCAGTCTACATGTGCTGGCAGATGAGTCTGCGATGGGTTCAGCATCTCCAAATCTCCATAGCCTGTCTGCACGACAGGTACTAGCCGCGTCAGGGTTGTCTAAAGACGTGCACTTTTAGCATATAGCTCCATGCGAAGGGCACGTGCATCACGATCCCTGTTCTCCAACATCTGAGCGGTCACCTGTAGCCTAGGGTCCTCATGAGAATGATCATAGTAGGCTGCACTAAGATAACTATCCTCTCCTCCCGGAGAAGCAAGAACATAACATAACTTTGTGTTCTGAAGCAGACCATGGTGAAACCTCATGATAGTCAGCATGGTGTAGGCGGCCTCCTGAACTGCCATGTCTATGGTGACACCTAATCCATAAGTCCAATGAAGCGGCTCTGCAGCTCCAGGATATGATGGATATATCTTAACAATACACAGATACTGCTCCTCCACTGTGTACTTTGGGTACCAACAGTAACCAGCCTCCGTCATAACTCTAACCAACATGGCCGTGTGACCCGGTACATCGATGCACCTGGTCAGACGGACCACCTGACGGGAAGGACGAGGGGGCATCTGAAACAGAGAATGATGCAAAGACATTAGAGACTCTAGCAGAAATTGGACAACATAACGATTGTAATTGCTCAAAAAGGATTTTGAGACAACCGCAAAAGATTGGAAAGCATAACCACTCGACTATCTAGACTCAAATCTCTTCTCCAACTGCTTGTCACACCAACAATACTCGAGTACCAAAGTTCACTTGCAAACAAGCTAGCTAATAGTCCATGGTTAGTAACTCGTCATCCTAAGAAATAGGTAGAAGCCTAGTTCTTATCCCCATAGAAAAGATGAGAGTGACTCAGAATAGAATAACTTGGGAAGAGGAGTAAAAAGAGCCTTACGTTCCCTTCCATAATCAATTCCCCTACTTTTCTATAGTGTTTATAGACTCAACTTCGACCGGTTTGGCTTGGTAGTCCTACAGTCAGTCAGGTTCTGATACCAACGCTATCGGGACCGTGATCCTAAGTCATATGAATCCAGACTGTAACATATCACATCACTTTGTGGCCTCACGCACGGCAAACTCCACGGCTGCAGCCTTACCTTAGCCAGGACCATTTGCGTCTTTTGGCTCACGTATGTGAACATGTCACTAGCAATCAAATGACAGAGAACCCAGG
Source organism: Hordeum marinum (assembly GCA_022496015.1). Lineage (NCBI taxonomy): Eukaryota > Viridiplantae > Streptophyta > Magnoliopsida > Poales > Poaceae > Hordeum > Hordeum marinum. The sequence goes on along the minus strand of CM039672.1, from coordinate 157,089,255 downwards.
CCGACATGACTAGTCATAGAACCCAAGTGGCACATCTGTACGGAAAAAGGCATATGTAACCTAGCAATGCATGTGTAGGCCTCAAGCGTGTGTAGACGAGTCATAGCAAGCTACAAGGACTCCATTACGCCGTGGGACATGAATGTCATCACTGCACATAGACGAGTCATAGCATTCTACAGGGACTCCATTACACTGCGAGACATTTCCCCGAAGGGACAGACACATCAGCAAAGAAGGATACATGTCGGTCAATCAATGTGTCCGGAGCAGTAGCAAGCTAACAAGGCTCGGTGGAAGCACAAAGAGGCAGTTTCCCGTAAAGAGTACTACTAAAGGCACATGACTAGGTGTCGGATCCCATACATACCGTTGCACGTCACACGTACGCACAACACGTCCGATATGCATAGATACAACTATGGCATCACAACATAACTATACATCAGCACAACTTTTATTTAAGAGTCTCAGAAGAGCCTTGCATAATATGTTCTTACAGGTAGGGGTCACATGACCCGACACTCAAGTCATACAAGCAAGTTCATACAAACCAAGCGAAAGCATAAGGCTGTCTAAGTACAGACAGTTGAAAGGGTAAAAAGGCACATGGCCTGACTATCTACTGTTGGAAATATGCCCTAGAGGCAATAATAAATTAGTTATTATCATATTTCCTTATTCATGATAATCGTTTATTATCCATGCTATAATTGTATTGATAGGAGACTTAAATGCATGTGTGGATACATAGACAAAACAATGTCCTTAGTATGCCTCTAATAGACTACCTAGTTGATCAAAAGATGGTTAAGGTTTCCTAGCCATGGACATGAGATGTCATTTGATAATGGGATCACATCATAAGGAGAATCATGTGATGGACAAGACCCAAATTACAAACGTAGCATTTGATCGTGTCAGTTTATTGCTGCTGTTTTCCGCATGTCAAGTATATGTTCCTATGACCATGAGATCATGCAACTCACTGACACCGGAGGGTTTCTTTGTGTGTATCAAACGTTACAACGTAACTGGGTGACTATAAAGGTGCACTACAGGTATCTCCGAAGGTGTCTGTTGAGTTGGCATGTATCAAGACTGGGATTTGTTACTCCGTGTGACGGAGAGGTATCTCAGGGCCCACTCGGTAATGCAACATCACAACAAGCCTTGCACGCAATGTGACTAAATTGTTAGCCATGGGATCTTGCATTACTGAACGAGTAAAGAGACTTGCCGGTAATGAGGTTGAACTAGGTATGGAGATACCGACAATCGAATCTCGGGCAAGTAAAATACCGACGAACAAAGGGAACGTTATACGGGATTGACTGAATCCTTGACATAGAGGTTCGATCGATGAAGATCTTCGTAGAATATGTAGGAACCAATGTGGACGTGCAGGTCCCGCCATTGGTTATTGGCCATAGATGTGTCTCGGTCATGTCTACATAGTTCTCGAACCCGCAGGGTCTGCACACTTAAGGTTCGGTGACGTTTCGGTAGTGTAGAGTTATGTATGGTGGTGACCAAAGATTGTTTTGAGTCCCGGATGAGATCCCGGATGTCACGAGGAGCTCCGGAATGGTCCGTAGGTAAAGATTCATATATAGGAAGTCCCAGTTTGGTCCGCCGGAATAGTTTTGGGCTCATCGGTAGTGTATCGGGAGTGCCGGTAGTGTACCGGGAGACCTCCGGGAGGGGTATTTCGACCTAAGAGCCTACATGGGCTATAGGAGGGTGAATACCAGTCCTTAGTGGTCTGGTGGAAGTCCTACACAAATCCCATGAGGCTGGGAAGAAAATACCAAAAGGAAAAAAGGTGGAAAAAGGCAAAAAGGGGCTATATAAGGAAGGAGTCCTAATCCTACTTGGAGGAGAAGGAAGAGGACTCCTCCCTCCTTGGTTTGGCCGACCCAAGGGCTGCCTTTTTGGCAGCCAAGCCTCCTCCTCCTCTCCTCCTATATATACTAGAGGATTTTAGGGTTTTGGCACAAGATTTTCAGCCACATGCCTCCCATTCCTCTAGTGCATAGCTTCTCCTCTAGATCGGTTTTCTGCAGTGCTTAGGCGAAGCCCTGTCGGAATAGCTCCACCACCATTGCCGGAGCGCCGTCACGCTGCCGGAGAACTCTTCCTCATCTCCACCTCCTCTTGCTGGATCAAGACGGTGGAGATCGTCATCAAGCTGCACGTGTGCTGAACGCGGAGGTGCCGTCCGTTCGGTACTAGATCGGAAGGATCGTGATCAAGGCCACGGGACGTTCGTGATCGGATCGCGGGACGGATCATGATGAGATCGCGGCACGGTTCGTGATTAGTTCGCGGGATGGTTCGTGATTAGATCGCGGGATGCTCGGCGATTTGGATCGCGAAGAAGTTCGACTACACCAACCGCGTTGCTTAACGCTTCCCGCTTAGCGATCTACAAGGGTACGTAGATCTACTCTCCGTCTCGTAGATACTCATCACCATGGATTGGTTTGCGTGTGCGTAGGAAATTTTTTGTTTCCCATGCGACGTTCCCCAACAGTGGCATCATGAGCTAGGTTGATGGTTCGATGAGATCTCGAGTAGAACACAAAAGGTTCATGGGCATTGATGCTTAGATTGCTTCCTCCCTTGGTCGTGTTTTGGTTCAGCGGTATTGTGGGATGAAGCGGCCTGGACCAACCTTACTCGTACAATTACGAGAGACCGGTTCCCTCAACTGTACTTGTTGCAAAAGATGGCTAGCGGGTGTCAGTTTCTCCTACTTTAGTTGGATCGGATTCGACAAAGGCGGTCCTTGAGAAGGTTGACAAGCAAACTAGTGTATCACTGTTGTGGTTTATGTGTAGGTGAGAATCGTTCTTGCTAGATACCCGTAGCAGCCACGTAAAACATGCAACAACAATTAGAGGACGTCTAACTTGTTTTTGCATGGTATGTTGTGATGTGATATGGTCAATTACATGATGTGATATATGTGATGTATGAGATGATCATGTGATGTATAGAATTTCACGACTTGCACGACGATGAGTACGGCAACCGGCAGGAGCCATAGGGTTGTCTTTAATTATTGTATGACCTGCGTGTCAATCATTAAGAGCTATGTAATGCTTTACTTTATCGGTAAGCGGTAGCAATAGAAGTAGAAGCAGGGCTGGCGCCACAACCCCAATGGCAGCATGTTGATGGAGATCAAGATGATGGAGATCATGGTGTCATGCCGGTGACGATGGAGACCATGCCGGTGTTTCGAAGATGGAGATCTTAAAAACAAGTTCATGGCCATATCATGTCACTTATGAATTGCATGAGATGTTAATATTTTTATGCACCTTGTTTTGCTTAGGACGATGGTAGCATTATAAGGTGATCCCTCACTTAATTTGAAGATAAATTGTGTTCTCCCCAAGTGTGCACTGTTGCGAAAGTTTGTCGTGTTGAGACACCACGTGATGATCAGGTGTGATAGACTCTACGTTCACATACAATGGGTGCAAGCCAGATTTGCACGTGCAGAACACTCGGTTAAACTTGACGAGCCTAGCATGTACAGACATGGCCTCGGAACACAAGAGACCGAAAGGTCGAACATGAGTCATATAGTAGATATGATCAACATAATGATGTTCACCATTGTAGCCACCTCAAATCACGTGATGATCAGACTTGAGTTGGTGAATTTGGATCATGTATCACTCGAATGATCGGAGGGATGTCAATTTGAGTTGGAGTTCTTAAGTAATATGATTAATTGAACTCATTATCATGAACATAGTCAATAGTGTCTTTGCAAATTATGTTGTAGATTACTAGCTCGCGTTGTAGGTCCCTTAATTTTTATATGTTCCTAGAGAAATAGAGTTGAAAGATGATGGTAGCAACATTGCGGACTGGGTCCGTGATCTGAGGATTGTCCTCATTACTTCACAAAAGGCTTATGTCCTTAATGCACCGCTCGGTGTGCCAAGCCCTCTAGCGTCGTTTGTAGATGTTGTGAACATCTGACAGGCACGTTCTGATGACTACTTGATAGTTTAGTGCGTCATGCATTACGGCCTAGAATTGAGGCTCCAAAACGTTTTGAACGTCACGGAACATATGAGATGTTTCTAAGAGCTAAAATTAGGATCTCAGGCTCGTGCCCGTGTTGCGAGATATGAGATCTCCAACAAGATTCTTTGCCTGCAAGATGAAAGAGAATAGCTCAATCGTTGAGCATGTGCTCGGATTGTCTGGGTGTTACAATCGCTTGAATCAAGTTGGAGTTGATCTTCCAGATAAGATAGTGATTGATATAGTTCTCCAAGTCACTGTCACTAAAGCTACTAGAACTTAGTGATGAACTATAAAACGCCAGGGATAGAAATATTGATCCCTGAGCTGTTCGGGATGTTTGACACCGCGAAGGTAGAAATCAAGAAGGAGCGTCAAGTGTTGATGGTTAATCCAACCACTAGCTTCGAGAAGGGCAAGAGCAAGGAGGGAAACTTCATGGATAGCAAGTCATTTGCTACTCCAGTGAAGCAACCCAAAGTTGAACTCAAACCCAAGACTAAGTGCTTCTGTTATGAGGTGATCGGTCGCTGAAGCGGAACAACCCTAGATACTTGGTAGATAAGAAGGCTGGCAACATCGACAGAAGTATATTTGATATACGAGTTTTTGATGTGTACCTTGCTAGTACTCCTAGTAGCACCTGGGTATTGGATACCGGTTTGATTGCTAAATGTTAGTAACTCGAAATAAAAGCTACGGAATAAACAGAGAACTAGCTAAGGGTGAGGTGGCGATATGTGTTGGAAATGTTTCCAAGGTTGATGTGATCAACATCGCACGCTCTCTCTACCTTTAGGATTAGTGACGAACCTAAATAAATGTTATTTGGTGTTTTGCATTGAGCATGAACATAATTAGATCATGTTTATTGCAATACGGTTATTCACTTAAGTTAGAGAATAATGGTTATTCTGTTTACATGAATAATACCTTCAATGGTCATTCACCCAGTGAGAATGGTTTGTTGAAATCTTGATCGTAGTAATACACATGTTCATAACATTGATGTCAAAAGATACAATGTTAATAATGATAGTACCACATACTTGTGGCACTGCCGCTAAATGTCATATTGGTATAAACGCATGAAGAAAGTCCATGCTGATGGATCTTTGGACTCATTCGATTTCGAATCGGTTGAGACATGCGAACCATGCCTCTTGGGCAAGATGACTTAAAACCCCCGTTGGATGGAGCGGGCAAGTGATTCATTGGAAATGATACATGTTGATGTATGCAATCCAGTGAGTCTTGTAGCGTGCAGTGGATATCGTTATTTTCTTACCTTCACTGATGATTTAAGTAGATATAGTGTATATTTACTTAATGAAACTCAAGTCTGAATCGTTTGAAAGGTTCAAGCACATTCAAAGTGAAGTTTAAGATCATCGTGATATGATCGTGGAGGTGAATATCTGAGTTACGAGTTTGGCATACAACTTAAGATAATGTGAAATTTGTTTCACAACTAACGCCACCTAAAACACCATAGTGTGATGGTGTGTCCGAACATCATAGTCATGCTCTATTGGATATGGTGCGTGCTATGATGTCTCTTATCGTTTTACTACTGTAATTTTAAGGTTATGCATTAGAGACAACTACATTCACTTTAAATAGGGCATCATCTAAATCCGTTGAGATGACACCGTGTGAATTATGGTTTGATAGAAACCTAAGCTGTCATTTCTTAATATTTGGGGCTGCGACACTTGTGTGGAAAATGTTTTCACCTAATGAGGTCGAACCCAAGGAGTACAAATGCATCTTCATAGAATACCCTAAGAACAGTTGGGTGAACCATCTATCTCAGATCCAAGTGCAAAGTGTTTGTTGCTAACAATGGGTCCTTTCTCGAGGAAAAGTTTCTCTCGAAAGAATTGAGTGGGAGGAAGATAGAACTTGATGAGGTTGTTAAACCTTTGTTCAACCAGAGAGTAGCGCAGCACAGAAAGATGTTTCTGTAAAGCCTACGTTAGTTGAAAGAGGAAGTTAATGATGATGATCATGAAGCTTCGGGATCAAGTTACTATCGAACTTCGTAGGTCGACAAGGATGTGTACTGCTCCTAAGTGGTACGACAACCCTATCTTGGAGGTCATGTTGTTGGACAATGATGAACCTACGAGCTATGGAAAAGCGATGATGGGCCTGGATTCCGACAAATGGTTGGAGGCCATGAAATCCGAGATAGGATCCATTTATGAAAACCAAGTATAGACTTTGGTAGACTTGCTCGTTGGACGGCAGGTCGTTGAGTACAAATGGATCTTTAAAATGAAGACAGACACTGATGGTAAATGTCACTATTAGTAAAGCTCGACTTGTTGCAAAGATGTTTGTGACAAGTTCAAGGAGTTGACTACGATGAGACTTTCTCACTCGTAGCGGTGCTAAAGTCTGTTGGAATTATGTTAGCAGTTGCTGCATTTTTAAATTATGAAATCTGGCAGATGGATGTCAAAACATCGTTTCCTTAACGGTTTAATTGAGGAAAGGTTGTATGTGATACAACCAGAAGGTTTTGTCAGTCCTAAGGATGCTAAAAGGTGTACAAGCTTTAGTGATCCTTCTATGGACTGAAGCAAGTATCTCGGAGTTGGAATATAAGCTTTGATGAGGTGATCAAAGTTTTGATGTTTATACAAAGTTTACGAGAAACTTGTATTTACAATAAGGTGAGTGGGAGCACTATAGAATTTCTGATAAGTATATGTGGATGACATATTGTTGATCGGAAATAATGTAGGATTTCTGGAAAGCATGAATGGTTGTTTGAAAAGTGATTTTCAAAGGAAGACCTTGATAAAGCTGCCTAATTGTTGAGCATCAAAATCTATAGAGATAGATCAAGATGCTTGATGAGACTTTCAATGAGTGCATACCTTGACAAGATTTTGAAAGAGTTCAAAATGGATCAGTCAGAGAAATAGTTCTCGTCTGATTTGTAAGGTGTGAAGTTGAGTGAGACTCAAAGCTCGACAACGGCAGAAGAAAGAGAAAGGACGAACGTCGTCCAGTATGCCTTAGCCATAGGCTTTGTACAATATGCCATGCTGTGTACCGCACATGTGTGTGCCTTGGCATGAGTACGTCAGGGGGTACAAGAGTGAACCAGGAGTGGATCACTGGACAGCGGTCAAGATTATCCTCAGTAACTAAAAGACTAAGGAAATGTTTCTCGATTATGGAGGTGATAAAGGGTTCGTCGTAACGAGTTACGTCGATGCAAGCTTTAACACTAATCCGGATGACTCTTAGTAGCAATCTGGATACATATAGTGGAGCAGCCATTTGGAATAGTACCAAGTGGAGTGTGGTAGCAGTGTTTACGGGTAGATATAGAGATTTGCAAAGTACACACTGATCTGAATGTTGAAGACCCGTTGACTATAAGACCTCTCTCACATGCAAAGCATGATCGAGCCCCAGAACTCATTGGGTGTTAGATTCATAGCAATGTGAATCACATGGTGATGTGAACTAGATTATTGACTCTAGTGCAAGTGGGAGACTGTTGGAAATATGCCCTAGAGGCAGTAATAAATTAGTTATTATCATATTTCCTTATTCAAAATAATCGTTTATTATCCATGCTATAATTGTATTGATCGGAGACTTAAATGCATGTGTGGATGCATAGACAAAACCATGTCCTTAGTATGCCTCTAATAGACTAGCTTGTTGATCAAAAGATGGTTAAGGTTTCCTAGCCATGGACATGAGATGTCATTTGATAACGGGATCACATCATTAGGAGAATGATGTGATGGACAAGACCCAAATTAAAAACGTAGCATATGATCGTGTCAGTTTAGTGCTACTGTTTTCCGCATGTCAAGTATATGTTCCTATGACCATGAGATCATGCAACTCATTGACACCGGAGGGATGCTTTGTGTGTATCAAATGTCGCAACGTAACTGGGTGACTATAAAGGTGCACTACAGGTATCTCCGAAGGTGTCTGTTGAGTTGGCATGGATCAAGACTGGGATTTGTTACTCCGTGTGACGCAGAGGTATCTCAGGGCCCACTCGATAATGCAACATCACAACAAGCCTTGCAAGCAATGTGACTAATATTTTAGCCACGGGATCTTGCATTATGGAACGAGTAAAGAGACTTGCCGGTAACGAGGTTGAACTAGGTATGGAGATACCGACGATCGAATCTCGGCCAAGTAACATACCGAAGAACAAAGGGAATGTTATACGGGATTAACTGAATCCTTGACATAGAGGTTCGACCGATGAAGATCTTTGTAGAATATGTCGGAACCAATGTGGACGTCCAGGTCCCGCCATTGGTTATTGGCCGTAGAGGTGTCTCGGTCATGTCTACATAGTTCTCGAACCCGCAGGGTCTGCACACTTAAGGTTCGGTGACGTTTCTGTAGTGTAGAGTTATGTATGGTGGTGACCGAAGATTGTTTTGAGTCCCGGATGAGATCCCGTACGTCACGAGGAGCTCCGTAATGGTCCGTAGGTAAAGATTCATATACAGGAAGTCTCAGTTTGGTCGCCGGAAAAGTTTCGGGCTCATCGGTAGTGTACGGGGAGTGCCGGTAGTGTACCGGGAGAACTCCGGGAGGGGTATTTCGACCCAAGATCCTACATGGGCTGTAGGAGGGTGAATACCAGCCATTAGTGGGCTGGTGGAAGTCCTACACAAATCCCATGAGGCTGGGAATAAAATACCAAAAGGAAAAAAGATGGAAAAAGGCAAAAAGGGGCTATATAAGGAAGGAGTCCTAATCCTACTTGGAGGAGAAGGAAGAGGTCTCCTCCCTCCTTGGTTTGGCTGACCCAAGGGCTGCCTTTTTGGCAGACAAACCTCCTCCTCCTCTCCTCCTATATATACTAGAGGATTTTAGGGTTTTGGCACAAGATTTTCAGCCACGTGCCTCCCGTTCCTCTAGTGCATAGCTTCTCCTCTAGATTGGTTTTCTGCAGTGCTTAGGCGAAGCCCTGTCAGAATAGCTCCACCACCATCGCCGGAGCGCCGACATGCTGCCGGAGAACTCTTCCTCCTCTCCGCCTCCTCTTGCTGGATCAAGATGGTGGAGATCGTCATCAAGCTGCACGTGTGCTGAACGCGCAGGTGTCGTCCGTTCGGTACTAGATCGGAAGGATCGTGATCAAGGCCACGGGACGTTCGTGATCGGATCATGGGACGGATCATGACGAGATCGTGGGATGGTTCGTGATTAGTTCGCGGGATGGTTCGTGATTAGATCGTGGGACGCTCGGCGATTTGGATTGCGAAGAAGTTCGACTACACCAACCGCGTTTCTTAACGCTTCCCGCTTAGCGATCTACAAGGGTACGTAGATCTACTCTCTCTCTCGTAGATACTCATCACCATGGATAGGTTTGCGTGTGCGTAGGAAATTTTTTGTTTCCCATGCGATGTTCCCCAACATCTGCCGCCCGCCATAGGGCGTAAGGTCGTAGCTGGGACACCAGTTATTCAGCGTCGTCGACATCAAGATAGAACCCACCTGATTGGTCTTGAGTCTCATCTGCAACATTTATTAAGCAAATGTGAGTACAAACGTACTCAGCAAGTCTTTAAAGCAGTCCTACACTATTCATGCTCAAGTACCAACAAGGGAAGTGGTGGAGTTTATGCAACAATGCCAGATTTGACTCATGGCTAACCTATACTACACAATTTTAACTCTTTGTTTAGATTTTAGATATCACACATGAGTCCACTAACTCCATATCAATACACCACCATGGATTCACTTCCATCTCCTAGGAGAGTGCCATCCATGGTACTCACACTTGTCTTGATATTTTTATGAGTATCCATCAAATTATCTATGAACAACATAAGTTCTCCAAGTAGTCCATATCCGAGGACGTGGCTGTTCGAATAGTTTCATACCCTGCAGGGGTGTACTTCTTCTCACACGCTCTTGCCACTTATCGTTGTGTGCTCATAAAACCATGCACCTTGGAATCCTTCAAGCGGAAGCCCAGCGAAGGAGTCTGCCACGACCGTCAATCACACAAGACCTCTAGTCCAGGATATCGCCAATTTGAGACTGAACCCGCACGGAAATCTGCCGAAGTTTCCGCTACAACCCCAAACGATGTGCACAGGGTTCCCAAGCCCACCATTCGGATGACCCTTGGTACACTGTGCCACTGCCTACCGCGTCATAACCCACCCCTAGGGTCAGCGCTACGAACGGCCTCCAACATGCTATAAACACCAAAAACTACTTGCAACACCTAGACCAAGGACTAGGAGATTGATAAGTCGAGAGGGGTCGAGTTACCGGAACCCAATGTGTGGTAGTAACTAGTCTTGGATCACAAACACAGAACTCAGTTCCTAAGAACAGTCCCAATGAGACAACCCGCTACGTACTCCTACATAGCCTCTCATCGCTACCTTTAGCAAATCGGGTTCATCATAAGCTTATCACATCAGAACAACATTGTTTCACTCCAGTTCATCACCCAGATGAATCAGACCTGACACAACTATAAGCATAGAAAGCATAGCAGGCAACGTAAGCAAAGCACATCATGGCACAAGCATCTACCAGGTATGCTAGGTTGCAAGCTTTAGCTATTTACTATGACAATGACAGGTCATGCAAAGGAACGGGTTTATCTAGTGTGTATGATAGACAAGTGAACATTTGCCCTAATGCAATAAACCAAAGCAGGGGCGAGAGAATGGGATGTTATCGGAATGATCAAAGGGGTTGCTTGCCTTGCTCGGAAGCGGGAAGGTTTTCTCCGTCGTTGGAATACTCGGAGGTATCCTCAGAAGCAGGGCCTACCGCAATGCAGATAAATAGCAATCAATACACGGTAAGTGCATGATAACATCACAATTGGATTCATTTTATTTTTCTGATAAATTTTCATATATAAATTATTTCAATCTGAGTTATAGATTAATTTCTATGAATTTTCTAAGTTTTAAATAGTTTCTGGAATTAATTTAATTTAGAAAATTCATTATTGCATCAGCATGACATCGTCATGACGTCAGCTGTTCAATAGACCGTTGACAGGTCAAACCTGACCAGTGGGGTCCACTGGTCAGTGACCTAGCTACAAACAGAGTTAACTATTTAACTAATTACTAATTATATTAGGGTAGGGCCCACTGTCAGTGGATCATTAACTTAATTAAGTAATTAAGCTAATCATAATTAGCAGGGTCCGACCCCACTTGCCAGTGACCCAGGGGTCAAACCCCCGTGGTAAACTCCGGCAAGACCCACCGGCGTTGAGCCACCGGTGGCTCTAGAGACGGTGGAGGGGTCGGGTTCCCTCCTCCGGAGACCAAAAGGACGATGGAGGGCACCAGGCGAGCCTAGGCTCATGCTCGCGTCCACCCCGACACCTCTCAGAGGCTGAGACGGCCAGGATCGATGCCGGCGATGAGCTCGGTGGCTGCTGGAGCTCGGGCGAGCACGAGCTCAATGAACCAGGGCAACATATGGTCGTGGCTTATCACCTACGGGCTCCACGCAACCCCACAAGCTTGATGGTGGCCATGGATGGACCAACTGGACACCGGAGCAAAGCCAGCGACGAGCTCGTGCGGCGGGGCAATCGGGAGCCGACGCAACCGGGGCATACAGAGGGGGAAATGGCCGGGGAAGAGAGTGGAAAGGGCCAGGAGCTCATAGCGGGCTCGGAGTCGACGAGAGCTTGCCCGGGGATGGCTCGAGGGCGACGAATCGGCAGCGGCGGAGCTCGGGTCCGAGGAGGAAGATGAGCTCGAGGGCGACGCTCCAGGGCTCCTGGCGATCCGTGGCTCGGCGCAGAAGACGTGGATGACGAGGCGGAGCCTTTGGCGGACTCAGGGGAGGCGCGGGAGCGGCTGCAACTATGGCGGCGAGCTAGCGGGGCCGTCGGCCATGGCGGAGTAGAGGAGAGGGAGGAAGCAGGGGGAGAATGGGCGAGAAAGAGAAAGATGGGGACGGCAGCGGCATCCTCATCCTCTCGCCAGTGCGGCAGGGGATGTAGGCACGCAGGAAGCTGCGTGGCAGCACCGGCGCGGGCGCACGACGAGCACACGCTCGTCCTGATGGCAGCCAGGAGGACGACGATGGTGATGGGCCAGATGGGCTGGCCCAGGTGCTTCCTCCTTTTCAAAAAAAATTCCAGTTTCTGTTTTATTTTTCTGACATTTGTTTTATTTATTTTTAGGCACAAATGCTAGGTATAAATATCCCAAATATTTTATAGAACTTAGATTGAATATTTCAAACTTCTATAAAAAGTTTTAGAATATTTTGAAAACTGAAATATTTTTAATGCTTTATTTGGCATTTTCAGCAGCTTTAATATTTATTTTAGAAATGCTATAAATATTCAAATATTTAGAATGACCCCTTGTATAATCATGTCCACATTTATCAGACATAGGGAACATTTTAGATGGGCATTTTGGATTTGTTTGTTTGTCACAATCATTAAGTTGGTTTGATTCAAATGAAGTGTTTGGGGTTTCTTTTAATCCACATTTCAAGTTGATGCAAAAAGTGAAACATGATGCACACACATGCTGTCCTAAGTAAGCTAGGTAGGGATGTGACAACCCATAACAAGCTATTCTTTTCGTTGTTGATTCTCCATCAACTCCGTTCAAGCAATCTTTTCAATTTAGTGGTGGTAGAATTGGTCATGTTCTTCTCCATTCCTTCCTTTCCAATTATCTAGTTTCTATTCTTTTCTTCTGGAGGTGTGGTCATGTTGCTCTGTTTCAACCTTCGTCTTGTTTTATCAAGATCGTGTTCTTTCTTGCTTATTCTTGTAACGAGAGTGCTGTGAAATCTTTTCATGATCCTTCTGTCTTATGAAGTTTTGATTCTAATCCAACCGAAGTTTGGTGTCTCTCTTTCAATTTCTTTCCTTCATATCAATTTTTCATCTCTATCCTACCGAAGTGCTGCCGAAATTTCCTGTGAATTCTTGCTTGTTCCTCATGCTATTCTTCATCTCTTTCCAACCTTCATGTTTCATTGATTTCAGTGATTTGTCAAAGAAGCAATAATGTTTTACCTCTTGCTCTTGCTCTTTCTCTTCCCCTTCTTATCCTAGATCTCGGTACGAGATCGTCGTGTAGTGGAGGAGAGTTATAACAGCTCCGGACCGACGCTCCAGAAGATTCCCCTTTTTTCCATTTTCGTCCGGGTTTTGTTTGGTGTTGCATTCATCATCGCATTATCGGCATAGCATCATCACTTGTTTTCGAAAAATTGCATCCGTTCATAGTTGCCGGTTCTCTCCGTTCTTGCCGTTGGCCGTTTCGAGACCAACCACACACGCACGCGCCCGTGGCATCATTTTTAAAAAAGTTTTAAAAGGCGCGCTATAAATATTCTCGGATTGGGTCGAGACTTGCCATGCGGTCTTATTATATTGTAGGTGGACCGCCTGCCAAATTTCGTCGCATTCCGAGTTCGTTTGGTACCCCATCGCAGCCCACCTAGTTTCCCCCTCTTCTTCCGGTCCGTCGGATCGAGATCATACGGCCCAAAAACGGACAAAAACCCTCCAAACCCTAGCCTCTAACCTATATAAACACCCCCACCGGCCTAAAATAGACTCCTCCCTCCTCCCACCTTGTTTTCCACATGCAGCCTACCCACCGCCGCCACTTGTCCCGCTGCTGACCACCCAGCCGCCGCCCGCAGCCAATTAGGGGCTGTCGCGTCGCCCCTGAGCCGCCCTCCAGCCAACCGGGGCGAGCCACATCGCCCCGCAGCCCCATCCCGCCGCCGCGGCCCACGAGGCCCAGATCCAAGATCGCCTGGGCCTAAACCAGGCGAGGCGCCCGAGTGCCCCGAGCTTGTCCCAGTTGCCGCCAGGACCTCGCCCGTGCCTCCCCGCACCCTCGCCGGAGGGCCGTCAGAGCTGCCGCTATCACCGGCGACCACCGGGTCAAACCCCGCACCGCCCCTCTCCTCCTTCTCCCTTCTCCCTTCTCTCTCTAACCTCTCCTTCTCTTTGCTCCCCCTCTCTCCCATAGGAGCTCCCATCGCGGTGCCGCCCTAGAAGTTCTGCCGCCGGCCGCCGTCGTTCGCCGCCGAGAATGGACAAATCCGCGGTCCCCCGTCGCGGATCTGCTCTTCCCCGGCTTCGTCCCGCCTCGCTGGTGCCCTACCGCTCGCCGTTGACCCACCGCCATCGCTGCCTTCCCACTCGGTCCCAAGAGCGAGGAGGAGATGAGCGCCCGCTCGACCGCCCCCCATTGCCCGCGTGGGCCGCCGCCTTAGCCGGCCCAGCGACTCGCCTACTTCCTCCGCATGGGCCGAGGCCCACTAGGTGAGCCCCTCCTGTTCGCCTATCCAGCGCCTGGGGCGTCATATTCTATAAAGCGCTCGCCCCCTGTTTAGCCTAGCAGTCAGTTTCGGCCCATGGATGTTTTTTCCCTTCCAGCGAATTTATCTAATTATCCAGAGATTGCAGTTTTGCAGATTAGACCCCAAACTTCATGCATCAATAACTTTTGAACCATGCATCGGATGAAAATAGTATATATATGAAACTTGACTAGATTTTTATGTAGTTTAACAATATCCAACTTTCACATGTGATAAAAATGTTCCACCTTGCTGTTTGCATTGTTTTTTGTAATTGTCATGTCGATATGAATTATTTAATAACTTTTAAACCGTAGCTCCGGTAAAAATGTTCCACATATGTAACTTGACTAGAAAAACGTGTAGAATCCCTTGCAAAACTTTATTTACATGTTTAATAAATATAAAACTGTGTTAGGACAGATCTGGACTAAATTCATAACATGCATATGGGGTTGTTTCGGATATGATATATATTGCTTCCGGCCTCATTTAAAATGCCCAGATGTTGTAGTTGTTTGTGCTTCACCGTTTGCCATCTTAAACAATATTTAATATTGATGAGTACCTAAACGAGAGTGAAATAAATAATTCGAACATGGAGTTTCGTCAATATGCAACTCGTTGCATATTGAACTTCACTTAATGTGTAGTAGTTGTTTGTTGTTCTTGTCTTGCCATGCCTTGCATAATTAAACCGGACATGCATAAATATTGTTTGCGCATCATATCATGCATATGTTGTGGTGTATCGTGTGTTGATTGTTGTTTCTAGATTGCTTCTTCTCGATAGAGTTCCGAAAGCGTTCGGAGTGTGAGGATTCGTTCGACTACGTTGGCTCGTCTTCTTCATGGATTCGTTCTTCTTCCGAGTGGGATCTCAGGCAAGATGACACATTTCCCTAGATACCACTACTATCATTCTCATGCTAGTTGTCCTGCTTTTATCGTTATGTTTTGCTACCTACCACTTGATTTTCAAGCCTCCCAACACTGCCATGAAAAGCCTCTAACCTCTCCACATCCGAGCAAACCTTTGTTTGGCTATGTTACCGCTTGCTCAGCCCTTCTTATAGCGTTTCTAGCTACAGGTGCAATTGCTTCCATGTGACAACATGGACATTCTTTTGTTATCACAATATTATTGCTATTTAATTTAATGCACTTCTACACTTGGTAAAGGGTGGAAGGCTTGGCCTTTTGCTCGGTGTTTTGTTCCACTCTGGACGCCCTAGTTACTTGTGAATTGGTGTTATGTTCCATAATTGGGCACTCCTAACATGCTCGGGGTTGTTATGGGGACCCCCTTGATTTTCGTTTTAGGATAAAGCTTGTCTGGCAAGGCCCAACATTGGTACTACATTTGCCTAATAATTAATAAACCTGCATTGGGAGTAATTAATCCGAGGATCTTAATCAACAACCCGGGCCAGTGCTCCTCATGAGTGTTGGTCCAACCTGTCAACCACCGGTGGCTACCAGGGGCAACTCTGCGGCTAGCCTACCGGAAGTTTGGACAATGCATCATGTCCTGAGAATGAGATACGCGACTCCTATCGGGATCGTCGACACGCCGAGTGGCCTTACTGGATTTGTTTTACCTTTCTCAAACATCTTGAGTGAGGAATTCCGATTTTCTTCGGGCTATCTCGAGGTGGCAGATTTCCTATGGAATTGCCTAGGAAGATCACGAGATCTGTGGTCGAGGTTATTCCCGTTGCATGTGGTTAATTTGTGATGGATGAGTTGGAGCACCCCTGCAGGGTAAATCTTTCAAAAAGTCGTGCCCACGGTCATGTGGCAAACCTGGATACTTTGTTTAACACCCAGTCATAGCAAACTTGAAGTAAACTCAAATAAAATACACCACCCGTGTGCGTAACCGCGACTGTCTCTTCTCGTTAGCCCTTATCCGAGAGAGAACACGGTGGGGTAATGTTTGACGTAAGTTGGTGTTCAGGATCAGTTAGTGATCATTACTAGTTCACGTCCGTTATGCGTAGATCACCATACTTTACTTTGTGTATTCGTAAGGTAGCCACTCAAACAAATGCTTAGTCGCTTGCTGCAGCCTCACCATTTAACCATACCTCACCTATTAAGCTTTAATAGTCTTGATACCCCTGGGAATGAGATTCCTAAGTCCCTGTGGCTCATAGATTACTACAACAACAGTTGCAGGTACAGGTAATGCGATGATTTGACGTGAGCGTGATGCTTGTTTGATTTGGAGTTCTTCTCCTTCTTTATCAATCTAGGATGGGTTCCAGGCGGCAGCCTAGGATAGCAAGGATGGATGTCATTTTACCGTTTGTTTTAGTCCGTAGTCAGACCCTGCTCTTCTGTATGATGTTTGAGTATGTTGTTGTATTGATGTGATCTTGTTGTAGCTTGTGGCGAGTGTAAGCCAATTCCATATACTCATCTCTTCTGTACATGCACTTGTAATGATATCCATTCTTCCAACACGACGAGATGCGCTTCTATCCCTGTCGAGGCCCTCGTGCCGAAATAAGGACAGGATCGCATCTTGTGCGTGACATATGTGTGCATGATCTGCCATACACGAAAATGAAAGAGAAACAAATAAATGCATAACTATGAAAGTATAGAAAAAGTGTTATTTTGATGGAGGCAAGGTGTCCCGTCTTTTGATGAGATGGGAAATATCATTTTTGGTGGAGTAGACTTTCACGATCCGACTACGAACGTAACAATATGTTGCACCTTAGCAATCACTAAAAAAACTCTGAGAGGTTATTGACCTCGCCGAAGCGAGATCAAGCTAGCCATGAGGGTCTATTTCCTGCAGGCAAAAGAAGAAACAAGTAAGAAACCGAGATTAAAATGATAATATTGTATATTTAAGAGTAAAGATGATGAGGACATCAGTACCATTGTTATACCCATAGCTCCTGCTACTATACATACTGGACCAATTACTAGAGCTCGCTCACGCCAATTGAATTACCAAGTACTTTTGTTTCATGGAAATCTTTCTAATGTTCATGAACATATGATGCTGCCTAAATTAGATACTTTTGTTTTAATTATTATTGAAGGACCTAACATGGACCAGAAGAATGGCCATTGGAGCGGGATCAAGCATGGAGAAGAAGGTGCACACTTGGGAAAGAACAATGGAGTTTGAAGTGGTGATTTTCGTACTTTGAAGCCATCATAATGAGAGCATGAAGGCTTGGACGAAATATACAAGATGCCACTTCATAAATTTTATCCATAGGAAATTATGGCTGTTGCGTCACCTTATTTTTGGGCTAGGCCCATGTAATTTTGAAATAATACATCAGAAGCTGTTTTTAGAGTCCCTATGTGTGGGGAAAACGAGTTAGGGTTGTTTTCGGACCCCTCCTCCAAGGTATCACAAAAATTCCCCTCTATTCACCCATATATACATCCCTTAGCGCATCGTTCAGACTTGGGTTTTGTTTAGATTAAAAGTTCCCCATAGTGGGAACATCGTGTTCTTCGTTTGTGTTCCACGACCAGACCAAGGTGTCACAGAACACCACTTTCAACAATAAAGCTTTCCTCTTATATTCGCAATATCCAGATTTCAATCTCAGTTTCTTGCTTGTTCTTCATTTCCGTGCAGGAAACAGACCATCATGGTCAGGTTGGTTGTGCTCCGGCATGGCCAATAATCTCTCGAAGTTGGTTTAGGAATTGCTAAGGAACGACGTCCTTGCACGTTCATAATCGGAGAATCAAAGTCGACTCTACCAAATATGATAGACACATCTCATCGAAAGATAGGGACAACTTCACCTTTAGCTAGTGGTATTAGATTTCTAGGTAGCTCTGTGAGAATTTCCATCTTTTCTTAGTTTAGATCGCATATGTTCTTCCTACCTACAGCCCACACAAAAGCCAACAATAAAAATGTAGGGTTAGATCATCATGTCCGAACCAATCTGAGCCTTTGTAATTTTCTGTTCAGTGTTTGCTTTGTTGAATTTGCGGTTGCATCGTCATATCGAGTTGCTGGTCATAGCATCTAGACTTTTACAGTTTGGAGTTCTATTCACAAGTTGTCACGACACCTCACCACCTTCATCAACAGTGTTGTATACCACCACCACACCACCATCACCACTGTTGTTGTATACCACCACCACGCCATCATCATCGTTGTTGGCATATACCACCACCACGCCGCCATCATCAGTGCTATCTTATACGACCACCACGCCACCGTGATTGCTCCTTCCATATACCACAACCACATCATCGTCATCACCAATCCATGTCCACCTATCCCACCACATATCTGCCACCAATTTGAGTCCATCACATATTAGATTTGTTTTCGAGATCTATTGAACCCAGTTTTGTGTTTCCTTGCTTGAGTAGGGTTCAGAAAAAAAGAGTCTAGAGAACCCCAAAGAGTTTTTAGGCCAAAATTTTGGTGGGTGAAAATATATTTCCCTATCCCGTCTTTAGGTTGTGCAGAGCGTTTTGAGAGACTCGCCATCATCATGATTTTTTGTCGCAATTTTTGGTCGCAGCAGCCCCGAATCATTCCAGAAAAAATAGTCAAATTGTTTTGTGCCTATCCTGTTTATATGCCTTGGGAAGAGTTTTGAGGCACTCTCCATTATTAGTGATTTTCTAAAAAAGAGTGCAAAAAAGAGGTGCCAAAAAAGATCAAAATTTTAGAGTGTGCCCTTACGTTGATTACGTGTAGCATCATGATTTTGTTGGTGTTGGCTCACATCTCTAGTACGGTCTAGCCTAGGACCAGCACGTTGTCATCATTGAGCGTCTTTCTAACTTTGCATCTTTGAACTGATTATTGCTGACCCTTTTTGCTAACATATTATAAGCTTTCCTAGCTCCACATATATCTATGTCTTTTGTTTGACACCACCTGACAATCCCTCTATCCAAGCTTTGAGAGTTTTGAGTACAGCGGTTGCCGATTAGGGCCTACTACTGGGTAAGAACTGGTAACATTTTCAGGTTTTCTTAACGGATTTGTGACACACCACCACCACCATATCCTTGTAGTCTATAGGTTCATGTCCTTGTGTGTGTCCTATTGTTGCTAACCATGCCAGGATCACAAGCTGACGAGATCGACTGGGAGGGTATGACCAACAAACAACTCCATGATAAATTTCAATAAATTATGGGTGAACAGGTGGGTGACTTGGTTGCCAGCTTGTGGGAGGCGATGGAGAAGTTAGATCGTTTAGAGAAGAGGTTCGACACCAAGATGGACGCTAAGTTCAATGAGGTGCTTGCACGTCTACCACCACCAGCTACACATGTCATACCTCCACAACAACAACAACATCGTTCGAATTTTGTGGGACGCGCGCAATGTGTGCCTCTCGGTCAAGGCCAAAATTGTCGTGCCATTTATACTATTGTGGTTTACGTGGCTGCTACTACTACTGTGGTTGAGAAGAATGAGGATTACAATGGTGATTATGATAATGCGGGAGAGGTTGCTGCCAATCAGCAGCAGTGGCAACCACCAGCACAAGCACGAGGACGTCCACAAGCATACAATCGCAATGGTAGGGCTGCACTACCCCCTCAGGTATGAGATCATGACCATCTCCATAAAATTAAATTGAATATTCTGACATTTGAGGGTAGATATGTTCCTGATATATATCTTACTTGGGAGTTAGGAACAAAACATTGTTTTACATGCTTACAATTTCATCAGGATAGACGTGTTGCTATTGGTGTTTATGCATTCACTCGTTTTGCTTGTGTTTGGTGGTCTGAACATTGTAGAATACATGATGATAATACCCCTAGTACTTGGGGTCCTTTGAAAACTGCTATGTGTAATCATTGGGTTCCACCATATTATGAACATGAATTGCTTCAAAATTTGCAGCGTTTAAGAAAAGGAAAAAATTCTGTAGGGGAATATTATCAGGAATTACAATCTGGCATGATTAGATGTAGTATTGTTGAGGAAAATGAAGCTATTCTTGCATGTTTTATGGGTGGATTAAATAGAGAGATCCAGACTATTCTAGAGTATAATGAGTATAACACTGTCACTCGTTTATACCATCTTACTTGCAAAGCAGAACGTGAAGTGCATGATCGACACGCACTGGCGAGAACTAATTTTTCTGTAGGTCGAGCTTCATCATGGATGTCGGCGTTCTGGGATCAGGGGTACCAACACCTTCCTGCCTACGTTCCAGCGCATGGCCCACCATGACAGCCTAGTATGGCCCAGCAACAAGGCTCGCAAGTCAAGGCCCTCGTGAGAACCCCTGCCTTGCAGGGAGGACAATGTCAAGACCACCGGAGAGTGGCATCCCCCCAGGCTGCCTCTCGAGGAGAGGAGATTCCAATGCAAGCAACTTGCCGCCTAAGGCTGGGGTGACGTGGGTTGTGATGGCAAGGCCAGGCAGGTGCTAGCGGGCGCAGCAGGAGGACAATTTCCTCTTTCATGCTAAGGAGACAAGGACATACGTGGGTTTCCAAGGAACACCCCCTCCCAAAGGTTTCCTTCCCGGTGCAATGAGCCGAGACCATGAGCTCGGCAGGACGGACGTCATCACTGAGCCCACCACCGCGTCACCGCCCGAAGCTTTGCACGCGAAGACCACCTTTAGTTAGGATAAGATGTACCTCTTGTCTCCTTTCAAATTTGGCTATTGTGGATCCCTTCTCGCCTATGCAATAAGTGAAGAGGACCGTGGCCCCTATAAATAGCCACCAGCTGCCATCGTAGAAGGCAAGTTGAGTAGATCTAGTTCATCACCACCAAGGGCCCTCGTGAGGCCACCCCACCACCGTACTAGTTCATCCTTAGCTTCCTCGTGAGTCCAATCGACCACAAAGCAGGAGTAGGGTTATACACCATAAGGTGGCCCAAACCTAGGTAAACCTCCGAGTCCACCTTCTTCCTCGCTTGCACTTACTCGACTTAGCTAGGCTGTAGGGTGACAAGCTAGAGACTCGGTGCTGGTTAAGATCCTCGCACACGACCCAGTGTTTGAACCTTGTTGGGTTTTGCGGAGCCCTGATTCTGACATTTGGCGCGCCAGGTAGGGGTCGAACCTACAACTTTCCGCTTAGGGTTGAGCCTATGATGGCGGTAGAAGACATCGAGAATACAACATTCTTATCTCCATGCGGCATGTATTGCTACACATGCATGCCCTTCGGGTTGCGGAATGCTGGTGCCACCCTCCAGTGATTGATGCACATCTCCTTGGAACCGCAGCTCGAGAGGAATGTCGAGGATTACGTTGACAATATCGTGGTCAAGTCACGGGAGGCGAGGACCTTGATCGAGGACCTTGAGGAGACGTTCGCCAGCTTGTGTGAGGTGAACCTGAGGCTCAACCTGGAGAAGTGCGTTTTCGGGGTCCCCTATGGCAAACTGCTCGGTTTGTTGGTATCAAACCGAGGGATCGAGGCAAACTCCGAGAAGGTCAAGGCAATTGAAAAGATGCGCCCACCACAAACCTTCAAGGAAATGCAGAAGCTGGCGGGCTGCGTGACCGCCTTCGAATGCTTCATCTCCATGCTCAGTTAGTGTGCCCTCCCCTTCTTCAAGCTCATGAAGAGGAAGGGCCCTTTCGAGTGTGAGGGAGTCCTGGATTAAGGGGTCCTCAGATAGCCGACCTCTTTCTCATGGGCCGGACTGTATGGGCCATAGGTGAGCATTGGATAATCAAGGGCCCCATTGCTAGGGTGGAAGCTTCAAGGATCCATGGCATTTCCTCCATGTTATCGACCATAGATAGGCATGTTTTTCCCTTTGGCGTGTAACCGACCATATGAAAACCCTAGGTACCCTGGGCGTCTATATAAGCCGGAGGGTTTTAGGTTGTAGAGGGACAACTCATCTAGGGTTTCAGCTATTCGATCTCGAGGTAGATCAACTCTGTAATCCACATATCATAAATACAATCAATATGGACGTAGGGTATTACCTCCATAGGAGGGCCCGAACCTGGGCCAACATCGTCTCCTTCGTCTCCTGTTACCATCGATTCTAGTCTCACACCTCGGGAACCCCTACCTGAGATCCGTCGGTTTTGACACCGACATTGGTGATTTCATCCAGAGTTCCACTATGATCACCAAAGGAATCGATGGCTCACCCTGTCGCGAGCAACGAGATCTACATCCAGGGGAATCTTGCCCCCGATCAGATTCTCACATGCGACGACATCTTGTTGCATGGCGACCCGATCGGCCACCTTGGCCAGATCGTAAACTTTCCCCCCGATTAGATAATGAAGTTTGAAACCTTATATCTTGTCGCTGATACACAGGGAGAACTTATCTTGATGGAACCCTCGACTCTTGAGGAGGAGCTTGTAAGTCTCGGTTTCTTGACGCCGAAGACGTTGGGCCCTGCTCTTGACGAAGTCGTCACCCTCGGGCGGTCTAGAACGCGCAATCCGATTGATGTGACCGGATCCACCATGGTTAAACAGAACCTAGATCCTCTCTTGTGCAGCTCCGGAACTGCGACGCTGCATATCGAGTCCACTCGCCTTAGCGACATGCATCCTACCATCGCCTCGTTTCTAAATGAGTTGTTTTATCAGATTGAAACCATGCGTATGTCTGATAACCAGGTTCTGGTCTATTACCGACTCAGGCTTAGACCTAAGGACAGGGAGGTTCACGTCCCCACGATCACCCACCTAGTCGCCACTGTCGAGTGTCCGACTGGGACTAGTACCCTAGTGACCAGAATTAAAAACGGTTTATATCCCGGTCTTCACTCACTGCAGCCTCATTTGTAACCCATACGCCGGAGTTTGCTCTGGAGACGGACCGGTGTTGGTCCCTAATCCGGCACATAGTTTGGAGTCCACAATTCTAAACTCACAACGTGGTGTGGAGTCAATTTTTCCCACCCACCACCCAATCCGATCATCCCAATATCGCACCAAAGCCCAAGTCTTCGGACTTACAGGATATTACACAATTACTAGGAGAGTCGGTTCATCATTTTTGGGCTAGACTCATGCTCGCTAGAAGAAGAGAAAAAGGTCTTAGTGACCAAGAGATAATGGAAACATTCAAAGGCAATTGCCATGACAAAGGGATTCTTAACGCCCTGGCTCGCCGACACATTCGTGACTTCGCCGAGCTATCCGATTTGGTACAAAAATATTGTGCCATGGAAAGCACTTGGCAAGCTGAACGGTTATTCTCGGAACCAACCTTTACAAAACACCCTAGAGGATACCGGGAAAAGAGGATACCTCCACAGCGGCCATCCATATTTGAACCCGCCGAAAAGAGGAACAGGCCCCTTACAGGGGTCAGTACTATCCTTGACAGGCTGTTGGACAAACCATGCCTGATACATTCCGTGTTGCTGAACATAAACCCGACTCACAGCCATAGAGCTTGTTGGGTCATCAGGTAGGTCGCAAAAAGCAGTGCGGGAATTCTTGAGGCGCCACTGGCGAATAAGTGCTCCACATCGTCATCTGAATACAGTGCTCATACCTATTACCTTCGGAGATACTCACCAACCAGCCATTCTTCCCGGTCATTCACCGGTCGCACTAGTCCTAAACTCCATCATCGATGGATACATGATACACACTGTGCTAATGGACGGCACCAGTGGTTTAAACCTGATCTATGAAGGCACCCTAGAAAAAATGCAGTTCGACTGATCTCGCATCGAATCTAGCAACGCGACTTTCTGAGGAATCATTCTAGGGAAAGTGGCGCGTTGTTCAGGGACATATCGTCCTGGAAGTAGTGTTCGGCACGCCCGAAAATTACCGATCCGAAGAACTCCTCTTCCATATCGTGCCATTCCCCAGCGGCTACCATGCCCTATTGGGATGTGATGCCTTGACAAAATTCCAGGCTATACCCCATTATGGGTATATGAAACTCAAAACACGAGGACCAAACAGAGTAATCACAATTGCCATTGATCCAAATATAGCCCTTTAGGCTGAAAACAATACAACAACACTCGCCCTTGAGGCATTGGCTGGGACCTTTGCTGCATAAGAACTGGACGCACTATGGTCAACAGTTGACAAAGACGACATGATCCTTAGCAAAAGGCCCAAGTCCACGTCCTTCAAACCCACAGAGGAAATCATTAAATTTCAAGTGCACCCCAACAAGACAACATCCATCGGAGCTCCGCTCGACCCCATAGTGGACAAAGCACCGCGGACATTTTTATGGGAAAACTAGGATATCTTCGCGTGTCATCCTTATGATATACCCAGAATCCTGCGGCAGCTGGCAGAACATAGTCTAAATATCATCTCAGGCTTCAAGCCCGTTAAGCAGACTCTGCACTGCTTTTCTGAACCCAACTGGCAAGATATGGGTGAAGAATTAGCTAAACTGCTAGAACCCGGATTCAGTCGGGAGATTAAGCACCCCGGATGGTTGGAAAACCTGGTGATGGTACCAAAGAAAGATAAATCCTCGCGGCGGTGTGTCGATTCCAAAGACATCAACAAGGCCTGCCCTAAGGACCCTTTCCCCCTACCATGCATAGACCAAATCATTGACGCCATAGCCAGACACGACTCATTGTGTTTCCTCGACTCTTATTCCGGATACCATCAAATCAAATTGAAGGAATCCGACCAAGCGGCTACCGCATTCATCACCCCCTACGGGCCATTCTGCTTTAACACGATGCCCTTTGGGCTAAAAAACATTGGGGCTACGTACCAGCGCATGATCCAGACTTGTCTCACGAAACAAGTCGGTAAGATAGTCGAGCATACGTGGACGACATGGTAATCAAAAGCAAACATGTCCGCTAGTTGATCGACGATCTACGACAAACCTTTGCCAGCCTACGAGAGTATGACATACGACTCAATCCGGAAAAAATGTGTATTTGGAGTTCCCTCCGGTAAACTGCTCGGATTCATAGTCTGCCATAGAGGAACAGAAGCGAATCTAGCAAAGATCCGCGCTCTATCAGAACTTGCAATTCCCACAGAGCTAAAGCATGTCCAAAGGTTGTCTAGTTGCATAGCGGCATTAAGCCGCTTCATCTCCCGCCTCGGAGAAATGGCTTTACCACTCTATAAGTTTGTCAAACAGACCAACAATTTCGAGTGGACCAACGGAGCAGCGGCTGCGTTAGAGGAAACTAAAACACTACTGGCAAGCAATCCCATACTCACAGCACCATGCGTTGGTGAGCCCATGTTATTATACATATTGGCTACCAACCAAGTCGTTAGCGCAGTGCTCGCTGTCAAATGAGAGGAGGAGGGACACAAATTCTGGACTTAGAAGCCGGTCTATTACGTGTCAGAAGTACTAACGTAGTGCAAGTCGAGATACCCGCACTACCAAAAGATAGCCTACACAATATTTATGGCATCACAGAAACTCAGACACTACTTCCAAGAGTGTGCGGTAACGGTGGCATCTGAAGTACCCCTGAATGATATAATCGACAACAAGGATGCCACCGGCCGCATAGCCAAGTGGGCTATTGAGCTCCTTCCTTTCGAAATAACCTACAAGCCGTGCCATGCCATAAAATCTCAGGTACTAGCAGATTTTTTGGCTGAGTGGATAGAGGCCGAGCTCCCCAATGAATATAGTACATACCCCCATTGGACAATGTACTTTGATTGATCCAAAACCTTGGCCGGGCTGGGGGCTGGAGTTATCCTCACATCCCCCACAGACGACAACATGCAATACGTGTTGCAGATCATGTATGCTGACTCCAACAATGCAGCCGAATACAAAGCGCTCTTGCACAGTCTTCGGAGGGCAGTATAAATGGCCATACGATGGCTAGAGGTATGAGGAGATTCCAACCTGGCCATCTCCCAAATCAATGGTGAATTTGAGGCCAAAACCCCGAATATGGCGGCATACAGAAATGCCGTCCTAAATATATGACACGGTTCGAGGGGTTGGAATTTCACCACGTCGCTTGCGACAACAACCAAGTCGCCGACGTACTGGCCCGCATGGGGGCCAAACGCGACCTTATCCCAAAAACACCTTCCTTGAGCAACTCTTTAAGGCATCTGTGGTTTGGCAGGATGATCATAAGGGTGCCGGTCTAAATACTGTGGAAGATCTTGTTCCCCCGCCCATAAATGAACTAGACGATCAAATCATCAACGGCTCCATAATGGATGAAACGCCTTCGGCTCATGAGGTTATGGTAGTAATCACGCCATGGACCGAGCCCTTCCTCACCTACTTTCTTTGCAAGGAACTCCCCGATGATCAGACAGAGGTGTGACACATAGTGCACCGATCCAAAGCCTATAAAGTGCACAAGGGGGAGTTATACAAGAAAAGCACCTATGGAATATTACATCGGTGCATATCCAAGGAGGAATGATGGGAGCTCCTAGCCAAAGTCCATGCAGGCATGGGCAGCCACCACGTCGTGGCAAGAGCCTTAGTTAGCAAGGCCTTCCGAGCTGGTTTCTTTTGGCCCACTACTCGGACGGATGCCCAGACACTTGTTAAATACTGTGTGGGGTGCCAACTTTTTGCAAATCAAAGTCACATGCCCCCAATAGCTCTTCGGACTATTCCGATCACCTAGCCTTTCTTTGTCTGGGGGCTGGACATGGTCGGACCACTTAAAGTGGGGACCAAGAAGAATAAATATTTATTGGTCATGGTTGATAAGTTCACCAAATGGATAGAGGCAAAGCCCATTAAATCGGTCAAGTTCGGACCAGTAATTGACTTCATATCCGGTGTGGTACACCGTTACGATGTCCGGCACAGTATAATAACGGACAATGGATTCAACTTCATGGCCCAAGAGGTCAACGACTGGTGCACAAAAATGGGCATCAAGCTCGATTACGCATCAGTATATCATTCGCACATCAATGGACAATTAGAACGGGCAAACGGTCTCATCATGAGCAGCATTAAGCCCCGTTTGGTCCGATCTCTTCATGACTCTGTTTGTCATTGGGTGGATGAGCTCGACTCCGTTTTATGGGACCTGTGCACCACCCCGAATAGGTCAATGGGATACACACCATTCTTCATGGTCTATAGGGAAAAAGCAGTCCTCCCCTACGATATTATTCATGATGCACCAAGGGTGCGCATGTACGAGGAAAAGGAAGCCGAGTTAAATCGGCAGGACAAACTGGACGCCTTAGAAGGAGAGCGCGACATTTCTCGAACTCGCTCTACTTTTTACCAACAGCAGGCCCGACTTTACCAAAGTAGGGAGGTCAGGGCAAAAGCATACAATGTGGGCAAATTTGGTTTATGGCTCCCGGAGAAGTAGAAACATAAACTCAAACCCAAATGGGAGGGCCCCTTCATAATCGACCAAGTACTCACGGGAGGAGCTTACCGTCTTCGGAACCCGTGGAACGCAGCTCGTCTTCGGCGCTTCTATGGATAGACCGGTGTCGTCATACTTTTTCCCCTTTTTTGTTTTTACTTTTCTTTCTCTTTTTCTTTCCCCTCCTACTCTGTTGTTTGGTAGGATTGAATTCCCCCCCCTTCTTTCTATGTTCGGTTCAAGCGATCTTGTATTGAGATTCTTGGCTTAACCTTTAAGTGTCAAATCCAAACATAATACCTAGGGGCTTCTTTCCGATGCCAACACTTTTATATTAGAACCTTTTTTCACACTTCTTGTGTACGCATGTTTCCTTCGTCGTGCTTAAGCCATCATATGCATCAATTCGAACTAAGACTTTGCCAAGTTGGGTTGCCTCGCTCCTGTGCTTTCCCTCTACATTCCTGATTGTTCGGCTAGAGGGTAAAGGGAGCACCTCTGTGATTGTTATGACCGGGTCATCCGGACACGTACCTCAGACGGGTGAAGTCGAAAGCTAGTTATCTTAAGTAGACAATTGGTCGGCTATGACGTAAGCAATTAATACTACTATGGTTGTTATCACTACTACTTGGGCTTATTTTCCCTCAATAGCCCTTAGCCGCATACTAGCAGTATGCGCCCTTCTACCTACGATCTTCGTAGAACCCTGAAGAAAGGTATCGATAGAGGTACTATTATCTTTGGAAGATGTTTCTTACCCTAAGAAGTAATATAACATATCTCCCTGTGTGCTTTCTATATGTTCACACCAAATGGCCGGATTGCCTGGTTCCCCGAACATAATCCACTCTTCTAGGGTGATAAATTAAGAGAAATAGTCCTGAGCTCTTAGCAGAGGAGGCAGAAGCCGATGGCCAGTTAAGACAAAGTTTACTTCAGAGATGGAGCAACTACTCGATTATTCGTACATAGTTACATATAATCATACATTCGGCTGCTGATCAATATTGTCGATTATAGCATCCCGGGAGCAGTCTTCTTGCGAAATACGGGCGGCAGGCATAACTAGTTCATACACCAGGTGGAGCGGCACTTCTTGTCCACCTGACCCCACTAGCCCAACCCGAGCCATACGTTCGGGGTGAAGTCTGGTATAGCGGGTCTTTTCTTGATCATCGCCCATGCCTCTTGTGCTCCCTACCGGCAAGCCGATGTCTTCCACAGCTCGAACCTACTTCGGGCTCCCTTGAATCAATCGACTAGTTCGGTCATTCCGTCTGGAGGTTGCTCAGCAGCCATAGCGCCTTCACCATGCTTTTTCACAGCCTTCCGAGCATGCTCATGAAGAGCGGAAAGCTCCTTCAGAAGGTTCTCCTGGTTTGATCTGATCTCTTCTTCAGGTCACCCAGACAGGAGACCTATACATGAGGCAAAGGCATACTTATTATACTTCATGTATAAGAAAAAAATTCTGATGTTACAATCACACTTACCAAACATGCCCCTCTATAGTTTCTGGTTCTCTTCTTGGGCCTGGGTCAATTGAGATTTCAAACACTCAATTTCTTTGTCCTACTGTTTATTCTCCGCCTCGAGACGGTTCAAAACACATAAGAGGGCCTCGTTTTGGAACTCGGCGTATCGCTGAGATTTTCTGGCTACATCCAAATCTTTTTGCATTTTCCCTATTGATTCAGCTGCTAAAGAGTATCCTTGCATTAGCACAAGAAATATACTAAGGTTAGTAGCACAGATATACTCACAATCTGCCTCCCGAGTAAAGCTCTTTACTTGCTCCAGTTCGGCCTTTACAGATTCCACCTGTGCTTAGCTCTCTTCTAGCTCCTTGGCTAGTTGCTCGCTCTGCTGCTTCGAGGCCTGCATTAGCAATAAAACAACACAAGGACACTTAATTCGGTCGTTCCAACCAATTTAAGGCTCGGGGGCTACTGGGTTTACATGAGTGTCCAGACTCTACAAAACTGATTATTTACCAGCAGGATGGACGATATTAACTTCATAGCTTCTCCGAACCCATCTCGGGCAGCACCGATGTGCGTAGAGCGCCGAACTCGTGTTCGAAGAATACTGGGTGACACAGGGCCTCTCGTCGTCGTCGGTGATTCAGGGCGCTTCCTACTTCGGATTTGGTAATGGACATATCGTCACCAGAATCGGTCGGGGCCGGGTTGACCGTGGGAACCAATGTAGCAGGTTTAGCATGAGTCGAAGCTCTGGAATTTTGAGCTTCCCCGGACACCGTGGCAACCTCCTCGGCAGGGGAAGGATGAGTTTCTTGCCCGTGAATTTTGATATAAAATTTGCTCTGAGGATCTATCAGTTGTGATAGTAAATCAATATCCGAACAAAATACCTTCGGGGTGAGCGAGTAGACAGACTCGTCGTCACAACTGGCTCGTTGTCGGATCCCTGTTGTTTTCCGATCCGAGCATTGCTTCTATTGCTAACGTACGACGCGTGGATCGACGATGCTTGGGGGTAGGAGCCGGCATGTTTGGGGCATTGGAGGATGCCTGCCTCTTGCAGGACGACCTTTTCTTATTCTTATTTGTTGTAGGAGAAGGGAACAATCTAGGGTAGTCGGCTATGACAGCCACCTTGGAGCGGTCGAGACTCTCCTGGTAGAAAACCCCATCTTCAAACTGAATTGACAAATCCGGGTCGTCGTGAAAGCCCGAATCATCGTCGTGGGAATAGTCTTCGGGCTGAGGAGTCGGACAGTTAACTGTATCGACGAAGCTTGTCCAGTCTTGTTCACCTAAAGTTAAAAACTTCGGCCAAAAAAGGGACGAAGTGGAAACCCCGAACTGTTTTCACACAGGTGAAAGGCTTACCCATTTGATGGGGTTATGGCTTGAATATCCCTCCTTGATCAACTGCCGATAAAATCTTCTTGCTTCCATTTGTATAGGTCGGTAAGTGTGGCGGCCAACGCCGTCTGATTGGCGGGATCCAGTCTTTCAGAGCATGTGGTGTCGCTTGTCCCGTTGTAACACCACAAGGGATGTATCCTCTGTTGAAGAGGCTGCATGCACCGGGTGATGGTGGTGGCCATGACATCAATCATGGTCACATTGTGGTGGGGAAGTATCCTCACCTGGGCTGCCAAGCATTGCACTTCAACGCTCTCCTCTTGGGACGAACTCTTCGGCCACCAGTTTTACCTTTTCTTCAAAGGGTCGTCGGAGTACTCGGGAAGACCCTTCCGAGTTGGATCGAATAGGGGTACGTCTTCGATATAAAACCATTCCGAGGACTATTCTTCAGACTCCTTCAGTGTCCCACCAGATACTCCATCCCCGCTATGCGGCGTAGTTGGCTCCGCCGACCTCCAAGATTGCCTTGTCCCGAGTTCGAGCGACAAGGAAGAAATACTTCATCCATAGCTCAAAATGTGCCTCGCAGCCGAGGAACATCTCTCAAAGGGCGACAAAGCCCGAGATGTGTAGGATAGACCCTCGGGTAAGATGGTGGAGCTTGATCCCGTAAAATTCTGGTAATCCTCTCAAGAATGGATGAATAGGAAATCCAAGACCGTGTAGAAGAAAGGGTACGAAGCGTGCGCGTTCCCCCTTTGAGGATTGGGGAAATTTTCCGCAAAAACTTTGTTGTTGTAAGAGGATAAACCTGCATGGGTAACCGCCAGATCCGAAGAAGGGAGGTACCCCTGTGTCTCTAGATTGCACAGTCGCAGGAGCGATACGGAGCAGCTGGTCCAATCCCCAAGACGAGAGCCGTAGGGGCGCGAGGAAGAGCTGGGGGCGCTCACCATGTTTTTTGTGGTGATCTTCTGCTAGGAGTTTTTTCTAATGGGGAGGAGGAGGATGTGGTCGAAACCACGATTCTAATTGTTTAAATGGGTGGTGCCTCCATCGTGGAGGGAAAGCATTGTAAAAAATCACTGAACCGCTCTTCTCCCCACGACGCATGAAAATCGAGGAATGCTGGCAGTTATTATAATGGACCTGGCGATCTCGTGATGCTTGGGATTTCACCGATGACTGGTCAGTTGCTGAATAAGGAGTAAGGGACATGCCTTGCGAACCAATGATTATGTAACGCAAAGATTATCCGAATATAAATCAGCCTTGAAGGTTAGTCCAGGGGCTACTAAGGGAGTCCTAGATTAAGGGGGTCCTCGGATAGCCGACCTGTTTCTCATGGGCCGGATTGTATGGCCCACAAGGTGAGCATTGGATGATCAAAGGCCCCGTTGCCAGGGTGGAAGCTTCAAGGCGCCATGGCGTGTCCTCCAAGTTGTCGATCGTAGATAGGCACGTTTTTTCCTTCGGCGTGTAACCGACCATATGTAAACCCTATGTACCCTCGGCGTCTATATAAGCCGGAGGGTTTTAGGTTGTAGAGGGACAACTCAGCTAGGGTTTAAGCTATTCAATCTCGAGGTAGATCAACTCTATAATCCACATATCATCAATACAATCAAGCAAGACGTAGGGTATTACCTCCATAGGAGGGCCTGAACCTGGGTAAACACCGTCTCCTTCATCTCTTGTTACCATCTATACTAGTCTCAGAGCTCGGGACCCCCTACCCGAGATCCGCCGGTTTTCACACCAACAGAGTGGATCCCGGAAGCAGAAGCGGCTTTTCAAGAACCCTCCCATCATGGTGGCGCCCCGCGCTCATGAGCCTTTGGTGCTCTACTTGGCGGCAACCCCCCATTCGGCTAGCGTGGAGCTCGTGTTGATCCGGGAGGAGCACGCTAGAGCGGGTGCGAAGGGAGGTGGTTCGCAATGAGCTGCACAACACTCGCCACCTTAGGACGGTGCTCCTGAGGCCCTCACCGCCGCACCAACTCATAAGGCACCGGAGTCCTTCATGCTCCCTGAGGAGCAGGGCGCCGCTGATACCTCCCGCCTCGTCGAGCATTGGGGGGTGCTATGTCAGCACCGTGCTATGGGAAGCGCGCATGCTACCAAAGCTCCTGCTCATGCTCCTCGACGCTTCAAGGAAGCTACGCCACTACTTCCAAGGCAACCCCGTCAAGGTCGTCACTGCGTATCCGCTGGAGAATGTGCTACGCAACCCCAACGCTGCCGCAAGGGTTGTGGAGTGGAACATCAAGCTGCCAGCCTTCCACCTGGAGATCAGCACAACTAGAGTCATCAAGGGTGTGACCCTTTCCATTTTTGTGGCGGAGTGGATGGATGCCCCAACCGGGGGCTATTTTAGGGCCAGTCCCTCATGCTCGATGATGAAGCGCCTAACGGCTGGGTCAAGCACTTTGACGATGCCTTTGCACGACAGGGCGCGGGGGCTGGAGTCATGCTCATCTTAACGGCACATGACAATCTCTACTACGCCGTGCAGCTATGCTTCCAGCACGGCGAGAAGGTCTCCAACAACATCACGAAATATGAGGGCTTGATCGCGTGCCTCAAGGCCAATGTGGCCCTAGGGATCAAGCACCTCACCATCAAGGGTGACTCCCAACTCCTCATCAACTTCTCCAACAAAGAGTACAAGCTGAAGGATGATCACATGGAGGCGTACCTCGAGGAGGTACGTAAGATGGAAAAGCGCCTCTAGGGCTTGGAATTGCAGGACGTCCTCGACATGAACAAAGAGGCGGACGACGTCACAAAGAGGGCGCCCCACAGCAATCCTCAGGAGCCTAGCATCTTCGATGAGAGGCTCTCCAAACCATCGGCGGCTCCCCTGGCCGCAGGACCGCTGTTGCCTCGGGAGGAACTACCACCAGACCTGGCCTCAGGAGCCCTAGCCTGTGGACCAGCCTCAGGAGCACGCTTGCTCCTGGTGCTGGATCCTCAGGCCAATGATTGGACAGAGGTTCAAGGCATACCTTCTCGGTGTTGCCCTGCTGGAGAAGGAGGAGAATGCTGAATGCATGGTCCGCCAGGACACCGCATACTTCCCGACGGACAGCGAACGGTACCGCAGGCACCCAAATGACGTCTCGCTGCGGTGCATATGCGAGGAGCAGGTGCTCGAGCTGCTGTCTGAGATCCACGAAGGTGAGTTTGAACACCACTCCTCATCTTGCACCCTCATGGGAAAGTCATTTCATAGTGGTCTACTAGCCCAATGCGCTAAATGATGCCGCCGAGCTGGTCCGATCCTACGAGGCCTGTTAGTTCCGTGCCATGCAGATTCATCAACTCGTGCAAGGCCTCCAGACCATCTCATGCTCCTTGCCCTTCGCGGTCTGGGGGCTGGACATAATGCTGCGGGGTCACTAGAAGAGTATGTCTAGAGGGGGTGAATAGACTACTAGCAGGAATTTAAAATCTACACAAGGTGCAAAGTTATGTGTTGACAGAGTTTACAAATTATAGCAAGTCTAGCACACCCTACACATGCAAGTCATCAAGTACAGCAGAGGAAAGTAAAGACATTGCACATGGAAATAAAGAGTAGAGATAGGTAGATCAAGCGCATGAGGGACACGAAGAATTTTCCCATGGTTCCGATAGGTGGTGCTATGCTGCGTCCACGTTTATGGAGTGTTCAACCCACGGAGGGTAACGGTCGCGAGAGTCCATAGAGGGCTCCACCCATAAGGGTCCACGAAGTAGAAACCTTGACTATTCTGTAACGGCTTCCGTCCACGAAGGTCTAGCCTCACTATGGGTAGATCTTCACGAAGTAGCCGATCTCCTTGCCCGTACAAACTTCTTGGTTCACTTCACAACACGAAGTAGGAGGTTCCCAAGCAACAGCTAACCAATCTAGGAGGCACCACCCTCCAAAAGGTAATAGGCTCGATAATGTCAACGAAGTCCTTGCTCTTGTGCTTCAAGATGATAGAATCCTCAACACAGAATCACTGTCTCAAAGATTCAGTCTTGGTGGAAGAGATTGATTGGGTGGAAAGCAACTTGGGGAGGCTAGAGATAAATATTCATATGGTTGGAATGGAATGGCATGATATCAACACATGAGTAGGTGGCCCTCTCTCAGAAAATCCGATAGGATAGGTAGGGTTCTGTTCTGAGTGCTTCTCTTGCGAGTGAGTGGTGGTGGAAGGGTATATATAGGCATCTCCAAAAATCCAACCGTTACACCTATTAAGTGAGACTCGGTGACACCGATGTGTTAATCTTGGTGGTACTAAGATGCCTCAAAGGTAGCAACTTTTGAATCTCGATGAGACCAATACATAAAACTCGGTCGCACCGATAAGGTGACCAATACTCAGATTGCCAGAATCGGTGACGCCGACTCAACATACTCGGTGCGACCAATTTTGTGAATTTGCATAACAGAAAGTTGGCAACCCAAACTCGGTGACACCAAAGCAGAATCGGTCGCACCGAATGGCTATGGTTTGTCTGAGTCTGTCTGAGGCTGAGAATCGGTGGCACCGAGTGGAAAGTGTTGGTTGCATCGGTTATGGATATTTGGCTTTTGACAGAATTTTGTGGAGGATCTTGTGGGTGTATGTGGTGACTATCACTTGTGCACGTATGGGCATTTTTTTCACCAATAGTACCATACCCCCTTTTGATAGTATTGGCTTTCCTATGGACTCAAAGGATTTCTCAGAAAGTAAAATGTAGTGTCCTCTTCCTTGAAACTTTGCCAATACTATCTCTTCTCCTTCTTCATGGGGATACTCTCCACACTCCTTTTTGCCAACCCATCTCTCTCTATGGACTTTATTTGAAATACACTAGATGAAAGTATTAGTCCAAGAGACAATGTATGTTGTCATGAATTATCAAGACCACCCAGGGAGCATATCGTGCTTTCAATCTCCCCCTTTTTCGTAATTGATGACAACATACAATCAAAGTTTCAAATAAAAATATGCATGTGTATAATGAAGACTTTGAGAGACACATGACTTAGACTTGCTCCCCCTAAATGTGTGCAATCCCTTTAAAGGATAGTTGCTTTGGAATGCATGGACACACATATAGTAGAAGGGATATAATAAGTCATGTGTATCGTGGCTATATGCATCTGATGTATATGAATGAAGTGTATCCTTGTTCCAAACATCACTCTTGCAAACAATATGTGCAAGAAGCAAGAGATCATCTTGATCAAAGATATGATGCATATATTTACCTTGAGTTCTTGATCATTCTAGTAGTAGAGATACACTTGAGAAAACAGTGTTAGGAAACACAAGAGTATTCTACCAATCAAGAGCAATAGAACTCAAAAGTACCAATATATGGAGAACAAATAGAAGATAGTATTCCTTAAGATTGATATGTCTCCAAGATCATTTAGAAGTTTCTCCCCAAGATATGAAATAGTATTTCATCCTCTCCCCCTAAACCTTAGCATGTAGATATTGGGATTGGATAGGGTGAGAAAATTATAACATGAGTAGTCAAATGAAATAAACACATCTATGTCCCAAACATGTTTTTATCCCCCTACTTTGGTATTCTACCCTTGTCTATATATGTATAATCTTATATATTCTCCTCTCCCCCTGAATTATATATGCCCCTTTGCATAAGCATGTGTATCCCTATTTAGCTTTGGATCTTTGGTATTTCTCCCCCTTTGGCATTAATTTACAAAAAGGTCAGACATAGGGTCAGAAACAGGGATCATTGATTA
Source organism: Hordeum marinum (assembly GCA_022496015.1). Taxonomy (NCBI): domain Eukaryota; kingdom Viridiplantae; phylum Streptophyta; class Magnoliopsida; order Poales; family Poaceae; genus Hordeum; species Hordeum marinum. The sequence goes on along the minus strand of CM039672.1, from coordinate 157,053,008 downwards.
AGAAGGGATCCTTAAGAACAAGGGTCATAGAATGTAGGATTCATAGAACATGAAAATCATGAGAAAAAAATGAGGGAATCATTGAAAATAATTTCTCTCCCTTTTGCTAAACTGAAATTTTGTAGAAATTCTTCTCCTTTGAGTTAGGAATCCTTGAATGTATTTCTCCCTTTTCTTAATAAGGGATCATCGAAGGAACACAGAAGAAATGAGAAGTATCACAGAAGGAACACAAATATTTATAGATACAAACGCAGACTAAAATATGATATAAAGTAAGTGGCTTCGAGACGGAATTGTCAGTGAAACCGATATGATGTTATGCAGCTCATCTGCTGAATCGATAGAATCGAGTCCTTTGTATCGAAGGCTCCAAGGCATAAAACAAAACTTGTCAAATTTGAGAAACATGCAAATTTTTGAAAATTTGTAAAAAAGTGTCAAAAACGAATTGTAAATGAAATGCAAATAATTTGTACAAAGAGATATCAACTAGATACGATTTAAATGGTTCCAAGAAATTGTGCAATAGAGAATGAACCAAACAAGATTCTTAACTATATGATGAGCGGTGACTAGGTCACCTATATTATAGTATATTGACTTAGGAGCCAAGCAAGAATACTTGATCATAGGTCATAATCATTGTTAATCTCCAGATGGGATTGCCATTTTTCGATTAAGCATTTTAGTGTCTACATATCACTTAAGTTGCTTTATCTCATGCTTGGAGTAAAGCCTTCTCAAGGATATGAAAACATACATTTGAGTGGTGTTGTTGACGTAGCTTGTAGGTGAACTTGATGAGGATGCTTGAACTTCATGAAGTTCGTCTTGAGTTGGGATCAATCCTTGTTTTTTTCATTCACTTCTCACTTACATAGGTTAGTCACGCAAGGAAGAACATGATATATCCAAATGACAAGATACCAATTGTGAGTTGACACTAGTTGAGAAATATAAGTCAAGGATATGTTTTGTTGTCTTCTTCCTTTCAGCATCAAAGCGAGGTTGTGGATACGTGGTCATGACAAGATTGGTTAAGATATGAGTTGTTGGCAATTTTGTGGAGTGTTGTTCTTCCAAGTACCTACAAAAGGGTTAGATGCAAGACATGGGAGCATAGAATTCCAAGTAGATAATATTCAGGATAATAGCATGGAATAAACAATGAAGCTCATCCCCTTCCATGCATCCTAGTGAGCATCGGTCAAGTTTGAATCATCAATGATGTTCAACTCACTCCTCAAGTGACAAAACACTTTTTCATCAAGTGGCTTAGTAAAGATGTCGGACAATTGCTTGTTAGTACGAACATGCTTAAGATTAATATCTCGTTTGGCAACATGATCACGACAAATGATGTCAAACTTGAATATGCTTGGTTCAAGAATGTTGCACAGGATTATGACCAATCTTAATAGCACTCACATTATCACAAAGTAATGGCACATTTTTAACATAGATTCCATAATCTTTAAGCGTTTGTCTCATCCATAATAATTGCGCACAACATGATCCAAAGAGTATGTATACCTCTTCGGTAGTAGATAGAGATTCCGAGTTTTGTTTCTTGGAAGACCAAGACACAAGAGATCTACCAAGAAATTGACATGTACCCGAGATGGATTTTCTATCAACCTTGTCACCGGCATGGTCCGAGTCGTAGTAGCCAACAAGATTAAAAGAAGATCCTTTGGGATACCAAATGCCAAAGTTTGGTGTATTTATCAAGTATCTCACAATGGGTTTCACAGCCTTAAGTTGACATTCTTTGGATGTAGCATGATATCTATCACACATTTAAGCACTAAGCATAATATCTGGACGGGAGGCACATAGATATAGCAATGAGCCAATCATTGATCGATAAACCTTTTGATCAACCGGTCAACCCTCCTTAGTAAGATCATCGTGTCTTCTAGTGGGCATGGGAGTTTTTATACCTTTGCACTCCTACATGTTGAACTTGTTGAACAATTCCTTGGTGTACTTTGTTTGAGAGATGAATGTACCTTCTCTCATTTGCTTGATTTGTAGGCCAAGAAAGAATTTCATCTCACACATCATAGACATCTCATACTTCTCTGACATATACCTTCCAAATTTCCCACTAAATTGTGGGTTAGTAGATCCAAAGATAATATCATCCACATAAATTTGGCATACAAGTAATTCATCATTAACTCTCGTTGTGAATAAGGTTGCATCAATTTTACCAATTTTAGATCCTTTTTCAATAAGAAACTTTGTTAGGCATTTATACCAAGCACAAGGAGCTTGCTTAGAACCATATAAAGCTTTGCGGAGTTTGTAAACATTGTCAGGTTTCTTAGGATTTACAAAACAAGGTGGTTGCTTAACATCGACCTCTTCTTCAATCTCACCATTTAATAATTCAGTTTAATATCCATTTGGTAAAGAGTGATATCATGGTGATTAGCATAAGCAAGAAGAATTTGAATGGCTTCTAGTCTAGAAATGGGGGCGTAGGTATCATCATAGTCCATACCTTCGACTTACGTATATCCTTGTGCTACGAGGCGAGCCTTGTTGCGAACGACTTGACTATCTTCATCTTGCTTGTTCTGAAATACCCATTTCATGCCGATGATGTTTTGTTCATCCTTAGGCTTCTCCTTGAGTGTCCACACTTTGTTCCTTTCGAAGTTGTGAAGGTGTTCATGCATAGCGTTGACCCAATCCGCGTCTTAAAGAGCTTGTTCAACCTTCGAGGGTTCAATGCTAGAGATGAAAGAATAATGCTCACAAAAGTTAGCTAGGCGAGTTTTACAGATACAAACACACACTGAAATATGATATAAAGTCAGTGGCTTCGAGACGAAATTGTCAGTGACAGTGATATGATGTTATGCAGCTTATCTGCTGAATCAGTAGAGCCAATACCTTTGTATCGGAGGGTCGGAAGCATAAAACAAAAACTTGGCAACTTTGAGAAACATGCAAAATTTTGAATTTTTTTTAAAAAAAGTGTCAAAAACGAATTGTAAATGAAATGCAAATAATTTGTACAAAGAGATATCAACTAGATAAGATTTGAATGGTTCCAAGAAATTGTGCAATAGAGAATGAACCAAACAAGATTCTTAACTAGATGATGAGCGGTGACAAGGTCACCTATATTGTAGTATATTGACTTAGGATCCAAGCAAGAATACTTGATCATAGGTCATAATCATCGTTAATCTCAAAATGGGATTGCCATTTTTCGATTAAGCATTTTAGTGTCTTCATATCACTTAAGTTGCTTTATCTCATGACTTGGAGTAAAGCCTTTTCAAGGATATGAATACATACATTTGAGTGGTGTTGTTGACGTAGCTTGTAGGTCAACTTCATGAGGATGCTCGAAGTTCATGAAGTTCATCTTGAGTTGGGATCAATCCTTGTTGTTTTCGTTCACTTCTCACCTACATAGGTTAGTCATGCAAGGAAGAACATGATATATCGAAATGACAAGATAACAATTGTGAGTTGACACCAATTGAGAAATATAAGTCAAGGATATGTTTTGTTGTCTTCTTCCTGTCATCATCAAAGCGAGGTTGTGGATAATTGGTCATGACAAGATTGCTTAAGATATGAGTTGTTGGCAATTTTGTGGAGTGTTGTTCTTCCAAGTACCTACAAACGGGTTAGATGCAAGACAAGGGAGCATAGAATTCCATGTAGATAATATTCAAGATAATAGCATGGAATAAATAATGAAGCTCATCCCCTCGCATGCATCCTAGTGAGCATCGGTCAAGTTTGAATCATTAATGATGTTCAACTCACTCCTTAAGTGACAAAATACTTTTTCATCAAGTGACTTTGTAAATATGTCGGCCAATTGCTTGTTAGTATGAGCATGCTTAAGATTAATATCTCCTTTGGCAACATGATCACGAATGAAATGATGTCAAACTTGAATATGCTTGGCTCGAGAATGTTGCACAGGATTGGGACCAATCTTAATTGCACTCTCATTATCCCAAAGTAATGGCACATTTTTAACATAGATTCCATAATGTTTAAGCATTTGTGGCATCCATAATAATTGCGCACAACATGATCCAGCGGCTATGTATTACTCTTCGTCAGTAGATAGAGATACCGAGTTTTCTTTCTTGGAAGACCAAGACACAAGAGATCTACCAAGAAATTGACATGTACCCGAGATGGATTTTCTATCAACCTTGTCACTGGTATAGTCCGAGTCGGAGTAGCCAACAAGATTAAAAGAAGATCCCTTGGGATACCAAATGCCAAAGTTTGGTGTATGTATCAAGTATCTCACAATGCATTTCACAGCCTTAAGTTGACATTCTTTGGGTGGAGCTTGATATCTATCACACATGCAAGCACTAAGCATAATATCTGGACGGGAGGCACATAGATATATCAATGAACCAATCATTGATCAATAAACCTTTTGATCAACCGGTTGACCCTCCTTAGTAAGATCAACGTGTCCTCTAGTGGGCATGGGAGTTTTCATACCTTTGCACTCTTGCATGTTGAACTTGTTGAAAAATTCCTTAGTGTACTTTGTTTGAGAGATGAATGTACCTTCTCTCATTTGCTTGATTTGTAGGCCAAGAAAGAATTTCAGCTCACACATCATAGACATCTCATACTTCTCTAACATATACCTTCCAAATTTCTCACTAAATTGTGGGTTAGTAGATCCAAAGATAATATCATCCACATAAATTTGGCATACAAATAATTCATCATTAACTCTCTTTGTGAATAACGTGGCATCAATTTTATGAATTTCAAATCCTTTTTCAATAAGAAACTTCGTTAGGCATTTATACCAAGCACAAGGAGCTTGCTTAGAACCATATAAAGCTTTGCGGAGTTTGTAAACGTCATCGGGTTTCTTAGGATTTACAAATCCAGGTGGTTGCTTAACATAGACCTCTTATTCAATCTCATCATTTAATAATTCACTTTTAATATCCATTTGGTAAAGAGTGATATTATGGTGATTAGCATAAGCAAGAAGAATTCAAATGGATTCTAGTCTAGCAACGAGGACGTAGGTATCATCATAGTCCATACCTTCGACTTGCATATATCCTTGTGCTACGAGGCGAGCCTTGTTGCGAACGACTTGACTTTCTTCATCTTGCTTGTTCTGAAATACCCATGTCGTGCCGATGATGTTTTGTTCATCCTTCGACTTCTCCTTGAGTGTCCACACTTTGTTCCTTTCAAAGTTGTGAAGGTGTTCATGCATAGCATTGACCCAATCCGTGTCTTAAAGAGCTTGTTCAACCTTCAAGGGTTCAATGCTAGAGCTGAAAGAATAATGCTCACAAATGTTAGCTAGGCGAGTTTTAGAGTGAGTGATCCTCCCTGTTTGTATGTCACCAAAGATTTGGTTTAGGGGATGGTTCTTGGTCACTTGTTCTCGAACTCGGGGTAGCTTTGGCTTGTTAGTTGGAGGAGGTTCTTCATCATCTTCTCCTTCCTCTCCGTTGTTGTCGAAGTGGTCACCTCCTTGAGGTGGTGGTGAAGGAGGTTGGGGTGGATCTTCATGATGTACTTCCTCCTCCACTTCATCTTGTTGTGTACCACTTGTGGATGATTCCATATCATTTTGTCGGTATCCTTGATCCGAAGTAGGAGCTTCCACTTGGGTTGATGAAGTACTTAGGCAAACCCTAGCACAGCCCTAGCTTAGGCATTGTCTGTCATTGCATAAGCATCATGTCATCATGTTTAAATTCAATTAATTTGAAACGGGGGTGATCAAACCCTAGCACAGATAAAATTCAAATAGGTTAAATTTAAAAATAATTACAATATTTCCCAAAATGCTCATCAAAAATGTTCCCCCTCTTTGATAAATGTTGTAAACAACATATCAGGGGTGAGTTTATATTTGACAACTATTTTCACAAACATAATAAATTAGGAAAGTTTCCTAAAATCACTAATAAAGCACTATAAATATTTTAGTTGCTTCAAATTTTCTAAAACTTTTTGTGTAGTTTGGAAATATTCCAAATATACCCCACAAATATTTTCAGGAATTTTGGCTTTATAGTTTTTGCCCAAACAAAATTAAACAGAGAGCAGAAACTAGAAATAGAAAATAGAACTGAAATAGGAAGAGAGAGAGAGAGAGAGAGTGAGAGATCACTAGAGGCCCAGCAACAGGCTGGCCCAACTGGCCCATCTGCCAGTCATCGTCTACCTCTGCTAGTAGGCAGAGGAGAAGAGGGCACAGTGATGGAGGCTAGGGCGCCATGCCTCCTGCCTACCTGGCCTCCTCCTCGTCGTGCTGGCGAGGGGATAGATCCTAGAGCGCCGTCTGGATCCTGCCGACCCCTCCATTTCCCCCTCCTCTCGCTTTCTCTCCTTCTCCCCACCATGGCTGAGACCTGCTCGATCTCATCGTCCCCGCTCGCGTAGCCAGTGCCTCCCCCTCGACCGTAGCCACGGTCCTGAGGTTCCCTGCAGCCCCCATGACCTCCCCGTGGAGCCAAACTTCGTCGGAAGCACTGCAGTGCCTCGATGCCATCGACTTTAACCTCGGGGGCAGGAGATTACCGACGTCGATTCGGCCACCCGAGCGCCTCCCCGAGCCTCCTGAGTCTCCCTACTAGCTCCCTGTGAGCTCCTCTTCCTCTCCCCTCTCTTCTTGCCATCGAGCGCGCCCCCTAGCTAGCTCCCGCTCATGCCGGAGTCGCCGCCGCTGCACAGCTCATCGCGGGACACTACTCCAGCAACCCCACGAGCCCTTCGGTGTCCCAAATGGATCGGCGCGACCAAGGGCTACCCCCTGGTGCTAACCGCGGTTTGAACCGAGCCCCGTAGCCAACTCCGGTGCCCCGCCGCCATGGTTTTGGTCGCCATAGGCGAAGCTCCGGTGAGCGCTAACCTAGCTTTCCATTAAGGCTTAATTACGCGCTAATGACCGCTCTAACCTCTGACAGCGGGCCCCAGGAGCGGGTCAAACCCTGGTCAGCATGGGATTAACCCTTGGGTCACTGACAAGTGGACCCCACCGGTCTGGTTTGACATGGGCCCGACATAGTTGACCCACTGACATCAGACTGACATAATGCTGATGTAGTTATTATTTTCTATAATAAAAATCAATTTAGGATATTCCAGAAAACATTCAAAACTTCTAAAAATCATAGAAATAATCTGTAAGTCAGATGAAAATAATTTATATATTAAAAATGATCAGAAAAATCCAATGAATCTGTTTATGCGATGGTCATGCATGTTTGAACAAGTTAACATCACCAAGTAGGACATTTTATGATTAGGGTAATATAGGAAATTTCATTTGGAGTTGGAATTCAAACTTGCATTGCATTGAATATGTTCCTTTCTTGTTTTACCAGTGGTGTTCCTTCCCGGTAGACGAAGATTCCGACGTTGTGATTGTTGTCACCGATGAAGACTCAATGTTATATTCGGAAGTGTCAGGCAAGCAAACCCCCTTGAGCATATTGATATGAACCCACTCTCTCGCTCCTGCTCTGTTTTACTGCATTAGGACAACAACGATTCAACTATTACTTGTTCTCGATAGTTGAACCCATTCCTTTGCATGACCTGTCCTTGCCATAGTAAATAGTTGAAACCACTTAGCATGAGTAGCAATTGCTTGAGCCTTGTTGTGCTTACTCATCCATGCTTGTTTACTTACTGTGCCTGCTGTGCTTAGAGTCGTGTCGGGTTTGATCCATCTGGGCGATGAATCGGAATGGCAGTGTTCATGTCCTACTGTGTGAGAGCTAAGTGTGTGAACATGATTTGGTAAAGGTAGTGATGAGAGGCCATGTAGGAGTACATGGCGGGTTGTCTCATTGGGACCATCCTTAAGAACTGAGCCCTATGTATGTTACCCAAGACAAGATACTACCACACATTGGGCTTCGGTAACTCGACCCCTATCGTCCCATTAATTGCCTTGACCTCTATCAGAGAGTTGCAACTAGTTTCTGGTGTTTGTAGGAAAAGTGTTGGCGGCTGTGTTGGGGAACGTTGCATGTGAAACAAAAAAATTCCTACGCACACGCAATATCTATCCATGGTGATGAGCATCTACGAGAGGGAGAGTGGATCTACATACCCTTGTAGATCGCTAAGCGGGAAGCGTTAAGAAACGCGGTTGGTGTAGTCGAACATCTTCGTGATCCAAATCGCCGAGCGTCCCGCGATCACATCACGATCCGTCCCGTGATCCAATCACGATCCGTTCCGCGAACTCATCACGATCCATCCCGTGATCTCATCACGATCTGTGCCGCGATCTCATCATGATCCGTCCCGTGAACTCATCACGAACGGTCTTGCGATCTTGTTCATGGTCCTTCCGATCTAGCGCCGAACGGACGACACCTCCGCGTTCAGCACACGTGCAGCTTGATGATGATCTCCACCATCTTGATCTAGAAAGAGGAAGTGGAGAGGGAGAAGAGTTCACTAGCAGCGTGACGGCGCTCCGGTGATGGTGGTGGAGCAATTCCGGCAAGGCTTCGCCTAAGCACTGCGGAACTAGTCTAGTCTAGAGGAACTTGATCTGGAAGTAGGGTTTAGACGTGGCTGAAAATCCTTGTCCAAAAAACCCTAAAACCACTCATATATATAGGAGGAGGGGAGAGGAGGCTGCGCCCAAAAGGAGGGCTCTCCTTTGGTTCAGTCGAACCTAGTGGGGAGGAGTCCTCCTCCTAGTAGGACTCCTCCTCCCACAAGAGAGGTGGAGTTTGGGGAGGTTTCCACCCCAATTCGGTTTGCCTCTCTTTCCTCCTGCGCATAGGCCTCCTTGGCTGACCCAACTGGCCCACTATGGGCTGGTGGGTTGCCACATAGGCCCATGGGGTGGGTTGGCCCCACTGGTGGGCCCCGGGGACCCATTCGTCACTCCCGGTACACTAACGAAAATGCCCAAAACTTTCCAGAGTCCAAACACCACCTTCCTATATATCAATCTTTACCTCCAGACCATTCCGGAGCTCCTCGTGACGTCCGGGATCTCATCCAGGACTCCGAACAACCTTCGGTCACCACCATAAATAAGTCTATACTATTGAAACGTCACCAAACCTTAAGAGTGCAGACCCTGCGGGTTCGAGAACTATGTAGACATGACCGAGACACCTCTATGGTCAATAACCAATGGCGGGTCCTAGATGTACACATTGGTTCCTACATATTCTACGAAGATATTTATCGGTCGAACCTCTATGTCAAGGATTCAGTTAATCCTGTATGATGTTCCCTTTGTTCTTCGGTATGTTACTTGCCCGAGATTCGATCGTCGGTATCTCCATACCTAGTTCAACCTCGTTACCGGCAAGTCTATTTACTCGTTCCGTAATACAAGATCCTATGACTAACACTTATCCACATTGCTTGCAAGGCTTATTGTGATGTTGTATTACCGAGTGGGCCCTGAGATACCTCTCCGTCACACGGAGTAACAAATCCCAGTCTTGATCCATGCCAACTCAACAGACACCCTCGGAGATACCTATAGAGCACCTTTATAGTCACCCAGTTACGTTGCGATGTTTGATACACATAAGGTACTCCTCCGATGTCAGTGAGTTTGCATGATCTCATGGTCATAGGAACATATACTTGACATGCGAAAAACAGTAGCAATAAACTGACACGATCATAAGCTACGTTTGTAGTTTGGGTCTTGTCCATCACATAATTCTCCTAATGATGTGATCCCGTTATCAAATGACATCACATGTCAATGGCTAGGAAACATTGACCATCTTTGATTAACGAGCTAGTTCACTAGAGGCATACTAGGGACAGAGTGTTGTCTATTTACCCACACATGTAATGTGTTTCCATTTAATACAATTATAGCATGGATAATAAACGATTATCATGAACAAGGAAATATGATAATAACTAATTTATTATTGCCTCTAGGGCACATTTCCAACAGTCTCCCACTTGCACTAGAGTCAATAATCTAGTTCACATCACCATGTGATTTGGATTGTTATGAATGTAGCACCCAATGAGTTCTGGGGCTCGATCATGCTTTGCATGTGAGAGAAGTCTTTATAGTCAATGGGTCTGCGACATTCAGATCCGTGTGTACTTTGCAAATTTCTATGTCAAACCGTAAACACTGCTACGACACTCCACTTGGTACTATTCCAAATGGCTGCTCCACTATATGTATCCAGATTGCTACTACGAGTCATCCGGATTGGTGTTAAAGCTTGCATCGACGTGACTCTTTACGACGAACTCTTTATCACCTCCATAATCGAGAAACATCTCCTCAGTTTCTTAGTTACTAAGGATAAACTTTCCCGCTGTCCAGTGCTCCATTCCAGGATCACATTGAAACCTTCCGGCCATACTTACAGCAAGGCTGACATCGGGTCTTTGTGCACAATATTGCATACATGATAGAGCCTATGGCTGAAGCATAGGGGATGACACTCATCTTTTCTCTATCTTCTGCAGTCATTGGGCCTTGAGTCTTACTCAACTTTATACCTTTACAAATCAGGCGAGAACTCTTTCTCTGACTGATCCATTTTGAACTCTTTCAAAATGTTGTCAAGGTATGTACTCATTAAAAGTCTTATCAAACATCTTGATCTATCTTTATAGATTTTGATGCTCAACAATTAGGTAGCTTTATTAAGGTCTTCATTTGAAAAAATCTTTTCAAACAACCTTTTATGCTTTCCAGAAATTCTACATCATTTCCGATCAACAATATGTCAACCACATATGCTTACCAGAAACTCTATTGTGCTCCCACTCACTTTATTGTAAATACAAGTTTCTCATAAACTTTGTATAGATTCAAAAACTTTGATCGCCTCATCAAAGTGTATATTCCAACTCCGAGATGCTTGCTTCAGTCCATAGAAGGTTCACTGAAGCTTGCACACCTTTTAGCATCCTTAGGACTGACAAAACCTTCTGGTTGTATCTCATACAACCTTTCCTTGAGGAAGGAAACGATGTTTTGGTATCCATCTATCCATCTGCTAGATTTCATAATTGAAAAATGCAGCAACTGCTAACATAATTCCAATAGACTTTAGCATCGCTACAAGTGAGAAAGTCTCATCACAGTCAACTCCTTGAACTTGGCGGAGACTTCTTTGCGACAAGTCGAGCTTTATAAATGGTGACATTTACCTACCGTCCAATGAGCAAGTCCACCAAAGTCTATACTTGGTTTTCATACATGGATCCGTTCTCGGATTTCATGGCCTCTAACCATTTGTTGGCTTCCGGGCCCATCATTGCTTCTCCATAGTTCGCAGGATCATCGTTGTCCAACAACATGACCTCCAAGACAGGGTTGTCGTACCGCACAGTAGCAGTACACGTCCTTGTCGACCTATGAACTTCGATAGTAACTTGATCCGAAGCTTCATGATCATCATCATTAACTTCCTCTTCAACTAACGTAGGCTTCACAGAAACATATTTCTGTGCTCCGCCACTTTCTGGTTGATGTAAAGGTTCAATAACCTCATCAAGTTCTATTTTCCTTGTAGGTCGATAGTAACTTGATCCGAAGCTTCATGATCATCATCATTAACTTCCTCTTCAACTGACGTAGGCTTCACAAAAACATCTTTCTGCACGGCGCTACTTTCTGGTTGAAGCAGAGGTTAAAATAACCTCATCAAGTTCTATCCTCCTCCCACTCAATTCTTTCAAGAGAAACCCTTTCTCGAGAAAGGACCCAGTTTTAGCAACAAACATTTTATGCTTGGATCTGAGATAGAAGGTTCACCCAACTGTTCTTAGGGTATTCTATGAAGATGCATTTGTCCGCTTTGGGTTCGAGCTCATTAGGCGAAAACATTTTCCACACAAGCGTCGCAGCCCCAAACATTAAGAAATGACAGCTTAGGTTTCTATCAGACCATAGTTCACACGGTGTCATCTCAACGGATTTAGATGGTGCCCTATTTAAAGTGAATGTTGTTGTATCTAATGCATAACCCCAAAATTATAGTAACAAAACGATAATAGACATCATAGCACGCACCATATCGAATAGAGCACGACTATGACATTCAGACACACCATCACACTATGGTGTTCCAGGTGGCGTGAGTTGTGAACCAAATTTCACATTTTCTAAAGTTGTATGCCAAACTCGTAACTTAGATATTCACCTCCACGATCATATCACAAAAATATTTATCTTCTTGTCACGATGATCTTAAACTTCACTCTGAATTTGCTTGAACCTTTCAAACAATTCATACTTGTGTTTCATTAAGTAAATATACACTATATCTACTCAAATCATCAGTGAAGGGAAGAAAATAACGATATCCACCGCACGCTACAAGACTCATTGGATTGCATACATCAACATGTATCATTTCCAATAAATCACTTTCCCGCTTCATCAAAACAGAAAACGGGGTCCTTAGTCATCTTTGACCAAGAGTCATGGTTTTCATGTCTCAACCGATTCGAAATCGAATGAGTCCAAAGATCCATCAGCATGGAGTTTCTTCATGCGTTTTATACCAATATGACATTTAGCGGCAGTGCCACAAGTATGTGGTACTATCATTATTAACTTTGTATCCTTTTGGCATCAATGTTATGAACATGTGTATTACTACGATCAAGTTTCAACAAACCATTCTTACTGGGTGCATGACCATTGAAGGTATTATTCATGTAAATAGAATAACCATTATTCTCTAACTTAAATGAATAACCGTGTTTCAATGAACATGATCTAATCACGTTCATGCTCAACGCAAAAAACACCAAATAATATTTATTTTAGGTTCATCACTAATCTCGAAGGTAGAGAGAGCGTGCGATGTTGATCACATCAACCTCGGAAACATTTCCAACACACATCGTCACCTCACACTTAGCTAGTTCTCCGTTTATTTCGTAGCTTTTATTTCAAGTTACGAACATTTAGCAACCGAACCGGTATCCAATACCAAGGTGCTACTAGGAGTACTAGCAAGGTACACATCAATAACACGTATATCAAATATACTTCTGTTGACGTTGCCAGCTTTCTTATCTACCAAGTATTTAGGGTTGTTCCGCTTCAGTGACCGCTCACGTCATAATCGAAGCACTTAGTCTCGGGTTTGAGTTCAACTTTGGGTTTCTTCACTGGAGCAGCAACTGACTTGCTATCCATGAAGTTTCCCTCCTTGCTCTTGTCGAAACTAGTGGTTTTAACTAACCATCAACACTTTGATGCTCCATCTCGATTTCTACCTTTGCGGTGTCAAACATAGCGAATAGCTCAGGGATCATTATTTCTATCCCTGGCGTTTAATAGTTCATCACAAAGTTCTAGTAGCTTTAGTGACAGTGACTTGGAGAACTATATCAATCACTATCTTATCTGGAAGATCAACTCCCACTCGATTCAAGCGATTGTAGCACCCAAACAATCTGAGCACATGCTCAACGATTGATCTATTCTCTTTCATCTTACAGGCAAAGAATCTTGTTGGAGATCTCATATCTCGCAACACGGGCACGCGCCTGAGATCCTAATTTTAGCTCTTAGAACATCTCATATGTTCCATGACGTTCAAAACGTTTCGGAGCCTCAATTCTAAGCTGTAATGCATGACACACTAAACTATCAAGTAGTTATCAAAACGTGCCTGTCAGATGTTCACAACATCTACAAACAACACTAGAGGGGTTGGTGCACCGAGCGGTGCATTAAGATCATAAGCCTTCTATGCAGCAATGAGGACAATCCTCAGATCACGGAGCCAGTCCTCAATATTGCTACCATCATATTTCAACTCTATTTCTCTAGGAACATATAAAATTCAAGGGAGCTACAGCGTGAGCTAGTAATCTACAACATAATTTTGCAAAGACACTACTGACTACGTTCATGATAATGAGTTCAATTAATCATATTAATTAAGAACTCCCACTCAAATTGACATCCCTCCGGTCATCCGAGTGATACATGATCCAAATTCACCAAGTCAAGTCCGATCATCACGTGAGTTGAGGTGGTTACAATGGTGAACATCATCATGTTGATCATATCTACTATATGACTCATGTTCGACCTTTCGGTCTCTTGTGTTCCGAGGCCATGTCTGTACATGCTAGGCTCGTCAAGTTTAACCCGAGTGTTCTGCATGTGCAACACTGGCTTGCACCCGTTGTATGTGAACGTACAGTCTATCATACCCGATCATCACGTGGTGTCTCAACAGGACGAACTTTCGCAACGGTGCACACTCGGGGAGAACACAATTTTATATTGAAATTTAAGTGAGGGATCACCTTATAATGCTACCATCGTACTAAGCAAAACAAGGTGCATAAAAGGATTAACATCACATGCAATTCATAAGTGACATGATATGGCCATGAACTTGTGCTTTACACTACTAGGAAAAGGGCTATAGATGATATGGCCACTAATGGCGCACCAGACATGTGGTGCGCCACTACTATATAGTAATGGCGCACCATGAGTCGGTGCGCCATTAGTGTGGTAGACACTAATGGCGCACCAGACCAACGGTGCGCCATTAGTAACAATTTTTTTTAATTTTTTTTCCAAAAATTCTAATGACGCACCAAGGAAGAGTGCGCCATTACTAGTTTAACTAGTAATGGCGCACCGCCAGCCTAGTGCACCACTACTATTTTTTGCTTGCAAAACTACTAATGGCGCACCGCAAGCTGGTGCGCCATTAGTAACGATGGTTACTAATGGCGCATCTGTCTGTGGTGCGCCATTAGTAACCTGGGACCAACTAGATATTTTGGACAGCCACACCTACACACTCACTTTCCCCACTTCATTCTCTCCACCTCCTCCTCCAAGCTTGTGTCGGCTGCCTCCTCCTCCTCACCTCATTTGCACCATAGATTCATTAAAATTAAGTGGTTAAATTACCTTTTTTTGATAGGTAAATATGGGGAAAGCTATCTTTATGTTGTAGATCTACTTTTTTTCTCCCTAGCTCGCTCCAACAACGTGCACATGCACTTTTTATGGCCTTGCTAGATCTATGTATGTTTGTGGTGTTGCATATGTTTGTGGTGTTGCATATATGTTTGTGTTTGCAGGTACCGGTATTTGAAATGCGATAGTTGCCAATATTTTGCCAGAATGTTGATTCATTTCCGTTTCGGCGAGAATTTTGGCACTATGCATTATTTTTGGTCCTATTTTTAGGGAAAGTCATGCCAAATTTTTTCTTGGTTCTAAAATATCGTTTTGCTCTACCCCGCAGGCGACCATGGTCCGCACGATGACCGAAGGCATCATGAATAGGTTTTTAAGCTCTGCGAAGGCCGAGATGCTTCAAAAGAACGAGACGGAGATAAGATGTCCGTGTCGAAGATGCAAGCTGAAGAGCCTTATTGCGGACCCGGATTCCGGGGAGGTGCGGGACCACCTCCTCTTGCGTGGTTTCATGGATGGCTATCGGTGGCAAGGTGATGAAGATGACTATGAAGTCGTCCATGGGGGCTAGGCAAGAAATGAGGAAGGGCAGCAAAACAACCACCCCGGCGAGGGAGGGCGAGAAGATGAAGAATCTCCAGGACATGATCACGACGGTCATGTTGTACGCAGTCATCATGTGGAAGATGCCGGACATGATGATGAGGAAGATCAAGACGAAGGTCATGATCATGAAGATGAAGATGCCGGAGCAGACGATGATGGAGGCTGGGTGCAGGACCCTCATATTCAAGAGCTGCTTCTCAAGCAGACGGATAACGCAAGAGCTGCCGCCCGAGAGAAAGCCAAGCTGGATCAACTGGAGATAGACGCGGTTACTCCATTGTGTGAAGGATGCAGGCCCCAGGATTCCCGCCTGAAAGTAACGCTCATGGCTCTGCAGATGAAGGTAAAACACAAAATGACCGACGCATGCTTCGACGAGAACATGTCATTCTGGCATGAACGTCTTCCCAAGGGGAACAAGTGCCCGACTAGTTTCGAGGAGGCGAAGAAAATCGTGTGTCCTCTGGATTTACCGCACGTGAAATACCATGTGTGCATGAACAATTGCATCATTTATCGGGACGAGCACGCGGAGTCTACCATATGTCCAGTGTGTGGCGTCACTCGATACAAGAAGAGGAAAAAAGCTCCTCGAAAAGTGTTGTGGTACTTTCCGATCACTCCTCGTCTGCAGCGGTATTTCGCGGACCCTAAGGTAGCAAAGCTCCTGCGTTGGCATGCAGATAGGGAGGAGAAGAAGCGGGAAGATGACGGAAATGATCCGGAGATAAATAAAAAAGACAAGATGTTGGGTCAACCTAAGGATGCGAGCCAGTGGCAAGCATTGAACTTCGAAGACCCAGAATTTGGGAATGATCCAAGGAACATCGTGCTGGGCGCGAGCACCGATGGAGTCAATCCATTTGGCAGCCAGAGAAACACACATAGCACCTGGCCTGTGTTTGTGTGGATGTACAACCTTCCCCCCTGGTTGTGCATGAAGAGGAAGTACATTCACATGAGTATGCTAATTGAAGGGCCGAAACAACCAGGGAACGACATCAATTTGTATCTGGGGCTGCTGAAAGAGGAGCTAGAAACGCTGTAGAAAACGCCAGCCAATACGTGGGACGCCGCAGAGAAAGAATATTTCCCTGTGAGAGCCGCACTGCTCATGACGTTGCACGACTATCTCGGTTACGGATATCTCGCGGGGCAGGTGGTCGACGGATTTTCTGGATGCGTCAGGTGCATGGATGACACAACGTATCGCCAGCTAGATAGAGATCCCGGGTCTTCAAAAACCGTGTTCATGGGACATCGAAGGTGGCTTCGCGACGATGACCCATGGAGAAAACGCAAGGATCTGTTCGATGGTGAAACCGAACCCCGAAGACGCCCGCATACAAGGAGCGGCGAGGAAATAGACGAGCTGTTGAAAAATTGGAAAGATTGCCCACTGCCGAGAAAGAAGCAAAAGGCGCCAGAGCCGGGAAAGAAGCGAAAGGCGCCAGAGCCACTGCTGAAGGTATGGAAAACGAGGTCTGTTTTCTGGGACTTGCCGTACTGGAAGATCCACCGTGTGCCTCACAGCCTTGATGTCATGCATATCACGAAGAACGTGTGCGAGAGTTTGCTTGGTACCCTGCTCAACATGCCAGAGAGGACCAAAGATGGGCCGAAAGCAAGGGCAGACTTGAAATCGATGGGCATCAGGGAGGAGCTTCATGCTAATGATGATGATGATGAGGCGAAGCAGGACACAGAAAGTCGTCGCAAAGGCAAAAAGGCCAAAAAGACCGGAAATGACTACCCTCCCGCGTGCTTCACTCTAAGTCAGGAGGAGATCGAGCAGTTTTTCACCTGCCTCGTAGGAGTAAAACTTCCTTACGGTTACGCGAGGAATATAAGCAGATACCTAGACCCAGCGAAGTAGAAGTTCAGCGGGATGAAGTCTCACGACTGTCACATGCTGATGACGTAGATACTTCCAGTTGCAATCCGTGGGATCATGGACGCGCACGTCCGTGAAACGCTATTTGGCCTATGCAACTTTTTCGACGTCATCTCTCGGAAGTCGGTTGGCGTGAGGCAACTCAGAAGGCTACTGGAAGAGATCGTGGTGATACTATGCGAGCTTGAGATGTACTTCCCGCCCGCATTCTTCGACGTTATGGTGCATCTGCTGGTCCATATCGTGGAGGATATCATCCAACTTGGGACGACGTTCCTGCACAGCATGATGCCGTTCGAAAGGATGAATGGTGTCATCAAAGGATACGCTCGCAACATGTCACGTCCAGAGGGAAGCATAGCCAGGGGCTTTCTGACCGAAGAGTGCATCTCCTACTGCACGAATTATCTAGGCATCGAGAATACCGTTGGTCTGCCCGTCAACAGGCACCTCGGCAGGCTCGCTGGATGGGGTCACCATGAGGGGCGCCGCGAAATGCATGTCGACTTCGAGGGTCGACTCGCCGACTTTGAAAGAGCAAACCTAGTCGTGCTACAACACATAGACGTGGTCGATCCTTGGGTGGTAGAGCACAAAACCATTATTGAGAAGACGAACAATGACCGAGGACAACAGAGGACGGACGGAGATATAATCAAAGAGCACAACTCATGTTTCATGTGTTGGTTCAAGTAGAAGCTTCTGTCGTACCCTTTACATGAGGATTCTTCCGCGGAAGAACAACTCATATTCGCCTTGTCACAGGGTGCCGAGCACAACCTGATGACCTATGAGGCGTACGATATCAACGGCTACACATTCTACACCGAGGACAAGGACATGAAGAGCGATGGTTATCAGAACTCTGGGGTAACGATGGAATCCTACACCGGTAACGACAAGGACAAATACTACGGAAGAATCGAGGAGATCTGGGAGCTGAGCTACGCTGGAGAGAAGGTCCCGATGTTCCGTGTCAGATGGGCCAAGAGCGTCCTAAAAGAAGACCGGTATTTCACCACCATGGTTATACCCGAAGCCAAATCCAAGACCGCGGGCGCAAACGTCACCGCGAAAAATGAGCCATGGGTACTGGCTTCCCAAGTGGACCAATGCTTCTTCATTACCGACCCGTCAAAGCCCAGTCGTGTTGTCGTGAGGAGAGGCAAAAGGAAGATCATCGGAATGGATGGAGTTGCCAATGAGCAAGACTTCGACAAGTACGGCGACCCGAAGATGGAACATGACGACGATGATGAAGTAGCAACATACACCACAAGAAGAAGCAGGACCACCCTACCTAAAGGACGTCCGTTCCTCAGAAGAACTCCGTTTGCGAAAAAGAAGGGCAAGAAGATTGTGAACAGATAGCTAGCTAAGATCGATTGTATTTAAATCGTAGTCTTCATTTCTCGATTGTATTACATGGGCACTTTTTGAACTCGATCATGAATATTTTTAAATTTCATGGGCACTTTTTGAATTCATGAATATTTTTTTCAAATTTGATCTCTATCCCCCTCCATCTCGATCGCTATCCCCCTCCATCTCGATCTTGATCCCCCCGCTCCCTCCCCCGCTAGCTCCACCGCCGCCGCCGACCCACCGCACCCTCCCCGGCCCGCTCCACCGCCGCCGAGCACCCCCATTTTCAAATAACAAATTTGATGATATTTTTTCATATTCATAAAAAAATTATTACTGTTTTTATAAAAAAATTATTACTGTTCTTATAAAAATATATTAAAAAATAGCAACAAAAAACATTCTAATGGCGCACCGTTCGGGGGTACGCCATTGCTATCTAAAAAAACATTCTAATGGTGCACCGTTCGGGGGTGCGCCATTGCTATGTAAAAAAAACATTCTAATGGTGCACCGCTCGGGGGTGCGCCATTAGTAATCTTCCCCCTAGCTCTAACTCCCCCGACCCCTTCATCCCTCCCTCTCGCCAGACCCACGACGCCGCCGCCCCTGCGCCCCCGCGCCCCCCATCACTGCAGCTCCGCCATCGCCGACGCCTCTGCGACCTCGCCGTTGGCGACAGCCTCCCCGCGTCGGCCCCTGCCCTGCGCCACCGCTGGCCTCCCCACGACGACCGCGACCGCCGGCCTCCCCACGACCAACCGAGGCATCCCTTCGACGCCGCGGCCGCCGCCGACCCCGACCACAACCCCGACCCCGACCCCTCCAGCGACCGGTCGCGCCCGCCCAGGTACCTCTCCTCCTTCCTCCTTCCTCCCTCTCCACCCTTCCTCCCCATTCCCTGCCCATGGGCGAGCACCCCTCCCATCCTGTACATTTGTTGTCTCTTTTAGCCATTGCTGCGGATTTACCATTTCACTAGGCAGTGATCCATTGGAGGGGTCAATCTCTATTTTTTTTACAATGAGAAATTATTGAAAGGGATTCATTCATGCTGATTACAGACGGTGTATTTGGTTCTGTTGACTGAACTATAGAGCAGGTATTTGTCATGTCCAATCGATTTTTTTCTTCTGCTATCATAGTGTCCTTGATATATGAAAATCATATCTATCAATGTTCCTGTGTGCTTGCTAGCTAGTTTATGATATATTACCTTAATCTCTTGAGCAAGAAGGTGGTGCTGCTGACTGTGATCTTAAACAAGAACAGACCGGCATCTGTTCGATCTAGCGTCGACGAATTTTGCAGATTTAAATTCTTTCATGTTGGAGCATTCGCATATCCCCTCGCAGATCTCACTGTCCTCTCTCAAGTTTCTGCTTGAATCTCTGCAAAAAGAGAAAGCCGCACGAAAAACTACCTTCTTTCCCCACTTCCATCTGAAGTTCTGAAAATTGTGAAGGTCACTTTTAAGCAGAACAGAGACGAAGATCATTCACTCCTGTCAACATCATTCCGCTAGCCAACACAGGTACTCTCAAATGATAGCCAACACAGGTACTCTCAAATGATAGCCATCGATTCAGGAACGAACAAATGTAAGGGGGATTCAAGAAACGAAAAGACTCGCCTTTCATCTACTTTGTTTATATTCATCTACTTTGTTTATATTCAGCGTATCCATGAATTTATATTCAGCATCTACTTTGTTTCAATTGGGTGACCCGACTTATCTTTACTTCTGAGAAACGAAAAAGTTCAACCATGGTTGTGATCAGTATTGTAGCAATACAAGTTCAACCATGGTTTGCTGGGTTTGTCTCCGACCATCATGTCATGATGATTTTGCAGGTACCCCGAGAGGCCCTTGAGTTTGCCGGAATGTCGATTAACTTCCGTTCCAGCAAATTCGGGTACTCCATATGTCCTATTTTCAGCAAAGGTCATGCTGAAATTTTCCGTGTATTTTAGCATGACTTTGCTAAAAATCGGACATATGGGGTACTTGATACTAATGCATGGGCCGGGTATCTTAGTACTTAATTAAGTAGGATCAACTGCCTCTTGTGTTATGCATGAGCCTCGGTGTCGACAAACCCTAAATGATAAAACCTTGGCTTTTAGGGTGCCTCGGTGTCGATAAGAACCTAAATGATGAAAGCTTAGGCTTTTAGGGTGCCTTGGCGTCGACAAATCCTAAATGATAAAAGCTTAGCTTTTAGGATGCCTCGGTGTTGACAAACCCTAAATGATGAGACCATGATCTTGTTCCTTGACAATAACTAACTTTTTGACCAAACTTTTTTCCTATTTAGAACGAAACATGGCCCACAATGATGAGGTCGGCGGTTCGGGTGGCAAGCAATTCTGGGAGCTGTCCCAGGAGATGGAGGAATAACCTCACCGCTATGAGGACGCCGCGGAAGACACCGATCCTGACTACACAACCCATAGTGGCATCGGGGATGATACCACTAATGGTGCCGCCGAGGATGCCACCACTGATGGTGCCGCCGAGGATGCCACCACCGATGATGGCAGCGCACACACACAGATGGCAGCCAACTGAAGAGGCAACGGAAGGACCGGCGCCCGAATGCGCTCCGCACCGTCAAGGAGGAATTTACTCAAGTGGACTCCGACGGGCATCCAACGGAGCCCAAACATATAGTCAAGGGGTACTCGGTTCAGCTTGGGTGCATTCTCCGGAGCACCATCTCGATCAACACCGAGAACCTAAGGCATAAGGACCAAGGGAATTTGCGCAACCTCCTCTTCACGAAGCTGCACGAACGATACAAGTTCCCCGCTGAATTTGAAAACACACGGTTCTCAGGGAATAAAGTGAACAGTGCCGCCCTCATGAGGATGAGCAAGGCCCTGTCTACTTGGAGAAGCGCGGTGAAGAGAATGATTGACAAAGGTGATAGTTATGAGAAGATCAAGGCGAAAAATCCTTCGATCAGCGAAGATGACTACAAGGAGTTCAAGATCAAGTGCGAGAGCAGCACAACCTCCGAATCAAGTCAGTGGGGGAAAGAAGTGCGGGAGTTGAACTTAGGGGAACACAAACTTGGTCCCGGCAGTTACAGAGTGGCGGAGCCTATATGGGACAAGGAGGACGCGGAGCGTGCCGAGCAAGGCCTACCACCCCGCTTCGAGAAATACCGTGACAAGCAGACCAGGAACTATGTCAGGGCCCGGTACAAGGAGGACCCGGTAACAAAGGAGCTTACCACGGATCCGAAGACCAGGGCGCTTGAGCTTGTTCTGGCGAAGGAGATTGAAAGCAGTAGCGCGGGGTCGTCTCAGAGCACCCCTTGGGACATCACTCTAAATAGGGCGTTGAACGTAATGAAAAACAAGGATAATCTCACTAAGCCGTCGTCAGCTGGTCGTGTGGCCGGCAAAGGCTTGTCCACAAAATGGTCGTCATACTATAACGCTGGTGGGCGAAAGGAGAGAAAGACCAGCTCGGAAAGCCAGTCGCGCGAGGTTCAAGAACTCAAGGCACAAGTGGCGCGGATTCCGGAGATTGTCCAAGAGCAAGTGCAACAACAACTGGGATCGACGCTCACCGGCATTATGCCTACCTTGATTCATGGGCTGACGACCTGGATTGCGGGCGGCCAACAAGGGCCGCCCCCGATTCCCAGCTTCACGGCCAGCAACTCGCACAACGCGTAGGCGGCGCCATTGGTGTCTCCGGCGGCGGCGGTATTGGTGTCTCCGATGCCAGCACAGGCATTGGAGCTTAATGCACCCGGGTGTACGCCGGCCAGCACCTCGGCAACAAGCGGCCCGCCGTCAATTGCACACCCGCCGTTGGCGGTGCCTCGACATTAGCCGAGCTCGACGCCATCATCACGGTAACTAATTAAGCCTCTCGGCCGAGGACTTCATCTCCTTGCCTTTGACTGGGCATCCCTGACGCCCTACATGTTTTCGCAGGGCGCCGCCGACGTTCCGTGCACTCTCCTGCACTTCGTGAAAGACGAGTTGGTCGATGTCGCCAAGGGAAAAATCGTTCAGCCGGGCAACCCCGTGTTCCACGGTAATACGATGCCACCCACCGTGTATAGGGTTCAACTGGTTCGGGTTCTGCCAGGCTGCTATGAGTTGTTACCTCCGATTCGACCCGCCGGGGCCGACGAAGATGATCTGATGACCCTCAGCACCTGCCTAAGCTGGCCCCTGCTTTGGCCGAAGAG
The DNA here is from genome assembly GCA_022496015.1 of Hordeum marinum. NCBI lineage: Eukaryota > Viridiplantae > Streptophyta > Magnoliopsida > Poales > Poaceae > Hordeum > Hordeum marinum. Next base: position 157,030,003 of record CM039672.1, on the reverse strand, counting down.
CCAGATTCGTTTGGGGGCGGGGGACACCACCCCAAAGACAACACCACCAGTCGTGCCGGCACCAAGCCATGGCAAGACCGCCGCAAAGCTACCGAACATGCCAGACATCCCTATGGCACAGGATCCGAACATGCATATGGCACAGGATCCGGACGACGACGACAACGACGATGGTACATTTACCAACATCGATAAGTACTTTGCCGAACATGGGTACGATGAAGAATTCTTGGGGCCTCCTTCTCAAGAACCCAACCCTACAAAAGACGATCGCGATCTAGCTGGTACCGCGGAGAAACCCAATTGCAACAGGCGTCGTCTGGCGTTCAGTTCTCAGGAGACGCCTCCAGCTGCCGACTTCACCAAGCCTCAGATAGCCGAGTGCGAAATATTATCAGCCCCAACACACTCAAGAAGGCGGTCTGTGAGCAGAACTCGGTCCCATTACAGCAGAAGAAGAAGGGACGGAAAAGAAAGAGCAACAAGGGTGCGAGCCAGCGGGCACCGAGTACGATCTGTGCTCAGGACGGGCCACCTTCACCTAAGGATATCTCGAGGAGGGTGCATGTGGCGGGTAGGCCGATGCTACCACCTAATATGCTTAATGCTGCAACCGGTGCTATGCGGAGTCTCCATGACAGTGTTCTTTCTTTGGAGAAGCGGCGTCTCAGAGAGAATGACGTGGCATACCTGGTTTTCGTGGCCAAGGTGCTAGAGGGAAAGGGCTTTGTGGATAACTCCGTCGGGGGTACGATCGTCCTGCGGTTTGATGACATCTTCGCTATGTTTAACCTTCATCCACTGCACTACACCTTCGTTCGGCTATTTTCGCTGAGTATGGAGATGCAGATCATTAGAGACAAGACCCCGGACATCGTGATAGTCGACCCCTTCTACATGCGTGCCAATATCTTGGGCAGTGCTAGGGACCGGCAAGTCGCGAGTTCTTACCTCGAAGGCGTCATTCTGGCAAACCCAGATAAGGATAACTTCCTCGTGCCTTACTTTCCTGAGTAAGTCGTCCCCTCAACCGCCCCGTAACATATGATTTCTTAGATTTCGATCATTTTTTTAACATTCCATGTTTTCTGCAGTGACACACATTGCACACTCATCCTCTTAAGCCCGAAATATTCCATGGCCACGTATTTCGACTCGGACCGTCAGTCGAAGAAAGACTACACAAATCTCAAGAAAGTTCTTGATGATGTTCTCGCCGGCTACGCCAAATATAGAGGCACCTTCACCAGGGCAGTTCGTAAGTACGGCAAGCACGTGTTTGCCCACAATACGATGTTCTGCTGCGTCAAGCAGCCGCCTGGCGGTCAGAAGGATGCCTACTATGCCCTCCATCACATGCGGGCGATCGTACGGGACCATAATCACCTTCTGCTACCAAATAATCTCAAAGATTGGGCCGAGAACTTGTCGGCAATCTAGGACGCGGACATCAGACAAGAATTATTTCGCATCTAGTCGGAGTTTGCGAAAATCATCCATCAAGATGTCCTTCGTACCTCGGGGCAGTTCAACCTCAGAAATCAACTATCCAACAGTGAGATAGACACAACGCTACAAATGCAGGCTAACAACGCCCGCGATTTCATGACCATCACGAGAGACGGCGGCTTCATCCACGCTCCGGTCCCTTGAGTCGAGTCCAAAGTAGTGATGCTATGTGTAGTTTTGAAAAATCGATTGGCTCATGTTGTAATTAAACTTTAATGAACTTGTATGTCTCTTTGGTTTGGACAGTCGTTCAACTTAGATGTAATCGATGCTATTGATGTCTTGCTTTTCTCTTTCGATCCTTTTGTTGCATACTTATATATTGCTTATGTATTGTCCGTGAATTGCTACTAACGTTTTGTTTGGCTAGTTCATAGAGATGTCGTCTTATGTCGTGTACAAGGGTAAGGTTCCCGGAGTCTACGACGACTAGGAGGAGTGTCGGAGACAGGTTCACCGTTTCAACGGTAACAGTTACAAAGGGTACACCACTAGGGCGGAGGCAGAATCTAGATACGCACGCTATCTAGCGGGAGAGAGGAGGGAGCGTTGGATAAACCGGATGAAGACCAGTTTCATCGGGATTATGCTCATCGTGATGACCGCAGCTCTCTTCTATGTGATGGTAGTTTAGATGATCGATATCGACTTGTAATGTGAAGACAAACTCGCTACTCGCGGTCTCGAGACTTGTAATGTTCTATCTTTGTTCGGTCTTTTGAATTCAGAGACTAATATGATGATTTGTATTCGGAGACTAATCTTCTATTGTATTCGATGAATCTGTTGTTGCTGTGTGGTGTTGTCTAATTTCTGTCCAATAATATATTTTGTAACCTGTGAAAATATCAGAAAAGAAAAATAATAATTCCTACTTTTCATACTAGTGGCGCACCACTCAAGACACTAATGGCGCACTGTAAAAATGACACTAATGGCGCATCAGCCACTAGTGCGCCATTAGTATGCCAAAGCACATGGGTACATATGGCCCCCTAGGAGGCATACTAATGGCGCACTGTGGGCTATACTAGTGGCGCACGGCGTGGTGCGCCATTAGTACACCAGATTCTAATGGCGCATCAGGGGTGCGCCATTAGTATTTAATTCTAATGGCGTGGTGCTAGTGGCGCACCACTAGTGCGCCATTAGTAGGCAAAACTGGTGCGCCACTAGCATGCCTTTTCCTAGTAGTGTTAGATCTCCATCTTGAAAGCACCGGCATGATCTCCATCGTCACCGGCACGACACCATGATCTCCATCATCTTGATCTCCATATACATGTCGCCATCGGGGTTGTCACGCCCTGCATGCTTCTACTACTATTGCTATCGTTTAGCGATAAAGTAAAGCATTAAATAGCGCTTAATGATTGACACGCAGGTCATACAATAATTAAAGACAACCCTATGGCTCCTGCCGGTTGTCGTACTCATCGACATGCAAGTCGTGAAATTCTATACATCACATGCTCATCTCATACATCACATATATCACATCATGTAATTGGCCATATCACATCACAACCTACCCTGCAAAAACAAGTTAGACGTCCTCTAATTGTTGTTGCATGTTTTACGTCGCTGCTACGGGTATCTAGCAAGAACAATTCTCATCTACGCAAAAACCAATGGTGATACACTAGTTGCTTTTCAACCTTCTCAAGGACCGCCTTTGTCGAATCCGATCCAACTAAAGTGAGAGAAACTGGCACCCGCAAGCCATCTATGCAACAAGTTGCGGTCGAGGGAACCGGTCTCTCGTAAGCGTACGAGTAATGTTGGTCCGGGCCGCTTCATATCACAATACCGCTGAACCAAAATCCGACCAAGGGAGATAGCAATCTAAGCATCAAAGCCCACAAACTCTTTGTGTTCTACTTGAGATCTCATCTACACATAGACCTAGCTCATGATGCCACAATTGGGGAACGTTGCATGGGAAACAAAAAATTTCCTACGCACACACAAGATGTATCCATGGTTATCAGCATCTACGAGAGGGAGAGTGGATCTACATACCCTTGTAGATCGCTAAGCGGGAAGCATTAAGAAACACGGTTGGTGTAGTCGAACATCTTCGCGATCCAAATCGCCGAGCGTCCCGCGATCACATAACGATTCGTCCCGTGATGCAATCACTATCCGTTCCGCGAACTCATCACGATCCGTCCCGCGATCTCATCACGATCTGTCCCGTGATCTCATCATGATCCGTCCCGTGAACTCATCACGAACGGTCTCGCGATCTTGTTCACGGTCCTTCCGATCTAGCGCCGAACGGACGATACCTCCATGTTCAGCACACGTGTAGCTTGATGATGATCTCCACCATCTTGATCCAGCAAGAGGAAGTGGAGAGGGAGAAGAGTTCACCGGCAGCGTGACGACGCTCCGGTGATGGTGGTGGAGCAATTCTGGTAGGGCTTCGCCTAAGCACTGCGGAACTAGTCTAGTCTAGAGGAACTTGATCTAGAGTAGGGTTTAGACGTGGCTGAAAATCCTTGTCCAAAAAACCCTAAAACCACTCATATATATAGGAGGAGGGGAGGGGAGGCTGCGCCCAAAAGGAGGGCTCTCCTTTGGTTCGGCCGAACCTAGTGGGGAGGAGTCCTCCTCCTCGTAGGACTCCTCCTCCCACAAGAGAGGTGGAGTTTGGGGAGGTTTCCACCCCAATTCGGTTTGCCTCTCTTTCCTCCTGCGCATAGGCCTCCTTGGCCGACTCAACTGGCCCACTATGGGCTGGTGGGTTGCCACATAGGCCCATGGGGTGGATTGGCCCCACTGGTGGGCCCCGGGCACCCATTCGTCACTCCCGGTACACTACCGAAAATGCCCGAAACTTTCTAGAGTCCAAACACCACCTTCCTATATATCAATCTTTACCTCCAGACCATTCCGGAGCTCCTCGTGACGTCCGGGATCTCATCCGGGACCCCGAACAACCTTCGGTCACCACCATAAATAACTCTATACTATCGAAACGTCACCAAACCTTAAGTGTGCAGACCCTGCGGGTTCGAGAACTATTTAGATATGACCGAGACACCTCTACGGTCAAGAACCAATGGCGGGACCTGGATGTCCACATTGGTTCCTACATATTCTACGAAGATCTTTATCGGTCGAACCTCTATGTCAAGGATTTAGTTAATCCCGTATGATGTTCCCTTTGTTCTTCGGTATGTTACTTGCCCGAGATTCGATCGTCGATATCTCCATACCTAGTTCAACCTTGTTACCGGCAAGTCTCTTTACTCGTTCTGTAATACAAGATCCCGTGACTAAAACTTAGTCACATTGCTTGCAAGGCTTATTGTGATGTTGTATTACCGAGTGGGCCCTGAGATACCCCTCCGTCACACGGAGTAACAAATCCCAGTCTTGATCCATGCCAACTCAACAGACACCCTTGGAAATACATGTAGAGCACCTTTATAGTGACCCAGTTACGTTGGAACATTTGATACACACAAGGTACTCCTCCGATGTCAGTGAGTTTGCATGATCTCATGGTCATAGGAACATATACTTGACATGCAAAAAACAGTAGCAATAAACTGACACGATCATAAGCTACGTTTGTAGTTTGGGTCTTGTCCATCACATCATTCTCCTAATGATGTGATCCCCTTATCAAATGACGTCACATGTCAATGGCTAGGAAACCTTGACCATCTTTGATCAACGAGCTAGTTCACTAGAGGCATACTAGGGACAGAGTGTTGTCTATTTACCCACACATGTAATGTGTTTCCGTTTAATACAATTATAGCATGGATAATAAATGATTATCATGAGCAAGGAAATATGATAATAACTAATTTATTATTGCCTCTAGGGCATATTTCCAACAGGCCGTGCATAGCGCTGCCCGACGGGGTGGACTGTGATGCGGTATAGGCACAGTGGCACGGTGTACCAAGTGGCACCCGAACGGTGGGCTTGGGAACCATGCGCACATCGTTTGAGGCCGTAGCGGAAACTTCGGCCGGACTTCCATGCGGGTTCAGTCTCAAATAGGTGATAAACCTGGACTAGGGTCTTGTGTGGTTGACGGTCGTAGCCGACGCCCATACCAGTGCTTCCGCTTGAAGGTTGCCGAGATGCATGACATGTATATGGTGATAAGTGGCGAGAGCGTGTGTGAAGAAGTATACCCCTGTAGGGTTAAATAAACTATTTGAATAGCCACGTCCTCGGATATGGACTACTTGGAGAACTTATGTGGTTCATAGACAAGTGAAATGGATACCTCTAAAATACGCAAGATAAGCATGAGTGCTATGGATGGCCTTCCCGTAGGGATACGGGAGTGGATCCATAGTGGTGTCTTGATTGGTGAATATGTGGACTCGTGTGCGTTGTCCCACCTCAAAGATACTACTTTTAGTCGTAGTACAGGTTAGCCAAGAGTCAAAGCTGGCTTGCTACATTAAACTCCACAACCCCCTTCATTGATACTGATGCATATGTAGTTAGTTCTGATGTAAGTCTTGCTGAGTACCCTTTTACTCACATTTGCTTAATTTATGTTTTTGCAGAGGAGGTGTCAGTCTCATTAGTGGTATTTACGACGTGAAGTTCGATGTTGACCGGATTAGCTTGGGAATCCCAGATAGAGGTCTGGTTCCTTTGGTAGGGTCGTTGTAGCTTTTCAGGCTCCTCCAGCCACTTTTGTAGATGTTTGTACCCAGACATGTTTAACTTCTGCTTGTTTGTTTAAATGCTCTGAATGTTGGGTCTCGTCAGCCCTGCTTGTAACATCTTATTGTGTTGGCTATTCCGAGCCTTTTAAATAAATGTTGTAATGTTGTATGGTTATGTTGTGATGCCATAGTTGTATCTATGCATATCAGGCATGTCGTGCGTACGTTGATGTGCAATGGTATGTATGGGATTGGACACCTAGTTGTGTGCCTTTAGTAGTACTCTATACGCTGAGATACCTCTTTGGCTTCCACCGAGCCTTGGTAGCTTGCTACTGCTCCGAACACATTGATTGACCGGTGTGTATCCTTGTTTGTTGCTATGTGTGTCCCTTTGGGGAAATTTCTCATAGTGTAATGGAATCCCTATAGCCTACTACGACTCGTCTACGTGCAGTGATGACATTTATGTCCCACAGCGTAATGGAGGCCTTGTAGCTTGTTGTGACTCGTCTACACACGCTACAGATCGACACCTGCATTGCTGGGTTATGTGTGCCTGTCCCTGTACGGATGTACCACTTGGGTTCTACGACTAGTCATGTCAGCCTGGGTTCTTTGACATTTGAATGCTAGCAACACATTCACATACGTGAGTCAAAAGACGCAAACGGTCCCGACCCAGGTAAGGTGGCATCCATGGAGATAACCGTGCGTGAGACCGCAAAGTGATGTGATGTGTTACAGGTTGGATTCTTATGGCTTAGGATCGGGGTCCCGACACTTCCCTTCACCTCCATGGGGCGAATCTTGCCGATAGGAAAATCTTGGATAACTTCCGAAGGATCTTTATGACCTACATCATTTGGGACTTGTTCGACTTGCGAACCATTAGACTCATCAAACTTCACATCTACCGTCTCTTAAACTTTTCGAGTGAAATTGTTGTAGACATGGTAGGTGTTAGAGTTCGATCCATAACCAAGTAGGAAACCTTCATGAGATTTGGGAGCAAATTTAGCATGGCGATGCTTATAAAAAATGTAACACTTAGAGCCGAATACCCGAAAGTATCCAACTTGGAATTTGCTATCAGTGGAAAGCTCGGATGTCGTTTTACTGATAAGATTGTGCAAGTAGAGTCGGTTTGTGGCATGAAATGTTGTTTCCACGGATTCTGCCCAAAAGTGTCTTGGCGTCTTGTATTCGTCAAGCAGCGTTGTTTCCATCTCAATGACGGTTCGGTTATTTCTCTCAACAAATCCATTTTGTCGAGGTGTGTACATAGCCAAGAACTCATGTGAGATACCCTCTTCGTCAAGAAAGGAATCCACATGGGTGTTCTTGATCTCCGGTCTGTTATTGCTTCGAACCTTCTTGATCTTCACTTCAAATTGATTTTCCACTTTGGGTGCAAAGTTCTTGAAGATCTTTTGTACCACGTAAATCTGGAAAAATCATCAACTATAACTAGACCATAAGAGTTTCCGCCGAGACTCTTGTGACCAATGGGACTAAAAAGATCCATATGAAGTAACACGAGTGGTCTTCTAGTAGTCATGATGTTCTTGACCGGATGACTTCCACCTACTTGCTTTCCTGCTTGACAAGCGCTACAAAGCCTATCTTTGTCAAAGGTAAAATATTTAACACCAAGAATATGATCGCCCTTGATAAGCTTATCTAGATTGCGCATGCCAAAATGTCCTAACCTTCTATGCCATAACGAACCTTTAGATGATTTTGCAATGATACAAGTATGAGGTTGGGCCTTTTTAGTGAAATCAACAATGTATAGATCACCTCTATGAATACCGGTGAAGAAAATTTTATGATTATCAAATATAAACACTTGGCAATCTACTTTGATAAATGGCACATTGAAACCGAAGTCTGCTAGTCTAGATATAGAAAGAAGATTGTAGCCAAGGGATTCAACAAGCATCACATTTTGAATGAAGCTATCATGAGACATCTCCACCTTACCAAGGCCAACTACCTTACCCTTAGAGTTGTTTCCAAAGGTCATGTACCTTTGAGGACTTTGATTTGGTGTGATCTCTTGGGACATGTCTTTAACACCAGTCATGTGATCCGTGCATCCACTGTCGAGAATCCACTGTTTTCCACCGGACATGTAATCCTTGAGGTTTGCCATTGGACGTAGATTCCTCATGATATTTTCATGCTCGATGTTGAAGAACTCATCTTGATCATAGAGGCCATGTTCTTCATTGTCATCATTTGGTGGAATCTCCTCGTCATAGAAAGCAAGAGACTCATTAGAATCGTAACCATGACAATGTTCAAGTGTATGAATGTGAAAGGCTTCAATAATAATGTTGTTGATAGTTGTGACATCTCCTTTAGCACGCATGATATCACGGAGCTCAAATAGGCATTTATCAAAGTTAGTATCACTAGGTTTCATTTTGTGAAAAGCAAAATTTTATGAAAAATTTCATCAAGATTACTTAATGAAAGACTTGGATATCGTTTCTCCAAATCATTCCACAAAGTATAAGCACATGCAAAGTTCTTCAATTGAGAAAGCACAAATCTTGGTAAGCCTCTAACGATAAGATTGACAATTCTAATGGTACAAAGAACGTTAATTTCCTCTTCGTGTGTGGGATGCAATTCATCGATGGGGAGCACATAGGGATTTTCAATATGTTTTCTCAAATGGAATTTGTCAAGTAGACCAATCATGGCATTCTTCCATCGACTATAGTACTCTCCATCAAGAATGGGCACTCTACAATACAAACTCTGCACACTAGACACATACATCTTCCTCAATGGTGATGAAACCGAAGCAATGGAGACCAATGCTCTGATACCAATTGCGGGATCACTAGAAGAGTATGTCTAGAGGAGGGGTGAATAGACTACTAGCAAGAATTTAAAATCTACACAAGGTGCAAAGTTAAGTGTTGGGAAATTTTAGCAATTATAGCAAGTCTAGCACACCCTACACATGCAAGTCATCAAGTATAGCAGCGGAAAGTAAAGGCATTGCACATGGAAGTAAATAGTAGAGATAGGAAGATCAAACCGTTGAGGGACACGAAGATTTTTCCCGTGGTTCCGATAGGTGGTTCTATTGTACGTCCACCTTTATGGAGTCTTCAATCCACGAAGGGTAACGGTCCCGAGATTTCATGGAGGGCTCCCCCCATAAGGTTCCACGAAGTAGCAACCTTGACTATTCCATAACGGCTTCCATCCATGAAGTACAAGCCTCATTATAGGGCGATCTTCACGAAGTAGGCGATCTCCTTGCCCGTACAAACTTCTTGGTTCACTCCACAACACGAAGTAGGAGGCTCCCAAGCGACACCTAACCAATCTAGGAGGCACCACCCTCCAAAAGGTAATAGGCTCGATAATGTCGATGAACTCCTTGCTCTTGTGCTTCAACATGATAGACTCCTCAACACACAATCACTACAGGAATCAGCTACTTTGTCGTCAGCCATCCCTGTCGGCAAAGGCATGCATAGCAGACGACAAAGGCTTTGCCATCGGCCAGCAGACGACCGACAGTCCGGCTGAATAAGCTACGATAAAGGGCGCTTTGCCATCCGCTGGCAGACCGCAAAGATCCATAGGTCTTTGCCGTCCGCCAGCTGACGGCAAAGACCATGGACGGCACACGTGGCAGCTTATAGCCGTTAAGGGGTTAACGATGTGCTTTGTCATCCATTGGCAGAGAGCAAATACCTAAGGTTCTTTGCCGTCTGCTAGCGGATGGGAAAGCACCTGTTTCTTTACTGGCCTACGTGGTTTCTTTGCCGTCCACTGGCAGATGGCAAAGAACCTTAGGTCTTTGCCGTCTGCTAGTGGATGTCAAAGAAACAATATAGGCCAACCTAGTGCTACCCTAGGTTGCACAGGTAACTGCCACATGGAAGCTTTGCCGTCTGCCGGCTAACGGCAAAGCTCTTTGCCGTCACCCATCCCTGTCGGCAAAGGCATGCATGGCGGACGACAAAGGCTTTGCCGTCGGCCAGCCGACGACCAACAGTCCGGCTGAATAAACTACGGTAAAGGGCGCTTTACCGTCCGCTGGCAGACGGCAAAGATCCTTAGGTCTTTGTCGTCCACCAGTTGACGGCAAAGACCATGGATGGCACACGTGGTAGCTTACAGCTGTTAAAGGGGTTAACGATGTGCTTTGCCGTCCGTTGGCAGACAACAAAGACCTAAGGTTCTTTGCCATCTGCCAGCGGACGGAAAAGCACCTGTTTCTTTCCTGGCCTACGTGGTTTCTTTGCCGTCCGCTGGCAGATGGCAAAGAACCTTAGGTCATTGTCGTCTGCCAATGGATGGCAAAGAAACCACATAGGCCAGCCTAGTGCTACCCCAGGTTGTATAGGTAGCTACCACATGGCAGCTTTGCCGTCTGCCGGCTGACGGCAAAGCTCTTTGCCGTCTGATAGCAGACAACAAACAACAAAGAGCCTACACAACCCCTGTTTTTTCTTGTTTTTTATTAAATTCATTCAATTTCACAGAATTTCAAATATATATATATATGTACACACATATGAAAATACTTTCAACAAGCATAACAACACATATACATACCAAAACATATCCCTGCCATATGGATATGATCATCCAACACATATATATACATACCAAATGAAAAGTCCATATGCAACATATACAGCTAGCCAACATATCCCACAACAAGCATACATACATACATATATTGTAGCAAGTTTCACATTGTTCATCCTACAAAATGAAAACAAAAAGGAAGCACAAGAAGAAGAGTAGACTCCATCAATGCAAGCTTCCTCATCGAAAGCAAATCTGCAAATTGGGAAAGAAGAAAGTTAGAAGAAGAAGACTAGAAGAAGACTAGCTAGAAGAAGAAGAAGAATTTTTCTACTCTTTCCTTTTCTCCTCTCCTCTTCTTTATCTTCTTCTTCTTCTAACTAAGGTAGGTAAAAATGTCATTTTTAGCTAAGCTAGGTAAAAATGCTAAGTGTAGGTCATTTTAGAGCTAAGCCTGGTAAATAGGTCATTTTGGAGGTTAGTAAGGTTATTATGTCAGTTTTTACCTAAGTAAGCTAATTGTGTCATTTTGGAGCTATCCTAGTTATAATCGGTCATTTTGGAGCTAGGTAAGGTTATTTTGTCATTTTGGAGGAAAATGAACCAATGATATGACAGTTTGGAGCGAAACCAAGGTTATTACGTCATTTTTTACCTAAGTAAGCTAATTATGTCATAAATGAACTAGCTAAGCTAAGTATAGATCATTATTGAGCTATCCTAGGCACTTAGGCCATTTTGAGCTAACTAAGCATATTTACTCATTTTGGAGGACAAAATGGCAAGTGTAGCTCATTTTTGAGCTATCCTAGTTATAATCGGTCATTTTGGAGCTAGGTAAGGTTATTTTGTCATTTTGGAGGAAAATAAACTAATGATATGATAGTTTGGAGCTAAACCAAGGTTATTATACCATTTTTAACCTAAGTAAGCTAATTATGTCATAAATGAACTAGCTAAGCTAAGTATAGATCATTATTGAGCTATCCAAGGTAGTTAGGAAATTTTTGAGCTGACTAAGCATACTTACTCATTTTGGAGGACAAAATGGCAATTATAGGTCACTTTTCAGCTATCCTAGTTATAATCGGTCATTTTGGAGGTAGGTAAGGTTATTTTGTCATTTTGGAGGAAAATAAACTAAGTCTATGTCATTTTGGAGATAAACCAAGGTTATCATGCCATTTTTTTACCTAAGTATGCTTAGTATGTCATAAATGAACTAAAGAAGCTATGTATAGGTCATTTTGGAGATAAATTGGTCATTTCTTAAGCTAAGTATGCATTTGTTAAGCAAAACACTTGGGAAAACTTACCATCACCACAGAGGTGAAGGACTGGTCGGGTTTGTGCCAGGGTGAGACGGAGAAGGACCGGTCGGGGTTGCGGCAGAAGCAGAAGGATCGGTCGATGCTTGTCGGAAGGCACGCTGCACTAAAGATCATTTGCAATGTCTCCTTAACATGATGCAACTCAAATGTGAATACTAGTAACTAATGACCATTGAAATAAAACTCACCGTGGGTGCTATAGCAATCTAGGGCATCGACGGAGGGGTCTAACCATTGTTTTGGCACACGGTCTGCACATTTTGTTTTCACAAGTTAGTCGTATTAGTTAGTGATGAAACGAACGTTACGTGCATGATTTCGCTAATATGCAGGAGAAACTTACCACGAGGAGCTCGTATAGGTCCCGATGACACGCGTCTGAAGTGTGTCCCAACATCGGATTCCCATCTGCATCTAGTTCTGTTCTTTTGCCCAATTTACGCAACGTCATCTATCTGGCCGTCTCTTCGACCATGAAAAGACATTGAAGTCTTGGTATGATTGGCAGATACTGAAGAACATTAATGGGGATTTTGGTCTGAATCTTCTCACCCATACCGTTGTCTACCAGAACATACCTGGAAGCATTGAAAATGGGGCAATAGTTCAAGCCCGCATACTCAAGCCTAAATAAGGCACATCCATTCTCAGAGGCATCTATCTTCTCATAGGGCATCTTAAGCGCACGTAGGATTTTGTCCGACTGGTACAGGTTTGGTGGCAATACATGGCCTTTGGGTAGAAAGCGTCCAAATATCATCATCATCATGTTGTAGCATGCTCTGCCCAGGTTGAGCTGAGCCTTCAGAGCCATTACTTGCGCAATGGCATCCAGCTGACAAAGCTCAGTGTGCTTGTGCGGAGGACGTTTTGAAGACTCCAACATTTCATAAAAGGCCTTTGCAGATTCCTCCATCTCATCATCTGAATCCTGAGCATCATCAAAGTCTTGCAACATCTCTTCGATCCCGGTACCATGCTCGTCGGTGCGACGACGAACCACCTCAGCTCTGGCACGTTGGGCAGACTCACCATGAAATGTCCAGACCGTATAATTAGGCGTAAAACCCCACTTCTAAAGGTGTTGGATCATTTGAAACTCTGACTTCTTCTTAAAGTTGTCGCAATCGACACAAGGGCACTAGGTTGTTTTCTGTCCATTTGCAAATGCGACTCTCACAAACTCCTTGGTTTTTGTTATCCATTCACAGGTCATGTCTTTCTGACTAGTGTGACCAGTGTACATTCACCCAGGATCACTCATCTTGCCTAGCTACTGGACACACACAAAATATATAAATAATTCAGCAAACCATATTCATCAATTAATAGAGTTTGTCAGTTTTATTACGTCGATGCAACCTAGACGCTATTAGGTAAAGATAGGTCCTAATCCAACCCGATTATGTGTAGATTGGGTTCGTTTTCCAATTGTCCGCTTCGGATCCGACTCACAATTTCGGCAGGACCTCCCTGCTATTCTCCTGATACATGTATCGGCAATAAGCAGAGAGGATGTGTACCGGAGAACAACAGGGAGGCACTGACGAAATTCTGCATCGGATCTAGAGCAGAGCATATGGGAAAACGAACCCAATCTACCCATGCTCGGGCTATCCATGGATAACGTTGGACAATTTGAAAGAATCACGGTTATAAATATGCTAATGAATACATATTTATAGATGTAACAATTTTGAACGGGAGATGCATAGTGGTCACGCATACTAATGATTGAAGACATCTATAGCTAGAAAGTTTCATCGACATGAAGACCGGAACAAAGCAAAAAAAATTAAGGGTGCTGGGGGAGAAGATGTGTCATTTGTGCTCACCAACGAACGCAGCAGGTGAGCTCGTCAAATGCATGGGGAGGTCGTCGAACAACTGCACATTCAAATTCACCTGATCAACACAAAATATGATGTTTTTTTAACAAAATAGGAAAATATGTGACCTAGCTCACAATTTACAAAACTATGACCTCCTCGGCCTCGCGAAGGCCGAAGAGCACCTTTTTGGTCAACAGGAGGCAGAATTGGTGTCGGGGGTCGGGGGTCAGTGGCATCGGGAGATAGTGGCATCAGGGGTCAGTGGAGTCGGGGGTCGATGGCGTTGGTGGTCGGGGGTCGATGGCGTCGGTGGTCAGGGGTCGTTGGTGTCGGTGGTCGAGGGGCGATGGCGTCGGTGGTCGGGGGTCGTTAGTGTCGGTTGTCGGGGGGCGATGGCGTCGATGGTCGAGGGGGTGTCGGTGGTTGGGGGTCGGGGGTCAGGGGTCCGGGGCATCGGGGGTCGGTGGCGTCGGGGGTCGAGGGTTAGTGTTCAAGGGTCAGTGGAGTCGGGGGTCGGTGGTGTTGGTGGTCGGGGGTCGACGACGTTGGGGGTCGGGGGTCGATGGTGTGAGTGGTCGGGGGGCGATGGCGTCGGTGGTTGGGGGTCGGGAGTCCGTGGCTCTGGGTCCTTTTTCGTCTTCTTCCTTATTTTCCTTTTCCTCTTCTTCTTCTCCTCTTCTTCTTCTTCTCTTCTCTTCTTCTTCTTCTTCTTCTTCTTCTTCTTCTTCGTCTTCTTCTTCTTCTTCTTCTTCTTCTTCTTCTTCTTTTTCTTCTTCTTCTCCTCCTCCTCTTCTTCTTCTTCTTCTTCTTAACCTAAAATAAACCTAAAACTAAACTAAACCTAAACTAAACTAAACCTAAACTAAACTAAACCTAAACTAAACCTAAACCTAAACCTAATTAAACTAAATCTAAAGTAAACCTAAAAAAAGAGGAGGGAAGAGAAGAGAAGTTAGAAAAGTTGCCGTAGCGCGCCCTACGGAGTTGTACAAAGTCAGCAACAGTTTTGGGGCGCAAGCATAGGGGGTCAATGGTACCTAGATTCTCCTTTGGCTTGATCTTACCTTGGACTTCTGATTGGAACTCACCTTGGGCGGCGGCAGGGGCGGGGGCGGCTGGCTGCAGGGGCGGGGGCGGGGGCGGCGGCCGGTGGCGTGGGGGCGGCGGCTCGGGCACGAGGGAGGTGGGGGTGCGGGGAGGGGAGAGAGAGAGGGTGGGGCGCGCTGACATGTAGACTAAGGCTCTTTGTCGTCTGCTAGCAGACGACAAAGAGCCTTAGTTAGTGGGGTGGGTCCGGTGGGGAACACACGCTAGATGGCCACTCTCTTTGCCATCCGCTAGTAGATGACAAACAAGCTTTGCCGTCTGCTAGCTAACGGCAAAGAGAGTGGCCGTTAGATGGTTCTCATTGTGGGTCACCCTTTCTCTTTGCCATCCGCTAGCTGATGACAAAGCCTCTTGGCCGTCTGCTAGCAGATGAAAAAGAGCTGGCTGACGGCAATGATATCTTTGCCGTCAACTTTTTGTTTGCCGTTAGTTTTATTTAAGCTGAGGGCAAAGACCTTCTTTGCCGTCAGCTAGCATACGACAAAGCGCTGGCTGATGGCAAGGATCCTGATTCTAGTAGTGAATCACTCTCTCACAAATTTGATTTTGGTGGAAGAGATTGATCGGGTGGAAAGCAACTTGGGGAGGCTAGAGATCAACTTGGGGAAGAGATTGATTTTGGTGGAAGAGATTGATTGGAATGGACTGGCATGATCTGAACACATGAGTAGGTGGCTCTCTCTCAGAAAATCTGATAGGATAGGTAGGGATCTGTTCTGAGTGCTTCTCTTGCGACTAAGTGGTGGTGGAGGGGTATATATAGACATCTCCAAAAATCCAACTGTTACACCTAATAAGTCAGACTCGATGACATTGATTTGTTAATATCGGTGGTACCGTGTTTCCTCGAAAGTAGCAACTTTTGAATCTCGGTGAGACCGATACATAAAACTCAGTTGCACTGATAAGGGACCAACGGTTAGATTGCCACACTCGGTTACGCCGATTATCCAAACTCGGTGGGACCGATTTTGTGAATTTGCATAACAGAAAGTTGGCAATCCAAACTCGGTGGCACCAAAGCAGAATCGGTTGCACCGAATGGCTAGGGTTTGGCTGAGTCTATCTGAGGCTAAGAATCGATGGCACCAAGTGGAAAGTGTTGGTTGCACCAATTTTGGATATTTGGCTTTGGATTGACTTTTCTGGAGGAGCTTGTGGGTGTATGTCATGACTATCACTTGTGCACGTATGAGCATGTTGTTCACCAACAGTACCTTACCCCCTTTTGATAGTATTGGCTTTCCTATGGACTCAAAGTGATTTATCGCAAAGTAAAATGTAGAGTCCTCTTCCTTGAAACTTTGCCAATGCTATATCTTCTCCTTCTTGTTCATGGGGATACTCTCCACACTCCTTTTTGCCAACCCATCTCTCTCTATGGACTTTATCTGAAATACACTAGATGAATGTATTAGTCAAAGAGACAATGTATGTTGTCATGAATTATCAAAACCACCAAGGGAGCATATTGTGCTTTCAAATTTTCCCTCCAGCAGCCGAAGGCTACCACTACCTCTACGTCGCCATTGACAAGTTCACCAAGTGGGTTGAGGTGGATCCCATGCGCATCATCCCCGCCGGCTCAACAGTCAAGTTCATGCGAGGCCTCATGAGCCGCTTTGGGGTTCCCAACCATATCATTACTGAGAATGGCTCATGGTTCACAAGCAACCTCTTTGGAGAATATTGTGCTAATCTTGGGACGCAAATATGTTATGCTTCAGTTGCGCAACCACGGAGCAACGGCCAGGCGGGCGCGCCAACGCCAAGGTACTGGGGGGCCTCAAGGAGAGGAGCTTCCAAAATAAACTCGAGGCCTGCAACAAAGGTTGGCTCGGTGAGCTTCAGTCCGTGTTGCGGTCCATCCGCACTACCGCGACTAAGCCCACCGACGAGACCCCATTCTTCCTCGTCTATGGAGCTGTGGTGGTCCTCCCAAATGAGGTCAAGCATCACTACCTGCAGGTCTTGGCATTCCACGAGGAGCGTGAGGACGCCACCTGGGGACAAATCTCATGCTGGGGGAGGAGGGCCGTCGCCAGGCCTCACTCATAGTCACAAGATACCATATGCGCTACGGCGATACCATTGTCGCGTTGTCCGCTCCAGGACCCTTGAAGGCAGAGACCTCTCTAGGGAGGGCATGCATAGGGTCTCGCCCATGTGGGAGGGCCCATCCAGCGTCACCCGCGTCTCCAGGCCTAGCGTTGTGTCCCTGGAGACTCAGGACGGGGTCCCCATCCAGAATGCCTGGAACATCCAGCATCTCTACAAGTTCTACCCATGACACTCTCACGTAATAATGAATGGGATGTATACACTCGGAGCCCCCGGAGGACACGGAGGGGTTCCCACCAATGCCCAAGTGACTGGCGTACGACACTGTCATTCAATGACTATGCCCACGCCCAGTGGATGCCCCATGCTCCGCGCTCGGGGAAGACTAGACTAGGCGACGGACGTGGTTCTTAATTCTTCTCTTTTGTAACCAAATTTCCCACCTTTTGGAATGAAGTTGAAGTTTTCACTTCTTATTCGAAAAATGGGTGGGAATCTTCTCCTTGCAGTGTTCTCTCGTTTTTGAACTCTTTCTAAAGGGGGTTTGTTGGGGAACGTTGCATGTAAAACAAAAAAACTTCCTACGCACACGCAAGATCTATCCATGGTGATGAGCATCTACTAGAGGGAGAGTGGATCTATATAGACTTGTAGTTTGCTAAGCGATAAGCGTTAAAAAACATGGTTGATGTAGTTGAACATCTTCATGATCCAAATCATGGAGTGTCCCGCGATCCAATCACGACCCGTCCTGATCTAGCGCCAAACGGACGGCACCTCCGCATTTAGCACAGGTATAGCTCGATGATGATCTCCACCTTCTCGATCCATCAAGAGTGAGTGGAGAGGTCTAAGAGTTCTTTGTCAGCATGACAGCATGACGGCGATGGTGGTGGAAATATTCGGGCAGGGCTTCGCCTAAGGACCGCCAAACTGGACTAGAGGAGAAAACAATCTAGATGAAGTAGAGGGAGCACGTGGCAATTAGCGTTAGGCCTCACCTCTAAACCTCTAGTATATATAGGAGGGAGGGGAGGGAGGCTTGCGCCCTAGGGCAGCACCTTGTGGCCAAAGTGGGGAGGAGAGGAAGTTGGACTTCAACCCTACTCCTAGTAGGACTCCTCCCCCACTTGGAAACTCTTCCCCCTTTTGGAATTTAGCCTTTTCCCTCCTCCTCAGCCGCATGGGCCCTTAGAGGGGCTTCGGCCATCCTACCAGGGGATGGTTTGGCTCCTACCATGGCCCATGAGGCCCTTTGGGTCGGGACACCCCTAACGATGGTCCCCCGATACCCTCCCGGCACTCCTCGCACACTACTAATGAGCCCGAAACTTTTCCGGTGATGAAAACATGACTTCCTATATATCAATCTTTACCTCCGGACCATTCTGGAGCTCCTCGTGATGTCCGGGATTTCATATGAGACTCCAAACAACCTTCGGTTACCACCATACACAACTCTATACTACTAAAATGTCACCGAACCTTAAGTGTGCAGACCCTACGGGTTCGAGAACTATGTAGACATGACCGAGAGACCTCTACGGTCAATAACCAATAGCGGGACCCGGATGCCCATATTGGTTCCTACATATTCTACAAAGATCTTTATCGGTTTAACCTCTATGGCAACGATTCAATTAATCCCGTATGATGTTCCCTTTGTGCATCGGTATGCTACTTGCCCGAGATTTGATCGTCGATATCTGTATACCTAGTTCAATCCCATTACAGACAAGTCTCTTTACTCGTTATGTAATACAAGATCCTATGGCTAACACTTTAGTCACATTTCTTGCAAGGCTTGTTGTGATGTTGTATTACCAAGTGGGCCCTGAGATACCTCTCTCTCGAACGGAGTAGCAAATCCCAGTCTTGATCCATGCCCACTCAACAGACACCCTTGGAGATACACGTAGAGCATCTTTATAGTCACCCAATTACGTTGCAAGGTTTGATACACACAAGGTACTCCTCCGGTGTCAGTGAGTTGCATGATCTCATGGTCATAAGAACATATACTTAACATGAAGAAAACTATAGCAATAAACTCAGACGATCATATACTATAGCAATAAACAGATACTGGACATGTAGATCGTTATCAAATGACATCTCATGTCAACGGCTAGGAAACCTTGACCATCTTGGATCAACGAGATAGTCTAGTAGAGGCATACTAGGGATAAAGTGTTGTCTATGTATCCACACATGCAATGTGTTTCCTGTCAATGCAATTATAGCATGGATAATAAACGATTATCATGAACAAGGAAATATAATAATAACCATTTTATTATTGCCTCTCGGACATATTTCCAATAGTCTCCCACTTGCACTAGCATCAATAATCTAGCTCACATCAAGATGTGATTTACATTGTAATGAATCTAACACCCATACAGTTCTTGTGTTGATCATGTTTAGCCCTTGGGAGAGGTTTAGTGAACGGGTCTGTGACATTCAGATCCATGTCCTCTTTGCAAATATTTATGTCCTCCTCCTTGATGTACTCGTGGAAGGAATTGAAGCATCACTTTATGTGTCTGGTACTCTTGTGAAACCTTGGTTCCTTGGACAGAGGAATGGGACCAGTGTTGTCACAGAACATATCCACTAGATTCAGTGCACTAGGCACTACTCCAAGATCTGTCATGAACTCCTTTATCCGGACACCTTCCTTTGCTGCCTCCGAGGCTGTGATGTACTCCGGTTCGCATGTAGAATCGGCTACCACGCTCTGCTTGGAACTGCACCAGCTTACCGCTCCCCCATTGAGAGTAAATATGTATCTGGTTTGCGACTTTGAGTCATCTGGATGAGTGTTAAAGCTTGCATCGACATAACCCTTTACGATGAGCTCTTGATCCCATCCATAAACGAGATACATTTCCTTAGTCCTTTTCAGGTAATCAAGGATATTCTTGACCATCGTCCAGTGCTCCTTTCATAGATCACTTTGAAGCCTTCCGGCCATACTTATGGCAAGGTTGACATCGGGTCTTGTGCACAACATTGCATACATGATAGAGCCTATGGCTCAAGAATAGGGGATGACACTCATCTTTTCTCTATCTTTCGCAGTCACTGGGCATTGAGTCTTACTCAACTTCACACCTTGCAACACTGGCAAGAACCCCTTCTTGGACTGATCCATTTTGAACTTCTTAAAAACTTCATCAAGGTATCTGCTCTATAAAAATCCTACTAAGCATCTCGATCTATATCTATAGATCTTAATGCCTAATATGAAAGCAGCTTTTCTTAGGTCCTTCATTGAAAAACTCTTGTTCAAATACTCTGTCATGCTTTCTAGCATTTCTATATTGTTTCCAACCAGCAATATGTCATCCAGATATCATATTAGAAATGCTATAGAGTTCCACTCACTTTCTTGTAAATACAAGCTTCCTCGTAAACTTGTATAAACCCGAACGCTTTGATCACCTCATCAAAGCGCAGATTCTAACTCCAAGATGCTTGCACTAGTCAATAGATGGATCACTAGAGTTTGCAAACTTTGTCAGTATTCTCTGGATCGACAAAACCTTCTTGTTGTATCATATACAACTCCTTCTTAGGGAAACCGTTAAGGAACGCTGTTTTGACATCCATCTACCAAATTTCATAGTCCAAATATGCAGCTATTGCTAACATGATTCTGACGGACTTAAGCATTGCTACGGGTGAGAAGGTCTCATCATATTCAACTCCTTGAACTTGTGAAAAACCCTTTGACACAAGTCGAGCTTTATAGACGGCGATATTACCGTTCGCATCCGTCTTCCTCTTAAAGATCCATTTGTTCTGAATAGCCTTTTGCCCTTCAGGTAATACTTCCAAAGTCCATATTTTGTTTTCATATATTGATCCCATCTCGGATTTAGTGACCTCTAACCATTTCTCGAAATCCAGGTGTCGGTGTCAAAACCGGCGGATCTCGGGTAGGGGGTCCCGAACTGTCAGACTAGAAACGATGGTAACAAGAGACAAAGGGGACAAGACTTTACCCAGGTTTGGGCCCTCCTATGGAGGTAATACCCTACGTACTGCTTGATTGTATTGATGATGTGGGGATTACAAAGTTGATCTACCACGAGATTGCATAGCTAACCCTAGATGAGTTGTTCTGTCCCTACAATGTAAAACCCTCCGGTTTATACAGACACCAGGGGTACCTAGGGTTTACACATGGTCGGTTACATGCGGAAGAGATAAACATGCCTATTTGCTACATCAAACGTGGAGCAAAAGTCGTGCTTTCCGAAGCTTCCACCGTGGAGATAGGCCCCTCAATTTATCATGTGTTTGGTAAGTGGCCAATATTGCCCAGCCCATAGAAATAGGTCGCCCCCCCCGAGGACCCCTTAATCCAGGACTCCCTTAGTAGCCCCCGAACTTTCCTCCAACACCAAGGGTCTTTTTCTTTAGTTTCTTCGCTCGATCAGAGTCTTGGGCTTGCGAGGTGAATTCAGTTCGACCTCTGATGACAAGTAGCTTCCGGAATAGTGGCGCATCCAGACACTGTGAATAGGTCGGCCCTAAAGGACAAATGTCAAGGGGTAAAATAATGTCCCCTCGCGATCCTTCTGACGAAAGGTCATGGCCCACCACGACCACTTAGGCCAATTGTAACAACTTGATTTGCGGTTCGAGGCCGTTTAATCAACACGATCTATCAACGTGCAGATCATTCCCCATTTTACACGGGATATGTTAAATCATGCGCGTGCAACGACACACACGTTTCGGGAAGCGGAGGAATTCACGCCGCTGCGAAAGGGGGTCCAAACAATAAGTCCGATAAAAGGGGGAAAAGCTCCAAAGCCTATTCACGCTCCCCATTCGCCTTCTCTAATTTCCATTCCTCTAAACCTCCAAAGCACAGATCTAGGTTTTCCGCCCCACCACAGTACTCACCAATGGCGGGCTCCGGCTCTAGCAGCCATTGGGATGTTTCCACGGTCATTGACTGGGATATCCTGGACCTCAAGAAAGCCGGCTATCTCTCCGCCGACATCCCTCACCGTGAATCGGAGGAGGGCCAAGTGATCCCCACTCCCAGGCCGGGCAGAAGGATGGTATTTCTTCCCCATTTCATCCAGGGGTTGAGCTTCCGCTCCACCGCTTCGTCAGGGGGATGATGTTTTTTTACAGCCTCGACTTCCACAACCTCCCACCAAACTCGTACATGCATATATCAGCATTCATCTTGTCTGCGAGGCTTTTTTGCGTGTCGAGCAACACTTCGGGCTTTGGCTCAAAGTATTCAACGTCAAGTCGAAGTGCATCGGAGGCAAGCACACAGACTAAGGTGGGGCTGCCATCGGCAAGCTCACCCATGTCGCATGGCCATCAGGTACCTTCATCGACACCATCAAGGTGTGGCAAAGGGAGTGGTTCTACATCACTGTGCCACAGGAAGAAGGTCAGATTCCCCCTGCCGAATTCAGATCCGCCCCCCAAGATTAGCTTCATGGCTCAAAAAGGGCCTTAGCATGGGACCGAGCAAGGAGGTGAGCGACCTACAGAAGCGCATTGGCTCCATGACCGAGAATGACGTCAAGCTGACCAATGTGGTCGAGGTCATGTTCCGGAGACGCATCCTCCCCTGCCAGTGCCAGGATACTCTCTTGTGGACTCGTCAGCTTAACAACATGCCCACAATCCAGAACCTCTTCCGCACTACGCTGGAGAAGTTGTAGAGGCCGCTCTTCAAGTCGCAAAAGAGCTGGCCATCCGAGAAGGAAGAAAGAGGTCTGTGATGACCCAAAAGTATAAGGGATCTATTGTAGTCCTTTTGATAAGTAAGAGTGTAGAACCCAACGAGGAGCAGTAGGAAATCACAAGCAATTTCCAGTAAGGTATTCTCTGCAAGCACTGAAATTATTGGTAACAGATAGTTTTGTGATAAGATAATTCATAACGAGTAACAAGTGTAGCAAAGGTGCAGCAAGGTAGCCCAATACTTTTTGTAGCAAAGGACAGGCCTGGATAAACTCTTATATGAAGCAAAGAGCTCCCAAGGACACATGGAATTTCCGTCAAGATAGTTTTGATCATGCTCATTTACTTGGACAAACCTCCCACTTATGATTAACCCCTATCGCAAGCATCCGCAACTACAACAGAAGCATTAGGGTAAACCTAACCATAGCATGAAACATATGGATCCAAATCCGCACCTTACGAAGGAACGAATAAACTAGGGTTCAAGCTTCTGTCACTCTAGCAACCCATCATCTAATTATTACTTCCCAATTCCTTCCCCTAGGCCTAAATAATGGTGAAGTGTTATGTAGTCGACGTTCACATAACACCACTAGAGGAGAGACAACATACATCTCATCAAAATATCAAACGAATACAAAATTCACATGATTACTTATAACAAGACTTATCCGTTGTCCTCAGGAACAAACGTAACTACTCACAAAGAATATTCGTGTTCAAGATCAGAGGAGTATTAATTATCATAAAGGATCTGAACATATGATCTTCCATCAAGTAAACCAACAAACATCAACTACAAGGAGTAATCAACACTACTAGCAACCCACAGGTACCAATCTGAGGTATTGAAACAAAGATCGGATACAAGAGATGAACTAGAGTTTGGAGAGGAGACTGTGCTGATGAAGATTTTGATGGTGATTGACCCCCTCTTGATGAGAGGATCATTGGTGCTGACGACGGCTTTGATTTCACCCTTTCGGCGGGAAGTTTCCTCGATAGACCAGCCCTATCGGAGCTGTAGATTGGTTCTACCCAAGTTCAGCCTCGAGACGGCGGGGCTTCTTCCCGAAAGCTCTCTTCCGATTTTTTCATGTCAAAACGCTTCATATAGGAGAAGATGGGCATGAGAGCAGCCACAGGGGCCCCCACAAGCCTACTAGGCACGGCTAGGGGGTGGCCGC
Source organism: Hordeum marinum (assembly GCA_022496015.1). Lineage (NCBI taxonomy): Eukaryota > Viridiplantae > Streptophyta > Magnoliopsida > Poales > Poaceae > Hordeum > Hordeum marinum. Next base: position 157,006,028 of record CM039672.1, on the reverse strand, counting down.
GCCTAGCAGGCTTGTGGCCTGCTGGTGCCCCCCCTTTGGTTGATTCTTGCGCCAGTATTTTTATTAATTCCAAAAATATTCTCCGTAAAATTTCAGGACTTTTGGAGTTGTGCAGCATAGATATCTCAGATTTGCTCCTTTTCCAGTTCAGAATTCTAGCTGCGGGCATTCTCCCTCTTCATGTAAACCTTGTAACAAAAGAGAGAAAAGGCATAAGTATTGTACCATAACATGTGATAACAGCCCATAATGCAATAAATATCAAAATAAAAGCATGATGCAAAATGGACGTATCAACTTCCCATTGCTTAGACCTCGCTTTCCCTCAAGCGAAAGCCGAGATCGAGGAATATGTCCACATGTTTAGAGATAGATGTGTCGATAAAATAAAATACGGACATGAAGGCATCATGATCAACTTTAGAACAGCAATACTCATTGTATGAGATTCTTTATACTAGAGTAACAATTCATTCACAAGATAAAGTATGAAACAAGAAATCTGTTTACAACCAACAAACTATGATCTTAGTCATTGAAGGAATTGACAATTTATCATAACATCAGAAAGAGTCAATATAAGAGCTTGTAAAGAAAATTCTCATACTCAATCATCTTTTAGTATTTCACAATTGCTAGCACTCACTCGGTACCCATGAGGTCAAAGCTTCAATCGAACACAGAGAAAGATAGGGGCTTATAATTTTTGCCTCCCAACTATTCACCTCAAGGGTGATGTCAACAATAATAACTCATGATCACCCACATCCGAGTGGATATATTAGTCTAGATCATTCCCCAACACATAATGATTGCCAAGAGAGATAGAATATAGGTAGTGGTGAAGACCACCATGACTCTTGCATAAAGGAAAGTGCTAAAAAGTAAAAGTAACAGATAGGCCCTTCGCAGAGGGAAGCAGAGGTTGTCATGCACTTTTTATTTTTGGATGCACAAACTCTTAGTGCAGAGGAGCGCCATGTTGTATTACCCTTTGTGGTAGCAACCTTTATTATGTAGTATGTCGCTTTTATGTTTTCACTATCACAAGTTTGTACAACGCTTAATTCCCTTAAAATAAAAGATCACACATATTTAGGAGCAATTTTTATTGTCTTTTGTTACCGATGACAACTTACTTGAAGGATCTTATTCAATCCATAGGTAGGTATGGTGGACTCTCATGGCAAAACTGGGTTGAGGTGTTTGGATGCACAAGTAGTATCTCAACTTGGTGCGTAAGTTTTGGCTAATATGAGGTGGAAGCAAGCATGACATGTTGAAGGATTGAGAACCATATAACTTCTATCCGAATGCAAGCAAACATAAATTATTATGTTGTCTTCCTTGTACAACATCAACTTCTTGGCATGTAATATTTTAATGAGTGGTCACAATCATAAAAGATGTCCAATACAATATATTTATATGTGAATCTCTCTTTCTTTATCACTTCCTTTCAGTTGCACCAATGACCAATTACTATGTTTGTTAACTCCCACCGAATTTCAATCACCATACTTTTTATATGTGAAGTCATCACTCCCCATAAGATCACTATGTATTCTCTTTGCTTTTGTTCTATTCTTCTTTCAATTATTACTTTAAAGAGCATAGTAATCTAGCAAAGCCCTATCATCAAAACTACTTTTTATTATATATCTCTCAGACTTGCTTACACAAGGGGAGCAAAAGTTAAAAGTAAAAGGGTAGATCATATTAAAAACTTTTATTATACTAGATCAAAACAAAATAAAAAAGGATCGATCTAGGAAAGATAAAAACAAAAAGGAAAAAGATGTGGTGTGATACGATACTGGGGCATCTCCCCCAAGCTTGACACAAGCCAAGGGGACAGCCCATACCTATGTACTCAGGTGTCCTTCTTCAGAGGTGATGGTGGTGGAGTTGTTGATGAGGTTGGAGGCTTGTTCTCCGAATTCCAAGGCATAGGCTCACCATTGTAAAAAGATGAACGAGTCTCCAGAATCCTCAACTCTGCAGCCAAACTCATTCTCTTAAATTTTTATTCATACTAACAGTTTTGGTTTTGCAGATCATAGATCTAGGCCTGGAGATGCTCAACTTTCTTGTAAAGCTTGAAGATGTGCTCGCCAATGTCCTTGGTGTCCAGCTTGTGTTTATGGGTGAACTCCTAGAGCATCATATCATTGGCATTCTGTCCATGCTCCACCATCGCTTGGCACTTGAAGACTTGTTGCTCCATTGCCTCGAGCCTTGTTTCCACGCTTCCGGTCTTCTTCGACCCCTCAACGTCACGGATGTGTAGCACCCCCTCGCGCATCTCAATGGTTTGAGGGTGTTGCAGCACCTCCGCAAGATAAGGGTTGATGACCTTCTCGAAAAACTTGTCCTTCGGAGCACCGGGGGACGCCATGACAATCTAAATCTGCTGCAGAAACAACTGAAAACGAAAATAGGAGGTATTGTCATGATGCGAAAGTTGAAACCATAGGGAGATTATATAATCAATTTTTTCCAACCAAAAGGTATGTTCCACAAGAAAACTGAGTCCGGGGGCGCACAGGGTGGTGACAAGCCCCCTAGGCGCGACAAGGGCAGTGGCTGCACCTAGCAGGCTTGTCGCCTCCCCGTGCGTCCTTCGGACTGTTTTTTATTTTCCTAATTTTTATAAATATTCAAAAACTAAGTAAAATTGTTATTGGCAAAGTTTTGGAGTCGGTTTACTTACCGTACCACGTACCTATTCCTTTTCAGAGTCTAAAGCGTTCTGGTAAGTCTCCCTAATATGCTCTTTTGGAGTTATGATATTGATAACATTGGTTTCAACATTAATGGGAGTACCTAAATTATAGTGTTTGATTCTTTTCCCTTTTACCACCTTTGGATTTCTGCCTTCGGCGTTGTTGATCTTCATGGCACCAGAACGATATAATTCCTCACCGATATAAGGCCCTTCCCATTTGGAGAGAAGTTTACCACCAAAAAATATTATCCGAGAATTGTATAGAAAGACATGATCACCTACATTACATTCACGCTTTTGTATCCTTTTATCATGCCATCTCTTAAATTTTTATTTAAACAACTGGGCATTCTCATAGGCCTGAGTTCTCCAGCCATTAAGTGAGCTAATGTCAAAGAACCTCTTCTCCCCATCATGCTTGAAATCATAGTTGAGCTCTTTGATTGCCCAATAAGCCTTATGCTCTAGCTCTAGAGGTAAGTGACATGCTTTATCATAAACAATTTTATACGCAGATATACCCATAGGGTTCTTGTAAATAGTTCTATAAGCCCATAATGCATCGTCTAGTTTCTTAGACCAATTCTTCCTAGATCTATTAACCATCTTTTGCAAGATCAATTTAATTTCTCTGTTGCTTAATTCTACTGGACCACTATATTGAGGATGATAAGGGGACACAATTTTATGATTAACATCATACTTCTAAATCAATTTACGGATAGCACCATGAATAAAATGTGAACCACCATCAGTCATTAAATATCTGGGGACTCCAAATCTAGGGAAAATAACTTATTTAGGCATCTTAATAGAGGTGTTGTGATCAACACTACTAGTTGGAATAGCTTCTACCCACTTAGTGACAAAATCAACCGCAACTACTATATGAGTATACCCGTTGGAAGTTGGAAAAGGTCCCATATAATCAAAGCCCTGAACATCAAATGGTTCATAACAAGAGAGTAATTCATAGGCATTTCCTGATGTCTACTAATATTGCCAATTCTTTGACATTCGTCACATCACAAGACAAACTTACGAGCATCCTTGAAGAGAGTAGACCAATAAAAACTAGATTGTAATACCTTATGTGCAGTTCTATCTCCAACGTGGTGTCCTCCTTATGCCTCGGAATGACACTTTCGTAGGATCTGTTCCTGTTCATGCTCAGGTACACAACGTCTAATAACACCATCCACTCCTTCTTTATAAAGGTGTGTGTCATCCCAGAAGTAATGTCTGAAATCATACAAAAACTTTTTCTTTTGTTGGTATGTGAAACTAGGCGTTATAAATTTAGCGACAATGTAATTAGAATAATCAGCATAGCAAGGAGCATTATGAGAAGCATTTATGACAGCTAATTGTTCATTAGGAAAGCTATCATCAATAGGTAGTGGGTCATCAAGAACATTCACTAACCTAGACAAGTTATCTGCTACGGGGTTATCAACACCCTTTCTATCAACAATATGCAAATCAAATTCTTGTAGCAGAAGAACCCACCTGATTAGTCTAGGGTTAGCATCTTTTTTTTCCATGAAATATTTAAGAGCAACATGATCAGTGTGAACAGTTACTTTAGAATCAACAATATAGGGTCTAAACATATCGCAAGCGAAAACAACTGCTAAAAATTCTATTTCAGTGGCATCATAGTTTCTTTGAGCACTGTCTAGAGTTTTGTTGGCATAATGAATAAAAGTTAATTTCTTATCAACTCTTTGTCCTAGAATAGAACCAACGGCATAATCACTAGCATCACACATAATTTCAAAAGGTAGGTTCCAATCTGGTGGTTGAACAACAGGTGCAGAAATCATGGCATTCTTATTAATTTCAAAAGCTTCTACACAATCATCATCAAAAATGAATGGAACATCTTTTTGCAAAAGATTAGTGAGAGGCCTAGAAATCTTAGAGAGATCTTTAATAAATCTCCTATAGAAACTAGCATGACGAAGGAAACTCCTTATACCTCTAATATCCGTAGGACAAGGCATTTTTTCAATAGCATCAAGTTTAGCCTTGTCAACTTCAACTCCTCTTTCGGAAATTTCGTGTCCCAAGACAATGCCTTCATTCACCATAAATTGGCACTTTTCCTAATTCAAGACAAGAAGAGGTTCTTCACATCTCTGCAAAACTCGATCAAGGTTGCTCAAATAATCATCAATAGAAGTTCTGTAAATGGAAAAATCATCCATGAAAACCTCAATAATCCTTTCACAAAAATCAAAGAATATAGCAGTCATGCATCTTTGAAAGGTAGCAGGTTCATTGCATAAACCAAAAGGCATACACCTATAAGCAAAGGTACCAAAAGGGCAGGTAAAATTGGTCTTCTCTTGGTCCTCTTTTGACACAGGTATTTCAGAGAAACCAGAATAACCATCTAGAAAGCAGAAATGTGTGTGTTTGGATAATATTTCTAGCATTTGATCAATAAAAGGTAGATGGTAATGATCTTTTCTAGTAGCTTTATTCAATTTCCTAAAATCAATTACCATTCTATAACCTGTAACAATACTCTACGGGATCAATTCATTTTTATCATTAGGAACTACGGTAATACCTCTTTTCTTAGGGACACAATTAACGGGACTAACCCATCTACTATCAACAATAGGGTAAATGATACCTGCCTCAAGAAGCTTTAATATTTCATTTCTTACCACTTCCTTTATTTTAGGCTTCAAACGTCGTTGGTGATCAACAACTGGTTTAGCATTAGGCTCCATTTTAATTTTATGCTCACATAGAGTGGGACTAATGCCCTTAGGTGTTCGTTCTCCACGACACAAGGCGGCCCTCCTCTCCCTCCACGAGCTTCCGGAGGCAGACCTTGAAGACAAGAAGGACAAGTCCAAGGAGGTGAAACGCAAGAACCCCACTGTGCTGGTAGGTGAGCCTAAGACGAAGCACGGTCGAGACCAGGAAGAACCCCCCAAGAGCAACCGTATGTACTGCATTTTCCACTACACCAACACCCACAACACCAGTGCCTGCTAAGAGCTTAGGGAGCTCTACAACGAACGCCTCGATCGCAGCCCTGAGCGCGGTCGCCGTGGCTACGGCCGTGGAGGAGGCAACAGTGGAGGCCATCGGGACAATCGTGACTCTCTATAGGACATGCATGACCAGCCTCGCAAGGACCGTTGGCGTGACGAGCCTTGCGATGGACCCTGGCGCGATCAGCCCCGAGAGGCTCGTCCTTGGGTTAGCGCCGACCTTCCTCCTCTACCTCCACCACCAAGGGAAACGATGACGACCAGAGGTATGATGGGCCTAGGGGCTTCTAGGAGCCCCGTGCGGTCGCCTGCATCTTCGGTGGTGCTCAGGCCCTAGCCTCCAACCGCAACTTCAAGCAGTTATCTCGCGAGGTGAATGCCGCACTCCCGAAGCTTGTGGCCATGCGTCCCCTCAATTGGTCAAAGTGGGCCATCACCTCTGACTCCAAGGACCAACTCAAGTGCTCTTCCACCGCAGGCGCGCTCCCTTTGCTCTGCGCACCCATCATCGGCAATGTCCTCATCACCAAGTCCCTCATCAATGGTGGTGTCGTGCTCAATGTCCTCTCTGTTGAGAGTTTTGAGACGCTCCAGGTGCCCTATGACTAGCTCATGCTGACCATGCCCTTCTCAGGAGTGACTGACGGCCCACATCGGCCTCTCGTACAATGCCATCCTCGGGTACCCTGTGCTCGCCAAATTCATGGCTAAGGTTCACCATGGCTTCAATGTTCGCAAGATGCCCGGATGCCATGACATCATCACGGTCGCCTACGAGAAGAAGGATGCAGTCTGCTCCCTCGAGCGTGCCTACCAGGCAACAGCGGCCGAAAACTCTGACGGCGAGCGCGACATCTTGCCTCCCGATGACACTCGCAAGAAGCAGAAGCAGCTCCTCCCGAAGAGCTGCCAGGGGGCTGGGACCTCCACTACTGGCGCCTCAGGCCCTGCGCCTGCTGCTGGAGCGCCTCTCCCTCCCGCACGGGAAGGCATGCCTGGCGCCTCCCGTAGGGCAGGCTTGGGGGCTTCTACCCAGGGATCTCCAGGCCTGACCGGTGCGACGGGGGAGGAGCTCGGGCACCACCCGGAGGCATGCTTCAAAGCGTGCCCTCGAAAGTAAGAAGCAAGGCGTGACGTGCCAGGAGCAACAGAGCTCATCACCAACACGATCAAGGAGCTCAGGAGGCACAGGCCAAGGGCAACAAACACCATCCTGCACCACCCGGTGCGGCAGCCATCCCCGACGGTAGGCTGCCCGTCTGCATCAACTTCCTAGGCCTTAATGGGGCCTTGTTACAGGGCCTACTCTAGTCATCACACGTCAAATGTAGCAGGGGCTTCCCCTACAGCTCCAGCCGCATGCCCTTTGGCCTAGTGAATGCGGGCTCTACGTATCGGCACCTCATGCAGACCGTCCATGCGTCTGATGAGGCCCGATGCTGCGCGGTTCCTCAGGAGGTCCCAGACCCTCGCAAGCCCCTCGAGCCTCTAGAGCACTCTAGCTCATGATGATCCAGCCTTGACGACTACCCCGACTATTCGACAGTGCCGGTGCCACGTGACTTTTGGTTTGTTCAATTGAGGGTGCCCCTCAGGCTGCATCATCCTCAGTCTACTGGGGCCCACCCCTGTAGATATATCGTTTTGCGCATGCACCACACTGATTCTACATCTAATGAATTTCCTTAGTATTCCAACTGCATGCTCGGTGCTTTGTCACCATGAATGTCGTTGTGCCATCACAACCTCGCCTTCGACCAGCCACATGATTAAGGGCTTGCGTGTTGTGTGTGCTCGAGTCTGTCCTTGCAACACTGATATATCCAAGCGACGAAGCTCTGTCTCACGGGCCAACCCCGTGTACGTCACCTCGTCGAGGCCCTTGGTGCTTATCCTTGCATGATATAATCGAGCATGAGTGAGTCAAGACGTGCGGCCTGGTTCCAATAACTGTTGTTCGGTGCTTCTCTGTCGCGGGAGACACACGCCAAATGTCATTCCTCGGGTTTGTCGCATGAGAAGACGGGACACAGCGTCTGTGCTCGGGTCTATCCCTGCATCATCGAGAAACCCAACGGTTGAGCTCTGTCTGGCTGTTAGGCCCCACACACGTCGTTGGTGTTTTGGGGTCATTGGTGTTTTGCCTTCTCATGCGATGGCCTCTAGAGATCCATTTGCTGCAGGTTACCCACACCCCACACGTCTTGCAAGAGCGTCTCACACTATAAAAATTCAGGCGCAACCCGCCTTTGAGGTAGGGCCTCATGAGTCCTGCGCTGGCTCATGGGTGCCCAGATACACCTCCCACTTCAGCCGTGCAAGGCACGAGGCGAACTTATTGGGTTGTACACGCCCGGAGACTCTAACATAGAGCTCCCTTCCCATGCCCAAATGAAAGCCCCATGCTCTGCGCTGGCGGGCGACAGTGTCGCTTAGCGGCTATGCCCATGCCTAGTGGAAGCCCCACGCTCCGCGCTGGGGGATAAATAACTAAGGGCACCCTAGTGGGTGCACCAACCTCGGGGTGGCATCTTGGCTCTTTGCACAACCCCGTCACACAACGATCCCCTAGGGTGCATGCAAGAGGGGGTTGGCCGGGGGCTACTCCCAGGACTGGCCTGGCGTGAGTCATCTCACCAGGTTCCGGCACCTGGTCTTCTAGCATCCCTCCCAGGTGAAATATCATGAGCAAAGGTACGAACTCACCTCACGGACACCGCTCGCACGTCAAGGGGGACCCCACAGCATCGCGACTCAGTGGCCTCACTAGTCACGTAACCCCTCACCCCTTGGTCTCGTCCTGGCAATCCGAAGGCCCCAACGATGGTCGAGATATGCGTGGTATTGGGACCTGATGACCCACAAGTATAGGGGATATATCGTACTCCTTTCGATAAGTAAGAGTGTCGAACCCAACGAGGAGCAGAAGGAAATGACAAGCGGTTCTCAGTAAGGTATTCTCTGCAAGCACTGAAATTATCGGTAATAGATAGTTTTGTGATAAGATAATTCATAACGGGTAGCAAGTAACAATTGTAACAAAGGTGGAGAAAGGTGGCCCAATACTTTTTATAGAAAAGGACAAGCCTGGACAAACTCTTATATAAAGCAAAGCACTCCCGAGGACATATGGGAATTTATGTCAAACTAGTTTTCATCATGCTCATATGATTCACGTTCGCTACTTTGATAATTTGATATGTGGGTGGACCGGTGCTTGGGTGCTGCCCTTACTTGAACAAGCCTCCCACTTATGATTAACCCCTCCCGCAAGCATCCACAACTACGGAAGAAGAATTAAGATAAATCTAACCATAGCATGAAACGTCTCGATCCAAATCAGCCCCTTACGAAGCAACAGATAAACTAGGGTTTAAGCTTTTGTCACTCTAGCAACCCATCATATACATATTACTTCCCAATGCCTTACCCTAGGCCCAAACAATGGTGAAGTGTTATGTACTCGACGTTCACATAACACCACTAGAGGAGAGACAACATACATCTCATCAAAATATGGAACGAATACCAAATTCACATGATTACTTATAACAAGGCTTATCCCATGTCCTTTGAACAAACATAACTACTCACAAAGCATATTCATGTTCATAATCAGAGGAGTATTAATGATTATCAAGGATCTGAACATATGATCTTCCACCAAGTAAACCAACTAGCATCAACTACAAGGAGTAATCAACACTACTAGCAACCCACAGGTACCAATCTGAGGTTTTGAGACAAAGATCAGATACAAGAGATGAACTAGTGTTTGGAGAGGGGATGGGGATGATGAAGATGTTTAAGGAGATTGACTCCCTCTCAATGAGAGGATCATTGGTGATGACGATGGCTTTGATTTCCCCCTCCCGCAGGGAAGTTTCCCCGGCAGGATCGCCCTGTTGGATCTCTAGATTGGTTCCACCCAAGTTCTACCTCTAGATGGCGGCGCTTCATCCCGAGAGATCTGTTATAATTTTTCTAGGACGAAACCCTCAATATAGCAGAAGATGGGCATCGGAGGGCTACCAGGTGGGCCATACGCCCTAGGGGCGTGCCCATGGGGTAGGGCGCGCCCAGCAGGCTTGTGGCTGCCTGGTGGGTCCCCTGATGTATTTCTTTCACCCAATATTTTTTATATATTCCAAAAAATTCTCCGTAGATTTTCAGGACTTTTGGAGTTTCGCAGAATAGGTATCTCAGATTTGCTCCTTTTCTAGACGAGAAGTCCAGCTGCCTGCATTCTCCCTCTTCATGTAAACCTTGTAAAATAAGAGAGAAAAGGCATAAGTGTTGTACCAAAATGTGTAATAACAGCCCATAATGCAATAAATATCAATATAAAATCACTATGCAAAATGGACGTATCATCTCCCCAAGCTTAGACCACGCTTGTCCTCAAACGAAATCCGAAATCGATAAATATGCCCACATGTTTAGAGATAGAGGTGTCGATAAAATAAAATATGGAGATGAAGGCATCATGATCATCTTTAGAATAACAACTTATATTGACATATAATTTCTTACACTGAAGCAATAATTCATTCACAATGGTAAAGTATGAATCAAGAACTCTATTGAGAACCGACAAACTATGATCTCCTTCATTGAAACAATTCCAATTTATCATAATGTAGGAAAGAGTCAATATAAGAGCTTGTAAAGCAAACCCACATACTCAATCATCTTTTAGTCTTTCATAATTGCTAACACTCACGTGGTCCCTATGAGTTCAAAGTTTCAATCGGACACAAAGAAATATAGGGACTTGTAGTGTTGCCACCCAACTATTTACCTCAAGGGTAATGTCAACAGTAATAACTCATGCTCATCCACTTTCGAGTGTGTATCTATTCCTAGATCATTCCCCAACACGTGACACTTGCCATAAAATAAAGGCGAAAAAAGAGAAGGTGATGGAAATCACCATGACTCTTGCATACAGGTAAGAACTAGAAAATAAAAGTAACTGATAAGCCCTTCGCAGAGGGAACCAGAGGTTGTCATGCACTTTTATAGTTGGATGCACAATCTCTTAATGCAAAAGAATGTCACTTTACATTGACCCTTGTGATAGAGAACTTTATTATGCAGTCTGTCGCTTTTATTTCATCCCTATCACAAGTTTGTATAAAGTTTATTTTCCTCACATTAATAGATCACACATATTTAGAGAGCAATTTTTATTGCTTGCACCGATGACAACTTACTTGAAGGATCTTATTCTATCCCTAGGTAGGTATGGTGGACTCTCATGGCAAATCTGGCTTAAGGGTGTTTGGATGCACAAGTAGTATCTCTACTTGGTGCGGAAGTTATGGCTGGTATTAGGTGGAAGCAAGCGACACATGTTGAGGGATCCATAACAATATAACTTCTATTCAGAAATAAGCAAACATAAACCATTATGTTGTCTTCCTTGTCTGACATCAACTTCTTAACCTATAATATTTTAATGAGTGCTCACAATCATAGAAGATGTCCAAGATAATATATTTATATGTGAACCTCTCTTTCTTTATTACTTCCTTTTAATTTCCCCAATGACCAACAGCTATGTTTGTCAACCCCCAACAGGTTTCAATCGACACTCTTGTTGTATGTGAAGTCATCACTCCCCATAAGATTGTCATATGCACTCTTTTCTTTTATCCTATACTTCATTCTACTTCATCTTTCTTAAGATCAAGATCATGCCAAACAACCCAAAGCACTCAACTCAAAAGGAATTTTTATTATATAACTCGCGGACTTGCTTACATAGGAGGAATCATAAAGCAAAGACTCAAAACTAGATCACATAAAAACTTTATTCTACTACGTCAAGATATAACCAAAAGGATCGAACTAAGGAAAGATGATAAAAAATAAAATAAACATAAACATAAAGATAAAAATAAAAATAAAAGATGTGATGGTGATGCGATACCGGGGTACCTCCCCCAAGCTTGGCAAAAGCCAAGGAGAGTGCCCATACCCATGTGTTTAGTTGTCTTGCTTCGGAGGAGGTGATGTTGGAGTTGTTGATGAGGTTGGAAGCTTGTCCAGTTTCCTCCTAAGCATAAAATTCTGTTCCCTCAGGTCATCCACCTCCTTCTCGAGCTTCAATATCCTTTGACATAATTCTTCTTTACTCTCCTGCAGAAAATGAGAAGGGGTGAATAGAACTTTAGGTTTTCTTCTTGCATTTGGGAGGCTTGATTTCCTGAACTCCACATGCATGTCTCCCAGTTAAGGTATATGAGTCTCCTCTTCATCTGATCTTTCTTATCGGTACTTTTCTTCTTGTTCCTCCTCCGATAATAATCCATAAGGATCTAGGTCCCCGTAGAGCTTGGGATTGGCAAGATAATGCGGTATGTAGCTCTCCCCATCAGACTCTTGGGACGACATCTTGCTCTAAATCTGCTACAGGAACAACTAAAAATGAAAACAGGAGGTATTGTCGTGGTACAAGAATCAAAACCTTCAGAAGATTATATAATGAATTTTTTACCGATCGAAAGGAGTATGCCACCAGAAAACGGAGTCCGGAAGGTGCACGAGGTGGCCACAAGCCCCAGAGGGCGCGCCTAGGGGGTAGGGCGCACCCTGAAGGCTTGTCGCCTCCTCATGCACTAATCGGACTACTTTAAATTTTCCTAATTTTTTAAATATTCCAAAACAGATAAAAATTGCCATTTAAATATTCCAAAACGTAAGGACCTTCCCATTTAGAGAGAAGTTTTCCTGCAAAAAATCTTAAACGAGAATTGTATAGCAAGACATGATCACCTACATTAAATTCATGCTTTTGTATTATTTTATCATGCTATCTCTTAACCTTTTCTTTAAACAAGTTGGCATTCTCATAGGCTTGGGGTTCTCCATTCGTCAAGTGAGCTAATGTCAAATAACCTCTTCTCACCAGCAAGTTTGAAATCATAATTGAGCTCTTTGATTGCCCAATAAGCTTTATGTTCTAGTTCTAGAGGCAAGTAACATGCTTTACCATAAACCATCTTATACGGAGACATACCCATAGGGTTCTTGTAACAGTTCTATAAGCCCACAATGCATCGTCAAGTTTCTTAGACCAATTCTTCCTAGATCTATTACCAGTCTTCTGCAAAACTAATTTAATTTCTCTATTGCCCAATTCTATTTGACCAATAGACTCAAGATGATAAGGAGATGCTACTCTATGATTAACATCTTATTTAGCGAGCAATTTACGGAAAGCACCATGAATAAAGTGTGAACCACCATCCGTCGTCAAATATCTAGGGACTCCAAATCTAGGGAAAATAACTTCTTTAAGCATTTTAATAGAAGTGTTGTGATCAGCGCTACTAGTTGGAATAGCTTCTACCCACTCAGTGACATAATCAACCACAACTAGAATATGAGTATACCCGTTAGAATGTGGAAAAGGCCCCATACAATCAAAACCCCAAACATCAAATGGTTTGATAACAAGAGAGTAATTCATAGAATTTCGTGACGTTTACTAATATTACCAATTCTTTGACATTCATCACAAGACAAGACAAACTTACGAGCATCCTTGAAGAGAGTAGGCCAATAAAACCCAGATTGTAGTACCTTATGTGCAGTTCTATCTCTAGCGTGGTGTCCTCCGTGGGCTCCGGAGTGACATTCGTGTAAGATCTATTCCTATTCATGCTCAGGTACACAACGTCTAATCATACCATCTACTCCTTCTTTATAAAGGTGTGGATCATCCCAAAAGTAATGCCTTAAATCATAGAAGAACTTTTTCTTTTGTTGGTATGTGAAACTAGGAGGTACAAATTTAGCAACAATGTAATTGGCATAATCAGCATACCAAGGAGCATTGTGTGAAGCATTTACGATAGCTAATTGTTCATCAGGAAAGCTATCATCAATAGGTAGTGGATCATCAAGAACATTTTCTAATCTAAACAAGTTGTCTGCCATAGGGTTATCAGCACCCTTTCTATCAATGATATGTAGATCAAATTCTTGTAGCAGAAAGACCCACCTAATAAGTCTAGGTTTAGCATCTTTCTTCTCCATAAGGTACTTAATAGTAGCATGATTGGTGTGAACAATTACTTTGGAATCAACAATATAAGACCTAAACTTATCACAAGCAAACATGACTGCTAAAAATTCCTTTTCAGTAGTAGCATAATTTCTTTGAGCACTGTCTAGAGTTTTAATAGCATAATGGATAACATTTAATTTCTTATCAACTCTTTGTCCTAGAATAGCACCAACAACATAATCACTAGCATCACACATACTTTCAAAGGGTAGGTTCCAGTCAAGTGGTCGAACAACATGTGGAGTAATCAAGGCATTCTTAAGAATTTTAAATGCTTCTACACAATCATCATCAAAGACAAATGGAACATCTTTTTGCAAAAGATTTGTGAGAGGCCTAGAAATCTTAGAGAAATATTTGATAAACCTCCTATAGAAACCATCATGACCAAGGAAACTTCTTATCCCTTTGATATCCGTAGGGCATTGCATTTTTTCAATGGCATCAACTTTAGCTTTATCAACTTCAATACCTCTTTCAGAGATCTTGTGCCTTCATGAACCATAAAGTGGCACTTTTCCCAATTCAAAACAAGATTAGTTTCTTCACATCTCTACAAAACTCGATCAATGTTGCTCAAACAATCATCAAATGATGTTCCGTAGACGGGAAAATCATCCATGAAAACCTCAAGAATCTTTTCACAAAATTCATAGAATATAGACATCATACATCTTTGAAAGGTAGTAGGTGCATTGCATAAACCAAAAGGCTTACGTCTATAGACAAAGGTACCGAAAGGGCAAGTAAAAGTGGTTTTTTCTTGATCCTGGCTTGATACAGGTATTTGAGAGAAACCAGAGTAACCATATACAAAGCAAAAATGAATATGTTTGGATAATCTTTCTAGAATTTGATCAATAAAAGGTAAAGGGTAATGATCTTTCTTAGTAGCTTTATTTAATTTCCTAAAATCAATTACCATTCTATAACCTGTAACAATTCTTTGCGGGATCAATTCATTTTTATCATTAGGAACAACGGTAATACCTCCCTTCTTACGGACACAATGGATGGGACTAACCCATCTATTATCAGCAATAGGATAAATTATACCTACCTCGAGAGGCTTTAGTATTTCTTTTCTTACCACTTCTTTCATCTTAGGGTTCAATTGTCATTGGTGATCAATAACTAGTTTGGCATCAGGCTACATATTAATTTTATGCTAACATAGAGTGGGACTAATGCCCTTAAGACCATCAAGAGTATAACCAATAGAAGCACGGTGCTTCCTTAGAGTTTTTAGTAATCTCTTTTCTTCATGCTCTGAAAGGTTAGCACTAATAATAATAGGATATATCTCCTTTTCATCAAGATAAGCATATTTCAACGTATTAGGTAACTGCTTGAGCTCAAACACGGGATCACCCTTTGGTGGAGGAGGATCCCCAAGTATTTCAATAGGTAAGTTGTGTTTCAAAATAGGCTGTTGTTCAAAGAAAATTTCATCTATTTCGTTCCTCTCATTCATATGCATATCATTTTCATGGTCTAGCAAATATTGTCTAAAGGATCTGTGGGAGGCATAGCAATAGAAGCAAGACCAACTATTTCTTTCTCACAATCAATCCTAGCATTATCATAATTCAAGAAGGGTCTGCCAAATATAATGGGACAAAAATTATCTTCTGGGGACCCAAGAACGAGAAAATCAGTAGGATATTTTATTTTCCCACACAAGACTTCAACATCTCTAACAATCCCCATCGGTGCAATAGTGTCCCTATAAGTAAGCTTAATAGTAACATCAATTTCCTCTAGTTCAACTGGTGCAATATCATGGATTTCTGTGTATAAGGAATAGGGAATTGCACTTACGCTACCGCCCATATCACACAAGCCATGATAACAATGATCTCCTATTTTAACAGAAACAACAGGCACGCCAACAACTGGTCTATGTTTATGCTTAGTATCAAGTCTAGCAATTCTAGCCGCTTCATTGCAGAAATGAATAACATGCCCATCAATATTATCAACTAAGAGATCTTTAACCATAGAAATACTAGGTTCAACTTTAATTTTTCATGGGGTGTAGGTGTTGTAATACAACTCTTATGAACCACAGTTGAAGCTTTAGCATGTTCCTTTATCCTAACAAGGAAGGGTGGTTTCTCAATGTAAGCAGTAGGCATAATAGGATCAACATTATAAGTAATAATTTCCTCTTCAACTTTAATAGGTTCAACTACTTTCAATTAAATGGGAGGATGATATTTAAACCACTTCTCCTTAGGGAGCTCAACATGAGTAGCAAAATATGCAAATAAAGAAGCTACTATTTCAGTGTCAAGTCCATATTTAGTGCTAAATACACGAAAAGCATCGGTGTCTATGATGGATTTAACACAATCAAACTTAAGATTCTTACCTGACTCCTTCGTAGAGTTCTCAATCTTTAGAGTTGCATTTAATTCTTTCCAATAAATCCCATTTGAATTCAATATCTTTCTTCATAAAAGAACCAGCACAAGAAGTATCGAGCATGGATTGGTCATTACAAGAAAGCCGAGCATAAAAATTCTGAATAATAATTTCTCTTGAGAGCTGATGATTGGGACCTGAATATAACGTTAACTTAAGCCTCCCCCAAGATTGTGCGATTCTTTCTCCTTCACAAGGCCAAAAATTGTAAATATAATTCTGATCATGATGAACCAGATGCATAGGATAAAACTTCTGATGAAATTCCATTTTCAATCGGTTGTAGTTCCATGATCCAATATCACCACATAGCTTGTACCATGCCAATGCATTTTCCTTCAAAGATAAAGGAAAGACCTTCTTCTTGACGACATCCTCGGGCAAACCTACGAGCTTAAATAATCCACAAACTTCATCCACATAGATTAGATGCAAATCCGGATGTAGTATTCCGTCTCCTTCATAAGGATTAGCTAGCAGTTTCTCAATCATACACGAAGGGATTTCATAATAAATATTTTCAGTAGGCTCAGTAGGTTGAGGCACAACTCTTTGTGTTTCCGGTCGAGGTGAAGATACCCCGAACAAACCCCTCAAAGGATTACTTTCCATAGTAACAAGTGACAGTAAATTTCAGCACACTATATAATTTTTTCCTTACCAAGTTCCACTCACCAAAGGTGCTTCACTCCCCGACAACGGCGCCAGAAAAGAGTCTTGATGACCCACAAGTATAGGGGATCTATCGTTGTCCTTTCGATAATTAAGAGTGTCGAACCCAACGAGGAGCAGAAGGAAATGGCAAACGGTTCTCAGTAAGGTATTCTCAGTAAGGTACTCCCCGACAACATACATCTCATCAAAATATGGAACGATACCAAATTCACATGATTACTTATAACAAGGCTTATCCCATGTCCTTTGAACAAACATAACTACTCACAAAGCATATTCATGTTCATAATCAGAGGAGTATTAATGATGATCAAGGATCTGAACATATGATCTTCCACCAAGTAAACCTACTAGCATCAACTACAAGGAGTAATCAACTCTACTAGCAACCCACAGTTACCAATCTGAGGTTTCGAGACAAAGATCGGATACAAGAGATGAACTAGGGTTTGGAGAGGATATGGTGATGGTGAAGATGTTGATGGATATTGGCCCCCTCTTGAGGAGAGGATCGTTGGTGATGACGATGGCTTCGATTTCCCCCTCCTAGAGGGAAGTTTCCCCAGCAGGATCGCCCTGCCGGAGCTATAGATTGGTTCTGCCCAAGTTCCACCTCGAGAAGGCGGCGCTTTGTCCCGAAAGCTCTGTTATAGTTTCTTCCAGGACGGAACCATCAATATAGGAGAAGATGGGCATTGCAGGGCTGCTAGGTGGGCCACAAGCCCAGGGGCGCGCCTACGGGGTAGGGCGCGCCCACCAGGCTTGTGGCTTCCTGGTGGGTCCCTTGATGGATTTCTTTTGCCCAATATTTTTTATATATTCTGAAATAATTCTTCGTAGATTTCCAGGACTTTTGGATTTGCACAAAATAGGTATCTCAGATTAGCTCCTTTTCTAGTCCAGAACTCCAGCTGCCGGCATTCTCCCTCTTCATGTAAACCTTGTAAAATAAGAGAGAAAAGGCATAATTGTTGTACCAAAATGTGTAATAACAGCCCATAATGCAATAAATATTAATATAAAATCATGATACAAAATGGACGTATCAGGCCCTGCTGATGCAGAGCACTAAGGCGCCCCAAATCTAGCCTGGCGTCGTCTTGTTTCCTTCGTGAGTGCTGCTCGCACGTCAAGGGGGACCCCTAAGAAACACGACTCAGGGGCCTCACTGGTCACGTAGCCCCTTGCCCCTTGGTCTTGTCCTCGCGATCTGGATGCCCCAACGGCGATAGAGGTATGCACGGGATTGGGCCCTGCCGATGAAGAGCGCAAAAGCAAACAAGAAGGAAGTAGGGCACGAGAGGAAATTACGAAATTCAAAGAAATTCAAACTATTATTACAGGCACTGAATTTCTTGGGAATTCAAATTCTTACGCCTTGGCGAGGCATGGTAAATGTTGCAAGAGAAAGATCTAGGAAGAGGGGCCACCACTACCTAGGCCGCCATCGCCGGCTGTCCTAGCCATGTTAGGCTCGTCATCAATGTCACAGCCGTCAACGTCACCATCGATTGCTTTTAGCACCGGGAGCTTGGTGGTGGCAATGCAAGCGAACTTATCCACAAGCGCATCCACCAGATTCTTCACGACCGCCTCCGCAACACCGCGGGACTCAGGAGCAACCTGGACAAATGTCGCATCGAAGCTGAAGCCGGGTTTGCGAACATGGAGTTGGCTAAAGACCCACATTGAGTCTGTGGCGAGGAGGTCATGACACTCGTCCTCCATAATGGTGTCCACCCTGGTGGGAATGCCTTCGAGCACCTCGGCAAGATTGAAGGAGAGCCCTGTGTAGCCAACTTTGGGAGTCTCCAAAGGCTCCCAAAATCCTCCCCTGCATATGGAGCGCAATGTCTTACGAAGAATGAGTTCAAGGGAGGGGAAGGCGTTGCGCTACGCGACTGTCTTCTCCTCGACAGCGGCAAGATCCATGTCCTTGGCTTCCAATGGGATCGTCACCTTAGAAATGCGTCGAGCGTGGGAGGCTTAGGCTTCTTCAACCCCCTCCTTCAGTTTGGTCAGGTGCTCGCCCTCCTTGGTTTAGTCATTGGCCACTCGGGACAGTGCGGAATCGTGGTCTACGCGCTTCATGTCGCGGGCCTTGAGGACCTCCTCCTACTCGCAAAGTCATTGCGCTAGCGCGGCTTGCTCATGCTAGAAGGACTTTAGGTTGGCCTTTGCCTCACCGCAACGCTTCCTGGCAGACTCCACCTTGACCCGTGCCGCATCTCAGGCCGCCTTGGCTTCAGCGCCTCCTCCTCGCTCATCACAATGGCAACCTAGGCTCGGTCCCAAGCCTTCTAGGTAGGCCGCTCAGCCTGGGACCACCCAAAAAGGAGCCCCAGGCGCTCTACCATGAGGTGCCTTTCGGCATCTTGGAGGTCGGCCCAGATCCGGCTAAGCATGGTGTAGGCCTCATCCAAGGTGCTGGACCTGATCAAAGGACCATAGTGCATGAGCGCGAGAGCGGGACCAGGAGACGGCACCAACGCATTGGCAAGCGCCATGTCCAAAGGTCTAGCAACGTGGCCAGCTTGGGGAGAGAGGGGTTCCAAGTTCTCCTCCATCACGACGAGCATGGTCGACTCCACGACCGACTGCCCAGTAGGGGCTGGCTCCTCCCGAGCCTGCATTGTTGCACCCTCAGGAGTCGATCCCACCTGAAGGGGGTAGGAAGCCACCCCCTCCACCGGCGATGGGGCGACCGCGGCTGTGGTAGGGTACGCAGCCCCATGAACCTCCTCACCTCCGATGACCGGTCCTCTAAGCGGCGTGCTGGGCTAGCATGGCAAGACTCCATCACGGCCTAAGTCAGATGACGCCCCCTGGACAGGGAGCTCCTTCGGCTCGATGTTCGCCTTCTTCCTCTTCCGCAAGACCTCGACCCTGGCCGGCAAGAGGAGGACTGTGAGCATATGCACTGTTTATGGTGAACTGGAAGCAAAGAAGGCTACTTACTCCTCACACGCGACCTAATTCCTCTTCAGCTCCACCTCGGCTCAATCGGGACTTCCCCACTCCCCTTCGGCACGGCCTTGGATGTACCCAAGGGCGAGCGGGGCGCTCCACGCCAACCCCCAGGGTGGTGCTGCCGCTCGGAGAGGTGCAGAGGGTGCCCTGGGGAGCTGCGGCCGACAAGCCCGCGTCTGCCCCAGAGGCGGCCGCCCTGCCTCCTGGTTGCAGCACGAGCTGAGATGAGGCCAGCGCCTCAGTCTCCTTCTAGGGACATGGGGAGTCCTCCGGAGTGGATGCAGTCGCGCGCTTCTTCGGGGTCGCCTGACCGGATGACCGAGCAGCCTTGGGAGAAGGCCCCGGCCCCCTGGGCACCTTGGCAAAGCACGGGAACCCATCGACCGAGGGCTCATTGGTATCGTTGTCGTCGTCATCAAGGCTGTGGAGGAGCACACTCTGTGATAGAAGGGACATCACCTCCCTATCATCCACGGTCTCCCCTGAATCCTCCCCACCGCTGGTGTTGGTGGAAGACACCAGCATCGGGGGATTGGGGTGCTTGGGCAGGTGAGTCCCAGGTCATCGAACTCAGGTATGGCATTAGCCAGTGCCATGCCATCGTCGCGGCAGTAAAGTAGGGCGTAGGCCTCAGGAAGATCCCCGGGATCGCTGATGAGGAGAATGTTCAGGGTCTTGTGTTGGTCCTCGCCTGTCAGGTTGGCAGATTTGAGGTGCATGCCATCCCTCATGCCCTCGTACTCCCACATTGGCTTCGAGTGCTGCTGGAGCAATGTCAGGCGCTGCGTCAGGAACTCCCTCACCATTATCACCCTGGTCAACTTTCTGGCGTCCCTGTCTGAGGAGATTCACCTCAAGACGGGCGTCGCCCGTGGGTCGGTGAGCTTTGTGGAGGCCCACCCAAGAGTCTTCTTAGGCAGCCTCTTCGGGATCTCCAGATGCAAACCGACCCCCTTAACATCCAAGAAGACCCAGCGGTGAATGTAACCTTCCAACTTCTTCCCGGCTTCAGGAGCACGTTGTTTCTCTTGACCGTGACGAAGGAGGCGCATCTCATCGCTGCACGTTGTCGTGGAGCCTCATGCTAAAGTAATGACGGAAGAGGGGCACATAAGGCTTCACAACTACGAAGGCCTTGCAGTAGAATGCGAAGATCTATAAGAGCAATATGGAGTTGGGATGAAGGTGGAGAGCTTGGATCCCGTAGTGCGCAAGGATTGGCGAAAAAACCTAGAGAAGGGCGGGGCAAGCCCGCAAAAGATGTTGTGGAGTAAGAAGGGGTAGACCGTCTTCACCAGGGTGCGTTGCTCCATGGAGCCGCACCAGATCAAGGTCTTCACCAATTCAATGGTTTCTCCCACAGTCTGCGGGAGCGCTGAGGCAAGGTTCCTCTCCTTGGCGAAGCTGGATGTGGAGAGTGCCAGAGATGGAGAAGAGGGAGCCGAGGCTTAAGCCTCAGGCTTCGTCTTCCCGGTGGGTGCCATCCGAAGGATCTTGGAAGCATAAGAGCAGGAGGAATGGTGATGCCGCGCCAAGACTTGGATGAGCTTCTCACGGCGGAAAGGGGATATGAGAAAAAGAGCAACGCACAGAGAATAAGAGCAATCGTGTCTCCGGAGAGGGCGCCTGGCTTTTGTTAGCTTGGACAGTTGTTGATGCGATTGGGGCAGAGCCGTCCGTTCCACATCGCGCACCATGTGTCCAGTATGACCCGCAAGCAATAGGGGGCTCGCGGCGCTTCACCCTTCTCTCCTCTCTTTCGTCTCGAAGCCAGGATCAGCACGCCTTGGGCCTGGGGGATACTGTCGATGTTTTGGGATCGAGGGTACCAAAACCTGCTTGCCTGCGGTCCAGTGCGTGGCCCACCACAACGGCCTAGTACGGCCCAGCAACAAGGCTCTCATGTCAAGGGCCTCACGAGAGCCCCCACCTCGTGGGGATGACAACGTCAAGACCTCTGGACACTAGCATCCCCCCAGGTTGCCTCCCGAGGAGAGGCGATTCCTATGCAAGCACCCTGCCTCCTGAGGCCGGGGTGACATGGTTTCTGACGGCAAGGCCAGGTGGGTGCCAGCAGGAATAGGAGGAGCACAATTTACTCTTTCATGCTAAGGAAACAAGTACATACGCGGGTTCGCATGGGGCCGCCCCAGAGGTTTCCTTCTCGGTGCAACGGGCCGAGACCACGAGCTCGGCAGGAGGGATGTCATCGGCAAGCCCACCATTGGGCCACCCCCCGAAGCTTTGCAGGCGAAGACCACGTTTAGTCAAGATAAGATGTAACTCTTATCCCTTTCAAATTTGGTTGTTGTGTATCCCTTCCCGCCTGTGATATAAGGGAAGAGGACTGTGGCCCCTATAAATAGCCACCAGCTCCCATCGTAGAAGGTAGGTTGAGTAGAGCTAGTTCATCACCACCAACGGCCCTCGTGAGGCCACCCCACCACTGTACTAGTTCATCCTTAGCCTCCTTGTGAGGCCAATCCACCACAAAGGAGGAGTAGGGTTTTACACCGCAAGGTGGCTCAAACCTGGTAAATTTCCGAGTCCACCTTCTTCCCCGCTTGCACTTACTCAATGTAGGTAGGCCATAGGGTGACAAGCTTGAGACTTTGAGCCGGTTAATATCCTCACACACGTTCAATGTTCGAACCTTGTTGGGTTTTGCGGAGCCCCGATTCTGAAAATGGACACCATGTATATCATATAATTTCACACGTCCTACTACATCACCACTTACTTCAGCCGCCAACTCCAACAGAGATTCA
This sequence comes from Hordeum marinum, assembly GCA_022496015.1. Lineage (NCBI taxonomy): Eukaryota > Viridiplantae > Streptophyta > Magnoliopsida > Poales > Poaceae > Hordeum > Hordeum marinum. Next base: position 156,983,369 of record CM039672.1, on the reverse strand, counting down.
AGAAAACAGCCACCGCCACCAGCCTCTAGCAAGGGCACACCTTCGGGGCCTGCACGTATCTCTTTTTCATCCATGGCATCTACAAGGCAAACACATGAGGTTATTTGTTATTGTTGCAAGGGTGGTGGTCACTATATGAGAGAATGGCCTTCCAAGCGTGTTACTATTGTTACTGAGGACGGTGGATATGTGTCTGCTAGTAATCATGATTAGGAGACTTTGTCTCTTATTGAAAGTGAAGAAAAAGGTGCCAAGGATACTGAACAAGAGACACAATACATGACTGCTAACTACGTGGACATGCATGAAACTTTAGTTGCTCTATGTGTTTTGATTGTGGAGGTACACATGCTGAGCAAAATCAAAGGCCCAACTTGTTTCATACAAAGGGATTTGTGAAGGAACGTTTTGTCAGCATTCTGATCGATGGATGGAGTTGCAACAACTTGCTAGCATGGAGATGGTGGATAAGCTGGTTCTTACCACCAGACCACATCCTCATCCTAATTACATTCAATGGTTCAACAACAGTTGCAAGGTGAAGGTAACATGTACTGTTCATGTGCATTTTAGCATTGCTGTCTATTCTGATTATGTTGATTGTGACGTGGTACCCATGCAAGCATGCTCTGTTTTACTTGGTAGACCATGGCAATTTGATAAAAATTCTATGCACCATGGTATGATAAATTGGTATACTTTTTGTCAATATAACTATAACTTTGGTTCCTATGCCTCCTGAACATATTATGACAGATGACATTGCTAGAGCTAGTAAAGCAAAACAGGAACAAACTAAGCATGAAAATAAGATTGTGCCAAAGGAATTGGAGCAACACTATAAGCCAAATAAACTATCATCTAGTGTTGCATCTGATATAAAATTGAAGAGTGGATGTTTACTTGCCACTAAATCTAATATTACTGATCTTGATTTTAGTACAAATTTTTGCTATGCTTTTTTGTGCAAAGGGGTATTATTTTAATTCAAGGATGTTCCTTGCTCTTTGCCTCCTACTCTCAATAACATCTTGCAGGAGTTCACTGGCGTCTTTCCACAAGATGTGCCACCGGGATTACCACCTATTAGAGGAATTGAGCATCAAATTGACTTAATTCCTGGTGCATCGCTACCCAACCATGCGCCATACCGTATCAATCCGGAGGAGATGAAGGAAATTATGCGTCAAGTACAACACTAGTAGAAAACATGCTTTCCGTTTCAACCTTTAGTCCTGGTTTGGCTTTCGACCGGGACTAATGTGGCCATTAGTCCTGGTTCCAACTAGTAGGAGCGGTCGGGGTGTACGGGCCCCATTAGTCCCGATTCATTTGGGACCTATAGTCCCAGTTTGTATCACAAACCGGGACTAAAGGGGTGGTGGTAGGCTGGTGTCATCCTGGGGCCCCACGAGCCCTTTTAGTCCCGGTTTGTGATACAAACCGGGACTATAGATGGACCTTTAGTCCCTGTCTGTATAACCAACCGAGACTAAAGCTTTCCCTATATAAACCCTTTGTCCAGCCCGACTCCATTTCTCAGTTTTCTCCATTCGAATTCCCCTCTCCGTTCTTCCTCTAGCTCGAGCTCGTCCCTCCATTTTTGCCAAGATTTGTCAAGATTTGAGGCACCCCAATCCATCCAAGTGTCCACAAAGGTTAGCAACTTTGTACTTTCATATTTTAGTGCTAGATCAGGTCCCGCAATGCTTCATAAGTATAGTGATTTGTGTGTTTTAGTTTGTGTGTAATTATGTGGTAGTTTATTTGATTTATATGCAATTTGAGATCAAATTAACTCCTTAGTTTTCATATGTATAGGTTTGGTTTACTTAGTGTGCCTTCTCATCCCCGTCCTAACCACCATCGATTGCCCCCACCGCCTTGTCGTCGGCACCACCTTGGTGAGCCTCTTCTTGTGTTCTTATCATTTTCATAAAACAAAATCGTATTTATATGATTTAGATAGTCACTTGCATAATTTTCTAACTTGTATGGTTGTTGTTATATATAGTGCCATGGTTATGATATCCATGCCCATTGGCCCTCGTCCGGTTGACGATTCAGATGTGGTATATTCTCTCTTATAACTACTTGTTGCATTTTGTGTTAATGACAATTATGCCCATCAAGTTGACACAAATACTTTTATCTAGGAGGTAGTTGAACCAGAAATGCCAACCGACCCTATTATCGAGAAGTTAATTTAGTTGAACAAGAAAACGAGTATTTGAATGGAAAATTGAAAAGAGTTGAAGAAGAGAAGATGAAATTGGAGTTGTTAGTTGCCGATGTCTTTGATGATCACAAGATTAAGATGGATGCAATGTGCTTGAAGAATAGAAAGATTAGAAAATATGCCATTAATAAAGAGGCTTGGTATCATTATGTTGTTGGATCAATTTTTACCTTAGTTGCAATTTTGATCGCATTTGTTGTTGCATTAAAATATTTTATCTAGATAGTTGTATGTTGTTTTATGAAAATAAGTGTGTATATACTTTTATTAATCTGGTCTTTTCGGTGTTGTGTAATGAAGATGAACCGACACTGGATGTACGATGACCGACGCTCTCCTAGTACATTAATGGCGTGCATAGTTTTTTGCTGCGGCTAAGGCAAACAAGCGGGATGGTTTTATGTGTTGTCCATGTGGTGTGTGTAAGAATGATAAGACTTACTCTAGATCAAAATAGATTCACATCCACCTGTTTACGTTCGGTTTCATGTTTGTTTATAATTGTTGGACCAAGCATGGAGAAAGAGGGGTTCTAATGGAAGAGAATGAAGAATAAGAGGATGACGGTAGCTATCTAGGTGTCCTGAATATGATGGTACTCTAATGGGGGAGGATAATAAAGAAGAAGAAGTTGTGGCATCAGATGAGCCCGTTGATGATCATGGTCGGGCCATTGCTGATGTAAAGAGAAACTACGAAAGTGAAAAGGAGAAGTTGAAGTCGCAGCGCATGTTAGAGGATAACAAAAAAGTGTTGTACCCAAATTCCGAAGATGACAACACAAAGCTCGTTACCACACTGGAATTGCTGCAATGGAAGTCAAAGAATGGTGTATCTGACAGGGGATTGAAAAGTTATTAAAAATAATGAAGTATAAGCTTCCAAAGAACAATGAATTGCCCTACAATGCAATGCATCCGAAGCATTTCAAAGGTGAGGCATATCACTGGAAGAAGCCCGTCCTCCTACTGGTGATGAAATGCTTGATATGGTTAAGGATTTACATGTAATATTTGGAAAGGGTCCTAGCGGACAATCTGTTCCGACTGACGCTGAGGCATGTGCACCCAAGTGGAAGAAGAAATCTATATATTGGGATCTAGAATATTGCAAAGTCCTAGAGGTATGCTCTGCAATCGACGTGATGCACGTGATGAAGAATCTTTGTGTGAACCTACTAGGCTTCCTGGGCGAGTATGGGAAGACAAAAGATACACTAGAGGCATGGGAGGACCAGCAATGTGTGCACGAAAATGACGGCATGCATCCAAAGCAGTATCAAGGTCCTCCCAGCTACGCTCTTACCAAAGCAGAGAATGAAATGTTGTTTGAATGACTGCTCAGTATGAAGGTCCTATCTGGCTTCTTGTCTAATATAAAGGGATTAATAAATATGGGGGAGAAAAAAATCTAGAACCTAAAGTCTCATGAGTGCCACGTGATCATGACGCAATTGCTTCCAGTTGTATTGAGGGGGCTTCTACCAGAAAGTGTTCGATTAGCCATTGTGAAGCTATGACCATTCCTCAATGCCATTTCTCGGAAGGTAATCGATATGGAAATCCTACCAAGCTTAGAAAATGATCTGGTCCAATGTCTTGTCAGTTTTGTGTTGGTCTTCCCACCATCCTTCTTCAATATTATGACGCACATCCTAGTTCACCTAGTCGAAGAGATTGCCATTCTGGGTCCTGTATTTCTACACAATATGTTGCCCTTTGAGAGGTTCATGGGAGTCTTAAAGAAATATGTTCGTAACTGTGCTAGGCCAGAAGGAAGCATATCCAAGGGCAATGAAACAGAGGAGGTTATTGAGTTTTGTGTTGACTTTATTCCTGACATTAAGCTGATTGTTGTTCCTCAACTATGACATGAGGGGAGACTACGTGGAAAAGGCACGCTTGGACCAAAGTCAATACTATGTAGGGACAGGCATTCTTCGGCGCAAGCACACTACACAGTTCTACAGAATTCTACCTTGGTGACCCCATATATCGAGAAAGACATGGATATTATATGCTCGAAGAACCCGGAGAAGTTTGACCCCTGGATTCAACGTACACACATTGAGGCTTTTGGTGGTTGTTTGCGAACACATCTCATGAATGACGACAATGTTGAAGATGACTTGTACTTGTTGTCTAAGATACCATCTTCGACTATATTGACTTTCCAAGGGTACGAGATAAATGGGAATACATTTTACACGATCGCCCAACATAAAAAGAGCACAAACCAAAACAGTGGTGTCCGCTTTGACGATGCGGGAAATACAAAGGAAAAGGACACATATTATGGTCACATAGAGAAGATATGGGAACTTGACTTGGGAGGTGATTTGAAGGTCCCTTTGTTCTAGTGCAAATGGTCCAATCTGATTGGAGGGGGGATATTGGTAGACCCGCAGTATGGAATGACAACAGTGGATCTCAACAATCTTGGCCACACAGACGAACCATTCGTTCTAGCCAATGATGTGGCGCAAGTTTTCTATGTCAAGGACGTGTCTACCAAACCGAGAAAAGGCAAAGATAAGAAAGCGGATACATCATATGATGAGCCAAAGTGCCACATAGTTCTTTCTAGGGAAAGAAACATCGTGGGAGTGGAGGACAAGACAGACATGTCAGAAGATTATGAAAAGTTTGATGAAATTCCTCCCTTTGTATTGAAGGCTGGCCCAAGGATCATGTTAAGGCGCAATAATCAAGGTACACACACGATGAAAAAGTTTTATACCCCAGGATCCCACTCTGGGATCTGATTGGCTTCACCGTCATCACTTTTCTTCTCTAGTGAGTAGCCGCGATGGTCAAGTTTGTACACGAAGTGCATCCAGTTTTTGATGTAACCCTCTCAACTTTTTACCACATGTTATGTGGGTGAAATGATGATACCATGCCAAGTTTCAACCTTTTCAGAGTTCATTTGTAGTACTTTTTAATTTCAGGGTCATTTAGCTCAAATAAATTCATTAAATGGATAAAAATAGCAAATGAAGTTAGAAAGGGTTGAAATTTGAGGATGTGGCTTAGAATGGTTCATATTGAACTCACAAAAATTCTGGAGTTTAAATAAGTTTTAAAACATGAAATGCCTTCTGTAACAGAGGAGTTTTCGTCTGAAACCCTCAGACTTCAAAGTAGATGGTCTAGTTTGTACACGAAGTGCATCCAGTTTTTGCCATAACCCTCTCAACTTTTTACCACTTTCTATGTGGGTGAAATGATGATAACATGTCAAGTTTTGAACCTTTTCAGACTTCATTAATAGTGATTTTGATTAAAACAAATGAAGGTATAAAACTAAAAAGAGTTCAACAAAATCTGGTTTTGATTAAAAACCTATTTAAAATATGCTAAAAAATCCAAAACTTAACATATGATAAAACATACTAATATTAAATAACAAAAAAAATCACTCAGAAATCTATTTTTAAACTAAAGTTATTCACAAACTAGTGATTCACAAAAATATCAAAAGAATTCAAATTTAAACTATTTAAATTTGGAAACGACTGGCACTAACATAAAGTTTGTAATTGTTTTGACCAAAAGAAAAAAGATTCATTAAGAAATATAAGTATTCTAACAGTTATTCCAAATATAAAAAAACAAAAAAAAGAGAAAGTAGACCTTTAGTCCTGGTTGGATCCATGCCGGACTAAAGGTCCCTTCGCACGCGAATTTGCGCCACCGAAAAGGCCTCTTTAGGCCCGGTTGGTATCACCAACTAGGACTAAAGGGAGGACCTTTAGTCCCGGTTGATGGCTCCAACCGGGACTAAAGGCTCTTTAGTCCCGGTTGGAGCCACCACCAGGACTAAAGGTCCTTCCTATATTGGCAATGACTCTTCCTCACCCAAATCACTCCGTCTTGACTCGCATTGATGATGCTGCGAGGCTGCCCCACCCACGCCCTCGATCGATGTCGTTGTCCGACCGCTCTGCCCAAGCGTCGCCGCTGCTCTCCTCCTCCACGTGTCACCTCCGCTCCACCACGCGCCACCGCCGCCGCCTGATCCCACGCTGGCGCTAGTCCTCCCATCCAGCATCCTCCTCCATCTTCGGCATCCTCCTCCCTCTCCGACGCCGCTCCTCCGTCTCCGGCATCGTCCTCGCCTCCCTCCACCCTAACGATCCTAGCCTGTGAGCTCTCCTCCTATCCCTTATAATTATTTTAGTTGATTTAGTTAATTTAGTTGTTTAGTTAATTTAGTTAATTTTAGTTGTTTTGGGATATACAAAAGTTGTAGTTAATTTAGTTGTTTTACTTGTTTTTAGCTATATTTATTGTTTAGTTGTTTTATCGTTGGTCATCAGTGACACGATATCGAGGAGTCCCCAACGATCGTCGTTGAGGGAGAGTACCCCCCTCCCCCAAGGATCATCAGTGAGGGAGAGTCCCCGATGATATCTATGATGTTATATTTGGAAGATATATGATGTTTAGATGTTAAAATGTTTAGTTGCATAGCGTAGCCGTTGAGTTGTCGATGCCCGGCCATCATCCTCATCGTCGACTCGGTGGCAACCATGTGCTTTAGAGGCGCCATGTCTGGGGCTAGGCTTCGCCAAGCCGACACTGGGTGGGGCTTCCTTCCAGGGCACCTAGCTTGGTGAGGAATTAGGGTCCCGTCATCGATGGAGAGGTTCTTTGGTGGCAGTCGCGTGGACCACTATCGGTGAAGAGGAGCCGATCGCCATGTAAGGAAGGAGGACGAGCACGTCCATCGCTACATGGCTGCGTTGGACGCGAGGTTCTCCAATACGTGGCAGGTTATTGTAACATCCCAAAATTCCATTTTGTAATGTTATGAAATATAGCTATGCATCCATCATCATCATTGTTTGAATACATGTATAATTGAAATGCTTCTTCTAACTTTCTGAAGCCCTTTCTATTTTTCCCTAACTTGCTTTCACCTATTTGAAATTTTGGTTAAATGTTCGAAATAAGAGGGGAGTAACATGACACTCCACACCAGGGTCATCTTGGTGATCTATTTGAACAAAAATAACCAGGAGTTATTTTGAAAATATTTGCAAAAAGGATTTAAAAACAATTAGGCAATTTCTAAAAATATAATTTTTTTCAAAGTGTTCAAATGACAGACTAAAAATGTTCATTAAATAGCATTTATTATTCTGTTAATTTTTATGTATAATACCCCTATATTTATAAAAGGTTTGAATGTTTTAAAAGCTTTTGAATGTTGCTGGAAAAACATTAAACAGAAAACGGTAACGGTTTTAGTATTAAACGGGCCGGCCCACGGCAGTTACTCGCGAAGTTAATACCGACCGGCCGACCGGCGCGGAAACCTCGCTCCCCTCTCGCTGACACTGGGTCCCACCCTGACCGCCCGAAGACCCGCTCGGTCATCACTCTCCTCTCGCCCGACCACGTCGCCAGCCGTTTTCCCCTGCCCGGATCTCTCTCCTCTCTCCTCCCCTGCACTCCCCAGCGCCCCTATATAAGCCAGCCACCCTCCGCTCCTCGTTTCCCCCCAAAGCCCCCTCCTACCTCGCCGGGACACTGCCAAATGAGCTCGCCGGAGTCCCTGCAACCACCGAAACCCTTCGGAGCTCCTGCCGTCGCCACACCCCACCCCAGCCCCCACCGTTGCGTCCAATCGATGCCGGACGACCGCCGCTGTCGCCTGAACCTCTTTGCCGCCTCCCTCGACAACTGAAGCTACCTCCGGCGACGTCCTCGACCACCGGCCACCGTCACCACTCGTCGGAGATCCTCCCTCTATCCGGTAAGTCATCGGATCTATTCTCACGCCTCGGATCTACAATCCACGGCTAGGATTAGAACCCTTTAAACCCGAATCGTTTTCCTCTTCGGTCCGGTCGCCCGCCCGTAAACTCCCGCGCGCACGCGCTCGCAACCAATAGGAAAGCGCCACGTAGCCCCCTGGCCGTCCGGTAGATTTTTCCCTTTTCTGTTTTTGTTTTAGTTAACAGAGTGAATCCAAATTTTGTTTTGCTTATAAATTTTAATCTATTTAATGTTTTGAGTTGATTCTTTTCGCATTAGCTCTCATTTTTCATGTAGTTTCACCCTGTACTTTTAAATTTCAAATTTGAACTATAAAATTTGAACTGAATCAAATTTTCTCAAATCATTCAAATCTGAATAACTAGAGTTTGAAAATAGATTTTGATATGAATCTTTTTGCTACTGTTTGGTATTAGTTAGGACTACCTCCATGTTTAGTTTGAGAATTTTTAGTATGATTTTGATTAGTGTTCTAGCTATAAACAGAATCAGCTTAGTATTATAGTATAGTTTTATTTACTTAGTTTTAGTTAGTTTAACTTAGATTTAGTTTTAATTTGTTTAGTAGGTTCTGTTCATTTAAACATTTAGTGTTTTACTTATTGTTAATAAAAATATAAAATTGTTTAGTTTATTTCTTTTTTAATATAGGAATCACAATTTCTTTTCAAATAGGTTTATTTTGACTAAAACAACTAGTTAGTAATAGTTTTCTTTCAACAAAGTTTTATATAATTTAATTCTGTTTTCTAAGACAAGTTTATTTGTAAAATTCTTTTCTGTTAAGAACATGTTTTGTTAATAAATAATAAGTTTTGTTTTGCCCTTTTGTTAGTAAAACTATAGTTGATTCATATAGTGTTTATCAAAACTTTTACAAACTTTACAAAAGTTTTCTCAACAAACTTAAATTGATTTTCTTCTGTTTATTAATAAAAATATTTTATTGTTTCCTTGCTGTCAACAATTGTTTTGGTTATTTCAAAATAGTTTTATTATGTTAGTAGTGTTTTATCAATCACCTCCTAGTAAACAAAACTTTGTGTGTTTTCCTTACTTGTGATTTGTCCATTGTTTTGTCTTGACTGTTTACTAGTTCTTGATTGATGTTTGTGGGTTACAATATTCTGTTGTATGCTTATTGAGTGTTTGTTTGCTTCGTTAGATTATCCGGAGTGCGAAGCTTGTTACTTAGAGTCCCACGAGTACGAAGATCATCAATCAGGCAAGTCACTTTGAACATGTTTACCCATGTTTTATATGCATTAGTTCTACCATCTCCCCAAATTGCATGCAAGATAGGTTAGTTGGAAACTTGGTTACATTGTAGTAGTATCATGTGGTAGGTACCCCCTCAAACTCTTTGACACATTGGCCCCGGGAAACGTTGTTTTACTTTTTTCTATGCTATTAGTAGACGGGGTTGGTTGTGTGATTCATGAGAGTTGAGAGAGTTAATAATTTCAAGACCTACATAATGATCAAGATTTCAAGACTCCGAGTTTTCAACATACCTCTGGGTGGATGATGGTTGAACGGCACCCTGGAGAAACCAGTGGAATTCCCTAGGTGATGCTGGAGATGGCCAGTATTCACGCGGAAAGATCCACCCAGGCACAAAGAGATGGATGGGTGCTTCAAGACCCAAGGCTTACCTGCACAGCCACAAGTCATTATGGGCTCTGGCTTGTTTGGATATCATGGTGACCCTGGACAGGCGGTGCTACGAGATGTAGAAGAACGGTAGGAAAGGATGGGCACTGACAGAGTCGCAGGGAAACCCTTTGGAAGACCATGTTTTGGTCATCCGTTTCTCAAACACCCTGAAGTGCGAGAAATCAAACGGAGGCGACCAAATCTTGTGGGGAACATGTGCAAAACTCTGCAGAGTACTCAAACCTAATCGATTAGCCGTGTCCACGGTCATGGACGACTTGAGCCAAAGGTACTGAAACTTCCGGAACTCTCAACACAATTAATATGATGATGTGGGTATTAATAATTTGGGAATGAGAATTGGTTGGTGGAACCATCTCATTAATCAACCAACTTAGTAATATTTTGCTTAGCCCCTTTCTTGATGTAGGAAAAAATGGCTTTACGCAAAAACTTACCACCCCACCTGCCATATAAGCATGTAGATTAGATGATTATCTTTTCAAACCCCTCTTGTGACTTTGCCGGCATATTCCATATGCTGACTTACACGGCTGCAACGTATCATGTTGCAGAGTATTTTTCCGACCAGGAGTGAGGACACGTTCTACGCTCGGTGAGATGCCCTTGGAGTCAGATGGACTCATCTACCTTCGAAGCTTCCGCAAGATTTAGATATTCTCATGAGTTGGCCTTCGGCCACTTTATTGTAATTTTTATTGTAATAAAGGACTCGATATAAGATTTCGATTAATGTAATGCTGTGTGATTTCCCTTTGATATATACATTGATGTACCGTGTGTGTACCAGCATGATCTTGGGATGGTACGGAAACACCGGATATTCGACCTTTCAGTTCGGGTCGCTACAGAAATGGTGTCAGAGCACACGCTGACCGTAGGACGTAACCTCTAGGATGGGAAAGCCTTAGGATTGTTTCTCTTTGTCTTTAAAATTCTTATACTCTCATCTATTCGTTTCTGACTCCTCTCCGATTATTTCAAAATTTATAGATGGCCACCTTCATCCCAGTGTTGATCACGGAGTTTTGCCAGCCTGACGCAACGATGCCCTTTTGTAAGGAGCTGATGAGGATCGTCAAGGACGTGAGGATTGCTTTGCCGAGCATCACCGGGACTCCTATCATGTCATTTCCACAAGATGGACGCTACAGGATCGAGGTGCACATCCCAGGGAAGACCTTTGGAAATCGGAAGAAACCCATCGACTTCAAGTTCGTGGCACCCAGTTGGATACTTGGGAGAGACATGGCCATTCATCGTGCCCTTGGACATATTCAGGAGGAATACAGAGGTGGAACCATTTCACCAGGACTCAGCATGGTTTGTCGCAGAGATGCCCATGGCAACATCATAACCCCTCCCACTTGAGACTCCACCATGTCATATATCCAGACCCTGGAGACTCACATAAGGACTCTGGAGCTTCGAGTTCGTGATGATACGAAGACAATCAAGAATCTGATGAACCGCGAGATTGACCTTGAAGCTGACTTACGGGAAGCCGAGTACGAGCATGAGTATGAGGTGAAGGATTTCTTAGAGAGGATTGACAAGCTGAACACTCGCATCGCCACTTTGGAGGAACAGATGGACATGGGTGAAAATCTTCATCCTGAGGGAGACTTGGCTCCTTTCATCAGCGACGATGATGACTATGAGGAGAGCACCACTGGAGGAGACTCAGTCACCATGTACTTCTGAGGAAAACTTTAGTTATGCCCTCCTTGTATCTTTTATTTTCAACGTTAAGAGCGTAGGTCGATGTGTAGTTTGATTGAGACTTGTATTCCCGATGTTTGACATTGATTGAATAAATGAATGAGTGTTTGGTGTGATATGTTTGTTGCATTGCATATGGGTAGTGAATTTCTCCTTTTAGGCCCTTGTTCTATTCTAATTCTCACCCCTCTGAAAACAGTAAGATGCCTCCACGACGTGAGTCCGACTTCACCTTCCCGCCGGAACTCACGCAACTCCTTCAGCAGCAGAATGCACTGATGCAGCTATTGATCCAGAATAAGACCAACAACCAGAACAACCACAACCACCAACATCCACCCCAGACTGACAATCTCACCCGCTTTCTGAGGTTGAATCCTCCAACTTTCTCCAGCAGCACTGAGCCCATTGTGGCAGATGACTGGCTCCGTAAGATGGAGAGAGAACTTGTCACCGCTGGATGTACTGATGCTGAGAAGGTGCGATTTGCCGCACATCAACTGGAAGGACCAGCAGCTTCATGGTGGGAGAACTACACCACCACATATCCTATTGCTGATGTAACTTGGGAGCAGTTCCAGCAAGCTTTCCGCACCACACATGTTTCAGCTGGAGCCATGAGTCTGAAGAAGCGCGAGTTTCGCAACTTGCGCCAGGGAAATCGCTCTGTGGCCCAGTACGTGGATGACTTCAGCACATTGGCACGTTATGCACCAGGAGACGTGGCCGATGATGCGGCCAAGCAAGAGAAGTTTCTGGAAGGACTCAACGATGAGTTGAGCATGCAGCTGGTAGTGGCTAATTTCAACAACTACCAAGAACTGGTGGACAAGGCCCTCATGTTGGAGGGTAAACAGCAGTAAATTGAGAATCGCAAGCGGAAGTACACTCAGGGGAAGTTTAACTCTGGAGCTCATCAGAAGCCCCGCTACTCCCCGTACTCTGGGAATACCGGATCAGGGACCGGTAAGTTTGGAAGGCACACTCATGTTGTGCACAACCATGGAGGAAATGGGAATGCCCGTCCCAACCATGGCAATTTCAAGACTGACAATGGGAATGGGAACAACAACCAGCACCGTCACGTTCCTACTCATAAGGATCTGAGCCACATCACCTGTTTCAAGTGCCAGAAGACAGGGCACTATGCTACTGAGTGTCTCGAGAGCAAGCAGGGAAATGGAAATGGCAAATCCGCAGCCAAGAAGCCAAACCCTTTTCCTCGTGCCCAGGTGAATCACCTCGACGTGGAAGAAGTCTATGATCAACCCGAGACTGTGGTTGGTAAGTTTTTATTGCATTCACGTCCAGTTACAGTACTTTTTGATTCCGGTGCAACTCATTCATTCATATCAAGGGTAGTTGTGGATAAGTATGGTTTGCCCACCAAAACCCTTAGACAGCCCATTAAGGTCAGTTCCCCAGGAGGTATGATGATGGCAGGAATAGGATGCCATGCTTTGAAACTCAATATAGGAAACCATGTTTTTCCTACCGACCTCATCGTCTTAGAATCCCAGGGATTGGATGTAATCCTAGGCATGGATTGGATGACCAAGTATGAAGGAAATCTTGATTGCCCTAGCAAGTCTGTTTCACTCACCACCCCGGAGACCAAGAGGATTAAGTATGTATCCCGACGCACACATATGAGTGCTCGTTTAAATTCTCTCACGGGAGTTGTTCAGGAGGAAGTACCTGTGGTAAAAGACTTTCTGGATGTATTTCCAGAAGAATTACCAGGAATGCCACCAGATAGGGAGATTGAGTTCCTAATAGAGCTACAGCCAGGGACAGCCCCAATTTCCAAGAGACCCTATCGGATGCCCGCAAATGATCTGTTGGAAATCAAGAAGCAAATTAAGGAGCTATTGGACAAGGGATATATTCGCCCAAGTTCATCACCTTGGGGAGCCCCAGTTCTTTTGGTGGAGAAGAAGGATAAAACCTTGAGAATGGTAGTCGATTATCGTGCCTTGAACGAGGTGACTATCAAGAACAAGTACCCTCTGCCGATGATTAATGACTTGTTTGATCAGATAGTAGGCGCCAAAGTATTCTCTAAGATCGATCTTCGATCAGGGTATCACCAACTGAAGATTCGTGAACAGGATGTACCCAAAACAGCTTTCACCACAAGGTATGGCTTATACGAGTATACAGTCATGTCCTTTGGTTTGTCTAATGCTCCTGCCTACTTCATGAATTTGATGAACAAGGTGTTTATGGAATATTTGGACAAGTTTGTCGTGGTGTTCATCGATGATATTTTGATATTCTCCAAGAACGAGGAAGAACACAAGGAACATCTGCGTTTAGTTCTAGAGAAGCTAAGAGAGCATCAGTTATATGCCAAGTTTAGCAAATGTGAATTTTGGCTGACGGAAGTCGGATTCCTTGGACATGTTATTTCCGAAGAAGGAATAGCCGTAGACCCCGCTAAGGTTGAAGCCGTCACCAAGTGGAAGTCACCCACCTCAGTTAAGGAGATCCGCAGTTTCCTCGGACTAGCCGGATATTACCGGAGATTCATTGAGAATTTCTCAAAGATTGCCAAGCCCATGACAGAGTTGTTGAAGAAAGAATCCAAGTATGTTTGGACTGAGGAATGTGAAGCCAGTTTCCAGGAGTTGAAGAAACGTTTGGTCATAGCCCCAGTGTTGATTTTGCCCAATATTCGGAAGGACTTCCAGGTTTATTGTGATGCTTCACGCCAAGGACTTGGAGGAGTACTCATGCAAGATGGAAAGGTTGTAGCTTATGCATCTAGACAACTATGACCTCATGAGTTGAATTATGCCACCCATGATTTGGAACTAGCAGCCGTAGTGCAAGCACTCAAGACCTGGAGACATTTCCTTATCGGAAATAGTTGTGATGTTTACACCGACCATAAGAGCCTGAAATATATTTTCACGCAGAAAGAGTTGAACCTCAAACAGAGGAGATGGTTAGAGTTAATCAAGGACTATGACATGAGATTACACTACCATCCCGGTAAGGCTAATGTTGTAGCTGATGCCTTGAGTCGGAAAACTTATTTGAACACACTCACAGCGGGAGGATTACCCCAAGAGTTAGCCGATGATCTCAGAGAGCTCAAGCTAGAGATAGTTCCAAGAGGATATGTTGGTACACTAGAGATCCAGTCCACCTTGACCGAAAGAATTCGTGAAGCCCAGAAATCAGACAAGGAGATAGCTGAGATAAAGCAGAGAATGGAAGATGATAAACCTAAAGGTTTTCGTGAGGATGAACATGGAACTTTGTGGTTTGAGAACCGAATCTATGTGCCCAATGACCCAGAGCTTAGGAAGTTGATACTTCAGGAAGCCCACGATTCACCTTACTCGATACACCCAGGCAATACCAAGATGTATCTGGATTTAAAGGAAAGTTATTGGTGGACAGGTATGAAGAAAGATATTGCCGAACATGTTGCAATATGTGATGTTTGTCAGCGAGTAAAGTCTGAACATCAGAAACCAGCAGGGTTACTCCAACCTTTGCCGATACCCGAGTGGAAATGGGAAACGCTTGGTATGGACTTCATCACAGGATTACCCAGGATCCATTCAGGTTATGGTTCCATCTGGGTAGTGGTAGATCGCTTGACCAAGGTAGCTCATTTCATTCCAGTGAAGACCACCTATACCAGTGCTAAGCTAGCCAAGATATATATGACCAGGATCGTATGTCTGCATGGAGTTCCGAGGAGTATCGTGTCAGATAGAGGAACACAGTTTACCTCAAAGTTTTGGCATCAGTTACATGAAACTTTGGGTACAAGGCTAGAGTTCAGTATAGCCTTTCATCCACAGACAGATGGACAGACTGAGAGAGTCAACCAGATTCTGGAAGACATGTTGAGAGCTTGTGCGCTAGATTATGGATCTAGTTGGGATGACAACTTACCTTACGCAGAATTCTCATACAACAACAGTTATCAGACCAGTCTGAAGATGGCCCCTTTCGAAGCTTTATATGGAAGGAGGTGCAGAACGCCACTGACATGGGATGGTGTTGGAGACCGACAACTTTTTGGTCCCGACCTTATCCGAGATTCTGAAGAGAAAGTCAGGTTGATTCGCAATAGACTCAAGATAGCTCAATCTCGACAGAAGAGTTATGCTGACAGCAAACGTAAAGAAGTGACGTATGAAGTGGGAGACCGAGCTTATCTTCGTGTGTCCCCGCTTCGAGGAATCAAGAGGTTTGGTGTTAAAGGAAAATTAGCACCCAGATTCATAGGCCCCTACAAAATTCTTGAACGTAGAGGCAAAGTTGCATACAAGCTGGAATTGCCGGAAGGATTATCCGGAGTTCATGATGTTTTCCATGTGTCCCAGCTGAACAAATGCCATGCTGAGATGGTTGATATTCCTTTGAGAGATACAGTGCCCCTAGAGGCCATACAACTTGACAATGATCTAACCTACGAGGAGAAGCCTGTCAGAATCCTCGAGACTGCCAACAGAGTTACCCGCAGCAAGATCATCAAGTTCTGTAAGGTTTTGTGGAGTCACCACACCGAGGAAGAAGCCACCTGGGAACGCGAAGAAGATCTTCGTAGAGACCACCCGCACCTATTTTCTAGCCAACCTAAATCTCGAGGGCGAGATTCATCTTAAGGTGGGTTGGTTTGTAACATCCCAAAATTCCATTTTGGAATGTTATGAAATATAGCTATGCATCCATCATCATCATTGTTTTAATACATGTATAATTGAAATGCTTCTTCTGACTTTCTGAAAGCCCTTTCTATTTTTCCCTAACTTGCTTTCACCTATTTGAAATTTTTGTTAAATGTTCAAAATAAGAGGGGAGTAACATGACACTCCACACCAGGGTCATCTTGGTGATCTATTTGAACAAAAATAACCAGGAGTTATTTTGAAAATATTTGCAAAAAGGATTTAAAAACAATTAGGCAATTTCTAAAAATATTATTTTTTTCAAATTGTTCAAATGACAGAATAAAAATGTTCATTAAATAGCGTTTATTATTATGTTAATTTTGATATATAATACCCCTATATTTATAAAAGGTTTGAATGTTTTAAAAGCTTTTGAATGTCGTTGGAAAAACATTAAACAGAAAACGGTAACGGTTTTAGTATTAAACGGGCCGGCCCACGGCAGTTACTCGCGAAGTTAATACCGACCGGCCGACCGACGCGGAAACCTCGCTCCCCTCTCGCTGACACTGGGTCCCACCCTGACCGCCCGAAGACCCGCTCGGTCATCACTCTCCCCTCGCCCGACCACGTCGCCGGCCGTTTTCCCCTCCCCGGATCTCTCTCCTCTCTCCTCCCCCGCACTCCCCAGCGCCCCTATATAAGCCGGCCACCCTCCGCTCCTCGTTTCCCCCCAAAGCCCCCTCCTACCTCGCCGGGACGCTGCCAAACGAGCTCGCCGGAGTCCCTGCAACCACCGAAACCCTTCGGAGCTCCTGTCGTCGCCACACCCCACCCCAGCCACCACCGTTGCCTCCAATGGACGCCGGACGACCGCCGCTGTCGCCTGGACCTCTTTGCTGCCTCCCTCGACCACCGAAGCTACCTCCGGCGACGTCCTCAACCACCGGCCGTCGTCACCACTCGCCGGAGATCCTCTCTCTCTCCGGTAAGTCATCGGATCTATCCTCACCCCACGGATCTACAATCCACGGCTAGGATTAGAACCCTTTAAACCCGAATCGTTTTCCTCTTCGGTCCGGTCGCCCGCCTGTAAACTCCCGCGCGCACACGCCCGCAACCAATAGGAAAGCGCCACGTAGCCCCCTGGCCGTCCGGTAGATTTTTCCCTTTTCTGTTTTTGTTTTAGTTAACAGAGTGAATCCAAATTTTGTTTTGCTTATAACTTTTAATCTATTTAATGTTTTGAGTTGATTCTTTTTTCATTAGCTCACATTTTTCATGTAGTTTCACCCTGTACTTTTAAATTTCAAATTTGAACTATAAAATTTGAATTGAATCAAATTTTCTCAAATCATTCAAATCTGAATAACTAGAGTTGGAAAATAGATTTTGATATGAATCTTTTTTCTACTGTTTGGTATTAGTTAGGACTACCTCCATGTTTAGTTTGAGAATTTTTAGTATGATTTTGATTAGTGTTCTAGCTATAAACAAAATCTGCTTAGTATTATAGTATAGTTTTATTTACTTAGTTTTAGTTAGTTTAACTTAGATTTAGTTTTAATTTGTTTAGTAGGTTCTGTTGATTTAAACATTTAGTGTTTTACTTATTGTTAATAAAAATATAAAATTGTTTAGTTTATTTCTTTTTTAATATAGGAATCACAATTTCTTTTCAAATAGGTTTATTTTGACTAAAACAACTAGTTAGTAATAGTTTTCTTTCAACAAAGTTTTATATAATTTAATTCTGTTTTCTAAGACAAGTTTATTTGTAAAATTCTTTTCTGTTAAGAACATGTTTTGTTAATAAATAATAAGTTTTGTTTTGCCCTTTTGTTAGTAAAACTATAGTTGATTCATATAGTGTTTATCAAAACTTTTACAAACTTTACAAAAGTTTTCTCAACAAACTTAAATTGATTTTCTTCTGTTTATTAATAAAAATATTTTATTGTTTCCTTGCTGTCAACAATTGTTTTGGTTATTTCAAAATAGTTTTATTATGTTAGTAGTGTTTTATCAATCACCTCCTAGTAAACAAAACTTTGTGTGTTTTCCTTACTTGTGATTTGTGCATTGTTTTGTCTTGATTGATGTTTGTGGGTTACAATATTCTGTTGTATGCTTATTGAGTGCTTGTTTGCTTCGTTAGATTATCCGGAGTGTGAAGCTTGTTACTTAGAGTCCCACGAGTACGAAGATCATCAATCAGGCAAGTCACTTTGAACATGTTTACCCATGTTTTATATGCATTAGTTCTACCATCTCCCCAAATTGCATGCAAGATAGGTTAGTTGGAAACTTGGTTACATTGTAGTAGTATCATGTGGTAGGTACCCCCTCAAACTCTTTGACACATTGGCCCCGGGGAACGTTGTTTTACTTTTTTCTATGCTATTAGTAGACGGGGTTGGTTGTGTGATTCATGAGAGTTGAGAGAGTTAATAATTTCAAGACCTACATAATGATCAAGATTTCAAGACTCCGAGTTTTCAATATACCTCTGGGTGGATGATGGTTGAACGGCACCCTAGAGAAACCAGTGTAATTGCCTAGGTGATGCTGGAGATGGCCAGTATTCACGCGGAAAGATCCACCCAGGCACAAAGAGATGGATGGGTGCTTCAAGACCCAAGGCTTACCTGCACAGCCACAAGTAATTATGGGCTCTGGCTTGGTTGGATATCGTGGTGACCCTGGACAGGCGGTGCTACGAGATGTAGAAGAACGGTAGGAAAGGATGGGCACCGACAGAGTCGCAGGGAAACCCTTTGGAAGACCATGTTTTGGTCATCCGTTTCTCAAACACCCTAAAGTGCGAGAAATGAAACGGAGGCGACTAAATCTTGTGGGGAACGTGTGCAAAACTCTGCAGAGTACTCAAACCTAATCGATTAGCCGTGTCCACGGTCATGGACGACTTGAGCCAAAGGTACTGAAACTTCCGGAACTCTCAACACAATTAATATGATGATGTGGGTATTAATAATTTGGGAATGAGAATTGGTTGGTGGGACCATCTCATTAATCAACCAACTTAGTAATATTTTGCTTAGCCCCTTTCTTGATGTAGGAAAAATTGGCTTTACGCAAAAACTTACCACCCCACCTAACATATAAGCATGTAGATTAGATGATTATCTTTTCACCCCTCTCTTGTGACTTTGCCGGCATATTCCATATGCTGACCTACACGGCTGCAACGTATCATGTTGTAGAGTATTTTTCCGACCAAGAATGAGGACACGTTCTACACTCGGTGAGATGCCCTTGGAGTCAGATGGACTCATCTACCTTCGACGCTTCCGCAAGATTTAGATATTCTCATGAGTTGGCCTTCGGCCACTTTATTGTAATTTTTATTGTAATAAAGGACTCGATATGAGATTTCGATTAATGTAATGCTGTGTGATTTCCCTTTGATATATACATTGATGTACCGTGTGTGTACCAGCATGATCTTGGGATGGTACGGAAACACCGGAGATTCGACCTTTCAGGTCGGGTCGCTACAGTTATTTAGGGATGTCACCCGAGCTATGAACCTGTCATAGTTCATTCTCTTTTGGTGTCCACCGCTTGCACCGTGAGACATCAACTATATCTATATTAGTGATACTATTCGATGATGTATTAGTGATATTATTCAATGATGTATTAGTGATACTATTCGATGATGTATTAATGATACTATTATTCAATGATGTATTAGTGATATTATATGATCATACTGTTGCATTGCCTTGTATTAATTTGCATATCTCCGATTCTTCTTATTGAATGCATTGTAATTGTTTTTATTTGTGCTGGATTAGTTAAGCTATGGACGGTAGGGATAGAGATTGTGATCAAGAGAATGCCATGTATGACTTGATATGCTCTCGAAACAAACAGAATGAAGTGAATGATGGCTCACAATACGTTAACCCATCCGATGAGGGAATTGAGGAAGAACAACCAAGAGACGACAAAGGCGAACCAGCCGACAATGATGATGGTGAATAATTTTTTGTCCATTTAATAAAGTTCGGCGAGGTATTAATTTTCCCTCTAGTGATCATCAGATGTATTGATTGATTTGTATATATTAACGAATATTTCTTCTTTTAGCCCTCCGGATCGATCAAATCTTCTATAAGGGTTAAACATGGCCCGACAAAAAGGTTGAAAGGAGGCGTAATGTACAACATCGATCAAATCATAGGAGATGGCGAACCGATTGCTCCGAAACAGAATGCGATCAAATTTATACATCAATGCAGAGTTATCGTTAGGGACCAAATCCCGATAACCGTTCAAGAATGGAATCAACCAAAAGATCCCAAAGTTCCTTTTGTCAGTGGAAGAATAAAAAACCTTCTTTGGGAGGCGCTCGTGAAACATTTCACCCTACCAGAGGGTCTCATAGATGTCCAACAGGAGAAAGTCAAGAAGTGTGCTCTTAAGAAGATGGCCACGCAATTCTAGTCTTGGAAGAAAAGATTATGGAACAACTACTCGAACGACGGAAAGAAGACTCCAGAATTAGCAGGAGAATATGTGAAGTCACAAGATGACTGGGACTTATTTGTGAAGTTGAAGGAATCAGAAGCAGCTAAGGAACAGTCGAGAATAAACAAGATAAATGCCAACAAAAAAAGGTGGCACCATCGTGTGGGGCCAGGTGGCTACAAGTCTAGGTTACCTAAGTGGGATGAATTCGAGAGAAACATGAAGGCTACAGGGGTCACTCTAGTAACATAGACATGGCCCGAGAGGTGCATGACTTGGTTTTATGCACATCGGGGAAAGTTGGACCCAAAGACAGGGGAGGTTCTTAAATAGGCAAGTCTTAAAGAGGCAACCGTCGAGATACTTAACGCAATAGAAGAAGCTTGAGCGGGTGTGTACGAGCCGGAGAGAGAGAAGGACAAGCTTTAACGCACCCTCAAGAATACTGACCACCCGGGAAGAACATGATGCAAACACATGGTTCCGTGGCTTCTAGGGTTTGCAGATTGGAGCGACAGTTATAGAATCCGTAATAGAAAGAAGAAGCAAGAAGTAGATTGGATTCAAGACTTGGAACGCAAATATAACATGCAGCGGGAGAAAATCAAAAAACTTACCCAACAAGCCACTTCTCAGTAGCAGGAGCAACCAGATCCAGCATTGGATGGTACCATTCCATCATCTATGCAAAAAAGCAGCGTGGGTTTCATGGGGTCCCGGCCGATGATGCACTATTGGCTCGCTACCTCATGGATGATGTCCTAGTGTCGACACCTTGTGAGCTACACATGAAACTCAAGAACATATCCATGAATGTGGCGCACGGCTTTGGTTTAACAAACGCACCCGAAGCTCTCCTCCATGGCAATCCGATTCCACCTGGCTATGCTCGTGTTGGGGTGGATCAAGTTTTGTCAAAATATTATACACTAGATCTTGATCGCCCTGGAGGTCAAGGGGGGCAGACACTGGGAGAAGCCATACGTGGTATCATTGTGTGGAAAAAGGATTGCATCATGTTTCCAAACTCGGTGCTAAGGCCACCAACTCCTCCTCCAAGTCCACCACGTCAGCAGACTCCGACCCACCCCAAGGGGGAGCGCAGGGTGACTCCACCATATCCATCTCCCGCTGTGCCAGCCGAATCCATCCCACCCATGGACGGAGCACATGGCAAGTCCGCCCTATCAAGCTCCGCTGCATCACCCTTCTCCAAAGCTGAAGTGAGCACCAAAGAAGAAACCCAATCCTCCTGCAAAAAAGAAGTTAGCTTACGATAAGACTAACAAGGAACTCGATGTATAAGGGGCTAGCAAATTGAAGGCATTTTTTGGAATGAAACCACCCCCGCTGCCAAAGGAGAAAGTACCCGACGAGGTCATACAACACTTTATTGATGAAGATAAACTAGTGGAGCAATGGCCAGTATCAGGCTATGAACATTGTAATACCAAGTCGTATCAATCCTAGAAAAGATAGAAGTCGAGCGGTAGCAGCAAATGTAGGAAAACAGTTCCCCAACTTGGAGAACAGGCAGTCTAATTAATCAGCCCGCTCAAGGTGAGTGCTAATAGTGTGGTAATAACCGATGATGATAGAGAGAATGCAAGATTTCTTGGTATCACCGTTGAACAACACCAAGGGATCGAGGTTTTTCCATCGTTGGATCCGAAGGAAATAGCATGGCAATATATCCCCGGGAAACCTATGGTCACTCCTGATGACGAGAAGCTTCTAACAACGCAAATGCATAACTTGCATGACTAGTACATGAGAGAAGTAAAGGTCGGGCGACAGAGCCTCATGGTGAAAGTCAAGAAAGAGCATTACATCCATGAAAAAGATTTTTGGATTGAAAATGAAGAATTTTTTGAGTTATTCAATTAAAAAGCACTCGACAAATCCATCACCAGTTGTTATTGTCTGTAAGTGATTTATATGTGTAATTTAAGTCTCTAGCTTAGCTTGTTCATTGAATGTATTATACTCACTATATTCTTTTGTGTGGTATTATGCAGAATGAAGATTTTTTAATTGAAAAGATATGGAGTCTATGGCATTGGGTTCATTGACCCAAATACCATTAATGAAGAATTGTTGAGAAGGAACCCTAAAGACAGAAACAAAATGCTTCTAAGATTTTTGAAGGCCCTAAAGTACAAACCAGAAATAATTTTACCTTGGAACTTCCAGTGTGCATTACTGTCTTGTATTGTGAATTCTATTTTTGTTATATATATATATACTCGATGTGAAGTGTAGTTGATAAGTTATGCATGCCCGCTTACAAATCATTTGTGCAGCTACCACTGGATCCTTCTAATCATTAGTGTTTACGATGAAACTGTTTAAGTACTGGACTTGCTAAGGAAAGACCGTGACGATTGCATAAGCTTGCATTCGTTGCTCGGAAGGTACTTTTAATCATTAATGCACTATGTTAGTTTATTTATTAGTTTATTTCCCGATATCAAGTAATTAATAAATCATTTATTGATTTTGTTTGTCGAGAAGGGTTCGGAAACATTTCATCAAAGAGGTTGTCGGTGAATGGAAACCGAAGGTGAGATGGCGAGAGCCCAGGGTAATTAATAAGTAGTACTAGCTACATCCATGCATCTCTTTAATTCTAGTTTCAATACCATTTTCATGGTTCATTGTTATCTGATTCAATTCTATTCTCGTAAAGTGCATGAGGCAATCACAAGGGACTAATCTATGTGCATATTACGTTTGCGAGAACATTCGCTTTATGACCGAAAGCAACAAAACTGCTAGAGATCTTTGGGTACGTAAACACCATTCATATTTTTTAGTCATGATCTAATACATATACACACAACTAACATGCATATTCATATTGATCTCCTTCTTTATATATAGATGATCAAAATGCGGCATCAACTCCTACCAACGGACCACAAACGAGCAATTCAAGAGGAAATTGCAGAATTTTTGCTTCAGCGGGTCATATCTCCCGACGGAGAATACCATTTCACGTAATGATCTCCAAATTTTACGAGAAATTGCATATACCAAATTCAATATATATGTATATATATATGTGTGTTTGTATGCATGTGGTCGTTCGAGAAATTCTATGACATATGATTGCTTCTATGAGAAATTCTATGATATATGACTGGTTCAATGAGAAATTCTATTATATATGCATAACGTGTACAATATGTAGTAGTGTAAAATATGTTTGAAATGAAAAACAATTAAATAGAAAACACAAAATCAAATGAAAAAACAAAACAATAAACCCTATACCCCTAAAACCTTAGTCCCGGTTGGTGCTACCAACCGGGACCAAAGGTCCCCATGCACTAGCGCGCGCTACCGACCGCATGGCCAGGGTTTAGTCTCGGTTCGTAGACAACCGGGACTAAAGGCTTGGACCCTTTAGTCTCTATACTTTAGTCTCGGTTGGGGAACCAGGACTAAAGGCCCTTCCCAACCAAGACTAATGACATGGTTTCTACTAGTGCAAGAGTTGCTCGACAAAGGTTATATACGTTCGTAGTCCCTGTGCCATTCCTATTATTCTAGTGCCAAAAAAGGATGGTACATCGCGTATGTGTGTGGATTTTAGAGGCATTAATAATATTACTATTTGTTATCATGATTCTATTCCTAGGCTAGATGATATGCTTGATGAATTAAGTGGCTCTACAATTTTCTCCAAAGTTGATTTGTGATAACCCACAAGTATAGGGGATCAATCATAGTCCTTTCTATAAGTAAGAGTGTCAGATCCAACGAGGAGCAGAAGGATATGACAAGCGGTTTTCATCAAGGTATTCTTTGCAAGTGCTATGAGTAACAATAGTAGATAGATTTGTAGCGAGATAATTTGTAACAAGTAACATGTGACAATAGTAACAAAGGTGTAGCAAGGTAGCCCAATACTTTTTATATCAATGGACAGGCCTGAAAATACTCTTATATTAAGCAAGCGCACTCGACGACACATGTCAATTTTTGTCTAGTCATGTTCATCATGTTAAGTTGATTCATGTTCGCTACTTTTATAGTTTGATATGTGGGTGGGCCGATGCAAAGGTGTTGTTCTTACTTGAAATAACAACCCACTTATGATTACCCCCTATGGCAAGCATCCGCAACGACAAAATAAGAACTAAGATAAATCTAACCATAGAATGAAACGTGTGGATCCAAATCAGCCCCTTATGAAGCAACGCATAAACCGGGGTTTAAGCTTCTGTCACTCTAGCAACCCATCATCTACTTGTTACTCCACAATGACTTCTCTTAGGCCCATGACATTGCCTGATACTTTGAAATATGCTTATCTTGATGAAAACAATACACAGCCTGTTAATATTGGGGATAACCTTTTCATATCATGAAGAAAAAAGATTACTTGAAACTCTAAAGAAGCACAGAGCTGCTATTGGATATACTTTTGATGATCTCAAGCACATAAGCCCCACTCTATGTTAGCGCAAGATTAGTATGAAACCGGATGTGAAACCTATCGTTGATCATCAATGTCATCTCAATCCTAAGATGAAGGAGGTGGTAAGAACTGAGATATTAAAACATTTGGAAGCAAGTATAATTTATCCTAGTGTTGATAGTAGATCGGTATGTCACGTGCATTGTGTTCCTAAGAAAGAAGGTATAGTTGTTGTTCCTACTGATGAAATTGAGCTTATTCGGCAAAGAATCGTAACTGGCTATATGATGGTGATTGATTTTAGGAAATTAAATAAAGCTATTAGGAAATATTATTAGCCCTTGACTTTTATCGATCAAATGTTAGAGAGACTATCTAAACACACCCATTTTTGTTTTCTTGATGGATACGCTGGTTTGTCTCAAATACCTTTGTCAAAATAGGACTAAGAGAAAACCACCTTTACCAGTCCTTTTGGAACTTATGCTTGTAGGTGAATGCCTTTTGGTTTATGCAATTCACCCGCTACCTTTCAAAGTATATGACTACTATATTCTCTGACTTTTGTGAAAAGATTGTTCGGGTTTTCGTTGATGATGTTTTCGTTTACGGGACTTCTTTTGATGATTGCTTGAGAAACCTTGATTGAGTTTTGCTGAGATGTGAAGAAAGTAATTTTGTATTTAATTGGGAGAAGTGCCAATTTATGGTTAATTATAGTATAGTATTTGGGCATAAAATTTTTGAACGAGGCATTGAGGTGGACAAGGCCAAAGTTAATTCAATATAGAAAATGCCCTGCCCAAAAGATATCAAAGGTATAAGAAGTTTCCTTATTCACACTAGTTTCTATAGGCGTTTCATTAAATATTTCTCAAAGATTTCTAGGTCATTAACTAATCTCCTCCAAAAAGATATTCTTTTTGTTTTTGATGATGATTGTTTAGAGGCCTTTGAAACATTTAAGAAAGCCTTGATTTCTGCACCTATTGTCCAACTACTTGATTGGAACCTACCATTTGAAATTATGTGTGATGCTAGTGATTATGCTGTTTGTGTTGTTCTAAGGCAAAGAGTCGATAATAAATTTAATGTTATTCATTATGCTAGTAAGACCATAGACACTGCTCAAATAACTTATGCTACTACTGAAAAGGAATTTTTAGCGGTTGTTTTTGCATGTGATAAGTTTGGACCTTACATCGTTGATTCCAAAGTAACTATTCACACTGATCATACTGCTATTAAATACCTTACGGAAAAGAAACATGCTAAACCTAGACTTATTAGGTGGGTGCTTTGACTTCAATAATTTGACTTGCATATCGTTGATAGAAAGGGAGCTGAAAACCCCATAGTAGATAACTTGTCTAGGAAGGAAAATGTTCTTGATGACCCAGTACACATTGATTATAATTTTCTTGACGAGCAACTTGCTATTATAAATACTTCATGTAGCACTCCTTGGTATGCATACTATGCTAATTACATTGTTGCTAAATATATTCCACCTAGCTTCACCTATAAACAAAAGAAAACATTCTTTTATGATTTACAACATTACTTTTGGGATGACCCACATATTTGTAAAGAAGGAGTACATGGTGTTATTAGACTTTATATAACTGGGCATGAATAGTGCCAAATTCCAAGGATGTGTCACTCTGAGGACTACGGAGGAGACCATGCTGGTGATAGAACTGCACACAAGGTATTGCAATCCAGTTTCTATTGGCCCACTCTTTATAAAGATGCTCGTAAGTATGTCCATTCATGTGATGAATGTGAAAGAGTTGGTAACATAGGTAGATGTCAATAAATGCCTATGAATTATGCACTTGCTATTGAACAATTTGATGTTTGGGGCTTTGATTTTATGGGACCTTTTCCTTCCTCTAATTCGTGTACTTATATTCTAGCTGTTGTTGATTATGTTACCAAGTGGGTAGAATCTATCCCAACTTGTAGTGATGAACATAAGACCTCTATTAAAATGCTTCAAGACATCATTTTCCCGAGGTTTGGAGTCCCTAGATACTTAATGACTAACGGTGGTTCACATTTTATTCATGGTGATGTCCGCAAACTTCTATCTAAATATGATGTTAACCATAGAATTGCATCATATATCATTCTCAATCTAGTGTCCAAGTTGAAATGAGCAACCGAGAAATAAAATATATTTTGCAAAATACTATCAATAGATCTAGAAAGAATTAGTCTAAGAAACTAGATGATGCTTTATAGGCTTATAGGACAACTTATAAAAATCCCATGGGGATGTCTCCATATAAAATGGTCTATGGAAACTCTTGTCATTTACCTCTTGAGTTAGACCATAAAGCTTATTGGGAAATTAAAGAGCTTAATTAAGACTTTAAACTTGACGGTGAAAATAGGTTATTTGATATTAGCTCATTGGATGAATGGAGAACACAAGCTTATAAAAATGCGAAGTTCTTTAAAGAAAAGGTTAAAAGATGGCATGATAAGAGGATTCAAAAACGAGAATTCAATGTAGGAGACCTAGTGCTTTTGTACAATTCTCGTTTCAGATTCTTTGCAGGGAAACACCTCTCCAAATGGGAAGGACCCTATGTTGTCGAGGAGGTCTATCGCATCGGTGCTATAAAAATTAATAACTTCAAAGGCAAAAAATTCAAGAGTGGTAAATGGGGAAATAATTAAGCACTACATTTTAGGTACACCCATTAATGTTGAAACTAATATTATTCAAGTGATAACACCACAAAAGCACATAAGAGACACCTTCCGGATCACATCAGAAACCTAAAAAAGAGTAGGTGCGTGATACGATAAGTAAACCGACTCCAAAAATTCCAAAAATATATCTTCTGTTCGTTTTAGTTTTCTAGAAAAAATCAAAAATAAAAGGAGTCAGGGGGACCCACGAGGGAGGCACAAGCAAATAGGGCACGCCCATCCCTTTGGGTGCGCACTGATGGGTTGTTAGGCCCTTGTGTGCCTCCCGGACTCCATTTTCTTCTCAAGCACGTATTCTGACCTAGAAATCATTATATATACTCCCATATGTTTTGACCACCGCATCGTGAGTTTATCCTTTGTTCTTGTTTATGCTATTTGTTGAGAGATTTAGATCGCCATGATGTTTCCAATCCCCTCCAAGGGAAGGTCATCAACCACTACCTGTCGAATGTGATGATGCCATTGATATGCGTGAGGCGGTGCTCCACATCTGGGATGTTCAAAGTCTAGTCTTGCAGCAGTGGACCAGGAGATATTCAAGTGCCAAGGGATGGTTGAACATGGTCTGAGTGCTAATCACTCTATGATCACAGACTTCATCCGGGAAAACCACATGTACACAAGGAAGGTGGGAGATGCTCTCTTCAAGCACGAAGAGTGGATCGATCATCTCCAAGCTCAAATATATGACTTGCAAAACCAAAATTCCGAGTATGAATCCAGGTTTAAACGATGAGCATCATTGCCGATTTTAGGATTCTTGAAATGAGATCTTCTTTGAATGATGGAGAGGCTATACCTTGGAAGATGGAGGACAATCCTACTATATCATCACCACCATCACCAAAGAAGGATTGTTGAGTACACGGGAATGAGCACCACCCTTGGCTTGTTCCAAAGTTGGGGGAGGTGCCCTGGTATCGTATCACCATGACTTTTATCACTACTATCTATCTTAGTTTGATCCTTAGTGTTTCATGATCTAGAGAAATAAAATTTTAGATTTGTTTTACTTAGAATTTTTGTTTTGAGACCTATTTATCCTCGTAATTGGGTGTGAGAGTTATATAATAAAGATTAATTGAGTTTGTGTGCCTTACTTTCATGCACCCATCACCTTAGCATTACAATAAAAGAAATAGAAATTATCATATGCTTATCTCACGAGGAGTGATGACGTCACATAGAAAAGGTACAAATGGTGAAATATGTTGAGAACTAACAAACATAGCATTAGTAATTGATATAATCTATGCAAGATTACGATAGAGCAGAGGAGATTCACGTATAAATACACTATGTTCGACACCTTTTATTATTGTGAGCCCCCATCATATATTATATAACGATCAAGTGTTGATGTTTGACATGGAAGACAACATAATGATCATGATTGTTTACATTTTCATAGAACTTATATTGTCATGGATCCCTTCACATGTGATGCTTGCTTTATATCTTTTGCTAGCCAAAACAATCGCACCAAGTAGAGATACTACTTGTGCATGCATAACTCCTTAAACCTAGTTTCTTTCCACGAGAGTCCACCATACGTACCTATGGATTGAATAAGATCCTTCAAGTAAGTTTTCATCGCTGCCCAAAGCAATAAGAATTGCCTCCAAATATGTATGATCTTTTATTGTAAGGGAAAATAATCCTTGTATGATCTTGTGATAGGAAAGGAATAAAAGTGACAGAGTGCATAATAAAGTTCACTATCACAAGGGGCAATGCAAAGTGACATTCCTTTCCATTAAGAATTTGCACATTCAAAACAAACAAAGAGGATGGCAAGCTCTACTTCCCTCTGGGAAGGGCCTATGTTTTATCTTCTTACAAGAGTCAATAATATTTTACCCTTGTTCCTACCCATTAACTCTTTAGTCGGCAAGCATTATGTGTTGAGGAAAGATCCAAACAAATATGTCCAGTCGAATGTACGTGATAATGATTCATTATTGGTGACATTATCCTTGAGGTAAATAAGTTGGGTGTCAAAGATAATAAAGCCCCCATCTTCATGTGTGTCCAGCGGAAACATTAGATCCGAAAATATGCAATGTGTGTCAACAATCATACAAGGCTACATGATACTTGACTATGTCAACTTGCTAGAAATAAAAGCTCTTACATAGACTCTTCTCTTGAATATGATGGATTATGATTATGTGAATGACTAACGACACCGTTTGTCAGTTCCAATAAAATTTATGCTTCGTACTTCCTCATTTGTGAATAGATTGTTACTTGTTTATGAGAAGATATATGATGGAAAACTTGCCGCTATTCTAATATTTATTATGCTCTTATGTCCGCTTCTGTTTTATCGACTTCTCTCACTCAAATCATGTGTCCATTATTCTCGAGCTAGGATTTCATTTGAGGATAGCGAGGTCTAAGCTTGGGGGAGTTGATACGTCCATTTTGCGTCATGATTTCCAATTCATATTTGTGTTATTCTTGTCCATTATTCCCTATTACCATGCAATTCTTATGACTCCAAATGACCTGAAACTTCATGGAGATTTTTTATGGAATATTTAAGAATTATTGGGCCAAAAATATACCAGAGGGGGCCACCGGCTGTTCAAAAGCTAATAGGCTGCGCCCACCCCCTAGGCACGGGCTGATGGCTTGTGGGGCCCTTGCAGGTCTCTCAACCCTCCTCTTCTCCTATATGGTGTGTTTTACCATAAAAAATCATAAGAAATCTCGTAGGACGAAGCACCGATGTCTCAAGGCGGAAACTTGCACAGAGGCTCTTTTGCACTCCGACTATCAGATTCTCCCACGAAAATTCCTGTCCGTGAGGGGGAGATCGAAGCCATCATCATCACCAACGCTTCCTCCTTTGTAGGAGGGCCAATATTAAACAACATATTCACCAGCACCATCACATCTCCTACCCTAGTTAATCTCTTGTATTCAATCTTTGTCTCAAAACCTTAGATTGGTACCTATGGGTTACTAGTCGTGTTGATTACATTTTGTAGTTGATGCTTGTTGGATTACTTGGTGTAAGAAATTTGGTTCACATACTTAATCATTATTAGTATACCTCTAATCTTGAACATGTTGAAGAGGTGTGAGTAGTTATAGTTGTTCCTGAGGACATGGGAGAAGTCTTGTTATAAGTAATCTTGTGAAGTTGGTATTCTTTCGATATTTTGATGATGGTACGACTATAGAAGCAAGACTAGTTACTTCACCCTTATTAGGGAATTCTTTTTCCTATGGTTCTCTACTAAACTTAGAGAAATTAAATTCATGAGACATATCACCAAAGTCTACTTTGACCTTATCAGTAGCACAACTAATTTCAGCAATAAAAATATTCAAGAAAGGTCTACCAAATATAATGGGACAATAGTTATCTTGTTCTGAACCATGTACTAGGAAATCAGTGGAGTACTTGACTTTTCCACACAAGACTTCAACATATCTAACAATCCCAAGCAGTGAAATAGTATCATGGTTTGCAAGTTTAATAGTGACATCAATATCTTCAATCTCAGAGGGTGCTATGTCATGCATAATTTCTTGATATAACGTAAAAGATATATCACTGACACTAGCACCAATCTCACACAAACCACAGTAACAATGATCTCCAATTTTAAGTGAGACGCCACACATGCCGACATCTGGTTTGTTTTTATCGAACTCAACCCGCTTGTTTCTAACAGGTTTTGCAATTCTAGAAGCTTCATCAGAGAAGTAAATAACCTGACCATCAATATTATCAACTAGGAGATCGTTAACCATAGAAAATTTTAGCTCAACATTTATTTGTTCACAAGCTTTAGGTGTTCTAACATGACTATTATTAACCATAGTTGTTGCCTTAGCATGTTCCCTAATTCTAACAGGAAAAGGAGGTTTCTCAATGTAAGTAGTAGGAACAACTGGATCAACATGGTGTCGGTGTACTAAAGTATGTGCTTTTTTAGTACCCCGTACTTGTGCTCGGACAGTCATAGCCATACTAGCGGCAAGGCCTACCAGGGAGCAACTAAGAACCAAATACCGCATCATCGAGAAGACATTCAAGTTGACAGGCGGAAGACCGAAAGTTTGGACCCCGGCAAGATCTTGCCGGGATGGCCTATGGAGCCCCCGCAAGGAATGCACCCGGCAAGGCCCCGCCATCCTTCCAGCGCAGAGGAGAAGCCCCGGCAAGGTGAAGCCCCGACAATCCCCCGCCAGCACAGAGGCCAGGTGTCTCCTCGCCCGTGCATGTGTCGAGACGCCGACGATGGAGATGCCAAGCGGTGCCGATGGGACGGGCTCCTGTCCCGTCCCGCGGACGGTCAGGAACGCCTGGCGGAGCATTAAATGCGTTTGTCTCGCACCGTCAGTGTTAGTTATGATAACACTATAGCATTGTATACCCCGTGTACATATTGTATGCCACTGTTGGTAACCCCTTCGAGAGTATAAAAGGAGGCCCGGGGCATTACGGTAGAGGACTTTTCGACCTTTTCAGACTCCTAGACTTGTGGATCTCCACTAGTCCATGATTTGCATGAGTAGCACCTATGTACTGTAGCGCTCCCAGAACCTGAGCTAGAATCCATCCAATACAACCAAGCAGGAGTAGGGTTTTACACATCTTTGCAGCCTGAACCTGGGTAAATTCCCGCGTGCTGGTCATCTGATCTGCTCTTTGTGCGAGCCTTCTTCCCCGTTGAACCGTAAAGGGAGCCCTCCGATCCCATAGGTGTCATTTCCCCCGACATCTTTGGCGCGCCAGGTAGGGGAGAAGGTCACGTGAACCTGATCTTGTGACTAGCGCGCCAGTTCTTTCGTCATAATAGTCATCGCCATGGCTCTGAAGAAGAAAGGTTTCACAACGGTGGAACCCTCCATGTCTAACGTGCCCGTAGCCGCCCAGGAGGGCGACAGAGTGGGCGTAGACAGAGGGAGCGGGGACCCTTCGCCCATGCGGCACTCTAATGATCAAGGCCAAGCAAGCGGCAACGCCTGCCGTGGAGAGGCTCACGGCGGCGGTAGAAATCCCCATGCCGCTTGGTCTCAGGACGGAGTTGTACCTCCTGTGGGTGGTACGGTGAACTCCGAGGACGGAAGGGCACCTTCCAAGGCACCCAGGCTGGCGCATACGCCGCGTCCTTCCTAGGGCGCGCACGAAGAGCAGCGCCGCGGGGTCAGTATTTCCCAACGTCCCCACGGAAAAGCCCCTACGCATCAACCCCAAGATGCATGGGACCAGCATGTGCGCCAGCATGCTAGTGGGAGTGGCATGCATTCATAGCACCGCGATGGAGATCCTTCTAACATGATTAGGAGTCAGAGCACCTCGCGTTCTTCGCGTTGTTCGCTGCCGACCACGTCGGAAGAAGCAATGGCGCGGGCACAACTACTCTTGAACTTCCCTCCTACTCCGGAGAAGCTCGACGAGTGCAGAGCCACCATTGAGAGCCTCCTTAGCCTCGCTGACAAGTTTTGGTCCACCGAGCCGGCTCATGCCAGTGGGGATAAGGCCGAAGGTGGTGCGACCACGGTGCACTCTCCTCCACAACAACAACGCCGATCACTGACTCAACGCACCGATGCTGACGATGGCTACTCGACGGCGTCATCTGATCCACGGACTCGCCGCAATCAGCGTCAAGTTCTTCGGGAATGAAGCAAGGAAGATGCTCGAACTACAATCGAGCGATGGCGGGAAGCGCGCCATCAATCTGGTAACCAAGTAGGAGCCACTATAGACAAGCCCGCGCTAGGGTATCCTGTCAGTCTACCTTACGAGGTGGGTTCTCTAGTGTTTACCCGTGAGCTATGGCAAGTCGAGTGGCCCAATTCCTGCACGTTCAAGCCAGAGGTCCTAGAGAAATACGACAGCAAGACTCACCCGTCTGTGTTCTTGAGCATCTACACCATTTCGGTGCAAGCTGCCGGGGCTCGCGATAACAAGATACTCACTAAGTATTTCCCATTGGTGCTTAAGCCCAACATCAGGTTGTGGTTGATGCACTTGTCGGAAGGATCCATTTCCTCCTGGGCAGATCTATGCCATGAGTTTGTAGGCGCCTTCACCAGAGGTCATCAAGCTCCTGGCTACGAATGTGATTTACATCACATCCCCTAGAAGGAGGGAGAGACTTTGTGCAAGTACATCCAGAGATTCAGCCGCATACACCACAACCTACCAGACGTTGATCCTGCCGCTGTTATCAGCACGTTCTATCAGAATGTGCGCAACTGCAGGATGCGGGAAGAGCTGGCAATGAACAAGGCCAGGGATGTTGCCGAGATTTATGCTTTGGCAGATAAATATGTTCAAATTGAAGAAGGAAGGAGGCTCTCCGGCGAAGACGCTGCCGCAGGGGTCGACTCTAAGGATGAGGACACCGCCGCCCCGGTAAAGAAGGGTCGGCAACGTAACAAGAAGCACAAGGGAAAGGCCGTGCTTGCCATCGAGGGATTCGCCAATCCCGGCATTGTCAAGAAGGCCAAGGCCTATGACCCCCGGCAAGGATGTTGTCGGGTGCATCTCCTGTCAGGCTTTGGCGGCTGCCAAGTACGAGAGGCAAGACAAGGATAAGGGACAGGATGATGCGGAGGGATTCGACAAGAAGCGTGATGGCCGAGGAGGTCGTCGCGGCAAGGCCAAGTCACAGAAGGACCGGCCCGCTCGCGGCCGCGACAAGCCAGAAGGGGATGATGATGACGTTGAAGAGGATGATGAGTCCGGCAAGCAAGAATTCCAGAGAGCTAAAGATGCCATGTTCATCGATGGAGGTGCCTCGTTGGATTCGTCCCACCGCCAACTTAAACAGTGGGCGTGTGAGCCATCTGTCAGCGTCCGGAAGCCTTTGAAATGGTCCAACACGCCTATCATTTTCGACGTCGAGGATCACCCTGATCGGGTAACTACGGTCGAGTGTTTCCTATTGTTGGTCTCACTAACGGTTTGCAACCTCAAGGTGAAGAAAATGTTAGTTGATGGTGGGGCCGGCCTGAACTTGATTTCGCCCGAGGTGATCAAGAAATTCCAAATTCGTGTTGGAGATCTCAAGGAAACGGGCTCGTTTCAGGGGTTCAATCCGGGAAGGAGACAGCCCAAGGGAAATATCACACTTCCGGTAACATTTGACTGCGATCTGAACTTCAGGATGAAGAAGGTTGTTTTCGATGTCGCCAAGATTCCGTTGCCCTACAATGGGATCCTTGGTCGTCCAGCGTTGGCCAAGTTCATGGTGGTGTCGCACTATGCCTACAATATATTGAAGATGCCTGGGCTGATTTGCATCATCAATGTCAAGTCTGACAAGAAGGACATGCTTATCTACGATGATCAACTCTACCGGGAGGCGGTTGCAGCATCTGCCACCAAGGCACTTGCTCCTTGCACTGAAACTCTTGGGAGGAGGAAGCCCAGCAAGGCCTCTAGCGCAATTCCGGCAAGCGCACCTCCTCAGAGTGCTGTGCTCCCGTTTATGATGTGCCAGAGAGTTCCAATGGCAAGAGCAAGAAGTCCAAGGCAGCTCCACCAAAGACTAAGAAGGTGCCCGCCAAGGAGGATGGCACGGGAGGAACTCTCACCATAAGTTCCACCCTTGATGACAAATTGGAAAGCGCGTTCGTCGCCTTCCAGCTGGGTAATGTCGATGTGTTTGCATGGCAACCATCTTATATCCCCGGTGTTCCCAGGAAGGTGATTGAGCACCACCTTGGCGTCTGTTCACACGCATGGCCCGTCAAGCAGAATGTCAGGAAGTAGGCTTTGGGGCAACAACAGTTTATTGCCGAAGAAATCAAGAAATTAGAAGGGGCTGGCTTGATCAGAGGAATACTTCATCCAACATGGTTGGCTAATCCAGTTGTAGTGCGCAGGGCGAATGGGAAATGGAGGCTATGTATTGACTTCAGAGATGTTAATAAAGCTTGCCCCAAAGATCCTTTTCCCTTGCCGCGCATTGACCAGATTGTGGACTCCACCGCCGGCTTCGACTTGTTGTCTTTACTTGAATCCTATTCAGGTTATCCTTAGATTTTCATGGCAAGGGAAGACGAAGAGAAGACCGCATTTATCACCCCATGTGGTACGTATTGCTTTTTGCATATGCCTTCGGGTTGAAAAGTGTTGGTTCTATATTTGCAAGAGCGGTCTAGATTGGTTTTGAGCTCCAGCTAGATAGAAATATGGAGGCTTATATGGATGACATAGTGGTCAAAACCAAGGACAAGGCTATGCTCATATCAGACCTAGAAGAACCATTTGGAAATCTGCGCAAGACCAACTTGAAGTGCAACCCTAAGAAGTGTGTGTTTGATGTCCCATCCAGCAAGCTTCTCGGGATCTTTGTATCTCAATGTGGAATTGAATTGAATCCTAACAAGATCAAGGCAATTGAGCAAATCAAAGCACCAGGACATGTCAAGTATGTGCGTCGTCTTGCCGGCTGTGTTGCCGCTCTGAGTAGGTTTCTTTCAAAATCTGCCGAGTGCGCCCTGCCCTTTTTAAAAATCTTGAAGAAGCGGGTCCGATGAAATGGACTCCAGAAGCGAAGGCAGCGCTGCAGTATGTGAAGAAGTACCTCTCCTCTTCGCTAGTCCTAGACATGCCAAAACCGCAAGAGCCATTGCTGCTATATCTAGCAGCGACAAATCAAGTGGTGAGTGCTACATTAGTGGCTGAAATAGAAGTTGATGAAGAAGAAACGGCAGCAGTAGGACCGCCAAGCGATAAGCCAGAATTTTCCCTAGCACAATCTGGTGACGACAAAGCAGGATTCGCGCATTCGAATGAAATAATTCATAAGAAGAAGATGGTGTAGTGTCCAGTCTATTTTGTTAGCTCCATTTTGCAGGGGGCTACTTCAAGATATTATGGCGTGCAGAAGGTTCTCTTTGGCCTCCTTATGGCCTCGAGGAAGTTGTGACATTACTTCCAGGCACATGACATCACTCTTGTCACTCGCTTCCCGTTACAGCGGATTTTGCGGAACCCTGATGCTACCGACAGGATTGTGGAGTGGGCTTTGGAACTGTCAAGCTTTGGTCTCAAGTTTGAAAGCACTTCGACCATCCAGAGCAGAGCCTTGGCGGAGTTCATTGTGGAATGGACCCCAACACCACATGAAGAAGTTCCAGAGTCAACTCTCCCCGGCAAGGAAACGAACCAAGAATGGATCATGTATTTTGATGGGGCTTTCTCGCTGCAAGGCGTCGGTGCCGGAGTGATGGTCGTCGCACCCACTAGAGAGCACCTCAAATATGTGGTTCATACGCACTTTCCTTGGGAGAAGTCGACGAACAATACTACAGAATACGAAGGGCTGCTTGCCGATCTCAGATTCGCGGTAGACCTTGGGATTAAGAAACTTATTGTCAGGACTGGTTCTCAGCTTGTTGTCATGAAGGTGAACAAGGATTATCAGAGTCCATTGATGGAAGATTATGTCGATGAAGTGAGGAAGTTGGAAGAACATTTTGAAGGTCTACAAATGGAACACGTTCCTCATGCAGAGAACAGCATTGCTGATGGCCTGTCAAAGTCTGCTGCCCTTAAGTTGCCCGTGGAACCAGGAACTTCTATGCTCTGACTGACTGAACCATC
Organism: Hordeum marinum; assembly: GCA_022496015.1. Classification (NCBI taxonomy): domain Eukaryota; kingdom Viridiplantae; phylum Streptophyta; class Magnoliopsida; order Poales; family Poaceae; genus Hordeum; species Hordeum marinum. The sequence goes on along the minus strand of CM039672.1, from coordinate 156,946,072 downwards.
CGTGACACCATCAACTGGACAAGAGAAAAGAAGAAAGTTGAGTTCCGGCAAGTATTTCCTGGCAGAGCTCCTAGAAGCCGTCGGCGAGGAAGTTGTCAGGGACAACGCCAGGCTTGCCGGTGAGCGTCACGCTCCGGCAGAGCCTCGAGCTCTTGCCATGGAAGCACATGCTCCCGCCAGGCTTGCCGGGGGGCAACAGGCTCCGACAGGACCTCAAGCCCTTGCCGTTGAGACAAATGCTTCCCTGACAGAGGATATGCCTTTAGTCCTTGTTATCGAGCCCCAGGCTCTAGCATGGGCACATCACGTCGTCCATTTCCTTCAAATAGGAGAACTCCGTGCAGAATAAGAAGAAGCTGAGAAAGTAGCCCGATGGTCTAGTATGTACCAGTTCATGGATAACGCCATGTACAGAAAGAGGCTGAACATTGTGAAACTGAAGTGTATTTTTCGGGAAGATTGACTAGAGCCGTTGGCAGAGATTCATGGAGGCATATGTGGCACCCACATAGGATCGAGAGCGCTTGCCAGTAAGGCATATCAGCAAGGTTTGTTTTGGCCCACTGCCCTCTAGGATGCAACTGCGCTAGTAACCAAGTGTGAAGCATCTCAGTTTCATTCGAAGAAAATGCATCAACCAGCTCAGGCTCTTCAACAAATCCCTCTCTCCTGGCCATTCTCGGTCTGGGGGCTCGACATCATAGGCCCCTTTCCTCGTGCTACTGGGGGCTTTGAGTACTTGTACGTTGCAATTGACAAGTCAACAAAGTGTCCAGAAGTGAAAGTAGTGAGAAAGGTGATAGCACAGTCAGCCATCAAGTTCTTCAAAGGACAGGTCTGCCGCTTTGGTGTTCCTAACAAGATCAGCACTGACAACAGGACACAGTTCACGAGCCGCACCTTCATGTAGTATGTCCAAGACCTTGGCAGCAAAATCTGTTCTGCTTCTGTTTCCCACCCAAGGAGTAATGGCTAGGCGTAAAGGGCTAATGCTGAAGTGCTGCGAGGACTCAAGACAAGAACTTTCGACAAGCTGTGCCAGTGCGGAAGGCGCTGGATTGATGAGTTGTCGGGGGTTCTTTGGTCAATCAGAACAACTCCAAATCGATCTATCGGCCAGACACCCTTCTCCCTAGTATATGGGGCTGAAACAGTTCTCCCCACCGAACTCACATACGGGTCACCTCGAGTACTCTCTTAAGACGAGCTTGAGCAAGAGCAGTTGCGGCAAGATGACGCGACGCTCCTTGAGGAAGATCATCTTTAGGCTGCTGTGCGAGCTGCGCGCTACCACCAAGCTTTGCACCGCTATCATAGTTGCAAGGTTCATGCCCCAAGTGTTGAGGAAGGCGACCTTGTTGTTCGGCAAGTTCAGTCCACCAAGAATTCAAACAAGTTGACGCCAAAGTGGGAAGGCCCTTATCGAGTAATGAGTTACCAGGCCTGGCGCAGTTTGCATGGAGACCGAAGATGGCATCCCAGTGAGCAACTCCTGGAATATCAAACATCTTCGTTAAGTTCTACCCATGAGGCGCGGTTGTCGGGCCTCCCGGCAACCACCTTTTGTATGGAGTCTTGCCCCCGAAGCATTTTATCCTCTATACAAAGCGAGGTGCAGACCCTGTGCATAGTTCAATAAAGCTAAGTGTTCTAAAAATCTTGTTGATTCTCATGTTTACTTATATACATGTTTGTCTGAGATATTGTATTGTGCTTACTCCCGGCAAGAGCTAATGTACCGCCAAGGTTCCATAACCCTATTTTCTCTTCTTTATTTTTCTCAAAAGGACATAAGGTTACTCGCGTGCAGCTTTGCCCGAGGGGGGGGGGGCGGTGGTATGGATACCGACGGGAGGCGTTCGAGGAAAACATCTTGCCGGAAAGAGTATGAAAACGAAAAGCTAAGTTACAAAACCCTAAGTGAACTCTTACTGTGAAGTTATTTTCCTTGGACGATTCCGAGTTTTGTATGGAAAACATGCACGCTAAGGAACCTTGCCGTGATTGGTGGCGCCCTTGCTCTGTTTCGAGTATGCTCAACAGCTTAAGTGGCTGTGCTCATGCCCCTATTCCGTTTCGAGTCCGCTCAACAGCTCAAGTGGCTGCGCTCGCGCCCTTGCTTGGTTTCGAGTCCGCTCAACATCTTAAGAGGCCACACCAAGAACGTCGAGGTATCTTGATGGCACTGGCACCGCCATCAGGCTGCTAAGGACCCACTACTCGAAGCGCTCACGGTAGGGCTACACATGCCGACAAGGTTTTTTCCGAAAAAGCGTAGGGAAAACACCATGCCAAGAGGAATCTAACAAGGAATAGTACACAGTCTTTAAAATAGGGTGAAATTTACACGAGATGTCGCCTCTTCCTATGTACATCTTTATTTGACTTTCTCCCCTAGGGAGATTACAAGAAGATAAAGACGGAAAGAGGAGGCAGAGTACAAGAAGAAAAAGATGGCAAGGGGCCTCCGACTAGAACCTGGCCCCTCCTGAACCAGCATTGCATGGAGGAGAGGGACAACATTGCACAGAGGAGAAGACCAACACTGCACGGACAAGAAGGGAAGCCCCAGAAGCCGATGTCCATGGCCCTGCTGGAAGATCCAGCTCAAAGATGAGGCAGCGCCCGGGACAAGGACCCCCGGCAACATCATCCTGCCGGGAGGAGGAGAGGCATGAGGCTGGCGATGATGGTGCGGCCACCAATCAGTTAGAGCTCAGGTCATCATATTCCAACTTGACCGACAATGACACCATCCTCCTCGTCGATGCCGCTCGAGGATGAGCTTTCGGCGCCACTCGGGCTCTCTTCGCAGCAGCTGACACAGACGCGTGAGCACCCACAAATCTTGACAGAGAGCAGATTGGCCTCCATCATTTCGAAACCAAGGGCATGCCCATCCTGGATGTTGTGGGCGTGGGCGAAGGATTTCCAGCTGCACCTGAAGAATATGACGCGGCTCTCTGGATACTCGACGTCCACCCACATGGCACCATTGCAGCAACCCGCCCGCAACCACAAGGCGGGCGGTTCGTCGGCCTCCATCGCCCTGGCGGAAGGGTGAGGAAGGCGCAGATGGCCTCGAAGGGGACCGCGCAGTTTGAGGATGAACCCCAACGCCGTCCCCTTGGCATGTGTTTCTTTGAGTTAGGGGCCTGGTGTTAGAGGGAGAGATGGAGCAGCAGTCTACCTCCCCCGGCCTCGGCCTCCACGACGGCCATGACCCCTCGCGCCTCTCCCACCACGAACACCTGGATCACCCTCCACCTCTGCAGTAGAAGCGATGGAATGATCCAGATGAGAACTCCTTGGTGAGGAGGATGGTGGCCACCCTCTCCCCCTAGTCATGGATAAGGGAGGGCGCCACTCATGGTTTGGAAAAGGTGGAAGGGTGCGCCCTGGAGGTTTGCACTCGATGAGGAAGGAAGGATGGATGAGCATCGCCCTCGCAAACCCTCAATTTATAGGGGGGCATAGTGGTAGGATCTCCCCCGCTCCAAGGGTTGCCGCCCACCTCCTCCAATAACGTCGCCCATGATCACGGGCGAACAACAACCGCCCTGTTGCTCCAATCCATGGCGCTGAAGTTTCTACCACAACTAGGATTTTAAGTCACGGGCACCCATTGCTAGCTATCCGCTATGCATGCGGCGCGCGTGGCGGAAACGGCCTCACGCATCCATGAAAATAATTATTATCGTTCCACACACGCATCCGCACGTCGTGCACTTAACGTGCGTCTCGGGGAAACACAGTAAGCAGAATCGTTGCTCAGTAGTTAATCCCTGCCACACGTGCCCGTGAACTATTTGGTCCTAACCCAACAACGCCTCGCACCAAGTATGGCCCAGGCCTGGGGGCTCCTATCAGTGTACTAAAGTATGGGCTTTTTTAGTACCCCGTACTTGTGCATGGACAATCATAGCCATACCAGCGGCAAGGCCTACCAGGGAGCAACTAAGAACCAAATATAGCAACATCAAGAAGACATTCAAGTTGACACACCAAAGACCGAAAGTTGGGACCCCGGCAAGATCTTTCCGGGATGGCCTACGGAGCCCTGGCAAGTAATGCACCCAACAAGGCGCTGCCATCCTGCCAGCGTAGAGGCGAAGCCCTAGAAAGGTGAAGCCCTGGCAAGCCCCCGGCAGCGCAGAGGCCAGGTGTCGCCTCGCCTGGGCATGTGTCGAGACACCGGCAATGGAGAGGCTAAGCGGTGGCGATGGGACGGGCTCCTGTCCCGTCCCGCAGACGGTCAGAGACGCCTGATGGAGCATTAAATGCGTTTGTCTCGCATCGTCAATGTTAGGTATGATAACATTGTAGCATTGTACACCCTGTGTACGTACTGTATGCCACTGTTGGTGACCCCTTTGAGAGTAGAAAAGGAGGCCTGGGGCATTATGGTAGAAGGCTTTTTGTCCTTTTCGGACTCCTAGACTGGTGGAGCTCCTCTAGCCTGTTCTGCATGAGTAGCAGCTATGTACTGTAGCGCACCCAGAACATGAGCTAGAATCCAACCAATACAACCAAGTAGGAGTAGTGTTTTACACATCGTTGCAGCCTGAACCTGGGTACATTCCCGCGTGCTGGTCATCTGATCTGCTCTTTGTTCAGGGCTTCTGCCCCTATGGACCATAAAGGGATCCTTCGGATCCCATAGGTGTTGTTTCCCCCGACACATGGCAAACAATCACTTCTTCCTTCTTAATTTTAACATGTTCCTTGAATGATTTTTCAATGGGAGGATGATATTTAAAGCATTTCTCTTTGGGAAGATCAAAATGAGTAGCAAATGATTCATAGAAAATAGCTACTATCTTAAACTAAAGACTATATTTATTTCTAAACTCATGGAAAGCATTAGTTTCAATAAAAGATTTAACTCAATCAACATTAAACTTTATACCTGACTCTTTACCTTCTTCAAGTTCCCAGTCTTCAGAGTTGCATTTTATTCTTTCAAGAAGATCCCATTGAATTCAGTAATCCTCTTCATATAGGAACCAATAGCACAAGAATCAAGTAATACTTGATAACCATGAGAAAGTCGAGCATACATTTTTTGTATAATCATTTCTCTCGGGGGCTCATAGTTGGGGAAAGTGTGCATCATACATTTAAGCTCCCCCCAGGCTTGTGCGATGCTTTCTCCTTCACGAGGACATCAATAATAAATAAAGTTCGGATAACGATCGACTAGATGCATAGAATAAAAGTTTTGATGAAATTCCAGCTTGAAGCGATTCTAGTCCCATGATCTAGTATCATCCAATAGCCTGTACCACATTAATGATTTTCCTTCCAAAGATAAAGCAAAAAATATCTTCTTCACTTTGTCTCCGGGTAGACCTGAAATCTTAAAAAAAATCCCCAGATCTCATCGACATACATCAAATGATAGTCAGGATGAGTTGAGCCGTCATACGGATGAGCCAACAATTTCTCTACCATACCCGAAGGAATCTCCTATTAAATATTTTTAGTAGGTTCAATAAGTTGACGAACAACTTCCTCAACTTCTGTTCAAGGCGAAGATGCCAGGAACAATCCACTCAAATGGTGGCTGTTCATAGTGACAAGCAACAGTAATTATTAGCACATGTAGAAAATGTTTCCTTACCAATTTCCACTGACAAAGGGCACTTCACTCCCTAGAAATAGCGCTAGAAAAGAATCTTGATGACCCACAAGTATAGGAGATCAATCGTAGTCCTTTCGATAAGTGTGTTGAACCCAACGAGGAGCAGAAGGAAATGACAAGGGGTTTTCATCAAGGTATTCTCTGCAAGTGTTGTGAATAGCAATAGTAGATATATTTGTAGCAAGATAATTCATAACACGTAAAAAGTGACAATAGTAACAAATTAGCAGCAAGGTAGCCTAATCCTTTTTGTAGCAAAGGACAAGCCTGAAAGTACTCTTATATTAAGCAAGCACTCGTGAGGACCCATGGCAATTTTTGTCTTGTCATGATCATCATGTGGACTTGATTCGCATTCGCTACTTTGATAATTTAGGATAGTAAAACTTAGCCTAATCCCAGCCCTGTGAGACACTCAGCGATTTTGGCCGTCAGATGATGTGTACTCGTCCTTTCTAGCCGTTGGATGCGTTGTTAATCTCGTTTGGGCCCAAATAGGCCGACTGTCCGATAATCAGCTACTCCAGGAGAAAAATCCGAGGCCTGTGGCTGATTGGGCCCAAAGACCATGTAACTGCGACTCTCCTTTGCTATGCCCTTTTTCTCTCGTAGGCTCGCAACCCGTCGCTGCTCTTGGCGGCAGCGCTCGCTCTGCTTTGCTGCTCCTTGGTACCTCTGTCGCTTCGCCGATCTCAGTGCCGTTCAGATTAGCTGCTCCCAGCCCTCCCTATCTCCACTGCTCCCCGACCAGAGCGGCATCGCACGCTGGTCCCCTCTGTCGAGGTGAGAACCATGTGACCATTTCGTCCCCTCTGCCATCGCTGCACTCGGTGGCGGCACTCACCTTGCTCCCCTGTGCTGATCCCCGATCCTCTCTGTCCTGCGTTGATCCCAAGTGCCCTCCATCGCCATCGTCGGCTGTTACTTTGCCGCTCTCCGGTCCCCTCGGTCACCTGCCTTCGCAATCGCTGGCCATCACCAACAATTCCAGGTAGGCAGGTACACCCCCGTCCGGCCGTTCCTAACCAGAACGACGGGTAGCAACACGTAAGTGCTTCCTCTGTTCCTCTCCCCTATTTCGTGCCACTTCTTGTTTTTTAAAACCAGTATGGTTCTTGAGCGTGTTATAATCTTGTGTCTGGTTGCATGAGAAGAGAAGATCAAAAGGCACATGTGAAATTGATCGTAGTAAGAACTAGGGAATCCTTACCCACCCAGAAAACAACTTAGTTGTGGTCCTTCGTTTGGCTGGTAGACTATTACCCCCTGATCACTGGGATTGATGTTTGGCTTCTCAGAACTAAGAAGAACAACCATCCAAAGTGACAAGTATTTCTTGAGGTCCTTCGTTTGGCTGGTAGACTATTACGCCCTGATTAGGCTTTTTCAGTCAGTACATTTTAGTATGATCCTTTATGAAGAACCTATTCATATGATTACATTTAATTTACTACCTCTTGGTTTAAAAAATAATTAGCACCTTCAGTTATTTAAGCTCATTAGTAACTTTATTTTTAAGCATTAGCACCTTTTGCTTTTGATCACTAACACCCTCTGGCCTCTGCTGGTCTAGGATTATGTTCATGGTGATCTATTTACAGGGTATGTCGAATTGCGAACCACACTGTCAAATTTTCACTTAACTCCAAAAAATAACTAAGTTCTCAGTTTAGTAGATTTTGAAGTATTCCCTTTGTTTCAAGCTATGTAAAAACAAGGCAAAGAAAATCAGATGATCGATGCATTATCGTTCGACCAATCTTCCATGAAGAATAGCAGCGTGAACAGAAATGCATGTCACAATCAAAATTAACTATCTTGATAGATGAGGAATATTCCTACATTTACCTGAATTGTTGAAGATATAACCAATCATGTCTGTCTCATAACGTCTATCTAGCTCTACATCCTTTATAGCCTCAGTGTTGCAGAGCAGTTCTGCTGATTTGGCCATGATTGATAAATTGATAAATTAGGACAATGTTAATTATGTAAGTGGATTATTTTATTACAGGTATGTGTTATACTTTTGTAACAAATATACGTCGCAATGTGTCTAGTTTGATATGTGTGGACCGGTTCTATGGTATTGTTCTTACTTGATCAAAAATCCCACTTATGATTACCCCGTCTCGCACGCATCTGCAACTATGAAAGAAGAATTAAGATAAATCTAACTATAGCATGAAACGTGTGGATCCAAATCGGCCCCTTATGAAGCAATGTACAAACTAGAGTTTAATATTCTGCCACTCTAGCAACCAATCATCTACTTGTTACTCCACAATGACTTCCCTTAGGACCATAACATGGTGAAGTGTCATGCAGTCGACGTTTACATGACACTACTAAGAGAAGTAACAACATACATATCATAAAAATATCGAACGAATACCAACTTCACAAGATTACTTATAATAAGACTTCTCCCATGTCCTCATGAACAATAGTAACTACCCAAACCTCATCACATGTTCAAGATCATATGTATAATAACAATAATTTAGGATGTGAACATAATGTCTACCACAAAGTAATCCAACAAGCATCAACTACAAGATGTAATGAACACAACTATTAACCAATAGATACCAATATGAGGTTTTGAGACAAATATTGAATACAAGAAATGAACTAGGGTTGCAGATGAGATGGTGTTGGTGAAGATGTTGATGAAGATTGGTCCTCCCACGAAGGAGGAAGCATTGGTGATGACAATGGCTTTGACCTCCCCCTCCCGGAGAGGAATTTCCCCGGCAAAATCCTATTGTCGGAGTGCAATAGGGTCTCTTCCTAGGTTTGTGCCTCGAGAAGGCGCCGCTTCGTCCCGACAAATTTCTAATGAGTCTTATAGGTTAAAAGTAACCATATAGGAGAAGAGGGGGGATCGGGAGACTTGCAGGGGGCCCACAAGCCATCAGGGCGTCCACTGTTGGCTTGTGGCCAACACGTGGCCTCCTTGTGGTATATTTTTTGCCCAATAATTCTTAAATATTCCATAAACATTCTCCATGAAGTTTCATGTCATTTGGAGTGTGGTGACTTTTTTGCCTTTTCCTTGGTTTCCTCGTCCTGAATTCAAGTTTCCAGATATTTCCCTCCTTGTGATGTACCTTGCATATTCACAGAGAACAAACACAAGAACTGTATGGTAATATGGAATAATTGACAACAATAACACAAATATCAATAAGAAATAAAGTTGCAAAATGAACTATGAATTTTCGTAGTGGATACCATCAAATTCTATGAAATTGGGAGATGAATGGAAAAAACATTTAGAACTAAGTTTGGATTATATGAGTGGTTAGTCACGCATTTTGGGTTAACTAATGCACCTAGAACATTCATGAGATTAATGAACGAGGTTTTATGTGCTTTCATTGGATGATTTATGGTAGTCTATTTTGATGATATACTGATTTATAGTAGATCTTTGGAGGAATACTTGGAACACTTACGCGATGTTTTTATTGCTCTATGTGATGCATGTTTGTTTGGAAACCTTGCGAAGTGCACCTTTTGCAGCGACCAAATACCTATTCTTTGCTATGTTGTTACTACACAGGGAATTGAAGTTGATAAAGCCAAGATTGAAGCTATTGAGAGTTGGTCGCAGCCCAAACCAGTCACACAAGTGAGTATTTTCTTGGCCTCATTGGTTTCTATAGGCGTTTTATGAGAGATTTCACCACCATTGCTGCACCTCCCAATGAACTTCAGAGAAGGATGTGCCTTTTGCTTGGGGTACTAATACATCTACAACGTATCTATAATTTTTGATGATGTCATGCTATTATATTATGTGCTTTGGATGTTTTTTATGCATTAACATGCTATTTTATATTATTTTTGGGACTAACTTATTAATCTAGAGCCTAGTTCCAGTTTCTGTTTTTTCCTTGTTTTTGAGTATTGCAGATATGGAATATTAAAGGGAGTCCAAACGGAATAAAATCTTCGAAATGATTTTTTCTAGAGGGAAAGAGAACTACCAGACTTGGAGTGCATGCCAGGGCATATGCCAAGAGGTCACAAACCAGGGAGGTCTCCTAGCCCTAATATTCCTCCTATAAAAACCCCAATAGTCCCCCAATACCAAAAAGAGCCATGCAAATACTTTTCCGGCACTAGAATCCTCCATTGCCAGGAGATCCAATCTTGGACCCTTTTTCGGTAATCTGCCGAAGGGGGATCCGATTATGGAGGGCATCTACATCAACTCCATTGCCCCTCCAATGATGCGTGAGTAGTCCACCACGGACCTACAGATCCATAGCTAGTAGCTAGGCGGCTTATTCTCTCTTTTTGTGCTTCAATACCATGTTCTTTATGATCTTCATGGAGATCTATCCGATGTAATACTCTCTTCCGGTGTGTTTGTCGAGATCCAATGAATTGTGGGTTTATGTTCAGATTATCCATGAATATTATTTGAGTCTTTTCTGAATTCTTATATGCAAGATTTCATATCTTTGCAAGTCTCTTTGAGTTATTGGTTTGGTTTGGCCAACTAGATTGGTAATTCTTGCAATGGGAGAAGTGCCTAGTTTTGGGTTCAATCCTGCGGTGTCCTCACCCAGTGACAAAGTAGAGGTAGCAAGGCACATATTGTATTGTTGCCATCAAGGGTAAAAAGATGGGGTTTTCATCATATTGCTTGAGTTCATCCCTCTACATCATGTCATCTTACCTATTGTGTTACTGTGTTCTTCATGAACTTAATACTCTAGATGCAGGCACGAGTCGGTTGATGTGTGGAGTAATAGTAGTACATGCAGAATCGTTTCAGTCTACTTGACACGGTTGTGATGCCTATATGCATAATCATCGGCTTGGATATCTTCATGATTATTCGCTTTTCTATCAATTGCTCGATAGCAGTTTGTTCACCCACCGTGATACTTTCCTTCAAGAGAGAAGCCTCTAGTGAAATCTATGGCCCCCGGGTCTACTTTCCATAATATATTTTCAGATCTATAAACCAATAATACCTTGCTGAAATTTATTTCCTTTTTACTCTCCGCAATCTTTCACATCTATCTCTATCAGATCTAATCCTTGAAAATAACCGTGAAGGGATTGACAACCCCTTTATAGCGTTGGGTGCAAGAGTTTGATTGTTTGTGTAGGTGCATCTATTTGTGACTTGCTTGTTCCTCCTATTGGATTGATACCTTGGTTCTCAAAAACTGAGGGAAATACTTATCTACTTTGCTGATCACCATTTCCTCTTCAAGGGAAAACCAACGCATGCTCAAGAGGTAGCAAGAAGGATTTCTGGTGTCGTTGCCGGTGTAACATCCCAAAATTTCATTTTGGAATGTTATGAAATATAGCTATGCATCATCATCACTTTGTTTGAATGAAACGAATTGTTGAAGTTCTTCTTTTGGATTTCTAAAAGTCCCTTTCCTTTTCTCCGTTTACTTGTTCCATTTATTTGAAAATCCCTGGAAATATTCATAAAAAGAGAGGAGTAACATGACACTCCACACCAGGAGCATATTTGTGAGTTATTCGAACAATAACACCAGGGGGTTATTTGAAAGTTTATCTCAAAAGAATTTAAAATCAATTAGGTAGTTTCTGAAAAATATTTTTAAAGTATTCATTTTGACAGAGGAAAAATGTTCTTTAAATAACATTTATTCCCCTGATCATTTTGATATATATATATTCCCCATGTTTGGAAATGAATTGAATGCTTTAAATAGATTTAAACGCTCTGGAAAATAGAAAAGGAAACGTATTTAAACCCACCGTCCGACAGCGCCATCCCCGCTCTCATCCCGTTCCCCTCGCCTCCGACGTCGCCGGCGATCCCGACCCCGCTGATCTCTCTCCTCTCTCCCTCTCCCGACCCCGCACCTAGCCTCTCCGCTCTCCGTTCCACCCCGAGCCCCCCTCTACCCTCGTCAGAACGCCACCGCACAACCTCACCGGAGTTCGGTCGATGACCGAAGCTCTCTGAGCACGAGGCCATCGCCTCCGTCGTCCCCAGCCCCGTCCGAAGCCACCAATCGACGGCGGAGCTTCGCCGCAGTCGCTTGAGCACTTCGGATGCCGCCCTCGAACACCGCAGCACCAGCCCCGACCACCTCCGACGTCCGGCCGCCGCCGACCTCGCCGGAACTCCGCCCCCCTCCTCTGTAAGCCGCTCTTCCACCCACATCCATCAGATCTAGATCCAACGTGCCTGATTAGAAGATTTAAACGGCGAACCATTTTCTTTTACGTTTCGGTCGTCCGCCGCAAACACCTCGCACGCACACGGCCTCGGCCAATCACAGCATGCCACGTAGCCCCTAACCGATCGATAATTTTTTTCTTTTTCTGTTTCTTTTTTGGAAAACCGAATGTGTTCTGATTTTAGTTTTGTTATATCTTTTAAACTAATTAGTTTTTTTAATTGATTCTTTGTGCATTAGGTCACAAATTTCATGTAGTTTCATCCTGAAGTCTTAGATTTCAAATTTGAACATAAGAATTTGAATCTAACCAAATTTGCTTAAATTACTAAAACCTGTATAACTATAGTTTAAAAATATATTTTTGAGTGAATCTTTTTTCCGCTGTTAAGTATTAGTTAGACCTATCATCCTACATGGTTTGAGATTTTTTGGGATGAATTTGGTTAGGGTTTTTAACAAAAACAGAATCTGTTTAGTTCTTAATAGACTTTAGTTAGTTTGATTTTAGTTTAGTTTGAACCTGAGTTAGTTTAACTTTTGTTTTTAGATTTCATTAGGTTCTGTTGTTTCAACATTAGGTGTATTATTTTCTGTTAATAAAAATATTTTTTTAATTTGTTTTGTGCTCTAGTTTGAATAGGTACATCTTATTTTCACCTTTAGTATTGTTTAGAAAAAAGTTTTGTAGTAACTCTTTTTGCAAGAAAAATTAATAATGAAATACTTTGTGTTTGCTAATAAAATTTTGTATTTACTTTTCTGTTATCTAAATGCCTAGTTGTTCAAAACAAATTTTTGACTTGTTATGTCTTCGTAGAGATTGGACACCAAAAATTTTAGAGTCTTATACTTTGAGTGATTCTTCCTTTTGATTGTGCTATGGTTTGTTGAAGTATTTGTTTACCTTGCTGTTGTGTGAATTGTATTGTGGTTACTTATTGTGTGTTTTGTTTGATTTGTTAGATCATCCGGAGTGCGAATCTTGTTATCTAGAGTCACTTGAGTATGAGGATCGTCAGCAAGGCAAGTCACTTTGATCATGATTACCCATGTTTTATTGCATTAGTTGTACCATCTCCCCAATTGCGTGCAAAGTAGGTAAATTGGAAACTTAGTTACTTGATGTAGTATCATGTGGTAGGCACCCCTCAACCCTTGACATGTTGGCCCCGGGAAACGTTGATTTAATTTTGCTATGCTTTTAGTAGACGGGGTTGGTTGTGTGATTCATGAGAGTTGTGAGTTAATAATTTCAAGACCTACAAGATGATCAAGACTTCAAGATTCTGAGTTTTCAACATACCACTGGGTGGATGATGGTTGAATGGCGCCCTGGAGAAACCAGTGGTTAGCCTAAATGTTGCTGGAGAAGTGCCAGTATTCATGCGGAAAGGTCCACCCAGGCACTAAGAGATGGATGGATGCTTCAAGACCCAAGGCTTACCTACACAGCCACAAGCCATTATGGGCTCTGGCTTGGTTGGATATCGTGGTGACCCTGGAAAGGTGGTGCTACGAGATGTAGAAGAACGGTAGGAAAGGATGGGCACCGATAGAGTCTCAGGGAAACCCTTTAGAAGACCATGTTTTGGTCATCCGTTTCTCAAACACCCTGAAGTGCGAGAAATCCAACGGAGGCAATCAAATCTTGTGGGGAACGTGTGCCAAACTCTGCAGAGTACCCAAACCTAAGCGATTAGCCGTGTCCACGGTCATGGACTGTTTGAGCCAAAGGAACTGAAACTATCTGGAACTCTCAACACAATTAAGTATATTGATGTGGGTTTTTAATGACAACTTGGGTATGAGAATTGGTTGGTGGAACCATCTCATTAATCAACCAACATTGTAGTAATAATTTTTTGCCCTCTCTTGTTGTAGGAAAAAAATGGCTTTATGCAAAACTTACTACCCCACCTGCCATATATGCATATAGAATAGATGATTACTTTACTCCCTCTTTTGTGACGTTGCCGGCATATTCAATATGCTGACCTACACGGCTGCAACGTATCATGTTGCAGAGTACTTTTCCGACCAGGAGTGAGGATACGCTCTATGCTCGGTGAGATGCCCTTGGAGTCAGATGGACTCAACTACCTTTGAAGCTTCCGCAAGATTAGTTATTCTCATGAGTTGGCCTTCAGCCACTTTATTGTAATTCATATTGTAATAAAGGACTCGATATGAGATTTTTCGATTATTAAAGCTGTGTGATTTCACATGGATATATACATTGATGTACCGTGTGTGTACCAGCATGATCTTGGGATGGTACAGAAACACCGGAGATTCGACCTTTCAGGTCGGGTCGTTACAGAAATGGTATCAGAGCACACGCTGACCGTAGGACGTAACCTCTAGGATTGGAAAAGCCTTAGGATTTATTTCTCTCTTGTCTTTAAAATTCTTATACTCTCATCTACTCGTTTCTGACTTCCCTCCGATTTATTTCAAAATTTATAGATGGCCACCTTCATCCCAGTTTTGATCGCGGAGTCTTGTCAGCCTGACGCGACGATGCCCTTTGGCTAGGAGCTGGTGAAGATCGTCAAGGACGTAAGAATTGCCTTGCCAAGCATCACCAAGACTCCTATCATGTATTTTCCACAAGACGGACGCTATAGGATCGAGGTGCACATCCCTGGAAAGACCTTTGGAAATCGTAAGGAACCCATCGACTTCAAGTTTGTGGCACCCAGCTGGATTCTTGGGAGGGACATGGCAATTCACCGTGCCCTTGGACGTATTCAGGAAGGAATACAGGGGTGGACCCATTTCACCAGGAATCAGCGTGGTTTGTTGCAGGGATGCCAATGGAAATATCATAACCACTCCAACTGAAGACACCAGCATTTCCTATATCCAGACTTTGGAGACGCACATCATGACCTTGGAGCTTCGGGTACGTGCCGACACGAAGACGATAAAGAGGCTGATGAACCGCGAGATTGACATCGAAGCTGACCTATGGGAAGCCAAGTACGAGCATGAGAATGACGTGAAGGATTTCTTAGAGAGGATCGATAAGCTGAACACTCGCATTGCAACTCTGGAGGAACAGTTGGACATGGGGGAAAATCTTCATCCAAAAGGAGACATGGCTCCCTTGATCGGCAACGACGACGACTATAAGGAGAGCTTCACCAGAGGAGGCCACTTCACCATGTACTTTTGAGGAGAACTTTAGTTATGCCCCCATATATCTTTATTTTCATCGTTAAAGCGTAGGTCGATGCTTAGTTTGATTTGGAGATTTGTATCTCGATGTTTTAACCTTGAGTTGAATAAATGAATGAGTGTTTGGTGTGATATGTTTGTTGCATTGAATATGGGTAGTGAAATTTTCTTTTAGGTCCTTGTTCTATTCTAATTCTCACCCCTCTGAAAATAGCAAGATGCCTCCGCGACGTGAGCCCGACTTTCCCGCCGGAACTCACATAACTTCTCCAGCAGCAGAACGCCCTGATGCAGCTGTTGATTCAGAACCATACCAACAACCACAACAACCACCCTCCACCTCAAGGAGACAACCTCACCCGTTTTCTGAGGCTGAATCCACCAACTTTCTCCAGCAGCACTGAGCCCATTGTGGCAGATGATTGGCTCCGCAAGATGGAGAGGGAACTCACCACTGCTGGATGCACTGAGGCTGAAAAGGTGCGCTTTGCCGCCCATCAACTGGAGGGACCAGCAACTTCATGGTGGGAGAACTACACCACCACATACCCCATTGCTGGTGTGACTTGGGAGCAGTTCAAGCTAGCTTTCCGCACCGCTCATGTCTCAGCTGGAGCCATGAGTCTGAAGAAGCGTGAGTTTCGCAACTTACGCTAGGGGAACCGTTCCGTGGCCCAGTATGTGGATGATTTCAGCACGTTGGCTTGTTATGCACCCGGAGATATGGCCGATGATGCAGCCAAACAGGAGAAGTTCTTGGAAGGACTCAATGATGAGTTGAGCGTGCAGCTGATGGTGGCTACTTTCAGCAACTACCAGGAGCTGCTAGACAAAGCCCTCATCTTGGAGGGGAAGCAGCAGCAAATTGAAAACCGCAAGAGGAAGTATGGACAAGGGAAATCTCACTCTGGAGCTCAACAGAAGCCCCGCTACTCCCCGTACTTAGGGAATACCGGATCAGGGACCGGTAAGTATGGAGGACACACTCATCACGTGCACAACCATGGAGGCCACAACCATGGAGGAAATGGGAATAATCATCCCAACAGTGGCAACTTCAAGAATGGCAACGGAAATGGGAATGGCAGCCATCACCGTTCCGCTCCAGCTCAGAAGGATCTGAATCATATCACCTGTTTCAAGTGCCAGAAGACAGGGCACTATGCCACTGAATGCCCTCAAAACAAGCAAGGAAATGGAAACGATAACAACAACGACAACTCCACAGCTAAGAAGACAAATTCTTTTCCTCGTGCCCAGGTGAACCACCTTGATGTGGAAGAAGTCTATGATCAGCCCGAGACTGTGGTTGGTAAGTTTTTATTGCATTCACGTCCAGTTATGGTACTTTTTGATTCTGGTGCAACCCACTCATTCATATCAAGGGTAGTGGTGGAAAAGTATGGTTTACCCACCAGAACCCTTAGTCAGCCCATTAAGGTCAATTCCCCAGGAGGTATGATGATGGCAGGGATAGGATGCCACGCCTTGAAACTCCACATAGGAAACCATGTTTTTCCTACCGACCTCATCGTATTAGAATCCCAGGGATTGGATGTAATTCTAGGCATGGATTGGATGACCAAGTATGAAGGAAATCTTGATTGCCCCAGTAGGTCTATTTCACTCACCACCCCAGAGAACAAGAGGATTAAGTATGTATCCCGACGCACACGGATGAGTGCTCGGTTAAATTCCCTCACAGGAGTTGTTCAGGAGGAACTGCCGGTGGTACAAGACTTTCCAGATGTATTCTCGGAGGACTTACCAGGCATGCCACCAGATAGAGAGATTGAGTTTCTGATAGAGTTACTACCAAGAACCGCCCCAGTTTCCAAGAGACCCTATTGGATGCCCGCAAATGATTTAGTAGAAATCAAGAAGCAGATTAGGGAGTTATTGGATAAGGGATATATTCGCCCAAGTTCTTCACCTTGGGGAGCTCCAGTTCTTTTGGTGGAGAAGAAAGATCAAACCTTGAGGATGGTAGTCGATTATCGTGCATTAAACGAGGTGACTATCAAGAACAAGTACCCTCTGCCGATGATTAATAACTTGTTTGATCAGCTAGTAGGAGCCAAAGTATTCTCCAAGATCGATCTTCGATCAGGGTATCACCAACTGAAAATTCGTGAACAGGATATACCCAAAACAGCCTTCACCACAAGGTATGGCTTATATGAGTATACGGTCATGTCCTTTGGTTTGACTAATGCTCCTGCCTACTTCATGAATATGATGAACAAGGTGTTTATGGAATACCTGGACAAGTTTGTCGTAGTGTTCATCGATGCCATTTTGATATTCTCCAAGAGCGAGGAAGAACACAAGGAACACTTGCGTTTAGTTCTGGAGAAGCTTAGAGAGCATCAGTTATATGCCAAGTTCAGTAAATGTGAATTCTGGCTGACGGAAGTCGGATTCCTTGGACACATTATTTCCGGAGAAGGAATATCAGTAGACCCCGCTAAGGTTGAAGCAGTCACTGAGTGGAAGTCACACACCCCAGTTAAGGAGATCCGCAGTTTTCTCGGTCTTGCCGGATATTACCGGAGATTCATCGAGAATTTCTCAAAGATTGCCAAACCCATGACGGAATTGTTGAAGAAAGAGTCTAAGTATATTTGGACTGAGGAATGTGAGGCCAGTTTCCAGGAGTTGAAGAAACGTTTGGTCACAGCCCAGTATTGATACTGCCAAACATTCGGAAGGACTTCCAGGTTTATTGTGACTCATCACGTCAAGGACTTGGAGGAGTACTCATGCAGGAAGGAAAAGTTGTAGCCTATGCATCCAGACAACTACGACCCCATGAGTTGAATTATGCCACCCATGATTTGGAACTAGCAGCCATAGTGCACGCACTCAAGACCTGGAGACATTTCCTTATCGGAAATAGTTGTGATGTTTACACTGATCATAAAAGCCTGAAGTATATCTTCACACAGAAGGAGTTGAACCTCAGACAGAGGAGATGGTTAGAGTTAATCAAGGACTATGACATGAGACTGCATTACCATCCAGGAAATGCAAATGTTGTAGCAGATGCTCTGAGTCGGAAGAGTTATGTGAACACACTCATAGCCAAAGGATTACCCCAGGAGTTAACCGATGATCTCAGAGATCTTCAGCTAGAGATAGTTCCAAAAGGATATGTTGCCACACTAGAGATCCAGCCCACCTTGCCCGAAAGAATACGTGAAGCCCAGAAATCGGACAAGGAGATAGCTGAGATAAAGCAGAGAATGAAGGATGGAAAAGCTAAAGACTTCCGTGAAGATGAACAGGGTAGTCTATGGTTTGAGAACCGAATCTATGTGCCCAATGACCCAGATCTCAGGAAGTTGATACTTCAAGAAGCCCACGATTCACCATACTCGATACACCCAGGCAACACCAAGATGCACCTGGATTTGAAGGAAAGTTACTGGTGGAAAGGTATGAAGAAGGATATTGCCGAACACGTTGCGGTATGTGATGTTTGTCAGCGAGTAAAGGCGGAACATCAGAAACCAGAAAGGTTACTCCAACCATTGCCGATACCCGAGTGGAAATGGGATAAGCTTGGCATGGACTTCATCACAGGATTACCCAGGACCCGTTCAGGTTATGATTCCATCTGGGTAGTGGTCGATCGGTTGACCAAGGTAGCTCATTTCATTCCAGTGAAGACCACCTATACCACTGCTAAGTTAGCCAAGATATATATGACCTGGATCGTATGTCTGCATGGAGTTCCAAGGAATATCGTGTCAGATAGAGGAACACAATTTACCTCAAAGTTTTGGCATCAGTTACATGAAACTTTGGGTACAAGGCTGGAATTCAGAACATCTTTTGCACTAGACAATGGGTACATGTTGAGAGCTTGTGCGATAGACTATGGGTCTAGTTGGCATGACAACTTACCTTACGCAGAGTTCTCGTACAACAACAGTTATCAAACGAGTCTAAAAATGGCCCATTTTGAAGCTTTATACGGAAGGAGGTGCAGAACACCATTGATGTGGGATGGTGTTGGAGACCGACAACTTTTTGGTCCCGATCTTATCCGAGATTCTGAAGAAAAGGTCAAACTGATTCGAGACCGACTCAAGATAGCCCAATCCAAGCAGAAAAGCTATGCTAATAGCAAATGCAAGGAGGTGACGGATGAAGTGGGAGACCGAGCATATCTTCGTGTGTCCCCACTTCGAGGAATCAAGAGGTTTCGTGTTAAAGGAAAGTTAGCAAACAGATTCATAGGCCCCTACAGGATTCTTGAACATAGAGGCGAAGTTGCATACAAGCTGGAATTGCTGGAAGGATTGTCCGGAGTTCATGATGTTTTCCATGTTTCCCAGCTGAAGAAATGCCATGCTAAGATGGCTGATATTCCTTTGAGAGACACAGTGCCCCTAGAGGCCATACAACTTGACAATGACCTGACCTACGAGGAGAAGCCTGTCAGAATCCTCGAGACTACCAACAGAGTTACCCGTAGCAAGACCATCAAGTTCTGTAAGGTTCTGTGGAGTCACCACACCGAGGAAGAAGCCACCTGGGAACGCGAAGAAGATCTTCGTAGAGACCACCCACACCTATTTTCTAGCCAACCCAAATCTCGAGGGTGAGATTCATCTTAAGGTGGGTAGGTTTGTAACATCCCAAAATTTCATTCTGGAATGTTATGAAATATAGCTATGCATCATCATCACTTTGCTTGAATGAAATGAACTGTTGAAGTTCTTCTTTTGGATTTCTAAAAGGCCCTTTCCTTTTCTCCATTTACTTGTTTCATTTATTTGAAAATCCCTGGAAATATTCATAAAAAGAGGGGAGTAACATCACACTCCACACCAGGAGCATCTTGGTGAGTTATTTGAACAATAACAGCAGGGGGTTATTTGAAAGTTTATCTCAAAAGAATTTAAAATCAATTAGGTATTTTCTGAAAAATATTTTTAAAGTATTCATTTTGACAGAGGAAAATTTGTCTTTAAATAACATTTATTCCCCTGATCATTTTGATATATATATTCCCTATGTTTGGAAATGAATTGAATGCTTTAAATAGATTTAAATGCTCTGGAAACTAGAAAAGGAAACGTATTTAAACGTTTTTAAACATTTCAATTAGCAAATAGGCCGGCCCACAGCCATTTAAACCTCGAATTCATTTCGGACCGACAACCGATGCGCAAACACCGCCCCCTCTCTCACTAACACGCGGGACCCACCGTCCGACAGTGCCATCCCCGCGCTCATCCCCTTCCCCTTGCCCCCGACGTCGCCAGTGATCCGGACCCCGCTGATCTCTCTCCTCTCTCCCTCTCCCGACCCCACACCTAGCCTATAAAGAGCCCGTGCCTCTCCGCTCTTCGTTCCACCCCGAACCCCCTCTACCCTCGCCTCAACGCCACCACACCACCTTGCTGAAGTTCGGTCGACGACCGAAGCTCTCCGAGCACGAGGTCATCGCCTTCATCATCCCCAGCCCCGTGCGATGCCACCAATCGACGCCGGAGCTTCTCCACCGTCGCCTGAGCACTTCGGACGCCGCCCTCGACCACGGCAGCACCAGCCCCGAGCACCTCCGACGTCCGGCCACCGCCGACCTCACCGAAACTCTAACCCCCCTCCTCTGTAAGCCGCACTTCCACCCACAACTGTCAGATCTAGATCTAACGCGCCTGATTAGAAGATTCAAATGGTGAACCGTTTTCTTTTACGTTTTGGTCATCCGCCGCAAACACCTCGCACGCACACGGCCTCGGCCAATCACAGCATGCCACGTAGCCCCTAACCGATCGATAATTTTTTCCTTTTCTGTTTCTGTTTTAGAAAACAGAATGTGTTACGATTTTATTTTTGTTATATCTTTTAAACTAATTGGTGTTTTTAATTGATTCCTTTTGAATTAGGTCACAAAATTCATGTAGTTTCATCCTGAAGTCTTAGATTTAAATTTGAACTTTCGAATTTGAATCTAACCAAATTTGCTTAAATTACTAAAACCTATATAACTAGAGTTTAAAAATATTTTTTTTGAGTGAATCTTTTTGCCACTGTTTTGTATTAGTTAGACCTATAATCCTACATAGTTTGAGAATTTTTGGGATGAATTTGGTTAGGGTTTTTAACAGAAACAGAATCTGTTTAGTTCTTAATAGAGTTTAGTTAGTTTGATTTTAGTTTAGTTTGAACATGAGTTAGTTTAACTTTTATTTTTAGATTTCATTAGGTTCTGTTGTTTCAACATTAGGTGTATTATTTTCTGTTAATGAAAATATTTTTTTAATTTGTTTTGTGCTCTAGTTTGAATAGGTACATCTTATTTTCACCTTTAGTATTGTTTAGAAAAGAGTTTTGTAGTAACTCTTTTTGCACAAAGATTTTATAATGAAATACTTTATGTTTTCTAATAAAATTTTGTATTTACTTTTCTGTTATCTAAATGCCTAGTTGTTCAAAACAAGTTTTTGATTTGTTATGTCTTAGTAGAGATTTGACACCAAAAATTTTAGAGTCTTATACTTTGAGTGATTCTTCCTTCTGATTGTGCTATGGTTTGTTGAAGTATTTGTTTACCTTGCTATTGTGTGAATTGTACTGTGGTTACTTATTGTGTGTTTTGTTTGATTTGTTAGATCATCCAGAGTGCGAAGCTTGTTATCTAGAGTCACTTGAGTACGAGGATCGTCAGCAAGGCAAGTCACTTTGATCATGATTACCCATGTTTTATTGCATTAGTTCTACCATCTCCCCAATTGCATCCAAAGTAGGTAAATTGGAAACTTGGTTAGTTGATGTAGTATCATGTGGTAGGCACCCCTCAACCCTTGACACATTGGCCCCGGGAAACGTTGATTTAATTTTGCTATGCTTTTAGTAGACAGGGTTGGTTGTGTGATTCATGAGAGTTGTGAGTTAATAATTTCAAGACCTACAAGATGATCAAGAATTCAAAACTCCAAGTTTTCAACATACCTGTGGGTGGATGATGGTTGAACGGCGCCCTGGAGAAACCAGTGGTTAGCCTAGATGTTGGTGGAGAAGTGCTAGTATTCATGCGGAAAGGTCCACCCAGGCACTAAGAGATGGATGGATGCTTCAAGACCCAAGGCTTACCTACACAGCCACAAGCCATTATGGGCTCTGGCTTGGTTGGATATCGTGGTGACCCTAGACAAGCGGTGCTACGAGATGTAGAAGAACGATAGGAAAGGATGGGCACCGACAGAGTCTCGGGGAAACCCTTTAGAAGACCATGTTTTGCTCATCCGTTTCTCAAACACCCTGAAGTGCGAGAAATCCAACGGAGGCGATCAAATCTTGTGGCGATCGTGTGCAAAACTCTGCAGAGTACCCAAACATAATCGATTAGCCGTGTGCACGGTCATGGACAGTTTGAGCCAAAGGAACACAATTAAGTATATTGATGTGGGTTTTTAATGACAACTTGGGTATGAGAATTGGTTGGTGGAACCATCTCATTAATCAACCAACATTGTACTAATAATTTTCCGCCCTCTCTTGTTGTAGGAAAAATTGGCTTTATGCGAAACTTACTACCCCGCCTGCCATATATGCATATAGAATAGATGATTACTTTACCCCCTCTTTTGTGACATTGTCGGCATATTCAATATGCTGACCTACACGGCTGCAACGTATCATGTTGTAGAGTACTTTTCCGACCAGGAGTGAGAATATGCTCTATGCTCGGTGAGATGCCCTTGGAGTCAGATGGACTCAACAACCTTTGAAGCTTCCGCAAGATTAGTTATTCTCATGAGTTGGCCTTCAGCCACTTTATTGTAATTGATATTGTAATAAAGGACTTGATATGAGATTTTTTGATTATTAAAGCTTTGTGATTTCACTTTGATATATACATTGATGTACCGTGTGTGTACCAGCATGATCTTGGGATGGTATAGAAACACCGGAGATTCGACCTTTCAGGTCGGGTCGTTACAGCCGAGGAGGATACACATCACGCCTACCAAGTACCCATCACAAACTCATCTTTTCCATTTAAATTATTTTCCATTTTCTCTCGTTTTCCTCTCCCCCACTTCTAATATGATTTTCAGAAAATACCAAAAATATTTAACTTTTTATTCGCCCCTCCTCCATTCACCTTTTCATTTGCCTTTTGCTTGCGTGCTATATCGATTGTTGCCACAATGCCTAAATCTAGGAAGGTTATCATTTAAAATTTTGAGGGTATTAGTAGTGCTAATCTTGAGAAATTTTTTGGATCTTGCTCTCTAGATCATGAGTCTAGAACTCCTCCTAATTATAAAGTTTGCCTATCTAGGGACTTTAAACAATAGCACTTGTTGGGAGGCAACCCAATTTTCTTTTTATGTTCTATTTTTGCTTGTTTTTTTGAGTGTTTACCACATTATTACTTCTATAGTAATTGTGTTTTGGTGGTTTAATTAGTGTTTGAGCCAACTAAGACCTTTGGGATGGTCTATAGTGGTTGTTGATTTGATCTTACTGAAAAACAAAAACTTTTGCGCTCAGTCTAGGGATTTTACAAATTTTTAAGAGCATCCTATGAGTCTGAAATTTTTACACAAGATTGATATAAAAATTTCCTAGGTTTTCCTAATTGTTCAGAATTGTTTGAGTTACAAAAGTATACGAAGTTTTCAGATTGTTACATAATTATCTGTTTTTGACAGATTATGTATCTTTGGGTTGTATCGAGGGGTATGAACCATGGAGAAGTTAGAATATAGTAGGTATAACACCAATACAAATAAAGAATGAGTTCACAACAATACCTAAAGTTGTGATTTATTTTCTTATACTACCGGATCACATGAGTTCTCTGTTGAGTTTTGTGTTCTGTAGTTTTCAAGTTTTGGGTAAATATTTGATGGACTATGGAATAAAGAGTGGAAAAAGCCTAAGCTTGGGGACGCCAAAGGCACACCAAGTCATGTTCAAGGATTCCAAAGAGCCTAAGCTTGGGGATGCCCCAGAAGGCATCCCCTCTTCCGTCTTCAATTCATTGGTAAATTTACTTGAGGCAATATTTGTATTCACCACATGGTATGTGTTTTGCTTGGAGCCTCTTGTATGATATGAGTCTTTTCTTTTTAGTTTGCAACAATCATCCTTGCTGCACACATATTTTGAGAGGGACACGTTGAATCGTGAATTTATTAGAATTCTATGTGCTTCACTTATATCTTTTGAGATAGACAATTTTTGCTCTAGCACTTCACTTATACCTTTTTAGAGCACGGCATTGTTTGGTTTTATAGAAATTATTGAACTCTTGTACCTCACTTATATCATTTTGAGAGTCTTTAAGCAGCATGGTAATTGGTTAGGTTATGAATTTAGTCCTAATATAATAGGCATCCAAGAGGGATATAATAAAAACTTTCATATAAAGTGCATTGAATATTATGAGAAGTTTGATTCCTTGCATATAGTTTTGAGATATAAAGATGGTGATATTAGAGTCATGCTAGTGAGTAATTGTGGAATGGTAGAAATACTTGTGTTGAACTTTGTGATTCCCATAGCATGCACGTATGGTTAACCGTTATGTAACCATTATGAAAGTTAGAGCATGTTTTTTATTGATTGTCATCCTTTGTGTGAGGGTCGGGAGCGCACGATTGTTAACTCCTACCAACCTCTCCCCTAGGAGCATGCTTCAAATACTTTGCTTTGATAACTAATAGAATTTTGCAATAGGTATGTGAGTTCTTTATGACTAATGTGAGTCCATGGATTATACGCACTCTCACCCTTCCACCTTTGCTAGCCTCTCTAGTACCGCACAACTTTCGTCGGTGCATTAAACCCACCTTCCTCAAAACAGCCACCATATTCACTTCCTCAAAACAGCCACCATGCCTACCTATTATGGCATTTCCATAGTCATTCCGAGATATATTGTCATGCAACTTCCACCGTTCCGTTTGTTATGACACGCGCAATAAATTTCATATTTCTCTTTCATATAGAGTTGTCAAACCCTGTGTATTGCATCATGACTAAATTAACATGACTCAAAAATTAGGGCCAATGAAATTTTTTGAGTGCATTTCAATGCTTGACTTGTGTGTTATTTGCTTGCTTGTTTGATTGTTGGCTGATGCTCTATAATTCATAAAACATCCTCCTAACCTCAAGAACCCTTTTTTCTTGATCCCAAATCTTGTCCAAAGATCATGCCATGTGAATATTACTTAAAAATATTTTTATAAATTATTTTTTGGCCAAAAATCATTTGTTTAAATTAGGTTTCCAAAACCCCCTGATTTGAGATTTGCACTGCAAGTTCCCAAATTGGGTGGATCCTCTTTACCCAAATGCTTTATTTGAAACCCACTATATATGTGACTTCCCCATAACACCAAATATTATTTTTAAATATTATTTTACTACTTTATTTAAAGGATTTTTCTTAAGGCTAGAAACGGTCTTTTATAGGGAAAAATTATTTAAATGCTCTTAAAATATTTGTGAAAATTTAGGAAAACTCAATGGACATATATTGTCCATATATAAGAGTTTCAACACATGGTGATGTTCAAAGTATTGGACAAAACCCTTCAAAAACCATTTCTGCCTATTTCAAGCATTTGGAATATTTCTACAAGAAATATTCTAAAATAAATTCAAAAAAACTCTATCATGTCAAATATGATATGTGTGATCATCTTGACAAGTTTCATATCAATCCCATTTTTTTCGTTCACCAAAATATCCCAAAACCCTATCTGTCCAGATCCAAACTTGAGCAACTCTACATTCCCAACTATCTCCTATTGATCTCAAACTTTGTGGACTTGTTGTAATCATCAATTTATGCATCCACACCAAGTGGTGCATCAAGGAGAATAGATTAAGTTGTCCCAATCACCCCAAACCCCTTCCTGTTGATTTCAAAAATTGGGAATGTTTGCATTATAAGTTTTCCCAATTGGTCCCATACTTTTTGTGCACCCTCTGATACCCAAATAATGCCACCACACCAAGTGGTGCATTTAGGAGATTAGTTTAGCATGCATAGATCTACAAAAACCTAATTTTGTCAAATTCTAGGGTTTACAATGTTTACATTGGGAACTTTCTTCAATTAAGATTAAACTTGTTGATCAACCCTGTTTCTACCTTCTATGTGATCCTGGTAAATATCATGGCAATAAGACTCCTTTTACTTGCCCAAATCAATATCAAACACCTTCTGCTGAGTTACCAAACTTGTTGTTTGGGCCCCTTCCACTATTCTCCTTAATACCAAACTTTTACCCGAACTCTCCCTAGTCACCTTACATCTCCGGTAAAGGGACCATGGCCTCAGGTCACTGATTGGGGGGTGCAAACCCCATTTTTATCCCCTGGATAGCAAAAACCACCTCTCTCTTCAATTTCCCTCTTTCCCTCTCACCTAAGGCACCTCCAAAGCATCCTATGCTCCCTCCCCCTTTGTTTAATACCCCTGGCACTTGTGGACAAAGGTGGACGCGACCAGGACTTAGGTGGCATGCCATGCCGTGCAAAGGTCGTGCTCTAGAGCACGCTACAGTGCGCGCCCGCATTGTAGCCGCTGCCCAATGAATGGCCCCGACCACCTCGAGCCCCCCTCCCTCTCGCCAGACGGTCAGCCTCAATGCTCGGGACACGCAAGGCCCCTATCCCCTCCTCTCTCTCCACCTCCCGTGCGTCCCCGAAGCCGCTCGGCTCGGCCAGTGGCCGGCCTCACACGCGTGAGGCCCTTGTGCTCCCTTTCTCCCTCTCTCCTCTTCCCTTGACGTGGACCTCATCCACAAACCTCATAGACACGCCCGAACCTGCTCCCGTGGGCTCTGGCAATGGCCTTGACCCCGCAAACTTCCTGTCCACAGTGCCCCGGCTATAAGAAGCCTCCCTGATCACCTCTCTCGGATCCCTTCACCCCTCCTCACTCCCACAAACCCCCGGGACCTCCCCCTTGCTCTCCCGTGCCCTCCATCGTCTTCCATGGTGACGACCTCCTCCGCGAGCATCAGAGCTGGTGCTGTTGTAGCCCCTCCCTACTGGTGCTCAGCACCGGGACGGATGCGGCACGAGCCCTCCGGCGTGCGCGACAGCGCCGGAGGTGGCATGTGCTATCGGAGCAAGCACGCCGCCGGCCGGCTCCCCCGTCCCCTGCTCCCTCTCTGTTTGAGCGGGAGGAAGAAGGACGCTCTTCTAGGTGGGCCCCGCGTGTCAGCGAGCCAGGCATCGGGCCCAGATATTTAAGTGGAAGTGCTCCCATGGGATTCCGGTTTCCTGCGACAAAGGCACCGTTTGCCATGGCGCCTTCGACGTGCCCCCCTATGAGCAACCGGTCGGGCCACTGGGCTGGCGCAGTGCCTATCCAGCACGTTGGGCACATTTTAGCTCATCGGTAATACCCCCTTTTTCGATTGTTTTCTTTTTCTAGAAAGTTCCAAAAATCATAAACAAATAAAAACATGTCCAAAACCAATGATTCAAATTTCTACATCCTCCTAAAAATACCAACTATTTAATGGTGGCACTTCCATAATTTTTCACCACACTTTTCTGTAAGGTTCAAATTAGAACTATGATAGAGCCCACATTGTAAAATTCCTAGGTGATTCAAATAAGCCCCAAATGGAGTGATTCAAGTTCCTAGGTGTCTATCAAATCATACCCTATTTATCTACGCATGGTTAACATTTTCCCCATGCCCCTATTCTGCTTGGCCTAATAAATACTCCTTTTCCCATTTATTTCCTGCTAGGAAATTAATAGGAAAATCCTCACTACTCCAAATCGAGTGAAAACACTCCCCACATGTTTCTAAAATTATGCCATATTTTTTAGGTTCATCCACTCATTTTTGTTAAAACATTTTCGATGGACATCTTGTTGGATCATCATTTCCTTCATTTCCGCCAATTCAAGACTCTCCCTTGATCCACATCCAATGAAACCTCCTTTGCTATTTTCTTGTGACCATAGGTGTCCAAGAAAAATAAAACTCCTATTTATAGAGAATTTTTATTTTCTTCTTGTTGTGTTGCTTATTGTGGTTGTTTCCGGCGATACTTGACAAAATAGACGAAGTGCTCAGAGTTGGACGAGAAGCGTGTGAAGACCTTGAAGACTTTGCGAAGCCAGGCAAGCAGCCCTTTGACCATGTGAAGAAACCATTTGTATTGGCATGACATATAGCACTTTACTTTCTTTATATTTGATCATGTGGAGAGTGACCACTTCGGTGGGTTGCTTCCAATACTTTTGTGGTTGACACTTGCATCGTGCATTACCCTACCACCTTATGAGGGTTATGCGAGTGGGTGTAGATAGGATGCTAGTAGATGCTATGCAAGTGGGATCGGGATTATGCATGGTGATGGAAAGAAGGAGATGATTTGAAAGACTATTCGAAAACCCCGTCGGATGCCACTAATGCCCGAGGGAGATGATGATGTGTTGGGTGACCACTTGAGAAAGAAGTGGTGTACCGGAGGAAGTGAGTGTGTGTGTTTTCGAAAACGGAGGGTTTAAGATTTGTCGACCATCCCAACCTTACATGCGCAACCACGATGCCCCTTATGGGACAGGGCTCTGTTGATTACATTGGTGGGTACTGGCAAGGAGCCTACATTACTAGTGGCGAGAGTGGCGTGGTCACTCTCGATATGGGGTCGTGCCGGTATGGACAATCATGCACTGTCTTCACAGGCACCAGGCACACCGTTGGTACCTTCATGGATGCTATGAGTGATGTACATCATGTAGGCTGGGTACAAATCGAGTGGAAAGGCATTGTTTAGATGCTTACCTCGGGTATGTTATATACCACGAGTCGTGGATGACACGGAAGTTCCCCGAGTCTTGTGGGTAAAGTGTGCTGGTGTGTGTGTGCGTATTACAAAAGGATGATACTTGAGACAAGTATGAAGACTTGATGTGATGAATGAACATGAGATGTTCAACCCCTTCTTATGATGATATCTATAACTTGTTCATATGGATATCTGCCAACTATTAATGCATGCTTACACATAGTTGCTTGATCATGACATTGCATTAAAAATTGGCTTTCCACAAAATACCTTCTTAGTGCTAGTTCATGCATTGTTATTGCCTTGTTCCAAACATGGGTTGCTTGCGAGACATTCAAAGTACTCACTGGCTTGCCACTGGTTATTTTATTGGCCAGGCATGAAATATCAGGTTATGATGAAGATTACCTTGGTGACGGACATGCGATCTAGGACGCTTCCCAGTCAGAATGCCTACAGGGTTAAGGCAGATGGCATGGGTTCACGCTATCGTTGAATATTTCCGTTGCAGTCGTATGAAGACTTGGTCATAGAGGCCATATTTGAGTAAATCGGTATGTAATGGATGTAAGACTTTTGTTATTCAGTTTTTGTGTGTTCAGTGAGCATTGATCTCTAGGATCACTGTGCACGTACATTTGGTGATCACGACTTATGAGTCGGGGTCCCCACAAGAGTCATATTGTTCTAGGTTTCGAGTTGTAATTTTTTAGTTGTAAGTAAATAAAAGTGTGATGATCATCATTATTAGAGCATTGTCCCATGAGAGAAAAGAATGATGGAAGCTATGATTCCCTCACAAGTTGGGTTGAGACTCCGGATTTTATAAAAAATAAAAGAGGCCAGTGAAGCCCAAATAAAAAAAGAGGCCTTAGATGCCCACCAAAATAAAAAATGAGAGAAAGAGAGAAGGGACAATGCTACTATCTTTATCCACACTTGTGCTTCAAAGTAGCACCTTGGTCTTCATGATAAAGAGTCTCCTATTTTGTCACTTTCACATAACTAGTGGAATTTTTTGTAGTGCACACCCACTTAGTTTCTTTTTCAGCTCTCATACACTTATAGCTCTAGTGCACCCGTTGCATGGCAATCCCTACACACTCACATTGATATCTATTGATGGGAATCTCCATAGCCCGTTGATATGCCTAGTTGATGTGAGACTATCTTCTTCCTTTTTCTTCCCAACCTCCACCATATTTCTATTCCACCTATAGTGCTATATCCATGGCTCACGCTCCTGTATTGCATGAGAGTTGAAAAAGTTTGAGAACACAAAAAGTTGAAACAATTTCTTGGCTTTTCATCGGGGTTGTGCATGATTTAAATGCTTTGTGTGGGAAAGATGGAGCATAGCCAGACCATATGATTTTGGAGGGATAACTTTCTTAGGCCATGTTATTACAAAAGGACACAATTGCCTTGTTAGTATGCTTGAAGTATTATTGTTTTTATGTCGATATTAAATTTTTGTTTTGAATCTTATGGATCTGAATATTCATGCCACAATAAAGAATAATACATGGATAAATATGATAGGTAGCAATCGACATCAAAAATTTCTGTTTTTATCTTTTACCTACTCGAGGACGAGCAGGAATTAAGCTTGGGGATGTTGATAGGTCTCCAACTTATCTATATTTTCTGATGATTTCATGCTATTATATTATCTGTTTTGGATGTTTTATATGAATTAATATGCTATTTTATATTATTTTTTGGACTAACTTATTAATTTAGAGCCCAGTGCCACTTTATGTTTTTTCCTTTTTTTGAGTATTGTAGATATGGAATATTAAATGGAGTCGAAACGGAATGAAATCTTCGGAATGATTTTTTCTGGAAGGAAAGAGATCTCCCAGACTTGGAGTGCACACCAGGGCATTTGCCGGGAGGTCACAAGCTAGGGAGGCGCGACGAGCCCCCCTGGCCGCGCCTGGCAGGCTTGCCACCTCCTGGCAGGTCTCCTAGACCTAATCTTCCTCCTATAAATACCCAAATATTCCCCCAATACCAAAAAAGAGACACGCAAATACTTTTCTGCCACTAGAAGCCTCCGTTCCTGAGAGATCCAATCTTGGAGCCTTTTCCAGTAATCTGCCGGAGGGGGATCCGATCACGCAGGGCATCTACATCAACTCCATTGCCCCTCCTTTGATGCGTGAGTAGTACACCATGGACCTACGGGTCCATATCTAGTAGCTATATTGCTTCTTCTCTCTGTTTGTGCTTCAATACCATGTTCTTCATGATCTTCATGGAGATCTATCTGATGTAATACTCTTTTGCGGTGTGTTTGTCGAGATCTGATGAATTGTGGGTTTATGTTCAGATTATCTATGAATATTATTTGATTCTTTTCTGAATTCTTATATGCATGATTTCATACATTTGCAAGTCTCTTCGAGTTATTGGTTTGGTTTGGCCAACTAGATTGGTAATTCTTGCAATGGGAGAAGTGCTGACTTTTGGGTTCAATCTTTTGGTGTCCTCACCCAGTGACAAAGTATGGTAGCGAGGCACGTATTGTATTGTTGCCATCAAGGGTAAAAAGATGGGGTTTTCATCATATTGCTTGAGTTTATCCCTCTACATCATGTCATCTTACCTAATGCGTTAATGTGTTCTTCATGAACTTAATACTCTAGATGCAGGCAGAAGTCGCTCGATGTCTGGAGTAATTGTTGTAGATGCAGAATCTTTTTGGTCTACTTGACACGGACATGATGCCTACATGCATAATCATTCCCTTGGATATCTTCATGATTATTTTCTTTTCTATCAATTGCTTGACAGTAACTTGTTCACCCACCGTGATACTTTCCTTCAAGAGAGAAGCCTCTAGTGAAATCTATGGCCCCCGGGTCTACTTTCCGTAATATATTTTCAGAGCTATAAACCAAAAGTACCAAAAATACCTTGCTTCAATTTATTTGTTTTTTTACTTTCCTCAATATTTCACATCTATATCTCTTTGATCTAATCCTTGTAAATAACCGTGAAGGGATTGACAACACCTTTACAGCGTTGGGTGCAAGAGCTTGATTGTTTGTGTAGGTGCATCCATTGGTGACTTACTTGTTCCTCCTACTAGATTGATACCTTGGTTCTCAACAACTGAGGGAAATACTTATCTACTTCATTACATCACCCTTTCCTCTTCAAGGGAAAACCAACGCATGCTCAAGAGGTAGCAGGTAACGGACAGGAAAAAGCCTTCATGGTAATGAAAGATAAGCAAACACATGATTTCTTACTCGAACTTCCTTATTTTAATAAGACTTTCGATCTTGAATATGGTGCTAGTGGAATTAGATCAGGAGGTGTCTTATTAGAATAAGGTAAACCTATTGCATACTTCTCTAAAAAATTGAGTGGGCCTTCTCTGAATTACATGCTCTTGTTCGGACTTTGGAAACATGGCAGAATTATTTATGGCCCAAAGAATTTGTTGTACATTCTGATCATGAATCATCGAAACATACTAAAAGTCAAGAAAAATGAACCATAGACATGTTAAATGGGTTGAATTCATTGGGACTTACCCATATGTCATTAAACACAAGAAGGGTAAAGAAAATTTTATTGTTGATGCTTTATCGCATCATTATACTATGCTTTAACAACTTGACTTTAAAATATTTGGTTTGGAGACCATCAAAAATCAACATGTGCATGATGCTGAATTTAAAGATGTGTTCTAGAATTGTAAAGAAGGGAGGACATGGAAGAAGTTTCTCATTAATTATGGATTTGTGTTCGATGCTAACAAGCTATGCATTCTAGCTAGCTCCATTCGTCTTTTGTTCTTGTATGAGGTGCTTGGAGGAGGATTAGTGGGACACTTTGGCATTAATAAGATGGAGGATGTACTTGCTACACATTTCTTTTGGCCAAAGATGAGACGGTATGTTGAACGTTTTGTTGCTCGCTGCACTACATGTGAAAAAGCTAAGTCATGACTCAGTCCTCATGGTTTATATATGCCTTTGCCTGTACCTAGTGTTCATGGGAGGATATATCTATGGACTTTGTTTTAGGTTTACCTAGAACAAAGAAGGGGAGGCATTTCATATTTGTTTTTGTGGATAGATTTTAAAAGATGGCATACTTTATACCATGTCATAAAAGTGATGAGCCTACTAATGTTGTTGATTTGTTCTTTCATGAAATTATTCGCTTGCATGGTGTGCTAAATACATTTGTTTCAAACCATGATGCTAAATTTCTTAGCCACTTTTGGAGATGTTTATGGGCTAAGTTGGGTACTAAACTGCTTTTTAGTACTACGTGTAACCCCCAAACTAGTGGACAAACTGAAGTAGTCAATAGATCTTTGTCTACTATGACTAGGGTTGTGTTGAAGAATAACTTGAAAATGTTGGAAGAATGATTTCCTCATGTTGAATTTTCTTATAATCGTTCATTGCATTCTACTACAAAGATGTGCCCTTTTCAAATTGTGTATGGTTTCATACCCACGCACCTATTGATTTGTTACCTCTTCCATCTTCGAAGAAGGTTAATTTTGATGCCAAAAAACATGTTGAATTAATCCTAAAAATGCATGAGGTAACTAAAAAAACTTTGAGCATATGAAGTCTAAATACGAACTTTCTCGAGATGAGGGTACAAAACATGTTGTCTTTGCACCCCGAAGATCTTCTTTGGTTACATTTGCGTAAGTATAGATTTCCTGATTTGCACAAGTCAAAGCTAATGCCACGTGTTTATGGTCCTTTTAAGGTGTTAGAGAAAATAAATGATAATGCTTTTAAACATGAGTTTCCTGTAGAGTATGGGGTTAGTCCCACTTTTAACATTGCAGATTTGAAGCCTTATTTGGGCAAGGAATGTGAGCTTCCATCGAGGACGACTTCATTTCAAGAAGGGGGGGATGATGAGGACATCAATACCATTGATACGCCCACATCCCCTGCTGCTATACATACTGGACCAATTACTAGAGCTCGCGCATGCAAATTGAATTACGAGGTACTTCCATTTATTGGAAATTTATCTAATGTTAATGAACATATGATGTTGCCTAAATTAGATACTTCTGTTTTAAATATGAATGAAGGACCTAGCATGGACAAGAAGGATGGCCATTGGAATGGGATCAAGCATGGAGAAGAAGGTGCGCGTGCGGGAAAGATCAATCGAGTTTCCAGTGCTGATTTTCGTACTTCCAAGCCACCATAATGAGAGGATGAAGTCTTGGAAGAAATATACAAGATGCCACTTCATAAATTTCATCCATAGGCAATTATGGGTGTTGCATCACCTTTTTTGCCCAGGCCCATGTAATTTTGAAATACTACATCATAGGTTGTTTACGAGTCTGTATGTGTGGGGAAAGCAAGTTAGGGTTGTTTTCGGAAACCTCCTCCAAAGGTTCACGAAAATTCCCCACTATTCCCCCATATATACATCCCTTAGGTCGTAATTTAGACTAGGGTATTGTTTAGATTAAAAGTTCTCCATAGTTGAAACTTCGCGTTCTTCGTTTATGTTCCACCATCAAACTAAGGCATCACAGAACCACACTTTCATCAATAAAGCTTTCTCTTATATTTGCAATATCTAGATTGCAATCTCAGTTTCTTGATTGTTCTTCGTTTGCGTGCAGGAAGAAGACCCTCATGGTCAGGTTGATCGTGCTCCGCCGTGGTCAATAAGCTCTTGGAGTTGGTATAGTTATTGCTAAGGCACGACGTCCTCACATGTTTGTAGTCGGATCGTAAAATTTGACAATAACATGATAGCCACATCTCATCAAAAGAAGGGGACAACTTCGCCTCTATCAAAAGCATTAGTAATCAAAGTGGGATTCTATGATGTCTTGATCTGGTCACTGAACACAAAAGAAGGACGTGTGCTACAACCATGACGAACTTTAATCTAAACAAAAAAGTATAAATGGTTCCATAATGGTTGTATTTATAGGGGAAAATAGAGGAGATTTTGTCCTTACTTGATAAGGTGAGACTAAACCACCTCATGAGTCATTTTGACTACAATACAAACTCAAAAAATAGCCTAAAGAGAGGTATTTTGAAATTACATGGGCCTGGACCAGAATATAAGGTGGATAAGAACTAAACTAAATTACGGAGGATATTTATGAAAGGGAATCTTGTATATTTCGTCCACCTTCTTGTATGTAATCCTGGTGGCTTCAAAGTGTTGAAATCTCCACTGGAAACTCCGTTCTTATTCCCTCTGCATGCGTCTTCTCCATGCTTGACCATGCTCTAGTGTTCATTCTTATCGTCCATGCTAGGCCCTTAATTTGTAAGCAACATAAATGTATCTAATTTAGGTAGCATCATATTCTCATGAACATTAGAATCATTACCAAGAAATGAAACTACTTGATAACTTAATTTGCATGCACAAGCTCTAGTAACTAGTCCAACATGTATAATAGTATGGGTTCTGGGTGTAACTATGGTATTGCTGTATTCATCATCCTTCCCTTCTTGAATTAAAGTCATGATTGACGGAAGCTCATCTTCCTCACCAAAATAAGGCTTAAAATTTGCAATGTTAAAAGTGGGACTAACCCCAAAATCTATGGACAACTCAAGTTTATACGCATTACATTAATTTTATCTAAGACCTTAGAAGGACCATAAACACGTGGCATTAGCATTGACTTGTGATAACCAGAAAACCTATCCTTGCATAAATGTAGATCCCCAGGTGCAAAAACAACCTGGATTATACTCTTATCTCCAACAAATTTGTATATGGCATTCATACGCTCAATGTTTTCCTTAGTTAACTCATGCATTTTTAAGATCATTTCAACATGTTACTTAGCATGAAAATTAGGCTTCTTCGAAGATGGAAGAGACACCAAATCAATAAATGCAGGAGGTAGGAAACCATATACAATTGCAAAAGAACATATCTTAGTAGTGGAATGCAGAGAACTAAGAAAATTCAATATGAGGCTGATATTCTTCCCACATTTTCAAGTTATTTGTCAAAATTGTCCTAAGCATAGTAGACTATGTTCTAGTGACTACTTCAGTTTGTCCATTAGTTTGGGGGTGACATTTAGTACTAAAAAGCAATTTCCTCCCCAACCTAGCCCATAAGCATCTCCAAAAGTGGCTAAAAATATAGTATCACATGATGAAACAATAGTATTTGGCAAACCATGCAAGCGAATAATTTTGCGAAAGAACAAACGAGCAATATTAGCAGCAACATCGCTTATATGACATGTATAAACTGTACCGTTTTCCAAAATATATCCATAGAAAGAAATATGATAACCTTCCTCTTCTTTGTTTGAGGTAAATATAAAACAAAGTTCATAGATATGTACTCCCATGGAACACTAGGTACGACTTAGAGTTTAGACATGTAGTGCATCGAGCAACAAAATGCTCCCATCTCATCTTTGGCAAGAATGAATGGGTAGCAAGTGCGTCCTCTATCTTCTTCAGACCAAAGTGTCTCATTAATCCTCATCCATGTGTATCCTCTAAGTATGTAACAACAAAAGATGAAAAGAGCTAGCTGCAATCCAAAGCTTGTTAGCACGGGACACAAATCCATCATTAATGACACGCTTGTTCCATGTTCCTTCTTGTTTACAATTTTGCATCACATCGTTAAATACAACATCATGCAAATATTGATCTTTGATGGTGTCCAAACCACATATTTTGAAGTCAATTTGTGAAAGCATGCTAGAACGACAAGACAATGTAGGGGCAATAACATTTTGTTTACCCTTCTTGTTTCTAATGACATAAGGGAAGGTCTCATTGAATTCAACCCATTTAGCATGTCTATGGTTCTTTTTTTCTTTACTTTTACGGTGTTTCAAAGATTCATATCATAATGTATAACAAATTCCTTGGACCGTAAATAATGTCGCTGTGTTTCCAAATGTGTGAACAAGAGCGTATAATTTCTTGACATAAGCAGAATAATTCAGACTATTCCCACTCAT
Organism: Hordeum marinum; assembly: GCA_022496015.1. Classification (NCBI taxonomy): domain Eukaryota; kingdom Viridiplantae; phylum Streptophyta; class Magnoliopsida; order Poales; family Poaceae; genus Hordeum; species Hordeum marinum. Next base: position 156,909,274 of record CM039672.1, on the reverse strand, counting down.
TTTTAAAGAAAAGTATGTAACATGTTTACTATATTGTAATAACATGCATCATAATCCAATTCCACTAGCATCACCTTCAAGCTCAAAGTCTTATTGGAATCTGGAAGTTGGAGTAGAGCATGTGTTGACTTATATTTCAATACAATGAAGGCTTCTTCCTATGTGGTACCCAAACAAAAGGGACATCCTTATTTTTAAACTAATTGAGAGATTGAGAGGTGCAAAATAGTGCTACAATCTCTGACAAAATGCCTATAGAAACCAACGAGGCCAAGAAATATCCTCATCCGTGCGACCTCTTTGGGTTGCGTCCAACTCTCAATAGCTTCAATCTTGGCTTTATCAACTTCAATTCCTTGTGGAGTAACAGCACAACCAAGAAAAGATACTCGGTTGGTGCAAAAGATGCACATCCCAAAGTTACCAAACAAACATGACATGTGGAGAAATAAAAACACCACATAAATGTTCCAAATGTTTCTCTAAAGAACTACTATAAACCGGTATATCATCAAAATAGATTACAAATAAATCGTCCAATGAAAGCACGTAAAACGTCATTCATCAATCTCACAAAAGTACTTGGTGAATTAGTTTATACAAAAAGGCATCACTGACCACTCATATAACTCAAACATAGTTTTAAATTTTGTTTTCCATTCAGCTCCCAGTTTCATACGAATTTTGTGATCCACTATGCAAATCAACTTTGGAGAATATGGTAGAGGCACTTAATTCATCAAGCATGTCATCTAACCTAGGAATAGGATGATGATAATGAATAGTAATATTATTAACGGCTCTACAATCAACACACATATGCGATGTACCATCCCTTTTTAAACTAGAATAATAGGAACGAAACAAGCACTAACAGATTCGCGCAAATAACCTTTGTCGAGCAGCTCCTATACTTGATGCATAATCTCCTTCGTCTCCTCTAAATTTGTACGGTATGTGCACGGTTTGGCAGTGAGGCACCATGAATTTAGTCAATGTGATGCGCAATCCCTCAAATAGGTTGTAATCCTAGTAGCACATCTTGTGGAAAGATGTCTGTGAACTACTTCAAAATGTTAGTGACAATAGGAGTCAAAGAGGGAGGCACATCCTCGAATGAAAATAATGCCTCTTTGCACGCAAAAGCATAGCAAACAGATTTACTAAAATCCACATCAGTAATATCAGATTTTGTGGCACGTAAACATCCACTTTTCAATTTTATTTCAGAGGAAACACTAGATGATGGTTTGTTATTCATCTTATTATGTTGCCAATTTCTTTGCCATAATGTGTTTTTCACTCTTATTTGCTCATATTTACCTTTACTAGATCTAGTAATGTCATCTTTCAAAATTTGTTCAGGAGACATAGTAAGCAAAGTAATATTTCTATTCTTATGAGCAACAATATAGTGATTCTTCCTACCATGGTGAACAATTTTATCAAATTGCTATGCTCTACCAAGTAAAAGGGATCATGATTTCATGGGCACCACGTCACAATCAACATAATCCACATAAGTAGCAACGCTAAAATGCACACAAACAATATGTGTTACATTAACCTTGGTGTTGCTCTTGAACCATTATGTGTAATAAGGATAAGTGTGTGGTATGGTGGTCATATACAACTTCTCCACCATCTCCATGCTAACCAAGTTGTTGCAACTCCCTCCATCGATGATGATGCGGATACGACATTCCTTCACAACTCCCTTTGTATGGGATTTTTTTGGCTCTGTTGGTGCTTATCTCGCACACATAAAACACGTTGAGAAACCAATTAAACTTTCATACCTTTCAACATCTTTAGCATCCATGTATTGCGTCTCTTCTTCGGAATTATCGACACCCCGCTCTTCACTTGCAATAAGAGCCAAAGTCTCCTCGTAATAGTCACTAGCTGAATTATACCCACCATCCTCGGTAACGAGCAGCACATGCTTGGATAGGAACAAGTGTCGGTACCATGACAGATGAGTTCACAGGTCAAACTGCAGACGGGCCACAATATCCCCCCATTTAGGCAGAGCGAATAACTGAGGAGCATTGTGATAGCTTGGATTAATAGGAATGATAGACTTCTCATATAAATAAGGATTTCCTTCTTTTCCGGGAGCCCATTCAGAAGGCACTCCAGTGTTAAGTGTGCTTAGCTTGGAGCAACTTCAGGATGGATGAATGACTAGGAAGTTGTTCCCAGGTGCGCATGAGTGAGGAGAAAGTGCACAGGAAAGATTATTATTAATCTGTTTGGCCAGTCTAGATCATGCGAGGAGTAACGACTAGTAATCAATGGGTGTGTCTGGGGCATTACAAGTTGGATCAGAGACGACCCTAACGGTTGCGCGGATGTTTCAGGTCAGGTGCATGTTCATGTTGTTTATGATGTTTGTGGCCCATCGTGACGCACGACACGGCACATGTGTCAAGAATTTTTCCTATGGGCCAACAAGGACATTGATTCCTTTGAGTAGGGGTGTATGTGATACTTGACTTAATATGAAGGATAAACTACTCATATCTATAAGGATTTCCTTCTTTTCCAAGAGCCCATTGGAAAAGAACTCCAATATTAATGGTGCTCATCTTGGATCAATTTCAAGATGTGTGACTATCTGGGAAAGTGTTCCCAAGTGCGCATGAGTGAGGACAAAGTGGAAAGGAAAGCCAAGTATTGATCTCTGCAGCCCGTCTAGATCCCGCCAGGAGTAACGACCAGTAATCGATGGGTGTACCTAGGGCTTTACAAGTGATCCAACAACGAGTTTCCTACCATGACTCCATGGTGTCATGCGGGCCTTCACGAAGGGATGTGTTGAGTCCAACGAGTTAGGTATTGACTTGTAGATGTTATGATCGCGCTTGTACTATAAAAGGAGGGCCCTAAGCTATTGTAAAAGGGTTGGACATTTGTTAGGTTACACCTAGAAGCGTCAAAGTAGCATTTTCCCTTCTCAGGAAAGGTTTGTAGCTCATAGCCCACCTCACAAGCAAGAACACAAAGCATGAGTAGGGTATTAGGCAAATCATGCGGCTTGAACCTGGGTAAATCGAGTGTGTTTTATCTTTTCTGTTGTTGGTCCTGGTCCATGCTTTGTGCCCCACATACCTAATCGGCAAAGGGACACTTTTATGTAGTTGGTGCCTCTGGTGTCTAATACACCACTTTATTCTTGTAGTCTCCTGTTGGGCCTCCAAGCGTAGAGTTTTGTAGGACAGTAGCAATTTTCCCTCAAGTGGATGATTTAATGTTTACCAATCCGGGGAGGTGTAGGACGAAGATGGTCTCTCTCAAACAACCCTGCAATCAAATATAAGAAATCTCTTGTGTCCCCAACACACCCAATACAATGGAAAATTGTATAGGAGCACTAGTTCGGTGACGAGATGGTGATACAAGTGTGGTATGGATAGTATAAGTAGGTTTTAGTAATTTGAATAAATAAAAACAACAAGGTAAAACCTAACAAAAGTTTGTAAAAAGGGTGTTGCAATGCTTGAAAACAAAGACTAGGGTTCGTACTTTCACTAGTGCAATCTCTCAACTTTGCTAACATAATTGAGTCATATAACATCCCTCAATGTGCAACTAAGAATCACTTCAAAGTTCTTATTAATAGAGAACATAAGAAGAAATTGTAGTAGGTAGTAAAACCAACTCAAAGTTATTGTTTCGATCAATCTATTGAGCCAGCCCTATAGGTATCACAAACATCCCTAGAGTTCATACAAAATAACAACAAACGATTTCAGATTCACAACGTTCAATCCACACAAAGCAACTCAAAGAATACCCCGAGGTTTCTATTAGATAAAGTAGGCCAATAACATGCATCAACCAATGTGCCTAGCTCACCCCAAAGTCACCACGGGGATCCGTAAGTTGATAACCAAAACATATATCAAGTGACTCAATAGAACACCCCATTGTCACCACAGGTATCCACATGCAAGACTATATCAAGTGCTATCAAATCCAAAGTACTGAATACGAAATAGCAAGATATCAAAGGGAAAAGACTCAATTCATCACATCAAGATAGAGAGGGAAGAACACCATACGATCCAACTATATTAAAGCTCGTGGTACATCAAGATCGTGCCACATCAAGAACACGAGAGAGAGAGAGAGAGAGATTAAACACATAGCTACCCGTACATACACTCATCCCCGAGGGTGAACTACTCCCTCCTCGACATGGAGACCACCGGGATGATAAAGATCAGCTCCGATGATGATTCCCCCTCCAGCAGGGTACTAGAAAGGTCTCCCGATGAGATCACTTTGGAACAGAGGCTTGCGGTGGCGGAGCGGAAGTGCTAGGTTTATTTCTAGGGGGTTTGGGGGTTTATTGAATTTTTCAGTGTTATACCAAAAAGCTTTGGGGGTCTCCTTTGTTCCATAAAAAATAACAAGAAGTTTCGGGCAATTCCAAGAACTTTTATTTTGTGCACAAAAATGACACCTTGGTAATTCTGCTAAAAACATCGTTTGTCTAGGTTAGTTCCATTTAAATCATATAAAAGGGCATGAAAATTATACAAATTTGTTGTAAACATGGCATGAGTACTTCATATATTATTGGTACGTTGGAGACGTATCAACATCTCCAAGCTTAATTCCAGCTGGTCCTCGAGTAGATACATGCTAAAAGAAATAATTTATGAAGTGTGAATTCTAGCATAGTGCATAGGTTTCATCAATGGTAATTTCAGTCATGTTTCGTAGCATCATAAACAACAACTGTTTCTTATAAAACTCACTATCATAATTTAGCAATCAATTCACATGTTATGGTTCAAACTATGCTTTCTCTTGAAACATAACAACATATGTTCTTAGTCGTCAAACAATAATAATTCATCTTATTTTCTAAGTACGAGATTGACATACTCAATTATCATAGAGTCTTCTATGATTGCTAATACTCAAAACATATTTTTACAACAAATAGCATTCATCGAACCTAGAGAAAGATGTGGGCTTATTAGTTTGCTTCACAACACACTTATCATAAAGATAATTATCAACAATAATAACTCATGATCAAATATATTTGATTGGATATATTTGTTTGGATCTTTCCCCCGCAACATGATGCTTGCCAACTAGAGGCTGAGGCTATTATAAGAAGGTGACTCAACTCAAAAAGTAAATAACATGAAAGTAAATAACATAAAAGTAAATACAATGTCCCTTCGAAGAGGGAAGCATGAGGTTTCTTATGTTCCAAAGCTCATTGATTTAAATGGAGATGATTTTATTTTTGGTGTTGTGCCTTTCCTGTCAACGTCACGACAAAGGATTTCAATATCTTCCTTGCTAATCACATTATTGGCGGTTCCCAAAAAAAACTTAATTTTTTTACTTCCCCTCAACCATTCAAACACATTCCATGGCTATCCCTATCCACGGGTGCCCTTCAAACAATCAACTTTCTAGGGGGGGTCTTGTTTATTTATTTTTGTATTATACATGATTGTGCATCCTTTTTACCAGCCTCTATCGTGCAATTACAAGTGAATAAAACCTACTTAGCATGGAAGATACTAACCGCCCTGATCATGAGCGGTATGGGCACACAAATTAGAAATTTATTTGAAGTTTTTAGAGGTGGCACATGCTAGTTTACCTGAAATGGCAATGCAATACCATATATGGGTAGGTATGGTGGACTCTCATGGAAGAACCATGGCTCAAGGATTGTGGATGCACAAGTAGTATCTCTATTCATTATGAAGTGTTGCAAGCAAAAGATATTATGAAGTATAACCTCTATGCAAATATACCCAAACATAACTCATTACTTGTCTTCCTTGTCCAACTTCAACTAATTTGTTCAAGGTTCAAAATAATTAATGGGTATTCATAATCATAAAAGATGTCCAAGATGATATATTTGTATGTGAATGTTCTGTTCCTTATACTAATCATTCATAAATTGCTTGTATGCCCAATACTACGATTACCAAACTTTAATAGATTTTACTTTCTAAACCAAATGTGAAACTACTACTAAGCATAAAGCACATGGGTGATTTTAGATTTATGATATTTCATTCAATCACAATTTACTCTTAGAGATAGTCACGGTTTTGCACATGGTTAGCGTATTTTATTTGAGTTTACTTTAAGTTTTCTATGACCAGATGTTAAACAAATTTCCAAGTTGCCACATAACCGCGGTCAAGGCTTCTCGAAAAGCTTTAACCCTGGAGGGGTGCTATAACTCAACGATAACAAACTAGCAACAAGCTGCATGGAAAACCTCAACCATGGGATAGTCCATAGTATCCGCAGAATCCCGGTGGAAAACCTCAACCTCAATATAGCCCAAAGTGTCCACGGAATCCTATGCACAAGATGTCCGAGAAAGGTAAAACAAATCCAACAAGGCCGCCCGGCATGTCGACAAACCCGATAGGTGCTACGTATCTCGTTCTCAGGACACGACTAGATGATCTAGAGTACAATGGCCTGATAGAAATCACCCGAGTTGCCCCGGGGTGTCCCCGCACATTTCTCTATTTTGGACCAACACTCATAAGGTGCACTGGCTCAAGTTGTTTATTAATTATCCACGGGTTAATAACTCCCTATGCAGGTTTATTAGTTATGAAAATGTAGTATCAATGTTGGGCCTTGCCAGAGGAGTTTTATCCCAAAACGAAAATCAAGGGGGTCGCCATAACAACCCTAAGCATGTTAGCAACGATCAATGTGGAACATAACACCGATAAACAAGTAACTAGGGCAGAAAAGGTGGAACAAAACACCGAGCAAAAGGCCAGGCCTTCCATATGTATGTGCATTAAATTAAATACAAATAATATTGTGATATCTCAAAATATCCATGTTATCACATGGAAACAACCTGCAACTGCATTTAGCAATGCTATAAGAAGGTTGAGCAAGCAGTAACATGGCCAAACAATGGTTTGCTAGGATGTGGAGGGGTTAGATGCTTTTCATGGCAATGTTGTGAGGCTTGACATACAACTGGTAGGTAGAGAGACATAAAGATAAAATCGAAACAACAAGCATAGCAATGATAGTAGTGGTATCTAGGGAAATGGTCATCTTGCCTGTGATCTCGCTTGGAAGAAGAACGAATCCGTGAAGTAGATGAAACATCATAGTCGAACGAGTAATCACACTTTGAATGGTTAAGGAACTCTATCGAGAGGAAACAATCCGGAAACAAGAATCAACATAAGATAAACACCACAACATATGCATGACATGATGTGCAAGGAAATATGATGCATGTCAATACGAGTATGGAAGGCATGACAAAGCACAACAATGAAATACTACATATTAAGTGAAGTTCAATATGCAATGAGTTGGATATTGACGAGACTCCACATTCGAATCATTTAGTTCACTCCCATTTACCTACCACTTGTATGTCTTGCATGTGGGTACCCGTGGTAACAATGGGGTGTTCTATTGGATCACTTGATATATGTTTTCGTTATCAACTTAAGGATCCCCGTGGTGACTTTGGGGTGAGCTAGGCACATAGGTTGATGCATGTTATCGGCCTACTTTCTCTAATAGAAATCTCAGGGTACTTGTTGAGGTTTTTTTGTGTTCTGAACGTTCGAATCTGAAATTGTTTGTTGTTATTTTGTACGAACTTTATCTAGGCTTTTTAAATGAGGTCGGAAACAACTTATAGTACTTCCAAAACGAACCCATATTTTAATTTCGAAATTGGTTCAGATCTGAACTAATCATGTTTCATATTTGTTAAACAGGGAAACATAATTCACCATGTGATTATACTCGTCATTCTAGACATTTTACGTATGTAGAATGTTTAAAACGGAGCTACGGTCTAAAAGATATGACCAACAAAAGATAATATGTCATGAGTGCAAAATTCGTGCAAACGACACCCACAAACATTCCAAATCATGGATTCAGCAAGATATTATAAAACTACATGAGATTTTAAGCAAGTTTCATATATGTCATGTTCAAACCGGAGCAACGGTTCAACAAATACAACCAACACAAGTTGTAACTAGAATCTGTCCAGATCAGCAACATGGCATATTGCAACCCACAAATCAACAAGCTACAGTAATCTATAATGCACAACAAAGTCATGATGATGTAGCTTACATGATGCACAACAATTCACCTCATAATAGCAAATTGAGTAGAAGCATGGGTCAATAGGAAATGAGCTCACAAGGTGGCTATAAAATATAGCAGATTTGGACTTGGTTAAAATTACAGGTTTTAACAAAGCAATTTTATTCTGAAGGCATGTTGGCAGCAATAAAACTATATGCTACAGGACTTATCATTCCATGAAAATCTACAACTTGGTAGTGGACATGATGCACTACAAATAACTCAAGTGGAGCATCACCAAAATATGCATAGAGACTTGGCTAGCGTCAACACAATGTGGCAATCTAAAATAAACAGACTCTCGGACTTGGTGAAATTTAGGTTAGACATGAGCAGTAGTTTTTAACCGATTAGCATGTTTGACAGAAAAATTAATTAGAATGCAAATCCATATATAGGAAAAAATGGCACAACATGCTAGAGCATAACATGCTTAACAAAACATTCCATTGGGGCAACAAAGAAAGAGCCCTAGATCAATGGCAAATCACATGGAACAAAATATAAGAGTTTTCAGACTTCCGTTTGTAGGATCGAAAGTAGTGCTAGAGGGGGGTGATTAGACTACTTGACCGAATAAGAATCTACTTTTTACCAATTTCTATTCTTGGTAGATTTTAGCATTCATAGTTGAAAGCACATTTGCTCCCTTGGTGGTTTTGGTAATTTATAACAACATATAGGTCATTGAGCTAATTTTCCATCAAGTATGTTTCAGGAAAAGTTCAATGATGGGTTGGCAAAAAGAGATTGTGGAATACCTCAAGATGCAAGGAAATAGATTGGCAAAGCTTCAAGCAAGAGGACTCTACATTTTATATTTGTGAGACATCACTTTGAGTCCATAGGAAAGCAAATACTATTAAAAGGGTGGTAAGGTTTTGTTGGTGAAGAAAATGCTTATACGTGCGCAGGTGATAGTCACCAAAGACACCCACAAACTCTCCCACCAAAGTCTGTCCAAAGCCAAATACTAAAAATCGGTGCAACCAACATTCCACATTCGGTGCCACCGATTCCAAACCTAGACAGACTCAGCCAAACCCTAGCCACTTCGGTGCAACCGATTCCATACCGGTGAGTTAAGGCTGCCAACTTTCTGTTACGCAAGTTCATAGTTTCGGTCCCTCCGAGATTGTCGAATCGGTGTCACCGAGATTGAGCATTCTGACCGTTGGTCACCTTATTGGTGCAACCGAGATTCCTATATCGGTCTCACCGAGATTCAAAAGTTGTCACCTTTTAGTGACTTCGGTACCACCAAGATTAACACATGAACGTCATCGAGTCTGTCTTATTGTGTGTAATGGTTGGATTTTTGGGGATGCCTATATATACCCCTCTCACCACCACCTACTCGAGAGAGAAGCACTCAGGACTATTCCATACCTATCCTATCAGTTTCCTGAGAGAGAACCACCTACCCTTGTGTTGTAGTCAAGATCTTCCACTCCAACCATATGGATCTTGATTTCTAGCCTCCCCAAGTTGCTTTCCACCAATCCCATCTCTTCTACCAAGCCATATCTGTGAGAGAGTGATTGTGTGTTGAGGAGTCTATCATCTTGAAGCACAAGATCAAGGAGTTCATCGACATTATCAAGCCTATTACCTTTTGGAGGGTGGAGCCTCCTAGATTTGTTAGGTGTTTCTTGGGAGCCTCCTATTTTGGGTTGTGGAGTGAACCAAGAAGTTTGTAAGGGCAAGGAGATCGCCTACTTCGTGAAGATCTACCATGGGAAAAATCATCGTCTCACCAATTGCGTTTGCTCTTCCTACCCTCTCTTTACTTACATGTGCAATGTCTTTACTTTCTGCTACTATACTCTTAGACATCCATGTGTAGGGTGTACTTGACATACTATGAATGCTAAAATTTGCCAAGAATTAAAATTGGGAAAAACTAGATTTTATTTGGTCAAGTAGTCTAATCACCCCCTCCCCTCTAGACCTACATTCGATCCTACAAGTGGTGTCGGAGCTTTGGTCTCCATTGCACTGGTTTCACAACCTAGGAGAAGTATGGTGTCTAGTGAGCGTAATTATCACCGTAGAGGTCCGTCCTTTGATGGCACAAATTTTTCTAGTTGGAAGCACAAAATGAAAATGCATTCGCTTGGTCATAACCCTGCCGTTTAGGCTGTTGTTCATGTTGGCTTGCAAGGTGAATTCTTTGCGGAAGGAAAGGAACCCGATCGTGAAGCGACTACGGATGAATTGAAGATGTTGCAACTCAATGCTCAAGCATGTGACATTCTCTTCAACTTCCTATGCCCCGAAGAATTCAACAAAATCGGCCATCTCGAACATGCAAAAGAGATTTGGGATACTTTGGTTGATATGCACAAAGGAACTAAGTCCGTGAGAGAATCCAAGTTGGATGTTCTTCAAGGTCGGCTTAACAAGTTAAAGATGAAGGATGGCGAAGGAGTCATTGAGATGTACTCTAGGCTATCTCTCATCACCAATGAGATTGCCAGCTTAGGAAGCGAAGAAATGACTAAAAAATTCATCATCAAGAAGATACTTCAAGCTTTGGATGATCGATATGACACCGTTTGGACATTGATCCAAATGAGGCCCAACTACAAAGATCTCAAGCCAACGGATGTGATTGGTAGAATTTTTGCTCATGAGATGACACTCAAAGACAAGGAAGAGCTTCAACACAAGTCTAGCGGTGCTTACAAAGCCACAAGTGATACTCCCGCTACCTCAAGCGACAACCTTGTCACAAATGAAGAGATAAGCCTCATGGTCAAGAAATTCAAAAAGTTCTACAAGAATAGAAGCAAGATTGAAGCTCCAACTCAAGATATGAAGAGAAGCGTTCGTCAAGTCATGACCGAAAATGCTACAATTGTGGAAAGCCTAGACACTACTCCAATGAGTGCATGACTCCCTACAAACGAAGAGAAGAGTCACTAAGAAGATGAATCTCAAGAGAGGAGTCACCACGAAGAGAGACAAGGACTAGAGATGATTGTTATGAACGAAGACCCTCCAGGAGAAATAGGGACTCAGAGAAGAAGGACAAGTACACCAAGAGCTAATCAAGAAGGAAACATCAAACTCATGTTGGTGAATGGGTTTCCGGCTCCGACTCCGACAACCACTCCGAGAGAAGCTATCACTCCAACTCCGACTATAGTCAAGATGAAGGTGTTGCCGGTATTGCACTAGTGACTACCAACTTCTATGATCTATTTGATTCACCAAATTAAGGGAGTGGAAGTTGCTTCATGGCTAAAGGCCCCAAGGTATCACACCCATGTATCTTGATTTCAATGGTGATGAAGATGACTTGTTAATTGAAGATGACTTGCTACTTGACAAAACTAGCAATGTTAGTCAAAATGAACTTGTTAGTACTCACTCTAGTGTAGATAAGTGGTGTGATTATGATAAGTTGGAAATAGAACGACTAACTCAAGTACTAAAAACTCTAAAGTTAGCTCATGAGTCAACTCTAGAAGATCATAGAGAGCTTGTAAGGACACATGAGAAGCTACGCTTCGAGAAGCTCAATTTAGAGCAAGAGTATGAAATTCTTAAAGCTATCAATGACAAGCTTCGAAAGAAGACTTCCTCTTATCAAGACAAACGACTTCTCTTATCTACATTCATACCACAAGTTAAGTCTAAGCAAGCTAGTAACAAAGGAAAGAAAGGTTCTTCAACTAGTAGCAATAAAAATGATAAATCCAATGATATTGCTTCTAGTAGGTCTCTTGATCCCACTAACTCTTCTCTTAGCCAAGTTACACTTGAGCAAGAAAATGAACTCTTGAAAGGGATTATAGAGAAAGGTATCTACAAGTGTGTTGAAGGGTGCAAACAATTTGAGGAGATTGTACACAAGCATGGAGTATACCAGAAGAATCATGGTGTTGGCTACTTCAACGCTAATGGAGTTAAATGGAAAGAAGGTCAATACCCCAATCCCTAGTCTGTTCCCCAAAAGTAGTATTATGAAAATACTCTTCCCAAGGGAACAAAAGCTCAACATGACCTTCCACCACAAGACACCAAGCTCAAGGAAAAGAACAAGCTTCAAGAGGTCCTTGACTCATATGAAGATGAATCTCAAGCTTTGGTGAAGTGGGTTCCCAAGGCTACTACAAGGTCAACTTCTACAAGTGCTTCTTCAACACCAAGGATCCCCATCAACTTGATGTGGGTCCCCAAGAAGAAGAACTAGAGACTTGTTTAGGGGCGACTCCGCCAATGAAATTCACTCATATTCAGTATTGGCAAGAACTAGTTACAAACAACATCAACATTATGCAATGATTCAAGGAGACACACATTCCCTCAAAGGTAATCAAGGAACAAGGTAATCAAAAAATCAATGGAAATCATCACATATGCTTTGCACTCCATGTCCATAGATATCCTTGTTTTTGTCTCTTGTGTGTTGGGACTAACCCATGTAGGTGAGAAGAGTAATGAAACAACAAGGATGCTCCCAACTCTTGGTGATCTTCATCAACTTCGAGCATCCATCACTACCTCACCAACATGAAGCCTTCTTAGACAAAACCCAAGGTTAGTTTATCCCTCTTATGGGGGGATGTCACATCTAGGGGGAGCTTTACTCTAGACTTGAGTTAAAGCATCTCATAAGAATGTGACAACATTAAATGCTTTATGTGAAAGTGGTAACCCCACTTGTGCTTAAACGATGAGCATAACCTATGATCAAGTATTCTTACTTGGCTCCTAAGTCATTATACTCCTATATAGATGACTCCGTCATCGCCAAAGTGCTTGTTAGATGCTATTGTGTTTGTGCATGTTTGCCATGATTTCATTTGACATCTTATTGTGTGAGCATGTTGGTCTGCATTTATTTATTCATTCGAGGATATCCAAATGTTGCTATTTGGATTTTCATATTTATTTGCTAATTGGATATAGAAGAATGCCTAGGACCACTTCTTTAGCTATCTATGCTTTCTCACCTCATACTCTATTCATGTCGCGTCACAAAATTTGAACAAGTACTTTTTAATCTCTCTGTGTGAGGATGTCACGCCCAAGATGCGATCCTATCCTTATTTTGGCACGATGGCCTCGACAGTGATAGAAGCGCATCTCATCATGTTGCAAGAATGGATATCATTACAAGTACATTTACAGAACAGATGAGTATATGAAATTGGCTTACACTCGCCACAAGCTACATCAAGATCACATCAATACAACACATATTCAAACATCATACAAAAGAGTAGGGTCCGACTATAGACGAAATAAAACGATAAAATGACATCCATCCTTGCTATCCCAGGTTGTCGCCTGGAACCCATCCTAGATCGATGAAGAAGAAGAAGAACACCAAATCAAATAATCATCGCTCTCACGTGAAAGAACCGCATTACCTATACCTGCAACTATTGTTGTAGTACTCTATGAGCCACATAGACTCAATAATCTCATTTCCAAGGGTATCAAGACTATTAAATTTTAATGGGTGAGGTATGGTTAAGTGGTGAGGCTACAGCAAGAGACTAAGCATATATTTGAGTGGATAACTTGCGAATACAAAAAATAAAGTATGGTTGTCTACGCATAACGGATGTGAACTAGTAATGATCAGTAACTGATCCTGAACACCTACTTACGTCAAACATAACCCCACCGTGTTCTCTCTCGAATAAGGACTCACGAGAAGAGATACTCATGGTTACATACATAGTTGGTGTATTTTATTAGAATTTACTTCAAGTTTGCTATGACCGGGTGTTAAACAAAATATCCAAGTTTGCTAAATAACGTAGGCACGGCTTTCCGAAAGATTTAACCCTGTAGGGGTGCTCCAACTCATCCATCACAAATTAACCACACGCCGAAGGATCTCATGATTTCCTCACGCATCTCATGATTATCCTAGGCAATTCCAAAGGAAATCCGACACCTCGAGATAGCACAAAGAAGATCAGATTTCCTCACGCAAGACATTCGACGGATTGTCCAAAATTATGGTAGGCCAGTCGCAGAGTTGCCCCTAGTAGTCACCGATGGTTGACAGGTTGGACCAACACTCATGAGGAGCACTGGCTCGGGGGGGTTGATTAATTATCCATGGGGTCCAAAAAGTCCCTATCCAAGTTTATTAGTTATTAGGCAAATGTAGTACCAATGTTGTCCTTGCTAGACAAGCTTTATCCTAAAACAAAAATTAAGGGTGTCCCCATAACAACCCCGAGCATGTTAGGAGCACTCAATTATGGAACATAACACTAGTTCACAAGTAACTAGGGCGGAAAGACTGCAACAAAACACCGAGCAAAAGGCCAAGCCTTTCACCCTTTACCATGTGTATAAGTGCATTAAATTAAATAGCAATAATATTGTGATAAAAGAAGAATGTCCATGTTGTCACATGGAAGCAATTGCACCTGCATCTATAAACGCTATAAGAAGGGCTGAGCAAGTGGTAACATAGCCAAACAATGGGTGTGGAGGGGTTAGAGGTTTATCATGGCAATGTTGGGAGGCTTGACAAGCAAGTGGTAGGTAGCGAGACATAACGATAAAAGCGGGCATAGCAATGACAGTAGTCGTATCTAGGGAAATGTGTCATCTTTTCTGATATCCTGCTTGGAAGAAGATCGAGTCCATGAAGATGACGAACCTACGTAGTCAAACGAATCATCACACTTCGAACGCTTTCGGAACTCTATCGAGAAGGAACAAACCGAAACAATAATCAACACACGATAAACACCATAACATATTCATGGCATGATGCCCAACCAAATACGATGCATGTCCGGTTTAATATGCAAGGCATGGCTAAGCACATGAAACAACTCCTACACATTAAGTGGAGGTCAATATGCAACGAGTTGCATATTGACGAAACTCCACGTTCGAATTATTTAGTTCACTCCCATTTAGGTACTCATCAATATTAAATGTTGTTAGACATGGCAAGAGGTGAAGCACAAACAACTACATCACCTAGGCACTTTAAATGAGGTTGGAAGCAACGAATAACAATTCCAGAACGACCTCATATGCATATTTTTAAGTTTGGTCCAGATCTGAACTAACCATATTTTAGAGTTGTTAAACAGCAAAATAAATGTCACCATGAGATTCTATGCATTTTTCTAGTCAAGTTACATATAAAAAACATTTGCATCGGAGCTACGGTTAATTAGCTATGAAATGAATCATTTAACATGATATTTTCGCAAATTACATGAAAACATCATGTTAAGCATTTTATACACATGCACGAGTTGGAAATTGTGAATCTACACGAAATTCTAGTCATTTTTGATATATAAAGTTTTTACATATGATGCACGGTTATTTATTTATGAGCCTCTCAAAAACATGGATTTTTCTGTAATGAATAATGTCCTGAGAAAATTGACAAAACGCAGATATGAAAAAAAATGTTAACAGGACGAATCTGCAAACTGGGCTACACAAAGCACTAGGCACAATATAGCAATGCAGTGCCCAAGGTGCAATTTAGCGGAGGGGCGAAGAGCTTACCATGCGCCCGGTCGGTGAAGGTGCTAGGCTGGGGCGAGGAGCAGCTGGGTCTTGGGTTGGTAGCAGGTCGCATGGGGCTCGCCAGATGGGCCCCAGGTGTTGGCGACGGTTAACGTGGCAGAGGGGATCGAGCGCTTGAGCGGGAGGTCCTTGCTCGTCCCACTCACATAGGAGGTCTATGGCGACAGGAGGACTTGGGGCGGCAGGCGTCATAGCTGAGCTCGGTTCCGGACGACGGGAATGGCAGGATGGCCGGATCCGATGGAGAGCGGTCCATGCCCGGAGGCGGGCGGAAGCTTGGAGCTCCGGTGGTCTACTTCCATGGCCATGAGCTTCCTTGGATAGAGAAGAGAGAGAGAGAAGTCAGAGGGAGAGGGAGAGAAAAGGAGAGGGGGAAGAAGAGGGAAGGGCATGGGGTTTGAGGTCCGGCCGGGGTCTGGCGAGGTCCGGCGGAAGGAGCTCGTGCTCTGGTGGCGGCGCACATCAGGAGGTCAGGCACGGGGAGGCTCGGTTGGCTACGGGGCTCTACGATCGGCCGGACATTGTCCGATTTGACCACAGACATGTCCGGTAGGTGGGGATTTGGACGAATCTAAGCCCCAGATTTCAGATCTAAGGGCTAGATTTGGGTGGCTAGGGTAGCAGGACTGAAGGGAGGTGGAGCTAGAAGATGAGATTTTTTAAAGGTGTAGATGCAATTTTACATGGTGGAAACCCTAGAGAGTGAGGGGGCTCTCTCCATGGGGTGGTTATATAGGGTATGGAGTAGGGTGGGTTGGACCTCATCCGTCCGATCGTGATCCAATGGCCCCGAACGGAGGGAGGGGCTAGTTGGGCTAGTGGGCTGTGTAGTCGGGATAGGTGGGGATGAAGCAGAAGGATGGTGGCCCGTGACATGTTTTTTAAAACACCGAAACGTCCGACAAATAACCGATGACCGCACTGCTACGGTTGATCGTTCAGGTATGAAATTTGGAAGGCGGTGTACCTACAATATGACAAGACGACATGCCAAGTTTTGACCCGATCAGAGAATATTTTTGCGCGCACTTTTTAATCATTTTTTAAAACGGTGACGCGGGCGCGGGAGAGTGTGAGTGGTCTCAGAATGGTCAGTGACACGAATGGAGAGAACCGACAACTATGAATGGATGCAAGTTTTCGAAAACGAGTGACAATGCTATGCAGATGATGCGAATGATGCAATGATGAATGCAAAAACCAGACGAATCACACGGTGAGAATGGAATAAAAGGGGAATCTTCTAGAGCGTCAGTCCCGAGCTGTTAGAACTCTCCTCCACTACACGAGGATCTCGTCCCGAGATCGAGAATGAGAAGGGGAAGAGAAAGAGCAAGATGTAAAACTTAGTTGCTTCTCTGACAACGGGTGAACCCACATGAACGTGAAGGATTGGAAGAGATGAAGAATGATATGAGGAACAAGCAAGAATTCAAAAGAAATTTCGGCAGCACTTCGGGAGGATAGAGGGGCAAAATTTAATAAGATGAGATAACTTGAATAGAAAAACACAACACTCTAGTCAAATGGATAAGAAGGAAAGAGCATGATCATTGATAACACGAGATGATGATTCGAATAGAGCAACAACACGATTCTTCTGGAAAAAAGAATTGAAGCTAGGTCATTGGAAATACACGAACGGAGAAGAAAATGACAGTTGAGCAACAAGATATGCAAAATTTCTTTCTCCAAGAGAACAAGGAGAAAACTTGGACCATTTATGACACCACGATCGCAACAATCCTTAGGAAATGCTTTAGGTGAAATCCAACCCAAGATAACTCCGACAAGACATGATGAGTTTACTTATCTCATTCTTGACAACCATCCTTCAAGACTCCTCATAATCAAGAATTTAATAAAACCATCTCAAAAGACAATGGAGAAGGAATTGAACTTATACATCCAAGATAAAGAACACTTGAGCATCTCCAACAAGAATCTTTAAGAACACTCGAGAAGAATTACACCCTTGACAAACAACCATGAAAAACCTCTGGAAATGAGAGGATGATAGAAAACAATTGAACAACATGTCACGCCCAAGATGTGCGCCTATCCATTTTAAGGCACGAGGTCCTCGCAAGGGAGAGATGCGCATCTTGCCGTTAGCAAGATAGTATCATCACATCCTACAATACTAAAAGAGATGAGTATACAAGATTGTCTTACACTCGCCACATGCTAACTTACAATGTCACTCAAATTCATATCATCAAGTTGAACACAGGGTCCGACTACGGACAAAATCAAACGATAAAATAGATGCAACAGATACTATCAAGCCATCCCAAAGATAACGACCAGGTCCTCTACTCATCCGGATAGGTCACATACATCCTGCCTCTTTCCTCATCATATTCCCACTTGAGCTGGGTAAGATGATCCTGCACAAACACATCTGAACCTGCACGTAGAGTTGTTGTAGTAAACTGTGAGCCACAGAGGACTCAGCTATCATGTGCCCGGGTACCGAGACTATTCCAGCTTAAAGGTTGGGATGGGGTAAGTGTTAAGTTTGCAGCAGCACTAAGCATTTATGGTGGCTAACTTACGCAACATGAAAATAATATGAGTGGCCTACGATGAACGATCGAATCTAGTATGATCCCTATGAGATCCTGAACACTTACTTACGTCAATCATAACCCCACCGTGTTCTCTCTCGGATCATGTTCACGAGCAGAGACGATCATGGTTACTCACACAGTTGGTGCATTTTAATTAGAGTTCACTTCAATTTAACTCTAAGCAGGTGTTAAATAAATATCCAAGTTGCCACATAACCGCAGACATGGCTTTCCGAAGGATTTAACCTGCAGGGGTGCTCCAACTAATCCATCACAAATTAACCACACTCCGCGGGAATAGCCTCGACCACGGATCTCGCGGTCATCATAGGTAATTCCAAAGGGATTCCAACACCTCGAGAAAACCCGAAGAAAGTCAGACTCCACACGCAAGACACTCGATAAAGGTAAAACAAATCCAGCAAGACCTCCCGACGTGTCGACGAACCTGATAAGAGCCGCGTATCTCGTTCTTAGGACACGACGGATAAGCGAAGTGTATAGTGGCCTGATAGAAATCTCCCGAGTTGCCCCGGGATGGACCCGCACGATGCTCTAGTTTGCACCAACACTCCTGAGGAGCACTGACCCGGGTTGTTGATTAATTATCCATGGGGTTGCAAAGCCCTATGCAACTTTTATTAAGTTATTAGCAAATGCAATACCAAAGTTGGGTCTTGCCAGACAAGTTTTAATCTCAACCGAATGAACAAGGGGGTCCCCATAACAACCCCGAGCATGTTAGGAGCGCAAAATATGGAAAACATAACACCGGTAACAAGGAACTAATGGCGGTAACAGTGGAACAAATCACTCAGCAAAAGGCCAAGCCTTCCACCAATACCAAGATATATATGTGCATTAAATTAAACAACAGATAATATTGTGATATCCAAATCCATGTTATCACATGGAACAACCTGCACCTGCAACTAAGAATGCTATAAGAGGGGATAAGCAGCGGTAACTTTGCCAATCAAAGGTTTGCTAGGATGGGGAGGTTAGAGGTTGTCATGGTAATTAGGAGGCTTATATAAAGTGGTAGGTAGCACAATTGTAACGATCAGAGCGAGAAACTAGCAAGCAGAAATAGTATCGTGATCCGGGTATGATCATCTTGCCTATTGGTTCTTCAGCGGAACAAGTAGCTGGATCCTCGTAGTGGTACTCTCCTGGGTCCTCATACTCAGTATCAACACTCACGTCTACCCAAGATAAACAGCAACAATAAACATTCAACCAAGGTGCAATGCACAACCAAGATGATGCATGATTCATTCATGAAGAATTAACATGGCAATCCAAGATTAGTCATGTTTCACATGCAAAGTTTGTTCATTAATGAATCTGGAAAGAACCTCATGTTAAGTTATTTAAACATGCATGATCATGGAGAATATGGATGCATCATGCAAAATCGATAGAAATGCATATAAAGAGCGCAAGAAACGGAGTTACGGTTCTCACGATACGCTCACGACAAGGTACGGAGGCAAAATCACAAGAACACCAAGCCATGGGCTAATTATTGGCATTCCAAGGTATCCACTGGATAGGTGATTAAAAACCAATCACAATATACTCAAGAATCAATCAATTCCATGGAGCATAGCTCCCACAAGTCATAAAATAATAAAACCCACAATCTGCCACAAAATAGCAACATAGCAACTTCTACAGCGCACAACTTGAGCTACAGGAACCCTACTGCCACAAACAAGATATGAACGGAACCTACTCAACACCCACATCAACTTTTCCAACTACACAATCAGAAAAGGAGGCACACATCAATAAGCATGAAGCAATCAAGTTGACATGATGAAACAGTTTTCTGGGACTTAGTGAAAATTCCAGTTTTCTGGAATCTGCAATTATAAAGTAGAAAGTTGACAGCAGTAGTTAAATATTCTAGAGAGCTCCTATTGGCATGAAAATTAAAAGGATGGTAGAAGGCAATATCTACTACAAAACACTAGCACCGAGTATGCTGAAATTCACAACACATCACTAGATACCATCCACTCTACATGGCAATTACATAACAGCAGATTCTTAGACTTCGAAATTTTTAGCATGCTGAAGCAGAAACATCAAGTAGGAAACTTAGCAGCATGGTTCCCACTTATGTGGGTGATTCCCAGGTTAAAAAAATACCAAGGCATACTAGATACCAAATACCAGCACTTCCTAGTTGGCACATGTCCCAAATCAAGCGTGGATTAAATCATGCAAAAATGACAAAATGGCAGCTCAGCTCAAATGACAGATTTATGAACTTGCTCAAAAGTGAAATCTGAGAGTTCCAATGGATTCATTGGCTCTTTCTACCCCAAAACCATGGGTCATACTTATATGCTCATGTGAAACAAGGCACAAACAAATAGTTGAACTACGTAGTACTATTCATGGCATAACTTACTCTAGATAGGAAATGCACATAAAGGACATAATCATATTGACAATTATCTAAGATTGGAAAGGATCTAGCAATTCCTACATAACAAGCATAATCACCAAAGGGATATGACAAGTGGGAAACCCACTAGTCCCCTACACACACACCACACACAACTGCACAAGGCACATCACTCATGAGCCAACTCATGTGTGTGTGTGGTCATCCACCATATATACATACATATCTGACCAATGCATATATGCATGTGCATATGTAGATGATCACTCACACACACATGTGCATGCACCAACACACACACAAGCATGTGTGCATAGGCACACACACACACACACCACATAACATGCACACTAGCACAAGCATATGTGATCCTCACATGCACATACTCACACTCTCCTATACACAAAAACCTACACATGCACATATGCTCTCATGCATACACACATACATGTGCACCACACACCACATATATGTGTATGCCCATATGCACATATACACACACACTAAACATACATACACATATACATGAAGGAAACACCTCCTGGTATGCAACCACACACATATACATGTCTAGCAAGAAATAAACAAAAGAAATCAAAAGAAAGAAAACAAAACAAATAGCAAAAAAAGGGGGGAGTCTGGGCTCAAACCCAGGACCTGATGGTCATCTCCCCTGCACCCTCACCACTCTGCTACGGCCACGGACGTTAATAGAGGGAGGTATCTGCATATCTAACACACACATGCTCATCTACGACTCCGACGAAACTGAAGCTGGACGCTACGTGACAGAGCAAATGGCGGCGCGCTACGGCTGACTTCGGTGACCAAATGAGCGGCGGAGGCCCTGGCTGGACTCACTGCTACTGCGCGTGCACGCGCACACACACTCACAGGCACCCAACACCAGCAAGAACGGAGAGCGGACGGCGGCGCAAGGAGGGAGAGGAACCCTAGGGAGACGGCACGCATGCCAAGGGGGCTATATAGGCGATGGGATGGACGGTGACGACAACGGAAAAGGCGACGGTGTTGGAAATATGCCCTAGAGACAATAAATAAAGTGTTTATTATTGTATTTCCTTGTTCATGATGATCATTTATTATACATGCTATAATTGTATTAATTGGAAACACATTACATGTGTGGGTAAATAAACAACACTATGTCCCTAGTATGCCTATAGTGAACTAGCTCGTTGATCAAAGATGGTTAAGGTTTCCTAGCCATTGAGATGTGATGTCATTTGATAACGAGATCACATCATTAGGAGGAGGATGTGCTGGACAAGACCCAAACTACAAACATAGCATATCATCGTGTCGGTTTATTGCTACTGTTTTCTGCTTGTCAAGTATATGTTCCTATGACCATGAGATCATGCAACTCACGGACATCGGAGGAGTGCCTTGTGTGTATCAAACGTCGCAACGTAACTGGGTGACTATAAAGGTGCTCTTGAGGTATCTCTGAGGGTGTCTGTTGAGTTGGCATGGATCAAAACTGGGATTTGTTACTCCGTGTGACGGAGAGGTATCTCAGGGCCCACTCGGTAATACAACATCACAATAAGCCTTGCAAGCAATGTGACTAAGTGTTAGTTACGAGATCTTGTATTACGGAAGGAGAAAAGAGACTTGCCAGTAACGAGGTTGAACTAGGTATGGAGATACCAACGATCGAATCTCGGGCAATTAACATACCAAAGAACAAAGGGAACATCATATGGGATTAACTAAATCCTTGACATAGAAGTTCGACCGATAAAGATCTTCGTAGAATATGTAGGAACCAATGTGGACATCCAGGTCCCGCCATTGGTTATTGACCATAGAGGTGTCTCGGTCATGTCTACATAGTTCTCGAACCCGCAGGGTCTGCATACTTAAGGTTTGGTGACGTTTCGGTAGTACAGAGTTATGTATGGTGGTGACAGAAGTTTGTTTGGAGTCCCGGATGAGATCTTGGACATCACGAGGATCTCCAGAATGGTCCAGAGGTAAAGATTCATATATAGGAAGTCATGTTTTGGTCGCCGAAAAAGTTTCGGGCTCATCGATAGTCTACCGGGAGTGCCGGTAGTGTACAGGGAGGCCTCCGGGAGGGGTATTTCGACCCAAGAGGCTTCATGGGCTGTGGCAGAGTGAATATCAGCCCTTAGTGGGCTGGTGGAAACTCCCACACAAAGGCCCATGTGGCTGGAGGAAAAAACCCAATAGGAAAAGGTGGAAAAAAAGGCAAAACGGAGCAATCCTAGTCCTACTAGGATTGGAGCAGGAGTCCTCCTCTCCTAGTAGGTTCGGCCGAACCAGCTAGGCTTGGAGGCCAAGGCTGCCTCCTCTCCTCCTCTCCTCCTATATATACTAGAGGGTTTTGGGTTTTTGCACTAGTTTTTTCAGCCACATGCTACCCATTCCTTCAGTGCATAGTTTCTCCTCTAGATTGGATTTCTGCAGTGCTTAGGCGAAGCCCTGCCGGAATAGCTTTACCACCATCTCCAGAGCATCGTCACGCTGCCAGAGAACTCTTCTTCCTCTCCACTCCTTCTTGCTGGATCAAGATGGTGGAGATCGTCATCAAGCTGTACGTGTGCTGAACGCGGAGGTGCCATCTGTTCGGCGCTAGATCGGAAGGATCATGATCAAGTTCGTGGGACGGATCCTGATCAAGTTCGTGGGACAGATCGTGATCGGATCGCGGGATGGATCGTGATTGGATCGCGGGACGGATCGTGATTGGATCGCGGGACACACGACGATTGGGATCGCAAAGACGTTCGACTACACCAACCGCGTTTCTTAACGCTTCCCGCTTAGCGATCTACAAGGGTATTTAGATCCACTCTCCCTCTCGTAGATACTCATCACCATGGATAGAACTACGTGTGCGTAGGAAAGTTTTTGTTTCCCATGCAACGTTCCTCAACAGACGGTGACGCGCTCTCCTCTCTGAAGACTGACGGCAGAGGCGACGGGGGCAGGTGGACGTCTGTCCACTGCGGGCTGGGCCGCAGGAGAGACAAGGCCCACCTGCCTCTCTCTCTCTCAGCCAAAACAAGAAAAGGGGGGGGTCCATTTTTTATAAGACCAGCCACACTACATAAATCCCAGAGCATGTTGAAAGGTTTTAGAGAAAACAAAAATACTTTTGAGGAGGTAAAAACATGCTCTGATTAAAAAATGGCAGGTTGATTTATTGGACAAGTAATTTTATTATTATTGAAAATAGCAGCCCCTGTTTTATTTAAACATAGATACAAACAAACCCCAACCAACAAAAGGAGCACTCCCTAAATTATAAAAATGAATAGGGCTACCTCTTGAACATTTTTAAACAATTTTAGAAACAACTTAGTTCTAATCATAAAATTAAAAGAAGAGAGGGGTATTAGAAAGGGGATGTTGGGAAGGAATTATAGAGGGGAAGAAGAAGAGGTGCACACATGACTCCAACCACACTTAAGCACCAACACCACACAAGACCCACTCACAACCACCACATCATACAAAGGCACATGAAACCCAACATGGCAAGATGAATGAAAATGATGCATGATGAAATGATGCATGAATGGAAACCACACATGGATGACAATGTGCAATTCATACATAGCTCATGACACAAGGTTCATACAATGGGGTTACATGCCATAAAAGGAAGGGACAGCACTTGGGCTGTCACAACTCTCCCACACTACAAGAGGATCTCGACCCGAGATCTTGGAATGAAAGAAGTCTGGGAATTCGGAACGGAGAATGTCCTCGCATTCCCAAGTAGCTTCTTTGTCGGAATGATGAGACCACTTAACCTTGAGGAACTTGATAGACTTGTTACGAGTCTTACACTCAGTTTCTTCAAGAATTGCAACTGGATGCTCACGATAAGAGAGATCTTCTTGGAGATCGATGTCTTGGAGGTCAATGGTTCACTCAGGAGTCTTGAAACATTTCCAGAGCTGAGAAACATGGAAGACATCGTGCACATTTGCGAAATCTGGAGGAAGCTCTGGTTGATATGCAAGACCACCTCTCTTGCCAACAACTTTGAAAGGACCAACAAAACGAGGAGCTAGCTTCCCTTTAATTCCAAACCGCTGAGTGCCTTTCATGGGGGAGACTCTGAGATAGACTAGATCATCCACTTGGAAGGAAACATCCCGATGTTTATTATCAAAATAACTCTTTTGTCGGGACTGAGCTGCTTTGAGGTTCTCACGAATGACATGGCACATTTCTTCTACATCAGTGATCATGTCATTACCCAATACCTACGCTCACCAGTTTCAGACTAGTTAAGCGGGGTACGACATTTTCTGCCATAGAGAATCACGAAAGGGGCCTTGCCTGAACTAGCTTGGAAGCTATTGTTGTATGAGAATTCAGCATATGGAAGGCAGTCTTCCCACTTCATGCCGAACGAAATCACATAGGCTCTGAGCATATCTTCAAGGATCTGATTGACTCTCTCAACTTGACCACTTGTCTGCGGATGGAACACAGTGCTGAAATGGATCTTGGTACCCATACCAGTCTGGAACGACTCCCAAAACTTGGAAGTAAAGAGGCTTCCACGGTCAGAAGAGATGAGCTGAGGAATACCATGCAAAGTCACTATCCTTGACCTATACAACTCTGCAAGGTGAGCTGCCGAGATAGATTCTTTGACTGGCAGGAAATGAGCAACTTTTGACAGCTTGTCGATAACCACAAAGATGGCATCGTTGCCTCTCTTTGACTTGGGAAACCCAATGATGAAATCCATCTCAACATGATCGAATTTCCACTCTGGGATAGGCAAAGGCTGCATAAGACCTGCTGGACGTTGATGCTCCGCCTTCACTCTACGACAAACATAACACTCCTTCACGAACTGAGCAATTTCACGTTTCATGCGAGTCCACCAGAAGGTTTGCTTGAGATCCTGATACATCTTTGAACTGCCTGGATGAATGGATAGAAGAGAATTATGTGGTTCATCCATTATAACCTTTCTGAGATCACCTTTTGGAACCACAAGACGGTCCTCAAAGAACAAGGTATCTTTGTCATCAACACGAAAGCAATTATACTTCAGAATGCTCTTGGCTACACCTTTCTTCACTTTCTTCACCATAGCGTCAATGAGCTGCACTTGGCGAACCTGATCTTCCAGAGTCGGAGAAACTTGAAGATTTGCAAGAAATCCTTGCGGAATCATCTGAAGGTTGAGCTTGCGGAAGGCTTCACAAAGCTCGTGTTGGAGAGGCTTCAAGATGAGACTATTGCAGTACGCCCTACGGCTGAGTGCGTCTGCAATGACATTTGCTTTCCCTGGAGTATACTCAATGCTTGGATTGAAGTCCTCAAGCATTTCCACCCAACGAGATTGCCGAAGATTGAGATTGGGTTGAGTGAAAATGTACTTCAAGCTCTTGTGATCGGTGTACACCTCAACTGGTCTACCCAACAACAAATGCCTCCAAGTCATTAGAGCATGCACAACTGCTCCAACTTGAGATCGTGAGTGGGGTAGTTCTTCTCAACAGGCTTCAACTGATGCGAGGTATAAGCAACAATCTTCTTGTCTTGCATGAGAACACCACCAAGACCTTGGAGAGAAGCATCATAGAAAACTTGGAAAGGCTTTGACTGCTCAGGAGGAACAAGAAATGGAGCTGAAGTTAGTCTCTGCTTGAGCGTATTGAATGCCACATCACACTCAGGAGACCAAACATACTTGACACTACAATGGAGGAGATTGGACAGAGGCTTAGCAATTTGAGAGAAGTTCTCCACGAATCTTCTGCAATAACTAGCAAGCCCGAGGAAACTCCGAAGCTTCTTCACATTCTGAGATTGCCTCAACTTTCTGAGGGTGCACTTTAATTCCCTCGGCAGAGATGACATGCCCAAGGTACACCAATTCATTGAGCAAAACTCACACTTGGAAAACTTGGCATAAAACCGATGCTCTCTTAACTTGTCAAGCACAAGGCGGAGATGCTCCGCATGCTCTTCTTCTATCTCTGAGAACACAACGATATCATCCATATAAAAAAGACCAAGACGAATTCATTCTTGAAAGGACAGAAAATGAAATTCATCATCCTTGAGAAGGTTGGAGGAGCATTAGCAAGACCAAATGACATGATAGTGTACTTATAAGAGCCAAAACTCGTCCTGAAAGCGGTCTTAGGAATGTCTTCTTCGCGAATGCGAATCTGATGATAACCCATGCGAAGGTCAAGCTTCAAGAAAACCTTGGCACCTTTCAGTTCCTCAAACAACTCATTGATGTTGGGAAGTGGGTATTTGTTTCTGATTGTCTTCTTGTTCAATGGCCGATAATCAACACAAAGACGATTCGTGCCATCTTTCTTCTTGACAAACAAAACACCACAACCCTATGGAGAAGATCTTGGTATGATCAGACCCAGATGTTCTTGCTCATCTAGCTGCTTCTTCAACTCTTTCAGCTCTTTGGGACCAAGTTTATACGAGCGCTTGCAGACCGGTTCAGTTCCGGGCTCGAGATCAATCACAAACTCGACTGGTCGGTGTGGAGGCATTCGTGGCAATTCTTCTGGAAAGACATCTTCATACTCACAAACCACCAGAATTTGAGAAATCGCCGAGATTTCACCCTTCTCATTAAGAGCAAAGAGACGGATTGTGTCATCGCGAGCCGCGAAAATAATCACATCTTCTGAAGGATGAGTCAACTTGACTTCTTTTGCTTGACAATCAGTATGAGCCTTATTCATAGCTAGGAAGTCCATGCCCAAAATGAGATCAATATCAGAATTCCCAAGAACATAAGGAGAAGCCAGAAAAGAAACATCCGGAACAATAGAATTGGTCCTCATGGAAAGACCCGGAGAAACAATACCCAATGGTCTACCCAATGATGCTGACGGGAAATCATGCTTAATGAAAAATGGCTTTGACATGGAACAATGCGATGCACCGGAATCAAACAATACTTTTGCAGGGAAATCATTAACTGAGAGATTACCCATAATCACATCATTGGATTGATCTGCTTCAGCTGCATTCACCATATTCACTCTTGCGGTCTTGGGATTATGCGTCACCATTGTATTGCCTGGAGGCTTGATAGGAGGAGGCGGAAGACACCGCTGGTTGCACTTGTTTGCATAGTCGCCCTTCTGACCACACTTGTGACAAGTCACCTCAGAAAAGCGGATGAACATTGCCTGGAGGAGGAACAAGAACAGCCTTGGACGCCTGGGGTCTCTGCTGGAATCCTGGGTTGGGTGGGTGGGAAGAACCACGACCACCAAACTGCTTCTGCTGCTGAGGAGGACGAAACGGAAGAGGATTTGGCGCCCAATACTTCTGCTGCTTGGAAACCATCTGAGAGCTGGAAGAAGAAGAATATGAATCCCTGGAACGCTTCTTGGAGTTCTCCAAATTTAGCTGAGCTACTTCAACCTTCAAAGCCATGTTGTAGAACTGATCAAACTCCCGAGGTTCCTGAAGGACTAGGCCTGGCAGAAGCTCATCCTTGGGACCACCTCTGAACTGATAGATCATAGCCTTATCATCTAGAACATCTTACTTGGCATAACGAGCTAGATTCTGGAACTCGACGTTGTACTGGTAGATAGACTTGGTTCCCTGCTTCAGGTGCCTGAACTTCTCACGCATGTCCTCGACAAAGCTTGTCGGAATGTAATGAGCCCTGAAGTCACGATGGAAATCGTCCCAAGTAACAACACGATCGCCCCTGGAATCCTTGTACTGCTGCTACCAATCAGCTGCTTGACCCTTGAGCTGGAACGATGCAAATATGACAAAGTCCTCTGGCCTGACATTGCTGCACTCGAAATGCTTACTCATATCACGAAGCCAATCATTAGCATCAAAAGGTTGCTCACAATAGGTGAAAGACTTGGGCTGGTTGGCAAGGAACTGATTGAGCGTTGCAAACTAAGGTTGATTCTGAAAATTCCCTTGAAAACCTTGCTGACCTTGCTCCCTTTCTTGCAACAGCCTAAGCAACATCTGAGTGTTCGCATTGGTTGCGGCCATCACAGCTTGCCAAGCTTCTGGAGGAGGAGGCGGAGGAGGCGGTGGTGGGGGTGGTGGTGAAACATCAGTCTGCTCCTCACCACGACTTGGATTGTTGCGAATTGGTGGAGCCATCCTGAAGAAGGACAAGATGCATCAGCACCTCATTGACACGACGAAATCAAAGCTGAATCAAAACCTTGAAAGAAATGAACAAATAACAACACAACCTTCCTACTGAAAAAATAGTAAGAATGCTTCTTCGGTTTATGATAACATCATCAGAAATAATAAACCACTTGCAATAACACACAAGTATTGAGCTAAGCGCTCAGAACAAATGTACATGCCCATATACATCTGAAGAAGATGAACCTAGATGACTACAAGATTTCCCACCTATGAACTTCTAAAAACTTTCTGGTTATGCAATCCGGTGTGGGGGATACAAGGAGGAAATATCCCACACAACAAACAAACCTACACCCCAACTGTATCCATCCTTCAACACATAACTAGAGGCTTTTGCAAACTCATCTAATCTCGAATCCTCGAACTCACAACGATACTAAAACATGGTGGTACCCCACACGCCTCCCCAGTACTAGGTGACTCCGACCTTATCTCACCACGATAAGTATTGAAGTAATTTCGAACACTCTCCGTCCTAAGATATCAAGGAAGTTGAACGATAACGATGTGCCAACATTACCTGGAGCTCAACTCCCCGGAAGAAATCAAGTCAGACAGGAGGCACCAAGACAGAACCCTGTCACATCGGTATCATATAGACTCCAAAATACCCGCGTGATCCTAAATTTCTTTTGAGCGAGAAGAGGACTAGAATCAAAATTCCTAAGTCGGAAACCTCACCAGAGCAAAGAAGAGGAGTAAAAAGAATCCGAATCTCCGATATAACTAGACTCAAATTAGTTTTACTAGACACGACTCAGCCAAGTTTGAACAAGCAAAGGCTCCTATGGTCGTATGGCTCTAAATACCAACTTGTCACGCCCAAGATGCGCGCCTATCCATTTTAAGGCACGAGGTCCTCGCAAGGGATAGATGCGCATCTTGCCGTTAGCAAGATAGTATCATCACATCATACAGTATTGAAAGAGATGAGTATACAAGATTGGATTACACTCGCCACATGCTAACTTACAATGTCACTGAAATTCATATCATCAAGTTGAACACAGGGTCCGACTACGGACGAAATCAAACGATAAAACAGATGCAAAATATACTATCAAGCCATCCCAAAGATCACGACCAGGTCCTCTACTCATCCGAATACGTCACGTACATCCTGCCTCTTTCCTCATCATATTCCCACTGGAGCTGGTAAGATCATCCTGCACGAACTCATCTGAACCTGCACGTGGACTTGTTGTAGTAAACTATGAGCCGCAGAGGACTCAGCTATCATGTGCCCGGGTACCGAGACTATTCCAGCTTAAAGGTTGGGATGGGGTAAGTGTTTAGTTTGCAGCAACACTAAGCATTTATGATGGCTAACTTACGCAACATGAAAATAATATGAGTGGCCTAAGATGAACGATCGAATCTAGTATGATTCCTATGAGATCCTGAACACTTACTTACGTCAATCATAACCCCACCGTGTTCTCTCTCGGATCATGTTCACGAGGAGACACGATCACGGTTACTCACATAGTTGGTGCATTTTAATTAGAGTTTACTTCAAGTTAACTATAACTGGGTGTTAAACAAATATCCAAGTTGCCACATAACCGCGGGCACGGCTTTCCGAAAGATTTAACCTGTAGGGGTGCTCCAACTAATCCATCACAAATTAACCACACTCCGCGGTAATTCCAAAGGGATTCCAACACCTCGAGAAAACCCGAAGAAAGTGAGACTCCACACGCAAGACACACGATAAAGGTAAAACAAATCCAGCAAGACCTTCCGACGTGTTGACAAACCCGATAAGAGCCGCGTATCTCGTTCTCAGGACACGATGGATAAGCAAAGCGTATGGTGGCCTGATAGAAATCCCCCGAGTTGCCCCGGGTTGGCCCCGCACGGTGCTCTAGTTTGGACCAACACTCATGAGGAGCACTGGCCCGGGTTGTTGATTAATTATCCACGGGGTTGCAAAGCCCTATGCAAGTTTTATTAAGTTATTAGAAAATGTAGTACCAAAGTTGGGGCTTTCCAGACAAGTTTTAATCTCAACCGAATGAACAAGGGGGTCCCCATAACAACCACGAGCATGTTAGGAGCGCAAAATATGGAAAACATAACACCGGTAAAAAGGAACTAATGGCGGTAACAGTGGAACAAATCACTCAGCAAAAGGCCAAGCCTTCAACCAGTACCAAGATATATATGTACATTAAATTAAACAACAGATAATATTGTGATATCCAAATCCATGTTATCACATGGAACAACCTGCACCTGCAACTAAGAATGCTATAAGAGGGGCTGAGCAGTGGTAACTTAGCCAATCAAAGGTTTCCTAGGATGTGGAGGTTAGAGGCTGTCATGGTAATTAGGAGGATGATATCAAGTGGTAGGTAGCGCAATTGTAACGATAAGAGCGAGAAACTAGCAAGAAGAAATAGTATCGGGATCCGGGTACGCTCATCTTGCCTGTTGGTTCTTCAGCGGAAAAAGTAGCGAGATCCTTGTAGTGGTACTCTCCTGCGTCCTCGTACTCAGTATCGACACTCGCGTCTACCCAAGAGAAACAACAACAATAAACATTCAACCAAGGTGCGATGCTCAACCAAGATGATGCATGATTCATTCATGAAGAATTAACATGGCAATCCAAAACTAGTCATGTTTCACAGGCAAAGTTTGTTCATTAATGAATCTGGACAGAACCTCATGTTAAGTTATTTAAACATGCATTAACATGGCAAATTGTAACATCCCAAAATTCTAAATTTTGGAATGTTATATTAAATAAATAAGTAGGATTGTTTGCATGAATGTTGTGTGATTGATTGTGTGTAATTGAGTGGAATTTTGAAAATTTTGAAATTTTAATGAGAGGGAATAAAATGACTTTTCCAAAATTTTCTATTTCGAATCCCTATTCAATTTTGAGTTCAAATATTTTCAAAACCCTCTTATAAAATCAAATGAGAGGAGGTAAATGACACTCAAAAATCAGATACAATGTTTTGACTCAAATTTTAAAATAAAAACTATTTGCCATTTATTTGAAATTCTAGTTTCTTTTCATTTTGGAGTTATTGCAAAAAAACTATTTTTTAAATAATTTTATTCGGCCTTAAACAAATGTTCATGTTTTAGAAAATATTTTTCTGAAAATTTTGATATATAATATGCCTATATAAATTTTTTTTCGATTTTTGTTTATTTGCTTTTCTTTGCTGTTTTAAAAAAAACACGAAACACAATTCATGCCGGAACACTGTTCCTTCGAGAAATAAAAAAAAAACTGGGCTGCGCCCATGTGCAGGCCGGCTGAATCAGCCCATCCGGTGGCCCTCTCCTTCCTTTTAATTTTCATCTACTTCTAGTCTATTTGTTTAGTCCCATATTGCCTAGCCTTTGACTTCTAAACCTCTCTTCCACCTATAAATATAGACCCATAGGTGAACCCAAAAGTCATCCACTTCGGGTTGAATCGAATCGTTTCGGTTTGACTAACTTTAAAAAAAAAATTCCTTCTCTCCGGCGGGATTTCTGGAAGTCATCTCCTCTTTGGATTTATATCTTCTCTGCATTATAAAGGTATTCTCTTCGTATTTTCTTTTATACTCCTGTAGTTTAATATCCCTAGACTAGTATTTCTATAGTAATATACGATAGAGTAATTAGATTATTAATTAGTCTCCATATTTACTCATTAGTCCTAGAATTCTTTTAGACATAACATTTTTCCTCCGTAAAACAGCTTGGCCCAAAATTTTCAAATAGCCATAACCTTTTACTCGTTTATCAGAATTAGATGAAACCAACGCCTAGAGTTTCGTCTTGACCTCACCTATCCAATCAACCTATCACGTCAACTTTTTTTCAAATTTTCAAATTTCGAAATTTCTTCAGATTTATATTCAAACTCCAATTGCGTCGGATTCGTATCAAAGTAATCTTTCCATTCACATCCTTAGTGTTATCATTTCAACATATAATTTTGATCTTGCTCATACTTCTCTATTAGTCCCCAAAATGTGTTCACACACTGTACTAAGCTAATTCAATGCCATATTGAATTGCTTATAACTTTTGATCCGTCATTTTTAACCTAGTAATTCTTTTTTCTACACGTTCATATTGACTTCCCATATATAGTAACATCATTAGTTTTAATCTTTGAACCTTTCAAATTGGAGCGATTCAATTTGAATCCGAACCTTCATTTGTTCATATCTTGCAAACTGTAACACATTTTCGATTGATTCCTTTTGCCCCTAAATACTCGTGTCATATATGTCTATTCATAACCATCGTACGTCGGTTCAACTCCTTTTGACCTTTGTGAATTCTGATTCAATTCATACTTGAATTTACAGTTCAACTTCTTTTGACCTTTTCAATTGAACTCTTTCTACAAATAAATTCTTATGCCTTATACTATTTGTCAAACAATGTTCATGTTGTTCTCCCATACTTTGGATCGTCTTTTGTAGTCTCTCCAACCTAAGCTTATATAGCAATAGTTCATCATCCATTAACTCTTCTGAGTTGATTCCTCCACTTTCACTTTACAACATAGCTAGAACCTATCTTTTCTTATTTAACCTTAGTATGTTGTTATTTTCGCACCAAGACATGTTTTGTTCTTGCGTTTTTCAGTTCTTTGTTTTGGCATGAATGTTTATTGAATGTTATTTGCTTACCATAGATTTTCATCGGAGAGTGACGAATAGTCTATCAGTTACTTCTGAGAGCGATACTTATCTTCATCAACAGTACACGCAAGTTCACTTTGGCCATCTTTTCATACCTATGTTTTATTGCATGTAGTGACATCATTCAACAAATCCCTCCCGTAGTGTTATTGAAATTCTTGTAGTTGAGTAGAATGCATGAGGTAGGAACCCACCACTTGTTACTAAAGCCCCGGGAACGCTAGTTAGTGCAATGCTATGCTAAAGTAGATGGGGTCTGGTATGAGTGTTCGTGAGTGGTGTGAAGAAGGACTCCACGTCAAAACGACGACTTCATGAAGGCTTCTTCAAGACCTGCATATTCAAGACCTCAAGACTTCGAGACTCGAGAAACAAGTTTTTCAATACACACTACTGGGTGAGGGATGGTTGAAACGGTACCCTGGAGAAACCAGTGGATTTGCCTAGGTCTTGCTGGAGATGGCCAGTATTCACGCGGAAAGCCTCACCCAGACTCAAAGAGAAGGATGAATACTTCATGCCCGGAAGCTTACCTGTGTAGCCACAAGTCAGT
Organism: Hordeum marinum; assembly: GCA_022496015.1. Classification (NCBI taxonomy): domain Eukaryota; kingdom Viridiplantae; phylum Streptophyta; class Magnoliopsida; order Poales; family Poaceae; genus Hordeum; species Hordeum marinum. The sequence continues at coordinate 156,875,164 of CM039672.1, read as the reverse complement.
ATGGGCTCTGGCTTGGTTGATCTTTGTTGTGACTCTGCTGGGCAATGCTACGAGATGTAGTCGACGTTAGGATTGGATGGGCACTGTCGGACAGTCAGGGAAACACTTTGAAAGACCATGTTTCGTTCATCCTGTTCTCAAACACCAGGCAGTGCGAGGACTTACCAGGAGGGAACGAATCTTGTGGGTAAAGTACACAACACTCTTCAGAGCTAAACCTAATCGATTAGCCGTGTCCACGGTTACGGACAATTTGAGCTTCTAGACTTGGATCTATCTCTAAACTCTCAACACTGGACTGATAACTAATTGTGGGCAACTTAATGATACTTGTGGGCAACTTAATGATACTTGTGGGCAATTGAGACATTGGTTGGCGGAACCATGTCATGATAGGTAACTCCATAGTGAAATTTCCTGATATTCCTTTGTTGTAGGGAAAATAAAATCAGCTTTTACGCAAAAACTCAGACACAGAGCCACAAAGCCTTTGCATATAGAATAGTATTTATTCTTCTGTTCTACTATGGTGATCTTGCTAGTACATTCCATGTACTGACCTACACAGCTGCAACGTCTTATGTTGCAGATACTCTTCTACGACGGGTAAGAGTACGATTCAGGGTTACGGTCCGCACTCAACCTGCCGTTGGTGTTATTGGGACTCCACTCCCGTTGATTGTATTCGCTGCTATTTTAAGGTATATATCAGTTTTACATTAATTACATGTGATTGCACTTTGATATATACATTGATGTACTGTGTGTGCCAGCATACTGATCCAGGGATGGCACAGAAAACACAGAGGCCTGACTCGTTTTGAGTCGGGTCGCTACAGAAATGGTATCAGAGCACATGTTGACTGTAGGACGTGACCCTAGAAACTGGAAAGCCCTTAGGAAATGATTTCTCGAAAAACTTTGTTTTCAAAAGACCTTTTACTTCTTATCTTATTTGAGCCTTATCAAATGATCTCTCTTACCTCAAAAAGTTAGAAATACCCTTTCCCCTTGACCACACTAAGGATCAACTAAGACCACTTCGAGAAGGACAAGATATCGAAACAACTGATGGCCACTTCAAAGTAAAGAAGATTTCACCATGCATTAGAAGAGTTGAAGCTACACGAGTTGAAGACTGTGAAGACCCGACGAAATTAAAGACCATGAAGAATTTCCAAGATATTATGCCCTAGAAGACCAAACCCCTGTTGTATACTTATGTTAGATACGATGATTTGTGAGCTGTCATTTGTGTGTAAATTTTCGACAGCCACAACAAAAATCTATTTTCAAAACCATTGTTTGTATTGTGTGTATCCCCTGCTTTCTCTCTCTTACCTATATCATCCCAAAACCTTGAACCCAATAGATGATGAATGAAGCTGGACTCGTGTATTCTGGATCGATGACTCGGTTAGAGACAGAAGAATGGATTCAGAACATGGACGATCACCTAAGGAGTAACCTTGTTACAAGGAACAAGATGGTCCAATATGCTCTTCGGTACATTGCAGAAGGTGCTGCAAATTGGTGGTAGATGCATGAAGCTATCCATGATAGGCAAGCATCCATCACTTGGGAAGACTTCAAGATGACTCTACACAAGTCTCATGTTGTCACCAACACCCAGAAGCCCCGTTGCGAAGAAGATTTGTGCATGCAGGATATGTGGAGAGATAGGACACACCCAAGAAGAATACAAGGAAGGATGCCCTCATTGTGAAGAAAATCTCTGAGCTGAGGAATGCCCAACTGGGTAGGTGACATGTTTCTTGTGCGAAGGAACTACGCATTACCCGGCTCAATGCCAAATGTACCCCAAGGTACAAGAAGTCATCAAGCAGCAGAAGGAAGCCATGAAGGAAGCTTTCACAGAAAATTTAGGAGAACTTGTGATGAAGGAAGATGTTGAAGACCCTAATGGAGAAGGCCTAACCAGATTTTACTCCAATGTCTGCTATTCATGTGGAGAAGAAGGACATTTCTCACAGGACTGTACGAAGGAAAGAAAAGAGTATCTGGGAAACTTCCGACAGAAGAAGTGGAGTTTGATCCATAGGAAATTGAAGTTTTGATCGGAACAAAGCACCTCAGGAAGGAACAAGCCCCTGAACAGAAGGACCTGGGTCATATCAGATGTTTCAAGTGTAAGGATATGGGCCACTACATCAATAAGTGCCCAAGAAAGTAGCCAGAACTCCAAGGAGCAAACACCAACATCAAGAAGCCCCGAGACTTGTCAGAAATCATCTGTTTTCGTAGCAAGGAAGCAGGACATTACGCTAGTAAATGTCCAAAGGAGAAGAAAGCTAGAATGAGTTAGTAAATTTTTGAAGATGGAAATAAGTGTATCATGAAGCACTCTTGGTTTCATGACATTATTTTGTAACAGAAGTCTCTGAGATTGTAACAACTTCTTAAATCAATGAAATTTTTTGTGTCATGATTTTTCTATGAGTTGTTACCCCATGAACAAAGATCTCCGACTATTTTTTAGGGTGTCAGTACTCTGCAACATGTTCGGAAGTATAAGTTTGGTTTGGATGATAAGGATGCTTACCCAAGAAGAAACACATGTTAATTTTTGAGTATTTTTTCTGATACCTACAGTTGACTACCCTCAATGAGTCTTTTCTCAAGGGCCGGAGACGATCATGACCCTGACTAGTGACCATGATTACCCAAAGATCCTGAAGGATATGATGAAGCACATCAATCTGGAAGGAGATGCAGTCTATAAAGACTACCCATTCATGGAAACTGGAGTGGAACTTTGGTATGTGGAGGTACTCCTCCACCAGGAGAAAGGAGTATGCCCAAAGACTATGGGACAATACTTTTTCATATCTCATGTACCACGAGCAACGTTCTTTGACGCTGTTCGTGAAGCTGCCATGGAAGCCATACGGCAGATTGGAGAAATACTTCAAGCAAGACTCCGTCATACTCAGGAATACCTGCATGAGGTGCATACGGAGATGATGGAGATGAATCTCAAGTCCACCCTGATCAAGGAGAAGATGGGTGATTTCAAGGAGCACATCGCAAAGTTCCAGCGGTACTAAAATATCTCCAAGAGGGGATAAAGGAATAAAGTTGGAGTGAAGCTGAACCATACCAAACTATGTGGATGGCAGCACTTGTAATAAAGTATTTTGGAATTTTAAGAAGAGATTGAAGTTATGTAACGTAAGTCTTAGTGTCTGTAATAAAAGTCATGATATCAATGGAATTTATGATGTCATGACTCTCCTGTGTTGAACTACATGACTTGCCATTCTAAGAGCAATAGTCTCCGACCAATTTTTGAGGATACGAGAATTTTTTTTGGTCTAAGAAGACCTGAGGGCATTTCATTTTAAGTGTGGTAGTGACCACAGGTACCTCCCGGTTAAGGAATTTGGATAAGTGAATACAGATGAAGAGAATGTGGAACCACCGCAAACTATCCGGATAATAACCTTTGAGACAAAGAGTTTTCGAAGCTGGAATGCTGAGAAACGGAATGATTGTGATGAAACCATACCCAAGGTTAAACAAACCAATGGAAAGGAAAATGAATTCCATGGAGTGGAATCCAGACAATAATAGGTCTGTAAATTGTTACCTCAAGGGTATAATGGAGTGAACTGAAGGTAATGCTGGAATATGGATCGATAGTCACCCCACGGGTGAGATGAAGCTATTCAAGTATTCAAGTGAACCCACAACTCACTGACCTCAGGATTGATAAGGATCAAGCCCCACCTTTGTGAAGAAACTTGGAAGAAGCTACGACTGATCAGCAAACATTTTCCTTTGGACTATTACGAAAACCTGAGAGTTGTGAAGAAACGATAGATGTTTTTGTTCGGCTTGCAGAAATAAATGGATTTATCCGAACTTTGTTCATTGACAAGAGAAATTTTCTTCAATGCTTGTGAGGAAGCCCAAGTGTTAGAATACGAGATTCACTAAACCTTATACAAGGTAATGATTTCAGTGCGACATGGCTTGGCCACCATGACGACTTACTCTTATCATTCTCTTGCTATTCGGAATGGTAAATCTGAGTGACTTACCCATAATAAAGAGATGACGTTCTTTGAAAGCTTTTGTTTAAGCCTTAGAATGGTATGAAGAAAACCCTTGTACATGACAGTTGCTGTCACACGTAGGAATTCTACGGTGAGGAATGAAGCCAAGACCCATTTCACTGCAGGATAACCACAAATGGTAGACCACCATGAGATCTTCGATAAGTTATTTAGAATGATCATGAGACCTGCCAGCTAAGAAGACCCAGTATCGGTGGTAATACAATTTGTTATGAGAACACAAGTTTTTGATTTTATAACGGAAGAGCATCACCGAAGGAGCTATCTTGAAGTATGCGAACAAACAGATGCACCCAGAGGACTACCATGATTTTGAGGGACCAGTAACTCGCATTTTAAGTGTGGTAGCCCCACACTTTCTTGGTCAATTGATTTGCTAAGAAGATTCCCCAACCCCTATTCTTTCTAGCCTTTTCGAATCTCGAGGACGAGATTCATTTTAAGTGTGGTAGTTTGTAACATCCCAAAATTCTAAATTTTGGAATGTTATATTAAATAAATAAGTAGGATTGTTTGCTTGAATGTTGTGTGATTGATTGTGTGAAATTGAGTGGAATTTTGAAACTTTTGAAATTTTAATGAGAGGGAATAAAATGACTTTTCCAAAATTTTCTATTTCGAATCCCTATTCAATTTTGAGTTCAAATATTTTCAAAACCCTCTTATAAAATCAAATGAGAGGAGGTAAATGACACTCCAAAATCAGATACAATGTTTTGACTCAAATTTTAAAATAAAAACTATTTGCCATTTATTTGAAATTCTAGTTTCTTTTCATTTTGGAGTTATTGCAAAAAAATACTATTTTTTAAAATTATTTTATTCGGCCTTAAACAAATGTTCATGTTTTAGAAAATATTTTTCTGAAAATTTTGATATATAATATGCCTATATAAAATGTTTGTCGATTTTTGGTTATTTGCTTTTCTTTGTTGTTTTAAAAAAAACACGAACACTGTTCATGCCGGAACACTGTTCCTTCGAGAAATAATAATAAAAAAAACTGGGCTGCGCCCATGTGCAGGCCGGCTGAATCAGCCCATACGGTGGCCCTCTCCTTCCTTTTAATTTTCATCTATTTCTAGTCTATTTGTTTAGTCCCATATTGCCTAGCCTTTGACTTCTAAACCTCTCTTGCACCTATAAATATAGACCCATAGGTGAACCCAAAAGTCATCCACTTCGGGTTGAATCGAATCGTTTCGGTTTGACTAGCCTTTTAAAAAAATATTTACTTCTCTCCGGCGGGATTTCTGGAAGTCGTCTCCTCTTTGGATTTATATCTTCTCTGCATTATAAAGGTATTCTCTACGTATTTTCTTTTATACTCCTGTAGTTTAATATCCTTAGACTAGTATTTTTATAGTAATATACGATAGAGTAATTAGATTATTAATTAATCTCCGTATTTACTCATTAGTCCTAGAATTCTTTTAGACATAACATTTTTCCTCCGTAAAACAACTTGGCCCAAAATTTTCAAATAGCCATAACTTTTTACTCGTTTATCAGAATTAGATGAAACCAACGCCTAGAGTTTCGTCTTGACCTCAACTATCCAATCAACCTATCACGTCAACTTTTTTTCAAATTTTCAAATTTCGAAATTTATTCAGATTTATATTCAAACTTCTTTTAATCATATCTTTTTATCCGTAGCTCCGTTTCCGATGAATCCAATTGCGTCGGATCCGTATCAAAGTAATCTTTCCATTCACATCCTTAGTGTTATCATTTCAACATATAATTTTGATCTTGCTCATACTTCTCTATTAGTCCCCAAAATGTGTTCACACACTGTACTAAGCTAATTCAATGCCATATTGAATTGCTTATAACTTTTGATCCGTCATTTTTAACCTAGTAATTCTTTTTTCTACACGTTCATATTGACTTCCCATATATAGTAACATCATTAGTTTTAATCTTTGAACCTTTCAAATTGGAGCGATTCAATTTGAATCCGAACGTTCATTTGTTCATATCTTGCAAACTGTAACACATTTTCGATTGATTCCTTTTGCCCCTAAATACTCGTGTCATATATTTCTATTCATAACCATCGTACGTCGGTTCAACTCCTTTTGACCTTTGTGAATTCTGATTCAATTCATACTTGAATTTACAGTTCAACTTCTTTTGACCTTTTCAATTAAACTCTTTCTACAAATAAATTCTTATGCCTTATACTATTTGTCAAACAATGTTCATGTTGTTCTCCCATACTTTGGATCGTCTTTCGTAGTCTCTCCAACCTAAGCTTATATAGCAATAGTTCATCATCCATTAACTCTTTTGAGTTGATTCCTCCACTTTCACTTTACAACATAGCTAGAACCTATCTTTTCTTATTTAACCTTAGTATGTTGTTATTTTCGCACCAAGACATGTTTTGTTCTTGCGTTTTCCAGTTCTTTGTTTTCGCATGAATGTTTATTGAATGTTATTTGCTTACCATAGATTTTCATCGGAGAGTGACGAATAGTCTATCAGTTACTTCTGAGAGCGATACTTATCTTCATCAATAGTACAGACAAGTTCACTTTGACCATCTTTTCATACCTATGTTTTATTGCATGTAGTGACATCATTCAACAAATCCATTGCGTAGTGTTATTGAAATTCTTGTAGTTGAGTAGAATGCATGAGGTAGGAACCCACCACTTGTTACTAAAGCCCCAGGAACGCTAGTTAGTGCAATGCTATGCTAAAGTAGACGGGGTCTGGTATGAGTGTTCGTGAGTGGTGTGAAGAAGGACTCCACGTCAAAACGACGACTTCATGAAGGCTTCTTCAAGACCTACATATTCAAGACCTCAAGACTTCGAGACTCGAGAAACAAGTTTTTCAATACACACTACTAGGTGAGGGATGGTTGAAACGGTACCCTGGAGAAACCAGTGGATTTGCCTAGGTGTTGCTGGAGATGGCCAGTATTCACGCGGAAAGCCTCACCCAGACTCAAAGAGAAGGATGAATACTTCGTGCCCGGAAGCTTACCTATGTAGCCACAAGTCATTATGGGCTCTGGCTTGGTTGATCTTTGTTGTGACTCTGCTGGGCAGTGCTACGAGATGTAGTCGACGTTTGGATGGGCACTGTCGGACAGTCAGGGAAACACTTTGAAAGACCATGTTTCGTTCATCCTGTTCTCAAACACCAGGCAGTGCGAGGACTTACTAGGAGGGAACGAATCTTGTGGGTAAAGTACACAACACTCTGCAGAGTTAAACCTAATCGATTAGCCGTGTCCATGGTTACGGACAAATTGAGCTTCTAGACTTGGATCTATCTTTGAACTCTCAACAATGGACTGATAACTAATTGTGGGCAACTTAATGATACTTGTGGGCAACTTAATGATACTTGTGGGCAACTTAATGATACTTGTGGGCATTTGAGACATTGGTTGGCGGAACCATGTGATGATAGGTAACTCCATAGTGAAATTTCCTGATATTCCTTTGTTGTAGGGAAAATAAAATCAGCTTTTATGCAAAAACTCAGACACAGAGCCACAAAGCATTTGCATATAGTATAGTCTTTATTCTTTTGTTCTACTATGGTGATCTTGCCAGTACATTCCATGTACTGACCTACACGGCTGCAACGTCTTATGTTGCAGATACTCTTCTACGAAGGGTAAGAGTACAATTCAGGGTTACGGTCCGCACTCAACCTGCCATTGGTGTTATTGGGACTCCACTCCCGTTGATTGTATTCGCTGCTATTTTAAGGTATATATCAGTTTTACGTTAAATACATGTGATTGCACTTTGATATATACATTGATGTACTGTGTGTGCCAGCATACTAATCCAGGGATGGCACAGAAAACATAGAGGCTTGACTCGTTTTGAGTCGGGTCGCTACACAAATATGGATGCATCATGCAAAATTGATAGAAATGCATATAAAGAGTGCAAGAAATGGAGTTACGGTTCTCACGATACGCTCACGACAAGGTACGGAGGCAAAATCACAATACTACCAAGCCATGGGCTAATTCTTGTCATTCCAAGGTAGCCACTGGATAGGTGATGAAAAACCAATCAAAATAGCCTTAATAATCAATCAATTCCATGGAGCATAGCTCCCACAAGTCACAAAACAATAAAACCCACAATCTGCCACAAAACAGCAACATAGCAACTTCCACAGCGTACAACTTGAGCTACAGGAACCCTACTGCCACAAACAAGATATGAACAAAACCTAATCAACACCCACATCAACTTGCCCCACTCCACAATCAGCAAAGGAGGCACACATCAATAAGCATGAAGCAATCAAGTTGACATGATGAAACAGTTTTCTAGGACTTTGTGAAAATTCCAGTTTTCTGGAATCTGCGATTATAAAGTAGCAAGTTGACAGAAGTAGTTAAATATGCTAAAGAGCTCCTATTGTCATGAAAATTAACAAGTTGGTAGAAGGCAATACGTACTACAAAACACTAGCACTGAGTATGCTCAAATTCACAACACATCACTAGATACCATCCACTCTACATGGCAATTACATAACAGCAGATTCTCAGACAGAAATTTTTAGCATGCTGAAACAGAAACATCAAGTAGGCAACTTAACAGCATGGTTCCCACTTATGTGGGTGATTCTCAGGTTAACCAAAAATACCAAGGCATACTAGACACCAAATACGAGCACTTCCTAGGTTGCACATGTCCCAAATCAAGAATGGATTAAATCATGCAAAAATGACAAAATGGCAGCTCAGCTAAAATGACAGATTTATGAACTTGCTCAAAAGTGAAATCTGACAGTTCCAATGGATTCATTGGCTCTTTCTACCACAAAACCATGGGTCATACTCATATGCTCATGTGAAACAACAAGGCACAAACAAATAGCTAAACTGTCTACTACTATTCATGGCATAACTTACTCTAGATAGGAAATGCACATAAAGGACATAATCATATTGGAAATTAGATAAGAATTGAAAGGAGATGGCAATTCCTACATAACAAGCATAATCACCAAAGGGGTATGACAAGTGGGAAACCCACTAGTCCCCTACACACACACACACCACACAAGTGCACAAGGCACTTCACTCATGAGCCAACTCATGTGTGTGGGTGGTCATCCACCACATATACATACATATATGCCCAATGCATATATGCATGTGCATATGTAGATGATCACTCACACACACTCTCAACAACACACACATGTGCATGCACGAACACACACACAAGCATGTGTGCATAGGCACACACACACACACACCACATAACATACACACTAGCACAAGCATATGTGATCCTCACATGCACATACTCATACTCTCCTATCCACAAAAACCTACACATGCACATATGCTTTCATGCATACACACAAACAAGTGCACCACACACCACATATATGTGTATGCCCATATGCACATATACACACACACTAAACATATATACACACATGACAGGGAAAAAATAAATAAAGGAAACACCTCCTGGTATGCAACCACACACATATACATGTCTAGCAAGAAATAAACAAAAGAAATCAAAATAAAGAAAACAAAACAAATAGCAAAAAAAGGGGGAGTCTGGGATCCAACCCAGGACCTGATGGTTATCTCCCCCGCACCCTCACCACTCTGCTACGGCCACAGACGTTAACAGAGGGCGGCCTCTCCATATCTGATACACACACACATGCTCATCTGCTACTCCAACGAAATTGAAGCTACACCCTGCGCGATAGAGCAAATGGCGGCGAGCTACGGCTGACTTCGGTGACCAAATGAGCGGCGAAGGCCCTAGCTGGACTCACTACTACTGCGCGCACACACGTACACACACTCAAAGGCACCCAACTCCGGCTAGAACGCCACCGGCGATGACGACAGACCGACACGGCGGTGACTGCACACGGCACTCACGACGGCGACCCAGACACGAATTGGACGGGGCAGAGCAAAAACGGAACCTCTGCAAGAGCAGGAACCCGCACGCCACGCCCGGATGCATTAGCTCCACGGTGCACACGTTGGAGACGAGGTTCGACGGCGGCGGAACGCAACTAACGAACACACGCACCTACACGGGGCTAGTAGGCTCGAGAACTGGCGAGGAGGGACGGGGAGCTCACCGGAAGCTGATCACGCAGCCAATCGAGCTCGAGGACGCGTGATGACGGGGAATTGACACGGCGGGGGAGCTCGGCTGGAGGGGAGGAAGAAGAAGCAGGGCGCGGCCTTGGCATCCCATGGGGATGCAGAGGACGATGAGGAGGAAGACGGCGATGGCGACACGATCCCGACGACCTCCAGCTCGAGAGGCTCACCAGAGAAGCTCCCACAGGGGCGAGCACACCTCTGAACCTCACCGCACACACACTCTGAACCCTCTGAACTTTACCTTGCCGGGGACAGGAGAGGAGGAGAGGAGGGGGGTGGCGGTGCGAGGAGGGAGAGGAACCCTAGGGGGGACGACACGCATGCCGAGGGGGCTATATAGGCGATGGATAGACGGCGACGGCGACAGAAAAGGCGACGGCGACACGCTCTCCTCTCTGAAGACCGACGGCAGAGGCGACGGGAGCAGGTGGACGTCTGTCCACTATGGGCTGGGCCACAGGAGAGACAAGGCCCACCTGCCTCTCTCTCTCTCATCCAAAACAGGAAAAGGGGGGTTCCATTTTTTATAAAACCAGCCAAACTAAATAAATCCCCAAAGCATGTTGAAAGGTTTTAGAGAAAACAAAAATACTTTTGAGGAGGTAAAAACATGCTCTGCTTAAAAAAATGTCAGGTTAATTTATTGGACAAGTAATTTTATTATTATTGAAAATAGCAGCCCCTGTTTTATTTAAACACAGATACAAACAAACCCCAAACAACAAAAGGAGCACTCCCTAAATTATAAAAATGAATAGGGCTACCTCTTGAACATTTTTAAACAATTTTAGAAACAACTTAGTTCTGATCATAAAATTAAAAGAAGAGAGGGGTATTAGAAAGGGGATGTTGAGAAGGAATTAGAGAGGGGAAGAAGAAGAGGTGCACACATGATTCCAACCACACTCTAGAACCAACACCACACAAGACCCACTCACAACCACCACATCATACAAAGGCACATGAAACCCAACATGGCAACATGAATGAAAATGATGCATGATGAAATGATGCATGAATGCAAACCACACTTGGATGACAAGGTGCAATTCATACATAGCTCATGACACAAGGTTCATACAATGGGGTTACATGCCATAAAAGGAAGGGACAACACTTGGGCTGTCACACAACAATAACAAGATTGAGGCCTTGCTATGATTTAATTGAAGCTTAGGAAAGAGATATTTGAGAAAACATGGAACTCCGGAAAGAAAAAGATAAGCAACTTGGAATTGAGTATTGATACCATGAGCAACTTTGGAAGAATGATTGAAATCACCTTGATGAAACTAGAATGAGAATTACGTTATGCTTATCCTTCATCAAGTTAAATTGATGACAAGCCACGGATTTAGCACACAACTTATTCTTCATGAAAAGATTGGAGAGAAAGATATTTCACAAACTTCAAGAGATCTTCCCCAAAACACCGGTACAGATTTGAAACAAAAGAGGATAATACAAATGAATGATATAACATGAGAGCGTAGAGAGCATGATCCACCTAATAGAAAACTTGAACGAAGCACCAGAATAATTGAGATACGAATGAAGGGAAAACAATTGAGAAGAATTTAAAAATGAAAGCTGAAAGCCGAGAACAAAGAAATCTTCTGAAAAGATGGCCTTCGAGAGGATCGAGAAATGAAAACAACTCTGAATGCACCGAATAGATATGGGAGAAGTTTCCCATGATCGAAACAATTTGAGATGATAGCAACAACCTAAAACCATGAATCTTTGGAAGAACGAACAACGACTAAGAGAAACTCTCCTTCGGTCTTCAATGCTGAGAATGATGAGAAACAACACCATGAATTACTAAGTGTCACAACAATTGATTTGCCTCATGACTAAGTTATCATGACTCAAAAATCAGGGCCAATTAAAACTTTTATGTGCTTGACTTGATTGCTGATTGTTTGATTGCTTGCTAGTGCTCTATACTCATAAAACTCCCTCCTACTCTCAAAGCACTTTTCCTTGATCCAAACTTCTTGCCCAATGATCATGCCACGTGAATAGTACCAAAAACTATTTTTATAAAATATTATTTTGGCCAAAAAGTATTTATTTAATTTAGGTTTTCAAAAACCCCTGGAATGAGGTTTATACCTCAAGTCCTCAAATTGGGTGGAATATTTTACACCAAAGGATTTATTTGAAACCCACTATATATATGACTTCCCAAAACCACCCAATATTTTTTAAGATTATTTTACTATTTTATTTAAAGGCTTTTTCTTAAGGCCAGAAATGATCTTTTATAGGGAAAAATTATTTTTATGCTTTACAAATATTTAATAAAATTTAGGGAAACTCAGTGGACATATATTTTCCATATATGTGAGTTTCAACACATGGTCATATTCAAAATCATGCCCTCCCCCAAAACCATTTCTATCCAAATCAAGCTTTTGAAATATTTTTGTAAGAAATAGTCTCAATAAATTCCAAGAAAATTCCAACAACTCACACATGTCATATGTGATGATCTCGAAATGTTTTATCTCAATCCCAATTGTTTTGCTTCATCAAAATGTTCCAAAACCATTCCTGTCTAGAGTCAAATTTGAACAACTCTACATTACGAAATGTCTCCTGTTGATCTCAAACTTTGTGGACATGTTCTATTCCTCCAATAATGCATCCAAACCAAGTTGTGCATCAAGGAGAACAGATCCACTTGTCCATCCCCTCCAAACCCCTCTTTATTGATTTCTAGGGATTACAAAGTGTACATCATCAACTTTCTTCAAATCATCTCAAAACTTGTGATCCGTACCAAACGGACTTACCATTTACCTCTGGTAAATATCAGGGCCATTGGATACCCCTAGATACTCTAGGACAACATCAAAGACCTTCAGCCATGAACTTGTGGACAAGCAAAGTGGGCCCAAAGACAGTCCCCTTGCCCCTAACTTTTTACCATAGTATATTCTAACCCCAATTTACCTCCAATAACCTTGCCATGGCCCCTAATCAATTAGTGGGGGGGGGGGTAACTCTCTATTTACCATGTAAAGGCCTATTCTTCCCCTCCCCACTATTCTGTTCAAGGAATTCTCCCCAAAATTTTATACAACCTCATTTGCATACTAATTCAAATTGGCACACCCAAATATGGCATGCTCATGTGGAAAATATGAGCAAACCATCTGAACTTAGTTTAGGGAAGTAGTTGTAGCCTTGAACTACAAGTACCCTGCAAACTTGTCTACCTGACCTAAGAATTGGTGGTCATGTAGTCCCTCCATCCCCATGAACACAAGACAAGGTATTTCCCTAATTGTCTCCATTAGAATCCCTTGATATAACTCCCAACGTTGCTGCTGCAAACTTACCTGTAATAGAAACCAGCCTTACCCAACTCCTTTTACATTGAAACTTCACCAGTGCCTCTTGCATCCATGCCTCGAATGCCAGACATCTTTGTACAACCAAAAGTTTGCTCTGGACACGGTGTAGCGTGATGACCACACCGTTGACATGCAACAAGAGCGCTCTGCCACTTGACCTCGTCGGTTAGATCTTGTTTGGCCTCAACAGGATGTCCCCGCATGTCAGGAATCTACCCTTGACCTCCCACGCCCCTCCCGAACACTCGCAAGCCTCCAAGGTAGCCATGGCGCGTGTCCTCTCCTTGCCCGAGAGCATCCGAGGCCACCCGAGCTCTCTCTGGTTGTCCCCGTCCTTAAGACCGTTCCCGAGCCCCCCTCCTGTCCCCCTTGGCTCTCCCTCACTCCCTTGGACCTCCCCAGACCGAGCCCCTTGCTCTCGTGCCCTCCTGCTTCTCCCATGAAATCCATGGCACTACCTCGGCCTCCAGCGAATTTGTGCTGCCCCGCCTCTCTCCTCTCCTCCAGACAGCCTCCGAGCACCCCATCGCCATCACAACCCCACCCCTCCGATCACCATTTCCTCCCCTCTACAACTACCGCACCATGCGCGTCGCCGTTGTTGATCACCTCCACCATGGCCGAAGCCTCCCTCGGCCTCGGCTTTTCCCGGGACCAAGAGCCCATCAGGCGAGTGCGGTCGGGCGCCTGGAGCCCTCCGGTGGACGGAGCGCCCCTGGAGGTAGCCGGAGCCATCGGGGCAGGCGCTCGGTCGGGCTCCTCCGCCCTCTCCTGTGCTGGCGGGAGGTCGAGGGAGTCCCTGCCAGCGGGGCCTGCTGGTTAGTGGCCAAGGCCCGGGCCCCCTGTTTAAGTGGAGGCACCCCACCTCTTTTTGCCTCCATGCGGAGGAGATGTACTCCACAGAGTATGCCTTAGGCGTCGCCCAAGGCGCCAGGTCAAGCATATGGGTCGGCCCATTTGCTATCTTGCGCCTTGGAGCGCATTTTAGCCCATATATATTTTGTAAATCCTTAAGTCATTTTTTCTTTTCCTAGAAACTTGTAAATTCCATATTAAATTCATTTGGACTACAAATTTGGTGATTCAATTTCCTACAGATCCCTAAAATAAAGATCTATCCAAATAAGTGCAATGCACATTTTTCCTACAAGTCTTCCTATAGAGTTCAAATTCAAAATTGAAATTGAACTATGAAAAACCCCATTTCAAAATTCATAGAGAATCCAAATCAATTCCAAATGGAGTGATTAAAAATCCCAGATGTCCTAAATATCATTCCCTATTTATCTAGGCATGGTTAACATTTTTCCCATGCCCCTATTCTGCTTGACCTAATAAATGCTCCCTTTTCCCATTTATTTCCTCTTAGGAAATTGATAAGCATATTATCCCAACTCCAAATCCAGTGAAACCAGTTTCCACATGTTTCTAAAATCATGCCCTATTTGTTGGGTCCATCCAATCTTTTTTGCAACAATATTTTCTATGGACTTCTTGTAGGATCATCATTTCCTTCATTTCCACCAATTCAAGACTCCCCCTTGATACACATCCAATGAAACCTCCTTGGCTATTTTCTTGCGACTAGAGGTGTCCAAGAAAAATAAACTCCTATTTATAGAGCATTTTTATTTTCTACTTGTTGTGTTGCTTATTGTGGTTGTTTCCGGCGATAGTTGGCGAAATAGACGAAGTGCTCAAAGTTGGACAAGAAGCGTTTGAAGACCTAGAAGACTTTGTGAAGCCAGGCAAGCAGCCCTTTAACCATGTTAAGAAACTTTTTCAAGCATGAGCTATAGCACTTGTTGTTTCGATGGTTGATCATAATGTGGTGTTCCCCCTTCGGTGGGATTCCTTCGATACTCTACCATTGAGACTTGCATCGTGCATGACCCTACCATTCTTATGAGGGTTGTGTGGGTGGGAGTAGTTAGGATGCTAGTAGTTGCTATGCTAGTGGGATGGGAATACGCATGGTGATGGAAACAAAGAGATGATTCCAAAGACAATTAAAAAACTCCATCGGGTGCCACTAATGCCCGAGGGAGATGCTGATAAGTTGGGTAACCACTTGAGCAAGATGTGGTGTACCGGAGCAAGTGAGTGTGTGTGTTTTCAGAAACGGATTAGATTTAAGGTCTGCTGACCGTCCCAACCATACATGCGCAACCACGATACCCCTTATGGGAAGGGCCTCTATTGATTACTTTGGTGGGTACTAGGAAGGAGCCTGCATTACTAGTGGCGGGAGTGGCATGGTCACTCTCGATACAGGGTCGTGACGGTATGGAGGATCATGCGCTGTCTTCACAGGCACCGATCACACTATTTGTCCCTGCATGGATGCTACGAGTGATGTACATCATGTGGGCTGTGTACCAATCGAGTAGACTCTTTGTTTAGTATTGCCAGGGGAAAGGCATTGTTCGGGTGCTTACCTCGGGTATGTTATACACCGCGAGTCATGGATGACACGAAAGTTCCCCGAGTCTTGTGAGTAAAGTGTGCAACCTCTGTAGAGTGTAAAACTGTTCGAATAGCCATGTCAACAGTCATGGACAGTTGGAGGACCTACTTAAACTACGTCTAGATGTTTCCTCAAAACTTTGTGTGTGTGTGTGGTGACAAGGATGATACATGAGTCGAGTCGGATGACTTGGCTTGATGACTGAACATGAGATGTTCAGACAGTACATGAGACAAGTCTGAGGACTAGGTGTGATGGTTGAACATGAGACATCCAACCCCCTGCTTATGTTGATGACTGAGACGTGTTCTTATGAACACCTGTCCATGGTTGATGCATGCTTACTTAAGTTACTTGATCATGTCATTGCACTCAAAACTAGCTTTCTCCGAAACTTACCTATTAGTACTATATCATGCATTGTTATTGCCTTGTTCTAAACATTGGTTGCTTGTGAGTACATTCAAAGTACTCATTGGCTTGCCACTGGTTATTTTATTGGCCAGGCATGAAAGATCAGGTTATGATGAAGATTACCTTGGCGACGGACATGCGAGCTAGGATGCTTCCTAGTCAGATTGCCTATAGGGTTAAGGCACATGGCGTGGGTTCACGCTATCGTTGAAGATTTCTGCTGCAATCGTATGAAGACTTGGCCATAAAGGCCATATTTGAGGAAACCGATATGTAATGGACATAAGACTCTTGTTATTCTATTTCTGTGTGTTCAGTCAGCATTGATCTCTAGGATCACTGTGCTCGTACATTCGGCGATCACGACTTATAAGTCCGGGTCCCCACAGAGCTGGTATCAAAGCCATCCTAACTGTAGGAAGCCCTTAGTTAGCATGGATGTTAGTTAGGACAAAACTATTTTTCCAGACCCTTCAAAATCACTTACAAAACCTCTATATTTCTCACCTCTCCTAAATTTTCAAAGGACACAAAGGTTTTTGCCTTAGCATTTCCACCATCTTTCTCATAACTCTCCTCATCTACTTATTCAAAACTTTGCAAATGGTTGCTACTGCCCTTGTGCCCCTGACCACTGGATTCCTTGTAATCCTCATGGTAACCCGAAAGGAAGCTGCCTTGCCAGACATTTGCCCACATATCTTGGACACAAGTTGGCGGCACTAGACAAGGAGCTGCCAACAGAAGATACCTTCTCGAAGGATGAGAATATGAAGACTCGGGAGATGGTGACACCCTCGACACTGCCCCAGGATCATACCACCTTAGCCTTCGATGGCTAGGGCACAAGACATGCGATGTCATGATATGCATCGCTAATAGTGCAACCCTGTCCTTTTCGTTGTTGTGTCGGCAAGCACCGATGGATGAGAACCTTCCCATTTGGTCCGCCTCACCATAGTGAGCAGGAAAACGGTTCTCATCATCCCCCACTCTTGGTGCCGATAATATCATCAACATGACTGGAAGGATACAACTCTACCATGCCTTGCTAATGTCATTGAATAAAAGGCTGCCTACCTGGAACCCTCGACGTCTCCGAAGACTAGAAGACATTGGCATGACTACAAAGACACCAGAACACTCTGTCAACAACTGTCGTGAAGATTCACCTTCCTCGTCAACTCAACAGACCCGAAGTCATCAAGGACTCTTCAGGTGCAACCAGGATCATTTTGATGAACAAAAATCGGAGACATAGCAACACCTGAAGAAGACCCAGAAGACTAAGCAGACTCCTCTACAAGACACGAAGCAAGCACGACTAATGATTCCAAGAACCCCTAGGGTAGGATAGGTCGTGTGTCCCCCATGGGTACTCGAGTCCGTATGATGGTTCTCATAGAACCATGATTGTGTGTTGCTTGTTTTTGCTTTTTTGTGCTTTGGTTTAGGTCGCACGTTTGCCCCAGGCAACAAGTACGCGACTAAATCACCCACCTTATCTTAATAAGTTTGTTTTGCCTTTTCGATACATGTTTGAATACACTTGCACTATACCACCCCTTAGGCACTCCTCTCTATGATACCTTCTCTCCCCCATCTCATCAACTTAAGACCAGCAAGACAAGATACACCAAGGATCCACCTTGAAGGACAACTAGCAATGAAGACTTCGACTACAACATACCCAACCAGACGCAACCCCGTAGAGTTATGCTTTTCCCTCAAGATTGGAAACCCCTCCCTAGCCCAACCTAGACCTAACAAGCTTCCCCAACACAAGCCTCTGATCACATGTTTAATACATGGATTTGCCAAGGCACTTTTTGAGCTTTAATAATCCCTGCTTAGCATTGGGTTCATTATGGAGCTAGTGATCATAGTGAACAAACATCCTTCATTCTTACGCTAGCACTAGCACTTTGATTCCATAGGGAAGATTGTTCTGAGGATGTATAACTAGTAGGCTAATAATTTGACGAGGTTGTAATAGATGTCTTGAGGAAGTAGTTGGGACCCTTCGGTGCATTACGAGGCTTTTATGTTTGTGAGTGGACTTGGTGGATCAAGATTGATATAGTATCATAACTTACTTGTCCTTTGAGAAAATTGGATTAGTAGGAAAAATATGGTCATGAGATGAAATTCTTGGTGGGTACGTGACTTGGCTTGGGCAAGTAATGATTCAAAGTGGATTGATGGTGATATGTTAGTGACTGGAGTAACTAGTAGGAAATTCTTACTAGATGTAAACCAGTGATTCTAATAGGTGTCTGAGATCAATCAAACCACATGGTTCGGAGTAATTTGGATTTAGTCCAACGTCTTGATAATGATACCATGTTTCTTGGTGGATGATAGTAGAAGGAATCAGATGATGTTAGGGATAATTCAGGTATCTATATAAGCTCGACCTTGGAGTGTAGTTGGCCATGAGGTTGGAAGTTGATGATAATAGTCCTTGCACTGATATTTGGATTGAATGAACTCGAGGAAATTATGTTGGACACCATCGATGCTAGATTTGTAGCAGTAATGGATTAGGTAATAGTGGATGATATTCGAGGATTGGTTAATTGGATTTGTAGGAAGGAAACAAGATCTTGGATTGGTTTATTACGTGCTTCCTTAGCATAGTAATGCAGTACCTTGGACCTTGGATATGTTAGAAGGACAATTGGATTGGTAGTGTCATGATCAAGCTTAGCGGCTTGTAAATTATCCTGAGGATTTTTATATAGGGATATATCTGAGTTAGCTATAGTATACATATGAGATTTTTGTTTAGTCCTTCTCTCGAACTTTGGAGTTGAATACCATGTGTAATATTGGAGTTGCCTTATATGAGATAATACCTTCGAGGATATAGGGTGATTTTGTTTGGAGTAATATGCTGTACTATTGGCATCTAAGAATTGTGCTCGAGGATAAGATGATAGACGTTCACTCACATCCTAAGCTCCTTGAAACCCCGAAACTTTACCAAACCATGCCATGGTCTGATAAGACCATAGGCTCTGGCTCTAAGTCAAAAGACCATGATCGATACCCCACCATGACCACCACCCACCCTTTCCAGAAGGAAGGTGGCCACAAAGACCTCGATTAGGTTGGACCACAAACCCTTGACACTAGTGACCATCCGGGACGAATGCCCGCTCCTCTCACATATCCCATGAGCAATGTGTTATGTGATACTTCGAGGAATAGATTGTTGTCCTCCGGGATGACATACTTATTTACCCAATAAGAGGAGGAACACCTTAGTCCTGTTTGGACCAGCCCCAAGAACACCAATTGCCATGACTCTCGAGCATAAGTGTTCACGTTGAAAAACTTGGACTCCTTGAAGCACCCTCCCTGCAGAAGAAGACCTTCTTGCCCAAGCACGATGAAGAACCACTACGATTGCGGAGCCACAACAACGACGAAGAAGAAGTCAACCACCACTCCTCTGCCGGCTACCTCAACTAGACTTTATCCAGAAGCACCAACGCTCAAGCCCGATGAAGCCCTTGGACATCAAGAGGATTAAAGAGCCCCTTGTTTTAACTAGTCATATATCAGTTCCTGACTAGGAAGGAACAGACAAGTTGATAGCACCCTCACTCCACCACTTTGATGGTGTATGTTGAGCTTGGCGTCTCTACTCCCTTTAGATGCCTGGAATGAAGTGGATGACTGTCATGACTTCGTGATCAGCCCTTTTTAGACAATCAAGGGTGTAAGCCCTGACTCGATCATGATAGACCACCTATCAAAGATAGTTCACTCCACTTTCCAAGCCTCAGACCTTGGGGACTAGATGGATGTTCTATACTTCTGGATAGTCAGCTTCTTTAGATCCCCTCAGAAACCTTCCCAGATGGTAGAACCCATTTTGACACCAAGTCTCTCAGCTTAGTCTTAGGGACGAGACTCGGCCCAAACCTTTGCCATGATGGTTGTGGAAAGACAAGTAGACCGAGCACTCGAAGACCCGCCGGAAACGCGCGTCTGCAACGACGAGGTCCAACGACCAAAGAAGAATGAAGAACATACCTGTTCAACTTACTCAGGCAGAAGGTCTCGATAAGAAGCCTACAATGACTCGCCTCAACGCTCTCAAGGATGACGACCACCTGTGACTGAAGACCTCCTGCTTAAGGAAGGTAAGGACTTCCCCATCAACGAGAAGCTTCACCAAGACTTGACCCTTCTAACACGAGACATCTAAATGTCACTAACCAACGTGAGCAACCCCAGGACGAGCACATAGTCACATTACTTGGCCATGTATTCCGACTTTGGAATACACACGCAAGCCAGGTCTTGCCAAGACCTCATCCACCAAACCCTTAACCATTAGGCAAGCCTAGCAGATTGCTGGAACCTCGTTCACCTGAGACGAAGTCAACGATGCACTCGAAGACATATCATCAACCACTTCAATACCCAGAAGGACAACCATGCTGGAGCAGAAGCAACATGGAGCATCAAGACTACCTCACCTCTGAATTTCCGCATCCTTCCCACGCCTAGCATAGGAATCTCGGGGACAAGATTATTGTAAGGGGGCTAGGTCTGTCACACCCTGTGATTTGCCTCATGACTAAGTTATCATGACTCAAAAATCAGGGCGAATTAAAACTTTTATGTGCTTGTTATGCTTGACTTGATTGCTGATTGTTTGATTGCTTGCTAGTGCTCTATAGTCATAAAACTCCCTCTTACTCTCAAAACTCTTTTCCTTGATCCAAACTTCTTGCCCAATGATCATGACATGTGAATAGTACCCAAAACTATTTTTATCAAATATTATTTTGCCCCAAAAGTATTTATTTAATTTAGGTTTTCAAAACCCCCTGGAATGAGGTTTGTACTACAAGTCCTCAAATTGGGTGGAATATTTTACACCAAAGGATTTATTTGAAACCCACTATATATATGACTTCCCAAAACCACCAATTATTTTTTTTAAAGATTATTTTCCTATTTTATTTAGAGGATTTTTCTTACGGCTAGAAATGGTCTTTTGTAGGGAAAATATTTTTATGATTTCAAAATATTTTAAAATTTTTAGGGAAACTCAGTGGACACAGATTTTCCATATATGTGAGTTTCAATACATGGTCATGTTCAAAATCATGGGAAAACCCCCTCAAAACCCTTTCTGTCCAAATCAAGCTTTTGAAATATTTCTGTAAGAAATATTCTCTATAAATTCCAAGAAAATTCCAACAACTCACACATGTCATATGCGATGATCTTGAAAAGTTTCATCTCAATCCCAATTGTTTTGCTTCATCAAAATGTTCCAAAAGCATTCCTGTCCAAAGCCAAATTTGAACAACTCTACATTACCAACTCTCTCCTGTTGATCTCAAACTTTGTGGACATGTTCTAATCCTCCAATAATGCATCCAAACCAAGTTGTGCATCCAGGAGAACAGATCCACTTGTCTAAACCCCTCTCTGTTGATTTCTAGGGATTACAAAGTGTACATTACCAAATTTCTTCAAATCATCTCAAAACTTGTGATTAATACCAAATGGACTTACCATTTACCTTTGGTAAATATGAGGGCCATTGGATACCCCTAGATAACCTAGGACAACATCAGACACCTTTAGCCATGAACTTGTGGACAAGCAAAGTGGGCCCAAAAAGATTCCCCTTACCCCCAACTTTTTACCATAGTATATTCTAACCCGAATTTACCTCCATTAACCTTGCCATGGCCCCTAATAAATTATTTGGGGGGGTAACTCTCTCTTTTCCCTCTCTCTTTACCATGGAAAGGCCTATTCTTCCCCTCCCCGACTATTCTGTTCAAGGAATTCGCCCCAAACTTTTCTACGAGCTCATTTGCATAGTAATGCACCTTGGCACACCCAAATATGGCATGCTCATGTGGAAAATATGAGCAAACCATCTGAACTATGTTTAGGGCAGTAATTGTAGCCTTAAACTACAAGTACCCTGCAAATTTGTCTACCTGACCTAAGAATTGGTGGTCATGTAGACCCTCCATCCCCATCAACACTAGGCAATGTATTTTCCCTAATGCTCTCCATTAGAATCCCCTAATATAACTCCCAAGGTTGCCACTACAAAGTTACATGTAATAGAAACCAGCCTTACCCAACTCATTTTACATTGAAGCTTCACCAGTGCTCTCCTCCATGCGTGCCTCGAATGCCAGACATGTTTGTCCAACCAAAAGTTCGCTCTGGACACGGTGTAGCGTGGTGACCACGTCGTTGACATGCAAAAAGGGTGCTCGGCCACTTGACCTGGTCGATTAGATCTTGTTTGGCCTCAATAGGATGTCCCCGCATGTCAGGAATCTACCCTTGACCTCCCACGCCCCTCCCCAACACTCACAAGCCTCCAAGGTAGCCGTGGCGCATGTCCTCTCCTTGCCCGAGAGCATCCGAGGCCACCCGAGCTCTCTCTGGTTGTCCCGTCCTTAAGACCGTTCCCGAGCCCCCACTTGTCCCCCTTGGCTCTCCCTCACTCGCTTGGACCTCCCCAGACTGAGCCCCCTTGCTCTCGTGCCCTCCTGCTTCTCCCATGAATGCCATGGCACCGCCTCGGCCTCCGGCGAATTTGTGCTACCCCGCCTCTCTCCTCTCCTCCAGATGGCCTCCGAGCACCCTAGCGCCATCAGAACCCCCCGTCCGCTCACCATTTCCTCCGCTCTGCAGCTACCGCACCATGCGCGTCGCCGCTGTCGGTCACCTCCGCCCGTGGCCGAAGCCTCCCTCGGCCTCAGCTTTTCCCAGGACTAGGAGCCCACAAGGCGAGTGCGGTCGGGTGCCCAAAGCCCTCTGGTGGCCGGAGCCACCGGGGCGAGCACCGGCGGGTGCTCGGTCGGGCTCCTCCACCCTCCCCTGTGCTGGCGGGGGGTTGAGAGAGACCCTGCCAACGGGGCCAACCGGTCAGTGGCTAAGGCCCGGG
The DNA here is from genome assembly GCA_022496015.1 of Hordeum marinum. Lineage (NCBI taxonomy): Eukaryota > Viridiplantae > Streptophyta > Magnoliopsida > Poales > Poaceae > Hordeum > Hordeum marinum. The sequence continues at coordinate 156,851,727 of CM039672.1, read as the reverse complement.
CCCCCCTATTTAAGTGGAGGCGCCCCACCTCTTTTCGCCTCCCTGCGGAAGAGACATACTCCGCGGAGTACGCCTTCGGCGTCGCCCCAGCCGCCAGGCCAAGCAAATGGGTCGTACCATTTGCTATCTTGCACCCTAGAGTGCATTTTAGCCCATATATATTTGGTAAATCCTTTAGTCTTTTTTCTTTTGCTAGAAACTTGTAAATTCCATATTAAATTCGTTTGGACTCCAAATTTGGTGATTCAAATTCCTAGAGATCCCTAAAATAAAGATCTATCCAAATATGTGCAATACACATTTTTCCTACAAGTCTTCATGCAGAGTTCAAATTCAAAATTGTTATTGAACTATGAAACACCCCATTTCAAAATTCATAGAGAATCCAAATCAAATCCAAATGGAGTGACTCAAAATCCTAGATGTCCTAAATAGCATTCCCTACATATCTAAGCACCGTTAACATATTTCCCATGCCACTATTCTGCTTGTACAAATTCCTCTTAGGAAATTCATAAGAAAATCATCCCAACTCCAAATCCTTTGAAACCACTTTCCACATGGTTCTAAAATCATGCCCTATTTGTTGGGTCCATCCACTCCTATTTGCAAAAATATTTTCTGTGGACTTCTTGTAGGATCATCATTTCTTTCATTTCCACCAATTCAAGACTCCCCCTTCATCCACATCCAATGAAACCTCCTTGGCTATTTTCTTGTGACCAGAGGTGTTCAAGAAAAATAAAACTCCTATTTATAGAGCATATTTATTTTCTGCTTGTTGTGTTGCTTGTTGTCGTTGTTTCCGGCGATAGTTGATGAAATAGACAAAGCGCTCAGAGTTGGACGAGAAGCATGTGAAGACCTCGAAGACTTTGCAAAGCCAGGCAAGCAGCCGTTTGACCATGTTAAGAAACTTTTTCATGCATGACATATAGCACTTGTTGTTTCGATGATTGATCATGATGTGGTGTTCCCCCTTCGGTGGGATGACCCCGATACTCTACCATTGAGACTTTCATCATGCATGACCCTACCATTCTTATGAGGGTTGTGCGGGTGGGATTAGTTAGGATGCTAGTAGTTGCTATGCTAGTGGGATGGGAATATGCATGGTGATGGAAACAAAGAGACGATTTCAAAGACTTTTGAAAACCCCATCGGGTGCCACTAATGCCCGAGGGAGACGATGATATGTTGGGTAACCACTTGAGGAAGAAGTGGTGTACCGGAGCAAGTGAGTGTGTGTGTTTTCAGAAATGGATTAGATTTAAGGTCTGCTAACCATCCCAACCTTACATGCGCAACCACGATACCCCTTATGGGATGGGGCTCTGTTGATTACTTTGGTGGGTACTGGTGAGGAGCCCGCATTACTAGTGGCGGGAGTGGCATGGTCACTCTCGATACGGGGTCATGCCGGTATGGATGATCATGCGCTGTCTTCACAAGCACCGGGCATACCGTTGGTCCCTGCATGGATGCTACGAGTGATGTACATCATGTGGGCTGGGTACCAATCGAGTGGACTCTTTGTTTAGTATCGCCAGGGGAAAGCCATTGTTCGGGTGCCTACCTCGGGTATCTTATATACAGCGACTCGTGGATGACACAAAAGTTGCCCGAGTCTTGTGGGTAAAGTGTACAACCTCTGTAGAGTGTAAAACAATTCGAATAGCCGTGTCCATGGCCATGGACAGTTGGAGGTCCTTCTTAAACTACATCCAAATGTTTCCTCAAAACTTGGTGTGTGTGTGTATGTGGTGACAAGGATGATACTTGAGTCGAGTCGGATGACTTGGCTTGATGACTGAACATGAGATGTTCAGACGGTACATGAGACAAGTCTGAGGACTTGGTGTGATGTTTGATCATGAGACATCCAACCCCCTTCTTATGATGATGACTGAGACGTGTTCTTATGAACACCTGTCCATGGTTAATGCATGCTTACTTAAGTTACTTGATCATGTCATTGCACTCAAAACTAGATTTCTACAAAACTTACATATTAGTGCTATATCATGCATTGTTATTGCCTTGTTCCAAACATGGGTTGCTTGCGAGTACATTCAAAGTACTCATTGGCTTTCCACTGGTTATTTTATTGGCTGGGCATGAAAGATCAGGTTATGAGGAAGATTAGCTGGGTGACGGACATGCGAGCTAGGACGCTTCCGAGTCAGAATGCCTGTAGGGTTAAGGCAGATGGCTTGGGTTCATGCTATAGGCCATATTTGAGTAAACCGGTATGTAATGGATGTAAGAGTCTTGTTATTTAGTTTCTGTGTGTTTAGTGATCATTGATCTCTGGGATCACTGTGCAGGTACATTCGGTGATCATGACTTATGAGTTGGGGTCCCCACACTAAGACACTCTGAAATAATGAAGAAAGAAAGGTTGAGCCAACAATGAAAATGTTTCAAAGCAATCTAGAAGAGGAATATGACTGAGGAAATCATTTTTACATCATATTGAGAGGAACTCGAGAACATCTCCGGAAGGATTAGAAGAGCAAGGTAAGATCTTGGGGAAAACCTATGGGTTATGGGCCCACTCAAAAGAAACCACCGTTGAGACAATTGCTTAGAAGAGATATTGCAACGATACAAATTAAGAACTTGATACAGTGAGAACCTCGAAATAATTTAAGAGGATATGAATGGAAACGAAAGTCTTCTGAGATATCTTCAGCACTCGAGATAGAATAGAAAGAGGAATAAACAAGAAAGTCTTGGATAAGAATTTCCAACATGGGCAATGCTTAAACGAATGAGAAAGGATATGATGAACGCTAAGAGCTTGAATTGAATCCACCGGAGAAGAATAACCACAAGAAAAATAATATGAGGATAGATCTTGAAATTGAAACTCTTGAGAAACTCCACAAGAAATCGTCGGATACCATATAAAAGAAAAGATATAGCGGAAGCATCAGATAAATAAAGAAGGCACTTCGATGGGAATTTAATCATTGAAAAAGGGCGGGATGATGGGAACAACAAATAAAACTTGGGATAGATGAGACGAACTCCAGAAAGAAAAAAGAGGATTGATCTTGCAAATTTGAAGAAGATAGAATTATCTTGAAGAGAAGCACACCGGTAGGAAAATAATTTATTTGATAACTTGATTGAGCACAAGAATTAGCATTCCGACAGAAATATGAGAACACCTAGGAAAGATATGAAATCACCAATTGACATCGAAGCAACTTGAATTACCATATTCAAAACAAAACAAAGGATGAGGCTTATGAAACAAGCCAGAACAAATACATGACAGAGATTCCACTCGATATTTTCGTGGTAAGGTTTGCACGGGCTCGATCTTATAGTAGCCATCATGTGCAAGGCAGTGCACACGACATATGAAGCATCCCCGAGTAGTAGCAAGCTACAAGGACTCTTTAATACACAAAGAGAACCCCTGTAAGAAAGACTATGAACAAACAAATCCACTAGATGTCGAACCCCAACCTCACATCATGATCTGTTTGAAGATAACCTAGGTAACTACTTGAATTCCCACCTAAGAACTCCTGAAATCTTGCGGTTATGCAATCGGGTCCATGGATACAAGGATCAAAATCCATCACTCAACTCCTAACAATAAAACTACGCTCCAATGTAACACATCCGTCAACACATAACCGGAGGTCTCGGAAACTCATCTATCTCAAACACTCGAAAACACAACGATACTAAGAATGGCAGTACATCCGAACTCTCTCCACCAGTATTGGGGATGCTGGACTCCTATCGGCACTACAAGTATTGAAGCAATTTCGAACATCCTCCGTCCTGAGATATTAAGGAAACTGAATGATAACGATGTGTCAAAAATCCCCTGGAGCTCAACTTCTCGGAAGAAATCAAGTCAGACAGGAGGCACCAAGACAGAACTCTGTCACATAGGCATCATATAGTTTCCAAAATACCCATGTGATCCTCAAAAAATTGATCAAGAAGAGGAGTAGAATTAAAATTCCTAAGTCGAATACCTCACCAGAGTATAAAAGAGAGGTAAAAAGAATCCTGCTATCCGATATGACTAGAATCAAAATATATAGATTTTAGATAGACTCGACTAGGCCAAGTTCTATCAATGAAGGGGGGTCCTAGGTCGGTACAGGCTCTAATACCAACTTGTCATGCCCAAGATGCGATCCTATCCTTATTTTGGCACGAGGGCCTCGACATGGATAGAAGCGCATCTCGTCGTGTTGGAAGAATGGATATCATTACAAGTACATTTAAAGAAGATATGAGTATATGGAATTGGCTTACACACGCCACAAGCTACATTAACATCACATCAATACAACACATATTCAAACATCATGCGGAAGAGTTGGGTCTGACTACGGACGAAATCAACCAATAAAATGACATCCATCCTTGCTATCCCATGCTGCCACCTGGAACCCATCCTAGATCGATGATGAAGAAGAAGAACTCCAAATCAAATAATCATCGCTCTCATGTGAAAGAACCGCATTACCTATACTTGCAACTGTTGTTTTAGTAATCTGTGAGCCACAGGGACTCAACAATCTCATTTCCAAGGGTATCAAGACTATTAAAGCTTAATGGGTGAGGTATGATTAAGTGGTCAGGCTGCAGCAAGCGACTAAGCATATATTTGAGTGGCTAACTTGCGAATAAAGAAAGTAAAGTTTGGTGGTCTATGCATAACGGACGTGAACTAGTAATGATCACTAACTGATCCTGAACACCTACTTACGTCAAACATAACCCCACCGTGTTCTCTCTCGGATAAGGGCTCATGGCAAGAGACAGTCATGGTTACGCACACAATTGGTGTATTTTATTAGAGTTTACTTCAAGTTTGCTATAACCAGATGTTAAACAAAATATCCAAGTTTGCCACATAACCAAGGGCACGGCTTTCCGAAAGATTTAACCCTACAGGGGTGCTCCAACTCATCCATCACAAATTAACCACACGCCATGGGAATAACCTCGACCACGGATCTCGTGATCATCCTAGGCAATTCGAAAGGAAATCCGACACCTCGAGATAGCCCGAAGAAGATCAGAGTTTCTCACGCAAGATATTCGAGAAAGGTAAAACAAATCCAGCAAGGCCGCCTGGCATGTCGATGATCCCGATAGGAGCCACATATCTCGTTCTCAGGACACAACGGATTGTCCAAACTTCCGGTAAGCCAGTCGCAGAGTTCCCCCTGGTAGCCCCAGTGGTTGACAGGTTGGACCAACACTCATGAGGAGCACTGGCCTGGGGTCCGGAAAGTCACTATGCAAGTTTATTAGTTATTAGGAAAATGTAGTACCAATGTTGGGCCTTGCCAGACAAGCTTTATCCTAAAACAAAAATCAAGGGGGTCCCAATAACAACCCCAAGCATGTTAGGAGCGCTCAATTATGGAACATAACACCGGTTCACAAGTAACTAGGCCAGCAAGAGTGGAACAAAACATCAAGTAAAACGCCAAGCCTTCCACCCTTTACCAAGTGTATAAGCGCATTAAATTAAATAGCAATAATATTGTGATAACAAAAGAATGTCCATTTTGTCACATGGAAGCAATTGCACCTGCAACTAGAAATACTATAAGAAGGGCTGAGCAAGCAGTAACATAGCCAACAAGTGGTAGGGGTTAGAGGTTTATCATGGAGGGGTTAGAGGTTTATCATGGAAATGTTGGGAGGCTTGACAAACAAGTAGTAGGTAGAGAGACATAATGATAAAAGCGGGACAACTAGCATAGCAATCATAGTAGTGGTATCCAAGGAAATGTGTCATCTTGCCTGAGATCTAGCTTGGAAGAAGATCGAGTCCATGAAGAAGACAAACCAACGTAGTCGAACGAATCCTCAAACTCCGAATGATTTCAGAATTCTATCAAGAAGGAACAAACCGAAACAAAAATCAACACACAAGAAACACCACAACATATTCATGACATGATGTGCAACCAAATATGCATGTCCGCTTTAATATGCAAGGCATGGCAAAGCACATTAAGTGAAGCTCAATATGCAACGAGTTGCATATTGACGAAACTCCATGTTCGTATTATTTGGTTCACTCCTGTTTAGGTACTCATCAATATTAAATGTTGTTAGACATGGCAAGAGGTGAAGCACAAACAACTACATCACCTAGGCACTTTAAATGAGGGCGGAAGCAATGAATAACAATTCCAGAACGACCTCGTATGCATATATTTTTAAGTTTGGTCCAGATCTGAACTAACCATATTTTAGAGTTGTTAAACAGCAAAATAAATGTCACCATGAGACTCTACGCATTTTTCTAGTGAAGTTACATATATAAAACATTTGCATTGGAGCTACGGTTAATTAGCTATGAAACACACTAGTTAACATGGCATTTACGCAAATTACATGAAAACAGCAAGTTAAGCGTTTTAAACACATGCAAGAGTTAGAAATTTTGAATCTACACGAAATTCTAGTGATTTTTCATATATAAAGTTTTTACATATGATGCACGGTTATTTATTTATGAGCCTCTCAAAAACATGCATTTTTTGTAATTAATAATGTCCTGAGAAAATTGACAAAACACGGATCTGGAAAAAAGACGTTAACGGGCCAAATCTGCAAACTAGCCTAGACAAAGCACTGGGCACAATATATAAATGCAATGCTCAGGGTGCAATTTAGCGGAGGGGTGAAGAGCTCACCATGGGCCAATGCCCGGTCGGTGAAGGTGCTAGGCCGGGGCGAGGAAGAGCTGGGTCTTGGGCTGGCAAAAGGTCGCATGGGCCTCGCCAGATGGGCCCGGGTGCTGGCAATGGCAACATGGCAGAGGGGATCGAGTGCTCGAGCGGGAGGTCCTTGCTCGTCCCGCTTGCATAGGAGGTCTATGGCGACAGGAGGACTTGCGGCGGCGGGCGCGACACTTAAGCTCGGATCCGGTCGACGAGAATGGCGGGATGGTCGGATCCGATGGAGAGCGGTCAATCCCTGCTGGCGAGCGGTAGCTTGGAGCTCAGGTTGTCAACTTCCATGGCCATGAACTCACCTGGATAGAGAACAGAGAGAGAGAGAGAAGTCAGAGGGAGAGGGAGAGAAAAGGAGAGGGAGAGGGAGGAAGAAGAGGGAAGGGCGCGGGGTTCGAGGTCCGGCCGGGGTTTGGTGAGGTCCGGCGAGGTCCGACGGAAGGAGCTCGTGCTCTGGCGGCAGGGCACATCAGGAGGTCGGGCGCGGGGAGGCTCGGGCGGTTGCGGGGCTCTGCGGTCGGCCGGTCATTGTCCGATTTGACCACGGGCATGTCCGGTAGGTGGGGATTTGGACGAATCTGAGCCCCAAATTTTAGGTCTGAGTGCCAGATTTGGCTGGATGGCTAGGACTGTGGGATTGGAGGGAGGTGGAGCTAGCGGGTGAGATTTTTTAGGGGTGTGGCTGCAATTTTACATGGGGGAAACCCTAGAGAGTGAGGGGCTCTCTCGATGGGGTGGTTATATAGGGTATGGACTAGGGTGGGTTGGACCTCATCTGTCCGATCGTGATCCAATGGCCCCGAACAGAGGGAGGGGCTATGTTGGGCTAGTGGGATGGGTAGTTGGGCTAGGTGGGGATGAGAGGGAAGGATGGTGGCCCATGACATGTTTTTTTTAAACACCGAAACGTCCGACAAGTAACTGATGATCGCACTGCTACAGTTGATCGTTTGGGTATCAAACGGCCTCCAATTGTGGAGAAATTTGGCAGGCGGTCTACCTACAATATAATAAGACAGCATGCCAAGTTTCGACCCTATCAAAGAATATTTTTGCGCGCGCTTTTAAATCATTTTTTAAAACCGTGTCGCGGGCGCGTGCGGGTGTGATTGGTCTCGAAATGGTCAGCGACACGAACGGAGAGAACCGGCAACTACGAACGGATGCAAGTTTTCAAAAATGAGTGATGATGCTATGTAGATGATGCGAATGATGCAATGATGAATGCAACAACCAGACGAATCACATGGCGAGAATGGAATAAAAGGGGAATCTTCTGGAGCGTCGGTCTCGGGCTATTACAGAGGAGCACTCGAAGTTCCTATCGACACGGAGTGACCATTAGACACCCAAATGCATCCCGAAGGTACATAGTTCGGATATCTGTTTTATCATTGTTCTTAGCAGAACCTCATAGCCGCTCTTTTTTTATCTAGATGAAACATCCAATCCTCGCCTACCAAGGGGGCTGCCCGGGTGTCAGGAGACGCCCGAAGCTCCCGGGCCACGACCCATGCGGCTTCGGCTACCGAAGCCCACATGGCCGGTCTGGCATCCGCCGAATCTGGCGATGTAGTGTCTATCACCAAATCGAAAGTGGAGAGCACCATGCATCATCGGCACCAATGGGAGGCAATGCGGCATCCAATTTTCTCCGATCAGTAGTTTGGTGCCCTACGCTCGGCGGATGCACACTCAGGGCCGCCCGAGCTGGCTTCGGCGAAGCTATGAAGCTGATAACAACCAACATTCAGGTAAGTGGTCGGATTTTGTAGAATCTGCATACTTGAGTAAGCCTAGTAGCCACGAGCCTTAATTTAATTTAGAAAAAATGAATTAAGGATCTCCACCCTGTTTGACTACTAACACAGGCCTCAAAGCAACAGCCTGAGCAGTTGGCCAAGGCCCTTGAGGAGAGTCGCACGGAAGTGCAGTCCATGAAGGCCGAACTAGCACAAGTGAAGAGTTTCATGCGAGAGGCTCATGGTGAGTATGCTTTTACTTCTAATCTTGTTATATTATCTTGCCTGACATATGGATTCCATATAGCAGCCGAATCAATACGACATATGGAAAGGCAGCTGGAAGAAGCTCGGGATTCTCAAAGGTATGCAGAATCACAACAACAAGCCGTCTGTCTTGTTATACAAAAACAGGCTGAAGAAATAGAGACTTTAAAGACTCAATTGGCCCAAACTCAAGAAGAGAATCAAAAGCTTCGGAGGGGCGTATTCGGTAAATACAATTCTGTTATGAGTATGTATTTGCGATGTAGAGTATGATAATAATTGTGCTTGTTATCTTCTGTGCAGGTCTCCTTACCGGACATCCTGAAGACGAGATCGAATCGTACCAAGGGGACCTACTAAAGGAGCTGACCTCTCTGCACAAGGGTGTGCAAAAAGCGATGAACGTGATGGTGAAGGCACTATGGCCCACCGAACAGCCACCTAAAGGTCTAGCTGCACTGGTGGATCGATTCAGGGGGGCTCGGGATAGGTTCGAGCCATGGAAGACTTCAGCCTGCCGCGAAGGAGCACTGGAGGCATGGGCTATGGTCAAGACCTGTTTCACCGGACTCAACCCCAAGCATATGGCGCGGGTTGGTCCTGCGGGATTGGTGGAAAAGAAGTGCGACCCTGCGTGGTATATGACCAGGTGATGCCAGTCGCTCGTCTCTCGCAAGCAGACTGTCCCCTTGACACAATAATTGATGATCTCGATCAGCAGCCGGATATGTAATTTACATATACATGTGTAAAACAATCTGTGTTTTCAACTTTGTCTTAACCGGCCATCGGCTTCTCCCTCCCGTGTGTACAGCCCAGGAGTGTTCCTTCCTATTATCCCTTCGCCAAAGAGAGAACTTGTCTTCGAGGAACCAGGCAATCTAGCCATGTGGTGCGAATAGACAGAAAGCACACAAAAAGATATGTTATATTACGACATAGCGTAAGAAACATCATCCGATGAAAATAGTACCTCTAGCGATACCTTTTGTAGGGATTCTACATAGAGTGTAGATAGGAACCCACATACTTGTAGTATACGACCAAGTGTCCTTTGGGAATAAGAGACCCAAACGACAGAAATAGCAACCAGGGCTATATAAGGTGTTCCTGGCATAGCGACCAATTGTCTATGTAAGATAGCTAGCTTTCGGCATCACCCGTCTAGGGTATGTGTCCGAATGATCAGGTCGTAACGATCGTGGAGGTGCTCCCTTTACTCTCTAGCCGAACAAGCGAGAACATAGAGAGTAACCACAGGAGCAAGGCAACCCAGCTTGGCAAAGTCTTAGTTCAAATTGATGCATATTATGGCTAGAACATGCCAAACGAACATTCACACCCGGTAAGTATGAGCAATTAAAATGCTGGCTATAAAAAGAAGCCCCCACATGCTATGTTCAGATTTAACACTTTGTGGTGTGTGCCAATTATCCATACTACAAGATTGGTTTGGCTGAACATATGGTAGGAAAAGAAATTGTCCCTATCAAACAACAAGGTGGGAAAGTAAATGGAGAAAAAGGCTAAAAATAACAAAAAAGGAAAAAGTGTAGGGGGTTATGGATGACACTAGTTTAACCATAGAAGCGCCAAAGACGAGTTGCATTCCATGGGTTTGGTTCAAGGCGGTTATCGGACGAACTCCGCAAATGATAGGCCCCTCCTGCGAGCACTTCGTCAATGATGAAAGGACCCCCCAACTTGGAGTTGAGTTTTTGCTTATGCTTCTCCGGGAGCCGTAGGACGAGTTCTCCCACATTGTATACTTTTTCCCAAACTTCTCTACTTTGGTACTGCCGAGCTTGCTATTGGTAAAGAGTGGATCGAGCTAGATCTATGTCCCGCTCTCCCTCTAGGGCGTCTAAGTCATCCTGCCGATCTAACTCGGCCTCCTTTTCCTTGTACATGCGCACTCTTGGTGCGTCATGCATAATATCGCAGGGGAGGACTGCTTCTGCCACATAGACCATAAAAAACTGTGTATAACCCATTGATCTGTTCGGGGTAGTACGCAAGCCCCATAGAACAGAGTCGAGTTCCTCCACCCAATGATAGTCGGACTCGTAAAGAGATCGGACCAAACATGGCTTGATGCCGCTCATAATGAGACCGTTTGCTCGCTCGACCTGTCCATTGGTCTGCGAATGATAGACCGATGCATAATCGAGCTTTATGCCCATTTTTGTGCACCAGTCCTTGACCTCTTGGGCCGTGAAGTTGGTTCCATTGTCCGTTATTATACTATGCGGGACACCCTTATCGTGTACTATGCTAGATATAAATTCAATCACTGGCCCGAATTTGTCCTATTTAACAGGCTTAGCTTCTATCCATTTGGTGAACTTGTCAACCATGACCAGTAAGTATTTATTTTTCTTCGTTCCCCCTTTGAGGGGTCAAACCATGTCTAGTCCCCAGACCGCAAAAGGCCAGGTAATCGGAATACTCCGAAGAGCCGTTGGAGGCATGTGACTTTGATCTGAGTTGACACCCGACGCAATGTTGAACAAGTGACTGGGCGTCGGTTCGAGTTATAGGCCAAAAGAAACTAGCTCGGAAGGCTTTGCCCACAAGAGATCATGCCGCGGTGTGGTGCCCGCCCATGTCCGCATGGATTTCGGCGAGGAGTTACCATCCTTCCTCCTTGGATATACACCTCTGTAGTACTCCATTGGTGCTTTTCTTGTATAACTCACCCTTGTGTACCTTGTAGGCCTTGGATCGCCGAACTATGCGTCGTGCCTCAGTTTGATCATCGGAGAGTTCCTTGTGAAGGAGGTAGGCAAGGAGGGCTCCATCCATGGTGCAATTACTGCCATTACCTCATGAGCTGAGGGCATCTCATTCATTGTTGAGCCTCCAATGATGCTATCATCTGATTCGTTTATAGGGGGAACAACTTCGTCCGCTATTTTCGAACCGGTGCCATTTGCATCGTCCTGCCACACTACCGAGGGCATGAAAGATGCTCCATAAAGGTGTGTCTCGGGACGGGGTCACACTTGGCTCCCAAACGGGCCAATATATTAGTAGCTTGGTTGTTGTCTTGAGAAATGTGGTGGAATTTCAACCCCTCGAACAGAGCAGATATCTTGAAGACAACATCTCTATATGCCACCATCTTCGGATTTTTGGGATCGAATTCGCCGTTAATTTGGGATATGGACAGGTTTGAGTCTCCCCGTACCTGTAGCCGTCATATGCCCATCGATACCGCCATCCTAAGATCATGAAGGAGAGCTTTGTACTCGGCGGCGTTGTTGGAGCCGGCCTACATGATTTGCAACACGTATCTTACATTGTCGCCTATGGGAGATGTGAGGATAACTCCAGCCCCCAGACCAGCTAAGGTCTTTGATCCATCGAAGTACATTATCAAGTGGGAGTATGCACTATATTCCTTGGGGAGCTCGGCCTCTGTCCATTCTCCCAAGAAGTCCGCCAGTACTTGCGATTTAAAGGCACGACGTGGCTTATAGTTTATTTCATAGGGAAGGAGCTCAATGGCTGATTTGGCTATGCGACCGGTAGCGTCCATGTTGTTGATTATATCATTCAAGTGGACTTCTGATGCCACCGTTACCGCGCACTCCTGGAAGTAGTGTCGGAGTTTCCTTAATGCCATGAATACTCTGTATGCTATTTTTTGATAATGTTGCTATCTGGACTTGCACTGCGTTAGTACTTCTAACACATAATATACCGGCTTCTGAGTTCGGAATTTATGTCCCTCCTCATCTCATTCAACAATGAGCACCGCGCTGACTACCTTGTTGGTGGCCGATATGTATAACAACATGGGCTCACCGGTGCCTGGTGTCGTGAGTATGGGATTGGTTGTCAGTATTGTTTTCATTTCTTCCAACGCAGCCGCTGCTTCATTGGTCCATTTGAAATTGTTTGTCCTTTTCAGCAGCCTATAGATCAGCAAAGCTTTTTCTCCGAGGCGGGAAATAAAGCGGCTTAAAGCGGCTACGCACCCGTCTAGTCTTTGGACATGCTTCAGCTCTGTGGGGATTGCAAGTTCCGATAGAGCATTTAGCTGGATTTTCCTCTATTCCTCTATGGGAGATGATGAATCCAAGCAACTTGCCCGAGGGAACTCCGAATACACATTTTAACAGATTGAGCCATATATCATATTTGCAGAAATTAGTGAAAGTTTGACAGAGGTCGTCGATCAACCGATCGACGTGTTTAGTTTTGATTACCACATCATCCACGTATGCCTCAACAGTATTTCCGACCTGTGCGGCAAGGCAAGTTTGAATCATGCGCTGGTACGTGGCCCCGACATTTTTAGCCCGAAGGGCATCGTGTTGAAGCAAAATGGCTTGTAGGGGGTGATGAATGTCGTTGCCGCCTGATCGGATTCCTTCATTTTCATTTGATGGTATCCGGCGTAAGTGTCGAGGAAACATAACAAACCATGTCTGGCTGTGGCATCAATGATCTGGTCTATGCATGGTAAGGGAAAAGGGTCCTTGGGGCATGCTTTGTTGAGGTCCTTGAAATTGACACACAGCCACCAGGATTTATCTTTCTTAGGTACCATCACCAGATTTTCAAGCCACTCGGGATGTTTGATGTCCCGAATAAATCCGGCCTCGAGCAGTTTTGCTAATTCATCACCCATGGCTTGCTCTTTGGGTTCGGAGAAGCGGCACAGGGTCTGTTTCACGGGCTTGAAGCCTGGAATAATGTTCAACCTGTGTTCGGCAAGCCGACTTGGGATACCGGGCATATCGGAAGGATGCCAGGCGAAAATGTCCCAATTTTCACGGAGGAAATTCGACAATGCTTCATCCATAAGGGGATCGAGCTAGGCTCCGATGGACGCTGTCTTATTGGGGTCCGTTGGATGCACGTGAAATTTGACGACTTCCTCTGCGGGTTTAAAGGACGTGCATTTGGGACTTTTACTAAGGATCACATTGTCCCACTTAATTGTTGACCTTAGAGCAGTCAATTCCTCGGTGGCAAAAGTTTCTGCTAATGCCTCGAGGGCGAGCGTTGCCATTTTGTTTTTGGTCGTAGGGCTATATCTTTTCAGATCACTGGCGAGTGCCATCACTCCATTTGGTCCTGGCATTTTGAGTTTCATGTACCCGTAATGGGGTATGGCCTCGAACTTTGTAAAGGTGTCGCGCCCTATCAGGGCATGATAATCACTGGGAAGGGGATGTTTTTGGAAGATAAGTTCTTTGGATCGGTAATTTTTGGGCGTGCCGAACACAACATCCAGGATGATACATCCGGAGTAACATGCCTCTTTTGGTAGGATAATTCCCCGGTAAGTTGTGTTGCTATGTTCGATGCGAGATCGATCGAAGTGCATTTTATCTAGTGTGGCCTCGTGATGAGGTTGAGACCACTGTCACCGTCCATGAGCAACTTATGTAGTCTGTATCCATCAATGATGGGATTCAAGACTAGAGCGGCCGGTGAATGACCGGGAAGGATGGGCGGCTGGTCAGTATCCCCGAAAGTAATCGGTACATCTGCCCATGGGCTAGGAGCTGCCACGTGGTAGACTTGCTCGTGCTCCCTAAGACCTCTTTTACGCATGCCCCTTGAGGGGAAGATCTCATAGAACGTCAGGACTTCGTCATCGAATCCGTTGGGCAAAGGAGGGCGCCAGTTCGACAGAGGTGTGTCGAGGATAGCCTCGCCACTTTTTACAACTTGCCTGATGACCCAGCAAGCTCCAAGGCTATGAGTAGGGTTTGTGTTCAACAACACGGGATGAATGGGGCAAGCTTTATCTAGAAGTCCGTCGGGGACGGTGTCAGTCCCAAAAAGGGACTTGTTTCATTTTTGAATGGGTTCATGCCTGGCTGGCCGATTTGGAGGTACCCTCTTTCTTTGATCTCCCCTGGGGTGTTTAGAGAATTTTGGTTCCGAGTACAACCGCTCGGATTGCCAAACGCTCTTCATGGCACAGTAGTTCTCTACCAATTCGGATAATTCCCAAAAGTCGTTTATGCGTTGGCGGGCCAGGGCATTAAGAATCCCTTCATCATGGCAATTGCTAATGAAAATTGCCATGATGTGTTTGTCACTAAGACCTTTTACTCTAGTCCTAGCGTGGAGGAGACTTGCCCAGAAGTGGTGGACCGATTCTCCTTGTATCTTCTTGATATCCCGAAAGTCCGAAGACATGGGTTTTGGCACGATAGATAATCGTCTTCGGCAGTGGGTGGGAAACAATTTCGTTCCCTGTCGCAATGAGTCTTCGGAAGTATGGTTTCCGAATCGCGCAAGGGATCTTGGACCGGTGACGGTCCGACTTTAAAGCGATTCCCCGCTTCTGATTCTCCGACAGGGTCTTGGAGATCGTGGACGGGGGTATAGATGGTTTTCAATTCCGTCCATCGGGCAGAATCCGCGGTCGGACACTCGACGGTGGCGACAAGGTGGGTGACCAGGGGGACATGAATCTCCCTGTCTTCGGGTCTAATCCTGAGCCGATCATAGATTGGAACCTGGTCATCTGATATACGCATAGCTTCAATCCGATCGAACCAAACATTTAAAAACGAGGCGATGGCCAGATGCGTGTCGCAGATACGAGTGGGTTCGTCAAGCGGATTGATTGTTTCAGAGTTATGCTGAAGCGGATGTGTGTTCCGTTCTACCGTGGGACCTGATGTATTGGACGTGGAAGCATCGGAACTTACAAGTTTTCCTTTGAAGGTTAAGGATTCCATCGGAATGAGTGTTCCTCGTGAATCAGCCACGAACTCTAGGGTTCCGAACTTAATACACTGATTGGGGGGAATCCTTCCGGTCTGACCATGATGACCAACTGGGCCGGTGTGCGACAAGATGTCGTTGCCTGTGAAATTCTGATCAAGGGCGAGAGCCCCTTCGATACATATCTCGCTACTTGTGATCGAGCGATCCATCGATCCCTTTGGCGCTCAAAGAGGGCCTCTGAATGAAAGCATCAATGTCGATGTCAAAACCGGCGGATCTCAGGTAGGGGATCCCGAACTGTGAGACTAGGATCAACGGTAACAAGAAACGAAGGGGACACGGTTTACCCAGGTTCGGGCCCTCCAATGGAGGTAATACCCTACGTCCTGCTTGATTGTACTGATGGTGTATGGGAATACAGATTTGATCTACCTCAAGATCGTATGTCTAACCCTATATGAGTTATCCTCCCCCTACGCCCTAGAACCCTCCGGCTTATATAGATGCCTGGGGTGTCCTTGGCTTACACATGGTCGGTTACATGCCGAAGAGATAACCAGCCTAACTACAACTAATAACTTGGAGAACACGCTTGACTCCTTGAAGCTTCCATCCTTGCGCAGGTAGTCCTCAATCATCCGATGGCTCCCTCACGGCCCGTATAGTCCGGCCCATGAAAAACGGGTCAGATATCTGTGGACCCTCTTAATCCAAGACTCCCTCAACAAGTAACTAGGGGCGACAAAAGTGGAACAAAACACCAAACAAAAGGCCAAGCCTTCCACCTTTTACCAAGTATATATGTGCATTAAATTAAATAGCAATAATATTTTGATAACAAAAGAATGTCCATGTTGACACATGGAAGCAATTGCACCTGCAGCTAGAAACGCTATAAGATGGTTGAGCAAGCGGTATCATAGCCAAGCAAAGGTTTGCTGGGAAGTGGAGGGGTTAGAGGCTTAGCATGGCAATGTTGGGAGGCTTATCAAACAAGTGGCAGGTAGTGTGACATAATGATAAAAAGCGGGACAACTAGCATAGCAATGATAGTAGTGCTATCCAAGGAAATGTGTCATCTTGCGTGAGATCCCGCTTGGAAGAAGAACGAATCCATGAAGAAGACGATCCAACGTAGTCGAACGAATCCTCACACTCCGAACGCTTTCGGAACTCTATCGAGAAGGAACATTCGAAAACAACAATAAACACATGGTACACCACAACATATGAATGAAATGATGCGTAAACAAATATTATGCATGTCAAGTTTAATATATGCAAGGCTTGACAAACACAACAACCAAAGACTACACATTAAGTGAAGCTCAATATGCAACGAGTTGCATATTGACGAAACTCCACATTGAATAATTAGTTCACTCTTGTTTAGGTACATCACAATATTAAATGTTGTTAAACATGGAAAGAGGTGAACCATAATGAAACTGCACTATCTAGGCATCTTAAATGAGACTGGAAACAACTTATAGCATTTCCGAAATGACCCCATATGTTAATTTCGAAATTGGTCCAGATCTGAACTAGCCATATTATATATTGATTAAACAATATAATAAAGTATACCATGCAATTCTACACGTCATTCTAGTCAATTAACATATGTGGAACATTTCAAACGGAGCTATGGTCTAAAAGTTATGACACGCACAAGATGAACATGACATGAATGCAAAATGCCTGAAAATGACAACCACAAGCACTTCAAAACATGGTTGCAACATGATAATATGATACTGCATGAAATTCTAAGCAAGTTTCATATATGGTATGCCCAAAATGGAGCTACGGTTCAACCACAACAACCAACACAAGTTTTATTTCAAATCTGCCAAAAACAGCAAGATGGCATATTGCACACATGAAAACAATAAGCTACAAGATTCTAAAATGCACAAACTAAGCATGGGGCAGTACCATATAACACACACTTCATTTCATCTTCACATATTATACTCAAAAGAGGCATTGATCACATGGTAGTAAGCTCAGAACATGGCTAATTGAAAACAATTTCAGACTTGGTGAAAATAGCAGTTTTTGACAGTGCAGTTTTTATCACGAAGGCATATTGCCAGAAGTAAAACTATAATCTATAGTGCTATTATGGCATGAAAATTAATAGCATGGTCATATACATTATAAGCTACAAATAACTCCACTACACAAACCCCAAAGGGGTTCTAGATCACTAGCAAAACACATGGCAAGACAGAAACAAAATGTCCAGACATAGAAATATTTCCGCATCTCAAATCACCAAAAATTTTATAGCATGTTGGCAACAAGAAAACAACGCCTAAACATGCATTTCTATGGCAAGCAAAATGACCAGGTGCTAGTGCACATGCCAAAGGGCATATCTCATATTCAACAACAATTCATATCATGCATGGATTAAATCATACGAAAATAACAAAAGGGCATCACAGCAAAAATAACATGCACTCAAACTTACTAAAATGACAAAACTAAAGGCACGGATAAATTCCATGGATTTTTTACCCCAAAATCATATATAATATGCATATGTTCATGTAGGAAAAAATGTCATCATTAATTATGCAAGTCTATGCCATAACCCTATTGGCAAGTAATTTAGGAAAATTAAATGGCAACATCACATGAAATATTTTTTATATCATGCAAAAAATTCCATATAATCAATCTATGCATTTTACATGTATTGTTTGATTAGATTGAATGCATGCTTAAATATCTATGCGCAATGCAATCATGACCAATATACAAAATAATAGAAAATAGTATGTTAAACATTTTTTATCATTTTGTGAAAACGGAAGATAAATATTCTACACGAAATTCTACACATTTTACATGTTAAAAATATTTTGATACGATGCACAATTAATTAGTTATGAGCATTGTAAAAACATGCTTTTTTCTGTAATATGCAATGTCGCTATTAACTGGACAAACATTCAACTAAGAATAACCTAATATGGGCCAAATCTGCTAGCATACCTAATGTGTGCATGGACGGGAGATAGCTATTATGATCATTGAGCGTCCAATAAACAAGGAGGCGGGGTAGAGCTCACCCATTGGCTCGGCCCAGTCTGCGGAGAGACGAGGCGGACCGCAAGGGCAGGCTGGGCCAGGGCAAGGCCCATGTGCAAGAGGGCGAGGTCCACAGCAGGCAAGCCACTCGCTCGTCGTCTCTCTTCTCATGTTGGAGCAGAAGACGTTAGTGGCGGGGCAAACCGGCCATGGCGCGGTGGGGCAAGTGCCGAGGCCGGGGAAGGGGATCCCGGACCGGATCCAGTGAGGGGCAGGCTGGGGCGGTCAGATCTGGTCCCGTGCTACCGGATCCAAGCAATGGCAGCTGCGGACGGAGCTCTGATGGCAAGTAGGCTACGGCTCGGGCTCCATGGCTACTGGGGCTCGAGGCCATGGCGGCCGGCGCGGGAAGCGGCGAGGAGGACCCAGGCGATGCTGGCGGCGGGGCTGGTCAGCCGGAGGGGCGCGACGGCAGGGCCGAAGAGGAGCTCGAGGGTGCGGTGCAGGCTCAGAGTTTTATAACATAGAAAACGGCTAACGAATAAACCGATGATGGTGCCCCTACGGCCAACCGTTCGGGCATCAAATGACCTCTAATTGCGATGAAATTTGGCAGGCGGTCTACCTACAAAATAACATGACCGCATGCCAACTTTCAACCCAATCCGAGAATATTCCATACTCACTTTTAAGAACAATATTTTATCGGTGCCGCGGACGCGTGCGTGTGGGGTTGGACTCAAAATGGCCAGCGATGAGAATAGAGAGAACCAACGAACACGAACGGATGCAAGTTTTCGAAAATGAGTGACGAGGCTAGGCAGATGATGCGAATGATGCGATTATGAATGCAACAACCAAACAAAACACAAGACGAGAATGGAAATAAAAAGGGGAATCTTCTGGAGCGTCGGTCCTGGGCTGTTACAACTCTCCTCCACTACACGAGGATCTCGTCCCGAGATCTAAAATGAGAAGGGGAAGATAAAGAGCAAGAGGTAAGCTTAGTTGCTTCTCTGACAAATGAGTGAAACCAATGATGATTGAAGGTTTCAACGAGACGAAAGATGACACAAGGAACAAGGAAGCATTCACAAGAAATTTGCGAAGCACTTCGGTAGGATAGAGGGACAAAATTGATAAGAAGGAAAGAACTTGAACAAAGAACACAACACTCCGGTAAAAAGAATAAGCAAAGAAAGAACATGATCTTAATCACATTAGATGTGAGATCGAAGAGAGCAACATCACAATGTCTCCAGAACAAAAGAATAGAAGCTAGATCTTTGGAGAGAATAGAGCGGAGAAGAAAATGACAACTTCTACGACCATTGAATTTTAGTTTAACGGAGTTGATGGAGAATATACACCAAAAATAATAACTTGTTATGGGATTATGTAAAACATCCCAAAATTATGAGGTAACAACCCGCCACTAACAAAACAAGGATTGCTTGGGAGCAAAAGAGATGAAAAACTTCTTTCACGAAGAAAAGGATGAGAAAACTTGGATCATTTATGACACCATGATAGCAACAATCCTTAGGAAATACTGTAGGTGAAATCCAACCCAAGATAACTCCGAGAAGACAAGATGGTTTTACTTATCTCATTCTTGACAATTCCCTTCGAGATTCCTCATAATTAAGAATTTAATAAAACCATCTCAAAAGACAACGAAGAAGGAATTGAACTTAGAAACCCAAGATAGAAAACACTTGAGCACCTCCAACAAGAATATTGATGAATACTTCGAGAAAAATTACATCCTTAACAAACCACCATGAAGGACCTCTTGAAGAACATCGGAATGAAAGGATGATAGAAAAGAAGTGAAGGTTGCAAAAGAGCAAGATTGATGCCTTGCCATGATTTGGGTGAAGCTTCGTGATGAGATATTATAGAAAACTTGGAACTCCAGAAAAGAAAAAAAGAACACTTGGAACAAAGAATTTTATATAATGAAAAACTCCAGAAAAGGATTGAAATCACCTTGATGAAAATAATAAGAATTATGTTATGCTCATCCTTCATCAAGTTAAATTGATGACAAGCAACATATTTGGCATACCACTTATTCTTTTGAAAACAATATGAAAGAGAGATAGAGCACAAACTTGAACAAGTCTTGAACAAGAACACCGGTGATAATTCACAAACGAATGAGAATACTATGATTGACCGAAGATGCATGGGAACGAATCAATCATGATCCACCTAATGGAAAACTTGAACGAAGCACCAGAATAATTGAGATACGAACGAAGAGACAACAATTGAGGAGAATTTCAGAATGAAAGCTGAAAGGTGAGAACGAGGAATCTTCTAAAATGAAGGCCTTCGGAGGATCGAGAATGAGAACAATTCTGAAATGCTCCGGATAGATAAGGACGGAATTACTGATGATCAAAACAATTTGAGAGGATAGCAATAAGCTGAACCATGAAGCTCTAGGAGAATGGAATAAGATTTAAGAGAAACTCTCCTTCGGTCTTCATTGCTAAGAATGATGACAAGAAACAACACAATGAATTACTGAGATACTCCAGAATAATTAATAAATAATAGTGGAGCCAATGATGAAAATAATTCAAAGCAATCATGGAGAAGGAATATGACTGATGAAAATCATTCTTACATCATATTGAAAAGAGCTGGAGGACATCTTCGGAAAGAATAGAAGAGCCAGGTAAGATCCTAGGGAAAACCTGTGGGTTATGGGCCCACTCTAAAGAAACCACCATTGAAATGAATGCTTAGAAAGATAGATTGCACCGGTACAAATTAAAACTTAATGAGGTGAGAACCTTAAAATAATTTAAGAGGATTAGAATGAAAATGAATGTCTTTTGGGATATCTTCTGCACTCCGGATAGAATAGAGAGGAATGAATAAGCAAGAGACGCTTGGATAAGAATTCCAACATGGGAGAGCAATTAGAGAATGGAAATGATATGATGAACACCGAGAATTTGAATTGAATCCATCGGAAAAGAAAACAAAGATGAATACTAATAAATGATAAACTTGAGCACTGACCATCTTCACAATGAATCACCGGTTACGATACGAAAGAAAGATAGCGGAAGCATCACATGAATAGAAAAGATACTTGGATGAGAATTTAATCACTGAAGAAACTGGGCGGGAGTGTGGGAAAAAAGCAAGACAACTTTGGATAGATGAATAGAACTCCGGAAAGAATAAGAGGATTGATCTTGCAAATATTGAAGAGGACAGAATTAACTTGAAGGGAAGCGCACTGGTTTTAGAAGAATTGATATGATAACTTGATTGAGCACAAGAATTAGCAATCCCACAGAAATATGAGAACACTACTTCGGAAAGATATCAGATAACCACTTGACATCAAAGCAACTCGAATTACCAAAGACAAAACAAAACAAAGGATGAGCCTGATGAAACAAGCCAGAACAAATTCATGACAGATATCCCGCTCGATATTTTCATGTTAAGGTTTGCACAGGCTCGATCGAACATTCGATTGTCATATTCAAATGACGCTCGAATATGATCCATAGGCGTAGCGAACTATAAGGCTTGACAAAGCATATCTAAATACATATATCAAGACTGTCCTCTATAAGAACAACCGTGAACAAACGAATCCACTAGATGTTGAACCCCAACCTCACATCATGATCTCTTGGAAGATAACCTAGGTAACTACTTGAATTCCCACCTAATAACACCCGAAATCTTCCGGTTATGCAATCGGGTCCATGGATACAAGGAGCAAAATCCATCACTCAACTCCTAACAATAATACTACACTCCAATGTAACACATACGTCAACACATAACCAGAGGTCTCGGAAACTCATCTATCTCGGATCCTCGAAAACACAACGATACCAAACATGGTAGTACCCCGGACGCCTCCCTAGTACTGAGTTACTCCATCCTTATCTCGCCACAAAAAGTGTTGAAGCAATTTCGAACATCCTCCGTCCTGAGATACTAAGGAAACTGAATGATAATGATCTGCAAAAATCCCTCGGAGCTCTACTCCTCGATAACAGGAGTCACCAAGTACAAACTCCATCACATCGGCATCATATAGATTCCAAAATATCCGCGTGATCCTAAAAAAATTTGACTGAGAAGAGGGTTGAATCGAAAATCCTAAGTCATAATTCCTCACCAGAGCATAGAAGAGGAGTAAAAAGATTCCTACTCTCCCATATAACTAGACTCAAAATAGTTTTTTACTAGACTCGACTCGGCCAAGTTCGATCAATCAAGGGGGCTCTTAGGTCGGTACACGCTTTGATAACAACTTGTCACGCCCAAGATGCGACCCTATCCTTATTTTTGCTCAAGGGCCTCGACATGGATAGGAGCGCATCTCGTCTTTTTGGAAGAATGGATATCATTACAAGTACATGTACAAAAAAGATGAATATATGGAATTGGCTTACACTCGCCACAAGCTACAACAAGATAACATCAATACAACAACATATCCAAACATCATTCATAAGAGCAGGGTCCGACTACGGACCAAACCAAACGATAAAATGACATCCATCCTTGCTATCCCAAGCTGCCGCCTAGAACCCATCCTAGATCGATGAGAAAGAAAAAGAAGAACTCCAAGCAAACAAGCATTGCTCTCACGTCAAATCATCGCATTACCTATACGTGGAACTATTGTTGTAGTAAACTGTGAGCCACATGGACTCAACAGTCTCATTTCCAAGGGTATCAAGATAATTAAAGCTTAATGGGTGAGATATGGTTAAGTGGTGAGGCCGCAACAAGCAACTAAGCATTTGTTTGAGTGGCTAACTTACGAATACAGAAAGTAAAGTGGGTGGTCTACGCATAACAGACGTGAACTAGCAGTGATCACTAAGTGATCCTGAACACCTACTTATGTCAAACATAGCTCCACCGTGTTCTCTCTCGGATAAGGACTCACAAGAAGAGACATTCACGGTTACACACACAGTTGGTGTATTTTATTAGAGTTTACTTCAAGTTTGCTATGATCGGGTGTTAAACAAAGTTTCCAAGTTGCCACATAACTGCGGGCACAGCTTTCTGAAAGATTTAACCCTGCAGGTGTGACCCAACTAATCCATAACAAATTAACCACAAGCCGCAAGAATAACCTCGTCCATAGATCTCATGATCTTCATAGGCAATTCCACAGGAAGACCACACCTTAAGATAGCCCGAAGTAAAATAGAATTCCTCACGCAAGACATTCGAGAAAGGTAAAACAAATCCAGCAAGGCCGCCCGACGTGTCGACGAACCCGATAAGAGCTGCATATCTCATTCTTAGGACACGACCGGATGGGACTAGATACGAGGAAAACCAATCCCCGAGTTTCCTCAAGGCGGCCTGGCAGGCAGCCCGTTTTGGACCAACACTCATGACGAGCACTGGCCCGGGGGCTGACTAAATTATCCGTGGGTGTCGGCGGGTCCTTGTGCATGTATTAGTTATTAGGAAAATGGAGTACCAATGTTGGGCCTTGCCAGACAAGGTTTATCCGAAAACAAAAATCAAGGGGGTCCCCATAACAACCCCGAGCATGTTAGGAGCGCTCAATATGGAACATAACACCGGTACACAAGTAACTAGGGGTGGGCAAAGTGGAACAAAACACCGATCAAAAGTCCAAGCCTTCCACCTTTTACCAAGTATATATGTGCATTCAATTAAATAGCAATAATAGTGTGATATGAAAAGAATATCCATGTTGACACGTGGAAGAAATTGCACCTGCAGCTAGAAACTCTATAAGATGGATGAGCAAGCGGTATCATAGCCAAGCAAAGGTTTGCTGGGAAGTGGAGGGGTTAGAGGCTTATCATGGCAATGTTGGGAGGCTTGTCAAACAAGCGGTAGGTAGCATGACATGACAATAAAAAGCGGGACAACTAGCATAGCAATGATAGTAGTGGTATCCATGGAAATGTGTCATCTTGCCTGAGATCCCGGTTGGAAGAAAACGAATCCATGAAGAAGAAGATCCAATGTAGTCGAATGAATCCTCACACTCCAAATGCTTTCGTAACTCTATCGAGAAGGAACATCCAAAAATAACAATAACACACGGTACACCACAGCATATGCATAACATGATGCGCAAACGAATATGATGCATGTCAAGTTTAATATATGCAAGGCTTGACAAACACCACAACCAAACACTACATATTAAGTGAAGCTCAATATACAACAAGTTGCACATTGATAAAACTCCACATTGAATATTTAGTTCACTCTCGTTTAGGTACATGGCAAGAGGTGAATCATAATTAAACTGCACTATCTAGGACTCTTAAATGACGCCGGAAACAACTTATAGCATTTCCAAAATGACCCCATATGTTAATTTCGAAATTGGTCCCGATCTGAACTAACCATATTATATTTTTTAAACAACAGGATAAATTATACCACACAATTCTACACGTCATTCTAGTCGATTTACATATGTGGAACATCTCAAACGGAGCTATGGTCAAAAGTTATGACACGCACAAGCTAAACATGACATGAATGTAAAATGCATGAAAATGACAGCCATAAGCACTTCAAAACATGGATGCAATAAGATAACATGATACTACATGAAAATATAAGCAATTTGCATATATGGCATGCCCAAAAGAGAGCTACGGTTCAACCACAACAACCAACACAAGTTTTATTTCAAATCTACCCAAAATAGCAAGATGGCATATTGCACACATGAAAATAACAAGATACAAGATTCTAAAATGCACACACTCAGCATGAAATTAACAGCGTGGTAGTAGACATTATAAGCTACAAATAACTACACCACACCAACCCCAAAGGGGTTCTAGATCACTAGCAAAACACATGGCAAGACAGGAACAAAATGTTACAAATTCCAGACTTACAAATATTTTCGCATCTCAAAACAACAAAAATTTTACAGCATGTTGGCAACAAGAAAACGATGCCTAAACATGCATTTCTATGGCAAGCAAAATGACCAGGTGCTAGTGCACATGTCAAAGGGCATATCTCGTATTCAATAACAATTCATATCATGCATGGATTAAATCACACGAAAATAACAAAAGGGCATCACAACAAAAATAACATGCACTCAAACTTACTGAAATGACAAAACTAAATGCATAGATAAATTCCATGGATTTTTCTACCTCAAAATCATATATAATATGCATATGTTCATGTAGGAAAAATATCATCATTAATTATGTAAGTCTATGCCATAACCCTATTGGCAAGTAATTTAGGAAAATTAAAATGCCAACATCACATGAAATATTTATATCATGCAAAACAATTGCCATATAATCAATCTACACATTTTACATGTATTGTTTGATTAGATTGAATGCACGCTTAAATATTTAGGCGCAATGCAATCATGACAAATATGAAAAATAACAGAAAATGACATGTTAAACATTTTTCATCATTTTGCGAAAATGGAATATAAATATTCTACACGAAAGGCTACACATTTTACATGTTAAAAATATTTTGATACGATGCACAATTAATTAGTTATGAGCATTTGAAAAACATGTTCTTTTCTGTAATATGCAATGTCGCTATTAACTGGACAAACATTCAGTGGAAAATAATATAATATGGGCCAAGTGTGCTTGCAGACCTAATGTGTGGATGGATGGCACATAGCTATTATGATCACTGAGCATCAAATAAACAAGGAGGTGGGGTGGAGATCACCCATGGGCTCGGCCCAGTCTATGGAGAGACGAGGAGGACCGCAAGGGTAGGCTGGGCCAGGGCAAGGCCCATGCGCGGGAGGGCGAGGCTCATAGCAGGCAAGCCGCTTGCTCGTCTTCTCTCTGCTCATGCCCGAGCAGAGGACGCTAGTGGCAGGGTGAACCGGCCATGGCGCGGCGAGGCAAGGACCGAGGCCGGGGAAGGGGATCCCGGACCCGATCCGGTGAGGGGCAGGCTGGGGCAGTCGGATCTGGTCCAGCGTTGCTGGATCCAAGCAACGGCGGCTGCGGACGGAGCTCCGGCGGCAAGCAGGCTATGGCTCAGGATCCCTGGTGACCGGGGTTCAAGGCCATGGCAGCCGGCGCGAGAAGCGGCGAGGAGGACCCGAGCGATGCTGGCGGTGGGGCTGGTCGGCCCGAGGGTTGCGACGGCGGGGCCGGAGAGGAGCTCGAGGGTGTGGTGCATGCTTGGAGTTTTACAACATAGAAGACAACCGACAAATAAACCGATGACGGTGCCGCTATGGCCGACTGTTCGGGTATCAAATGAACTCTGATTGCGACGAAATTTGGCAGCAGGTCTACCTACAAAATAACATGACCACATGCCAACTTTCGACCCAATCCGAGAATATTCCATACTCACTTTTAAAAACGATATTATATCCGTGCCGCTGACGCGCGCGTGCATGGTTGGTCTCAAAATGGTCAGGGACGAGAACAGAGAGAACCGGTGAACACGAACAAATGCAAGTTTTCGAAAACGAGTGACGAGGCTATGCAGATGATGCGAATGATGCGATGACGAATGCAACAACCAAATGAAACACAAGACAAGAATTGAAATAAAAAGGGGAATCTCAACACATGAATGGTAGCAATGGAATGGCATGATCTCAACACATGAGTAGGTGGCTCTCTCTCAAAAAATCAGTAGGTATGAGTGGGGAACAGTTCTGAGTACTTCTCTTTCGAGTGAGTGGTGGTGGAGGGGTATATATAGGCATCTCCAAAAATCCAACCGTTACACACAAAATGACCAACTCGGTGACACCGATGTGTTAATCTCGGTGGTACCGATATAGGAATCTCAGTTGCACCGATAAGTTGACCAATGGTCAAAATGTCCAATCTCGGAGATGCCGATCCAACAATCTCGGAGGGACCGAAACTGTGAAATTGTGTCACAAAGTTGGCAGCCTAACTCGATGGCACTGAATGTAGAATCAGTTGCACCGAAGGGGCTAGGGTTTGGCTCAGTATGTCTATGTTTCGGAATCGGTGGCACCGAGTGGAATGTGTTGGTTGCACCGATTTTGAGTATTTGGCTTTGGACAGACTTTTGTGGAAGAGCTTGTGGGTGTATGTGGTGACTATAACTTGTGCACGTATGAGCATTTTGTTCACCAACAAAACCTTACCCCCTTTCATAGTATTGGCATTCCTATGGACTCAAAGTGATTATGGACTCAAAGTAATTTCTCACAAATGTAAAATGTAGAGTCCTTTGCTTGAAGCTTTGCCAATCTATTCCCTTGCATCTTGGGGTATTCCACAATCCTTTTGCCAACCCACCATTGAAATTTTCCTGAAACATACTTAGTGGAAACATTAGTTCAATGCCATATATGTTGTTATTAATTACCAAATCCACCGAGGGACATAATGTGCTTTCAATCTCCCCCTTTTTGGTAATTGATGACAACATATAGATCAAAGCTTCGACATATGATAGAGTCAATGAATATAATCGTTGCTTTGAGAAGTATGTGATAAGCAAGAGCTCCCCCTAAATTTGTGCATTATTTTAAATTTGCGTTTGAATGGAAATGCACAATCAATTAGGTACATGGGGCACTTCTTCCATGTCACATACAAATTGGTAGTGTGCGAGAGTAATACAAGTTAACAACATAGCACAACACATCAAGCAAAGTGAATCAGCATCACATAACCATGAAAAAGAGAGGAATTAGTAGCAACACACATAACAATGTATGATCAAACACAAATAGACTTTTGTGTGTGTTTAAACCGCATGCAACCAAAAGTATATCACATCCAAACCAAACGATCAAATGTTTTGTAAAACCAGCAAATAAAAAGACGCTCTCTCACTCGAAGCAACTTCTCCCACTTTGGCAACACGTTACCAAAAAGTTCGAAGAGATATAGCTAATTGTCCTTCTACGACTGATGTCCTCCACTAGTCAATGACAGAGTCAAGAGAGCTGCGTCAACGAAGACTTCCAGTGAAGTCTTGGATGGAGCTGTAGTAGATACTGGAGGCACTGGAGCTGATGGTGCAGAAGATAATGTGGCTGGAGCAGAAGATGAAGGCCTCTTCTGTGGAGCTGGCATTGTTGGTGTCCTGACCATAGTTGTGAACTGAGCAGTAGTCCTGATAGGTGCACTAACATCTTCATCATTTCTTGGCTTTGTTCTTAGGAGAGGCCTTAGCAGCAGGTTCCTCCTCTTCCTCCTCAGCAACACCAGCACCAACACCAGCAGCCTCCTCTGGATCCTCATACATTGAGGTAGGCCTGCCCTACACACAGATGATCCTCTTCCTGGCTGTCTTCTTTCGCAAAGCTTTCTTGGGGACCTTAATAGACACTATTGCTCTAGCACTCTCATGTTCTTTGAAAGTTTCTATAGGAGCATAAATTTTGCTCACCACCCTCCTAGGTGAGGAGGCCTCATTGGCAGACTTCCTAGCAGCCTTCCCTTGCTTCTTAGCAAGAACCTCTTCTGCGACAAAATCAGAATCCTCTTCCTCTAAGTTGAGTCTCTTCCTTGTCCTAGTGGTAGCCTTAGGTAACCCACGAGAGCTGGGAGTGCCTGGATCTGTGGAAGAACTGGACTCAAGACTCATGCCTGAACTCATCTCAATGTTCTGCTCTGGCAAATTCTAACTATCTGACCCTGACATACTGACCCTATGAATAGAGTATAGACTAGTAGAATAGGATAAGTCATCACAAAATGCAGTTTTTTTTTGAAATTTTGAACAAAAGATTTTCCAAGTTTTGCATTCTCTCAAGTGTATTTCGGTACAGCCTATGCAAACATTTCGGTCACACCGAGACAGAAACCTACCTTTCCAGGAACTTGGCACCATTTTTGGTTGCACCAAAAATGAGAACTCGGTTCCACCGAGGTGTTCTCAGTGTGGTAGAAAAGAAAATCGGTGACACCAATTTCTTTGCATCGGTTCTACCGAGATACAACTGACGGATGACAAAACACTAAAAATCGATCATTCGCTACTCTACGGGATTTTCATGGGGATGGAATTCTTCCAAACCGTGGATAGATGGGAAATATGCCCTAATGCGCAAGATTTGGATAGAGGAGCATGAGAGGGGGCCGAATGCATACCCTAATGCGGCGATGGATCCGCTATGATGGCAACGTTGGTGAAGAAAACGTCGACGACGGAGATTCCCAATGGCGAAGGCGCTCGGGGAACGCAAGGCTATGACCAGGGCCTTCAGGCGGCAGCTAGGGTTGTGGAGGTGCGACGTTTGATGAATGAAATTCAAAGTGTCGGGGTCCACCGAATATATACTCATCGCTGTCGGTGACACCGATTTGATATTTTCGGTGTCACCAAGTTTCACAACTACCAGCGAATAGGGAAACTCGGTGTAACCGAGAATATGAAATCGGTCTTACCGAGATAAGAAAACCAGATCAACCCTTGGCATTTGGTGAGACCGAGAATTGTGGGTTGGTTCCATCGAGATGCACTTGGGAGGTTTTAATGGCCAGTCCTTGACGATACGGAACTCCGAGTGCTCCTCACACAGAGTGTTCGAAAAGTACTTGTTCAAATTTTGTGATGCAACATGAATAGAATATGAGGTGAGAAAGCATAGATAGCTACGGGAGTGGTCCTAGGCATTCTTTTCCAATTGGCAAATGATAAATCAAAGGCCAAATAGCAACAATTGGATGTCCTCGAATGAGAAAATAAATGCAGACCAACATGCTCACAAAATAATATATCAAATGAAATCATGGCAAACATGCACAAACACAATAGCATCTAGGAAGCACTTTGGCGATGACGAAGTCATCTATATATGAGTATATTGACTTGGGAGCCAAGTAAGAATACCTGATCGTTGGTCATACTCATCGTTTAAGCACAAGTGGGGTTACCACTTTTACATAAAGCATTTAATGTTGTCACATTCTACAAGATGCTTTGACTCAAGATTTAGAGTAAAGCTCCCCTTCATGTGACATCCCCCCATAGGAAGGATAAACTAACATTTGGTTTGGTCGACGAAGACTTCATCTAGGTGAAGTAGTGGTGGATCCTCAAAGTTGATGAGGAGCACCAAGATTTGGGAGCATCCTTGTTGTTTTATTACTCTTCTCACCTACATGGGTTAGTCCCAACCCACAAGAGACAAATACAAAGATATCTATGGACATGGAGTGCAAAACATATGTGATGTTGTACATTGATTTGTTGATTACCTTGTCCCTTGCTTACCTTTGAGGGAATGTGTGACTCCTTGAACTATTGCATGATGTTGATGTTGATTGCAACTAGTTCTTCCTAATAATGAATATGAGTGGATTTCATTGGTGGAGTCACCCCTCAAGAACTTCGTAGATCTTCTTCTTGGGGACCCAAATCAAGTTGATGGGGATCCTCGGTGTTGAAGTAGCACTTGTAGAAGTTGATCTTGTAGTAGCCTTGGGAACCCACTTCACCAAAGCTTGGGATTCATCTTCATATGAGTAAATGTCCTCTTGAAGCTTGTTCTTGTCCTTGAGCTTGGGGTCTTGTGGTTGAAGGACATCTTGAGCTTTTATACCCTTGGTGAGAGTATTTTAATAATTATCCTGTTGAGCAACAAACTTGGGATTAGGGTATTAACCTTCTTCCCATTCAACTCCATTAGCATTGAGGTAGCCAACACCACGATTCTTCCGGTATCCTCCGTGCTTGTGTACAATCTCGTCAAATTGTTTGCACCCTTCAAGACTATTGTAGATACCTTTGTCTATAATCCCTTTCAAGAGTTAATTTTCTTGCTCAAGTGTAACTTGGCTAAGAGAAGAGTTAGTGCGATCAAGAGAATTACTAGAAGCAATATCATCGGATTTATCATTTTTATTGCTACTAGTTGAAGAACCTTTCTTTCCTTTGTTACTAGCTTGCTTAGACTTAACTTGTGGCATGAATGTGGATAAGAGAAGTCGCTTGGCTTGATAAGAGGAAGTCTTGTTTCTAATATCATCATTGATAGCTTTAAGGAACTCATGCTCTTTCTCTAAATTCAGATTCTCGAAACGTAGCTTCTCATGTGTCCTTACAAGCTCTCTATGATCTTCTAGAGTGGACTCGTGACCTAACTTAAGAGTTTTTAGTTCTTGAGTTAGTCGTTCTCTTTCCAACTTATCATCATCGCACGACTTATCTACAATAGAGTGAGTACTAGCAAGTTCACTTTGACTAACATTACTATATTTGTCTAATAGCAAGTCATCTTCAATTAAGAAGTCATCTTCATCACTATTGAAATCAAGGTACTCGGGGTGTGATACCTTGGGGACTTTAGCCATGAAGCAAAGTCCACTCCCTTCATCTGTTGAATCAAATATGTCGTAGGAGTCGATCGTCACTAGTGCAAGTCTGGCAAGACCTTCGTCTTGACTATAGTCGGAGTTGGAGTGATAGATTCTCTCGGAGTGGTTGTCGGATTCGGAGCCGGAAACCCATTCACCAACATGAGCTTGATGTTTCCTTCTTGAGTAGCTCTTGGTGTACTTGTCCTTCTTCTCCGAGTCTCTACTTCTCCTTGAGGGTCTTCGTTCATAACGATCATCTCTACTCCTTCTCTCTCTTCGAGGTGGCTCGTCTCTTGAGCTTCGTCTTCTTGGTGACTCTTCTTTCCTTTTGTAAGGAGTTGTGTACTCATTGGAGTAGTGTCCGGGCTTCCCAGAATTGAAGTAGTTTCGGTCATGACTTGAAGAATTCTTCTCTTCATATATTGAGTTGGAGCTTCGATCTTTGCTTCTATTCTTGTAGAACTCGTTGAATTTCTTAACCATGAGGCTTATCTCCTCATTTGTGACAAGGTTGTCTCTTGAGGTAGCAGGAACATAACTTGTGGCTTTGTAAGGACTGCTAGACTTGTGATCAAGCTCTTCCTTGTCTTTGAGTGTCATCTCATGATCAACAATTCTACCAATCACTTTCGTTGGCTTGAGATCCTTGTAGTTTGGCATCATTTGGATCAATGTGCATACGGTGTCATGTCGATCATCCAAAGCTCACATTATCTTCTTGATGATGAATTTGTCAGTCATTTCTTCGCTTCCTAAGCTGGCAATCTCATTGGTGATGAGAGCTAGCCTAGAGTACATCTCAGTGACTCCTTCACCATCCTTCATCTTGAACTTGTCAAGTTGACTTTGAAGAACATCCAACTTGGATTCTCTCACAAATTCTGTACCTTCATGCATATCAATCTGTAACGACCCGACCTGGAAGGTCAAGTCTCCGGTGTTTCCGTACCATCCCAAGATCATGCTGGTACACACACGGTACATCAATGTATATATCAAAGGTAAATCACACAGCATTATATTAATCGAAATCTCATATCGAGTTCTTTATTACGATAAAAATTACAATAAAGTGGCCAAAGGCCAACTCATGAGAATATCTAAATCTTGCGGAAGCGTCGAAGGTAGATGAGTCCATCCGACTCCAAGGGCATCTCACTGAGCATAGAACGTGTCCTCACTCCTGGTCGGAAAAATACTCTGCAACATGATACGTTGCAGCCGTGTAGGTCAGCATATGGAGTATGCCGGCAAAGTCACAAGAGAGGGGTGAAAATAATCAGCTAGTCTATATGCTTATATGGCAGGTGGGGTGGTAAGTTTTGCGTAAAGCCAATTTTTCCTACATCTAGAAAAAGGGCTAAGCAAAGCATTACTAAGTTGGTTGATTAATGAGATGGTTCCATCAACCAATTCTCATACCCAAAATTATTAAATTCCCACATCATCATATTATTTGTGTTGAGAGTTCCGGAAGTTCCAATCCCTTTGGCTCAAGTCGTCCATAACCGTGGACACGGCTAATCGATTAGGTTTAAGTACTCTGCAGAGTTTTTGCACACGTTCCCCACAAGATTTGGTCGCCTCCGTTTGATTTCTCGCACTTCAGGGTGTTTGAGAAACGGATGACCAAAACATGGTCTTCCAAAGGGTTTCCCTGCGACTCTGACGATGCCCATCCTTTCCTACCGTTCTTCTACCTCTCGTAGCACCGCCTGTCCAGGGTCACCACGATATCCAACCAAGCCAGAGCCCATAATGACTTGTGGCTGTGCAGGTAAGCCTTGGGTCTTGAAGCACCCATCCATCCCTTTGTGCCTGGGTGGACCTTTCCGCGTGAATACTGGCCACCTCCAGCATCACCTAGGCTAACCACTGGTTTCTCCAGGGCGCCGTTCAACCATCATCCACCCAGAGGTATGTTGAAAACTTGGAGTATTGAAATCTTGATCATTATGTAGGTCTTGAAATTATTAACTCTCTCAACTCTCATGAATCACACAACCAACCCCGTCTACTAATAGCATAGCAAAAGGTAAAACAACGTTTCCCGGGGCCAATGTTGTCAAAGGGGTTGAGAGGGGTATCTACCACATGATACTACTACTAT
Source organism: Hordeum marinum (assembly GCA_022496015.1). Classification (NCBI taxonomy): domain Eukaryota; kingdom Viridiplantae; phylum Streptophyta; class Magnoliopsida; order Poales; family Poaceae; genus Hordeum; species Hordeum marinum. The sequence continues at coordinate 156,817,802 of CM039672.1, read as the reverse complement.
GTAACCAAGTTTCCAACTAACCTATCTTGCATGCAACTGGGGAGATGGTAGAACTAATGCATATAAAACATGGGTAAAACATGATCAAAGTGACTTGCCTGATTGATGATCTTCGTACTTGAGTAACTCTAGGTAACAAGTTTCGCACTCCGGATAATCTAACGAAACAAACAATGCACTTAAATAAGCATACAACCAAAATAAGTACTCATAACATTCAGCAAAGAAGTACTAAACAAACAAGGCAAACAATGCACAAAAGTCTCTAGCAAGTAAAACACACAAAGTTTTTGTTTTTTCCAAAGGGGATGATGAAAACACTACTACATAATAAAACTATTTTGAATTAGCAAAACAATTGTTGACAACAAGGAAAACAATAGAATATTTTATTAATAAACAGAATAATCAATTTAAGCTTGTTGGGAAAAGTTTAGTGAAGTTTATACAAGTTTTGATAAACACTATATGAATCAACTATAGTTATATTAACAAAAGAATGTAAAACTAAACTTATAATTTGTTAACAAAACATGTTCTTGACAGAAAAAAAATAATTTACTATTAAATCTGTCTTAGAAAACAGAAACAAAATATAGAAAACTTTGTTTGAAAACAAACTATTACTAGTTAGTTGTTTTAGTCAAATTAAGCCTAATTGAAAAGAAATTTTGATTCCTATGTTAAATAAAATTAAACTAGGCAAATTTATATTTTTATTAACAGTAAGTGAAAACACTAAATGTTTACTAACAGAACCTAATAAACAAATAAAACCAAATTCTAAATCAAACTAATCAAAATTAAGTTTATAAAACTATATTATAATAATAAGCAGATTCTGTTTTTTGGGTAAAACAGTAATCAAATATATCATGAAAATCCTCAAACTATACCTGAAGATAGTCCTAACTAATACCAAACAGTAGCAAAAAGATTCATATCAAAATCTATTTTCAAACTCTAGTTATTCAGATTTGAAGATTTTAAGCAAATTTGATTCAATTCAAATTTCATAGTTCAAATTTGAAATTTAAAAGTACAGGGTGAAACTACATGAAAATTGTGAGCTATTGCAAAAAGAATCAACTCAAAACTCTAAACAGATTAAAAGATATAAGCAAAACAAAATTGGAAAACATTCTGTTAATTAAAACAAAACAGAAAATGAAAAAAAGTTTGCGTCGGTCAGGGGGCTACGTGGCGCGATCCGATTGGCTAAGGGGGGCGTTCGGTAGGTGAATTAGAGCGGGCGACCGTTCGGTAGAAGAAAACGGTTCGGACTTAAGTTCGTTCTAATCTGGACCGTGGGATTTGGATCGGACGGTCGAGGGGGCTTACGGAGGGAGGTTGCCGGCGTCGGGGTACTCCGGCGAGTCCGGTAGCGGCGATTGCGACGGCGAGGTGTTCCGGTGGTCGGGGAGGACGGGGAAGTGGTCCTGGCGACGGGGACGGTCCTCCGGAGGCGATTGGTGGCGACGGCGTGGCGAATGATGGTCGGAGGTGGTGGCTACGATCGACGGCGACTTCCGGTGGTGGTGGAACTCCGACGAGCAATCGACGGCGTCTCGGCGAGAGAGAGAAGGGGGCTCGGGGGGGGAATGGATGCGGGGCCGTGGGGCTCTTATATAGGCGCTCGGGGGGGTGCGGGGAGGAGAGAGGGGAGAGATCCGGTGAGGGGGAGTAACGGCCGGCGTCGGATCCGGCGAGCGCGGGGAGTGAAGACGATGACCGTTCCGGGGCAACGGTCGGACGGGGTGGGACCCGGTGTCAGTGAGAGAGCGGGAGCATTACTGCGCTCGGTCGGCCGACCGGTAACGGTTTCGGCTTTTAAAGCCGGTGGGCCGGCCCGTTTAATACCGGAAACGGTTACCGTTTCTTTTTAATAATTTCCGGAGACATTCAAAAGCTTTTAAAGCATTCAAATCGTTTGTAAATATAGGGGTATTATATATCAAAATTAACAGAATAATAAATGCTATTTAATGAACATTTCTATTCTGTCATTTGAACACTTTGAAAAAAATATTATTTCAGAAATGTCCTAATTGTTTTTAAACCCTTTTTGCAAATATTTTCAAAATAACTCCTGGTTATTTTTGTTCAAATAATTCACCAATTAGACCCTGGTGTGGAGTGTCATGTTCCTCCTCTCTTATTTGAACTTTTAACCAAAAATTTTAAATAGAGGAAGCAACATAGGGAAAAGTAGAAGGGGACTTTCTGAAAACCAGAAGAGGCATTTCAACTAGTTCATACAATCAAGCAATGATGATAATAGATGCATAGCTATATTCATAACATTCCAAAATGGAATTTTGGGATGTTACAAACCTACCCACCTTAAGATGAATCTCGCCCTCGAGATTCGGGTTGGCTAGAAAATAGGTGCGGATGGTCTCTACGAAGATCTTCTTCGCGTTCCCAGGTGGCTTCTTCCTCAGTATGGTGACTCCACAAAACTTTGCAGAACTTGATAATCTTGCTGCGGGTAACTCTGTTGGATGTCTCGAGGATCTTGACAGGCTTCTCCTCATAAGTCAGATCACTTTCAAGCTGTATGGCCTCTAGGGGCACGGTGTCTCGCAAAGGGATGTCAACCATCTCAGCATGACATTTCTTCAGCTGGGAAACATGGAACACATCATGAACTTCGGATAATCCTTCCGGCAATTCCAGTTTGTATGCAACTTCACCTCTACGTTCAAGAATTTTGTAGGGGCCTATGAATCTGGGTGCTAATTTTCCTTTAACACCAAATCTCTTGGTTCCTCGAAGCGGGGACACACGAAGATATGCTCGGTCTCCCACTTCATACGTCACTTCCTTGCGCTTGTTGTCAGCATAGCTCTTCTGTCGAGATTGAGCTATTTTGAGTCTGTCACGTATCAACTTGACTTTCTCTTCAGAATCTCGGATAAGGTCGGGACCAAAAAGTTGTCGGTCTCCAACACCATCCCACGTCAGTGGTGTTCTACATCTTCTTCCGTATAAAGCTTCGAAAGGGGCCATCTTTAGACTGGTCTGATAACTGTTGTTGTATGAGAATTCTGCGTAAGGCAAGTTTTCGTCCCAACTAGATCCATAATCTAGCGCACAAGCTCTCAACATGTCTTCCAGAATCTGATTGACTCTCTCAGTCTGGCCATCTGTCTGCGGATGAAAAGCTGTACTAAACTCCAGTCTCGTACCCAAAGTCTCATGTAACTGATGCCAAAACTTTGAAGTGAATTGTGTTCCTCTATCTGACACTATACTCCTCGGAACTCCATGCAGACATACGATCCTGGTCATGTATATCTTGGCTAGCTTAGCACTGGTATAGGTGGTCTTTACTGGAATGAAGTGTGCTACCTTGGTCAAGCGATCTACCACTACCCAGATGGAATCATAACCTGAACGGGTCCTGGGCAATCCTGTGATGAAATCCATACCAAGTTTTTCCCATTTCCACTCGGGTATCGGCAAAGGTTGGAGTAACCCTGCTGGTTTCTGATGTTCTGCCTTTACTCGCTGACAAACATCACATATCGCAACATGCTCTGCAATATCTTTCTTCATACCTGTCCACCAATAACTTTCCTTTAAATCCAGATACATCTTGGTATTGCCTGGGTGTATCGAGTAAGGTGAATCGTGGGCTTCCTGAAGTATCAACTTCCTGAGCTCTGGTTCATTGGGCACATAGATTCGGTTCTCAAACCACAAAGTTCCGTGTTCATCCTCACGAAAACCTTTAGCTTTACCATCTTTCATTCTCTGTTTAATCTCAGCTATCTCCTTGTCCGATTTCTGGGCTTCTCGAATTCTTTCGGTCAAGGTGGACTGAATTTCCAGTGTAGCAACATATCCTCTTGGAACTATCTCTAGCTTGAGCTCTCTGAGATCATCGACTAACTCTTGAGGTAATCCTCCAGCTGTGAGTGTGTTCACATAAGTTTTCCGACTCAAGGCATCGGCTACAACATTAGCCTTACCTGGATGGTAGTGTAATCTCATGTCATAGTCCTTGATTAACTCTAACCATCTCCTCTGTCTGAGGTTCAACTCTTTCTGCGTGAAGATATACTTCAGGCTCTTATGGTCGGTGTAAACATCACAACTATTTCCGATAAGGAAATGTCTCCAAGTCTTGAGTGCGTGCACTACGGCTGCTAGCTCCAAGTCATGCGTGGCATAATTCAACTCATGAGGTCGTAGCTGTCTGGAAGCATAGGCTACAACTTTTCCATCCTGCATAAGTACTCCTCCAAGTCCTTGACGTGAAGCATCACAATAAACCTGGAAATCCTTCCGAATATCGGGCAAGATCAACACTGGGGCTGTGACCAAACGTTCCTTCAACTCCCGGAAACTGGCTTCACATTCCACAGTCCAAACATACTTGGATTCTTTCTTCAACAACTCTGTCATGGGCTTGGCAACCTTGGAGAAATTTTCAATGAACCTCCGGTAATATCCAGCAAGTCCAAGGAAACTGCGGATCTCCTTAACTGAGGTGGGTGACTTCCACTCGGTGACGGCTTCAACCTTAGCGGGGTCTACGGCTATTCCTTCTCCGGAAATAACATGTCCAAGGAATCCGACTTCCGTCAACCAAAATTCACATTTGCTGAACTTGGCATATAACTGATGCTCTCTTAGCTTTTCCAGAACTAAACGCAAATGTTGCTTATGCTCTTCCTCGTTCTTGGAGAATATCAGAATGTCATCGATGAACACCACAACAAACTTGTCTAGGTATTCCATGAATACTTTGTTCATCAAATTCATGAAGTAGGCAGGAGCATTAGTCAATCCAAAAGACATGACCGTATACTCATACAAGCCATACCTCGTGGTGAAAGCTGTTTTGGGTATATCCTGTTCACGAATTTTCAACTGGTGATACCCTGATCGAAGATCGATCTTGGAGAATACTTTGGCTCCTACGAGCTGATCAAACAAATCATTAATCATCGGTAGAGGGTACTTGTTCTTGATAGTCACCTCGTTCAAGGCACGATAGTCCACTACCATTCTCAAAGATTTATCCTTCTTCTCCACCAAAAGAACTGGGGCTCCCCAAGGTGAAGAACTTGGGCGAATATAACCTTTGTCCAATAACTCCTTAATTTGCTTCTTGATTTCCAACAGATCATTTGCGGGCATCCGATAGGGTCTCTTGGAAATTGGGGCTGTCCCTGGCTGTAGCTCTATTAAGAACTCAATCTCCCTATCTGGTGGCATTCCTGGTAATTCTTCCGGAAATACATCTGGAAATTCTTTTACCACAGGTACTTCCTCCTGAACAACTCCTGTGAGAGAATTTAACCGAGCACTCATACGTGTGCGTCGGGATACATACTTAATCCTCTTGTTCTCCGGGGTGGTGAGTGAAACAGACTTGCTAGGGCAATCAAGATTTCCTTCATACTTGGTCATCCAATCCATGCCTAGGATTACATCCAATCCGTGTGACTCTAAGACGATGAGGTCGGTGGAAAAAACATGGTTCCCTATATTGAGTTTCAAGGCATGGCATCCTATCCCTGCCATCATCATACCTCCTGGAGAACTAACCTGAATTGGCTGACTAAGGGTTTTGGTGGGCAAACCATACTTATCCACAACTACCCTTGATATGAATGAATGAGTTGCACCCGAATCAAAAAGTACTGTAACAGGACGTGAATGCAATAAAAACTTACCAACCACAGTCTCGGGCTGATCATAGACTTCTTCCACGTTGATGTGATTCACGTGAGCACGGGGAAACGGATTGGGCTTCTTGGCTGTGGAGTTGCCGTTGTTAGTGCCGTTTCCAGTGCCTTGCTTACTCTGGGGACACTCAGTAGCATAGTGCCCTGTCTTCTGGCACTTGAAACAGGTAATGTGACTCAGATCCTTCTGAGCAGGAACTTGACGGTGCTGGTTGTTGTTCCCATTCCCATTGTCACTCTTGAAGTTACCATGGTTGAGACGGTTATTCCCATTTCCTCCATGATGGTGACCTCCATGGTTGTGCACAGTATGAGTGTGCTTTCCAAACTTACCATTTCCTGATCCGGTATTCCCGGAGTACGGGGAGTAACGAGGCTTCTGATGAGCTCCAGAGTTGAACTTCCCCTGAGTGTACTTCCGCTTGCGGTTCTCAATCTGCTGCTGTTTACCTTCCAGAATAAGTGCCTTATCCACCAGCTCTTGGTAGTTGTTGAAATTAGCCACTACCAGCTGTATGCTCAACTCATCATTGAGTCCTTCCAGAAACTTTTCTTGCTTGGCCGCATCATCGGCCACATCTCCTGGGGCATAACGTGACAATGTGTTGAAGTCGTCCACATATTGGGCCACGGAACGATTACCCTGGCGCAAGTTGCGAAACTCGCGCTTCTTTAAACTCATGGCTCCAGCTGAAACATGAGCGGTGCGGAAAGCAAGCTTGAACTGCTCCCAAGTCACATCTGCAATAGGATAAGTGGTGGTATAATTCTCCCACCATGATGCTGCTGGTCCTTCCAGTTGATGTGCGGCAAATCGCACTTTCTCAGCGTCAGTGCATCCAGCGGTGACAAGTTCTCTCTCCATCTTGCGGAGCCAGTCATCTGCCACAATGGGCTCAGTGCTGCTGGAGAAAGTTGGAGGGTTCAACCTCAGAAAACGGGTGAGATTGTCAGTCTGGGGTGGATGGTGGTTGTTGTTGTTGTTCTGGTTGTTGGTCTGATTCTGAATCAATAGTTGCATCAGTGCATCCTGTTGCTGAAGGAGTTGGGTGAGTTCCGGTGGAAAAGTGAAATCGGTCTCACGTCGTGGAGGCATCTTGCTGTTTTCAGAGGGATGAGAATTAGAATAGAACAAGGGTCTGGAAGAAATTCACTACCCATATGCAATGCAACAAACATATCACACGAAACACTCATTCATTTATTCAATCAATGTCAAACATCGGAAAATACAAATCTCAGACAACTAAACATCGACCTACGCTTTAACGACTAAAATAAAGATACATTGGAGGGCATAACTAATGTTCTCCTCAAAAGTGCATAGTCGTAGGTCCTCCGGTGGTGCTTTCCTCATAGTCTTCATCGTCGCTGATGAAGGGTGCCATGTCTCCTTCGGGGTGAAGGTTTTCTCCCATGTCTAGATGCTCCTCCAGAGTGGCGATGCGTGCATTCTGCTCATCAATCCTCTCTAAGAAGTCCTTCACTTCATGCTCGTGTTCATAGTTGGCCTCTCGCAGATCAGCTTCAAGGTCCAGCTCACGATTCATCAGATTCTTGATAGTCTTCGTGTCAGCACGAACTCGAAGCTCCAGAGTCCTGATGTGAGTCTCCAAGGTCTGGATATAGGAGATATTGGTGTCTGCAGTGGGATTGGTGATGATGTTGCCATGGGCATCTCTGCGGCAAACCATGCTGAGTCCTGGTGAAATGGTTCCACCTCTGTATTCCTCCTGGATACGTCCAAGGGCACGATGAATGGCCATGTCTCTTCCAAGTATCCAACTGGGTGCCACGAACTTGAGATCTATGGGTTCCTTCCGATTCCCAAAGGTCTTCCCTGGAATATGCACCTCGATCCTGTAGCGTCCATCTTGGGGAAATGACATGATAGGAATCCCGGTGATGCTCGGCAAAGCAATCCTTATGTCCTTGACGATCCTCATCAGCTCCTTACCAAAGGGCATCGTTGCGTCAGGCTGGCAAAACTCTGTGATCAACACTGGGATGAAGGTGGCCATCTATAAATTTTGAAATAATCGGAGAGGAGTCAGAAACGAATAGATGAGAGTATAAGATATTTAAAGACAAAGAGAAACAATCCTAAGGCTTTCCAATCCTAGAGGTTACGTCCTACGGTCAGCGTGTGCTCTGATACCATTTCTGTAACGACCCGACCTGGAAGGTCAAGTCTCCGGTGTTTCCGTACCATCCCAAGATCATGCTGGTACACACACGGTACATCAATGTATATATCAAAGGTAAATCACACAGCATTATATTAATCGAAATCTCATATCGAGTTCTTTATTACGATAAAAATTACAATAAAGTGGCCAAAGGCCAACTCATGAGAATATCTAAATCTTGCGGAAGCGTCGAAGGTAGATGAGTCCATCCGACTCCAAGGGCATCTCACTGAGCATAGAACGTGTCCTCACTCCTGGTCGGAAAAATACTCTGCAACATGATACGTTGCAGCCGTGTAGGTCAGCATATGGAGTATGCCGGCAAAGTCACAAGAGAGGGGTGAAAATAATCAGCTAGTCTATATGCTTATATGGCAGGTGGGGTGGTAAGTTTTGCGTAAAGCCAATTTTTCCTACATCTAGAAAAAGGGCTAAGCAAAGCATTACTAAGTTGGTTGATTAATGAGATGGTTCCATCAACCAATTCTCATACCCAAAATTATTAAATTCCCACATCATCATATTATTTGTGTTGAGAGTTCCGGAAGTTCCAATCCCTTTGGCTCAAGTCGTCCATAACCGTGGACACGGCTAATCGATTAGGTTTAAGTACTCTGCAGAGTTTTTGCACACGTTCCCCACAAGATTTGGTCGCCTCCGTTTGATTTCTCGCACTTCAGGGTGTTTGAGAAACGGATGACCAAAACATGGTCTTCCAAAGGGTTTCCCTGCGACTCTGACGATGCCCATCCTTTCCTACCGTTCTTCTACCTCTCGTAGCACCGCCTGTCCAGGGTCACCACGATATCCAACCAAGCCAGAGCCCATAATGACTTGTGGCTGTGCAGGTAAGCCTTGGGTCTTGAAGCACCCATCCATCCCTTTGTGCCTGGGTGGACCTTTCCGCGTGAATACTGGCCACCTCCAGCATCACCTAGGCTAACCACTGGTTTCTCCAGGGCGCCGTTCAACCATCATCCACCCAGAGGTATGTTGAAAACTTGGAGTATTGAAATCTTGATCATTATGTAGGTCTTGAAATTATTAACTCTCTCAACTCTCATGAATCACACAACCAACCCCGTCTACTAATAGCATAGCAAAAGGTAAAACAACGTTTCCCGGGGCCAATGTTGTCAAAGGGGTTGAGAGGGGTATCTACCACATGATACTACTACTATGTAACCAAGTTTCCAACTAACCTATCTTGCATGCAACTGGGGAGATGGTAGAACTAATGCATATAAAACATGGGTAAAACATGATCAAAGTGACTTGCCTGATTGATGATCTTCGTACTTGAGTAACTCTAGGTAACAAGTTTCGCACTCCGGATAATCTAACGAAACAAACAATGCACTTAAATAAGCATACAACCAAAATAAGTACTCATAACATTCAGCAAAGAAGTACTAAACAAACAAGGCAAACAATGCACAAAAGTCTCTAGCAAGTAAAACACACAAAGTTTTTGTTTTTTCCAAAGGGGATGATGAAAACACTACTACATAATAAAACTATTTTGAATTAGCAAAACAATTGTTGACAACAAGGAAAACAATAGAATATTTTATTAATAAACAGAATAATCAATTTAAGCTTGTTGGGAAAAGTTTAGTGAAGTTTATACAAGTTTTGATAAACACTATATGAATCAACTATAGTTATATTAACAAAAGAATGTAAAACTAAACTTATAATTTGTTAACAAAACATGTTCTTGACAGAAAAAAAATAATTTACTATTAAATCTGTCTTAGAAAACAGAAACAAAATATAGAAAACTTTGTTTGAAAACAAACTATTACTAGTTAGTTGTTTTAGTCAAATTAAGCCTAATTGAAAAGAAATTTTGATTCCTATGTTAAATAAAATTAAACTAGGCAAATTTATATTTTTATTAACAGTAAGTGAAAACACTAAATGTTTACTAACAGAACCTAATAAACAAATAAAACCAAATTCTAAATCAAACTAATCAAAATTAAGTTTATAAAACTATATTATAATAATAAGCAGATTCTGTTTTTTGGGTAAAACAGTAATCAAATATATCATGAAAATCCTCAAACTATACCTGAAGATAGTCCTAACTAATACCAAACAGTAGCAAAAAGATTCATATCAAAATCTATTTTCAAACTCTAGTTATTCAGATTTGAAGATTTTAAGCAAATTTGATTCAATTCAAATTTCATAGTTCAAATTTGAAATTTAAAAGTACAGGGTGAAACTACATGAAAATTGTGAGCTATTGCAAAAAGAATCAACTCAAAACTCTAAACAGATTAAAAGATATAAGCAAAACAAAATTGGAAAACATTCTGTTAATTAAAACAAAACAGAAAATGAAAAAAAGTTTGCGTCGGTCAGGGGGCTACGTGGCGCGATCCGATTGGCTAAGGGGGGCGTTCGGTAGGTGAATTAGAGCGGGCGACCGTTCGGTAGAAGAAAACGGTTCGGACTTAAGTTCGTTCTAATCTGGACCGTGGGATTTGGATCGGACGGTCGAGGGGGCTTACGGAGGGAGGTTGCCGGCGTCGGGGTACTCCGGCGAGTCCGGTAGCGGCGATTGCGACGGCGAGGTGTTCCGGTGGTCGGGGAGGACGGGGAAGTGGTCCTGGCGACGGGGACGGTCCTCCGGAGGCGATTGGTGGCGACGGCGTGGCGAATGATGGTCGGAGGTGGTGGCTACGATCGACGGCGACTTCCGGTGGTGGTGGAACTCCGACGAGCAATCGACGGCGTCTCGGCGAGAGAGAGAAGGGGGCTCGGGGGGGGAATGGATGCGGGGCCGTGGGGCTCTTATATAGGCGCTCGGGGGGGTGCGGGGAGGAGAGAGGGGAGAGATCCGGTGAGGGGGAGTAACGGCCGGCGTCGGATCCGGCGAGCGCGGGGAGTGAAGACGATGACCGTTCCGGGGCAACGGTCGGACGGGGTGGGACCCGGTGTCAGTGAGAGAGCGGGAGCATTACTGCGCTCGGTCGGCCGACCGGTAACGGTTTCGGCTTTTAAAGCCGGTGGGCCGGCCCGTTTAATACCGGAAACGGTTACCGTTTCTTTTTAATAATTTCCGGAGACATTCAAAAGCTTTTAAAGCATTCAAATCGTTTGTAAATATAGGGGTATTATATATCAAAATTAACAGAATAATAAATGCTATTTAATGAACATTTCTATTCTGTCATTTGAACACTTTGAAAAAAATATTATTTCAGAAATGTCCTAATTGTTTTTAAACCCTTTTTGCAAATATTTTCAAAATAACTCCTGGTTATTTTTGTTCAAATAATTCACCAATTAGACCCTGGTGTGGAGTGTCATGTTCCTCCTCTCTTATTTGAACTTTTAACCAAAAATTTTAAATAGAGGAAGCAACATAGGGAAAAGTAGAAGGGGACTTTCTGAAAACCAGAAGAGGCATTTCAACTAGTTCATACAATCAAGCAATGATGATAATAGATGCATAGCTATATTCATAACATTCCAAAATGGAATTTTGGGATGTTACACAATCAAAGTATCCCAAATCTCTTTTGCATTAGCAAGACGGCTGATTTTGTTGAATTCTTTGGGGCATAGGCAGTCGAAGAGAATGTCACATGCTTGCGCATTGAGTTTCAACATCTTCAGTTCTTCCGTGGTCGCTTCGCGATCAGGTTCCCTTCCTTCCGCAAAGAATTCACCTTGCATACCAACACAAACAACAGTCCAAACGGAGGGGTTATGACCAAGAAAATGCATTTTAATTTTGTGCTTCCAACTAGCAATATTTCTGCCATCAAAGTATGAACCTCTAAGGTGATAATTTCTTGCACCCTTCAAGACTGTTGTAGATATGTTTCTCTATAATCCCTTTCAAGAGTTCATTTTCTTGCTCAAGTGTAACTTGTCTAAGAGAAGAGTTAGCGGGATCAAGAGAACTACTAGAAGAAATATCATTGGATTTATCATTTTTATTGTTACTAGTTGAAGAACCTTTCTTTCTTTGTTAATAGGTTGCTTGGACTTAACTTGAGGCATAAATGTAGATAAGAGAAGTCGCTTGGCTAGATAAGAGGAAGTCTTCTTTCGAAGATCGTCATTGATAGCTTTTAGGAACTCATGCTCTTGCTCTAAATTGAGCTTCTTGAAGCGTAGATTCTCATGTGTTCTTACAAGCTCTCTATGATCTTCTAGAGTTGACTCGTGAGCTAACTTCAAAGTTTTTAGTTCTTGAGTTAGTCGTTCTATTTCCAGCTTATCATCCTCGCACGACTTATGTGCACTAGAGTGAGTACTAGCAAGATTATTTTGACTAACATTACTAGATTTGTCAAATAGCAAGTCATCTTCAATTAACAAGTCATCTTCATCACTATTGAAATCAAAATACTCGAGGTGTGATACCTTGGGGCCTTTAGCCATGAAGCAATGTCCACTCCCTTCATTTGCTGAATCAAATATGTCATAGGAGTCGGTTGTCACTAGTGCAAGTCCGGCAACACCTTCATCTTCACTATAGTCAGAGTTGGAGTGATAGATTCTCTCAGAGTGGTTGTCGGATTCGGAGCCGGAAACCCATTCAAGAACATGATCTTGTTGTTTTCTTCTTGAGTAGCTCTTGGTGTATTTGTGCTTCTTCTCCGAGTCCCTACTTCTCCTTGAGGGTCTTCTTTCATAATATTCATCTCTACCTCCTTCTCTATCTTCGAGGTGACTCGTCTCTTGAGGTTCGTCTTCTTGGTGACTCTTATTTCCTCTTGTAAGGAGCCGTGCATTGATTTGAGTAGTGTCCGGGCTTCCCACAATTGTAGCTGTTTCGGTCATGACTTGACGAACGCTTCTCTTCATATATTGAGTTGGAGCTTTGATCTTTGCTTCTATTCTTGTGGAACTTGTTGAATTTATTGACCATGATGCTTATCTCTTCATTTGTGGCAATGTTGTTGCTAGAGTTAGTGGGAGCGTCTCTTGTGACTTTGTAAGCACCGCTAGACTTGTGGTGAAGCTCGTCCTTGTCTTTGAGTGTCATCTCATGAGCAATAATTCTTCCAATCACTTTCGTTGGCTTGAGATCTTTGTAGTTGGGCATCATTTGGATCAATGTGCAAATGGTGTCATATCGATCATCCAAAGCTCGAAGTATCTTCTTGATGATGAATTTTTCAGTCATTTCTTCGCTTCCTAAGCTGGCAATCTTTGTGATGAGAGCAAGCCTAGAGTACATATCAGCAACTCCTTCACCATCCTTGATCTTGAACTTGTCAAGTTGACTTTGAAGAACATCCAACTTGGATTCTCTCACATATTTTGAACCTTCATGCATATCAATCAAAGTATCCGAAATCTCTTTTGCATTCTCAAGATGGTTGATTTTGTTGAATTCTTCTGGGCATAGGAAGTGGAAGAGAATGTCACATGCTTGAGCATTGAGTTGCAACATCTTCAATTCATCCACTGTTGCTTTGTGATCGGTTTCCCTTCCTTCCGCAAAGAATTCACCTTGTATACCAACACGAACAACAACCCAAACGGCAGGGTTATGACCAAGGTAAATTTGTGCCATCAAAGTACAGACCTCTACGGTGATAATTTCCCTCACTAGACGCCATACTCTCCTAGGTTGTGAGACCAATGCAATGGAGACCAAAGCTCTGATACCACTTGTAGGATCGAAAGTAGTGCTAGAGGGGGGGTGATTAGACTAGTTGACCAAATAAAAATCAACTTTTTCCCAATTTTAATTCTTGGCTGATTTTAGCATTCATATTATGTCAAGTACACCCTACACATGCATGTCTAAGAGTATAGCAGCTGAAAGTAAAGACAATCATGTAAGTAAAGGAAGGTTAGGAAGATCAAATGCAATTGGTGACACGATGATTTTTCTAGTGGTTTCGATAGGTGGCTCTATTGTACATCCATTTTTATGGAGTCTTCAACCCACGGAGGGTAATGGTCGTGAGTTTCATGGAGGTCTCTACCCATAGAGGCTGCCACGAAGAAGCAACCTTGAATATACCATGATGGCCTACCTCCACGGAGGACTAGCCTAACTTGGGGCAGATCTTCATGAAGTAGGCGATCTCCTTGCCCTTACAAACTTCTTGGTTCACTCCACAACATGAAGTAGGAGGCACCCAAGCGACACATAACAAATCTAGGAGGCACCACCCTCCAAAAGGTAATAGGCTCGATAGTGTCGATGAACTCCTTGCTCTTGTGCTTCAAGATGGTAGACTCCTCAACATACAATCACTTTCTCACATGTTTGTCTTGGTAGAAGAGATGGGATTGGGTAGAAACGAAGTTTGGGAGTCTAGATATCAATATTCATATGGTAGGAATGGAATGGCATGATCTCAACACATGAGTAGGTGGCTCTCTCTCAAAAAATTAGTAGGTATGAGTGGGGAACAGTTCTGAGTGCTTCTCTTTCGAGTGAGTGGTGGTGGAGCGGTATATATAGGCATCTCCAAAAATCCAACCGTTACACACAAAATGACCAACTTGGTGACACCGATGTGTTAATCTCGGTGGTACCGAAGTGACCAAAAGTTGGCAACTTTTGAATCTCGGTGAGACTGATATAATAATCTTGGTTGCACCGATAAGGTGACCAACGGTCAGAATGTCCAATCTCGGTGATGCCTATCCAACAATCTTGGAGGGACCGAAATTGTGAACTTGCATAACAGAAAGTTGCCAGCCTAACTCGGTGGTACCGAATGCAGAATCAGTTGCACGGAAGTGGCTAGGGTTTGGCTGAGTATGTCTAGGTTCCAGAATCGGTGGCACCGAGTGGAATGTGTTGGTTGCACTGATTTTGAGTATTTGGCTTTGGACAGACTTTTGTGGAAGAGCTTGTGGGTGTATGTGGTGACTATCACTTGTGCACGTATGAGCATTTTGTTCACCAACAAAACCTTACCCCCTTTTAATAGTATTGGCTTTCTTATGGACTCAAAGTGATTTCTCCACAAATGTAAAATGTAGAGTCCTTTGCTTGAAGCTTTGCCAATCTATTGCCTTGCATCTTGGGGTATTCCACAATCCTTTTGCCAACCCATCATTGAACTTTTCCTGAACATACTTAGAGGAAACATTAGTTCAATGACATATATGTTGTCTTTAACTACCAAAACTACCAAGGGAGCAAATGTGCTTTCACCGTTGAGTAAGAATGTTCACATTATGAAAGCTATAGCTCAACATGAGATTGATGGTATATCAAACATACTAACAGCAAGTAGATATGTCATACATCAGATAACTCTATTGCCACAAGTCCAAAGGATGCATGGTTTGCTTAAGATGAGTCTCACAAGATGGAACTTATCATTAACAACAAACCATTTTGACACGATAGCAACTTTAGAGCAACATATTGACATGATGTAGATGAATTACATGGCAACCATAAGCATGACATCAAATTACACATCACATAGACCAATACTTATGAAGATACCACATGTGAGAGACCTACGGATTAAGTTCAATCATCCACACAAGTTTGGAAGTTTTTTACAGTTGTATCGATTACGATGTGAAGCACTTTGCAACATAGGTTACAACAAGTAAATGATTCCTAATAAGGGTGCATATTATGGCATGATGTAGAGCATGTTGAGTAGATACAAATACATATAAAGTTCAACAAAAATGATGCTCGTGCACAAAGTTTTGGATGTTTCAAAATGCAACATGAGAATAAAAACCAGGGACTTGGTCATTTTATACCTAACGAGAAGTAGGATGGCGCAGTCCAACTGGGTGAAACCAAGTGGGACGGTGCGATGCAACCTCGTGCTTGGCTCGGAGGAAGCCGGCGTTCAGGGACGGGGAAGTCCGACCGACGGTTGGTGGAATGCCAAGGCCTCTGGCGGTGATGAAGATGACTACAGGGAGGCTGGAGGAGGCCAGGGCAGGCGCCGGCAATGAGGGGACGGTGAATTCGGGTAGATGTGGCCCAGATTTGGCTGAAGGGGAGCTCGACGACCGGCTACGGGGCACGCCGGTGGCTGGGTGGCCTGGTCCTGCGGATGGATCTCGGACAGCCAGGGGAGGCGTAGGCAGCCATGGGCGGCGGGCGACGCGGTGATGGTTACGGCTACAGGTGCGATCAACACGGCTTTGGCGGAGGCACGGTTGCTGGCGAGGAGGAGTGTGGCGGTGGGGCACGAGCTCCGGCGATCTCCCGAGGGGCGCTAGCCAGGTGGTCCATGGGGCGGGGGGATGAGCAAACCAACTCGGGCCCGGTTCGGCCTAGGGCGGGCCTAGCCTAGGTTCGGGCTGGTCAGCAATGGCGGTGGGAGCTGGTGGGATGCTTGGTAGCCTCCGGCTGGCCACAGAGGCGGTTGTGGCAGCGCCAAGTGGCAGGCAGGGCCTGGCAGCGCCCAATCCGAGGAAGGAGACTAGGGGCTAGGTTTTTTTTTCTTGTTGTTTCTGGAGGGGGGTTCCTTTTTTAGGATGGACTGATTTGGGGGGCTAGGGTTAGCTATTCTCATCCATTTTCGGAGCATAGGATCGTGATCCAACGTCTTCGGCTACGGAGGAGGGCTGGGTTGGGCTAGTGGGTGGTGGACAGGTGGTTGGGCTGAGTAGAGAAGGAAGGTGTGCAGCCTGACGACAATTGTAACACCGAAAAACGTCCAACATTTTACTAGCTATTGTGCTGCTATAGGTTTAATGGTTTGGCTATGAAATAGACTCCGAATGTGACAAAATTTGGCAGGTGGTCTACCAACAATATAATAAGACTGTATGCCAACTTTCGACTCATTCCAAGTGATGAGGACATCCCTACTAATGCTACACCCACAACTCCGACTGCTATACATACAAGACCAATTACTAGAGCTCGCGCACGTCAATTGAATTACCACGTACTTTCGTTTCTTGCAAATCCTTCAAATGTTCATGAACATATGATGCTGCCTAAATTAGATACTTTTGTTTTACTTATGAATGAAGGTCCTGGCACGGACAAGAAGGATGACCATTGGAGCGGGATCAAGCATGGAGAAGAAGGTGCACGCGCTGGAAAGAACAATGGAGCTTCGAGTGATGATTTTCGCACTTTGAAGCCACCATAATGGGAGCAATAAGCCTTGGACAAAATAAGTATGATGACACTTGATAAAATTCGTCCCTAGGCTAATATAGGTGCTGCGCCACCTTAGTGTTGGGCCAGGCCCATGTAATTTCGAAATACCTTATTATAGGCTATTGTTAGAGTCCATATGTATGTGGAACTGAGTTAGAGTCGGTTTCGGACCCCTCCTCCAAGGGGCCACGAAATTCCCCTCTATTTCCCCCATATATACAGCCCTTAGGGCGTCGTTTTAGGTTTGGGTTTTGTTTAGATTACAAGTTCGCCATAGCTGGAACTTCGCGTTCTTCGTTTGTGGTCCATGACCAGACAAAGGTGTCACAGAACCCCACTTCATCAATAAAGCTTTCCTCTTATATTCGCAATATACAGATTGCAATCTTAGTTTCTTGCTTGTTCCTCGTTTGCATGCAGGAAATAGACCCTCGTGCTCAGGTTGATCGAGCTCCGGCATGGTCAAAAACCTCTTGGAGTTTGTTTAGCGATTGCTAAGGCGCGACATCATCACACGTTCGTAGTCGGATCATCAAAGTCTACTCCACCAAAAACGATAGCCACCATCTGATCGAAAGACAGAGACAACTTCACCTCTATCAAGTGGTATCAGATTTCCAGGTTGCTTGGTGATATTTTGCCAGTTTTCATAGTTTAGATCGCATCTGTTCTTCATACGTTTAGTCCACGAAAAGTCACAAAACAATTAGGGTTAGATCACCATATCCGAACCAATCTGAGCCTTTGCATAGTCTTTTCAGTATTTTGCTTTGTTGAATTTGCAGTTACATCGTCGTGTCGAGTTGCTGGTCTTAGTGTCTAGTCCTTTAGAGTTTTGTGTTCTATTCATAGGTTGTGACGCCACCACCGCATCGTCTTCATAGTTGCCATATACCACCTCCATCATCACTGCTGCCATATATCACCACCCACCATCACTATCCATTGGTGTCCATATATACCACCACAAATCCGCCACCAATTTGAGTCCAACTCGTTTTAGGTTTGGTTTCGAGATCCTTTTGATTTCGGATTCACGTTTTGCTACCTACGTAGGTTTAAAAAAAAGAGTCTAGCACGCTTTGCAGCGCATGTTTTGGCCCAAAAAATTTCGATCGAAAATAATTTTTCCCTATCTTGATTTTAGGTTCTCTGGAGCGGTTTGAGACACTTGCCATCATAGTGATTTTTTTGGAAATTTTTGGTCGTCACAGCCCCCGAATTGCTCTAGAAAAAAAATAGTCCAAATTTTTTTTGCCCATCTTGTTTATACGACGTGGGAAGAGTTTTAAGACACTCGCCATTATAGTGATTTTTTGAGAAAAAAAGTGCGCAAAAAAGGGGCGCCGACAAAAAAACAATTTTTTTCCAGAGTGTGATCTTCCCTTGATTACGTGTAGCGTCGTGATTTTGTTGGTGTTTTAGGCTCGCGTCTCTAGCATTGTCTAGGCTGGGACCAGCACAACAGCGTTGTTGAGCGTTTATTCAACCTTGCATCTCTGAATTGATTACTGCTAACCCTTTTTGCTACCATATTATAAGCCATCCTAGCTCCACATACATCTATGTCGTGTGTTTGACACCACCTGGCAATCGCTTTATCCAAGCTTTGAGAGTTTTGACTACAACGGTTGCCGATCACCGCCTGTTGTTGGGTAAGAACTAGTAAGAACTTGAGATTCGCTTAAAAGATTTGTGACACGCCACCACCACCACCACGTCCCAGTAGTCTGTAGGTTTCATATTCTTGTGTGTTTGCTATTTCTGCTAACCATGCCAGGATCACACGACGATAGGATCGACTAAGAGAGCTTGACCAATAAAGCGCTCTATGATAAATTTCAGCAAATGATGGCTGACCAGGTAGAAGACTTCGTGACCAACTTTGGAGAGGCCATGGAGAAGCTAGATGGTTTGGAGAAGACATTCGACACCAAGATGGATGCCAAGTTCAATGAGGTGCTTGCCCGTCTACCACAACCAGCTGCAGCTCCTATGCCTTTTGAACAATGAGCGTGACGTGTGCCTCTCGGCCAAGCCCAACATGATGGTACTGTTGATACTGCTGCTACTTCTATGGCTCCTGCTGCTACTGTCATTGAGCAGGTTGAAGATTATGATGGTGATTACGATGATGAGGGAGAGGTTTCTCCAGATCAGCCTCAGGGGCAACCACCACCATATGCACCAGGTCGACCACATGGCTACAACCGTAACAGTAGGCCTGCACCACCCCCTCAGGTACGGGATCATGACCATCTCCCTAAACTTAAAATTAATATTCTGACATTTTAGGGTAGATATGTTCCTGATATATATCTTACATGGGAGTTAGAAACAGAACAACATTTTACATGCTTGCAATTTCCTGAGGATAGACTTGTTGGTGTTGTTGTTTGTTCATTCACTAGTTTCGCTTGTATTTGGTGGTCAGAACATTGTAGAATACACCATGCTAATATTCCAACTACTTGGGCTGCTTTGAAAACTGCTATGCGTAATCGTTGGGTGCCACCTTATTATCAACATGAACTACTTCAAAATTTGTAGCGTTTTAGACAAGGAAAAAATTCTATAGAAGAGTATTATCAGGAATTACAAACTGGCATGGTTAGATGTGGTACTGTTGAGGAGAATGAAGCTATGCTTGCACATTTTGTGGGTGGATTAAATATAGATATTCAGACTATTCTAGAGTATAAGAAGTATAACACTATCACTCGTTTATTTCATCTTGCTTGCAAAGCAGATCGTGAAGTGTAGGATCGACATGCAATGGCGAGAAATACTTTTTCTGCAGGTCGCACTTCATCATGGATGCCACATACCTCCTCTACGTCCGCACGTCCTACTGCAACACCACCTACTTCCACCTCCAACTCCAACCGCGATACCAAGAAACAGGCTCCTACTCCACCCTCTGCGAAGAGCACACCTTCTGGGCATGCATAGAGCTATTCTTCATCTATCGCATCCACAGGGCAAACACATGAGGTTATATGCCGTCGTTGCAAGGGTGGAGGTCACTTTGCGAGAGAATGCACTTTCAAGCGTGTAATGATTGTTACTGAGGATGGTGGATATGCGTCCGCTAGTGATTATGATGAGGAGACTTTGGCTCTCATTGCAAGTGAAGAACAGGGTGGCGAGGATACAAAACCAGAGACACACTACATGGTTGCTGATTATGCTGACAGGTATGGAAGTTTAGTTGCTCAATGTGTTCTCAGTGTGCAGGTTACACAGGCTGAGCAAAATCAGAGGCACAACTTGTTCAACACAAAGGGAGTTGTGAAGGATGTTCTGTTTGCATCATCATCGATGGAGGGAGTTGCAATAACTTGGCTAGCATGGAGATGGTGGAGAAGCTGTCTCTAACCACCAGACCACATCCTCATCCTTATTACATCCAATGGTTCAACAATAGTGGCAAGGTTAAGGTAACACGTATTGTTCGTGTGCATTTTAGCATTGCTACATATTCTGATTATGTGGATTGTGATGTGGTACCCATGCAAGCATGTTCTGTTTTACTTTGTAGGCCATGGCAGTTTGATAAAAATTATGTACGCCATGGTAGGACAAATCAGTATACTCTTGTTCATAAGGATCAAAATATCACTTTACTTCCTATGTCTCCTGAACATATTATGAAAGATGACATTGCTAGAGGTAGTAAAGCAAAACAGGAGAAAAATAAGAGTGAAAATCAGATTGTAGCACAGGAATTTGAGCAACACCATAAGCATACTAAACCATCATCTAGTGTTGCATCCGAAATAAAATTGAAGAGAGGATGTTTACTTGCTAATAAATCTGGTATTAATGATTTGGATGTTGCTACATCTGTTTGCTATGCTTTTGTATGCAAAGAGGTCTTATTTTCATTCGAGGACATGCCTCCCTCTTTGCCTCGTGCTGTCATTAACATTTTGCAGGAGTTCGCTGACGTCTTTCCACAAGACGTGACACCGGGATTACCACCTATTCACGGGATTGAGCATCAGATTGACTTAATTCCCCGTGCATCCCTACCCAACCGTGCGCCATACCACACCAATCCAGAGGAGACAAAGTAGATTATGCGTCAAGTACAGGAGCTGCTTGACAAAGTTTATATACGCGAATCCCTTAGTCCTTGTGTTGTTCTTATTATTCTAGTGCCTAGAAAGGATGGTACATCGCGCATGTGTGTGAATTGTAGAGGCATTAATAATATTACTATTCGTTATCGTCATCCTATTCGTGGACTAGATGATATGCCTGATGAATTAAGTGGTTCTACAATTTTGTCCAAAGTTGATTTGCGTAGTGGATACCATCAAAGTCGTATGAAATTGGGAGATGAATGGAAAACAACATTTAAAACAAAGTTTCAATTATATGAGTGGTTAGTCATGCCTTTTGGGTTAACTAATGCACCTAGCACTTTCATGAGATTAATGAATGAGGTTTTACGTGCTTTCATTGGACGATTTGTGGTAGTCTATTTTGATGATATATTGATTTTTAGTAGATCTTTGGAGGAACATTTGGAACATTTACGTGCTGTTTTTATTGCTCTATGTGATGCATGTTTGTTTGGTAACCTTGGGAAGTGCACCTTTTGCACCGACCAAGTATCTTTTCTTGGCTATGTTGTTACTTCACCGGGAATTGAAGTTTATAAAGCCAAGATTGGAGCTATTGAGAGTTGGCCGCAACCCAAAACGGTCACACAAGTGAGGAGTTTTCTTGGCCTCGCTGGTTTCTATAGGCGTTTTGGTGAGAGATATCAGCACCATTGCTACGCCTCTCAATGAGCTCGCAAAGAAGGACGTGCCTTTTTCTTGGGGTACCGCACAGGAAGAAGCCTTCACGGTCTTGAAAGATAAGTTAACACAGGCTCCTTTACTCCAACTTCCTGATTTTAATAAGACTGTCGAGCTTGAATGTGATGCTAGTGGAATTGGTTTAGGAGGTGTGTTATTACAAGATGGTAAACCAATTGCGTACTTTTCTGAAAAATTGAGTGGGCCTAGTCTGAATTATTCTACTTATGATAAGGAATTATATGCTCTTGTTCAGACTTTGGAAACATGGCAACATTATTTATGGCCCAAATAATTTGTTATACATTCTGATCATGAATCTTTGAAATATATTAAAAGTCAAGCAAAACTGACCCGTAGACATGCTAAATGGGTTGAATTCATTGAGACTTTCCCTTATGTCATTAAACACAAGAAGGGTAAAGAAAATGTTATTGCTGATGCTTTCTCTCGTTGTTATACTATGCTTTCACAACTTGACTTTAAAATATTTGGTTTGGAGACCATCAAAGATTAGTATGTGCATGATGCCGAATTTAGAGATGTGTTGCAGAATTGTAAAGAAGGGAGAACATGGAACAAGTTTGTTATTAATGATGGATTTGTGTTCCGTGCTATCAAGCTATGCATTCCAGCTAGGTCCGTTCGTCTTTTCTTGTTACAGGAGGCGCACGAAGGATGATTAATGGGACACTTTGGCGTGAAGAAGATGGAGGACATACTTTCTACACATTTCTTTTGGACAAAGATGAGACGGGATGTTGAGCGTTTTGTTGCTCGCTGCACTACATGTCAAAAAGCTAAGTCACGACTCAATCCTCATGGTTTATATATGCCTTTGCCTATACCTAGTGTTCCTTGGGAGGATATATCTATGGACATTGTTTTAGGTTTACCTCGAACAAAGAAGGGGAGGGATAGCATATTTGTTGTCATGGATAGATTTTCCAAAATGGCACACTTTATACCATGCCATAAAAGTGATGCTGCTGCTCATGTTCCTGATTTGTTCTTTCGAGAAATTATTCGGTTGCATGGTGTGCCAAATAAAATTGTTTCAGATCGTGATGCTAAATTTCTTAGCCACTTTTGGAGATGTTTATGGGCTACGTTGGGGACTAAACTACTTTTTAATACTACATGTCATCCCCAAACTGATGGCCAAACTGAAGTACTCAATAGATCATTGTCTACTATGCTTAGGGATGTTTTGAAGAATAACCTGAAAATGTGGGAAGAATGCTTGCCTTATATTGAATTCACTTATAATCGTTTGCTACATTCTACCACTAAGATGTGCCCTTTTGAAGTTGTTTATGGTTTCTTACCTCGTGCACCTATTGATTTGTTGCTTCTTCCATCTTCGGAGAAGGTTAATTTTGATGCTAAAGAATCTGCTGAATTGATATTAAAGATGCATGAGTTAACAAAGGAAAACATTGAGCATATGAATGCTAAATACAAAATTGTTGGAGATAAGGGTAGAAATCATGTTGTCTTTGCACCTGGAGATCTTGTTTTGTTACATTTGCGTAAGGTTAGATTTCCTGATTTGCGCAAGTAAAAGCTAATGCCACGTGCTGATGGTCCTTTTAAGGTGTTAGAGAAAATAAATGATAATGCATATAAACTTGAGCTGCCTGCAGAGTTTGGGGTTAGCCCCACTTTTAGCATTGCAAATTTGAAGCCTTATTTGGGTGAGGAAGATGAGCTTCCGTCGAGGACGGCTTCAGTTGAAGAAGGGGAGGATGATGAGGACATCCACAACTCCGACTGCTATACATACATGACCAATTACTAAAGCTCACGCACGTCAATTGAATTACCAGATACCTTCGTTTCTTGCAAATACTTCTAATGTTCATGGACATATGATGCTGCCTAAATTAGATACTTTTGTCTTACTTATGAATGAAGGACCTGGCATGGACAAGAAGGATGACCATTGGAGTGGGATCAAGCATGGAGAAGAAGGTGCGCGCGCGGGAAAGAACAATGGAGCTTCTAGTGATGATTTTTGCACTTTGAAGCCACCATAATGGGAGCAAGAAGCCTTGGACGAAATATGCATGATGCCACTTTATAAAATTCGTCCCTAGGCTAATATAAGTGATGCGCCACCTTATTGTTGGACCAGGCCCATGTAATTTCGAAATACCATATTATAGGCTGTTTTTAGATTCCATATGTATGGGGAAACTGAGTTAGGGTCGGTTTCGGACCCCTCCTCCAAGGGTCCACAAAATTCCCCTCTATTCCCCCATATATACAGCCTGTAGGCCGTCGTTTTAGGTTTGGGTTTTGTTTAGATTACAAGTTCGCCATAGCTGCAACTTCGCGTTCTTCATTTCTGTTCCACGACCAGACAAAGGCATCACAGAACCCCAATTCATCAATAAAGCTTTCCTCTTATATTCGCAATATCCAGATTGCAATCTTAGTTTCTTTCTTGTTCTTCGTTTGCGTGCAGGAAATAGACCCTCGTGGTCAGGTTAATCGTGCTCCGGCGTGGTCAATAACCTCTTGGTATTGGTTTAACGATTGCTAAGGCGCGACATCATCACACGTTCGTAGTCGGATCGTCAAAGTGTACTCCACGAAAAAGAATAGCCACCATCTCATCAAAAGAAAGAGACAACTTCACCTCTCTCACCAAGAATACCTTTCGCGCACTTGAAAAACTATATTTTATCGATGCGACGGGCCCGTACATGTGTGGTAGGTCTCAAAACGATCGTCGACCAGTACTGGAGAGAACCGATGACTACGAGTGGATGCAAGTTTTGAAAATTGATGGAAATGGAGTGCCGATGCTATGCATATGATACGAACGATACTATGATGAATGCGACAATCAAATGGAACACATGACAAAACTTGAAATACAAGGGGAATCTTCTGGAGCGTTGGTTTCGGGCTGTTACAGGTAGTGGGGCGAAACAGTGTGGTTCCGCAACCGCCTACGGGTCAGGCGCGATGCATGGCACATGATGGGACATGATATGCCCCCACTTCCTCACAACGCCTCAGCAACTGTTCGGGCTGACATAAAGCCTACACGCGGAGTGGGGTCGTCATTGCTTTACCTTGCCTCGCGTCCGTTTTTCTACACCCTCCTTACGCAAGGACGCCTCTCTTTGCCAGGTCCCCGCCGCCTTCTACCAAATGCGTCGCCATCGAGCCCTCTGACAGGAGACGCGGGGCTACGATGATAATCTGCGAGTGGTCCGCGCTGGAGCCCGCCCTAGGCAGGTCCATGGCGCTCAACCGCGACGGCATTGATAAGGTCCTTCCGATGATCGCCACTGATTTCAATGAGTTGGGGGCAACTTAGATCTGGTCTGCCTCATGGCCTCTCGCTGAACTGGATACCACCACAATCGTCATCCACCTTCCCGCGCTCTTCTCCAGCCTACCGCCCCCATTCTCAGATTTCTTCAACGTCGTGCTCTCGAACTACTAGGTTCACAAACTATTATTCGATCAGAATTCCATTCTCCTCCTTTCCGCCTTTGCCTTTCTATGCGAGGCCTTCCTGGGCATAGCCCCCATGGTGGCACTGCTTCAACACTTTTTTGCCTTCAGCTGACCGCACACAGATGCTCTAGGAGTGTGTCGCTCCATGTCATGGGCGCGACAACCGATGAGTGCATTCACATGGAAATCTATCACAAAGCAGCAGGCTTCAGGCGGCATTGGGTGTATGTGGATATAGCCTAGTAAATCCCCTTCCTTTGACTCCATTGTCACCCTCCGTGCTTGTTAGGATTGGGGCACGAGAGGCTAGACGACCCAAGATTGTCGCCGATGATGAGTAGGCTGGCAGCCTGCGGGCAACGGAAGTCACAGTGATGATGGTCATGAGGAAATTCCTCAATCGGAGGATTACCCCTCTTCAATGCCATTCCCGCTCGATGTGGGATTTCACCGGCCCAAGGGACGCCATGCGGCTCTGCATGGACAGTCTGCCACCCAACGTGCTAGGTGGGGTGCTTAAAATATTAACCGGTGAAGAGGCCGATGAGCTTCCCTGGGAGGGGATTCATCTATACAACTACAAGAATAGTGAGGCCTTCGCCGCGGGAATGCCCCCCTTTGATCACTAGGGCCTGCCCCTAGAGTGCCAAGGGGCCTCGGGACAACCCTTTCCTGGTGACCCCCGAGCCAGAAGGCCTTGGGAGCTCGAAGCCCCTAGCCGGAGCAGTGGGAGACGGCCACCTGATACTTCTATTTTGCATCATAATTTTATATTGATATTTATTGCATTTTGGGATATTATTAAATGTTATGGTACAATACTTATGCCTTTTCTCTCCACTTTTACAAGGTTTACATGAAGAGGGAGAATTCGAGAAGCTGGAATTCTAGACTGGAAAAGGAGCAACTATGAAAGACCTATTCTGCACAACTCCAAAAGTCCTGAAAAGTTAGAGATAATTATTTTGGAATATATAAAAAAATTGGGCGAAAAAATACCAGAGGGGACCCACCAGGAGGTCACAAGTCTGCTAGGCGTGGCTTACCCCCTTGGTTGTGCCTTGGTGACTTGTGGGCCCCCTGGTAGGCCTCCGGTGCCAATCTTTTTTATATGAAGGGTTTTGACTTGGAAAAAAAATCAACAGAGAGATTTTGGGACGAAGCGCCGCCATCTCGAGGCGGAACTTGGGCAGAACCAATCTAGAGCTCCAGCGGAGCTCTTCTGCTGGGGAAACTTCCCTCCCGGAGGGGGAATTCGGAGTTACACTGCACTTCCTCGGAATGCTTGATCATCCGATGCAGCTCACCTAGTTCGCCACCGTTTTTGGCCGCCGCTGATGACGAAGCCTACATTACACACAAAGCATACGTTACATCGGCACTCACTTCCCGAATTATAGATATGACCCTAGGCGAGCTTGTCCATCTCACCTTGGGCTCGGGGTCTGCCATGTCTACAATATGAATAAATAATAATCTTAGCGAAAACATCGGGCGACTTACTTGAAAGCCCGCAAGGAGACATTTTAAGGCCTCCTTCAGTCCATGGTCAATAGACTAGATGATTTGTAGTACCGCGCCCATAAGGGTGTTGTGATCCTCAGGGATGGAGGTACTTAATAGAGCGTCCTCCATGGACGAACACCAGTTGGTTAGCGGTGTCGGGGATGATCGGATTTCCCGATCACCACCGGGGACTGGACCGGTGCCTCCGGAGGCACAATGCACTCCGGAGATGTCCATGGACGGGACTGATGGCCCGTCTGTATGGCCTCCTCGGTGTCCGGACAGGGGATCGTCCCCTGGTCTTTGGTGGCTGAAGTGTTAGCCTCAGCCACTGTAATATTTCCCTCGACCCCTGTGTCCGCATCCATTGGACTAGGCTGGGACGACACCTCCATGGAGTCCTTCGTAGCACCTCGAGTGGTGGGGTGCGAGGCATCCCCGCTCTCCGCTAGCTCGATAGGCGGGGTCTCCCTATCCGATACCACCTTGGTGGGGATGACGCGCGCGAGGCTGTGGGACCAATAACCCGCGTGTTAGCAAACTCCGGATTTACCAGTTATGGGAAGGAGAGTCTTCGGATCCTAACCTGGATGTAGGGGGCTTGACCCTTAGGCTCCTTCTTGGAACCTCATCGGATTCTTCGAATGCGGAGCTCGAGTCCGAGCTGTCGTCGGACAATATCACCTGTGCCCGACGCGCCTTCTTTGGGGCAAGTGAGGCTGCCAGCCCCGGGGCGTCCGAGGACGCCGCTCTCTTCTTGGCGCGGGGGAAGTTCCGCTCTCGACCTCCTCCTCCTCCTCCTCCTCCTCCTCCTCTTCCTCCTCGTCAGCCTCCTGTCACACCTTTTGTGTTGCCTCATGATGAAGATATCATGACTCAAAAATTAGGGCCAGTTAAAACTTTTTGAGTGCATTTGAGTGCTTGACTTGTGTGTGATTTGCTTGCATGTTTGATTGCTTGCTAAGTGCTCTATAATTCATAAAACGTCCTCCTACCCCTCAAGAACTCTTTTCCTTGATCCCAACTCTTGTCCAATGATCATGCCATGTGAATAAGACTTCAAAATATTTTTACAAAATTTGGTTTTGTTCAAAAAGCATTTATTTAAATTAGCTTTTCAAAAACCCCTGATTTGAGATTTGAACTACAAGTCCCCAAATTGGGTGGATCCTTTTCCCCAAATGCCTTATTTGGAACCTATTATATATATAACTTCCAAAAACCACAAAATATATTTTTTAAAGATTATTTACTATTTATTGAAAAAGCTTTGTCTTAAGGCCAGAAATGGTATATTATAGGGAAACATTATTTAAATTCTTTAAAAATATTTTCGAAAAATTGGGAAAGCTTAGTGGACATATATTGTCCATATATAAGATTTTCAACACATGGTCATGTTCAAAATATTGGACAGAACCCTTCAAAACCATTTCTGCTACTTCAAGAATTTGAAATATTTATATAATAAATATTCTCAGATAAATCCAGGAAAATTCTGGAATATCACATATGATATATGTGATCATCTTGCCAAGATTCATATCAATCCCAATTGTTTTGGTTCACCAAAATATTCCAAAATCCTCGATGTCCATATCCAAATTTGAGCAACTCTTCATTACAAACTGTCTCCCCTCAATCTCAAACTTTGTGGACATGATCTAATCCTCCAATTATGCCTCCACACCAAGTGGTGCATCAAGGGCAAACAATTTAACTTGTCCAAATGCCCCCAAACCCCTTTTTGTTGATTTCAAGAATTGGGAATGTTTGCATTGTCAAGTTTCCCCATTTGGTCCCAAACTTTTGTGCATGCTCTAGTCACCAAATTATGCCACCACAGCAAGTGGAGCATCAAGGAGAATGCCTTAGCATGATCAGATCTATAGAAACCCATTTCAGTCCATTTCTAGGGTTTACCAAGTTTACATTGGCAACTTTCATCAAATAATCCCAAACTTGGTGATAAACCACATTTCGACCTATCACTTGATCCTATTAAATTTCATATCAAGGAGACCCTTTTAACCAGCTCAAGACCAGCACAAACTCCTTTTGGCAGAAAACCAAAACTGTTGTTTTCACCTCTTAACTTGTTCTCCTTGGCCGCAAATTTTTACCACACCTCCACCTGACCTCCAGCTACCCCTAGTAGGAACCCCATGGCCTCAGATCAATTATTGGGAGGGTAAAATCCCAAGATTGCTCTCTGGACAAGCATTGGCAACACCAATTTACCTCCCCTCCCTCTTACCTCTACCCTCCTTGGCCCCCACCTAGCCTATAGAGCATATCTAGAAGCCCCAAGTGCTAGTGGACAAGGTTAGCACGCCCAGATCACATACTGCATGCCATGGCATGCAATATGCCCGCTCTGGAGCACGCTACAGTGTGCTCCTGCACTATAGCCGCTCCCAATCCAAGCCCCCGACCACCTCGGGCTCCTTCAACATGCCATCGAGCGAACCTTGATGTTCGGGACACGCTTCTGTCCTGTCCCCCTTCTCTCTCCCACCTATGCTGGTTCCCTCGCACGCGCAACATGGCCGCCATGGAACTCCAACTCGACAGCTCACGAGCACGAGCCCTATCAGCTCCCCGCTGCTCCCTATCCATTCCTTGGTCGTGGACAAGTCCCACGAGCACCATAGACATCCCCAGCCCTCTCCGAACGGCCGCCAGGGTCGGGTCCAAAGACGTCGTGGGCGCTGTCCATAGTGGACTCAAGCCCGGGCATATAAGCTAGCCCCGATCTCCCTCTTGTCCCCTCTCACTCCCTCTCCTTCCTAGGGACCTCCTGGACCGGACCCCTTGTTCTCCCTTACTCTCCAGCCCTCCCCATGGCCATCCTCGCTAGAGTTTGCCACAGGTAAGTCCACGCTCGAGCTGGCACTTCCCAGCAAAAGAAAAGAACCCCTAGGGGTGCGGCCCTTCGCCCGATCTCACCAGTGGTCGGGACACCGCCAGAGGTGGCCGGAGCCACTGGAATGAGCGCCGACTCTGCCCTGTCCTGCCTCCTCTGCCTCTACCAGATCGAGCGGGAGGTGGGGCATGGATCCAACAAGCAGGGCCCACGTGTCAGCGACCGGCCGGCCAGCCCCCCAATTCAAGTGGAAGCGCCCCCCGCTGCTTCTCCCGCCCCTGCTGAGGAGACGTACTCCCTGCAGTACGCCTTCAGCGTGGCCTCGCGCGCGTGCAGCTGTGAAGATGTGCCGGCCCAGTCCAATCGCCCCGTTGCTTCGCTCAGCGTCTTAAGGCCCATTAGGTATTTTCCTTTTTTTCTTTTTATTTCTACACAGACAAGAAAATCCATAATAAATCAATTTTAGCCCCAAACTTGATGATTCAAATTTCTACATCCACCTAAAAATACCACCTATTTAATGGTGTCACTTTCATATTTTTCCACCACACTGTTCCTAAATTTAAATTCAAATTTCAACTACTAAAGGCCACTTTGCAAATTCCTAGAGCATTCAAATCAACTCCAAATGAGGTTATTCAAATTTCCAAAAGCTCTAAATATCATGCCCTAATTGTCTAGCCATGTTGAACATTTTCACAATACACCTATTCTATTGGATCTAATAAATGGACCATTTTCCAGTTATTCCATCATTAGAAATTCATAGGGAAATCATCCCAACTCCAAATCCGGTTAGTCAACTGCCTAAAACCTTCTAAAATCATGAACTATTTTTTGGGTGCATCCACTCATTTTTACCAAAACATTTTCTCTAGACTTCTAATAGGATCATTGTTTCATTCATTTTCCCCATTCAAAATCCTCCCATGATCCAGGTCCAACAAAACTTCCTTTGTTATTTTTCTTATGACTGGAGATGTCCAAGAAAAATAAAACTCCTATTTATAGAGCACTTTTATTTTCTGCTTGTTGTGTTGCTTATTGCGGTTGTTTTCGGCAATAGTTAACAAAGTAAATGGAATGTGCGGAGTGGACGAGAAGCGGGTGCAGACCCCGAAGACTTTGCTAAGCTAGGCAAGCAGCCCTTTGACCATGTTAAGAAACCATTTTATTTGCATGTGATGTAGCATTTTACTTTTGTTATATTTGATCATGTGATGTGGTGTCCACCTTGGTCGGATGCCCCGATACTTCTTGTTGATACTTGTATCGTGCATGAGCCTACCTCCTTATGAGGGTTGTGTGGGTGGGTGTAGATAGGAGGCTAGTAGATGGTACGCAAGTGGGACCGGGATTTTGCATGGTGATGGAAATGAAGAGATGATTTAAAATACTTTTCAAAACCCCGTCGGGTGCCACTAATGCCTGAGGGAGATGATGATGAATTGGGTGACCACTTGATAAAGAAGTGGTGTGTCCGAACAAGTGAGTAAGTGTGTGTTTCTGAAAAGGATTAGATTTAAGATTTATCGACTGTCCCAACATTACATGTGCAACCATGATACCCCTTATGGGACGGGGCTCTGTTGATTACTTTGGTGGGTACTGGCAAGGAGCACATTACTAGTGGTGGGAGTGGTGTGGTCACTCTCGATACGGGATCATATCGGTATGGACGATCATGCGCTGTCTTCACAAGCACCGGGCACACTGTTGTTCCCTACTATGATGCTACGAGTGATGTACATCATGTGGGCTGGGTACCAATTGAGTGGACTCTTTGTTTAGTGTCGCCAGGGGAAAGGCATTGTTCGGGTGCTTACCTCGAGTATGTTATATACTGCAAGTCGTGGATGACACGGAAGTTCCCCGAGTCTTGTGGGTAAAGTGTGCAACCTCTGCAGAGTGTAAAACTATTCGAATAGCCATGTCCACGGTCAAGGACAGTTGGTTGGTGCTGCTTAGACTATGTCTAGATGTTTTCACAAGCTTTGGTGTGTGTGTGTGTACTTGAGATAAGTCCGAAGACTTGATGTGATGAATGAACATGAGATGTTCAACCCCTGCTTATGATGATATATGTAACTTGTTCATATGGATATCTGCCAACTGCTGATGCATGCTTACACATAGTTACTTGATCATGTCATTGTCAAAATTAGCTTTATACAAAATACCTACTTAGTGCTACATCATGCATCATTATACCTTGTTCCACAACTTGGGTTGCTTGCGAGTACATTCAAAGTAATCATTGGCTTGCCACTGGTTATTTAATTGGCCAGGCATGGAAGAACATGAGTACGGTGAAGAGTTCGTTGGTGACGAACATGCGAACTAGGACACTTCCCAGTCAGAATGCCTATAGGTTTAAGGCAGATGGCATGGGTTCACGCTTTCGATCAAGATTTCCGCTGCTTGTTGAGTTTGAGTATTTGGCCCTTGTGGACCTATCTATGTAAGACTAGACCTTCACGGTCTTTATTTGTGTAACATGCTAAATGTGGATGTAAGACTCTTGTTATTCAACTTCTGTGTGTTCAGTGAGCATCGATCTCTGGTATCACTGTACACCTGCATTCAGTGATCACGACTTACGAGTCGAGGTCCCCATAGAGCTGGTATCAGAGCCATCCTGGCTGTAGGGAGCCCTTAGTTAGCATGGACATTAGTTACGACAAAATTACTTTCCAGACCCTTCAAAAATCACTTACAAAACCTCTATATTTCTCACCTCTCCTAAAATTTTCAAAGGAAGTGAAGGTTTTTGCCTTAGCACTTCCACAATTTTCTCTTAGCTCTCCTCACCTGCTTTTCAAAACTTTGCAATGGTCGTTAGTATCCTTATGTCCCTGACCATTAGATTCCTTGAAATGCTCACGAGTAACCTAGAAGGAAGCCACCTTGCCAGACGATTGCCGACATATCTTGGACCCAAGATGGCGACACTAGACAAGGAGCTTCCAACAAAAGATACCTTATCGAAGGATGAGGATGTCTAGACTTAGATGATAGTGAAAATGTCGACACAGCCCTGAGACGATGCCACCTTGGCCTTCGATGTCCAGGGCACAAGACATGCAATGCCATGATATGCATCGCTAATAGAGCAACCCTGTCCTTTTTGTTGTTATATTAGCAACTACCGGTGGATGAGGACCTCGCCATTTGGTCTGACTCACTATAGTGAGAAGGAAAACGATCCTCGTCATCCCCCGCTCTTGGTGCCGATGATATTGTCAACGAGACCGACAGGGTACACCTCTACCATGCCTTGTTAATGTCATTGCATAAGACATTACCTACCTAAACCCTCGACGCCTTAGAAGACAAGAAGGCATTGACACAACTACGAAGACACCAGAGGACCCTGTCTACAATAGCTGTCAAGAATCAGCTTCGTCGTCAACTCAACACACCCGAAGTCGTCAAGGACTCTTCAGGCACAACCAGGATCATTTTGATGAACAACAACCAAAGACATAGTGGCACCTGAAGAAGACCCAGGATGCTAAGCGGACTCCTATCCAAGACACGAAGCAAGCACGACTAATGAGTCCGAGAACCCCTAGGGTAGGATAGGTCGTGTGTCCCCCATGCGAAGTCGAGTCCGTATGATGGTTTGAATGGAACCATGACGTGTGTTGCTTGTTTTTCCTATTTGTGCTTTGGTTTAAGACACACTTTTGCCCTAGGCCACAAGTGCACGACTATATCACCTACCTTACCCTGTTGTTTGTGTTCAGCCTTTTCGGCACTTGCTTGATTGCACTTGCACTATACCACCCCCTTAGGCACTCCTCTCGATGCTACTACCTATCCCCCATCTTGTCAACTAAAGACCAGCAAGACAAGATGCACCAAGGATCCACCTCAACAAACAACTGGCACTGAAGACTTCGACTACAACCTACTCAACCAGACGCAACCCCGTAGAGTTATGCTTTTCCCTCAAGATTGGAAACCCTCCCTAGCCCAACGTAGACCTCGCAAGATCCCACTGCTCAAGCCTTTGATAACGTGTTTAATACATGGATTTTTCTAGAGCACTTATTGAGATTCAATAAACCCTGCTTAGCACTGGGTTCATTATGGAGCTAGTGATCACAGTGAACAAACATCCTTCATTCGTACGCTAGCACTTGAACCTTGATGCCATGTAAGGATCATTCTAAGGGTATACGATTTGTGGATAGTAATTTGATTTAGCCATAATAGATGTCTCAAGGAAGTGGTTGAGACCCTTTGGTGGGTTATGAGACTCTATGTTGGTAGGCGAGCTTGGTGGATCAAGATTGATAGAGTAGCACAACTTACCTTCCCATTGAGCAAATTGGATTTTGTAGGACCATTGTGATCACAAGCTGAAATTATTGGTGGATAAATGGCTTGACTTTGGCAAGTAATGTCGATATTAGATTGATGGTGACATGATAGTGACTGGAGCAACTAGTAGGGACTTCTTACTAAACGTAAATCTTGGATTTAAATAGGTGATTCTAAGAGGTGCTCAGGATTAATCAAACCACATGGTTCATAGTAATTTGGATTTAGTTTGATGATCTTGATCTTGATACCATGTTTCTTGGTGGAAGTCAAACCAGGAATATTGGGTTGTTGTTAGAATCGATTCAAGGATCCATAAGCAACTAACATCAGAGTTCACTCCATCATCATGATGGGGGGTTGATGGTTATACTGTGATGAGATTGTTCTTCCTGGAATTTGGGGATTTAGGAAATCTGGAGATATATGGGACGACATTGACATTGGATTTCTAGCAATAATAGGTCATGCAATAGTGGATGGTACTCCTAGATCGGTTAATTGGATTATTAGAAAGGAAACAAGATCTTGATGTTGTTTATTACGTGTTTCCTTAGCATAGTAATGCAGTACCATAGGCGTTGGATAGGTTAGAAGGACAATTGGATTGGTAGTGTCATGATCAAGCTTAGTGGCTTGTAAATTATCCTGATGATTTTTATATAGGGATATATGTGAGTTAGCTAGGGTACACATATGAGATTTTTCGGTATAGTCCTTCTCCCAAAACCCTTGGAGATATGAGTAGCATGTGTAGTATTGGAGTTGCCTTATATGAGATGATACCTTCAATGATATAGGGTGATTTTGTTTGGAATAACAGGCAGTACCATTGGCATCTAATCGTTGTGCTCAAGATAAGATGTTAGACGTTCACTCACATCTTAAGCTCCT
The DNA here is from genome assembly GCA_022496015.1 of Hordeum marinum. Classification (NCBI taxonomy): domain Eukaryota; kingdom Viridiplantae; phylum Streptophyta; class Magnoliopsida; order Poales; family Poaceae; genus Hordeum; species Hordeum marinum. Next base: position 156,782,937 of record CM039672.1, on the reverse strand, counting down.
TGAAACCACGAAACTTTACCGGACCATGACGCGGTTGGATTATGACCATAAGTCCTTAGACTATGGTCGGTATTCCACCTTGACCACCACCAATCCTGTTCAAAAGGAAGGTGGCCACGAAGACATTTATTAGGTTGGACCACAAACCCTTTATACTAGTGACCACCCGGAATAGACGACCGCCTCTCTCACACATCCCATGAGCAATGTGTTTATGTGTTATTGGAGGAATATGATGTTATCCTCACTGATGACATGCCTATTTACCCAATGAGAGGAAGGAACACCTTAGTCATGTTTGGACCAGCCCCAGGAACACTAACTACCATGCCTCTCAGGTATAAGGTCTCACCTTAAAAGAGTTGGACTCCGCAAAGCACCCTCCCTATAGAAGAAGACTTTCTTGCCCAAGCAAGATGATGAACCACTACGATTGCGGAGCCACCACAACAACGATGGAGAATCAAAAGAAGTCAACCACCACTCCTCTGCCGGCAACATCAACTAGACTATATCAAGAAGCACCAACATCCAAGCACGACGAAGCCCTTGCAAATCAAGAGGGTTGAAGAACCCGTTGTTATGACTGGACATCCATCAGTTCCTGACTAGGAAGGAACCGAGGAGCTGATAACCCCCCTCACTCCACCACTTTGATGATGTACGATGAGTATGACATCTCTACTCCCTTTAGATGCCTGGAATGGAGTGGACGACTGACATAACTTTGTTATCAGCCCTTTTTAAAAAATCTAGGGCGTAAACCGTGACTTGACCATGGTAGGCCACCTGTCAAAGGTAGTACACCCCACTTGCCAAGCGTCAGACCTTGGGGGTTAGATGGCTGATCTATACTCTGAATAGTCATCTTATCTAGAACCCCACTAAAACCTTCGCAGATGGTAGAACCCGTTTTGACACCAAATATCTAAGCTCAGTTTGAGGGCCGGGACCTAGCATAGACCTTGCCATGGAGTGACGAATAGACTAAACACTCGAAGACCCTCCAGAAATGTGAGTCCATGATGATGAAGGCAAACGACCAAAGAAGAATGAAGAATCTACCTAGGCAACTTACTCAAGCAGAATATCTCGACAAGAAGTGACAATGACGCACCTCAGCACTCTCGAGGATGAAGACCACCTACGACTAAAGAGCCCCCTGCTTTAAGGAAGATAATGACTTCCTCGTCAATAAGAATCTACACCAAGGCTCGACCCTTCCATTCTAATGCGAGACATTTAGATGTTACTAACCATCATGAGCAAGCCCAGAACCAGCACTTATACGCACTATTTTGCCATGTATTCCGACTTTGGGATACACCCGCAAGCTAGGCCCTGCCAGAAACACGTTCACCATTAGACCAAGTCAACGGTGTACCCGAAGACATATCATTGGGCATTTCAAGATCCAGTAGGACAACCACGCTAGAGCGGAAACAACGTGGAACGTGAAGACTACCTCGCCTCTGATCGTCCACATCAGCACCTAGCCTAGGAATCTCGGGGACGAGATTCTTGTAAGGGTGTAGGTCTGTCATACCCTGTGTGTTGCCTCATGACTAAGATATCATTACTTAAAAATTAGGGCCAATAAAAACTTTTTCAGTGCATTTGAATGCTTGACTTGTGTGTTATTTGCTAGCATGTTTAATTGCTTGCTAACTACTCTATAATTCATAAAACGTCCTCTTACCCTCAAGAACTCTTTTCCTTGATCCCAACTCTTGTTCAGTGATCATGCCATGTGAATAGGAATTCAAAATATTTTTTTAATTTATTTAAATTAGCTTTTCAAAAACCCCGGATTTGAGATTTGAACTACAAGTCCCCAAATTGGGTGGATCCTTTTTCCCCAAATGCCTTATTTGGAACCTATTAAATATATAACTTCCAAAAACCACCAAATATTATTTTAAAAGATTATTTTACTATTTATTGAAAAAGATTTTTCTTAAGGCTAGAAATGGTCTTTTATAGGGAAAAAATATTTAAATGATTTAAAAATATTTTAGAAAATTTGGGAAAGCTTAGTGGACATATATTGTCCATCTATAAGATTTTCAACACATGGTCCTGTTAAAAATATTTGACAAAACCCTTCAAAACTATTTCTGCCTATTTCAAGAATTGAAATATTTCTATAAGAAATATTCTCAAATAAATCCAGGAAAATTATGGAATATCACGTATGATATATGTGATCATATTGACAAGTTTCATATCAATCCCAATTGTTTTGGTTCACCAAAATATCCCGAAATCCTCTTTGTCCATATCCAAATTTGAGAAAGTCTTCATTACCAGCTGTCTCCCCTTAATCTCAAACTTTGTGGACATGATCTAATCCTCCAATTATGCCTCCACACCAAGTGGTGCATCTAGGGGAAACAGTTTAACTTGTCCAAATCCCCCCAATCCCTTTTTGTTGATTTCAAGAATTGGGAATGTTTGCATTGTCAAGTTTCCCCATTTGATGCCAAACTTTTTGTGCATGCTCTAGTCACCAAATTATGCCACCACAGCAAGTGGAGCATCATGGATAATGCCTTAGCATGATCATATCTATAGAAACCCATTTCAGTCCATCTCTAGGGTTTACTAAGTTTACATTGGCAACTTTCATCAAATAAGCCCAAACTTGGTGGTAAACGTCATTTCCACCTATGACTTGATCCTGTTAAATTTCATATCAAGGAGAGCCTTTTAACCAGCTCAAGACCAGTAGAAACACCTTGTGGCAGAAAACCAAAACTATTGTTTTCACCTCTTAACTTGTTCTCCTTGGCCCCAAATTTTTACCACACCTCCACCTGACCTCCAGCTACCCCTAGTAGGAACTGTTGTTTTCACCTCTTAACTTGTTCTCCTTGGCCCCAAATTTTTACCAAACCTCCACCTGACCTCCAGCTACCCCTAGTAAGAACCCCATGGCCTCAGATCAATTATTGGGAGGGTAAAAGCCCAAGATTGCTCTCTGGACAAGCATTGGCAACACCAATTTACCTCCCCTCCCTCTTACCTCTACCCTCCTTGGCCCCTACCTAGCCCATAGAGCATCTCCAGAAGCCCCAAGTGCTAGTGGACAAGGTGGGCATGCCTAGATCACATGTTGCATGCCATGGCATGCAATATGCCCGCTCAGGAGCATGCTACAGTGCAGCCCCGCATTGTAGCTGCCCCCCTAATCGAAGTCCTCGACCACCTCACGCTCCTTTAACACGCCACCGAGCCAACCTCGACGTGCGGGACATGCTTCTGTTCTGTCACCCTTCTCTCTTCCCCCTTTGCTGGTTCCCTCGCACGCGTGCCGTGGCCGTTCGGGAACTCCAACCTGAGAACTCACACGCGCGAGCCCTGTCGGCTCCCCGCTACTCCCTATACACTCCCTGGTTGTGGACAAGTCCCACGAACACCATAGACATCCCTAGCCCTCTCCCAACGGCCGCCAGGGTCGGTTCCAAAGACGACGTGGGCACCGTCCACGATGGACTCAAGCCCGGGCATATAATCTAGCTGCGAGCTCCCTCTTGTGCCCTCTCGCTCCCTCTCCTTCCGAGGGACCTCCTGGAATGGTCCCCTTGTTCTCCTTTACCATATAGCCCTCCCCATGGCCATCCTCGCTAGAGTTTGCCGCAGGTAAGGCCGTGCTCGAGTTGGCACTTCCCACCAAAAGAAAGGACCCCCTAGGGGGTGTGGCCGTACGCCCGATCTCACCGGTGGCTGGGACGCCACCGGAGGTGGCCAGAGCCAACGGGATGAGCGCCAGCTTTGCCCTGTCTCGCCTCCTCTGCCTCTCGCAGATCGAGCGGGAGGTGGGGGATGGACCCGACAGGTGAGCCCACTTGTTAGCGACCAGCCGGTCGGGCGCCCCAATTCAAGTGGAAGTGCCCCCCGCTGCTTCTCGCATCCCCGCTGAGAAGACGTACTCCCTGGAGTATGCATTCAGTGTGGCCTCGCACGCGTGTATCCATGAAGATGGGCCGGCCCAGTCCAACCGCCCCGTTGCTTCACTCAGCATCCTAACGCCAATTAGGTATATTCCTTTTTTCTTTTTATTTCTTCACAGACTAGAAAATCAATATTAAATTTATTTTAGCCCCAAACTTAATGATTCAAATTTCTACATCCACCTAAAAATACCACCTATTTAATGGTGTCACTTTCATATTTTTCCACCACACTATTCCTGTAAGATTCAAATTTGAATTCAAATTTGAACTACTAGAGGCCACTTTGCACATTCCTAGAGCATTCAAATCAACTCTAAATGAGGTTATTCAAATTTCCAAAATCTCTAAATGTCATACCCTAATTGTCTAGCCATGTTGAACGATTTTACCATGCAACTATTCTATTGGATCTAATAAACAGACCATTTGTTGGGTGCATCCACTCATTTTTACCAAAACATTTTCTGTAGACTTCTAATAGGATCACCATTTCATTCATTTTCCCCATTCAAAAATATCCCTTGATACAGGTCCAACAAAATCTCCTTTGTTATTTTCTTATGACCAGAGATGTCCAAGAAAAATAAAACTCCTATTTATAGAGCAGTTTTATTTTCTGCTTGTTGTGTTGCTCATTGCGTTTGTTTTCGGCGATAGTTGACGAAGTAGATGGAATGCTCGGAGTGGACGAGAAGCGGGTGAAGACCTCGAAGAATTTTCTAAGCCAGGCAAGCAACCCTTTGACCATGTTAAGAAACCATTTTATTTGCATGTCATGTAGCATTTTACTTTTGTTATATTTGTTCATGTGATGTGGTGTCCACCTTTGTGGGATGCCCTGATACTTCTTGTTGGTACTTGCATCGTGCATGACCCTACCTCCTTATGAGGGTTGTGCAGGTGGGTGTAGATAGGAGGCTAGTAGATGCTACGCAATTGGGACCGGGATTTTGCATGGTGAGGGAAATGAAGAGATGTTTTCAAAGACTTTTCATAAAACCGTCGGGTGCCACTAATGTCCGAGGGCGATGATGATGAGTTGGGTGCCCACCTGAGAAAGAAGTGGTGTGCCGGAACAAGTGTGTGAGTGTGTGTTTTCAAAAACGGATTAGATTTAAGATTTGTCGATCATCCCAACCTTACATGCCTAACCACGATACCCCTTATGGGACGGCGCTCTATTGGTTAATTTTGTGGGTACTAGCAAGGAGCCCGCATTACTAGTGGAGGGAGTAGCGTGGTCACTCTTGATATGGAGTCGTGCCGGTATGGACGATCATGCGTTGTCTTCACAGGCACCGGGTACACCGTTGGTCCCTGCATGGATGCTACGAGTGATGTACATCATGTGGGCTGGGTACCCATCGAGTCGACTCTTTGTTTAGTATTGCCAGGGGAAAGTCATTGTTTGGGTGCTTACCTCGGGTATGTTATATACAGCGAGTCGTGGATGACACGGAAGTTCCCCGAGTCTTGTGGGTAAAGTGTGCAACCTCTGCAGAGTTTAAAACTATTCGAATACCCGTGTCCACGGTCAAGGACAGTTGGGTGCTGCGGCTTAGAATATGTCTAGATGTTTTTGAGAAACTTGGTGTGTCTATGTGTGCTGAAGACACAAGGATGATACTTGACACAAGTCTGAAGACGTGATGTGATGAATGAACATGAGATGTTCAACCCCTGCTTATGATGATAACTGTAACTTGTTCATATGGATATCTCCCAACTGCTGATTCATGCTTACACATAGTTACTTGATCCTCTCATTGCATTCAAAATTAGGTTTCTGCAAACTACGTACTTAGTGCTACATCATGCATCATTATACCTTGTTCCACAACTTGGGTTGCTTGCGAGTACATTCAAAGTACTCATTGCCTTGCCAGGTTATTTAATTGGCCAGGCATGGAAGAATAGGAGTATGGTGAAAAGTTTGTTGGTGACGAACATGCGAACTAGGACGCTTCCTAGTCATAATGCTTGTAGGTTTAAGGCAGATGGCATGGGTTCACGCTTTCCATCAAGATTTCCGCTGCTTGTTGAGTTTGAATATTTGGCCCTTGTGGCCCTATCTATGTAAGACTAGACCTTCACGGTCTTTATTTGTGTAACACGCTAAATGTGGATGTAAGACTCTTGTTATTCAGCTTCTGTGTGTTTAGTGAGCATTGATCTCTGGGATCACTCTAAACGTGCATTCAATGATCACGACGTATTAGTCAGGGTCCCCACACCTCCTCTTGATTCGAGGAGGCGGGGGTGTCTTTGGATGCAGCCTCAGGCTAGTCCTTGAAGCGAAGGCCAGCCTGACCTGGTTTCTTCTTCTTCTCCTTCTTTGTGGGAGCCTCGTAAGGCTTCTCCACGAGCATCCTGGCTAACAGCCTGGTCCTCTCGTCTTCAGGCCGAGGAGCCAGACTGTTGATGTTGATGGCCTTCTTCTACTATCTCTGCCAGAATAGATCGTATAAGAGGATGAGGGGATTCTCTGTGTAATAGAGCCAACCAGGTCAGGCCAAATCTTACCTCAGAGTCCGTCTTGGCAGCGTGCAGACCCTTGTCCTCCTCCTCGGATGGCTAGCTCTTCATGGACTTGAAGAGCGCCTTCCACAGCTTCTCACGCGTAGTGCGAAAGAGGTTCTGGACTGTGGGCTCGGCTTCGAGTTCTCGAGCCCACAGAGAAGTGTTCCGATGCTGGCAGGGGAGGATGCATCTTTGGAGCATCACCTGGATCACATCGACTAGCTTGAGGCCCTCCTCAACCAGGGAGCGGAGGTGCTTCTGCAGATTGGCCACCTCTTTTCCCGAACCCCAGGCCAGGCCCTTCTCGAGCCACGAAGCCAGTCTGGTGGGGGGAAGATCTGAATGCGGTGGCAGGGAGTTGGCCCTCCTCTCGTGGTTCGGTGACGTAGAACCACTCCTTTTGCCATCCTTTGATGGTGTTGATGAAGGTGCACGACAGCCACCCGACGTGGGCGAGCTTCTCGATGACTGCCCCACTAGAGTCTGCATGCTTGCCTCCAATGCACTTGGGCTTAATATTGAAGACCTGTAGTCAAATCCCAGAGTGTGGCTCGACGCATAGGAAGGCCTCGCATACGAGGATGAAGGCCGAGATATGCATGATGGATTTTGGCGGGAGATCGTGGAAGTCGAGGTCGTAGAAGAAAATTAATCCCCTGACAAAGGAGTGGAGTGGGAAGCTCAACCCCCTGATGAAGTGGGGGATGAACACCACCCTCTCACCTGGCCTGGGAGTGGGAATCACTTGGCCCTCCTCTGCCGTGCGGTGAGGAATGTTGGCGGGGAGGTAACCGGCCTTCTTGAGGTCGAGGATGTCTTTGTTGGTGACTGTGGAAACTTCCCACTCGGCATTAGAGCCCGCCATTGTTGAGATCGGGGGCGGGGGTGGATAAAACTAAATCTGTGCTCTAGAGGCGCAAGGGAATAGGACGCGGAGAAGTCGAATGGAGAGCGTGAAAGGCCTTTGGGGTTTTTCTTTCTCCTTTTAGTAGGTCAGCCGATTCGGGCTCCCGTTGTTGCACCGTGAATGCCTCCACTTCCCACGACAGGTGAGGCATTGCGTACGCGTGATTAAGTAAACCCTGTATAAGATGGGACACAATCGACATGTTGATAGATCGTGTGGATGGAACGGCCTCGAACCGCGCATCAAGTGCCTGTAACTGGACTATCGGTCGTGGTGGCTTGTGACCTTTTTTCAAAGAGGTCATCAGGAAACATTACCCTTTTTCCCGACGTTTGGCCTTCAAAGTGAACTTATCTCACAGGATTCGGACGTGCCACTATGCAGAAAACTACTTCTCAATAGAGGCTGAACTATGGTTCGATAGGAAGGAACTCACCTCGCAAGCCGAAGACTCTGTTCTCAAAACAATTGGAGCTGAAGACCCTTGGCATTGGAGGCAAGGTCGGGGGTATTGAGGAGTCCTGGATTAGTGGGTCCTCGGATAGCCGACCTATTGTTTATGGGCCGGACTATATGTGCTACTTGCCGAACACTAGATTATTTGAAGGCCCAGTTTCCAGGATGGAAGCTTTGAGGAGCACGGCTTGCGCTCCATGTTTGATGTAGTAAATAGGCATGTTTATCTCTTCGGCATGTAACCGACCATGTGTAAACCCTATGCCTCCTTTGCATCTATATAAGCCGGAGGGTTTTAGGGTATTGACATAGGACAACTCATCTAGGGTTAGACATCTGATCTCGAGATAGATCAACTCTATAACCCCTTACACCATCAATACAATCAAGGAGGACGTAGGGTATTACCTCCATTGGAGGGCCCGAACCTGGGTAACTTGTGTCCCCTTCGTCTCTTGTTACCGTCAATCCTAGCCTCACAATTCGGGACCCCCTACCTGTGATCCGCCGGTTTTGACACCGACAACTATGATTTCAAACTTGCTGGTGAGAAGAGGTTATTTGACATAAGCTCACTTGATGGATGGAGAAACCAGGCCTATGAGAATGCCAAGTTGTTTAAAGAAAAAGTTAAGAAATGGCATGATAAAAGGATACAAAAGCGTGAATTCAATGTAGGTGACCATGTCTTGCTATACAATTCTTGTTTAAAATTTGTTGTAGGAAAACTTTTCTCTAAATGGGAAGGGCCTTACATTGTCAAGGAACTATATCATTCTGGTGCCATCAAGATCAACAAAGCCGAAGGCACAAATATGAAGGAGGTAAATGGGCAAAGAATCAAACATTGTATCTCAGGTACTCCCATAAATGTTGAAACCAATATTATCAATACCATAATTCCTGAGGAGTACATTAGGGAGACCTACCAGAACGTTTCAGACTCCGAAAAGGAATAGTTATGTGGGACGGTATGCAAACCGACTCCAAAACTTTCCTGACAGCCATTTTTCCCAATTTTGGAATATTTAATAAATTAGGAAAACTTAAATTAGTCTGAAAGCTGCACGAGTATGCGACAAGCCTGCAGGGCGCAACTTACCCCCCTGGTCGCGCCCCTATGGCTTGTGGCCACCCCGTGCACCCTCCGGACTCTGTTTACTTGTGGTATAGTCTTGTTGGTCGGTAAAAGTACATTATATAATTTCTTGAATGTTTGGACTTTCGTATCATGACAATACCTCCTATTTTCATTTTTAGTTGTTTCTACAGCAAATTTAGATCGCCATGATGTCCCCAAGTGCTTCGAAGCACAAGTGCTTCGAAGGACAAGTTCTTCAAGAAGGTCATCAACCCCTACCATGCGGATGTGCTACGACACCCCCAAACCATTGGGATGCATCTGGGTGTGCTGCACATCTGTGATGTTGAGGGGCAAAAAAAGACCAGGAGCATGGAGACAAGGCCCAAAGCAATAGAGCAACAAGCCTTCATGTGCCAAGGGATGGTGGAACATGGACTCAATGCCAATCACAAGATGATCACAGAGTTTACCCATAAACACAAGCTAGATGCCAAGGATATCAGGGAGCATATCTTCAAGCTTTAAGAGAAAATCGACCATCTCCAAGCCTAGATCTTTGACCTACAAAACCAAAATAGTGACTATGAATACAGATCTTCAACCAAATCTTTGGCTGTAGATTTGAGGATTTCGGAGACTCGTTCGTCTTTTTACCATGGTGCACCTATGCCTTGGAAGACGAAGGACAAGCTTCTAACCTCATTAACAACTCCAACATCACCACCTCCGAAGAAAGACATCTAAGCACATGGGTATGGGCGCTCCCCTTGGCTTGTGCCAAGCTTGGGGAAGGTGCCTTGGTATCGTATCACCGTCACATCTTTTACTTTTCTCGTTTTTCTTAGATCAATCCTTTTAGTTATATCTTGATATAGTAGAATAAAGATTTTTGTGTGGTCTAGCTTTGAGTTTTGCTTTATGTTCCCCTTATGTAAGCGAGTCCAAGTGTTATATAATAAAAAGTAGTTTTGATGTGAGGGCTTTGCTTGTTGCTATGATCTTGATAAAAAATAAAAAGGTAATAAAAGAAGAATAGAATAAAAGCAAAGAGTATATATGATGATCTTATGGGGAGTGATGACTTCACATATTAGAAGTATCTCGACTGAAATATGGTGGGAGTTGACGAACATAGCGATTGGTCATTTGTGCAATTAAAAGGAAGTAATAAAGAAAGAGAGGTTCACCTATAAATATATTATCTTGGACATTTTTTATGATTGTGAGCACTCATTAAAATATTATATGCTAAGAAGTTGATATTGGACAAGGAAGACAACATAATTGGTTATGTTTGCCTATTTCCGAATAGAAGTTATATGGTTATAGATCCTCCAACATGTAGTGCTTGCTTCCACCTCATACTAGCCAAAACATTCGCACCAAGTAGAGATACTACTTGTGCATCCAAACACCCTCAACACATTTTTGCCATGAGAGTCCACCTTACCTACCTATCAATTGAGTAAGATCCTTCAAGTAAGTTGTCATGGGTGCAAAAAAGCTATAAGAATTGCTCCTAAATATGTATGATCTTTTATTCTAAGGGAAAATAAGTGTTGTACAAACTTGTGATGGTAAAGAAATAAAAGTGATGGTCTGAATAATAAAGGTAGCTATAACAAAGGGCAATACAATGCGGAATTCCTTTCCATTAAGGCTTTGCACATCCAGAAACAAAAAGCGCATGACAAGCTCTGCTTCCCTCTGCGAAGGGCCTACCTTTTACTTTTACTTTATAAGTACTTACCGTCATTCAAGAGTCATGGTGATCTTCACCACTCCCTATATTTCGCCTTCCTCTCTTGGCAAGAATTATGTGTTGGGGAATGGTCTAGACACATATATCCACTCGTATGTGGGTGATCATGAGTTATTTCTGCTGACATTACCCTGGAGTGAATAGTTGGGAGGCAAAACTATAAGCCCCTATCTTTCTCTGTGTCCGATTGAAGCTTTAACCTCATAGGTACTGCGTGAGTGTTAGCAATTATAAAATACTAAAAGATGATTGAGTATGTGGATTTTCTTTACAAGCTCTTATATTGACTCTTTCCAATGTTGTGATAAAACGCAATTGCTTCGATGATTGAGAGCATAGTTTGTGGGTTCTCAATAGGGTTCTTGGTTCATACTTTATCCTGTGAATGAATTGTTACTCTAGTATCAGAAATTATATATAAATAAGTATCGCTGCTCCAAAGATGATCATGATGCCCTCATGTTTGTATTTCATTTTATCAACACCTCTGTCTCTAAACTTGTGGATAGATTTATCGATATCGGCTTTCGCTTGAGGACAAGCGAGGTCTAAGGTTGGGGGAGTTGATACGTCCATTTTGCATCATGCTTTTATATTGATATTTATTGCATTATGGGCTGTTATTACACGTTGTGGTATAATACTTATGCCTTTTCTCTCCTATTTTACAAGGTTTACATGAATATGGAGAATGCAGGCAGCTGAAATTCTGGACTGGAAAAGGAGCAAATATGAGAGACCTATTATGCACAACTCCAAAAGTCCTAAGAAGTTACGGAGAATTATTTTGAAATATATAGAAAATATTGGGCGAAACAAATACCAGAGGGGACCCACCAGGAGGTCACAAGCCTACCAAGCGCGGCCTACCCCCCTGGCCATGCCTTGGTGGCTTGTGGGCCCCCTGGCAGGCCTCCAGTGCCCATCTTCTGTTATATGAAGGGTTTTGACCTAGAAAAAAAATCAAGAGAGAGCTTTCAGGATGAAGCGCCGCCGTCTCGAGGCGTAAATTGGGCAGAATCAATCTAGAGCTCTGGCGGAGCTGTTCTGCCGGGGAAACTTTCCTCCTGGAGGGGGAAATCGAAGCCATCGTGATCACCAATGATCATCTCATCAAGAGGGGGTCAATCTCCATGAACATCTTCACCAGCACCATCTACTCAACACTAGTTCATCTCTTGTATCCGATCGTTTTCTCAAACCTCACATTGGTACTTGTGGGTTGCTAGTAGTGTTGATTACTCCTTGTAGTTGATGCTAGTTGGTTTACTTGGTGGAAGATCAGATGTTCAGATCCTTTATGATAATTAATACTCCTATGATTATGAACATGAACATGTTTTGTGAGTAGTTACATTTGTTCCTAAAGACATGGAATAAGTCTTATTATAAGTAATCATGTGAATTTGGTATTCATTCGCTATTTTGATCAGATGTATGTTGTCTCTCCTCTAGTGGTGTTATGTGAACGTCGACTACATAACACTTCACCATTATTTGGGCCTATGGGAAGGCATTGGGAAGTAATAAGTAGATGATGGGTTACTAGAGTGACAGATCCTTAAATCCTAGTTTATGCGTTGCTTCGTAAGGGTGTGATTTCGATCCATATGTTTCATGCTATGGTTAGATTTATCTTAATTCTGCTTTAGTAGTTGCAGATGCTTGTGAGAGACACTACTAGAATCAAGATCTTTGCTGTCAGCCAGCTCTTTGCCGTCTCCTAGTTGACGGCAAAGAAGGTCTTTGCCATCAGCTTACATAAAACTGACGGCAAACAAAGAGCTGAGGGCAAAGATATCATTGCTGTCGGCCATCTTTTTGTCGTCTGCTAGCAAACGGCAAAGCCTCTTTGCCGTCTTCTAGAAGACGGCAAAGAGAAAGGGAGGCCACAACGAGAACCAGCTAATGGCCACTCTCTGGGCCGTCTGCTAGCAGACGACAAAGCTTCTTTGTTGTTTGCTAGCAGACGGCAAAGAGAGTGGCCATCTAACGGCCGTTTCCCCCGGCCCCACCCCACTAACTAAGGCTCTTTGTTGTGTGCTCACAGACGGCAAAGAGCCTTAGTATACCTGTTAGAGCGCGTCCCACCCCTCTCTCTCTCCCCTCTCTCTCCCCTCCCCGCACCCCCTAATCCCACGTGCCCGAGCTGCCGCCGCCCCCCGTGCCACCGACCACTATCGCCGCCCCCCGTGCCACCGTCCACCCCCGCCATTGCCCCTACAGCCGGCCGATGGCCGCCCCTGCCCCTGCCCCTGCCGCCGTCCGCCCCTGCCCCTGCCACCTGCCAACCCTGCCGCTGCCTAAGGTAGTTCTCTTCTCTGCCCTCTTTTTTATGGTTTAGGTTTAATTTAAATTTTGTTTAATTATATTTAGGTTTAGGTTTAGGTTTATTTTTAGGTTTCGTTTAGGTTTAGGATTAGTTTAGTTTTAGGTTTAGTTTAGGTTAAGAAGAAGAAGAAGAGGAGGAGGAGAAGAAGAAGAAGAAGAAGAAGAAGAAGAAGAAGAAGAATAAGAAGAGAAAGAAGAAGAAGAAGACGAAAAACAGGAGAAGAGGAGAAGAGGAGCCGCCATCGCCCCCCCCGACCATGACACCCTTGACCCCTCACCACAGACACCATCGACTCCTGACCACCAACGCCACCGACACCTGACTCCACTGACCCCTGATCTCCGACCCTCAACCCCGACGCCACCGATCCTCGACACCCTGGACCCCCGACCCCCCGAACCCCCGACCAGCGACCACCGATGCCATTGGCCCCCGACCACCGACACCATCGACCCCCGACCAACGATGCCATCGACCACCGACCACCAACGCCACCGACCCCCGACTCCACTGACCCCAAATGCCACTATCTCCTGATGCCACGACCCCCGACCCCCGACACCTATTCTACCTACTATTGACCAAAAAGGTGCTTTTCGGCCTTCGTGAGGCCGAGGAGGTCATAGTTTTGTAAATTGTGAGCTAGGTCACATATTTTCCTATTTTGTTATAAAAACATCATATTTTGTGTTGATTGGGTGAATTTCAATGTGCGGTTGTTCGACGACCTCCCCGTGCATTTGACGAGCTCCCCTGCTGCGTTCGCTAGTGAGCACAAATGACATCTTCTCCCCCGGCACCCTTGAAAAAGTTTCTCTGTTTCGGTCTTCATGCCGATGAAACTTGCTAGCTATAGGTGTCTTCAATCATCAGTATGTGTGACCACTATGCGTCTCCCGTTCGAAAGGGTTACATCTATAAATATGCATTCATTAGCATATTTATAACCATGATTGTTTCGAATTGTCCAATGTTATCCATGGACAGCCCGGGTATGTGTAGATTGCATTCGTTTTCCCATATGCTCTGCTCCGGATCCGATGCAGAATTTCGTTAGTGCCTCCCTGTTGTTCTCCGGGTACACATCCTCTCTGCTTATTGCCGAGACGTGTATCAGGAGAACAGCAGGGAGGTGCTGCCGAAATTGTGCATCGGATCCGAAACGGAGCATGGGAAAACGAACCCAATCAACACATACTCGAGTGCGCTTAGGACCTATCTTTACCTACTAGCGTCTAGGTTGTATCGAGGTAATAAAACTGACAAACTCTATTAACTGATGAATATGGTTTGCTGAATTATGTATATATGTTTTGTATGTCCAGTAGCTAGGCAAGATGAGTGATCATGGGTCAATGTACACCGGTAACACTAGTCAGAAAGACATGACCCGTGAATGGATAACAAAAACCAAGGAGTTTGTGAGAGTCGCATTTGCAAATGGATAGAAAACAACCTGGTGCCCTTGTGTCGATTGCGACAACTTTAAGAAGAAGTCAGAGTTTGAAATGATCAAACACCTACAGAAGTGGGGTTTTACACCTAATTATATGGTCTGGACATTTCATGGTGAATCTGCCCAATGTGACAGAGTTGAGGTGGTTCGTCATCGCACCGACGAGCATGGTACCGAGATCGAAGACATGGTGCAAGACTTTGATGATGCTCGGGATTCGGACAATGAGATGGTGGTCTGCCAAGTCCTTTTATGAAATGTTGGAGTCTTCAAAACATCCTCTCCACGAGCACACTGAGCTTTGTCAACTGGATGCCATCGCACAAGTAATCGCTCTGAAGGCTCAGTTCAACCTGGGTAGAGAATGCTACGACGCGATGATGATGATATTTGGACGCTTTCTACCCAAAGGCCATGTATTGCTAGCAAACTTGTACCAGTCGGAGAAAATCCTACGTGTGCTTAAGATGCCCTATGTCGGGACCCCGATCCTAGGTTATATGATTCCATACTATAACAAGCCACATCACTTTGCGGCCTCACGCACGGTACTCCACGGCTGCCACCTTACCTTGGTCGGGACCGTTTGCGTCTTTTGGCTCACGTATGTGAACATGTCGTTGGCAATCACACAACAAAGAACCCGGGCCGACATGACTAGTCATAGAACCCAGGTAGCACATCCGTACGGAAACAGGCACACATAACCCAGCAATGCAGGTGTCGGCCTCAAGCGTGTGTAGACGAGTCATAGCAAGTTACAAGGACTTCATTATGTCGCGAGACACGAATGTCATCATTGCACGTAGACGAGTCGTAACAGACTACAGCGACTCCATTACACTACGAGACATTTCCCCGAAGGGACAGACACAGCAGCAAAGAAGGATACATGCCGGTCAATCAATGTGTCCGGAGCAGTAGCAAGTTACCATGGCTCGGTGGAATCACAAAGAGGTAGTTTCCCGTAAAGAGTACTACTGAAGGCACACGACTAGGTGTCGGATCCCATACATACCGTTGCACGTCACACGTACGCACGACATGCCCGATATGCATAGATACAACCATGGCAAAGTAAGCTAAGCACATCATGGCACAAGCATCTACCAGGTATGCTAGGTTGCAAGGTTTAGCTATTTACTATGACAAGATCAGGTCATGCATAAGAATAAGATCATCTACCATGTATAACTGACATGTGATCGTTTGTCCTAATGCAATAAATGAGAGCAGGAGCGAGAGGGTGGGATGTTATCGGAATGATCAATGAGGTTTCTTGCCTTGCTGGGTTGCAGAAGAGTTCTCTCCTTCGTCAGGGTACGGAGTAGTATCCTTCGGATTAGGGCCTACCGCAACGCAGATAAAAACATTCAATACAAGCAGATGCAACAATATGATGCATGATCATGGCATAGTGATGTGCTTGGATGAGCTAATGTAACTACTGGTCATGTCAATTTGAAATGTATTTGAATATAGGTTCAAAGTTGTTCTCATTTCAAATTCCATATATTGACCTAATGTTAAAATGTCAATGTTCACCTATTTAGGTTGCTCTAACATGCATAAGAATAGTACCATTGGATTCATTGGATTTTTCTGATAAAATTTCATATATAAATTATTTTCATCTGACTTCCAGATTAATTTATATGATTTTTCAAAAAAAATTAGCTATTTCTGGAAATATTTGAAATCAGAAAATAGATTTACTGCGTCAGCCATTCGTCAGCATGACATCAGCCTGGTCAATTGACCACTCTAGGTCAAACCTGACATGAGGGCCCCACTGGTCAGTGTCACGGGGGCTAATCACGCGCTGACCAGGGTTTGACCCAGCTCTAGTGCCCACTGTCAGCGGCTGGTCTAAGCTAATAAAGGTCATTAGCGACTAAGTGGCCGGCCACGTCGGCACTGGCCGGAGGGTGGTCGCCGGCGACCATCCGACGCGGCGGAGGCTCACCGGAAGCCACTGGAGGGATCGGATAGACGCGGGGAAGGCGCTGGAACAAAGCTCGTGCTCGACCACGTCGATTGGGCTGGTCAGGAGGGACCGGCGATCACCGGAGGTTCTCCGGGGAGTACTTCCACGGCGGTGCCCGATCGGCCACTATGGCAAGGAGCGCCAGGGAGCACAGGGAAGCTAGGGAAGAGAGGGAGGAGGATGGGGTGCTCACTGGGAGGTTGCAAGGGGGCTCGGAAGGCTCGGGGACGACCGGACGGCTCCAAACGACGGCGAGGACCGACACGACCGGCGGAGGGGATTCGGCGATGACGGTGTAGCAGAGGGCTCCCGGCTCAATTCCTCCGTCGAGGGGCTTTAAGGGCTCAGGGCGGAGCTGCTGGTTGGGTCAGGGGGGCTCGGCGGTGGCTAGAACGGTGGCACGACGGCGAGGAGCTGCGTGGCCATGGCGGGTTCGAGGGGGAGAAAGCGCGAGAGAGGGAGAGAGCTCGCGGGAGGGAGAGAGGAGAAGGGCACGACGGCGAGGTGCTGGCGTGCCCTGGGGCCTCCAGGCGGGCGACCAGCAGGGAGGAGGTGGAGGCCTCGCCGTGCCCTCCTTTGCCTCTGCCTACTCGCAGAGGTAGGAGACGACTGACACATGGGCCAGATGGGCTGCCCAGTGCCAGGCCTCAGGCCTCCTCTCTCTTTTATTTTATTTTTATTTCTGTTTTCTGTTTTCTAACATTTGTTTGATTTTCTTTGCAGGTCCAAATACCCCTTCAATAATCCTAAAACTTTTTTATAACTTCAAGTTTGAATATTTTAAACTTGTATCAAAAGTTTCAGATTATTTTGAAAGTAGTGATAATGATAATATTTTTATTTGTCATTTTCAGAGACTTAATTCAATAATTTAAAATATTTGAAATGTTCAAATAATTGGAATGGTCCCTGGTATATCCATGCCCTTAATTATTAGACATAGGGAACATTTTTGATGGGCATTTTGGATTTGTTGAAATTTCATTTGTTTGGAATTCCTTTAATTCATAAAATGCTTAGGGTTTCTTTCTTTCTCCCCATTTCATATTGATGCAATGATGATGATGATGATGCAAACACAATGCTAGCTTGGACACTTGCTAGGGTTGTGACAACTCACCCCCACTCAAAAGAATCTCGTCCCGAGATTTTGAGGTCGTCGGGAAGAGCGCAGGGTACTCTAGTCGAAGACGATCTTCTCTTTCCCATGTCGCCTCCTTTTTAGAATGGTGCGACCACTGAACCTTAAGAAACTTGATGTTCCGACTCCGAGTGGTACGCTCAGCTTGGTCGAGAATACGAACGGGGTATTCTCGGTATGAAAGGTTATCTTGGAGATCAAGCGTTTCGTGGTCCACTTCTCGGACAGGGTCCGAAAAGCAACGCCTGTGTTGAGAGACGTGGAAGACATCATGAACTTTGGAAAGATGCGGTGGAAGTTCCAATTGGTAGGCAACTTCTCCTCATTTAGCAAGAATGCGAAAAGGTCCAATGTAACGAGGAGCCAACTTGCCTTTGATACAGAATTGATGGGTACCCTTTAGAGGTGTAACCCGAAGGTAAGCCTTCTCGTCGACTTCATAAGTCACCGACTTACGATGACGGTCATATTGACTGTTTTGATGGGATTGGGCTGTTTTCAACTTTTCACGAATAACGCGAACTTGCTCTTCTGCATCCTAGATCATGTCCGAGCCAAAGAGTTGCCTCTCTCCGGTTTCTGACCAGTTAAGAGGTGTTCGGCATTTTCGTCCATAAAGAACTTCAAAAGGGGCTTTGCCCAAGCCTGATTGATAACTGTTGTTATATGCGAATTCAGCGAACGGAAGGCAGTTCTCCCAATTCATACCGAAAGATATAACACAAGCTGGGAGCATGTCTTCAAGAATTTGATTGACTCGCTCAACTTGACCACTTGATTGAGGGTGGAAAGCAGTGCTAAAGGATAGATGAGTCCCCATAGCGGTTTGAAAACTTTCCCAAAAACGAGAAGTAAAGATACTTCCGCGGTCTGAGTTAATCTCCAAAGGAACACCATGAAGAGAAACTATTCGAGAAACATATAACTCCGCTAGCTGACTAGCAGTAATGCTTTCACGAACAGGAAGAAAATGAGCCACTTTGGAGAGGCCATCAATGACTACGAATATAGCATTGTTCCCTCTCTTGGTCCTGGGAAAACCGGTGATGAAATCCATAGCGACCTTATCCCATTTCCATTCAGGAATAGCTAAAGGTTGAAGGGTGCCAGCAGGCCTTTGATGTTCTGCTTTCACACGACGACCAACGTCGCAATTAGCAACATACTGAGCAATTTCTCTCTTCATCCTAGTCCACCAGAACCTTTGGCGTAGGTCCTGATACATTTTGGTACTACCCGGATGAATTGTGAAAGGAGAATCATGAGCCTCCTTAAGGATCAGCTGTCTTAGACGGGTGCTCTTGGGAACCACCAACCGATTCTGAAAGAACACCACACCTCCATCATCCTTAGAGAAATCCTTAGCGTTTCTGCTAACGATATTTTCCTTAATCCGAGATATCCCTTTGTCATATCTCTGGACAGCTACTATTTGATCCTTAAGAGTAGGTTTTGCCACCAAGTTGGATAGGAATCCTTGAGGAACAATGTGAAGGTTTAACTTCCGGAATTCCTCATAGAGAAACGGTTGACCTTGTTGTAACATCATATTGTTACAATAAGACTTACGACTTAGTGCATCAGCCATGACATTGGCTTTCCCCGGGGTGTAAGTTATCCCTAAATCGTAATCTATGATCAACTCTACCCACCGTCTTTGCCTGAGATTCAAATCCGGCTGGGTGAAAATATATTTTAGACTTTGGTGATCAGTGTATATCTCGCAACGATTACCGAGAAGGTAATGTCACCATGTCTTTAGTGCATGGACTACAGCTGCAAGCTCAAGATCATGTGTTGGATAATTATCCTCATGTGGACGCAACTGTCGAGATGCGTATGCAATCACATGACGATCTTGCATGAGAATGCAACCTAATCCTTGTCGCGAGGCGTCGCAGTAGATAATAAAGTCCTTAGAAAAATCTGGTGGCACCAGAACGGGAGCAGAGGTCAGTCGTCTTTTCAACTCCTGAAAATTATGCTCGTATTGTGGGGTCCATTCGAACCTTTTATCTTTCTTGAGGAGTTCAGTCAGAGGTTTCGCAACCTTGGAGAAGTTCTCAACAAAGCGGCGACAATAGCTCGCTAAGCCAAGGAAACTCCGAACTTGCTTAACCGATTCAGGTTGAGTCCAATCAAGGACGGCCCGAACTCTCTTGGGATTGACAGCAATACCTTTGCCAGAAATCACGTGGCCCAAATAGGTCACTTCCGGCAACCAAAATTCACACTTGGAGAATTTGGCATATAAGCAGTGCTCTCGAAGTTTCATCAATACCAGCCGTAGATGCTCGGCATGTTCCTGTTCGTTCTTCGAGTAGATGAGTATATCGTCGAGGTAAACCACGACGAATTTGTCCAAATACTCCGTGAAGATCGAATTCATCAGACGAGAGAAAGTGGCTGGAGCATTGGTTAAACCGAAGAACATGACGGTGTACTCGTATTGGCCATAACGAGTGACAAAAGCCGTTTTTGGAATGTCCCCGTTTCTAGTTCTGATTTGATGGTATCCCAACCTCAAATCTATTTTGGAAAGGACAGAGGATCCAGCGAGTTGATCATACAAATCGTTGATCCTGGGAAGTGGATACTTGTTCTTGATAGTAACCAAATTCACTGGTCGGTAATCCACAACCATCCGATCCGATCCATCCTTCTTCTTAACGAAGAGGACGGGGCAAGCCCAAGGAGAATAGCTAGGACGAATGAAACCTTTCTTCAAAGCTTCATCGAGTTGGGTTTTTAGCTCGGCTAGTTCTAAGGGTGCCATCTTATAAGGTCTTCTGGCTATTGGGACTGTCCCTGGGATAAGTTCTATCACAAACTCAACATCTCTGACAGGTGGAATACCTGGCAGTTCTTCTGGAAAGACATCCGGAAAATCACGGACTACCGGAATATCTTCTAACTCTGGAAGAGGGCTAGCATTTAGGGAATAGAGTTGGCGCTTGGTTGTTTGAGTGGAGACATTAACTATCTCACCCGACGAATGTGTAAGTTGAACATTCCTAGAATGAGTATCAATCTTGGCATAGTGGGCTTTCATCCAATCCATACCTAGAATGATATTGATGTCCGAAGACTTAAGAGCTATCAAGGATGCTAGGAATACTAGTCTATCCACCAGAATTTCATTGTCATGGCTCACTCTAAAAGTTTGCCATTTTGATCCAGGAGTCTGAACTACTAAAGGAGTGGGCATGTCAGAGAAGGACATGTTATGCAGCTGTGCATAACCTTCTGAGATGAATGAATGAGATGCCCTAGTATCAAATAGAACAGATGTTGGATGGCCATTAACAAAAAGCATACCTAGAATGACATCAGGGTCTTCAAGAGCTTCTTCAGCAGACACATAATTAACTCGCCCACGGGCAGGAGTTGGCTTCACATAGAAGGCTTTCCCTGGTTTTCCACGCCCAGCGGGCTTGGCATTATTCTGGGGACATTCACGAGAATAATGTTCCGGTTCTCCACACTTGTAGCATATCACTGCAGCACGAGGTGCAACATTTGTAGGCGGTCCTCCAAATGGTCTGGGTGGAGGGTTGGACTGAACTGGACGAGGTGCCTGGAAGGATGGCCTCGCAGTGTACCTTGCCGGCATAGCTGCATTGGGTACCCATATTCGGCGCTTGTTGGGTCCTGAACCCGATGCAGGGTTGAAGTCACGGTTATGCTTCCTTGAAGCCTCGTAGTCAGTTTGTCCGGACTCAGCATTGATGGCCTTATTGACGAGAGCCTGGAAGGTCGTGCACTCATGCAAGTGAAGATCTCGGCGAAGCTCAGCATTAAGTCCCTTGCAGAACCTAGCCTGCTTCTTGGCATCAGTTGAGACTTCCTCTGGGGCATAGCGAGCAAGATTACCAAACTCGCGACTGTATGCATCCACTGATAATCTGCCCTGTGTGAAGGCACAGAATTCCTCTCTCTTGCGGTCCATCAGCCCTTCCGGGATGTGATGGATACGGAATGCGGCGCTGAACTCTGCCCAGGTTGGTGCAGGTCCCTGGGGACGCATAGCTTCATAGCTTTCCCACCACAGGTTGGCAGGTCCCTCCAGAAAGTATGTCACAAAGGTCACCTTATTGGCCTCTGAAACATTTGCAGCTCGAATCTTGCGTGACATACTGGTCAACCAATCATCCGCATCGAGGGGATCGATCGAGTGATGGTACTTAGGCGCACACAGTTTAATGAAGTCACCAAGTGACACTCCATCATGGTGATCATTGCGGGGAGCACGAGCTGTGTTCTGTTCAATTCTCTCTAATAGTCTGTTGGTCTCCCTCTTATTCCATTCAGCTTCTAGCATCACCTCCGCCAGAGATGGTGCATGTGGCAGCTCTTCTTGCCTTGGCTGGCTACTCTCGCCTTGCTCATGAGCATGCACGGGGTTGTTCCTAGTTGACACCATCCTGGGGAAAACAATCCACAGCTTAGACATAGAGAACAACAACTCTAAGACATGAATTAAGGAATGCACTGATCAACATGGCATGTAGGATAACACCAATCAACATGGTAAAGCAACTACCATATGAACATTAGGTTTCATACACCCATTACTTATTTCAGTACAAGCCCAAGCTGAAAACAACTATAGAGAGATGACACCACTCATCGGAGGCATTACAAGCATCCTATACATTATCTATCTACACCTCCGGAACTCAAATCTCGACCTTGATCATACCCCACCAGACACGCAGGACTGTGGCGATACGACTACTACCATACTAGGGCTAACATCCACGCATTCATACATCACCGTAGAATGCCTCGTACAGGTTACCCCCGTGACCCGGGAGCTGAACCTGAGGATCTGGAAACACTCTAGCCTGGGATCCCTGGAAACCATAAGGACACGGATGTGGCCCTGGTCCCCTTGTCGGCGGCAACAATGGTCCTCGAAGAGGGGTGATGCCTCCAACATCAGGCCAGTCTACGTGTGCTGGCAAATGAGTCCGCGAGGGAGTCAGCATCTCCAAATCTCCATAACCTGTCTGCACGACAGGTGCCAACTACGTCAAGGCTGTCCAAAGACGGGCACGGGTAGCATAGAGCTCCATGCGAAGGGCTCGTGCATCACGATCCCTGTTCTCCAACATCTGAGCGGTCACCTTCAACCTAGGGTCTTCATGAGAATGATCAAAGTAGGCTGCACTAAGATATCCATCCTCTCCTCCCATGGAAGCAGGAACATAGCAGAACTCTGTGTTCTGTAGCAGACCATGGTGAAACCTCATGATAGTCAGCATGGTGTAGGCGGCTTCCTGAACTGCTATATCTATGGTAACTCCAGGAAGCGGCTCGGCTGCTCCAGTATAGGAAGGATATATCCTAACGATACACAGATACTGACTCTGGTTGAAATCTCGATACTGCTCCTCCACTGTGTACTCTGGGTACCAGCGATATCCAGCCTCCATCATCACTCTAACCAACATGGCCGTGTGACCTGGCACATCGATGCACCTGGTCAGACGGACCAACTGACGGAAAGGGGCCATCTGAAACAGAGAATGATGCAAAGACATTAGATCCTAGCAGAAATTGGACAGCATAACGGCTGTAATTGCTCAAATTTTTTTGAGACAATTGAAAAAGATTGGAAAGGCACAACCACTCGACTATCTAGACTCAAATCTCTTCTCCATCTGTTTGTCACACCAACAATACTTGAATAACTGCACTCACTTACGAACAAGCTAACTATTGGTCCATGGCTAGTAACTCGTCATCCTAAGCAATAGATGAGAATCCTAGTTCCTATCCCCATAGAAAAGATGAGAATGACCCAGCATAGAATAACTTGGGAAGAGGAGTAAAACGAGCCTTACGTTCCCTTCCACAATCAATTCCCCTACTAATCTATAGTGTTTCTAGACTCAACTTCGGCCGGTTTGGCTTGGTAGTCCTACAGTCAGTCAGGCTCTGATACCAACGCTGTCGGGACCCCGATCCTAGGTTATATGATTCCATACTGTAATAAGCCACATCACTTTGCGGCCTCACGCACGGTACTCCACGGCTGCCACCTTACCTTGGCCGGGACCGTTTGCGTCTTTTGGCTCACGTATGTGAACATGTCGCCGGCAATCACACAACAAAGAACCCGGGCCGACATGACTAGTCATAGAACCCAAGTAGCACATCCGTACGGAAACAGGCATACATAACCCAGCAATGCAGGTGTCGGCCTCAAGCGTGTGTAGACGAGTCGTAGCAAGTTACAAGGACTTCATTACGTCGCGAGACACGAATGTCATCACTACACGTAGACGAGTCGTAACAGACTACAGGGTCTCCATTACACTGCGAGACATTTCCCCGAAGGGACAGACACAGCAGCAAACAAGGATACATGCCGGTCAATCAATGTGTCCGGAGCAGTAGCAAGCTACCATGGCTCGGTGGAAGCACAAAGAGGCAGTTTCCCGTAAATAGTACTACTAAAGGCACACGACTAGATGTCGGATCCCATACATACCGTTGCACGTCACACGTACGCATGACATGCCTGATATGCATAGATACAACCATGGCATCACAACATAACCATACAATAACATGACTTTTATTTAAGAGGCTCAAAAAAGCCGTGCATAATATGTTCATACAGACAGGGGTCACATGACCCGGCACTCAAGTCATACAAACATAGTCATACAAACCAGCGGAAACTTAAGCTGTCTGAGTACAGACGGCAAAATATAAAAGAGGCACAAGGCCTGACTATCTACAGCCCACCACACGGGCAAGTTCGTAGCTGGGACACCAACTATTCGGCATCGTCAACGTCTAGATAGAACCCACCTGATGGGTCGTGGTTCTCTTCTGCAACATTAATTAAGCAAGGATGAGTACAATCGTACTCAACAAGTCTTTAGAACAGACCTAGTCTATTTATGCTCATGTATCAACAAAGGGTGGTGGAGTTTATGCAGAAAGCCAGCTTTGACTCATGGCTAACCTACACTACTCAGTTTTAAACTCTTTGTTACAATTTTAGTTATCCCACACGAGTCCACTACCTCCATCACAATACACTAGCATGGATTCACCTTCCCCTTCCGGAAGAGTGCCAACCACGGTACTCACACTTGTCTTGAGATTTTTAGAGGTATTCATTTTATTATCTATGAACAACATAATTTCTCCAACTAGTCCATATCCGAGGACGCGGCTATTGGAATAGTTTCATAACCCTGCAGGGGTGTACTTCTTCACACACGCTCTTGCACTTATCGCTGTGTGCCATAAACCATGCACCTCGGCAACCTTCAAGCGGATGCCCAGCGAGGGAGTCGGCCATGACCGTCAATCACATAAGACCTCTAGTCCAGGCTACCGCCTATTTGAGACTGAACCCGCACGAAAGTCCGGCCGAAGTTTCCGCTACGGTCCCAAACGATGTGCGCAGGGTTCCCAAGCCCACCATTCGGGTGACCCTTGGTACACCATGCCACTGCCTACCGCGTCATAACCCACCCCGAGGGTCAGCGCTACGCACGGCCTCCAGCATGCTATAAACACCAGAAACTACTTGCAATACCTGGACCAAAGACTAAGCGACTGATGAGTCGAGAGGGTCAGTTAAGTATCCCAATGTGTGGTAGTATCTAGTCTTGGATCACAAACACGGAACCCAGTTCCTAAGAACAGTCCCAATGAGACAACCCACTATGTACTCCTACATAGCCTCTCATCGCTACCTTTACCAAACGTATTCATTATAAGCTCATCACATCGGACAACACTGTTTCACTCAGTTCATCACCCAGATGAATCCGACTTGACACAACTCTAAGCATAGCAAGCATAGCAGGCAAAGTAAGCTAAGCACATCATGGCACAAGCATCTACCAGGTATGCTAGGTTGCAAGGTTTAACTATTTACTTTGACAAGATCAGGTCATGCATAAGAATAGGATCATCTACCGTGTATAACTGACATGTGATCGTTTGTCCTAATGCAATAAATGAGAGCAGGAGCGAGAGGGTGGGATGTTATCGGAATGATCAATGAGGTTTCTTGCCTTGCTGGGTTGCGGAAGAGTTCTCTCCTTCGTCAGGGTACGGAGTAGTATCCTCCGGATTAGGGCCTACCGCAACGCAGATAAAAACATTCAATACAAGCAGATGCAACAATATGATGCATGATCATGGCATAGTGATGTGCTTGGATGAGCTAATGTAACTACTGGTCATGTCAATTTGAAATGTATTTGAATATAGGTTCAAAGTTGTTCTCATTTCAAATTCCATATATTGACCTAATGTTAAAATGTCCATGTTCACCTATTTAGGTTGCTCTAACATGCATGAGAATAGTACCATTGGATTCATTGGATTTTTCTGATAAATTTTCATATATAAATTATTTTCATCTGACTTACAGATTAATTTATATGATTTTTCAAAGTTTTTAGCTATTTCTGGAAATATTTAACATCAGAAAATAGATTTACTGCGTCAGCCATGCGTCAGCATGACATCAGACTGGTCAACTGACCACTCTGGGTCAAACTTGACATGGGGGCCCCACTGGTCAGTGTCACGGGGGCTAATCCGCGCTGACCAGGGTTTGACCCAGCTCTGGGGCCCACTGTCAGTGGCTGGGCTAAGCTAATCAAGGTGATTTGCGACTAAGTGGCCGGCCACGTCGGCACTGGCCGGACGGTGGTCACTGGCGACCATCCGACGCGGTGGAGGCTCATCGGAAGCCACTGGAGGTGTCGGATCGACGCGGGGAAGGCGCTGGAACAAAGCCCATGCTCGACCGCGTCGATTGGGCTGGTCAGGGGGGACCGGCGATCACCGGAGGTTCGCCGAGGAGTACTTCCATGGCGGTGCCCGATCGGCCACTACGGTGAGGAGCGCCAGGGAGCACAGGGAAGCTAGGGAAGAGAGGGAGGAGGACGGGGTGCTCACTGGGAGGTTGCAAGGGGGCTCGGAAGGCTCGGGGACGACCAGACGGCTCCAAACGGCGGCGAGGACCGACGGCGACCGGCAGAGGGGATTCGGCAATGACGGCGAAGCAGAGGGCTCCCGGCTCGATTCCTCCGTCGAGGGTCTTCAGGGGCTCAGGGCGGAGCTGCTGGTTGGGTCAGGGGGGCTCGAGGGTGGCTAGAACGGCGGCACGACGGCGAGGAGCTGCGCGGCCATGGCGGGTCCAAGGGGGAGAACGCGCGAGAGAGGGAGAGAGCTCGCGGGAGGGAGAGAGGAGACGGGCACGACGGCGAGGTGCTCGTGCGCCCTGGGGCCTCCAGGCGGGCGACCAGGCAGGGAGGAGGTGGAGGCCTCGTCGTGCCCTCCTTTGCCTCTGCCTACTGGCAGAGGTAGGAGACGACTGGCACATGGGCCAGATGGGCTGCCCAGTGCCAGGCCTCAGGCCTCCTCTCTCTTTTATTTTTTATTATTTCTATTTTCTGTTTTCTAACATTAGTTTGATTTTCTTTGCAGGTCCAAATACCCCTTCAATAATCCTAAAACTTTTTTATAACTTCAAGTTTGAATATTTCAAACTTGTATCAAAAGTTTCAGATTATTTTGAAAGTAGTGAGAATGATAATATTTTTATTTGTCATTTTCAGAGACTTAATTCAATAATTAAAATATTTCAAATGTTCAAATAATTGGAATGGTCCGTGGTATATCCATGCCCTTAATTATCAAACATAGGGAACATTTTTGATGGGCATTTTGGATTTGTTGAAATTTCATTTGTTTGGAATTCCTTTAATTCATAAAATGCTTAGGGTTTCTTTCTTTCTCCCCATTTCATATTGATGCAATGATGATGATGATGATGCAAACACAATGCTAGCCTGGACACTTGCTAGGGTTGTGACACCATATGAGAAGATAAATGCCTGTGAGAATGGATGTGCCTTATTTAGGCTTGAGTATGAGGGCTTGAACTATTGCCCCATTTGCAATGCTTGGAGCTATGTTCTGGTAGACAACGGTATGGGTGAGAAGTGTCAGACCAAAATCCCCATTAATGTTCTTTAGTATCTGCCAATCAAACCAAGACTTCAACGTCTTGTCATGGTTGAAGAGACGGCCAGACAGATGATGTGGCATAAATTGGGCAAAAGAACAGAACTAGATGCAGATGGGAATCCGATGTTGGGACACACTTCAGACGCTTTTGCGTGGAAGCACTTTGATGCATTACATAAGGATAAAGCGGCATATCCAAGGCATCCTCGAGTTGCCAACAACACGGATGGGGTCAATGTGTATGGAATGACGGCAACACAATACAGTTGTTGGCCTGGATTTGTCATTCCACTCAATCTCCCCCCCGGAGAAAATATCAAAAGAGAGAACATTTTCCTGACGTTGATAATTCCAGGGCCCAAATATCCGGGGAAGAATATGAATGTGTACATGCATCCGCTTAAGGATAAATTGCAAGAAGCCTGGGATAATGGGATCAAGACATACGACGCCGCTACCAAAAAGAACTTCAAAGTGCAAGAAGCCTAGGATAATGGGATCCTTAGGTCTTTGTCGTCTACCAGCGGACGACAAAGCACGCCGTTAACCCCTTAACGGTCGTAAGCTGCCACATGTGCCATCCATGGTCTTTGCCGTTTGCTAGCAGACGACAAAGACCTAAGGATCTCTGTCGTCTGCCAGCAGATGCCAAGCGCCCTTTACCATGGCTTATTCAGCCGGACAGTTGGCCGTCTACTGGCAGACGTCAAAACCTTTGTCGTCCGCCATGCAAGCCTTTGCCGTCCGGGATGGCTAGCGGCAAAGTTGCTGGTTCCTGTAGTGAGAGGTTAATCATAAGTGGGTGGTTTGTCCAAGTAAGGGAACCACCCAAGCACTAGTCCACTCACATATCAAATTATCAAAGTAACGAATGCGAATCAAATGAGCATGATGAAAACTAGCTTGACAGAAATTCCCATGTGTTCGACGCTCTTACTTATCAAAAGGACTATGATAGATCCCCTATACTTGTGGGTCATCACCACCATCCGCCTCGGCGGGCTTGCCGCCAACTCACCTCCACACCCACGAGCACCAGAGGCACTGCTCCGCCCGAATGCACGGTCGCATCCTTAGGCAGGACCGGTGGTGCAGAGTGCCTCAGGGCGGCGGATACCGCATCACACTCCCTCGAGGGGGGCTTCGTGAGTGAATCCCATGTTCCCCTCACGAGGGGGGCGATGGTTGGATCCAGAAGCACACATCCATCCCGAGGGGGCGGCTGTGCGGGGAAAACCCAACCGAGGGACAACGCCGGCTCCTTGCCAAGGGCATTGAAAAAAGGAAGTGGACCGCCAAGAATGAGTAAGTAACATGCCCTCATCCCACCTTCTTTAGCACGACCTGGGTGTCCAATCCCTTCTCCTACGTAGGTCTTCCTCAAGTAAAAATGTTAGGACCTTCCAGGTCTGGCAAATACTCCCTCTCCGATTGCCATGGCCGGGCTACATGGGTAGGGGGCGTCCGACCGAGGGACAGAGGACACGCCCGAGAAAGGGGAAGCCTCTCCACCGTCTGCCGAGGGCACGGGTCATGGAACAATATCTCATGCCCCAGCCACCAAAGGGGGCTCCTCTCATGGAGTCGTGCCGGCGGCCCCTCCGGAGGCACCCTCAAGAGGCCATTCCTTGGCCTCTTGGGTGCCCACTACCAAGGCGGGCTTCGAGCCAATGGGATGAAAGCACATTTTCTCCCTTGGTGGTTTTGATAATTAATAACAACATATAAGTCATTGAACTAATGTTTCCACTAAGTATATTTCAGGAAATGTTCAATGAAAGGATTGGCAAAAAGGAGATTGTGGAGAAACCCCAAGATGCAAGGAAATAGGGTGGCCAAGCTTCAAGCAAGAGGACTCTACATTTTATATTTGTGAGAAATCACTTTGAGTCCATAGGAAAGCCAATACTATTAAAAGGGGGTAAGGTTTTATGGTGAACAATATGCTTAAATGTGCACAAGTGATAGTTGCCAAGAACATCCACAAAACTCTCCCACCAAAGTCTGTTCTATACCCAACACTCAAAATCGGTGCAACCAATTATCCCACTTCGGTGCCACCGATTCCAGTACCTAGACAGACTTTGTCAAACCCTAGCCACTTCGGTGCAACCGATTCCATACCGGTGCCACCGAGTTTAGGTTGCCAACTTTCTGTTACACAAATTCACATTTTCGGTTCCATCGAGAACGTTATATCGGCGTCACCGAGAATGGAAATCTAACCATTGGTCACCTTATCGGTGCAACCGAGAATTGTATATCGGTCCCTCCTAGATTCAAAAGTGCCACCTTTTGGTTACTTTGGTACCACCGAGATTAACACATCAGTGTCACCGAGCTGGTCATTTTGTGTGTAACGGTTCGATTTTTGGGGATGCCTATATATTCCCCTTCACCACCACTCACTCAAAATAGAAGCGCTCAGAACTATTCCATACCTATCCTATCAGATTTTCTGAGAGAGAACCACCTACCCTTGTGCTGAGGTCAAGATCTTCGACTCCAATCATATGGATCTTGATTTCTAGCCTCCCCAAGTTGCTTTCCACCAATCCTATCTCTTCTACCAAGCCAAACCCGTGAGAGAGATTGTGTGTTGAGGAGTCTATCATCTTGAAGCACAAGAGCAAGGAGTTCATCATCATTACCGAGCCTATTACCTTGTGGAGGGTGGTGCCTCCTAGATTGGTTAGGTGTTGCTTGGGAGCCTCCTACTTCGTGTTTTGGAGTGAACCAAGAAGTTTGTAAGGGCAAGGAGATCGCGTACGTCATGAAGATCTACCCCATAGTGAGGCTAGTACTTCGTGGAAGGAAGCCGTATGGAATAGTCAAGGTTGCTACTTCGTGGACCCTTTTGGGTGGAGCCCTTCGTGGACCCTTTTGGGTGGAACCCTCCATGGGTTGAAGACTCCATAAACGTGGATGTACGATAGCGCCACCTATCAGAACCACGGGAAAAATCATCGTGTCGACAATTGCGTTTGATCTTCCTACCCTATCCCTTCTATACATGCTTGTTGTTACTCTCCGCTACTATATACTCTTAGACTTGCATGTGTAGGGTGTACTTGACTTGCCATGAAATGCTAAAAACTGTCAACCATAAAATTTGGTATAGGCAAAACCTTTAATTGGTCAAGTTGTCTAATCACAGCCATCGGCCTCCACAGCAGTCCATAACAACTCCGGGGTCGGCTTCGGGGCCCCAGCCGTCCCTGAAGAGGCTCTGAACCGGTCGCGTGCATCACCATACCTGAGAGGGGAGGAACGGGTGTCAGCCAACTTCTGACCCTCGACTGGCGATGTCGGAGCCCTCAGGGCCTCAACGGCGGAGGAAGGTGCGGGGCATCACCTAGATTTGGCTCTGGCGCTCATGAGATCTAGGACCACCATCTGGCGCGGACTTCTACAAAATGTCATGGGTGTGCCGGGCCAACTCGAGGCGGAGCTCCAGGGCAGCAAAATGTGTTTTGCTGAGGAGCGGCTACGCTTGGCTCATGGGTGGCATCATCTTGAGGTCGCTATGAAGCTAAGCGTCCAGCAACACGAAGCAGCGTGCTCTAAGGGCGAAAAATCCATCATTGAAGCAAAGGAGGCATGCGAGCATACCCTCCGGGAGGCTACAGAGGCGAACCGGCACAATGAAGCGGCAGAGGCCCATGAGCAGGAGCTTCTGGCCTCGAGCACCGCCCTGTAGCAATGACTCCAGGCATGGAAGAATGCCCTCTCCTCTCATGACAAGGAGTTGGCAGTACGCGAGGAGAACCTTCGGTCCCTCGAGTAGGAACTCGCCCTAACATCATCAGAGCAGATCTTGGAGAGAGAGCGGCTGGAGGCGTTGGACGGTGATGTGACTACCGGACTGCCCTTTTATGACGAGTGCACCGAGAAAGCCAACGCCAACCTGACAATGAAGGAGAAAAGTTCCAGGGAGATGCTGACTTGAGGGTTGAGCAAAGGAGCAAGGCCCTCGCCAAGAACTGTAGCAATAAGCTGAACTATAGGAGGGTCGCTTCAAGACGCGGTGCAAGGAGCAACAGTATCAGATAAATGACCTAAATAAAGCGTTGGCCAAATCAGAACGACGGCTAGACGCTGCGCTGGAGGCCCAAACAAATGCTATGGCCGAACTGGCGTTTCTCCCGAAGCAGGTGGAGGCGTGGCATCCCTTGTGGAGCAAGCGACGAACGACGCAAACCAGGATCGGGGTGGCAGCATTTGCATTCCAAGATGTTCCAAGACCTTGAGCTTCAGTCCCAGCATACCCTGGGCTCCATCTGCGAGGAGGATGCGCCTAGACCTCTCTTGCCTTATGACGCTGGCTACCTCAACTTTTTCATCAAGGTCGTCGAACGACTCGAGGCGGGTTTTGACAAGGTGGGCATAATTGTCGAGGTGGAATGTTGTGACCTTCTCGCCCACGCATTAACGCGCGTCTTCAACAATCTTCTCCGTGTCAACCCCTGTTTCGACTTCAAGACCATGATAGCCCCCATTCCTGAGGTGATCCGTGACGCCTTGGAGGACGCGATGGAAGACCATGTGGATGCTCTGAGCGCACAGATCACCCCTAACGGATGCGAGAGTCCGAGAGGAATTGAGGAATGTGAAATCAATGAAGGCGGCGGGAGTGACGCGTCTCCGTGGACTGTCTTTTGTTTTGTAACATTTCTGTAATGAGTACATGCAACCTCATAGGGCTTACTTTGATGCTTGTATTTCCTTTACACCTGCTTCTATATCTCGCGTTACTAGGTCATAACTTCCATGCGGGGCTTAGCCGTCTCTGATAAGCCAGATCACGATGCCTTAGCAAGATCAGGAAGTGAGGTCGTCAGGAGCAAGCGGGCTTCCAACGCAAGGGCCATGCGCGAGCGGTTTCTACATGGGGAAATGATGTGCGCTCGTCGGCTCACTTATTTGCATCACGCGAGGAGGTTTAGGCACTAAGGACCTTGGTGAGGTGGCGCCACCCGGGACAGGCCTATGGTGCGGAGCCCGACACTTGTGCTCCCGAAGAGGCTGAGAACGACCTAGGCATGGGCACCGTATCCAGCCTGTCGTGGATTTGTGATGGCAAGATGTCCTCATAAGAGAACTGAGGTGTGAGGCCATCGCAGCTATGTGGCGGCTTGAGAGGGGTTGGTTGGAATCGAGAGATGCGAGTTTACCCAGGTTCGGCCCCTTCAATGGAGGTAAAAGCCTACGTCCTACTTTGTGTGTATTGATGATGAGGATCATCTCGATTACAAGGGTGTTGTCTTCCTACCTCTAGTCTCGAGAGCCTCTAATATGTCTATCTCTAATGACTTGAACTTTTCTAAGACCTGTATATTGTGACGTATAAAACATGACCCTCTTGGGGTACCACACGCCTCCTTATATAAGCTGAAGGGGCGGGTTACATGTAGAGTCCTAGTGGGATTAGGACTTAACTTATTCTGACTTTTCATCGCGGGGCTTCTCTTTCTGGGCTTCTGAGTACCGGGCTCCCTGCCTCAAATGGGCGGCTTACAACCAGCCGGGTTACGTTGGATGACTTACACCGGGCGGCTTACCATCGGTTGGCTTACCCTAGGCGGCTTATAACCAGGGCTTATCTTCAAGACCCATCTTCAGGGACTCAACTTAAGGGACTCATCTCCGGGACTTAACTTTCTATTGGGTCATAACTGTCTGACGGGTCATAATTGTCTACCAGGTCATAACTCTCTGCCGGGTCATACCGCGGGGTAATATCCGCGACATTAGCCCCAAGGTTAGCTTGAATTTATTCATGGTAAGCTCCTGAAATAAGAATATGTAAAGGGACTGGCCCACCCAAAAAAAACTAGTTGACCGGCTCCTAAAAATTCTGAAACTCTATCATACCAATATACTGACATTGGCTCTTTAGAGAAAAATAACCCTTATTATCAACCGCCTTGGTTTGATGAATTCATCTAGTTCCCTCATAACTAAAATTTTGAAGGCATACCTCCTTCATATCCACACTACTTGTAGCCCCCATGTCTTAAGAGGGGAACGTAGTGATAGGTTTAAGACTTGCCTTAGTGTACATATTTGCAACTCTAGAGAAACTTGGATTTTTCGTTTGAGTCACCAGACATAAGTTGAATGTTCCACATATGTAGTCCCCAAGTATCGGGTTGTCTTGCCTGCAGCAACCTAGGACTTGTAAATGTCTTGTGCTCATAAAACTTCAGCCAGTGTATCCCCCAACGGCCAGGTCATTATGCAATAATGAGTAGGGACTTCTGTAGAGCTTATTAAGTAGATCTGATGAGCAATGTGTAGCCCCTAAGGGTCAGGTCGGTAAGACAACACTGGGCTAGGACTTAGAAAAAGATATAAAGTCTGGCTCATATCCTTGAGATAACAGTGTCTGTTGACCATGTAATGACTTGAAAAACAACATGCACTAGCCCCCAAGTGTCGTGGTGAGTGCTTGCAGCAACATGGGACTTGCATACTTGATATAAACTGGACTTGAGTAATGTAGCCCCCAAGTGCCGGTCGTATGCCTGCAATGATTCAGGACTATTCCTTCCATTGCAGAATAAAATAGTATCCACTATCTAGATGTTGTTGTTGAATGCCTTGCATATCAATGTTGAACCATGGTCTTTGCCATAAGCTGGTATTTTTTGGACGAAGAAATAATAGCCATTACTCTCAAGGGGTTTTGAAAACCTCAATCATCCAATGTTGGTTATGACAACCATTATGAAAATCCAGCCATGTTGGCTATTTTGAATAATATAACTTGGTTTGAAAAACTCAATGATCCAATACTCGTTATAACAACGATAATGAAAATCCAGCCATGTTGGCTATTAAGGATTGGAATATTTAACCCGGTTTGAGAATCGGTTCCTACAATATAGACTAGGAAGTCCATGCATATATGATGCATGGTAAGATGATGCAATGATGATGCAATGCAAGTTGTTTTTTTCTAAAAACTTAGGCATCATTGCCCAAACCTCATCTGTCGGCTCTCACATGGCACAAATTCGTCGTTTTAACCTTAACTAGTTCTGGGTTTTGAAAAAGATTGACTGTTTAGATTACGACGCGACATATAGTGGAGAGGCTAGAACAGGGCATGAGTACCCCCAGACCCATAAGCCGAATCTCATGTGAAATAAATCCATTGTTTTAACCTTAAACACCTTAGGGTCTTTAAAAATATTAACTGAATAAGAGTACGAACGGGCCACAAAGCGGAGAGACTACATCAAATGGGTGAGTTTATCCTTGCTTTTCGTAAGCCGGCCCTTAGCTGACATAAGCCTCCATTTTAACCTTAACCAGTATAGGTTCTCAAGGGAAAATTGACTGCCAAGTACGTTGATCAGCTAAGGGTCCTTAAGTCAAGATTAACTGGTAAGAGTTCCGCGGGTCACCTGGCGGAGTGACATCATGCATACAGACAGGTTTAACCCGGCCAGGCGGTGGCTAAAAAGCCATCAAGAGGGCGTGAAAGCTAAACCCGATGGGTTGGAATTCCCCAAATGACGTTGTCGAAGTATCAACTTTGTTGCACAATCTTTTTGAAGAAACGACAGAAACTCCAAGTGACTTTATGATGATCCAATAAATTAGGGCACCCATGTTTGAACGGTGCATCATGGTGGCTCGTCCTCTTGGGCAAATTTTAATTATCTGAAAAATCAAACTTGTGAGAGATGAATTCCTTTCAAACCGGATGATGAGCCGGATATCAAGATCTATAAACTTTGTGAGAGATAGATTTCTCTTGAACTGTGACTCTCAGATCGCTTGGCACTTTTTTAGCTGGAAATTTTCGGACAGCCTTTAAACTTTCACCAATGTGGCAGTACCCCCGAGATTGGGTGACCCAAGGTTCTTGAATTTGCTGAAACTAGCAACATTTGCCGAATCATGTCTGTAGCCCCCGAGTCTTAAGGTGACTTGAGGAGTTGGCTTGAGATTCTCCATAGTTGCCCGTGGCATAGACCGCCATATAGTTGATAGCAAAAACACGTGAATGAGCTGAAGTTGAAAGCAAGGTGGCAAGTTTAGTGATCTTCGCAACACTCATTGTATGCCCACGACATTGATGACGCGATGTGAATCGACGGAAGGTTGAGGTTGACCGCGGAAAGTTATAAATGATCCCATATGATTTGTGTCATTAATTCGGCCAGTGGTTCAACCTAGCTGGTTGTTGAAGTTTAAACAAACCATAGTAGCAACTACTTGTATGCCTCTCCATTGAACCATCCTGTGGAGGCAGAGGCTGATAATATATCATGACTTGCATCAGAATTGTTAGTATAGACCGGATCGCAGGGCAGAAACTCATGGGCATCCGTTGGGCGGCTTAAACAAGCAAGCACAACACCAACATGTTGATGTAGACTGGATCGTAGGGGCAGCAGCTTGAGCATGTCCATTGGGTGGCTCTTCCGACTGTATGTGGCCCTGACGTGTTGATATAGACGTAAAAGTCAGTAATGGTATTGTAAGCCGATGTGATCGCGAGAGACGGGCACGATGTTGTAAACCGGTGCAGACGCTTGAGGTGGCTGTGGATTTCTAAGAGGGTGCGCGAGTCCGTTGAGTAACGCGACACGGATGACCACCTGTGTAGAAGGATGTTGGCACGCCTCCTTCTTCGCGGTATAATGCCACTTAGGCAATGAATAATTGTCCTGTGAAAAAATATTACAAAGACAGACTAATTGTTCTTAGATGAGAAAGTATACTGAGAAAGTATTAGGATAAATATCACGTGATATTTTTGTCAGATGAGTGCGGATGCCCGCGCTGGATAATAGTGGATGTAGTCACATGACTGCCTGGATGCACTTTGAAAGCAGTAGTATCACCCATATGGCCTTCCTTCATATTTCTTCCTCACCCTTTTCTTTACCTCGTCCATCTAGCTCTCATCTCACTCCTTTCTTATCCTCCCACCAACCGCACGACGCGAGGTGAGGCAAAGTATGAATGCAACAACAGCCGGCAGCCGGGTCAAATCTAGCCACACAGGCGGGAGCTACGCCAGCACGCTCGGAGCGAGTGGAGGAGATGGAGGTCGGCTCGGGTGATGTCGCTGTTATTTGAAACAGCGAAGGGCCGCGTTGGCAGCTTCACAACAGAGGAAGCAGTAGTGGCTGGCTGTGCAATGAACCAACATGTGGTGCGACAGCAGCAAGTTGCTATGGCAAGAGCAGAAACGGAGGCAAGCCGCGGTGGATGGCTCGCTCTGGACGAAGCCGAGCCCGTGATGGTGGTCAGCCATGGCGTGGGCGGCAAGAATAGAGAGACGGCCCAAAGAGATCTTGTGGTGGTAGAGGAGAGACCGGCTCACGACCGACGTGGATGCAGGGGTGGCTTGCAGGCAGAGGCACAGAGCCAGCAGAGCTGGACCGTAGTAGAGGCGGAGCTCACGGCGGCGCGGCAGGGCGGCTCGAGGTGTGGCCTCGGTAGTTGCAGGCGCAACCCAAAGCAAGCGCACAACAAGGTGGCTTGCCTATAGGAACAGAGGCACAGGGCGGCTCGCGTGGCAGGTGCAGCAGCCGGGCTGGCAGGTGAGGCAGCCGGTCCAGCCAGCGGGGCGCGCAGTGGCGTGGCGGAGACCGACATAACGTGATAACCCACAAGTATAGGGGATCAATTGTAGCTTCTTTCGATAAGTAAGAGTGTCGAACCCAACGAGGAGCTAAAGGTAGAACAAATATCCCCACAAGTTCTATCGACCACCGATAAACTCTGCGCACGCTTAACGTTCGCTTTACCTAGAACAAGTATGAAACTAGAAGTACTTTGTAGGTGTAACATGATAGGTTTGCAAGATAATAAAGAACACATAAATAAAAACTAGAGGCTTCTAAAATAAAGTAACAATAAAGTTAGTTTAACGATTGTGGAAAAGTGGTGGTCGGAGTTGTGGAATTGTCGCTAGGCAATCGATAACTAGACCGGTCATCATTCTTGCAATTTCATATGAGGTTGAGGCATAAGCTAAAATACTTCCTCTACTTGGATCATATGCACTCTCTAGCAAGCATCCCCAACTACTAAAGATCATTAAGGTAAAACCCAACCATAGCATTATAAGGTATCAAGTCCTCCTTACTCCCATATAAAACAACCCACCTACTCGGATTTATGCTTGTGTCACTCAAGCAACCCACCATAGGCAAATCATGAATACATTCCAACACCCTACAGCGAGGATCCCTCATGCTTGCACGACACAGAGAGCACCATAGGATAGCACAACAATAAAACATAGGACAACAAAAATCTACTCAAAAATCATAGGATGGCAACACATCATTGGATAATAATATGAAGCATAAAGCACCATGTTCAAGTAGAGGGTACAGCGGGTTGCGGGAAAGTGAACCGCTGTAGATATATGGGGGAAGGTTATGGCATTGTTGGTGAAGATGACGGGGTTGTTGGAGTAGATCACCATCACGATGATGGCCCCGGCGGAGTTTTGGGGCCACCGGGAAAGAGTGCGAGAGAGCCCCCTCCTTCTTCTTCTTCCTTGACCTCCCCCCTAGATGGGAGGAGGGTCTCCCCTCTGGTCTGTGGCCTCAATGGCGGCGGAGGAGCGAGATCCCCTCCGAGATTGGATCTCTCTCTCTGTTTCCTTTTGTTTTTGCGCTCCTAGATTCTTGCCTTTCACCGTTTCTTAAATATCTAGAGATCGGTAACTACGATCGGGCTGAAATTTTGTGGGAATCTTTACCCAAAAATTATCTTTCTTGCGGAGAAAGAAGGGCACCAACCGCCTTAAGGGCTGGTCACAAGGGCCCAGGGTGCTGCCTGGGGGGTAGGCCGCGCCTACTAGGCTTGTCACCTCCTCGGGCATCGTCTCGCGTTGATTCTTTTTCCCGAAAATCACGTATATTCCATAAAAAATCTATGTAAGTTTTTATCGCATTTGGACTTCATTTGCTATGGATATTTTGCGAAACAAAAACATGCAACAAACAGGAACTGGCACTGGGCACTAGGTCAATATGTTAGTCCCAAAAATAGTATAAAAAATTGCCAAAAATGTATGAAAGTTGTAGAATATTGGCATGAAACAATCAGAAATTATAGATACGGTAGAGACGTATCAGCATCCCCAAGCTTAATTCCTTCTCGTCCTCGAGTAGCTAAATGATAAAAAAGATAATTTTTGATGTGGAATGCTACCTAGCATAATCTTGATCGTATATTCTAATCATGGCATGAATATTAAGACGCAAATGATTCAAAGCAGTAGTATATCGTTTGACATTAAGATAATAATACTTAAAGCAAACGTATCTCTTCAAAATATAATGGCAAAACCAAGTTATGCCTACAATATCATGTAGTCTAGCTATGCTCCATCTTCCCCACACAAAGTATTTAAATCATGCACAACCCCGATGACAAGTCAAGCAATTGTTTAAAACTTTTTATGTTCTCAAACTTTTTCAACTCTCATGCAATACATGAGCATGAGCCATGGATATAACACTATAGGTGGCATAGAATATGGTGGAGGTTGAGAAGAAAAAGGAGAAGATAGTCTCACATCAACTAGGCGTATCAACGGGCTATGGAGATGCCCATTAATAGATATTAATGTGAGTGAGTATGGATTGCCATGCAACTGAAGCACTAGAGCTATAAGTGTATGAAAGCTCAAAAAGAAACTAAGTGGGTGTGCATCCAGCTTGCTTGCTCATGAAGACCTAGGGAAATTTTTAGAAAGCCCGTCATTGGAATATACAAGCCAAGTTCTATAATGAAAAATTCCCACTAGTATATTAAAGTGACAATATAGGAGACTCTCTATCATGAAGATCATGGTGATACTTTGAAGCACAAGTGTGTAAAAAGGGTAGTAGCATTGCCCCTTCTCTCTTTCTCTCGTTTTTTTCCTTTTTTCATTTTCTTATTTTTATTTTTTTGGTGGGCATCTAAGGCCTCTTTTTTTATTTGGGCTTCGCTAGCCTCTTTTATTTTTCATAAAGTCCTAAGTCTCATCCCAACTTGTGAGGGAATCATAGCTTCCATCATCCTTTCCTCACATGGGACAATGCTCTAATAATGATGGTCATCACACTTTTATTTACTTACAACTCGATATCTAGAACAAAATATGACTCTATGTGCATGTCTCCAGCGGCATATCAGGATGTGCAACGATCTAGCATATCAATGATATCAATAAATGGACAAGCTGTGAAAACATCATGCTAGCTATCTTACGATCATGCAAAGCAATATGACAATGATGGTGCATGTCATAATAATTGGAACGGTGGAAGTTGCATGGAAATATATCTCAAAATGGCTATGGAAATGCCATAATAGGTAGGTATGGTGGCTGTTTTGAGGAAGGATATATGGTGGGTCTGATGCACCAGCGAAAGTTGCGCGGTACAAGAGAGGCTAGCAAAGGTGGAAGGGTGAGAGTGCGTATAATCCATGGACACGCATTGGTCATAAAGAACTCACATACTTATTACAAATGTATATTAGTCATCAAAGCAAAGTATTAAACGCATGCTCCTAGGGGAGAGGTTGGTAGGAGTTAACGATCGCATGCTCCCGACCCTCACACAAAGGTTGAAAACCAATAAACAAATCATGCTCCGACTTCCTTACATAACAGTTCACCATACGTGCATGCTACGGGAATCACAAACCTTTGCACAAGTATTTCTACCAATCCACGATTACTCACTACCATGACTCTAATATCACAATCTTTATATCACAAAACTATTGCAAGGAATCAAACACATCATATTCAGTGATCTACAAGTTTTATGTAAGATTTTATGACTAACAATGTGAATGACCAACTCCTGTTAACTCTATAAATAGATATAAGTGAAGCATGAGATCTTAGTTCTTTCTACAAAAGATATGCCCACACTCTAAAAAATATAAGTGAATCAAAATAGCATTCTACGAATGGGGTTTTTCTATGTGTGAGAAACAGGCAATTCAAACTTCAAATGATATAAGTGAAGCACATGAAGCATTCTATAAAGCCATACTCAAAAGATATAAGTTAGGTGCAAAGAGCCTTAT
Organism: Hordeum marinum; assembly: GCA_022496015.1. Taxonomy (NCBI): domain Eukaryota; kingdom Viridiplantae; phylum Streptophyta; class Magnoliopsida; order Poales; family Poaceae; genus Hordeum; species Hordeum marinum. The sequence continues at coordinate 156,742,248 of CM039672.1, read as the reverse complement.
ATAAATCAACCAAGGACTTTCTCATACCAGCATGGTGCATTATTAAAAGAAAAATAAATAGCACACGGCGCTCCAAGATTTACGCATATCCTGTGACGAATAAAAATATAGCTTCAAGTAAAATTACCGGTGGTTGTTACAAGAAAGAGGAGATGCCTTCCGGGGCATCCCCAAGCATTGTTTCTTGGGAGTCCTTGAATATTAACTTGGGGTGCATCGGGCACCCCCAATCTTAGTATCTTTCTACTCCTTATTCATTCATCCATCGTAATCTCACCCAAAACTTGAAAACTTCAATCACACAAAACTTAACAAAACTCTCGTGAGATCCGTTACAATAATAAAGCAAATTACCAGTTTAAGTACTGTTGCAAACCAAATCATATTTTTTTGCATTGTTGCTACTGTATTATAACTTTTCCATGACTTATACCACCGATACAATCGATAGTTTCATCAAAACGAGGAAAACAATGCATCAAAAACGGAATCTGTCAAAAACAGGACAGTCTGTAGTAATATGAACATTCATCATACTTCTGTATCTATAAAAATTCTGAACAATTAGGAAGTGGTCAACAATTTTGATGAAAATATTGTGTAAAGAATTCAGAATTTTTTCATGCTTTAGTAAAATATAGAAATTCAAACACTGCAGCAAAAGTTTCTGTTTTTACACAGCACATATCAAACAAGCAATTTAAACATCCTAAAGGTAATTCTTGGCACATTATTTTTATAATAAAATGGATTTGTACAAGGGGATAATTATTTTTGTTAAAAAATTTCTGTAATCAACATTCACAAAGTTTCCGTGGGCATGAACAAAGTTCAAGACTAGCCCCCACTTCAAAGATGCTCGTCTTTCTCACTATCACTTTTCTTTTCGAAAAAGTTTTAAGTTCCCCACTTTATTTTTTAAAACTATATAAAATCACACAACATAATAAAATGACTCTCTAAAACTACCGGGTTGTCTCCTTGGCAGCGCTTTCTTGAAAGCTATTAAGCTAGGCATATTGTGCTCAAGTTATGGATCCACCCGGATCCCAAGGTATATCAAAGCCAATCTTAATTAACAATGATTGATAATTTAGTGGAGAGCAAAAAGTAACATAAATCATGTAACAACAAAGTATAACTCTCTTCATATGCATCGGCATGTGATAAAGAACAATTCATGCACACAAAGTAAAGGCCAATGCATAGTATAAACAGTTTCTTGCAATTTTATCGTATTGGGAAAATAGAGAGGCGAAGATATAGTTCCTCTCTCATTATAATTGCAAGTAGCAGCAGAAAGCGCATGCATATTATATTCATTAAAATCGTCATGTGCAATAGGAAAACGCAACCCATCAATATAATCCTTAATAAGTGAAAACTGCTCTGATATAGTGTAGTTTGGAGAATTCAAAAAGATAATAGGACTATCATGTGTAGGTGAAATAGCAACAATTTCACGTTTAACATAAGGAACTATAGAAAGTTCATATCCACAAGCATTATTCATATTGGCATCATGGCCACAAGAATAGCAAGCATCAAGTTCATCAAAAAGGTATATTTAAAAAGAATCCAAGCGATCATAGGAATCAACATAGCATTCATCCTCCGGTAAGCATGAAGGGAAATTAAACAATGTAAGAGTTGAAGAGTTACGCTCATTACAAGGTGGGCATGGGTACCTAATCCGCTCTTCCTCCTTTTGTTCTTCATTCTCCTCCTCATCTTTTTCATCTAATGAGTTTACAATTTCAGCAACTTCATCATCCATAGATCCTGCAAAATATTAGTCTCTTCCAAGGTAGCGGTCATTTTTTCAATAAACTCTTTAACATAAGCATTAGAAGTATAGTTTTCATAGCAATATTTAAGTATGTAATAAAATTCATATTCGTAAAGAGTAGCATCATACTTTTCAATGAATGAAGCAATTTCATAGGCACCCTTGAAAGCAACAAATTCTTCAATTTTTTCAACATCATTATAGCAATAGGCCTCCTTGGCATAAGAGGATAATATTTCATTATCATTAAACACACATTGGTAGTAAAGGTGATTTTTAGCTTCTTTAGAGCAACAAGTAAAATCATAAATTTCACATAGATTCCAAGCATAACAACACATAGTATTAATTTGATGCCACAAGAGTTTACCTTTTTGAGATATGCGGTGTCGCACGTAATGAGCATGCTCATTTAATGATTTTTCCTCAACTAAGCTAGTTGGGTTTTCAACACGAGCACAAGTGGATTGAAGATGACCCAAGCAATATTGTTTGGTGGTACGGAACACTAGTGGTTCCTCAACTTTTGGAGCAGCAAATACATCTTATTTTTTGGTATTTTGCGTTTCCTACCCATATCTAAAGATATAAAACAAGTTAAAACAGCAAATAAAATCTACTTAGTAATCAAGCAAACAGGCCCACATGAGAATATTCACACCACACTATTTCTCCCCTGCAACGGCGCCAGAAAAAGGTCTTGATAACCCACAAGTATAGGGGATCAATTGTAGCCTCTTTTGATAAGTAAGAGTGTCAAACCCAACGAGGAGCTAAAGGTAGAACAAATATTCCCTCAAGTTCTATCGACCACCGAAACAACTCTAAGCAAGCTTAAGGTTCGCTTTACCTAGAACAAGTATGAAACTAGAAGTACTTTGTAGGTGTAACAGGATAGGTTTGCAAGATAATAAAGAACACGTAAATAAAAAATAGGGGCTGCTAAGATAAACTAACACTTAAGTTAGTTTAACGAGTGTGGAAAAATGGTGGTAGGAGTTGCAGAATTGTCCCTAGGAAATCGATAACTAGACGGTCATCATTATTGCAATTTTATATGAGGGAGAGGCATAAGCTAACTTACTTTATCTACTTGGATCATATGCACTTATGATTGGAACTCTAGCAAGCATTCGCAAATACTAAAGATCATTAAGGTAAAACTCAACCATAGCATTATAAGGTATCAAGTACTCTTTACTCCCATATGCAACAACCGACCTACACGGGTTTATGCCGCTGTCACTCAAGCAACCCACCATAGGCAAATCAGAACACATTGCAACACCTACAGCGAAGATACCTCACGCTTGCGCGACACTGAGAGCACCATAGGACAGAACCAATAATAAAACATGCAACTCAAACCAATCATGATCATCAATCAACCCATATGACAACAAAAATCTACTCAGACATCATAGGATGGCAACACATCATCGGATAATAATATGAAGCATAAAGCACCATATTCAAATAGAGGGTACTATTGGGGAACGTTGCATGGGAAACAAAAAATTTCCTACACACACGCAAGATCTATCCATGGTGATGAGCATCTGCGAGAGGGAGAGTGGATCTACATACCCTTGTAGATCGCTAAGCGGGAAGCGTTAAGAAACGCGGTTAGTGTAGTCGAACATCTTCGTGATCCAGATCGCCGAGCGTCCCGCGATCACATCACGATCTGTCCCGCGATCCAATCACGATCCGTCCCGCGAACTCATCACGATCCGTCCCGCAATCTCATCACGATCCATCCCACAATCTCATCATGATCCGTCCCGTGAACTCATCACGATCCATCTCGCGAACTCATTACGATCCGTCCCGTGAACTCATCACGATCCGTCTCGCAATCTTGATCACGGTCCTTCCGATCTAGCGCCGAACGGACGGCACCTTTGCGTTCAGCACATGTACATCTTGATGACGATCTCCGCCTTCTTGATCCAGCAAGAGGAAGTGGAGAGGTAGACGAGTTCTCCGGCAGCGTGACAGCGCTGCGGTGATGGTGGTGGAGCTATTCCGGCAGGGCTTCGCCTAAGCACAGCAGAAAACCGATTTAGAGGAGAAACTATGCACTAGAGGAACGGGTAGCACGTGGCTGAAAATTCTGTGCCAAAATCCTAAAATCCTCTAGTATATATAGGAGGATAGGAGGAGGAGGCTTGGCTGCCAAAAATCCATCCCTTGGGTCGGCCAAAGTGGGGAGGAGAGGAGGACTCCTCCTCCAATCCTAACATGAGTAGGATTCCTCCTTTTTTTTGGCCTTTTTCCACCTTTTTCCCTTTGGGCTTTTTCTCCCAGCCGCATGGGCCTTGTGTGGGATTTCCACCAGCCCACAGAAGGCTGGTATTTAATCTCCCACAGCCCATGAAGCCTCTTGGGCTGAAATACCCCTCCCGGTGGTGTCCCGGTACACTACCGGCACTCCCGGTACATTACCGATTGGCCCGAAACTTTTCCGACGACCAAAATGGGACTTCCTATATATCAATCTTTACCTACAGACCATTCCAGAGCTCCTCGTGACATTTGGGATCTCATCCAGGGCTCCAAAAAACCTTCGGTTATCACCATACATAACTCTATAGTACCGAAACGTCAGCAAACCTTAAGTGTGTAGACCCCGCGGGTTCGAGAACTATGTAGACATGACCGAGACACCTCTACTGTCAATAACCAATAGCGGGACCTGTATGCCCATATTGGTTCCTACATATTTTACAAAGATCTTTATCGGTCGAACCTCTATGTCAAGGATTCAGTTAATCCCGTATGATGTTCCCTTTGTTCTTCGGTATGTTACTTGCCCGAGAATCGATCGTTAGTATCTCCATACCTAGTTCAACCTCGTTACCGGCAAGTCTCTTTACTCGTTCCATAATACAAGATCCTGTGAATAACACTTAGTCACATTGCTTGCAAGGCTCATTGTGATGTTGTATTACTGAGTGGGCCCTGAGATACCTCTCCGTCACATGGAGTAACAAATCCCAGTCTCGATCCATGCCAACTCAACAGACACCCTCGGAGATACCTGTAGAGCACCTTTATAGTCACCCAGTTACGTTGCGACATTTGATACACACAAGGCACTCCTCCGATGTCTGTGAGTTGAATGATCTCATGGTCATAGGAACATATACTTGACATGCAGAAAATAGTAGCAATAAACTGACACGATCATATGCTACGTTTGTCGTTTGGGTCTTGTCCATCACATCATTCTCCTAATGATGTGATCCTGTTCTCAAATGACATCTCATGTCCATGGCTAGGAAACCTTAACCATCTTTTGATCAACGAGCTAGTCTACTAGAGGCATACTAGGGACATGGTGTTGTCTATGTATCCACACATGTATCTGAGTCTCCGATCAATACAATTATAGCATGGATAATAAACGATTATTATGAACAAGGAAATATGATAATAACTAATTTATTATTGCCTCTAGGGCATATTTACAATAGCCTCCCACTTGCACTAGAGTCAATAATCTAGTTCACATCACTATGTGATTCGCATTGTTATGAATCTAACCCCCAATGAGTTCTCGGGCTCGATCATGATTTGCATGTGAGAGAGGTCTTTTAGTCAGCAGGTCTGCGACATTCAGATCTGTGTGTACTTTGCAAATATCTATTTCAAACCGTAAACACTGCTACCACACTCCACTTGGTACTATTCCAAATGGGTGCTCCACTATACGTATCCAGATTGCTACTACGGGTCATCCGGATTGGTGTTAAAGATTGCATCGACGTAACTCTTTACGACGAACTCTTTATCACCTCCATAATCGAGAAATATTTCCTTAGTCCTCTAGTTACTAAGGATAATCCTGACCGCTCTCTAGTGATCCAATCCTAGATCACTTTTGTACCCCTTGACAGACTTATGGCAAGGCACACAGAGGTGCGGTACACAGCATGGCATACTATACAGAGCCTATGGCTAAGGCATAGGGGACGACTTTCGTCCTTTCTCTTTCTTCTGCCGTTGTCGAGCTTTGAGTCTCACTCAACTTCACACCTTAGAAATCAGGCGAGAACTCTTTCTCTGACTGATCCATTTTGAACTCTTTCAAAATCTTGTTAAGGTATGTACTCATTGAAAGTCTCATCAAGCATCTTGATCTATCTCTATAAATCTTGATGCTCAACAATTAGGTAGCTTTATCCAGGTCTTCCTTTGAAAATCACTTTTCAAAACGACCGTTTATGCTTTCCAGAAATTCTACATTATTTCCGATCAACAATATGTCATTCACATATACTTATCAGAAATTCTATAGTGCTCCCACTGACTTTATTGTAAATACAAGTTTCTCATAAACTTTGTATAGACTCAAAAACTTTGATCACCTCATCAAAGTGTATATTCCAACTCCGAGATGCTTGCTTCAGTTCACAGAAGGATCACTGAAGCTTGCACACCTTTTAGCATCCTTAGGAGTGACAAAACCTTCTGGTTGTATCTCATACCACCTTTCCTTAAGGAAGGAAACAATGTTTTGGCATCCATCTGCCATATTTCATAATTGAAAAATGCAGCAACTACTAACATAATTCTAACAGACTTTAGCATCGCTATGAGTGAGAAAGTCTCATCGCAGTCATCTCCTTGAACTTCCCAGAAACTTCTTTGCGACAAGTCGAGCTTTATAAATGGTGACATTCAACATAACTATCTGTCTTCATTTAAAAAAAATCCATTTGTACTCAATGACCTGCCATCCAACGAGCAAGTCCACCAAAGTCTATACTTGGTTTTCATATATGGATCCCTTCTCGGATTTCATGGCCTCTAACCATTTTTCGGAATCCGGGCCCATCATTGCTTCTCCACAACTCGTAGGTTCATTGTTGTCCAACAACATGACCTCCAAGACAGGGTTGTCGTACCGCTCAGGAGCAGTACACATCCTTGTGGACCTACGAGGTTCGATAGTAACTTGATCCGAAGCTTCATGATCATCATCATTTACTTCCTCTTCAACTAACGTAGGTTCCACAGAAACATCTTTCTGTGTTGCACTACTCTCTGGTTGAAACAAAGGTTCAACAACCTCATCAAGTTCTATCTTCCTCCCACTCAATTCTTTCGAGAGAAACTGTTTCTCGGGAAAGGACCCATTTTAGCAACAAACACATTATGCTTGGATCTGAGATAGAAGGTTCACCCAACTGTTCTTAGGGTATTCTACGAAGATGCATTTGTTCGCTTTGGGTTCAAGCTCATTAAGTGAAAACAGTTTCCACACAAGCGTCGCAGCCCCAAACATCAAGAAATGACAGCTTAGGTTTCTATCAAACCATAATTCACACGGTGTCATCTCAACGGATTTAGATGGTGCCCTATTTAAAGTGAATGTAGTTGTCTCTAATGCACAACCCCAAAATTATAGTACCAAAACAATAAGAGACATCATAACATGAACCATATCCAATAGAGCATGACTATGACGTCCGGACATACCATCACACTATGGTGTTCCAGGTGGCGTGTGCTGTGAAACAACTTTCACATTGTCTAAAGTTGTATGCCAAACTCGTAACTCAGATATTCACCTCCACGATCATATCGCAGATATTTTTATCTTCTCGTCACGATGATCTTAAACTTCACTCTGAATTTGCTTGAACCTTTCAAACGATTCAGACTTGTGTTTCATTAAGTAAATATACACTATATCTACTCAAATCATCAGTGAAGGTAAGAAAATAACGATATCCACCGCACGCTACAAAACTCATTGGATTGCATACATCAACATGTATCATTTCCAATGAACCACTTGCCCGCTCCATCAATCCGGAAAATGGGGTCCTTAGTCATCTTGCCAAAGAGGCATGGTGCGCATGTCTCAACCGATTCGAAATCGAATGAGTCCAAAGATCCATCAGCATGGAGTTTCTTCATGCTCTTTATACCAATATGACATTTAGCGGCAGTGCCACTAGAATGTGGTACTATCATTATTAACCTTGTATCTTTTGGCATCATTGTTATGAACATGTGTATTACTACGATCAAGATTTCAACAAACCATTCTCACTGGGTGAATGACCATTGAAGGTATTATTCATGTAAACAGAATAACCATTATTCTATAACTTAAATTAATAACCGTGTTTGCAATAAACGTGATCTAATCACGTTCATGCTCAACGCAAAACACCAAATAACACTTATTTAGGTTTGTTACTAATCCCGAAGGTAGAGAGAGCGTGCGTTGTCGACCACATCAACCTTGGAAACACTTCCAACACACATCGTCACCTCACCCTTAGCTAGTTCTTCGTTTATTCCATAGCTTTTATTTCGAGTTACTGACATTTAGCAACCGAACCGGTATCCAATACCCAGGTGCTACTAGGAGTACTAGCAAGGTACACATCAATAACACATATATCAAATATACTTCTGTTGACATTGCCAGCCTTCTTATCTACCAAGTATCTAGGGTTGTTCCGCTTCAGCGACCGCTCTCCTCATAAACGAAGCACTTCGTCTCGGGTTTGAGTTCAACTTTGGGTTGCTTCACTGGAGAAGCAACTGACTTGCTATCCATGAAGCTTCCCTCCTTGCTCTTGCCCTTCTCAAAACTAGTGGTTTGAGTAACCATCAACACTTGACGCTCCTTCTTGATTTCTACCTTTGCAGTGTCAAGCATCGCGAATTGCTCAGGGATCATTATTTCTATCCCTGGCGTTTTATAGTTCATCACCAAGTTCTAGTAGCTTAGTGACTGTGACTTGGAGAACTATATCAATCACTATCTTATCTGGAAGATCAACTCCCACTCGATTCAAGCGATTGTAGCACCCAGACAATCTGAGCACATGCTCAATGGTTGAGCTATTCTCCTTCATCTTGTAGTCAAAGAATCTTGTTGGAGATCTCATATCTTGCAACATGGACATGAGCCTGAGATCCTAATTTCAGCTCTTAGAACATCTCATATGTTCTCCGACATTTAAAACATTTCGGAGCCTCAATTTTACGCCGCGATGCATGACGCACTAATCTATCAAGTAGTCATCAGAACATGCCAGTCATATGTTCACAACATCTACAAACCACGCTAGAGGGGTTGGCGCACCGAGCGGTGCATTAAGGACATAAGCCTTCTGCGCAGCAATGAGGACAATCCTTAGATCACGGACCCAGTCCACAATATTGCTACCAACATCTTTCAACTCTATTTCTCTAGGAACATATAAAAATTCAAGGGAGCTACAACACGAGCAAGTGATCTACAACATAATTTGCACAGACACTATTGACTATGTTCATGATAATGAGTTCAGTTAATCATATTACTTAAGAACTCCAACTCAAATTGGCATCCCTCTAGTCATTCGCGTGATACATGATCCAAATTCACCAACTCAAGTCCGATCATCACGTGAGTTGAGGTGGTTTGAATGGTGAACATCATCATGTTGATCATATCTACTATATGACTCATGTTCGACGTTTTGATCTCTTGTGTTCCGAGGCCATGTCTGTACATGCTAGGCTTGTCAAGTTTAACCCGAGTGTTCTGCATGTGCAACACTAGCTTGCACCCTTTGTATGTGAACGTAGAGTCTATCACACCCGATCATCACGTGGTGTCTCGACACGAAGAACTTTCGCAATGGTGCACACTCGGGGAGAACACAATTTATCTTGAAATTAAGTGAGGGATCACCTTATAATGCTACCATCGTCCTAAGCAAAACAAGGTGCATAAAAGGATTAACATCACATGCAAATCATAAGTGACATGATATGGCCATGAACTTGTGCTTTTGATCTCCATCATGAAAGCACCGGCATGATCTCCATCATCACCGGCATGACACCATGATCTCCATCATCTTGATCTCCATCAACGTGTCGCCATCGGGGTTGTCCTGCCCACCATGCTTCTACTACTATTGCTACCGTTTAGCGATAAAGTAAAGCATTACGTTGCGCTTAATGATTGACACGCAGGTCATACACTAATTAAAGACAACCCTATGGCTCATGCCGGTTGCTATACTCATCGACATGCAAGTCGTGATATTCTATACAACACATGATCATCTCATACATCACATATATCACATCATGTAATTGGCCATATCACATCACAACATACCCTGCAAAAACAAGTTAGACGTCCTCTAATTGTTGTTGCATGTTTTACGTGGCTGCTACGGGTATCTAGCAAGAACAATTCTCACCTACGCAAAAACCACAACGGTGATACACTAGTTGCTTTTCAACCTTCTCAAGGACCGCCTTTGTCGAATCCGATCCAACTAAAGTGAGAGAAACTAGCACCCGCAAGCCATCTATGCAACAAGTTGCGGTCGAGGGAACCGGTCCCTCGTAAGCGTACGAGTAATGTTGGTCCGGGCCGCTTCATCTCACAATACCACTGAAATAAAATCCGACCAAGGGAGGAAGCAATCTAAGCATCAACACCCACAAACCTTTTGTGTTCTACTCGAGATCTCATCTACACATAGAACTAGCTCTGATACCACTATTGGAGATTGTTGCATGGGAAACAAAAAAATTCCTATACACACGCAAGATCTATCCATGGTGATGAGCATCTACGAGAGGGAGAGTGCATCTACATACCCTTGTAGATCGCTAAGCGGGAAGAATTAAGAAACGCGGTTGGTCTAGTCGAACATCTTCGCGATCCAAATCGCCGAGCATCCCGCAATCACATCACGATCCGTCCCGCGATCCAATCATGATCCGTCCCGCAAACTCATCAAGATCCGTCCCACGATCTCATCACGATCCGTCCCGCGATCTCATCATGATCCGTCCCGTGAATTCATCATGATCCGTCCTGCGAACTCATCACGATCCGTCCCGCGAACTCATCACGATCCGTCTCGCAATCTTGATCACGGTCCTTCCGATCTAGCGCCGAACGGACGGCACCTCCGCGTTCAGCACACGTACAGCTTGATGACGATCTCTGCCTTATTGATCTATCAAGAGGGAGCAGAGAGGTAGAAGAGTTCTCCGGCAGCGTGATGGCGCTGCGGCGATGGTGGTGGAGCTATTCCGGTAGGGCTTCGCCTAAGCCCTGCAGAAAACCGATCTAGAAGAGAAACTATGCACTAGAGGAACGGGTAGCACGTGGCTGAAAATTCTGTGCCAAAACCCTCAAATCCTCTAGTATATATAGGAGGAGAGGAGGAGGAGGCTTGGCTGCCAAAAAGCCAGCCCTTGGGTCGGCCAAAGTGGGGAGGAAAGGAGGACTCCTCCTCCAATCCTAATAGGACTAGGAATCCTCCTTTTTTTGGCCTTTTTCCACCTTTTTCCCTTTGGGCTTTTTCTCCCAGCCGCATGGGACTTGTGTGGGACTTCCACCAGCCCACAAAAGGCTGGTATTTACTCTCACACAGCCCATGAAGCCTCTTGGGTCGAAATACCCCTCCCGGGGTCTCCCGGTACACTACCGGCACTCCCGGTACATTACCGATTAGCCCGAAACTTTTCCGGCAACCAAAATGGGACTTCCTATATATCAATCTTTACCTACAGACCATTCCAGAGCTCCTCGTGATGTCTGGGATCTCATCCGGGACTCCGAACAACCTTCGGTCACCACCATACATAACTCTATAGTATCGAAACGTGAGCAAACCTTAAGTGTGCAGACCCCGCGGGTTCGAGAACTATGTAGACATGACCGAGACACCTCTACTGTCAATAACCAATAGCGGGACCTGTATGCCCATATTGGTTCCTACATATTCTACAAAGATCTTTATCGGTCGAACCTCTATGTCAAGGATTCAGTTAATCCCGTATGATGTTCCCTTTGTTCTTCGGTATGTTACTTGCCCGAGAATCGATCGTCAGTATGTCCATACCTAGTTCAACCTCGTTACCGGCAAGTCTCTTTACTCGTTCCGTAAGACAAGATCCTGTGACTAACACTTAGTCACATTGCTTGCAAGGCTCATTGTGATGTTGTATTACCGAGTGGGCCCTGAGATACCTCTCCGTCACATGGAGTAACAAATCCCAGTCTCGATCCATGCCAACTCAACAGACACCCTCGGAGATACCTATAGAGCACCTTTATAGTCACCCAGTTACGTTGCGACATTTGATACACACATGGCACTCCTCCGATGTCTGTGAGTTGCATGATCGCATGGTCATAGGAACATATACTTGACATGCAGAAAACAGTAGCAATAAACTGACATGATCATGTGCAACGTTTGTAGTTTGGGTCTTGTCCATCACATCATTCTCCTAATGATGTGATCCCATTATCAAATGACATCTCATGTCCATGGCTAGGAAACCTTAACCATCTTTTGATCAATGAGCTAGTCTACTAGAGGCATACTAGGGACATGGTGTTGTATATGTATCCACACATGTATCTGAGTCTCCGATCAATACAATTATAGCATGGATAATAAACGATTATTATGAACAAGGAAATATGATAATAACTAATTTATTATTGCCTCTAGGGCATATTTCCAACAGGTACAATGGGTTGCGGGAGAGTGGACCATTGTAGATATATGGAGGAAAGTGATGGAGGTGTTGGTGAAGTTGACGGAGTTGTTGGAGTAGATCACCGTCATGATGATGGCCCCAACGGCGTTCCAGCGCCACCGGGAGAGTTTGGGAGAGAGCCCCCTCCTTTATTCTTCTTCCTTGACCTCCCCCTATATGGTAGGAGGGTTTGCCCTCTGGTCCTTGGCCTCCATGGCGGCGGAAGGGTGAGATCCCCTCCGAGATTGGATCTCTCTCTCTGTTTTGTTCTGTTTCCGCGCTCCCAGATTCTGGCCTTTCACGATTTCTTAAATATTCAGAGATCCGTAACTCCGATCGGGCTGAAATTTCGAGGGGATCTTTACAAAAATTAGGTTCCTTGCGGCGAAAGAAGGACACCAACCTACTTAAGCGGTGGTCACAAGGGCCCAGGCGGAGACCAGGGGGTAGGCCATGCCTGGCAAGCTTGTCACTCGTCGGGCATCGTCTCGCATTGATTCTTTTTCCCACAAATCGCATATATTCCAAAAAGAATCTCCATAAGTTTTTATCGCGTTTGGACTTCATTTGGTATGGACATTCTGCGAAAAAAATGCAACAAACAGGAACTGGCACCGGGCACTGGGTCAATATGTTAGTCCCAAAAATAGTATAAAAAGTTGCCAAAAGTGTATGAAAGTTGTAGAATATTGGCATGAAACAATCAAAAATTGTGGATATGATGGAGACATATCACAGCAGTATGTAGAGGCGGTGTGCACTGGCGTTTGGGGTAGCTTCACGCCGCGGCAGCTCGGTGACTCCAACGCGAGTATGTGGAACTCGGCCGGCCTATAACTAGGCAAGGCGCGGCTCGAAGGCCATGGTGGTCGAGGTGAAGACCGCGGCGGCGGTTTGGCCATGGCAGAAACATAGCATGGCCGGGGCAGCTCCAAGGCGTAGGTCCCCGTTGCCAAAGGCACACCGGCAAGCCATGGCAGAGGCGAAGGGAGCCGGCGTGAGGCCGTAACGGGGCACAGCGGGGCAGGCCACCATGGCGGTGGCGCGCTTCAGCGGGCGAGCTGAGGGTGGAGCAGTGGCAGGCATGGGGGCGGTGGTGCTGCAGCCGAGCGGCTACAGGCGATGCGACTGTTGAGGCACAGTTTGACTCTTCTTCCCTGTCCGCTTCTGGGTCGTGGTCGTGGCCCTTTTTTTATCGATCATTTGCACGTGAAGGCCTAGCGGGCTTAGGTGCTCTATTCATTTTTCTTCTCAAGACCTGATTCAGTGATGAACTATTTTTCTTCAAAACACGAGTTTACCACGTGAGAGCCAGCCAATCCTTGTTTGATTCAGACTTGTGGTGGTTTTAACACCATCAAGGTTTCCACACCAATTCAGACTCGAGCAGCCCGAGATACGACAATGTTGCCAACTCCTTCAACCGACCAATTGGCTGACATGCTACATGTGCATAGACTGTTGTCGGCTCATGCTCAAAACTCCTAATGCCGGCTCGTGTCCTACACATGTGAAAACAATTTTATCATTTGTTGACAAACTTCTGTGCAGTTGTTCACAACCTAAATCGCTCGAGGCCGCACAGGACGCTGCAAACAATCCTTGATCTGATTGTTTGCATCAAGTCCGAGAAAGACATTGATGTCAAGTCTCAGGAGCTGAACTTGTACAACGACTAGTTAATTACTGGTCATGAGGATTCCAGGTCATTGGTTGATTTGTTGTGTCACACACGCACGAGGTCGTGGCTTGCAGTTACTATTACGAGGCGCTTAACCCAATTCATCTGCCACAGCCTATTGAGCCAGCATCCAGGATTTTTTGTTTTTCTTGCGAAGGGTTGATAGTAGCAATCTTCTAGGGTTTGACAGATTTCGTCCTGTAATGCTTGTTTTCAGCCACGACCAAAGTTATTTTCTGGCTTGACCCGTTCTGTCTTGGCATTGAAAAATTTCTTGATCTGTGTTCATGAACTTGGAGTCGATATAAATCCTTCCGCGCTAGCACTTTCTTGACCCAGATGGACGCTAGCTTTCTCGATCCCTAAAAGATCTTCCTTCAAGAACACAACACCACTGTGAGCTGCCCCACGGTGGGTGCCAACTGTCGTGGATTTGTCACCGCAATATGTCCTCATGAGAGAAGTTAGGTGTGAGGCCATCGCAACTATCAGGCGGCTTGAGAGGGGTTGGTCCGAATCGAGAGACGCGAGTTTACCCAGGTTAGGCCCCTCTGGTGGAGGTAAAATCCTATGTCCTGCTTTGTGTGTATTGATAATGAGGATCATCTCGATTACAAGGGTGATGTCTTTCTACCTGTAGTTTCGAGAGCCTCTAATCTGTCTATCTCTATTGACTTGAACTTGTCTAAGACCTGTCTATTGAGACATAAGAAACTTGACCCTCTTGGGCCACCACGCCCCTCCTTATGGGATTAGGACTTAACTTATTTTGATTTTTCATCGCAGGATTCTCTTCATGGGCTTCTGAGTCCCGGGCGGCTTACACCGGGCGGCTTACAACTAGGCGACTTAGCAGGGCGGCTTACCACCAGGCGGCTTACAACCAGGGCTTATCTTCAAGACTCATCTTTAGGGACTCGTCTTCGGGACATAACTTTCTGCCGGGTCATAGGTGTCTGACGGGTCATACTGTCTACCAAGTCATAATTGTGTGCCAGGTCATAACTGTCTGCCGGGTCATACCGCGGTGTAATACCCCCGACACAGCCCTCGCTCGCGTGAGGTACAAGGAGGAGACTTCGAGCGCACGGCTCGTGAAAGAGGGAGAAACCAACAAAACACCACAAGACTTGAAAATCACAACTTTTACTAAAATGGGATGACAAACTTGTTTACAAGCAAAAAGGAGGTGCGCCTGCCGCGTCCATCGTTGGTCAGCCTAAGGTTAGTGCATCCCGTCAGGCGCCCTCATCGATTGTTCCACTAGCGCAGGGCATTGGGATTCCATTTGATTGTGGGCATGGTTTTTATTCAACCATTCCGCCAACACAGAGCATGGGGCTTCCACTTGGGCGTGGGCATGGTAGCGGTCCATCTGTTGTGTCGGCACAGAGCATGTAGCTCCACTTGGGCGTGGGCATGGTTGCGGTTCAACAGTTCCGCTAGTGCGGAGCATGGGGTTTCCACTTGGGCATGGGCATGACCATGATTCGATCGTTCCACCAACACGGGGCATGGGGCTTGCACTGGGCATGGGCGGGAGTCCTCCTAAGGCCGAGGGGGGGGTGCATCGGGAGGCTCCAGGGTGGGTACAGCCCCACCTCATTTTTACGCGAGCAGGTCACGGGTAGAACTTGCGGTGGTGCTGGATATTCCAGGCATTTTTGCACGGGTACTCCATCTTTCGTCTCTAGGCGGGCAGTGCCTGGCCTGGGGATGTGGGCAACCCTAAAAGGTCCTTCCCACATGGGCGAGAGCTTATAGAGGCCCTCCCTGGAAAGGATCCACCACATGACAAGGTCTCCGACCTCGAGGGTTTGGGGGTGGACGTTGCGTTAGTGGTAGCACTTCAAGGCCTACTGCTACCTTCCGGTGCGAAGACCGGCCTGACGACAGGCCTCCTCGAGGAGCAAAAGATCAGTCCCCGCAAGTCCCGTGGGGAGGTCTAATGCCAAGACCCACGGGGAGCCATACTTTAGCTCCGAGGGGACGAACGCCTCTACCTCGTCGGGTTTGTCAGTGGGGTTAGTCACGATGGTCTGGATGGACCGGAGCACGGACTGGAGCTCATCTAGCCAACCCTTCCCCCAGGCCTCAAGTTTATTCCTAAAGCTCCTGGTCTTGAGGCCTTTGAGGACCTCAACGTTTGTGTGCTCGACCTGGTCGTTACTTCGCGGGTGCTCCATGGAAGCATAATATATCTGCATACCAAGGTTAGCTCAGTATCACATGAACAGACCGCTTGTAAATTGGGAGTCGTTGTCGATGATGATGTGGTTGGGGAAACCGAATCCGCATACGAGGCCCATGATGAACTTGACCGCCGAGGCAGCCAGGATGGTGCACATGGGTTTGACCTCCGTCCACTTGGTGAATTTGTCGATTGCCACATAGAGGTAGCAGTATCTACCGGCCACACTGGGGAAGGGGCCTAGGATGTCCAGCCCGCATAGAGCGAAGGGCCACGAGAGCGGGATCCTCAGAAGCCCCTGCACGGGCTAATGGATCTGCTTGGTGTGAAATTGGGACGCCTCGTAGGATTGGACCAGCTCAGCGATGTCGCGAAGCGCGGCATGCCAATAAAAACGGCTGCGGAACAGCTTACCAGCGAGAGTGCATGACGAAGAATGGTGCCTGTAGTCCCCTCAATGGATGTCGGTAATCATCTCACTCCCCCGTTCCTCTGAGATGCATCGCAGTGAGACGTCGTTGGGCCTCTTGCGGTATAACTTATCGTCTCTCAGGCTAAAAGTGGTGGCTTGTCAAACGACGTGTTCTGCCTCCGCATCCTCCGCGGGGAGGTCACCATCGAGTAGGTAAGCCTTGAATTTTGCGGCCCAACCGCCCGCCCGAGGTTCCAGTGCCAATAGTAGGTGGTCTCTTGAGGGCGGGCCATAGTCCAGCGCGCCTGCTAGTGGCGCAGGCGATAGCTCCTCGTGCAACAGCGTTTTGGTAGTAATGAGCAGCATGGCTGACGGATTAAGAAGTCTTTCCTCAAAAACACCGGGGCTTTGGGGCTCTGGTGAGACGCTCGCTTGGTGATGTCTTCATCTTCTTTATTGGCACCACATGGGATCTACTGGAGCTCCAAGCCGAGGCAACTCTTCTCAAGTTTACGCACCTCCTCCGGGTAAGCTGCCCTATGCTCGTCCTTGGGTTTATACTTTTTGTTGGAGAAGCTGACGAGGAGCTGAGACGCAATGTTGTTGGAGTCCTTCTCGTCATGCCTGAAGCACATGTGGACAACATAGTAAAGCTTATCCCCTACTGGTACCCTAAGCAAGACACCAGCCCTCGCGTCTTGCCTAGAAAAGGCGCCATCAAAACACATGGTCCAGGCATAGGGCGCCTCGTCACCAGGCAAGAGGGGATCGCTTTTCCAAGGTTCCTCCTCATATAGGCCCATCCACTCCACTAGAAAGTCGGCTAGGGCGGCTCCCTTGATAACTCTTGTGGTGCAGAACTCAAGCTGGAAGCCTTGCAACTCGAGGTTCCACTCGACAACTCTCCCAGCGTCATTGGGGCTGCATAGGACCTACTCCAAGGGCTAGGCAGAAATGACCTTAATAGGATAGTCATGGAAATAATGGCACAGTGTCCTGGAACCCACGAGGAGAGTGAGGAGTAGCTTCTCAGGCATGGGGTAGCGCTCACGCGCATCCCTCGATATCGTGTTGACAAAGTACACAAGATGCTCGATGTAGCTTGTGACCATGATGTCCATGTCCTACTCGTCGGAAGTCCCAGGAGGTGGAGCCACAAGGGTTTCCGGAGGCATGGCGTCAGCGGCCGCGGGGGTCTCCGAAAGTGGGGTGCCACCAGCCTCTTAAGGAAGGGTGGCCTCCCATGGGGAGGAGAAGGATACCACAAGCGCGCCCTTGGCAGGTGCCGACGGGTCTTGCACGACCTCATGTGATGCCTTCCAAGGGGCCGTAGGCTTTCTCTTAGCGTAGATGTGCTCCTCTCTCACCACGACAAGGGCCGCACTAGCCGTCTGGGGGATTGCCGCCAGGTATAGCAATAGGTGCTCCCGAGGGCGCGGCGCGACCATGACGGGGGGGGGCTCGTGAGGTACTTTTTGAGATCCTTGAAGGCCGCGTCCGCTTTGGGGATCCATTGGAATGTGGCAGACCTTTTCATGAGCTTGAAAAACAGCGTCGCCCACTCGCCGAACTTGGATATGAAGCGCCCCAAGGAGGCCAAGCATCCTGCCAACTTCTGCATCTCCTTGAGGGCCTGGGGGCGCATTTCTCGATGGCCTTAATTCTTTTTGGCTCGGCTTCAATTCCCCGATGGGACACAAGGAAGTCAAGGATCTTGTGTATGATCACTAGAAGTGTATGTCTAGAGGGGGGTGAATAGACTATTTGCAGGAATTTAAAACTACCTCAAGCACAAATCAAATGTTGGCAGTTTTTAGCATACATAGCAATCTAGAACACCCTGCACATTCAAGTCATCAAGTATAGCAACGGAAAGTAAATACATTGCACATGGAAGTAAGGAGTAGATATAGAGAGATCAAACGCACGAGGGACACAAGATTTTTCCGGTGGTTCCGATAGGTGGTGCTATCGTACATCCACGTTCATGGAGTCTTCAACCCATAGAGGGTAATGGTCACAAGAGTCCATGGAGAGATCTACCCATGGAGGTTCCACAAAGAAGCAACCTTGACTATACCATGACGGCCTACTTCCATGGAGGACTAGCCTAACTCGAGGTAGATCTTCACTAAGTAGGCGATCTATTTGCCCTTAAAAACTTCTTGGTTCACTCCACAACACGAAGTAGGAGGCTCCCAAGTGACACCTAACCAACCTAGGAGGCACCACCCTCCGAAAGGTAAAAGGCTCGATAGTATTGATGAACTCCTTGCTCTTGTGCTTCAAGAGATTCATTGGGTGGAAAGCAATTTGGGGAGGCTAGAGATCAAGATTCATATGGTAGGAATGGAATGGCATTATCTCAACACATGAGTAGGTGGCTCTCTCTCAGAAAATCAGTAGGTATGAGTGGGGAACTGTTCTGAGTGCTTCTCTTGCGAGTGAGTGGTGGTGGAGGGGTATATATAGGCATCTCCAAAAATCCAACCGTTACACACAAAATGACCAACTCGGTGACAGCGATGTGTTAATCTCAGTGGTACCGAAGTGACCAAAAGGTGGCAACTTTTGAATCTCGGTGAGACCGATATAGGAAACTCGGCTGCACCGATAAGGTGACCAACGGTCAGACTGCCCAATCTCAGTGACGCCGATCCAGCAATCTCGAAGGGACGGATATGGTGAATTTTCATAACAGAAAGTAGGCAACCTAAAATCGGTGGCACCAAACCAGAATCGGTTGCACCGAAAAGGTAGGGTTTGGCTAAGTCTGTCTAGGTTTTGGAATCGGTGGCACCGAGTGGAGTGTGTTGGTTGCACCGATTTTGAATATTTCGCTTTGGACAGACTTCTGTGGAAGAGCTTGTGGGTGTATGTGGTGACTATCACTTGTGCACGTATGAGCATTTTGTTCACCAACAAAACCTTACCCCGTTTAATAGTATTGGCTTTCCTATGGACTCAAGGTGATTTCTCACAAATGTAAAATATAGAGTCCTCTTCCTTGAAGCTTGTCCAATGATATTCCTTCTCCTTCTTCTTCATGGGGATACTCTCCACACTCCTTTTTACCAACCCATCACTCTATGGAATTTATCTGAAATACACTAGGTAAATGTATTAGTCCGAGAGACAAAGTATGTTGTCATGAATTACGAAAACCACCAAGGGAGCACATTGTGCTTTCAATCTCCCCCTTTTTGTTAATTGATGAAAACATACAATCAAAGCTTCAAATAAAGATATTGATGGATATAATGAAGACTTTGAGAGTCACATGACTTAGACTTGCTCCCCCTAAATGTGTGCAATCCATTTAAAGGATGGTTGCTTTGGATTGCATGGACACACATATAGTAGAAGGGATATAATAAGTCATGCATACCCTGGCTATATGCATCTAGTATATGTGAATGAGTTGTATCCTTGTTCAAGACTTCATTCTTGCAAACAATATGTGCAAGAAACAAGAGATCATCTTGATCAAATATATGATGCATATACTTACCTTGAGTTCTTGAGCATTCTAGTAGTAGAAATACACTTGAGAAAACAATGTTAGGAAACACAATAGTATTCTACCAATCAAAGGCAATAGAACTCAATGATACCAAGATATGGAGAACATATAGAAGATAGTATACCTCAAGATTGATATGTCTCCAAGATCATTTCAAACTTTCTCCCCTAGATATGAAATAGTAGGACATCCTCTCCCTCTTAATCTTAGTATGTAGATATTGGATTGCATAAGGTGAGAAAATTCTAACATGAGAGAATCAAATGCAATACATAGATTTTTCTCCAAAACATATTTTTCTACCCCTACTTTGGTATTCTTCCCTTGTTTATATGAGTATAAACTTTTGATATTTTCCTCTCCCCCTAAATTATATCTCCCCCTTTGCATGTATCTCCCCTTTAGCTTTCAAGCTTTGTATATTTCTCCCCCTTTTGCATTAATTTCCAAAAAGGTCAGACCAAGGGTCAGATACATGGATCATTAATTAAGAAGGGATCCTTGAGAAGAAGGGTCATTGAAAGTAGGACTCATAGAATATGAAAATCACGAGGAAAAATGAGGTTATCATTGAAAATAATTTCTCTCCCTTTGGCCAAACTTAGAATTTTTAGAACTTCTCCTACTTTGGGTTAGGGTTCCTTGAATGTATTTCTCACCCTTTCAAGTTTTTTTTTCAATAAGGGATCATCGAAAATTTAGAAATCACAAAAGGAACACCAAGTTTTACAAAAACAAACACAGACTGAAATAAAATGAAAAATCGGTGGCTCTGAGGCAATTTTGTTGGTAGTGCCGATATGTTGTTATGCAACTTATCTGTAGAATCGGTAGATCCGAGTCCTTTGACTCGGAGGCTCCAAGAAATACAATAGAAACTTGGCAAATTTGAAAATTTAATCCAAAGACATAGTTGTAACTAAAAATCAAACAGGGAAGAGAAACAATCAATTCGTACCAATTGCGAATAATTTACAGAGAGGTATCAACTAGAAAAGATTTGAATGGTTCCAAGAAATTTGCAAAAGAGAATGGACCAAGCAAGATTCTTATCTGGATGATGGGCGGTGACTATGTCACTTATATTAGAGTATATTTAACTTAGGAGCCAAGCAAGAATACTTGATCATAGGTCATACTCATTGTTAAGCTCAAAATGGGGTTACCATTTTTTTGATTAAGAATTTTGATGTCTTCATATCACTTGAGTTGCTTTATCTCATGACTTGGAGTACAGCTATATCAAGAATATGAGTACATACCTTTCGGTGATGTTGATAATGTAGCTTGTAGGTGAACTTGATGAGGATGCTCAAGTTGATGAAGATCATCTTGAGTTGGGAGCAATCCTTGTTTTCGTTCACTTTTCACCTACAAAGGTTAGTCATGCAAGGAAAACCATGATATAGCCAAATGACATGATACCAATTTGTGAGTGGATACCAAATGAGAAATATATGTCAAGGATATGTCTTGTTGTCTTCTTCCTTTAATCATCAAAGCGAGGTTCTGGATACTTGGTCATGACAAGATTGCTTAAGATATGAGTTGTTGGAAATCGTGTGGATTGTTGTTCTTCCAAGTACCTACAAAGGGTTAGATGCAAGCCAAGGGAGCATAGAATTCCAAGATATATAACATTCAAGGTAATACGATGGAATGGACATAGAAGCTCATCCCTTCGCATGCATCCGAGTGAGCTTAGCTCAAGTTTGAAGCATCAAAAGTAGGATCGAAAGTAGTGCTATTACCATAGTAGGATTGAAGGATACCACTTGTCGTATCGAAAGTAGTGCTAGAGGGGGTGATTAGACTACTTGACTAAAATATACTTTTTCCCAATTTTAATTCTTGCTAGATTTTAGCATTCATAGTATGTCAAGTACACCCTACACATGCATGTGTACGAGTATAGCAGTGGAAAGTAAAGACAAGCATGTAAGTAAAGGAAGGGTAGGAAGATCAAACACAATTGGCGAAACGATGATTTTTCCCGTGGTTCTGATAGGTGGTGCTATCATACGTCCACGTTCATGGAGTCTTCAACCCATGGAGGGTAATGGTCGCGAGAGTCCATGGAGGGCTCTACCCATGAATGGTTCCACGAAGATGCAACCTTGACTATACCATGATGGCCTACGTCCACGAGGACTAGCCTAACTCGTGGTAGATCTTCACGAAGTAGGCGATCTCCTTGCTCTTACAAAATTCTTGGTTCACTCCACAACATGAAGTAGGAGGCTCCCAAGTGACACCTAACCAATCTAGGAGGCACCACCCTCCAAAAGGTAAAAGGCTCGATTGTGTCGATGAACTCCTTGTTGTTGTGCTTCAAGATGATAGACTCCTCAACACACAATCACTCTGTCACCAATTTGGCTTGGTAGAAGAGATTGATTGGGTGGAAAGCAACTTGGGGAGGCTAGAGATCAAGATTCATATAGTTGGAATGGTATGGCATGATCTCAACACATGAGTAGATGGCTGTCTCTCAGAAAATCAATAGGTATGACTTGGGAACTGTTTTGAGTGCTTCTCCCACGAGTGAGTGGTGGTGGAGGGGTATATATAGGCATCTACAAAACTCCAAAAGTTACACACAGATGACCAACTCGGTGACACGGATGTGTTAATCTCGGTGGTACCGAAGTGACCAAAAGGTGGCAACTTTTGAATCTCGGTGAGGCCGATATAGGAAACTCGATTGCACCAATAAGGTGACCAACGGTCGGATTGCCAAATCTCGGTGACGCCGATACGACAATCTTGGTGGGACCGATATTGTGAATTTGCCTAACAGAAAGTTGGCAACCTAAAGTCGCTGGCACCGAACCAGAATCAGTTGCACCAAAAAGCTAGGGTTTGGCTAAGTCTGTCTAGGTTTTGGAATTGGTGGCACCGAGTGGAGTGTGTTGGTTGCACCGATTTTGAATATTTAGTGTTGGACAGAATTTTGTGGAAGAGCTTGTAGGTGTATGTGGTGACTATCACTTGTGCACGTATGAGCATTTTGTTCACCAAGAAAACCTTACCCCCTTTTAATATTATTGGCTTTCCTATGGACTCAAGGTTATTTCTCACAAATGTAAAATGTAGAGTCATCTTCCTTGAAGTTTGGCCAATGCTATTCCGTCTCCTTCTTATTCATGGGGATACTCTCCAGACTCCCTTTTGCCAACCCATTCCTCTATGGACTTTATCTGAAATACACTAGGTAAAAGTATTAGTCCGAGAGACAATGTATGTTCTCATGAATTATCAAAACCACCAAGGGAGCACATTGTGCTTTCAGCTTGCCCGAGGGAACTCCAAAATGCACGTGTTGGGGTTGAGCTTCAGATTGACCTTGCGCAGGTTGGCGAATGTCTCCTCGCGGTCCTCGATGAGTGTATTTCCCTCACGCGACTTTACTACGATGTCATCGACGTAGGCCGCCACATTCCTTCCCAACTGGGCCCCCAGCGTGATGCACATCATCCACTGGAAGGTGGCCCCAACACTTTTCAAATAGAAAGGCATGCAAGTGTAGCAGAACACCCCCACAGGGGGAGATGAATGTCGTATTCTCCACGTACTTTGCCACCATGTTTATTTGGTGGTAGCCTAAAAAGGCATCCAAGAAGCAAAGTAGGTCCCAATCGGCAGTGGAGTCCACGATCTGATCCATGCGCGGTAGCAAGAAGGGGTCTTGGGGACAGACAGGCCTTGTTGAGACTGGTGAAGTCAATGCACACCCGCTCCTTTTCGCCCTTTTTAGAAACAATTAAGAATTTTAATGTATGCATATCACTTGCGTTGCTTTATCTCATGACTTGGAGCAAAGCTATATCAAGGATATGAGTACATATCTTTGAGTGATGTTGTTGACGTAGCTTGTAGGTGAACTTGATGAGGACGCTCGAAGTTGATGAAGTTCATCTTGAGTTGGGAGCAATCCTTCTTTCGTTTTCATTCACTTTTCACCTATATAGGTTAGTGACGCAAGGAAAAACATTATATATCCAAATGACATGGTACCAATTGTGAGTTGATACCAATTGAGAAATATATGTGAAGGATATGTTTTGTTATCTTCTTCCTTTCATCATCAAATCAAGATTGTGGATACTTGGTCATGACAAGATTTCTTAAGATATGAGTTGTTGGCAATCTTGTGGAGTGTTGTTCTTCCAAGTACCTACGAAAGGGTTAGATTCATGGCAAGGGAGCATGGATTTCCAAGATAAGATATTCAAGGTAATAGCATGGAATAAACAATGAATATCATCCCCTTGCATGCATCCGAGTGAGCTTAGATCAAGTTTGAAGCATCAATGATGTTCAACTCACTCCTCAAATGACAAAACAGTTTTTCATCAAGTGTCTTAGTAAAGATATCGGCCAATTGCTTGTTAGTACGAACATGCTTAAGATTAATATCTCCTTTGGCAACATGATCACGAATGAAATGATGTCAAAGTTGAATATGCTTTTTTTGAGAATGTTGCACATGATTTTGACCGATCTTAATAGAACTCTCATTGTCACAAAGTAATGGCACATTTGTAACATAGATTCCATAATCTTGAGGCATTTGTGTCATCAATAAAAACTGCGCACAACATGATCCAACGGCAATGTATTCCACTTCGGCAGTAGATAGAGATACCGAGTTTTGTTTCTTGGAGGACCAAGACACGAAAGATCTACCAAGAAATTGACATGTACCCGAGGTGGATTTCCTATCAACCTTGTCACCGGCATATTCCGAGTCGGAGTAGCCAACAAGATTAAAGGAAGATCCCTTGGGATACCAATTGCCAAAGTTTGGTGTATGTATCAAGTATCTCACAATGCGTTTCACAACCTTAAGATGACATTCTTTAGGTGTAGCTTCATATCGGGCAAACATGCACACACTAAGCATAATGTCAGGACGGGAGGCACATAGATAAATCAATGGACCAATCATTGATCGATAAACCTTTTTATCAACCGGTTCACCCTCCTTAGTAAGATCATCGTGTCTGGTAGTGGGTATGAGAGTTTTCAAACCTTTGCGGTCTTGCATGTTGAACTTCTTGATCAAGTCCTTGGTGTACTTAGTTTGAGAGATGAATGTACCTTCTCTCATTTTCTTGTTTTGTCGACCAAGAAAGAATTTTAGCTCACACATCATAGACATCTGATACTTCTCTGACATCAACCTTCCAAATTTCTCACTAAATTGTGGGTTAGTAGATCCGAACATAATATCATCCACATAAATTTGGCACACAAATAGTTCACCATTAACTCTCCTTGTGAATAAGGTTGCGTAAATTTTACCAATTTCAAATCCATTTTCAATAAGAAACTTTGTTAGGCATTTATACCGAGCATGAGGAGCTTGCTTAAAACCATATAAAGCTTTGCGAAGTTTGTAAATGTGTTCAAGTTTCTTAGGATATACAAAACAAGGTGGTTCCTTAACATAGACCTCTTCTTCAATCTCACCATTTAAAAGTACACTTTTAATATCCATTTGGTAAAGAGTGATGTCATGGTGAGTGGCATAAGCAAGAAGAATTCGAATAGCTTCAAGTCTAGCAATAGGGGCGTAGGTCTTATCGTAGTCCATACCTTCGACTTGCGTATATCCTTGGGCTACGAGGCGAGACTTCTTGCCAACAACTTGACCTTCTTCATGTTGCTTCTTCCGAAACACCCATTTCGTGCAGATAATGTTTTGCTCGTCCGTGGGCTTCTCCACGAGTGTCCACACTTTGTTCCTCTCGAAGTTGTGAAGCTCTTCATGCATAGCGTTCACCCAATCCGTGTCTTCAAGAGCTTGTTCAACCTTCAAGGTTTCAATGCTAGAGATGAAAGAATAATGCTCACAAAACTTAGCCAAGCAAGTTTTAGAGCGAGTGATCCTCCTTGTTTGTATATCACCAAAGATTTGGTTTAGGGGATGGTTCTTGGTCACTTGTGCTCAAACTCGGGGTAGCTTTGGTTTGTTAGTTGGAGGAGCTTCTTCTTCATCATCTCCGTTGTTGTCGAAGTGGTCGTCTCCTTGAGGTGGTGGTGAAGGAGGTTGTGGTGGATCTTCATGATGTACTTACTCTTGCTCTTCATCTTGTCGTGTACCACTTGTGGACGCTTCCATGTCGTTTTGTCGGTAGCCTTGATCCGTAGTAGGAGCTTCCACTTGGGTTGATGAAGTACTTTCCTTCACCTAAATGGGACGAATCTTGCCTATTGGCAAATATTGGATAGCTTCTGAAGGATCTTTATCACCGACATCATTTGGCAATTGTTCGACATGCGAACCATTAGACTCATCAAAGTTCACATCTACCGTCTCTTCAAATTTTCGAGTGAAGTTGTTGTAGACATGGTAGGTGTGAGTGTTCGATCCATAACCAAGTAGGAACCGTCATGAGACTTGGGAGAAAATTTAGCATGGCCATGCTTATCAAGAATTTAATACTTAGAGCCGAATACCTGAATTTATCCAACTTGTGGTTTGTTATCGGTGAGAAGCTCGTATGTCGTTTTACCGAGAAGCTTGTGCAAGTAGAGTCGGTTTGTGGCATGACATGCTATTTCCATAGCTTCTGCCCAAAAGTGTCTTGGCGTATTGAATTTGTCAAGCATGGTTCCTTCTCTCAACAACTCCATTTTTTGACGCGTGTACGTAGCCGAGAACTCATGTGAAATACCCTCTTCGTTAAGAAAGCTATCCACATGGGTGTTCTTGAACTCAGATCCGTTATCGCTTCGAACCTTCTTGATCTTCACTTCAAATTGATTTTGCGCTTTGCGTGCGAATTTCTTGAAGATCTTTTGTACCTGCGACTTATCATCAAGAAAGAATACCCATGTAAATCTTGAAAAATAATCAACTATAAGTAGACCATAAGAGTTTCCACCGAGACTCTTGTAAGCATTGGGACCAAAAAGATCCATATGAAGTAACTCGGGTGGTCTCCTAGTGGTCATGATATTCTTGACCGAATGACTTCCACCTACTTGCTTTCTTGCTGGACAAGAAGTACAAAGCCTATCTTTGTCAAAGATAACATCTTTAACACCAAGAATGTGATCGCCTGTGATAAGCTTATCTAAATTGCGCATGCCTACAAGTCCTAGCCTTCTATGCCGTAGCCAACCTTTAGATGATTTTGCAATGAGACAAGTACGAGGTTGGGCCTTTTTAGTGAAATCGACAATGTAGAGATCACCCATACGAATACTGGTAAGACAATGTTATGATTATCGAATCGAAACACTTGGCAATCTACTTTGGTAAATAGCACATTGAAACCGAAGTCAGTTGGTCTAGATATATAAAGAAGATTTTAGCCAAGGGATTCAACAAGCATCACATTTTGAATGGAGCAATCATGAGATATGGCCACCTTACCAAGGCGAAGTACCTTACCCTTAGAGTTCTCTACAAAGGTCACGTACCTCCGAGGACCTTGAATAGGTGTGATCTCTTGGAACATATCTTTATCACCAGTCATGTGATCCGTGCATCCACTGTCGAGAATCCACTCTTTTCCACCGGACATGTAATCCTTGAAGTTTGCCATTAGACTTATATTCTTCATGATCTTTTAATGCTCGATGTCGAATAACTCATCTTCATCATAGTAGCCATGTTCTTCATTCACATCATTTGGTGGAATCTCCTCATCATAGAAACCAAGAGACTCGTTAGAATTGTAACTATGACAATGTTCAAGTTTTTGAATGTGAAAGGCTTCAATAATAATGTTGTTGATAGTTATGGCATCTCCTTTACCACGCATAAGATCACAAAGGTCAAATAGGCATTTTAACAAAGTTTGGGTCACTAGGCTTCATTTTGTGAAAAGCAATAGTTTTATGAAGAATTTCATCAAGACTACTTAATGAAAGATTTGGATATCGTTTCTCCAAATTCGTCCACAAAGTATAAGCACATGCAAAGTTCTTCAATCAAGAAAGCACGAATCTTGGTAAGCCTCTAACAATAAGATTGACAGTTCTAAGGTTATCAAGCATGTTAATTCCGTCTTTGTGTGTGCGTTGCAATTCACCAATGGGGAGCACATAGTGATTTTCAATATGTTTTCTCAAATGTAATTTGTCAAATAGATCAATCATGGCATTCTTCCATCGACTATAGTACTCTACATAAAGAATGGGTAATCTACAATACAAACTCTCCACACTAGACATATCCATCTTCCTCCATGATGATGAAACCGAAGCAATAGAGACCAATGCTCTGATACCAATTGCGGGATCACTGGAAGAGTATGTCTAGAGGGGGGTGAATAGACTACTAGCAGGAATTTAAAATATACACAAGGTGCAAAGTTATGTGTTGGCATATTTTAACAATTATAGGAAGTCTAGCACACCCTACACATGCAAGTCATCAAGTATAGCAGCGGAATGTAAAGACATTTCACATGAAGGTAAAGAGTAGAGATGGGGAGATCAAACGCATGAAGGACACGAAGTTTTTTTCCGTGGTTCCGATAGGTGATACTATCGTACGTCCACCTTTATGGAGTCTTCAACCCACGGAGGGTAACAGTCGCGAGAGTCCATGTAGGGCTCCACCCGTAAGGGTCCACGAAGTAGCAACCTTGACTATTCCATAACGACTGTCGTCCACAAAGGACTAGCCTCACTATGGGTAGATCTTCACGAAGTAGGCGATCTCCATGCCCTTACAAACTTCTTGGTTCACTCCACAACACGAAGTAGGAGGATCCCAAGCGACATCTAACCAATCTAGGAGGCACCACCCTCCAGAAGGTAATAGGCTCGATAATGTCGATGAACTCCTTGCGATTGTTCTTCAAGATGATATAGTTCTCAACACATAATCACTCTCACACATATTTGGCTTTGTTGGAAGAGATTGATTTGGTGCAAAGAAGCTTGGGGAGGCTAGAGATCAAGAATCATGTGGTTGGAATGGAATGGCATAATCTCAACACATGAGTAGGTGGCTCTCTCTTAGAAAATCTGATAAGATAGGTAGGGATATGTTCTGTGTGCTTCTCTTGCGAGTGGGTGGTGGTGGAGGGGTATATATAGGCATCTCCAAAAATACAACTGTTACACCTAATAAGTCAGCCTCGGTGACAACGATGTGTTAGTCTCGGTGGTACCGAGTTGCCTCAAAGGTAGCAAATTTTGAATCTCGCTAAGACCGTTACATAAAACTCGATTGCATCGATTAAGGTGACCAATAGTCAGATTGCCAAACTTGGTGACGCCGATTCCACAAACTCGGTGGTATCGATTTTGTGAACTTGCATAAAAAAAAGTTGGCAATGCAAACTCGATGGCATGGATGAAAAATCGGTTGCACCGAAGGGCTAGGGTTTGGCTGAGTAAGTCTGAGGTTGAGAATCTGTGGCACCGAGTGGAAGGTGTTGGTTGCACCAGTTTTGAGTGTTTTTCTTTGGACAGACTTTTGTGGAAGAGCTTTTGGGTGTATGTGGTGACTATCACTTGTGCACGTATGAGCTTTTTGTTCACAAACAGTACCTTACCCCCTTTTGATAGTATTGTCTTTCCTTTGGACTCAAAGTGACTTCTCACAAAGTAAATGTAATGTCCTCTTGCTTGAAGCTTTGACAATGCTATTCCTTTCCTTCTTCTTTTTGGGGATACTCTCCACACTCCTTTTTGCCGACCCATCTCTCTATGGACTTTATCTGAAATACACTAGATCAAATTATTAGTCCAAGAGATAATGTATGTTGTCATGAATTATCAAAACCACGAAGGGAGATTGAAAGCATAAAATGATACCTTGGTGGTTTTGATAATTCATGACAACATACATTGTCTCTTGGACTAGTACTTTGATCTAGTGTATTTCAAATAAAGTCCATAGAGAGATGGGTTGGCAAGAAGGAGTGTGGAGAGTATCCCCAAGAAGAAGAAGGAGAAGGAATAGAATTGGCAAAGCTTCAAGCAAGAGGACTCTACATTTTACTTTGTGAGAAATCACTTTGAGTCCACGGGAAAGCCAATACTATCAAAAGGGAGTAACATACTATTGGTGAACAAAATGCTCAGACGTGCACAAGTGATAGTTACCACATACACCCAAAAGCTCTTCCACAAAAGTCTGTCCAAAGCCAAACACTCAAAATCGTTGCAACCAATACCTTCCACTTAGTTCCATCGATTCTCTGCCTTAGATAGACTCAGCCAAACCCTAGCCCTTCGGTGCAACCGATTCTGCTTTGGTGCCACTGAGTTTGGGTTGCCAACTTTCTATTACGCAAATTTACAAAATCGGTACCACCGAGTTTGTTGAATCGGCATCACCGAGTTTGGCAATCTGATCGTTGGTCACTATCGGTGCAACCGAGTTTTATGCATCGGTCTCACCGAGATTCAAAAGTTGCTACCTTTGAGGCAACTCAATACCACCGAGATTAACACATTAGTGTCACCGAGTCTGACTTATAAGATGTAACGGTTGGATTTTTGGAGATGCCTATATATACCCCTGCACCACCACTCACTCGCAAGAGAAGCACTCAGAACAGATCCCTACCTATCCTATCAGATTTTCTGAGAGAGAGCCACCTACTCATGTGTTGGGTTCATGCCATTCCATTACAACCACATGAATCTTGATCTCTAGCCTCCCCAAGTTGCTTTCCACCAAATCAATCTCTTCCACCAAAGCCAGATCTATGAGAGAATGCTTGTGTGTTGAGGAGTCTATCATCTTGAAGCACAAGAGCAAAGAGTTCATCAACATTATCAAGCCTACTACCTTTTGGAGGGTGGTGCCTCCTAGATTGGTTAGGTGTTGCTTGGGAGCCTCCTACTTCATGTTGTGGAGTGAACCAAGAAGTTTGTAAGGGCAAGGAGATCGCCTACTTCGTGAAGATCTACCCATAGTGAGGCTGGTCCTTCGTGGACGGAAGCCGTTATGGAATAGTCAAGGTTGCTACTTCATGGACCCTTATGGGGGATCCCTCCGTGGACTCTCGTGACCGTTACCCTCCGTGTGGATTTATGTTAGCACCACCTATAGGAACCACGAGAAAAATTTGTGTGTCCTTCATGCATTTGATCTCCCTATCTCTACTCTTTACCCTCATGTCCAATGTCTTTACATTCCGCTACTGTACTTGATGACTTGCATGTGTAGGGTGTGCTAGACTTGCTATAATTGCTAAAATTGCCTAACACATAACTTTGCACCTTGTGTAGATTTTGAATTCTTGCTAGTAGTCTATTCAGCCCCCTCTAGACATACTCTTCTTGTGATCCTGCACCAGGGACCCTGGCGTCTGGGGCCAGATGCCAAGGACCCTGGCGTCTAGTCCTGGAGTCCGAGGAGGGATCTTGCCTTGCGTGCCAAACTGACTTTGAGGAAGCTCTTTCTCCAAGTTTGGACCCCAGGGCTCAACCTATAAATAGAGGGGTAGGGCTAGCACCCAAAACACATCAAGAATTCACCAAGCCGTGCGTTGGCAACCCAGCCCCTCTAGTTTATCCTCTGTCATAGTTTTTGTGGTGCTTGGCGAAGCCCTACGAAGATTGTTCTTCAACACCACAATCACCACGTCCTCGTGCTGCCAGAACTCATCTACTACTTCACCATAGCTCTCTCGGTCGAGGAGGTGAAGGCGTCATCAAGTTGTATGTGTGTTGAACGCGGAGGTGTCATCCGTTCGGTGCTAGATCGTGATTGGATTGTGGGACGGCTTACGATTTGTATCGTGAAGACGTTCGAGTACGTCAATCACATTTCTTAATGCTTCCGCTTAGCGATCTACAAGGGTATGTAGATCCACTCTCGCTCTAATAGATGCTCATCACCATGGATAGATCTTGTGTGTATGTAGGAATTTTTTTGTTTCCCATGCACCGTTCCCCAAAAATGGCATCATGATCTAGGTCTGTGCGTAGATGAGATCATGAGTAGAACACAAAGGAGTTTGTGGGAGTTGATGCTCAGATTGCTTGCTCCCTTAGTGTTTTCTTGATTCTGTGGTATTGTGGGATGAAGCGGCCCGGACCAACCTTACTCGTACGCTTACGAGAGACCAGTTCCATCGACTAACATGTGACATTGTTGCATAAAGATGGCTGGTGGGTGTCTGTCTCTCCTACTTTAGTTGGATCGGATTCGACAAAGGCGGTCCTTGAGAAGGTTGAATAGCAATTTGTGTATAACCGCTGTGGTTTTTTCGTAAGTAAGAATCATTCTTGCTAGATACTTGTAGCAGCCACTTAAAACATGCAACAACAATTAGAGGACGTCTAACTTGTTTTTGCAGGGTATGTTGTGATGTGATATGGCCAATTACATGATGAGATATATGTGATGTATGAGATAATTATGTTTTGTATAGAGTATCACGACTTGCATGTCGATGAGTATGGCAACCTACAGGAGCCATAGGGTTGTCTTTAATCATTGTATGACCTGCATGTCAATCATTTAGTGCTACGTAATGCTTTACTTTATCGCTAAGCGGTAGCAAGAGTAGTACAAGCATGGTGGGCACGACAACCCCAATGGCGACACTATGATGGAGATCATGATGATGGAGATCATGTTGGTGCTTTGGAGATGGAGATGAAAAACACAAGTTCATGGCCATATCATGTCACTTATGATTTGCATGTGATGTTAATCCTTTGGTGCATCTTAGTTTGTTTAGGACGAAGGTAGCATTATAAGGTGATTCCTCACTAAAATTTCAAGATAAAATTGTGTTCTCCCCGAGTGTGTGCCATTGCCAAAGTTTGTCATTTTGAAGCACCACATGATGATTGGGTGTGATAGACTCTACGTTCACATACAATGGGTGCAAGCTAGTGTTGCACATGCAGAACACTCGGGTTAAACTTGACTCTCCAAGCATGTACAAACATGGCCTCGAAACACATGAGATCGAAAGGTCGAACATGAGCCATATAGTAGATATGATCAACATATATATGTTCACCATTGACACCACCTCATCTCACGTGATGATCAGACTTGCGTTGGTGAATTTGGATCATGTAGCACTCGGATCACCAGAGGGATGTCAATTTGAGTGGGAGTTTTTAAGTAATATGATTAACTAAACTCCTTATCATGAACATAGTCTAAAGTTGTCTTTGAAAAATTATATTGTAGATCAATAACTCGTGTTGTAGCTCCCTTGTGCTTTTAAAATGATCCTTCAGAAAATAGAGTTGAAAGATGATGTTAGCAATTATGCGTACTAGGTTCGTTAACTGAGGATTGTCCTCATTGCTGCACAGAAGGCTTATGTCCTTGATGCACCGCTCGGTGCGCCATCCCCTCTAGCGTTGTATGTGGATGTTGTGATAATCTGACAGGCACGTTGTGATGACTACTTGATAGTTCAGTGTGGCATGCATTACGCCTTAGAATTGAGGCTCCAAAGACGTTTTGAACGTCACGGAGCATATGAGATGTTCCAAAAGTTGGAATTGAGATTTCAGGCTCGTGCCCGTGTTGAGAGGTATGAGACCTTCAACAAGATTATTTGCCTGCAAGATGAAGGAGAATAGCTCAATCAGTGAGCATATTTTTAGATTGTCTGGGTGCTACAATCGCTTGAATAGAGTGGGAGTTGATCTTCCAGATAAGATAGTATTGATATAGTTCTCCAAGTCACTGCCACAAAGCTACTAGAGCTTCGTGATGAACTATAACATGCCAGGGATGGATAAGATGGTCCCTAAGCTATTCGCGATATTTGACACGGCGAAGGTAGAAATCAAGAAGGAGCATCAAGTGTTGCTGGTTAATAAAACTACTAGTTTGAAGAAGGGCAAGGGAAAGAAGGGAAAACTTGAAGAATGGCAAGCAAGTGACCGCAATAGTGAAGAAACCCAAGGTTGAACCCAAACCCGAGACTGAGTCTTCTATTATGAGGAGAATGATCACTGAAGCGGAACTGCCCTAAATACGTGGTAGATAAGAAGGATGGCAACATCAACGGAAGTATATTTGATGTACGTGTTATTGATGTGTACCTTACTAGTACTCCAAGTAGCACTTGGGTATTAGATACCATTTTAGTTGCTACAGCATAAACAGAGACTAGCTAAGGGCGATGTGACGATGTTTGTTGGAAGTGTTTCCACGGTTGAAGTGATCACCATCGCACACTCTCTCTACCTTCGAGATTATTCATGAACCTAAATGTTATTTGGTGTTTGCGTTGAGCATGAACGTGTTTGGATCATGTTTATTGCAATATGGTTATTCATTTAAGTTACAGGATAATGGTTATTCTATTTACATGAATAATACCTTCAATGGTCATGCACCCAATGAGAAGGGTTTATTGAATCTTGAACGTAGTGATACACATGTTCTTAATATAGATGCCAAAAGATGCAAAGTTGATAATGATAGTACCACATACTTGTGGAACTTCCGCTAAATGTAATATTGTTGTAAAGCGCATGAAGAAACTCCATGCTGATGGATCTTTGGACTCATTCGATTTTGAATTGGTTCAGGCATGCGGACCATGCCTCATGGGCAAGATGAAAAAGACCTCGTTTTCCGGTATGATGGAGCAGGCGAGTGACTTATTGGAAATAATACATGTTGATGTATGATGTCCAATGACTGCTATAGCATGCGGTGGATGTCGTTATTTTCTTACCTTCACTGATGATTTGAGTAGATATGGGTTTATTTACTTAATGAAACACAAGTCTGAAACGTTTGAAAAGTTCAAGACAATTCAGAGTGAAGTTTGGGATCATCGTGACAAGAAGATAAAATGTCAACGATGTGATCGTGGAGGTGAATATGTGAGTTACGAATTTGGTATACAACTTAAGACAATGTGGAAGTTTTTTCACGCCTCACGCCACCGGGAACACCATAGTGTGTTAGTGTGTCCGAACATCATAGTCATGCTCTGTTGGATATGGTGCGTACTATGATGTCACTTATCATTTTGACACTATCATTTTGGCGTTATAGATTAGAGACAACTACATTCACTTTAAATATGACAGCATCTAAATCCGTTGAGATGACACTGTATGAATTATGGTTTTGCGGAAACCTAAGCTGTCATTTCTCAGAGTTTTGGAATGCAACACTTATGTCTGATAAGCTCGAACCCAAAGCGTAAAAGTACATCTTCATATGATACCCAAAGGAAACAGTTTGGTATACCTTCTATCTTAGATCTGAGGGCAAAGTGTTTGTTGCTAAAAACGGGTCTTTTCTCGATCGTCACTTCAGTTGGATAGTAGCACGATGCAGAAAGATGTTTCTGTGACTCCTACACCAAGTGAAGAGGAAGTAAATCATGATGATCATGAAGCTTCAGATCAAGTTACTACCAAACCTCATAGGTCGAAAAGGACTTGTACCACCCGTTAGTGGTGTGTCAATCATGTCTTGGATGTCATGTTGTTAGACAACAGTGAACCTACAAGCTATGAAGCAGAGGCGATGGGCCCATATTCCAACAAATGGTTAGGAACCATGAAATCCTAGAAAAACCATGTATGAAAACCAAGTATGGACTAGTCGGCGTTCTAGGAATGCGGGTACAAAGACCGGCTTGCCTGCGGCCCAAGACATGGCCCACCTCGTCGGCCAGACACGGCCTGGCATGGCTCCACTCACGACAAGGCCCTAGCGAGGACCCCAGGCTCACGAGGAAGAACGACACCAAGACTAGCAAGGATGGGCCTCATTAGGCCCCCTCCGGAGTGGCAGAGATCTCTATGCAGAACCCGGCCTCACGAGTCAAAGATGACGCAAGGAAGGACAGCCGGGCGCCAGCACACGAGGCGGTGCAGTTTCCCTTTGCTGCAAAGGGAGCAAGGATGTACGTGGGTTACCGAAGCGCCTCCCAAAGGTTTCCATTCCAGTGCAACGAGACCACGACCACGGGCCCCGCAGGGAGGATGTCATCGCGGAGCCCACATCTTCATCATCGGCAGCTACTTTGCAGGCGAAGACCGCCTTTGGACAGGGCGAGGATGTACACCTATCCCCCTTCAAGTTTGGCTGTTGTGGGATCCTTCCTGCCATTGTGATAAGGGAAGAGGACTCGGGCCACTTGTATATATAGAGGCTAGGTCGCACCATAGAGAGGGGATCCGAGGGAACCACTCATCCAACCACAAGGCAAGGCAGAGAGCCAAGAACACCACTTGAGCATCCTCACGAGGCTCGAAACCAATGTACTTGTTCATCCACTACACCACCCCGAGAGACAATCCACCAAAGAAGGAGTAGTGTATTACGCTTCCCAGCGGCCCGAACCTGGGTAAACCACCATGTTCATCTACTTCCTCTTCATTGTGCAAGTTTGTTGTACTAAACATTGAGTAGCGAGCTAAGTAGGGCGAGGCTACGGGAGGTCTTCTTTGCACACGCCCCTATGTTCGAACCTTGAGGGTCTTGCGGAGCCCAAAATCTGATTGGACTTTGGTAAACTTGCCCGTTAAATGACAGGCAGTTGCGTACAAATGGACCTTTAAGAAGAAGATAGACACTGATGTTGAATGTCACCATTTATAAAGCTCGACTTGTTGCAAAGAAGTTTCCGACAAGTTCAAGGAGTTGACTATGATGAGACTTTCTCACTCATAGCAATGCTAGAGTCTGTCGGAATTATGTTAGTAGTTGCTTCATTTTTCAATTATGAAATTTGGTAGATGGATGTCAAAACATCGTTTCCTTAACGGTTTCTTTGAGGAAAGGTTGTATGTGATACAACCGGAAGGTTTTGTCAGTCCTAAGGATGCTAAAAGGTATGCAAGCTCCAGTGATCCTTCTATGGGATGGAGCAAGCATCTCGGAGTTGGAATATACACTTTGATGTGGTGATAAAAGTTTTTGGGTTTATACAAAGTTTATGAGAAACTTGTATTTACAACAAAGTGAGTGAGAGCACTATAGAATTTCTGATAAATATATGTGGTTGACATATTGTTTATCAGAAATAATGTTAAATTTCTTGAAAGCATAAAGGGTTGTTGGAAAAGAGTTTTTCAAAGGAATACCTGATAAAGCTACTTAATTCTTGGGCATCAAGATCTATAGAGATAGATCAAGATGTTTGATAAGACTTTCAATGAGTACATACCTTGACAAGATTTTGAAAGAGTTCAAAATGGATCAGTCAAAGAAGGAGTTCTTGCCTGATTTGTGACACTACTAGGAAAATGGCTATAGCTAATATAGACATTAGTGGCACACTATGTATGTGGTGTGCCACTGCTATATAGCAGTGGCGCACCAGATACTGGTGCACTATTAATGGCCATATTACTAATGGCGCACCTGGTGTGTGGTGCGCCATTACTAGTTGTGTCCTGGCCCCACACCCCTCCCCAGACTTAGTAGTGGCGCACCAGGTGGAAGTGCGCCATTACTAGTTTAACTATTAATGGCACACCACACCCACAGTGCTCCACTACTAACAAACTTTTTGTCAATTTTTTTTTCAAAACTAGTAATGGCGCACCATGCACCAGGTGCGCCATTAGTAACCCTGGTTACCAATGGCGCATTCTTAGGAGGTGCGCCATTGGTAACCTTAGAGCAGCTAGATATTTAATTTTTTACAGCCACCTACCACACTCACTTTCCCCACTTCATTCCCTCCACCTCTAGCTACCAAGCTTGGTCTCGGCTGCCTCCTCCTCCTCACCTTATTTGGACCATAGATTCACCCAAATTAAGTGGTTAAATTTCCTTTTTTTGATAGGTAAGTAAGGGGAAAGCTTTCTTTATGTTCTAGATCTACTTTTTTCTCCCTCCAACGTACACACTTTTTATGGCCTAGATCTAAGTATGCTTGTGGTGCGCCATTGTTTGTGGTGATGAACCTCCCCTAAATGTTGCCAATATTTTGCCGAAATGTTGATTCATTTCCGTTTTGGCGAGAATTTGGCACTATGCATTCTTTTTGGTCCTATTTTTAGGCAAAGTCATGCCAAATGTTTTTTGGTTCTAAAATATCATTTTGCTCTACCCCGTAGGTGACCATGGTCCACACGAGGACCGAAGGCATCGTGAATAGGTTTTTGAGCTCCGCGAAGGCCGAGATGCTTCAAAAGAATGAGACGGAGATAAGATGTCTTTGTCAAAGATGCAAGCTGAAGAGCCTTATGGACCCAGATTCTAGACAGGTGCAGGACCACCTGCTCGTGCGTGGTTTCATGGATGGCTATCAGTGGCAAGGTGATGAAGATGATTATGAAGTCGTCCATGGGGGCCGGGCAAGAAATAAGGAAGGGCAGCAAGACAATAGCGGCAAGGTAGGGCGAGAAGACGAAGAATCTCCAGGACATGATCACGAAGTAGATGCAGGACACAGTCATCATGTAGAAGGTGCCGGATATGATGATGAGGAAGATCAAGACAAATGGCATTATCATGAAGATGAAGATGCCGGAGCAGACGACGATGGACCATTGATGGGCTGGGTGCAGGACCCTCATATTCAAGAGCTGCTTCTCAAGCAGACGGGTAACACAAGAGCTGCCGCCCGAGAGAAAGCCAAGCTGGATCAACTCGAGATAGACGCAGTTACTCCATTGTATGAAGGATGCAGGCCCGAGGATACCCGCCTGAAAATAACGCTCATGGCTCTAGAGATGAAGGTAAAACACAAAATGACCGACGCATGCTTCGATGAGAACATGTCATTCTGGAACGAACGTCTTCCCAAGGGGAACAAGTGCCCAACCAGTTTGGAGGAGGCGAAGAAAATCATGTGTCCTCTAGATTTACCACACGTGAAATACCATCTGTGCATGAACGATTCCATCATTTATCGGGATGAGCATGCGGAGTCTACCATATGTCCGGTGTGCGGCGTCACTCGGTACAAGAAGAGGAAGAAAGCTCCTCGAAAAGTGGTGTGGTACTTTCTGATCACTCCTCCTTTGCAACGGTATTTCGCGGACCGTAAGCTAGCAAAGCTCCTGCGTTGGCATGCGGATAGGGAGGAGAAGAAGCGAGAAGATGACGGAAATGATCCGGAGATAAGTAAAAAAGACAAGATGCTGAGTCACCCAAAGGATGCGAGCCAGTGGCAAGCGTTAACTTCGAACACTCAGAATTTGGGGACCATCCAAGGAACATCGTACTGGGCGCGAGCACCGATGGAGTCAATCCGTTTGGCAGCCAAAGAAGCACACATAGCACCTGGCCTGTGTTTGTGTGGATGTACAACCTTCCCCCTGGATGTGCATGAAGAGGAAGTACATTCACATGAGTATGACAATTGAAGGGACGAAACAACCAGGGAACGACATCAATCTGTACCTAGGGCTGCTGAAAGAGTAGCTAGACACGCTGTGGAAAACGCTAGCCAATACGTGGGACGCCACAGCGAAACAATATTTCCCTATGAGAGCCGCACTGCTCATGATGGTGCACGACTTTCTCGGTTACGGATATGTTGCGGGGCAGGTGGTCCACAGATTTAGTGCGTGCGTTAGGTGCATGGATGACACAATGTATCGCCAGCTAGATAGAGATCCCAGGTCTTCGAAAACCGTGTTCAAGGGACATTGAAGGTGGCTTCACGACGATGACGCGTGGAGAAAACACAAGGATCTGTTCGATGGTGAAACCAAACCCCTAAGACCCCCACGTACGAGGAGCGGTGAGGAAATAGATGAGCTATTGAAAAATTGGAAAGAGTGCCCTGCGCTGGGAAAGAAGCGAAATGCGCCAGAGCCGCTGCTGAAGGTATGGAAAACGAGGTCCATTTTCTGGGACTTGCCGTACTGGAAGATCCTCCGTGTGCCTCACATCCTTGATGTCATGCATATCACGAAGAACGTGTGCGAGAGTCTACTTGGTACCCTTCTCAACATGCCAGAGAGGACCAAAGATGGTCCGAAAGCAAGGGCAGACTTGCAATCAATGGGCGTCAGGGAGGAGCTTCACGCAAAACACCCTAATGATGATGATGATGATGATGATGATGAGGTGAAGGACACGGAAAGTCGTCGCAACAAAGGCAAAAAGGCCAAGAAGATCGAATATGAATGCCCTCCCGCGTGCTTCACTCTAAGTCAGAAGGAGATCGAGCAGTTTTTCACCTGCCTCGTAGGAGTAAAACTTCCTTACGGTTACGCGGGGAAGATAAGCGGATACCTAGACTCAGCGAAGCAGAAGTTCAGCGGGATGAAGTCTCACGACTGTCACGTGCTGATGACACAAATACTTCTAGTTGCAATCCATGGGATCATGGATGCGCACGTCCGTGAAACTCTATTTGGCCTATGCAACTTTTTTGACGTCATCTCTCGGAAGTCGGTTGGCATGAAGCAATTCAGAAGGCTACAAGAAGAGATCATGGTGATACTAGGCGAGCTTGAGATGTACTTCCCGCCCGCATTCTTCGACCTTATGGTGCATCTGCTAGTCCATATCGTGGAGGATATCATCCAACTCGGGCCGACGTTCCTGCACAGCATGATGCCGTTCGAAAGGATGAATGGTGTCATCAAAGGATATGTTCGCAACAGGGCACGTCCAGATGGAAGCATAGCCAAGGGCTTTCTGACCGAAGAGTGCATCTCCTTCTACACGAATTATCTAGGCATCGAGAATCCCGTTGGTCTGCCCGTCAACAGGCACCTCGACAGGCTCGTTGGATGGGGTCACCGCGAGGGTCGCCGCGAAATACATGTCGACTTCAAGGGTCGACTCGCCGTCTTTGAAAGAGCAAACCTAGTCGCGCTACAACACATAGACGTGGTCGATCCTTGGGTGGTAGAGCACAAAACCTTTATTGACAAGACGTACAATGACCGAGGCCAACAGAGGACGGACGGAGATATAATCAAAGAGCACAACTCATGTTTCACGCGTTGGTTCAAGGATATGCTTCTGTCGTACCCTTTACATGACGATTCTTCCACGGAAGAAAAACTCATATTCGCCTTGTCACAGGGTGCTGAGCATAACCGAATGACCTATGAGGCATACGATATCAACGACTACACATTCTACGCCGAGGAAAAGGACATGAAGAGCGATTATCAAAACTCCGAGGTAACGATGGAATCCTACACCGGTAACGACAAGGATAGGTACTACGGAAGGATCGAGGAGATTTGGGAGCTAAGCTACGCTGGAGAGAAGGTCCTGATGTTCCGTGTCAGATGGGCCAAGAGCGTCCTAAAAGAAGACCGGTATTTCACCACCATGGTTATACCCGAAGCCAAACCCAAGACCGCGACACAAACGTCACCACGAAAAATGAGCCATGGGTACTGGCTTGCCTAGTGGACCAATGCTTCTTCATTACCGACCCGTCAAAGTCCAGTCGTGTTGTTGTGAGGAGAGGCAAAAGGAACATCATCGGAATGGATGGAGTCGCCAATGAGCAAGACGTCGACAAGTACGACGACCCAAAGATGGAAGATGACGACGACGATGAAGTACCATACACCACAAGAGGAAGCAGGACCACCCTACCTAAAGGATGTCCGTTCAAGAGAAGAACTCAAGGGGTTCTGGGGCTAAATTATTCAACCGCGAGAAATAAGGGCAAGAAGATTGTGAAAATATCGCGAAGATCGAATCAGGACATGTCGACCGCGTGTGTACATGTGTCAGTGGCAAGCTCAATCTTTGATGACTTATTTCATGTCACTTGATTTCGTTTGTGTGTTTATAATATATATTCTCCATGCACTATATTAAATATGTGAAGGATACTCTCCATGCACTATATCTTACGCAATATCATATCTATACCCTATATTAAGGGCATCTCCAACGCCGACCCACAAATTCCTTTAGTATATGTTCGTTTTTTGTGTCTGGACGTGGTGATGAGGATAGGGCAGGAGGGGAGAGAGAAGAGGGGACCAACATGCTGTGCTTTTTGTTTGGTCATGCAAACGCATGTGTTGCACACGAGCACACTCTAAAGAAACTAGACGCACGAGCACAAACTCTTCTCTGCCCAAACGAAATATATTATAGCATTAACTAAAAATCCAAAAAAATAAAAAAAAGTTAGTAATGGCGCACCCCACAATAGTGCGCCATTGCTATCCTCGGTATTTATGGCGCACCCCGCAATAGTGCGCCATTGCTATACTTGTGTATGGCGCACCTCGCAATAGTGCGCCATTGCTATCCTTGTTTATGGCGCACCCCGCCTAGTGCGCCATTGGTAACTCTTCCTCTCGATATACACAGGAAACGCACGCAAACACCTCATCCCCTCTCTGCTCCCGCTCACGCATCAGGCTAGGTTGGCAGCCAACCCCGCTCCGTCGCCATTCGAACCCGCTCCGTCGCCGGTCGCCGCTCGACCCCGCCAGGATGCCCCCTCCCGGCTGTGCCACCAGACGATGCACCATCGCCGCAGCACGCCGCCCGATCGCCGCCGCCGCCACACGCCCTGCCTCGCCGTAGGTCCGACCGCTCTCCCCTCATGGTCATTTCCCCATAGGTTCACCATTAACGCAATACGATTTGTGTCTCAAGCTATGGAAATTTATTCTCTCT
The DNA here is from genome assembly GCA_022496015.1 of Hordeum marinum. Classification (NCBI taxonomy): domain Eukaryota; kingdom Viridiplantae; phylum Streptophyta; class Magnoliopsida; order Poales; family Poaceae; genus Hordeum; species Hordeum marinum. The sequence goes on along the minus strand of CM039672.1, from coordinate 156,699,615 downwards.
ACAAGCACTACAAAGGTCGACTTCATCTAGATGAATTTTTCATGTGCTCTATTAATCAGTTCACATTGAGATTAGTATTATAAACAATTGGTATTCGATCTACACATGTGCTCAGTTAATCTAGATGAATTTTTTCTATGTACGATCTATAGCATGTCAACAGAACTTAATAACTCCTTTCCCCTCCATTACGATCATAAAAACAGGGCAGGGTAGCGTAGAGCAAAGCATCAATTGCAAGGAGATCATGTGTGTATCAGGGTTCAGGGAGATAATGGAAAAATGAAGCTACATCTAGTTTCTACAAATGGCAAAAAAATTAATCCTTCTTGGAGATAAAATGAAGCTACATCTAGTTTCTACATGAGGGTTCAGGGAGATAAAAATTTAGTTTCTACAAAATGAAGCTACATCTAGTTTCTACAAAATGAAGATAATGGCAAAAAATAAAAAGAAAAGCACATCAGGCAACTTTTCTCCCTTCTTGACAACTTTTCGCCCATCAGGCACACATATAATTGTCATACATGGTCAGTGGCTCTTCATCGTTTCTACAAATTTTAAGAATCAAGGCTGCTTCTATTTCTGTAGGGATTGGCGACCGTCTTGCTAGGATTCAGGTTTTTTCCAATACAGATTCAGATGTTTGCTAAATCACTTAGTCCTTGTATTAAACATGTGTAAGAATCAAGGCTTCTTCTACTTCTATACGGATTGGCGACCGTCTTGCTAGGATTCAGTTTTTTTCAATACAGGTTCAGATGTTTGCTAAATCACTTAGTCCCTGTATTAAAATGTCTACCCTGATTATATAGTAAGCTTGGAACACAAAATTAATTAATACTACATTCCCATGTATGTTATTTTTGCTCGGGCCAGGGTCACACATAAGGAAGCAAGAAAGGGGACATCAAAGATTGCTCCGTGTTTTGATATATCCAATGCTTCGCTCATTTGTCATGATTGGTTATTATTTTCTTTCATATTGTTAATTTACAAATCTAATGCCTGAGTGTAGCAATGTTTCATTTACCATTAGTTTTCTTCTGCTTACATGCTTCTATTTCGGGTATCTTCGATTAAGAAAAGACTATTCAGCAGCTACTAAAATGTACTATATGTCTCGGTACTACAACTAGAAAAGATTTTGCCGCATTGTATATAAATAAATTGGCCATGTTGATTGAACTTAACCCCAGATGGTACAGTAAAAAGATGAAAGACTGATAGGTTTAAAAACACTTGAGCTGAGCTTCCTCAAGTTATTTGCAGAAATCTTCAGCAGTAGCACATGATTCGGTTCACTTGTGGCACATGCCTGACAATATTCTTTATGTAAACAGTGCTCCTTTAATCACCCGGCTTAGGCTTAGGTGTTGTGCTTCTACTATAGTTTAGATGTCCCTGAGTTTTCCTTTAAGCATCCTAAAGTTTAGATGTCCCTGAGTTTTCCTTTAAGCATCCTATAGTTTAGATGTCCCTGAGTTTTTTGAACTTCTCTAAATTATAATTGATGCACTGATAGTTCAGGTTTGCAAATCAGTTTCGAGTGCCCTTATTGTCATGTTGGATTTGGTAGATAGTTGAGGTAGGATGAGGGAACAGGTAAAGTTTAAACGGTAAACCGCTGACCAACAACATGAAGTACACAATTTTTGTTTTGTTTTCATGGCCTGTTATGAGGTGTTGATTATACATTGTCTGATCTGTAAAAGGACAGATACTTGCAATCATCTATAAATTGGAAAAAAGCTGATGTTTTATATCATCTGATGCACTCCAGGTGCACGCGCGGGGGGGGGGGAGTCACAGTAATTTGTCCTAGGACTAGGACCATATTGCCATGGTATCATAACTACATATTGACAAGTTTCTTTAAAAGTCATATCTACAAGGTTCAACCCCAAAAATGCGGAAGAAATGCATGCATGTAACCTATATATTGACACATATGCATGTTTTTTATACATGTGAAATTTGGTAAGGAAAGATGATAATTTGGGTTCCTATATGCACATCAACCTTATGATCAGCTGGGCATGACACATTGAAACTACAGATTAAGTTGAATGCTGTCGTTGATAATTTGGCTCAAGCAGGTCACTGGCCTGAGCTTGATGATCACTTGTTCAGGGGCGCCACAACTGAACTGAGGCTCCTTCAGTTCAATATTTTGTGCAGGGACAAATAGTTACCCCTTTCTCCTGAAATCTCGATTAATTTCCATTTCGGTTGAGAATGGGGCACTCCTAGGTCAATAAAATTAGCAAAGGTCATGCCCAATTTTCTTGACCTAGAAGGTGCCTGATTCTCAACCGAAACAAAAATTAATCAAGTTTTGCACGTTTTATTCTCAGTTTTCCTCTAAATCTGAGAAGAATAGATACTACCCTGATCTCATCCAATAACTCTAGCAGCCTTTTTCCTATTTAGAGCGAACATGGCCGACAACAATGAGGCCGGCGGTTCAGGCAAGCCATTCTGGGAGCTATCCCACGAGATGGAGGAAGAACCTCACCGCTATGAGGACACCACGGAAGACACCGATCCCGACTACACAACCCCTAGTGGCATCGGGGATGACACCACTAATGGTGCCGTCGGGGATGCCACCACTCATGATGGCAGCAAATGCACAAATGGTAGCCAACTAAAGAGGCAACAGAAGGACTGGCGCCCGAGGAGGAATTTACTGAAGTGTCCTCCAGTGGGCATCCAACGGCGCCCAAAGAATTAGTCCATGGGTATGCGGGACAACTCGGGTGCATTCTCCGGAGCACCGTCTCGATCAACACCGAGAACCTAAGGCATCCTGACTGAGGGAATTTGTGCAACCTCCTCTTCACGAAGCTGTACGAACGATACAAGTTCCCCGGGGACTTCGCAAACACACGCCTCTCAGGGAATAAAGTGAACAGTGCCGCCCTCACGAAGATGAGCACGACCGTGGCTACTTGGCAAGTCGCGGTGAAGAGAAGGATTCTAATTGGTGATAGTTATGAGAAGATCAAGGCGACAAATCCTTCGATTAGCGAAAAGGACTACCTGGAGTTCAAGATCAAGTGCGAGAGCAACGCATCCGCGGAATCAAGTCAGTGGGGGAAAGATATGCGGGACTTGAACTTAGGGGTCCACAAACTCGGTCCCGGCGGTTACAGGGTGGCAGAATCTAAATGGGACAAGGAGGACGCAGAGCATGCCACGCAGGGCCTACCGCCCCTCTTCGATAAATACCATGAAAAGAAGACGAGGAACTATGTTAGGGCCCGGTACAAGGTGGACCCGGTAACAGGGGAGCTTACCACGGATCCGAAGGTGAAGGAGCTTGAGCGTGTTCTGGTAAGGAATACAACCCCACGTAATTACCTCCATATGGTTGCATTCCAATTAATGAAGCCAAATTTCTAAATGGTTCACGTTCCTTCTACAGGAAACTGAAAGCAGTAGCGCGGTGTCTCAGAGCTCCCCGCCTGCTGCCCCTTGGGACACCTCTTTAAATAGGGCGTTGAACGTTCTGAAACAAAATGATAAGTTCAGTAAGCCGTCGTCAGCTGGTCGTGTGGCCGGCGAAGGCTTGTCCACGAATTGGTCGGAATACTATAAGGCTAGGCGAAAGGAGAGAAAGACCACCTCGGAAAGTTAGGAGCGCGAGGTTAAAAAACTCAAGGCACAAGTGGCGCAGATTCCGGAGATAGTCCAAGAGCAAGTGTGAGACCAACTGGGAGCGACGATCACCACCATTATGCCTTCCTTGCTTGAGGGGCTGTGGGGGTGGATTGCGGGCGGCCAACCGGGGCCGCCCCTGATTCCCAGCTTCACGGGCAGCAACTCGCACAATGCGCCGGCAATGGTGTCTCCGGCGAAGGCGGCATTGGTGTCTCCGGCGTCGGTGCCGGTATTGGACCTTAATGCACCCGGGTGTGGGAAGAATACACTGGCCAGCAGCTCGGCAGCAAGCGGCCCCTCTGTCACTTGCACGCCCGCCGTTGGCGGTGCCTCGACATTAGCCGAGCTCGACACCATCACGGTAACTAAGCCTCGGCCGATGACTACTTCATCTCCTTGCCTTTGACTAGGCATCCCTAATGCCCTACATGTTTTTGCAAGGCGCCGCCAACGTTCCATGCACTCTCCTGCACTTCATGGACAGCGAGTTGATCGATGTCGCCAAGGCCAAAATCGTTGAACCGGGCAACCGCGTGTTCCACGGTAATCCGATGCCACCCATCGTGTATAGGGTTCAACTTGTTCGGGTGCTGCGGGGCTGCGACGACTTGTTACCTTCGTATCGACCCCCTCAGGACAATGAAGATGATGTGATGACCCTCAGCGCCTGCTTAAACTGGTCCATGCTTTGGCCTAAGAGCCAAATTCGTTTGGGGGCGGAGGACACCACCCCACAGACAACACGGCCAGTCGTGCCTGCGCCAAGCCATGGCAAGACCGCCGCAACGCTACCGTCGTCAGCTGATCTTGACATGCATATGGCACAGGATCCGGACGATGACGATGGTACATTTTCCAATGTCGATAAGTACATCAATGAAGATGAGTACGGTGACCAATTCTTGGGGCCTCCTTCTCAAGAACCCAACCCTGCAAAAGAGGATCGAGATCTAGCTGGTACCGCGGAGAAACCCAATTGCAACAGGCGTCGTATGTTCAGTTCTCAGGAGACGCCTCCAGCTGCCACCTTCACCGAGACTCAAACAGCCGAGGTGCAAAATATTATCAGCCCCAACAGACTCAAGAAGGTGGTCTCTGAGCAGAACTCGATCCCATTACAGCAGAAGAAGCAGAAGGCGCAGAAAAGAAAAAATAACAAGGGTGCGAGCCAGCCGGCACCGTGTATGATCCGTGCTCAGGACTGGCCACCAATACCTAAGGATATCTCGAGGAGGGTGCATGTGGCGGGTAGGACGATGCTAGCGACTAATCTGCTCAATGCTGCAACCGGTGCTATGCGGAGTCTGCATGACGGTGTTCTTACTACGGAGAAGCGGCGTCTCACCGAGAATGATGCGGCATACCCGGTTTTCGTGGCCAAGGTGCCAAAGGGCAAGGGCTTTGTCGAGAGCACCGTCGGGCGTATGATCGTCCTACGGTTTGATGACATTTTCGCTTTGTTTAACCTTTATCCGCTGCACTACACCTTCGTTCGGCTATTTTCGCTCAGTATGGAGATGCAGATCATTAGAAACAAGACCCCGGACATCGTGATAGTCGACCCCTTCTACATGCGTGCCAAGATCTTGGGCAGTGCTGGGGACCGGCAAGTTGCGAGTTCATACCTCGAAGGCGTCATTCTGGCGAACCCAGATAAGGACAACTTCCTCGTGCCTTACTTTCCCGAGTAAGTCATCCCCTCACCGGCCCGTAACATATGATTTCTTAGATTTCGATCGTTCTTTTTTTTCTAACATTCCGTGTTTTGTGCAGTGACACGCATTGCACACTCATCCTCTTAAGCCCGAAATATTCCATGGCCACGTATTTGGACTCGGACCGTCAGTCTAAGAAAGACTACACAAATATCAAGAAAGTTCTTGATGATGCTCTCCCTGGCTACGCCAAATCCGGAGGCACCTTCAGGAGGCCAATTTATAGGTACAGCAAGCACGTGTTCACCCACGTAACGACGTTCCCCTACGTGAAGCACTGCCTGGCAGTCAGAAGGATGCCTACTACACCCTCCATCACATGCGGGCGATCGTACGGGATCTTCATCACCTTATGCTACCAAGTAATCTCAAAGATTGGGCCACACGCTTGTCGGAAATCCAGGACGCGGACATCAGACAAGAATTCTTTCGCATCTAGTTGGATATTGCGGAAATCATCTATCAAGATGTCCTTCGTACCTCGGGGAAGTTCTACCTCAAATATCAACTGTCCAACAGTGAAATAGAAACAATGCTACAAATGCAGGCTGAGAACGACCTCACATTCATGACCATCATGAAAGACGGCGACTTCATCCACGCTCCAGTCCCTGAGCCGAGTCGAAAGTATTGATGCTATGTAGTTCTGGAAGAAGAGTTTAGCTCATGTTGTAATTAAACTTTAATGAACTTGTATGTCTCTTTAGTTTGGATAGTAGTTCAACTTATATGTAATCGATGCTATTTATTAGTAGGACCATGAATCGTGCTATTAATGTGTTGCTTTTCTCTTCCGATCCTTTTGTTGCATACTTATATATTTCTTATATATTATCTATGAATTGCTACTAACGTTTTGTTTGTCTAGTGCATAGAGATGTCGTCGTATGTCATGTACAACGGTAAGGTTCCTGGAGTCTACGACGACTGGGAGGAGTGTCGGAGACAGGTTCAGCATTTCACCGGTAACAGTTACAAAGGGTACACCACTAGGGCGGAGGCGGAAGCTAGATACGCGCGCTATCTAGCGGGAGAGAGGAGGGAGCAGAGGAGGAACCCTATGAAGACCCGTTTCATCGCGATGATGCTCATCGTGACCGCAGCTCTCTTCTATGTGATGGTAGTTTAGATGATCGATATCGACTTTGTAATGTGACGATAAACTCGGCTAATATGATGAACTTTGCTAATGTCTCGAGACCTAAACTTGGCTAATGTTTGAAGTTTGTTCGCTATTTCGAATTTGGAGACTAATATGACGAATTCTATTGTGTGATGTTTATATTCTGTGCTGTAACGTATTTTGTAACCTATGCAAATACCAGAAAAGCAAAAAATAATAATTCCTAATATTCATAGTAGTGGCGCAGCATATTGAGCATTAGTGGAGCACCAGGGCCAAATACTAGTGGCGCATTATGGGGCATAGTAATGGCGCACCTGGGGGCATAGGTGGAGGCAAATATGGCCCCCTAGGAGGCATATTAATGGCGCACTATTCGACATAGTAATGGCGCACTCTGTGGTGCGCCACTATTATCTGGGAAACTAATGGCGTACCAGAGGTGCGCCATTACTATTTGTTACTAGTGGCGTGTTAATAGTGGCGCACCCATAGTGCGCCATTAATATTAAAAACGGGTGCGCCACTAACAGCCTATTTTGTAGTAGTGTGAGGTGTGAAGTGGCGCACCCATAGGCTCTATATAGTATGTCATGATGTGTACCGCACCTATGTGTGCCTTGCCATGAGTCTGTCAAGGGGTACAAGAGTGATCCAGGAGTGGATCACTGGACAGCGGTCAAAATTATCCTTTTTGACTAGATGACTAAGGAAATATTTCTCGATTATCGAGGTGATAAAGAGTTCGTCGTAAAGGGTTCCGTCAATGCGACCTTTAACACCAATCTGGATGACTCTAGGTAGCAATCTGGATACGTATAGTAGAACAGTCATTTGGAATAGCTCCAAGTGGAGCGAGGTAGCAGTATCTATAGTATGACATAGAGATTTGCAAAGTACAAACGGATCTGAATGTCGCAGATCCGTTGACTAAAACCTCTTTCACATGCAAAACATTATCGAACCCCAGAACTCATTGGGTCTGATATTCATAACAATGTAAATGACATAGCGATGTGATCTAGATTATTGACTCTAGTGCAAGTGGGAGATTGTTGTAACTAGGCCCTAGAGGAAATAATAAATTAGTTATTATCATATTTCCTTGTTCAAGATAATCATTTATTATCCATGCTAGAATTGTATCGATCGGAAACTCAGATAGATGTGTGAATACATAGACAACACCATGTCCCTAGTATGCCTCTAATAGACTAGCTCGTTGATCAAAGATGGTCAAGGTTTCCTGGCCGTGGACATTAGATGTCATTTGATTACGGGATCACAACATTAGGATAATGATGTGATGGACAAGTCCCAAACTATAAACATAGCATATGATAGTGTCAGTTTATTGCTATAGTTTTCTGTATGTCAAGTATCTATTCCTATGACCATGAGATCGTGCAACTCACTGACACCAGAGGAGTACCTTGTGTGTATCAAATGTCGCAACGTAACTGGGTGACTATAAAGGTGCTCTAGAGGTATATCTGAGGGTGTCTGTCGGGTTGGCATGGATCAAGACGGGATTTGTTACTCCATGTGACAGAGAGATATCTTAGGGCCCACTCAGTAATACAACATCACAATAAGCCTTGCAAGCAAAGTGACTAAAGTGTTAGCCACGTGATCTTGTATTACGGAATGAGTAAAGAGACTTGCCGGTAACAAGATTGAAATAGGTATAGAGATACCGACGATCAAATCTCGGGCAAGCAACATACCGAAGAACAAAGGGAACAACATCCAGGATTAACTGAATCCTTGACATAAAGGTTCAACCAATGAAGATCTTCATAGAATATGTAGGAACCAATATGGGCATCCTAGTCCTGCTATTGGTTATTGACGGTAGATGTGTCTCGGTCATGTCTACATAGTTCTTGAACCCGTAGGGTCTACACACTTAACATTTGGTGACGATATAAGTATATTTGAGTTATTATGTTGGTGACCGAAGGTTGTTCGATGTCCCGGATTTGATCCCGGACATGATGAGGAGCTCCGGAATAGTCCGGAGCTAAAGATTGATATGTGGGATAATAGTGTTTGGTCTCCGGAAGGGTTCCGGAATTCACCGGAAGGGGTTTCAGATGTTTCCCGGAATGTTCGGGTACAAGAACACTTTATTTGGGCCAAGGGATAAAGCCCACGAGGCTTTAGGAAGGTGCAAAAGGAGTTTTGTGAAGGCCAGGGGCCAGACACCAGGGACTTTGACGTATCGGGACAGATGCCGAGGACCCTAGCGCCTGGTCCTAGAGTCCGAGGAGGACTCTTGCCTTGCATGCGAAACCGACTTTGAGGAGGCTCTTTCTCCAAGTTTCGACCCCAGGGCTCAACATATAAATAGACGGGCAGGGCTAGCACCCAAAACACATCAAGAATTCCCCAAGTCGTGTGTCGGCAACCCAAGCCCTCTAGTTTATCCTCGGTCATAGTTTCCATGGTGCCTGGCAAAGCCCTGTGGAGATTGTTCTTCACCACCACTGTCATCACGTTGTCATCCTACCGGAACTCATCTACTACTTCACCATCACTCACTAGATTGAGGTGGTGAAGGCGTCATCAACTGTACGTGTGTTGAACACGGAGGTGCCGTCTGTTTGGCGCTAGATCGTGATTGGATCATGGGATGGCTTGCGATTTGGATCGCGAAGACGTTCAACAATATCAATCGCGTTTCTTAATGCTTCCACTTAGCAATATACAAGGTGACGTAGATCCACTCTCCCTCTCGTATATGCTCATCACCATGGATAGATCTTGTGTGTGCGTAGGAAAGTTTTAGTTCCCATGTAACATTCGCAAACATTGCTCGAGGGAGAGGTTGGCGCCGATGGTAAGGGTTGGGCTTGAATCTCTACTGTCAATCGACACCTTATTTGTTTCCAGTCATCCGTGAGAGAATGACTGCTTTTTTCTTTCACACCATCTAAGACTAATGCCAGTACATCACGAGACAAAAGTCCCAAATTCATGAACATTCCTAAGAGCATTAGCACACCTCCTTATAAAAGAAACGAAGATCTCAAAATGATTAATATTCATCCCAAGTTTGTGAACTTGATAATGGATACTATTTTCAAGCCTCCCATGGTTCCTATTAATCATAGTTGTGTTATTGAGGAACTTGATGTCAAATATGGCAACGCTTGAAACTATGCATTATGCCTAGCTAGGGGCATAAAACAATAGCGCTTGTTGGGAGGCAACCCAATAGTTATCTTTAAATTTGCCTTTTACCTTCTGTTATTTTGTGATAACATGATTATTGCCTATTTAATGATTATGTTTTTGTGTTTTAATTAGTTTTTGTGCCAAGTAAATCCTTTAGGATAACTCACGAGATGAGTAGAACGATGCTGAAACTAAACAAAATCTTTTGAGTCCAGTAAAGGAATTTGAAATTTTTACTGGAGCGTGATAATGCTATGAAATTTTTACACACTATTTATGTAGAAATTCTTCATATTGTCCTAATGTTTCAATATTTTTAGAGTTACAGAAGTATTGTCTCTTTCTAGATTGCTATAGACTGTTCTGTTTTGAACAAATTATGTTTTGCTTGCATAGTTTGCTTGTGATGATTATGCTATGGATTCTATCACGGGTATAAGTTATGGAGAAGTTAGAATACAGTACCTGTTATAAAAAATGAAATAATAATCAATTTATAACAGTACCTAAAGTATTTAATATGTTGCGTATACTAATGGATCTCACGAAGTTTTGTTTACTTTTGTCTGATTAAAGTTTTCAAGTTTTGGGTTTTATCACGATGGACCACGGAATAAGGAGTAGCAAGAGCCTAAGCTTGGGGATGCACAAGTCACCCTAAATGTAATGTTCTAATGAAGACTCAAGAGTCTAAGATTGGGGATGCCCTGGAAGGCATCCCCTCTTTCGTCTCAATCCATCGGTATGTCACTTGGAGCTACATTTTTATTCATCACATGATATTTGTTTTGCTTGGAGCGTCGTTTGATTTTATTTCCTTTTACGTTCACTTTGTCACAATCATAGTTTGCTTGACACACTTAGTTTAGAGAGACACACCTTTGTCATAGTTTGTTACAATACTCTATGCGCTTCACTTATATTCTTTAAGCCTGCTAGTTTCGCTAGTACTTCACTTATATATTTTTTTAGCACGGTGGCATGTAGATTTTGTAGTAATAATAAACTCTCGTTATTGACTTACATTTTTTGAGAGTTCATAAATAGTGAATTTAATTTTCATGGGTCATAAGACTAGTCTTAAAATATTAGGCATTCAATAAGTGATAAACAAAACCATCATGTAGCACATATAAAGAAATTTCGTGTTAATAACATTAATATAGTAATATGAAAAAGGTGTGAGTTCACAAATATTGATTCGTAGAACTATCGATATTAAAAGGTGTAAACTTTTTATCCATCTCAAAATTAAAGAGGCATGGGTGATGATGTCCAAGCATTTCTATTCCTCGTTGAAATCCTAGTGTTGTTTTGAGTCAGGCGCACGCGATGGTTAACTCCTCCCAACCTCTTCCCTGGGGCATGCGAGTAGTACTTTGATTTATGATAAAAAATAATAAAACTTTACAATATGTATATGAGTACTTTATGACTAATGTGATACCATGGACATAGGCATATTTGCCTTCTCATATTTGCTAGCCTCTTAGGTACCATGCATAGCCTATCCTCACCTCGAGGATTGGTGCAACTTTCGCTGGTGCGTCCAAACCCCGTGGCATGATATGCTCTGTTGCACATAAGCCTCATTATATCTTCCTCAAAACAGCCACCATACCTACCTATTATAGCATTTCTATAGCCATTCTGAGATATATTGCCATGAAAATTCCATCGTCACTTCACATGACTAGTTCGTTTATCATCATATTGCTTTGTGTGATCATATAGAGCTTACATAGTATTTGTGGCAAATCCACCGTTCATCATATTTTTGATACATGTCATGCTAGATCTTGCACATCCTGCTACTCTGCCATAAGCATTCATATAGAGTCGTATCTTCCTATCACTTTTTCATATTGAGTTTTAAGTAAATAAAAGTGTGATGATCCTCCTTATTAGAGGATTGTCTAAGTGAGGAAAGGATGATGGAGACTATGATTCCCCGACGAGTCGGGATGAGACTCCGAACAACTAATAAAATAAAAAATGGGGGAGGCCAAATGATCCCACCATTATAAAAAAATTGGGTAGTCAAAAAAATAGAAAAGCCCACCATGAAAAAGTAAAAAATATAATGAATGAGAGAGAAATAGAGAAGGGACTTTGCTATTATCCTTTACCACACTTGTGCCTCAAAGTGGCACCATGTTCTTCATATGCTAGTGGGAATTAGCTTTTCATTATAAACTTGGCTTGTATATTTCGATGACAGGCTTCCTCAAATGCTCGATATCTTCATGAGAAACCGAGATGGATGCACACCCACTTAGCTTTCATACACTTATAGCTCTAGTGCATCATTTACATGGAAATACCTACTCCTTGCATTGACATGTACTGATGATCATATTCATAGCCCGTTGGTACGCCTAGTTGATGTGAGACTATCTTATCCACTTTTTACCACTTTATATCTACCATCATATTATATTCCACCTACATGCTATGTTCACGTCATGTATTGCGTGAAGAATAAAAATTTGGTGCGTACTAAAAAAGTACGATCCAATTGCAAACTCAGAAAACATTGTGCTTAACATTTGTATTGATGTGGTGAAGGAGTCATGCCTTCCTAATATAATAAGATGAATTGGCGTAAACATTCTTTTAAGATCGTATACTTTGAAAAATCAACGATTTTGTTTCTTATAATTATAAATACTGCTATGCTATTAATTAATCATTTCTCAGTGAGCATACATACAAAATATTACATAATGGGTAGAATATCAATTCAAAAATTCTACTTTTATCATTTGCCTACTCGAGGACGAGCAGGAATTAAGCTTCGGGATGCTGATACGTCTCCAACATATTTATAATATATGATTGTTCCATGCTGATATATTATCATTCTAGGATACTTTTTGGGCATTTGTTTATCAATTTATAATATTTTTGAGCACAAACCTACTGACCCAGTGCCCATTGCCAGTTGTTGTTTTCTGCATGTTTTTCACTTTTCAGGTTTACAACACCAAACGAAGTCCAATTGCCATGAAACTTTTTGATTATTTTTCTGGATCAAAAGAAGACCTGGAAGCTTAGGGAGGAGGCTAGGAGGCACACGAGGTCCCCACCACACATTAGGGCGCACCGTGGGGGGCGCCCTAATATGTGGTGGCCCCCTCATGCGTCTCCTGACGTCCCTCTCTCGCCTATAAATTCTCTAATAATCCAAAAACTCCGAGGAAGCTTCCGAAAACCTTTTTACACCATCGCAAGTCTCTGTTCCGATGGGAGCTCATCTAGAGTTCTCTTACGGCACCCTGTCGGAGGGGGGTCGATCATTGAGGGCCTCTTCATAAACCATGTTGCCCTCATGATGAGGTGTGAGTAGTTCACCACAGACCTTTGGGTCCATAGGTACTAAGTAGAAGCCAATCTCTCTCTCTTGATCTTCAATACAATGTTCATCGCATCTTTGCCTTGATCTATCCAATGTAATTCCTTTGTATGGTGTGTTTGTTGGGATCAGATGAATCACGAGTTTATGTTGAGATTATTCATGAATTATTTGAGTCAAACCTGAATAATAAGATTCTTATTTTTAGGATAATTATATCTTCGTAATGCTCTCCGATCTATTGATATTGTTTGGCCAACTAGATTGATATTCCTTCGGTGGGAGTGGTGCATTGTGGTAGGTTCAACCTGACGAGTTTCTATATCCCAGTGACAAAGTAGGGGACAAGGGATGTCTTTATATTGCTGCTACTAGGGATTAAACGATGGGTTTAATTCTTATTGATCGAATTTACTTTGTCTACAACATGTCATCATTTTCCAAGCATTACTCTGATTTACTTAATACTCTAGATGCATGTTGGATAGCGTTCGATGGGTGGAGTAATAGTAATAGGTGCAATAAGGAGTTGGTCTATGTGCTTATGGACGTGATGCCTATATACACATGATCATTGCCGTGAAAATTGCATAAATATTCACTTTTTTATCAATTACTCAATGGTAATTTGTTTACCCACCATATGCTATTTCTATGAGTGATGCCACTAGAGAACACTACGACCCCCGGTTCTATTCACTTATATACTTACAAACGCTACTACTACCTTGGTACCATTTAATTGCTTTTCTTTATTTTGCAAGTTACAATTATCTACACAACACATATGCTTGCAAATAACGAGATCAAGGGGATTGACAACCCGCTTGCTGGTGTTGGGTGTAAGTAGTTTGTTCTTTTGTGTGCAGCCATTGAAGACAATTAAGGATTGGTATTCCAGTAGTTTGATAAACCTTGGTGTCATCACGAAGGGAAATAATTACCCACATTGTGTTGCAATAACCCATTCCTCCTCATCAAGAACCCAACACGATCACAAGTATCATCCCCTAGTCCTACGGGCCCAACAGTAGCCCTCGCACCGGTGACGTGCGTGATCTCGCCGGTTAGTGGGGCAAAACAGTGCGGGCCCCAACCGCCCTTGGGTGAGGTACAACGCATGGTGCAGATGGGACATGAGAAGCCCGCACTTCCTCGCAACGCCTCGGCAACAACCCATTGACGCGACCCATCCGAGCGTCGTAGTCGGCATTCGCCAGGCGGTAACGAAGCAGCTCACGTGCCATTGGCAGCGCATCCTGCGTGTTCACGTGCCCGAGGCAGGCGTGGGTGGAGGAAGCCGTGGTGGTGTGACCAACCTGCTACACGAAAGGATGCACATAGTAATCCTAATCCTCACGGGCAGCAGGGTCAGAAGTGGCGACAGTTGCAGGTGCGGCCTAGGCGACGTGGGCCGCCCGGTCTCGGCGCGCACGCGGTGGGCTTTGGCCATTGGGTTGGAAGAGACAAAGCCATGACGGAGATGGAGAGCTACTACGCATCGCTACTTGGTGCAGCAAATGTCGAAATAGGGGCTCTGGGGATGCAAGAAGGTTCAAACTCGGGGGTGCACTCTCTCTCTCGCCATACTCTATCTTGCAAAACCCACGACAAGGAGGACGAACATTGGACACAGTGTGTTACCCAGGTTCAGTACACCGTGAGGTGTAAATCCCTACTCGTGCTTGGTTAGTTAACTCGAGGGTGAAAGGAAAATACGGTTGTGGTTTCTAGCTATCTTGGGGTCGATCCCCCTCTACGACAGTAGCCTGCCTCTCTTATACTGGCCTGGTCCTCTTCCCCGAAAACACATGGTAGGAAGGGTTGCCACAATGGCCAGTTTGAAGGGGAACATGATTGTAGCTTATCCTGACAAAAGTGGTCCTCAAATGCAAAAGCCTGCTGTTGTGATGCACCGCTGGCTCGGTGATGACCTCCGTCCTGGCATGCCTCCGGCCTCGGTCCTCTTGCACCAAACTGGAAACCTTTAGGAGTTGCTTTGGGAATTGGCGAGCTGGCCCTGCCTCCTAAACACAAAAGAAGAAAACCTCCTCATCCACGCCTGCTGGCGTGGTTCTTGGCGTCGTTCGACATAGTGCGTGTCACCCATGTGCAGGCCCAGGGTTGCGTAATTCCTCTGAGCCGCCCCGTGAAGACCTCGGGGGCAGCTTCGATAAGAGGCCTCATTAAGGAGCCTTGTGAGACTTGTTGGCATTCTGGGAATGGGGGTACCCAGACCTGCCGCCTGCAGTCCAGCACACGGCCCACCTCGTCAGCCAAACATGGCCTGGCGCAGCTTCACTCAAGACAAGGCCCTCACGAGGACCCTAGGCTCGCGAGGAAAAACGACGCCAAGACTAGCAAAGATGGGCCTCATCAGGCCCCCTACGGAGCAGCGGAGATATCTATGTAGAACCCGGCCTCGGGAGTCAAAGATGATGCAAGGAAGGACAGGCGGGTGCCAGCGCGCTAGGCGGTGCAGTTTCCCCTTTCGTGCAAAGGGAGCAAGGACGTACACGGGTTCCCGAAGCGCCACCCAAAGGTTTCCATTCCAGTGCAATGAGACCATGGCCACGAGCCCTGCAGGGCGGATGTCATCGCCGAGCCCACCTCTGCATCATCAACATCTGACCACCTTTGGACAGGGCACAAATGTACTCATATCCCCCTTCAAAATTTGGCCATTGTGGGATCCCTTCCCGCCATTGTGATAAGAGAACAGGACCCGGGCCACTGCTACATATAGAGGCTAGGTCGCACTGTAGAGGCGGATCCTGACATAACCCCTCAACAAGACAAGGCTGAGTGCTAAGGACACCACCAGAGCTCCCTCGCAAGGCTCGACATCACTGTACTAGTTCATCCACCTCACCTCCCCGAGAGGCAATCCACCAAAGCAGAAGTAGGGTATTACGCTTCCCAACGGCCCGAACCTGGGTAAACCAATGGGTTCGTCTTCTTCCTTGTCGTCGTGCAAGTTCGCTATAGTAACCATCGAGTAGCGATCTAAGTAGGGCGAGGCTACATGGGATCTACACACACGCCCCTGTGTTCAAACCTTGAGTTTTTTGCGGAGCCTGAAATCTCACATTTGGCGAGTCAGGTAGGGGGCGTACCGAAGTTCTCCTCAAGTATCGGCCTGATTCTGCTCGCCACACTCATGGCAAAAGGACGTCGAGCCCGTGCTGAGCGGTGAGCTGGCCGCGTTGCAGGGGCGGCGTCGGCAGGCCTCGGCACCCCGTGTCGTCCAGCCTCCCCGTCAGCGGGTGCCATCTCCGGTCGGGCCCTCAATGAGCGCTGGGGGGTGCCGCCTTCGCAAGCCATACGACACGCCCTCGCCACCTCAGCCCTTCCCAGTGTTCGGACCACGCCGCCGCTCTTTCGGGACTTACACAACCCAACGCATAGACACGTCCTGCTCCTCGTGGCGCACGGCTACAACGCCACCATGCTGCACGGGATCACTGCAACGACTGGGCTAGGTGTGCCCCCAGGCGCATCACCACCTCCCGAGGCACCAGGTGTACCTTGGTGAGGCTCGCATCCGTGAACTCACTCAACCGGCAGGACCAGTGCTCGGCCCGCACGGGCGCGGTCGGGATGTACGTGACGACCCACGCTCGCCCGGGTCCTATTCTGGGGCGCCGGGGGCACGGGAGCTGGCTGCGGGCGTCGACATGGACTGGTGGGGGGTTCTTTCTACGTGAGAGGGGTGTCCCCTCATGCCCCTTAGCACACCCGCCGGAACTAGGGAGGAGGACCAGAGGCTCGACTACACCAGCACCCGGGGGCTCGAGCAACTCTACAACCACGGATGCAGGAGGAAGCGCCCGGGCCGGAAGGAAGCAACGCCGGCTACCACGGATGCAGGAGGTATGTATGCGACTTCGTGAGCAACTCTCAGATGGGCTGGTTTGTACAGCCTCGCAAGGGCGGCTTGAGGGATTAGCCTCGTGAGGACGCTCGGTGCTGGCACCTTCACGAGGTGCACCCGCTGGTAGGGAGCTTCCTTGAGCAGGCATCTGGGTCTGGGACAGGGGGTCACTAGCCTCGGAACGGAGGGTGGAACATGCGCCCATGCCCACGAGTCAGGTGGCCCTAGCATGAAGATTGAGGGTGGAACACACGCCCATGTCTCCAGGGCAAATGATCACAACTTGGAGATGGAGGGTGGAACGCACGACCCTGTCTCTAGGGAGCGTGACGCCTGCTTGGAGATGGAGGGTGGAACATACGCCCATGTCTCCAGGTCGGGTTTCGCTCAATCAACAGCGGGCAGTCCTCTACTCGCCCATGTCCACAGGTCCGGCTTGCTAGGACTAGGGGCAGGGCCTCAAGTACCTGCCTAAGGACCCGGGGCACCCCAGCAAGGTGTAGTGGGGCACCACTTGGGGTGGTGGCCTCGCGTGCATCGGAAGGGCCTGGCCTGGCCCGACCCGCAGCGTGGGGGGTTGTGCCCTCACTACGATAACGTCACCCTGTCGTGGGCTCTAGGGTGTGGGGGGTTCCTCCTACACCCGAGGGCCCGTTCTAAACCGGCCCTACTTCGCCACGCCAAGCCTGGGGGCTGGAGAGGGCTTCATGTACGCAAGTCATGGAGTTCATTGAGCATCCCCGAGACCAACCCGTGCCACTCTCACGTAATAATGAGTGGGTTGTATATGCCTGGAGGCCCCCGAGGACGCATAGGGGTTCCTTCCCATGCAATGTGGAAGCCACAGCTCCGCGATGGCTGACAAGTCAACACTTCCCATCAATGTCTATGTCCATGCAACGTGGATGCCCTACTCTCAGCGCTGGGGAAAGACGAAGACGAAGACTAGCCTAGGTGCCAGACGCGGCGTTTGCTTACTTGTTTTTGTGTTCGAGTTGCCACTTTTTGGAATGAAGTTTGAAGAGTTATGGACTCTATATTTAAAAGAAAAGGGACAGGGACTTTTCTCTCATTTCTCTCTCTTTTTAGCGATCTTGAGTTCTCCTTTTTCTGGTTCCGTGTTTCGCTAGAGGCCGTGTGCTGCAGCCCTCCCCGGGGCAACTCATAGCTGGATAGCAAGGCCCTGTCACCTCGGGGCAGCTCACCCCGCTAGGGGCTCCGACCACAGCATAGCCTCACGGCATGGAGTCTCGGGAGGCCCCAGTGCCTCCTGAGGCAAGACCTAGTAGCGTAGAATGGGGATCGCTCGAGCGTCAAAGGGGGCTCCCGAGCATTGCGCCTTAGGAGCCTTACCGGTCATATAGCCACTCGCCCCTCGATGTCATCCTTGGTGATCCGTTTGGCATCGGGGGTCTCGAGGCCTCACCCCGTAGTTGCGTCCTTGGTGATCCGGTCGTACACTACGGTGGTAGAAAAATGTGCAGGACTAAGACCTGCCGACGTAGAGCTGCTTGAGCGTCAAAGGGGGTTCTAAGCAACGCGCCTCAGGAGCCTTACCGGTCATATATCCACTCGCCCCTCAATGACGTCCTTGGTGATCCGATCGGCATCGAGGGAGTCGAGGCCTCGCCACGTAGTTGTGTCCTAGTGATCCGGTCGTACACTACGGTAGTAGGGAAATGTGCGGGACTGGGGCATGCAGATGCAGAGTGCCGAAAGGGGCTCCCAAGCTAGCACACTCATAAGAAAGAGAAGCCCTGAGGGCGTCCCCCCAAGCGCTACTGCAAAACCTCCCTAGCGCAAAAGGCCATCGCGAGTGTGCCAATCGGATTAGCAGCAACCCGAGAAAAAGGAAGCACGACGCAACACACCCCATCCCACGGAAGCACCTTCAAGGGTATTATCAAGAATACATTAAGATTTCCATTGGGACACATGCATAAACTTGTCAGGAAAGCAAGGAGGTAGCTCAAGGGGACATGTAGGCACCGCCACTCTCGCCATCGCCACCGTCGGCGGCTTCGTGCTTCTTGGCTCCAGCCTAGCCCTTGGCCACAACGGAGGAAAGCTACTATCAGGTCTTCCACATGGTCCTTGACACGCTCTGCAAGGGCGGCGTGAGTCATTTTGCGCACGGGACCAAGCACCGTCCCGAAATCGAAGTGCGGGTCGAGGCCAAGGAGATGGCTGAAGATATTCGAAGCCGTCCGCATGAGGAGGTCGTGGCGTTTCTCCTCCACAAGCGCCTAGATCTTCTTCGCACCGCCCTCAAGGCAGTCCACGACCCTTGAAAAGAAGCCCAGGTACCCAACATCGTCCAGAACCAAGGGGCTCAAGACGTTCGCGCCATAGATGTCGCTTAAGGCCCGATTGGCCCTCCCCTCGAGGGATTGCAACATCTTGGAACGCATGTGCTGGAGGCCGCCAGGACGGTACGCCTCATCCGAAGCCTTCTCCGCTAGGGAATCAATGCCCTTTACTTGTTTATAAAGAAAATCTAACTTGGCCTTGACAGCAGCCTGGGCATCCATCATGGCTCGCCGGCGTCCCTCCTCTTTGTCTAACCTTTTCCTGAGGTCATCAACCTCGCATTTCAGGTGGTCACATTCCTTACAGAAGCGGGACTCCTGGAGCTTCAGCTTCGCGTGATAGTCTTGGAAAAGGGAGCACCAAGCCTCTGCCACCTTGTTGTCGACCTCCTCTTGGAACCTCACCTCACGGGAGGCAAGGGACTCCTCGGCAAGCGACGCCTGGCGCTCCCTCACCTCCAACCTTTCCTGCTCGAGGCTATGCTCCAGCGCCTCCATCGCGAACGTGTCCAAGGGCACGCGGGGGTTCGCACTGGCGGGGAGGAACCCGGGAGCCGGACCATCAAGTGATGCCTTCCGTGCCTGGATCTGTCCTTCAAGGGAGGCATTGAAGTCTTGAAGCTCTTCGAGGCGTTCCTCCAAGGCCCTGTGCGGTAGTCCGCTTCCTAAGCTTCAACAAGGGCGTGCTCGCGGGCCTCCACCAACGCGGCAAGGGACTCCTCAGCCTTTGCATGGGCGCGCTCGCTCTACAGGCGCCTGAAATTTATGGCGACTTCAGTACGGTGCCATTCCTGCGCAAGGCATTGACGCCCCCTCTCCAAGCGGGCATCATTTTTGGCCAACTCCATCGCCAGACATTCTGGTGCTTCCGCCGGAGTTTGTAGCGAACCCCACCGCACGGCGCTCCATCCAGTCAGGAGCTCAAGGGCCCAGCCGGGGTCTCCACATTCCTCAGGGCATACGGGGGAAGAATACGAACGACTGCCCGGACACGTCCCCCGGGGCTGGGGCTCCCTCTTAACCGCCTCGGAATAACAATACACCTCCTAGGGCCCCACGTCATCAAGCGAAGGGGGCCCAAGGTCACTACGCGACATATCTCTAGCGAAGGACACCAGCGAGGGGTGCTTCCCCATCCTGTGGAGCTGAAGACCACAGGTGAAGAAGATCACAAGGGGCTCACGCTCGAGACCCCCTGACGGACGAGTAGGCTCGGCCATGGGCGACCTAGCAACCAGGGCCTCGCGGTCGACAGAAGTCGAGGACGCAAGATGCTTGGAAGCCATGGAGACAGAAGGTGTTGACTCCGCTCCTCCTTCGCCGTGGGGGAGCCTGTGAAACACAAGCTTAGAAGGAGGGCGCCAAAAGGGAGGTCGAGGGGACGCATGCCCTTACTCATCCACGGCGATCCACTTCTTCTTCATCGGCGCCCAAGGCACTGAAGAGAGGCCGTCCTTGGGCGCCATCTCTTCCAGCCGAAGCAGAGGGCAGGGGACGACGAGTCAACGACCGACACCTTACATCCAGGAGCGGAGGCGACGACCTTTATCATCGACGGGATGCCACCCTTGATCCTGGGCTGCCCCGAGGCATGAACCGGGGAAGCAGGCGGCAAATAGCGCCCCATATCGACCACAGGAAGAGTAGTGTCATTAGGGCCCCCGGGGTTCGGGGCTCCCGAGAAGGGGACACCCTGAGGACGCGACCCCTCGGGAGGAAGGAACCCCCGCTTGTCGAAATGCGGCATCTTCAGAATGAGGGCTTCCCGGTGCTTGTAGTTATACAAGGGGAGGCCGCCCTGAGGGAGCTCATCGGCTCACCACCGGTCAGGCGGCGGAGCAGCTCGCACAACACATCGGATGAAAGAGATGGGACCTGGATCCTCATGGGATCGTGGGGACCTGTGAAGGCCCACATTGGGCGGGAATGGCACTGAAGGGGGGCGATTCGTCGACGCACGAACTCACGCACCACCATCGCCAGTCACGCTTGCCTCCCTCAACCGCGCCAGCCTGGCTAGAACCCGCGCGATCGCAGGTCGGCAAGCTCCTCGCGCATCCACCCATGGTGCAGCATCGCGGGGGACCGCGAGGGTTGAAACAGGGGCTGGTGTCGGCATTCTCGGAATGGGGGTACCAAGACCTGCCTACCTACAACCTAGGGCATGGCCCACCTCATCAGCCAGACACGGCCTGACACGGCTCTGCTCAAGACAAGGCCCTCGTGAGGACCCAGGCTTGGGAGGAAGAACAATGCCAAGACCATCAAGGATGGGCCTCCTCGAGCCCCCTCAGGAGCAGCGGAGATCTCTATGCAGAACCAGGCCTGAGGAGTCAAAGATGACGCAAGGAAGGACATGCGGGTGCCCACGCACTAGGTGGCACAGTTACCTCTTTCGTGCAAAGGGATCAAGATGTATGCAGATTCCCGAAGCGTCGCTCAAAGGTTTCCACTCTAGTGCAACAAGACCACGACCATGAGCCCAGGAGGGCGGATATCATCGTCGAGCCCACCTCTACATCATCAACAACTACTTTGCAGGCGAAGACCACCTTTGGACATGGTGTGGATGTACTCATGTCCCCCTTCAAATTTGGCCATTGTGGGATCCCTTCCCTTCATGGTTATAAGGCAAGAGGACCTGGGCCACCATTGTATATAGAGGCTAGGTCACACCGTACAGGGGATCCACGCCGACACCATCCCGAGCAGAACCACTTGATGAACCACAAGGAAAGTCAGAGAGCCAAGAACACACCAAAGCTCCCTCACGGGGCTCGAAACCACTGTACTAGTTCATCCACGTCACCTCCCCGAGAGGCAATCCACCAAAGCAGGAGTAGGGTATTACGCTTCCCAGCGGCCCGAGCCTGGGTAGACCACCGTGTTCATCTTCTTCCTCATCATCATGCGAGTTCTCCATAGTATCCATCGAGTAGCGAGCTAGGTAGGGTGAGGCTGCAGGGAATCTTCACACACGCCCCTGTGTTCGAACCTTAAGGGTTTTGTGGAGCCCGAAATCTAACATTTGGCGCGCCAGGTAGGGGGCGTGTCGAAACCTTCCTCGAACCAAGCTCTTCTCCCACCTCGCCGCTCTGATAGCTGACGCCCGCCAATCCCGTGCCGAGCTGCCCATGTTGCCCAAACGGCACCCATGGGTCGCGCCGGCACAAGCCAGTCCCACTCGCCTGTGGCTAACGCTGCCACGAGCCCGGATACACACGAACAACAAGACTCCTCCCAACCGGTCACCGCGCAGCGCGACGGCCACACCGCCACTCCTTCGATCGTCCCAGCTACCAGGTTGTCCTACCACATCAGGCCCGGGCCGGCGCGGGGTTCAGGAGCTCTTGCCATGGCGAACAAGCTGCTCCGCTACCGCCCCGCTCGCGACCGCTACGACACATTGTGGAGCTCGTCAGTGCTGCTGGCAACGCCTCAGTGCTCTCCTACGCATTTCGACCCCGACCTTCCCTGATAGATTTCATGGCCCACAATGCGTCGCCACCTCCTCCGCAATGCGACATCGACCCCGAGGCCAGGTGTGAAGCTGCTAGGTGGTGCCCCGGTCGCGCATCAATGTGCGCGCGCTCCCATCGTTGCCGAACCAGCATCGCGACCGGGCACCACACGGGGCGGCCCCTCAAGAGCGTCAAGACCGGGCCCCGCCTGCACATGCGGCAGCAACCCTCGAGCTAGCGGGCTGCCTCACCATCTCACCAGAGCCACATCCAACAACATGGCCATACCAGTTCAAACCTGATGTACCCCGTCGCTACGACGGCACCCCGGATCCTGCCGAGTTCCTATAGCTCTACTCGCTAAGCATCCGGTGGCCGGGGAAGACGATAAGGTTATGGCGTGCTGGTTCCCCATGGCGCTCAAGGGAGGTGCGCTCTTTTGTCTCCTTAACCTCCTGGAGGGATCCATCACCTCCTGGGACGACCTGCACAAGTGCTTTCTCGATAACTTCCAAGGTACCCGCGACCGTGCGCTCACTATGAACGACCTGCGGCGTGTGATGCAACAGGATGGAGAGATCCTGCACGAGTTCATACAACGCTTCACAACTACGTGCCTCAAGGTCCCAAAGGCATCGGATGAGGCTATCATCTCCGCTTTCACCGACGGCGTCACGGATCTCAAGATGAAGGAAGAGCTCACCATGAAGGACAAACTGTGCTCCACCCTGGAGATGTTCAACCTGGCAAACATGTGCACCAAGGCCGAAGAGGGCTGCCTGTCACTCCGTGAGCCTCCAACAGCAGAGCCGAAGGAAAAGACCAAAGCCAAGGAGGCGAAGCGCAAGGCCGCAGCGGTACTCATAGTTGAGCCTAAGGCGAAGCACAACCGAGACGAGGAGTATTCCACAGGGGGGAGACCGACCTGCATATTCCATGGCACCAATAACCACGACACCGCCGACTGCCAGGAACTCAGGCTGGTTCGCGCCGAACACTTCGGCTCGCGCCCTGAATGCATTGACCACGGCTTCGGACGTGGTGGAGGCCGCGGTGGAGGCTGTTGCGACAACCAGGATCTGCTTAAGGGGTGGCATGACCAGCCTCGAGAGGACCGCTGGCGCGGTCAGCCTCAGGAGGAGCGTTGGCAAGATCAGGCTTGGGTGGACCGCTAGCATGGTGACCCTCCGGAGGGATCACGCCGCGGCCAACCTCGTGAGGTGCGCCCTCGTGAGTCCGGCCTACCAACACTACCACCTCCACCCAGAAGGAAGGAAGAGGACAGGGAGGACGATGGGGCTAAGGGATTCCAGGAGATCAGTTGCCTGTATTCTAGGCAGTGCCCAGGCCCCAGCAGTGAGCCATGTCATCAAGCAGTTCGCGTGGGAGGTGAACGCAGCTCTCCCAAATCCCGAGGCCACATGTCCCCTCAAGGGTCCCACACTTACATCACCTTTGACTCAAGGGGTCAGCTCAGGTGCTTGGCCATGGCCGACAAGCTCCCCATGTAGTGCACTCCAACCATCAGCAACGTCGTTGTCGCCAAGACCCTCACTGAAAGTGGAGCAAGGCTCAATGTCCTCTCCATTGAGACCTTCGAGACGCTCCAAGTACTGTATGACCAGCTCATGTCGACCAAGCCCTTCTCGGGAGTCACTAATGGGTCCACCGTTCCCATGGGGCAAGTGCGCCTGCCCGTCACCTTCGGTGGATGCAAAAACTACCACATCGACAGCATTGTCTTCGATGTCGCCTACATCCACCTCACATACAATGCAATCCTTGGGTACCCGGACCTCACCAAGTTTATGGCGGCAACTCATCACAGCTACAACATCCTCAAGATGTTAGGGAGTGGTGGCGTTATCACCATCACCTGTGATGAGAAGGATGTCGTCTTCTCCCTCGAGCGTGCTTACCGTGCTGCTGCGGCCGAGCACTCGGATGACGAGGAGGATGCCTAGCCTCATGAGGATGCACGCAAGAAGAAGAGGCAGCTCACCACTGTGGAACGCCTGGGGGCTGGAACCTCTAGGGGCGGAGCCTTGGGCTTTGCATCCGGGGAGGGGACAATACCTTCCTTCGCATAGGAAAGCATGCTCGGCGCCCCCCTTGGGTAGGGCTTGGGGGCTTCCACCCAGGAGGCGCCCAGCTTGGCCGGTGAGACAAGGGAGGCGTTCGGGCACAACCAAAAGACGTGTCCTGACGTGCGACTACCAGGGACAGGGGCTTGGCATGGGGAGCTGAGCTCGCGAGAATCGATCATCAAGGCGATCGAGGAGCTTCAGGAGGCACAGGACGAGCGAGGAAGGGACTACCCTGCACCACCAATCGTGGCCGCCATCGTTAGCCCGGTCGACGAGCCAAGCGCCTGCGTCAACACGCTCGCAATTAATAAGGCCTCGCCCAGGGCTCTTTCTGGCCGACACGTGCCGACCACGGGTGGGCCTACCCAAACAACTACGTCTGCATGCCCTTCGGCCTGGTGAACGCCAGCGTCACGTTCCGGCCCCTTGCCCGGGCCATGCTCGCACCTTGCCTGCTCGAGACGCGACGAGGAGTTGGAGGAGATGCCCCAACCGAGCATGGGTCCCGGGCCCCGGGAAACAACGGGCCCGTGAGGGCCGCGCTCGTTGAGGTACAAGATCAGGCTACAACGGCAGCTTTGACTCTTTAGCGGCATGGCTACCAGGTGACCTGTTGTTGATCGGTGCCAGGTAAATTTTTGGCTTGATTCTATTTAAGGGCGTTGGGCGGGCCGCATCATCCTTAGGCGATCAGGGCGTACCCCCGCAGCCGCCTTATTTACCCATATTTCTGTAGTTTTTCATGCATGTGATTTGTTTCCTAACATTTTCCCTTGCCTGCATGGCTCTTTGTCGGCGTGAATGTCTTCACCCTGAGCGGTCCTACCTTCAGCCGCCTCATGAGAGGATTGGGCATGACGTTTCTGCTCGGGTCCATCCCTGCAGGGTTGATACATCTAGTGGCTGAGCTCTGTCCGGCGGGCCGGCCCCGTTCACGTCATCTCCTCGGGTCACTAGTTCTTGGCCCTCTCGTGCAATGGCCCTAGGGGGACGCTCGGTGTAGGATACTATGAATTTTGCGGGACCTCAGATGATGCCATCTACGAGAAGATCCAGGCGCAAACCGCCTTTGAGTTAGGGACCTCGTGAGGCCAAAGCGCCCTCCTGGGCTCCCAGATACACCTCCCAGTTCTACCATGTCACCCACATGTACAAACTCAATGGGTTGTACACGCCCGGAGCCCCCCGAGGACGCAGAGGGTTTCCTTCCCATGCAATGTGGAAACCACAGCTCCGCATTGGCGAACAAGTCAACACTTCCCACCAATGGTTATGCCCATGCAATGTGAAAGCCACAGCTCCGTGTTGGCGGTCAACACGGTCCACCAATGACTATGCCCACGCAATGTGGAAGCCGTACGCCTTGTGCTGGGGATAAACAACTGAGGGCGCCCCACCGGCTGCATCGAACCTCAGGAAAGCTCCTTGCGGCCCCGTTTCGTTGTGTTCCCTTGGATGTACGCATGAGGCCAGGGGCTGCATGGGGGCTACTAGCAGGCCGGGCCTTGTACATGCCACCTTCCCAGGTCTGCCAAACCTAGTCTTCACGAGCCCTCTGAGGATCTTACCTAGCTCATCTAATATTTTCTAGAGATCCCTTCAAGTTCTTTTCAAGTGTGATGTAAGGATGGTTTCCATCAGTCATATTCCTACTCAAAGATCGCTTCGACTTAATTGGACTAATGCCTCAACCTTTCTTTGTTCTTTATTACAAAGTGTCTTAGTAATTCATAGTGTTGTTTCTCATCATCATTCTCAGTGTTGAAGACCAAAGAAGAGTTTCTCTTTATCTTTATCAGTTGTTGTGAAGGTTCGTGGTTGTGGCTTCATGCTATCTCCTGAATTGTTCCCATTTGTGAGAAATTCCTTCAATATCTATCTGGAGCATTTGAGAGTTGTCTCATTTCTCGATCCTCCAAAGGCCATCATTTCAACAGAATTCTTCAGCCTTAGCTTTCAACTTTCGTTCTCTAATTCTTCTTAATTGTTTGCTATTCATTCATATTTCAATTATTCTAGTACCTTGTTTAAGTTTTCTACTAGACAGATCATGATCTCTTTGTTCTCATGTATTCCATAAATTCGTAATATCCCCATTCGTTCCAATTCTTGTCGATGGATCGTTCAAAAAAATTTCAAGTTCATGATATTCTTAACACTTTTTAAGAAGAATAAGCAGTATGCCAAATAAATTGCTTGTCATGAATTTAACTTGATGAAGGATAAGCGTAACATAATCATTATTCTTGTTTCAGCAAGGTGATTTCAATCCTTCTTCCGAAGTTGTCCATGATATCAAATTCTCGAGTTTAAGTTGCTCATCTTTTGTTTTCCAAAGTTCCATGTTTTATCAAGTATCTCATCGCGAAGGTTCATCTAAATCTTTTCAAGGCCTCAATCTTGTTATTTTGCACCCTTCGATTCTTTTCTATCATCCTTCCATTTCAGAATTCTTTCTGATGGTTCTTCATTGTGGTTTCTGAAGGTTGTTCTCTCTCGAAGTGTTCTTCAAGATTCTTGTGAGAGGA
Organism: Hordeum marinum; assembly: GCA_022496015.1. Taxonomy (NCBI): domain Eukaryota; kingdom Viridiplantae; phylum Streptophyta; class Magnoliopsida; order Poales; family Poaceae; genus Hordeum; species Hordeum marinum. The sequence continues at coordinate 156,672,317 of CM039672.1, read as the reverse complement.
GCTCAAGTATACGTTCTCTTGCATTTCACATGCGATTCATTTCTTGCTTATATTTTGAGGTGGTGTTATAGCATTCTTGATTCGTGAGGAGTCTCGGAGGAAATTTGTCAAGAATGAGATATTTAAACCCATCTTTTATTTCTCATAGTTATCCTGCATTGAACTTCATTAAAACCTTTCCTAAGGATTGTTGCTATTTGTGGTGCTCCTAAATGATCCAAGTTTTCTCATCTTCTGGATAAAAGAAGTTTTGCATAACTTGTTGCTCCCAACCAACCAATTGTTTCCATTAGTGGTTGGTTGTGACCTCATAATTTTGAGATGTTTTCCATAAGCCAACAACAAGCTTATTCTTTTCGTTGTTGATGTTCCAACAACTCCGTTCAATCGTTTTTATAAGGATGCTTTTCAAATCCATTTGTGGTATTATATGTCATTTTTTCTCCGTTCTCTTCTTTACAATGATGTATCACTTATTCCTTCCTTCCGGAGGCATTGTGATGTTGCTCTATTTGACCCATCATCTCGTTTTATCAAGATCGTATTCTTACCTTGCTTGTCCATTCAACCAGAGCGTTGTGACCCCTCGTCATGTTCATTTCATTTAATTAAGTTTCGACTCTCTTTTCTATCGGACTGCTTCCCAAATTCATCCCTTCTCATGAATTGTCTATCTCTTTTCAATCGGAGTGGTTTCTATTTCTTGGTTGTTCCTTGTGTCATTCTTCATAACTTTCCAACTTCAAGGTTCATTGGCTCCACTCGATTGTAAAATAAGCAACTAAGTTTTACCTTTTCCTTTCTTCTTCCTCTTCCTCTTCTCATTCTAAGATCTTGGGTCCAGATCTCTTGTCGGTGGGGTAGAGTTGTAATAACCCAAGACTGACGTGACATATGCCCTTCAGTTATTTCAATTCTTGTCGTGTGATTTATTTGATTATCGCATTCATCCTCGCATCATTCGCATTGCATCTAAAATCCATTGCCATCGTTTTTCAAAACTTGCATCCATCCATAGTTGTCGTCTCTCTCGGTTCTCATCGTCGAACGTTTCGAGGCCAAACAAACACGCATGCGCTCGCGGTATCAATAAAATTTTAGTTAAAAAAGTGCGTATAAAATGTTCTTGGAGTCGGTTGAAAGTTGGCGTGTGGTCATAATATATTGTAGGTAGACCGCCTGCCAAATTTCATCGCATTGAGAGGTTATTTGATTCTCGGTCCGTTAAACCTATAACACCACTATAGTCGGTCAAATCATATATGTTTTCGATATTTCAGAACTCTGTCATGGGCCTCCCACTTCCATTTCTTCTCAGTCCAATTCCATCTACACAGCCCACCTAGCCCATCAAGCCTAACCCCGCAATCAGAGCCGACCAATCGAAATGAAACGACTCAAAAACAGTCTAAAACCCTTAAACTTTAGCTAACATGTGATAAACATACATCCCACCTGCCTAATTGGGAAACCCAAACCCCTACCCTCCTCAGAATCCACACCCCTCCACCTCTCAACAACCACTTGTCCACCTTGACCCATCTCCTAGAGTCGTGTGGCCCGCCAGGCCCATCTGTGTCCCTCTCAAACCCAAAGGGCGCCATCGCCAGGTGCCCATGAGTGTTGCAGCCCGAAGCCGAAGGAGACCCTCGTGGTCCCGAGCCTCCTTGTGCGGCTCCACCTCGAGGCCACCTCCGCCCTCGCTGGAGCGCGCCCTTGCCGGAGACTACCGGGTCGACCCCACCACCGCGCCCCACTTTCTTTCCTCTTCCCATCGTCACTTCTCCCTATCTCAAACCTTCCTTTCTCTCTGTTAACAAGAATTGACTGCCATGGCACCACCAGCCTCTTCCGCCTACACCGCTACCCATCGGAATCCCTCGGATTTGGTGGATCCTGCATCGACAACTCCATCCCCAGCCTCCTGCCGCCTTGCCCCGCTCACGCCCCACCACCAACTGCCTATCATTGCAGTGCTATTGCCATTGGAGTAGGTGAGAACGACGCACGAGTGGGGAACGTCTCCCGTGTGGTCCCTGTTATAGCCCATCGCGGCCCAGCCATGTTGTCGCTCGCGCCGCTGCTGCACAACGCTTGGGCCTCAGCCACCCCAAGCCCAGTGTTCCGCACTAGCAGGCCTCCTCCAGCACGCCAACTAGGCCTCAGCCCGTGTGGTGAGTGCCATGTTTCCTTATCCCTCACCTGTAGGCATAGTTTAGTGTCTGACGCCCATGTCCTGTTTCAGCCCAGTGCACAGTATCGGTGCGTCATTATTTTTTTCATGTTCTAAGAATTTCTCGATTATCGAGGGATATTCGTAATTATAGTAAAGGCCATGTTTTTAAATGCTAATAATAAAATCATCATGTATCGTATTAAAATGATTTATATATGAAACATGCTTTGAATTTCATGTAGTATAATAATATGCAACTTTCAACCATGTTAGAAATGTTTTACTTGTTGCTTTCATTTAATTTTCATAAATGCCATGTCAAAATGGTTTATGTGACAAATAAATAACCGTAGCTTTGATTAAAATGATCCACATAGGCAACTTGACCCGTGACACTCGCAATCTACGTTCGGTTTTTCCTGAAGAGAAATGGGTAATCACAACACAAAGTGGATAAGTATTTCCCTTAGTTATGAAACCAAGGTTTATCGAACCAATAGGAATACCAATCCTAAACCATCTTCAGCGGGTGCTGATATGTCTCCAACGTATCTATAATTTCGATTGTTTCGTGCTATTATATTCTCAATCTTGAACATTTTACAATCATTTATAGGAACTTTATATCATTTTCTGGGACTAACCTATTGACATAGTGCTAAGTGCAGTTGCTGTTTTTGCTTGTTTTTTTACTTTGCTGAATATCAGTACCAAACGAAGCATAAACATCATGAAACTTTTTGGAGATTTTTCGGGGCTAGAAGACATCAAGTGGGCCAAAGAAGAGCCAGAGAGGAGGGCTGAGGAGAGCACAAGACACTAGGGTGCGCTAGAGGGTCCTAGCGTGCCCTGATGGGTTGTGCCCTCCTCGGGACGCCTCTCCACCGCAAATTAGCACTATAAATACCCAAATATTCAGAAAACCCTAGGGGACTCGACAAAACACAATTCCAGTTGACGCAAGTTCTAGAACCATGAAATCAATCTAACGCCATCACGGAGGGGTGCATCGTCTTCATCGGTGCATCTCCGATCATGCGTGAGTAGTCCACCATAGACCTATGGGTCCATAGGCAGTACCTAGATGGCTTCCTCTTTCTCTCTTTCGATTCTCAATACAATGGTCTCTTGGAGATCTATTCCATGCAATGACTTTTTGTGGTGTGTTTGTTGGAATCCGATGAATTTTGAGTTCATGATCAGTTTCTATCCATGAATATTATTTGAGTCTCCTTTGATCTCTCATATGCATGATTACTTATAGCCTCGTATTTATTCTTCAAATATTTGGTTTACTTAGGTTAACTAGATCCATTTTTCTTGCCATGGGAAGATGTGCCTTGTGATGGGTTCGATCTTGCGATGTACTTTCCCAGTGATAGAAGGGGCAGCAAGGCACACAAGTATCATTGCCATTAAGGATAACAAGAATGGTTCTATTCCTACATCAATATATCTTGTCTAAATCATGTCACCATTCTTATTGCATTACTCCATTTTTCTATGAACTTAATACACTAGATGCATGCTGCATAGTGGTCGATGTATGGAGTAATAGTAGTAGATGCAGAAGCGTTTCTGTCTACTTATCTTGGACGTGGTGTCTATATAATGATCATTGCCTTGGATATCGTCATGATTATTTGATACTCTATCAATTTCTAACAGTAATTTGTTCACCCACCGTGTGTTATACTCATGAGAGAAACCACTAGCGAAACATACGGGCCCCACTTCTACTTTACCAACATATTGCTTTCTGATCTATCTTTTTGTTGTGTTTGTTTTCAGATATATTAATCCAAAAACCCAAAAATACCTTGCTGCACTTTTTATTTACCTCTTTTATTTTGTGTTCTTGTGAGATCTATTTGCTCAACCTATTACAATCTAATCTATCTTTTTACCGGTGAGAGATTGACAACCTCTTTTATGCGTCGGGTTGCAAGTATTTGTTCTTTGTGTGTAGGTGCCGTTTACATAGTTTCTTGGTATTCTTCCACGAATTGATAACTTGGTTTCTTAACCGAGGGAAATACTTAACGTAGCTGTGCTGCATCATCCCTTCCTCTTTGGGGAAATACCAACACAGTCTCAAGCCACGTCAGCTGCACACAAAAGAACAAACAACTTGCACCCAACGCCGACAAGAGGGTTGTAAATCCCCTTGATCTCATTATTTGCAAGAAAGTGACTTTTGTAGATAATAGTAAATTGCAAAATAAAATAAAAGGTAATAAATAACAACAAGGTAATGATAGCGTTTGTGAATTTATAAGTGAATAGACCTGGGGGCCGTAGAGTTCTCTAGTGGCATCTCTCATAAGCAAAGCATACGGTGGGTAAACAAATTACTATTGGGTAATTGATAAAAAAGAGAATAATTATGCGATGTTCACGACAATGACCATGTTTATATTGGCATCACGTCCATAAGAAAATAGGCCGGTCCTACCTGCACCTACTACTATTACTCCACTTCAAGAGCGCTTCTGTGCTTCCCTCTATACGTATTAAGTTCGTGACAAATAGAGTAATGCTTGGAGAACGATGACATGATGTAGACAAAGTAAACTCAAGTAATATGAATAAACCCCATCGTTTTATCCTTAGTAGAAACAACACAAAGACGCAACTTGTCCCCTTCTGTTACCGAGATATAGAAACTCGTCAGGTTGAACCTACTACAACGCACCACTCTCGCTGAAGAAATATCAATCTAGTTGGCCAAAATATCTCAATAGATCGGAGAGCATTACGAACCTATAATGATCATGCAAATAAGAATCATAGTAATCAGGTTTGAGTGAAATAGTTCTCATGAGTAAACTTAACATAAACTCACAATTCATCGGATCCCAACAGGCACAACATACAAAGGGATTACATCAGATAGGTCAAGGCAAAGATGCGATGAACATTGTATTGAAGATTGAGAGAGAGAGAGAGTGTGTGTGTGTGTTTGCCATCTAGGTACTACCTACGGCCCCATACGTATGTGGTGAATGATAGAGGCGAAGTTGTCCCTGTCTTTTGATGAGATGTGACCATCATTTTTGGTAGAGTTGACTTTGACGATCCGACTACGAACGTGCGAGTACGTCACGCCTGAGCAATCGCTAAACCAACTCCGAGATTTTATTGACCACGCCGGCACACGATCAACCTGACCACGAGGGTCTGTTTCCTGCACACAAATGAAGAACAAGCAAGAAACTAAGATTGGAATCTAGATATTGCGAATATAAGAGAAAAGATTTATTGATTAAAGTGGGGTTCTGTGACGCCTTTCTCTGGTCGTGGAACACAAATGAAGAACGCAAAGTTGCAGCTATGGTGAACTTGTAATCTAAACAAAACCCAAGTCTAAATGGTGCCCTAAGGGCTGTATATATGGGGGAATAGAGGAGGAATTTCGTGACCCTTTGGAGGAGGGGTCCGAAACTGACCCTAACTCCATCTCTCCCACACATACGGACTCTAAAAACAGCTTATAAAGTGGTATTTCTAAATTACATGGGCCTGGCCCAAAGATAAGGTGACGCAACACCTATAATAGACCATGGACAAAATTTATGAAGTGGTATCTTGTATATTTAGTCCAATCCTTCATGCTCTCCTTAGGGGTGGCTTAAAAGTGCGAAAATCACCACCGGAAACGACATTGTTCATTCCCCTTGCTTGATCCCGCTCCAATGGACATCCTTTTTGTCCATGCTAGGACCTTCATTCATAAGTAAAATAAATGTATCTAATTTAGGCAGCATCATATGTTCATCAACATTAGAAGGATTTCCAAAAAACGGAAGTACCTGATAATTTATTTAGCGTGCACGGGCTCTGGTAACTGGTCCAATATGTGTAGCAAGTGGGGATGTGGGTGTAACATTAGTAGAGATGTCCTCATTAGTGAACTGGTCACACATCATGGTGAGGTCACCAAGGTTGATGAAGAGGCCCTCAATGATCGATCTCCCCTCCGGCAGGGTGTCGGAACGGAGATGTATATGGCCTCCTGTCGAAACAGAGACTTGCAGTGGCGGAAATAGTGTTTTGAGATCGCTTCTGGTGTTTCTAGGGTGGATGGGAATTTATAGGTCTGAGAACAACATTGGGAGACGCTCCAAGGGGCCACCACATATCTGGCGGCCCCCCTGGGGCGGCGGCTAGATGTGTGGTGGGCCCCTGGTGCACCTCCTGGGCCTCCCCTAAAGCTTCTAGGTCTTGTATTTGTCTATAAAAAATCACCAAAAATTTTCATGTTAATTGGACACCGTTTGGTATGGTAACTCCGAAAAGGCAAAAACACGCAAAAAACAGGAACTCGCACTAGGCACTGTGTCAATAGGTTAGTGCTCAAAAATATTATCAGTTGGTAAATAAATACCCAAAAAGTATCCTAGAATGATAATATGTCAGCATCCAACAATCAATATCTATAGATACGTTGGGGACGTGTCAACTAGATAAACGTGTAGAATAACATGTTGGCATTACTTTTCCTGTTTAACAACCATAAAATTTTTATTAGGGTATAACGGAAGAAATTTCGAAAATTACACATGGGGACTTTCTGCAATCATTATTCATTTTTTCCAGCCTCATTTAAACTTGTATAAATATGTAGTCTGCGTATGCTTCACGTCTTGCCATGTTTAACAACATTTAATCTTGTCATGTAAATAATCGAGTGTGAACTAAAGGAGTGAATGTGGAGTTTCACTAATATGCAACTCGTTACATATTGAACTTCACTTAATATGCAGTATGTGATTGTTTTCTGGACTTAATACTGTAAGGGAAATCCCCCCATGGCCTTTTATTTATTAAAAGAATACAACTATAGTACAAAGGTTACCTCGGTAACCCAAAGAAAAAGAAAAGCTAAACGGTCCTAAGGAAAGCTAATGGATACATTTAGGGGGGAGGATACCCACTTTAGCAAGCCCTCTTTGAATTGAGGTTTGATCTTATGAGCTAACAAAGTAACATCAGTTACAAAACCTGCTCTCCATGTTGTAAATCTAGGCCTTGCATTTTGGAATACTTTGGCATTTCTCACTAGCCAAATATGCCAACATCCTATGAAAACCACCTCAGAAAAGAAAGGCTTCTGATAATTCATCTTTGCATGAGTTGCAGCAACAGACATCTCATTTGAATTTCCCCCAGTCAATGTGTAGATAAGTCCATACTCTTTGGCTAAATAAGCAAGAGAAAAATAAATGATTACTATCCTCCCTGACATGTGCGTGGCATGTCCTACAGTTCACACCATCATCCAAGTGCCAATGTCTCCTCTCAACCATATCCTTAGTATTCAGCCTATCCATGATGAGCATCCAGGCAAACACCTTAATCTTAAGAGTGCAGTTGCTTGCCCAAACCTAGTTGAGTAGAGGATTGAAGGTGTGTTCTCTATAAGCATAAGTATAGAATGATTTCGGCGTGTATGATTGATTTGTTCCCTTCGGACTAGGTGTCCTATTCATTTGGGCTGAGAACCAGCTCTCCCATGAATCCTTGCAGGGTAGTAAGTTCTCCAAATGCCTATTCAGAGGTTGGAAGATTAAACCATGCAGTCAGATCATTATACTGCAGACCATCCTTCACCAATGTCCAAGGATCCTTTACATAGGAGAAAAGCCTTGGAAATCTTTCTCTGAGTGGAACAAGAGAACTACCTATGTCCCACCTATCTTCCTAGAATAGAGCTATATCTCCTTGGTTAATTTGCGCCCATGTTACTTCTCTGAAGTTATCCAAAAGCTTCAGGATGTTCCTCCACCAATAATAACCACATAGCTCAGTGTTCCAAATTAGCTTGACACAAGGCAGGTCAAACTTATTTAGGAATTTATTGGCATGCTTCATAAGGAGGGCAGCATTCTGCAGACCAAGATTAAGAATTCCCAATCCTCCTTTCTTCTTAGGTCTACAAATTAATTCCCAAGAATGTCTGCTTGAGAATGTCTTTGAATTCTTTCAAGCTGCTTGAGAATGTGTGGTGGTATAGCCATACTACTGAGGAAAAAATAGGCAGAGAGGACAGAGCAGAGTTTAAATATTGGAGTCTTCCACCTTGGGCAAGGAAAGAGGATTTGTATGACATTGTTCTCTCCATACAAGTGACTAATGGCATAATATGCTCCATATTAGGCTTGGAAGTGCCCACTTGTAATCCAAGATAAGTGAAAGGCATGGTGCCTACCTCGCATCCAAAAACTTGAGCAAGTCTATCAGCTTCCTCTGGTGTTACATTAATTGTTATAATTGAAGATTTGTGGTAATTAATATTCAATCCAATTGACTTGGAAAAAACCTTCAACATCTCCTTAAGGGCTACAAGTTGAGACTCGTCAGCCTGAAAGATGATCAGAGTATCATCAGCATATTGGATAATAGGGAAACCCTTATTATGACATGGAATAGGCAGATGAATTTGCCCCTTTTGTAGCATATCATTGACCACTGATTGCAACAGGTTAGCAGCAAGAATAAAGAGCAAAGGTGAAATCAAATCCCCTTGTCTAACCCCAGCTTTGCAAGCCAATTGTTTTCTTGGCACTCCATTAAGAAGAATGGATGATGTGCCAGAAGATAGGAACTACTAAATCTATCCTCTCCATTTGGAATTAAATCCCTTGTATTTCAAGATCTCCAAAATGACTTCATGTTCAATGGAATCAAATGCCTTCTCAAAATCCAATTTAAGAATAAGTATTGACTTCCTGGATAGATGACATTGGTGCAGGTACTCCAGTTTCTAGCCAATACAATCCTGAATAGTTCTGGTCTTAATAAACCCATATTGATTCTTATGCACACAATCTAAAATTACCTCCTCAATCTATTTGCAGTCACTTTGGTCACGAACTTTACGCCAACTCTAGTCAGAGAGATTGGCCTAAAATCTCCCACTTTTTCAGGAGTTGGTTTTTAGGAACTAGTGTAATATATGAACCATTGACACTTTCCAGCATTGCCTTCCCTTCATGAAACTCGTTGGCCGGATTATAAGATTCCTCGGAAACAATTGACCAACATTTTTTAAGAAACAACCCATTAAAACCATCTGGACCTGGGGCTTTATCAATGGGCATACATTTGACCGCCTTATCCATTTCATCCTGAGTAAAAGGTTTGGTCAAGTCCTCAAGACCCTGCATAGGTTTAACCAGGCTTTGTAAAGCAAACCCCATTACAATACCCTTAGCAATACATATTCTCCCCTTAAATGAAGACCATAGAATTCCTGCCATATGACTGTGTCCAGATACTATTGTATCATCCTCCAACCTCAGAGTACCAATGGAATTCCTTCTATATCGTTCTGAAGCCATTGCATGAAAGAACTTTGCGTTTTCTTCCCCCACTTTAATGAACCTAAATGTACACCTCTTCTTCCAATATAGAAATTGCAGATGCAGCAGATGTTCTAAGTGAGATTTCACTATCTTTCTAAAATTATTTTCTTGTCTAAACAGAGCTCTGAGTTCTTTCATCCTATCAATCCATTCAATCACCTTATTACATTTCTGGATAGCAATTTTCATTTTAGAAATGCACAATTACCATCTCTTGAGATCCTGTCTCAAAGTTTTGAGCTTGTCAACTAAGATTGCTGCAGAATTGGTTTTGTAGGAGTGCTTCTTCCAGGAAGTGATAACACATTCCTTAAAACCATCCACCTTACTCCAGAAGTTCTCAAACCTAAAGATATTAACCTTAGGGATGCAAGTGGTAATAACCACCACACATGGTACATGATATGAAGCAGTCCTAGCCAGAGGCAAGACTTCTGAGAGTGGGTAGCATGTGACCGAATTAGTGGAAGTAAAGAACCAATCTAGCTATTCCAAGAGAGGGATGTATTGCATATTTTACCAGGTATATGTTCTTCCCTTAATTGGCAGTTCAACTAAGCCCAAATGCCGAATTATTTCATTGAAAATGAACATATCATTAACATCTCCCCCTGACAGATTTCTGTTATCTAAGGATCTTATAAAATTAAAATCACCCAAGAGTAACCAGTTATCCTCATAAGGAATTTGCAGATTATATAGCCAATCCACAAAACCATCTCTCTCTTCCCGACTGCATGGGCCATAAACATTCACTAGAGTCCAAACATCTGCACTTGTTTTAGATGTGAGTTTCGAAATAATTTCAAATGATTTCACTTCTATTTATTCCCCATGAAGCATAGAAGAATTCCAGATCACCAACGAACCACCAGAGGCTCCCACTGAAGGGGAGAAAGCAAAATTATCAAACTGCTTGGGGCAAAACGATCAGATTTGCTTCAACGAATAGTTTTCACACTTGGTTTCCTGGAAACATGCAACAGAACATTGGCTTTCCTCTAGTTTTTGCTTGACTGCTCTTTGCCTCATAGCCGAATTAAGCCCCATTACATTCCGGCACAGCACATTCCATTTTCGATATGAATTTTTACTCATTTAAACACTAGTCTAGGTACTAGAAAATAGCAAGCTACGTAATAACCCGCCAGTTTTTGCTAATACATTTTACTAATCCAATTATGATCACTGTTGGAATCAAACCCCGATTCAAATCCCTATGCAATTAAAAATCATTTGAAAAGTGAAAGTAAAGGTTTTGCAAATAGATAAATAAAAATCATGCTTAGGTTGCAATTATTCCCTAACATTTTTATAAAAATAGAACCCACATTTTATCATGGGAATTGGGTACCTCAAATCTATTTTAACTGATGCTAAAACAATTACTAAATTCCTTATTGGAGTATAATATTTTAAAATGTTTTTCAAATGGCCCTTAAATAATTTGTGGCTGTTTATAAATATACTATTGGAATATTTGACTTGTGAGATAATTTTTGCTGAAAGTATTGGGGGCTCCTACACCTCTGTCGGCTGATCTTTTAGAACGATTCGCCGCCTAGCGAGCCATCGGATCTGGCAGTTGTACTTCGCAACAGATGTCTTATTGCGGCAATAGAGATTATGTTGCATTTGTGTTTTGCAACATGAATCATGTTGTCGGATTTGTTTGTGCAGCACACATCATGTTGTGGATTCTTTTTGCAACATGGGTCGTGTTGTGGGATTTTTATGTAACATGGGTGTGTTGTCGAGGATTTGTTTTTGCAACATGTGTCGTGCTACGAGATTTTCTTGCAACATGGGTTGCGTTGCGGGATCTAGTCCTTGATTGGTTTGCAATAAAAAGCTAGTTATAGAAAAAATGTACAAGTTGCAGAACGTCGATACGGAGGGGTTCGCTTCTGCGTATTTGACGAAACCCATCCAACGGACATGGATGCGGTGGACACTCGTGTAAGATCGGTCGGTAGAGGAAAATCATTCCCAAAAGTATTTATTACTCAATCTAGTAAAAACAGAAACCATTATAACATAAAATAAAAGAAAACAAGAACTAAAAAATAGAAAGTCCCCCTCCCACTGGGTCAGCCCCACTGGGCCCACGGCCCACCTCTTCCCCATCCGCTGCCCTACAACCCCCTCGGGGCAACCCTAGCCTCCCCACCCACTCACAAACTCACCCCACACCCCCGAGACCCTCTCCTTTCAACCGACTGGATCTGGATCGGGACGGGAACTCCCCACCCAACCCCCGACACGGCCCCTCACCGGCATTCCGGCGCCACCACCGGTGCTCCCCGGTCCATGTCGCCCTGCTGGAACCGCCGCACCTCCTCCCTGCCACCCTTCCCCATGCCCGCTGGCCCTCCTCAACTAGCTGATGTGAGGCCCCCCTCCTTCCTCCCCCCGTCGTCGCTAGATGTCGTCGCCACAGTGCGCCGCCGTGTTGGGCCCCCCGCTTCCCCCTTCTCGCTGCCTCCTCGTGGCCCCGCTCGCCTTGCAGCGACGCCGCTCGCTCCGCTGTGCCCCCACAACCGCTCGCCAGTGCCGCCCACCGAAGCCCCGCGAGCCCGCTCGCGCCCCTGTGACCCCTCACCGCCGCTAGCCCTCCCGGCGCCTCCCGTGTGCCGGGCCCCACACCGCTGCGCCTGCCCGCCGCCAACCACCAACGTCGTGTTGCTCGCCGCGGTCGGCTCCGAACGCCTGGGTGCCTCCCCCTAGTGCATTCGTCCCTGGTCGGTACCGAGGGGCTCGGCCTCCCCTTAGCCACTAGCCGTGGGGGCCACGCCCCACTTAAAACGAAATATTAAAAGTAATAGTAATCAAATGTTTAATTGGTTAATTAATTAAGCAATTAAGTAATTAGTTAATTAACTTAATTAAGATTAATTAAACTAATTAACCACTCTAATTACTTAAGAGTGGATGACACGTGGGCCCAGCCCAATTAGGCTAATTAATTTTTCTTTAATTAATTTTGTTGTTAAATTTAATATAATCAGAGAATGACATGTGGGTCCCCCCCCTAATTAATCCGATTAAAACATCAATTAAACTTTAATAAACCTATCACTATGACAGGTGGGGCCCACTGGTTAGTTTGACCAGTCAACACCATAGTTGACTGCTGATGTCAACATGACATCATGCTGATGTCATAAGTGCATTTATTGAATGAAATTAAATCTATTTAATTTCTGAATATTAATAAAACTTTAAAAATTAATATAAAATAAAGCGTAAGTCAGATGAAAATAATTTATACGTGAAAGTTCATAAGAAAAATCCCACGAATCCGAATACTTAGTTCGTTCGCGCATCACATGCTCCTATCATAATGAACATGAAACTTTTCCATCTATTTTTTTCTATCCGGTAAAAGCAAGAGACCCGAGAAATATCGTCAGATATTCTCCCGCTACGTCAGTGACGTGTAATGTTGCATTAGTGCATGCCCAGCTCTCCATATTTCCATGTAATGCATCGTGTTGCATCTGCCTGCTTTATATTTATTGTTTCTACCCCCTCTTCTTAGCGGTAGATTCCGAGACTGACGCTCCTACCGGGTACGACTACGCCACTGACGATCAGGCCTTTAAAGCAGAGCAACAAGGCAAGCAACCCCCTTGATCATTACGATATCACCCAGTTATCTTCTCCCTTATGCTTGCATTAATGTTTGCTACTTTATAGATAGCTCCTATTCGGATGCATAGCACATTTTTGATAAACTGCTACCGTACCTACTGCTTTAATAAACTGCTTAGCATAGGTTGATTAGTGACCCCTGTGACCCCTTAGTCTGAGTTGCCCCGCTTTAATTATCACTTACTCGATCATCATGATCGACGATCCAGGCCCGACACAGCACTCCACCCCCCTTAGTCATACAACTCTGCAGAACTACTATCGAGTACCGAGGGTGAAACCTTGTGAAGTACTCATGATGCTAGCTCTATAGTGTAGTTAGTCGGTCATGGTAAAGAGAGAGTGATACCTCTCTGCCACTCTCGATGTTGACTCTGTCGTGCAACCCCATCAAATGTGGTACCCCCAATGGTGATTCCTCTAATCCTACCTTGACGGTTACATCGAGCGAAAACCTTTAAGGGTGATTCCTCAGGTCCTTCCTTGACATCTTATACACACAATTACTATGACTTGGTTACGAAAAGAAGTTGGTGACGGGTCGGCCCCAAGGGGTACCCACGGTTTGATAACGACAAGGCGTGGCCGGGAAGGTGATGCCCTTGCCACAAGACCTCGAGACAGGGTGGCGGGTCTGCACATGGTGGGTCGCGCTCATAACCGTACTTAATAAAATACCAATGTTTTAGGTATTTGATCTGAGTTGGTCATTTGACCTTTTTCACACTAAACCTTCACGTGGGATAAGTTATGGGTACTCAACGTCGTTGTATCAGTCGAAGCTCTTCAGACATCAGCAATGGAGCAACGCTCGCCCGAGTGGTCCGTGATGGCATTATTCTTGTCAAAGAGGTGCTAGGACTGTCCTCGGCTGCCCACGCATCATGGAGGAGTGCAAAGGGTGAGTGAGCCTAGGTAGGGCGATGACGTTCCCGAGGACGGGAAGGACCCAACAAAGTGTGTCCGACCGAAGGCGATCAAGCGTGCTGGAAATGTGCTGCACCCTTGTAGGGATGAATTCAATAACCATGACTTGGAGTTGGAGTTGTACCTTGGAGTTGGAGTTGGAGTCCACGGTAACATGATGACTTGGAGTTGTACCTTGATCTACTACAACAATAACCATGACTTAAACTTTTAATGAATGTTGGCTTCGAGAGTACTTTCTAGCAAGGAGTCGAGGAAGAATCTCTGGGTGTGGTTACTTTATAAAATCACTACAATAAAATTTGCTATATACGATTTACCAGTCTACTCTTTTCTAATGTTGCAAGATCTTGAAGATGATAGTCTTCGATAGGACTAGGACTTCCCCCTCATTCTTGCTTTTCTGCAGTCAGTCCAGATATAACCCCACCCCTTGATAATGTTGCATACTTAGCATAGTCTTGATGTCAGTATTGCGAGTACTCTGGATGAGTACTCACCGCTGCTTTGCTTTCTCTTTCCCCCTCGATACGTTTGCTGCGTTCAGACAATGGATCCCAAGAGATGGAGTACGCCCCTGACGACTACTACACCACCACTACAGCTTACTACTACGTGCAGGCTGCTCCCGACTAGCAGTAGGATGGGAGGTTCCCGGGTAGGAGGCCTTGCCTCATTCGATCCGTGTTATATGTTGTGCTAGCTTTCATAAGGAAAAACTTTTTTAACTTATATTTGTACTCGGATATTATTTGCTTACGCTGACTCGTGCTTGTCGAGCTTTGTATTCGAGCCCTTGAGGCCCCTAGCTTGTAATATGAAGTTGTATGACTTTAATTTGTGTCTAGAGTTGTGTTGTGATATCGATCAGTGAGTCCCTAATCTTGGTCGTACACATTTGCATGTATGATGAGTGTATAGACAAATTGGGGGCATCACATTAGTGCTTTCTGCAGGCTCGCCACTTAACCATACCTCACCCATTAAACTTTGCTAGTCTTGATACCTTTCGAAATGATATTCCCGAGTCCCCGTGGCTCACATATGACTAGTGCAGTCGCACGCTATACAAACAGTTTTTAACCCCTTTCAGTTACGTAGTCTTAAACCATCGCCTTGCATGTGTGGGCGATAGGGGGCTATCCCACACGACAAAGAAAACCCGTCGGCGATGCCTGCACCCGGTCACACATGATGTGCAAAAATATATCGTTTGCGATTGGAGGGGACATTACAAAGAGACATATTGGGGAAGACATGTGAGATGAGCTTAGCATCCCACACAGCAATTCCCAAGGGTACGTCTCCATTAGTATTGCAGATCACAAACAATTTTCTGCATTTGTGACAGGGGCGGTCAACACACACGATAGTTATAATTCTATCGTTGCGTTATTCAAAACATCACTCATGATGTCTAAAAGAAACTGTTTGGCATTGGGCTGCCCATCACACACACTAGCTATGTGAAAATGTTTGTGATTGGGTGTCCTAACACACACAGTTGTCGACAAGAATTCGTGTGTGATTGCTCACCGATCCAACACGCCAACTTTCTAGAAACCGTGTGGGTTTGTTCAGCTCATCGCCCACGGTGTTGTCTTAGAAACTGTCAGCAATGGGAACCCCAATAATATTCTCCGTAGCCAAATGCTCTTTGAGATCACGGCTATATGGTGTGCACCATGGCTTTCGGCGGCGATTATTTGGAGGATGGGGCGGTTATTTGGGTGAAAGGTTTTGCGCCGACGGTCGGTCTATGTGGGATGGAGGAGGAGGGGGTGAGGGCATATTGGGGAGGTCTCGATTACCTGACTAGATGGAGGATGCCGAGCAGTAGGAAGGATTGCGTTGGAGAGGAGGTGTGTCACGCCCAAGATGCGTGCCTATCCATATTAAGGCACGGGGGCCTTGACAGGGATAGAGGCGCATCTCGTCGTTCGCAAGTATATCATCATTACACCATACATTTAGGAAGAGATGAGTATATGAGTTGGCTTACACTCGCCACATGCTAAATTACAAATCCACATCAAAGAGTTTAAGCACCAATCCAAGACAGGGTCCGGCTACGGACAAAAACAAATGATAAAATGAAGATGCAATGACACTGGCTTGCTAGCCCCGAAGATCACGACCACGGTCCTCTACTCATCTGGATAAGTCACGTACATCTTGCCACGCTCCTCATCATACTCCCACCAGAGCTGCGTCAGATCATCCTATACGATCTCATCTGTACCTACATCTGGATTGTTGTAGTAATCTATGAGCCACGGGGACTCGGCAATCTCGTGCCCGGGTACCGAGACTATTCAAGCTCATAAGTTGGGAAGGGGTATGTGTTTAGTTTGCAGCAGCACTAAGCATTTATGGTGGCTAATCTTACAAAACATGAAAATAAATATGTGGTCTATGATAAGCGATCGAATCGAGAATGACCTCTATGAGATCCTGAACACTTACTTACGTCAATCATAACCCCACCATGTTCTCTCTCGGTTCATGTTCATGAGCAGAGACGATCACGGTTACTCACACAGTTGGTGCATTTTATTAGAGTTTAATTCAAGTTAACTATAACCGGGTGTTAAACAAATATCCAAGTTGCCACATAACCACGGGCACGGCTTTCCGAAAGTTTTGACCCTACAGGGGTGCTCCAACTAGTCCATCATAAATTAGCCACACTCTGCGGGAATAACCTCGACCACGGATCTCGTGATCATCCTAGGCATCTCCAAAGGAATTCCAACACCTCGAGATAGCCCGGAGAAAGTCAGAGCTCCACACGCAAGACACTCGATAAAGGTAAAACAAGTCCAGCAAGACCACCCGACAGGCAGATCCCAATAGGAGCCGCGCGTATCTCTGTCTTAGGGCACTACCAGATGGGACTAGCTACAGGGAAAACCAAACCTCAAGTTGCCTCGAGGCGGCCCTGCAGGCAGCCCGTTTTGGACCAACACTCATGAGGAGCACTGGCCCGGGTTGTTGATTAATTATCCATGGGGTAGCTAAGCCCTATGAAATTTTATTAAGTTGTTAAACAAATGTAGTACCAATGTTGGGCCTTGCCAGACAAGCTTTAATCTCAACCGAATACACAAGGGGGTCCCCATAACAACCCCGAGCATGTTAGGAGCGCAAAGTATGGAAACTTAACACAAGTAACAAGAAACTATGGCGGTAAAAGCTGAACAAATCACCTACAAAAAGGCCAAGCCTTCCACTATACCAAGATATATATCTGCATTAAATTAAATAGCTGAAATAATATTATGATATGCCAAATCCATATTACCACATGGATACAACCTGCACCTGCAACTAAGAACGCTATAAGACGGGCTGAGTAGCGGTAACTTAGCCAAACAAAGGTTGCTAGGATGTGGAGGGGTTAGCGGGTATCATGACAATGTAGGAGGCTTGACATTCAAGTGGTAGGTAACGCAATAGTAACGATAAGAGCGAGACAACCAGCAAGCAAAAATAGTATCGAGATCCGGGTACGATCATCTTGCCTGTTGGTTCTTCAGAGGGACAAGTAGCGGGATCCTCGTAGTGGTACTCTCCTGGATCTTCGTACTGAGGTTCAACGTTCACATCTACCGAAAAGAAACAACAAGAATAAACAAGCAACCAAGGTGTAATGCACAATCAAGAAAGATGCATGGTTTATGTGAAGAATTTAGCATGGTAATCCTAACTAGTCAAGTTTCACATGCAATGGATTAGTTATTTATGAATCTGGACAGGACCTTATGTTAAGTTATTTAAACATGCATGGTCATGGAAAATATGGATGCATCATGCAAAAACGATACAAATGCATATATAGAACGTAAGAAACGGAGTTACGGTTCTCACGCTACGCTCACGACAAGTTACGAAGGCAAAACATAAGACAAAGAAAGCCTTGGGCTGTTCCTTGGCATTCCAAGGTAGCCACTGGTTAGGAAATGAAAAACCCACCACAATAGAGTCAAAGATCAAGCAATTCCATGGAGTACAGCTCCCACAAGTCACAAAACACTAAAACAAACAATCTGCCACAAAACAGCAACATCGCAACTTTTAGAGGAATTAACTTGAGCTACAGGAAGTCTCGAACCACAAACAAGGCATTGGCAAAAACTACATAACATGCTTATAAAATTACCCAACTACACAAACTGGAATGGAGGCACACATCAATAAGCATGAAGCTCACAAGTTGACATGATGAAATAGATTCCAGGGACTTAGTGAAAATAACTACTTTCTGGAATCTGAGTTAAGCTGATAGGAAGTTGACAACAGAAACTAATGGTGGTAGAGACCACCTCATGGCATGAAAATTAACAGGATGGTATAGGGAAACCTCTACTCCAAATCACAAGCACTGAGCTTGATCTAATTCACAACACATCACAAGATAGCATCCACTCTTCATGGCATAAAAATATTACCAGAATCTTAGACTTTGAAATATTTAGCATGTTTGAAATCAACAATATTTTAGTGGCTACTTTAGAGCATGGTTCCCACTTATATGCGAGTTAAACATGACAAAAAGAAATACCATGGCATTCTACTCATCAAAGACTACCATATTCATGTCGGCACAAATATCATAGCATGCATGGATTAAATATAACAAAAATGACAAAATGGCACTTTGAGACAAAATGACATTTTGTTAAGCTTGCTTAAAATATCAAACCAATTGCACCAATGGATTCCTGAGATTTTTCTAACCCAAATTCATGTATCGTACTCATATGTTCACATGGAGCATCATGGCGAAACTTAAGATAGCAAAACATCACCAATCCTATAAGTGAAAACTTACTATAAATGCACATGATCAAAAAATGCACATGGCCAGATTTAGCAACATGACTAGAAATGGAAATACCCTTAAATAACAATTAAAACAAAAAAACAAAAAAAGATAGTGTATGACAAGTGGGGCCTCGGCCCACTGGTCACACACACACCACACACACACACTCAGCTCCACACACACAACACAGCACACACACACACACTACAATGGATCTGGCAGCCACACTAGATCCATCACATACACAACACACACTAGCACACACACAACAAGCACACAACCACATAGGATCTGGGATGGCTGCACTAGATCCACACACACGCTACACACGCATCGAATCCGACACCACACCAGATCCGCACACCAAACACCACGCTAAGCCATTGGGAAAAAGGAGAAAAGGGGGGGCAAGGGGGGATTCGAACCCCACACCTTGCGGTTGAACCCCGGACGTGCTACCACTGCCCCATGGCACGATGAATGAACTAGGCATGGCCTTGCTGAATAAATACCAATGCTCCCATGTTTCTTAACTAACAAAACTGAACAACAGGCCACCGGCAATAGGAAACGCGTCGACAATATCCGGCGGCTACGAGGCATCTCCAGCGAGGGAAATGCGCTGCGGGGGCTGCTGCACCTACGAGGTTTCCAATCCCCTGCCCGTCTCGCGACGACGAGGACGGAGGCGCCGCCCTCAACGCGCTGCATTGGACGAATGACGGCGACAGAAACTACTACGGCGACTACGAGCTAGGCACGGCAACAGGAGGGGGAATCACGGCGGCTCACCGAGGGGGAGACAATGAAGATTCGGCACGCGATGAAGAGGAGGAAGAGACGAAGACGCGGCGGCAATGAAGAGGAAGAAGACCGGCGATGAGCTTCGGGAGCACGGCGACAGCGAGGAAGAAGCTAAAGCCTTGGAGCTTCCCGCAGCGCTCTAACAGCGGGAACAGAACGCGGCAATGATCCGTGGCTGCCACGACATGTCGGGCACGGAGGAGATCTACCGGAGACGCGGGGATGACGACGACAACGACCGGCGAGCTTCTCTAAAACCTACCTGCTCTTCTCTCGCCCGATAGAGAAGAGGAAGGGGAAGAGGAGGGAGGAGAAGAAGGGAGATGGCGGTCGCGCGAGGGGGAAGGATGAACCCTAGGGATCAGCGCTCTTAAATAGGGGCCGCCTCAACGTCCGTGAGCTCCTCTCACGGTGTCGACGTGAGCTCTCTCTCTCTCTCTCTCTAAACTCTCTGCTCTCTCTCACGCGTCTCTGACGGAGGAAGATGGCGGGCAGGTGGCCGTTTCCGTGCGGGCTGGGTCGGCTTCGCTAGCTGAGGGGCCACACGGGAGAAAAAAAGGGCCCAGCAACCTCTCCTCGCATACAAGAAAACCAACAGGGTTTTCTTATAAATAAAACAGCCACACAAAAATAAAAAAACACAGAGGAAATAAAAGGGTTTTGTAAGAACAAAATTACTTTTGACATTGGAATATTATGCACTAATTAAATAAAATAACAAGATGAATTTTAAGGCAAGCAATTTTTAATCTTTTAGTAAACAACACCTCTGTTATTTAAAAACCCCAAACCACAAGGCTCAAAACACCAGAAGAACATCACACATGGGCTCAAAATAATATTGGCTACCTCATGAGCATTTTTGAGAAATTTATACGGCAACTTAATTCTGCTGAATAATGATAATAGGAATAAAGGGTTTTAGGTTGGTTTGTTTTGAAATAATAAGAGAGGGGGAAGGAGTGGATGCCCACTCTTGCACAAACATCCCCAAGACCACTCTCACACCAAAGGCCACAAGAAGCACAGCACATTTGCAATGCATGACATGATGATGAAATGATATGATGCATGATGCAAGAATGCATGAGACAAAGACATGGGAACAAACCAAACTCATGTCATACAACTCATGACACAAGGTGCCACATAGGTTACATGCCATAAAAGGTAGGGGCAGCACTTGGGCTATCACAAGGTGGCGCTGCAAGCAAGCACTGAAGGTTTTAGCTAGGAAAGGTAGAGGAAAAGGAGAAAATGTGGCTTTTGATTGGTACCGGGGGACGAGGGAGGTAGATATTTCCTCGTCAGCCCAAAATTATTATTTCATGCAGAATAGTTTTCTATATCAACTCATCACACACGAAGCCTGTGCTATACCCCATGTGTGATGAACTTGGACGTGCGAATGTTTGTGTCCAAGCTTCCAACGTAAGATTTGGTACTCCATTGCACACGGTTTGTTCCGAAAAATTGTGTGTGATGAACTTCAGTTCTATTTCCAATTGGAAGATGGAATGGGGATATAGTGGCAAATTTTTGGTCCAAATTTACCTAGTTATAGGGGTCATCCACGTCGTCGCATAATTTAGCATCAATTGCTAATTTGGGTACCACACAAAAGAGCCTACACCATAGCCCGCACTTACTTAATAGAGCAATTAAACAGAGCTGGTTGATCTAAACATTAATCTAACAAAAGACAAGCGCTCTAAACAAAGACTAATGTTTTGCCAAACGCTCGCTGATCTCCGGCACATCCTCCATGACCAGCTCGCACTCGATAACCTCAAGAGGAAGGGTCTCCATGGCATCCATAACCACATACTCTTCAAGCATCTCATAGTACGCGTCCTTCATCTGTTTGGAAAAGGTCACCACGAGTGTGGTGTGGGCGGCCGCGGTCCAGGCATTGTGGCCGCTATCTCGGCAAGAGAGGCTACCGACGAATGGATAGCTGCCCGAGCGCTCTCAGCGATTGCCAACTCTTTGGACATAGGTTAGTGACTGTTGTCGCAGAAGGTTGTTGCTATTTGTGCGATGATTGATACGTCTCCATCGTATCCATAATTTTTTATTGTTTCATGCCAATATTCTACAACTTCCATATACTTTTGGCAACTTTGTATAATATTTTTGGGACTAACATATTGGTCCAGTGCCCAGTGTCAGTTCCTGTTTGTTGCGTATTTTTTGTTTTGTAGAAAATCCATACCAAATGAAGTCGAAATGTGGTAAAAACTTATAGAGATTTTTTCAGAATATATGTGATTTTTGGGAAATATTCAACGTGAGACGATGCCCGAGGAGGTGGCAAGCCTTCTAGGCGCGACCCACCCCCTGGCCGCGACTGTCTAGCTTGTGGTCGCCCATTAGGTCGGTTGGAGCTGTCCTTTGCCCGCAAGAAAGATAATTATTGGATAAAGATTCGCTCAAAATTTCGGCCCGATCGGAGTTATGGATCTCCAGATATTTAATAAATGGTGAAAGGCCAGAATCTGGGAATGCGGAAACGGAAGGAAACAGAGAGAGATCCAATCTCGAAGGGGCTCTTGGCCCTCCGCCGCCATGGAGGCCATGGACCAGAGGGGAAACACTTTTACCATCTAGGGTGAAGGTCAAGGAAGAATAAGAAGGAGGGGGTCTCTCTCCCCCTCTCCCGATGGCGCCAGAACACCGTCGAGGCCATCATCGTGACGACGCTCTACTCCAACAACTCTATCATATTCACCAACACCTCCATCACCTTCCCCCATCTATCTACAGCGGTACACTCTCCCACAACCCGCTGTAACCTCTACTTTAACATGGTGCTTTATACTTCATATTATTATCCAATGATGTGTTGCCATCCTATGATGTCTGAGTAGTTTATTGTTGTCCTGTGGGTTGATTGATGATCATGATTGGTTTGATTTGCATGTTTTATTATTGGTGTTGTCATATGGTGCTCTCCGTGTCGCGCAAGCATGAGGGATCCTCGCTCTAGGGTGTAGCAATGTGTTCATGATTTTCCTATGGTAGGTTGCATGAGTGACAAGCATAAACCCGAGTAGGTGGGTTGTTGCATATGGTAGTAAATAGGACTTGATAACTTTTTTCTATCTTTAGATATGGGTAGGAAACATAAAATACCAAAAAAAAATAGTTGTACTTGCTGCTCCAAAAGTTGAGGAACCACTAGTGTTCCGTACCATCGAAGAATATTACTTGGGTCACCTTCGATCCACTTGTGCTCGTGCTGAAAACCCAACTAGCTTAGTTGAGGGAAAATCATTAAATGAGCATGCTCATTATGTGCAACACCACATCTCAAAAAGGAACATTCTTGTGGCATCAAATTAATATTTTGTGTTGCTATGCTTGGAATCTATGTGAAATTTATGAGTTTACTCGTAGTTCTAAAGAAGCTAAAAACACCTTCCCTACCAATGTGTGTTTAATGATAATGAAATATTATTCTCTTATGCCAAGGAGGCCTATTGGTATAATGATGTTGAACAAATTGAAGAATTTGTTGCTTTTAAGGGTGCCTATGAAATTGCTTCTTTCATTGAATAGTATGATGCTACTCTTTACATTCTGAAAATTTTGCCATACTTAAATATTGCTATGAAAACATTGCTTCTAATGCTTATGTTAAAGAGTTTATTGAAAGAATGGCCGTTAGCTTGGAAGAGACTAAAATTTTGTAGGAATCTATGGAAGGAGAAATTGCCGAAATTGTAAGCTCATTAGATGCTAAAGATGAGGAGGAGAATGAAGAACAAGATGAGGAAGAGCGGATTAACTACCCGTACCCACCTTCTAATGAGAGTAACTCTTCAACTCATACATTGTTGACTTTCCCTTCGTCCTTACCAAAGGATGAATGCTATGTTGATTGCTATGATCCCTTGGATTCTTTTGAAATATCCCTTTTTGATGAACTTGATGCTTGCTATTCTTATGGCCATGATGTGAATATGAATTATACTTATGAATATGAACTTGCTATAGTTCCTTATGTTAAGAATGAAATTGTTGCTATTGCACCCACACATGATAGTCCTATTATCTTTTTGAATTCTCCAAACTACACTATATCAGAGAAGTTTTCACTTATTAAGGATTATATTGATGGGTTACATTTTCCTATTGCACATGATAATTTTAATGAATATAATATGCTTCTGCTTGCTGCTCCTACTTGCAATTATTATGAGAGAGGAACTACGTCTCCGCCTCTCTATGTTTACAATACGATAAAATTGCAAGAAATTGTTTATACTATGCATTGTCCTTTACTTTGTGTGCATGAATTGTTCTTGTATGACATGCCAATGCATAGGAAGAGAGTTAGAATTCATTGTTGCATGATATATATCACTTTGTGATCACTACTTAATTACAAATCTTAGTTAATTAAAATTGGCTTTGATACACCTTGGGATCTGGGTGGATCCATTACTTGAGCACTAAATGCCTAGCTTAATGGCTTTAAAGAAGAAGCTACCATGGAGACAACCTGGAAGTTTTAGAGAGTCAT
The DNA here is from genome assembly GCA_022496015.1 of Hordeum marinum. Taxonomy (NCBI): domain Eukaryota; kingdom Viridiplantae; phylum Streptophyta; class Magnoliopsida; order Poales; family Poaceae; genus Hordeum; species Hordeum marinum. The sequence continues at coordinate 156,648,033 of CM039672.1, read as the reverse complement.
TTTATTTTGTTGTGTGCTTTTATATAGTTTAAAAACAAAAAATAAAGTGGGGAACTTAAAACTTTTTCAAAAATAAAAGGAAAGTGAGAAAGACGAGCAACGTTGAAGTGGGGGCTAGCCTTGAACTTTGTTCATGCCCATGCAAACTTTGTGACTCTTGATTAGAGATAATTTTCAACAAAAATAATCATCCCCTTGTAAAAATACTATGTGTTATAAAAATAATGTACCAAGATTTGCCTTTAGGATGATTAGATTGCTTGTTTGGTGTGTGCAGTGCAAAAACAGAAACTATGGCTGTAGTGCGTGAATTTACATTTTTTACTGTAATGTCAAAAGTTTATGAAATTTTTAAACAGTATTGATATTCAATTCTTTTATTTTGTCCTAATTTTTAAGAATTTCTAGAGTTATAGAAGTATGGTGAATGTTCAGATTACTACAGATGGTCCTGTTTTTGACAGATTCTGTTTTTGATGCATTGTTTTGCTCGTTTTGATGAAACTATCTATTGTATCAGTGGTATAAGCCATGGAAAAGTTATATTAAAGTAGATACAATACAAAAAAATATGAATTGGTTGGCAACAGTACTTAAAGTGGTGATTTGTTTTATTATACTAATGTATCTCATGAGGGTTTTGTTAAGTTTTGTGTGATTGAAGTTTTCAAGTTTTGGGTGAGATCACGATAGATGAAGGAATAAGGAGTGGAAAGAGACTAAGCTTGGGGATGGCCGAGGCAGCCCAACGTAATATTCAAGGACTCCCAAGAAACTAAGCTTGGGCATGCCCCGGAAGGCATCCCCTTTTTCTTCTAACAACCATCGGTAATTTTACTTGGAGCTATATTTGTATTCGTCACATGATATGCGTAAATCTTGGAGCGTCGTGTGATTTTTATTTTTATTTTAATAATTCACCATTCTGGTGTGAGAAAGTCTTTGGTTGATTTATATAAGGTTATTTGCACCTCACTTATATCTTTTGACTATGGATTTATAGAATGCTTCATGCGCTTCACTTATATCATTTGAAGTTTGGATTGCCTGTTTCTCTACACATAGAAAACCGCCATTTGTAGATTGCTCTTTTGATTAACTTATATTTGTTAGAGCATGGGAATATATTTTGTAGAAAGAATTAAACGCTCATGCTTCACTTATATCTATTTAGAGAGTTAACAGGAGTTGGTCGTTCACATGGTTAGTCATAAAATCCTACACAATACTTGTAGACCACTGAATATGATGTGTTTTATTCCTTGCAATAGTTTTGCGATATAAAGATGGTGATATTAGAGTCATGCTAGTGAGTAATTGTGGATTGGTAGAAATACTTGTGTAAACTTTTGTGATTCCCATAGCATGCACGTATGGTGAACCCTTATGTAAGGAAGTCGGAGCATGATTTGTTTATTGATTGTCAACCTTTGTGTGGGGGACGAGAGCACGCGATGGTTAACTCCTACCAACCTATCCCCTAGGAGCATGCGTCTTATACTTTGCTTTGATGACTAATAGACTTTTTCAATAAGTATGTGAGTTCTTTGTGACTAATGTGAGTCCATGGATTATACGCACTCTCACCCTTCCATCTTTGCTAGCCTTTCTAGTACCACACAACTTTCGCTGGTGCATTAAACCCACCATATATCCTCCCTCAAAATAGCTACCATACCTACCTATTATGGCATTTCCATAGCCATCCCGAGATATATTGCTATGCAACTTCCACCATTCCGTTTATTATGACACGCACCATCATTTTCATATTGCTTTGCATGATCGTAAGATAGCTAGCATGATGTTTTCATGGCTTGTCTGTTTTTTGTGTCAATTGCTATGCTAGATCATTGCATATCCCGGCACACCACTGGAGGCATTTATATAGATTCATATTTTGTTCCAGATATCGAGTCGTAATTCTTGACTTGTAAGTAAATAAAAGTGTGATAACCATCATTATTAGAGCATTGTCCCACGTGAGGAAAGGATGATGGAAGCTATGATTACCTCACAAGTTGGGATGAGACTCTAGACTTTATGAAAAATAAAAGAGGCCAGAGAAGCCCAAATGAAAAAATAAAAAGAGCGGCCTTAGATTCCCACCAAAAAAAGAGAGAAAATAGAGAAGGGACAATGCTACTATCCATTTTCCACACTTGTGCTTCAAAGAAGTACCATGATCTTCATGATGGAGAGTCTCCTATTTTGTCACTTTCATATACTAGTGGAATTTTTCGTTATATAACTTGGCTTGTATATTCCAATGATGGGCTTTCTCAAATTTCCCTAGCTCTTCATGAGCAAGCAAGTTGGATGGACACCCACTTAGTTTCCTTTTGAGCTTTCATACACTTATAGATCTAGTGCATCCATTGCATGGCAATCCCTACTCACTCACATTAATATCTATTAATGGGCATCTCCGTAGCCCGTTGATATGCCTAGTTGATGCGAGACTATCTTCTCCTTTTTCTTCACAACCTCCACCATATTGTATTCCACCTATAGTGCTATATCCATGGCTCATGCTCATGTATTGCGTGAGAGTTAAAAAAGTTTGAAAACATAAAATGTGTGAAACAATTGCTTGACTTGTCATCAGGGTTGTGCATGATATAAATACTTTGTGTGGGGAAGATGGAGCATAGCCATACTATATGATATTGTAGGGATAACTTTCTTTTTCCATTATATTTTGAAGAGATACAATTGCTTTGTTAGTATTCTTAAAGTATTATTGTCTTAATGTCAAATGATAGACTATTGATTTGAATCACTCATGTCTTAATATTCATGCCATGATAAGATTATATGAACAAGATTATGCTAGGTAGCATTCCACGTCAAAAATTATCTTTTTTATCATTTACCTACTCGAGGAAGAGCAGGAATTAAGCTTGGGGATGTTGATACGTCTCCGTCGTATCTATAATTTTTGATTGTTTCATGCCAATATTCTACAACTTTCATATACTTTTGGCAAATTTTTATACTATTTTTGGGACTAACATATTGATCCACTGCCTAGTGTTAGTTCCTGTTTGTTGTATGTTTTTAGTTTCACGGAAAATCCATACCAAACGAATTCCAAACGCTATGAAAATGTACAGAGATTTTTTTGGAATATATTTGAATTTTGGGAGAAGGAATCAATGAGAGATGATGCCCGAGGAGGTGGCAAGCCTGCTAAGCGTGACCCACCCCCCTGGTCGCGCCTGACAGGCTTGTGGCCACTCGTTAGGTCGGTTGGAGATGTCCTTTGTCCGCAAGAAAACTAATTTTTGGATAAAGATGCCCTCAAAATTTCAGCCCTATCGGAGATACGGATCTCCGAATGTTTAAGGATTGATGAACGTCCAGAATCTGAGAGCACACAAACAGAAGGAAACAGAGAGAGAGATCCAATTTCGGAGGGCCTCTAGCCCCTCCGCCGCTATGGAGGCCATTGACCAGAGGGGAAACCCTTCTCTCATGTAGGGGGAAGGTCAAGGAAGAAGAAGAAGTAGGAGGAGGCTCTCTCCCCCCTCTCCCGGTGGCGCCAGAACGCCACCGGGGCCATCATTGTGACGGCGATCTACTCCAACACATCCGTCATCTTCACCAACACCTCCATCACCTACCCCCATCTATCTACAGGGGTCCACTCTCCCGCAACCCCTTTTACCCTCTACTTGAGCATGGTGCTTATGCTTCATATTATTATCCAATGATGTGTTGCCATCCTATGATGTCTGAGTAGATTTTTTTTGTCCTATGGGTTGATTGATGATCATGATTGGTTTGTGTTGCTTGTTTTATTATTGGTGTTGTCCTATGGTGCTCTCCGTATCACGCAAGCATGAGGGATCCTTGCTGTAGGGTGTAGCAATGTGTTCATGATTTCCCTATGGTGGGTTGCGTGAGTGACAGAAGCATAAACCTGAGTAGGTGGGTTGTTGCATATGGGAGTAAAGAGGACTTGATACCTTATAATGCTATTGTTGGGTTTTACCTTAATGATATTTAGTAGTTGCGAATGCTTGCTAGAGTTCCAATCATAAGTTCATATTATCCAAGAAGAGAAAGTATGTTAGCTTATGCCTCTCCCTCACATAGAATTGCAATAGTGATGGCTGGTCTAGTTATCGAATGCCTAGGGACAATTCCGCAACTCCTACCACCACTTTTCCACACTCGTTAAACTAACTTAATTGTTACTTTATCTTAGAAGCACGTAGTTTCTATTTACGTGCTCTTTATTATCTTGCAAACCTATCCCGTTACACCTACAAAGTACTTCTAGTTTCATAATTATTCTAGGTAAAGCGAAGGTTAAGCGTGCGTAGAGTTGTATCCGTGGTCGATAGAACTTGAGGGAATAGTTTTTCTACCTTTAGCTCCTCGTTGGGTTCGACACTCTTACTTATCGAGAAAGGCTACAATTGATCCCCTACACTTGTTGGTTATCAGTGACAGACACGAGATAGGCGTGGGCGGCATCGGCATAGGCATGGGTAGCCACCATCAGGGCTACGGCGGCCGTCGAGGTACGGACAATTGTTGTGCTATTTTTGCTATTTTCTATCCTAGTCATAGATGTTGCTACCGCCATCTCAGATGCAGCATCTGCCCTTTCAGCGGTTGCAGCCGCCCTAACGGAGAGTGCGGCTGCGCTCAAGGATGTCGTGAGCGTGTTCGTGGTTGATGCAGCCGCACACGGGACGGAGTGGGTTGACAAAGTTTCCCTCATGACGCGGATCCATGTCCTCATCTTTCACCGGTGACGCTTGAATAGTATAGTGTTCTTTGGGGACAAGTTGACTGTGTGGTTGATGCGCCAGCCCTAGACTGAAGCTACCAGCCTAAGCCATATATGAGGATTGGTCCAACATATTTTTATACCACATCACACACGTTGAATGATCAAGAACTGTTTGCGATATATTTGATTTTCATATTGCTTTGAAACGAAAAATAAAGCTATATCGGCAATTGAAGGTGTTTGGATGGCAATACCATTTATCTGCAGTGAACTTGCAACTATAGAAGTGTCTGTTAAATATGGAATTATTTAGGGTTGTTTAGGCCCTTTTAAACATTTAAAGAGTCTTTTAGACATTTCATGTGCATAATTCAAATTTGAACTGCACTTAAGCACGTACTAGAGTGCACATGAATGGGTTGAAAATCATCTATGTTTCACTTGATATATGTTTTGCTCCCATGCAAGAAATGGAAATTAAATGAATTCGAAACCTCTCGGTATTTTGGCTTGGTCGTAGACTTCGATAAGCCGTGTTTTCAAAATCCACTTAATCCAAATATCGTCCGAAATTCATGAAAATTTGCCTAGTGTCATGTCATGGCACATGTGTGTTGTGGTAAACACAATGCCTAGTTCGGGACAAGTTCTGGCACCAACCTCTTACAAACCGAAGATTCTCACAAGAACTCATGTGGTTTCAGTAGGGAAAGTTCACATTTTATGTTAGAAACAACATCTAATGTCTCTTCTTGACTTGAATATGTTTCTAGAGTCTCCATAGAGCAAAATGAATGTGTCGTGCTACACAACGGAATCTTACGGAGTACGTTTGGCCTTTTTAGTACATTAATTGAGTTTTGTAGGCATTCAATGTGCATAATTGAAATTTGAACTACAATCACATGGTCCAGCGCATGAAAATAGGTCAAAAAATCATATACGTTTCCCTGGCTGCATGTTTAGGTCCCACACAAGAAATGGGAATGAATTTCAAACATATCATCATCTTGGCTCGACCGCAAACATTGTGAAACTTAGTTTTTAAATTCATGTAAATGCAAACCTCGACGAAAATTCATGAAATTTGGGCATGGTGTCATGAATTGCCATATCGTGTGTGTTGTGGTAAATAAATTGCCCAATTTTTGACAAGTTTTGTCAAAAAGCCTCTTACTAACCTGAGGTTCTCACAAGAAAGTCATGTGTTTCGATAGGGAAAGTTCACATTATATGTGCGAAACAACATTCGTTCTCACTTCTCGCCTTGAATTTATTTCTGGAGTCACCACAAAGCAACATGACAGTCATGCCAAACTATGGATTTTTTTTCGAGGGTTCATGAGGCCTATTTAATACATTAATTGAGGTTTCTAGTCATTTAATGTGCATAATTCAAATTTGAACTACAATCACAAGGTCTAGCGGTTGAAAAATAGGTTCAAAAAATATATGCCTTTCCCTGGATGCATGTTTAGGTCCCACGCAAGAAATGTGAATGGATTTCTGACATCTCATTGACTATTGGCTCGGCTGCAAACATTGAGATACTTGGTTTTCAAATTCCTGTAAATCCAAAACTCGTCAGAAATTCATGAAACTTGGCATGGTGTCGTGACAAGGGCATAAACATGAAGTGGTAAAAAATTGTCCAAAATGGACATGTTTTTGCACAATCCCCTTACAAATCTAAGCTCCTCACAAGAAGCTATGTGGTTTCGATAGGGAACATTATATATGCATGTCGCATATGCGGGTAAAAAGACATCTGATGCCTCTTCTCTTGTTCACTTTTTAAATAGAAACAACATAGACATGTAGGTGCAAAGTGAAAAAAATATGAATAAATTAAGGGATCATCTAACTTTTAAATACATTAATTGAGTTTTCCGTGCATTATTTAATGTGCATAATTCAAACTTTATATACAATCACAAGGTCCGGGGCAGCAAAATGGGCTGAAAAGTCATATATATGTCCTTGGATGCATGTGTTAGGTCACATGCAAGAGAAGAGGATGAATTTCAAACATCTCAGCATGTTGGCTCGACAACAAACATCGAGAAACTTGGTTTCCAAATTCTCATAAATCCAAAACTCCATTAGAAATTCATGAAACTTGGAATGGTGTCATGACAAGGCACACATATGCCGTGGTAAAAACTACCAACTTGGACATGTTTTGTCACCAGCCTTTTACAAACTGGAGGGTCTCATACAATAAGCTACCCCTAGTGGTTCCGATAGTGAACATATGCATGCCACATATGCAGGTGAAACGACATCCGATGCCTCTCCTCTCCTTGATTTTTTTAGAAACAACATAAAGAAATAGGTGTGTACTGCAAAAATATGAAATTATTAAGGGTTCGTATGACTTTTATACACTAATTGAGTTTTATGTCCATTTAATGTACATAATTAAAATATGAACTATAGTCACAAGGTCTATGTTTGGTAGGGCCTCATCATATAAAGCACAAATATGTTCTGGTATTTTTAGTGTCCACTTCAAGCATTATTAATAGCCAACAAAGGCATTTTGGAACAAAAATATGTCACGTTACCATCGCAAGAGGGCGTATTATTTACAATTTTGTGGATGTTCTATAGACCATTAACGTGCTGCCACGTGTCGCTCTCTTTATTGTCAAGGAGCTAGCATGCAGACAGGTGTTTGAGTAGACGGGCTGTGTGCGAGCAGTGTCCTGCACACGCTCATCGGGGAGGCGTGTCCTTTGCTAGTCATCAAAGACGTTTCAGACTGAATACCCTTATGTAGATCAATGGCATTTGTTCCTTCCTACTAAGCCAAGCGAAAATATAGCGTAGAGGAATTGTTTCATTGCGTCATCACAAACGGTTGTGAATGATGACCCGTGTGCCCTTCCCGATGCTACACCTTGTACTGGTGCTAACTGCTGAGGTTGCCATGTATGCAAAAAAATCCGATGTGGGAAGGTAATGAAGAGGAGGTATATGAGTTTGATGACCACATGAAGAAACAATGTCCAGCGCGTGAAACTTGGAAAAACACTTAAATGAATGAAACTAACAAATGCATGCAAGAGTTTAGTTGCTCAATCATTAAATGAAGGGACCTTAGCAACAATGCATTACGGACTAGAGTTGCTAATATATTTTATACAGTAAGCACCCCATCTAAGCACCGATCGATGCATTGGCAGCAGCAGTCAGGTAAGATTCAACTCTGTCATATTGCATAAATTTTCATTTGTCATATTAGAAACACTAAGATTTGTCAAATTTTGACAAAACACTATTACGTTGCAATTTTGCCACTCAAATTCAGTAAACATAGATTTCATTCATAGATCAGCATTGGTCTTTGTACAAAATAGTGTAACTCGACATCTGAATTGAACAAATGTTTCCCCATTTGTTGCGTAACATGTACTGAAATAGCTAGTTCAACTCTATATGCTAGCTAATTTAAAGTAGGTGTGATAGTTCAACCATATCTATAGTTAGATGAATTGAACAAAATTGCCCTTCAATACTACTCTAGAGGGGATTTGTGCTACTGCCAGCAGCATTCTCCTCTGTCGAGCGCGATTAGTAAGATGTAGAGGAGGAGTAGCTTACCGACGAGCTAGAGGAGTCGAATTCATCAGCTGCCGCTCCTACCCTCTGCCTCTCCCGACGGGCCTCCTCGAAGCAGCAGGACTTGGTGTAGATCTCCTCATTCCGCAACACAGCCGCGACATTTGCTGCAGCCACGGCGGCAGTGAGCCTCTTTGACTGCTTGACTTGGCGCTCCTCCTCCTCTGCATGTAGGAAGTTGATGTAGCATGCTAGGACACTAACGCAAAAGCTGAGCGACTCGGCTTCAGCACGGAAGTTCTGTATTCACCGTCGCGAATTAATCTACGCTTGAGGCAGTTGATGCGACCACGACGCACTGAGCTCACATCCTTGCACGCCTGCTCCACCCGTGTCTACGCGCGAACAATCACGTACGTTCAGGGAGCCATATGCATGCGGTTGCGCTGCTCCCGGTGCCACCATGCAGTTAAGCGCTTCAAAAAATGCCATGCGGGCATGCCAAAATTCCAAGCTGCCCATCCCAATTTATTCCCATGGCCATTTACCTTCATCTCTTCCACCTTCCGCATGTGCCACTCAATCCAAGAAGCACACCCATGATGGCAAATAATAGAGAGAGGATGCACATTTCTTCATCACTTCAAGCTTCCCGTGTGGACCAAATGGCGGCTGCCGGTGCCGAGTGGTAGTTTGCCACTATTGTCAAAGTGGACACCCACATCAGGAAGACGGACCTCTCGATGGTGTACACCAATGACCCAGTCGTGGTGGTGAACTCCATCAACATGTTGGAGCAACTGCTTGCTAAGGATGACCAGTAGAAAGTGGTCGTCTTTGACCTCGAGTACACCAATGGTCGTGTCGGGCATGATCAGAAGGTTGCCTTCACCCAGTTGTGTGTGTGCCATCACGTGCTCTTCTACCACTACTGCCTAGCCACAAGGCCTTGCGAGCATTTCTCCAGGTTTTTCAATAGCCTCGACTACGGGTTCGCAACGGTGCTCACCACTAACGATCTAAAGGTGCTCAAGACTTTGGGATTGTCCTGCCAGAAGCTTGTCAACATCCAAGGTCAGTAAAGGGTGTGGGGCAGTGAGAAGAAGAAGCAGAAGGACTCCCTGGATGACCTTGCTACGTCCATCATCAACCCCTACTGTAGAGACATGAAGGCTGAGTGCCACAAGGACAAGTCTGCCTTGCACAAGGCCCGAGTGACCGAACTGGATGAAGAACACATCAAGTACGTGGCCAAGGACGTGTACACCAGCTACGAGATGTACATGAGGATCATTGACATGAGGAAGTGCCTCCTTCCTGCACATGGCGAGGGATAGAGAAAAGTAGAGCAGTGTCGGCAACCGTCGTCAGAGGAATAGTATGATTTGGTGACCGTCTACTTCTTGTAAATTTATATTGAGGAATGTACATGTGGTGTGTAGTCACTTATGTAACTGGATGTTCAATTTGGTTATGCAACAATAATGTTGGTGTTCTATAGACAGAGCATATAGATGTTGCGCAAACAGATAAAATCACATGTCATAAAATTATTAGCAGCAATCGTCTACCCACGACACACACATGTTGCCAGGCTGAATCGTTTGGTTTATTATTGGCCTTCCCACACAATTCTGATGAATGAAATGTTTGCCGGGTACCCACAACACACATGGTTGTTAGGATTAATCGTCTGCATTATTATTGGTGTTTCCACACAATTCCGATTAATGAACTATTTGTCAGGTATCACACATGCCTTCTTAGGCTAACTCATTTATGTTCTGCTAGATCAGCGCAAACAGTTTTTCCGAGTGAATTGTCTACCACACTACGCACACGTATATAGTTTGTTAACCGCTTCCGTTATCTTCCATAATCATAAATAATTCATAAGAACAAACTGTATGTGACGCATCACACACACAACTACTTTTTGAACCATATTTGTTCGTTCCTTCATCGTGCATGGTTTTCATCATTGTCGGTGGAGCTTTTACTATACAGTTTGTCATTGATGGATCGCAAATAGTTTGGTCGAAGGGTCTATAATTTATTTGTCATCTTTGGACCATCCTATAGTAGTGTATCAATACAATAATAGGTTAAGGTACAGGTAAAGAGTTAATATGACGTGAGGAAGATGATTGTTCTATTTATAGTTTCTTCTTATTTTTCATCGATCATAGGATGGGCTCCAGGATGGCAGCCTGGGGTAGCAGGTTGGACATCACCTCTTTTTCGTTTGTGTTTCATTCGTAGTCGGATCCTACTCATTTGTATGATTGAATGTATTGATGTATTCATCTATTCATGTTGTAGCTTGTGGCGACTGTAAGACAAATCTTGTATACTCTTCTCATTTAGTACATGTACCTGTGATGATATCCACCTTGCAAAAGCGTCTCCGATATGCGCTTCTATCCCTATTGAGACTTTCAAGTTTCCACGAGGATAGGACCGCATATTGGACGTGACAGCTTATGCCTATATGAGCGGTCGTTTTGTGCACCGACGGCTCCAATAGAAAGGAGGAAAATAGCCCTTTCTCTCTCTTTTCTTCTTCTTCTTCTTCTTCCTCCAAACCTCTCCAAACCCTAGCAAAACTTCGCCCAATCTCTCTACTTGTTCTTTTTCAGTTCGAATCCTTCTATGTGATCCATCTAGGGTATGTTTCTCCTCCGATCCCCAATTTATTTTTTGCAAATCCACGTTCTATATGCCTAGCATTGCTATATCTAGGATATGCATACTTTTGATTCAAACTTGAGTTTGGTATGGATTTGTTGATGTTTCTCGAGGAGTATGATGTTGTGAGTATGGTAGTATCATTGTTGTTTCAATACTATTGGACTAAAAAATAATTTTGTAGATGTCTACACGGAGGTCTTCACACATACGCGGTGGTTCTAGTTCATCAATGGCACAACGACAACAAGTTTTCACTCAGGGGGTCGTCTTTAGCAACCATTGAGCAAGAAAGAAGTTCATAAGCTCACCACAACGAAGATCAAAGCAACCAAATGGGCTTGTGCGAATACTCTCTCCAAGTTAGGCATCACTCAAGATTTTAATTTGTTTTGTCATAATGTCGAATTGCCTCATTTTGGTTATCAGAGATGTGAGACTTATGAAGGATTGACACTTGAGTTTCTTAGTACTCTCTTGCACAATGTTTGTTCAATGCCAAATACATATGAGGAGGAGAGGATCATTTTCCATATCCTTAACAAAGACTTTATCACCACTTTATAGTGTAACTACTTTGGCTTCCTCAACAATGATGATAATATTAGATATGTTTATGATTTCACTGACCCGCACCCAAGGCAATCCTTTTACCAGATGAGTCACCATGGTTGTAAGCAAAGAGCTAGTTGCATGGAAAGTCGAGATATATGTTATTTCTACTATCTTATCACTAACTCATTGCAGGCATAAGGATAAGTTTCTAAGGTAAATGATGACTACATGCTACTTCTCGGGAAAGTAGCAAACCTACATGTCAATTATTCTCCCAACTTAGGGGCAATACTTTTGCTACACATCGTGCTTCAAGAAAATCATGCACAAAGAGATATCATGTGTGGAGGAGTGATAACCATGTTGTCCAACTACCTTGGCCTCAACTACAATCACCTCCGCCCCATTGTCAGTAACACCCTTGTTAACATTCGTTTTATTACTAGCGCTGGTATGGTAGTAGTTCGTAATGGTCGTCTTTGCACCAAAATTCCTAGAGTGGCGTACTTGTTACCCACACCTATGCCTAAATTTTTGTCTGTCGAGAATGTATAATTGCATTATGTTGCATAGGCAGGAGATGCAGATTTTGACCAAGAAGGTCTAGAGCCTGGACAAGTAGATGAAGAAGAATTCGCTGCCCATGAAGAGGAGGAACAACCCCACCAAGACTACACCACCTATGCTGACCTTAAGAACCTGAAAGGCTTTGTGTGATCAATCTTGCATCATCCGTAACAAGCACAACCACCAACATGACTGTGGACTTCTCCAACTGGAGGCAAGAGTAGGCTCCTGACCAACCATCGCAACTATGTCATCAGTTTGGGCTTGCAAGAGCCTAAGCTTGAGGGATATTATCACCACTTCTACATCAAGATGTGATGGTATTTAAATAAACTGTAATGATGTCATACTTGAGCCCGAGGAGCTTCACAACACTCGTGTTGGTTTGTTCCAACACTTTTCTTTTTATTTGCTTTCGCCTTTTATTTTTGCCTTTGCGATTTTTGGTTGTAGGTTAGTTTTCAAAAACTAAAAGCGAAAAAATATAATAATCTTTGCTCACCTCTTGCTCATCATTTTAGCCCCTTGGAGTTCGTTTCCATTTTGTTTTAAGAGGACTTGATCTATGCTAGGAGGATGAGGAATGCAAGAGTAAGGAAGAGAAGTGTGTATATTCGCAACCGTGAAGGTGTGTGTATGAACCTCGTATTTCGCACTTGGATACTTAGAGTAGATGTACTAGTTGTATGTTGTATATGTGTAGATGGGAGTAAGTCTTCATGATTGATACAAAGGTTTTTCTCTAGTAGATGAAATAATTTTGTACCCTTTGTTTTCTTTAGTTTAGACAACTAAGACTTGCCGTGGGGTAGTTTTTGAATGAAATGATATTAACCAAGTATAAATTTGTAAAAGAGAAATCCTTTCAAGACTTGGGAATTGACATATTCTAGTGGAAGTAGTGATTGATATTCTCAACCCCATGTTGTTAATTTAATAGACTTGATAGCACTTGTGGATTAAAATGGCTAGAGGAACTTAGTTGAAAGGTGGGTGAGATTATGCCAAAGGTTTGTGTTGTATATCTCAACATAGGGTTACAGCTCCGACTTCTCAACATAGGGTTACAACCTCCGACTGGTAACATGGCCTTTGCTACTATATATGCATTTATGTGTGTAAATGTGGCTTCGTCACCCTTCTTGATGTTATGTTGAGGACTTCGCTGGCCAATGAACGATCCACCAATAATGACACCTCTCATTTCAGCTATGAGTTTGTTACTGTATGCAGTGCCAACACTACAAACGAATATTATTTGGCTTTCTTTTGGGTGGGCATGTATGTGATAAATAATGGGGATGGATCAAAAGAGCTGGAAAGAGATATTATTGCTAAAGGTCCATAGTTCCCAAACATTAAGTTTAACACCCTTTGTTTGTATCACTTTGCTATGCTTGGATTTCAAAATTTGGAGCCAATTGAAACTTTTTGAGTGCATGCTTGTTTGAATTGTTGCTTGACTGCTTGATTGGTTTATTGTGTATGGCACTCTTAGGTTATACTCCCCTCTATACTCCTCTTCCTAGCCCCAAACGTCTTGCCCAATGATCTTACCATGTGTATAGTTCCTAACAATATTTTCATCAAAATTTATTTTGACCAAAAAGGATTTATTCAAATTAGGTTTTTAAAACCCCCTGAGTTCAGGTTTGCACTACAAGTCCTCAAATTGGGTGGATCCTTTTTCCCTAAAGGCTTTATTTGAAACGTACTATATATATGACTTACCAAAACCACCAAATATTAATTTTAAAGACTATTTTCCTATTTTATTTAAAGGCTTTTTCTTAATCACAGAAATGGTCTTTTATATGGAAAAATTATTTAAATTCTTTAAAATTATTTGAGAAAATTTAGGGAAACTCAGTGGACATATATTTTTCATATATCTAAGTTTCAACACATGGTCATGATCAAAATCATCGGCAAAACCCCTCAAAACCCTTTCGGGTTAAATCAAGCTTTTGAAATATTTCCAACGGAAATATTCTCAATAAATTCCAAGAAAATTCCGGCAAGTCACTCATGCTCTAGGTGATGATCTTGAAAAATTTCATCGCAATCCCCCTTGAATTGCTTCACAAAAATATTCCAAAACCGTTCATGTCCAGATTCAAATTTGAATAACTTTACATTGTGAAGTTTCTTCCCTTGACTCCAAACTTTGTAGGTCTGTTGTATTACCCCAATAAAGATGCCACACCAAGTGGTGCATCAAGGAGAACAGAAATGCATGCCTAGATCTACAGGAAATTGATTATGTTGATTTCTAGGGTTTTACAAAGTTACATTGTGAACTTTCTTCAAATCTCCTCTAACTTGGTGATCCTCTAGATTTCTACCAATATTTTCATTCTATTAAATCTCATGGCAAGAAAACTCCATTTGCTTTCTAAAATCATCATCAAACACCTTTTGGCAAATTGCTAAAAGCCATGTTCTCCCCACTTAACTTTTTATCCTTGACCCCAAATTTTTACCACATCTCTAACTAGTCATGTTTTACCCCCAGTAACATTCTCCTGCCCTGAGATCAATCATGGGGGGGAACCCCCATTTTACCCTCCGTACAACAACTTTTATCCCTCCCCTCGTCTTTTCTTCTCAACCAGGGCAGCTATAAGAACATCCAATGCATCTACCCTATATTGTAAACCCCTATGCTACCCCTAGTCACTAGTGGCCTGGAGAAAAATGTCGTTGGCATGCCACAGCGTGCCAAACGGGCACTCCAAAGCGCGCTATGCCCGACCGCACTGTAGCCGCCGCCCAATACCAATCCCCGACAGGCTCGGGCCCCCCAGCGTGTCCCCCATGTAACCCTCGACATCCACACCACGACACACTATCGGGCCCCTCCTCTCTCTCTCCAGCGACCTCCCACACGTGCACCATGGCCGCCTGATTTGTCCAACCGGTGGTTTCGCATGCGCGACACGCCTGGCTCCTCCCCATCTCTCTCTCCTCCCTCCACTGGTCCTAGGTGACGCCCAGGAACACCCCTGAACCATCTCCTCAAGCCCCCGTGGTCTGTAGCCTTGGCCTCGACCTCGCCAACGCATCAGCCCACGGTGGACTTGGGTCCACATATAAAGAGGCCTCCCCACGTCTCTCCCTCCCTTCCGTACCTCTCCTCCCTCACCATATAGTGCCCTCACACCTCTCCGCTTCCATTTTGAGGACCAGGTGCTCGGAATCGAGTCAGAGCTCGCTGCCTTGGCTCACCGGAATACGCGCGATATGGCCTTCCTCCACCCCTATTCTCCTTTGATCCGAGGACCTTGAGCTTCCCTAAACCCATTTCCCCTCTTCTTTGTTCCCATGGAAGCCCAGCACGAGCAGCTCGACCTTGAACAGGAGCTCCGCCACTCGGGTCTATTGTCCTTGACGAAACCGTTGTCACCGGCGATGAACTCCACCTCCCCTGGAAGCGCTCAAGCCTCCTAAGCACGCCCATGCCCTTGGCTCCTCGAGCCACCGTCATAAATGCTGCCGGTGAGCTCTCCCCGTCCCCTACATGGAGGTTGAAGACGACCCTAGTGGGGATTGTCTACCCCCTCTCTCCAACTGGTTAGTGGCCCCCCGGACCGACCTGTCGGGTTTGACCATGGGCGCGACGCGGCAAGTGGAGGCATATTCCTCCACCTAGCCTTTGACGTGACCCCCTGGCCGCCCACGAGTGTGTGTGTTCCGAAGCCCAGCCCAGCTAGGTCTATTCTGGCCCAACTGGCTCCGAGGCCTTTTTTCCTTTTCCTTTATTAGTGAGATTCCAAAAATCCCATAGAGTTTAATAATTGTCAAAATCCAATTATTATTTCACCAAAAATCTTGAAATATTGTGTAGTATTTAATCGTGCCATTTTTATAATTATTTGAAAATCTTTTATCTATTGTTTTATTTTAAAACTTCTTTTAGGCATTTTTAGCCTCCGTTATAAGTAGTTTTACAAACCTTTTTGACTTCAAAACCCTAGACAAATCTTCTTAGAATAGTTTGTAGTATTTATCAAAGCAGGGTAGCATTTTAGAAATAGAGTTTGTGCTCTGTTTTTGTGTGATGCTTATTATTATCATTATTTATCGTGACGATAGATTGCGCTATTGACGAGGAAATTGGACCCAAGGATTTTGAAGGCCTCGAAGACTTTATTGAGCCAGGCAAACAACCCTTTGACCATGTTAAGAAACTTTTCATGCATGTCATATAGCACTTGTTTATTTGATGATTTGATCATGTTGGTGTGGTGCCCCCTTCAGTGGGATGCCTCCAATGTTGTACCATTGATACTTGCATCATGCATGACCCAACCATCCTTATGAGGGTTGTGCGGGAGGGAGTAGTTAGGTTGCTAGTAGTTGCTACGCAAATGGGATGGGAATGTGAATGGTGTTGGAAACAAGAAGATTTCAAGGACTTTTTCGAAAACCTCGTCGAATGCCAGTAATGCCCGAGGGAAATGATGATGAGGTAGGTAACCACTTGATAAATAAGTTGTGTACCGAAGCAAGTTGAGTGTGTGTTTTCGAAAACGGAGAGTTTTAAGATTTGCTGACCGTCCGAACCTTACATGCACAACCACGATACCCCTTATGGGATGGGGCCTTGTTGATTACTTTGGTGGGTACTAGCATAGAGCCTGCATTACTAGTGGCGAGTGTGATGAGGTCACTCTCGATACGGGGTCGTGCCTGGTAGGGCGACCATGCGCTATCTTTACAAGCATCGGGCACACCGTTTTGTGCCCTCATGGATGATATGTGTGACATATATCATGAGGGATGGCACCAACGAGTGGAATCTTTGTTTAGTATCGCTAGGGGAAAGGCATTGTTTGGGTGCTTACCTTGGGTATGTAATATACCATGAGTCATGGATGACTTCGAAATTCCCCGAGTCTTGTGGGTAAAGTGTGCAACCTCTGCAAAGTGTAGAACTATTCGGATAGCCGTGTCCACGGTCATGGACGGTTGGAGGTCCTGCTTAAACTACGTCCGATGTTTTCACAAACTTGATGTGTGTGTGTGTCGATGACACAAGGAGGATACTTGAGCTAAGTCCGGTGACGTAGCATGATGATGAACATGAGATGTTCCACCCCTGCTTATGACGATAACGGTGACTGGTTTACATGAATACATCTCATCGTTTGATGCATGCTTACTTATGTTATTTGGTCATGTCATTGCACTAAAAATGGGCTTTCTGCAAAAACTTACCTACTTAGTGCTATATCACGCATTGTTATACCTTCTTCTGAAACTTGGGTTGCTTGCGAGTACATTCAAAGTACTCATTGGCTTGCCACTGGTTATTTAATTGGCCAGGCATGGAAGAGCAGGAATATGGTGAAGAGTTCGTTGCTGACGAACATGCAAACTAGGACGCTTCCCAGTCAGAATTACTGTAGGTTTAAGGCAGATGCATGGGTCTACGCTTTCGATCAAGATTTCCGCTCCTTGTCATGTTTAAGTGTTTGGCCCTTGCGGCCATATCTATATAAGACTTGGCCTAGCTGGCCTTTATTTGTGTCAGACGGTATGTAAGGATGTAAGACTCTTGTATTCAAGTTTATGTGTGTTCACTGATCATTGATCTCTAGGATAACTATGCACGTGAATTCAATGATCATGACTTATGAGTCGGGGTCCCCACATAGCTAGTATCAGAGCCATCCTAACTATAGGAAGCGCTTAGTTAGCATGGACGTTAGTTAGGATAAAAACCTTTTCAAAATTATGACTAGTTTCCAGGTGCAACAAATTATATACCTCTCTTCTCTTCTAGTCTATTTCAAACTCTTGCTGACTCTCCTCCATTCAAAACCTTGTAGATGTCCCTCATACCTGAAGCCCTCCTAGCATCTGGATTCCCCCTACTCCTTGGGGATAGCTTGGAGAAGTGCCAGTTCCGCCAACCACCTGTTTCCTCTACAACGAGCACTGGGTCGATGCCATCACAAAGGAATATCACATTGAAGTGTTCATGAAGGCAAACGACTCCCCAACTAGTTGGTTCTTTGAAGGACCACAGATAGAGACCCTGGCACTCGCAGTCGAGACAGCAACATGCAAGGCATCATTCCAGAGATGGCTGAAGAACCCGCTAGTCATTACCTACCCATCGTAAAGGATTACATCGGCAAAAGTCAGGCACTGGTTCCATCCAAGGAGGATGGCGTGCCCCTCAGATTCCAGACCTACTATAGCCTCTCCGCCGATAGTCTAGTTCACAACATGATTAAGGAGTCTGTGAAGCTTTGCCAGGAACTTCACCACATTCAAGAGCCATTCCACCAAACCACTAGCATCTTGAACCAAGGCCGAGTAGCAACCTATGTATTCTTGTCACATGTTTCAGGCATGGCAATCATGGGCATCATGCCAGAAGGAGTCCCAGCAAGCAACCAAGTCTTCCTTCCTCTTGGGCAGCAAGGAGAACACTCCACCACGTGAGTCCAAGAACCCCTAGAGTAGGATCAGTCATGTACCCTGATGCGAAGTCGAGTCCGTGTAATGGTTCATATGAAAGCATGTGTGCCTATTGTTTGTTTTTGTTGTTTGTGTTCCGATGCGAGTCGCGCTTCTGCCTTAGGCAACATCTAAGCGACTCCATCGTCTATATTATCTTAATATATGTGTTGGTCTATTGACCTTTGATTTTACCACACTTGCACTATATCAACCCCCTTAGGCGCGCTTGATCCACTATTGCCTTTCCTCTCGTCTATCCCAGTTGTGACTGCAACCTGCAACAGCTCCTTCACCAACCTTGAAGCCGGCAACTCCGGCCAGCAACAGGGAGCTTGTGGGACTGCTCAGGTTGAAGGACACCAAGAGAAGCCACAAGGCGACATTCCCCTGCCACCACCTCCACCGGAGAACATGACCATAGCACAGTTTCTCCAAGTTCTCTTGGAGGAATGCCAAGACACACACCACTGCTATCCAGAAGATAGCTCAATCCCTCATGAATAACCAGCAGTAAGGCAGGAACGGCAATGGCCGCTCCACTCTATCTGAGTTCAAGAGGAATTCACCCCATCCTTTACCGAGACTGTTGAACCCTTGGATGCTAATGACTAGATCCGCACCATCGAGGACCTCCTTGCACTGGTCAATTGCATGAGGATCATGAGAAGGTGATGTATGCGTCTAACTGCCTCGGAGGTACCACCAGAGCTTGGTGGGATGGATTCAAGGTCATGCAAGGCGATCGTGTGATCACCTGGGATAACTTCAAGGAAGGATTCTGTAGTGCCCACATTCCAGTTGGGACCATGGCTATCAAGAAGAGTTAATTCTGAGTGCTGAAGCAAGGAAGTGGCTCGGTCAAGGAGTACATGTAGAAGTTCAACCTACAGTCAAGGTATGCACCTGAAGATGTCAACACAGAGGCTGGTAAGATGGAACGCTTCATGGAAGGAGTTCAGCGGACCCTGTAGTATCAGCTCATCGTGTGCGACTGCCAGGCCTTCTTTGACCTGGTGAACAAGGCCCTCATGCTAGAAGACAAGTGTCATGCTATAGATACACTCACAAGCGCAAGATGATTAGCAAGGGTAGTTCCAACAACCAGAAACCTCGCCCTTGGCAGCCAACCCCATCCAAGCCAACCTATCAGCCGCAGCAGGCTAGACCTCTTGCACCTCGTTCGAGCTACCAGCCTTAGCAGTATGCCAATCCTAGGCCAGCTTATAACAACTCCAATAACAACAATGACAGCGGGAACAACAACAACAACAACAACAACTTTGGTCAAGTCACTTGCTTTGCGTATGGTCAGCCTAGACACATCTCTAAGCAGTGCCCCAACAAGAAGCCAGACGCACCACACCCCAATGTGTCGAACCAAGGTCAAGGCCGTGGAGCGCCACCAAGGAACCCATCTCCCCGCAACCAGCCCAACAATGGAAGGAGTCGTGTGAATCACGTCACCACTGAGGAAGCCCGGGAAGACCCAGACGTCATACTGTGTACGTTCCTCGACAACTCAATCCTAGCAACAGTATGGTTTGATTGTGGAGCTTCGCATTCTTTTGTCACCCACAAGTTTGCACTAGAGAGTGGCATGAAGCCTACACCCCTGGGTAGTGATATGTTAATACAAATCCCGGGTTTGGTTATGAAGTCCAAGATAGGATGTAAAGGAATTGAGATTATCATAGTCCTGGATTCACCAGGCTTGGATGTCATCCTTGGCATGAATTGGTTGACTAAGAACCACGGCTACTTAAATTGTCCCAAGAGTATTGTTACCATAACTAATAGCCAAGGAGTGGAAGTCAAGTATGTTCCCAACCCTGCAACCACTCAAGCCCCTCAAGCTAACTATATGTCGGGAATTGAGTTGGATCAAGTGCCACTGGTATGTGAATACCGAGATGTATTTCCTAACGAGCTGCCTGGAATGCCTCTTGAACGCGACATTGAGTTCATCATTGAGCTAATGCCCAGAGCAAGATAGATCTATAAGAAGCCCTATAGAATGGGATCCGAAGAGTTGGTTGAATTGAAGAAGCAACTAGCAGAGCAGCGCAGAAAAGGATTCATTCTGCCTAGTGCCTCCTTATATGTCTCCAACATATCTATATATTTTTATTGTTCCATGCTATTATATTATCTGTTTTGGATGTTTTATATGCATTAATATGCTATTTTATATTATTTTTGGGACTAACCTATTAATCTAGAACCTAGTGCCAGCTTTTGTTCTTTCCTTGTTTTTGAGTATTGCAGATAAGGAATATTAAAAGGAGTCCAACCGAAATAAAATCTTCGCGATGATTTTTCTTGGACTAAAATACATCTACCAGACTTGTAGGGGAAGGCAAGATACCTTCCAAGAGGTCACAAGCCAGGGGGCGCGACCACCACCCCTGGCCGCGCCTGGGAAGCTTGTGGCCACCCAGCAGGTCTCCTAACCCTATTGTTCAGCCTATAAATTCCCAAATATTCCCTCAATACCAAAGGGAGCCATGAAAATACTTTTCCACTGCCAGAAGCCTTCAATCCCGAGAGATCCAATCTTGGATCCTTTTCCGGTAATCTACCGGAGGGGATTCGATCATGGAGGGCATCTACAACAACTCCATTGCCCCTCCGATGATGTGTGAGTATTTCACCATAGACCTTCGGGTCGATAACTAGTATCTAGATGGCTTCTTCTCTCTCTTTGAGCTTCAATACCATGTTCTTCATGATCTTCATGAAGATCTATCCGATGTAATACTCTTTTGCAGTGTGTTCGTCGAGATCCGATGAATTGTGGGTCTATGTTTAGATTATCCATGAATATTATTTGAGTCTTTTCTGAATTCTTATATGCATAATTTCATATCTTTGCAAGTCTCTTCAAGTTATTGGTTTGGTTTCGCCAACTATATTGGTAATTCTTGCAATGGGAGAAGTGCTTAGTTTTGAGTTCAATCTTGCGATGTCCTCACCCAGTGACACATTAGGGGTAACGAGGCACTTTTTGTATTGTTGCCATCAAGGATAAAAAGATGGGGTTTTCATCATATTGCTTGATTTTATTGCTCTACATCATGTCATCTTACCTAATGTGTTACTCTGTTCTTCATGAACTTAATACTCTAGATGCAGGCAGGAGTCGGTCAGTGTGTGGAGTAATAGTAGTAGATGCAGAATCGTTTCGGTCTACTTGACATGGATGTGATACCTATATGCATAATCATTGCCTTGGATATCTTCATAATTATTCGCTTTTCTATCAATTGCTCGATAGTAATTTGCTCACCCACCATATTAGTTTCCTTCATGAGAGAAGCCTCTAGTGAAACCTATGGCCCCCGGGTCTATTTTCCATATTATATTTTCAGATCTGTAAAACAAAAATACCAAAAATACTTTCCTACAATAAAAAAATTTTACTTTTCGTTTTAGTAATCTTCTATATCTATCTCTATCAGATCTCATCCTTCCAAATAACCATGAAGGGATTGACAACCCCTTTATAGCGTTGGGTGAAAGTGTTTGATTGTTTGTGTAGGTGGGAAGATTGGGCACTTGCTTGTATCTCCTACTAGATTGATACCTTGGTTCTCCACAACTGAGGGAAATACTTATCTTCTTTGTTGCGTCATCCTTTCCTCTTCAAGGGAAAACCAACGCAAGCTCAAGAAGTAGGAAGAAGGATTTCTGGCGCCGTTGTCGGGAGATGTACATCAAGCCTACCAAGTACCTATCACAAACTCATCTCTTGCATTTACATTATTTGTCATTTTTCTCTCGTTTTCATCTCCCCCACTTCACCAATTTTCCATTTTATTTGCCTTCTCTTTTTCGTTTGCCCTTTTCTTGCTGGATCTTTTGCTTGTTACTATGACTAGCGTTGCTACCTCCCCTTTGTCACCAGACTTTGAAGTTCTATACTTCAAGAAAAACAAGTGGAAAATATGAAGGATGCCCTGTATAGGCTAATGGGATCCTATTGTATTTCCAATCTAAAAGGAGACACAAAATTTTTGCTCAGAAATATTTTACATTGGATTTGCTTTACATCTTAGAAAGTTTTTGAATTTTGCCTCAGAGGGAAATTTTATCGAACTTGATGCAAGTGCCGCTTATAAAGTTTTGGAAGGAATTTTGGGGGTTCCCCCACAAAAGAGGGGCCTACCTTTTCACAAGAGGGAGTTCAACTTCTTGACCCATTGGGTGACTTGAATAAACACTTAGTAGAGTTACAAAAATATCATGAACCCCTCAAACACATTAATCGGAATCTCAGTTGCTCAACCACTTTGATTACCCTTTGCAATAAGTGTTTGGATATTATGTATCTTAAGATGGTTCCTTTGCCCGAAAACCCAGGGAAGCGGAAAGAGCACCCCGTATTTGATAAGGTCCTCAAGAAGGTTGCTAATACCAAAGATGACAATACCTAGATCTATTGTGTTTTGCCTAGCTAGGGGCGTTAAACAATAGGGCTTGTTGGGAGGCAACCCAATTTTATTTTTTATCTTTCTATTTTTGCTTCTGTTTTTGAGTGTTTGACACATTATTACCTATGTAGTAATTGTGTTTTGGTGTCTTAATCAGTGTTTTAGACAAGTAAGACCTTTGGGATGGTCTATGGTGATTGTTGATTTGATCTTGCTGAAAAACAGACACTTTTGCACCCGGTCCAGGAATTTTATAAATTTATCGGAACGACGAACGAGTTTGAAAGTTTTACACAACATTTATTAAAAAAATCCCAGGTTTTCCTAATTGTTCAGAATTTTTGGAGTTATGGAAGTATACGAAGTTTCCACATTACTAAAGATTGTTCTATTTTTGACAGATTGTATTTTCTTTGTGTTGTTTCCCTATTTTGATGTATCTATGGGTCGTATCAGGGAGTATGAACCATGGAGAAGTTAGAATACAGTAAATATTAAACCAATATAAATAAAGAATGAGTTCACAATAGTACCTAAAGTGGTGGTTTATTTTCTTATACTAACGGATTTCACGAGTTTTCTGTTAAGTTTTGTGTTGTGAAGTTTTAAAGTTTTCGGTAAAGATTTGATGGACTATGGAATAAGATGTGACAAGAGCCTAATCTTGGGGATGAACAAGGCACCCCAAGCCATATTCAAGTATATGAAAGAGCCTAAGCTTGGGGATGCCCAGGAAGGCATCCCCTCTTTCGTCTTCAATCCATCGGTAAATTTACTTGAGGCTATATTTTTATTCACCACATGATATTTGTTTTGCTTGGAGCGTGTTGTATGATATAAGTCTTTGCTTTTTAGTTTGCCACGATCATACTTGATGCACAAATATTTTGAGAGAGACACACATGAATCGTGAATTTATTCGAATACTCTATGTGCTTCACTTATATCTTTTGAGCTAGGCAATGTTGCTCTAGTGCTTCACTTATATCTTTTTAGAGCACGGTGGTGTTTTGTTTTATAGAAATAATTGAAATCTTGTACCTCCCTTATATTATTTTGAGAGTATTTAAATAGCATGGTAATTGGTTTAGGTTACGAATTTAGTCCTAATATTATAGGCATCCAAGAGGGATATAATAAAAACTTTCATATAAAGTGCATTGAGTATTATGAGAAGTTTGATTCCTTGGTTAAAGTTTTGAGATATAAAGATGGTAATATTAATAGTCATGTTAGGACATAATTGTGAATTGGTAAAAATACTTGTGTAAAGGTTTGTGATTCCCGTAGCATTCACGTATGGTGAACCATTATGTAAGGAAGTCGGAGCACGATTTGTTTATTGATTGTCAGCCATTGTGTGAGGGTCGAGAGCGTGCGATGGTTTACTCCTACCAACCTCCCCCCTAGGGGCATGAGCCTAATACTTTTCTTCGATTAATAATAGACTTTTGCAATAAGTCTGTGAGTTCTTTATGACTAATGTGATTCCATGGATTATATGCACTCTCACCCTTCCACCTTTGCTAGCCTCTCTAGTACCCGCGCAACTTTCGCCGGTGTGATAAACCCATCATATATCCTTCCTCAAAATAGGCACCATACCTACCTTTTATGACATTTTCATAGCCATTCCGAGATATATTGCCATGCAACTTCCACCATTCCATTTATTATGACACACACACCATCATTTTCATATTGCTTTGTAAGATCGTAAGATAGCTAGCATGATGTTTTCATGGCTTGTCCATTTTTTGATGTCATTTGCTATGCTAGATCATTGCATATCCCGGTACACCGCCGAAGGAAATCGTATAGAATCATATTTTGTTCTAAGATATCGAGTTGTAATTCTTGAGTTGTAAGTAAATAAAAGTGTGATGACCATCATTATTAGAGTATTGTCCCATGTGAGGAAAGGATGATGGAAGCTATGATTCCCTCACATGTTGGGATGAGACTCCAAACATTATGAAAAATAAAAGAGGCCAATGAAGCCCAAATAAAAAAAGTCCAATGAAGCCCAAGTAAAAAAGGGCCATAGATGCCCAGCAAAAAAGAGAGAAGCGACAATGCTGCAATCGTTTCTCCACACTTGTGCTTTAAAGTAGCACCATGACCATTATGATAGAGAGTCTTCTATTTTGTCACTTTCGTATACTAGTGTGAATTTTTCATTATATAACTTGGATTGTATATTCCAATGATGGGCTTCCTCAAATTGCGTTAGGTCTTCATGACCAAGCAAGTTGGATGCACACAATTGCTTGACATGTGTGAAACAATTGCTTGACTTGTCCTCGGGGTTGTGCATGACATAAATACTTTGTGTGGGGAAGATGGAGCATGGCCAGACTATATGATTTTGTAGTGATAACTTTTTTTTGCCATTATATTTTGAAGAGATACAATTGCTTTGTTAGTATGCTTGAAATATTATTGTTTTTATGTCAACATTAAGCTTTTGGTTGAGTCTTGTGGATCTGAAAATTCATGC
Organism: Hordeum marinum; assembly: GCA_022496015.1. Lineage (NCBI taxonomy): Eukaryota > Viridiplantae > Streptophyta > Magnoliopsida > Poales > Poaceae > Hordeum > Hordeum marinum. The sequence continues at coordinate 156,622,508 of CM039672.1, read as the reverse complement.
CACAATCAAGAATATTACATGGATAAATATGTTAGGTAGAATTCCACAACAAAAAATCTGTTTTATCATTTACCTACTCCAGGATGAGCATGAATTAAGCTTGGGGATGCTAGATACATCTCCAGCATATCTATAATTTTTTTTGTTCCTTGCTATTATATTCTCTTCGATGTTTTATATGCATTAATGTGCTATTTATATTATTTTTGGGACTAACCTATTAATCTAGAGCCTAGTGTCAGTTTATGTTTTTCTTTGTTTTTGAGTATTGCAGATAAGGAATATTAAATGGAGTCCGAATGAAATAAAATCTTCGTTATGTTTTTTCTTGGAACACAAGACATCTACTAGACTTGGAGGGGAAGGCAAGAGACCTGCTAAAAGGTCACAAGCCAGGGGGTGCGGCGACCACCCCTAGCCACCCCTGGCAGGCTTGTGCCCCCCTAGCCGGTCTCCTAACCCTATTCTTCATCCTATAAATTCCCAAATATTCTCCCAATACCAAAGGGAGCCCCGAAAATACTTTTCTGCCACCGAAAGCCTCCGTTCCTGAGAGATCCAATCTTGGAGCCTTTTTCGGTATTCTGCCGGAGGGGGATTCGATCACGGAGGGCATCTACATCAACTCCATTGCCCCTCCGATGATGCGTGAGTAGTTCGCCATAGACCTTCGAGTCCATAGCTAGTAGCTAGATGGCTTCTTCTCTATCTTTGTGCTTCAGTACCATGTTCATCATGATGTTCATGGAGATCTATCCGATGTAATACTCTTTTGCGATGTGTTTGTCGAGATCTGATGAATTGTGGGTTTATGTTCGGATTATCCATGAATATTATTTTAATCTTTTCTGAATTCTTATATGCATGATTTCATATCTTTGCGAGTCTCTTTGAGTTATTGGTTTGGTTTGGCCAACTAGATTGGTAATTCTTGCAATGAGAGAATTGCTTAGTTTTGGTTTCAATCTTGCAGTGTCCTCACCCAGTGACATAGTAGGGGTAGGGAGGCACGTACTGTATTGTTGCCATCAAGGATAAAAATATGGGGTTTTCATCACATTGCTTGAGTTTATCCCTCTACATCATGTCATCTTACCTAATGTGTTACTCTGTTCTTCATGAACTTAATACTCTAGATGCAAGAAGGAGTCGGTTGATGTGTGGAGTAATAGTAGTAGATGCAGAATCATTTTGGTCTAATTGACACGGACATGATGCCTATATGCATAATCATTGCCTTGCATATCTTCATAAATATTCTCTTGTCTATCAATTGCTCGACAATAATTTGCTCACCCATCGTATTATTTTCCTTCAAGAGAGAAGCCTCTAGTGAAACCTATGGCCCCCGGGTATATTTTCCATATTATATTTTCACATCTATAAATCAAAAATACAAAAAATACTTTGCGGCAATCTTTTTACTTTTGTTTTACTTTTTATTTTAGTAATCTTCTATATCTGTCTCTACTAGATCTCATCCTTGCAAATAACCGTGAAGGGATTGACAACCCCTTTATAGCATTGGGTGCAAGTGTTTGATTGTTTGTGTAGGTGCGAAGACTGGGGATTTGCTTGTATCTCCTACTAGATTGATACCTTGGTTTTCAACAACTGAGGGAAATACCTATCTACTTTGCTACATCACCCTTTCCTCTTCAAGGGAAAACCAACGCAAGCTCAAGAAGTAGCACCTCTCCTTGGGGATCACCTGTTTTATTTGTGTCAAAGAGGGACGAGACTATCCGACTTTGTGTCGATTACCGTTCTCTCAATGAAGTCATAATCAAGAACAAGTACCCACCGCCCAAGATTGAAGACATGTTCGATCAGATGAATGGAGCTAAGGTGTTTTCCAAGATCGACCTCGGGTCTGGGTACTATTAGCTTAAGATGAGACCCCAAGACATTTTGAAAATGGTGTTTGTGACCCGGTATGGCATGTATGAATACACGATCATGTCATTTGGGTTAACCAATGCCCCTGCCTACTTCATGTATCTCATGAACAAAGTCTTCATGGAGTACTTAGAAAACTTTGTTGTTGTCTTCATTGATGACATACTCGTGTTCTCCAAGTCTAAAGAAGAGCATGAGCAACATTTGATATTAGTCCTAAACAAGCTTTGAGAGCACCAGGTTTATGCCAAGTTCAACAAGTGTGAATTCTGGCTACATGAAATTGGATTCTTGGGTCATGTATTGACTGCGGAAGGATTGTCAGTGGATCCTAGCAAGATTGAAGTCGTGACAGAATGGCAGTCCCCAACCAGTGTGAAGGAAGTTAGAAGCTTCCTTGGACTCGAGGGATATTACTGCAAGTTCGTCGAAGGATTCTCGAGCATTGCCCGACTCATGACTCAGCAAAGAAGGACAAGAAGTTTGAATGGATGCCAAAGTGTGAAGAAAGCTTCCAGGAGCTCAAGAAGAGACTGACAACAACCCCAGTTCTAGCCACCCCCGGTATTCGCAAGGATTTTGTGATATATTGTGATGCATCGAGAACCAGGCTTGGAGGTGTTCTGATGCAAGAAGGCAGAGTCATAGCATATCTATCCACACAACTATGTCCACATGAAGAGAACTATGCTACGCATGACCTTGAGTTCACAGCTGTGGTTCACGCCTTGAAAACATGGCGACATTACCTTCTCAGGAAGCGATGTGAGATATGCACATACCACAAGAGTTTGAAGTATATTTTCACCCCAAGGGACTGGAACATGAGTTAGCGAAGATGGTTGGAGTTCATCAAGGATTCTGACCTCAGTGTTCAATACCACCCTAGAAAGGCTAACATGGTAGCTGACGCCTTAAGAAGAAAGGCTTGTTCCTTGAATGCTATGATGAAGGAACGGCTACCTGCTTTGTATGAAGAGCTTGAAAGCTTTGGCTTGGAAATTTTTGCACCTGGATTCCTCGCTAACCTTGAAGCAAAGCCTACCTTGATGGATGATATTAAAGAAGCTCGGAAGGGACAAGAGAGCATTGAAGTCATCAAGAGGAAGATCAAGGCAGGCAAGGCCCCAGGATTCTCAGTGGATGAACAGGGAGTTGTATGGTTTGGGAATCGCATCTGCATACCCAACAAAGAAGAGCTCAAGAACTTGATATTGCAAGAAGCTCATGACACTCCGTATTCCATCCACCCTGGAGGAACCAAGATGTACCAAGACCTCAAGGCAAGATTCTGGTGGCATGGCATGAAACGGAAATACGCACCTTTGTTGCTACGTGTGACATATGTGAGTCAAAGCTGAGTATCAGTGACCTGCTGGACTATTGCAACCTCTCAAAGTGCTTGACTGGAAATGGGACAAAGTAGGGATGGATTTCATCACCAGATTACCAAGGTCAAACAAAGGACACGATTCCAGTTGGGTCATTCTCGATCACCTGACCAAGGTAGCCCACTTCATTCCCGTCAAGACCGCCTATGATGGTAACAATCTAGCCAACCTTTAAATCGATTGTATTGTGAGCCTCCATAGACTTCCTAAGGAGATTGTAATGGACCGAGGCACCTAGTTCACCTCAAGGTTCTGGAAGAAGTTTCAAGAGGCAACTGGAACTAAGATCTCCCTCGGCACCGCTTTTAACGCCCAAACTGGTGGACAAACATAATGAGTAAATCAGATACTCAAAGATATGCTCTGTCCTTGTATTTTGGCATATGGAGCCAAGTGGGAAGATTGCCTACCATTTGCCGAGTTCTCCTACAACAACAACTATCAGTCAAGTCTTCGGATGGCACCATTTGAGGTGTTTTATGGACGCAAGTTCCGTACTCCCCTCAACTAGTCAGAAACTAGAGAAGGATTAGTCTTTCGACCAGACATCCTCCACGAAGCAGGAGAGCAAGTTCAACTCGTCCGAGAGCGCCTCGAAACCTCCAAGTCAAGATAGAAGAGTTGCGCCGACTCTGACCGCTGAGAAGTGAACTTCAGTGTCGGTGACCATGTCTTCCTCCGAGTCACGCCCCTCAAGGGAACCAAGTGTTTCCACATCAAGGGAAAGCTGGCACAAAGATACATCGGCCCCTTCAAGATCACCGCTATGCGAGGAGAAGTTGCCTACCAACTAGAGCTACCTTCCGAGATGTCAGATGTGAACAACATCTTTAACGTGTCACAACTCCGGAAGTGTGTCCAAGTTCCCAACCGCTCGACCTCTACAAGGAAATCGATCATCAAGCTATCAACCTTCAGCCAGACCTCACTTATCGTGAGAGGCCAGTTTGCATTTTGGATGAAGCAAAGCATTGCACCCGGAGCTGCACCACCAAGAACTTCAAGGTCCAATGGAGCAACCACACTGAGGCAGAAGCAACCTAGGAGTGTGAAGATTATCTTAGATCTATGTTCCCTTATCTTTTTAACGCTTAGGCTAGGAATCTTGGGGAGGAGATTCTTATAAGGGGGCTAGGTCTATCATACCCTGTGTTTGTATCACTTTGCTATGCTTGGATTTACAAAATTTGGAGCCAACTGGAAGTTTTTGAGTGCATGCTGGTTGGAATTGTTGCTTGATTGCTTGATTGGTTGATTGTGTATGGCACTCTTAGGTTCTACTCCTCTCTATACTCTTCTTCCTTGCCCAAACATATTACCCAATCATCTTACCATGTGTATAGTACCTAAAAATATTTTTATCAAAATTTATTTTGACAAAAAGGATTTATTCAAATTAGGTTTTCAAAACCCCCTGAGTTGAGGTTTGCACTTCAAGTCCATGATACGTCTCCAACGTATCTATAATTTTTGATGATGGAATGCTATTACATTATCTGTTTTGGATGTTTTATATGCATTAATATGATATTTTATATTGTTTTTGGGACAAACCTATTAATCTAAAGCCTAGTGTCAGTTTCTATTTTTTCCTTGTTTTTGAGTACTGCAGATATGGAATATTAAATGGAGTCCAAATGAAATAAAGCCTTCGGAATGATTCTTTCTGGAAGGAAAGAGATCTACCATACATGGAGTGCAAGGCAGGGCCTCTTGTTGGTATCAAAACTAGTGGATGTCGGGAAGGGGGTCGCAAACTGTGAGACAAGAACCGATGGTAACAGGAGATGAAGGGGACACAGATTTACCCAGGTTTGGGCCCTCCTATGGAGGTAATACCCTACGTCCTGCTTGGTTGTATTGATGATATGGTGGTTACAGAGTTGATATACCTTGAGATCGAATAGCTAAGCCTAGATTAGTTGTTCTCTCCCTACAACCTAAAACCCTCCAACTTATATAGACGTCCAGGGTACCTAGGGTTTACACATGGTCGGTTACATGCCAAAGAAATAAACATGCATATTTGCTATATCAAACGTGGAGTACAAGCCATGCTTCCCAAAGCTTCCATATTGGAGACAGGGCCTTCAATTGATCATGTGTTCGGCAAGTGGCCCATATAGTCCGGCCCATAGAAATAGGTCGGCCCCCCGAGGACCCCTTAATCCAGGACTCCCTTAGTTGCCCCCGAACTTGCCTCCAACGCCAAGGGTCTTTTGCTTCAATTGCTTCGCTTGATCAAAGTCTTCGGTTGCGAGGTGAGTTCTTCTCGGCGAATTCAGTTCGGCCTCCGATGACAAGTAGCTTTCCTAATAGTGGCGCGTCCGAACACTATGAATAGGTCATCCTTGAAGGCCAAACATCGAGGGGTAAAATAATGTCCCTTCATGACCGTTCTAACGAAAGGTCACAGCCCAGCACGACCGCTAGACCAGTCATAGGAACTTGATTCGCGGTTCGAGGCCGTTTTAATCAACACGATCTATCAATGTGCAGATCGTGCCCCGTTTTACACGGTATATGTCTAATCATGCGCGTGCAACGGCATGCACGTTTCGGGAAGCGAAGGAATTCACGGTGCAGTGAAGGGGGTCCAAACGATAAGTCTCATAAAAGGGGGAAAAGGCCCAAAGCCTATTCACGCTCTTCATTCGCCTTCTCCGCTTTCCATTCTTCTGAGCCTCCGAAGCACAGATCTAGGTTTTCTGCCCCCACCTCAGAGCTCACCAATGGCAGGCTCCGGCTCCAACGGCTAGTGGGAGGTTTCCATAGTCACCGACCGAGATATCCTGGACCTCAAGTAGGTCGGCTACCTCTCCGCCTACATCCGTCACCGCATGCTTTCTCTCCCACTCCCAAGTGATCCCCACTCCCAGGCCAAGTGATCCCCACTCCCAGGCCGGGCAAAAGGGTGTTCTTTCTCTCCCACTTCATCTGAGAGCTGAGCTTCCCGATCCACCCCTTTGTCAGGGGGCTGATATTTTTCTACGACCATGACATCCATGACCTCCCGCCGTACTCTTTCATGCATATATCGGCATTCATCCTCGTCTGCAAGGCTTTTCTGCGGGTCAAGCCGCAATTCTAGCTTTGGCTCAAAGTGTTCAACGTCAAGACGAAGTGCGTCAGAGGCAAGCACGCAGACTAGGGTGGGGCTGTCATCGAGAAGATCACCCGTGTCGCATGGCAATTAGGTACCTTCATCATCACCATCAAGGTGTGGCAGAGGGAGTAGTTCTACATCACTGAGCCATGGGAAGAAGGTCAGATTCCCACTGCCAAATTCAGATCCGGTCCCCCCCATATTAGCTTCATGGCTCAAAAAGGGCCTTAGCTGGGGACCGAGCAAGGAGGGGAGCGACCTGCAGAAGCGCGTCGGCTCCATTATCGAGAAGGACATCAAGCTGACCAATGTGGTCTAGGTCATGCTCCGGACACGCATCCTCCCCTCCCAGCGCCGGGATACTCCCTTGTGGGCTCATCATCTTGACGATGCGCCAACGATCCTGAACCTCTTCCACACTAGGCGAGAGAAGCTGTGGAAGGCGATCTTCAAGTCGCAAAAGAGCTAGCCATCTGAGGAGCAAGACAGGGGTCTGCACGCTGTCAAACCCTCCTCCGAGGTACGACATAATTTTGCTTGGTCGGCTTTATTTTTCATAGAGAGGATCCATAACATTTTTTACGATCATCACTTTGATGACATGGTTAAAGAAATCCGTTAACATCAGCAGGCTGGCACCTCGCCCCGAAGACGCCTGGTCCGGGCTGTTAGCGGAAATGCTCGTGGTGAAGCCTTACAAGGCCCCCATGAAGAAGGAGAAGAAGAAGAAACCAGGCCGGGGTGGCCTTCGCATCAGGGACTAGTCAGAGAATTTTTCCGAGGAAACTCATGCCTCCTCGAATCAAGAGCAGCATGAGGAGGAAGAGGAAGAGGAGGAGCAGGAGGAAGAGGAGGAGGACGAAGTCAAGGGGGAAGGCAATTTCCCCCTCGCAAGAAAGAGGCGACATCATCGTGCGCCCTGGAGGAGGTACCCCCTCCTCCCCAGAATAAAGCACGTTGGGCACAAGTGATCCTGTTAAACGACAGATCGGACTCAAACACTGAGTCTAGTGACTTCAAGCCGGTTCCACAAAGGAACCTCAGAGTCAAGCCCCCCTCTCGAAGGTTAGGATCCGAATATCCCCTTGTTCATCATGAACAGGTTTAAAGTTTATTAACATGTGGGTACTTATTGACTTTGCAGCCCCCAACGCATCCTTCCCACTGATCAGATATCGGAAGAGGAAACTCCACCCGCTGAACTAGCGAAGAGCGGGAATGTGTTGCATCCCGCTACTCCGGGCGCCTGTAGGATCGAAAGTAGGTCTAGAGGGGGGTGATTAGACTACTTGATAAAATAAAACTATGCCTTTTCCCAATTTTAATTGTTGGCAAGTTTTAGCATTCATAGCATATCAAGTACATCCTACACATGCCTGTCTAAGAGTATAGAGGCAGAAAATAACAACAAGCATGAGTAAAAGGGATAGGGTAGGAAGATGAAACGCAATTGTAGACACGATGATTTTTCCCGTGGTTCCGATAGGTGGCGCTATCGTACATCCACGTTTATGGAGTCTTCAACCCATGGAGGGTAACGATTGCGAGAGTGCACACAGGGCTCTACCCACGAAGGATTCCACGAAGAAGCAACCTTGAATATACAATGATAGCCTACGACCATGGAGGACTAGCCTAACTCGAGGTAGATCTTCACGAAGTAGGCTATCTCCTTGCCCTTACAAACTTCTTTGTTCACTCCACAACACGAAGTAGGAGGCTCCCAAGCGACACCTAACCAATCTAGGAGGCACCACCCTCCAAAAGGTAATAGGCTCGGTAATGACGATGAAATCCTTGCTCTTGTGCTTCAAGATGATAGACTCCTCAACACACAATAACTCTCTCACAGATTTGGCTTGGTAGAAGAGATGGGATTGGTGGAAAGCAACTTGGGGAGGTTAGAAATCAAGATCCATATGGTTGGAGTGGAAGATCTTGATCTCAACACAAGGGTAGGTGGTTCTCTCTCAGAAAACCAAGTAGGATAGGTATGGAATTGTTCTGAGTGGTTCTCTTTCAAGTAAGTGGTGGTGAAGAGGTATATATAGGCATCCCCAAAAATCCAACCGTCACACACAAAATGACCGACTCAGTGACACCGATGTGTTAATCTCGGTGGTACCGAAGTGACCAAAAGGTGGCAACTTTTGAATCTTGGAGGGACCGATATATGAATCTCGATTACATCGATAAGGTGACCAACTGTCAAATTTCCAATCTCGGTGATGCCGACCCAACATTCTCGGTGGTACCGAAAATTTGAATTTGCGTAACAGAAAGTTGCCAACCTAAACTCGATGGCAACAGTATGGAATTGGTTGCACCGAAGTGGCTAGGGTTTGGCTGAGTCTGTCTAGGTTCTGGAATCAGTGGCACCGGTATAGAAGAGTTGGTTGGACCGATTTTGAATGTTTGGCTATAGATAGACTTTGGTGGGAGAGCTTGTGGATGTTTTTGGTGACTATCACTTGTGCACGTATGAGCGTTTTGTTCATCAACAAAACTTTACCCCCTTTTAATAGTATTGGCTTTCCTATGGACTCAAAGTGATTTCTCACAAATGTAAAATGTAGAGTCCTATTGCTTGAAGCTTGGCCAACCTATTTCCTTGTATCTTGGGGTAATTACACAATCTCCACGATCTTTTTGCCATCCCAATCATTGAAATTTTCCTAAAATATACTTGGTGGAATCATTAGTTCAATGACTTATATGTTGTCATTAATTACCAAAACAACTAAGGGAACAAATGTGCTTTCAATCTCCCCCTTTTTGGTAACTGATGACAACATGTAGATCAAAGCTTCGACAAAGATATAATCAATGAATATAATCGTCGCTTTGCGAAGTATGTGATAAGCAAGAGCTCCCCCTAAATTTGTCCATTATTTCAAATTTATGTTTGAATGCAAATGCACAATCGATTAGGTACATGGGTCACTTCTTACATGTCACATACAACTTGGTGGTGTGCGAGAATAATTAGAATGAACATCATAGCACAACACAATCAAGTAAAGATGAATGAACATCACATAAGCATTAAGATGATAGGAAATAGTAGCATCACACATTAAAGCATATGATCAAACATCATCAAACGTGTATCACAAGCAACCAAAAGAGTAATTGTTTTTGAAAAGCAACAAACACCAAAACACTCTCTCGCTCGAAGCCTAAAGATCTATATACACTTCTCCCCCTTTGGCAACAAGTTACCAAAAAGTTCAAAGGCATATATCTAAGCGTTCTTGGGCTGATCTCCTACGTTTGTTGATGAAGGAGTCGAGAGAACAGCGTCGGTGAATAACTCCACAGATGTCGTGGATGGAGCTAGAGTGGATACTGGAGGAACTGGAGCTGATGGAGGAGGAGCTGAAGTGACAGTAGCAGGAGCTCATGAAGAGGGCCTCAAGTCTGGAGCAGGTATTGTGGCAGATCTAGCCTGAGTAGTGAACTGTGTGCTTGGCCTGAGAGGTGACCCATCCTCATCATCATCTGAAGCTCTATGACTGTCTTAGTCACCTTGTCCACCTTATCATTAAGAGTCTTGATCCTTGTTTCAAAGATCCTCACAAGACTGTTCTGGTTGTCCAGAATCCCCTTAATATCGTTTTGAAACTCGAGGGATGTGCACTGAGCCAACTTCCTTCTGAAGCTCTATGAGAGTCTTAGTCACCTTGTCTACCTTATCATTAAGTGTCTTGATCCTTGTTTCAAAGATCCTCACAAGACTGTTCTGGTTGTCCAGAATCCCCTTAATATCCTTTTGCATGTTCTGAACTGATGAAATCAACAGATCCATTTACTCATTTCTAGATCTAGGGACTTGAGCACTAGTGGCTCGAACTGCCTCTGCCTCTGCCTGAGTTCTAGTAGATGTGGGATGATCTGGGTCCATCACTACAATTTTATCCTCAAGATCTAGCTGTAGGGGCAAATGTGAACGATCTAGAGAAAATATGTGCTTTCCAACTAGGAGTTAATAAGCATCTCGATATAGGGTACATTGCAGCAAGAGCGCTTCTGATCAGTAACAACCCTCTTGACTGTCTCAACAATCAAGTCCATAACTCTAATCCTGGTGTGTCTGTCAAGGTGGATCAACATGTTGATGGAGTAGCCTCGGATCGTCTTGTCATCTCCTGACTTGGACATAAAACTGTGCCTCAGAATGGTGTTCATGGTGTGGAGGCCAGCTTGAAGATAGTAGATGGATCCTACCTTGTGAGATTGCACTTTGTCTGCAGGGATAGGAGTATACATATCCTTCATGGCATTGTGGCTCGCCTTGGATTCCGTGGACATCCAAACTCCATCCTGAACCTCAGGAACTCCTATAAGTGCAGCCCACTCATCAACAGTAGACTCATATATTGCTCCTTCAATCATCCATACAATCCTACCATCTCCATAGAAATGTGTAGTGGAGTAGAATTGCATGATCATCTCATCGTTCCATGCAGTAAGTTCTCTGCCAATGAACTCATCCAGACCAATGCAATGGAAATTATCTTGGACACTTGGAAAGTAATCCTCAATCTTCTTAATGAATTACCAATCAACATATCTCATATCACTCATTGTTGGGCTCTTGTCTAGCAGGACTGTCTCATAAAAGTCTTGTTGCTCTCTGTTGTAGAATATGTAGTCCACACATGCCCTCAAACCTGAGTCTTTCCCCTTCTTCATATCTTCAGCAACTAGGTGGCTGACATCATGTACTGGAAGATGTGGTCTGAGTTTCATCAAGGTTGTCAAGTCATCATCATGCTTAGATCTAGAACCAGTTCCCTTGTTCTTTCCAGAAGCTTGAATCTGCCTAGATGTCCTCTTAGGCTTTTCAGTAGCAACCTTCTTGGATTTGGTGCTCTTGGATGTACCATTCTTTGGCATAGCATCAGCCAAAGCTTCTTGGCCCTCTTCTTGGGAGGAGCCTTTGCAACATGTCCTTCCTCCTCTTCCTCAGCAGCAGCACGAGCAACCTCCTCTGGATCTTCATACATGGATGTAGGCCTGCCAATCACATGAATAATCCTCTTTATGGCTTTCTTCTCCCCTGCCTTCTTAAGCATAGACTTCCTTGGGGGATCAATATACATTGTGGCCCTAGCCCTCTCAGGTGCTCTCATAGCTTTAGAGCTAGCATAGACTTTGCTGACAACTCTCCTGGAAGAAGTGGCTTCAGTAGCACACTTCTTAGTAGCCTTGTCTTGCTTCTTGGCAAGAGTCTCCTCGGGGACAAAATCTGAATCTTCTTTATCAGAACTCAGCTTCTTCCTGGTCCTTGTGGCAGCCTTGGGAAACCCATGGGAGCTGCGGGTGCCTGGATCTGAAAATGAACTAGGCTCTAGGCTTGTGCCTGAACTCATGTCAACACCCTGCTCTGGCAAATTTTGACTGTCCTCAGCATCTGACATACTGACCCTGTGAACAGAGTATAGAAGAGCACAAGAAGATGAGTCATCACAAAATTAGGCCGGTTTTTGAAAGATTGAACAATAGATTTTCAAGTTTTGCATTCTGTCAAATGAATATCGGTACAGCCGAAGCAAAATTTTCGGTGCTACCAAGACTAACTATCCCTCTTAACAGAAACTTGGCACTCTTTTCAGTGAGACCGAAAAGAAGTACTCGGTTCCACTAAGACAGTTCTCAGCAACATAGAAACACAAATCAGTTTGACCGATTTGTTTGCTTCGGTTCCACCGAGTTCCACCGGGCGGAAGGAAAACCCTAGAAAATCTAACATTCGCTAGACTATTGGAATTTTGTGTGGATAGGAAGACGTGCAATAGGTGGATTATAGAGAAAATCAAATCCAATGCGCAAGAATCAGACAAGGAGCACAAAGGAGGTCGAATCTGTAATCTAACATGCCAACGGATACGCTACGACGGCGACGATGGAGAGGATTTCATCGACGGTGGCGATTCCCAGTGGCAGAGGAGCGCAGGGAGACAAGGGCGATGACCAGGGGTCTCGAGAGCGGCAGCTTAGGGTTCTGAGGCATGATGATTTGAGGATAAAATTCAAAGCGTCGGGGTCCACAGCATTTATACCCACCACTGTCGGTGACACTGATTCTAACTTTTTGGTGTCACCGAGTTCCTCAACTATCAGTTGACAGGGAAACTCGATGTAACCGATAAGATGGAATCGGTGGTACCGAGATTGAAAACCAGATCAACCCTAGGCATTCGGTGAGACCGAGATTTTGTGGTTGGTTCCACCAAGATGCACTTGGGAGGTTTTAATGGTCAATTCTTGTCGATACGGACCTCCGAGTGCTCCACACACAGAGGGATCGAAAAGCACTTGTTCAAATTTTGTGATGCATCATGAATAGAGTATGAGTGACAAAGCATAGATAGCTAAAGAGTGGTCCTAGGCATTCTTGTCCATCCAATTGGCAAAAGATAAATCTAAGACCAAATAGCAACAATTGGATGTTCTCGAATGAGAAAATAAATGCAGACCAACATGCTCACACAATAAGATGTCAAATGAATTCATGACAAACATGCACAACCACTCTAGCATCTAACAAGCACTTGGGCGATGACGAAGTCATCTATATATGAGTATTTGACTTAGGATCGAAGTAAGAATACTTGATCATAGGTCATACTCATCATTTAAGCACAAGTGGGTTACCACTTTTACATAAAGCATTTAATGCTGTCACATGCTAAGAGATGCTTTGACTCAAGTCTTAGAGTGAAGCTCCCCCTTGATGTGACATCCCCCCATAAGAGGGATAAACTAACCTTGGGTTTTGTCGATGAAGACTTCATGTTGGTGCGGTAGTGGTGGATGCTCAAAGTTGATGAAGATCACCAAGAGTTGGGAGCATCCTTGTTATTTCCTTACTCTTCTCACCTACATGGGTTAGTCCCAACACACAAGAGACAAATACAAGGATATCTATGGACATGGAGTGCAAAGCATGTGTGATGGTGTCCATAGATTTGTTGATTACCTTGTCCCTTGCTTATCTTTGAGGGAATTTGTGACTCCTTGAACTATTGCATAGGGTTGATGTTGACTGCAAATAGATCTTCCCAATAATGAATGTGAGTGAATTTCATTGGCGGAGTCACCCCTCAAGAACTTTCTAGTTCTTTTTCTTGAGGACCCACATCAAGTTGATGGGGATCCTCGGTGTTGTAGTAGCCTTTGTAGACGTTGAGCTTGAAGTAGCCTTGGGAACCCACTTCACCAAAGCTTGGGATTCATCTTCATAAGCGTCAAAGTCCTCTTGAAGCTTGTTCTTTCCCTTGAGCATATGGTCTTGTGGTGGAAGGTCATCTTGAGTGTTTGTCCCCTTGGGATGAGTATTTTCATACTTCTCCTTTTGAGGAAAAAACTTGGGATTGGGGTATTGACCTTCTTCCCACTCAACTCCATTTGCATTGAAGTAGCCAACACCACGATTCTTCCGGTATCCTTCATGCTTACATACAATCTCCTCAAATTGCTTACATCCGGCAAGACTCTTGTAGATACCTTTCACTATAATTCCTTTCAATAAGGCATTTTATTGCTCAAGTGTAACTTGGCTAAGAGAATCATCATTAGTGGAATAAATAGAACTACTAGGAGCAACATCATTGGGTTTCGAATTTTTATTGTTGCTACTAGATGAAGAGTCTTTCTTGCCTTTTTTACTAGTTTGCTTATATATGACTTGTGGCATGATTGTAGACAAGAGTAGTCGCTTGGCAAGATAAGATGAAGTCTTCTTTCGGAGATCATCATTGATAGCTTTAAGAAATTCATGTTCTTGCTCCAAATTGGGCTTCTCAAAGCGTAGCTTCTCATGAGTTCTTACAAGCTCTCTATGATCTTCAAGAGTAGATTCATGGGCTAACTTAAGAGTTTTAAGTTCTTTAGTTAGTTTTTCTATTTTCATCTTATCATCGTCAATCGACCTATCTTGACTAGCATGAGAATTATCAAGTTCATTTTGATCAACATCACTAGTTTTATCACATAGCAAGTCATCATCACAAAGCAAATCATCTTCATCACTATCAAAATCAAGATATTCGGGCTGTGATACCTTGCGGCCTTTAGCCATGAAGCAACTTACACTCCCTTTGTTTGGTGAATCAAATAGATCATAGGAGTTGGTAGTCACTAGTGCAATTCCGGCAACACCTTCATCTTGACTATGGTCGGAGTTGGAGTGATAGCTTCTCTCGGAGTGGTTGTCGAAGTCGGAGCCGGAAACCCATTCACCAACATGATCTTGATGTTTCCTTCTTGAGTAGCTCTTGGTGTACTTGTCCTTCTTCTCCGAATCTCTAATTCTCCTTGAGGGTCTTCGTTCATAACAATCATCTCTACTCCTTCTCTCTCTTTGAGGTGACTCGTCTCTTGAGCTTCGTCTTCTTGGTGACTCTTCTCTTCATTTGTAGGGATCCATGCACTCATTGGAGTAGTGTTCGGGCTTCCCACAATTGTAGCAGTTTCGGTCACGACTTGATGAACGCTTCTCTTCATATCTTGAGTTGGAGATTTGATCTTTGCTTCTATTCTTGTAGAACTTGTTGAATTTCTTGATCATGAGGCTTATCTCTTCATTTGTGACAAGGTTGTCGCTTCAGGTAGAGGGAGCATCACTTGTGGCTTTGTAAGCACCGCTAGACTTGTGATGAAGTTCTTCCTTGTCTTTGAGTGTCATGTCATGAGAAATAATTCTACCAATCACTTCTGTTGGTTTGAGATCTTAGTAGTTCGGCATCATTTGGATCAATGTGCAAACAGTGTCATACCGATCATCCAAAGCTTGAATTATCTTCTTTATGATGAAATTGTCAGTCATTTCTTCGCTTCCTAAGCCGACAATCTCATCGGTGATGAGAGCTAGCCTAGAGTACATCTCAGCGACTCCTTCACCATCCTTCATCTTGAACTTGTCAAGCTGAGCTTGAAGAACATCTAACTTGGATTCTCTCACGGACTCAGTTCCTTCGTGCATATCAACCAAAGTATCCCAAATCTGTTTTGCGTGTTCAAGACAACTGATTTTGTTGCATTCTTCGGGGCATAGGCAATTGAAGAGAATGTCACATGCTTGAGCATTGAGTTGCAACATATTCAATTCATCCGCAGTCGCTTCACGATCGGGTTCCTTTCCCTCCGCAAAGAATTCACCTTGCAAGCCAACACGAACAAGAACGCAAACGGCAGGATTATGTCCAAGCAAATGCATTTTCATTTTGTACTTCCAACTAGCAAAATTTGTGCCATCAAAGTAAGGACCTCTATGATGATAATTACCCTCACTAGATGCCATACTTCTCCTAGGTTGTGAAACCAATGCAATGGAGACCAAAACTCTCATACCACTTGTAGGATCGAAAGTAGGTCTAGAGGGGGGTGATTAGTCTACTTGACCAAATAAAACTATGCTTTTTCCCAATTTTAATTCTTGGCAAGTTTTAGCATTCATAGCATATCAACTACTCCCTACACATGCATGTCTAAGAGTATAGTAGCAGGAAATAACAACAAGCATGAGTAAAAGGGATACGGCAGGAAGATCAAATGCAATTGTAGACATGATGAGTTTTCCCGTGGCTCTTATAGGTGGACCTATCGTACATCCAAATTTATGGAGTATTCTACCCATGGAGGGTAACGGTCGCGAGAGTCCACGGAGGGCTCCACCCATAAGGGTCCACGAAGTAGCAACCTTGACTATTCCATATAGCTTCCGTCCACAAAGAACTAGCCTCACTATGGGTAGATCTTCACGAAGTAGGCGATCTCCTTGCCCTTACAAACTTCTTGGTTCACTACACAACACAAAGTAGGAGGCTCCCAAGTGACACCTAACCAATCTAGGAGGCACCACCCTCCAAAAGGTAATAGGTTTGGTAATGACGATGAGCTCCTTGCTCTTGTGCTTCAAGATGATAGACTCCTCAACACACAATCACTCTCTCATAGATTTGGCTTCGTAGAAGAGATGGGATTGGTGTAAAGCAACTTGGGGAGGCTAGAAATCAACATCCATATGGTTGGAGTGGAGGATCTTGATCTCAACACAAGGGTAGGTGGTTTTCTCTCCAAAAACTGAGTAGGATAGGTATGGAATAGTTGTGACTGCTCCTCTTTCGAGTAGGTGGTGGTGAAGAGGTATATATAGGCATCCCCAAAAATCGAACCATTACACACAAAATGACCGACTCAGTGACACCGATGGGTTAATCTTGGTGGTACCGAAGTGACCAAAAGGTGGCAACTTTTGAATCTGGGAGCGACCGATAGACGAATCTCGGTTGCACCAATAAGGTGACCAACGGTCAGATTTCCAATCTCGGTGATGCCGACCCAATATTCTCAGTGGTGCCGAAAATGTGAATTTGCATAACAGAAAGTTGGCAACCTAAACTCGGTGGCACCGGTATGGAATCGGTTGCACCAAAGAGGCTAGGGTTTGGCTGAGTCTGTCTAGGTTCTGGAATCGGTGGCACCGGGATAGAGGACTTGGTTGTACCGATTTTGAATGTTTGGCTATGGATATACTTCGGTGGGAGAGCTTGTGGATGTTTTTGGTGACTATCACTTGTGCACGTATGAGCACTTTGTTCACCAACAAAACCTAACGCCCTTTTAATAGTATTGGTTTTCTTATGGACTCAGAGTAATTTCTCACAAATGTAAAATGTAGAGTCCTCTTGCTTGAAGCTTGGCCAACCTATTTCCTTGCATCTTGGGGTAATTCCACAATCTCCACAATCCTTTTGCCATCCCTATCATTGAACTTTTCCCGAAATATACTTAGTGGAAACATTAGTTTAATGACTTATATGTTGTTTTTAATTACCAAAACACCAAGGGAGCAAATGTGCTTTTAGTGCTGACAAGGACGCTGTGGAGGTGTCGTCCCAACATGCTCCTATGGAGCCGTGCACCAGCAGTGGGGGAGAAAACATCATGGCTAAGGATAACGCCTCGGCCACCGAATTCTGGGGGGATAAACCCAAGCCGGATACTGAAGAGGACGGACGAGCGACTGCTCAGTCCCCTCCGAGGACCTCTTCGGAGCGCACCATGCATTCGGAGGCAACGGCTCAAACCCCGATCGGTGATCAGATTACCCGATCACCACCGGCGCCACCGACCAATGGATGGCCGGTCTTGGAGGAGGCTTTGTCGAGGGCCTCCATCTCCGACGAGCATCGCACCCTTATGGGTGCGGTATTGCAGAGCGTTCAATCCATCGACAACGGACTGAAGGAGGCCTTCAAGGGTCTCCTGATGGGTTTTCAAATAAGCCATGCGATACTCTTATTTGCAAAAATGTTTATTTTATTTTTATAATTATATACACAACAGCCCCCGAGCCCTAGGTGAGTTTGATAAAAACTTACCTAGGGGTCAATCATGGATCCAATTCCAAACTATATACAAATGACATATTTGGAACATGAGAGTAGGCCCTGAGAGGGCCGAGCATATGATCGGATTGACGATGGTCCAGAAGTATTGCAACTATGTAATCTAACAAGTGTTTGTGTATTACAGGCTTCATCGGCGGTGGCGGCCGTAAATAGCGTCGAGCTGGATGAGCTGAATCGGAAGCTAAAACGCTCCAAGGATGAAGTTGATGCCCTCAACAAAAGATTCGATGAGGCAGAAGGTATGTATACACAAAATCCGAAGACCTTTGCCAGAATACTATCAATGCAGGTCTTCATAGTGTTAATCATTACACAGCTTCGGCGAAAGAGGAGGAGAGGCTCAAGGCCGAGCTTCGACAGGCGACGGACGAAGCGGTCGTCAAGAGGGCGGCGACCAAAGAAGCGGCTACCGCCCTCTTTGCCCTACAAGCCACCAGCGACAAGCATGAGCATCATGTGGCGGAGATCGAGTAGGAGCTCAAGGACAATAGCCAGAAGTGTGAGGTCCTTGAGTAGAAGGGCAAGGAGAGCGCGACCGAACTGTCCACCCTGAACACCGATCTCCAGAAGGAGCGGGTGTACAGGCGGTTCTTTGAGGAGTAGGTCCGCCAAGTGAAGGATATAACGATAAGCCATACTTACTATAGTGTGTCTTCAGGGATAGCAAGTTCAAATTGCTTACCCAGGTGTGGCATTCCTCAGGCGCCTCCTTTGATCTCCAGAAGAGCATAGCACACCAATCGACTTTATGCATCGCGGGATGAAGGAGATGAAGCGTGTCTATTCTGGGCACAATTTGAAGCCTCAAGCGCACTCATGTTCTTGTTAAGCAACTGAAGCAGATGATGGAGCTGCACCAGATGGCGGAGCCAACCATGAAGGACCTCTCCATCCGCTTATTGACCGACGACCGCTGCCAGGCAGCTACTTTGGCCTGGTGCAGGAGCTAATCGCCGCTTCGCCCCGCCTCAACATTGTGAAACACTCCTCCTGCATCGAGGGAGTCCGGATGGCCCTTGCTAAGGCCAAGGTGCACTAGCCGGGATTGGATCAGATGAAGATAGCCACCTCTTACCCACCTCCCGGGAAGGAACATAGACGCCCCGAGATGTACTTCGCCAGAGTAATGGAAGGTGCTCGGCCGATAGCGTCACAGTGTTCAAAAGATAACATGCATGTATAAATTTTTAATTTGTCTGAAAAAAATTTAAAGCTTTAATGTTATAATCTATCATGCTTTGATGTTTTGTTTTCGTTTATAAATCCTATGTGGCCGTTTGAAACTGAAATATGCGAGTCGTCAGCTTCAGCCCCCATGTAGATACTACATGGGGTGTCTCTGCCAATGCACTATGTCCCTTAACCGAGTGATCGGAACTCAAAGGCGGTAGAGTGTGGCGGACTAGGCAATCAGACTATAGTGCTTTATTTCTTTTAGTTAGCCGTAGGGGCGTGAAAAGACTGTGAGGGGCTGATGACTAGCCCCCGGAGTATTGTGATGTTCGGATGAACCACGGCTAAGGCCATCATCACATGGTTTGCATGGAGCGCAAACCCCTCGCATAAAGCGGAATATCCTCTGACGAGGATTTAAGTACAACACTTTAAGCTTGGATTCATAGACCAGCTCTCGCATACTATGACAGTCAGTTTTTGGCTTTCTCCCCTGAGGTGCTTGACCAGACTATTCGGAAAAATAATCGCAGGGGTTCTCCCTTTGCCCTTTTAGCTGAACGAGCGGAACGTAAATGGGCAAGCACGGGAGCTGGGCAACACAACTATTGACCCAAGACATAGTTCGAAACCAACGCATAAAAAGTGAATTCCAAAGCGCCAAACACATAATAAGTTGTACGTAGGGCGATTTATTTGTAAGCTCGAGCCCCCGGTGTATTACCCGGTTGCATCGTAACATACCGAACTGTTTCACGAGAAGAACGAGAAAAGGAAAATGTGTGCCAAAAAGGACAACAAGACAAACATGTATAATGATGCTATGTTTTTTCTCACCAACTCTTATTAGTTGGACTGCCAAAGCAACTTCTTACAGGTATGTGAAGGAAAAGAAGTTTTACAGGTATCGGCATTCTTCAATTTGTGACCTTAAGTCTTTGGTGTGCCTCGCCGCTTATGTACTCCTGCGTCTTGGTGCACCTTAATAGGTGATATTGTACGGCGAACGGATCTTGCAAACAAGGTATTGAGAAGTCGGCAAATTGTGGATGAGGTTTATGCCATTAGCAGGCCTTTCAATTGTACTTGCGTTGTGTCCGAAGACATGTTAATGGTAGTGGTTTGGTCCAGCCGGACACCCACCTTTGTTTCCCCACCGCTACT
Organism: Hordeum marinum; assembly: GCA_022496015.1. NCBI lineage: Eukaryota > Viridiplantae > Streptophyta > Magnoliopsida > Poales > Poaceae > Hordeum > Hordeum marinum. The sequence continues at coordinate 156,602,355 of CM039672.1, read as the reverse complement.
CATGGAATTTTATATGCGAAGTTGTGCCTCCTTGGCACGTACTTCGCTGGTCCTAGGGTTGTGCGATGGTGGGAGAGTCCCTATTTGAGGGGAGAGGAAGGCTCCAACAGTTCGGACTAAAGCCGAGCCTGCTTCCCAGTCTTGCGTGCCTTAACGGCAGATGCTGGAGCCTACCGATCATCTTTGTAGTTAAATTCGGCCGCCAGGGCCAGCGCATGTTCCTCGGTTCGTAGAGAGCACATCGTGTTGCCATCAACAGTGATGACCCCCTTGGGGCCAGGCATCTTGAGCTTGAGGTATGCATAATGCGGGACGGCGATGAAGCAAGCGAACGCTGTTTGGTCGAGCAGGGCATGATAACCATTGCATAAGGGCACAATGTCGAAGATCAAATCTTCGCTTCGGAAGTTATCGGTTGAGCCGAACACAACTTCCAGGGTTACGGAGCCCGTGCATCGGGCCTCGACACCTGGGATCACTCCTTTAAAGGTAGTGTTACTGGGTTTTATCCTTGACGAATATGTGCCCATGTTTTTCACCGTGTCTGAGTAAATAAGGTTAAGGCTACTTCCTCCGTCCATTAGGACCTTTGTGAGGTGGTACCCAGCTATAATGGGATCTAGGACGAGTGGAGCCAAACCCCCATGATGGATACTGGTTGGGTGATCACGTCGACCAATGGTGATCGGATATGCCGCCAGGGGTTATACTTCGGAGATGCAGGCTCTACAGCGTAGACATCACGAAGGGCACGCTTCCTCTCCTTCTCTGGTATATGGGAGGCAAATATCATGTTTACTGTTTTGACCTCTGGAGGTAATTTCTTTTGTCCGCCACCAATTTGACCCCGATGCTCATCCTCATCCTCGCTACAAGGGCTCTTGCCTTGATCCTCTAACAAGAGCTTGCAGACCTATTTAAACACCCAACAGTTGTGCTGTGTGTGATTGGCGGGCTTCTCTTGAGTCCCATGGATTTGGCAAGGCCTTTCCATTATCTTTTCTAGCAGGGTGGATCCATCGCGATTGCCTTTAGGAGGCTTCTTTCGCTGCCTAGGATAGGAGTTGCGGAAGCCGGCGTTAACAGTCGTATCATTAGCATCATTGTTATTGCGTCGGCGCTTGTTCTTATTGCGCTTGGGTTTACCGTTCCCGTCCCTAACTTCGGAGGTTTCGGGGTCTTCGGAGTTGTGGCTACGTCGTGCTAGCCAATTATCTTTGCCCGCGCAAAAGCGGGTCATGAGGGAAGTAAGGGCGGACATAGTTCGAGGTTTATCCTGGCCGAGCTGGCGAGCCAGCCATTCATCCCGAATATTATGCGATGGAATTTTCAGGGAGGTTGTTTAACAAGTGCCAAGCTGGCCCTTGAGTTTTAGGGGAAGATATTTGATGGCGTGGAGATCATATCCATAAAGTCAGATCAGTTATCCCATCGTGTTGTTCGATGTTCACGGGTTTAAACCCCTCTGGGAACTGATGCCGCATTACCTCATCTATGAAGCACAGAGGGTGAGCGGCACCTCGAACCCAAGCTATATCGCGCCTCTATTCAGCGTCTGTTCTAGCCCAGTTTGCATTCCCAGTATCTGTTATTGCTTCGTTCGAGCCATGGTTTGTACCCATCCCGTCTATCGGGTGAGTAGCCTCTGGATCCATAGATGGATCTTGTGTAACCTGCTCTATAGTCTAGGTCATCTCGCAGGTCGAACCTGTCATAAGGCTCTAGCGGCTCCTTTCCCCATCTTCGGGGGCATAGCTAGTCTGTAACCGGTATCATCAGTCGTCCTGTCCCGCCCGCGAGGAGGGCGGTTCGACTTGTCGTATGGGGTATGTTTGGGATGTGGGGTATCAGTCAGTTCGTCATCAAATTGCGGTAGCAGCCTTCTGTGTGGATAACTCTTAGGTTGATCCGACAAACCGGTACCGTATCCTTCCTCAGCTGAGAGGACTCTAGTCCATTGATCGTTGAGGTCGTCTTGTTTGGATTTAAGTCGTCGTTCCTTCGCATTGAGGCTGTGGGTCGTTGCTATGAGGTGTTATTTGAATAATTCCTGATCTTTAGAGTTATCAGGAATGTCAAGGTCCTCGGCTTCCGTGATGTCCTCCTCCTCGATAGGAGGGATGTAGTTGACATCCTTGGAATCGTTGAAATTGTCGGGGTTGCTCTGGTCCTCAGGCCTTTCCTCACCCTCTAACGGGTGTTCATGGATATCGGGATCGCCACAGTCCTCAGGGGTATCTCCGTCCCCGGTGCCAATAATAGCTTTCCTTCCCTTTTTGCCTTTGGACCACTTATGCGGTTTCCGACGCCTTGACGGTGCGTCACCCGACTTGTCGCCATCATTATTGGGCATTTTGTCGCCATTAGTAGTAGGAGTGTCCACCATGTAGACATCGTATGTGGAGGTGGCAGCCCATCGCCCGGTATTGACGCGGGTCGGAGCGTAGTCCTCTTCATCCATGTATTCCGCCTAGTCAGAGGCATAGTCCAACATGCCGGCTAAGTCTTCGACCCTGGCTATGAAGTGGGTGGTGGGTGGGTCAAAAAATTCGTCTTGACCCACCCTGTAACTGATCAGAGCATTGATCGGGGTTGAATCATCGGAAATTTTCATCGACAAGATTCGATCTAGGGCATCGTCGAACGCCGAGCGCTCGATCAGATCACATTGTTCGAAACTTTCAGAAGTGACCTCCGATGTGCCCGAACAAGAAGGATGTTCGGCAAGAACGACTGTCCGGCCTTTTGACACTATGGCCATATCCGGACTAGGAATTGGAACACCAGCATGGTTAACCCCGCTGGTGTGACCGAAGAAGGAACTCGAGGTTAAAGCCTTAGAGTTTTCGAGCGTGGCAAGTGAAGCTGCAAGCCTGGTTAGTGACAAGTCGCCCTGAGAATCCACAGAGAACTCTAGGTTCCCGAATCTAACCTCTCGGTCAGGGGAGAAGCTCTCGACATGGCTTGGATGGCCGGTCAGGTTGGCATGCAACACAACGCGGCCGAAGGCGAAGATCTGTGCGGGGAGGAAATTGTCCATGTTACGGACCTCTTCATTGATGACAAGGCGAGACATCAATTCGTTGGACGCTCATAGAGGAACTCTCAATGAAAGCGCCAATATCAGTGTCAAAACCGGCGGATCTCGGGTAGGGGGTCCCGAACTATGAGACTAAAACTGATGGTAACTGGAGACGAATAGACACATATTTAACCAGGTTCGGGCCCACCTGTAGAGGTAATACCCTACGTCCTACTTGGTTGTATTGATTATATGGGGGTTACATAGTTGGTCTACCTTGAGATCGAATAGCTAACCCTAGATGAGTTGTTCTGTCCCTACAACCTAAAACCCTCCGGCTTATAAAGACGCCGAGCGTACCTAGGGTTTAGACATGGTCGGTTACAACCCGAAGAGATAAACATACCTATTCGCTACATCAAACGTGGAGTACAAGCCATGCTTCTCGAAGCTTCCATACTGGAGACAGGGCCTTCAATTGATCTTGTGTTCGGCAAGTGGCCCATATAGTCCAGCCCATAGAAATAGGTCGGCCCCTCGAGGACCCCTTAATCCAGGACTCCCTCACCTCTACCAGGAGGTCACAAGCCAGCTAGGCAGGCCACCCCCTGGCCGCGCCTGGCAGGCTTGCCACCTCCTGGCAAGTCTCCTAACCCTATTCTTCTTCCTATAAATACCCAAACATTCCCCCAACACCAAAAAGAGCCACACAAATATATTTTTCCGCTGACAGAAGCCTCCATTCCAGAGAGACCAATCTTGGAGCCTTTTCCGGTAATCTGCTGGAGGGGGGTCCGATCACGGAGGGCATCTACATCAACTCCATTGCCCCTCTGATGATGCATGAGTAGTCCACCACAGACCTACGGGTCCATAGCTAGTAGCTAGATGGCTTCTTCTCTCTCTTTTATCTTCAATACCATGTTGTTCATGATCTCCAGGGAGATCTATCCGATGTAATACTCTTTTGCAGTGTGTTTGTCAAGATCCGATTAATTGTCGGTTTATGTTCAGATTATCCATGAATCTTATTTGAGTCTTTTATGAATTCCTATATGCATGATTTCATATCTTTGCAAGTCTCTTCAAGTTATTGGTTTGGTTTGGCCAACTAGATTGGAAATTCTTGCAATGGGAGAAGTGCTTAGTTTTGGGTTCAATCTTGCGGTGTCCTCACCTAGTGACAAAGTAGGGGTAGCGAGGCACGTATTGTATTGTTTCCATCAAGGGTTACAAGATGGGGTTTTCATCATACTTCTTGAGTTTATCCCTCTACATCATGTCATATTACTTAATGCGTTACTCTGTACTTCACGAACTTAATACTCTAGATGTAGGCAGGAGTCGGTTGATGTGTGGAGTAATAGTAGTAGATACAGAATCGTTTCGGTCTACTTGACACGGACGTGATTCCCATATGCATAATCATTGCCTTGGATATCTACATGATTATTCACTTTTCTATCAATTGCTTGACAGTAATTTGTTTACCCACCGTGATACTTTCCTTCAAGAGAGAAGCCTCAGGTGTAATCTATGCCCCCACGGTCTAATTTCCATAATATATTTTCAGATCTATAAACCAAAAATACCCTGATGCAATTTATTTATCTTTTACTCGTTTATATTTATCTCTATCAGATATAATCCTAACCGTGAAGGGATTGACATCCCCTTTATAGAATTGGGTGCAAGAGTTTTATTGTTTGTGTAGGTGCATCCATTGGTGACTTGCTTGTTCCTCGTATTGGAATTATACCTTGGTTCTCATAAACTAAGGGCAATACTTATCTACTCCCTCCGTAAACTAATATAAGATAATTTAGAACACTATTTTAGTAATCTAAACGCTCTTATATTAGTTTATAGAGGGTGTACTTCGCTGCATCACCCTTTGCTCTTCAAGGGAAAACCAATGCATGCTCAAGAGATAGCAGGAAGGATTTCTGGCACCGTTGTAGGGGAGGATACATATCAAGCCTACAAAGTACCCATCACAAACTCATCTCTTGCATTTATATTATTTGCCATTTGCCTCTCGTTTTCCTCTCCCCCACTTCAAAAATGATTTTCAAAAAATACCAAAAAGATTTGCCTTTTTATTCGCCCTTCTTCCGATCGCCTTTTCGTTTGCCTTTTGAGTGCTTGTGTGCTTGTTTGCTTGCTTTGTCACAATTTCTGAGAATACCAAATTGTGTGACTTTTCCAATACTAATAATAATGATTTTATTACTACTCCGATTGCTCCCGCCACTAGTGTGGAATCTTATGAAATCAATGCTGCCTTGCTTAAGCTTGTTATGAAAGAACAATTTTCTAGCCTTCCTAGTGAAGATGCCGCATCCCACCTAAATACTTTCATTGAATTATGGGATATGCAAAATAAGAAAGATATGGATAATTATATTGTAAAATTGATGCTATTTCCGTTCTCACTATGAGATCATGCTAAAACTTGGTTTTCATCTTTGCCTAAAATTGGTATTGATTCTTGGAATAAGTATAAAGATGCTTTTATTTTCAAGTACTTTCCGCCCGCTGAGATCATCTCCCTTAGGAATAATATAATGAATTTTAAGCAACTTGATCATGATCATGTTGCACAATCTTGGGAGAGGTTGAAATTAATGATTAGGAATTGCCCCACACATGGTTTGAGTTTATGGACGATTATACAATTTTTTAATGCGGGATTGAATTTTGCATCTAGGAATCTTTTAGATTCAGTCGCGGGTGGTACTTTTATGGAAATCACATTAGGAGAGGCTACTAAACTCCTAGATAATATTATGACAAACTACTCTCAACGGCATATCGAAAGATCTCCTACTAGTAAAAAGGTGCATGCTATTGAAGAAATAAATACTTTGAGTGAAAAGATGGATGAATTGATGAATTTTTTTGCTAGTAAGAATGCTCCTATTGATTCCCAATTATATGCCTTTGTGTTCTTTGATTGGAAATAATAATGAATCTATGGATGTGAATTATGTTGGTAGGAACAATTTTGGTAATAACGCGTATAGAGGTAATTGCAGCCCTACGCCATTTCCTAGTAATTCCTCTAATAATTATGGTAATTCCTACAACAATTCTTATGGAAATTATAATAACATTCCCTCTGATCTTGAGAATATTTTTAAAGAATTTATTGGTTCACAAAAGGTTTTTAATGATAAGATTGAAGAAAAAGTGCTCAACATTGATGATTTGGCTAGGAGCATCGATAGAATTTCGCTTGAGGTTGATTCTTTGAAAGTTATATCTACTCCACCCAAGCATGATATTAATGATTATTTAAAAGCTATGAGAATTTCTATTGATGAAAGTAAGGAAATAACTGCTAGAATTCGTGCTAAGCATGAATGGCTTGAAAAGGTGTGTTCTCGTGATAATAATGATGAAGATCTTAAAGTGATTGATGTGAATACTTTTGAATCTTTGTTTTACATTATAAATTTTTATAAGGATAGGACTGGAGATAAGTTATCTTTAGTTAAAGAGCATCCCGATGATTCAGAGTCTATAGATCTTTATGCTAAGATTGATAAAAGTGGGGTGGAAGAGGTCAAAACTTCAAATAGCAACCAACCCACTCTTTTGGATTTCAAGGGATTTAATTATTATAGATTATCTTTGATTGATTGTATTTCCTTGTTACAATTCATGATGAATTCTCCACATGCTTATAGTCAAAATAAGGCTTTTACGAAACATATCGTTGATGCCATGATGAAATCTTTTGAATAAAAACTTGAATTAGAAGTTTCTATCCCTAGGAAGCTTCATCATGAGTGGGAACCTACTATTAAGATTAAAATTAAAGATTATGAGTGCCATGCTTTGTGTGATTTCGGTGCTAGTGTTTCCACGATTCCGAAAGCTTTATGTGATGTGCTAGGATTCCATGATCTTCATGATTGCCCTTTAAATTTGCATCTTGCGGATTCCACTATTAAGGAACCTATGGGAAGGATTAATGATGTTCTTATCATTGCAACTAGGAATTATCTGCCCATAGATTTTATTGTTCTTGATATAGATTACAATCCTACATGTCGTATTATTCTTCGTAGACCTTTCCTTAAAACGATTGGTGCAATTATTGACATGAAAGAAAGAAACAATAGATTTGAATTTCCATTAAGGAAAGGCATGGAACACTTTACTAGAAATAAAATAATATTGCCTTATGAATCTATTATGATAAATACTTTTGGATTGCATACCAAATATGACAATACCTATATTTATTGCGTTATGCCTAGCTAGGGACGTTAAACAATAGCGCTTGTTGGGAGGCAACCCAATTTTATTTTTTTGTTCTATTTTTTGCTTCTATTTTCGAGTGATTACCACATTATTAATTATGTATTAATTGTTTTTTGGTGTTTTAATTATTGTTTGAGCCAAGTAAAACCTTTGGGGTTATCTATGGTGGTTGTTGATTTGATCTTGCTGAAAAACATAAACTTTTGCTCCCAGTACAAGAATGTTCTTAAATTTTCAGAGCGTCGAATGAGTCTGAAGTATTTACACCAGGTTGAAACATAAATTTCCAAGGTTTTTCTAAGTTTGCAGAATTATTTGAGTTATATAAGTATACAAAGTTTTCAAATTGCTACAAACTTTTCTATTTTTGACAGATTCTGTTTTCTTTGAGTTATTTACCTATTTTGATGAATCTATGGGTTGTATCATGAGGTATGAACCATGGAGAAGTTAGAGTAAAGTACGTATTACACAAATATAAATAACTTATGAGTTCAAAACGGTACCTAAAGTGCTGATTTATTTTATTATACTAACGGATCTCACGAGTTTTCTGCTGAGTTTTGTGTTGTGAAATTTTCAAGTTTTGCGTAAGGACTTGATGGACTTATCGAATAAAGAGTGGCAAAATCCTAAGCTTTGGGATGCCCAATTCACCCCAATTCATATTCAAGGATTCCAAAGAGCCTAAGCTTGGGGATGCCCCGGAAGGCATCCCCTCTTTCGTCTTCAATCCATCCATAAAAAATTTTGAGGCTATATTTTTTATTCACCACATGATATGTGTTTTGCTTGGAGCGTCTTGTATAATATGGGTCTTTTCTTTTTAGTTTGCCAAAATCATCCTTGTTGTACATATCTTTTGAGAGAGACACACTAAACCGTGAATTTATTAGAATACTCTATGTGCTTCACTTATATCTTTCGAGATAGGCAATTTTGCTCTATATGCTTCACTTAGATTTTTTAGAGCACGGTGGTGTTTGTTTTTTATAGAAATAATTGAACTCTCGTACCTCACTTATATTATATTGAGAATCTTTAAACAGCATGCTAATTGGTCTAGGTTATTAATTTAGTCCTAATATGATAGGCATCCAAGAGGGATATAATAAAAACGTCCATATTAAGTGCATTGTGTATTTTTGAGAAGTTTGATTCCTTGCATAAAGTTTTGAGACGTGAGGTAATGTTAAGAGTCATGTTAGGAAGTAATTGTTATTTTGTAAAAATACTTGTGTAAAGGTTTGTGATTCCCGTAGCATGCACGTATAGTGAACCGTTATGTAAGGAAGTCGGAGAGTGATTTGTTTATAGATTATCAACCTTGGTGTGAGGGTCGGGAGCACGCGATGGTTAACTCCTACCAACCTCTCCCCTAGGAGCATGAATCTAATACTTTGCTTCTATAAGTAATATACTTTTGCAATAAGTATGTGAGTTCTTTATGACTAATGTGAGTCCATGGATTGTACACACTCTCACCCTTCCACCTTTGCAAGCCTCTCTAGTACCGTGCAACTTTTGCTGGTACAATAAAACCACCTTCCTCAAAACAGCCACCAAATACCTTCCACAAAATACCCACCAAATATCTTTCCTCAAAACAGCCACCATACCTACCTATTATGGCATTTCCATAGCCATTCCTAGATATATTGCCATGCAACTTCCAATGTTTCCTTTTATCATGACATGCACCATCACTTTCATATTGCATATAGAGTCATATTTTGTTCTAGGTATCGAGTTGTAATTTTCTTTTGAGTTGTAAGTAAATAAAAGTGTGATGACTATCATTATTAGAGCATGTCCCATGTGAGGAAGGGATGATGGAAGCTATGATTCCCTCACAAGTGGGAATGAAATTCCGGACTTTATGAAAAATAAAAGAGGCCAGCGAAGCCCAAAGAAAAATAAAATAAAAGAGGCCATAGATGCCCACTGAAAAAATGAGAGAAAATAGAGAAGGGACATTGCTACTATCTTTTCCACACTTGTGCTTCAAAGTAGCACCACGATCTTCATTATAGAGAGTCTCTATTTTGGCATTTTCATATAACGAGTGGAATTTTTCTTCATGATGCACGTCCAGTTAGTTCTTTTTTGAACTTTCATACACTTATAGCTCTAGTACATCCATTCCATGGCAATCCCTACTCACTCACATTGATATCTCTTAATGGGCATCTCCATATCCCATTGATAGGCCTAGTTGATGTGAGACTATCTTCTCCTTTTCCTTGACAACCTCCACCATATTCTATTCCACCTATACTACTATATCCATGGCTCACGCTCATGTATTGCGTGAGAGTTGAAAAGGTTTGAGAACATAATAAGTGTTAAACAATTGCTTGACTTTCATTGGGGTTGTGCATAATATAAATACTTTGTGTGGGGCAGATGGAGCATAGCCAAACCATATGATATTGTAGGGATAACTTTCTTTTGCCATTATATTTTGAAGAGATACAATTGTTTTGCTAGTACGCTTTAAATTTCATTGTTTTTATGTCAATATTGAGCTTTTGTTTTGAGTCTTATGTATCTAAATATTCATGCCAAAATATGGAATATTACATGGATAAATATTTTAGGCAGCAATCCACATAAAAAATTATGTTTTTATGATTTACCTACTCAAGGCCGAGCAGGAATTAAGCTTGGGGCTGCTGATACGTCTCCAACGTATCTATAATTTTTGATGATAGCATGCTATTATATTATCTGTTTTGGATGTTTTATATGCATTAATATGCTATTTTATATTATTTTTGGGACTAACCTATTAATTTATAGCCTAGTGCTGATTTCTGTTTTTTCCTTGTTTTTGAGTATTGCAGATATGGAATATTAAACAGAGTCCAAACGGCATAAAATCTTCGAAATGATTTTTTCTTGAAGGAAAGAGATCTACCAGACTTGGAGTGCACGGCAGGGCCTCTACGGGGAAGTCACAAGCCAGCTAGGCGCGGCCACCCCCCTGGTCGCGCCTGGTAGGCTTGCCACCTCCTCACAGGTCTCCTAACCCTATTCTTTGTCCTATAAATACCCAAATATTCCCGCAACACCAAAAAGAGCCACAGGAATACTTTTCCACCAATAGAAGCCTCTATTGCCGAGAGATCCAATCTTGGACCCTTCTCCGGTAATCTGCCAAAGGGGGCTCTGATCACGGAGGGCATCTACATCAACTACATTGCCCCTCCGATGATGCGTGAGTAGTCCACCATAGACCTACGAGTCCATAGCTAGTAGTTACATGGCTTCTTCTCTCTCTTTGATCTTCAATACCATGTTCTTCATGATCTTCATGGAGATCTATCCGATATAATACTCTTTTGCGGTGTGTTTGTCAAGATCCGATGAATTGTGGGTTTATGTTCAGATTATCCATGAATCTTATTTCAGTCCTTTCTGAATTCTCATATGCATGATTTCATACCTTTGCAAGTCTATTCGATTTATTGGTTTGGTTTAGCCAACTAGATTGGAAATTCTTGCAATGGGAGAAGTGCTTAGTTTTGGGTTCAATTGTGCGGTGTCCTCACCTAGTGACAAAGTAGGGGTAGTGAGGCACGTATTGTATTGTTGACATCAAGGGTAACAAGATGGGGGCTTCATCATACTGCTTGAGTTTATCCCTCTACATCATGTCATCTTACCTAATGTGTTACTCTGTTCTTCATGAACTTAATACTCTACATGCATGCAGGAGTTGGTTGATGCGTGGAGTAATAGTAGTAGATGTAGAACTGTTTCAATTTACTTGACATGGACATGATGCCTATATGCATAATCATTGCCTTGGATATGTACATGATTATTCTCTTTTCTATCAATTGCTTGAAAGTAATTTGTTTACCCACCATGATACTTTCCTTCAAGAGAGAAGCCTCTAGTGAAATCTATGGCCCCCGGGTCAACTTTCCATAATATATTTTCAGATCTATAAACCAAAAATACCTTGCTGCAATTTATTTATCTTTTACTCATTTACATCTATCTCTATCAGATCTAATCCTTGCAAAACCGTGAAGGGATTGACAACCCTTTTATAGCGTTGGGTGCAAGAGTTTGATTGTTTGTGTAGGTGCATCCATTGGTGACTTGCTTGTTCCTCACACTGGATTGATACCTTGGTTCTCATCAACTGTGGGAAATACTTATATACTTCGTTGTATCACCCTTTCCTCTTCAAGGGAAAACCAACGCATGCTCAAGAGGTAGCAGTCCTCAAATTGGATGGATCCTCTTTCCCCAAAGGCTTTATTTGAAACCTCCTATATATATGACTTGCCCAAACCACCAAATATTAGTTTTGAAGATTATTTTCCTATTTTATTTAAAAGCTTTTTCTTAAGGCCAGACATGGTCTTTTATATGGAAAAATTATTTAAATGCTTTAAAAATATTTGAGAAAATTTAGGGAAACTCAGTGGACATATATTGTCCATATATGTGAGTTTCAACACATGGTCATGATCAAAATCATGGGCAAAAACCCTCAAAACCCTTTCTGCTTAATCAAGCTTTTAAAATATTTCCATTGGAAATATTCTTAATAAATTCCAAGAAAAATTCTGCAAGTCACTCATACTATAGGTGATGATCTTGCAAAGTTTCATATCAATCCCCCTTGAATTGCTTCACCAAAATATTCTAAAACAATTCCTATCCAGATTCAAATTTGAACAACTTTACATTGTGAAGTTTCTTCCCTTGACCTAAAAATTTCTAGGCATGTCCTATTACCCAAATAAGGATGCCACAACAAGTGGTGCATCAAGGAGAATGGAAATGAATGCCTAGATCTACAGGAATCTGATTATGTTGATTTCTAGGGTTTTACAAAGTTACATTGTGAACTTTTTTAAAAGCTCCTCAAACTTGGTGATCCTCTCTATTTCTACCTATATTATCATTCTTTTAACACTCATGGCAAGCAAACTCCATTTGCTTGCTGAAAACAACATCAAACACCTTCTGGAAAATTGCTAAAAGCCATGTTCTCCCCTCTTAACTTATTCTCCTTGAACCCAAATTTTTACAACATCTCTACCTAGTCCTCTTTTACCTCCAGTAACATTCTCCTACCCTAAGATCAATCATGGAGGGGTAAAAACCCCATTTTTACCCTCTAGACAACAACTTTTCTCCCTCCCCTCAACTTTTCTTCTCAACCAGGGCAGCCAGAAGAGCATCCAATGCATCTACCCTATTTTCTAAACCCCTATGGTACCCCGAGACACTAGTGGTCGCGTGCAAAATGCCGTTGGCACTCTAGAGCATGCCAAACGGGCACTCCAGAGCGCGCTACAGTGCCCGACCGCACTGTAGCCACCACCCAATCCCCATCACCGATAGCCTCGGTACCCTAGCGTGTCCCCCGTGTCCCCCTCGGCGTCCACACCATGGCATGCTGTTGGCCCTCTCTCTCTCTCTCTAGCGGTCTCCCACACGCATGTTGTGGCCACCCAGTTCGGCCAACCGGTGGTTTCACACGCGAGACATGCCCGGCTCCTCCCTAGCTCTCTATCCTCCATCCACTGGTCCTAGGCGACGCCCAGAAACTCCCCTGACCCATCTTTGGAAGCCCCTGTGGCCTGTAGCCTTGGCCTCGACCTCGCTGGCGCACAAGCCCATGGTGGACTCTCGTCCACCTGTAAAGAGGCCTTCTCGTGTCTCTCCCTCCCTTCTGAACCTATCCTCCCTCACCAAATCGTGCCCTTGCACCTCTCCCCTTCTATTTTGAGGACCAAGCGCTCGGAATCGAGCCGGAGCTCGCTGTCTTGGCTCACTTGAATACGTGTGGTATGGCCTTCCTCCGCCCCTGTTCTCCTTTGATCCGAGGACCCTGAGCTTCCCTGACCCTGTTTCCCCTCTTCTTTCCTCCCATGGCAGCCATGGGCGAGCAGCTCGACCATGAATAGGAGCTCGCCGCTCAGGTCCGTCGTCCTTGACGAAATCGTCGCCGCCAGCGACGAACTCCACCTCCCTTGGAAAAGCTCAAGCCTCCTGAGCATGCCTGTGCCCTCAGCACCTCGATGTGCCGTCGGAAACGCCACCAATGAGCTCTCTATGTCTCTTGTCTGGAGGTTGAAGATGACCCTGCTGGGAACTGCTGTCACCCTCTCGTCCCACCTCTCTCCCGCTGGTCACTGGGCCCCCAAGATCCGCCTGTCGGGTTTGACCAGGGGTGCGATGTGGCAAGTGGAGGCGTATTCCTCCACCCCGCCTTCGACGTGGCCCCCTGACCTCCGGCCAGTGTGGATGGGCTGAAGCCCAACCCAGTTGGGACTGTTCTGGCCGAGCTGGCTCTGAGGCCTTTTTCCTTTTCCTTTGTCAATGAGATTCCAATTATCCATAGATTTTAATAATTTTCAAAATCCAATTATTATTTCACCAAAAATCTTGAAATATTGTGTAGAATTTAATAATGTCATTTGTATAATTTTTTTAAACCTTTTATCTATGGTTCTATTTTAAAACCTCTTTTAGGCATTTTAAGCCTCTGTTATAAATAATTTTGAAAACCTTTTTAACCTCAAAACCCTAGACAAATATTCTTAGAATAGTTTGTAGTATTTATCAGAGTAGGATAGCATTAAGTAGAGTTTCTTCTATGTTTCTGTGTGATGCTTATTATTATCGTTATTTATAGCGAGGATAGATGTGCTGTTGACGAGGACGTTGGACCCAAAGATTTCGTAGGCCCCGAAGACTTTGTTGAGCCAGGCAAGCAGCCATTTGACCATGTTAGGAAACTTTTCATGCATGTCATACATCACTTGTTGATTGGATGATTTGATCATGTTGGTGTGGTATACCCCCTTCGGTGGGATGCCTCTGATACTTTCCGTTGATACTTGCATCATGCATGACCCTACCATCCTTATGAGGGTTGTGCGAGTGGGAGTAGTTAGGTTGCTAGTAGTTTCTACACAAATGGGATGGGAATATGCATGGTGTTGGAAACAAGAACATTTCAAGGACTTTTTCGAAAACCCCATCGGGTGCCACTAATACCCGAGGGAAATGATGATGAGCTAGTTAACCACTTGATAAAGAAGTGGTGTACCGGAGCAAGTTGAGTGTGTGTTTTCGAAAACGGAGAGTTTAAGATTTGCTAACCGTCCCAAACTTACATGCACAACCATGATACCCCTTATGGGATGGGGCCTTGTTGATTACTTTGGTGGGTACTAGCATAGATGCCACATTACTAGTGGCGGGAGTGGCGAGGTCACTCTCGATACGGGGTCATGCCTTGTAGGGCGACCATGCGCTGTCTTTACAGGCATTGGGCACACCGTTGAGTGCCCTCATGGATGATAAGTGTGATGTATATCATGAGGGATGGCACCAACGAGTGGACTCTTTGTTTAGTATCGCTAGGGGAAAGGCATTGTTTCGGTGCTTACCTCGGATATGTAATATACCACGAGTCATGGATGACACAGAAGTTACCCGAGTCTTGTGGGTAAAGTGTGCAACCTCTACGCAGTGTAAAACTATTCGAATAGCCGTGTCCACGGTCATGGACAGTTGGAGGTCCTGCTTTTACTACGTTTGATGTTTTCACAAACTTGGTGTGTGTGTGTGTATGTCTGTGTGGATGACACAAGTAGGATACTTGAGCTAAGTCCGGTGACGTATCATGATGATGAACATGAGATGTTCAACCCCTTCTTATGATGATAACGGTGACTTTTTTACATGAATACATGTCATCGGTTGATGCATGCTTACTTAAGTTACTTGGTCATGTCATTGCACTTAAAATTGGCTTTCTGCAAAAACTTACCTACTTAGTGCTATATCATGCATTGTTATACCTTGTTCCGAAACTTAGGTTGCTTGCGAGTACTTTCAAAGTACTTATTGGCTTGCCACTGGTTATTTAATTGGCCAGGCATATGATGAGGACATCCCTACTAATGTTACACCCACAACCCCGGCTGCTATACATACAGGACCAATTACTAGAGCTCACGCACGACAATTGAATTACCAGGTACTTTCATTTCTTGGAAATCCTTCTAATGTTCATGAACATATGATGCTACCTAAATTAGATACTTTGCTTTTACTTATGAATGAATGACCTAGCATGGACAAGAAGGATGACCATTGGAGCGGGATCAAGCATGGAGGAGGAGGTGCACGCGCGGGAAAGAAGAATGGAGCTTCTAGTGATGATTTTCGCACATTGAAGCCACCATAATGGGAGTGGGAAGCCTTGGACGAAATATGCATGATGCCACTTTATAAAAATCATCCATAGGATAATATAGGTGTTGCGCCACCTTATTTTTGGGCCAGGCCCATGTAATTTTGAAATACCATATTATAGGTTGTTTTTTGAGTCCGTATGTATGGGGAAACTGAGTTAGGGTCGGTTTCGGAGCCCTCCTCTATGGGGCCACGAAATTCCCCTATATTCCCCCATATATACATCCCTTAGGGCTTCGTTTAGGTTTGAGTTTTGCTTAGATTACAAGTTCACCATATCTGCAACTTCGCGTTCTTTGCTTGTGTTCCACGACCAGACAAAGGCGTCACAGAACACCACTTCCATCAATAAAGCTTTCCTCTTATATTTGCAATATCCAGATAGCGATCTTAGTTTCTTGCTTGTTCTTTGTTTGCGTGCAGGAAACAGACCCTCGTGGTCAGGTTGATCATGCTCCAATGTGGTCAATAACCTCTCGGTGTTGGTTTAGCGATTGCTAAGGCGCGACGTCATCACATGTTCATAGTCGGATCGTCAAAGTCTACTCCGCCAAAAATGATAGCCACCGTCTCATCGAAAGACAGGGACAACCTCGCCTCTATGAAGTGGTATTAGAGCCTTTGCATAGTCTTTTCAGTATTTTGCTTTGTTGAATTTGCGGTTACACCCTCGTGTCGAGTTGCTGGTCTTAGTGTCTAGTCCTTTAGAGTTTGGAGTTCTATTCACAGGTTGTCACGCCGCCACCGCATCGTCTTCATAGTTGCCATATACCACCACCATCATCACCGCTGCCATATATCACCACCCACCATCACTATCCATTGGTGTCTATATATACCACCACCAATCCGAGTCCATCTCATTTTAGGTTTAGTTTCGAGATCCTTTTGATTTCGGATTCGCGTTTTGCTACCCGAGTAGGTGCCAAAAAAAGAGCCTGGCACGCTTTGCAGAGCAGGTTTTGGCCCAAAACAATTTTGGCTAGATTTTTTCCCTATCTTGATTTTAGGTTCTCCGGAGAGTTTTGAGCCACTTGCCATCATAGTGATTTTTGTCAAAAAATTTGGTCATCGTAGCCCCCGAATAGCTCCAGAAAAAAATTAGTCAAAAAACATTCGTGCCTATCTTGCTTATAAGACTTGGGAAGAATTTTGAGACACTCGCCATTGTAGTGATTTTCTGAGCAAAAATAAAAGCACAAAAAAAGAGTGCAAAAAAATAAAAAAAACTTCAGAGTTTGCTCTTCCCTTGATTACGTGTAGCGTCGTGATTTTGTTAGTGTTTTAGGCTCGCATCTTCAGCACTGTCTAGCCTAGGACTAGCACAGCACCGTCGTTGAGCGTTTATTCAACCTTGCATCTCTGAATTGATTATTGCTAACCCTTTTTGCTACCATATTATAAGCCATCCCAGCTCCACATACATCTACGTCATGTGTTTGACACCACCTGTCAATCCCTCTATCCAAGCTTTGAGAGTTTTGACTACATAGGGTTGCCGATCACCGCCTGCTGCTGGGTAAGAACTGGTAAGAATTTGAGATTCGCTTGAAGGATTTGTGACACACCACCACCACCACCACCACCATGTCCCAGTAGTTTGTAGGTTTCATATTCTTGTGTGTTTCCTATTTCTGCTAACCATGCCAGGATCACATGATGACGGGGCCGACTAGGAGAGCATGACCAACAAAGCGCTCTATGATAAAATTTCAGCAAATGGTGGCTGACTAGGTACAAGACTTCGTGACCAACTTTGGAGAGGCCATGGAGAAGCTAGATGGTTTGGAGAAGACATTCGACACCAAGATGGATGCCAAGTTCAATGAGGTGCTTGCCCGTCTACCACCACCAGCTGCAGCTCCTATCCCTCTCGAACGACGAGCGCGACGTGTGCCTCTTGGTCAAGCCCAACATACTGGTATTGTTGATATTGCTGCTACTTCTGTGGATCCTACTGCTACTATCGTTGAGCAGGTTGAGGATTATGATGGTGATTATGATGATGAGGGAGAGGTTGCTCCAAATCAGCCTCAGGGGCAACCACCACCATACACACCAGGTCGACCACAGGGCTACAACCGTAACGGTAGAGCTGCACCACCCCCTCGGGTACGGGATCATGACCATCTCCCTAAACTTAAATTGAATATTCCGACTTTTGAGGGTAGATATGTTCTTAATATATATCTTACATGGGAGTTAGAAACAGAACAACGTTTTACATGCTTACAATTTCCTGACGATAGACGTGTTGTTACTGCTGTTTGTTCATTCACTAGTTTTGTTTGTGTTTGGTGGTCAGAACATTGTAGAATACACCATGCTAATATTCCAACTACTTGGGCTGCTTTGAAAACTGCTATGCGTAATCGTTGGGTGCCACCTTATTATCAACGTGAATTGCTTCAAAATTTGCATCGCTTAAGACAAGGAAAAAATTCTGTAGAGGAATATTATCAGGAATTACAAACTGGCATGATTAGATGTGGTATTGTTGAGGAGAATGAAGCTATACTTGCACGTTTTATGGGTGGATTAAATAGAGAGATTCAGACTATTCTAGAGTATAAGGAGTATAACACTATCACTCCTTTATTTCATCTTGCTTGCAAAGCTTAACGTGAAGTGCAGGATCGATAGGCAATGGCGAGAACTACTTTTCTACAGGTCTCACTTCATCATGGACACCACGTACCTCCTCTACTTCCGCACGTCCTGCTGCAGCACCACCTACTTCAACCTCCAACTCCAACCGAGATACCTGGAAATAGGCTCCTACTCCACCCTCCGCGAAGAGCACACCTTCTGGGCCTACACAGAGCTCTTCTTCATCTATTGCATCCACAGGGCAAACACATGAGGTTATATGCCGTCATTGCAAGGGTGGAGGTCACTTTGCGAGATAATGCCCTTCCAAGCGTGTGATGATTGTTACTGAGGATGGTGGATATGCGTCCGCTAGTGATTATGATGAGGATACCTTGTCTCTCATTGCGAGTGAAGAACAGGGTGGCGAGCATACAGAACCAGAGACACACTACATGGCTGCTGATTACGCTGATAGGTATGGAAGTTTAGTTACTCAATGTATTCTTAGTGTGCAGGTTACACAGGCTGAGCAAAATCAGAGGCACAACTTGTTCCACACAAAGGGAGTTGTGAAGGAGTGTTCTGTTCACATCATCATTGATGGAGGGAGTTGCAATAACTTGGATAGCATGAAGATGGTGGAGAAGCTGTCTGTAACCACCAGACCACATCCTCATCCTTATTACATCCAATGGTTCAACAATAGTGGCAGGGTTAAGGTATCACGTACTATTCGTGTGCATTTTACCATTGCTACATATTCTGATTATGTGGACTGTGATGTGGTACCCATGCAAGCATGTTCTGTTTTACTTGGTAGGCCATGGTAGTTTGATAAAAATTATGTACACCATGGTTGGACAAATCAGTATACTCTTGTTCATAAGGATCAAAATATCACTTTGCTTCTTATGTCTCCTGAACATATTATGAAAGATGACATTGCTAGAGCTAGTAAAGCAAAACAGGAGAAAAGTAAGAGTGAAAATCAGATTGTACCACAGGAATTTGAGCAACACCATAAGCCTAATAAACCATCATCTAGTGTTGCATCTGAAATAAAATTGAAGAGTGGATGTCTACTTGCTACTAAATCTGATATTAATGATTTGGATGTTGCTACATCTGTTTACTATGCTTTTGCATGCAAAGAGGTATTATTTTCATTCGAGGACATGCCTCCCTCTTGGCCTCCTGCTCTCATTAACATTTTGCAGGAGTTCGCTAACGTCTTTCCACAAGACGTGCCACCGGGATTACCACCTATTCGTGGGATTGAGCATCAGATTGACTTAATTCCCGGTGCATCGCTACCCAACCGTGCGCCATACCATACCAATCTAGAGGAGACGAAGGAGATTATGCGTCAAATACAGGAGCTGCTCGACAAAGGTTATATACGGGAATCCCTTACTCCTTGTGTTGTTCCTATTATTTTAGTGCCGAAAGAGGATGGTACATCGCGTATGTGTGTGGATTGTAGAGGCATTAATAATATTACTATTCGTTATCGTCAACCTATTCCTCGGCTAGATGATATGCTTGATGAATTAAGTGGCTCTAAAATTTTCTCCAAAGTTGATTTGCGTAGTGGATACCATCAAATTCGTATGAACTTGGGAGATGAATGGAAAACATCATTTAAAACTAAGTTCGGATTATATGAGTGGTTAGAAATGCCTTTTGGATTAACTAATGCACCTAGCACTTTCATGAGATTAATGAACGAGGTTTTACGTGCTTTCATTGGACGATTTGTGGTAGTATATTTTGATGATATACTTAATTTTTAATAGATTCTTGGAGGAACATATGGAACATTTACGTGTTGTTTGTATTGCTCTACGTGATGCATGTTTGTTTGGTAACCTTGGGAAGTGCACCTTTTGCACTGACCGAGTGTCTTTTCTTGGCTATGTTGTTACTCCACAGGGAATTGAAGTTGATAAAGCCAAGATTGAAGCTATTGAGAGTTGGCCGCAGCCCAAAACAGTCACACAAGTGAGGAGTTTTTTGGCCTCGTTGGTTTCTATAGGCGTTTTGTGAGAGATTTCAGCACCATTGTTGCGCCTCTCAATGAGCTTACAAAGAAGGATGTGCCTTTTGCTTGGGGTACCGCGCAGGAAGAAGCCTTCACGGTCTTGAAAGATAAGTTAATACATGCTCCTTTACTCCAACTTCCTGAATTTAATAAGACTTTCGAGTTTGAATGTGATGCTAGTGGAATTGGGTTAGGAGGTGTGTTATTACAAAATGGTAAACCTGTTGCGTACCTTTCTAAAAAATTGAGTGGGCCTAGTCTGAATTATTCTACTTATGATAAGGAATTATATGCTCTTGTTCGGACTTTGGAAACATGGTAACATTATTTATGGCCCAAAGAATTTGTTATACATTCTGAT
The DNA here is from genome assembly GCA_022496015.1 of Hordeum marinum. Lineage (NCBI taxonomy): Eukaryota > Viridiplantae > Streptophyta > Magnoliopsida > Poales > Poaceae > Hordeum > Hordeum marinum. Next base: position 156,581,829 of record CM039672.1, on the reverse strand, counting down.
CATGAATCTTTGAAACATATTAAAAGTCAAGCAAAACTGAACCGTAGACATGCTAAATGGGTTGAATTCATTGAGACTTTCCCTTATGTCATTAAACACAAGAAGGATAGATTTCTTGATTTGCGCATGTCAAAGCTAATGCCACGTGCTGATGGTCCTTTTAAGGTGTTGAGAAAATAAATGATAATGCATATAACTTGAGCTGCCTGCAGAGTTTGGGGTTAGCCCCACTTTTAACATTACAGATTTGAAGCCGTATTTGGGTGAGGAAGATGAGCTTCCGTCGAGGATGACTTCAGTTCAAGAAGGGGATGATGATGAGGACATCCCTACTAATGTTACACCCACAACCTTGACTGCTATACATACAGGACCAATTACTAGAGCTCATGCACGTCAATTGAATTACCAGGTACTTTCGTTTCTTGGAGATCCTTCTAATGTTCACGGACATATGATGCTGCCTAAATTAGATACTTTTGTTTTACTTATGAATGAAGGACCTACCATGGGCAAGAAGGATGACCATTAGAGCGGGATCAAGCATGGAGGAGAAGGTGCGCGCGCGGGAAAGAACAATGGAACTTCCAGTGATGATTTTCGCACATTGAAGCCACCATAATGGGAGCGGGAAGGCTTGGACGAAATATGCATGATGCCACTTTATAAAATTCATCCATAGGCTAATATAGGTGATGTGCGACCTTATTTTTGGGCTAGGACCATGTAATTTCGAAATACCATATTATAGGCTGTTTTTAGAGTCCGTATGTATGGGGAAACTGAGTTAGGGTCGGTTTTGGACCCCTCCTCCAAGGGGCCACGAAATTCCCCTCTATTCCCCCATATATACAGCCCTTAGGGTTTCGTTTTAGGTTTGGGTTTTGTTTGGATTACAAGTTCGCCATAGCTGCAACTTCGCATTCTTCGTTTGTGTTCCACGACCAGACAAAGGCGTCACTGAACCCCACTTCCATCAATAAAGCTTTCCTCTTATATTCGCAATATCCAGATTGCAATCTTAGTTTCTTGCTTGTTCTTCGTTTGCGTGCAGGAAATAGACCCTTGTGGTCAGGTTGATCATGCTCCGGTGTGGTCAATAACCTCTCAGAGTTGGTTTAGCGATTGCTAAGGCGCGACGTCATCGCATGTTCGTAGTCGGATCGTCAAAGTCTACTCCACCAAAAACGATAGCCACCATCTCATCGAAAGACAGGGACAACCTCGCCTCTATTAGCATGGAAGAGCAGTAATGTGGTGAAGAGTTCGTTGGTGATGAACATGCAAACTTGGACGCTTCCCAGTCAGAATTCCTGTAGGTTTAGGCAGATGCATGGGTCTACGCTTTTCGATCAAGATTTCCGCTGCTTGTCATGTTTAAGTGTTTGGTCCTTGCGGCCCTATCTATGTAAGAATTGGCCTAGATGGCCTTTATTTGTGTAAGACGGTATGTAAGGATGTAAGACTCTTGTATTCCAATTTATGTGTGTTCAGTGAGAATTCATCTCCGAGATCACTATGCACGTGCATTTGGTGATCACGACTTATGAGTAGGTGTCCCCACATTAAACCATAGCTAAAACCTATGCATGATCACTTATTTGGCATAATCTCCTTCATGTGACAATCATAGTTCACCCAAGCAATTGTTGAAACAAAGTGTTTAAGAGCCTAGAGGAGGAGGCAATTGTAGGTGTGCTCTCATGAGCACTTGAGCATCATATTTTAATACATGCTTTCTACTCCCTAACTTATGTTTTCATGGCTCTATATTTAAGAAACTCTTCCGTCCATTGTTGGCAATCAACTGTTGTCTAGATTAAAGTAAATGAAGTGTTTCAAAGTTATTTTATCTAGTAGATCAGAAATTTTGTGTTGATTATCTTTGCTTCACTAGCACTTGCACTATAACCATGCCATACCTATATCTATGCTAAGTTTTCAGGTCAAGAGGTGGAGGGCTATCTAGGCATACTGATAATAAGTGAACCAAAACCTTCTCATTATTTTTGTTTAAACAACCGAGTTCCTTATGCTTCGCAATTTTCTCTATGTTGCTCAAGGATGGTCAAGTTTAAGCTTGCGGCAGTTGATGAGTGATATTTTCACACTCATTGCAACCATTTTTCAACAGAGATATTTCATTAAAAGAGAGGTATCCGCTCTAATGTTGCCACTAATGACTAACGACTGCAAAGGATTCCACGAATGCTCTCTTTGATATTTTTCCACATGAAATGGGCTAAAAAGGGAAGAAATCACGTGGGAGAAAGGAAACGAAGGAGAATGGAGAAAAAACAAGTCACCAGAAGGCCATTAGAGTTAAAGACGATGTTCCATGTGACCGCATGCACCCGTTTGAGCGGTTGTTCGACATCAAAACCAAGGCAGGTTGTCCACCTGAACAACTTTTATTGGTGCTTTCATTGAGAGTTCCTCTATGAGCACCAGGGAATCAATGCCTCCCCTTATCATCAACGAAGAGGTCCGCAACATGGACACTTTCATCCCCGAATAGATCTTCGCCTTCGGCAGTGTTGTGCTGCATGCTGACCCCACCGACCATCTAGGCTGTGTCGAGAGCTTCGCCCCTAGTCGAGAGGTCAAATTCGGGAACCTAGAGTTCTCCATACACTCTTGGGGCGACCTATCACTAACTGGGATTGCAACTTCACTTGACACGCCCGAAGACTCTGAGGTTTTGACCTCGAATTCTTTCTTTGGTCACACCAACGGGGTCAACCACGGTGGTGTACCCACTTCTGGTCCGGATTCGGCCATAGTGTCGGAAGGCTGGACACTCGTTCTTGCCGAACATTCTTCTCGTTCGGACACATTGGAGGTCAACTCCGAAAGTTCCGAACAGTATAATTCGATCGAACCCTCGGTGTTTGACGAAGACCTAGATTGGATGTCATCGATGGAAATTTCCAATGATTCAGCCCCGATCTACGCCCAAATCGGTTACAGTACAGGTCGGGACAAAAAATTTGACCCACCCACCACCCACTTGATAGCCATAGTCGAAGATTTAACCGACATGCTGGACTATGCCTCCGAGGAGGCAGATTACATGGATGAAGAGGACTGCACCCACACCCCTGTCGACACCGGGCGATGGGCCACCACTTCTACATATGACGTCTACGTGGTGGACACCCCTAATGGCGACAAAACACGTAATAATGACGGCAACAAGTCGGGCGACACACCGTCAAGGCGTCAGAAACCGCATAGGCGGTCCAAAGGCAAAAAGGGAAGGAAAGCTATTATCGGAACCGGGGACGGAGTTACCCCCGAGGACCGCGGCGACCCTGATATCCCTGAACACCCGTTAGAGGGTCAGGAAAGGCCTGAGGACCAGAGCAACCCCGATGACTTCAATGGTTCCGAGGATGATAACTACCTCCCCCCTGTCAAGGAGGAGGATATCCCGATAGCCGATGACTTGGACATCCCTGATAACCATGAAGATCAGGAACTGTTCAAACAGTAGCTCATAGCGACGGCGTGCAGCCTGAAAGCTAAGGAACGGCAGCTTAAAGCAGAACAAGATGACCTCAATGATCGATGGAAAAGTGTCCTCTCCGCTAAGGAAGGACATGGTACCGGTCTGTCGGACCAGCCCAAGAGCTATCCACGAAGAAGGTTGCTGTCGCAATTTGACGACAAGCTCACCGATACTCCGTCTCCAAAACATACTCCATATGACAAGCCAGACCGCCCTCCTTGCGGGCATGATCAGACGGCTGGCAACACAGGTTATAGACCGTCAATAGCCCAAAGACGGGGAAAGGAGCCACTAGAGCCCAATGACAGGTTCGACCTGCGAGATGACTTAGATCATAGAACTCACCATACAAGATCCATCTACGGATCCATAGGATACTCACCCGATAGATGGGATGGGCACAGACCATGGCTTGACCGAAGAGATAAGAGAGACCGGTAACATAACCGAGCTAGAACAGATGCTGATTACCGGTGCGACATATCTAGAGTTCGAGGCGCCACTCACCCGCTATGTTTGACAAACAAGGTGATGCGGCATCAGTTCCCGGAGTGGTTTAAACTTGTGAACATCGAACAGTACGATGGGACAACTGACCCAACCATATGGATCGAGGACTTCCTCCTCCACATCCACATGGCTCGAGGAGATGATCTCCATGCCATCAAATACCACCCCCTTAAAATCAAGGGGTCAGCTCGCCACTGGCTAAACAGCCTCCCCAAAAACTCCATCGGATGCTGGGAAGACCTGGAGGATGCATTCCGCTCCAACTTCCAGGGAACCTATGTTCGGCCGCAGGATTCCTCCGACCTAAGTAACGTCGTTCAGAAGCCCGGAGAGTCTGCTCGGCAATTCTGGAATCGGTCTTTGACCAAGAAGAACCAAATCGTCGACTGCTCGAACACTGAGGCAATAGCCTCCTTCTGGCACAATATTCGGGATGAATAGCTGGCCCGCTAGCTCAGCCAGGATAAACCTCGGACTATGTCCGCCCTTACTTCCCTGATGACCCGCTTTTGGGCGAGCGAAGACAATTGGCTAGCAAGACGCAACCACAACTCCGAAGAACCCGGAACCTCCAAAGTTCGGGATGGCAAAGGGAAGCCCAAGCGCAACAAGAACAAGCGCCGGCACAATAATAGTGACACCGATGATACGGTTGTTAACGCCGGCTTCTGCAACTCCCGTCCTGGCCAGCGGAAGAATCCTCCTAAAGGCAATCACGACGGACCCACTGTGTTGGAAAAAATCATGGAAAGACCTTGACAAATCCACGGGACTGAAGAGAAGCCCACCAACCACACACACCGCAATTGTTGGGTGTTTAAACAGGTCGGCAAGCTCCCACCCAAGGATCAAAGCAAGAGCCCTCACAGCGAGGATGAGGATGAGCCTCGAGGTCCGATTGGTGGCAATCAAAAGAAATTTCCTCGGAAAGTCATGACATTAAACATGATATACGACACCCATATACCAAATAAGGAGAGGAAGCACGCTCTTCGAGAGGTCTATGTTGTAGAGCCCATGGCCCCGAAGTATAACCCATGGTCAGCATATCCAATGACCTTTGATCGGCGCAATCACCGGACCAGTATCCTTCATGGGGGGTTCGGCCGCACTTGTCCTCGACCCCATTATCGATGGGTATCACCTCACAAAAGTCCTAATGGATGGAGGAAGTAGCCTTAACCTGATTTACTCAAACACGGTGAAAAAGATGGGCATAGATCCATCACGAATTAAACCTAGTAACACTACCTTTAAAGGGGTGATTCCAGGTGTCGAAGCCCAATGCACGGGCTCCGTTACCCTAGAAGTTGTGTTCGGCTCGCCCGATAACTTCCGCAGCGAAGACTTGATCTTCGACATTGTGCCCTTCCGCAGTGGCATCACGCCATGCTCGGCCAGACAACGTTCGGTCGTTTCAACGCCGTCCCGCATTACGACTACCTCAAGCTCAAGATGCCTGGCCCCAAAGGGGTCATCACTGTTAAAGGCAATGCAGAGCGATCTTTATGAACTGAGGAACATGCGCTGGCCCTGGCGGCCGAATTTAGTTACAAAAATGATCGGCAAGTTCCGGCATCTGCCGTAAAGGCATGCAAGGTCGAGAAGCGAGCTCGGCTACAGGCTGAACTCTCAAAGCCTTCCTTTGCCCTCAAATAAGGACTCTGTAGGATCAATAGAAGAGTGTCTAGAGAGGGTGAATAGACCACTAGCAAGAATTTAAAACCTAACCTTTTCCCAAGTTCACTGGTTGGCATATTTTAACTATTTTAGCAAGTCTAGCAAATCTAAAAGCCCTACACATGTATGTCTACAAATATGGCAACATAAAGTAAAGACATTGCACATGTAAGTAACGAGATGGGATAGGAAGATCAAACGCAATAGGAGACACAAGAATTTTTCCCGTGGTTCCAATAGGTGGTGCTATCATATGTCCACGTTTATGGAGTCTTCAACCCACGGAGGGTAACGGTCGCGAGAGTCGACGGAGGGCTCCACCCATAAGGGTCCACGAAGTAGCAACCTTGACTATTCCATATAGCTTACGTCCATGAAGGACTAGCCTCACTATGGGTAGATCTTCACTAAGTAGGTGATCTCCTTGCCTTACAAACTTATTGGTTCACTCCACAACACGAAGTAGGAGCCTCCCAAGCGACACCTACCCAATCTAGGAGGCACCACACTCCAAAAGGTAATAGGCTCGGTAATGACGATGAACTCCTTGCTCTTGTGCTTCAAGATGATAGATTCCTGAACACACAATCACTCTCTCACAGATTTGGCTTGGTAGAAGAGATGGGATTGGTGGAAAGCAACATGGGGAGGCTAGAAATCAAGATCCATATGGTTGGAGTGGAAGATCTTGACCTCAACACAAGGGTAGGTGGTTCCCTCTTAGAAAACTGGGTGGGATAGGTATGGAACAGTTCCGAGTGCCTCTCTGTCAAGTGGGTGGTGGTGAAGGGGTATATATAGGCATACCCAAAAATCCAGCCGTTACACACAAAATGACCAACTCGATGACACCGATGTGTTAATCTTGGTGGTACAAAAGTGATCAAAAGGTGGTAACTTTTGAATCTCGATGAGACCAATATAGGACTCTCGGTTGCACCGACAAGGTGACCAACGGTCAGAAATGCCAAACTCGGTGACGCCGATTCAAAATTCTTGGACGGACCGAAAGTGTGAACTTACGTAACAGAAAGTTGGCAACCCAACTCAATGGCACCGAAAGCAGTGTCGGCTACACTGAAGTGGCTAGGGTTTGGCTGAGTTTGTCTAGGGTTTGGAATCGGTGGCACTGGGATAGGAATGTTGGTTGCACTGATGTTGAATATTTGGCTAGAGACAGACTTTGGTGGGAGAGCTTGTGGATGTTTTTGGTGACTATCACGTGTGACGTATGAGCATTTTGTTCACCAACAAAATCTTACCCCTTTTAATAGTATTGGCTTTTCTATGGACTCAATGTGATTTCTCACAAATGTAAAATGTAGAGTCCTCTTTCTTGAAGCTTGGCCAACCTATTTACTTGAATCTTGGGGCAATTCCATAATCTCCATAATCCTTTTGCCAGCCCAACTCTCCATGGACTATTATCTGAAATACACTAGATAGAGGTGTTAGTCCAAGAGACAATGTATGTTGTCATGAATTATCAAAACCACCAACGGAGCACATTGTGCTTTCAATCTCCCATTTTTGGTAGTTGATGACAACATACAATCAAATCTTCAATTAAAGATATGCATGGATGCAATAAAGACTTTGAGAAACACATGACCTAGATTTGCTCCCCCTAAATGTGGGCAGCCCTTTAACAGATAGTTGCTTTGGAATGCATGGACACACATATGGATGAAAGGGATATAAGGAGTCATGTGTATCTGGGCTATATGCATCAATATATGTGAATGAAATGTATATCCTTAATCAAGACTTCACTCTTGCAAACAATATGTGCAAGAAGCAAGAGATCATGTTGATCAAAGATATGATGCATATACTTACCTTGAGTTCCTGAGCATTCTAGCAGTAGAGACACACTTGAGAAAACAATGTTAGGAAACACAAGAGTATTCTACTAAACAAAGGCAATAGAACTCAACGAATACCAAGATATGGAGAACATATAAAATATGATAATCATTAAGATTGATATGTCTCCACCTTTAGCATTAATCTATTATATCTTTTCTCCCCTTAGATATGAAAGTGGAAGTACATCCTGTCCCCCTGAATCTCAACATGTAGATATTGGGATTGGATAGGGTAAGAAAAGGAATCATTTGTTCATTTTGGACTTTTATCCAAAAATAGTTTTCTCCCCCTATTCTCCCCTTGTTTATATAAGTGTGAACTTTTTATATTTTCCTCTCCCCCTAAATCATATCTCCCCCCTTTGAATAAGCATGTAACTCTCCCTTTAGCATGAAGCCTTGCTATTCTCTCCCTTTGGCATAAAATACCAAAAAGGTTAAACTTGGGAGTAGTGACAGGGATCATTGACAAGAAGGGGACCCTTGACAACAAGGGTCATTGAAGATAGGGTTCATGAAAATACTAAGGGAATCATTGAATGTAACTTCTCTCCCTTTTGCAAATTTTAGTTTTCTTCTCCTTGGAGATAGGGACCCATGAATAAAGAAATTCTCCCCCGAAGTGTTGTTTGTTCTTCTCCCCTTAAAATATATTTTTTAATGAAGGGGTCATCGAACGAACAAGAATATCACAAGAATAGAAACAAAAAAACAATATTAAAGAATCACAGATTTAGAAAAGAAATAAAAATCGATGACTCCGAGATAAATAAATCGATGGTACCGAGATTGTGTAGGGCAGCTCATCTGCAAATTCGGTAGAACCGAGCTATTTATATCGGTGACTCCAAATGGGAGACCAAGTTTATATTTTCACAAAGACAAATGAAATAGTTTCAAAAAGAAAATGTGAAATTTTTGCAAAGGACATCAAATAGATAAGATTTGAGTGGTTACGAGAGATCATGCAAATAGAGAGCAAACCATGCAAGATTCTTAACTAAATGATGGGCGGTGACTAGGTCACCTATATTAGAGTATATTGACTTAGGAGCCAAGCAAGAATAGTTGATCATAGGTCATACTCATCGTTTAAGCTCAAAATTGGGTTACCATTTTTTGATTAAGCATTTTGATGTCTTCATATCACTTTAGTTGCTTTATCCCATGACTTGGAGTAAAGACTTTTCAAGGATATGAGTACATACCTTTGAGTGATGTTGATGACGGTACTCGTAGGTGAACTTGTTGAGGATGCTCGAGGTTGATGAAGATCATCTTGAATTTGGATCAATCCTTCTCGTTCTTTTACACGTGTCACCTACAAAGGTTAGTCATGCAAGGAAGAACAATGGATATATCCAATCGACATGATACTACTTAGGATTTTGCAACTAAGACCAAGTATATGTTTTTGTTGTCTTGTTCCTTCCATCATCAAGAGGGGTTGTGGATACTTGGTAATGACAAGATTGCTTATGATTGAAGTTGATGGCAATCTTGTGGAATTAAGTTCTTCCAAGACCTGCAAAAGGTTAGATGCAATACAAGGGAGCATAGAATTCCATGGCATCTGATAACGAGTTACGGGAACATGGAAATAAGAAGAAAGCTCATGCCCTTGCTTGCAACCGAATGAGTCTAGCTCAAGTTTGAAGCATCAATGATGTTCAACTCACTCCTCAAATGAAAAAATGTTTTCCCATCAAGTGGCTTGGTGAATATATCGGCCAATTGTTTGTTAATACGAACATGCTTAAGATTGATATCTCCTTTGGCAACATGATCACGAATGAAATGATGTCAAACTTGAATGTTCTTGGTTCGATAATGTTGCATAGGATTATGTCCAATTTTAATAGCACTTTCATTGTCACAAAGTAATGGAACATTTTTAACATAAATTCCATAATCCTTAAGCGTTTGTGTCATCCATAGTAATTGCGCACAACAAGATCCAACAGCAATATACTCAGCTTAAGGAGTAGATAGAGATACCGAGTTTTTTTTCTTGGAGGACCAAGACACAAGAGATCTACCTAAAAATTGACAAGTACCCGAGGTGGAATTTCTATCAACCTTGTAACCGGCATAGTCCGAATCGTAATAGCCAACAAGATTAAAAGAAGATCCCTTGGGATACCAAATGCCAAAGTTTGGTGTTTGTATCAAGTATGTCACAATATGTTTCACAGCCAAAAGATGACACTCTTTAGGTGCAGCTTGATATCTAGCACACAAGCAAACACTAAGCATAATATCAGGACGAGATGCACATAGATATAGCAATGAACAAATCATAGATCGATAAACCTTTTGATCAACCAGTTCATCCTCTAATGTCAACACGTCCACTAGTGGGCATAGGAGTTTTCATACCTTTGCAATCCTGCATGTTGAATTTCTTGATCAAGTCCTTGGTATACTTAGTTTGAGAGATGAAAGTTCCTTCTCTTGATTGCTTGATTTGCAATCCAAGAAAGAGTTTCAGCTCACACATCATAGACATCTCACACTTTTCGGACATCAACCTTCCAAATCTTTCACTAAATTGAGGGTTAGTGGAACCAAAGATAATATCATCCACATAGATTTGGCACACAAATAACTCTCCATTAACTCTCTTAGTGAACAAGGTTGCATCAATTTTACCAATTTCAAAACCCTTTTCGATGAGAAACTTTGTTAAACATTTATACCAAGCACGAGGGGATTGCTTAAGACCTTAAAGAGCTTTACGAAGCTTGCAAACATTATTATGTTTCTTAGGATTCACAAAACCAGGTGGTTGCTTAACATAAACCTCTTGTTCAGTTTCTCAATTTAAAAATGAACTTTTGATATCCATTTGATAAAGGGTGATATCATGGTGATTAGCATAAGCAAGAGGAATACGAATAGCTTCAAGTCTAGCGACGGGGGCATATGTCTCACCGTAGTCCATACCTTCGACTTGCGTATATCCTTGGGATACGAGACGAGCCTTGTTACGCACTACTTGACCGTCTTTGTCTTGTTTGTTCCGAAATACCCATTTGGTTCTGATGATGTTGTGTTCATCTTCGGGCTTCTACACGAGTGTCCACACTTCGTTCCTTTCGAAGTTGTGAAGCTCTTCATGCATAGCGTTCACCCAATCCGCATCTTCAAGAGCTTGTTCTACCTTCAAAGGCTCAATGCTAGAGATGAAATAATAATGATCACAAAAGTTAGCTAGACGGGTTTTAGAGCGAGTGATTCTCCCTGTTTGTATATCACCAAAGATTTGCTTTAGGGGGTGGTTCTTGGTCACTTGAGCTCGAACTTGGGTCAGCTTTCGATTGTTGGATGGTGGAGCTTCTTCGTCTTCATCATCATCTCGTTCATCTTTGTTGTTGTTGAAGGTGTCGTTCACTTGAGGTGGTGGTGAAGGTGTGGTGGATCTTCATGATGCACTTTCTCGTCTTCATCATCTCATCATGTACTGCTTGTGGATGCCTCCATGTCGTGTTGAGGTTCACCTTGACATGAAGTAGGGGCTTCCACTTGAGTTGATGGAGTACTTTACTTCACCTCCATGGGACGAATCTTGATGATGGGTAGATCTAGAATAGCTTCTGAAGGGTCCTTATCACCTACATGATTTGGCAATTGTTTGACTTGCGAACCATTAGATTCATCAAACTTCACATCAACCATCTGTTCAACTTTTTGAGTGAAGTTGTTGTAGACACGGTAAGTGTGAGAGTTCGATCCGTAACCAAGTAGGAATCCTTCATGAGACTTAGGAGCAAATTTAGTACTACGATTCTTATCAAGAATGTAGCACTTTGAGCCAAATACCCGAAAGTATCCTACTTGGGGTTTTTATCGGTGAGTAGCTCGTATGCCGTTTTACCAAGAAGCTTGTGCAAGTAAAGTCGGTTTGTGGCATAACATGTTGTTTCAACAGCTTCTGCCCAGAAGTGTCTTGGCGTCTTGTATTCGTCAAGCATCGTTCTTGCCGTCTCAATGACCGTCTGGTTCTTCCTCTCAACAACTCCATTTTATTGAGGTGTGTACGTAGCCGAGAACTCATGTGAGACACCTTCTTCGTCAAGAAAGATATCCACATGGGTGTTCTTGAACTCTGATCTGTTATTGCTCCGAACCTTCTTGATCTTCATTTCAAACTGGTTTTGCACTTTGTGAGCAAGGTTCTTGAAGATCTTTTGAACCTGCAACTTATCATCAAGAAAGAATACCCATGTAAATCTAGAAAAGACCATCAACTATAACTAGACCATAGGAATTTCCAAAGAGACTCTTGTAAGCATTGGGACCAAAAAGATCCATGTGAAGTAACTCGAGTGGTCTCCTAGTAGTCATGATATTCTTAACGGGATGACTTCCACCTACTTGCTTTCCATCTTGACAAGCACTACAAAGTCTATCTTTGTCAAAGATAACATCTTTAACACCAAGTATATGATCGCCTTTGATTAGCTTATCTAGATTTTGCATGCCTACATGTCCAAGTCTTCTATGCCAAAGCCAAACTTTAGAGGATTTTGCAATTAAGAAAGTGCAAGGTTTGGATCATTTAGTGAAATCAACAATGTATAGATCACCTCTACGGAAACCGGTGAAGACCATTTTATAATTATCTTGATGAAACACTTGGCAATCTACTTTCGTGAATAACACATTGAAACCGAAGTCGGCAAGTCTAGATATGGAAACAAGATTGTAGCCAAGGGATTCAAAAACCATAACATTTTGAATAGAGCTATCATGGGATATGGCCACCTTACCAAGGACAAGTACCTTACCATTAGAGTTGTCTCCAAAGGTCACGTACCGTCGAGGACCTTGATTAGCCGTGATCTCTTGAAACATGTCTTTATCACCAGTCATATGATTCGTACATCCGCCGTCGAGAATCCACTCTTTTCCTCCGGACATGTAATCCTTAAAGTTTGCCATAAGACTCAGATTCTTCATGATCTTCTCATGATCGATGTCGAACAACTCATCTTCTTCATAGAAGCCATGTTCCACATTGTCATCATCAAGTGGGAAATCCTCGTCATAAAGAAAGAGGGATTCGTTAGAATAGTGATCATGACAATGTTCAAGTTTATGAATGTGAATGGCTTCAAACATAATGTTGTTGATACTGGTGACATCTCCTTTAGCACACATAAGATCATGGAGCTCAAATAGGCATTTATCAAAGTTTGGATCACTAGGCTTCATTTTGTAAAAAGCAACAATTTTATGAAGAATTTCATCAAGATTTCCTAATGAAAGATTGGATAGAGTTTCTCTAAATCAATCCACAAGGTATAGGCACATGCAAAGTTCTTCAATTGAGAAAGCACAAATCTTAGTAAACCTCTAACAATAAGATTGACATTCATAGGTTACCAAGCATGTTAATTTCCTCTTCGTGCGTGGGATCCAAGTCATCAATAGGGAGCACATAAGGGTTTTCAATATATTTTGTCAAATGGAATTTACCAAATAAATCAACCATGGCATCCTTCCATTGACTATAGTACTCTTCATCAAGAATGGTCACTCTACAACTCAAACTCTCTATTCTAGACACATCCATCTTCCTCCATGGTGATTAAACCGAAGCAATGGAGACCAAAGCTCTGATACCACTTGTAGGATCGATAGAGGAGTGTCTAGAGGGGGTGAATAGACTACTAGCAAGAATTTAAAACCTAACCTTTTCCCAAGTTAATTGGTTGGCAGATTTTAACTATTTTAGCAAGTCTAGCAAATCTAACAGCCATACACATGCATGTCTACAAATATGGCAAAGGAAAGTAAAGACATTGCACATGTAAGTAAAGAGATGGGATAGGAAGATCAAATGCAATAGGATACGCAAGGATTTCTCCCGTGGTTCCGATAGGTGGTGCTATCATACGTCCACGTTTATGGAGTCTTCAACCCGCGGAGGGTAACGGACGTGAGAGTCCATGGAGGGCTCCACCCATAAGGGTCCACGAAGTAGCAACCTTGACTATTACATACGGCTTTCGTCCATGAAAGACTAGCCTCACTATGGGTAGATCTTCACGAAGTAGGCGATCTCCTTGCCCTTACAAACTTCTTGGTTCACTCCACAACACGAAGTAGGAGGCTCCCAAGCGACACCTAACCAATCTAGGAGGCACCACCCTCCAAAAGGTAATAGGCTCGGTAATGACGATGAACTCCTTGCTCTTGTGCTTCAAGATGACAGACTCCTCAACACACAATCACTCTCTCACAGATTTGGCTTGGTAGAAGAGATGGGATTGGTGGAAAGCATCTTGGGGAGGCTAGAAATCAAGATCCATATGGTTGGAGTGGAAGATCTTGACCTCAACACAAGGGTAGGTGGTTCTCTCTCAGAAAAATGAGTAGGATAGGTATGGAATAGTTCTGAGTGCATCTCTGTCGAGTGGGTGGTCGTGAACGGGTATATATAGGCATCCAAAAAATTCAACCTTTACACACAAAATGACCAACTCGGTGACACCGACGTGTTAACCTCGGTGGTACCGTAACGATCAAAAAGGTGGCAACTTTTGAATCTCGGTGAGACTGGTATAGGAATCTCGATTGCACCGACAAGGTGACCAACTGTCAGAAATGCCAAACTCGGTGACGTTGATTCAACATTCTTGGACGGACCGAAAGTGTGAAATTGCATAACAAAAAGTTGGCAACCCAACTCGGTGGCATCGAAAGAAGTGTCGGCTGCACCAAAGTGGCTAGGGTTTGGCTGAGTCTATCTAGGGTTTGGAATCGGTGGCATCGGGATAGAAATGTTGGTTGCACCGATTTTGAATGTTTGGCTAGAGACATACTTTGGTGGGAGAGCTTGTGGATGTTTTTGGTGACTATCACTTGTGCACGTATGAGCATTTTGTTCACCAAAAAAACCTTACCCCCTTTTAATAGTATTGGCTTTCCTATGGACTCAAAGTGATTTCTCACAAATGTAAAATGTAGAATCCTCTTGCTTGAAGCTTGGCCAACCTATTTCCTTGAATCTTGGGGTAATTCCACAATCTCCACAATCCTTTTGCCAGCCCAACTCTGCATGGACTATTATCTGAAATACACTAGATAGAGGTGTTAGTCCAGGAGACAATGTACGTTGTCATGAATTATCAAAACCACCAAGGGAGCATGTTGTGCTTTCAGACTCGCCCCCCATCGCACGCCCCTAGGACCAGCAAAGTACGTACCAAGAAGGCACACCTTTGCACTTAAAATTCCATGGGCAGCGGTGGGGAAACAAAGGTGGGAGTCCAGCTGGACCGGACTACTACCATTCAATACGTCTTCGGACACAATGCAGGGACCATTAAAGGGGCCACCAAGGGCGTAAAGCTTATCCATAATTCAGCAACTTTTCAGACCTTGTTTGCAAGATCCGTTCGCCGAACAACCAACTATCAGGAGTAAACTAGCAACAGGGCACATCGAGGACGTAAGGCCACCAATCGAAGACCCCTGGTACAACCACTCCTGTAATCTCTTTCTTCACATACATGTAAGCAGTTGCTTTGGCACTCCGAGTAATAAGAGTTATTAAGAAAAATATAGCATCATTTTGCATGTTTGTCTAGTTGTCCTTTTTGGCACATATTTTTCTTTTCTCCCTCTTCTCGCGACACAGTTCGATATGTCACAACGCAAATGGATGATACACCGGGGGCTCGAGCTTACAAACAAATCGCCTTATGTATAGTTTATTATGTTTTCGGCGTCTTGGAGTTCACTTTATATGCATCGATTCCAAACCATGTCTTGGGTCAATAGTTGGGTTGCCCGGCTCCTGTGCTTGCCCCTTTAGATTCCGCTCGTTTTGCTAAAAGGGCAAAGGGAGAACCCCTGCGATTTTGTTTCCGGATAGTCTGGTCACGCACCTCAGGGGAGAAAGCTGAAAACTGACCGTCATAGTATGCGAGAGCCGGTCTGTGAATCCAAGGTTGAAGTGTTATACTTACATCCTCATCAGAGGATATTTGGCGTTGTGCGAGGGGTTTGCTCTCCATGCAAACCATGTGATGCTGGCCTTAGCCACGGTTCATCCGAACATCACAACACTCCCGGGGCTAGTCTTTAGCGCCCTGCAGTCCTTTTCGTGCCCCGACGGCTAAGTGAAAGAAATAAGGCACTATAGTCTGATTGCCTAGTCTACCGCACTCTACCGCCTTCGGGGTCTGATCACTTGGCTAAGGAATATAGTGCATTGGCACATACACCCCATGTAGTATCTACATGGGGGCTGAAGCCGACGACTCGCATCTTTCAATTTCAAACGGCCACACATGAGTTATAAAGGAATGCAAAAACATAAAATCATAATAACTTATAACATTAAAACTTTGAAAAGTCTTCGGACGCATTACAATTCATTCGAACACATTATCGCCCGAACACTGAAAAGCTATCGCTCGAGGCGTCTATGCTCCTTCCTGGGAGGCGGCGGGGTAGTGGCTACCTTGATCGGATTCAGCCTTGGCCAGTGCACCTTGGCCTTGGCAAGGGCCATCCGAAGTCCCTCGATGCAGGAGGAGTGCTTGATGATGTCAAAGCAGGGCGAAGCAACAATTAACTTCTACACCAGGCCAAAGTAGTTGCATGGCAGCGGCTCACCGGGCCATAGGCAGATGCAGAGGTCCTTCATGGCCGGCTCCGCAAATTGGTGCAGCTCCATTAGCTGCTTCATGTGCTCCATGAGTGGAGGAGAATGCTCGGGGGCTCCGAACTGTGCCCGGAACAGACGAGCTTCGTCTCCTTCTTCCCTCGAGGCGAACAGCTGATTGACGTCCGCCACGCTCTTCTGGAGATCGAAGGAGGCGCCGGATGAACGCCACACCTGGGTAAGCAATTTGAATTTTCTATCCCCAAAGACACACTATAGTAAGTATGGCTTACCATTCATTATGTCCTTCGCTTGGCAGACCTGCTCCTCATAGAACCGCATGTCCACCCGCTCTTTCTGAAGATCGGTCTTCAGGGTGGACAGTTCGGCCGCGCTCTCCTTGCCCTTCTTCTCAAGGGCCTCACACTTCTAGCTGGCGTCCTTGAGCTCCTGCAGGACCTCCGCCACACGAACCTCATGCTTGTCACTGGTGGCTCACGGGGTGGAGAGGGCGGTCGCCGCTTCTTTGGCCGCCGCCCTCTCGACGGCCGATTAGTCCTTCGCTTGTTGGAGCTCGGCCTTGAGCCTCTCCACCTCTTTTGCCGAAGCTGTGTAAACATTAAACACTATGAAAAATTGCATTAACAGTGTTCGGGCAAAGGTGTTCGGGCAAAGGTAGTTGGATTTTGTTTCGACTTACCTTGTGCCTCATTGAATCTTCTGTTGAGGGCATCAACTTCATCCTCGGAGCGTCTAAGCTTCTGATTCAGTTCATCCAGCTTGGCGCCATTTATGACCGCCGACGATGATGAAGCCTGCATTACACATACAGTTGACATGTTACATGGGTTCTATACTCCCAAGAAATAGTCAATCTGATCATATGTTTGACCTTATTAGGGGCTAATTTAACATTCTGGACACATAATTTGTATCTAGTCCGGAGTCGGATCCATGATTGACCCCTAGGTAAGTTTTTTTGAAACTCGCCTAGGGCTTGGGGGCTTCCATGTATATAATAATAAAAATAAGTAAAATCTTTGAAAATAAGAGTATCATGTGACTTACTTGAAAACCCGTCAGGATACCCTTGAAGGCCTCCTTCAGTCCGTTGCCGACGGACTGAATGCTTTGTAATACCATACCCATAAGTGTACGGTGCTTCTTGGAGATGGAGGCGCTCGATAGAGCCTCCTCCATGACCGGCCACCCATTGGTCGGTGGCGCCGGTGGTGATCGGAAAACCCGATCATCGATCGGGGTTTGAACCAGTACCTCCGGAGGCATGGTGTACTCCGGAGATGCCCTTGGAGGGGACTGAGTGGCCGCTTGTCCAACCTCCTCAGTATATGGGTGGGGTACCTCCCCCCGGTCTTTGGTGACCGAGGTACTAGCCTCGACCGTTATGTTGTCTCCCTCGCCATCGGTGTCCGGCTCCATAGGAGCATGTTGGGATGACACCTCCGCGGTGTCCTTCATGGCGCCTGGAGTGGTGGGATGTGAGGCATTCCCTCTCTTTGCTAGTTCGGCGGGCAGGGTCTCCCCGTATGATATTTGATCGGTAGGAAGGATGCGCGGGCGGCTGCAAAATCGATAAGCACATGCGTGTTAATAAACTCTAAACCTCTTAAAGGACGAACAAGGGGTCTTCGGATAATAACCTTTGCGCGAGGGGCTTGACCCTGAGGTTCCTTCGTGGAACAACCTCGAGGTCGTCGGACTCAGTGTTTGAATCCGAGCTATCATCGGACAGGATCACCTGTGTCCGATGTGTCTTCTAGGCAGGAGGGGGTACCTCCTCTGGGGCACCCGGTGACTCCGCCATCTTTCTCACGAGGGGGAATCGCCTTCCCCCTCGACTTCGTCCTGCTCCTCTTCTTCCTCTTCCTCCTCGTGCTCCTCTTGATTCAAGGAGGCATGAGTTTCCTTGGACACAGTATCTGACTGGTCCCGGATGTGAAGGCTGCTTCGTCCTAGTTTCTTCTTCTTCTCTTTCTTTGCGGGGGGCCTCATAAGGCTTCACCACGAGCATTTGTGCTAAAACCCTGGACCTCGCGTCCTCGGGCTGAGGTGCCGGACTATTGATGTTGATGGCTTTCTTTAGCCATGTCTGCCAAGGGATGATCGGAAAAAATGTTATGGATCCTCTCTGAGAAAAGTAAAGACGACCAAGCAGAATTGTACCGTACCTCGGAGGCGGGCTTGGCGGCATGCAGGCCCCTATCTTCCTCCTCGGATGGCCATCTCTCATGTGACTTGAAGAGCGCCTTCCATAGCTTCTCCCATGGAGTGCGGAAGAGGTTCCGGATTGTGGGCACATCCTCAAGCCGACGATCCCACAAGGGAGTATCCCGGCGCTGGAAGGCGAGGATGCATCTCCGGAGCACCTGGACCACATTGCTTGACATCCTTCTCGATCATGGAACCGATGCACTTCTGCAGGTCGCTCACCTCCTTGCTTGGTCCCCAGCAAAGGCCCTTTTCGAGCCATGAAGCTAATCTGGTGGGGGCACGGGATCTGAATCCGGCAGGGGGAATCTAACCTTCTTCTCGTGGTTCTGTAATGTAGAACCACTCCTTTTGCCACACCTTGATGGTGTCGATGAAGGTGCCCGGTGGACACACGACGCGGGTGAGCTTGCCGATGACACCTCTGCCGTAGTGTGCGTGCTTCCTGCCGACGCACTTTGGCTTGACTTTGAACACTTTGAGCCATAGCCCAAAGTGCGGATCGACTCACTGGAAAGCCTCGCAGACGAGGATGAACACTCGAGATGTGCATAAAAGAGTTTGGTGGGAGGTCATAGAAGTCAAGGCCGTAGAAAACATCAACCCCCTGACAAAGGGGTGGAGTGGGAAGCTCAACCCCCTGATGAAGTGGGGGAGGAAGACCACCCTTTTTCCCGGCTGGGGAGTGGGGATCACCTGGCCCTCCTCCAATTCACGGTGAGAGATGTCAGCAGAGAGGTAGCCGGACTTCTTGAGGTCGAGGATGTCCCGGTCTATGACTGTGGAGGCCTCCCACTGGCCATTGGAGGTCGCCGTTGATGAGCTTGGAGGTGAGGGGCAGAAAACCTAGATCTGTGCTTCGGAGGCGTAGAGGAATGGAAGGCAAAGAAGGTGAATGGGGAGCATGAATAGGCTTTGGGGTTTTCTTCCCCTTTTATGAGGCTTATCGATTAGATCTCCCCACGCTATGCCGTGAATCCCTCTGCTTCCCGAGACGTGCAAGTTGTTTCTCGCACGTGATTAATCATATCCCGTTTAAAACAGGGCATGATCAACACATTGATAGATCGTGTTGATTAAAACGGCCTAGAACCGCGAATCGAGCTTTTGTAACTGGCCTAGCGGTCGTGATGGGTCGTGACCTTTCGTCAAAGAGGTCGTCAGGGGTACATTATTTTACCCCTTGACGTTTGGCCTTCAAGGCCGGCCTATTTACAGTGTTCGGATGCACCACTATGCGGAAAGCTACTTGTCATCGGAGGCTGAACTAAGTTCGGCGGGAAGAACTCACCTCGCAAGCCGAACACTCTGATCGTGTGAAGCAATTGAAGTTGAGACCCTTGGTGTTGGAGGCAAGTTCGGGGGCTACTGAGGGAGTCCTGGATTAAGGGGTCCTTGGGAGGGCGACCTATTTCTATGGGCCTGACTATATGGGCCACTTACTGAACATAGGACTCATTGAAGACCTTATCTCCAAGATGGAAGCTTCGGGAACTATGGCTTGTGCTCCACGTTTGATATAGCGAATAGGCATGTTTATCTCTTCGGCGTGTAACCAACCATGTGTAAACCCTAGATACCCTCGGTGTCTATATAAGCCGGAGGGTTTTAGTTTATAGGGATAGAACAACTCATCTAGGGTTAGCTCTTCGATCTCAAGGTAGATCAACTTTGTAACCCCATATCATCAATACATCCAAGCAGGACGTAGGTTATGTGGGGAGACGTAGTACTAAATCAAAAAAAATCCTACGATCACCAAGATCTATCTAAGGAGAAACCAGCAACGAGTGGGTACAGATTGCATCTTCATACCTTTGAAGATTGCTAAGCGGAAGCGTTACAAGAACGCGGTTGGTGAAGTCGTACTCGCAGCGATTCAGATCGCGGTCGATTCCGATCTAAGCGCCGAACAACGGCGCCTCTGCATTCAACACACGTACAGCCCGGTGATGTCTCCCGCGCCTTGATCCAGCAAGGAGGAGGGAGGTTGCGGAAGAGCTCCAACAGCAGCACGACGGCATGGTGTTGGTGAAGCAGCAAGGTATTTCGATAGGGCTTCGCCTAAGCACTTCGGAGGAGGAAGAAGAGAGGTAGGGATGCGTCGTGGGAGAGAGATCAAATCTTGTCTCAAAACAGCCAACTCCTCAAGTATATATAGGAGGAGGGAGAGGGAGAGCTGCCTTGGCCCCTCTTCCAAGGAGGAGAGGTTCAGCCGAAGCTAGGGAGGAGTCCACCTCCCACAAGGGAGGTGGATCTCTTCCTTTTGAATCACCTTTAGCCTTATCTCTTTATCCCTAGCCGCATGGGCCTTTTCGGAAGGACTTGGCCAGCCCAATAAGGGCTGGTACACCTCCTCTAACATCCCACGAAGTCCTTTGCTCGTCACACCCCTCCCGGGGGTCCTCCGGCACCCTCCCGGCACTCCCGTTACCCTACCGATGAGCCCGAAAACTTTTCAGTGACCAAAACTGGACTTCCTATATATCAATCTTTACCTCTAGACCATTCCAGAGCTCCTCGTGATGTCCGGGATCTCAACTGGGACTCTGAACAATCTTCGGTAATCACGTATACCATTTCCCTATAACCCTAGCGTCATCGAACCTTAAGTGTGTAGACCCTGCGGGTTCGGGAGACACGTAGACATGACCGAGACACCTCTCCGGTCAATAACCAACAGCGTGATCTGGATACCCATGTTGGCTCCCACATGCTCCACGATGATCTCATCGGATGAACCACGATGTCGGGGATTCAATCAATCCCGTATGCAATTCCCTTTGTCTATCGGTATGATACTTGCCCGAGATTCGATCGTCGGTATCCCTATACCTTGTTCAATCTCGTTACTGGCAAGTCTCTTTACTCGTTGCGTAACACATCATCCCATGGCTAACTCCTTAGTCACATTGAGCTCATTATGATGATGTGTTGCCGAGTGGGCCCTGAGATACCTCTCCATCATATGGAGTGACAAATCCCAGTCTCGATTCGTGCCAACCCAACACACACTTTCGGAGATACCCGTAGTGCACCTTTATAGCCAACTAGTTACGTTGTGACGTTTGGCACACCCAAAGCATTCCTACGGTGTCCGGGAGTTGCACAATCTCATGGTCTAAGGAAATGATACTTGACATTGATAAAGCTTTAGTAGACGTACTACACGATCTTGTGCTATACTTAGGATTGGGTCTGGTCCATCACATCATTCTCGTAATGATGTGATCTCATTATCGACGACATCCAATGTCCATGGTCATGAAACCGTGACTATCTATTGATCAACGAGCTAGTCAACTAGAGGCTCACTAGGGATACGTTGTGGTCTATGTATTCACACATGCATTCTGGTTTCCGGTTAATACAATTATGGCATGAACAATAGACTATTATCATGAACAAGGAAATACAATAATAACCATTTTATTATTACCTCTAGGGCATATTTCCAACACTCTCCCACTTGCACTAGAGTCAATAATCTAGTTACATTGTGATGAATCGAACACCCATAGCATTCTGGTGTTGATCATGTTTTGCTCGTGAGAGAGGTTTAGTCAACGAATCTACGACATTTAGATCTGTATGTACTTTACAAATATCTATATGTCCCTCCTGAATGTAATCACGGATGGAGTTGAAGCGGCGCTTGATGTGTCTTGTCTTCTTGTGAAACCTGGGCTCCTTCGCAAGGGTAATAGCTCCAGTGTTGTCACAGAATAGAGTCATCGGGCCCGACGCATTGGGAATCACCCCTAGGTCGGTGATTAACTCCTTCATCTAGACTCCTTCCTTTGCTGCTTCCGAAGCAGCTATGTACTCCGCTTCACATGTAGATGCCGCCACGATGCTTTGCTTGCTACTGCACCAACTGACTGCCCCTTCGCTCAAAATATACACGTATCCGGTTTGTGACTTGGAGTCGTCCGGATCTGTATCGAAGCTAGCATCGACGCAACCCTTTACTACGAGCTCTTCGGCACCTCCATATACGAGAAACTTCTCCTTGGTCCTTTTCAGGTACTTCAGGATATTCTTGACCGCTGTCCAGTGTTCCACTCCAGGATCACTTTGGTACCTCCCTACCAAACTTATGGCAAGGTTCACATCAGGTCTGGTACACAGCATGGCATACATAATAGAGCCTATGGCTGAAGCATAGGGGATGACACTCATCTCTTCTCTATCCTTTGTCGTGGTCGGGCATTGAGTCATACTCAATCTCACACCTTGTAACACAGGCAAGAACCCCTTCTTGGACTGATCCATATTGAACTTCTTCAATATCTTGTCAAGGTATGTGCTTTGTGAAAGACCTATGAGGCATCTCAATCTATCTCTATAGATCTTAATACCTAATATGTAAGCAGCTTCTCCAAGGTCCTTCATTGAAAAACATTTATTCAAGTAGGCCTTTACACTTTCCAAGAGTTCTATATCATTTCCCATTATCAGTATGTCATCCACATATAATACGAGAAATGCTATGGAGCTCCCACTCACTTTGTTGTAAATACAAGGTTCTCCATAAACTTGTACAAACCCAACCGCTTTAATCACCTCATTAAAGCGAATGTTCCAACTCTGAGATGCTTGCACCAGCCCAGAGATGGTGCGTTGGAGCTTGCATACTTTGTTAGCATCTTTAGGATCGACAAAACCTTCCGATTGCATCATATACAGTTCTTCCTTCAGGAAGCCATTAAGGAATCCCGTTATTGACGTCCATTTGCCAGATCTCATAATCATAAAATGCGGCAATTGCTAACATGATTCGGACAGACTTTAGCATCGCTATGGGTGAGAAAGTCTCATCGTAGTCAACCCCTTGAACTTGTCGATAACCCTTAGTGACAAGCCGAGCCTTATAGACGGTCACATTACCATCCGCATCAGTCTTCTTCTTAAAGATCCATTTATTTTCAATGGCTTGCTTATCATCAGGCAAGTCCACCAAAGTCCATACTTTGTTCTCATACGTGGATCCTATCTCAGATTTCATGGCCTCAAGCCATTTGTTGGAATCCGGGCCTGCCATCGCTTCTTCATAGATCGAAGGTTCACCGTTTTCCAACAACATGATCTCCAAGACAGGGTTATCGTACCACTCTGGTGTGGAACATGTCCTAGTGGACCTTCGACGTTCAACAGTAACTTGATCTAAAGTTTCATGATCATCATCATTAACTTCCTCTCCAGCCGGTGTAGGCTCCACAGAAACAACTTCCTATGCTGCGCTATTCTCCGGTTCGAGTGGAGGTAAATTACCTTATCAAGTTCTATTTTCCTCCCACTTACTTCTTTCGAGAGAAACTCTTTCTCGAGAAAGGATCCATTCTTGGCAACAAAGACTTTGCCTTCGGATCTGAGGTAGAAGGTATACCCAATAGTCTCTTTGGGATATCCTATGAAGACGCACTTTTCCGCTTTGGGTTCGAGCTTCCCAAGTTGAAGTTTCTTCACGTAAGCATCGCATCCCCAAACTTTTAGAAACGACAGCTTAGGTTTCTTTCCAAACCATAGTTCATATGGTGTCATCTCAACGGACTTTGATGGTGCCCTATTTAAAGTGAATGTGGCAGTCTCTAATGCATATCCCCAAAATGATAGCGATAAGTCGGTAAGAGACATCATAGATCGCACCATATCCAATAGAGTGTGATTACAACATTCAGACACACCATTTCGCTGAGGTGTGCCAGGCGGCATGAGTTGTGAGACAATTCCACATTTCCTTAGGTGTGTGCCAAACTCGTGACTTAAATATTCTTTGCCATGATCAGATCGTAGGCACTTTATTTTCCTGTCATGTTGATTCTCTACCTCACTCTGAAATTCCTTGAACCTTTCAAAGGTTTCAGACTTGAGTTTCATCAAGTAGACATACCCATATCTGCTCAAGTCATCAGTGAGGGTGAGAACATAACGGTAGCCACCGCAAGCCTCGACGCTCATTGGCACGCATACATCGGTATGTATTAACTCCAACAAGTTAGTTGCTCGCTCCATTGTTCCGGAGAACGGAGTCTTGGTCATCTTGCCCATGAGGCATGGTTCGCACGTGTCAAATGATTCAAAATCAAGAGACTCCAAAAGTCCATCAGCATGGAGCTTCTTCATTCGTTTGACACCAATAGGACCAAGGCGGTAGTGCCACATGTAAGTGGGGCTATCATTATCAACCTTACACTTTTGGTACTCACACTATGGACATGTGTAACATCACATTCGAGATTCATCAAAAATAAACGATTGACCAGTAGGGCATGACCAAAAAACATTTCTCTCATATAAATAGAACAACCATTATTCTCAGATTTAAATGAGTAGCCATTTCACATCAAACGAGATCCAGATACAATGTTCATGCTCAAAGCTAGTAATAAATAACAATTATAGAGGTTTAACACTAATCCTGAAGGTAGATGTAGAGGTAGTGTGCCGACGGCGATCACATCGACCTTCGAACCATTCCCGACGCACATCGTCACCTCGTCCTTTGCCAGCCTCCGCTTATTCTGCATCTCCTGCTTGGAGTTACAAATGTGAGCAACTGCACCGGTATCAAATACCCAGGAGCTACTACGAGCGCTGGTTAGGTACATCAATAACAAGTATATCACATATACCTTTAACGTTGCCGGCCTTCTTATCCGCCAAGTACTTGGGGCAATTCCGCTTCCAGTGACTGGTACCCTTGCAATAAAAGCACTCAGTCTCGGGCTTGGGTCCATGCTTGTTCTTCTTCCCGGCAACTTGCTTACCGGGCACGGCAACAGCTTTGCCGTCCTTCTTGAAGTTCTTCTTACCCTTGCCTTTCTTAAAACTAGTGGTCTTATTCACCATTAACACTTGATGCTCCTTTTTGATCTCGACCTCCGCTGATTTCAGCATCGAGTACAACTCAGGAATGGACTTCTCCATCCCCTACATGTTGTAGTTCATCACAAAGCTCTTGTAGCTAGGTGGAAGCGACTGGAGGATTCTATCAATGACCGAGTCATCCGGGAGATTAACTCCCAGCTAAGTCAAGCGGTTGTGCAACCCAGACATTTTGAGTATGTGCTCACTGACAGAACTATTCTACTCCATCTTATAGCTGAAGAACTTGTCGGAGACGTCATATCTCTCGACCCGGGCATGAGCTTGGAAAACCAGTTTCAGCTCTTGGAACATCTCATATGCTCCGTGTTTCTTAAAACGCTTTTGGAGCTCCGGTTCTAAAATGTAAAGCATGCCGCACTGAACAAGGGAGTAATCATCACAGTGTGACTTCCAAGCGTTCGTAATGTCTTGGTCCACTAGGAAAATGGGTGGGTCACCTAGCGGTGCAGCAAGGACATACAATCTGTTGGAAGCTATGAGGATGATCCTCAAGCTACGGACCCAGTCCTCATAGTTGCTTCCATCATCTTTCAGCTTGGTTTTCTCTAGGAATGCGTTGAAGTTGAGGGTGACATTAGCGTTGGCCATTGGATCTACAATATAGATTGTAAAGACAATTTTAGAAAAATTTCATGATAATTAAGTTCACATAATCAAATTATTTAATGAACTCCCACTTAGATAGACATCTCTCTAGTCATCCAAGTGATACATGATCCATGTCAACTAGCCCTTGTCCGATCATCACGTGAGACAGACTAGTCATCCATCGTGAACATCTCCATGTTGATCGTATCTTCTATACGACTCATATTCGACCTTTTGGTCTTCCGTGTTTCGAGGCCATGTCTATACATGCTAGGCTCGTTAAGTCAACCTAAGTGTTTCGCGTGTGTAAATCTGGCTTACACCCGTTGTATGCGAACGTTAGAACCTATCACACCCGATCATCACGTGGTGCTTCGGAACAACGATCCTTAGCAATGGTGCACAGTTAGGGTGAACACATTTCTTGAAATTTTATTGAGAGATCATCTTATTTAGCTACCGTCGTTCTAAGAAAATAAGACGTAAACATGATAAACATCACATGCAATCAATATAGTGACATGATATGGCCAATATCATCTTGCTCCTTTGATCTCCATCTTCGAGGCACCATGATCATCACCGTCACCGGCACGACACCATAATCTCCGTCATCATGATCTCCATCATCGTGTCTTCATGAAGTTGTCTCGCCAACTATTACTTCTACTACTATGGCTAATGTTTAGCAATAAAGAAAACTAATTACATGGCGATCTTGATTGACACGCAGGTCATACAATAAAATAAGACAACTCCTATGGCTCCTGTCGGTTGTCATACTCATCGACATGCAAGTCGTGAATCCTATTACAAGAACATGATCAATCTCATACATCACAATGCATCACATCACATCCTTTGGCCATATCACATCACAGGGCATATGCTGCAAAAACAAGTTAGACGTCCTCTAATTTGTAGTTGCAAGTTTTTTACGTAGCTGCTACAGGTTTCTAGCAAGAACGTTTCTTACCTACGCCAAAACCACAACGTGATATGCCAATTGCTATTTACCCTTCATAAGGACCCTTTTCATTGAATCCAATCTGACTTAGGTGGGAGAGACAGACACCCTCTAGCCACCTTATGCAACAAGTGCATGTCAGGCGGTGGAACCGGTATCATGTAAGCGTACGTGTAAAGTTGGTCCAAGCCGCTTCATCCCACAATACCGCCGAATCAAGATAAGACTAGTAGTGGTAAGAAAATTAACAAGATCGACGCGCACAACTGCTTTGTGTTCTACTCGTGCATAGATTCTACGCATAGACCTAGCTCATGATGCCATTGTGAGGAGACATAGTAGTAAATCAAAAAAATTCCTACGATCACCAAGATCTATCTAAGGAGAAACCAGAAACAAGTGGGGAGATATTGCATCTTCATACCTTTGAAGATCGCTAAGCGGAAGCGTTACAAGAACACGGTTGGTGGAGTCGTACTCGCAGCGATTCAGATCGCGGTCGAATCCGATCTAAGCGCCGAACAATGGCGCCTCTTCGTTCAACACACGTGCAGCCCGGTGATGTCTCCCGTGCCTTGATCTAGAAAGGAGGAGGGAGAGGTTGGGGAAGAGCTCCAACAGCAGCACAACAGTGTGGTGGTGGTGAAGCAACAAGGTATTCCGGCAGGGCTTCGCCTAAGCACTGCGAGGAGGAAGAAGAGAGGTAGGGCTGCGCCGTGGGAGAGAGATCAAATCTTGTCTCAAAATAGCCAAAACCTCAATTATATATAGGAGGAGGAAGAGGGAGGGCTGCATTGGCCCCTCCTCCAAGGAGGAGAGGTTCGGCCGAAGCTAGGGACGAGTCCACCTCCCACAAGGGAGGTGGATCTCTTCCTTTTGAATCTCCTTTAGCATTATCTCTTTATCCCTAGCCGCATGGGCCTTTCCAAAAGGACTTGGCCAGCCCAATAAGGGCTGGTACACCTCCTCTAACAGCCCATAAAGTCCTTTGGTCGTCACACCCCTCCCGGGGGTCCTCCGGCACCCTCCCGGCACTCCCGGTACACTACCAATGAGCCCAAAAACTTTCCGGTGACCAAAACTGGACTTCCTATATATCAATCTTTACCTCCTGGCCATTCCGAAGCTCCTCATGATGTCCGGGATCTCATACGGGACTCCAAACAACCTTCGGTAATCACGTATACCATTTCCCTATAACCCTAGCATCATCGAACCTTAAGTGTGTAGACCCTGCGGGTTCGGGAGACACGTAGACATGACCGAGACACCTCTCCGGTCAATAACCAACGGTGGGATCTGGATACCCATGTTGGCTCCCACATGCTCCACGATGATCTCATCGGATGAACCATGATGTCGGGGATTCAATCAATCCCGTATGGAATTCCCTTTGTCTATCGGTATGATACTTGCCCGAGATTCGATCGTCGGTATCCCTATACCTTGTTCAATCTCGTTACCGGCAAGTCTCTTTACTCGTTGCGTAACACATCATCCCATGGCTAACTCCTTAGTCACATTGAGCTCATTATTATGATGTCTTACCGAGTGGGCCCAGAGATACCTCTCCGTCATACGAAGTGACAAATCCGAGTCTCGATTCGTGCCAACCCAACACACACTTTCGGAGATACCCGTAGTGCACCTTTATAGCCACCCAGTTACGTTGTGACGTTTGGCACACCCAAAGCATTCCTATGGTATCCGGGAGTTGCACAATCTCATGGTCTAAGGAAATTATACTTGACATTGGAAAAGGTTTAGCATACGAACTACACGATCTTGTGCTATGCTTAGGATTGGGTCTTGTCCATCACATCATTCTCCTAATGATGCGATCTTGTTATCAATGACATCCGATGTCCATGTTCATGAAACCGTGACCATCTATTGATCAACGAGCTAGTCAACTAGAGGCTCATTAGGGACACGTTGTGGTCTATGTATTCACACATGCATTCTGGTTTCCGGTTAATACAATTATGGCATGAACAATAGACTATTATCATGAACAAGGAAATACAATAATAACCATTTTATTATTGCCTCTAGGGCATATTTCCAACAGGTTATTACCTCCATAGGAGGGCCCGAACCTAGGTAAATATGTGTCCCCTTCGTCTTCTGTTACCATCAGTTCTAGTCTCATAGTTTGGGACCCCCTACCCAAGATCCGCTGGTTTTGACATCGACAGGGACCCCGTCAAAATGTCAATAGAATAGCATTGAGCACAACCATAATATCTTCAACATCATCTTCACACACAAACCCTAGCCACCTCCAACTTCATCTCCATTGCCATCTCCGCCACCATAGTTCTCTCTCATCTAGTTCATACTTGTAATCGTGCATCACACAAGGCATCCATTGTAAGACATATTGTAATCAATCAATCCCAAGGTGTGTTCTTAAATATTTTCTTCTCGTGATCTGATATCCATGTGTGAGTAGTTCTGTAAGGTATGGGCTGAGGCATGAGCCTTGCAACCCCAGGTATTTGGTGAAGGGATCAATTGAAGTCCTTGACATAACATATTGTATGTGTGCAATAAAATTATTTTGTTAAGTGTCTCTTGTCTTGTTAGCAATCTTCATCACATCATGTACCAAGGATCCTGGAGGTTGAGCATTAGTGAGGCTAGGAGCAAGGGGTCCGTGAAGTGTTATACCGAACACCCATGACAATAAGGTTTAGTACGGTAACAAGGATCATAGCCTTGTGGATTCATGAGGTGTAGTCATGCAATGCCCAAGATGCGATACTATCCTTATTTTGGCATGAGGGCCTTAACACGGATAGAATCGCAGCTTGTCGTTTCGCAAGAATGGATATCATTACAAGTACATGTAAAGAAGAGTGAGTATATGCAATTGGCTTACACTCGCCACAAGCTACATCAAGATCACATCAATACAACCACATATTCAAAAATCATACAAAAGAGCAGAGTCCAACTACGGACGAAAACAAACGATAAAATGACATCCATCCTTGCTATCCCAGGCTGCCACCTGAAACCCATCCTAGAATGATGATGATGAAGAAGAAGAACTCCAAATCAAACAAGCATCGCGCTCACGTCAAAGCATCGCATTACATGTACCTGCAACTGTTGTCGTAGTAGTCTGTGAGCCACAGGGACTCAGCAATCTCATTTCTAAGGGTATGAGGACTAGCAAAGCTTAATGGGTGAGGTATGGTTAAGTGGTGAGGCTGCAGCAAGCAACTAAGCATTTGTTTGAGTGGCTAACTTATGAATACAGAAAGTAAAGTGGGTGGTCTATGCATAACGGACGTGAACTAGTAATGATCACTAAGTGATCCTGAACACCTACTTATGTCAAACATAACCCCACCGTGTTCTCTCTCGGATAAGGACTCACGAGAAGAGACAGTCACGGTTACGCACACAGTTGGTGTGTTTTATTTGAGTTTACTTCAAGTTTACTATGACCGGGTGTTAAACAAAGTTTCCAAGTTGCCACATAACCGCGGGAACAACTTTTCGATAGATTTTAACCCTACAGGGCTTCTCCAACGCATCCATCACAAATTAACAACATGCAACGGGAATAACCTCGACCACAAATCCCGTGATTTCCTAGGAAATTACATTGGAAAATTGCAACCTCGAGATATCCCTGAAGTATTTTCGGAATTCCTCACACAAGACATTCGATCAAGGTAAAACAAATCCAGCAAGGTTGCCCGGCATGTCGACGATCCCGATAGGAGTCGCGTATCTCATTCTCAGGACATGACGGATAAGCTATGTGTACGGTGGCCTGATAGAAATCCCCCGAGTTGCCCCGAGGTAGCCTCGCACCGTGCTCTATTTTGGACCAGCATTAGCAACACTGGCCCCCCTGTATTATGTTAAATTACTCCTCGGGTTCATGACACCCTATCCGTTAGAAATGGTGATCAGTATTATTATGTTGGCAAATATAGTACGAATGTTGGGTCTTGCCAGGAAAGTTTTATCCCAAAACGAAAGTCAAGGGGGTCCCCATAACAACCCCGAGCATGTTAGGAGCGCCCAATATGGAACATAACACCGGTACACAAGTAACTATGGCGGCAAAGGTGGAACAAAACACCAAGCAAAAGGCCAAGCCTTCCACCCTTTACCAAGTATATATGTGCATTAAGTTAAATAGCAATAATAATGTGATAACAAAAGAATGTCCATGTTGACACATGGAAGCAATTGCACCTGTATCGAGAAACGCTATAAGAAGGGATGAGCAAGCGGTAACATAGCCAAACAAAGGTTTCTTGTGATGTGTAGGGGTTAGAGGCTTATCATGGCAATGTTAGGAGGCTTGACAAACAAGTGATAGGTAGCGAGACATAATGAAAGAAGCGAGACAACTAACATAGCAATGATAGTAGTGGTATCCAGGACAATGATCATCTTGCGTGAGATCCTGCTTGGAAAAATAACGAGTCCATGAAGAAGACGATCCGTGAAGTAGACGAACGAGACGTAGTCAAACGAATCCTCACACTCTGAACACTTTCGGAACTCTATCGAGAAGGAAAAAAATCCAAAAAGAACACCTAACACACGATACATCACAACATATGGACGACATGATGTGCAAACCAATATGATGCATGTTATGCATGACATGGAAAATCACAACGATCAACTTCTACACATTAAGTGAACCTCAATATGCAACGAATTGCGTATGGACGAAATTCCACGCTCAAATATTTAGTTCACTCTTGTTTATTTACTCGGCAAGTTTAAATGTTGATTAACATGGCAAGAGGTGAAGCCTAAAGAACTACTACATTAGGCATATTAAATGAGGCCAGAAGCAACATATAGCACTTCTGAGTCGTCCCCATATGCAAATTACGAATTTGGTACAGATCTGTCCTGACAAAAAAATATTTAAAACAGCAAAATAAATTGCACCATGTGATTCTACATGCTTTTCTAGTCAAGTTACATATGTAAAACATTTGAAACGGAGTTACGGTTTAATAACCAGGAATAAAACCGTTTTAATATGGCATTTAAAGCAAACAATGCAAATGACACTTTTTGGCATTTTTATCATGGATAACAAATGGAAATTATGAAACTAGATAACTGTTTAAACATTATGCATGTATAACAAGTCTCACTTGGAGTTACTAATAAACTATATGAACATGCCAAAACGTATAATGAAAAAATAGAAAGAAAAACAAAAGGGTGTCGTCTTGGGATTTGACCCCTGGTTGCCTGGGTACAATGGCATGCGGCTAACGAATGCGCTAGCTTCAAGCTTCTTGGAAATCAGTAGATCGGCCTAATCTATATCAGCACCAAAACTAAGATAAACATACAAAAAACAGAGTTCATTGAAATAAAAAGGGGCGTGACTGGGAATCAAACCCCAGACCTCCCATGTTGCCAACGAACTGGCTAACCAGTTGAGCGAACAAGCCTTTGTGATAAATTATGGATTGATTTGGGAAAATAAGCATGCACTGACGCTGGACCTAAACAAAACCGAAAACGCAACGGGGTTATATCTGAACCTGATTGAAAACGGGAAACAGAGATGGCTTCTTCTGTTCCCGTTGGGCATGGCGGTACGGCTTGCCGACAGCATGGGCAGGCGGAGGAACCCGGCAAGGTCGCGATGGGGCGGAGGAAGCCTCAGGCACCGGATCCAGAAGGAGTTGGGGTGGAGGCGCTTGTAGAGGTCGACAACGGCGGGACCTCGAGCTCCATGGGCGCCATGGCGTTCTCTGTCCAGGAGAGAAGAGAGAGAAAACAAGGTGAGGAGGAGAGAAAGGGAGAGAGGGCATGGGAAGGAGAGGGTCAGAACGGGGCTGGCCTGGTGGACGCCGGCGACGTGGGCTAGAGGAGCTTCGAACTGGCTGCAGGGTCAGCGCGGTTCAGGGAAACAAAGGTAGCAGCAAGATCATTTT
This sequence comes from Hordeum marinum, assembly GCA_022496015.1. NCBI lineage: Eukaryota > Viridiplantae > Streptophyta > Magnoliopsida > Poales > Poaceae > Hordeum > Hordeum marinum. The sequence continues at coordinate 156,549,023 of CM039672.1, read as the reverse complement.
TCATGGCCGGCGTCAATGGACTTCGCGGATGCTGCTGCTTGGGGTTCTAGGATCGCGAATCTAGGCAGAAACGGGGTGCTGGCATCGGGTCTCGGGCTATTACAGCTCTCCTCCACTGACAAGAGATCTCATCCCGAGATCTTAGAATGAGAAGGGGAAGAGGAAGAAGAAAGGAAGAGGTAAAAATTAGCTGCTTCTTTGACATCGAGTTAGACCAATGAAACATGAAGGTTGGAAAGACATGAAGAATAACATGAGAAACAAGCAAGAACTTAGAAGAAATTTTGGCAACACTTCGATAGAAAAGAGAAGCAAAACTTGATAAGATGGAAAGAACTAGAAAAGAGAACACAACACTTTGGTTAACTGGATAAGCAAAGAATGAACATGATCTTAATAAAATGAGATGATTTGAAAAGAGCAACAACACAATGCCTTCGTAACAAAAGAAAAAGCATATTTGGAAAGAAGGGTTGAACGGAGTTGATGGAAAATCAACAACGAAAAGAATAAACTTGTTGTGGGCTTATGGATAACTTCTCAAATAATGAGGTGACAACCAGCCACTAACAGAAACAACTGCTTTGATTGATATCAAAAAGGAGATGAAAACTTATTTCACCAAGAGGATAAGAAGAAACTTGGAACAATGACAACTCCATGATAGCAAAAATCCTCAGGAAAAGCTTTAGGTGATATCCAACCCAGCATAACTTCGAGAAAGAAATGATGGGTTTAAATATCTCATGCTTGAAACAACTTCTCTATGAGACTCCTCATGAACCAAGAATGCTATAACACCGTCTCGAAGGATAATGGAGAAAGAATAGCTTTTTGGAATGCAGGTCAAAGAATACTTGAGATCCTCCAACAAGAATCTTGAAGAATATTTGGAGAAAGAATTACATCCTTAGCAAACCACCATGAAAAAACTCTTGCAAGAACTCCAAAATGAAAGGATGATAGAAAATAATTAAAAGTTGAAAGAATAAGATTATGGCCTTGCAAGATTTAGATGGAACTTCGCGAAGAGACACTTGAGAAAAATTTGGAGCTTCGGAAAAGAAAAGATAAACCACTTATGATCGAGAATTGATATCATGAACAACTCCGAAAGAAGGATTGAAATCACCTTGATGAAACTAGAATAAGAATTATGCTATGCTTATCCTTCATCAAGTTAGACTGATGACAAGCAACGGATTTGGCATAGTACTTATTCTTCTTGAAAGATTGAAGAGAGAATACCATGAACTTGAAGATCTCTTGAACGAGACACCGGTAAGAATTTAAAACGAATGAGAATACTACGAATAAATGGAGACACATGAGAACAAAGATATCATGATCCGCCTAATAGAAAACTTCAACAAGGCACCGGAATAATTGAGATATGAACGAAGGAACAACAATTGAGAAGAATTCGAGAACAAATGCTGATAGCTAAGAACGAAAAATCTTCTGAAATTTTGGCCTTCGGAGGATCGAGAAATGAATACAACTCTGAAATGCACCGGATGGATATGGAAGCCATTCCCAAGATCGAAAACAATTTGAAAGGATAGCACGAAGGTGAAACCATGAATCTCCGAGAGGATGGAAAAAAATTTAGGAGAAACTCTTCTTCGAACTTCAATGTAGAGAATGATAGCGAGAAACACCACCAAGAAATACTAAGACACTCCGGAACAGGGAATGAGGAAAGGTTGAACCAACGACAAAAATGATTTAGAAGCGATCTTCGAGAAGGATTATGACTGATTGAAACCATTCTTACGTTACATTTGAAAGAACTTGAGGAGATCTCTGGAAAAGATTAGAAGAGCGAGATAAGATCACGCGGAAACACCTGTGGATTATGGGCCCACTCAAAACAAAACACCATTGAAATGATTGCTTAGGAAGAGATATTGCACCGGTACAATTGAAACTTGATGAGGTGAGAACCTCAAAATATGAGGACTAATCTTGCAAATATTGAAAATGATAGAATTATCTTGAAGAGAAGCACGCCAGACGAAAATAATTGATATGACAACTTGATTGAGCAAACGAAATAGCATTCCCATAGAAATATGAGAACACTTGTTAGGAAAGATATGAGATCACTAGTTGACATCGAAGCAACTCAAATTACCATACTGCAACAAAACAAAGGATGAAGCTTACAAAACAAGCCAGAACAAATTCATGACAAAGATCCCGCTCGATATTTTCGTGGTAAGGTTCGGACAGGCTCGATCGTACATTGGATTGTCATATTGAAATGACGCTCGAATATGCTCCCTAGGCATTGTGAACTACAAGGCTTGACGAAGCATATTTGATGACATATATCGAGACTGTCCTCTGTAAGAATGACCGTGAACAAATGAATCCACTAGATGTCGCACTCCAACCTCACATCACACGTTTGTTAGAAAGATAGCCTAGGTAACTACTAGAATTCCCACCTGATAACTCCCGAAATCTTCCGGTTATGCAATCGGGTCCACTGATACAAGGAGAAAAATCCATCACTCAACTCCTAATGGTAATACTACGCTCCAATATAACACATCCATCAACACATAACCACAGGTCTTGGAAATTCATCTACCTTAGACCCTCGTAATCACAACGATACCAATTATGGCAGTACATCTGGATGCTCTCCCCAATACTAGGTGGCACAAAACTGCTCTCGCCACAAATAGTATTGAAGCAATTTCGAACATTCTCCATCCCGAGATACTAAGGAATCTGAACGATAACGATGTGTCAAGAATCCCCTAGAGCTCTACTCCTTGGTAACAGGAGGCACCAAGTATAGAACTCTATCACATCGGCATCATAAAGATTCCAAAATATCCATGTGATCCTAATTTGTTTTCAGCAAGAAGAGGGTGGAATTAAAATTCCTAAGTCGAAATTCCTCACCAGAGTATAGAAGAGAGGTAAAAAGAATCCTACTCTCCTATATAACTAGACTCAAAATAGTTTACACTAGACTCGACTCGGACAGGTTCAACGAATCAAGGGGGCTCCTAGATCGGTACAGGCTCTGATACCAACTTGTAATGCCCAAGATGCGATCCTATCCTTTTTTTGGCACGAGGGCCTCGACAGGGATAGAAGCACATCTCTTCGTTTCGCAAGAATGGATATCATTACAAGTACATGTATAGAAGAGATGAGTATATGGAATTGGCTTACAATCGCCACAAGTTACATCAAGATCACATCAATACAAAAACAGATTCAAACATCATTCAGAAGAGCAGGGTCCGATTACGGACGAAAACAAACGATAAAAAGACATCCATCCTTGCTATCCCAAGCAACCGCCTGGAACCCATCCTAGATTGAGGAAGTAGAAGAAGAACTCCAAATCAAACAAGCATCGCGCTCACTTCAAAGCATCACATTACCTATAGCTGCAACTGTTGTTGTAGTAATCTGTGAGCTACATGGACTCAACAATCTCATTTCCAAGGGTATCAAGACTAGCAAAGCTTAATGGGTGAGGTATGGTTAAGTGGTGAGGCTGCAGCAAGCAACTAAGCATTTATTTGAGTGGCTAACTTACGAATATATAAAGTAAAGTGGGTGGTCTATGCATAACGTGCGTGAACTAGTAATGATCACTAAGTGATCCTGAACACCTACTTACGTCAAACATAACCTCACTGTGTTCTCTCTCGGATAAGGAATCACGAGAAGAGACAGTCACGGTTACACACATAGTTGGTGTACTTTATTTGAGTTTACTTCAAGTTTACTATGACCGGGTGTTAAACAAAGTTTCCAAGTTGCCACGTAACCTCGGGCATGACTTTTCAAAAGATTTAACCCTGCAGGGGTGTTCCAACTCATCCATCACAAATTAACCACACGCAGCGGAAATAACCTCGACAATGAATTCCGTGATTTCCTAGGCAATTCCATTGAAAAACCGCAACCTCGAGATAGTCCAAAGTATTTTCGGAATTCCTCACACAAGACGTTCAAGAAAGGTAAAAAAACAGCAAGGCCGCCCGGCATGTCGACAGTCCAGATAGGAGTTGCGTATCTCGTTCTCGGGACATGACGGATAAGCTACGCGTACGGTGGCCCGATAGAAATCCCCCGAGTTGTTGCGAGGTGGCCCCGCACGGCGCTCTGTTTTGGAACAACACCAGCAGCACTGGACCCCTGTATTATGTTAAATTACTCCTCGGGTTCATGACGCCCTATTCTTTCGAAATGGTGTTTAGTATTATTATGTTGGACAAATATAGTACCAATGTTGGGCCTTGCCACAAAAGTTTTATCCCAAGACGAAAGTCTAGGGGTCCCCATAACAACCCCGAGCATGTTAGGAGCACTTAATATGGAACATAACACCGGTACACAAGTAACTATGACGGCAAAGGTGGAACAAAAGATTGAGCAAAAGGCCAAGCCTTCCATCCTTTACCAAATATGTATGTGCATTAAGTTAAATAGGAATAATATTGTGATAACAAAAGAATGTCCATGTTGACACAAGGAAGCAATTGCACCTGCAGCTAGAAACACTATAAGAAGGGTTGGGCAAGCGGTAACACAGCCAAACAAAGGTTTGCTGGGATGTGGAGGTGTTAGAGGCTTATCATGGCAATGTTGGAAGGCTTGACAAACAAGTAGTAGGTAGCAAGACATAACGATAGAAGCAAGACAACTAGCATAGCAATGATATTAGTGGTATCCAGGAAAATGATCATCTTGCCTGAGATCCCGCTTGAAAGAAGAATGAGTCCATAAAGAAAACGATCCGTGAAGTAGACGAACGAGACATAGTCGAACGAATCCTCACACTCTGAACGCTTTTGGAACTCTATCGGGAAGGAACAATCCAAAAACAACAATCAACACACAGTACACCACAACAAATGCATGACATGATGCGCAAACCAATATGATACATGTTATGCATGACATGGAAAATCACAACGATCAACTTCCACACATCCAAAAAAGGGAAGCTCAATATGCAGCATATTGACGAAACTACACGCTCAAATATTTAGTTCGCTCTCGTTTATTTACTCGGTAAGTTTAAATGTTGATTAACATGTCAAGAGTTGAAGTATAAACAACTACTACATCTAGGCATATTAAATGAGACCGGAAGCAACATATAGCACTTCTGACATGTCTCCACATGCAAATTACGAATTTGGTCCAGATCTGTCTTAACACAATTTTATATTTTGTTAAACAACAAAATAAATTGCATCATGTGATTCTACACGTTTTTCTTGTTAAGTTACATATGTAAAACATTTGAATCGAAGTTACGGTTTAATAACCATGAATTAAACCGATTTAATATGGCATTTAAAGCGAACAATGCAAACAACACTTTTAGGTATTTTTATCATGGATGACAAATGGAAATTGTGAAACTACATAAATGTTTAAGCATTATGCATGTATAACAAGTCATCGTTTGGAGTTACCAATAAACTATATGAACATGCCAAAATGTGAACTGAAAAAAATAGAAAGAAAAACAAAAAGGTATCGTCATGGGAGTTGACCCCTGGTTGCCTGGGTACAAAGGCATGGGGCTGACCGATGTGCTATCTTCAAGTTCGTTCAAAATCAGTAGATCGGCCTAATCTATATCAGCACCGAAACTAAGATAAACATACATAAAAAATAGAGTTCATCGGAATAAAAAGGGACGTACTGGAAATTGAACCACAGACCTCCCATGTTGCCAACGAGTAGGCTAACCAGTTAAGCTAACAAGCGTTTCTGGTAAATAATGGATTGATTTCGATAAATAAGCATGCACCGATGCTGGACCAGAACAAAACTGAAAACGCAACGGGGTTCTATCTGAACCTGACTGAAAATGGGAAACAGAGATGGCTTCTTCTGTTCCCGTTGCTAGCGACGCAGGTTGCAGGGCGCGGCAGCGCGGCTTGCCGACGGCGTGGGTAGGCGGAGGAGCCCGGCAAGGTCGGGATGGGGCGGCGGAAGCCTCAGACACCTGATCCAGAAGGAGTTGGGGCGGAGGCGCTTGTAGAGGTCGACGGTGGCGGGACCTCGAGCTCCATGGGCGCCATGGCGTTCTCTGTCCAGGAGAGAAGAGAGAGAAAACAAGGTGAGGAGGAGAGAAAGGGAGAGAGGGCAGGGCAAAGAGAGGGTCGAAACGGGGTTGGCCTGGTGGACGTCGATGACGCGGGCTAGAGGAGCTTCAAACTGGCTGCAGGGTCGGCGCGGTTCGGTGAAGCAGAGGCAGCAGCAAGCTCGTTTTTCATGGCCGGCGTCAATGGACTTCGCGGATGCTGCTGCTTGGGGCTCCGGAATAGCGAATCTAGGTGGAAACGGGGTGCTGGCGTCGGGTCTCAAGTTATTAAACATCCAATGCTTTTCTATGATATTATTGTCTTAATTATTGAAACAACTCTGTGAGACAGATAAGTCCTTGAGTAAGACAATTGATTCTTGATGCGGGACTCAAGTCAGTCAAGATGTTATTTAGACATATCGCTCATTCCGATACAAAGCAAGCATCTCTTGGTGGGTTACTTCACAAGCACAAACTAATATCATTTTTTATATCAATACCAATACAAGGTTGTAAGAATTAAGACCTCATCACCATAACTTATTTTTATTGTAAGTGTTCGAATCACAATTTGTTTATTGATCCGATTAAAAGCTGGATTGAGACTTTAACATCAGCTTGTTAGAGACCATTGCTTTAAAGGAATCTTTCTTTCATGGGTTCGATACCTAGGTTCATCTCTAGGGAAATAGGTGAGGGATACCCTATATTTTTTTAATACCAAATAAATCAAAAGTAGATTTGAAGCCCTTTTTCTCGCGCCGTTGTCGTGGGGGAGTTTAGTATTCCTAGTATTTGTGGTTAGAGTTTTTGTTAAAGTTAATTTTCAGTTTTTGTTTTTACCTTTTACTTTTCAATTTTTAGTTTATGTTTTATTTGTTGCAAGTATTTTAGTTGAAAATACCAAAAAGTTACTATGGGAAAATATAGCAATACAATAGCTTCAGTTCAACATTCATTTAAAAACAATACCCCTAGTACATCATGTCAAAGCACACTACACAATCATGTTTATGATGGTTGGTACTAATCTTTCTTCAGCAAGATAGGAAACAACTCGTGATTGAGGATTAGAAAGAAATCTGCCAACACAGATAGAAAATCTGGTCTCCTTTTGCGTAGTTCCCACTAAAACCAATCAACATTGCAGCTGTGACATTTTAGTTGAATTGTACAAAACACTCTTAAAACAAAAGGGTTTTTGAAGTGCACCAAAAGGTCGCAATTTGGAACAATGTGAAATAGATATCTCTCTTTGCAGAGGTAAAAAGGAAATAATTTCTCGCAATAAAGAAGCATTTCTCTTATCTTAATGGGAAACTAAGTTGGACAACAATATTTGTAGAACAGTGTCAATTATTCATACACCGGTAAAACGACATGCTATACGAACGGTTTTTAACCCTTTCCGCAACATAGTCTTTTAACTGCCGCCTTGCATGTGTGTGCGATAGGTGGGTCAATCCCACACGATACGGAAAAATCATTGGCGATATAGAACAAGAACGCAAACGTTTAGCATAAACAAGCATATGCGGTATGCGCATCTATCAGAAATGGTAGTTTTCGGTCAATTGTTTGAGATATGTCATATTTCTCATACAGGGCATCCTTGCTACTCGTGTGGGATTGCATTACCATGGCACACACTATTCTATGGTGCACCATTTATGAAGTGTGTCGCATCACAAACGGTTCATAGTTGTAAAGCGTGTGTCATAAGGGACTATCACATACATTTCATTTTACGGGGCCGTCTGTGATAAGATCTAAGAGTGCATATGGTTATCCTTATAAGATCATATGCGAAAGTTGAATCTATCCCACACGTTGCGCTATTGATAAATGTTTGTGATATATATAATTTCCCAAACGTTTCATCCGTACTACATGTGTTGGACGAAGACCTATTGCACACGTTCTTCTATAACCAACGTTTACGATGGGCACGACATCATTAAAAGTTGACGATAACAAAATCGTGTGTGATAAGGAGACTATCACAAACACTTGATAAGAAGTAATTGTGTGTGATATTGTTCTTACTCTCACTCATTATTTCTTGGGTGATCGTGTGTTCAATAGAGATTAATTGCACATGGCGTGAGTGGAGAAACGTGTATGATCTTGACGTTGATCGCAGTCGTTTTGCTTTCTTAAATTGTGTGCAATGTAATGGCCCGTAGAGCATAATTTATCCCTAATGTAATACATGTGTTTAAAATTCACATAATTTTAATTTGAAAGTAAGAAATCAATTATTTCATACCGAATCATGATTACAAATATAGGTTCAAGAACGAATACATAATTCGTTTCACATTGACATATAGTCAAGAACTATAGAAGCACCTATTATCGAGAAAAAGGAAAACCTCAAAAGCACCAAATAAAGAATGATGGAATAGAGGTTGTATTAAATACGGTAAAGAGAGAGCCGAAAGGCATTCTGGTTGCTGGAGAAGGTGAAGCAGAAAGCCCATATTGTGCGCTCCTCCATGCCTACGCATGACTCTAGGCCAACCCCTACTAATGGCCGCCCACCCATCCTTCACCGCTTCATTTTGAATTCTCGATATTCATTGTAGTCTCGATAAAATACTTTAACCTTCATTGCATGTCCACTAGTCATGTACTTTGCAAGGTATTCTTTAGTAAACTGCTTTGGGAACCACTATAAAAGGAAAATATTCAGACATTGTTGTGTGACAACTCATTATGGACAGTACTAATAGAAGGCTACAGAGTTCATAGTTACCATCCTACAACTCATTGTTGTGTTGTATAGAGTGTAAAAAAATAGATTAATAGTGCATCTCTTTTCAATAACAATCCTTGTTAGTTTCCTCACTTGATGCTGGTTCATGAATAGTTCATTGCCCCACATGCAAAAAGGGTCCAGGCATGGATCTTTACCAAGGACATTTGTACCTACAAGCAACAAGTCAGTATTGCAAGCTAAAATAAAATTTCATAATGGTAATATAATACTTCCTCAGTTCCACAAAGTGTTGCATATTCCAAAGTGTGTTAAGTTTAAATATTTTGAGAAGTCAACATTTACTAGCTTTGACCAAAACATATACCTCTAAAAGTCCAAAATGTATTTTAGTGTGGTAGATATAAATAGTATTCTCTATAAATTTGGTGTGGTAGTTATAAATAGTATTCTCTAAAAAAATCACACTTCGCAAACTTTGACTGCTCAAAAATCTATAAGCACTACATTATGGAACGGAGCGAATATAAGCCGAGGGATGAAACCTTGGTGGAAAACGTCGACCGCTCCCATTGTTGTCATGTGCAAGCACATGCAAAGTCATTATAAGTACAACAGGCTTAACATCAACCAAATATAGCAAGGTAAAAAACTTCATCTCCAAATGCTAGCTTGAATGTGTCGGTTTCAGCATGCTATTAAGGCAGATACAAAATGCAAGAGTTTTAGCTACAACGGACATAGGAGCGGCCAAATATTGTAATTCAAACATGTATTGTTAGAAATGAACAGAATGTCGCTCATGGTTAAACATCACGCTAGGTAAATGTATAAAACGGGAGTAAAGGGCAAGTGTTAACTACACCTGGCATAATAGGTGGTATTGATGAAATTAAACTGCATAGTTCATACTTGCACATAATGAATATTGCATTGTGAATAACTAAAATAAACAAGGCATATATGCTCACTATAACAACCAAATATAGCCATTGAAAACTGGACTAATGCTAACTGCAGCCAACGTAATAACAAAATACAAAGAAACAAGGCATATTCTTACTATACACAACCAAATATAGCCATTCATGAAATTGAACTGGTCAATTCATATTTAAACATCCGATAGCCCTATTGAACTATATATTTTTGCATAACTAAAATAATTAAACATGACCTAGTTATCATATGGCAAAAGCTACTACAACAATGTGTACGATATCACTAGCTAGAAAAGGTACGATTTGCTCACAAGATGTTGCATCACTTGTCATGGATGGGTCCTTCCACTTTGAATTTGTGGTACCGAGGGTGCACTCCTTGATGTCACAGATGGGATCTTTCCCCTTGGAACAGTCGTAGTGGGTTCCCTTCTTGTTGTCTTGGTCGATGAGATCTGACTTTGGAGCTAGGGATCCCAAGCCACCGACATGGAACATTTCCTTCATAAATGACAAAATGGGTTTCATTGCGTAGAAGGATCGCATACCCTTGACCGTGAGGTGTAGATGATCAGTGGCAGGGCCATTGAAGAGACCGACGATGGTTGAACTAGAGGTATTGATGGTGGACCATTTAACATGTGACATGGCACGCGTTTAGCCATCATTGTTGAAGAGCTTGATTTTGTAGCTAGCTATCCTGACATACAGGAGTACGCGAGACCACGGACTTGAATAATTCGTCATGAAAACGTAGTGAACTTCCTCGCAGGTTTCCGCAGCGAGGTGTTCCTCCTGGATCGACCGGTCGGCACGAACGACAGCCACCTCATCATCGTCTAGCGGAGAGGCCATGATAGACCTTTTTTTGGCCGTACACTCCTCGGGCTCCCCAGAATATGTGGTCGGGCTTAGGCTACGACTCTATAGAGTACTAGATGGGATATGGGGGAAAGGGACTCTACAGACCTCATCTAAAAACTCAAGGCAGCAAGGGTGTATGTTGATCGATGGGTAACCTGAACTTATGCAGCTAGGAGGCAAGGGAAGACCGGCTAAGGTTGGTGGTGGACGGTGGTGGCGGCAAGCTAGGCTTCAATCGGGGGAGAAGGGTTAGGGGGTGGTCTGTGTGGATTGTGGAGGGGGCGGGTGGTGTTTGCGGATATGCGGCGGCTTCTGAAATTTTTAGTAATGGTGTGTGGAGATCATGGTGGACGAGGTATGGCGATAGTTCAAATGCCTTGGCAACTAAACTTTTACTATAAAGTCGGTAATGGACGAGGGAGGGCAACGGTTGAAATACAGCTGGCACTTAAATTTGGGTAAAGGAGTTGAAGCGGGGTGGGAGCAACCAACATTGCACACAATCCAAATATAATAAGTGTGTATGATGTAACGAACTGACGCGAAAGCACAAATTTTTGCATCACTCAAGGCAGGTAGCTTTTTATGAGATTTCTCCAGGCGCGTTGCTGCTCATGAAGCTAGAAATTTTTGTGTCCTACATTGTTGTTCATGGAACACGGTTCATCCACATTTTCAGACGCGGACCTGAAATTTATCGTAAATTTCCAAACACCCACAAACATATGACATAAGCATTTGGCTAATTTCACGAGAAAAATGACTAATTTTGTAGCAGAATAGTTGACATTAGTGCATATGCTCACTAATTTACATGCAGTTCACCAATTTACATGTAGATGAATTGCACAAAATATTCACTACGCCATGGATGCATACAAATGATGCACTCCCATCTTCATCATGACACACTAGTAGAAAACAGACCTTTCGTCCCGAGCTTTAGTCCCGGTCTGGTCACGAACCGGTACTAAAGATGGTATTAGTCCCGATTCGTGCCGGCTACAACGGCTAGGAGCAGGGTGACCTTTAGTACCGGCTCGTGAGGGACCTTTAGTACTGGTTTGTATCACGAGTCGGTACTAAAGGGGGCGTGGCAGGGTTTTGGTCAGACATGGGCCCCGCTTGCACCTTTAGTACCGGCTGGTGTCACTAGCCGGTACTAAAGGGCAACCTTTAGTACCGGCTGGTGACACCAGCCGGTACTAAAGACTTCCTACATATACATCCGTCCGCAGCCGATCGAAAGAGCTCTGTTTTCTCCCCTGTTCTTCTTCTTGCTCGAAGCTCATCCTCCATTTTGCCAAGGATTTGTCAAGATTTAAAGGCACCCCATCTATCCAAGTGTTCATAAAGGTTAGCAACTTTGCTCCTTCATCTCTTGCTAGATTAGCTTGTGGTATGCTCAAAGATATGTGATATGTGATTTGTGGGAGTTTATTTGATTTATATCCAATTTGAGCTCGAATTAACTTGTTAGGTTGCATATGTGTAGGTGTGGTTTATTTGGTGTGCCTTCCCATGTTCTTCTTCTTGCTCGAAGCTCATCCTCCATTTTGCCAAGGATTTGTCAAGATTTAAAGGCACCCCATCTATCCAAGTGTTCATAAAGGTTAGCAACTTTGCTCCTTCATCTCTTGCTAGATTAGCTTGTGGTATGCTCAAAGATATGTGATATGTGATTTGTGGGAGTTTATTTGATTTATATCCAATTTGAGCTCGAATTAACTTGTTAGGTTGCATATGTGTAGGTGTGGTTTATTTGGTGTGCCTTCCCATCTTCTTCTTCTTGCTCGAAGCTCATCCTCCATTTTGCCAAGGATTTGTCAAGATTTAAAGGCACCCCATCTATCCAAGTGTTCATAAAGGTTAGCAACTTTGCTCCTTCATCTCTTGCTAGATTAGCTTGTGGTATGCTCAAAGATTTGTGATATGTGATTTGTGGGAGTTTATTTGATTTATATCCAATTTGATCTCAAATTAACGTGTTAGGTTGCATATGTGTAGGTGTGGTTTATTTGGTGTGCCTTCCCACCATCCCCGGCCGTCCTAACCACCTTCCATCGCCCGCACCGTCTCGTCGCGGCAGCGGCCACCTTGGTGAGCCTCTTGTTCTTCTTAAAATCTTTAAAAAAATTACTTGTATGATTTAGATAGCTGCGTGTACGATTTACTTACTTGTATTATTGTTAGTTATTCTATAGTGTAATGGTTATGGTATCCCCCCACGTCGGCCCTCGTCCTGTCTATGATTCAGATGTGGTATGTCGTTAATTATCTTTTATAACTATTTCACACATCATCTAATGTCTGTGACAATTAATTATGCCACCAAATTGACGTAGATATTTTTATCTATAGGAAGTAGTTGAACCAGAAATTCCAACCGACTATGCAATTCTGCTCGAGAAATTAACACAAGCTGAAAAACAAATTGATCATTTGAAACAAAAATTGAAAAGAACTGAAGATGAGAAGATGGGATTGGAGTTGCATGTTGCCGATATCATCGATGATCACAAGAACAAGATGGTTGGAATGCGCTTGAAGCTTAAAAAGATTAGAAAACATGCCATTGATAAAGAGGCTTGGTATCATTATGTTGTTGGCTCAATTGTTACTTTAGTTGCGATTATGATCGCATTTGTTGTTGTATTCACATGTTTTAGATAGTTGGTGTTGTTTTATGAGATGTATATGTATGAACTATAAGTTTCCATTATTTGCAGTAATAACATTTGGTCACTGCTAGCTCTACTTTCGGTTGTAATGTGATGATGAAGTTGTATTAATTTGGTCACTTCGATGTTGTGTAGTGAACATGAGCCGGCAGTGGATGTACGATGACCGACTAAGTCCAGGGTTTCTTAATGGCATGCATGATTTTATTCGTGTGGCTGAGACAAATAAGCAAAATGGTTTCATGTGTTGTCCATGTCGTGACTGTAAGAATGATAGGAATTACTCTAACTCAAAAACCCTTCACTACAACCTGCTGAAGTCCGATTTCATGTCAGGCTATAGCTGTTGGACCAAGCATGGAGAAAGAGGGGTTATAATGGAAGACAATGAAGAAGAAGAGGATGATGACAACTATCCTTTCGCTGATACAACAATGGGGGAAGCTGAAGAAGAGGCATCAATGGGGGAAGCTGAAGAAGAGGCATCAGATGAGCCCGCTGATGATTTGGGTCAGGTCATTGCTGATGCAAAGAGAAACTGCGAAAATGATAAGGAGAGGTTGAAGTTGAAACGCATGTTAGAGGATCACAAGAAATTATTGTATCCAAATTGTGAAGATGACCAGAAAAAGCTGGGTACCACGCTGGAATTGCTGCAATGGAAGGCGAAGAATGGTGTAACTGACAAGGGATTTCAAGAATTGCTGATAATGATAAAGAAGATGCTTCCAAAGGATAACGAATTGCCTGAAAGTACATACGAAGCAAACAAGGTTGTCTGCCCTCTAGGATTAGAGGTGCAGAAGATACATGCATGCCCTAATGACTGCATCCTCTACCGCGGTGAGGAGTACGAGAATTTGGATGCATGCCCGGTATGCGGTGCACTGCGCTATAAGATCCCCCGCGATGACCTTGGTGATGTGGAGGGCGAACGCCACAGGAAGAGGGTTCCTGCCAAGGTGATGTGGTATGCTCCTATAATACCACGGTTGAAACGTTTGTTCCAAAACAAAGAGCATGCCAAGTTGTTGCGATGGCACAAATAAGAACGTAAGAAAGACGGGATGTTGAGAGCACCCGCTGATGGGTCGCAGTGGAGAAAAATCGAGAGGGAGTTCGAGGACTTTGCAGCTGACGCAACGAACTTATGGTTTGGTCTTAGTACAGACGGCATGAATCCTTTTGGCGAGCAGAGCTCACAGTCACAGCACCTGGCCCGTGACTCTATGTATCTACAACCTTCCTCCTTGGTTGTGCATGAAGCGGAAGTTCATTATGATGCTAGTGCTCATTCAAGGCCCTAAGCAACCCGGCAACGACATTGATGTCTACCTAAGGCCACTAGTTGATGAACTTCTATAGTTGTGGAAAAAACCAGGTGTGCGTGTGTGGGATGTGCACACACAGAAGGAAATTGACCTACGAGCGTTGCTGTTTGTAACCATCAATGATTGACCTGCTCTTAGTAACCTTTCAGGACATACAAACAAGGGATACAATGCATGCACGCATTGTTTAGATGATACTGAAAGTATATATTTGGATAAATGTAAGAAGAATGTGTACCTGGGACATTGTCGATTTCTACCGATCAAGCATATCTTAAGAAAGGCAGGCAACCATTTCAAAGGTGAGACAGATAACCGAAAGAAGCCTGGCCTCTGTACCGGTGAATATATATTTGATATGGTCAAGGATTTATAGGTAATCTTTGGAAAGGGTCCTGGCGGAAAATCTGTTCCGAATGACGCCAACGGACACGCACCCATGTGGAAGAAGAAATCTATATTTTGGGAACTTGAATATTGGAAAGCCCTAGAGGTCCGCAATGCAATCGACGTGATGCATGTGACGAAGAATCTTTGTGTGAACCTCCTAGGCTTCTTGGGCGTGTATGGAAAGACAAAAGATACACCGGAGGCACGGGAGGACAAGCAAAGAATTAATGAAAAAGACGACATGCCTCCAAAGCAGTATCAAGGTCCTCCCAGCTACGCTCTTACGAAAGAAGAGAAGGAAATCTTTTTTGAATGCCTGCTCTGTATCAATGTCCCGTCTGGCTTCTTGTTGAATATAAAGGGAATAATAAATATGGTAGAGAAAAAATTTCAAAATCTAAAGTCTCATGACTGCCACGTGATTATGACGCAATTACTTCCGGTTGCACTTAGGGGGCTTCTACCGGAAAATGTTCGATTAGCCATTGTGAAGCTATGCGCATTCCTCAATGCAATTTCTCAGAAGGTAATCGATCCAGAAATCCTACCAAGGTTACAGAATGACCTGGCCCAATGTCTTGTCAGTTTCGAGTTGGTGTTCCCTCCATCCTTCTTCAATATTATGACGCACGTTCTAGTGCACCTAGTCGAAGAGATTAACATTCTGGGTCCTGTATTTCTACACAATATGTTCCCCTTTGAGAGGTTCATGGGAGTCTTAAAGAAATGTGTTCATAATCGTGCTAGGCCAGAAGGAAGCATCGCCAAGGGATATGGAACAGAGGAGGTTATTGAGTTTTGTGTTGACTTTTTTCCTGACATTAAGCCGATTGGTCTTCCTGAATCGCGGCATGAGGGGAGACTGGGTGGAGAAGGCACATTAGGAAAGAAAGAAGCAATAAATATGGACAGGCATTCTTTCACTCAAGCGCACTACACGGTTCTACAAAATTCCACCTTGGTGACTCCATATATGGAGGAACACAAGGATATTGTACGGTCCAAGAACCCAGAGCAGTCTGACCCCTGGATTAAATGTAAACACATGGAGACTTTTGCCAGTTGGTTGCAAACAAAGCTCATCAATGACAATGATGTTCCAGATGAACTGTACTAGTTGGCCAAGACACCAAGTTCGACTATAACGACTTTCAAAGGGTACGAGATAAATGGGAATACATTTTACACGATCGCCCAAGATAAGAAAAGCACGAACCAAAACAGTGGTGTCCGCTATGATGCAACCAACTTTGAAGACACATATTATGGTTACATAGAGGAGATATGGGAACCTGACTATGGACCTGATCTTAAGGTCCCTTTGTTTCGGTGCAAATGGGTCAAATATACTGGAGGCGGGGTACAGGTAGACCCGCAGTACGGAATGACAACAGTGGATCTCAGCAATCTTGGATACACAGACGACTCATTTGTCCTAGCCAACGATGTGGCTCAGGTTTTCTATGTGAAGGACATGTCTAGCAAACCGAGGAGAAAAAAAGATAAGGAAGCGAATACATCATACGATGAGCCAAAGCACCACATAGTTCTTTCAGGGAAAAGAAACATTGTGGGAGTGGAGGACAAGACAGACTTGTCCGAAGATTATGAAAAGTTTCATGAAATCCCTCCCTTCAGAGTGAAGACTGACCCAAGCATCCTGTTAAATGATGAAGATTATCCATGGTTATGGTGCAATCATAAGAAAGGGACAAACACGCAGAAAAAGTCTTACACCGCTAGATCCCACTCTGGGATGTGACCTTCCTCACCATCATCACTTTCTATATATTTATGTGAAGGACAAGCATGCATTTCCTAGCTAGCATGGTATATCTTTGTAACTGTTTGTACACGAAGTGCATCCAGTTTTTGCTGTAACCCTCTCGACTCTCTAGAAGTTGCTATGTGGGTGAAATCGTGATGTCATGCCAAGTTACAACCTTTTCAGAGTTCATTTGTACTGCTTTTCAAATTCAGGCTCATTTAGCTCAAAATAAATCATTAAATGCATGAAAAATATCAAATGAAGTCAGAAAGGGTTGAAAATTGATGATGTGCCTTTGAATGGTGCATATTGAACACACAAAAAGTATGGAGTTAAAATAAGTTATTAAAAATGAAATCCCTTTGTAATAGATGAGTTTTCGTCCGAAATCCTCATACTTCTTATGAGATTGTCCAATTTGTACACGAAGTGCATCCAGTTTTTGCCGTAACCCTCTCAAATCTCTAGAAGTTGCTATGTCGGTGAAATTATGATGTCATGCCAAGTTACAACCTTTTCAGAGTTCATTTGTACTGCTTTTCAAAATTCAGGGTCATTTAGCTCGAAATAAATCATTAAATGCATGAAAAATATCAAATGAAGTCAGAAAGGGTTGAAAATTGATGATGTGCCTTTGAATGGTGCATATTGAACACACAAAAAGTATGGAGTTAAAATAAGTTATTAAAAATGAAATCCCTTTGTAATTGATGAGTTTTCGTCCGAAACCCTCATACTTCTTATGAGATTGTCCAATTTGTACACGAAGTGCATCCAGTTTTTGCCGTAACCCTCTCAACTCTCTAGAAGTTGCTATGTGGGTGAAATTATGATGTCACGCCAAGTTACAACCTTTTCAGAGTTCATTTGTACTACTTTTCAAACTCGAGATACGAATATTTCAAATGCCATATTCAATCAAATTATCTTCTATAGCAGTTGAAGTTGTTCAAACATGCATGGAAATGCCATAAACAGATTCTTTGTATTTTTCTGATATTTTTTCATATATTATTATTTTCCATTGGAGTCCTACATTTTTTCTATGATTTTCTAAAGTTTACGGGTTTTTTCTGAAAATAATAACTAATATTTAATTAAAAAAACCTTTAGTACCGGTGCGTGACTAGCACCGGTACTAAAGGTCCACCGCCCCGCGCTCTGTTGGGAGGACCTTTAGTACCGATGCGTGGCTAGCACTGTTACTAAAGGGTCTTTAGTATCGGTGCTAGTCACGCACCGGTACTAAAGGTCCACCGCCTCGCGCTCTGTTGGGAGGACCTTTAGTACCGGTGCTAGTCACGCACCGGTACTAAAGGGGTGCCTGGTATAAATTGAGCACTTCGTCGTCCCGGGCCGAGCCACGCACCGGGAGAGCTCCAACTTGCGCCGCCAGGCTGCCGAAATCGCCCTCGGCGCCGTCGCCCTCGCTCTCGCCGTTGTCGCCCTCGCCGCCGTCGCCCTCGCGGCCATCGCCCTCGCCGCCGTCGCGCTTGCCGCCGTCGACCTCGCCACCGTCGCTCTCGTCGTCGTCGCCCTCGCCACCGTTGCACCACCACCGTGCCATTGTTGTCGCCCTCACTACCGCCACCGTCGCGCCACCACCGCCGTCGCCCTCGCCACCGTCGGTCGTGCCGCCATCACCCTCACCACCGCCGCGGTCGCCCTCGCCACCGTCGCCCTCGCCGCGGTCGCCCTCGCCTACCCGTACGCCGCCCCTCGCTGCCATCGCCCTCATCACCGCCGCCATCGCCCTCGCCACGGTCGCCCTCGCCTACCCAGACACCGCCCCTCGTCGCTGGTCCCGTCGCTGCCGGCCCGCTCACTCCGGCCGCCGCTCCGTGATCCCATTGCCGCCGCCCTGAGCCTGTCGCCGACGCCACCTCCGGGTCAGGAGGCTAGGTGAGATCTCCCGGCCGACCCCTCTCCCCGATGATCGCCCCGATGATCGCCGGACTAGTGTGTAGATGCTAGGGTATCTAGGGTCCCTCGACGTCGAACCCTAACACCCCGACACGACACTCCCGACACCCGACCCCGACCACGACACAACACCCCTATTTAGTTAGTTAGGTAGTTAGGTTGTCAGGTTATTAGGATATGTGTTAGTTTATGTTTAGTTTAGGTTTAATTTAGTTTATGTTTAGTTTAGTTTTAGGTTTAATTTAGTTGGATCCTAATGCGTGTGTGACTTTCGGTCTGTCGTCGATCCTAATTTAGTTTAGGGTTCATGTGTGTTCTTGATGGAGGAATCCTGATTGTTGTCGTGGGGAGCGCTTCGTCTTTCTCCTCTTCTTTGCGATGTACTCATCGATATATTGTGCAAGAAGAGGAGGGGGGAAGCGTCCATCACCGCCGATCGAACCTATTACTGCGAGAGAGTGTCCACCAACATATATACACCATCGTATCAATGTGAGAGAGTGCGCACCAATACACCATGAGATATGTGAGAGTTATTTAAGGAAAGTCTCGATAGACCGATAGTCACACACGCATTAGGATCCAAAGCGTGCCGTAATTCTTGATTTTGCTAGATGCTAAGTGTTAATTTTGCTAAGTGTTAATTTTGCTAAGTTTTATTTAATTTGTTTTCGTAATTAAGTGTTTCTTCTCGTCGTCGACGATGCCGATCCCGCATCCTCGTCGTCGAGTCGCCGGAGGAGGTCACTTGCTTGAGCTGAGGGGCCCTGTCAGGGACTAGGCTCCACCGGGCTGGTACTGGGAGGTGCTGCCTTCCGGGCGGCGCAGCTTGGTAAGGCCAGCCCGTCGTTGACCCGGAGGTTCTGTGGTGGCGGCCGCATGGGCCACGGAGTTTTCAGAGGCTTGAGTCCCCCACGGAGGTGGTACAGTACCATGTCAACAAGGAGAATGAGCACGTCCGTCGCTACATGGCAGCTTTGGCGGCCAGGTTCGACAATACCTGGCAGATTCTTCAGGGATCTCACTACAGCTATGTTCCTATGATGGTTCCTTCTCTTTGGGTGTCCACCGCCCGCCCCAATATCCGCCGGGCACTAGGGTTCTAGCTAGATCGATATAGTAGCTAGCTACTATTATGATGTATTATTATGATGTATTAGCTAGATCAATCGAGATTAGCCGATGTATTGAAAATTATCCAAGATTAGGCAGATGAGATCTTTTCTAAGAACTATACTATATATGTACTCGATGATGCATTATTAATTAACTATCAGTTATTTTGCTTCTTGAATTCATGCTAATTTAAATACTAATTTGTTTTATCTATATTATTATGGACTAGTTATTAAGCTATGGACAATACCGGTAGAGCTCATGAAGAGGACATCTTCGACATGATACGCTCCTCCAAAAACCCAGTAGACCTTCGAGGTGAATCATCACATGATCATGATGATGGCTCACAATATCTGAACGATCACAATGATGGATGTGAGACCGAGGAAGAACAACTTATGTTCCAAAATCCGGAACAACCAACAATGTTTGGCGAGGTATATACACATCCATTAGCCTCTGGTGATCATTACATGTGTATTAATTGATTTGTATATATATATATATATTAAAAATCTTTCTTATTTTAATTATCAGCCCTTCGGATCGAGCCAATCTAGTAGAAATGTACGAGGCGCTGCCAAAATATTGGACGGCAACGTAAAGCTCAATCTTGATGCTTTCAAACATAATGGCGAACCGACTCACCCTGAAGCCAATGCCAAGACATTTGTGCGTCAATGCGGAGTGGTTGTTAGGGACGGAGTCCCGATCACAATGCATGAATGGATTCAGCCAAAGGAACCAAAACCAGGAGTGAATTATGTCGATACAAGAATTAAAGATGCCCTTTGGTGAGATCTCATGGAGCATTTCACCCTACCAGATTCTCTCTCGAAGCATCAAAGGAACAAAGTCAAGGAGTTTGCTCTCCATAAGATGTCCGACGGGTTACAGACTTGGAAGAAAAGATTATGGACCGAGTACAACGCTAGAGGCAAGAAGGCACCCGAATTCAAAGGAATATACGAGAAGGTAAGGGATCACTGGGACGCATTTCTCGAGTACAAGACATCGATAGCTGCTATGGAGAAGTCGGCAAAGAATAAGATAAATGCTGAGAAAAAAAAGTATCACCATAAACTAGGGACAGGTGGTACAAGTCAGCCATTCCTAAGTGGGATGCATTAGAGAATAAGATGCTTGCTGAAGGGATCACTCCAGTAACCTTCAACTGGCCCAAGAGGTGCAGGAATTGGTTTTTTGCGCATGGGGGAATGTTGGACCCAACCACAGGGAAGATGATTGGACTGGCCAGTCTGAAGCATGCATCAGATGAGTTGATTCAAGCAATAAAAGATGCCCAAGAAGGACGGTTTCACCCCGATAAAGAGAACGACGAGCTTACACGCGCCCTCGGGAATGCCGAACACGGAGGACGAACACGAGGCATGGGCGTTGTTCCGTGGTACGAGGGGTTTGCGGGATGGCAGGACAGTTATAAAAGCCATTCAAGAAAAAAGAACGTGGAAGCAGACCGACTTTCAAAGTTGGAACAAAAGTACGAGCAGCAGCACCTGTAGATACAGGTACTGACCCAGCAAAGGGAAACTCCGCAGCAGGAGGCAGGGGAAGAACCCGTCCCATCTACAATGTAGAAAAGCAGCGTGGGTTCCACGGGGGCACCGCTGGGTCACACCCCATGGATGATATCACCGAGAAGACATCTTGTGAGCTAATCCAGAAAATGAAGAACATACCCGTGCGGGTCGCGACGGGCTATGTTTTACCAAATACACCTGATGTTCTCTGGCATTGCAATCCAGTTCCAGCTGGGTATGCTCATGTCGCGGTGGACGCAATAGAGCCGGGATATGATGAACTATTGCTTGACATCCCTGGAGGTGAGGGGGAGTCCACATTGGCAGAAGCCGGCCGTGGTCTCATTCTATGGAGTAAGGACTGCATCGTCTTTCCACACTCGGCACTAAGGCCACCGGCTCCTCCGAGTATCGATGTCCAGCGCGAGGGATCCCAGCCAGTGGCATCGCAGCGCCAGCAGTCCTCCCCACCTCGCCAGCAGTCCTCCCCACCTCGCCAGCAGTCACTTCGGCAGCAGTCCTCCCCACATCGAGCTCCCCCATAGTCGTCCCCACCTCGAGAGGCGTCCCACCTCGCCAACAGTCCTCCCCACCTCGCCATGAGCAGTCCTCCCAACCTTGGGACGGAGCACGACGCGAGTCCATATCATCATCGATATCGATCTCCGCCGCGTGAGCCAACTCCACCCCGGCAGCGGTCCCGCCAGTAGGGCTCCCAAAAGAGGAAGGCCACCAGCAGTCCTCTTCGGAAGAAAGCAAAGAAGAAACCCAAGCCTCCGGCCAAAAGGAAGCTGCCTTATGACATGACACCGGAGGAAAATAAAATTGAATGTGATCTCCAAGTGAAAGCCTTTTTTGCGAAGAAGACCGTGCTGCCAAAGGAGGTAATACCTAGGGAAGTCCAAGATCACTTTATGGAACACTTTATTGATCGACCCCCGGCATATATCGAGCGTATGCCGACAGACTATGAGCAACAGATTCAGAAGGCAAGTGAGCAGAGAAGTTGGCCCAGCCCAAGGAAGAAGTCGGGAAGTACGGCATCAACTAGCGGGAAAACAGTTCCCCAGCTCGGAGAAAAATCCAAGCAATCGATCTCTCCGCTCAAGGTGAGTACCAATCCAAGCAAGCAACCGATCCAACCAGTCAACGTGCAAGGCAACCCAATCGACCTCGAAGTACTAAAGGCTACAGGTCTCACTCTTGACCAAATCCTTGGCACCAAGGAAATCCGTGGGTACGATGCAACTGAGTACGCAATGCAATATGCTGTCGGAAAACCACTTGTCACACCCGAGCAGTACAAGGAACTACCAACTGCGATGCGACGGTTGCATGATTGGTACATGCGTGAAGCAAAGCGAGGGGAGACGGCAGTCATGGTCAAAGTAAGTCTAGAGCATTACGTCAATGCATTTGACATATGTCTTGAATTCTCAGAACTTTTCCAGTTATACCACATGGAGTCTCGACAAAACTCTCGTCAGTTGCTATTGTCTGTAAGTGATTTATATCTTTAGTAATTTAAGTCTCTAGCTAAGATACCATTCATTGTCTTATCCTCACTATATATGTTCTTTTCTACGCTATGATGCAGATTGAAGATGTGGGAATTGAAACAAGAGGGAATCGATGACATTGGGTTCATCGACCCAAGTACCGTTAATGGCCATGTGGTTAAACATTATGCTCAGGACACAGAAGATCTCTTGGAAATTTTTCTAGAGGCACTAATTAATACCAACAAATCTACTATAATATTCCTTACAACATGGGATGAGTGTTTACTCTCTTGTATACTACAAATTCTATTTTTGCTTACTAGCTCGCTGTCAAGTGTAGTTGATGAGTTATATGCGCATGCCTGCTTAATTATATAAACTTCTGTGCAGAGACCACTATATCCTCCTATATATTATCCTCGCGGATGGACTTGTTCAAGTGTACGACTCACTAGATACACCAGAACAATCATACGTGGACTTGTATTTTATGATAGAACGTTAATTTCAATCTTTATCGACCTCGCTTTCTTTCATTATTTCCTGATATCAAAATTAATTATAATAACTCTTTCGTTCTTTTTCTTTGCCGGGTAGTGTTTGGCAAAAGATGATAGAAAAAACCCATCACGGTCGCCAATGGAAACCGAAGCTGAAGTGGAAAAGGATGCAGGTAATTAAGTAGTACAGTAGGTCCACGCATCTCATTAATTCTATTTTCAATAACATTATCATGCTCGATTATTAATTATCTTATTCAATTCTATTCTTTTGCAAAGTGCATGAAGCAGCCATAGGGGACAAATTTATGTGGATATTTCCTTTGCGAGAACATTCGCATCCAGACCGAAAGTCATATACGTCGCAAAGCAGCACGTGAAAGACAACTCCAGGTTTGGGAGATGATGTCGAAGCTCTCACCCAAGAAACGCTTTGTAGCACTTCAAGAGGAATTTGCGGCATTTCTTCTTCAACATGTCATTCATGTAAACGGAGAGCACTATTCCTTACCGCCGCCTCAATAATGCCAGCAAATCAGTAGTAGAGAACTGAGATTTCATCCGGAGCACTAGCTTGCTAGTCCCGGCCGGGTTTTGGGCCTTAAGTTAATTATAAGTCCCGAATTTATATGGATGTGTAATTCCATTTGTATATATATACTGTGTATGAGATATTGTATATTATATTACATATATATGCATGAACTTGTGTACTATTTACAGTATGTAGCACCGTAAAATAAATTTGAAATGAATGGAAAACACAAAAAATAGAGAGGAAAATTAAAACCTAATTAAAAGCTAAAACAAAAAAAAACAGAAGACTTAGTACCGATTGGTATCACCAACCGGTACTAAAGGTCTTCCACCACCAGTCCATGCAGGCAGCCACGTGGAGGGCCTTTAGTACCGGTCCATGGTCCAACCGGTACTAAAGGTCTGGACCTTTAGTCCCGACCCGTTAGTACCGGTTGGGGAACCAATACTAAAGGTCCATCCGGCCCGGGACTATAGGCCTGTTCTGCACTAGTGACATTCCTTGGCTCAGAAGGAGTTTTCAAAGGAGCTCATCAAGTCGATGATCTCCTCTGGTTTCACGGGGGTCACCTGTGGTGTTACCGCGGCCCGAACTACCGTGGGGCCTCTCGCTAGGTTACCGCTATCGACGAAGCTTTTGTTGCCATGATGGCATTCCCTAGGCAGCCACTGTCATCGATGAAGATGTCATGACGTCCATGTTGGCCATCGAGACACACATGGGTGCCACTCTTGCAACGACTGCATCGGTGATCATCGTGGCTACCGAGGCGGCCACTATTACCAGAGCTACCGCCGAGCTGCAAGGCCTGCACCAGCCTCCAATGCAGTTGCCTGCTCCGCTGCCTTCTGGTCCTCCTCCTGCTTCTTTTTCCTTCCTCATTGGCATATGTATTCTCCTTCAGTCATTTCCTCTTTGCACTCTCCCGCCATTTTTACCGCTGCAGATCCCTAGCCACGTCACGGATGGCATCCCCATACGTGATAGATTGTTCCACACCGACATTGAGACAACGTGCATCCTCATGGCACAGGAATGCATCAAAGCGTGATTCATATATGGATAGAGCGTTGGCCATCTGTATTCGATGCTGAAACTCAGGGTCGTCGGTGGCAGCGGCCACGGCAGATGGTGGCTGACCGTTGACCAACATCGAGGCCAGCTCATCGGAATCCTCTATCCATTCATCGTAGACCGCAGCATCTGGTGGTTGTATGTTGCCTGCCATGGCGGCCAACACGTTGAAATCCTTTATCACATTGTCGTCCAACACTATCATGTAGGCACCATACGCATCCCTGTAACAGCCCGAGACCGACGCTCCAGAAGATTCCCCTTTTATTTCCATTGCTGTCGTGCGATTCGTTTGGTTGTCGCATTCATCATCGCATCATTCGCATCATCTGCATAGCATCATCACTCGTTTTTGAAAACTTGCACCCATTTGTATTTGCCGGTTCTCTCAGTTCATGTCGTCGACCATTTTGAGACCAACCACACATGCATGCATGCGACATTGATAAAATATTATTTTTAAAAGTGCGTATAAAATATTCTCGGATTGGGGCAGAACATGGTGTGCGCTCTTGTTATATTGTAGGTGGACCTCCTGCCAGATTTCGTTGCAATCACAGCCTGTTTCATATCCCAAAGGACAAACGTAGCAACGATGTTATCGGTCAAATTAGAGGACGTTTGCTGTGTTTTGAAAACATGTCACAGGCCACCATCCTTATCTCTCATCCCCACCTAGCCCAACTACACATCCCATTATCCCAACCTAGCTTTCCCCTCCGTCCGTGGTCATCGGATCGCGACCGGGCGGACGAGGTCCAACCCACCCTAGTTCCATCCCCTATATAAACCACCCCATGGAGAGACCCCTCTCACTCCACTAGGGTTTCCCCCTTGCCAAATTTCAGCCACCCCTAGAAAACCCCCACCTTCTAGCCCCACATCCCTCCAATCCCCAAAATTCACTCCTCCCCCTCCATTTTCATCCAAAAATCCGAAAATTAGTGGCCAGTTTTCATCCTTGTGCCCCCCAGACATTGTCCGTGGCCGCCGGACATTGTCTGGGCAACCGCCAAATCCGGATCCCATCGTTGCAAGCCCGCATGCCGCCGCCCCAAGCGTCTGAGCTCCCGCGCCTGAAGCCGCAATGCCTCCAGCCTCGCCCCTCGCCGGCCCTGCCGCCTCGCCGACCGGTCGCCGGAGGACCTCGCCGGACGCAGGCTAGTGCCCCGTCGTGCCCATCCCCACATCCCTCTCCTTCCTCTCGTCTCTTCCCTCCATTTTTCTGTAACCTCTCTCTCCCCCCCATTGCAACCAGGAGGACGCCGCCGACAAGATCCACAGCTCCCTCGCCCGGATCCGTTGCCTCCTGTTGTTCCTCACCCATTCCCGTGCGTCGCAGTGTGCCCAGCCCGCCTGAGTCCCTCTGCCATCGGGCCGACGCAAGTCCATGGCGCTGCCTCGCCCTGCCTCCTGTTCATGTCGAGGGACAGAATGTGTCCCCCCGCATTGACTTGATCCACTGCCTGTGCGTGGGCCACCACGTGAGCTAGCCTGTAGCTTCAACGGGCCTAGCTGCAAGCTGGCTTGGTTCCTCGCGAGCACCGGCCTGCCGGCCTCCTCCCCGCCGAGCTGGGCCAATCCCACAAGGTGAGGACTTGCTTCGCCCCTCTATTGTATGCCCTAGGCAATGTATTACTAGGCAATGCTCACCAGTTTCAGCCCATCTCTGTTGTTTTTTAACGTTTTGCAAATTTCTCTATTATCGAGAGAATTGTCGTTTTATAGAAAATCTCCTTTTCTTGATGTAATTTATAAGTCACCAACCGTGCATCATATGAGAAAACTTTATATATGTAAAATGTTTCAAATTTTGTGTAGATTCATTATTTCTCACTTTGATGCATGATAAAAATAATTAACTTGATGTTTGTATTTAGTTTTCTTAAATAACTTGTTAAATCGGTTTATGTCATAACTTGCATAATTAATTGTGAAATATTTTCCTACGTCAACCTATAAATATTATATATGTTTTCGGGGTAGAAAAATCCATTGAATTTACTTTTGCATTTAGATTTGTTATTTGAGTAAGTTTGTGTGCATGTTATTTTTGCTGTGATGCCCTTTTGTTATTTTTGTGTGATTAAATCCATGCATGATATGATATAATTTTGAACATGAGGTATGCCCTTTGACATGTGCACTAGACCCTAGTCATTTTGTTTTTCATGATAATGCATGTTTAGGTGTTATTTTCTTGGTGCCAACACGCTATAAAATACTGTTGTTTGAGGGTCCAAAATATTTGTAAGACTAGAATGTGTAACATTTTGCTGCTGCCTTGCCATGTGTTTTCCTAGTGATCTAGAACCCTTTTGGGGTTGGTGCAATGGAGTTATTTGTAGTTTGTAATGTCCTCTAGCATGCTGTTAAGTGTCATGCCATAATATGACCTGTAGCATATAGTTTTAGTCATGTCAAAGTCTGAAACTGTTTCCAATTAGCCATGTTCTGAGCTTCCTACCATGTGATCCATGACTGTTTTGAGTATGATAGGTGAAGAAGAAATACTTCTCCATGCTTAGTTTATGCATTTTAGGATCTTGTGGCTTGTTGTTTTCATGTGTGCAAAATGCTATGTTGCTATTCATATAAAACTTGTGTTGGTTGTTGTGGTTGAACCGTAGCTCCATTTTGGACATGCCCTATATGAAACTTGATTAGAATTCCATGTATTACCATAATATCATGTTGCATACATGTTTTGAAATGCTCGTGGTTGTCATTTTCATGCATTTTGCATTCATGGCATATTATCTTGTGCGTGTCACAACTTTTAGATCGTAGCTCCATTTGAGATGTTCCATATATGTAAATCGACTAGAATGACATGTAGAATCGCATGGCACACTTTATATTGTTGTTTAACATCTATAAAAAAAATTCTTAGGACAGATCTGGACCAAAATCATAATATGCATATGAGGTCATTTCAGAAATGCTATAAGTTGTTTCCGACCTCATTTAAGATGCCTTGATAGAGTAGTTATTTATGCTTCACCTCTTTCCATGTTTAACAACATTTAGTATTGCCGTGTACCTAATCTCAAATGAACTAAGTAAATCAAGTGTGGAGTTTCAACAATATGCAACTCGTTGCATATTGAGTTTCACCTAATGTGTACAAGTTGTTGTTGTGCTTTGCCATGTCATGCATAACATGCATCTTCATGCATCATATTGTTTGCGCATCATGTCATGAATATGTTGTGGTGTATCATGCGTTGATTGTTGTTTTCGGATTGTTCCTTCTCGATAGAGTTCCGAAAGCTTTCGGAGTGTGAGGATTCCTTTGACTACGTTGGCTTGTCTTCTTCATGGATTCATTCTTCTTACAAGCAGGATATCAGGCAAGATGACACATTTCCCTGGATACCACTACTATCATTGCTATGCTAGTTGTCCTGTTTTTACCGTTATGTCTCCCTACCTACCACTTGTTTGATAAGACTCCCAACATTGCCATGATAAGCCTCTAACCCTCCACCTACCAGCGAACCATTGTTTGGCTATGTTACAGCTTGCTTAGCCCTTCTTATAGCGTTTCTAGCTGCAGGTGCAATTGCTTCCATGTGTCAAGATGGACATTCTTTTGTTATATCAATATTATTGCTAGTTAATTTAATGCACATATATACTTGGTAAAGGTTGGAAGGCTTGGCCTTTTGCTCGGTGTTTTGTTCCACTCTTGCCGCCCTAGTTACTTGTGAACCGGTGTTATGTTCCATAATTCAGTGCTCCTAACATGCTCGAGGTTGTCATGCGGACCCCCTTGATTTTCGTTTAGGATAAAATTGTCTGGCAAGGCCCAACTTTGGTACTACATTTGCCCAACATAATAATTTTGATCACTTTATTAAAGCATAGAGGGTCACCCCCTCATGGATTAATTTAACATAAAGCAGGGGGCCAATGCTGCTGGTGCTGGTCCAAAACAGAGCCGTGTCCGGGGCCAACCCGCGGCGATTCAGGAGATGTCTATCAGGCCATTGTATGTTGTGCTTATCCGTCGTTTCCTGAGAACGAGATACGCGGCTCCTATCGGGTTCGTCGACACGTCGGGCGGCCTTGCTGGACTTGTTTTAACTTTCTCGAACATCTTGCATGTGGGATTTTGACGACACTTCGGGCTATCTCGAAGATGAGATTTTCCATCGGGATTCCGCAAATACCATGGGTGATTCCACGGTTGAGCAATTCCAACGCGGCGTGTGGTTAATTTGTGATGGATGAGTTGGAGCACCCCTGCTAGGTTATATCTTTTGGAAAGCCGTGCCCGCGGTTATGTGGCAACTTGGAAACTTTTGTTTAACACCCGGTCATAGCAAACTTGAAGTAAACTCTAATAAAATACACCAACTATGTGCGTAACCATGGCTGTCTCTTCTCGCGAGTCCTTATCCGAGAGAGAACATGTTGGGGTTATGTTTGACGTAAGTAGGTGTTCGGGATCACTTAGTGATCATTACTAGTTCACATCCGTTATGCGTGGACCACCCATTTATTTTCTTTATCGTAAGTTAGCCACTCAAATAAATGCTTACTTGTTTGCTCTAGCCTCACCACTTAACCATATCTCGCCCTTTAAGCTTTAATAGTCTTGATACCCTTGGAAACAAGATTGTTGAGTCCCTGTGGGTCACAGATTACAACAACAACAATAGTTGCAGGTACATGTAATGTGATCATTTGACGTGAGAGCGATGCTTGTTTGATTTGGACTTCTTCTTCTTCTTATTCTTCTTCTTCATTAATCTAGGATGGGTTGCAGGCGGCAGCCTAGGATAGCAAGGATGGATGCCATTTTATCGTGTGTTTTCATTTGTAGTCGGACCCTGCTCTTTTGTATGATGTTTGAATATGGTGTTGTATTGATGTGATCTTGTCGTGGCTTGTGGCGAGTGTAAGCCAATTCCATATACTCATCTCTTCTGTACATGTACTTGTAATGATATCCATTCTAGCGAATGACGAGATGTGCTTCTATCCCTGTCGAGGCTCTCGTGCCAAAATAAGGATAGGATCACATCTTGGGCGTGACAATCCCCATGGTTGAGCACTGGTTCCATGTGGTGTGTGTGGTGGTGGCAGCAAGCTATCGATGGAAAGAATAAGCAGAGAGCCGCCAGCGGCAGAATGTTTTATAGGTCATTGTCACGTTTGGGTTCTTACTGTGCACATTACCCCTTTGCTGATTTACGGGGCACGAACATCGGACACAGATAGTCTGGCGCACCGGTGTATGATGTGTATACAATTGTAGACAGCTGTTTCATCAGATTCATTTGCTATTTATATATACAATCATTCTAGGAAAAGGCAAAAACTACGAGATAGGGTCAGAACACAACCACACCAGCTAGTTGCCCAAATATATATGTATGAAGAGGGTGGTGTCATGTTCTAATTCCCAATGCACAACTTTAATGTGGCACATGATGCATATGCATACCTAAAAGCATCAAGAGCGACAACGAAGGGTTCATGAAATAGACATAGGGTGTTGGCCCTCCACTATGTGCCGATGGAGGAAATCCTATTAAAGCATGACCTAGAACAAACTTTGTCTCACATATAGCAATGCATGTCTTGCCTTAAGACAACCAAGAGAATATATACCTTCATTTTGGTCAAATTGGCCACTCTTGTTATCGTTCAAGAGGGATATAGACACCGCGGGCCCATGGGTTGGCACATCGTCAAACATTAGGTGAGAGGGACTAGAGTAACAACATCATCTGCATGTAGTGAAACATATATAAAAAAATGGTGATGAGGTGTTTAAATACACAATGCACAACACTTTGATGTGGCATGGACGTGACTCGCAAAACTGGACAAACCTGCTTGGATGTGTACACACACAACACACACACACACCCAGAGAGAGAGATAGAGATTAGCTATCTGGTTAAGGGTAGGGTGCCTCCCCCACCCCCACCCCCAGCCCCACCCCAACCCCCCACACCCACCCCAACACACACATGTTCATTTCATGTCAACGGGACACATGCACTCATATATACTTGTTGGGGAACATCGCATGGGAAACAATTTTTTTCCTACGCACACGCAAACCTATCCAT
Source organism: Hordeum marinum (assembly GCA_022496015.1). NCBI lineage: Eukaryota > Viridiplantae > Streptophyta > Magnoliopsida > Poales > Poaceae > Hordeum > Hordeum marinum. The sequence continues at coordinate 156,517,961 of CM039672.1, read as the reverse complement.
GGTGATGAGCATCTACGAGGGGGAGAGTGGATCTACGTACCCTTGTAGATCGCTAAGAGGGAAGCGTTAGGAAACGCGGTTGGTCTAGTCGAACTTCTTCGCGATCCAAATCGCCGAGCGTCCCGTGATCCAATCACGAAACGTCCCGCGAACACATCATGATCCGTCCCGCGAACTCATCACGATCCGTCTCACGATATTGATCATGATCTATCCCGCGAACTCATCACGATCCGTTCCGTGATCACATCACGAACCGTCTCGCGATCTCGATCACGGTCCTTCCGATCTAGCGCCGAACGGGCGACACCTCCGCGTTCAGCACACGTACAGCTTGATGACGATCTCCACCGTCTCGATCCAGCGAGAGGAGGTGGAGAGGAGATAGATCTCACTGGCAGCGTGACGGCGCTCCGGTGATGGTGGTGGAGCAATTCCGGCAGGGCTTCGCCTAAGCGCTGCAGAAAACCGATCTAGAGGAGAAACTATGCACCGGTGTAACGGGTAGCACGTGGCCGGAAATTCTGTCCAAAAACCACCCAATCCACTAATATATATATTAGGAGAGGATAGGAGAGGCAGCCAAGGCCTTTGGGTCGGCCGAAATAGGAGGTGGTAAGAAATCCTACTTCACCTCCAATCCTAGTTGGAGTAGGATTGCCTCCTATTGGCTGATTTTCCACTTTTTGCTTTAGGACTTTCTCTCCTGCGCCATGGGCCTTTGTGGCTGTTTTCCCAGCCCACTAAGGTATGGTTATTATCCTCCCACAGCCCATGGACCTCTTGCGGTCGAAATACCCCTCCCGGAGGCCTCCCGGTACACTATCGGCACTCTCGGTACACTACCGGCACTCCCGGTACACTACCGATGAGCCCGAAACTTTTCCGGAAACCAAACTGGGACTTCCTATATATGAATCTTTACCTCCGGACCATTCTGGAGCTCCTTGTGACGTTCGGGATCTCATCCGGGACTCCGAACAAACTTTGTTCACCACCATACATAACTCTACACTACCGAAACATCACCGAACCTTAAGTGTGCAGACCCTGCGGGTTCGAGAACTATGTAGACATGACCGAGACACCTCTACGGTCAATAACCAATGGCGGGACCTGTACATCCACATTGGTTCCTACATATTCTACGAAGATCTTTATCGGTCGAACCTCTATGTCAAGGATTCAGTTAATCCCGTATAACGTTCCCTTTGTTCTTCGGTATGTTACTTGCCCGAGATTCGATCGTCGGTATCTCCATACCTAGTTCAACCTCGTTACCGGAAAGTCTCTTTACTCGTTCCGTAATACAAGATCCCGCAACTAACAATTATTCACATTGCTTGCAAGGCTTATTGTGATGTCGCATTACTGAGTGGGCCCCGAGATACCTCTCCGTCACACGGAGTAACAAATCCCAGTCTCGATCCATGCCAACTCAACAGACACCATCGGAGATACCTGTAGAGCACCTTTATAGTCACCCAGTTACGTTGCGACGTTTGATACACACAAGGCACTCCTCCTATATCTGTGAGTTGCATGATCTCATGGTCATAGGAACACATACTTGACATGCGGAAAATAGTAGCAATAAACTGACACGATCATATGCTACGTTTGCAGTTTGGGTCTTGTCCATCACGTCATTCTCCTAATGATGTGATCCCGTTATCAAATGACATCTCATGTCCATGGCTAGGAAACCTTAACCATCTTTTGATCAACGAGCTAGTCTATTAGAGGCATACTAGGGACATGGTTTTGTCTATGTATCCACACATGTATCTAAGTCTCCGATCAATACAATTATAGCATGGATAATAAACAATCATCATGAACAAGGAAATATGATAATAACTAATTTATTATTGCCTCTAGGGCATATTTCCAACAATACTAAGGTCATATATGTACAACATTACCTACCATAACACGAACCAAGGGAATCTATATGTTGGTCAAAACAACCCCTCTTGTTATTGGTCAAAATGGATAGACAATGCATGCCGGCCCATAGATGGCACGTCATCGAAAACTACATGTGAGGGGCCAGAACACAAGCACCGTCAGCTTGTGTGTATATATGGAGAGGTTGTGTGTGTGATGTGTTTTAATTACCCAAATGTACCACTTTGATGTGGGGCCTACCTCACAACTCATACACCCCCATGGAATCTAGGTAATAAATAAAGAACGACATACATAGAGTGTCAGCCCACACCCACCAAGTTGTGCACGTGGGAGGGAATTAATCCTAAGAATGCGTGAGCTCGAAGTTTTCTCAAAGATGCCACCTTGACCCACCGTAACATGAACCAAGATGATTACATTCATGTTCAAGTACCCCTCTTATTGCTAGTCAAAGGGATGACGTATAGACCCTAGGGGCCCTTCGATAGGTGTGTCGTTGAAAACCTTACAATGGAGACCTGGATGGTCGATCTGAAGACCACCACCACCTTCATGAGGCCCGCATATATGTACATATATGTGTTGTGATGTCTTCAAATCCCCAATGCACAAATCTTGTGTGGCACCAACTAGTTTAAAGAGATAGGAGTGTCGGTTCCACCAATTAAGGCTGAAATGAGGGAAACCCACACATGTGCTCAACTTTGGTCTATCGTGTGCATGCCACCATCTATTGTAACAAATACGAAGAGGAGCCAGTCATGGTCAATCCTTCTCATTATGGGTCAAAGGGATAGACCATGGCAAACTTAGTTCATTTTAATGTGTGCCTCCAAAAGTTTGTCAAGAATTAATGCAATAAAAACTATCGAAAATAAAATGCATGCACATTATGTGTTCAAACAACAAATCTTATTGAAATCAATAAAAAGGCACAAAACATGTAATTTACAAAAAAACATTCTCAATATTTAGAAAACAACAAATCTTATTAAAATCAACAAAAAGGCACATCATATGGTGATATAACAAATTTTCTAAACAAAAAATAACAATAAAATAATTCTCAATATTTACAAAACAAGGACCATAAGATTTATTTAGCCGGATTGATGGATCATTACAAGAAGTCAGTGCTAAATGCCTCTAATAATCATATCACACCACCTAAATGAACCTTGCGATATAGCAACTTCCCACCAGGTCACACATCCTTGGGATACACTAGTCCTAGCATGCTTACCAACTTGTGTGTTTCATTCGAATGGGGTGGTGGCTAAGAAGTTGCACCGTGCTAATAAGGGTTGCCTCCTCACATTTTTAAGGCTAGCGCTAATGGTCACTTTGTGGGACCATCTATATATAGCAAATGTTTCTGGTATTAAAAACCATTTGGAATTGTGGCAGGGTGGCGCGGCCAACATCTATAGAGACTGATGATGATGTCTCCCTCTTGCTCTGTCTCGTTCTCCATGTTGAGGAGGTTGATGACGGGGCCGGTGCTTCGGCAGGACAGTGATTAGGGGAGTGGCCGGAGACTATTTGGGGAGTGGTGGGGGAAGGGTGTTTGGATAAAGAATAGCGTTTTGGCTCTCAGCCTCCATGGAGGCCGAATTTTTAAAAAATCAAATTAAAAAAATTTTGTTACAAGAAAATCTGGACAAAATTGTACAACTAAACAAGGATGTGAGCCGGATGTGTCTAAAATTTCAGGTTGAAATACTTTGAATCGCGACCTACACAAAAAAGACAAATTCATGGTATGAAAGGATGAATACTATCATGTGTTAAAATGCTTCAGATTTGTCTTTTTCCACAGCCCTCATTTCAACGTATTTAATCCTAAAAATTTACACACTTGTGCATTATGCCTTCATCTATCTATGTAGTTTTTCAGAATTTTTTGAAATGTAAAAATACGAATTTTCATGAAACTTGAATTTTGCATTTAAAGGCATCCATGGAGCTCGGCCTCCAAAAGCAATTTCTGGTTTCGACAGAACATCATTAATATACAAAGGATAACTTAGGAAATAAGGAAGGTCGAGATAGAATGACACATGCACACACACAATGCTTACACATGTACGAGTGCGAGACGGTTGTCTAGAACTGCTTTAAATTATTCTTCGTTCGTTTGGCCTTTATTGTGCGTTAGTTTTGTTTTCTATGCATTTAGTACATGTAATTCAAATTTCAACTACAATCGCAAGCTCCGGTGCACCAAAATGGGTTGAAAAATCATAGGTATGTCCCTAGGTGCATGTTTCTATCCCATGCAAGGAATTGGAATGAACTTCAAACATCACGGCGTCGTGGCTAGGCCGCAAACATTGAGAATATAGGTTTTAAATTCCCCATAAATCCAAAAATCGTTTGAAATTCATGAAAATTATCCTGGTGTCATGACAGGGATCATTTATGCTGTGGTAAAGAAAATGACCAATTTGGGACAACTTTTGGTGCAAGCATCCTACAAACCAGATATTCTCACAAGAATCATCGTGATTTCAATGGGGAACATGTCACCTTTATGGGGGAAATGACATTCAATGCCTCTTTTCACCTTGATTTTTTTCTACAGGCAACATATAACAATTCGAGTGTTGTGCTAAAATACAGAATTTTATTCGTGGTTCGTTTGGCCTTTTTATACATTAACTTAGTTTTCTATGCATTTAATACACATAATTCAAATTTGAACTACAACTACATGCTCTGGTGCACCAAAATGGGTTGAAAATCATATTTATGTCCTTGGGTGCATATTTTTGTCCCATGAAAGGCATGGACATGAACTTCAGACATCCCGTCGTCGTGGCTAGGCCGTAAACATTGAGAATGTTGTTTTTTAATTTCCTGTAAACTCAAAACTCGTGTGGAATTCATGAAAATTATCCTAGTGTCACGACAGGGCTCATTTACACCATGGTAAACAAATTGACCAATTTGGGACAACTTTTTGGGAAAGCATCTTATAAAGAAGAGCTTCCCATAAGAATCATTGTGGTTTCCATAGGGGATGTATCACCTTTGTGGGGGAAACGACATGCAGTGCCTCTTCTCGCCTTGAAGTTGTTTGATAGGCAACACAGAACAATACGAGCATTGTGTTAATATGGAATTATTAGTGCTTAGTTTGGCTTTTTATGCATTAACTTAATTTTCTATGCATTAAATATGCATAATTCAAATTTGAACTGCAACCACATGCTCCGGTGCACCAAAATGGGTTAAAAATCATATTCATGTCCTTGGTGCATGTTTATGTCCCATGCAAGGAACGGAAATGAATTTCAAACATCTCAGCGTCGTGGCTAGGCCCCAAACATTGGGAATCTTGGTTTTAAATTCTCATAAACCAAAACTCATCTGAAATTCATGAAATTATCCTTGTGTCATGGGAGGGCTCATTTACACTATGGTAAATAAATTGACCAATTTGGGACAACTTTTGGGGCAAGCATCTTACAAACCTAAGCTTCTCACAAGAATCATTGTGGCTTCGATAGGGAACGTGTCACCTTTGTGGGCGAAACGACATTCAGTCCCTCTTCTCGCCTTGACTTTTTTTTCTAGAGGCAACATAGAACAATACGAGTGTCGTTCTAAAATATGGAAATATTCATGGTTCGTTTGGCCTTTTTTATACATTAATTGAGGTTTTATTCATTTAATTCACACAAACCAAATTTTGAATTACAAGCACATGCTTTGGTGCACCAAAATGGGTTGAAAATCATATTTGTGTCCTTGGGTGCATTTTTAGGTCCCATGCAAGGAATATGAATGAATTTCAAACATCAGGTCTTCGTGTCTATGCCAAAAACATTGAGAATCTTGATTTTTAAATCCCAGTAATCACAAAACTTGTTTAGATTTCCAAAAACTTATCCTCGGTCATGACACGACACTTCTAGGCCATGGTACCATATGTTTTCCAACTTTTGAAGGCGCACACATTAGCAGGCAATCTAGACATTTTGGAACAGACAATTGCCACATTATAATGGCAAACGGTGATTTTACGTTAATCGTATATGTTCCGCTAAACATTTATGTGGTGCCAACTGTCCCATTTTTGAAAGGAAAGGAGGTGCCATACAAGCAGGTGTTTGATTAAACGGGACGTGTGTGAGAAGTCTACCGCATAGGCTCGACGAGACGCGTGTGAGCTATCCACTATGCAGGCTTCATGGGACACGTGCGAGCAGTCTACTTTGTAGGCTCATCGGGAATCACGCCTTTGACCGCCACCCTCCGCCCACCTTGGTCCCAACTTCTGAATTAATGGCGTCTGACCCGCTTTTTATCATGCAGTTAATGCACCTGGACGGAGGGAGTAGTTTGATTGTGATCCCATTGCCCAGATCAAGTTAACAATTGTTTTCTTCGTGCCTCATTAAGAACGTGACTTTTAGTCTGTTGTCAACTCGTATACATGTACCTACGAACGAAAAATAGGCAATGGCAACAAACAATAATTTTCTTACATATTCAGAGTAATTTAAAATGCCACATGTGGCAACTCCCTAAAGACACGGGGGCAAAATAAGAAGGAAGAAGACGCAGAAGAAGGAAGGTGCAGACAACGATCTGGGTCACTGCTCTCTAATTCTTGACGGGTTGCTGGGCATGGAGTTCCTTCATCTCCTCCTTCATCGCCTCCACGACCTCCATGTCTTGTCGCCTCCTCTACCATCTTCCACATTGCGTCCATGGCGCAGGATTTTGCTTGAGAGCGTCGATGACGACGACATCAATACCATAGTTACACCCACAACATATATTGCTATATATACTGGACCAATTACTAGAGCTCGCACATGCCAATTGAATTACCAGGTACTTTTGTTTCATGGAAATCCTTCTAATGTTGATGAAATGCTCCCTAAATTAGATAGTTTTTTTCTTATGAATGAAGGACCTAGCATGGACAAGAAGGATGGCCATTGGAGCGGGATCAAGCATGGAGAAGAAAGTACGCACACATGAAGGAACAATGAAGTTTCTAGTGGTGATTTTCACATTTTGAAGCCACCATAAGGAGAGCATGAAGCCTTGGACAAAATATACAAGATGCCACTTCATTTTGTCCATGGGCTTTATAGGTGCTGCGTCACCTTATTTTTGGGTGCGGCCCATGTAATTTTGAAATACCACATTGTAGGTTGTTTGTAGAGTCATTATGTCTGGGGAAACTGAGTTCGGGTTGGCTTCGTACCCCTCCTCAAAGGGGTCACGAAAGCCCCCTGTATTCCCCCATATATACAACCCTTAGGGCGCCGTTTAGACTTGGGTTTTGCTTAGATTAAAAGTCCTCCATAGCTGCAACTTCGTGTCCTTCTGTTGTGTTCCACGACCAGACCAAGACATCACATGATCTCAGTTTCATCAATAAAGCTTTCCTCTTATATTAGCAATATCCAGATTGCAATTTTAGTTTCTTGCTTGTTCGATGTTTGTGTGCTGCAAATAGACCCTCGTGGTCATGTTCACCATGGTTCAGCGTGGTCAATAACCTCTCTGAGTTGCTTCAATGATTGCTAAGGCGCGATATCCTCGCACGTTCATAGTTAGATCATAAAAGTATACTCCACTAGAAACAATAGTCTCATCTCATCGAAAGATAGGGACAACATCACCTCTATCAGTTAATGCTCTCCTTCACATACACATGACTTTGCTTGGCAACAACCAAGAATTCCTATACAAACTTCTCGTGTTGGATGCGGAGCTTCGCCAAGTCATCCATAAGTACCCCAATGAGGCCTTTCAGCTTCTCCTTTGATGCACTGCTCTGCTCATGCAACTTCTTTCACCCAGAAGTTAGCTCCTTCAGCTTGTCATGGTCGTTCTAGAGCTTCTCCTTCTTGCCAAAAGTTTCACGATGAAGTCGGTCGCCTTGTTAAGCGCGACATTGCTCTTCTCCAACAGCTTCACCAAGCTAATGATCACCTCCTCCTCCTTATCGAACTGAGCACGCATGTTTTCAGTAGGTGAGAAATCCAACACTGCCATGTCGTCTAGTTCACCTCCGAGGCGAATGCACTTTTGAGAGCCATCACCTGTTTGTGAAAGATCATTTGAGGCATTCGCGGCATTGTTGGACATCTCTGCTGCGGCTAATGCGGCCAGGCAGTGAGACCTCTTTCTTGCTTTTGTGGCCTTGGTCTCGAATGCTTTGTTATATCTTGACCCAGAACTCCGCTTACTAGCCATGGCAGACACAAGGAACAACTAATAAGAATACCTGTTTTGGGGGTCATGATGAGAGGAATGTGGAGTGATTTTCGACTAGATTGTTTTATAGCCTATTGGTAAACATGTGCTAAGTGGGATCATGTTTAGGTTTGGTAGGTATGAACAGATTTGCTACTAATTAGAGTGTGGGAATTCGGAATGTGAAGGTAAACGAGCTTAAAATTTATTGATAGTTTTTGTTTCGAAGCCGAAAATGGTTCACAAACTATGTGGGGTGGCGGACGTGCGCCCGTGTTCTTGGATGTGAACGTGTTGTAACAACCCGTTATGCCTGGCGAGACCTAGGTTAGCCCCACAAACAACAGTAGTCTTTCTTGTGCATTTTGTCCTCACTATTGCGCACATGGGACCAACTTCCTGGTCGGTTACCCATCCTATAATTGATCCAAGCCAAGTACTCTTAACTTCGGAGTTCTTTACGAATGGGATCCCGGAAAAGAAGGAATACCTTGTTGATATGAGTACTCTATCATTCCTATTAAACCATGCTCTTAGATACACCCCCACTCAATGGAACTAATGTCCTCGTCGGCCCATGAGGAACGTTCCCTCTAGGCACATGTATGCATGTCCAGTCCGACACATGTGCCATGCCATGTGCCACAATGGGACACACGCGTCATGCTCCACATGCCCGCACATGCGAATGTAACCGCAAGGGTTGTCTCTGGTACCAACTGTAACACCCCATTACATGTGGTGGGACCTAGACTGGCCCCATAGACCAACACTAGTGTTTCCTGTGCACTTTGTCCTCAGTCATGCAAACTCGGGACCAACTTCCTGGTTGGTCATCTATCCTAGAATCTGATGAGGACATCCCTGCTAATGCTACACCCACAACTCCGACTGCTATACATACAGGACCAATTACTAGAGCTCGTGCATGTCAATTGAATTACTAGGTACTTTCGTTTCTTGCAAATCCTTCTAATGTTCATGAACATATGATGTTGCCTAAATTAGATACTTTTGTTTTACTTATGAATGAAGGACCTGGCATGGACAAGAAGGATGACCATTGGAGCGGGATCAAGCATGGAGAAGAAGGTGCGCGTGCGGGGAAGAACAATGGAGCTTCCAGTGATGATTTTCGCACTATGAAGCCACCATAATGGGATCAAGAAGCCTTGGACGAAATATGCATGATGCTACTTCATAAAATTTGTCCCTAGGCTAATATAGGTGCTGTGCCACCTTATTGTTGGGCCAGGCCCATGTAATTTCGAAATACCATATTATAGGTTGTTTTTAGAGTCCGTGTGTATGGGGAAACTAAGTTAAGGTCGGTTTCGGACCCCTCCTCCAAGGGGCCACGAAATTCCCCTCTATTCCCCCATATATACATCCCTTAGGGTGTCGTTTTAGGGTTGGGTTTTGTTTAGATTACAAGTTCTCCATAGCTGCAACTTCGCGTTCTTCATTTGTGTTCCACGACCAGACAAAGGCATCACAAAACCTCATCAATAAAGCTTTCCTATTATATTCACAATATCCAATTGCAATCTTAGTTTCCTACTTGTTCTTTGTTTGCATGCAGGAAATAGACCCTCATGGTCAGGTTGATCGTGCTGCTGCGTGGTCAATAATCTCTCGGAGTTGGTTTAGCGATTGCTAAGGCGCGGCGTCATCACACGTTCGTAGTCGGATCGTCAAAGTCTACTCCACCAAAAACGATAACCACCATCTCATCGAAAGATAGGGACAACTTCGCCTCTATCAAGTGGTATCAGATTTCCAGGTTACTCCGTGAGATTTTACCAGTTTTCGTAGTTTAGATCGCATATATTCTTCATACCTTTAGTCCACGAAAAAGCCACAAAAAAAATTAGGGTTAGATCATCATATCCGAACCAATCTGAGCCTTTGCATAATCTTTTCAGTATTTTGCTTTGTTGAATTTGTGGTTACATCGTTGTGTCGAGTTGCTGGTCTTAGTGTCTAGTCCTTTAGAGTTTCGAGTTATATTCATAGGTTGTCACGCCGCCACCGCATCGTCTTCATAGTTGCCATATACCACCACCATCATCACTGCTGCCATATATCACCACCCACCATCACTATCCATTGGTGTCCATATATACCACCACAGATCCGCCACCAATCCGAGTCCAGCTCGTTTTATTCGAGATCCTTTTGATTTCAGATTCGTGTTTTGCTACCTGCGTAGGTGTCGGAAAAAAAAGTCTGGCACACTTTGCAGAGCATGTTTTGGCCCAAAAAAATCGACCAATTTTTTTCCCTATCTTAATTTTAGGTTCTCCAGAGTGTTTTGAGACACTTGCCATCATATTGATTTTTGTCGAAATTTTTGGTCGTCGCAGCCCCCGAATTGCTCCAGAAAAAAAAATTAGTCCAACAAATTTCGTGCCCATCTTGCTTATACGATGTGGGAAGAGTTTTGAGACACTCGCCATTGTAGTGATTTTTTGAGAAAAAAAAGAGCGCAAACAAAAAAAGGTGCCGAAAAAAATGAAAAAAATAATTGAGAGTGTGCTCTTCCCTTGATTATGTGTAGTGTCGTGATTTTGTTGGTGTTTTAGGCTCGCGTCTCTAGTACGGTCTAGCCTAGGACCAGCACAGTACTGTCGTTGAGCATTTATTCAACCTTGCATCTCTAATTTGATTATTGCTAACCCTTTTTGTTACCATATTATAAGCCATCCGAGCTCCACATACATCTACGTCGTGTGTTTGACACCACCTGGCAATCGCTCTATCCAAGCTTTGAGAGTTTTGACTACAACGGTTGCCGATCACTGCCTGCTGCTGGGGAAGAAGTGGTAAGAATTTGAGATTCGCTTAAAGGATTTGTGACACACCACCACCACTCCTAGTAGTCTGTAGGTTTCATATTCTTGTGTGTTTCCTATTTCTTCTAACCATGTCAGGATCACACGATGACGGGATCGAGTGGGAGAGCATGACCAACAAAGCGCTCTATGATAAATTTCAGCAAATGATGGCTGACCAGGTACAAGACTTCATGACTAACTTTGGAGAGGCCATGGAGAATCTAGATGGTTTGGAGAAGACATTCCACACCAAGATGGACGCCAAGTTCAATGAGGTGCTTGCCCGTCTACCACCACCAGCTGCAGCTCCTATCCCTTTCGAACGACGAGCGCGACGTGTGCCTCTCGGCCAAGCCCAACATACTGGTACTGTTGATACTGCTGCTACTTCTGTGGCTCCTGCTACTACTGTCGTTGAGAAGGTTCAAGATTATGATGGTCATTACGATGATGAGGGAGAGGTTGCTCCAGATCAACCTCAGGGGCAACCATGACGACACGCACCAGGTCAACCACATGGCTACAGCCGTAACGGTAGGACTGCACCACCCCCTCAGGTATAGGATCATGACCATCTCCCTAAACTTAAATTGAATATTCCGACGTTTGAGGGTAGATATGTTCCTGATATATATGTTACATTGGAGTTAGAAACAGAACAACATTTTACATGCTTACAATTTCCTGAGGATAGACGCGTTGCTGCTGCTGTTTGTTCATTCACTAGTTTTGCTTGTGTTTGGTGGTCAGAACATTGTAGAATACACCATGCTAATATTCCAACTACTTGGGCTTCTTTGAAAACTGCTATGCGTAATCGTTGGGTGCCACCTTATTATCAACGTGAATTGCTTCAAAATTTGCATCGTTTAAGACAAGGAAAAAATTCTGTAGAAGAATATCATCAGGAATTACAAACTGGCATGATTAGATGTGGTATTGTTGAGGAGAATGAAGCTATTATTGCATGTTTTATGGGTGGATTAAATAGAGAGATTCAGACTATTCTAGAGTATAAGGAGTATAAGACTATCACTCGTTTATTTCAGCTTGCTTGCAAAGCTAAACGTGAAGTACAAGATCGAGAGGCCATGGAGAGAACTACTTTTTTCTGCAGGTTGCACTTCATCATGGACGCCATGTACCTCCTCTACTTCCGCACGTCCTGCTGCAACACCACCTACTTCCACCTCCAACTCCAACCGCGATACCATGAAATAGGCTCCTACTCCACCCTCTGCGAAGAGCACACCTTTTGGCCCTGCACAGAGCTCTTCTTCATCTATTGCATCCATGGGGCAAACACATGAGGTTATATGCCGTCGTTGCAAGGGTGGAGGTCACTTTGCGAGAGAATGCCCTTCCAAGCGTGTAATGATTGTTACTGAGGATGGTGGATATGCGTCCTCTAGTGATTATGATGAGGAGACTTCGGCTCTCATTGCAAGTGAAGAACAGGGTGGCGAGGATGCAGAACCAGACACACACTACATGGCTGCTGATTATGTTGATAGGTATGAAAGTTTAGTTGCTCAACGTGTTCTCGGTGTGCAGGTTACATAGGCTGAGCAAAATCAGAGGCACAAGTTGTTCCACACAAAGGGAGTTGTGAAGGAGCGTTCTGTTCGCGTCATCATCGATGGAGGACAAATGAGTATACTCTTGTTCATAAGGATCAAAATATCACTTTGCTTCCTATGTCTCCGGAACATATTATGAAAGATGACATTGCTAGAGCTAGTAAAGCAAAACAGGAGAAAAATAAGAGCGAAAATCAGATTGTAGCACAGGAATTTGAGAAACACCATAAGCATAATAAACAATCATCCAATGTTGCATCCGAAATAAAATTGAAGAGTGGATGTTTACTTGCTACTAAATCTGATATTAATGATTTGGATGTTGCTACATCTGTTTGCTATGCTTTTGTATGCAAAGAGGTATTTTTTCATTCGAGGACATGCCTCCCTCTTTGCCTCCTACTGTCATTAACATTTTGCAGGAGTTTGCTGACATCTTCCCACAAGACGTGCCACCGGGATTACCACCTATTCGTGGGATTGAGCATCAGATTGACTTAATTCCCGGTGCATCCCTACCCAACCGTGCGCCATACCATACCAATCTAGAGGAGACAAAGGAGATTGTGCGTCAGGTAGAGGAGGTGCTTGACAAAGTTTATATATGTTAATCCCTTAGTCCTTGTGCTGTTCCTATTATTCTAGTGCCTAAAAAGGATGGTACATCGCGCATGTGTGTGGATCGTAGAGGCATTAATAATATTACTATTCGTTATCGTCATCCTATTCCTAGACTAGATGATATGCTTGATGAATTAAGTGGTTCTACAATTTTCTCCAAAGTTGATTTGCATAGTGGATACCATCAAATTCGTATGAAATTGGGAGATGAATGGAAAACAACATTTAAAACTAAGTTTGGATTATATGAGTGGTTAGTCATGCCTTTTGGGTTAACTAATGCATCTAGCACTTTCATGAGATTAATGAACGAGGTTTTACGTGCTTTCATTGGACGATTTGTGGTAGTCTATTTTTATGATATATTGATTTTTAGTAGATCTTTGGAGGAACATTTGGAACATCTACGTGATGTTTTTATTGCTCTACATGATGCACGTTTGTTTGGTAACCTTGGGAAGTGCACCTTTTGCACCGACCGAGTATCTTTTCTTGGCTATGTTGTTTCTTGGCCTCGCTGGTTTCTATAGGCATTTTGTGAGAGATTTCAGCATCATTGCTGCACCTCTCAATGAGCTTACAAAGAAGGATGTGCCTTTTTCTTGGGGTACCGCACAAGAAGAAGCCTTCACGGTCTTGAAAGATAAGTTAACACATGCTCCTTCACTCCAACTTCCTGATTTTAATAAGACTTTCGTGATTGAATGTGATGCTAGTGAAATTGAGTTAGGAGGTGTGTTATTACAAGATGGTAAACCTGTTGCGTACTTTTCTGAAAAATTGAGTGGGCTTAGTCTGAATTATTCTACTTATGATAAGGAATTATATGCTCTTGTTCGGACTTTGGAAACATGGCAACATTATTTATGGCCCAAAGAATTTGTTATACATTCTGATCATGAATCTTTGAATCATATTTAAAGCCAAGCAAAACTGAACCGTAGACATGCTAAATGGGTTGAATTCATTGAGACTTTCCCTTATGTCATTAAACACAAGAAGGGTAAATAAAATGTTATTGTTGATGCTTTGTCTCGTCGTTATACTATGCTTGCCCAACTTGACTTTAAAATATTTGGTTTGGACACCATCAAAAATCAATATGTGCATGATGCTGAATTTAGAGATGTGTTGCAACATTGTAAAGAAGGGAGAACATGGAACAAGTTCATTATTAATGATGGATTTGTGTTCCGAGCTAACAAGCTATGCATTCCAGCTAGCTCTATTCGTCTTTTGTTGTTACAGGAGGCACATGGAGGAGGATTAATGGGACACTTTGGCATGAAGAAGACAGAGGACATACTTTCTACACATTTCTTTTGGCCATAGATGAGATGAGATGTTGAGCGTTTTGTTGCTCGCTGCACTACATGTCAAAAAGCTAAGTCACGACTCAATCCTCATGGTTTATATATGCCTTTGCCCGTACCTAGTGTTCCTTGGGAGGATATATCTGTTTTAGGTTTACCTCGAACTAAGAAGGGGAGGGATAGCATATTTGTAGTCATGGATAGATTTTCCAAAATGACACACTTTATACCATCTCATAAAAGTGATGATGCTGCTCATGTTGCTGATTTGTTCTTTCGTGAAATTATTCGGTTGCATGGTGTGCCAAATACAATTGTTTCAGATCGTGATGCTAAATTTCTTAGCCACTTTTGGAGATGTTTACGGGCTAAGTTGGGGACTAAACTACTTTTTAGTACTACATGTCATCCCCAAACTGATGGCCAAACTGAAGTAGTCAATAGATCATTGTCTACTATGCTTAGGGCTGTTTTGAAGAATAACCTGAAAATGTGGGAAGAATGCTTGCCTCATATTGAATTTTCTTATAATCGTTCGCTACATTCTACCACTAAGATGTGCCCTTTTGAAGTTGTATGGTTTCTTACCTCGTGCACCTATTGATTTGTTGCCTCTTCCATCTTCAGAGAAGGTTAATTTTGATGCTAAAGAACGTGCTGACTTGATATTAAAGATGCATGAGTTAACGAAGGAAAACATTGAGCGTATGAATGCTAAATACAAAATTGCTGGAGATAAGGGTAGAAAACATGTTATCTTGCACCTGGAGATCTTGTTTGGTTACATTTGCGTAAGGATAGATTTCCTGATTTGCGCAAGTCAAAGCTAATGCCACGTGCTGATGGTCCTTTTAAGGTGTTAGAGAAAATAAATGATAATGCATATAAACTCGAGCTGCCTGTGGAGTTTGGGGTTAGCCCCACTTTTAACATTGCAGATTTGAAGCCTTATTTGGGTGAGGAAGATGAGCTTCCGTCGAGGACGACTTCAGTTCAAGAAGGGGAGGATGATGAGGACATCCCTGCTAATGCTACACCCACAACTCCGACTGCTATACATACATGACCAATTACTAGATCTCGCGCACGTCAATTGAATTACCAGGTACTTTCGTTTCTTGCAAATCCTTCTAATGTTCATGAACATATGATGCTGCCTAAATTAGATACTTTTGTTTTACTTATGAATGAAGGACCTGGCATGGACAAGAAGGATGACCATTGGAGCGGGATCAAGCATGGAGAAGAAGGTGCAAGCGCGAGAAAGAACAATGGAGTTTCAGTGATGATTTTCGCACATTGAAGCCACTATAATGGGAGCAAGAAGCCTTGGACAAAATATGTATGATGCTACTTTATAAAATTCATCCCTAAGCTAATGTAGGTGCTGCACCACCTTATTGTTGGGCCAGGCCCATGTAATTTCGAAATACCATATTATAGGCTGTTTTTAGAGTCCGTATGTATGGGGAAACTGAGTTAAGGTCGGTTTCGTACCCCTCCTCCAACGGGCCATGAAATTCCCCTCTATTCCCCCGTGTATACAGCCGTTAGGGCATCGTTTTAGGGTTGGGTTTTGTTTATTACAAGTTCGCCATAGCTGCAACTTCGCGTTATTCGTTTGTGTTCCACGACCAGACAAAGGCGTCACAGAAACCCACTTCATCAATAAAGCTTTCCTCTTATATTCGTAATATCTAGATTACAATCTTAGTTTCTTGCTTTATCCTCGTTTGCGTGCAGGAAATAGACCCTCGTGGTCAGGTTGATTGTGCTCCGGCATGGTCAATAACCTCTTGGAGTTGGTTTAGCGATTGCTAAGGCGCGGCGTCCTCACACGTTCGAAGTCGGATCATCAAAGTCTACTCCACCAAAAACGATAGCCACCATCTCATTGAAAGATAGGGACAACTTCGCCTCTATCATAATCGCTGCTAGCCAAGCATGCTTAACTTTGGAGATCCTTTCGAATGGTCCCCTAGAAAAAAGGAATTCCTTGTTCATATGAGTAGTCTATCATTCCTATTAAGCCAGGCTCTCATACGTGTCTGCCCACTGTCACACACGGTCCACACATCCTTATCGTACCCCATCGATGGGCCGGCGCTTCCCATGAGTGCCACCCATAAGTGAATAGACGGTTCGATATGCTACATGGGCCTTTTGCTCTAGTTTATGTGATGTGCGGCCCCTAATTGAGCACAACAACAGATTCAGCCCACTGGCCAAAGCCTTACTTCACCATGCAAGAGACTTGAGTTTGATCCCACACTAGTCCCTTTTTATTTTTCATTTATTTTGGTAAATTCAAATGCCTTTTTAAATAACCTTAACTTTCAAACCCTAACTCTAAGTCTTTTTCTTTGTCACTTCCTTTTTTTGTAAATTCAAATGCGTTTTAAAAATATTCAAATCTTTCAAGTCGTAACTCTAAATATGACATGTTATATATGGAAATCGCTTAGAAAGATATGTATATTTCAAATATGCTATTATCTTACATGTTACTCATTTCTAGAACTCCCTAAGTAGACTTAAAAAATCATCCAATCATTATGTTTTTACGCAACATCACTTATCATGTTGTTTGTCATGTCGAGATGTCAATGAATTTGCTGATATCCTCAAGTATATATATAAGAGCGTGATTTGTTTTCCACCCGTTGAACACACGTGAATGTTTGCTAGTAAAATAAAAAAATATGAGTTACCTGTATGTTATCTATTGGTCTTCACACACGATTCAGATGACCTATTTTCCGGGTATCACACACATCTTGTTATCTAAATCGCTTCTGTTATTTTGGCTCATCACACACAGTTTATCCACGTTACCTATATGTTGTCTATCATACACTCTTGATCTATGTAACTGTTTGTGTTATTTTATCTCATCACAAACAGTTCATCTGAGTGACCTATATGTTCTCTATCACACACATAATCATCTGAGGAATTGTTTGTGTTTTGTTGGATCAGCGGAAATAGTTTATCTGAGTGAACTGTATGTCATACATCGCACACATCTGTATTTGGTTAACCGTTTGTGTTATTTCGGGTCATTGCAAACAATTCATGAGTACCAATTGTTTGCCACATATCACACACACAACTCTTTTCTGAATCGTATTTGTTGGATCCACCATGGCACAAAGTTCGTGTTATTGGCAATAGAGCTAGAGCTATAGCGTTTTCTATTCATGCTTCGCACATAGTTTGGTCAAAGTGTCTTAGATTGATGAGCCATCTTTGGACCTTCATGCAGTAGTGATATTAACAGACATTATCTTAAAAATAACATTCGCTAAACGTGTAATTAACTTGTAATAGTGGCACTGCTTCAATTTTCCAGTGGCACTATTAGATTAACAACAGCTAAACAGTCATATGGCATAGGGGACAAAACAACACCATGTTCCCTCACGCGTATAAAGGTGTGATGCACAGTTTGTTGCAAGAAAGAGCCAAGCAACATATATGTGTTGTCCCATTTTTGTTCTCTTTCCACATTGTCTTTCATATGTGAGGGCAGCAATTCTAGGCCTACACAAACTTTACTGCCTTGTCACCCGCCCCTCATTTTCTTTTCCTTTTCAACAAATATATTAGTTCCTTATAGATATGTGTACTTCGATGCCCCCTTTTCCCTTTTCGACCAACATAGCAGTTGGATAGCCCGTATGCACTACTTTCTTCCATCCCTTTCCTCTTCGAAGCATGTCCTACATTCGTGCTACAATGCTCCCCCTTCTTCCCTGTTTGAAAAAAGACCTAGATTTGACTGCACAAATGAAAATGATCCACATACACCTAGAGAAATGTTGGTTTCAAAATAAGTTATACCTTATGGTCGTCAGGATGTAGCTAGGAGGGTGGTGGGAGGTCGGATCTGGCCGAACTACATAAGACAACAAGGAATAAGTGTTCTGAGGCCCTCCCGCGATGACGCTGGGTGAAAGAGAATATTGGCATTGACAGTGGATTCCTTGCCTTGGCCGACAATGACAATGTCTGTGTTGCACCTCCTCCACATGCAAGGCGTATGGGATCTGGCCGTCTATTTATCTTGTGGTGAGGGGAGAGAGAGGCCAACATAGTTTTGTTTAGATCTGGAGAAGCTAAGGGAGTGTGAAGATAACAAACCCTAGAAAAAAAGCATTGAGGCTCCAGCGTGTATATATATAGTGGAGAGAGTGTGAAGAGAGGAAACCCTAGCAAGGAAGCATAACAGTGGACTGATCTTCTTTTTCTCTCCATAACAATCATTTTAAATTGTGTATGAAACAAAACTTTTTATTTAACGTATTAGTGAAGAAAAACACTTCCTATCGTTCACGTGTGGTACACGACCCTCCGTTAAGTGAACAACCACACATGCGTCAAATTATCATAAAGGTGGGCTAAACCAACCTTCAATTTTATTTTATTTGGAGAAATTCAATTTTAGTTATTTTGTGTATGTTTAGTTTGCCCTCTCCGAGTAATTATGGGCCCTTGTATTCGCCCTACGTAAGTGTGCCACCATATCTCGTACTCCTCCATCCGGGTTTTTACTCCAATCATATTTTTCATCAAAGTTTGTAAACATAATTAACTAGTGGCAAAAATTCATAACCAACTGATAAATAAAATGTATATACAACTCAATGGTTTGTGTGGGAGGCATACCCAGAGTCACATTGATCGATATGGTTGGGGGTGGAGACCGATTTACATACCTAAATTACATAGTAGTAGAAATATTTACGTAGGTCTAGCATCTCCTGTCTGCGGACGTCCATTCCGCTAACGCTACGGACCGTCCTAGCCCACCTAAACCCCCTCTATCGCTCGCATGCATTTCCCGCCCAAAAATGTCAGCGTAGCTCCGGAGCGTTAGTCCCGCATTCATGCCAGGCCAGAACAGATGCGACCTCTGACTGGCGCCGACATTGAATCAACGCACCGGCCGAGAGAGCGTCGTCGATGCCGCTTGCCAGTGCACGCAACTGTCACGTGTCCAAGTGACACCACGTCTGTCCGTTTTTTTTGTGGTGAGAGGCGTCCCCATTGACCATGTGGGGGTTAGATGCGAACGCGACAGATGTGTTGTAGTTGTAGCCCTATCGGTGCCAAAACCGGCGGATCTCGGGTAAGGGGTCCCGAGCTGTGCGACTAGGATCGATGATAACAAAGGACAAAGGAGACAATGTTTACCCAGGCTCAGGCCCTCCTATGGATGTAAAACCCTATGTCATGCTCGATTATATTGATGGTATGAAGGTTACAGAGTTGATCTACCTCGAGATCGAATAGCTAGAACCCTAGATGAGTTTCTCTGCCCTATAATCTATAACCCTCCCGGTTTATATAGACACCGGAGATACTAGGGTTTACACACAGTAGGTCTCCTACCGAGGATGGAGATGTCGATTTCGTCATCTTGACTTGGGTGCATGACGCGCCTTCAGGACTTCTTTCTAGAATATGGGCTCTCAATGTATCCGACCCTTCCTATGAAATCAGATAATGGCCCATCAAGCCAGCCTATTAGTAGGTCGGCCGACGGCCTGAGGACCCCATAGTCCAGGACTCCCTTAGTAGCTCCCGTACTAGCCCCCAACGCCAAGGGTCTTAGCTCCAGCTTCTCCACATGATTAGAGTCTTCGGCTTGCGAGGTGAGTTATTCTTCCAATTTAATGATCGGATGAGACTAGTTTGGCCTCGGATGACGTGTAAGTTTTCTGATCATATGATCATCCAAACACCTTGAGTCGCTTAGTCCCGAAGGCCAAATGTCAAAGTGTAAACAGTGTTTTCTGACAACCTTTCTAACGAAGGGTCGCAGCCCACCACGACCACTAAACCAGTTATGAAAACTCGATTCATGGTTCGAGGCCATTTTTACATTAGCACGATTCATCAATGCATCGATCTTGCTCCGTTTCACATGGGACGTGATTAATCATATCAAGTTTCTTTATGCGTGTATAACGGAACACATGTCTTGGGGAGTAGAGGGATTTTCAACACAGTAAAGGGAGGCTAGTCGGCGTCATGCGTCATAAAAGGGAGAAAACCCTCAAGGCCTATTCACGCCCCCCATTCGCATCCTTTGCTTCCTCAATCTCCCTAAGCTTCAAGATCCCAGATCCAATTCTTCCTCAACCTCTCCTCCAAGTTTACCCATGGCGGGTTCAGGCTCCAATGGCAAGTGGGAGGCCTCCACGGTCACCGACCAGGACATCCGGGACCTAAAGTAGGCCAGCTACCTTTCCGCCAACGTCTACCACCGTGCCATAGAGAAGAACCAGGTGGTTCCCACCCCTAAGCCACGCGAGAGGGTGGTGTTCGTCCCCCACTTCATCAAGGGACTGAGCTTTCCTCTCAATCCCTTTGTCAGGGGTCTCATGTTCTTCTATGGACTGGACTTCCATGACCTCCCCCCAAACTCCTTCATGCACATATCAGCACTTATCATCGTTTGTGAGGCCTTCCTGCGGGTCGAACCGCACTTCAGCCTCTGGCTCAAGGTCTTCAATGTGAAGCCAAAGAACTTCGTGGGCGAGCATGCGGACCGCGGAGGGGCGGTAATCAGCAAGCTCCCCCGCGTCGGATGGTCGACTAGTAGCTTCATCGGCACCATCAAGATTTCAGAAAAGGAGTGGTTTTATATCACTGAGCCAAGGGAAGAAGTCCAGGTTGCTCCATCCGAGTTTAGATCTGGACCCCCCACAAGATTGACCTCATGGCTCCGGAAGGGCCTTGACTCGGGGTCGGATGCCGAGGTGGACAAGCCGTGGAAGCGCATTTCCGTGATGGTCAAGGCCAAGATTGAGCTGGTTAACATGGTCCAGATCATGCTTCGACGCGGCCATATCCTCCCCTGCCAGCACCAGGACTCCCCCATGTGGGCTTATCAACTTGATGATGAGCCTACCGTACGCCAACTCTTCCACACTACTCCTGAGAAACCATGGAAGGCTTTGTTATAGACCCTAAAGGGTTGGCCCGCTGAGAAGGAGGATTCGGGCCTAAGCGTCGATAACCCTCCTACCCAGGTACGATATAATCGTAGTTCTCTGGCCCTATTTTATTGGAAGAAAGGGCTAAACAGCTTTCCCCTCGTTTTTACAAAAATGGTTGAGCAAGGACAAGGGAATCAACTTCCCGAAATCAAAGCCCAAAGACCCCAGGTCGGAGTTGTTGGCGGAGATGCTCGTCGAGGCTCCGTACACGACGCTAGAGAAGGAGAAGAAAAATAAGAGGGTCAGAGAAGGTCTCCGCATAAGGGACCAGTCGAACGCTACGTCCGAGGAAACCCATGCCTCCTCCAACCATGAGGATGAGGAGGAGGGTGATTCCCCCTCACAAGAAAGAGGGCCGTCTCACCGGACACCGTGGAGGAGGTACCTCCGCCTGCCCCGAAGAGGGCACATTGTCCGAGGTTGGTCCTGCCCGATGATAGCTCGGACTCGGATGCCGAGTTCGAGGATTTCGGGAAGGTTCCTCAAAGGAACCTAAGGGTCAAGCCCCTAGCTCGAAGGTAAGAGTCCGAAGACTACCTAAGCTAGTTATGCCAAGTTTTTAACGCTATTAATGTGTGAGCGCCTTTTAATCTGTAGCCCACCACGCGTTCTCCCTACCGACAAAGTTTTGGGTGGGGAGTCTCCACCCACTAAGCTGGAGGAGAGTGGGACCACATCGCATCCCACACCTCCAAGGGCCATGAAGGATGCCGTGGAGGTGTCATCCCGCCAGGCTCCTTTGGAGCTGAACGCAGGCGGTGGGGGTGACGATATTATGGCCGAGGTTAATGCCTCGACCATCGAAGACCGAGGGGAGGAGCCCCTCCCGACCACTGAGGATACCGGACAAAGGGATGTACAATCCCCTCCGAGGTCATCTCCGGAGTGCACCACGCCGCCGGAGCTACTGATTCAATCCCCGGTTAGAGATCGGGGTAACCGATCACGACTGGTGCCACCGATGACTGGGTGGCCGGTCATGGAGGAGGCTCTATCGAGCGCCTCCATCTCCAGAGCACCGCATCTTTATGGGTGCGTTTTTGCAAGGCATTCAGTCCATTGATAGCAGACTGAAGGAGGCCTTCAATGGTCTCTTGACAGGCTTCTAGGTGAGCCACATAATGTTCTTTTCCAAAAAATTTAATTTATTAGTTTTGTTCTATCACTATAGCAGCCCATGAGTCCTGGGTGAGTCTAGAAAAACTCACCAGGGGGTCAAACACAAATAAGTGACCAAACAATGTACGAGACATTATTCATTCCATAATGTTCCAACATCCCTTAAGAAGACCAAACATAGCTGTCGGGACTCCGATCCTAAGTCATATGAATCCAGACTGTAACATATCACATCATGGCACACGCATCTACCAGGTATGCTAGGTTGCAAGGTTTAGCTATTTACTGTGACAATGACAGGTCTTGCAGAAGAATAGGTTCATCTATCGTGTATGACAGACATGTGAACGGTTGTCCTAATGCAATAAACAAGAGGAGGAGCGAGAGAGTGGGATGTTATCGGAATGATCAAGGGTTTTGCTTGCCTTGCTGGGTAGCGGGAAGGTTCTCTCCTTTGTTGGAATACTCGGGGGTATCCTCAGAAGCAGGGCCTACCGCAATGCAGATAAAAAGCATTCAATACATGCAAGTGCAACAATGTGATGCATGCTCATGACATGGTAGCATGTATGGATGAGGTAATGCAACTAGTGTCCAAGTTAATTTGAAGTGGGTTTGAATATAGGTTCAAAATCGTTCTTTATTTCAAATTCCATATGCTAACCTATTAATAAATGTCAAGGTTCATCTACATAGGTTTCTCTAACATGCATGATAATAGCACCATTGGATTAATTGGATTTTTCTGATAAATTTTCATATATAAATTATTTTCATCTGATTTACTGATTAATCTATATGAATTTTAAAGTTTTAAACAATTTTTGGAATTATTTTAAAACTGGAAAATGAAATATGATGTCAGCCCGACGTCACGACGAAGTCAGCTGGTCGGCTGACCAGGCCAGGTCAAACCTAACATGCAGGACCCGCACGTTAGTGACACGGGCCTTAATCCCGCGCTGACCAGGGTTTGACCCGCAACTGGGGCCCATTAGTCAATGACTAGGGCCTAACTAATCAAGGGGATTAGCCCCTGATGGTCGGCCACGTCGGCGCCCATCGGAGCGGGGCTGGTGGCAACGAACAACACAACGGCGACCCGCTGGAGTTGCGCCTCTGGCGACCATTTGGTGCGCGGAGGGCATCGGGAGGTAGCCTATGCATGCAAGCGTCTAGCAGGGCAGTAGAGGAGGCTCGGGGTTGCCAGAAATGACGACTACGTTGAGCTGAGCGGCAGCGACGGCTCGGGCAGGACCGACTACGACGCTACAGGCTGCGAGAGGAGGAGCTACTTGCAGCTACGGGCTCGTGGGGACGCTACAAGCACGGGCCCATGGTCGGGAGCGAGCTTTGGCCGCTGTGTCCAGGGCTATGCCATGACCGGTGGCGAGTTGCTCTCGGCTTCAGCGACAGGCGGGGCTAGCGGAGGGGAACGGCGATGGAACCAGGGGGAAATGGACCGGGGTCTCACCGGAGGGGCTTCTGGCGCCGAGGCGTGGTCCAGGACGCACAAAGGGCGGTGAATCACTGGCGGCTTCAGTCCGGCGAGGGGGAAGCAGAGGAGAGGAGAAGAGAGGAATGGCGAGGGGGAACGGATCCAGGCGGCGGCGGAGCCTATCCTCTCGCCAGCACGACGAGGAGGCAGCACAGGCAAGGAGGATGTGGCCAACGCGTGGCCACGGCCGGCTGTGGTGGAGGCACGCAGCTGCTTCTCCTCCTGGCAGGAGGAAGAAGACGCTGCTGCCCCCCATGGGCTGGGCCTCTTCTTCACGTATGCCCAGGTGGGTTTTTCTCCCCCCTTTTCTTTATTTGCATTCTTTTCTAATTTCTGACATTTGTTTTATTTTATTTTCAGGCACATAAGCTATTTTAGAATATCCCAAATATTTTATATATTGTAGTTTGAATATTTCAAACTTATCTAAAAAGTTTCAGGATATTTTGAAAACTAAAATAATGATAATGCTTTATTTGATATTTTCACAAGCTTTATCATTTATTTTTAAATTGCTAAAGTTGTTCAAATATTTTCAATGACCCCTTGTATAATCATGTCCATATTTATCAGACATAGGGGACATTTTAGATGGGCATTTTGGATTTGTTGAATTTTCACAAACTTTGAATTGGTTTGTTTCAAATGAGGGTTTGGGATTTCCTTTAGTCCCCATTTCATGTTGATGCAAAATGATATATGATGCACACACATGCTGTCCTATGACATCTAGCTAGGGATGTGACCACTCACCCCCACTCAAAAGAATCTCGTCCTGAGATTTTGAAGTTGTTGGGAAGAGTGCGGGGTACTCTAGTCGAAGACGATCTTCTCTTTCCCATGTGGCCTCCTTTTCAGAATGATGTGACCACTGAACCTTGAGAAACTTGATGTTCCGACACTGAGTGGTATGCTCATCTTGATCAATAATACGAATAGGTTATTCTCGATATGTAAGGTTATCTTAGAGATCAAGCGCTTCGTGGTCTACTTCACGGACAGGGTCCGAGAAGCAACACCTCAGTTGCGAGACGTGGAAGACATCATAAACCTTGAAAAGATGCGGCGGAAGTTCCAATTGGTAAGCAACCTCTCCTCGTTTAGCAAGAATGCGAAAAGGTCCAATGTAACAAGGAGCCAACTTGCCCTTGATACCGAATCGATGGGTACCCTTCAGAGGCGTAACCCGAAGGTAAGCCTTCTCGTCAACTTCATAGGTCACAACCTTATGATGGCGATCATATTGGCTCTTTTGACGAGATTGGGCTGTTTTCAACTTTTCACGAATAATGCGAACTTGCTCCTCTGCATCCTGGATCATATCCAGGCCAAAGAGTTGCCTCTCTCTGGTTTCTGACCAGTTAAGAGGTGTTCGACACCTTCGTCCATAGAGAACTTCAAAAGGGGCTTTGCCCAAGCTTGATTGATAACTATTGTTATATGCAAATTCCGCAAATGGAAGACATTTCTCCCAATTCACACCGAAGGATATAACGCAATCTCGGAGCATGTCTTCAAGAATTTGATTGACTCGGTCAACTTGACCACTTGATTGCGGGTGGAAAGCAGTGCTAAAGGATAGATGAGTCCCCATAGTGGTTTGAAAACTTTCCTAGAATCGGGAAGTAAAGATACTCCACGGTCTGAGTTAATCTCCAAAGGAACACCATGAAGAGAAACTATTCGAGAAACATATAACTCCACTAGCTGACTACCAGTTATACTCTCCCGAATAGGAAGAAAATGAGTCACTTTGGAAAGGTGGTCAATGACCACAAAGATAGCATTATTCCCTCTCTTAGTCCTGGGAAATCCGGTAATGAAATCCATACCGACCTTATCCCATTTCCATTCAGGAATAGCTAAAGGTTGAAGCGTGGCAGCAGGCCTTTGATGTTCTGCTTTCACACGACGACAAACGTCGCAATTAGCAACGAACTGGGCAATTTCTCTATTCATCCTAGTCCACCAGAACCTCTAGCGTAGGTCTTGATACATATTGGTACTACCTAGATGAATTGTGAGAGGAGAATCATGAGCCTCCTTAAGGATTAGTTGTCTTAAGCCTGTGCTCTTGGGAACCACCAACCAGTTCTAGAATAACACAACACCCTCATCGTCCTGTGAGAAATCTTTAGCGTTTCCGCTAGCAATGTTCTCCTTGATCCGGGATATACCCTTATCACACTTCTGGACAGCTGCTATTTGATTCTTAAGATTAGGTTCCGCCACCAAGTTGGATAGGAATCCTTGAGGAACAATGTGGAGGTTTAACTTCCAAAATTCCTCATGGAGAAGTGGTTGACCTTGTTGTAACATTAGGTTGTAGAATAAGACTTACGACTTAGTGCATCAGCTATAACATTGGCTTTCCCCGGGGTGTAAGATATCCCTAAGTAGTAATTTGCAATCAACTCAACCTACCGTCTTTGCCTGAGATTCCAATCCGGCTGGGTGAAAATATATTTCAGACTTTGGTGATCAGTGTAAATTTTGCAACGATTACCCAGAAGGTAATGTCGTGAGGTTTTTAGTGCATGGACCACAACTGCAAGCTCAAGATCATGTGTTGGATAATTATCCTCATGTGGACGTAACTGTCGAGATGAGAGAATGCAACCTAATCCTTGTCGTGAGGCATCGCAATAGATAACAAAGTCCTTAGAAAAATCTGGTGGCACCAGAACGGGAGCAGAGGTCAGTCGTCTTTTGAACTCCTAAAAATTGTGCTCGCATTGTGGAGTCCACTTGAACTTTTTATCTTTCTTGAGGAGTTCAGTCAGAGGTTTCGCAACCTTGGAGAAATTCTCGACAAAGCGGCGACAATAGCTCGCTAAGCCAAGGAAACTCCGAACTTGCTTAACCAATTCAAGTTGAGTTCAATCATGGACGGCCTGAACTCTCTCGGGATTGATAGCAATACCTTTACCAGAGATCACGTGGCCTAGATAGGTCACTTCTGGCAACCAAAATTCACACTTGGAGAATTTGGCGTACAGACGGTGCTCTCGAAGTTTCATCAATACCAGCCTTAGATGCTCGGCATGTTCCTGTTTGTTCTTCGAGTAGATGACTATGTCATCGAGGTAAACCACGACGAATTTATCTAAATACTCCATGAAGATCGAATTCATCAAGCAGGAGAAGGTGGCTGGAGCATTGGTTAAACCGAAGGACATAACGGTGTACTCGTATCGGCCATAACGGGTAACAAAAGCAGTTTTGGAATGTCCCCGTTTCTAATTTTGATTTGATGGTATCCCAACCTCAAATCCATTTTGGAAAAGACAGAGGATCCAGCGAGTTGATCATACAAATCATTGATCCTTGGGAGCGGATACTTGTTCTTTATGGTAACCAGATTCACTGGCCGATAATTCACAACCATCCGATCCGATCCATCCTTCTTCTTGACGAAGAGAGTGGGACAAGCCCAAGGAGAAGAACTAGGACAGATGAAACCTTTCTTCAAAGCCTCATCAAGTTGAATTTTAAGTTCGGCTAGTTCTAAGGGTGCCATCTTATAGGGTCTTCTGGCTATTGGGACAATCCCTGGAATGAGCTCTATCACAAACTCAACATCTCTGATAGGTGGAATTCCTCGCAGTTCTTCTGGAAAGACATCTGGAAAGTCACGGACTACCAGAATATCTTCTAATTCTGGAAGAGGGCTAGAATTGAGGGAATAGAGTTGGCGCTTGGCTGTTCGAGTGGAGACATTAACTATCTCACCCGATGGATGTGTAAGTTGAACATTCCTAGTATGAGTATCAATCTTAGCATAGTGGGCTTTCATCCAGTCCATGCCTAAGATGATATTGGTGTCCAAAGACTTGAGGGCTATCAAAGATGCTAGGAAGACTAGCCTATCCACCAGAATCTCATTATAATGGCTCACTCTAGAAGTTTGCCACTTTGAACCAGGAGTCTGAACTACTAAAGGAGTAGGCATATCACAAAAAGACATGTTATGCAACTATGCATAACTTTCTGAGATGAAAGAATGAGATGCCCCAGTATCAAATAGAACAGATGCTGGATGACTATTGACAAGGAGCGTACCTAGGATAACATCAGGATCCTCAAGGGCTTCCTCAGCAGAGACATAATTCACTCATCCACAAGCAGGAGCTGGCTTCACATAGAAAGCTTTTCCCGGCTTCCCACGTCCAGCGGGCTTAGCATTGCTCTGAGGACAATCACGAGAGTAATGTCCTGGTTCCCCACATTTGTAAGAGACAACGGTGGCACGGGGAGCAACATTGCCAGGCGAACCTCCAAATGGCCTGGCTGGAGGGTTGGGCTGAGCTGGGCGAGGCGCCTGGAAGGATGGCCTCGCGGTGTATCTTGGCGGTAGAGCTGCGTTGGGCACCCACACCCGGCATTAGTTCGAGCCCAAGCCAAATGCGAGGTTGAAGTCACGGTTGTGCTTCCTCGTGGCCTCATAGTCGGTCTGTCCAGACTCGGCATTGATAGCCTTGTTGACGAGAGCCTGGAAGGTTGTGCACTCATGCAGGCGCAGATCTCGACGGAGCTCAGGGTTAAGTCCCTGCGAAACCTAGCCTGTTTCTTGGCATCAGTTGAAACTTCCTCCGGAGCATACCGAGCAAGATTGCCGAACTCACGGCTATAGGCATCCACAGACAGTCTGCCCTGGGTGAAAGCACAAAATTCCTCTCTCTTGCGATCCATCAGCCCTTCCGGGATGTGATGGGTATGAAATGCTGCACTGAATTCTGCCCAAGTTGGTGCAGGGCCTGCGGGACGCATGGCTTCATAATTTTCCCACCACAGATTGGCGGGTCCTTCCAGAAAGTAAGTAGCAAAGGTCACCTTGTTGGCCTCGAACACATTGGCAGCCCGGATCTTGCGGAACATGCTGGTCAGCCAGTCATCCACGTCGAGTGGGTCGACCGAATGATGATACTTAGGTGCGCACAACTTGACGAAATCACCAAGTGACACACCATCATTTTGATCTTTGCAAGGAGCACGTGCTGTGTTCTGCTCAATTCTGCCAAAGAAGGTGCATGTGGCAGATCCTCTTGCCTTGGCTGGCTTCCCTCACCCTGCTCGGGGTAGGCACGGGGTTATTCCTAGTTGCCACCATCCTGGGAAAACAAACCCACAACTTAGCCATAGAGGACATCAACTCTAAGACATGAGATAAGGTATGTACTGGACAACATGGCATGCAGGGTGAACACCCAAACAACATGGTAATAACAACTGCCATATGAACACCATGATTCATACACACCATGACATAGTTCAGTACAAGCCCAAGCTAAAAACAAACTATTGAGAGATGACACAACTCATCGGAGGCATTACAAGCTTCCTATACATTATCTATCTACACCTCCGGAACTCAACTCTCAACCCCAATCGTATCCCACAAGACACGCAGGAGTGTGGCGATACGATTACTAACATACTAGTACTAACATCCACGTACTCAAGCATCGCCATAGAATGCCTCATATAGGTTACCCCCGTGACCCGGGAGCTGAACCTGAGGATCTGGAAACACTCTAGCATGTGATCCCTAGAAACCGTAAGGACACGGATGTGGCCTTGGTCCCCTTGTTGGCGGCAATAGCGGTCCTCGAAGAGGGGTGATACCTCCAACATCGGGCCAGCCTATGCGTGCTGGCAGATGAGTCCGTGGTGGGGTTAGCATCTCCAAATCTCCATAGTCTGTCTGCATGACAGGTGCCAACTACGTCAGGGCTGTCCAAAGACGTGCACGGGTGGCTTAAAGCTCCATGCAAAGGGCACGTGCATCATGATCTCTGTACTCCAACATCTGAGCGGTCATCTGCAGCCTGGGATCCTCATGGGAATGATCACAGTAGGCTTTGCTAAGATAACCATCCTCTCCTCCCTGGAAGCAGGAACATAACAGAACTCTATGTTCTGAAGCAGACCATGGTGAAACCTCATGATAGTCAGCATGGTGTAGGCGGCCTCCTGAACTGCCATATCTATGGTGACACCTAATCCGTAAGTTGAGTGAAGCGGCTCTGCATCTCCAGGATATGAAGGATATATCTTAACAGTACACAGATACTGACTCTAGTTGAAATCTCGATATTGTTCCTCTGCTGTGTACTCTGGGTACCAATGGTAGCCAGCCTCCATCATAACTCTAACCAACATGGCCATGTGACCCAGTACATCGATGCACCTGGTCAAACGGACCACCTGACGGGAAGGACGAGGGGGCATCTGAAACAGAGAATGATGCAAAGACATTAGAGATCTAGTAGAAATTGGACAGCATAATGGCCGTAATTTCTCAAAAAGGATTTTGAGACAACTGCAAAAGATTGGAAAAGCATAACCACTCGACTTTCTAGACTCAAATCTCTTCTCCAACTGTTTGTCACACCGACAATACACTAGTACCGACATTCACTTGCAGACAAGCTAGCTAGTGGTCCATGGTTAGTAACTCGTCATCCTAAGCAATAAATGAGAAGCCTAGTTCTTATCCCCGTAGAAAAGACGAGAATGACTCAGAATAGAATAACTTGGGAAGAGGAGTAAAAAGAGCCTTACGTTACCTTCCACAATAAATTCCCCTACTTTTCTATACTATTTCTAGACTCAACTTCGACCGATTTGGCTTGGTAGTCCTACAGTCAGTCAGGCCCTGATACCAACGCTGTCGAGACCCCGATCCTAAGTCATATGAATCCAGACTGTAACATATCACATCATGGCACAAGCATCAACCAGGTATGCTAGGTTGCAAGGTTTAGCTATTTACTGTGACAATGACAGGTCATGCAGAAGAATAGGTTCATCTACCGTGTATGGCAGACATGTGAACGGTTGTCCTAATGCAATAAACAAGAGCAGGAGCGAGAGAGTGGGATGTTATCGGAATGATCAAGGGGGTTGCTTGCCTTGCTGGGTAGCAGGAAGGTTCTCTCCTTTGTTAGAATACTCGGGGGTATCCTCAGAAGCAGGGCCTACCACAATGTAGATAAAAAGCATTCAATACACGCAAGTGCAACAATGTGATGAGCTAATGCAACTAGTGTCCAAGTTAATTTGAAGTGGGTTTGAATATAGGTTCATAATCGTTCTTCATTTCAAATTCCATATGCTAACCTGTTAATAAATGTCAAGGTTCATCTACATAGGTTGCTCTAACATGCATGATAATAGCACCATTGGATTCATTGGATTTTTTTGATAATTTTTCATATATAAATTATTTTCATATGATTTACAGATTAATTTATATGAATTTTTAAAGTTTTCAACAATTTCTGGAATTATTTTAAAACTGGAAACAGAAATATGACGTCAGCCTGACATCACGACGACGTCAGCTGGTCGGCTGACCAGGCCAGGTCAAACCTGACGTGTGGGACCCGCACGTTAGTGAAACGGGCCTTAATCCCATGCTGACCAGGGTTTGACCCACAACTGGGCCCACTGGTCAGTGACTGGAGCGTAACTAATCAGGGGGATTAGCCCCTGATGGTCGGCCACGTCGGCGCCCACCGGAGTGGGGCCGGCGGCGACCAACAGCATGGCGGTGACCCGCCGGAGTTGCGCCTCCGGCGACCATTTGGCGCGCGAAGGGCACCGGGAGGTAGCCCGTGCACATGAGCGTCTAGCAGGGCAGCAGAGGGGGCTCGGGGTCGCCGGAGATGACGACCACCTCGAGGTGAGCGGCAGCGATGGCTCGGGCAGGACCTGCTACGACGCTACAGGCTGCGGGAGGAGGAGCTACGGGCGGTTACGGGATCCTAGGGACGCTACGAGCACGGGCCTATGGTCGGGAGCGAGCGTTGACCGTTGTGGCTAGGGCTAGGCCATGACCGGCAGCGAGATGCTCTCGGCTTTAGCGACAGGCGGGGCTAGCCGAGGGGAACGGCGACGGAACTAGGTGGAAACGGACTGGGGCCTCACCGGAGGGGCTTCTAGCGCCGAGGCGTGGTCGGGGACGCACAGAGGGCGGCGAATCATCGACGACTTCAGTCCGGCGAGGGGGAAGCAGAGGAGAGGAGAAGAGAGGAATAGCGAGGGGGAACGGATCCAGCGGCGGCGGAGCCTATCCTCTCGCTAGCGCGACGAGGCGGCGACCAGGCAGGCAGGGAGGAGGTGGCCAGCGCGCGGCCATGGCTGCCTGTGGTGGAGGCATACAGCTGCTTCTCCTCCTGGCAGGAGGAAGAAGACGCTACTACCCCCAATGGGCTGGGCCTCTTCTTCAGGTAAGCCCAGGTGGGTTTTTCTCCCCCCTTTTCTTTATTTGCATTCTTTTCTAATTTCTGAGATTTGTTTTATTTTATTTTCAGGCACATAAGCTATTTTAGAATATCCCAAATATTTTATATATTGTAGTTTGAATATTTCAAACTTATCTAAAAAGTTTCAGGATATTTTGAAAACTAAAATAATGATAATGCTTTATTTGATATTTTCAGAAGCTTTATAATTTATTTTTAAATTGCTAAAGTTGTTCAAATATTTTAAATGACCCCTTGTGTAATCATGTCCATATTTATGAGACATAGGGGACATTTTAGATGGGCATTTTGGATTTGTTGAATTTTCACAAACTTTGAATTGGTTTTGGAATTTCCTTTAGTCCCCATTTCATGTTGATGCAAAATGATATATGATGCACACACACATGCTGTCCTATGGCATCTAGCTAGGGATGTGACAACAGCGTCATGTTCTTGATAGTTTGGGGGTTTGAACCCATATAAACTGATATGTGCGTGCTGTTTGTGGGCCTCGTCATCAGCCGCAACTGTTAATGCCGTAGAGCTTGAAGAGATAAATTGGAAGCTCAAGAGTTCCGAAGAGGATCTTGATGCTCTGAACAAGAGGTTTGGTGAGGTGCAAGGTAAGCCGACTTGTAATATCTGGGCTTTTCATCATTAGTGATTCACGCCGTTGACTTAGTATAATTATACATTTATTGCTTACACAACCTCAGCAAAGGAGGTCAAGAAGCTCATGGCCGAGATGCGACAGATGAAGCAAGAGGCCATGGACAAGAAGGCAGCACCTAAACAGGCAGCAATTGCGCTCTTTGCTTTAGAAACCGCGAGCACTAATCATGAAGCCCGAGTGGAGGAGGTTCAATAGGAACTCAAGGATGCCAGCCTCAAGTGTGAGGCCCTTGAGCAGACGGGCAAGGAGGTAGCCACCGAGCTATCCATTCTCAAGTCTGATCTTCAAAAGGAATGGGTGGATCAGAGGTATTTTGAAGAAAAAATTCGCCAAGCCAAGGCTATCACAGATGGTAAGCCGTATTTACTACAGTGTGCCTTTGATGATAGCAGGGTTGCAATGCTCACCCAGGTGTGGCTTTCCTCATGCGCCTGTTCAGAACTCTAGAAGAGTGTAGCGGATGTGAACTAGTTCTATGCTTAGCAAGAAGAAGGACATGATGCTCGGCTCTTTTGGCTGCAATTTGAGGCCCCCGAGTGCTCTCCTCTTCTCATCGAGCAAATGAAGCAGCTGATGGAGCTACACATGATGGAGGAGCCGGCCATGAAGGATCTTTGCATCCATCTATGGCCCGACGAGCCATTATCGAGCAGCTACTTCGGCCTGGTGCGGAAGCTAAGCGATGCTGCACCCCGGATTGACGCATTAAAGAATTCTTCCTACATCGAGGGGGCATAGATGGCCTTTGCAAGTACCAAGGTGCACTGGTCCGGGCTTGATCCGATCGAAACAGCTACTGCACCCCTGCCCCCTGGAAAGGAGTACACGTGCCTGAGCGATACTTCTCCGAAGTGATGGAGCGTGCTCGGGCGATAGAGGTTGAATGTCCGAAGGACAAATTTTATGAATGAGCACGTTGTAATGTGTCCAAACATTTTTTAATGCTTTATGATGATGTTGCATGGTTTATCATGTATTTTAAGTTTTGCATTCGCTATGACTCCCATGTGGCCGTTTGATCTGAAAGTTGCGAGTCGTCGGCTTCAGCCCCCACGTAGATACTACGAGGGGTGTTTCTTCCTCCGCACTTTGACCCTTAGCCGAGGTATAGGTTCCCGAAGGTGGTAGTGCGAGGGGGACAAGGCAATCATACTATGATGCTTTATTGCTTTCACTTAGTCGTAGGTGCGTGAAAAAGGAACCCGAGGGCTGATGACTAGCCCCCAGTGTCTTGTGATATTCAGATGAACCGTGGCTAGAGCCAGCATCACATGGTTTGTACGAATACGAAACCCATTGTATGACACAACTTCTAACGAAGTTTTTAGTATAACACTTATGCTCAGATTCACGGACCGGTTCTCGCATACTATGACAGTCAGTTTTCGGCTTTCTCCCATGAGGTGCTTGACCAGGCTAGCTGGAAACACAATCACAGTGGTTCTCCCTTTTCCCTTTTAGCCGAGTGAGCTATCACACCCTGTGTTTGTATCACTTTCCTATGCTTGGATTTACAAAATTTGGAGCCAATTAAAACTTTTTGAGTGCATGCTTGTTTGAATTATTGCTTGTTTGATTGTTATGTTGAGTTTGTGTATGACACTCTTAGATTCTATCCCTTCTCATATTCATCTTCCTTGACCCAAACTTCTTGCCCAATGATCATGCCATGTGAATAGTACCCAAAACTATTTTTATCAAAATATTATTTTGACCAAAAGGGTTTTATTCAAATTAGGTTTTCAAAACCCCCTGAGTTGAGGTGTGCATTTCAAGTACTTAAATTGGGTGGATCCTTGTTCCCCAAAGGCTTTACTTCAAACCTACTATATATATGACTTCCCAAAACCACCAAATATTATTTTTACAGATTATTTTACTATTTATTTAAAAGGCCTTTTCTTAAGGCAAGAAATGGTCTTTATGGGGAAAAATTATTTAAATGCTTTCAAAATATTTGAGAAAATTTAGGGAAACTCAGTGGACATATATTTTCCATATATATGAGTTTCAACACATGGTCATGTTCAAAATCAAGGGCAAAACCCCTGAAAACCCTTTCTATCCAAATCAAGCTTTTGAAAAATTTCTATAAGAAATATTCTCAATAAATTCCAAGAAAATTCTAGCTAGTCAATATTGTCATAAATGATGATCTTGGAAAGTTTCCTCTCAATCCAAGTTGATTTATTCATAGAAATATTCCAAAACCCTCCTCGTTCAGATTAAGATTTGAACAAGTTTACATTGTGAAGTTTCTTCCCTTGACCCCAAACTTTGTGGACATGTTCTAATCACCAAATAATGGGGCTACACTAAGTGGTGCATCATGGGGATTAGCTTAGCATGAATAGATCTATAGAAACCAGATTTTGTTAATTTCTAGGGTTTCCCAAAGATACAGTGTGAATTTTTTTCAATCAAGCTCAAACTGGGTGATCAGGCCTAATTCTAATTACCGTTTGATCTTGTCAATTCCTATGGCAAGAAAAGCCCATTTTCCTTCCCTAATCTCCATCAAAGACCTTCTGCCAGAATGGCAAAAAACCCTGTTTGACCCCCTTCCTCTATTTTTCCTTAGCCCAAATTTTTACCACATCATTTTGCAATGGTATTTTACCTCCAGTAAACATTTATTGGGCACAGCTCCATGATTGGGGGGTGAAAACCCCATTTCTACCTTCTGGACAGCAGTATAACACCCCTCTGTCCCCTCTCCTCTTATTCTATCTTCCTCCTAGGGCATCTAATGCCATTGCCCCCTAGCCTAGATGCCCTAGACCCCCTAGAAACATTTGCCCGTGCACAAAACGCCATTAGTATGCCGCAGCATGCCATACGTGTGCTCTGGAGCGCGCTACAGTGCCGACAGGCACTGTAGCCAGTGCCCACTTCATGGGCTTGGTGGTCTCGGGCCTCCCCCTCGCCCCACTTGCCTCCCCCCGATGTCTACACCATGGCACCCTGTCGGCCCCTCCTCCCCCTCCCTCCAACGGCCCCGCTCGCACGCGCCATGCTGCCCGGTTCGGCCAACCCCGAGCCTGGCATGCACGGGCTCTCCTCCCTCTCTCTCTTGCTCCTGCTCGTCCTGGACCAGCCCTAGGAGCACCCCAGACACACCCCCGTCTCCTCCCGTGGCCTCTGGCCTCAGCCACGAGCTCGAAGGTGCACCCGAGGTCGATGGACCATGGGCCGCTTATTTAAGGCCTCCCCCGAGCCCCCTCTTCGCTCCTCTGGCCCTCTCCTGTCCCCAATCGACCTCCCAAGCCCCTTCTTGAGCCCGCCCGAGCACTAGTGCTCGAGATCGACCGAGGCGCCACCGCGGCGGAGCTTCGTCGATCTCAGGACATAGGCCCGCTCCGGCGCTCCCGTCACCTCCATCGAGTCGGTAGCTAGCTCCTGGCCAGTTCCCCCTCTTCTCCGTTAATCTTGAGGCAAGGATCGCCACCTCCGGCCTTCCCTCCATCTCCAAAGGAACGGTGACTCGACGCAGAGCCCATACCTACCTCTAGCTTCCCTCGTTGTGCCTCCCTTTGCTGTCAGTGAGCACCGCCAGCCCCTGGTCAGAGGTGGACGACGACCTGCTAGTGGGGCTAGGTCGTCAGCCACTCACGCCCCTCCCGCCTCCCTCTCTCTCTGACCCGCGGGATCCACCCGTCAGGTTTAAACCTCACACAGCGTGGGCGCCCGATTCACCTGGGGATGATTTTCTCTGGGCCGGTCCAGCCACGGCCAGATCAGGCCCAGGGCACAATACCCCATTTTCCATTTCTTTTTTGTCTGTTTTCCAAAAATCGCTTAGGATTAAATAAAAATGCAATGCCAAAGATTTTTCCACCTAAAATCTTAGCATAATATGTAGAATTTAATAGTGCCATTTGTGAAAAACTTTGAAAACTTTTTATATAATGTTTTATTTTAAAACCTATTTTAGGCATCTTTTTGCCTCTGTTTAAATAGCTATCAAATAAAATTCATAGCAAAACCTTAGACAGGTATTTTTAGTATAGTTTTTAGTATTTATCAGAATAGGGTAGCATTTTAATAGTAGCTTTGTGTGCTCTATTTTTGTGTGATACTTATTATTATCGTTATTTATCGCGACGATAGATTGCGCTATTGACGAGGGAGTTGGACCCGAAGATGTTGAAGACCCCAAAGACTTTGTTGAGCCAGGCAAGCAACCCTTTTACTATGACTATGAACCCTTTTTATTGCATGGCATATAGCACTATATTTCATTGTATTGATCATGATGATGTGGTGTCCACTTTGGTGGGATGCCCCCAATACTTCTTGTTGATACTTGCATCGTGCATGACCCTACCTCCTTATGAGGGTTGTGCGGGTGGGAGTAGTTAGGTTGCTAGTTGACGCTACGCAAGTGGGATCGGGATTATGCATGGTGATGGAAACAATATGATTTCTGAGACTTTTCGAAAATCCCGTCGGGTGCCACTAATGCCCGAGGGAGATGTTGATGAGCTAGGTAGCCACTTGATAAAAAGTGGTGTACTAGAGCAAGTGAGTGTGTATGGTTTTCAAAACCGGATTGGTGTAAGTTGCAACCGTTATTCCAACCTTCCATGTACAACCACTCTACCCCTATATGGGAAGGGGCTTTGTTGATTACTCTGGTGGGTACTAGCAAGGAGCACACATTACTAGTGGCAGGAGTGGCATGGTCACTCTTGGTATGGGTCCGTACCGGAATGGATGATCATGCGTTGTCTTCACAGGCACCGGGCACACTGTTGCGTGCCCTCATGGATGATACGTGTGATGTATATCATGAGGTATGTCACCAACGAGTGGACTCTTTGTTTAGTATCGCAAGGGGAAAGGTAATGTTTGGGTGCTTACCTCGGGCATGAAATATACCTCGAGTTGTGTATGACATGGAAGTTCCCCGAGTCTTGTGGGTAAAGTGTGCAACCTCTGCAGAGTGTAAAACTATTCGAATAGCCATGTCCAGGGTCAAGGACAGTTGGATGACCACTCTTGTGCTACGTCCATGGTTTCTAAACTTGGTGTGTGTGTGTGTGGGTAATGGTGACAAAGGTGACACTTGAACTAAGTCCAATGACTTGGCATGATGGTGAATATGAGACGTTCAACCCCCCTTGTAAGATGATAGCACAAACATGTTCACATGTGTACCTGTTAATAGTTGATGCATGCTTACCAAAGGTTACTTGATAATGTCATTGCATTCGAAAATTAGATTTTTGCAAACTACCTACTTAGTGCTTTATCATGCATTGTTATTGCCTTGTTCCAAACATGGGTTGCTTGCGAGTACATTCAAAGTACTCATTGGCTTGCCACTGGTTATTTAATTGGCCAGGCATGGAAGAAAAGGAGTACAGTGAAGAGTTCGTTGGTGACGAACATGCGAACTAGGACGCTTCCATGTCAGAATGCATGTAGGTTTAAGGCAGATGGCTTGGGTTCACGCTTTTGATCAAGATTCCTGCTGCTTGTTATGTTTAAGTGTTTGGCCCCTGTGGCCCTATCTATGTTAGACTAGACATTCATGGTCTTTATTTGTGTAAGCCGCTAAATGTGGATGTAAGTATCTTGTTATTCAGCTTTTGTGTGTTTAGTGAGCATTGATCTCTGGGATCATTGTACACGTGCATTCGGTGACCATTGATACGTCTCCAACGTATCTATAATTTTTGATTGTTCCATGCTATTATATTATCTGTTTTGGATGTTTTATATGCATTAATATGCTATTTTATATTATTTTTGGGAGTAACCGATTAATCGAGAACCTAGTGCCAGTTTCTGTTCTTTCCTTGTTTTTGAGTATTGCAGATAAGGAATATTAAACGGAGTCCAAATGGAATAAAATCTTCAGAATAATTTTTCTTGGACCAGAACCAACCCAAAAGACTTGGAGATGAAGTCAGGAGAGTAGCCGTGTGGCTACAAGCCATAGGGGCGCGCCCTAGGGGGGCACCCCTGGCTTATGGGCCCAAGACAGCTCCCCTCACCCTATTTCTCGGCCTATAAATTCACAAATATTCCTTGTATACCAGTGGGAGCCACAAAAACACTTTTCCGCCACCGGAAGCCTCCATTGCCGAGATATCCAATCTTGGAGCCTTTTCCAGCAATCTGCCGAAGGGGGATTCATTCACGGAGGGCATCTACATCAACTCCATTGCCAATCCGATGATGCATGAGTAGTTCACCATAGACT
This sequence comes from Hordeum marinum, assembly GCA_022496015.1. NCBI lineage: Eukaryota > Viridiplantae > Streptophyta > Magnoliopsida > Poales > Poaceae > Hordeum > Hordeum marinum. Next base: position 156,478,714 of record CM039672.1, on the reverse strand, counting down.
TTATGGTCCATAGCTAGCAGCTAGATGGCTTCTTCTCTCTCTTTGCTCTTCAATACCGTGTTCTTCATGATCTTCTTGGAGATCTATCCGATGTAATACTCTTTTGCGGTGTGTTTGTCGAGATCCGATGAATTGTGGGCTTATGTTCAGATTATCTATGAATATTATTTGAATCTTTTCTGAATTATTATATGCATTATTTCATATCTTTGCAATTTGCTTCGAGTTATTGGTTTGGTTTGGCCAACTAGATTGGTAATTCTTGCAATAGGAGAAGTGCTTAGTTTTGGGTTGAATCTTGCAGTGTCCTCACCCAGTGACAAATTAGGGGTAGCGAGGCATGTATTGTATTGTTGCCATCGAGGATAAAAATATGGGGTTTTCATCATATTTCTTGAGTTTATCCCTCTACATCATGTCATCTTACCTAATGTGTTACTCCGTTCTTCATGAACTTAATACTCTAGATGCTGGCAGGAGTCGGTCGATGTGTGGAGTAATAGCAGTAGATTCAGAATCGTTTTGGTCTACTTGATTATCTCTATGAAGTTTTGCCTGAACATCATGAAAATTTTGATGAAGTGTTGAAAGAAGAAAATTATAAAGTGATTCATGATATCTACTTGAATGAAAAATATGATTTGCATGTTGTTAGTATGAATTATCCTAATATCCATGATGCTAATGATATGCAAAACCACAAGCTTGGGGATGCTATGCTTGATGAAGATGATATTTTTTGTTCCCCAAGTTTTGTGATGACACGTATGCTATAATTTGTCATGAAAAGAATGCCTTGTGTGGTAGTTATATTGTGAGATTACTTCATGATGTTACTAAAAATTACTATGAGAGAGGAACCTATTATTTTACATATTGCAATAATATAAAGTTTCCTCTCTATGTGTTCAAAGTTTGGAAGTTATGCTTGTTTTGCCTTCCTATGATAGTTGATTTTTGTTCCCATAATTTGTTTGCTCACAAAATACCTATGCATAGGAAGTGGGTTAGACTTAAATATACTTTACATGTGATTCATGATGTTCCTATTGCTGCAAATAGGAATTATATGCCCGTAGATTTCATTGTTCTTGATATAGAATGCAATCCTACATGTGCTATTATTCTTGGTAGACCTTTCCTAAGAACGATTGGTGCAAGTATTGACATGAAAGAAGGAAATATTAGATTCCAATCTCCATTAAGGAAATACAGGAACACTATCCTATCAATAAAATAAGATTGTCTTATGAATCTATTAGGAGATCTACTTTTGATTTACATACCAAAGATGACAATACCTAGATCAATTGCGTTTTGCCTAGCTAGGGGCGTTAAACAATAGCGCTTGTTGGGAGGCAAATCAATTTTATTTTTGCTTTCTATTTTTTGTTTATGTTTTGGTGTGTTTTGAAAATTATTTCTTCTGTAATATTTTTTTTTTGTTTTTTAAATTAGTGTCTGAGCCAAGTAAAACCTTTGGGGTGATCTATGGTAGTTGTTTGATTTCATCTTGCTAAAAACAGAAACTTTTGCGCTCAGTCCAGAATTTTTATAAATTCACAGGAACACGATTTTGATCTAAATTGTTTACAAAATATTGATATAAAAAATTCCCTAGTTATCCTAAGTTTTCAGAATTTTTAGAGTTACCGAAGTATTCGAAGTCTACAGATTGCTGCAGACTGTTATGTTTTTGACAGATTCTGTTTTCTTTGTGTTGTTTGCTTATTTTGATGTATCTATGGGTTGTATCGGGGGGTTGTATGAACCATGAAGAAGTTATAATACAGTAGGTATTAAAAAATATAAATAAATAATGAGTTCACAAAAGTAGCTAAAGTTGTGATTTTTTTATACTAACGGATCTCATGAGTTTTCTGTTGAGTTTTGTGTTGTGAAGTTTTCAAGTTTTGGGTGAAGATTTGATGGACTATGGAATAAGGAGTGGCAAGAGCCTAAGCTTGGGGATGCCCAAGTCACCCCAAGCCATATTCAAGGATACCAAAAAGCCTAAGCTTGGGGATGCCCCGGAAGGCATCCCCTCTTTCGCCTTCAATCCATCGGTAAATTTACTTGAGGCTATATTTTTATTCACCACATGATATGTGTTTTGCTTGGAGTGTCTTGTATGATATGAGTCTTTGATTTTTAGTTTGTCACAATCATATTTTCTGCACACATCTTTTGAGAGAAACACGCTGAACCGTGAATTTATTAGAATACTCTATGTGCTTCACTTATATCTTTTGAGCTAGGCAATGTTGGTCTAGTGCTTCACTTATATATTTTTAAAGCATGGTGGTGCTATATTTTATAGAAATTATTGAACTCTCGTACTTCACTTATATTATTTTAATATTTTATTAAAAACAACATGGTAATTTGTTTAGGTTATGAATTTAGTCCTAATATAATGGGCATCCAAGAGTGATATAATAAAAACCTTCATATTAAGTGCATTGAATACTATGATAAGTTTGATTCCTTGCATATAGTTTTGAGATAATAGGGATGGTAATACGAGATTCATGCTAGTGATTAGTTGAGAATTGGAAGAGATACTTGTGTAAAGTTTGTGATTCCCGTAGCATGCATGTATGGTGAACCGTTATGTAACGAAGTCAGAGCATGATTTGTTTAATGATTGCCAACCTTTGTGTGAGGGTCGAGAGCGCGCGATGGTTAACTCCTACCAAACTCTCCCCTAGGAGCATGCGTCTAATACTTTGCTTTGATGACTAATAGACTTTTTCAATAAGTATGTGAGTTCTTTATGACTAATGTTGAGTCCATGGACTATAAGCACTCTCACCCTTCCACCTTTGCTAGCCTCTCTAGTACCATGCAACTTTTGCCGGTACATCCAACCCTCCTTCCTCAAAACAGCCACCATATAATTTCCTCAAAACAGCCACCATATATACCTATTATGGCATTTCCATAGCCATTCCGAGATATATTACCATGCAACTTCCACCATTCAGTTTTTCTTGACATGCACCATCACTTCATCTTGCATATAGAGTCATATTTTGTTGTAGGTATCGAGTAGTAAGTAAATAAAAGTGTGATGATTTTCATTAATAGAGCATTGTCCCGTGCGAGAAAAGGATGATGGAAGCCATGACTCCCTCACAAGTTGGGATGAGTATCCAGACTTTACAAAAAATAAAAGAGGCCACCGAAGCCCAAATAAAAAAAAAGAGGCCAGAGATGCCCACCAAAATAAACAAATGAGATAAAGAGAGAAGGGACAATTGCTACTATCTTTCTCCACACTCGTGCTTGAAAGTAGCACCATGACGTTCATGATAGAGTGTCTGCTATTTTGTCACTTTCATATAACTACTGGATATCCATCTTGCACGACCACTTAGTTTTCTTTTTGAGGTTTCATACACTTATAGCTCTAAGTGCATTTGTTGCATGGCAATCCCTACTCAGTCACATTGATATCTAGTGATGGGCATCTCCATAGCCCGTTGATACGCCTAGTTCATGTGAGACTATCTTCTCCCTTTTTCCTTGCACCTCCTTCATATTCTATTCCACCTATAGTGCTATACCCATAGCTCACGCTCATGTATTGCATGAGAATTGAAAAGGTTTGAGAACACCAAAAGTGTGAAACAATTGCTTGACTTGTTCATCGGGGTTGTGTGTGATTTAGATACTTTGTGTGGGGAAGATGGAGCATAGCCAGACCATATGATTTTGTAGGGATAACTTTCTAAGGCCATGTTATTTCGAAAGGACATGATTGCCTTGTTGGTGTGCTCGAAGTATTACTGTTTTTATGTTAGTATTAGACTATTGTTTTGAATCTTATGGATCTGAATATTCATGCCACAATAAAGAATATTACATGTATAAAGATGTTAGGTAGAATTCCACATCAAAAATTCTGTTTTTATCATTTACCTACTCGAGGACAAGCAGGAATTAAGCTTGGGGATGCTTGATACATCTCCAACGTATCTATAATTTTTGATTGTTCCATGCTATTATATTATCTGTTTTGGATGTTTTATATGCATTAATATGCTATTTTATATTATTTTTTGGGACTAACCTATTAATCTAGAGCCTAGTGCGAGTTTCTGTTTTTTCCTTGTTTTTGAGTATTGCAGGTAAGGAATATTAAACGGAGTCCAAACGGAATAAAATCTTCGGAATAATTTTTCTTGGACCATAAGCAACCCAGAAGAGTTGTAAATGATGTCAGGAGAGCAGCCGTGTGACCGCAAGCCACAGGGGCGCGCCCTAGGGGGTGTGCCCTAGCTTGTGGGCCCACGACAGCTCCCCTAACCCTATTTCTCGTATGATTTCCTGTATACCAGTGGGAGCCACAAAAACACTTTTCTGCCACTAGAAGCCTCCGTTCCTGAGAGATCCAATCTTGGAGCCTTTTTCGGTAATCTACCGGAGGGGGATTCGATCACGGAGGGCATCTACATTAACACCATTGCCCCTCCGACGATGCGTGAGTAGTTCACCACAGACCTTCGGGTCCATAGCTAGTAGCTAGATGGCTTTGTCTCCCTCTTTGCTCTTCAATACCATGTTCTTCATGATCTTCATGGAGATCTATCTGATGTAATACTCTTTTATGGTGTGTTTGTCGAGATCCGATGAATTGTGGGTTTATGTTCAGATTATCTATGAATATTATTTGAGTCTTTTCTAAATTCTTATATGCATGATTTCATATCTTTGCAAGTCTATTCGAGTTATTGGTTTGGTTTGGCCAACTAGATTGGTAATTCTTGTAGTAGGAGAAGTGCTTAGTTTTGGGTTCAATCTTGCGGTGTCCTCAGCCAGTGACAAAGTAGGGGTAGCGAGGGACGTATTGTATTGTTGCCATCGAGGATAAAAATACGAAGTTTTCATCATATTGCTTGAGTTTATCCCTCTACATCATGTCATCTTACCTAATGTGTTACTCTGTTCTTCATGAACTTAATACTCTAGATGCAGGCAGGAGTCGGTCAATGTGTGGAGTAATAGTAGTAGATGTAGAATCGTTTCTATCTACTTGACATGGACGTGATGCCTATATGCATAATCATTGCCTTGGATATCTTCATAATTATTCAATTTTCTATCAATTGCTTGACAGTAATTTGTTCACCCATCGTAATAGTTGCCATCATGAGAGAAGCCTCTAGTGAAACCTATGTTCCCCGGGTCTATTTTCCATCTTATACTTTCAGATCTAAAGCCAAAAATATCAAAAATACCTTTCTTCATTATTTTTACCTTTTGTTTTACTTTCCTTTCAAGCAATCTATTCTATCTATCTCTATCAGATCTCATCCTTGCAAGTAACAGTGAAGGGATTGACAACCCCTTTATAGCGTTGGGTGCAAGTGTTTGATTCTTTGTGTAGGTACATCTATTGGGGACTTGCTTGTATCTCCTACTGGATTGATACCTTGGTTCTCAACAACTGAGGGAAATACTTATCTACTTTGCTGCATCACACGTTCCTCTTCACGAAAACCAACACATGCTCGAGAAGTAGCAACCACGACTTATGAGTCGGGGTCCCCATAGAGCTAGTATTAGAGCCATCCTGACTGTAGGAATCCCTTAGTTAGCATGGGCATTAGTTAGGATAAATCCATTTTCAAAACTACACCTAGCACCTATACTTAGGAGTTCTGCACTATTTACCTCTTCTATTCTTCACACAACACTCTGCTGACTCTCCTCCTTTCGAATCTTGTAGATGGCCATCATACCCGAAGCCTTTATGACATCCGGCTTTCCCTTACTCCTTGGGGATAGCCTAGAGAAGTGCCAGGTTTGCTAACCACCCGTTTTCCTCTACCACGAGCACTGGGTCGATGCCGTCACGAAGCAGTACCACATGGATGTGGTCGTGAGGCAAACAACTCCCCAATTAGTTGGTTCTTTGAAGGACCACAGATGGAGACCATAGTACTCACAGTCGAGTCAGCTGCACGCAAGGCACTCATACACCTTTGGGATACCATTCCAGAAATGCCTGACGAGCCAGCTACTCACTACCTACCTTTCAGAAAGGATGATCGTGGAGAGAGTTGGACGTTGGTTCCATCCCAGGAGGATGGCATACCACTCAGGTTCCAGACCTACTTCAGCCTCTCCGCCGATAGTTTGGTTCACCACCTGATTAAGGAGTCCATGAAGCTCCGCGAGGAACTTCACCACACCCGAGAGCTACTTCGTCAAGCCAAGACAAAGCCAGACAAGATCAAGAAGGATGGAGCGCCCGAAGGACGACTAGCTGTCGCTTATCGAGGAGGAGCACCCCCAGCTAGAGATGCACCCACACGTCGTCATCGCATGAGTGTGAAGGAGAACCGTGAGCTCTTCACCGACCTGCCGACGAAGCGTCATCGTGATGGACCTCTTCACTCCCCGACCCCTTCGACTGGAAAAGATGCCCGTTCAGATGATGAACAGGAGGAAGATCCAGAAGAGCGTGACTACGAGACCGAGCACTCCACCACCTGAGTCCGAGGACCCCTAGGGTAGGATCAGTCATGTACCCTCATGCGAAGTTGAGTTTGTGTAATGGTTCATATGAAACCATGTGTGCTTGTTGTTTGCTTTAATGTTTGTTTTCCGATACAAGTCATGCTTTTGCCTTATGCAACATGTAAGCGACTTCATCGTCTACCTTATCTTAATATATGTGTTGGTCCTTCGACCTTTGTTTCAACACACTTGCACTTGACCAACCCCCTTAGGCGCGCTTTCCCATTGTTGCTTTCTCTCTCATCTATCCCAGTTGTTTGACTTGGCTGCTCCAAACAGGATGGTGACTGCTACCTGCAACAGCTCCTTCACCAACCCTGAAGTTGGCAACTCAAGCCAGCAACAGGGAGCTGGTGGGACTGCTCAGGCTGGAGGACACCAAGGGCAGCCACAAGGCGACATTCCCCCGCCACCACCTCCACCGGAGAACACGACCATAGCTCAGTTTCTCCAAGTTCTCTCGGAGGAACGCCAAGCCAACAATGCTGCTATTCAACAGATGGCTCAGGCCCTTGTGAACAACCAGCAGCAAGGCAGGAACATCAACGGTCGCTCTACTCTGTCTGAGTTCATGAGGAATTCGCCCCCAACCTTCACCGAGACTGCTAAACCCTTGGATGCCGAAGACTGGATCCGCACCATCGAGGACCTCCTTGCACTGGTCAATTGCAATGAGGATCGTGAGAAGGTGCTTTATGCCTCTCACTGCCTCGAAGGTACTGCCCAAGCTTGGTGGGATGGATTCAAGGTCATGTAAGGCGACCGTGTGATCACTTGGGATGACTTCGAGGAAGGATTCCACACCACCCACATTCCTTCTGGGATTTTTGCTATTAATAAGAGAGAATTCCGAGCATTGAAGCAAGGAAGTGGCTCTATCAAGGAGTACCTACAGAAGTTCAACCTGCTGTCAAGGTATGCACCTGAAGATGTCAACACGGATGCTGCTAAGAAGGAACACTTCATGGAAGGACTTCAACAGACCCTGCAATATCAGCTCAGCGTCTGCGACTGTTGTACCTTCTTCGACCTGGTGAACAAAGCCCTCATGTTGGAAGAAAAGCGTCGTGCCATAGACGACACTCGCAAGCGCAAGTTGATCAGCAAGGGTAGTTCTAGCAACCAGAAGCCTCGCCCCTGGCAGCCAGCCCCAGCCAAGCCGACCTATCAGCCACAGCAGGCGAGACCTCCTACACCTCGTCCGAGCTACTAGCCTCAGCAGTATGCCAATCCCAAGCCAGCTTATAACAACCCCAATAACACCAACGGCGGCAGGAACTACAACAACAACCCTGGGCAAGTCACTTGTTTTGGATGTGGTCAGCATGGACACATCTCCAAACTGTTCCCCAACAAGAAGCAGAATGCCTCATGCCCCAATGCATTGAACCAAGGTCAAGGCTGTGGAGCACCACCAAGGAACCCTGCTCCCCGTAACCATCCTAACAATGGTAAGGGTCGTGTGAATCACGTCACCATAGATGAAGCCCAGGAAGACCCGAACGTCATACTGGGTACGTTCCTCATCAACTCAACCCCAACAACAGTACTATTTAATTGTGGAGCTTCGCATTCTTTTGTCACCCAAAAGTTTGTTGTAGAGAGTGGCATGAAGCCTACATCCCTGGGTAGTCGTATGTTGATACAAACCTCGGGATCAGTTATGAAGTGTGGGATAGGATGTAAGTGAGTTGAGATTAACATCAACGGGGTAGATTTCCTAGCAGACCTCATCATCCTGAAGTTAGAAGGCTTGGATGTGATCCTAGGCATGGACTGGTTAACCAAGCACCAAGGCTTGCTAGATTGTGCCAAGAGGATGGTTACCATGACCAACAGCCAAGGAGTGGAAGTCAAGTATGTTCCCAACCTTGCCTCCACTCAAGCCCCTCAGGCTAACTGTCTATCGGGAATTGAGTTGGATCAAGTGCCAGTGGTATGTGAATACCCGGATGTATTTCCTGTTGAGCTGCCCGGAATGCCTCCTCACCACGACATTGAGTTCATCATTGAGCTAATGCCCGGATCAAGGCCCATCTATAAGAAGCCCTATAGAATGGGATCCGAAGAGTTGGCTGAATTGAATAAGCAACTAGCAGAGCAGCTTAGAAAAGGATTCATTCGCCCTAGTGCCTCTCCTTGGGGATCGCCTATTCTATTTCTGTCAAAGAGGGATGGAACTATCAAACTCTGTGTCAATTACGTTCTCTCAATGAAGTCACGATAAATAAAAAGTACCCACTCCCCAAGATTGAAGACATGTTCGATTAGCTGAACGGAGCCAAGGTGTTCTCCAAGATCGACCTCAGGTCTGGGTACTATCAACTGAAGATCAAACTCCAACACATTACGAAGACAGCGTTTGTTACCTAGTATGGCCTATATGAATACACGGTCATGTCATTTGGGTTAACTAATGCCCCTGCCTACTTCATGTACCTCATGAATAAAGTCTTCATGGAGTACTTGGACAAGTTTGTTGTCGTCTTCATTGATGACATACCCGTCTTCTCCAAGTTTGAAGAAGAGCATGAGCAACACTTGAGATTGGTCCTAGAGAAGCTTCGAGAGCACCAGCTTTACGCCAAGTTCAGCAAGTGTGAATTCTGGTTGCATGAAGTTGGATTCTTGGGTCATGTGTTGACTGCAGAAGGATTGTCAGTGGATCCTGCCAAGATTGAAGCCATGACTGAATGGCAATCCCCAACCATCGTGAAGGAAGTCAGGAGCTTCCTCGAACTCGCGGGATATTACCGCAAGTTCGTGGAAGGGTTCTCGAGCATTGCCCGACCCATGACCCAGCTTTTCAAGAAGGACAAGAAGTTTGAATGGACATCTCAGTGCGAGGAAAGCTTCTAGGAGCTCAAGAAGAGATTGACCACAACCCCAGTTTTGGCCACCCCCGATATTCACAAGGAGTTTGTGATATATTGTGATGCATCGAGAACCAGGACTGGAGGTGTTATGATGCAAGAAGGAAGAGTCGTAGCATATCTATCTAGACAACTACGTCCTCATGAAGAGAACTACGCTACTCATGATTTTGAGTTGGCAGCCGTGGTTCATGCCTTGAAGACATGTCGACATTGCCTTCTAGGGAAGCGACATGAGACATACACAGACCACAAGAGTTTGAAGTATATTTTCACCCAAATGGAGTTGAACATGAGGCAGCGAAGATGGTTGGAGCTAATCAAGGATTATGACCTCAGTGTTCAGTACCACCCCGAAAAGGCTAACGTGGTAGCAGACGCCTTGAGCAGAAAGGCTTGTTCCTTGAATGCCATGATTAAGGAAAGGCTACCCTCCCTATATGAAGAGCTTGAAAGCTTCGTCTTGGAACTAGTTGCACCTGGATTCCTCGTCCACCTCGAAGCAAAGCCTACCTTGATGGATGATATCAAAGAAGCTCAGAAGGGACACAAGAGCATTGAAGGCATCAAGAGGAAGATCAAGGCTGGCAAGGCCCCAGGATTCTGTGTGGATAAACAAGGAGTTGTATGGTTTGGGAATCACATATGCGTACCCAACAAGGAGGAGCTCAAGAACTTGATCTTGCAAGAAGCTCATGACACTCCATACTCCATCCATCCTGGAGGAACCAAGATGTACCAAGACCTCAAGGCAAAGTTCTGGTGGCATGGCATGAAGAGGGAAATAGGCACGTTCGTTGCTAAGGGTGACATATGCCAGAGAGTGAAAGCAGAGCATCAACGACCCGCTGGGCTATTGTAGCCTCTCAAAGTGCCTGAATGGAAGTGGGACAAAGTCAGGATGGATTTCATCACTGGATTACCAAGGTCAAGCAAAGGACATGATTCTATTTGGGTCATTGTCGACCATGTGACCAAGGTAGCCCACTTCATTCCCGTCAAGACGACTTACAATGGGAACCAATTGGCCAACCTCTACATCAACTGGATTGTAAGCCTCCACGAAGTTCCTAAGGAGATTGTATCAGACCGAGGCACCCAGTTCACCTCAAGGTTCTGGAATAGGTTCCAAGAAGCCTTGGGAACCAAGATCTCCTTTAGCACTGCTTTTTACCCCCAGACCGGTGGACAGACGGAACGAGTAAATCAGATACTCGAAGATATGCTCCTTGTCTGCGTTTTGGTGTATGGAGCCAAGTGGGAAGATTGCCTACCATTCGCTGAGTTCTCCTACAACAACAACTATTAGTCGAGCCTTCAGATGGCACCATTTGAGGTGTTGTATGGACGCAAGTGTTGTACTCCCCTCAACTGGTCGGAAACCGGAGAAGGGCTAGTCTTTGGCCCAGAAATCCTCCGCGAAGCAGAAGAGCAAGTCCAACTCGTCCAAGAGTGTCTCAAGACTGCCAAGACTAGGTAGAAGAGCTACGCTGACTCTCTCCGTCAGGACATGAGTTTCCGTGTTGGGGACCATGTTTACCTCTGTGTCACGCCTCTCAAAGGAACCAAGCGTTTCCACGTCAAGGGAAAACTTGCACCAAGGTTTATCGGCCCCTTCAAGATCACCGACAGGCGAGGAGAAGTTGCCTATCAACTAGAGATACCTTTCGAGCTATCAGATGTGCACAACGTCTTTCACGTGTCACAACTCCGAAAGTTTCTCCAAGTCCCCTACCGCCCCGACCTCTACTGGGACATCAACCATCAAGCCATTGATCCTCAGCCAAACCTCACTTATCATGAGAGGCCAGTTCGCATTTTGGATGAAGCAGAGCGTTGCACCCGAAGCCGCGCCATCAAGTACTTCAATTTCCAATGGAGCAACCACACCGAAGCTGAAGCAACCTTGGAGCGTGAAGACTATCTTAGATCTGAGTTCCCTTATCTCTTTAGCGCTTAGCCTAGGAATCTCAGGGACGAGATTCTTGTAAGGGGGGTAGGTCTGTCACACCCTGTGTTTGTATCACTTCACTATGCTTGGATTTATAAAATTTGGAGCCGATTGAAACTTTTTGAGTGCATGCTTGTTTGAATTATTGCTTGTTTGATTGTTATGTTGAGTTTGTCTATGACACTCTTGGATTCTATCCCTTCTCATATTCATCTTCCTTGACCCAAACTTCTTGCCCAATGATGATGCCATGTCAATAGTACGCAAAACTATTTTTTATCAAAATATTATTTTGACCAAATGGGTTTTATTCAACTTAGGTTTTCAAAACCCCCTAAGTTGAGGTTTGCATTTCAAGTCCTTAAATTAGGTGGATCCTTGTTCCCCAAAGGCTTTACTTCAAACCTACTATATATATGACTTTCCAAAAGCACCAAATATTATTTTTACATATTATTTTACTATTTATTTAAAAGGCCTTTTCTTAAGACAAGAAATTGTCATTTATAGGGAAACATTATTTAAATGCTTTCAAAATATTTGAGAAAATCTAGGGAAACTCATTGGACATATATTTTCCATATATATGAGTTTCAAAACATGGTCATGTTCAAAATCAAGGTCAAAACCCCTCAACACCCTTTCTGTCAAAATCAAGATTTTGAAATATTTCTATCAGAAATGTTCTCAACAAATTCCAAGAAAATTACAGCAAGTCACTATTATTATAGATGATGATCTTGCAAAGTTTCATCTCAATCCAAGTTGATTTGTTTCATCAAACTATCCCAAAACCCTCCCTACCTAGATTCAGATTTGAACAACTTTACATTGTGAAGTTTCTCCCCTTGACCCCAAACTTTGTGGACATGTTCTAATCACCAAATAATGGTCCTACACTAAGTGGTGCACCAAGGGGATTAGCTTAGCATGACCAAATCTATAGAAACCAGATTCTGTTAGTTTCTAGGGTTTCCCAAAGATACATTGTGAACTTTCTTCAATCAAGCTCAAACTTGATGATCAGGCCTAATTATAATCACCATTTAATGCTGTCAATTACTATGGCAAGCAAAGGCCATTTGCCTTCCGTAATCTCCATCAAACACCTTCTGCCAGAATGGCAAAAGCCCTGTTTGATCCCCTTCCTCTATTTCTCCTAAGCCCAAATTTTTACCACATCATTTTGCAATGGTATTTTACCTCCAGTAAACATTTCTTGGCCACAGCTCCATGATTGGGGGGTGAAAACCCCATTTCCACCCTCTCGACAGTAGTAAAACAGTATGCCGCAGCATGCCATACGCGTGCTCTGGAGCGTGCTATAGTGCCGACAGGCACTGTAGCTGCTGCCCACTACATGGCCCCAGTGGCCTCGAGCCTCCCCCTCGTGCCACTTGGCCCCCTCGACGTCCGCACCACGGCACCCCTGTCGGCCCCTCCTCCCTCTCCCTCCAATGGCTCCACTCGCACGCGCCATTGCCACCCGGTTCGGCCAACCCCAAGCCTCGCACGCGCGGGCTCTCCTCCCTCTCTCTCTTGCTCCCGCTCATCCTGGACCAGCCCCAGGAGCACCCCAGACACACCTCCGTCTCCCCCCAGGGCCTCTAGCCTCGGCCACAAGCTCGAAGGCACACCCGAGCTTGGTGGACCACAGGCCGCCTATTTAAGGCCTCCCCCGAGCCCCCTCTTCCCTCCTCTGGCCCTCTCCTGTCCCCAATCGACCTCCCAAGCCCCTTCTTGAGCCCCCCGAGCAGCGGTGCTCGAGATCGACCAAGGCGCTGCCGCGGCGGAGCTCCGTCAATCTCGGGACACAAGCCCACTCCGGTGCTCCCATCACCTCCATCGAGCTTGCAGCTAGCTCTCGGCCCGTTCCCCATCTCCTCCATTCATCCTGAGGCAAGGATCAACGACTCCGACCCCCTCCCAAACCTCCTCCACTGCGGGTACTCATCGCCGGCGAGCCAGGCCACCTCCGGCCTTCCCTCCACCTCCAGAGGAACGACGAATCGATGTTGAGCCCGTTCCCACCTCCAACTTCCCTCATCATGCCTCCCTTTGCCGCCGGTGAGCACCACCAGCCCCTAGTCAGAGGTGGACGATGACCTGCCAGTGGGGCCAGGTCGTCAGCCCCTCACACCCCTCCCGCCTCCCTCTCCCTCTGACCCGCGAGGCCCACCCGTCTGGTTTAAACCTGACGCGGTGCGGGCGCCCGGTTCACCTGGGGCTGATTTGCTTTGGGCCCCAACAGCGGTCAGATCTGGCCCAGGGCACAATACCCCTTTTTCCTTTTCTTTTTCTGACTGTTTTCCAAAAATCCTTTAGGATTAAACAAAAATCCAATGCCAAATATTTTTTCACCTAAAATCATAGAATAATATGTAGAATTTAATAGTGCCATTTGTGAAATAAAATTGAAAACTTTTTATGTACTGTTTTATTTTAAAACCTGTTTTAGGCATCTTTTTTCCTCTGTTTGAATAGCTTTGAAAAATGTTTTCATAGCAAAACCTTAGACAAATATTTTTAGTATAGTTTTTAGTATTTATCAGAATAGGGTTGCATTTTAATAGTAGCTTTGTGTGCTTTGTTTTTGTGTGATGCTTATTATTATCGTTATTTATCGTGATGATAGATTGCGCTATTGACGAGGGAGTTGGACCCGAAGATTTTGAAGACCCTGAAGACTTTGTTGAGCCAGGTAAGCAGCCCTTTGACCATGACTATGAACCCTATTTATTGCATGGCATATAGCACTATATTTCGTTGTATTGATCATGATGATGTGGTGTCCACTTTGGTGGGATGCCCCCGGTACTTCTTGTTGATACTTGCATCGTGCATGACCCTACCTCCTTATGAGGGTTGTGTAGGTGGGATAGTTAGGTTGCTAGTTGATGCTACACAAGTGGGATCAGTATTATGCATGGTGATGGAAACAATATGATTTCAGAGACTTTTTGAAAACTCCGCCGGGTGCCACTAATGCCCGAGGGAGATGTTGATGAGCTAGGTAGCCACTTGATAAAGAAGTGGTGTACCGGAGCAAGTGTGTGTGTGTGTTTGTTTTCAAAAACGGATTGGTGTAAGTTGCAACCGTTATTCCAACCTGACATGTACAACCACTCTACCCCTATATGGGAAGGGTCTTTGTTAATTACTTTGGTGGGTATTAGCAAGGAGCCCGCATTACTAGTGGCGGGAGTGGCATGGTCACTCTCGATATGAGGTCACACCGGAATGGATGATCATGTGCTATCTTCATAGGCACCGGGCACACCATTGTGTGCCCTCATGGATGACATGTGTGATGTATATCATGAGGGATGGCACCAATGAGTGGACTCTTTGTTTAGTATTGCTAGGGGAAAGGCAATGTTTAGGTGCTTACCTCGGATATCAAATATACCGCGAGTCGTGGATGACACGGAAGTTCCCCGAGTCTTGTTGGTAAAGTGTGCAACCTCTGCAGAGTGTAAAACTATTCGAACAGCCATGTCCACGGTCAAGGACAGTTGGATGTCCGCTCTTGTGCTACGTCCATGGTTTCTAAACTTGGTGTGTGTGTGTGGGGGGGGGGGGTAATGGTGACAAAGGTGACACTTGATCTAAGTCCAATGGCTTCGCATGATGGTGAACATGGGATGTTCAACCCCCGCTTGTAAGATGATAGTAGAAACATGTTCACATGAGTACCTGTTAATAGTTGATGCATGCTTACCAATGGTTACTTGATCATGTCATTGCATTCGAAAATTAGCTTTTTGCAAACTACCTACTTAGTGCTTTATCATGCATTGTTATTGCCTCATTCAAAACATGGGTTGCTTGTGAGTACATTCAAAGTACTCCTTGGCTTGCCACTCGTTATTTAATTGGCCATGCATGGCAGAACAGGAGTACGGTGAAGAGTTCGTTGGTGACGAACATGCGAACTAGGACGCTTGCCAGTCAGAATGCCTGTATGTTTAAAGCAGATGGCATGGGTTCACGCTTTCGATCAAGATTCCCGCTGCTTGTTATGTTTAAGTGTTTGGACCTTGTATCCCTATCTATGTAAGACTAGACTTTCATCGTCTTTATTTGTGTAAGACGCTAAATGTGGATGTAAGACTCTTGTTATTCAGCTTGTGTGTGTTCAGTGAGCATTGATCTCTAGGATCACTGTACACGTGCATTGGGTGACCACGACTTATGAGTCGGGGTCCCGACACAAGCAGATTGTAAAGTAGTAAACACAGGAGCGAGGCAACCCAACTATTGACCCAAGACATAGTTCGAAACGAATGCATATAAAGCGAACTCCGAGACGCCGAGCACATGATCGATTGTGCTTAGGGAGATATTTTAAATTCGATCCCCTGGTCTATTAGCTAGTTGCCTCGTAATGTGTACCGAACAGTTTCGCAAGAAGCATTGAGGAGGGAAGAAATAGAGTATGTACCAAAAAAGGCAGTGAAGCGGCCAAATGGTCTTAAATTTGCTTGATAACTCTTATTACTCAAATTGCCGAAGCCACTGTTTATAGGTACTTGAAGATGAAATATAGAGTTTACATGAGGGGTTGTATCATGGGTCTTCGATGGGTGGTCTGACGTCCTCGATATGCCCTGCCGCCTATCCACTCATGTGCCTCCTAGGGAGTTGCATTCCTTTATGGGTGATGCTATCAGCGAGCGGACCTTGGAAGGAAAGCCTTGAGAAGTTACCGAAGTATGGATAAACTTTACGCTTTAGCAGGTCCTTTATGGTACCTATAGTATGTCCGAAGACCTGTATTTGTAGTAGTTCGGTCCAACCGAACACTTCGCTTTGATGGTTGTTCCCCACTTCTGCACATGCAATCTTGAGTGCAAAGTTGTGCCTTCTTGGCACGTGTTTTGCTCGCATTAGGGTTGTGCAATGGGGGAGCGTGTCCCTATTTCTAGGGAGAAGAAGGTTCTGGGAGTTTGGACTGAAACCGAGCTCGCTTGTCAACCTTACGGGCCTTTATGGCAGATTACGGCGTTTGCTGATCAACATCGTAATGGAATTCGGCCGCCAGGGCCAACGCATGTTCCTTAGTTTGGAGGGAGCGCTCTGTGTTGCCATTGACAGTAATGACCCCCATGGGCCCGAGCATCTTGAACTTGAGGTACGCATAGTGTGGGACGACGTTAAAGTGAGGAAATGTTGTACGGCCTAGCAGGGCGAGATAACCACTGCGGAAAGGTACAATGTCGAAGATCAAGTCCTCGCTTCGGAAATTATCGGTTGAACCGAACACTACTACCAGGCTCACAGAGCCCGGTTGTAACAGCCCGAGACCGACGCTCCATAACATTCCCTTTTTATTTTATTGTCATTGTGTGATTCGTCTGGTTGTTGCATTCATCATCACATCATTCGCATCATCGGCATAACATCTTCACTCGTTTTTGAAAACTTGGATCCACTTGTGTTCGCCGGTTCTCTCAGTTCGTGTTGTTGTCCGTCTCGAGTCCAACCACACACGCACGCGCCCGTGACATCATTTAAAAAACCATTTTTAAAGTGCATGTAAAATATTCTCGGATTGGGTCGAAACTTGGTGTGTTCTTGTTATTTTGTAGGTAGACTGCCGGCTAAATTTCATCCCAATCAAAGTACGTTTGATACCCGAACGGTCAACCGTAGTAGTGCGGTAATCGGTTTATTTGCGGTCGTTTTTGGTATTTTAAAAACTTGTGTCATGGGACACCATTCTTGGTATCATCCCCTCCTAGCCCAACTACACAGCCCACTAGCCCACCTAACTCCCATCCCTCCGACCGGACCGTCTAATCGCGATCGGAGGGTCGAAAAAGCCCCCAAACCACCTAACCCTAGCCCCTTCCCTATATAAACACCTCCCCATGCCAATTTTGAGCGAAAAACACTAGGACTAGCCTCCCCTAAACTCCAGCGCCGCCCCCACCTCACTCTCAGTGCCCGGCTAACCAGCCGCTGCCAATTGGCGGGCAACCAGCCGGCACGTCGTCGCCTCCCAGCCAACCCCGCCTCGCCACGTCACCCGAGCCACCGCCTCCACCACTCGCATGCCATCATGCGGCCCCACCAGCACCAGCAGCCATAGGGGCCCGCCCAAGCCCGCATCCAGCCCGCCGCAGCCAAACTAGCTGTGCCGCCGCTTGCACGGGCTCATGCATCGCGTCTCCCAGGAGCCCCCGCTTTGCCCGCGCCCGACCCGACCTCGCCGCCACCCCATGCAAGCTCGCCACCTCCCTATGCCGCTCACCTGCCCTTCCACAAGAACACGGCCCCGCCAGCAGTCGAGCCCTCATCGCCATCCCCTGTGCGCCGCAGCCCAAGCCCCGAGCTACTGTCGACCGGATCTAACGCCGCCGGAGATCCACCTCCCCGTCACCGGGTCTCTGCGCCCCGGAGCCCGTCGGATCCTAGCGAGGAATAGCTGGATCCATGCCCTCCCGATGTCCTCTTGGTCTCATTAACATCGACTTCAGCTCACCGACGACCATGGCCTTGCCTCGAGCGTTCTCTGCCGATGGCCGGGACGGCCACGTCCCGGATCTGCACGCCCGACCATCCAAAAGCGATCCCACCTCGTCCCGGGTCCACTCCGTCCAGATTTCGTGAGGGGTATATTTTCTAAGTCTTGTAACGTCCGTTTAAAATCACCATATTGCCATGTTAATATGCTTTTATCTGGAAAATAGTGCACCCAATGGCTATGTATTATATATGGATTTTGATCTAATCAACATGCTCTACATGATGGTGCCATTTGCGTGTATTTTAGGAATCATCTAGAGGTCCAAATATCGGTTGTGCAAGTGCATCATGTCTTAGTTTTCTAAACTGTTATTTTATTCAATTTTGCATGGATGGTTGCATCCAATCCGTAGGGCTTTCGCTTTTGGTGTCTACATGATTATTTCTCTATGTGATGTCTACTTTGATGCCACGCCTCTAGTTGCTAGGTAGAAGTTCATTATCATGTGTATGTCTTTCTCTCAAGTGGCTATCACGTTAAAAATTGAAATCAGTTAATGAAGAGTTCCGTTTTGTGGGCATCATTTTAAGCAAACCATTCATCCTATGTAATTGTGCCATGAAATGATTTGAAGTGTGACATGTCTAGTTGTTGTTAGAGTCCTTGCCATGCTCATAAGTGTTTGTTATGCTATTGTTATTGCCATGTCAACATGCCTAGTCAATACTGCAGTTTTGGGAGATGGTTAAATTTCACAGTCTGAAACTGTTATTTGTTGCCATGTTGCCATGTGATTTGCTATTGATCTAGGAGTCTTTTGTCATTGCCACCAAGGAGTCTTTTGTTAAACATGTTTTTGTCTATCATGTTGTGCCAATAGTTTGCATGAGTAGATTAGCATCATAATTAATTCTGTTGTTCAATCTGTCAATTAGTTAAAAAACCTGCTGCACATGTCCACTCTAATTTCCACTAAGTCTGAAAACTGCTTAGTTCAATATGTCTTCTTGTGAGCTCATTTCCTATTGATCCATGCTCCTAAAAAACTTGCAGATAATACATGAATTGTCGAGCATCATGTAGGCTTCACCACCATGTCCTGGTTATGTATTGTCGAGGGCTGTAGCTTCTTGATTTGTGGGTTGCAATATGTTATCTTGCTGTTTTGGGCAGATTTGAACTAAAACTTGTTTTGGTAATTGTGGTTGAACCGTAGCTCCGTTTTGGACATGCCATATATGAAACTTGCTTAGAATTTCATGTAGTATCATAATATCTTGCTGCATTCATGTGTTGAAATGTTCGTGGTTGTCATTTTCATGCATTTTGCATTCATGTCATATCCATCTTGTGTTGCTTATATCTTTTAGACCGTAGCTCCGTTTGAGATGTTCTATATATGTAAATCGACTAGAATGACGTGTAGAATTGCATGGTATGCTTTATTCTGTTGTTTAACAAATATAAAATATGGTTAGTTCAGATCTGGACCAATTTCGAAATTAACATATGGGGTCATTTTGAAAAGGCTATAAGTTGTTTCCAGCCTCATTTAAGATGCCTAGATACATAGTTTACATATGCTTCACCGTTTGCCATGTTAACCAACATTTAATATTGACTAGTACCTAAACGAGAGTGAAATATATAATTCGAACATGGAGTTTTGTCAATATGCAACTCGTTGCATGTTGAACTTCACTTAATGTGTAATATTTGTTGTGTGCTTTGTCATCCCTTGCATAATCGTATGGACATGCATCATATAGGTCTGCGCATCATGTCATGCATATGTTGTGGTGTATCGTGTGTTGATTGTTGTTTTCAAATTGCTTCTTCTCGATAGAGTTCTGGAAATGTTCGGAGTGTGAGGATTCGTTCGACTACGTCCCGTTCGTCTACTTCACCGATCGTCTTCTTCATGGACTGATTATTCTTCCAAGCGGGATCTCAGGAAAGATGACTCATTTCCCTGGATACCACTACTATCATTGCCATGCTAGATGTCTTGTTTTCTATCGCTATGTCATGCTACCTACCACTTGTTTGTCAAGCATCCCAGCATTGCCACGAAAAGCCTCTAACCACTCCACATCCCAGCAAACCATTGTTTGGCTATGTTACCGCTTGTTCAGCCCTTCTTATAGCGTTTCTAGTTGCAGGTGCAATTGCTTCCATGTGACAACATGGACATTTTGATAACACAATATTGTTTCTATTTATTTTAATGCACCTATACACTTGGTGAAGGGTGGAAGGCTTGGCCTTTTGCTTGGTGTTTTGTTCCACTCTTGCCACCCCTAGTTACTTGTGAACCGGTGTTATGTTCCATAATTGAGCGTTACTAACATGCTCAGGGTTGTTATGGGGACCCACTTAATTTTGGTTTTAGGATAAAGCTTGTCTGGCAAGGCCCAACATTGGTACTACATTTGCCTAATAACTAATAAAATGCATAGGGACCCGTCGGCACCCGCGAATAATTTAATCAACCCCCGGGCTAGTGCTCCTCATGAGTGTTGGTCCCAACTAGAGTCGTGTGCGGGGCCAACCGGGGGTAACTCGGGAGATTTCTATCAGGCCACTATACGTTGTGCTCATCTGGTCGTGTCCTGAGAACGAGATACGGGGCTCCTATCGGGTTCGTCGACACGCCGGGCGGCCTTGCTAGATTTGTTTTACCTTTCTCGAATGTCTTGCGCGTGGGATTTTGACGACACTTCGGGATATCTTGAAGTTGATATTTTCCATCGGGATTCCGCAAATACTACGGGTGATTCCATGGTTGAGGAAGTCCAACGTGGTGTGTGGTTTATTTGTGATGGACTAGTTGGAGCACCCCTGCAGGTTATGTGGCAACTTGGAAACTTTGTTTAACACCCGGTCATAGTAAACTTGAAGTAAACTCAAATAAACTACACCAACCGTGTGCATAACCATGACTGTCTCTTCTCGTGACTCCTTAGAGCATCTCCAGCCGTTCGGCCCCCCAGGCCACTAAAAAAGAGCGGCATGTGGGTGAACCGGCGCTAGATTGGCCCCTGGGGGTGACTTCGTTCCCAGTCGTCGGCCCACAGGTCGCTACGGGGTCGGCGATATTACGTTCTATTTTTTTGAAAACTCGGCGATTTTTGCATGAACTAGGCAATAATTCATTGATATTTGTACAAAACATAAAATCACGTAGACTACGCCTAAACTACTCCGCCACCGCCGTCGCCGTCGTCGTCTACATGCCGAGAAACCTATAGAAGCGAGTGTAGTCGTCGCCGACGTTGTCGTCATCATCGTCATCGTCGTGCCTCGCCTACACCACCACCGTCCCTGCTGCAGACCTGGCCGGGGTCGCCGACACGCGGTGGGGCGCTGGACGGCCCGGCCTCGTCCTTCTTATCGCTGTCGAGGACGATGACGCCGCCCTCCTTGTCGCGGTGACGGGCCTGGACCTTCAGGCACTCGCGGCACTGGCAGCGCACCTGCTCGCGGACATAATCCTCCTTCGCCCACTTGAGGGCAGACTCGTCGTCGGGGGCCACCATGTCGGCATGCTCTGGCTTCATGGGGAGCAGCCTCGATGATGGCGAGGGCTTCGGCCGTACCAGGTGAAGGGAGTGCGAGGAGGGCCAGGCACCCTCGGTGATGGCGAGGGTGCTGCTACGAGTGCGGCGCCCGAACGTTGTCTCCTCTGGCTCGGGCTTGACGGGGCCAAGCGCCAGCGAGCAGGAGTCCGACGATGAGGACGACCCCGGCTCCATCCGCCGCGGTGTCTAGGAGTTGCCACTGCGGTGAGAGAAAGATGGTTGCGTGAGGTACTCGAGGCGCGGCACGTTGCCGGTCTCGATGTGGTCGAGGACGAACTCGAGGGTGTGTCCGGGCATGCCCCACCACTCGCGCTGGCCGTCTGCGTTGAGGCGGCCGCGGGGGATGACGCCATTGGTGGAGGCGATCTGCTCCTCGCGGCGGCGCGTGAAGTACATGGACCACATGGTGTGGCTATCGGCGGCATACCACTGCTCGTTCCGCTGCTACTCCATCATGGACGAATGGATGCGAGCGATCTCGGCCCCCGTGCTGCCCCTTAGGGCACATGCGGCACTGAGACACCGCTGTCGCTCATCGTCCATGCCCCCGGCACCCGCATGTCCGGGGGCGCCGGGTACTCGGCCTCGTAGAGGAGGCGCACCTCGGCTCTTGGAGATGGTGGGGGCCAAAGCCGTTCGCCGCTGCGATGTTGCCTGGAAACATCTCGGCCATTTGTTCGTCGGCAAGAAGGCAGGGGGAGAGTGTAGGGTTGTGCGCCGGAGTGGGGGGGATGAGGACTGTGCTGTCCATCGGCGGGGACGTCGCCTTTTATAGCCACGAGAGGCTGCATGCCGGGCGACGCATGGCGGGTGAGGGCGAGACGCGCGGCGTGCCGCCTTCACTGTGCCGCCCGTGAGGCATCAATGGAGGTGACCGGCATGGCAGCACGACAGCCTTCGCATTGATTCCTGCGGGAACCGAGGCGATGAGGACGACGAAATGGCGTCTCGCTGACTCGGTGGGCCCATCCTCTTTCGCGCCAAAATTGCTCGCCCCAGCGCCCCCGGGCGTCCCCCAGCGCACCGAGTTCGGCCTGGGTCCGTTGGCGCTAGTTTCGGCCCAAACCGGCGGAAAACGGTCTCCTGGAGGCGTGGCTCGGCCGATTTTTGGGTGCCAGCATGGAAAAAAAAACGGGAGGGCCTGTTGGGGGCGAGGCTGGAGATGCTCTTATCCGAGAGAGAACACGGTGGGGTTATGTTTGATGTAAGTAGTTGTTTAAGATCACTTAGTGATCATTGCTAGTTCACGTCCGTTACGCGTGGACCATCATACTTTACCTTCTGTATTCGTAAGTTGGACACACAAATAAATGCTTAGTCACTTGCTGCAGCCTCACCACTTAACCCTACTTCACCCATTAAGCTTTAATAGTCTTGATAACCTTGGAAATGAGATTGCTGAGTCCCTGTGGCTCACAGTTTACTACAACAACAGTTCCAGGTATAGTTAATGCGATGGTTTGATGTGAGAGCGATGTTTGTTTGTTTGGAGTTCTTCTTCTTGTTCCTCATCGATCTAGGATGGGTTCGAGGCGGTAGCCTGGGATAGCAAGAATGGATGTCATTTTGTCGTTTGTTTTCGTCCGTAGTCAGACCCTGCTCTTTTGTATGTTGTTTGAATATGTTGTTGTATTGATGTGATCTTAATAGCTCGTGGCGAGTGTAAGCCAATTCCATATACTCATCTCTTCTATACATGTGCTTGTAATGATATCCGTTCTTGCAACACGATGAGATGCGCTTCTATCCCTGTCGAGGCCCGTGCCGAAATAAGGATAGCATCTCGTCTTGTTCATGACAAGCTGGTATTAGAGCCAAGTTCCGATCTAGGAGCCCCCTTGATTAATCGAACTTGGCCGAGTCGAGTCTAGAGAAAATTATTTTGAGTCTAGTTATATCAGTGAGTAGGATTATTTTTACTTGTCTTCCATACTCTGCTGAGGAATTACGACTTACGAATTTTGATTCCACCCAAAGAATTAGGATCACGCTGATATTTTGGAATCTATATGATGCCGATGTGATGGAGTTTTGTACTTGGTGCCTCCTATTACCGAGGAGTAGAGCTCCAAGGGATTCTAGGCACATTGTTATCATTCAGTTTCCTTAGTATCTCGGGACGGAGGATGTTCGAAATTGCTTCAATACTTATCGTGGCGAGATAAGGTCGGAGTCACCCAGTAATGGGGAGGCGTTCGGGGTACTGCCATGTTTGGTATCGTTTTGTTTTCGAGGGTCCGAGATAGATGAGTTTCCGAGACCTCTGGTTATGTGTTGACGGATGGATACAGTTGGAGTGTAGGGCTTGTTAGTTGTGTGAGATATTTTTCCTCCCTGTACCCCCAACACCCGATTGCACAACCAAGAAAGACTTTGGAAGTTCTTAGGTGGGAATTCAAGTAGTTACCTAGGCTATCTTTCAACAAATGTGTGATGTGAGGTTGGGGTTCGACATCTATTGGATTCGTTTGTTCATGGTCGTTCTTACAGATGACCGTCTTGATATATGTCATCAGATATGCTTCGTCAAGCCTTGTAGTTTGCTACACCTAGGAAGCATATTCGAGCGTCATTTCAATATGACAATCCAATGTATGATCGAGCCCATGCGAACCTTACCATGAAAATATCGAGCAAAATCTCTGTCATGAATTTGTTCTGGCTTGTTTCGTAAGCCTCATCCTTTGTTTGTTTTTGAGTATGGTAATTCGAGTTGCTTCGATTTCAAGTGGTGATTTCATATCTTTCCTAAGAAGTGTTCTCATATTATCTGGGAATGCTAATTCTTTTGCTAAATCAAGTTGTCTTGTCAATTCTTTTCACCCGGTGTGCTCTCTTCAAGTGAATTCAATCCTCTCTAATATTGCAAGATCAATCCTCATATTTCTTTTAGAAGTTCGTCTCATCTGTTCCAAGTTAACTTTGTTTTCCCCACCTCCCACCCTTTTTTCTTCAATGATTAAATTCTCATCCAAGTGCCTTTTCTAATCATGTGATGCTTCCGCTATCTTTTCTCTCGTATTGCTTCTGGTTATTCTTGTGGAGATTCTCAGGAGTTTCAGTTTCAAGATCTATCCTCATATCCTTTGTTCTCGTTGTTATTCTTCTCCAGTGCATTCAACTCAAAATCTCAGTGTTCTTAATATCATTTTCAATCGCCAAATGGTTCCCCATGTCAGAGATTCTGTCGAAGTATCTCTTGTTTTTGCCTCTCTCCATTCTATCCGGAGTGGCAAGATATCTCAGAAGACTTTCATTTCCATTAATATCCTCTTAAATTATTTCGAGGTTCTCATCTCATCAAATTCTTAATTTTTTCGGTGCAAACTCTCTTTCTAAGCAATTGTTTCAATGGTGGTTTACTTTCAATGGGCTCATAACCCACAGGTTTTTCCCCACAATATTACTTGGCCCTTCTAATCTTTTCTGGAGATGTTCCCAAGTTCTCTTTGTCACATCCCTAGGTAGCTTACTTAGGACAGCATGTGTGTGCATCATGTTTCACTTTTGCATCAACTTGAAATGGGGATTAACAGAAATCCCAAACCCTCATTTGAATCAAACCAATTTAAAGATTGTGAAAACCCAACAAATCCAAAATGCCCATCAAAATTGTTCCCTATGTCTGAAAAATGTGGACATGAATATATCAGGGGTCATTCCAAATATTTGAATATTTATAGCATTTCAAAAATAAATATTAAAGCTGCTAAAAATGCAACATAAAGCATTAAAGATATTTCAATTTTCAAAATATTCTGAAAACTTTTTATAGAAGTTTGAAATATTCAAACTAATTTCCATAAAATATTTGGGATATTTTATACCTAGCATTTGTGCCTAAAAATAAATAAAACAAATGGCAGAAAAATAAAACAGGAAAAAATTAAAAAAAGAAAAGAGGCCTAGGAGAGGCTGGCCCAGCGGCCTAGGTGCCAGTTACCCCTGACCTCCCGCCAGGAGGATTGGGGCGTGTGGCTAGGGCGCGCCGGCACGCACCGGCCCCCTCCTGCCTGGCTGCTTGCCTTCTGGAGGCCAGAGAGAGCGCCAGCGTGACCCCTCCCCGTCGTGGCCTACTTCCCCTCTCTCCCTGCCGCTCTCTCTCTCTCACTCGCTCGCTCGCTTTCCCCCCTCTCATCTGCTCTGTCCCCTTGTCGGGCCGAAGCCGCCACCGTCAATCTGCCATCCCCGCACGTCCCCGACCGCTCCACCGGCACTAGAGCCCCCCCCCCCCCGATGAGGGCCCGGTCCTCTTTCCCCTAGACCCGTCGCCGTTTTTCCTTCTAGCGCCACCAGCCACCGGATCAGAGAGGTGCTTGCCGTCGGCCATGGCATAGCCATGGCCACAGCATCCACACCTCGTGCCTGACCACGGCCTCGTGCTAAGGGCGCTCTCGGGGGCCCATAGCCGCTCTTACACCCTCTGTCCACAGCCCTAGCCCCGACCCCAAGCCGACCCGAGCCCCGGATGCCATAGTTGTCGTCGCTGGTAATGCTACAGGCCGCCCCGCGCCATCCCATCAGTTGGGATGAATGCGGCTCGTGCCCCGCGTCCAATAACGCCGCCCCGCGTGCCAAATGATGGCCGGAAGCTCGTTTCCGATGAGCCTCTGGCGTTGGTTTGGTCACTACCGGCCAAACTCCAGCGGGGCTGACGTGGCGGCCATTAGCGTTAACCCCGCGGTTAATTAACCCTCGCAGTCGCTGACAATGGGCCCCGCAAGCGGGTCAAACCCAAGTCACTGCGGGATTTGACCCTGCTTAGCAGTGGGTCACTGACCAGTGGGTCCCGCTGGTCAGTTTGACCTGGACCGGTCGTTTGACCAGTTTGACGTCACAGTGATGTCAGGTTGACGCAATAGTGCATTTTTATATTTAAAGAAATTCCAGAAAATACTAAAAACTTAGAAAATTCATATAAATTAATCTGTAAATCAGATGAAAGTAATTTATATATGAAAATTTATCAGAAAAATCCAATGAATCCAATGGTGCTGTTATCATGCATGTTAGAGCAACCTATGTAGATGAACATTGACATTTACTAATAGGTTAACATATGAAATATGAAATGGAGAATGATTTTGAACCTATATTCAAAATCACTTCATTGAACTTGAACAGTAGTTGCATTAGCTCATCCATACATGCTGCCGTGTCATGATCATGCATCATATTGTTGTACTTGTCGTGTATTGATTGCTATTTATCTGCATTGGGGTAGGCCCTGCTTCAGGGGATACCTCCGAGTATTCCAACGAAGGAGAAAACCTTCCCGCTTCCCAGCAAGGCAAGCAACCCCTTTGATCAATCAGATAACATACCATTCTCTCGCTCCTGCACTTGATTATTGCATTAGGACAAACATTCACTTATTTGTCATACACGATAGATGAACCCATTCCTTTGCATGACATGTCATTGTCACAGTAAATAGCTAAACCTTGCACCCTAGCATACCTGGTAGATGCTTGTGCCATGATGTGCTTTGCCTACCTTACCTGCTATGCTTGCTATGCTTAGAGTTGTGTCAGGTATGATTCATTTGGGTGATAAACTGGAGTGAAACAATGTTGTTCTGATGTGATAAGCTTATGATGAACACGATTTGGTAAAGGTAGCGATGAGAGGCTATGTAGGAGTACATAGCAGGTTGTCTCATTGGGACAGTTCTTAGGAACTGAGTTCCGTGTTTGTGATCCAAGACTAGTTACTACCACATGCTGGGCCCTGAAATATGACCCCGCTCGACTTATCAATCGTTTAGTCCTTGGTCCAGGAGTTGCAAGTAGTTTCTGGTGTTTATGTATGCTGGAGGCCGTGCGTAGCGCTGACCCTAGGGGTGGGTTATGACGCGGTAGGCAGTGGCACGGTGTACCAAGGGTCATCGGAATGGTGGGCTTGGGAACCCTGCGCACATCGTTTGGGGTCGTAGTAGAAACTTTGGCCGGACTTCCGTGCGGGTTCAGTCTCAAATAGGCGATAGCCTGGACTAAAGGTCTTATGTGATTGCCGGTCATGGCCGACTCCCTCGCTGGGCTTCCACTTGAAGGTTGCCAACGTGCATGGTTTTATAAGCGTAGTGATAAGTGGCGAGATCGTGTGTGAAGAAGTACACCCCTGCAGGGTATGAAACTATTCGAATAGCCGCGTCCTCGGATATGGACTGCTTGGAGAACTTATGTTGTTCAGAGATAATTTAATGGATACTCATAAAAATATCAAGACAAGTGTGAGTACCATGGATGGCACTCTCGTAGGAGACGGAAGTGAATCCATGGTGGTGTATTGAAGACCATGAAGAAGTACACCCCTGCAGAAGTAGAACATGGAGTTTCATCAATATGCAACTCGTTGCATATTGAACTTCACTTAATGTGTAATGTTTGTTGTGTGCTTTGTCATGCCTTGCATAATCGTATGGACATGCATCATATTGGTTTGCGCATCATGTCATGCAT
This sequence comes from Hordeum marinum, assembly GCA_022496015.1. Classification (NCBI taxonomy): domain Eukaryota; kingdom Viridiplantae; phylum Streptophyta; class Magnoliopsida; order Poales; family Poaceae; genus Hordeum; species Hordeum marinum. The sequence goes on along the minus strand of CM039672.1, from coordinate 156,450,848 downwards.
ATGTTGTGGTGTACCGTGTGTTGATTGTTGTTTTTGGATTGCTTCTTCTCGATAGAGTTCCGAAAATGTTCAGAGTGTGAGGATTCGTTCGACTACGTCCCATTCGTCTACTCCACGGATCGTCTTCTTCATGGACTCATTCTTATTCCAAGCGGGATCTCAGGAAAGATGACACATTTCCCTGGATACCACTACTATCATTGCCATGCTAGATGTCTCGTTTTCTATCGCCATGTCACGCTACCTACCACTTGTTTGTCAAGCCTCCTAACATTGCCATGAAAATCCTCTAACCCCTCCACACCCATCAAACCATTGTTTGGCTATGTTACCGCTTGCTCAGCCCTTCTTATAGTGTTTCTAGCTGCAGGTGCAACTACTTCCATGTGACAACATGGACATTTTGATATCACAATATTGTTGCTATTTAATTTAATGCACCTATACACTTGGTGAAGGGTGGAAGGCTTGGCCTTTTGCTCGGTGTTTTGTTCCACTCTTGCCGCCCCTAGTTACTTGTGAACCGGTGTTATGTTCCATAAGTGAGCGCTACTAATATGCTAAGGGTTGTTATGGGGACCCCCTTGATTTTCGTTTTAGGATAAAGCTTGTCTGGCAAGGCCCAACATTGGTACTACATTTGCCTAATAACTAATAAAATGCATAGGGACCCGCCGGCACCCGCGGATAATTTAATCAACCCCCGGTCCAGTGCTCCTCATGAGTGTTGGTCCAAACTAGAGTCATGTACGGGGCCAACCGGGGGCAACTCAAGAGATTTCTATCAGGCCACTATACGCTGTGCTCATCTGGTCGTGTCCTGAGAATGAGATACGCAACTCCTATTGGGTTCGTCGACATGTCGGTCGGCCTTCCTAGATTTGTTTTACCTTTCTCAAATGTCTTGCGCGTGGAATTTCGACGACACTTCGGGCTATCTTGAAGTTGAGATTTTCCATCGGGATTCCACAAATACAACGGGTGATTCTGTGGTTGAGGAATTCCAACGCGACGTGTGGTTAATTTGTGATGGACTAGTTGGAGCACCCCTATAGGGTTAAATCTTTCGGAAAGCCGTGGCCGCGGTTATGTGGCAACTTGGAAACTTTGTTTAACACCCGGTCATACTAAACTTGAAGTAAACTCAAATAAAATACACCAACCGTGTGCATGACCATGACTGTCTCTTCTCGTGAGTCCTTATCCGAGAGAGAACACGGTGGGGTTATGTTTGCCGTAAGTAGGTGTTGAGGACCACTTAGTGATCATTGCTAGTTCACGTCCGTTACGTGTGGACCGCCATACTTTACCTTCTGTATTCTTAAGTTAGCCACTTAAATAAATGCTTAGTTGCTTGCTGCAGCCTCACCACTTAACCCTACCTCACCCATTAAGATTTAATAGTCTTGATAACCTTGGAAATGAGATTGCTGAGTCCATGTGGCTCACAGTTTACTACAAAAATAGTTGCAGGTATAGGTGATGCGACGATTTGACGTGAGAGTGATGCTTGTTTGTTTTGAGTTTTTCTTCTTGTTCCTCATCAATCTAGGATGGGTTCCAAGTGCCAGCCTAGGATAGCAAGGATGGATTTCATTTTATCATTTGTTTTTGTCCGTTGTCGGACCCTGCTCTTTTGTATGATGTTTGAATATGTTGTTGTATTGATGTGATCTTGATGTTTCTTGTGGCGAGTGTAAGCCAATTCCATATACTCATCTCGTTTGTACATGTACTTGTAATTATATCCATTCTTAGAACACGATGAGATGCGCTTCTATCCCTATCGAGGCCCTCATGCCGAAATAAGGATAGGATCGCATCTTGGGCGTGACATCGTGCATCGGGCTTCACCGCTTGGGATCACTCCTTTAAAGGTAGTGTTGCTAGGTGTGATCCTTGATGGATTTATACCCATCTTTTTCACCATGTCTGAGTAAATCATATTAAGGTTGCTTCCTCCATCCATTAGGACTTTAGTGAGGTGATACCCATCTATAATGGGGTCTAGGATGAGGGCGGTTGAACCCCCATAACGGATACTGGTCGGGTGGTCGCGTCGATCAAAGGTGATCGGGTACGCCGACCATGGGTTATACTTCAGGGCTACAGGCTCTACGACGTAGACCTCTCGAAGGGCGCACTTCCTCTCCTTTTTGGGGTATGTGAGTGGCGTATATCATATTCATAGTTTTTACCTCTCGAGGGAACTGCTTTTGTCCGCCATTGATCGACCACGGGGCTCATCATCATCCTCGTTGCATGGGCCCTTGCCTTGCTCCTCGGCTGCGACTTTGTCGGCCTGTTTGAACACCTAATAGTTACGTTTGGCGTGGTTCACGGGCTTGTCTTGAGTGCCATGGATCTAGCAAGGCCTCTCCATGATTTTATCCGGCAGGGTAGGTCGGTCACGATTGCCTGTAGGAGGCTTTTTCCGTTTCCCGGGTTGCGAATTGCGGAAGCCGACGTTGACGGTCGTGTCATTGGCATCACTATTGTTGTGCCGGCACTTTTTTTTTTTGCATCTTGGTTTCCCGTTTCGTCCCATATTTTGCAGGTTCCGGGGTCTTCGGGGTTGTGGCTTTGTCTTGCTAGCTAGTTATCCTCGCTTGCGCAAAAGCAGGTCATGAGTGATGTAAGGGCGGACATTGTCCTAGGTTTATCCTGAACGAGCTGGCGAGCCAGCCATTCATCCTAGATATTGTGCCCGAAGGAGGCTACTGCCTCGGCATCCAGGCAATCAACAGTCTGGTTTTTCTTGGTCAAGAACCGATTCCAGAATTGCTGAGCGGACTCTCCTGCCTTCTGGACGATGTTGCTTAGGTCCGAGGAGTCCGGTGGACGTACATAGGTGACTTGGAAGTTAGATCGAAATGCATCCTCTAGATCCTCCCAGCACCCTATGGAATTTTCGGGGAGGCTGTTTAACCAGTGCTGAGATGGCCCCTTAAGTTTTAGGGGTAGGTACTTGATGGCGTGGAGATCGTCTCCTCATGCCATGTGGATATGGAGGACGAAATCCTCGATCCACACTGTTGGGTCAGTTGTTCCGTCGTATTGTTCTATATTCACGGGTTTAAACCCCTCTAAGAACAAATGCTGCATCACCTTGTCGGTGAAGCACAGTAGGTTAGCGGCGCCTCTAATCCGGTCTATGTCACGCTGGCAGTCAGCGTATGTTCTAGCTCGATTTCGTTCTCGACCTCCATTATTGTGATCGAGCCGAGGCTAGTACCCATCCCGTCTATCAGGGAGTACCCTCTGGATCCATAGAGAGATCTTGTATGACCAGTTTTATAGTCCAGGTTGTGTCGCAGGTCAAACCTGTCATCGGGCTCTATTGGGTCTTTTCCCCTTCTGCGGGGTATTGTCGGCCTATAACCGGTGGCGTCGGCCGTCCTATCTCATCCTTGGGGAGGGCGATCCGGCCTGTCGTATGGAGTATGCTTGGGAGACGACGTATTGTGGCAGCAACCGTCAGCGTGGATAGCTCTTGGGTTGGTCCAATAGACCGGTATCGTATCCTTCCTCAGCTGATAGGATCCTCGTCCATCTATCGTTGAGGTTGTCCTTTTCGGCCTTAATCTGCCATTCTTTTGCCTTCAGGCTTCGGGCCGTGGCTATAAGCTATTTCCCGAACTGTTGTTGATCTTCAAGGTTTTCAGAGATGGCGAAGTCTTCGTCTTCCGGGTTTTCCTCGTCCTAGATGGGTGGGAGGTAGTTGTCATCCTAGGAATCGTTTAGATCATCGGGGTTGCGTTGATCTTCCGGCCTCTCCTATCCCTCTAGCAGATGTTCGGGGATATCGAGATCGCCAAGGTCTTCCGGGACATCTCCATCCCCGGGGCCAGCGATAGCTTCTCTTCCCTTTTTTGCTTTCGATCGTTTGCGCGGCTTCTAGCGCCTTGACGACGCTTCACCCGATTTGTCGCCATTGTTTTTGGGTGTGTGCTTGTCGTTATTGGCTGGAGTTTCCACCACGTAGACATCGTAGGTCGAGGTGGCAGCCTAGCGCCTGGTGTTAACGGTGGTGTGAGTGCAATCTTAATCATCCATGTGTTTGGCCTCATCGGAGGCGTACTCCGACATCTCAGTTAAGTCTTCAACAGTGGCTACCAAGTGGGTGGTGGGTGGGATGAAAATTCCTCTTGACTCGCCTTAAGGCCGATCTGAACATGGATCAGGGCTAGGTTGATAGCAATTTTCATCGATAAGATCCGATCTAGTGCCTCGTTGAGTGTCGAGAGCTCGATCGGGTCAATATGCTCAGAGCCTTCGGAGTTAACCTCTGATGCGTCCGTGCAAGGGGTGTGTTCGGTAGGATCCGGTCCACGTGCGTCGAGCGCTATGGTCGGATGCGGACTAAGAGCCAGATTGTTGTAGGGGTTGGTACCATGGACGGGATCGAAAGCAGAATCCGAGGTTAAGACCTCGGAGTCTTCGGGCACGTCAGATGAGATCACGAGCCCGGCTAGCGAAAGATCGCCCTTAGAGTCTACGGAGAACTCTAGGTTCCCGAATCTAACATCTTGATCAGGGGCGAAACTCCTAACCCGGCCAAGACAGTCGGTCGGGTCCGCGTGCAGCACAATGCTGCCGAAAGCGAAGATCTGTCCAGGGACAAAGGAGTCCAAGTTACGGACTTCTTTGTTGATGACAACACGAGCCATCGATTCCTCTAGCGATCGCAGCAGAATTCTCAATGAAAGCACCAATGTCGGTGTCAAAAGCGGCAGATCTCGGGTAGGGGGTCCCAAGCTGTGAGACTAGGATCGATGGTAACAAGGGATGAATGAGATGATGTTTACCTAGGTTCAGGCCCTCCTATGGAGGTAAAACCCTACGTCCTACTCGATTATGTTGATGGTATGAAGGTTACAGAGTTGATCTACCTAGAGATCGAATAACTAGAACCCTAGATGAGTTTGTCTGCCCTATAATCTAAAACCCTCCCGGTTTATATAGACACCGAGTGGGACTAGAGTTTACACATGGTAGGTCGCCTGCCAAGGATGGAGATGTCAATTTCCTCATCTTTATTTGAAGTGCACGACGTGCCTTCGGGACTTCCTTCTAGAATGTGGGCTCTCAATGTATCCGGCCCTTCCTGCGACAATCAGAGAACGGCCCATCAAGCTGGCCTATTAGGAGATAGGCCGACGGCCCGAGGACCCCTTAGTCCAGGACTGCCTCAACCCCCTTTTGCTTTTATATTAGTACATCCTACATCCTTAATGGTTTATTTATCCCGTTCTTATTTTATGAAAATAATTGACCATAGATCTAACTAATAGAATGTTAGCGGATGTCATTAAAAATTATATCGCTGGATACGTATATTTGAACATAGTTTCCAATGATATTATTTTTTATGACATGCATTAACATTTGTTAGTTAAGTTTTAGGTCAAAGTTTGGCACAAAATACGTACTCCCTCTGTCCATATATACAGACCCTAACACATTTCTCAAAGTGAACTTTGACCATATGTTAGAGCAATAATACATGACATGCAAGTTACACAAAGCATTACCGTCAAATTTGTACATGAAAGGAGTTTCCTATGATATAATTTTCACAATACATCAAAGGCAGTATCGAAAACACATTAGTCCCTATAAATATGGATGGAGGGAGTACGTATTATATAAACTTGTGAAGGGTAACACTTGGTTTTGCTCCATGCATGATCCATCAACATGAAACCAGACTTAAATCACGAGCGCGAGGCAGTTTTGCCTAGTCGGTTTGATAGAGAGAGCGGTTAAAAGATGTATGTATTCTCTTTTTGTGGGTAAAAATTTTACTCGTGCATACATAACATGCGTGAATGTGTAGTGCGTACCTTTAGAACATTATTAGGAGGACAACATAATAGTGTGAATGTGTACTTTTAAGGGGCCTAGAGGTTGTGTGTACGTGTGTGAGAGAGGCGCCTAGAGATGGAGTTGTGCGATGGACATATACCTGGAGAACTGCTTTAAAAACTGGAGAACTAGAGAGTGAGAAGGGCCCCCTATTTCTGTTCAACGGGTGCTACTGTCCAATTATTACTAGTGGTAGTTCCAAAACAGTACTATATGAGGGAGAAGCAAATTCAATGGAGAGTGATGGTTGCTTCGTCAGTCCAACTTACTGCCGAGTCTATCTGATTTGATGACTCATTGGTCATTATTACTGTGGTGGTACGGCCATGATGAATCTCAATTGTACTACTACACTCTTACTTTGGTGCATGACACATGGACCCGGATGCTGGATGTCCACGCTTTGGCGAAAGGAGGTAGAACTATCTCGTAGCTAGGAACCAAAGTGTAGAGTGTCTTCACTCTTTTTTAATTTAGTGATAAAACCAGTTATCTCCCCTCTTACATCGGAGGAGTGCAAAATGTGGCAACCAGTGAGTTCTACATGGCACACCTCACAATATCACCATATTTATTGGACTCCGTGTGACACCCTGCTCTATACTATAATTTCTCAGGGAGATAAAATTGTACAATGCTATGAAGCTTTTAGCTTTTGTTTCATGTATCTTTCCTCCAAGGGTGCCCTATTACAACATTTCATCAAATACAAAGGGAGAAACTAAATGCTGATGCATCTCAATGATTCACGGATCATAGCCAATATTTACTTCACAACAAAACACAAAAGTCATGAGAATGTGTACAAAATGAGAAAAAATGATCAATATATTCCCTGGGTCTTGAACCATAAACCCTAGACAGGCTTTAATTTCATGGCAAGGTTGAACCTACCTAATGAAAGAAGTCTGGAACCCATGGACCATCTAATCATTTTGTATAGTTCCACTAAATCGAGTTGAGCATCCCTGTTGTCAAAGATTTTGAAGAAGTGCAATTACACTAGTGCAGAAAAGCCTAGCTATGGCGTGGTAGAAAAGGCTGTGCTGGCGTGGTAGCCCGACGCCACTAATATGGCACCATTGTTAAAAAATAATGGTGGTGTTGGGTCCCACGTCAGCGATATTCTCTGCGCTTATGTTGTGCCACATCGGCGTGCAATGTACATTGCATGCCAGGAACATTTTGTGCAACAACAAAAAAACACATCACATAACATTTAGCTTTTAGCATTGCACATGAGGAATTAGCCCAATAGAACAATGCATTCCAGTTAATAATAAGTATCAATCTCACAAGAAGTACTAGCTAGAGCTAATAAGTACCTATTATACAATCCTCACAAACATAAGCAAACTAGCTATAGTATAGTTAAAGGATGTCGAAAATGATTATCATCCTCAAGTCATGGCGTGGGGTGTTGCTGATAGTGACTAAGACGTCATGTCAAACCCGAAGATTCTTGCCAGTGAGGAAGTTGCTCCACCCAGCCGCAGTGAAGATAGTGCGCCCGTCCATGTCCATTGTTTAAGCATAGGTGGTAATGGAGCCCCTTGTGGTAAGGCATAGTCCAGCAATGCTTTCTTCATCCAGCTCGGTGCCACAGCTCACACATAGCCTCTTAGGTAACTTTTGAAAAAAAATTGATGATCATCTCATCACATTACTACACTATATTCAATATATCGCATTACAATATACTATAAGCATATCATCACATTAGTATACTAGCATATTCATCAAATTCTACACTAAGCATAGCATTGCATTGCTACACTATAATCAATATATCACATTACTAAGCATATCGCATTACTATACACTAAGCATATCATCACATTAATATACTAAGCATATCATCACATTACTATACTATAAGCACAGATCACATTACTATATATACTATAAGCATATCACATTACTACAGTAATAAGAAACATACCATGACATGGCGGTGAACCATCGTGCGTGTCAGGCGGGTCAAGAATGGCACCCCGACGTAGGCATCATGTGGAGGAAGATTTTCCCACAGCGTGCTCATTTCATCCTCGCTTAGCCTGGTCATTCTTTGGGCAGAGAGTGCTTCATCAAGTGGGTCATCATCTTCTTCCTCATAGTTAAGATAAATAGAAGCCAACCTTGGAGTTTCTCTTCTGAATGAGAAGCTGATCAATTTACCCCCAGTGAGATGCACGTGGGCGATGAAACGAACCCATTCATCTCCTCCAATGTGGGTTATGTTCCTTCCCTTATTGACCTCCATAGTGTAGGGCCCCCAGGAGAGTCGAATATGATAGTGTCTTGAGTAATGAGCTCATTGAAATCCAATCTCACATTGCAAGTAATGATCCGTGTAAGAAAAAAACACAATATATTAGTGGAAATATCAACAAAATAAAAATATAAAATATTAGAAGGGTCATATAATTTGTTACCGTTGTAGCTTCAAAACACGGCTAGAAGTAAATGCCCAACAAGGTGGCAGTTGGAAGGTTGGTTGCGCACCTTGACTTCCACACTCAACATGGTGCTGGTTGCGCCATACTACACAAAACATATTCAAACTAAGTATATAGTTGGAATCTAGACTAGTGAATCAACACAAAGTAACATGTTTAGAATTATATACTAGTAACATGTATACACAAGTAAACAAAAACCACGGAGGGAGACACAAATAAACAAAATCTACTCAAAATGCTACACCCGGAGTTCATTATATTTATTCCTCTGGCATTCCAGACTAAACTACACTAGTAAATCAGATTTTACATCAGATTATGACTAACGTTTCTACAGAAAGAAATCCATGGAATCAAATTTCGATTCGACATCACATAAAGCAATCCATTATATGTATGTACTAAAATTTCTACACATAGCAATCCTAAATCAACTTATAAATAAATCCCACATATGGATTATGCATGAACAGAGGAGGTGTGAGTGCCGAGGAAGGAGAGGAGTGAACCTTGCTGGGCGGCGAAGGGGAGTGACGGGAGGCAATGGGGCAGCAATGGGTGGCGACTGGTTGAGGGAAGTTGAAATGAAAGGGCGACGACAAGGTCTTTTACCAAGGCGTGCTAGTTGACTCAGGTAGGCCATTGCTGGCGTGGGCCTAAACTACAATGCCATAGCTAATAACATGCTAAATAAAAAAGACTAATTAAGTTTAATGAAAGACTAAACATAATTTTGTCTCACGTAAACAAATTTGGCATGCCAGCACTATTTATTTAGCTACATCATGCACGGAAATTGAACGCCGCCACTATGTTACGAACGATAAGTATAGGTGGTCCAACAAATTTGTAACGTGACCAAAAAACCACACCAGCACTAACCATTTACAGCTGGCGTGCCAATTTAGCTAATGCCAGCACTATTTGAAAAAATAGTGGTTGCGTTGTGTGACAATGGTGCGCCACCACCAAGAGTTGTAGCTAGCCATTTCTCCACTAGTGTTATAATAAAACTAGTGGCTAGGCACTTGTTGATGAGACATAAACTCACAAGTAGAAGCCGGTAAAGCAACATGCGGTGCATAGAAGTAGAGAAGGTCCACATGGATCGACGTGGGGAGCTGGGCGGTGGAGCAAGCTGGTCGAAAGGAAGTTCTACCTGAGTGATGTCAGTATGTAGCCAGGCGGGCGGAGGGATCTACCGACATTACAACAGGAAGCAAGGGGCGAAGGCTACCGCACCAGATCTTTGGGAGAGAGAATGACATGGACCCTTGATTGGGACGCGCCTGATCTCTACTATGCAACTTTATTCTTGTAGACGTTGTTGGGCCTCCAAGTGCAGAGTTTTGTAGGTCATCAGCAAATGTGCCTCAAGTGGATGACCTAAGGTTTATCAATCTATGAGAGGTGTAGGATGAAGATGGTCTCTCTCAAACAACCCTGCAATCAAATACAAGAAATCTCTTCTGTCCCCAACACACAAAATACAATGGAAAATTATATAGGTGCACTAGTTCAGCAAAGAGATGGTGATACAAGTGCAATATGGATGGTAGAAATAGGTTTTTTTAATCTGAAAATATAAAAACAGCAAGGTATCAAGTAGTAATCAACAAGAAAAATGGTATAGAAACGCTTGGAAATAAGGCCTAGGTTTCATACTTTTACGAGTGCAGTCTCTCAACAATGCGAACATAATAGAATCATATGATCATCCCTCAATGTGTGACAAAGGATCACTTCAAAGTTCATGAATAGCGGAGAACATAAGATGAAATTATTGTAGGTAGTAGAACCACCTCAAGTTATCCTTTATGATCAATCTATTGGGCTGTTCCTATAGGTGTCACAAACAGCCCTAGAGTTCGTAGTAAAATAACACCTATGATACATATCATTCAACCTTAATGTCACCTACATACTCCAATGTCACCACAAGTATCACTTGGTTAATTATTCAACATGCATCAAGCAATTTCATATTCATCATATTCAATCCAACACAAAGAACATCGAAGAGTACCCCCAAGATTTCTATCGAAGAATGTAGGACAAGACGTGTATCGACCCATATGCATAGATTATCCCATTGTCACCATGGAAATCTGCAAGTTGAATACCAAAACATATATCAAGTGAATCAATAACACCCCATTGCCACCATGTGTATCCACATCCAAGACATACATCCAAGTATTTAAAATCACATATTCAATCCAACATAACGAGATCTCATAGGGAAAGATTCAATTCATCACAACAAGATAGCAAGGGACAAACACCATATGATCCAACTATATTAACAAAGCCCGCGATACGTCAAGATTGTGACATCTCAAGAACAGAGAGAGATCAAACACATAGCTATTGGTACATACCCTTAGCCCCGCGGGTCAACTACTCTCTTATCATCATGGACTCCACCTGCATGATGAAAATGGCCTCTAGCGATGATGTCCCCCACCGGCAGGTTGCCAGAATAGGGCTCCGGGTGAGTTTTCTTTGGTATAGAGGCTTGCGGAAGCTGAGCGGAAGTTTTAGGCTAACTTTCAGGGGTTTCTACATCTACAGGATTTTCAGCGTTGGAATCATGTCAGCCGGAGCCATGTGGGCCCCACAAGCTAACAAGGAGCACCCAAGGGTGTGGGCGCCCTATTGGCTTGTGGCCCACTGGTGGCTCCCCTGTAGTGGTGCTTCGCTCTGGTATTTCTTACTTTCTCTAGAAAAAAAAACATAAAAAGTTTTGGGTGATTCCGAGAACTTTTATTTTTTGCACAAAAAACAACACCGCTGTAATTCTGCTGAAAACAACATCAATCCTGGTTAGTTCTAAATAAATCATATAAAATGAATCAAAACCATATAAAATTATTGTAAACGTAGCTAAACATGGCACGAATACTTCAAAATTTATCGATAGGTTGGAGACGTATCAGCAACCCCAAGCTTAGTTCCTAGTAGTCCTCGAGTAGGTAAATGATAAAAGAAATATTGTATGAAGTGTAAATGCTACATAGTTTATAAAATTGACCAAGGAATTTCAGTCACTTTTCTAGCATCATAACCAACAAATTTTTTCATGCAACTCATTATGATACAATAGCAATCAATTCACATGTCATGGTTCAAACAATGCATTCTCTTGAAACTTAGCAACCTATGTTCTTAGTCATCAAACAATTTCAATGCATCATGAAGTATAAGTAAGATCTATCCACTTACTCAATTATCATATAGTCTTTTATGATTGCTAATGATCAAAGCATATTTTTAGAACAAACATCATCCATCAAACACAAAGAAAGATAGGGGCTTAATGTTTCGCCTCCCAACGTACTTATCATGAAGATAATTGTCAACGGTAATGAATTATAATCAAATATATTTGACTGGATATATGTGTTTCGATCTTTCCCCACCACATGGTTCTTTCCAACTAATAGATTGAGGTTGGAATAACAAGTTGACTTAATGTGAAAAGTAAATAGATTATCCCTTCGGAGAGGGAAGCGGGGATTTGTAGAGGTTCGAGAGCTCATTGTGTGAAATAGAGATGAATATGTAATTTTGAGTGGTATACTTTTCATGTCAACGTCACAATAGAGTTTTCAATACCTCCCATGCTAAACACATTATTGGCGGTTCCCAAACAGAATTGATATTTTACTCCCCCTTCGTCATTCAAACACATTCCATGGCTGACCGAATCAACGGGTGCCATCCAAACAATCAACTTTCTAGGGGGTTCTTGTTTATTTATTTTTGTATTATGCAAGACTGGGCATCTTTTTTACCAGCCTCTCTCATGCAATGACAAGTGAATAAACACTCATCTTAAGAATGACTCACTTAGATGGAATATAATGATTGCCCCGTCACTCCATGAGTGGTATGAGCACACAAAATTGATGTTTCTTTGAATGTTTAGAGGTGGCACGTGCAAATTTACTTGGAATGGCAGTGAAATACCATTTATAGGTAGGTATGGCGGACTCTCATGTAAGAAACTTGGCTCAAGTATTAGGATGCACAAGTAGCATCTCTACTTAGTACGAAGTTTTGGCTAGCAAAAAGTTCCATACAAGCACCACATGTTGGAGGATCCATAACAATAGAACTTTTATGCAAATATACCCAAACAAAACCATTCTGTTGTCTTCCTTGTCCAACTTCAGCAATTTTATCAATGTTGAAAATAATTAACGGGTATTCACAATCATAAGAGATGTCCAAGATAACATATTTGTATGTGAAAGTTCTCTTTCTTATACTAATCATTCATGAATTCCTTGTATGACCAATATTGTGATTGTCGAACTTCAATAGACTTTAATTTCTAAAAAAGATGTGAAACTTACTACTAAGCATAAAGCACATTGATAATGTCAGATTTATGATATTCAATTCATTCACAATTTACTCTTACGATATAAGTGAAGCACAATAGTGAACATCAAACTACTCTCAAAAACATGTAATTGAGATCAAAGAGTAGTGAAACAATTAAGTAGCTATGTGAACACTCTCTCTCAATAAATATTTTCAGGTCTGAGATTTATTTCAAAACAGCAATGAAAACAAAAAACAATCCAAGAATATCACATATCATGTGAATAATAAAAACTTAGGCTCAACATAGGCTAACTGATAATTGTTGATGAAGACAGGTGGGATGTGTAGCATCCCCAAGCTTAGATGCTTGAGCCTTCTTGAAGTATTTACTTGGGGTGCCTTGGGCATCCCCAAGTTGGAGATTTTGTATCTCGTTCAATCATCTCACATCCCACTTTCACCTAAGTCTCAAAAACATCATCCACAAAAAAACTCGAAAAAAACTCTTGTGATAGGTTAGTACACATAAGGGTAAATCAACACTTCATGTACTACCAAGACAAGTTTCATAATAATTTTCAAACATTATGTACTGCATATTATTATTTCCACAATTTATATCTAAAAATTTAAGTCATGAAAACTATAGGAGAAGTAGATAACAGAACTATGCCAGCAATCTGTCTAAACAGGACAGTCTAGAGAAATTAATTTACAAAGCTCAGTTATCTAAATACAAAAATTATGAAAAATTAGGCAATAATAAATAATTTGTATTAAACGACTGTGTAAAAATTTCAGAAACTTTCTACGTTCCAGTCAAATATGAAAATTCAAACACTATAGCAGAAGTTTCTATTTTTATACAACACACATCAAAACATGCAATGGAGGCATCTTAAAGCAATTCTTGGAACCTTTTGTTGAAAAACAAGATTATAAATAATAGCAAGCAAAGTTTAAAAAACAAAATGATGCGCCAAGCAAAACTCATATTATGTGACGAATAAAAATATAGCTCGAAGTAAAATATACCATTAGTGTTGAAGACGAAAGAGGGGATGCCTTTCGGGGCATCCCCAAGCTTAGACGCTTGAGTCATTCTTGAGTATCACCTTGGGGGTGCCTTGGGAACCCCCAAGGACATGGTCTTGCTACTCCTTATTCTCCTCATATCGGTGTATTACCCAAAACTTGAAAACTTCAATCACACAAAACTCAACAGAACTTAGGTACTGTCAAGACAAGTTTCATAATTGTTCTCAAATGATGCATATTGTATTCTATCATTCCCATAATTTATATCACTAAATATAAGTTATGGAAACACTAAAACAAACAAATTATGCATGCAAAATAGAATCTATCAAAAAAAGAACAGTCTATGAAGATCTGAATTAATTCCATATTTCCCTATCTCTAACAATTCTAAAATAATAGGAAAAGGCAGAAAATTTGCATAGAAAAATTGTGCAAAAATTCTCCAGTAAAATCAGAGAAATTCTGCATTTGATATATAGTTTATGTGTTTGCACAGAATCAAACTAAAAAGTATCCTCACTAGCCCAAAGGCTTTACTTGGAACTTTAATGAAATAAAACACACAAAACATTATTACCACAGAAGCTTAATCATGTGAAGACACAAAAACAAAAAGGAAAAGTGTTGGGTTGTCTCCCAACTAGCACTCTTTAAAGCCTTTTAGCGAGGCATGATGATTTGAATGATGCTCACATAAAAAGTAATAATTGAAACATGCAAGAGAGCATTATGAATCACATGGCAAGGAGATTTAAGTCTAACCCACTTCCTTGCATAAGGATTTTGTGTGCAAACAATTTATGGGAGCAAGAATCAACTAGCATAGGAAGGCAAAACAAGCATATCTTCAAGATTTTCAACACATAGGGAGGAAACTTGATATTATTACAATTCCTACGAGCATATGTTCCTCCCTCATAATAATTTTCAGTAGAATCATGAAGAAATTTAATAATATAACTATCACGTAAAACATTCTTTTCATGATCCACAAGCATTGAAAATTTAGTACTCTCCCCACAAGCAAACTTCTCATACATATTAGTGGGAGTATCATAGGAGACACGAATACTATAAATTTCTTCCACACTAAAAGAGTGATGTTAATAAAAAAGGGTTATCATAATTATGGCAAGTTTTATAATGATAATCATAACAACTTCTTATCACATAAGTATCATCAAAATAATCATCATAAGTAGGAGGCATGCAATCATCATAACAAATTTGATCATTCAAAGTAGGGGGACTTAAAAGACCATCTTCATTATGAATAGCATCCACAAGCATGTAACATACATTAATTGAATAAAATATGTTCTCTAATATGTCATATTAATCAAACATAGCATCGCCAAGCTTGGGACACACATTAATTGCAGCAAAATATATTCTCAAATATGCCATTCTCATCAAGCATTGCATCCCCAAGCTTGTGGTTTTGCAAATCATTAACATAATCATCAATAGCATGAATGGCACCAATAGTATAACAATTATTGTCATCATAATTTTCCAATTTAGTGTAATGACCGAAGCTGATAAGATTCGAGTCTCTGTTCTCATTGTGCTAGTCCATGGATCGTTAGCTAGCACACATAGTACATGATGTAACATCAAGAATAAACCACACGTCATAATATTACATTGTAGATCCAAAATTTAAATATTGCATACCTCTGTAGCTCAAAGGTAGCATACAAACAAAATATGGCGGAAAAGATAATAAAACCTTCATGAGTCCATCAACACCACAAGCAACTATTGAGTATAGATATCGTAACCCTACATCATATCAGTCACTCATTGTATAAAATCTGCTACATGATAAGTTATAGCCACAAGGGTCTATACGTTGAATGTACAGGCAAGTTACACATGGAATTATATAATAGGCGTACATCTACATGCAGGGTATATCAAGAGGGGAGTGTAGAGGTAGTTTTGCAGAAAAGCTGATTTTTCCAACTATATATAATAGTCAAATTTTAATTTTCTCTGTATATAGTTAATACATAAGGTTGTATTGGGAAATCTAATTCCAACCTACCCCATTATTAAGTTTCCCACTTATTTGTTATTAAGGTATCATCTCTCAGGATCATGCAACAATTGTAATGGTCTAGGTGCTCAAATTTGTTTGTTACCGGGGATACTGCTAATCATGATCAGTTTTTACATTCTGCTGAGGCTTGCATACTTTACCCACTAGACTCAACATGAATATTGAGATGATGTCTTTCAGAAGCAGTCACATCCACCCAATGGCATCCAGTACACCTACTCATATCTACATCTGCTAGCTTTGCCTAGGCGAGGTTCCCACAACCTACTCAACTAAGCCAGAGCCCATATAGCTAGTGGTTATGCATGGAATCTACCAGTCACAAAGTTTTTCTGATCTTTTTGAACTAGGGCAGCATTCCACTTACATTCAGAGGGTCGAAAGCATGGTGTTCTCGAAACCACCAAACAAAACCAATTCCGCCCAGAGGTGAATTATATCCTTAGTTACTACTGAAAAAAATTTACAATCCTCACATAATCTCAATGAATAGACGAACCAATCCCCGTCTACATAGCATAGCAGGGATCCAGTACCATGATCTACATAAGGCTTTACTAAGCTGAATCTGAATAGCAAAATATCATACTACCATAGTATTCCTACACATGCATAATATAGTAATGGGATATAGAACTACATGCATTGAAAAATAGGGTTAAGGATTATCAAGGTGTAACTTGCCTAGTACGTTTGATGAAGATCGTCGCACTCACAATCCAGACATTTCTACTTGTCGCGCTCCGAGCAATCTATTGTAAACGGAAGAATCCAAATAAACAAACCATGCCGCATGGAAGAACCAAAAGAACAACAAAATAAATATGGCAAGGTTGAAAAACAATAATATATATATGCTTAATATTGTAATATAGATTCATGAAAGAATCAACTCAGATGAGTCAACGGATGATGAATGGTTGCTATATAAGCTTATAGCGGAGATAGTGTGGAAAAAGGAAAAAAATATTGCAATATGGAGCATATTGTGATATAACAGATGGAATTTGTAAGAGAATCAATATGCAAAATGAATCACATGAAAACGAATTTATAGTGGATGGATGTTTGAATTGATTTCGAGTTCAAATGATCCAACAAGTACTTGATACAAGTGTCTGGATATGATAGCGCAGAATATGTTCAACAAGTACTTGATACAAGTGTTCATAGGCAAAAGGAATCAATTCAATAGGGTATACGAGTTGCAAGATATGATCAAATGAAGATTCAAATACAAATTTGATTTTCTCAAATTCCAAAAGATCAAAAGTGTGAAAATTAGGTGCTACAGGATTCTTCTGATCAATATGAATACACAGGAAAAGGAATTACCTAGGATGGATATACAAATTAAATATCGTAGCTAAAAGAAACTGTCAAAAACAACTCTGTTTATGAGTTGTTGTTGTGGCGTGCTGCCATGTGTCATGCTAGGATCGTCTAAAGAGGGTTTGTGCACGCCTGCTCACTATGACCAGGGGGAAATGACGGTGGTCTCAGACGTGGACGATGGCGCCCCTCCACCGAAGGTGAGGTTGCGGGCGGATGCGGTGGTGATGGGAGGGTCCAGGGCACGATGGCGATGACGATGGGCATAACTGTGACGAAGGGTAAGGCCTCTAGCGATTCCCAAACGCGAATGGAGCGATAGGAAGCGAAGGGTGTTTCTTGGCGAGATCGGACGACCATGTAGATCTCGATTTTATTCATTTGCGATGGGGCAACGCAGATGGAGAAGAAATAGAGCTCAGGATGTATTAGAGTCGTCACAATTGATTGGATGAAGGAGTTCGGACCCGATGCTTTGTCAAGTCTGTGCCTTCAATTTCGAGCTCGGTTCCGTGAGGTGAGTGTGGAAATTGGACCAGGGGGGCGAGGGGTAGCTCGGGGGATACAGATCCGAAGCATGGTCTAGGGATTGAATGAATTGATTGGGTAGCAACAGAGCTGTCGTCCAGGAACAAGACACCGACCGGGAGGTGGGAGAAGGGAGAGGAGTCCAGTTGTCGGTGAGTGAGAAAAATACACTACTTTTGGATTCATTCTCAACAATGATAGGAGCAACATTATTTGAGAGGGATACATTTCTAGCTTTTCTTCTCTTCTCTTCTTCTTTACCATTTTGTGTGGGTTTAAGTATTTTTCGAGCTTCTTATTGAAGAGATTTGTTCAATGGGAAGCTCATCCTTGCAACCCGATTCATTACGAGATACAATAGGAGGGTATTGAGAGACCTTTACACTTTCATTAGTATTCCTTTTATATTCTATTGGTTTTCCCGACTTTCTATAGTTGGCGATATAAGCATTCTCATTGCAATTTACTACGCAAAACATATAGATTTCTTATAGATTAGTTTCATTATCATTAGTGATACGGAATATATCAAATGAATCATTTTTATGTGGCAATTCTTCACAGCCCAAAAATAAACAAAGTTCATTATTGAGTTCACCGGAGATAAAATTATCACAATATTTTGAAATGGTTTGATTATGAAAAATGCATGTGTTGGAAATTAAGATGACCAACCCTATTACAAAGTTCACAAGTAATGGGTTGAAGAGAGCATAACCCTATGGCAAATTCATCTAACACTTTAAGCCGCCAATTAGTTTGATCATGTTTATGCTTCTTACAAATTTCATTAACTCCACAAAAATTGACAGGCTTATAGGAAATATATTTTTATCATGACTAGTGAAATTCATTAGCATCATGGATATTCATAGAATTCATACTAACAATATTGCTATCATGCTCATCATTGACGGATTTCATATTAAGAAATTTTAAAAATTATTCCTTTGAAAATTGAGCATGATTTTCCGACCATCATTTTCACAAAAGACATTGAAAACACAAAGTAATTGAGGCAACATAAATTCCATTTTTCTAGTTTTCTTTTATAAACCAAACTAGTGATAAACAAGAAACTAAATGATTTAATTGGAAAATCTGAACATATACCTTCAAGCATGCACCTCCCTGCCAACGGTACCAGAAAAGAGCTTGATGTCTACTACGCAACTTTATTCTTGTAGACATTGTTGGGCCTCCCAATGCAAAGTTTTGTAGGACGGCATCAAATTCCCTCAAGTGGATGACCTAATGTCGGGACCCCGATCCTAAGTCATCTGAATCCAGACTGTAACATATCACACCCCTTTGCGGCCTCACGCACGATAAGCTCCACGGCTACAGCCTTACCTTAGCCGGGACCGTTTGCATCTTTTGGCTCACGTATGTGAACATGTCGTTCGCAATCAAACGACAGAGAACCCGGGCCGACATGACTAGTCATAGAACCCAAGTGTCACATCCGTATGGAAATAGGCATACGTAACCCAACAATGCAGGTGTCGGCCTCAAGCGTGTGTATACGAGTCATAGCAAGCTACAAGGACTCCATGACACAGTGAGACATAAATGCCATTACTGCACATAGACGAGTCGTGGCAGGCTACAGGGACTCCATTACACTGCGAGACATTTCCCCGAAGGGACAGACACAGTAGAAAAGAAGGATACATGCCGGTCAATCAATGTGTTTGGAGCAGTAGCAAGCTACCATGGCTCGGTGGAAACATAAAGAGGCAGTTTCCCGTAAATAGTACTACTGAAGTCACACAACTAGGTGTCGGATCCCATACATACCGTTGCACGTCACACGTACGCACGACATGCCCGATATGCATAGATACAACCATGGCATCACAACATAACCATACAATAACATGACTTTTATTTAAGAGGCTTAGATGAGCCTTGCATAATATGTTCTTACATATAGGGGTCACATGACCCAACACTCAAATCATACAAACATGTTCATGCAAACCAAGCGGAAGCATAAGGTTGTCTGAGTACAGACAGATGAAAGGGGTAAAAAGGCACATGGCATGACTATCTACAGCCCGCCACGGAGCAAAGGTCGTAGCTGGGACACCAGTTATTCGGCATCGTCGACATCTACAAAGAACCCAACCGAAGGGTCCTGGGTCTCATCTGCAACATTTATTAAGCAAACATGAGTACAAATGTACTCCGCAAGTCTTTAAAGCAGACCTAGTCTATTCATGCTCATGTATCAACAAAGGGAGTGGTAGAGTATATTCAGCAATGCCAGCTTTGACTCATGGCTAACCTACACTACTCAATTTTAACTCTTTGTTTACATTTTATAAATCGCACACGAGTCCACTAACTTCATAACAATACACCACCATAGATTCACTTACCTCTCCTGGAAGAGTGACATCTATGGTACTCACACTTGCCTTGATATTTTTATGAGTATCCATTTGGTTATCTATGAACAACATAAGTTCGCCAAGTTGTCCATATCCGAGGACGCGGCTATTCGAATAGTTTCATACCCTGCAGGGGTGTACTTCTTCACACACGCTCTCGCCACTTATCAATGTGTGCTCATAAAACCATGCACCTCGGCAACCTTCAAGCAGAAGCCCAGCGAGGGAGTCGGCCACGACCGTCAATCACATAAGACCTCTAGTCTAGGTTATCACCTATTTGAGACTGAACCCGCACGGAAGTCCGGCCGAAGTTTCCCCTACGGCCCCAAACGATGTGTGCAGGATTCCGAAGCCCACCATTCGGGTGACCCTTGGTACACCGTGCCACTGCCTACCACGTCGTAACCCACCCCTAGGGTCAGCTCTACGCACGGCCTCTAGCATGCTATAAACACCAGGAACTACTTGCAACTCCTGGACTCAGGACTAAGCGAATGATAAGTCGAGAGGGGTCGAGTTACCGGAACCCAATGTGTGGTAGCAACTAGTCTTGGATCACAAACACGGAACTCCGTTCCTCAGAACGGTCCCCATGAGACAACCCGCTATGTACTCCTACATAGCCTCTCATAGCTACCTTTACCAAATTGAGTTCATCATAACATCATCACATCAGGTAACATTGTTTCACTCAGTTCATCACCTAGATGAATCTGACCTGACACAACTCTAAGCATAGCAAGCATAGAAGGCAAAGTAAGCTAAGCACATCATGGCACAAGCATCTACCAGGTATGGTAGGTTGCAAGGTTTAACTATTTACGGTGACAATGTCAGGTTATGCAACAGAATAGGATCATCTACCGTGTATGACTGACATGTGATCGGTTGTCCTAATGCAATAAACGAGAGCAGGAGCGAGAGAGTGGGATATTATCGGAATGTCCAAAGGGGTTGCTTGCCTTGCTGGGTAGCGGAAAGGTTCTCTCCTTCATCGGGATACTCGGGGGTATCCTCAAAAGCAGGGCCTACCGCAATGCAGATAAGACACAATCAACACACTCAAGTGCAACAATATGATGCATGATCATGGCATGATAGCATGTATATATGAGCTAATGCAACTAGTGTTCATGTTGATTTGAAACGAATTTCAATATAGGTTCAAAATAGTTCTTCATTTCAAATTCCATTTACTAACCTATTAACAAATGTCAATGTTCACCTATTTAGATTGCTCTAACATGCAAGACAATAGCACCATCGGATTCATTGGATTTTTCTGATAAATTTTCATATATAAATTATTTTCATCTGACTTATAGATTAATTTATATGAATTTTTGAAGTTTTAAACAATTTCTGGATTTATTTTAAACTGAAAATGGTTTAATGGCGTCAACCTGACGTCATCATGGCGTCAGCTGGTCAGCTGACCAGTCCCAGGTCAAACCTGACATGCGGGGCCCGCACGTTAGTGACAGGGGCTTAACCTCCGCGCTGACAATGGGTTTGACCCACCCTGGGGCCAACTGGTCAGTGGCAGGGGCTAAACTAATTAGGGGGATTAGCCCCCTAATGACGGACATGTCGGCGCCCATCGGAGCGGGGCCGGCAGCGACCATCCGACGTGGCAGAGGCTCGCCAGAACGCGCCTCCGGCGACCAAACAGACGGCAGAGGGCACCAATCGAACCCACGCTCATGCGCGCGTCCATTCCGGCACCTCCCATGGACGGAGATGGACGGAATCGACGCCGGCGATGAGCGCGGCGGCTGCCGGAGCTCGAGCAAGCACAGGCTCATCGAGCCGAAGCTCAAAAGAGCCAACTAATGCCTCCTAGGGCTGCCTGGGGCTATCCTGAGCACGACCGCGTGCTCAGACGCGAGCTTGGGCTGCTGCAATGGCGGCCACGGCCTCACCGGCGGCGAGTAGCTTTCGAGCTCGGGGAAATCCGGTGCTATCATGCCCTATAGAAGGGGGAAAGAGGGGGAAGAGGAGCAGGATCTCACGGCGATTGCAGGGGCGTCGAGAGCGGGCTCGGGGAAGGTCTGGAGCGGCGGCGGCCTTCACTTCCCTTCCGGCGACCGGAGGTTGAAGACGACGGCGATGGCAGCGATGGGGAGCTCCCGGTGGTGCATGGCTCGGCTAGTAGGGAGAGGGCGACGAAGCAGTCCGATTGAGAGGCTCAGGGGCGAGGGGGAGCAGCTAGAATGACGGCAGCGCAGCGAGGAGGGGCTCGGCCATGGCAGCAGAGGAGAGAGGGAGAGGGAAGGAGCGAATGCGAGCGAGAGAGAGAGATGGGGACGGCAGCGACGTCCTCATCCTCTCGCTAGTGCGGCAGGAGGATGCAGGCAGGCAGGGTAATGCGTGGCAGCTCCGACAAGCACGAGCGGCGAGCACACGCTTGTCCCCCTGGCCGCCAGGAGGACGACGACCTCCTGGGCCAGGTGGACCGGCCTGGCCTCTTCCTTTTCTTTTCTTTTTCTTTTTAGTTCTTTCTGTTTTCCATTTTCTGACATTTGTTTATTTTCTTTTCAGGTACAAATGCTAATTAATAATATCCCAAATATTTTATAAACTAAAGTTTGAATATTTCAAACTTATCTGAAAAGTTTCAGGATATTTTGAAAACAAAATAATGATAGTGCTTTATTTAATGATTTCAGGAGCCTTATCCATTATTTTTGAATTACTTTGATTGTTCAAATAATTAGAATGGTCCCTGTGATAATCATGCCCAAATTTACCAGACATAGGGAACATTTTTAGTGGGCATTTTGGATTTGTTGAATTTTCACCAAATTTGAATTGTTTTGATTCAAAATTAGCTTGGGGTTTTCTTTTTGTTCCCCATTTCATGTTAATGCAAAATGAAACATGATGCAAGCAGAATACTATTCCTGGGACATCTAGCTAGGGTTGTGACAACTCACCCCCACTCAAAAGAATCTCGTCCCGAGATTTTGAAGTCGTCAAGAAGAGCGCGGGGTACTCTAGTCGAAGACGATCTTGTCTTTCCCATGTCGCTTCCTTTTCCGAATGGTGTGACCACTGAACCTTAAGAAACTTGATGTTCCGACGCTCAGTGGTTCACTCGGCTTGATCAAGAACACGAACAGGGTATTCTCGATATGTAAGGTTATCTTGGAGATCAAGCGCTACATGGTCTACCTCACGGATAGGGTCCGAGAAGCAACGCCTGAGTTGCGAAACGTGGAAGACAACATGAACCTTTGAAAGATGCGGCAGAAGTTCCAATTGATAGGCAACCTCTCCTCATTTGGCAAGAATGCGAAAAGGTCCAATGTAACAAGGAGCCAACTTGCCTTTGATACTGAATCGATG
This sequence comes from Hordeum marinum, assembly GCA_022496015.1. Classification (NCBI taxonomy): domain Eukaryota; kingdom Viridiplantae; phylum Streptophyta; class Magnoliopsida; order Poales; family Poaceae; genus Hordeum; species Hordeum marinum. Next base: position 156,427,470 of record CM039672.1, on the reverse strand, counting down.
GGTACCCTTCAAAGGTGTAACCCGAAGGTAAGCCTTCTCGTCAACTTCATAGGTCACAGCCTTATGATGGCAATCATATTGGCTCTTTTGACGAGATTGGGCTATTTTCAACTTTTCACGAATAATGCGAACTTGCTCCTCTGCATCCTGGATCATATCCGGACCAAAGAGTTGCCTCTCTCCGGTTTCTGACCAGTTAAGAGGTGTTCGACACCTTCGTCCATAGAGAACTTCAAAAGGGGATTTACCCAAGCTTGATTGATAACTATTGTTATATGCGAACTCGGCAAATGGAAGATATTTCTCCCAGCTCATACCGAAAGATATAACACAAGCTCGAAGCATGTCTTCGAGAATTTGATTGACTCGCTCAACTTGACCACTTGATTGCGGGTGGAAAGTAGTGCTAAAGGATAGATGAGTCCCCATAGCGGTTTGAAAACTTTCCCAAAATCGGGAAGTAAAGATACTTCCACTGTCTGAGTTAATTTCCAAAGGAACACCATGAATAGAAACTATTCGAGAAACATACAACTCCGCTAGCTGGCTAGCAGTTATACTTTCCCGAACAGGAAGAAAATGATCCACTTTGGAAAGACGGTCAATGACCACAAATATAGCATTATTCCCTCTCTTAGTCCTGGGAAATCCGGTAATGAAATCCATACCGACTTTATCCCATTTCCATTCAGGAATAACTAATGGTTGAAGGGTGCCAGCAGGCCTTTGATGTTCTGCTTTCACGCGATGGCAAACGTCGCAGTTAGCAACATACTGAGCAATTTCTCTCTTCATCCTAGTCCACCAGAACCTCTGGCGTAGGTCCTGATACATTTTGGTACTACCTGGATGAATTGTGAGAGGAGAATCATGAGCCTCCTTAAGGATCAACTGTCATAGATGTTGTTTCTTCGGGATCACCAAACGGTTCTCAAAGAAGACAACACCTCGATCATCTTCCGAGAAGCATTTAACATTGCCCTTCTTAATGTTTTTCTTAATCCAAGATATCCCGGCATCATGCTTCTGGGCTTCTAAAATTTGATCCGTAAGAGTAGGTTTCGCCACCAGGTTGGATAGAAATCCTTGGGGAACAAGGTGAAGGTTTAACTTCCGAAATTCCTCATGGAGAAGTGGTTGACCTTGTTGTAACACCAGGTTGTTACAATAAGACTTACGACTTAGTGCATCAGCCATGACATTGGCTTTCCCCGGGGTGTAAGTTATCCCTAAGTCATAATCTGTAATCAACTCTACCCACCGTCTTTGCGTGAAATTCAAATCTGGCTGGGTGAATATATATTTTAGACTTTGGTGATCAGTGTAAATTTTGCAACGATTACCCAGAAGATAATGTCGCCAGGTTTTCAGTGCATGGACTACGGCTGCGAGCTCAAGATCATGTGTTGGATAATTATCCCCATGTGGACGCAACTGTCGAGATGCGTATGCAATCACATGACGATCTTGCATGATAATGCAACCTAATCCTTGTCGCGAGGTGTCGCAATAGATAACAAAGTCCTTAGAGAAATCAGGTGGCACCAGAACGGGAGCAGAGGTCAGTCGTCTTTTCAAGTCCTGAAAACTGTGCTTGCATTGTGGAGTCCACTCGAACTTTTTATCTTTCTTGAGGAGTTCAGTCAGAGGTTTTGCAACTTTGGAAAAATTCTCGACAAAGCGGGGACAATAGCTTGCTAAGCCAAGGAAACTCCAAACTTGCTTAACCGATTCAGGTTGAGTCCAATCAAGGACGGCTTGAACTCTCTCGGGATTGACAGCAATACCTTTACCAGATATCACGTGGACAAGATAGGTCACTTCTGGCAACCAAAATTCACACTTGGAGAATTTGGCGTACAGGCGGTGCTCTCGAAGTTTCATCAATACCAGCCTTAGATGCTCGGCATGTTCTTGTTCGTTCTTCGAGTAGATAAGTATATCGTCGAGGTAAACCACGACGAATTTATCTAGATACTCCATGAAGATCGAATTCATCAAGCGAGAGAAGGTGGTTGGGGCATTGGTTAAACCGAAGGACGTGAAGGTGTACTCGTACTGGCCATAACGAGTAACAAAAGCCCTTTTTGGAATGTCCCCGTTCCTAATTCTGATTTGATGGTATCCCAACCTCAAATCCATTTTGGGTAAGACAGATGATCCAGCGAGTTGATCATACAAATCGTTGATCCTGGGGAGCGGATACTTGTTCTTTATGGTGACCAGATTCACTGGTCGATAATCCACAACCATCCAATCCGAACCATCCTTCTTCTTGACAAAGAGGACGGGACAAGCCCAAGGAGAAGAACTAGGACGGATGAAACCTTTCTTCAAAGCCTCATCCAGTTGGATCTTAAGTTCGGCTAGTTCTAAGGGTGCCATCTTATAGGGACTTCTGGCTATTGGGACAGTCCGTGGAATGAGCTCTATCACAAACTCAACATCTCTGACAGGAGGAATTCCTGGCAGTTCTTCTGGAAAGACATCTGGAAAGTCATGGACTACCGGAATTTCTTCTAACTCTGGAAGAGGGCTAGCATTGAGGGAATAGAGTTGGTGCTTGGTTGTTCGGGTGGAGACATTAACTATCTCACCCGATGGATGTGTAAGTTGAACATTCCTAGAATGAGTATCATTCTTGGCATAGTGGGCTTTCATCCAATCCATACCTAGAATGATATTGATGCCCAAAGACTTGAGGGCTATCAAAGATGCTAGGAAGACTAATCTATCCACCAAAATCTCATTATCATGGCTCACTCTAGAAGTTTGCGATTTTGAACCCAGAGTCTGCACTACTAAAGGAGTAGGCATATCACAGAAAGACATGTTATGAAACTGTGCATAACTTTCTGAGATGAAGGAATGAGATGCACCAGTATCAAATAGAATAGATGATGGATGACTATTAACAAGGAGCATACCTAGGATAACATCGGGATCCTCAAGATCTTCCTTGGCAGACACATAGTTCACTCGACCACGAGCAGGAGCTGACTTCACAAAGAAGGCTTTTCCTGGCTTTCCACGTCCAATGGGCTTAGCATTATTTTGGGGACACTCACGGGAGTAGTGTCCTGGTTCTCCACACTTATAGCAAACCACGGTGGCACGGGGAGCAACATTTGCAGGCGGTCCTCCAAATGGTCTGACTGGAGGGTTGGGCTGAACTGGGCGAGGCGCCTGGAAGGATGGCCTCGCATTGTATTTTGGTGGCACAGCTGCGTTGGGCACCCAGATCCGGCGTTTATTGGAGCCCGAGCCAGATGCAGGGTTGAAGTCAAGGTTGTGCTTTCTCGTGGCCTCATAATCAGTCTGTCCAGTCTCAGAATTGATAGCCTTGTTGACGAGAGCCTGGAAAGTGGTGCACTCATGCAGGCGCAGATCTCGGCGGAGCTCAGGGTTAAGTCCCTTGCGGAACCTATCCTGCTTCTTGGCAACAGTAGAAACTTCCTCAGGAGCATAGCGAGCAAGGTTTTCAAAATCGCGACTATAAGCATCCACTGACAGTCTGCCCTAGGTGAAAGCACAGAATTCCTCTCTCTTATGATCCATCAGCCCTTCCGGGATGTCATGGGTATGAAATGTGGCACTGAACTCTGCCCAAGTTGGTGCGGGGCCTGCCGGATGCATGGCTTCAAAATTCTCCCGCCACAGATTGGCGGGACCTTCTAGAAAGTAAGTTGCAAAGGTCACCTTGTTGGCCTGAGTCACATTGGTAGCCTAGATCTTACGGTACATGCTAGTCAGCCAGTCATCCGCGTCGAGTGGGTCGACCGAATAATGATATTTGGGTGGGCTCAGTCTGATGAAATCACCAAGTGATACGCCATCATTGAGGTCACTGCGGGGAGCACGTGCTGTGTTCTGCTCGATTCTTTCCAACAGCCTATTGGTCTCCCTCTTATTACTTTCAGCTTCTAGCATTACTTCTGCCAAAGAAGGCGCATGTGGCAGATCCTCTTGCCTTGGCTGGCTTCCCTCGCCCTGCTCAGGGGCAGGCACGGGGTTATTTCTAGTCCATCCTGGGAAAACAAACCCACAACTTAGTCATAGGGAACAACAACTCTAAGACATGAGATAAGGGATGTACTAGACAACATGGCATGCAGGGCAAACACCAATCAACATGGTAAACAACTGCCATATGAACACCATGACTCATACACACCATGACATAGTTCAGTACAAGCCAAACTAAAATATAGCTACGGGGAGATGACACAAATCATCGGAGGCATTACAAGCTTCCTATACATTATTTATCTACACCTCCGGAACTCAACTCTCAACCTCATCATATCCCACAAGACACACAGGACTGTGGTAATACGATTACTACCATACTAGAACTAACATCCACGTGCTCAAGCAGCGGCGTAGAATGCCTCATACAGGTTACCCCCATGACCCGGGAGCTGAACCTGAGGATCTGGAAACACTCTAGCATGTGATCCCTGGGAGCCATAAGGACACAGATGTGGCCTTGGTCCCCTTGTCGGTGGCAACAGTGGTCCTCGAAGAGGGGTGATGCCTCCAACATCGGGCCAGTCTATGTGTGCTGGCAGATGAGTCCGCGATGGGGTCAGCATCTCCAAATCTCCATAGCCTGTCTGCACGACAGGTGCCAACTACGTCAGGGTTGTCCAAAGACGTGCACAGGTAGCATAAAGCTCCATGCGAAGGGCACGTGCATCATGATCCCTGTTCTCCAACATCTGAGCGGTCACCTATAGCCTAGGGTCCTCATGGGAATGATCATAGTAGGCTGCGCTAAGATAACCATCCTCTCCTCCCATGGAAGCAGGAACATAGAAGAACTCCGTGTTCTGGAGCAGACCATGGTGAAACCTCATGATAGTCAACATGGTATAGGCGGCCTCCTGAACTGCCATGTCTATGGTGACGCCTAATCCATAAGTCCAGTGAAGCGGCTCTACAGCTCCAGGGTATGAAGGATAAATCTTGACGGTACACATATGCTGGCTCTGGTTGAAATCTCGATACTATTCCTCCACTATGTACTCCGGGTACCAACGGTATCCAGCCTCCATCATCACTCTAACCAACATGGCCGTGTGACCCGGTACATCGATGCACCTGGTCAGACGGACCACCTGACGGGAAGGACGAGAGGGCATCTGAAATAGAGAAAGATGCAAAGACATAAGAGATTCTAGCAGAATTTGGACAACATAACGGCTTTAATTGCTCAAAAAGGATTTTGAGACAACTGCAAAAGATTGGAAAAGAATGACCACTCGACTTTCTAGACTCAAATCTCTTCTCCATCTGTTTGTCACACCAACAATACTTGAGTACCCACATTCACTTGCAACAAGCTAGCTAGTGGTCCATGGTTAGTAACTCGGCATCCTAAGCAAAGGATGAGTAGCCTAATTCTTATCCCCAAAGAAAAGATGGGAATGACTCAGCATAGAATAACTTGGGAAGAGGAGTAAAAAGAGCCTTACGTTCCCTCCCACAATCAATTCCCCTACTTTTCTATAGTGTTTCTAGACTCAACTTTGACCGGTTTTGCTTGGTAGTCCTACAGTCAGTCAGGCTCTGATACCAACGCTGTCGGGACCCCGATCCTAAGTCATATGAATCCAGACTGTAACATATCACATCCCTTTGCGGCCTCACGCACGGTAAGCTCCACGGCTGCAGCCTTACCTTAGCCGGGACCGTTTGCGTCTTTTGGCTCACGTGTGTGAACATGTCGCTGGCAATCAAACGACAGAGAACCCGGGCCGACATGACTAGTCATAGAACCCAAGTGGCACATCCGTACGGAAACAGGCATACGTAACCTAGCAATGCAGGTGTCGGCCTCAAGCGTGTGTAGACGAGTCATAGTAAGCTACAAGGACTCCATTACGCCATGAGACATAAATGCCATCACTACACGTAGACGAGTCGTAGCAGGCTACAGGGACTCCATTACACTGCGAGACATTTCCCCGAAGGGATAGACACAGCAGCAAAGAAGGATACATGTCGGTCAATGAATGTGTCCGGAGTAGTAGCAAGCTACCATGGCTCTGTGGAAACACAAATAGGTAGTTTCCCGTAAAGAGTACTACTAAAGGCACACAACTAGGTGTCGGATCCCATACATACCGTTACACGTCACACGTACGCATGACATGCCCGATATGCATAGATACAACCATGGCATCACAACATAACCATACAATAACATGACTTTTATTTAAGAGGCTTAGATGAGCCTTGCATAATATGTTCTTACAGATAGGGGTCACATGACCCGACACTCAAATCATACAAACATGTTCATACAAACCAAGCAGAAGCATAAGGTTGTCTGAGTACAGACAGACAAAAGGGGTAAAAAGGCACATGGCCTCACTATCTACAGCCCGCCACAGGGCAAAGGTCGTAGCTGGGACACCAGCTATTCGGCATCGTCGACATCTGGAAAGAACCCAACCGAAGGGTCTTGAGTCTCATCTGCAACATTTATTAAGCAAACATGAGTACAAATGTACTCCGCAAGTCTTTAAAGCAGACCTAGTCTATTCATGCTCATGTATCAACAAAGGGAGTGGTGGAGTATATGCAGCAATGCCAGCTTTGACTCATGGCTAACCTACACTACTCAATTTTAACTCTTTGTTTACATTTTATAAATCGCACACAAGTCCACTAACTCCATAACAATACACCACCATAGATTCACTTCCCTCTCTTGGAAGAGTGCCATCTACGGTACTCACACTTGTCTTGATATTTTTATGAGTATCCCTTTGGTTATCTATGAACATCATAAGTTCTCCAAGTGGTCCATATCCAAGGACGTGGCTATTCGAATAGTTTCATACCATGCAGGGGTGTACTTCTTCACACACGCTCTCGCCACTTATCGATGTGTGCTCATAAAACCATGCACCTCGGCAACCTTCAAGCAGAAGCCCAGCGAGGGAGTCGGTCACGACCGTCAATCACATAAGACCTCTAGTCTAGGTTATCACCTATTTGAGACTAAACCCGCACGGAAGTCCGGCCGAAGTTTCCACTATGGCCCCAAACGATGTGCACAGGATTCCGAAGCCCACCATTCGGGTGACCCTTGGTACACCGTGCCACTGCCTACCGCGTCATAACCCACCCCTAGGGTCAGCGCTACGCATGGCCTCTAGCATGCTATAAACACCAGGAACTACTTGCAACTCCTGGACTCAGGACTAAGCGAATGATAAGTCGAGAGGGGTCGAGTTACCGGAACCCAATGTGTGGTAGCAACTAGTCTTGGATCACAAACACGGAACTCCGTTCCTAAGAACGGTCCCCATCAGACAACCCGCTATGTACTCCTACATAGCCTCTCATAGCTACCTTTACCAAATTGAGTTCATCATAACATCATCATCAGGTAACATTGTTTCACTCAGTTCATCACCTAGATGAATCTGACCTGACACAACTCTAAGCATAGCAAGCATAGAAGGCAAAGTAATCTAAGCACATCATGGCACAAGCATCTACCAGGTATGCTAGGTTGCAAGGTTTAACTATTTACTGTGACAATGTCAGGTTATGCAGCAGAATAGGATCATCTACCGTGTATGACTGACATGTGATCGGTTGTCCTAATGCAATAAATGAGAGCAGGAGCGAGAGAGTGGGATATTATCGGAATGTTCAAAGGGGTTGCTTGCCTTGCTGGGTAGTGGAAAGGTTCTCTCCTTCGTCGGGATACTCGGGGGTATCCTCAAAAGCAGGGCCTACCGCAATGCAGATAAGACACAATCAACACACGCAAGTGCAACAATATGATGCATGATCATGGCATGATAGCATGTATAGATGAGCTAATGCAAGTAGTGTTCATGTTGATTTGAAATGAATTTGAATATAGGTTCAAAATTGTTCTGCATTTCAAATTTCATTTACTAACCTATTAACAAATGCCAATGTTCACCTATTTAGATTGCTCTAACATGCAAGACAATATCACCATTGGATTCATTGGATTTTTCTGATAAATTTTCATATATAAATTATTTTCAACTGACTTACAGATTAATTTATATGAATTTTTGAAGTTTTAAACAATTTCTGGATTTATTTTAAACTGAAAATGGTTTAATGGTGTCAGCCTGACGTCATCATGACGTCAGCTGGTCGGCTGACCAGTCCCAGGTCAAACATGACGGGCAGGGCCCGCACGTCAGTGACAGGGGCTTAACCTCCGCGCTGACCAGGGGTTTGACCCACCCTAGGGCCCACTGGTCAGTGGCAGGGGCTAAACTAATTAGGGGGATTAGCCCCCTAATGACGGCCATGTCGGCGCCCACCGGAGCGGGGCCGGCGGCGACCATTCGATGCGGCGGAGGCTCGCCGGAATGCGCCTTTGGTGACCAAACGGACGGCGAAGGGCACCAATCAAACCCCTCGCTCACGCGCCGTCCATTCCGGCACCTCCCATGGACGGAGATGGACGGAATCGATGCCGGCGATGAGCGCAGTGGCTGCCGGAGCTCGAGCAAGCACGGGCTCGTCGAGCCGAAGCTCAAAAGTGCCAACTAATGCCTCCTAGCTCTGCCTGGGGCTATCCTGAGCACGACCGCGTGCTCAGACGCGAGCTTGGGCCGCTGCAACGGCAGCCACGGCCTCGCCGGCGGCGAGGAGCTTTCGGGCTCGGGGAAATCTGGTGCTATCAGGCCCGATCGAAGGGGGAAAGAGGGGGAACAGGAGCAAGAGCTCACGGTGATTGCAGGGGCGTCGAGAGCGGGCTCGGGGAAGGTCTGGAGCGGCGCCGGCCTTCACTTCCCTTTCGGCGACCGGAGGTTGAAGACGATGGCGATGGCAGCGATGGGGAAATCCCGACGGTGCGTGGATCGGCTAGCAGGGAGAGGGTGACGAGGCGGTTCGATTGAGAGGCTCAGGGGCGAGGGGGAGCAGCTAGAACGGTGGCGGCATGGCGAGGAGGGGCTCGGCCATGGCGGCAGAGGAGAGAGGGAGAGGGAAGGGGCGAATGCGAGCGAGAGAGAGAGATGGGGACGCCAGCGACGTCCTCATCCTCTCGCCAGTGCGGCAGGAGGATGCAGGAAGGCAGGGTAATGGGTGGCAGCTCCGACGAGCACGAGCGGCGAACACACGCTTGTCCCCCTGGCCGCCAGGAGGACGACGACCTCCTGGGCCAGGCGGACCGGCCTAGCCTCTTCCTTTTCTTTTCTTTTTCTTTTTAGTTCTTTCTGTTTTCCATTTTCTGACATTTGTTTATTTTCTTTTCAGGTAGAAATGCTAATTAATAATATCCCAAATATTTTATAAACTGAAGTTTGAATATTTCAAACTTATCTGAAAAGTTTCAGGATATTTTGAAAACAAAATAATGATAGTGCTTTATTTAATGATTTCAGGAGCCTTATCCATTATTTTTGAATTACTTTGATTGTTCAAATAATTAGAATGGTCCCTGTTATAATCATGCCCAAATTTACCAGACATAGGGAACATTTTTAGTGGGCATTTTGGATTTGTTGAATTTTCACCAAATTTGAATTGTTTTGATTCAAACTTAGCTTGGGGTTTTCTTTTTGTTCCCCATTTCATGTTAATGCAAAATGAAACATGATGCAAGCACAATACTATTCCTAGGACATCTAGCTAGGGTTGTGACACCTAAGATTTATCAATTTGTGGGAGGTGTAGGATGAACATGGTCTCTCTCGAAAAACCCTGCAATCAAATACAAGAAATATCTTGTGTCCCCAACACACCCAATACAATGGCAAATTTTATAGGTGCGCTAATTAGGTCAAGAGATGGTGATACAAGTGCAATATGGATGGTTGAAATAGGTTTTTGGAATCTGAAAATATAAAAACAGCAAGGTATCAAGTAGTAAACAGCGAGCAAAACGGTATAGCAATGCTTCGAAATAAGGCCTAGGGTTCATAATTTCACGGGTGCAATCTCTGAACGATGCTAACATAATAGGATCATATGACCATCCCTCAACGTGTGAAAAAGAATCACTCCAAAGTTCATAAATAGCGGAGAACATAAGATGAACTTGTTGTAGGTAGTAGAACCACCTCAAAGTTACCCTTTCTGATCGATCTATTGAGTTGTTCCTATAGGTGTCACAAACAGCCCTAGAGTTCATAGTAAAATAACACCTATGATACATATCAATCAACCCTAATGTCACCTAGATACTCCAATGTCACCTCAAGTATCTGTGGGTTAATTATTCGACATGCATCACACAATTTCAGATTCATCATATTCAATCCAACACAAAGAACATCAAAGCGTACCCAAAGATTTCTATCGAAGAAAGTAGGACAAGAACGTGTATCAATCCATATGCATAGATTACCCCATTGTCACCACGAGAATCCGCAAGTTTAATACCAAAACATATATCAAGTGAATCAATAGAATGCCCCATTTTCACCACGGGTATCCACATGCAATACATACATCAAGTGATGTCAAATCCAATATTCAATCCAACATAATGAGATCTTAAAGGGAAAGATTTAATTCATAAAAAAGAAAGCAAGGGACAAACTGTTGGGGAACGTCGCATGGGAAACAAAAAATTTCCTACGCACACGCAAACCTATCCATGGTGATGAGCATCTATGATAGGAAGAGTGGATCTACGTACCCTTGTAGATCACTAAGTGGGAAGCGTTAAGAAACGCGGTTGGTGTGGTCGAACATCTTCGCGATCCAAATCGCCGAACATCCCGCGATCCAATCACGAACCGTCCCGCGAACAAATCATGATCCATCCCGCGAACTCATCATGATCCGTCTCACCATCTTGATCATGATCTGTCCCGCGAACTCATCATGATCCGTTCCGTGATCACATCACGAACCGTCTCGCGATCTCGATCACGGTCCTTCCGATCTAGCGCCGAACGGACGGCACCTCCGCGTTCAGCACACGTGAAGCTTGATGATGATCTCCACCGTCTCGATCCAGCAAGAAAGGTGGAGAGGAGAGATAGTTCACCGGCAGCGTGATGGCGCTCCGGTGATGGTGGTGGAGCAATTCCGGCAGGGCTTCGCCTAAGCGCTGCAGAAAACCGATCTAGAGGAGAAACTATGCACCGGTGGAACGGGTAGCACGTGGCCGGAAATTCTGTCCAAAAACCACCCAATACACTAGTATATATAGGAGGATAGGAGAGGACAGGCAGCCAAGGCCTTTGGGTCGGCCGAAATAGGAGGTGGGAAGTAATCCTACTTCACCTCCAATCCTAGTTGGAGTAGGATTGCCTCCTATTTGCTGATTTTCCACTTTTTGCTTTAGGACTTTCTCTCCTGCGCCATGGACCTTTGTGGCTGTTTTTCCAGCCCACTAAGGGCTGGTTATTATTCTCCCACAGCCCATGGACCTCTTCGGGTCGAAATACCCCTCCCGGAGGCCTCCCGGTACACTACCGGCACTCCCGGTACACTACCGATGAGCCCGAAACTTTTCCGGAAACCAAACTGGGACTTCCTATATATGAATCTTTACCACCGGACCATTACGGAGCTCCTCGTGACGTCAGGGATCTCATCCGGGACTCCAAAAAAACTTTGGTCACCACCATACATAACTCTACACTACCGAAACGTCACCGAACCTTAAGTGTGCACACCCTGCGGGTTCGAGAACTATGTAGACATGACCGATACACCTCTACGGTCAATAACCAATGGCGGGACCTGGACTTCCACATTGGTTCCTACATATTCTACAAAGATCTTTATCGGTCGAACCTCTATGTCAAGGATTCAGTTAATCCCGTATACCGTTCCCTTTGTTCTTCAGTATGTTACTTGCCCGAGATTCGATCGTTGGTATCTCCATACCTAGTTCAACCTCGTTACCGGCAAGTCTCTTTACTCGTTCCGTAATACAAGATCCCGCAACTAACAATTAGTCACATTGCTTGCAAGGCTTATGGTGATGTTGCATTACCGAGTGGGCCCCGAGATACCTCTCCGTCACACGGAGTAACAAATCCCAGTCTCGATCCATGCCAACTCAACAGACACCACCGGAGATACCTGTAGAGCACCTTTATAGTCACCCAGTTACGTTGTGACGTTTGATACACACAAGGCACTCCTCCGATATCTATGAGTTGCATGATCTCATGGTCATAGGAACACATACTTGACATGCGGAAAACAGTAGCAATAAACTGACACGGTCATATGCTACGTTTGCAGTTTGGGTCTTGTCCATCACATCATTCTCCTAATTATGTGACCCCATTATCAAATGACATCTCATGTCCATGGCTAGGAAACCTTAACCATCTTCTGATCAGCGAGCTAGTCTATTAGAGGCATACTAGGGACATGGTTTTGTCTATGTATCCACACATGCATCTAAGTCTCCGATCAATACAATTATAGCATGGATAATAAACGATTATCATGAACAAGGAAATATGATAATAACTAATTTATTATTGCCTCTAGGGCATATTTCCAACAGTCTCCCACTTGCACTAGAGTCAATAATCTAGTTCACATCACCATGTGATTCGCATTGTTATGAATCTAACACCCAACGAGTTCTGGGGCTCGATCATGCTTTGCATGTGAGAGAGGTCTTATAGTCAACGGGTCTGTAACATTCAGATCCGTGTGCACTTTGCAAATACCTATGTCAAACTCTAAACACTGCTACGACACTCCGCTCGGTACTATTCCAAATGGCTGCTCCACTATACGTATCCAGATTGCTACTACGAGTCATCCGGATTAGTGTTAAAGCTTGTATCGACGTAACTCCTTACGACGAACTCTTTATCACCTCCATAATCGAGAAACATCTCCTCAGTCTCTTAGTTACTGAGGATAATCTTGACCGATGTCCAGTGATCCACTCCTAGTTCACTCTTGTACCCCCTGATGGACTCATGGCAAGGCACACACAGGTGCGGTACACACCATGGCATAATATAGAGCCTATGGCTAAGGCATAGGGGACGACGTTCGTCCTTTCTCTTTCTTCTGCCGTTGTCGAGCTTTGAGTCTCACTCAACTTTCACACCTTACAAATCAGGCGAGAACTCTTTCTCTGACTGATCCATTTTGAACTCTTTCAAAATCTTGTCAAGATATGCACTCATTGAAAGTCTCATCGAGCATCTTGATCTATCTCCATAGACTTTGATGCTCAAAAATTAGGTAGCTTCATCCAGGTCTTCCATTGAAAATCACTTTCCAAATAACCATTTTATGCTTTCCAGAAACTCTACATTATTTCTGATCAACAATATGTCATCCACATATAGTTATCAGAAATTCTATAGTGCTCCCACTCACTTTATTGCAAATACAAGTTTCTCGTAAACTTTGTATAAACATCAAAACTTTGATCACCTCATCAAAGCGTATATTCCAACTCCGAGATGCTTGCTTCAGTCCATGGAAGGATCACCGAAGCTTGCACACCTTTTAGCATCCTTAGGCCTGACAAAACCTTCTGGTTGTATCACATACAACCTTTCCTCAAGTAAACCGTTAAGGAAACGATATTTTGACATCCATCTGCCAGATTTCATAATTGAAAACACAGCAACTGCTAACATAATTCCAACAGACTTTAGCACCACTACGAGTGAGAAAGTCTCATCATAGTCAACTCCTTGAACTTGTCACAAACATCTTTGCAACAAGTCGAGCTTTACAAATAGTGACATTCACCATTAGTGTCTGTCTTCATTTTAAAGATCCATTTGTACTCAACGACCTGCCGTCCAACGAGCAAGTCTACCAAAGTCTACACTTGGTTTTCATACATGGATCCTATCTCGGATTTCATGGCCTCCAACCATTTGTCGGAATCCGGGCCCATCAACGCTTCTCCATAGCTCGTAGGTTCATCGCTGTCCAACCACATGATCTCCAAGACAGAGTTGTCGTACCACTTAGGAGTAGTACACATCCTTGTCGACCTACGAAGTTCGATAGTAACTTGATCCTGAAGCTTCATGATCATCATCATTAACTTCCTCTTCAACTAACGTAGGCTTCACAGAAACATCTTTCTGCACTGCGCTACTCTCTGGTTGAACAAAGGTTTAACAACCTCATCAAGTTCTATCTTCCTCCCACTCAATTCTTTTGCGAGAAACATTTCCTCGAGAAAGGATCCATTTAAGCAACAAACACTTTGCACTAGGATCTGAGATTGAAGGTTCACCCAACTGATCTTAGGGTATTCTATGAAGATGCAATTGTCCGCCTTGGGTTCGACCTCATTAGGTGAAAACATTTTCCACACAAGTGTCACAACCCCAAATATTAAGAAATGACAGCTTAGGTTTCTATCAAACCATAATTCACACGGTGTCATCTCAACGGATTTAGATGATGCCCTATTTAAAGTGAATGTAGTTGTCTCTAATGCATAACCCCAAAAATTATAGTAGTAAAACGATAAGAGACATCACAGTATGCACTATATCAATAGGGCATGACTATGATGTTCGGACACACCATCACACTATGGTGTTCCAGGTGGCGTTAGTTGTGAAACAAATTTCACATTGTCTTAAGTTGTATGCCAAACTCGTAACTCAGATATTCACCACCACGATCGTATCGCGTTCACTTTTATCTTCTTGTCACGATGATCTTTAAACTTCACTCTGAATTTTCTTGAACCTTTCAAACGATTCAGACTTGTGTTTCATTAAGTAAATATACACTATATCTACTCAAATCATCAGTGAAGGTAAGAAAATAACGATATCCACTGCACGCTACAAGCCTCACTAGATTGTATACATCAACATGTATCATTTCCAATGAATCACTTGCCCGCTCCATCCAACGGGGTCCTTTAGTCATCTTGCCCAAGAGGCATGGTTCGCACGTCTCAACCAATTCGAAATTGAATGAGTCCAAATATCCATCAGCATGGAGTTTCTTCATGCGCTTTATACCAATATGACATTTAGCGGCAGTGCCACAAGTATGTGGTACTATCATTATTAACTTTGTATCTTTTGACATCAATGTTATGAACATGTGTACTACTACGATCAAGATTTCAACAAACCATTCTCACTGGGTGCATGACCATTGAAGGTATTATTCATGTAAACAGAATAACCATTATTCTCTAACTTAAATGAATAACCGTATTGCAATAAACATGATCTAATCATGTTCATGCTCAACGCAAAACACCAAATAACATTTATTTAGGTTCGTCAGTAATCCTGAAGGTAGAGGGAGCATGCAATGTTGATCACATCAACCTTGGAAACACTTCCAACACATATCGACGCCTCACCCTTAGCTAGATCTCTGTTTATTCCGTAGCTTATATTTCGAGTTACTAACATTTAGCAACCGAACCGGTATCCAATACCCAGGTGCTACTAAGAGTACTAGCAAGGTACACATTAATAACTCGTATATCAAATATACTTCTATCAATGTTGCCAGCCTTCTTATCTACCAAGTATATAGGGTTGTTCCGCTTTAGCGACCGCTCACCTCATAACAGAAGCACTGAGTCTCGGGTTTGAGTTCAACTTTGGGTCGCTTCACTGGAGCAGCAACTGACTTGCTATCCATGAAGTTTCCCTCCTTGCTCTTGCCCTTCTCAAAACTAGTGGTTTGATTAACCATCAACACTTGATGCTCCTTCTTGATTTCTACCTCCGCGGTGTCAAACATCGCGAACAGCTCAGGAATCATTATTTCTATCCCTGGCAACTTATAGTTCATCACCAAGTTCTAGTAGCTAAGTGACAGTGACTTGGAGAACTATATCAATCACTATCTTATCTGGAAGATCAACTCCCACTTGATTCAAGCGATTGTAGTACCCAGACAATCTGAATACATGCTCAACGATTGAGCTATTCTCCTTCATCTTACAGGCAAAGAATCTTGTTGGAGATCTCATATCTCGCAACACGGGCACGAGCCTGAGATCACAATCTCAACTCCTAGAACATCTCATATGTTCCATGATGTTCAAAATGTTTCGGAGCCTCAATTCTAAGCTGTAATGCATGACGCACTAAACTATCAAGTAGTCATCAAAACGTGCGTGTCACATATTCACAACATCTACAGACGACGCTAGAGGGGGTGGCGCACCGAGCGGTGCATTAAGGACATAAGCCTTCTGTGCAGCAAAGAGGACAATCCTCAGATCACAGACCCAGTCCGCAATATTGCTACCATCATCTTTCAATACTATTTCTCTAGGAACATATAAAACTACAAGGGAGCTACAGCGTGAGCTAGTAATCTACAACATAATTTGCAAAGACACTTTGACTATGTTCATGATAATGAGTTCAATTAATCATATTACCTAAGAACTCCCACTCAAATTGACATCCCTCCGATCATTCGAGTGATACATGATCCAAATTCACCAACTCAAGTCCGATCATCACGTGAGTTGAGGTGGCTGCAATGGTGAACATCATTATGTTGATCATATCTACTATATGACTCATGTTCGACCTTTCGGTCTCTTGTGTTCCGAGGCCATGTCTGTACATGCTAGGCTCGTCAAGTTTAACCCGGGTGTTCTGCGCGTGCAAATCTGGCGTGCACCCATTATTTGTGAACGTAGAGTCTATCACACCCGATCATCACGTGGTGTCTCAACACGACGAACTTTCGCAACGGTGCACACTCGGGGAGAACACAGTTCATCTTGAAATTCAAGTGAGGGATCACCTTATAATGCTACCGTCGACCTAAGCAAAACAAGGTGCATAAAAAGGATTAACATCACATGCAAATCATAAGTGACATGATATGGCCATGAACTTGTGCTTTTGATCTCCATCTAGAAAGCACCGGCATGATCTCCATCGTCACCGGCATGACACCATGATCTCCATCATCTTGATCTCCATCAACATGTCGCCATCGGGGTTGTCACACCCTGCATGCTTCTACTACTATTGCTACTGTCTAGCGATAAAGTAAAGCATTACATAGCGCTTAATGATTGACACGCAGGTCATACAATAATTAAAGACAACCCTATGGCTCCTGCCGGTTGCCGTATTCATCGACATGCAAGTCGTGATAATCTATACATCACATGATCATCTCATACATCACATATATCACATCATGTAATTGGCCATATCATGTCACAACATACCCTGCAAAAAAATAGACGTCCTCTAATTGTTGTTGCATGTTTTACGTGGCTGCTACGGGTATATAGCAAGAACAATTCTCACCTACGCAAAAACCACAATGGTGATACACTAGTTGCTTTTCAACCTTCTCAAGGACCGCCTTTGTCGAATCCGATCCAACTAAAGTGAGAGAAACTGTCACCCGCAAGCCATCTAGGCAACAAGTTGAGTCGAGGGAACCGGTCTCTCGTAAGCGTACGAGTAATGTTGGTCCGGGCCGCCTCATCTCACAATCCCGCTGAACCAAAATACGACCAAGGGAGGAAGCAATCTAAGCATCAACGCCCACAAACCTTTTGTGTTCTACTCGAGATCTCATCGAACCATCAACCTAGCTCTGATACCACTGTTGGGGAACGTCGCATGGGAAACAAAAACTTTCCTACGCACACGCAACCCTATCCATGGTGATGAGCATCTACGAGAGGGAGAGTGGATCTACGTATCCTTGTAGATCGCTAAGCGGGAAGCATTAAGAAACGCGGTCGGTGTAGTCGAACATCTTCGCGATCCAAATCGCCGAGCGTCCCGCGATCCAATCACGAACCGTCCCGCGAACACATCATGATCCGTCCCGCGAACTCATCATGATCTTTGTCACGATCTTGATCACGATCTGTCCTGCGAACTCATCATGATCCGTTTTGTGATCACATCACGAACCGTCTCGCGATCTCGATCACGGTCCTTCCGATCTAGCGCCGAACGGACGGCACCTCCGCGTTCAGCACACGTGCAGCCTGATGATGATCTCCACCGTCTCGATCCAGCAAGAGAAGGTGGAGAGGATAGAGAGTTCACCGGCAGCGTGACGGCGCTCCGGTGATGGTGGTGGAGCAATTCCGGCAGGGCTTCGCCTAAGCGCTGCAGAAAACCGATCTAGAGGAGAAACTATGCACCGGTGGAACGGGTAGCACATGGCCGGAAATTCTGTCCAAAAACCACCCAATTCACTAGTATATATAGGAGGAGAGGAGAGGACAGGCAGCCAAGGCCTTTGGGTCGGCCGAAATAGGAGGTGGGAAGCAATCCTACTTCACCTCCAATCCTAGTTGGAGTAGGATTGCTTCCTATTGGCTGATTTTCCCCTTTTTGCTTTAGGACTTTCTCTCCTGCGCCATGGGCCTTTGTGGATGTTTTCCCAGCCCACTAAGGGCTGGTTATTATTCTCCCACAGCCCATGGACCTCTTGGGGTCGAAATACCCCTCCCGGAGGCCTCCCGGTACACTACCGGCACTCCCGGTACACTACCGATGAGCCCGAAACTTTTCCGTAAACCAAACTGGGACTTCCTATATATGAATCTTTACCTCTGGACCATTCCGGAGCTCCTCGTGACGTCCAGGATCTCATACGGGACTCCGAACAAACTTTGGTCACCACCATACATAACTCTACACTACCGAAACGTCACCGAACCTTAAGTGTGCAGACCCTGCGGGTTCGAGAACTATGTAGACATGACCGAGACACCTCTACGGTCAATAACCAATGGCGGGACCTGGACGTCCACATTGGTTCCTACATATTCTACGAAGATCTTTATCGGTCGGACCTCTATGTCAAGGATTTAGTTAATCCCGTATATCGTTCCCTTTGTTCTTCGGTATGTTACTTGCCCGAGATTCGATCGTCGGTATCTCCATACCTAGTTCAACCTCATTACCGGCAAGTCTCTTTACTCGTTCCGTCAAGATCCCGCAACTAACAATTAGTCTTATTGCTTGCAAGGCTTATTGTGATGTTGCATTACCGAGTGGGCCCCGAGATACCTCTTCGTCACACGGAGTAACAAATCCCAGTCTCGATCCATGCCAACTCAACAGACACCATCGGAGATACCTGTAGAGCCCCTTTATACCAGTTACGTTGCGACGTTTGATACACACAAGGCACTCCTCCGATATCTGTGAGTTGCATGATCTCATGGTCATAGGAACACATACTTGACATGCGGAAAACAGTAGCAATAAACTGACACGATCATATGCTACGTTTGCAGTTTGGGTCTTGTCCATCACATCATTCTCCTAATGATGTGACCCCATTATCAAATGACATCTCATGTCCATGGCTAGGAAACCTTAACCGTCTTTTGATCAGCGAGCTAGTCTGTTAGAGGCATACTAGGGACATGGTTTTGTCTATGTATCCACACATGCATCTAAGTCTCCGATCAATACAATTATAGCATGGATAATAAACGATTATCATGAACAAGGAAATATGATAATAACTAATTTATTATTGCCTCTAGGGCATATTTCCAACACAAACACCATATGATCCAACTATATTAACAAAGCCCGTGATACATCAAGATCGTGACATATCAAGAACAAGAGAGAGAGAGAGAGAGATCAAACACATAGCTACTGGTACATACCCTCAGCCCCGAGGATGAACTACTCCTTCCTCATCATGGACACATCGGGATGATGAAGATGGCCTCCTATGATGATTGCCCCCTCCGACAGGGTGCCAGAAGAGGGCTCCTGGTGAGTTTTATTTGGTACAGAGGCTTGCGACGGTGGAGTGGAAGTTCTGGCTTAACTTTCGGCTTTTTTGGATTTATAGGATTTTTTAGCGTTGGAATCACGTCAACTGGAGCCACATGGGCCCCACAAGCTAATAGGGGGCACATAGGGGGTTGGGCGTGGCGTGTTGTCTTGTGGCCCACAGGTGGCTCCCCTTTGTTGGTTCTTCGCTCTGGTATTTCTTATTTTCTCCAGAAAAAAACATAAAAAAGTTTCGGGCGATACCAAGATATTTTATTTTCTCCACAAAGAACAACACCATGGTAGTTCTGCTAAAAACAACGTCGGTCTGGGTTAGTTCTAAATAAATCATATAAAATGCATCAAAATATAAAAATATTGTAATCGTAGCTAAATATGGCATGAATACTTCTTAAATTATCGATATGTTGGAGATGTATCAGCGCTGAAATGGCTTTTCTCCCTCATCGACAACGACCGCGTCTATGCAAAATATTCTCCTTTCCCCCCGGTGGGCGGGATCCGTGCGGATATGTGACTAGCGGTGTGACCATCGTCATTTTGTGTGAGAAAGTGTGAAGAGGGCAATGCCAGCAAGCAAGCGTGTAGGCTCCTGGCTGAGCTATTTTCTTTTTCTCTCCATATCAACCTTTTTATATTGCGTAGCCATTGAAGAAAACACTTTATTTATAAATAGCATGCCACCGCATTAAGGTTGCACTTGGATTCGTTCATGCGTGGTTCCCGACCCTCAATTAAGAGAAAGTCTAATAAGTCCAAGTCAGCAGGCTATAAGACTTACCATGTCATTATAATCCTACTTGGAGGACTAAGAAGAGAGGAGAGAGAGTGACTCGGGCTCTTATACTATAGCCCAACAGATTCAATGAAGAATGATGTTTCTTCATCTGTCCAACCTACTGTCAGGTCTACATGATTCGACGGCTCATTGGTCACTATTATTGTGGTGGTACAACCGTGGTGTGTTTGAGTTCTACGAAAATCGAGTTGAGCATCCATGTTGGCGAATATGTTGAAGAAGTGTGATTAGAATAATATTAGTGGCACCAAAATGACCTCCACCGTACAGCCCGTCGACATCACCATATTTTACTTGCTTGTGTGTGTTCTCCCTCCTCGTCTCTCTCATGGAGCGGCAGCTTGTCGATTTTGCTGTCAATTGCACTTGGTTTGCTCACACTTGCTAAGATTTGGCAAGAGGAATCCTAGTGTGCAAGCATTAAGAGAAAACTAAGTAATGAATGTAGACTCCCTCTACCCATATAAATAGGATCTAATGTGTTTTTCAGGGGAAACTATGAACGCGTGTTAGAGATATTATACAACATGCAAATTAAACAAAGCATACCGTCAAATTCATATGCGGTCAGTGTATTGCATGTATTAGATTAAGACATGATAGTAACACTCACCCATCTAGTAGTTCATTGGTTGGTTTAGTCATTTCAATGTTTAAATTGAGGCCCATAAATCTGAAGGAAAGAATATAATTTTCTAGAACCATCCCCCATACACTTGATGATTTTCTGCTAATGTCCAAGCTTCGCATGTGGTAGTGTTCTTAAATAAAAGGAGGTACTAGGAGGAGCGGACTCAACAAAGAATGAAATGATGGTTGCTACGCCCAACAACTTACTATGGGAAAGGCAGGCGTATATGATTTGACTCCTCATTAGTCATTATTACTGCATCTCGTGCACATACCCCACCTACGTGTGTGACTGTTGCTGAGTCTCACTTGTACTTATATCTAAGTACTTGCATGACACATAGACACGGATGTTGAATGTCCCACGTGTTAGTGAAAGGAAGAATAATGAGTTCAGACGATCGAGAAGGAGCTAATAACTACTCTTATTTTATTTTAAACTCTGATAAAGCAATATTCTCCACATCTACTCTAAAGAAGTGAAAAACATGGAAGCCCAGTGAAGTACTATTCCTACATGACCCACCTCACACTGTCACTATATGTCTTGGCCTCCATGGGACACCTCGTTAGTGTTCTCGCTCCTCATCTCTCTCAAGGAGCGTCGGGTTGGCCATTTTGCTATCAATTGCGATCGGTTTGCTCACACTCGCTCTCAAATGTCATTAATATGCTACAAGGATGCGCATTGACCGACGGGCCAAATGCCACAGGTGTGTCATGAGTGGGCCTAGTTTCTCGTTTTGAACTTGTATAGTGTAGTAACACTTTGCACCTTCATAAATCTATGAAAATCCCGGCTAAGAAGGTGCTTTGCTTTCTACTAATACCGTCAACCATCTTGATGCAATAGATCCCTTCTTTGTGATTTGAAGGGCTGGTCCCAGAAGTTCCAGATTTCAATTATATTAGGCTCACTTTGAGTCTAATCGAGTATAAGTGCTTTGAGTCTCACATCACATTTAATTCATAGAGATACTACTAATATTGGTCGTGCATGCATCTTATTCAACAGGCATCGTGTCAACATCCGGCTATATGAAGTTGCCACATCACCTAGAGCCAACCTAATAGTCTGCTAACTATGATACTAAACCCTCTCTTTCCTCAATAAATTGCGTGCCACATAAGCTAAAATGCCTAGTTGGCATGAATGATACTACTAGTACCTATGATACTCCCATTGTGACCAACCATTATATAAGAGCGGTTATGACTGTACACTAGTAGTATCAAAGAAGAGTGAAATTATGGTTGCTTCATCTGAGTCCCATAATCCTAGTCATAGTGTGGAGTAACTTAGACTAGTGTAATGCATATGATACTACTCTATGTTATTACCTTCATGGTGAAAGTAACATACTACTACAATTAGTATTAGATTACATTTAAGACTCTAGACTCACTTTGCTTTGGGTAATGCTATGTTATAGTGACATACTATTATGTTCCTCTAAGCACCTCTCGCCTTATTAACTACATGCCACATAAGCAAAGTTGTCTTCAAATGCGCTATGTTACTACCTAAGTTATTTCCACTATTGCAAGCCAAATATAAGAGCAATTTCACTACACTGTAGTAGTATCAAGGAGTACATGATACTAGTAAACGTTCACTGTCTATTAGTTCATTGATTGGTTTAGATTTTTTTTAATTGATAGATAGAGAGGGAAGGAATATTTATTTTCTGGAACTATCCCCATAAAATTGATGGTTTACTGCTATTGTCCAATCTTCGCATGTGGTGGTGTTATTGAGTAAAAGGAGGTAGGAGCAGATTCAATGAAGAGTGAATTGATGGTTGCTTCATCCGAGCAAATTATTGCGAGAAAGGTGGGGCTTTCTAATTTGACTGCTCATTAGTCATTATTGTCGCGGTGCAACGACTGGGATGACTCTCCCGTACGATTGTGCACACTATTTTGGTGCATGGAACATGGACTAGGATGATGGTTGTCCCACATGTTGGTGAAAGTTAGTACAATGGCATGTGGTAGTGCTATCAACCTTTCATAATTTGTTTACATAATATATGTACTGTAACATTCCAAAATTTTATTTTTGGCATGTTATAATTTTAGCCATGCATCCACTATCATGTTTGTACATGCATTTCTAAAGTTGTTGAATGCTCTGTAGTTGTCACACCCTGTGTTTTGCCTCATGACTAACTTAACATGACTCAAAAATTAGGGCCAATTAAAACGTTTTGAGTGCATGTGGATGCTTGACTTGTCTGCTATTTGCATGCTTGTTTGATTTCTTGCTGGTGCTCTATATTCATAAAACTCCCTCCTACTCTCAAAACTCTTTTCCTTGATATAAACTCTTGTCCAATGATCAGCCATGTGTATAGGACCTAAAACTATTTTATCAAAATTTATTTTGACCAAAGAGGGTTTATTCAAGTAGGTTTTCAAAAAGCCCTGAGTTGAAGTTTGCACTGCAAGTCCTCAAATTGGGTGGATCCCTTTTCCCCAAAGGCTTTATTTGAAACCTACTATATATATGACTTCCCAAAAACACCAAATATTATTTTTAAAGATTGTTTTCCTATTTATTAAAAAAAAATCTTAAGGCTAGAAATGGTCTTTTATAGAGAAAATTATTTAAATGCTTTAAAAATATTTTAGAAAATTTAATAAACTCAGTGGACCTATATTGTCCATATATAAGAGTTTCAACACATGGTCATGTTCAAAATATTGGACAAAACCCTTCAAAACCATTTCTTCCTATTTCAAGAAGTTGAAGTATTTCTATAAGAAATATTCTCAAATAAATAAAGGAAAATTCTAGCATGTCACATATTATATACGTGATCATCTTGCCAAGTTTTATCTCAATCCCAATTGATTTGGTTCACCAAAATATCCCAAAACCCTCTCTGTACAGATCCAGATTTGAGCAACTCTACATTGATAACTGTCTCCCCTTAAGCTCAAACTTTGTGGACATGATCTAATACTCAAATAATGCACCCACTCCAAGTGGTGCATCAAGGAGAATAGATTTACTTGTAAAAATCCCCCCAAATCCCTTTCTGCTAATTTCAAAAATTGGAAATGTTTGCATTATCAAGTTCCCCTCTGTGGTCCCAAACTTTTTGGGCATGCTCTAATATCAAAATAATGCCACCACACAAAGTGGTGCATTAAGGAGACTAGATTAGCATGATCATATCTATAGAAACCTGAATTTGTTGGTTTCTAGGTTCATTAAGTTTGCATTGGCAACTTCATCAAATGAGCCAAAATTGGTAACCAGGATTATTTATCCCAATTATATCATCCTGTTAAGTTTCATAGCAAGGGGAATCCTTTAGCTATCGCAAACACTTAACAAACACCTTCTCCCCATTATTCGTACTCAATAATTGAAGGACCAGAAGTGCTCTCCTTGAGCCTATATTTTTACCACAACCCCTCTTGGTCGCTAGCTACCCCCAGTAACAACCCCAATGGCTAGCTCCATGATTGAGGGGGTGAAAAGCCCATATGCACCCCCTGGACAGCCCTTTTCTCCCTCTCACACAACCTCTCCTCTCTCCTATCAGGAAATAGGGCATCCAATGCTCCTTGTTGCATTGTTTACTTCCCCAGCAGCTTTTGGACACAAGTGGGCGCGCCAGAGCGCGTCAAGATGCGCCCATGCTGGCCAAAAGTGTGCTCTGGAGCACATGATAGAGCATCTGAGTGGTGGCCTCGTGTCCCCTGGCCACCTCGACATCCCCTGCGCGCTAGTCGAGGCCCATCGACGTTCGGGACACGCCATGGCCCTGTACCCCTCCACTCTCTCTCTCTCTCTCTCTGTTGGCTTCCCCTCGCACGCGCACCGGCCGCCCGAGCACACCAATGGGCGCACTCGCATGCGCGACGCGTCTGTGCTTCCCTGTTCCCTCTGTTTCCTCCCCTGTGTCGGTGTCGAAACTGGCAGATCTCGGGTAGGGGGTCCTGACCTGTGAGTCTACAATCAAGGGTAACAAGGGACGAAGGAGACAATGTTTACCCAGGTCCGGACCCTCCTATGGAGGTAAAACCCTATGTCCTGCTCGATTATATTTATGTGTATGAAGGTTAGAGAGTTGATCTACCTCGAGATCGGATAGCTAAAACCCTAGATGAGTTTCTCTACCCTATAATCTAACCCCCGGGTTTATATAGACACCGGGGGGTACCTAGGGTTTACAGATGATAGATCTCCTGCTAGGGATAGAGATGTCGGTTTCCTCATCTTAACTTGGAGTGCATGACGCGCCTTCCAGACTTCCTTCCAGAACACAGGGTCGTGGCATATCCGGCCCTTCCTGCGATAGTCAGAGAGCGGCCCACCAAGCCAGCCTATTGGGAGATAGGCCAGCGGCCCGAGGACCCCTTAGTCCAGGACTCCCTGAGTAGCCCCCAAACTAGCGCCCAACGCCAAGGGTCACAGCACTGGCAGCTCCACGTGATCGGAGTCTTCGGCTTGTGGGGTGAGTTCTTCTTCCCATTAATGATCGGCTGAGACTAGTCTGGCTTCTGATGATGCCTAATTTTTCCGATCATACGATCGTCCGGATGCCATGAGTTGCTTAGCCCCAAAGGCAAAACATCAAAGTGTAAACAGTGTTATCTGACAGCCTTTCTGATGAAGGGTCGTGGCCTATCACAACCGCTGAACCAGTTATGAAACTTGATTCATGGTTCGAGACCGTTTTTTACATTAGCATGACTCAGTAATGTATAGATTATGCTTCGTTTCACATGGGATATGATTAATGCCCTAGGTTTTCTCACACGTGCGTAACGGCACAGATATTTCAAGAAGTGGCGAAGCCTGCGGCGCAGCAAAAGGGAGGCTATTGGTATTACATCACCATAAAAGGGGTGGAAAATGCTCAAGGCCTATTCACGCTCCCAGTTCGCATCCCTTGCTTCCTCAACCTTCCCAAGATCCGAGAGCCCAGATCCAGTTCTTCCTCAATTTCTCCTCCAAGCTTAGCCATGGTGGGTTTAGGCTCTATGGGCGAGTGGGAGGCCTCCACAATCACCGACAAGGACATCCGGCACCTCAAGCTCCCCGGCTACATCTCCGCTAATGTCTTCCACTACACTCCAGAGGCGAAACAAGCGGTCCCCACCCACTTCCTCCGGGGACTAGGCTTTTCGCTCCACCCCTTTGTTAGGGGCCTTATGTTCTTCTATGGGTTAGACTTCCACGATCTTCCCCTGAACTCTTTTATGAATATTTCGGTATTCATTATCTTCTGCGAAGCCTTCCTATGGGTCGAGCCACACTTCGACATGTGGCTCAAAGTATTCAATATCAAGCCGAAGATAGTCCAAGTGAGCAAGCAGACTACAGAGGGGCAGTAATCAGTAAGCTCCCCTGCGTCGAGTGGCCAGTCAGTACCTTCATCGATACAATCAAGATCTGGTAGAAGGAATGGTTTTATATCACCAAACCAAGGGACGAGGGCTGGGTGGCACCTGCCGAGTTCAGATCTGGACCTCCTGTGAGGTTAACTTCGTGGCTCAAGAAGGGCCTTGACTGGGGGTCGGATGCTAAGGAAAATACGCTGCAGAAGTACATTTCCTCAATGATCGTGGCTAAGATTTAGTTGGTCAATGTGGTACAGGTCATGCTCCACCATCATCGTGTTCCTTGCTAGCGGCGGGCCTCCCTAATGTGGGCCTATCAGCTCGAGGACCAGCCTACGGTGCAAAGATTCTTCCGCACTACCCACCAAAAGTTGTGGAAGGCATTATTCAAGCCCCAGAAGAGATGGCCGGCCGAGGAGGAGGACTTGGGCCTAAGCGCCGATAACCCTCCTACCCAGGTACGATATAATTTTAGTACTCCGGTCCTGTTGTCTGACAAAGAGTTGAACAACCTCCATCTTATCTTTACAGACATGGCTAAGCAAGGCCTTCAAAATGGACTGTCCAACCCCACAGCCCGAAGGCCCCGGGTTGGATCTGCTAATGTCGATGCTCGTCATTGTGCTGTACATAGCACTAGAGAAGACGGAAAAGAAGATAAACCGAGAAGGCCTCCGCATAAGGGACCTACCGGACACTATGTCCGAGGAAACCCATGCCTCCTCCAGTCATGAGGAAGAGAACGAGGACAAGGGAAAGACGATTGCCCCTCACAAGAAAGAGGGTGGTGTCATCGGACGTCACGGAGGATCTAGCTCCTCCTGGCCTAAAGAGGGCGTGTCGGCCGAGGTTAATCCTGGCCGATGACGGCTTGGACTCCGATGCTGAGTCCGAGGACTTTGAGAGGGTTCCCTGAAGGAACCTAAGGGTCAAGCCCCCAGCCCAAAGGTACGAATCTGAAGATCCCTGGGTCATTTATTTGAAGTTTTTAATGTTTTAAATGGACGAATGCCTTTTAATCTGTAGCCCACCACGCATTCTCCCCACCAACCAAATATCGGAAGGGGAGTCTCCACCCGCCGAGCTAGCGGAGAGTGGAACTGCATCACACCCCACACCTCCAGGGGCTTCGAAAGAGGCCGCGGAGGTGTCAACGTGCCAGGCTCCTTCAGAGCCGAACACAGGCGGTGAGGGCGATGATGTCATAGCCGAGGTCAATGCCTCGATCGCCAAAGACCAGGGGAGGAAACTCTCCTGGCCGTTGAGGAGGGAGGACAGAGGAATGTCCAGTCCACTCAAACATCTTCTAAGCACACTGTGCCTCCAGAGCTACCGGCTCAATCCCCCATCAGATATCGGGTTGGCCGGTCACCACCGATGCGACCCACGACTCGGTGGCCGGTCATGATGGAGGAGGCTCTATCAAGCGCCTCCATCTCCAAGGATCACCACAGTCTTATGGGCGCTTTTGCAAGGCATTAAGTCTGTTGATAGTGGGCTGAAAGAGGCCTTCAATGGTCTCTTGACGGGCTTCAAGGTGAGCCACGTAATACCCTTTTCCCGAAAAATTTAATTTTATTAAATTTGTGCTATCTTTATATATAAATATATATATGTGTGTGTGTGTGTATAGTAGCCCCCGAGCCCTGGGTGAGTTTGGGAAAAAACCTCTCAGGGGTCAAATACCCGGGAATGACTAATGGTGCGCAAGGCATCAATTGTCTAGCACTGTTCTAAAAGCCCCTAAGAGAACCTAGCACAAGGTCATGTTCTGACGGCTCGGGAGTTTGTA
Source organism: Hordeum marinum (assembly GCA_022496015.1). Taxonomy (NCBI): domain Eukaryota; kingdom Viridiplantae; phylum Streptophyta; class Magnoliopsida; order Poales; family Poaceae; genus Hordeum; species Hordeum marinum. The sequence continues at coordinate 156,399,176 of CM039672.1, read as the reverse complement.
CGCACCTAACCTCTTATTTATTTATTTTTTGTAGGCCTCGTCATCGGTGGTGGCCGTCAATGCCATGGAGCTTGCCGAGCTAAATCGAAAGCTCAAGATCTTGGAAGAGTAGCTTGATTGCCTGAACAAGAGGTTTGATGAAGCGCAAGGTAAGCCAAATCGTAATATCCGGGTTAACTATCGTTAGTGATCCACACTGGTAGCCCAGTGTAATTATTTATTTATTGCCTCCACAGCTTCGGCTACGGAGGCAGAGAACCTCAAGGCCAAGCTAAAGAAGATGAAGTAGGAGGACGCGGATGGGAAGGCGGCAGCCAAACAAGTAGCAACCGCACTATCCGCATTAAAAACTACGGGCGATAAGCATGAGGCCCGGGTGGAGGAGGTGCAGCAAGAGCTCAAGGATACTAGCACGAAGTGCGAGGCCCTTGAGCAGAAGGGAAAAGACCAGGCCACCAAGCTATCCACGCTTAAATCTGAGCTCCAAAAGGAGTGGGTGGATAGGCGGTTCTTTGAAGAAGAAGTCCGCCAAGTCAAGGCGGTCATGGATGGTAAGCTGTATTTACTACAGTGTGCCTTTGGTGGTAGCAGGTTTGCATTGCTCACCTAGGTGTGGCATTCCTCAAGCACCTATTCGGACCTCCGAAGGAGTGCAGCGGATGCAAACAAATTATATGCTTTGCGGCATGAGAACGATGAGGATCGGCTATTTTGGGAATAGTTTGAAGCCCCGGGCGCTCTCCTCTTCTGATCGAGCAGATGAAGCAACCGATGGAGCTGCACAGGATGGCGGAGCTGGCCATAGCAGATATCTATATCCGGTTGTGGCCTACAGAGCCGCTGTCGAGCAGTTACTTTGGCTTGGTGCAGAAACTATGCGATGTTGCGCCTCAGATTGACTCTTTAAAGCATTCTACATGCATCGAGGGAGCTCAGATGGCCTTTGCAAGGACCATGATGCACTGGTCGAAGCTCAAGCCGACCGAGATGGCCACTACACCTCCTCTCCCTAGAAAGGAGCATAGGCACCCTGATCCATACTTATCCGCACTGATGGAGGGTACTCAGGTGATAGAGGCCCAGTGCTCTAAGGATGTTTTTTTATGAATGAGCTTGTTTTAATATGTTTGAAGACTGTTAATGCTTTATAATGAGATTGCATGGTTTATCATGTCTTTTGAGTTTTGTATTTATTGTGACTCCCATGTGGCCGTTTTATCTGAAAGTGGCAAGTCGTTGGCTTCAACCCCCACTTAGATACTACGCGAGGTGTTTCTGCCTCCACACTGTGACCCTTAGCCGAGGTATCGGTGCCCGAAGGCGGTAGTGCAAGGGGAACAAGGCAATCGGACTATGATGCTTCATCACTTTCACTTAGCCATAGGAGCTTTACAAAATGCAGTGTTTTGTGATGTTCAGATGTACCGAGGCTAAAGCTAGCATCACATGGTTTGTACAAGTACGAAACCCATCGTATGACACGGAATAACCTCTATCAATTTTTAGTATGACACTTATGCTCGGATTTGCAGATCGGTTCTCGCTTACTATGACATTCAGTTTTCGGCTTTCTCCCCTGAGGTGCTTGACCAGGCAAGCTGGAAGCACAATCGCAGTGGTTCTCCCTTTGCCCTTTTGGTTGAACGAGCGGAATGTAAGAGGGCAAACACGGGAGCCGGGCAACCCAACTATTGACCCAAGACATAGTTTGGATCCAATGCATATAAAGCAAAATCCAAGACGTTGAACACACGATCAATTGTGTCGGGGTGATGCTTAGGGTGACATTTTAAATTCAATCCCCTGATCTATTAGCCAGTTGCATCGTAATGTAGATCGAATAGTTTCCCAAGAAGCGTTGGTGACGGAAGAACAGAGTATGTAGCATAAAATATAGCGAAGAAGCCATGTACAATGGTCTATTATTTGCTCATTAATTCTTATAACTCAAATTGCTGAAGCCACTGTTTACAGGTATTTGATGAGGAAATATGAAGTTTACAGAGGAGAGGTTGTACCAGGGGTCTTTGATGGGTGGCTTGACGTCCTCGATGTGCCCAATCACATATCCTCTCCTGCGCCCCCTAGGGCGTTGCATTCCTTTAAGGGCGATTGGTGTCGGCAAGCAGACCTTGAGAAGAAGATCTTGAGAAGTCGCCGAAGTATGGATGAGCTTTACGCTTTAGCAGGAGTACATGTAGTTTGTCGAGGACATGTACTAGCGGTAGTTCGGTCCAGTCGAACATTTTCCCTTTGATAGTTGTTCCCCACTACTGCCCATGGAATCTTGAGTGCAAAGTTGTGCCGTATTGACACATGTTTGATGGGCACTAGGGCCGTGCAATGAGGAGCGTGTCCCTATTTCTGGGGAGAATAAGATTTCGGGAGTTCGGATTGAGACCGAGCTGGTTTGTCAATCTTACATGCCTTTATGGAAGATTTCTGTGTTGTCCGATCGTCATCGTAATGGAATTCGGCCGCCAGGGCCAATGCATGTTCCTCAGTTCGGAGGGAATGCTCTGTGTTGTCGTTGACAGTAATGACCCCCTTGGGCCCAGGCATCTTGAGCTTGAGGTATGCGTAGTGTGGGACGGCATTAAAGCGAGTGAACGATGTGCGACCCAGCAGGGTGTGATAACCGCTGCGGAAAGGGATAATGTCGAAGATCAAGTCCTCACTATAGAAGCTGTCGAGAAAACCGAATACTACTTCCAGGCTCACAAAGCTCGTGCACCGGGCTTCGACGCCTGGGATCACTCCTTTAAAGGTGTTGCTAGGTTTGATCCTTGATGGATCTATACCCATCTTTTTCACCGTGTCTGAGTAAATTAGATTGAGGTTACTACCTCCGTCCATTAGGACTTTAGTGAGATGATACCCATTGATAATGGGGTCTAGGACGAGGGCCGCCAAACCCCCATGACGGATATTGGTCGGATGGTCTCGTCGATCGAAGGTGATCGGGTATGCCGACCATGGGTTGTACTTTGGGGCTACATGCTCTATGGCATAGACCTCTCAAAGGGCATGCTTCCTCTCCTTTTTGGGTATGTGAGTGGCGTATATCATGTTCACAGTCTTTACCTCTGGAGGGAACTGCTTATGTCCACCATTGCTCAGACCATAGGGCTCGTCATCGTCCTCGCTGCGTGGGCCCTTGCCTTGCTCCTTGGCTGCGAGTTTGCCAACTTTTTTGAACACCCAACAATTACGGTTGGTGTGGGTGGTGGGCTTGTCTTGGGTGTCATGGATCTGGCGGCGCCTATCCATGATCTTGTCCAGTGGGGTAGGTCCATCATGATTGTTTTTAGAAGGTTTCTTCCGTTGCCCGGATCTTGGGTTGCGAAAACCAGAATCACCGCTATTGTGCGGGGTTTTGTTTTTGTTGATTCGTGGTTTCCCATTTCCGTCCCAAGGTTCAGAAGTGCCGGAATCTTCGGGGTTGTGGCTTCATCTAGCTAGCCAGTTGTCCTCGCCCGCACAAAAGCGGGTCATGAGTGATGTAAGGGCGGACATGGTCCTAGGCTTGTCCTGACCGAGATGGCGACCCAGCCATTCGTCCCGAATGTTGTGCCAGAAGGAGGCTATTGCCTCGGCATCTGGGCAATCAACAATCTGATTCTTCTTGGTCAAGAACCGATTCCAGAATTGTCGAACCGATTGGCCTGCTTTGTGGACAACATTGCTTAGGTCGAAGGAGTCCGGTGGCCATACATAGGTGCCCTGGAAGTTAGATTGGAATGCGTCCTCGAGATCCTCCCAACTCCCGATAGAATTATCGTGGAGGCTGTTTAACCAGTGTCGAGCTGGGCCCTTAAGTTTTAGGGGCAGATACTTGATGGCGTGGAGATCATCTCCTCGTGCCATATGAATGTGGAGGAGCAAATCCTCGATCGACACTACTGGGTCAGTTGTCTCGTCATATTGCTCTATGTTCACGGGTTTAAACCCTTCTGGAACTGATGCTGCATCACCCCGTCGGTGAAGCACAGTGGGTGGGCAGTGCCTCTGACCTGGGCTATGTCATGCCGGTGTTCGGCGCCTGATCTGGCCCGGTTTTGTTCCCGACCTCTATTGTTGTGGTCAAGCCAAGCCTGGTACCCATCCCGTCTATCGGGGGAGTACCCTCTAGATCCATAGATGGATCTCGTGCGGCCTATTCTATAATCCAAGTCGTGTCGCGGGTCATACCTATCCTCAGGCTCTATTGGCTCTTTTCCCCTTTCGCGGGTATCGCCGGCCTATAACCAACGTCGCCAGCCATCCTATCTCATCCTCGGGGAGGGCAGTCCGGCTGGTCGTATGGAGTGTGCTTGGGAGACGGTGTATTAGGGACCTCATCGTCTAACTACGGCAGCAGCCGTCGGCGTGGATAGCTCTTGGGTTGGTCCAATAGACCAGTGTCGTACCCTTCCTCGGCTGAGAGGACCCTCATCCATCTATCATTGAGGGTATCCTATTCGGCCTTAAGATGTCGTTCTTTTGCCTTCAGGCTTCGGGCAGTGGCTATAAGATGTTGCCTAAACCGTTCCTAATCCTCAAGGTTTTCAGGGACAGTGAAGTCTTTGGCTTCCAGGCTGTCCTCCTCCTAGATAGGGGGGAGGTAGTTGTCATCCTTGGAATCATGTAGATCCTCGGGGTCGCGCTGAACTTTCGGCCTCTCCTGGTCCTCTAGCGGCTGCTCAGGGATATCGAGATCGCCGAGGTCTTCCGGGGTGTTGTTTTCCCCGGTGTCAGCAATGGCTTCCCTTCCCTTTTTTGCCTTTGATCGTTTGCGCTGTTTCCGGCGCCTTGACGGCTCTTCACCCTATTTATTGCCGTTGTTTTCGAGTGTGTGCTCACCCTTATCGGTTGGAGTATCCACCATGTAGACATCATAGGTGGAGGAGGCAGTCCATCGTCCGGTGTTTACGGGGGGCGGGAGCGCAATCCTCTTCATCCATGTCTTCTGCCTCGTCAGAGGCGTAGTCCAACATATCGGTTAAGTCTTCGACAGTGGCTACTAAGTTGGTGGTGGGTGGGATGAAAAATTCCTCTTGACCCGCCTTCAGACCTTTCTGGGCGTGGATCAGGGTTGGGTCATCAGTGATTTTCATCGATAGGATCCGATCTAGAGACTCGTTGAGTGTTGAGATCTCGATCGGGTCAATCTGCCCAGAGCTGTCGTAGTTAACCTCCGATGCGTCCGCACAAGGAGTGTGTTCGATAGGAGCTGACCCCCGACCATCCGGTACTATGACCAGATCCGGACCAGATCCAGTACTATGACCACCGACAAGGTTGGTCTCGTGGTCGGAGTTGGGAGCAGAATCCGAAGATAAGGCTTCGGAGTCTTTGGGCGCTTCAAATGAGATTGCAAGCCCAGTGATCAAATGGTCGCCCCGAGAGTCTACGGAGAACTCTAGGTTCCCGAATCTGACCTCTTGATCAGGAGCGAAACTCCCGACTCGGCCAAGAAGGCTGGTCGGGTCAGCTTGCAGCACGATGACTGGTCATCGCCTTGCCTCCACGTGCGTCTCCGCCATTGGGAATCATGCCATCGATGGGCATCTTCGCTGCCGTCGCCGCCATAGTGGATCTGTCACCGAGCTAGGGTACGGATTCGATCTTTTCTTGCGCTCCCCGTCCAAGCCTTGTGCAATGAAATCGTTTTTATCTATAATCCACCGTTTGAAAGATTTCCATCCACAAAGAAAATCATGTAGATTAGAGAATGATAGATTTTTAGGGTTTTGCTGTCCGCCACCTGTATCTCGGTAGAACCGATGTGGTAAAATCGGTGTCATCGATTTTAGTGTCTGCCACACCGAGAACACCTCAGTGGACCCGAGTTCTTGTTTTCGGTCCGAACGAAAACGGTGCCAAGTTCTTGGAAAGTAGGTGTCACTCTCGGTGTGGCCAAAATATCTGCCTCGGTTGTACCGAAATACATTTGACAGAATGCAAAACTTGGGAAATCTTTTGTTCAAACTTTTGAAAATCAGCCTCACTTTGTGATCAATTATCCTATTCTATTCCTCTTACTCTATTAACAGGGTCAGCATGTCAGGTTCAGACAAACAGAATTTGCCAGAGCAGAATGTTGAGATGAGTTCAGGCACGAGTCCTGAGTCTAGTTCTTCCTCAGATCCAGGCACTCCCAGTTCTCATGGGTTGCCTAAGGCTGCCACTAGGACAAGGAAGAGACTCAACTCAGAGAAAGAGGATTCTGATTTTGTCCCAGAAGAGATTCTTGCTAAGAAGCAAGAGAAGGCTGCTAGGAACTCTGCCAATGAAGCCACCTCATCTAGGAAGGTGGTCAGCAAAATTTATGCTCCTGGAGAGACCTTTAAAGCACACGAGAGTGCTAGGGCAACAATGTCTGTTGAGGTCCCCAGGAAAGTTGTGCCAAAGAAGACAGCCAGGAAGAGGAACATCCATGCGTAGGGCAGACCTACCTCAATGTATGAGGATCTAGAGGAGGCTGTTGTTGCTAGTGCTACTACTGCAGAAGAGGAAGAGGAGGAACCTACTGCTCATCCCCCTCCTAAGAAGAAGGCCAAGAAACTTTTGGCTAATGCTATGCCTAAGTCAGGCCCCTCCAAGAGCACCAAGGCAACTTCAAAGAAAGCTGCTGCACAAAAGTCCAAGAGGACTACCAGAGACATACCTGCTGCTGAAAAGAACAAGAAGTCCACTTTCAGAGAAGCTGATGATGATGATGCTATGACTGTCCTGATGAAGCTCGGACCTCACCTTCCAGTTCATGATGCTAGCCACCTAGTAGCTGAGGATATGAAGAAGAGGAAGGATTCAGGGTTGAGGGCATGGAGAGCTATTGATCCATATGCCTAGAGGAGAAAGACTGTTGTGCACTGCAGGTTTTACACCAAAGAGCAGCAAGACTTCTATGAGACAGTTTTGCTAGACAAGAGCCCTGTAGTCAGTGACATGAGATATGTTGACTGGAAGTACATCAAAGATAATGAGGATTACTTTCCATGTGTTCAAGACAACTTCCACTGCATTGGACTTGACATATTTGTTGGGAAGGAGTTCACTGCTTGGAACGATGAGATGATCATGCAATTCTATTCCACTACACATTTCTATGGAGATGGTAGGATTGTCTGGATGATTGAAGGAGCAAGATATGAACCTTCTGTTGATGAGTGGGCTACCATCTTAGGAGTCCCAGAGGTTTAGGATGGAGATTTGGATGTCTACACTGAATCCAAGGAGAGACACAATGCTTTGAAGGATATGTATAATCCTATTCCTGCAGATAAAGTGCAATCTCACAAGCTTGGTTCTATCTACTTTCTCCAGCCAGGCCTCCGTACCATGAACACTATCCTGAGGCATACATGGATGTCCAAGTCTGGAGATGAGAAGATGATTCATGGATACTCCATCAACATGCTCATCCATCTTGATCGTCACACCAGGATTCGAGTGATGGACTTGATAGTAAAGACTGTGAAGAGGGTTGCTACTGATCAGAAGCGCTCATGCTGCTACGCACCCTATATCCAGATGTTCATCAATTCTTAGCTTGAGAAGCACATCTTTGCTCTAGATAGTCCCCATTTGCCACTTCAGCTGGACTTCTAGGATAACATTGTGGCGGTGGACCCAGACCATCCCACATCGGCTGTAGCTCAGGCACATGTAGAGGCAGAAGCAGAGGCAGCTCGAGCCACTAGTGCTCAGGTTCCCAGGTCCAGGAACGAGCAGATGGATCTTTTGATCACTACTGCCCTGGAGATGAAGAAGTACATCAAGACGATCATGGATACTCAGGAGAGCCTTGCAAACATCATTGATGATAGAGTGAAAACTCTAAATGACAAGGTTGATGGGCTGACTAAGACAGTCAATGAGATCAAGAAGGAGGTTGATGAAGCCCCAATCCTTCGCACCTCTTCAAAGTCTGAGCCTTATGATGATGAGGAGGATAGTGCACCTGTCAGGAGGACTGCCCAGTTCATGACTAAGGCCAGGACTCCTACAGTACCAGCTCCAGAGACGGGGCCTTCATCTTCTGCTCCAGCCACAGTATCTTCAGCACCACCAACTCCAGCGCCTCCAGTATCTACTCCAGCTCCATGAAGGACTTCATCAGAAGTCTTCGCCGACACACTTATCTCGACTCCGCCATCGACGACCGGAGGAGATCAGCCACAGAACGATTAGCTATATCTCTTTGAACTTTTTGGTAACTTGTTGCCAAAGGGGGAGAAGTTGCATATAGATCTCGGGCTTCGAGTGAGAGAGCGTCTGTTTTTATTTGTTGGTTTTACAAAACGTCTGGTTCATTTGGTTTGATGTGAGATACTTTTGTGTTTGTGTGTGATCATACGTTGTTATATGTGTTGCTACTATTTCCTATCATTTGATGATTATGTGATGATCACTCACTTTGCTTGTTGTGTTTTGCTATTTGATTAACTCTAATTATTCTCGCACACCACCAAGTTGTATGTGACATGGAAGAAGTGCCCCATGTACCTAATCGATTGGTCATTTGCATTCAAAAGCAAATTCAAAATAATGCACAAATTTAGGGGGAGCTCTTGCTTATCACATACTTCTCAAAGCGACGATTATATGCATTGATTATATCATATGTTGAAGCTTTGATCTATATGTTGTCATCAATTACCAAAAAGAGGGAGATTGAAAGCACATTTGCTCCCTTGGTGGTTTTGGTAATTAATAACAACATATAAGTCAATGAACTAAAGTTTCCACCAAGTATATTTCTGGAAATGTTCAATGATAGGATTGGCAAAAGGATTGTGGAGATTGTGGAATACGCCAAGATGCAACGAATAGGTTGGCAAAGCTTCAAGCAAGAGGACTCTACATTTTATATTTGTGAGAAATCACTTTGAGTCCATAGGAAAGCCAATACTATTAAAAGGGGGTAATGTTTTGTTGGTGAACAAAATGCTCATACGTGTGCAAGTGATAGTCACCAAAAAACACCCACAAACTCTCCCACCAAAGTCTGTCCAAAGCCAAATACTCAAAATCGGTGCAACCAACATTTTACACTCGGTGTCACAGATTCAAAACCCTAGATAGGCTCAGCCAAACCCTAGACAGGCTCAGCCAAACCCTAGCTTTTCGGTGCAACTGATACTGCGTTCGGTGCCACCGAGTTGGGCTGCCAACTTTCTATTACGCAAGTTCATAGTTTCGGTCCCTCTGAGATTGTTGAATCGGCGCCACCGAGATTGGACATTCTGACCGTGGGTCACCTTATCGGTGCAACCGAGATTCCTATATCAGTCTCACCGAGATTCGAAAGTTGCTAACTTTAAGTCACTTTGGTACAACCGAGATTCACACATCGGTTCCACCGAGTCTTACTTATCGTGTGTAACAGTTGGATTTTTGGGGATGCCTATATATACCCCTCCACCACCACCTACTCGAGAGACAAGCACTCAGAACTATTTCCCACTATATCTTCTGATTTTCTGAGAGAGAACCACATATCCTTGTGATGAGGTCAAGATCTTCCACTCCGACCATATGGATCTTGATTTCTAGCCTCCCCAAGTTGCTTTCCACCCAATCAATCTCTTCTACCAAGCCATATCTATGAGAGATTGATTGTGCATTGAGGAGTCTATCATCTTGAAGCACAAGAGCAAGGAGTTCATCGCATTACTGAGCCTATTACCTTTTGGAGGGTGGTGCCTCCTAGATTGGTTAGGTGTTGCTTGGGAGCCTCCTACTTCATGTTGTGGAGTGAACCAAGAAGTTTGTAAGGGAAAGGAGATCACCTACTTCGTGAAGATCTACCCATAGTGAGGCTAGTCCTTCGTGGACGAAAGCCGTCATGGTATAGTCAAGGTTGCTTCTTTGTGGAACCCTCTGTGGGTAGAGCCCTCCGTGGACTCTCACGACTGTTACCCTTTGTGGGTTGAAGACTCCATGAACGTGGATGTACGATAGCACCACCTATCGGAACCACGAGAAAAATCATCGTGTCACCAATTGCGTTTGATCTTCCTACCCTCTCTTTACTTACATGCTTGTCTTTATTTTCCGTAGCTATAATCTTAGACATGCATGTGTAGGGTGTACTTGACATACTATGAATGCTAAAATCTACCAAGAATTAAAATTGGGAAAAGGTAAATTTTCATTTGGTCAAGTAGTTTAATCACCCCCTCTAGCACTACTTTCGATCCTATAGGTTCCAAACTTGGTGTGTGTGTGTGTGTGTTGGTGACAAGCATGATACTTGAGTTGAGTCGGAGGACTTGGCATGGTGACTGAACATGAGATGCTCAGGCGGTACTTAAGACAAGTCTGAGGACTTGATGTGATGGTTGAACATGAGATGTCCAACCCCTACTTATGATGATACCTATAACTTGTTCACATGAATACCTGACAACGGTTGATGCATGCTTACTTATGTTACTTGATGATGGCATTGCACTTAAAATTTGCTTTCTACAAAACTTACCTACATAGTGCTATATCATGGTTCCATTAAGTCTTGTTCCAATCATGGGTTGCTTGCGAGTACATTCAAAGTACTCATTGGTTTGCCACTGGCTATTTTATTGGCCAGGCATGAAAGGCCAGCATGTGATGAAGATTACCATGGTGACGTACGTGCGAGCTAGGACGCTTCCGAGTCAGAATGCATGTAGGATTAAGGCAGATGGCATGGGTTCATGCTATCGTTGAAGATTTTCGCTGCAATCATATGAAGACTTGCCCATAAAGGTCATATTTGAGTAAACCGGTATGTAATGGACGTAAGACTCTTGTTATTCAGTTTCGGTGTGTTCAGTGAGCATTGATCTCTAGGGTCACCGTGCACATACATTCGGTGATCGCGGCTTATGAGTCGGGGTCCCCACAGTGGTGCTATGTTGAAACCCTATTTCCATTTTTTTCATGTGAATTCAACTAGTTGAAACCTAAGATATATATTTTGAAAAAAATGACAGGAGGAACACGACCCTCCAATTCAGGAGTATTTTTTAAAGGTCTTGATTTACCAGAGGGGTATTTTGAAAATAACTGAATGACAAATCTGGAGTTTATTGTAATTTTAAAAAAAGTGACTTTTATAAAGTTCTTATTTTCCCCTTCAAAAATAGCCTATGTTGTAAGAATTATTTTTCTAGCCTTTTTGATATATAATATGTATATATTTTGTTTTTATTTTCTTTTGATTCCTATTCTCTTTCTATAATTCAAAATTAGGAAAATGCTTTTAAAAAAGGAAACGCGGACTGGCCTATAGGGAAAATTGGGCCCAAATCCCCTCCTCCAGATCTGAATCCTTTCAGGATCAGCCAACCGACCTACGCACCGCCCTCTCTCTCACTAATGCATGGGCCCTGCCTGATCCCGATATCCCTGCGGTCGTCCCTTCCTTCCCCCCTGTGCTCTCTTTTCTTTTGTCGGAGATCTTGCCGGACCTGATCGATCTCGTGTGCTCCCCTTCCCTTCAAGCACGTCAACCCCCAGGGCTATAAAAGTCGCACCCTGCACCCCGTCCCCCCAAAAGCCCCACTCTAACGCACCACTGCCACATAGCCAACTTTCCGGAGTTTTTGCCACGCCCGAACCTCGTTGAGCTCGTGTCGCTCGCCACAGCCTGCCCCGACACTGTTAGACGCCACCCACCTCACCGCCGTTGTCTGCCGCATCACCTGGACCCATCCCCAACGCTACAAGACCATCGGAGATGCTTCCGCGATGATGCACGAAGCCCCGCCTCCGTTGACCTCGCTGGAATCACCTCAGTCCCCTCTGTAAGCACCGACAATCTCCCTCCCCCGTTAGATCTTGATCCAATGATCAAGATTAGATCCTTTTAATACAGCGAACCCTTTTATTTATGTCTCGGACATCTGCTCGTTTAACTCTAGTGCACACGCCCTGCAAACAATCACAGTGTGCCACGTAGCCTTCACCACAGTTTAATTTTTTTCCTTTCTTTGTTTCCGTTTTAAAAACAAAATAGTTTCTATTTTAGAATTTGAATATCTCCTAGGATTTTTAGTGTTCTAATTTGATTCTTTTCGCATTAGGTCACAAATTTCATAAAGTTTTTGTTAGTTCTAGTAGTTTTCAAATTTGAGTAGTCTAAATTTTAATTCAATAAAATTTGTTTGAATCACTATTTTGTGAATAACTTTAGTTTAAAAATAGGATTTTGAGTGATTTTTTTTGCTACTGTTTTGTATTAGTTAGTTTTATCAGTAAGTTTAATTTGGGTATTTTTAGGATTTATTAAATTTAGGTTTTGAAGAGAACATTATTGTTTTTAGTTATTTATTGGTTTATTGTTATTTTATTTTATTTTAATTGTTTTAAATTGTTTTCTTTTGTCTTTGTTGACAAATACTAATTATTTTCCGTAATTAACAGTATGAGTTTTATTTTCTGTTAAAAAATAATGTATTTTTTGTTCTTTGTTTTGCAAGTAGCGTTGTTTTCTTTATAAGTAGAGTTTGATAATTTATTTTTGATTGATTCTTTTTGTGTACAAACTTTAGGTAAAATTCCTTTCTGTTATTTTCTCAAAACTTTAGTTTTCTTTCTGTTAAGATTTTATTTGTGGCATAAAACCATTTATTAGTTTGTTGCTCCAATGATAAAAACTTTTCCATTTAGTTTTGTAGATTTCTTTGGTTTTGACTTATGTTTTCTTTAGGTTTTCCTTGATTGTTTTATTATTAGTTTTAATTGATGTTATTCACTATTTTTTTATGTTATCCTTATTCTGTGAATTGTCTCGTTAGATCACCTGGAGTGAAAAGCTTGCTACTTAGAGTCGCTTGAGTTTGAAGATCGTCAGCAAGGCAAGTCATTTGATCATATTTTACCTATGGTTTTATTGTTGGAAATATGCCTTAGAGGCAATAATAAATTAGTTATTATCATATTTCCTTGTTCATGATAATCGTTTATTATCCATGCTATAATTGTATTGATCGGAGACTTAAATGCATGTGTGGATACATAGACAAAACCTTGTCCCTAGTATGCCTCTAATGGACTAGCTCGTTGATCAAAGGATGGTTAAGGTTTCCTAGCCATGGACATGAGATGTCATTTGATAACGGGATCACATCATTAGGAGAATAGTGTGATGGATAAGACCCAAACTACAAACATAGCATATGATCGTGTCAGTTTATTGCTACTGTTTTCTACATGTAAGTATATGTTCCTATAACCATGAGATCATGCAACTCACGGATATCGGAGGAGTGCCTTGTGTGTATCAAACCTTGCAACGTAACTGGGTGACTATAAAGGTGCTCTACAGGTATCTCCGATGGTGTCTGTTGAGTTGGCATGGATCGAGACTGGGATTTGTTACTCCATGTAACGGAGAGGTATCTCGGGGCCCACTCGGTAATGCAACATCACAATAAGCCTTGCAAGCAATGTGACAAATTGTTAGTTGCGGGATCTTGTATTACGGAACGAGTAAAGAGACTTGCCGGTAACGAGGTTGAACTAGGTATGGAGATACCGACGATCGAATCTCGGGCAAGTAACATACCGAAGAACAAAGGGAACGTTATACGGGATTAACTGAATCCTTGACATAGAGGTTCGACCAATAAAGATCTTCTTAGAATATGTAGGAACCGATGTGGACGTCCAAGTCCCGCCATTTCTTATTGACTGAAGAGGTGTCTCGGTCATGTCTACATAGTTCTCGAACCCGCAGGGTCTGCACACTTAAGGTTCGGTGACGTTTCGGTAGTGTAGAGTTATGTATGGTGGTGACCGAAGTTTGTTCGGAGTCCCGGATGAGATCCGGACGTCACGAGGAGCTCCGGAATGGTCCGGAGGTAAAGATTGATATATAGGAAGTCCCAGTTTGGTTTCCGGAAAAGTTTCGGGCTCACCGGTAGTGTACCGGGAGTGCCGGTAGTGTACCGGGAGTGCCGGTAGTGTACCGGGAGACCTCCGGGAGGGGTACTTCGACCCCAAGAGGTCCATGGTATGTGGGAGAGTATTAACCAGCCCTTAGTGGGCTGGGAAAACCACCACAAAGGCCCATGGCGCAGGAGAGAAAGTCCTAAAGCAAAAGGTGGAAAATCAGCCAATAGGAGGCAATCCTACTCCAACTAGGATTGGAGGTGAAGTAGGATTGCTTACCACCTCCTATTTCGGCCGACTCAAAGGCCTTGGCTGCCTCTCCTCTCCTCTCCTCCTATATATACTAGTGGATTGGGTGGTTTTTGGACAGAATTTCCGGCCACGTGCTACCCGTTTCACCGGTGCACAGTTTCTCCTCTAGATCGGTTTTCCGCAGCGCTTAGGCGAAGCCCTGTCGGAATCCCTCCACCACCATCACCAGAGCACCATCATGCTGTTGGTGAACTCTCTCTCCTCTCCACCTCCTCTTGCTGGATCAAGATGGTGGAGATCGTCATCAAGCTGCACGTGTGCTGAACGCGGAGGTGTCGTCCGTTTGGCGCTAGATCGGAAGGACCGTGATTGAGATCGCGAGACAGTTCGTGATGAGATCACAAAACGGATCGTGATGATTCGCGGGACAGATCATGATCAAAATCGTGAGACGGATCATGATGAGATCGCAGGACGGATCATGATGAGTTCACGGGACGGATCGTGATTGGATCGCGGGACGGATCGTGATGAGATCGCGGGACGCTCGGCGATTTGGATCGGGAAGATGTTCGACTACACCAACCGCGTTTCTTAACGCTTCCCGCTTAGCGATCTACAAGGGTATGTAGATCCACTCTCCCTCTCGTAGATGCTCATCACCATGGATAGGTTTGCGTGTGCGTAGGAAAATTTTTGTTTCCCATGCGACGTTCCCCAACAGTGGCATCATGAGCTAGGTTGATGGTTCGATGAGATCTCGAGTAGAACACAAAAGGTTTGTGGGCGTTGATGCTTAGATTGCTTACTCCCTTGGTCGTATTTTGGTTTAGCGGGATTGTGAGATGAAGCGGCCCGGACCAACATTACTCGTACGCTTACGAGAGACCGGTTCCCTCGACGCAACTTGTTGCCTAGATGGCTTGCGGGTGACAGTTTCTCTCACTTTAGTTGGATCGGATTCGACAAAGGCGGTCCTTGAGAAGGTTGAAAAGCAAACTAGTGTATCACCATTGTGGTTTATGCGTAGGTGAGAATTGTTCTTGCTAGATACCCGTAGCAGCCACGTAAAACATGCAACAACAATTAGAGGACGTCTAACTTGTTTTTGCAGGGTATGTGGTGATATGATATGGCCAATTACATGATGTGATATATGTGATGTATGAGATGATCATGTGATGTATAGATTATCACGACTTGCATGTCGATGAATACGGCAACCGGCAGGAGCCATAGGGTTGTCTTTAATTATTGTATGACCTACGTGTCAATCATTAAGCGCTATGTAATGCTTTACTTTATCTCTACGGTAGCAATAGTAGTAGAAGCATGCAGGGCGTGACAACCCCGATGGCAACACGTTGATGGAGATCAAGATGATGGAGATCATGGTGTCATGCCGGTGACGATGGAGATCATGCCGGTGCATTCATGATGGAGATCAAAAGCACAAGATCATGGCCATATCATGTCACTTATGGTTTGCATGTGATGTTAATCCTTTTATGCACCTTGTTTTGCTTAGGACGACGGTAGCATTATAAGGTGGTCCCTCACTTAATTTCAAGATAAATTGTGTTCTCCCCGAGTGTGCACCGTTGCGAAAGTTTGTCGTGTTGAGACACCACGTGATGATCGGGTGTGATAGACTCTACGTTCACATACAACGGGTGCAAGCCAGTGTTGCACACGCAGAACACTCTGGTTAAACTTGACGAGCCTAGCATGTACAGACATGGCCTCGGAACACGACAGACTGAAAGGTCGAACATGAGTCATATAATAGATATGATCAACATAATGATGTTCACCATTACAGCCACCTCAACTCACGTGATGATCGAACTTGAGTTGGTGAATTTGGATCATGTATCACTCGAATGATCGGAGAGATATCAATTTGAGTGGGAGTTCTTAAGTAATATGATTAATTGAACTCATTATCATGAACATAGTCAAAGTGTATTTGCAAATTATGTTGTATATTACTAGCTCACAGTGTAGCTCCCTTGTATTTTTATATGTTCCTAGAGAAATAGAATTGAAAGATGATGGTAGCAATATTGCGGACTGGGTCAGTGATCTGAGGATTGTCCTCATTGCTGCACAGAAGTCTCATGTCCTTAATGCACTGCTCGGTGCGCCGACCCCTCTAGCATCGTCTGTAGATGTTGTGAACATTTGACTGGCACGTTCTGATGACTACTTAATAGTTTAGTGTGTCATGCATTACGGCTTAGAATTGAGGCTCCAAAACGTTTTGAACGTCACGGAACATATGAGATGTTTCTAAGAGCTGAAATTAGGATCTCAGGCTCGTGCCCGTGTTGCAAGATATGAGATCTCCAACATGATTCTTTGCCTGCAAGATCAAAGAGAATAGCTCAAGCGTTGAGCATGTACTCAGATTGTCCGGGTGCTACAATCGCTTGAATCAAGTGGGAGTTGATCTTCCAGATAAGATAGTGATTGACATAGTTCTCCAAGTCACTGTCACTAAGCTACTAGAACTTGGTGATGAACTATAAATTGCCAGGGATAGAAATAATGATTCCTGAGCTGTTCGCGATGTTTGACACTGCAAAGGTAGAAATCAAAAAGGAGCGTCAAGTGTTGATGGTTAATCAAACCACTAGTTTCGAGAAGGGCAAGAGCAAGGAGGGAAACTTCATGGATAGCAAGTCAGTTGCTGCTCCAGTGAAGCAACCCAAATTTGAATTCAAACCCGAGACTAAGTGCTTCTATTATGAGGTGAGCAGTCGCTGAAGCGGAACAACCCTAGATGCTTTGTAGATAAGAAGGTTGGCAACATCAATAGAAATATATTTGATATACGAGTTATTAATGTGTACCTTGCTAGTACTCCTAGTAGCACCTGGTATTGGATACCGGTTCGGTTGCTAAATGTTAGTAACTCAAAATTAAATCTACGGGATAAACGGAGAACTTGCTAAGGGTGAGGTGACGATATGTGTTGGAAATGTTTCCAAGGTTGATGTGATCAACATCGCACGCTCTCCTTACCTTCAGGATTAGTGACGAACCTGAATAAATGTTATTTGGTGTTTTGCGTTGAGCATGGACATGATTAGATCATGTTTGTTGCAATACGGTTATTCATTTAAAGCTAGAGAATAATGGTTATTCTATTTACATGAATAATACCTTCAATGGTCATGCACCCAGTGAGAATGGTTTGTTGAAATCTTGATCGTAGTAATACACATGTTCATAACATTGATGTCAAAAGATACAAAGTTAATAATGATAGTACCACATATTTGTGGCACTACCGCAGAATGTCATATTGGTATAAAGCGCATGAAGAAACTCCATGCTGATGGATCTTTGGACTCATTCGATTTCAAATCGGTTGAGACATGCGAACCATGCCTCTTGGGCAAGATGACTAAAGGATCCCGTTGGATGGAGCGAGCAAGTTATTCATTGGAAATGATACATGTTGATGTATGCAATCCAGTGAGTCTTGTAGCATGCAGTGGATATCGTTATTTTCTTACCTTCACTAATGATTTGAGTAGATATAGTGTATATTTACTTAATGAAACACAAGTCTGAATCGTTTGAAAGGTTCAAGCAAATTCAGAGTGAAGTTTAAGATCATCGTGACAAGAAGATAAAAATGACTGCGATATGATCGTGGAGGTGAATATCTGAGTTACGAGTTTGGCATACAACTTAAGACAATGTGAAATTTGTTTCACAACTAACGCCACCTGGAACACCATAGTGTGATGGTGTGTCCGAACATCATAGTCATGCTCTATTGGATATGGTGCGTGCTATGATGTCTCTTATCGTTTTACTACTATAATTTTGGGGTTATGCATTAGAGACAACAACATTCACTTTAAATAGGGCACCATCTAAATCCGTTGAGATGACACCGTGTGAATTATGGTTTGACAGAAACCTAAGCTGTCATTTCTTAATGTTTGGGGCTGCGATGCTTGTGTGGAATTTTTTTTCACATAATAAGCTAGAACCCAAAGCGGACAAATGTATCTTCATAGAATACCCTAAGAACAGATGGGTATGCCTTCTATCTCAGATCCGAGTGCAAAGTGTTTGTTGCTACAACTGGGTCCTTTCTCGAGAAAAAGTTTCTCTCGAAAGAATTGAGTGGGAGGAAGATAGAACTTGATGAGGTTGTTAAACCTTTGTTCAACCAGAGAATAGCGCAGCGCAGAAAGATGTTTCTGTGAAGCCTACGTTAGTTGAAGAGGAAGTTAATGATGATGATCATGAAACTTCAGGATCAAGTTACTATCGAACTTCGTAGGTCGACAAGGATGTGTACTGCTCCTAAGCGGTACGACAACTCTGTCTTGGAGGTCATGTTGTTGGACAACGATGAACCTACGAGCTATGGAGAAGCGATGATGGGCCCGGATTCCGACAAATGGTTGGAGGCCATGAAATCTGAGATAGGATCCATGTATGAAAACCAAGTATAGACTTTGGTAGACTTGCTCATTGGACAGCAGGTCATTGAGTACAAATGGATCTTTAAAATGAAGACAGACGCTGATGGTAATTGTCACCATTTGTAAAGCTCGACTTGTTGCAAAGATGTTTGTGACAAGTTCAAGGGGTTGACTGCGATGAGACTTTCTCACTTGTAGCGATGCTAGAGTCTGTTGGAATTATGTTAGCAGTTGCTGCGTTTTCAATTATGAAATCTGGCAGATGGATGTCAAAACACTGTTTCCTTAATGATTTACTTGAGGAAAGGTTGTATGTGATACAACCAGAAGGTTTTGTCAGTCCTAAGGATGCTAAAAGGTGTGCAAGCTTCGGTGATACTTCCATGGACTAAAGCAAGCATCTCGGAGTTGGAATATACGCTTTGATGAGTTGATCAAAGTTTTTGAGTTTATACAAAGTTTACGAGAAACTTGTATTTGCAACAAAGTGAGTGGGAGCACTATAGAATTTCTGATAAGTATATGTGGATGACATATTGTTGATCGGAAATAATGTAGGATTTCTGGAAAGCATAAATGGTTGTTTGGAAAGTGATTTTCAAAGGAAGACCTAGATAAAGCTACCAAATTGTTGAGCATCAAGATCTATAGAGATAGATCAAGACTTGATGAGACTTTCAATGAGTACATACCTTGACAAACATTTTGAAAGAGTTCAAAATGGATCAGTCAGAGAAAGAGTTCTCGCCTGATTTGTAAGGTGTGAAGTTGAGTGAGACTCAAAGCTCGACCACGGCAGAAGGAAGAGAAAGGACAAACGTCATCCCCTATGCCTTAGCCATAGGCTCTGTATAGTATGCCATGTTGTGTACCGCACCTGTGTGTGCCTTGCCATGAGTCTGTCAAGGGGTACAAGTGTAGTCCAGGAGTGGATCACTGGATAGCGCTCGGAATTATCCTTAGTAACCAGAGGACTAAGGAAATGTTTCTTGATTATGGAGGTGATAAAGAGTTTGTCGTAAAGAGTTACGTCGATGCAAGCTTTAACACCTATCCGGATGACTAGTAGTAGCAATTTGGATACGTATAGTGGAGCAGCCATTTGGAAATAGTACCAAGTGGAGTGTGGTAGCAGTGTTTACGGTTTGACATAGAGATTTGCAAAGTACACACGGATCTGAATATCGCAGACCCGTTGACTATAAGACCTCTCTCACATGCAAAGCATGATCGAGCCCCAGAACTCATTGGGTGTTAGATTCATAACAATGTGAATCACATGGTGATGTGAACTAGATTATTGACTCTAGTGCAAGTGGGAGACTGTTGGAAATATGCCCTAGAGGCACTAATAAATTAGTTATTATCATATTTCCTTGTTCATGATAATCGTTTATTATCCATGCTATAATTGTATTGATCGGAGACTTAAATGCATGTGTGGATACATAGACAAAACCATGTCCCTAGTATGCCTCTAATGGACTAGCTCGTTGATCAAAGGATGGTTAAGGTTTCCTAGCCATGGACATGAGATGTCATTTGATAACGGGATCACATCATTAGGAGAATGATGTGGTGGATAAGATCCAAACTACAACCATAGCATATGATCGTGTCAGTTTATTGCTACTGTTTTCTGCATGTCAAGTATATGTTCCTATAACCATGAGATCATGCAACTCACGGATATCGGAGGAGTGCCTTGTGTGTATCAAACTTCGCAACGTAACTGGGTGACTATAAAGGTGCTCTACAGGTATCTCCGATGGTGTCTGTTCAGTTGGCATGGATCGAGACTGGGATTTGTTACTCCGTGTAACGGAGAGGTATCTCGGGGCCCACTCGGTAATGCAACATCACAATAAGCCTTGCAAGCAATGTGACTAATTGTTAGTTGCGGGATCTTGTATTATGGAACGAGTAAAGATACTTGCTGGTAACGAGGTTGAACTAGGTATGGAGATACCGACGATCGAATCGCGGGCAAGTAACATACCGAAGAACAAAGGGAACGTTATACGGGATTAACTGAATCCTTGACATGGAGGTTCGACCGATAAAGATCTTCGTAGAATATGTAGGAACCAATGTGGAAGTCTAGGTCCCGCCATTGGTTATTGACCGTAGAGGTGTCTCGGTCATGTCTGCATAGTTCTCGAACCCGCAGGGTCTGCACACTTAAGGTTCGGTGACGTTTCGATAGTGTAGAGTTATGTATGGTGGTGACCGAAGTTTGTTCGGAGTCCCAGATGAGATCCCAGACGTCACGAGGAGCTCCGGAATGGTCCGGAGGTAAATATTGATATATAGGAAGTCCCAGTTTGGTTTCTGGAAAAGTTTCGGGCTCATCGGTAGTGTACCGAGAGTGCCGGTAGTGTACCGGGAGTGCCGGTAGTGTACCGGGAGACCTCCGGGAGGGGTACTTCGACCCCAAGAGGTCCATGGGCTGTGGGAGAGTATTAACCAGCCCTTAGTGGGCTGGGAAAACCACCACAAAGGCCCATGGCGCAGGAGAGAAAGTCCTAAAGCAAAAGGTGGAAAATCAGCCAATAGGAGGCAATCCTACTCCAACTAGGATTGGAGGTGAAGTAGGATTGCTTCCCACCTCCTATTTCGGCTGACCTAAAGGCCTTGGCTGACTCTCCTCTCCTCTCCTCCTATATATACTAGTGGATTGGGTGGTTTTTGGACAGAATTTCCGGCCATGTGCTACCCGTTTCACCGGTGCACAGTTTCTCCTCTAGATCGGTTTTCCGCAGCGCTTAGGCGAAGCCCTGTCGGAATTACTCCACCACCATCACTGGAGCATCGTCACGCTGTCGGTGAACTCTCTCTCCTATCCACCTCCTCTTGCTGGATCAAGATGGTGGAGATCGTCATCAAGCTGCACGTGTGCTGAACGCGGAGGTGCCGTCCGTTCGGCGCTAGATCGGAAGGACCGTGATCGAGATCGTGAGACAGTTCGTGATGAGATCGCGGAACGGATCGTGATGATTCGCGGGACAGATCATGATCAATATCGTGAGACGGATCATGATGAGATCGCAGGACGGATCATGATGAGTTCACGGGACGGATCGTGATTGGATCGCGGGACGGATCGTGATGAGATCGCGGGACGCTCGGCGATTTGGATCGCGAAGATGTTCGACTACACCAACCGCGTTTCTTAACGCTTCCTGCTTAGCGATCTACAAGGGTATGTAGATCCACTCTCCCTCTCGTAGATGCTCATCACCATGGATAAGTTTGCGTGTGCGTAGGAAAATTTTTGTTTCCCATGCGACGTTCCTCAACATTTATTGCATTAGATTCAACTTGTTCCACCATGCATGCAAGGTAGTTAATTGGAAACTTTCCTGAGTAGTACCATGTGGTAGGTACCCCCGCAACCCTTCGACACCATTGCCCCAGAAGGTTATTTTATTTGCTATGCTTTTAGTTGACGGGATTGGTTGTGAGATTCAAGAGAATTGTGAGATTAATTAATTCAAGACCTACATGATGATCAAGACTTTAGGACTTCAAGGATTTAGTATACCTATAGGTGGATTGGTTTGCATCTGGCAGCTTGATATCTATCATGGTTATGCCCGGGGATCCTGGTATCTACCTATGATCGTCCCGACAAAATGCCACCCAAGCTCAAAGAAATGGATGCATACTTCAAGGTCGAAAAGCTTACATGTGCAAGCGCAAGTCAATATGGGCTTTGGTTTGGTTAACCTTATTCGTGACTCTGGTTGATCAGATTGCTACGAGATGTAGAAGAATTGTAGGATGGGATGGACAATGACTTTCTACCGGAGGATCTCTTTGGAAGACCATGTTTCGATTGTCCCATTCTCAAACACAAAGCAATGCGAGGACACAATAGGAGGGATCGAATCTTGCAAGTAAAGTGTATATAACTATGTAGAGTAACAAATCTATCGATTAGTCGTGTCCCCAATTACGGACATGAGCATCAGAGATGACACTATCAGCCAGTCTCAACACAAATAAATTATTAATGAGTGGGTTTACTAGATATTTCTTGGACATGAGAATTGGTTGGCAGAACCATCTCATTTAACAACCAACTTTGTAGAAATTTTGCTTTTGCCCCCTTTGTTGTAGGAAAAGACCCAACTTTTCACTAAACTTGAACTTACATCCCCACCTGCCATATATGCATAGTGCAGAGGATAATTTTACCAGTTCTCTCTTGTGACTTGCCGTCATATTCAAAATGCTGACCTACACGGCTGCAATGTGACATGTTGCAAAGTACTTTTCCCACCAGGAGTGAGGACACGTTCTACACTCAGTGATATGCCCTTGGAGTCAGATGGAATCACTTGCGTCTACGTCTTCCGCAGTTTTATCTCATGAGTTGACCTTCAGTCACATTTATTGTAATAAAGACTCTATATGAGATGCCTATATAATAAAGCAGGTGCGATTGACCTTTGATATATACATTGATGTACTTTGTGTCCCAACATGATCTTGGGATGGTATGGAAACATATAGACGTGACTGTTTTAGGTCGGGTCGCTACGTGTACACACAATTTTCCAGCGACATGAAACTGCACAATGTTATGAAGCTTTCAGCTTTTGTTTCATGTGTCATGCCTGGTGGAAGGTTGTCTCATTACATCAAATAAAAAGGAAACTAACATCCATGCTAATATATCTCAATAATTTACAGATTAGGGCCAATAATTAGCTCACAACTGAAGACAGTTGTGTGAAGGTGTACGGATAAATAAAAAATAACAAATGATTGATGTTGTCCATAAAATAAAAAAGAAACTAACATCCATGCTAATATATCTCAATAATTTGCAGATCAGGGACAATAATTAGCTCACAAGTGAAGACAGTTGTGTGAAGGTGTACAGATAAATAAAAATTAACAAAATATTGATGTTGTCCATAGGCATGTTTTAATTTCCTTCGCACGATGTCTGTTGGTTAGTGGCTAATTTCACCCAACTCCGTCAAAATCATTAAGACATGTTGGCAAAGAAAGGTGCAGTTGGATCAGTGGAACATTTTGATCATTTTGTGTAGTTTAACTAAAATAGAGCTCAACAATCATGTTAACAAAGATATTAAGTAAGTGTGCTCACAATTATAGTGGCACTGGGTATGAAACATAAACACAAGTAGAAGTCGGTCACCTTTGCAATCTATCTTAAGACTAAAGGCATCACCATCGCAAGGCGCCTAATCGTGCACTTGATCAGAAATAAAACTAGCTTTTTCCCTAGTGTCTGGGCTTGGACTCCATGCATGCAATGCTCAAAGCTAGCGTATGGGCACTACACACAGGAAAATGAAGGGTCAACTCAGCTAGCACCCAACAACACTTGCGGCATCAATGCTAATCAAATCCGAGGATTTGGATGGGATTAGGGGAAAACAGCCAGGATCTTGACCCTGGCGCCTCACATTAGTGCCTGCATTGTAGATGACCTAACTACTTGTTGAAGATGTTTAGGCTTAGAGTTAGATGATGAGGATAGGAACCACAATCCCCCTTTGTGCAGTACACCGAAATGAAGAAATGTTGCCCGTTTGCACAAAGAGGTAGAAAGGAAACAAGTATTGTCCAAGTTGATGACACATACACCCATAGAAAGAAGCATCATACTTATCTTAATGGGAAGATAGGAGTACAGTGGCTTCTCTAAAATGGTGCAAGGACTAGATAGCTTGAATGAACGCTAGCCAACCTACGTTTTAGGCAAGGAAGTAGAGAAAGACCCACATGCAGGATTTTCTACATGCAGTGACATGGATAGTAGAGCAAGGCCGGTTCCAGAGGAAGTTGTACCGGAGGCTCATCGGGAAGTGGCTTGGAGGACGGGGGGGGGGGGGTCTGCCCATACTACAACAGTGAGCAAGGGGAAAATGCCCTACCGCGTCGGAGCATGGTTAGAGAGAACGACGGGTATTGCGGATCCAGATGAGCCGAAAGTGAGTTTCCTGCCTCGACGACGGTGACGCACCTATGCAACACATCCTCCCTTTCCTCTGGCTAACGGGATCAGGACGGATCAGGGACCATCGGTAAGGAGAGATAGATAGATAGAGAGAGAGAGAGAGAGAAGTGCCACCGCCGTCCCGTGTGATAAAGTTTGAAGATACAAACCCAACAAGCAAGCATTGAGGATCTTTCCTATATTATAGATATTGGAGCAGTCTTCATTTCTCTCCCGATAGCACCATTGAAGAATCAAATTTTATTTAAATTTAAAGTGGCACCACGTCGATTCGCACTTTGATTAGTTCGGGCATGGTGGCCGACCCATCGTTCACTGAACAACTACTATAGGTGCCAAATTATCATGTGGGCTCCCTGTTTCGTCCATAAATGAGATCCACCATGTACCCCGGCATGTCTGGTTAGGAAAGAGGCAAAGAGTATGCGGGGCGGACCGTGGACCTCTTCTCTTAGTGCACGTACCCCACCTACGTGGGTGTTTGTGAGAGAGATACATTGACCTAGAGAGAGATGGTGTGTGGACAAGAAATCACCAGAGATTTGTGAGTGTCTTTTTGCGGTTGATTTCGTGATTATATTTGTGTGCGTGGGAGATAAACAAGAATAGTGTCAATGGTTTCTCCTAAAGAAAAAAAATAAACTTATGCAATGTATGTGAAACAGATGCCTAGATATAACATACATAGAGGGGGGCGATCCGCTCAAAGAGAGGGGAGGCATCAACATGGCGAGATATCGATAGAAATGATGATAAGGATGGAGTGTATGCATGGGAGCGACATCGTTAAAGAGAGCGAACGAAATTGTGTGAGCGTACGTCAGAGATATAGGACCAGTGGCGTAATGTAAGGTGAGAGGGGAAAGGGGCGGTTTGTGTGTGGTAGGGAGAACTAAATAGAGTGTTTGATCTATTGGTGTGTGTGGGAAAGAGAGAGAGAGAGAGGTAACTACAAAGTTGGATCGACGGTGTTTGTGGAGAAGAGGGAGAGACCTAGCCATGTACTGAGGGAGATCGGTCATCGTCCATACACATGTAAGAGAGGAATAAGGTCGAGAGCGAAACAGATAGTGCCATATTGGGGGTGGAGTGGAGTTGCTTCTCAAAGATGCTGGGAGAGGCCTACTAGACAAAATGGATGGTATAACTGCAATATCAATAAGTGTGTGGGTGTGTGTGCGCGCGCGCGTGCTAGTGTGTGCGTCAAAGCGATAGGGCGGGAGTCATGCATGGATAATGAGGCGGGGCAATATTATGTGGTAGGCAGACCTAACTGCGTAGATAGATCAATCGATGTGTGTGTGGGATAGATGGAGAGGCATGACTAGAGAAGTAGATCAATTGGTATGTGGAGAAAGGGGGGGTAGTCGACCAAACTATGTATACCGAGGGAGATCGATCGGTGCAATGCATGCGTAAGAGATTAATAAGGCTTGGAGAGACCAATATAGAGAGAAGACAGCGTCTAGGAGGTGGTGTGAGATGCCTACTAGATATAGGGAGGGAGAAGTGTGCGATGTGAGATCGATGAAAATAGGGGCGAGAGAGATATGGGGCCTGGACAATGAGAGGGGAAGAGGAAAGTGTTTGTATGTGGTAGTCAGGCCTAGCTAGATAGGTATATCGATTGGTGTGTCAAAAAGAAGGAGTTGGGAAGACCTATTGAGACCGTGGGAGAACGAACTAAAAAAGAAATCGTTGGTGCACGTTGGAGAGAATGTCGAGTATATATATATATAATATATATATATGACATATTTTATCTACTACCAGGTGTAGTTATCCCCTACCTCTCTAGCCTCCACGTGTCCTGTTAAGGTGAGAAGGCACGTGCAACTACTCAACTAATCACGATGGAAAGTAAAAAAAAAAACAGGCAGAGTTTGTTATATAAATGGGGCGTCGGTTTTGACGTTAACAAATTAGATAAAAAAACTTATTCTGTACAACAACCTTGCAAGTCTTTTGGATGGCTAATTACACGCATGCGTGAAGTTGAATGGATATGTGTCATCCACGTGCTCCTTCAAAACTCTTTTCATACATGTCCATATCTCCAAAATCTCAATATATACTCGGATCAGAGTATAGATAATAAAAATTCGAAGTATGTACACATACATCTGCTTGGATTCATTTTTAGTGGAATATTATGTACGTATATTTTAAAGATAAGAGTTCGATGAACTAATTGGAGTATAGAATATGTCCCCGCAGGAAAAGAAGTATGGTGTCGTACAGGGAGTAAGGAGTATATACTATAATAGTAATATCATTTTAATTGGAGTATGGAGTATGAAGTATACTTGTTTCAGAATGGAGTATGTTGTTATATATGTTCATACTCCCAACAAAAATATCATATTATTATATACTCCATACTCTATGAAAAATCATTGTACTGCATACACAATTCTCTAAAAAGTACCATGTGATATATAGTCCATATAACATAGTACTACATACTATCGGAGTATGTAGTATATAGAATGGAGTATGTGGTATATATGTATATTATCAATCGAGAAAGAAGTGTGCGTAGTTTATTTTTTCTGTCACGACATATTTTAAATTGCCATCAATTATATTTCTTTTTGAACATGGCATGAACTATACAGTATGTGTGTCCTATAGACATACCCTTTATTAAAGGGCGTACATGCATAAAAGAGCAATATATTCATTTAACAACGGAGTAGTATATTCATCCAAAAAAGAGTAGTATGTAGTATATATAAAAAAAGTACGTGGTATGGAATTTATCTCTTATTAATCACAGTATGTAGTATACATAATCACATTGGAGGATACAACGATAAAAATAATAAGTCTTGACTTTTTAGACTCATGGCACATTGAATGACCATGTATACACAATTGTATAGCATCCTTTCAATTGTGTGTCTTCACCCTTTCAGGCGTCGCGTTGCCGGCCGGCACTCGCATGTACGAGGACCGGAGATTGATGCATGTGTTCAGAAGACTCTACATAGTAGAATGGCAAGGAAGATCCGGTTAGTATCATGTATATGCATGCAAATCACGAGGCACAAAACGAAAAACAAATCAACAGTTGGTTCGCATGCATGGGTGGAAATCGCCAGAGGCGCCAGCGGCGTTAATGCCGGGGAGCACACATGCCTGCATATAAACTTCTAATAAGAACTAGGGTTAAAATTAAGAAATGTATAAGGTTGTTTCCAGCCAAATCCAAATTGATCTAGATGCACTTGTACCACGGAGGCATACGTAGGCGGTGTTTTACCTTCATGTCCATGCATGCCTAATAACGATGCATGACCACTAATAGCTTGATGATTTGCATATACGCAGACGTTGCTGTTGGCGGCGGCGGTCTCTAAGCCATGTGATCCCAGCATTTTTTATAAAGACGGTAGGTTTCCCTGATTAGTCAGATCTCTAATAAGAACTAGGGTTAAACCTCCAGAATTAGAGATTAAATATCACGCACACATGCATGTAGTTGAAGAAATGTGAACAATGGAGTATGGTAGTATCTAGTATGACTTATGAAGTATGGTAGTACATAGTACGAATTATGGAGTATGATAGTATCTACTAATAGTATGAATTAGTGAAAACTGTTGAGTAGTGCAAAAGTCAGAATCTCAATGAAGTGGCTCATGTTATATACTTCTTTTTCAAATACACTATACTACATACTATCTTACAGAAATACACCATACTGCATACTCCATACTTTCTTCATCTATTCTATAGGTTCCTCCTTTTTTCGGCGAATTATATATACTCCATACTTCATAATCTATACGACCATACAACATGCACGTGATCAAATACTACATACCTGTGAACTAATTAATAAGCCAACTAATAAGCAATAGAAACGTGATTCGACATTGGTACCACTTGTTTGGTCGCCAAGAAGATCGAGCAGCCGGCCAGCCGTTTTTACTGAGTCTCGACGGTGGCAGAGAAATAATCGGGACGACGTTGATCCGCCGTCGTGAGCCAATGACTGCCGCGGAGTAGATCACGTAACGTCGGCCAACTGTTCTTTTACTATCTAGCCGACTAGCCGGCGGTAGAAGAGTACTTGGGACGGCGCTGATCTGCAATTGCCAGCTGGTGACGGAAGAAATCATGTAGTTAGAGATTGAACGATTAGAGGAAAAGTTTGTTAGTACGTAGGAATAGAAGCTAGGTTAGTTACAGGATGAGGATCAAGCTAGTTTCGCTAGTAGCCCGATAATAACGTCATATAAAAGAAAACGCACGCTCCATCAAGGGACCCTATGATCAACGGTGGATTCCTAGAGGTAACTACCCGGTTGTAGTATGAATTTTCCCTATAAAACCTTATTCACGCAATGAAAATCACTTATTCTACAACGCTCTATCTAGCCCACTGAAGCGACCCGATGCGCCAGGAAGAATCCACCCCGCCGGCCCACTCCTCCCACGACCTCTGTCTCTCATCTCCACCTTCTTCCTCCCCGATCCCCTCCACGGCTCCACCTTCCTCATGGCCAACACTCCACGACCCGATCCAAAAATCCTCCTGGCCACCCATCGCCCCTACTCCTCCCCCCGGCCGACCTCGGCCCCTGCTTGGGCCGGCCAACTGCCACCGCGCGCCGCTCTCCATGCCGGACAACTACCCTGTAGCCCAGGCGACCACCCCGCACCGCCCCGCATCGGCCCGGACACCACCACGCCCCGCCCCGCACCGGCCCAGACATCACCACGCCCCGCCCGCCCGGCCCCGTCCCCTCCACCACCACGCGCCGCCCCGGCAACCACCATGCTCCGCCGGACCCTCTCCACCCGGCCCGGAGCAGCCGCAACACCTCCATAGGATCCGTCAAAGGCTGATCTGGATCTGGCGATGAGGGAGCCCCACCGCTGGACGGTGAAGGTGGAGACGGCCTCCGCAAATCACTGTCCGCCTGGCCTGAGCTCCTCCCTTCCCCCGACCCAACTCCTTCATTGACCCCCCCTCCTCCTCTCCCTCCCCTGCTAGCAGATCCGAGCATCATGTTGCGAGCAGCGGTGGGAGGACCCATGGGCGACGCCTACGAAGGAGGTAGCCAGAGGCAGTCCACTGCTCGGCGGGAGTAGCATGAACTTTGCCGGAAACATGACACAGTAGTTCTTCTAGGAGACCAAAGAGGTTCAGGTTTCTTTGGTGTTAATATTTGCAGGGCAGTGCGTGTGTGCAGTCCAAGAAGGCGGTATGTCCCTGATGCATATTTTCTGCATTCAAACAATTGTATATGGGTGCCAGGTCGGGTCTTCGGCGAACTCGCTTAAGATCCCTATGATGGCGTGGTCGTGCAGCCCGCGTCGCGGTCGATGTAGTGTGGGCGTGCATTGGGGTGGGCAGTGCACTTGGCTTGGCAAAAGAAAATGCTCGAGAAAATTGAGAGAGCTACGCCCAAAAGTCCGAGGTTGTAGTTCGGTAGAATACAATGGCATGTGCAATTCACTACATTCCATCTTACTATGTATGTGTAGTTTACTATGTTCTTCTACACAACAAAAAGGATAGTGCAGTTTATGCAAAAATTATGTTGAATTTGTGTTTTTGGTATGTTTGCATCATCCGTGTAGTGCACTTATGCCCCCATTGAAGTGCGATCATCCACGGTTGTGCATGCAGCCCACTTTGTGGGGGAGAAAAAGTTCACTAAAAAAATTGTGGTTCACTTCATAAAGTTTTTTGTGAAAAATTGGGTCAACCAAAGAAAAAAGACAATAAAAACTCAGGCAGTGCACTTTTGGTGGTGTCGTGGTTCACTTATTCCTAATGTAAAGTGCAGAAAACATGTTACTGCACTTTTTGGTTTGGTGGTGTCACAGTTCACTTATTCCTAATGTAAAGTGTAGAAAACATGTTATGGAAACGACAAAAAAAGTAATATGGTTCACTTCTCGATGTAGTGTGGTTCACTCGGTTCAGTCCATGCGGTCCACTCGACACGCCTACTTGTATAAAAAACTAAAACATGCTGTGCACTTGCACGTATGATGCAGTGTGTTGTTTGTGTGAAACAGTGCTTTACTCAGTTTGATGTGGTTCACGCATCGATTTTGGGGTTGCGAAAAACAAAGTGTCCGCATTTCGGTAAAATCATAACTGCTCTTAAACCGTAAGGAATTAGAGGATGTTTTACATGAAAAAATTGTGTTTCGTCCAGATATTTCCAACGCCGTATCCTTCACATCATTTCGACGAGCAGTTTGAAAAAAATCACAAAAATATGCTTGTTGTCATTCGTAATTAGCCATACCATTTTCAAAAATTCATTTAAAACTATGAGGAATCTCAACAAATGATCAACATATGAAAGTTGTGCCTATTACACAGCTTTCCAACGCCATATCACACGCCTCTTTTCGAAAAACATTTTAAAAACTAGAGCGAAAACCGTACCAAACAATTTGAAATTTTGAAAAAATAGAATTCCGCGGTTGAGTAAATTTGAAATTATTCTCAAACCATAAGGAATTAGAGAGTGTAATCTACATGAAAAAGTTGCGCCTCGATGATATATTTCCAACGCAGTATCGACTGCTTCATTCCGACGAGCGGTTTAGAATTTTTTTTGAGAAACTACGCTCGCTGCCACTCGTCAGGCGATCGATGTTTTCAAAACTGCTCTTGAACCGTGAGGAATCTCAAAAAAAATTCAACATGATGAAGTTACGTCTTTTCCATAGCTATCCAACGGTATATTATACGCCTCGTTTTGACAAACATTTTGGAAACTGGAGCGAAAACAGTGCCAAAAAACCCATGCGAGTTTTGTCTACTGACATTGCAGTGCTTGTTTGATAGAGATGCAGTACACTCGCGTTAATTGTGTAGTTCAAAAGTGGTGTCAGAATAGTTATTCTGCACCCAATGTGAGAATATATATATATATATATTACAAGGTCACATTTATGTGAATTTGAGATACCCATGACATGCATTGATTAAGCTAGAGCTTGAAATGCATTATTATTTGAAATCGATATAAAAGTTCACATCTAACTTGACAGTAATCATGCGGTGTGTTGTGAAGATAATATAAAAATGATGGTTTTACTTGACAACAACCATGATTGTTTATTCTTATTCAAATAGAGAAATTAATTCAAATTTAGTTCATACTTGAGCAGGTAGTATATACATTTGGAATGCGCTAAAATGTTCATTTGAGTAACATGCATTATAAACCTAACGAAATGTGTTAATTGAACACAACATGGATTCAAAGTTTTGAATGACATTTGTTGTAATTCATACAATAAAACGGGACAAGACTCTTGCATGGTGGAATTGATTTTTCTTTTGTTTTTTTGTTGTTGTTGAGGGAAGTGTGAACAGATTTGGTGCCGTTCATGTTAGGCTTGTCCTCCCAAAATTTGAAGCTGCGCCTTGTTATCCCAAAATTTGAAGCCTCTTTTGTCTCTTGAGCTGCAAAAACTCCCGCCTGTTCAACCCGCGCCTTGTTATCCCAAGACTTCAACATGCGTGAAAACTCCCTCCTCCTTTGTAATCAGTCATACCACACCGACATGCGAAATCCCCCTTCTCCCCCCCGACAAAAGTGTCACCTCACAGTCATGGTTAAAACTTGTGAGGGTACTTTTGTAACTTACCCCACTTTTCGGACAAGTGCATTCTTAAGCAATACCTCCCATCCCCTCTGTTTCCCCTATTCGTAGACCGATGCCGCCCAAGCCCATGAAGCCCCACCCTCCTCTGTCTACTACCCGAGCATCACCCAACCGAAGCCTCTTCACCATGACCTCATCCACTGCAACAGCTCGGCGTCCCTCATCTACCGCCTCGGATGAGGATTCGTCGTTGATGCCACCGTCTTGCCGGTTCATCCGCCCCGTCCTCCACCTCCAACGAGCTACCCCAATGACTGCCTTGTCTATCGTGCCACCTCCATTCCCACAACGCCATCTTCACATGATCGACTGAAACCGCAATAGCCTCACCGAATCATGGAATGAAGTTGAGGCCTACTAGGCGCCAACAAAGAGGTTCTACACTCATCGCACCACATCTTCATTCGATCTCATAGGGCCTCCGATGCTTGATCTCGTACAGCCATGTTGCGGCTCCTTCGATGACGTGGTGGGACATTTCCTCCATGGCTGCTCTTCCCCATGGTGTAGCTCCCTCTGTGGTAGCATCCACATCAGTATGAGCTGATGTTGCTGCTCTTGCTCTCTCTCACGTTGTTGCTCTGCTCTTGCTCTTGCTCACCTGCTATTGTGCTCTTCCTCTCGCTAGCTCTGCTACGCCGGGTTTGCTGCCATAGCATGAGCTGCTACTCTGGATGCTCTATGCTACTAACTTCCCTACTAGAGAGGCTGCTGATGTAGATCACTCCCACTCCGCTACTATTGCTCGAGCGGCCTAAACTATGGCCTTCTTTTGTTCACATGGTAGAAAAGTCATAGGAATAGGGAAGTCATAGGAAATGAATGACATGTATCTGATATCCAAGGAATAGGAATAGAAAGGAGATGTTCTTTGGTTCACATCAAAGGAATTTTGTAATTGTGTCTAGGATAATGTTTATTTTCCTATGAAACGTAAAGGATATGGAGAATTCCTACATAGGAATAGGATTTAAAGCCAAAGGCTCCAAAGAAATGTTTCCTATAGAATCCTATCCTATAAAATTTCTACAAACTTCTTGCAAACCAATGGAGGGCAACTAGTACAATGCTTCCGTGCTATAGTAGTGCGTTTAGTACAATTCAGTTTTGATAGCAAAATCTAGTTTCGAATGTTAAGTTCAGTTTCGAGAGTTAAGTTCAGTTTTTCAACAGTTAAGTTCAGAGTCAACAGGTTTTACATTACCTATTGGAGCGGCCACCACCCGCGTGACGTATTTTAGGACAAGCACTTTTTGGTGATGTATTTTACATCATCTACTGGTGATTCTATTAGAATTCCACTTCATATTAACACTTCAGAATGCCAGACATACCGACAATAGCAAGGAGATTAACAAGGCCTTCCATTTCCCTCTATTTGTGATTCCTAGGTTACCTGATCAACATCAAATTACCAGGACATACATACCTGACTCCTCTCCATTTCCCCTGTGACCCCTCATTGAATTCATGCTATAAACAACCATTCATGTGAGCTCCTTGCTCCGGAACTTATAGTCATGGCACTAGCATGGTCCATGTGACCCTAGAAAGCCATAGAGCCTGTGATCTTGCTCACCCATTCCATGCAGCACTGACTTTGTCGCAGCCATAGCAGTATCGTTGTCGCGAGGTCACTTCCGGCAAGTTCCAACAACCCCGGGCCCTCCTGCAGCGTCCCGTGGATGATAACGAGCCTAGGCTACCCCCAAGTAGCTTTAGCTCCCGCTCTATGGCCTCCGATGGGAGTCCAACACACTTTTGGGTCACCTACAGCTAAATTCTCGGGGTGATGTCATGGCCAATTAGATTAGGGCTAGTTACCCCACTAAACCCCCTAACCCACTGGTAGGTGGGCACACACGGGTAATTAACCTGCTTACATTTATTTAGGTTATATTAAACTTAATTAACCCCTGTGTAACTCACGAGTGGGTCCTACTGGCCAGTTTGTCCTAGAACAACCTTGTTGACCTGCTGATGTCACCTTGATGTAATGCTAACGCAATAAAACTATAATGGTTTTATTTTGATTCAAAAATGATTAGAAAAATCTGTAAATGTTTCAAACTTCTAAAGTTCATATAAAATCAATAGTAGCTCAGAATGAAATAATTTATCTATGAAAAATTATCAGAAATCCAATCTTTCCATATGTACCATTTTCCTACATGATAGAACATCTTATGTCCTCTGGTTAGGACAAATAAATAAATCACATGTAAATAAGCACATATGGAGTTTGAATTTGAATCTTTGATTCAGAACAACTTCACTTAATCTAATTGCTAGTTGCATTAGCGCAATAAATAGCACGTTGCCACGTCATGATCATGCATCATACTCTTGCATCTCCATGAATTGAATGTTGTTCCTTTTTGTTTTATGGTGTTTGTCCCTGCCTAGTAAAGGACTTTTCTCAAGGAGTGATTGTTGACACTGATGAAGACCTTTACGATCTTCAAAAGTGCCAGGCAAGTAACCCCTCCTTTGAGCATTCCGATGCAATCCCACTCTCTCGCTCTTGCTATGTGTTAATGCATTAGGAACACCAACATTTCCACGATTACATATTTCAGTAGTTGAACCCATTCCTCTGCATGACCTGTCATTGTCATAGTAAATAGCTAACCTTCCTAGCATGATTAGGAGTTGTTTGATCCATGTTGTGAACTCATCCATGCCTGCTTGCTATTGCTTAGAGTTGTGTTAGGTTTGATTCATCTGGGAAGGAATTGGAATGGTGTGTTCATGTTCTGAAGTTGAGAGTTAAGTCTGTGAACTTGATTTGGTAAAGATAGCAATGGGAGGCCATGTAGGAGTACATGGTAGGATGTCTCATTGGAATCGTACTTAAGAACTGAGTTATGTGTATGTGATCCATGACAGTTACTACCACACATTGGGAACTTAGTGACCCTGATCCGCTCGGCCTATTAATACACTTCATCTCTATAGAGGAGTTGCAACTAGTTTCAGGTGTTTCAAGGATGTGCTGGGGGACCTGTTTAGCACAACCCCATGGGGTGGGCTTAATTGTGGTAGATGCACCAGTGCCACGGTGTACGAAGTGGAACCCGTATGGTGGGCTTAGGTAACACTGGACACAACATTTGGGGCCGTAAATGGAACTTTGACCGAACTTCCTTAGGGGTTCAATCTCAAATAGGCGATGGGACTAGACTAGAGTCACGTGTGGTTAATGGTCATGGTATACACCCATTGGCTTTCTCTTGAAGTTTGTCGAGTACATGTCACATATAGGCACTAAGTTGTGGACACATGTGTGAAGAAGTATACCCCTAGAGGATATTCAATCTATTCAAATAGTTGCATCTGTGGATATGGTGATACGGGGCACGCCCGTGTGTGTCGATCTTTCACTAATTGGAGGGGGATTCCATGAAGAACACGAAGAACATGGGGAATAACAAGGAGAAATCACAAGAGGAAACACTCAGGAACAAGTCCAATCACACATCCACTAGACTCACCACACACAAGATCCATAAAGGTACATGAACAACAAAGGGAAATAGGATACATGTAGAGTTAATCCCAAATCCCATGGGGAGATGGGGCCTTGATATCCCAGAGGATCTTCCCTCGAGAGGGGCCTTGCCATCCTCTATGGATCTTCTCCGGTGGAGGCCTTGATATCCATGAGAGAGGTAGAGGAAGGAGCAAAGCTCAACTAACTAAGAGCTAAACCATTGCTAACCCTAGAAAGGAGGAGGAGGGGTCCCTTATATAGTGCTAGTGGAGATAGGGAGAGAGAGAGGATACATGGGCCTTTGGCCCGCGTCTGCCCGCACAGAGGCCGGATGTCCGGGGCTTCATGGGGGTGCCGGATGTCCGGGGCTCGGGCGTTTGGCTTCGCTCGAATCGGGACTCCTTGCGCTGGATTTTCGGGAAGGGGCACTGGATATTCGGTTGGTCTTGTGGCGCCGGATGTCCGGGGGTCGGCAGGATGTCCGGGCCCTGCAGCTTCGGCTGTAGCTTGCCCTTGGTGCCAGAGGGGTCTCCAAGGGCCGGATGTCCAGGGTGTAGCCCGGATGTCCGGGGCCTAGGAGGTGGCTTGGCCTTCTTCCATCATCGCTTCCATGCTTCCCTTGCGGATGTTGTAGTTGTTCCACAACACTTTCACTGCTCCTCGTCATCCATGAAGCTCCGACAATACCTATGTATGCACACGAGGGGAGTGTCAAGTAGTATACCATCCTCGAAGGGGTCAAGTGAACACGTGTAAAGGAGATGATTCACCTTTATGTATGTGAAGTAGTTGTGGCACGTGTCACTTGCCAAACGGACTCTTGTCATGGAGATGTCCATAGGATGCTCCGCATCATCCCCTCCCCCTTGGGAAAGATCCGATTTCGGATCAAAATCCAGATCACCATGGGAAGGAGATGGTGTCGCCATGTAGAAGTGAATGATCACCAGATGCTCATCATCATCAAGCTCGCAATGGGCACTCTCCAATGTCGCACCAACTAGCAGTTCGTTCAAAAGGAGCAAAAACGACAAACACTTGGAAAAACAAAGGTGGTTAGCGTTAGTGCAAAACCAAGCATTAAAGCGGTTATTCATCGAACAAGTGTTGTCATTATGCATAACATATGGTGTGACAAGGGATTGTGTCATGGCAACTAAGCATACAAATTGAGCACAAGCAATGCAATCATAGAAACAAGGACGCCTAGGTGAGGTAGGGATGCCAATGTGTGTGTCACTAGAACAATCATTTACCTCAAGGTCATAGCACTCATGAACATAGCAATCAACTAAAGGTCTATGGTAGGCAAAGGAATCATTCACAACACCAAACAAAATGACATGTCTAGACACATGGGGCAAGTGCAAGACAATCCAAGCATAACGTCCAC
The DNA here is from genome assembly GCA_022496015.1 of Hordeum marinum. NCBI lineage: Eukaryota > Viridiplantae > Streptophyta > Magnoliopsida > Poales > Poaceae > Hordeum > Hordeum marinum. Next base: position 156,362,076 of record CM039672.1, on the reverse strand, counting down.
ATGGTGTAAGATAGTGAGGCACTTAGCACGATAGAAAGAGCAAGTGTTCAACATGTGTGAGGCAATCAATTTAAGCATGTAGCAAGAAATGTTGCATGGCCAATGTGAAGAATGGACATTGTTGCAACCAAGCATATGATAAGAGCAAACAATCCACAAGTTGGGTGCAACACACAAAGTATATATGTCATGAGGCATGGAACAATGGCAATCACGAGTGAAAGCAATATCTCTAACATGTGTGCAAGTAAGTGGTCCAAGATGACCAATATTTGTCATGATACAAGCAACACAAGTATGACGATGCACTATATCCATGCTCAAGAAGGATGTCACCTAAAAAACGTGACCTTGTGCATCCGTCACAATGCCGATGCGCAAGCAAGTGCAATGTAGAAACTCGTCGGTGTAGCAAGGCTCGCTCTAAAGAGCTCGAATCGTCAACTCACGTGAAGTGGAAGTTGACATGTAGTCGAAGTATCCTACACATACACACAACAGAGCCAAGAATGTATGTGCATGGTAGATAAAGACATCATCCATCATGATGCTTCTCCTCTCTTGCACATAACCATTAGGAACAAAAGTGCATGAACAATATGATGTAACAATGGCTATATTCATGGCACTAGGCATATGGTGCAAAGAAGGGAGACAAGCATGCTTCACATTAAAGGTGTCTAAAGCTCCAATAATATGTGAGAAAGCTATGGGGGCAATCTCATTAGCAAGAGTAGAAGCATTGTTGCACTCAATACATGGCAAAGTATATAGCAAGGAAGAGGCAACACATGGAGATACGTGACAATATGCAATGTCAATCATGTGCAAAGCATGACAATGGTTGTCATCAACCGCATAAAAGGAGCACATCGGTGATGCAACATAAGCAAGCATAGTGAACATGGCGTGCAAACTACTAGTGCGAAGATGCAACATACTAGAGGAAATCATGACGATCATGTCATTTGGGCAAATAATAGGCATAGAAAATGCACATGACATAATGCAAGCATGAGAACAAAACATGATCAATATATCGTCATATGCATGGGGCACAAAGTAAACATGGCAATAGAAAGTAGTATCTCCACCAAGCTCGCAAATACACATACAAATACGAGAGTCATGGGTCATGTGTAATGCAAAGCATGGGTCACAAATGCAGGGCAAAGGCATAGAAATGAGCATATCATGCAAAGTGAACATGGCAATATGGGAAAAGGATATGTAATGCACAATAAGCCATAACCATGTGAGGGCCATGTAAAATAAGTGCGTGAAGTATTTACGCAAAGATGGTGGGTGGAGGGTAAGCACGTCTTCGTTGCTCTCTAGAGCTCTTTTCATCAACTCGTGCGATTGCGAGGTTGATGATGAATCATGTGTACCTACACAACAAGGAGACACACAAAACAAAGTGTGTGCGTGGTAAATATACACATCATCCATCATGATGTGTATGTGCACGTGAGAGATCGCACAAGATAAGAAATTCTCAAAGAAATTTGAGGCATGGTATATGAATACGACATCCATCATGCAATGATAGTTATTATGCTCAACATGATTGGGACACAAATTGTAGCAAGTATGTGGCACAAGCATTTTTTCCATATCAATGGAAAGCATATTGTGCACACAAGTATGGGGATCATGCAAATTGTAGAATGGAACACAATCTCCTAATATGTATGAGGAAACTATGGGGGTCTCCTCATGTGTAATAGCGGGAGAATAATATGGAGAATATGGACAACATCCAAAACCATGCATTTCCAAATCATGGAGATAATGACATGGCATATGAGAATTATTGTGCAAATGATGCAAAGGGAGCATGGCAATATCATCACAAGAAAAGCAAATGCCAATAACCATGGGTTTGTCATATATGCCCTATGAGCAAATTGGATCAATTTTTATGGTGTATGCATAGTCACTATGGTGAGATTGCAAAGATGCAATATGGGAAATTTCATGCATAACATATGACAAGTCAAGCGAATTGTCAAACATGATGTGACCAATGGAATTTTCACATGATATCCTATGTAGTATAGCATCACAACTAGGTAAGTAAACATGCTCATAATTATATTCATCATAAATAGGTGGCACATCTAAGCATGAAGAAGACATAGCATGTGAAGTATCCAGAAGGTGATCGACATCATGCAAGCAATCAATGGCAAGGTAGTCCACCAGTGGGACAAGAGCATCACCTTCACCTATGTTACCTTTGTCATTCCACTCATGTGCTGTAGGTGAGGTGGGAAAGAGCAAATTGTGGTCATATTCATCGTGATGGAACCATGTGGGGCGGTGCATCATATTCCACCATGGCCATCGTCTTGTCCAAAGGGAGGACGAAGTCGTCAAGGATCGGCGCGTCATCAAATATGGGACCTTTCACCAAATGAGAAGACACAATAGGAGTAGAGGTTAAGTTGTTAGAAATCATGGTGGCCTCACGTGCCATCTCAAGTACCTCACTCACTAAGTGTTGTGGCGCACTCACTCCCTCTAGGTAGTTGCACTCATAGTCACATATGGTGGAGTCAATCATCTCACTCAAGTGGTGGGGTTTGTGGCTCTCCTCACATGGAAATGGGGGAAACTCATCATATATGGGGCTAGTGGTGAAGTCACTCTGACTCTCAATATGGTGGCCTAAGTCTTTCAACTCATCTCCAAACTTCGCCGTGGTCGAAGGGAAAATCCCATGCTCAACCAACTCATCATCGTCGTCATGGATAAAGGCCGAAGATGGCGCATCATCACTCTCCTCCATGACCGAAGGGAAAATCCCATGCTCGGCCATCTTCCTTGGGATGCTTCCGAAGATGGAAGGGTCATGATAGCGGCGAAGTTGTCCCTGTCTTTTGATGAGATGGTGGCTATCGTTTTTGGTGGAGTAGACTTTGACGATCTGTAGGATCGAAAGTAGGTCTAGAGGGGGGTGATTAGACTACTTGACCAATTAAAGGTTTTGCCTATACCAAATTTTATGGTTGACAGTTTTTAGCATTTCATGGCAAGTCAAGTACACCCTACACATGCAAGTCTAAGAGTATATAGGAGCGGAAAGTAACAACAAGCATGCATAGAAGGGATAAGGTAGGAAGATTAAACGCAATTGTGGACACGATGATTTTTCTCGTGGTTCTGATAGGTGGCGCTATCTTACATCCACGTTTATGGAGTCTTCAACCCACGGAGGGTAATGGTCGCGAGAGTCCACGGAGGGCTACATCCAAAAGGGTCCACGAAGTAGCAACCTTGACTATTCCATATGATCTGTATACACTTCTCCCCCTTTGGCAACAAGTTACCAAAAAGTTCAAAGGCATACATCTAAGCGTTCTTGGGCGCATATCCTCCGGTTGTTGATGAAGGAGTCAAGATGACGACGTCGGTGAAGATCTCTACAGATGTCGTAGATGGAGCTGGAGTGGTCACTGATGGAGCTGATGTTGATGGAGCTGATGGAGCTGGCACTATGGCTGATCTGGCCTGAGTAGTGAACTGAGTGCCTGGCCCTAGAGGTGAATCATCCTCATCATCATCATCCTCATCTGAAGTAGAAGAGACCCGTGGGATCTGCACAGAGTCAACTTCATGCTGATGTTCTGTGACTATCTTCGTCAGCCCGTCCACTTTATCAGCAAGGGTCTTGATTATGGTCTCAAAGATCCTGACAAGACTGTTTTGGTTATCCAGAATCCCCTTAATGTCCTTTTGCATGCTCTGAACAGATGATATCAGCAAATCCATTTGCTCGCTCCTGGATCGAGGGGCTTGAGCACTAGTGGCTCTCACTGTCTCTGCTGCTTCTTGAGATGCAGCAGAAGTGGGATGATCAGCTTCCACCACCATGACGTTGTCCTCTAGATCTGGATGTAGGGGCAAATGTGGGTGATCCAGGGCAAAGATGTGCTTCTCCAGTCTTGAGTTTATGAGCATCTGGATGTAGGGTGCATAACAACATGAGCGCTTCTGATCAGCAGCAACCCTCTTGATTGTCTCTACAATCAAGTCCATGACTCTGATCCTGGTGTGAGTGTCAAGATTGATCAACAAGTTGATGGAGTGGCCTCAGATCATCTTGTCATCTCCGGACTTGGGCATCAGGGTATGCCTCAGAATGTTTTTGATAGTGCGTAGGCCAGCCTGGAGAAAGTAAATGGACCCTAGCTGGTGAGACTTCACTTTGTCAGCAAGGATCTCCTTATACATGTTGGCCATAGCATTGTGACTAGCCTTGGATTCTGAGTAGACATCCAGGTCACCATCCTATGCTTTAGGAACTCCTAAGATCCCTGCCCATTCCTCAACAGTTGATTCATATCGGGCACCATCAGTCATCCACAGAATTCTACCATCTCCGTAGAAGTGTGCAGTGGAGTAGAACTGCATGATCATCTCGTCATTCCATGCTGTGAATTCTCTGCCTATGAATTCATCAAGACCAATGCAATGGAAGTTGTCTTGGACACTTGGAATGTAGTCCTCATTCTCCTTGATGTACTTTCAATCAACATAACGCATATCGCTGACAGCTGGACTCTTGTCAAAGAGCACAGTCTCATAGAAGTCCTGCTGCTCCTTGGTATAGTACCTGTAGTCCACAACTATTTTCTTTCTTTGGGCATAAGGATCAATAGCTCTCCATGCCCTCAGTCCTGAGTCCTTCCTCTACTTCATGTCCTCAACTACTGGATAGCTGGCATTATGAATAGGGAGGTGTGGTCTAAGCTTCATTAACGTTGTCAGATCATCACCAGCTTTAGCTCTGGAGGCATTCCCTTTGTTCTTCTCAGAGGCTGGAATCTTCCTAGTGGTCCTCTTGGGCTTCTCAGCAGACTTCTTGGATGTGCTAGTTTTGGGCATAGCATCAGACATCAACTTCTTTGCCTTCTTCTTGGGAGGAGCCTTTGCTGGCTCAACCTCCTCTTCCTCAACATCAACAGCTTCTAGATCCTCAAACATGGAGGTAGGCCTGCCAGTCGCATGAATGATCCTGTTCCTGACCTTTTTCTCTCCTACCTTCTTAGGCATAGCTTTCTTGGGGATCTCAACAGAAATAGTTGCTCTGTCAGTCTCATAAGCCTTAAAGGTTGAAGCTGGTGCATATATTTTGCTGACAACCCTTCTAGAGGAAGTAGCTTCAGTTGCAGCTTTTTTGGTTGCCTTCTCTTGCTTCTTAGCAAGAACCTCCTCAGGGACAAAGTCTTAATCTTCTTCTTCTGAGTTCAACCTCTTTCTGGTTCTGGTGGCAGCCTTGGGCAACCCAGGTGAGCTGGGGGTGCCTGGATCTGAGAATGAACTGAGCTCTGGGCTTGTGCCTGAACTCATGTCTGCTCTCTGCTCTGACCTGTTCTGACTGTCTTCTGAACCTGACATGCTGACCCTGTGAATAGAGTGTAGATGAGCAGAAGTAGATGAGTCATCCAAAATGAGGCTATTTTTGAAATTTGAGCAATGAGTTTTTCAAAAGTTTTGCAATCTGTCACACACATATCGGTACAGCCGAAATGAAATTTTCGGGGGGGCCGAGACAGACCAACTCCTTAATAGGAACTTGGCAGCCTTTTCAGTAGGACCGAAAAGAGCCACTCGGTTCCACTAAGTTAGTTCTTAGCAACACAGAAAAGTATATCGGTGAGACCGATATTTTTGTTTCGGTTCCACCAAGATGTATCGGGCGGACATCAAAACCCTAGAAAATCCATCTAACTCGAGATTTTGCAATTTCTAGTGGATAGATGAATGAGCAATAGGTGGCTTATAGAGAAAACAAGGTCCAATGCGCAAGAGTCAGAATGGGAGTGCACTAGAGATCAAATCCGTACCCTAGCTTGGCACGGATCCTCTACGGCGGCAACGTTTGTGAAGATTACGTCGACGGCGGCGATACCCAGCGGTGGAGGAGCTCGGGAAGTCAAGGGGAATGACCAGGGGTCTTTGGAACGACAGCTTAGGGTTTTGGAGCACGACGTATGAAGATGAAATTTCAAAACGTTGGGGTCCAGAGTTATATACCCACCATAGTCGGTGACAGTGATTCTAAGTTTTCGGTGTCATCGAGTGCCTCAACTGTCAGCTGACAGGGACACTCGGTGTAACCGAGAAAACGGAATTGGTGATATCGAGATTGAAAAACCAGATCAACCCTAGGCAATTGGTGAGACCGAGATTTTGGTGTTGGTTCCACCGAGTTGCACCTGGGAGGTTTTAATGGTCAGTCCTTGTCGATACGGAACTCCGAGTGCTCCACACACAAAGGGATCAAAAAGCACTTGTTCAAATTTTGTGATGCAGCATGAATGGAATATGAGATGAGAAAGCATAGATAGCTAAATAGTGGTCCTAGGCATTCTTGTCCATCCAATTGGCAAAAGATAAATCAAAAGACAAATAGCAACAATTAGATATCCTCGAATGAGAAAATAAATGCAGACCAACATGCTCACACAATAAGATGTCAAAAGAAATCATGACGAACATGCACAAACACACTAGCATCTAACAAGCACTTGGGCGATGACAAAGTCATCTATATATGAGTATTTGACTTAGGATCCAAGTAAGAGTACTTGATCATAGGTCATACTCATTGTTTAAGCACAAGTGGGGTTACCACTTTTTCATAAAGCATTTAATGTTGTCACATGTTAAGAGATGCTTCGACTCAAGAATTAGAGTAAAGCTCCCCCTTAATGTGACATCCCCCCATAAGAGGGATAAACTAACCTTGGGATTTGTCGATGAAGACTTCATGTTGGTGAGGTAGTTGTGGATGCTCAATGTTGATGAAGATCACCAAGAGTTGGGAGCATCCTTGTTGTTTCCTTACTCCTCTCACCTACATGGGTTAGTCCCAACATACAAGAGACAAATACAAGGATATATATGGACATGGAGTGCAAAGCATGTGTTATGATGTCCATTGATTTGTTGATTACCTTGTCCCTTGCTTACCTTTGAGGGAATGTGTGACTCCTTGAACTATTGCATTGAGTTGATGTTGAGTGCAAAAAGTTCTTGCCAATAATGAATGTGAGTGAATTTCATTGGCGGAGTCACCCCTCAAGAACTTACTAGTTCTTCTTCTTGGGAACCCACATCAAGTTGATGGGGATCCTTGGTGTTGAAGTGGCCTTTGTAGTAGTTGAGCTTGAAGTAACCTTGGGAACCCACTCCACCAAAGCTAGGGGTTTATCTTCATATGAGTCAATGTCATCTTGAAGTTTTTCTTGCCCTTGAGCTTGTGGTCTTGTGGTGGAAGGTCATCTTGAGTGTTTGTCCCTTGGGAAGAGTATTTTCATACTTCTCCTTTTGAGGAACAAACTTGGACTTGGGATATTGACCTTCTTCCCACTCAACTCCATTAGCGTTGAAGTAGCCAACACCACGATTCTTCCGGTATCCTCCGTGCTTGTGTACAATTTCCTCAAATTGCTTACATCCACCAAGACTCTTGTAGATACCTTTTTCTATAATTCCTTTCAATAAAGCATTTTCTTGCTCAAGTGTAACTTGGCTAAGAGAAACATCATTAGTGGAATCAATAGAACTACTAGAAGCAACATCATTGGATTTATCACTTTTATTGTTGCTACTAGATGAAGAATCTTTCTTTCCTTTGTTACTAGATTGCTTAGTTTTAACTTGAGGCATGAAAGTAGACAAGAGTAGTCGTTTGGCTAGATAAGATGAGGTGTTCTTCCAGATATCATCCTTGATAGCTTTGAGAAACTCATGCTCTTGCTCGAAGTTGAGCTTCTCGAAGCATAGCTTCTCATGAGTTCTCACAAGCTCTCTATGATCTTCGAGAGTAGATTCATGAGATAACTTAAGAGTGTTTAGTTCTTTAGTTAGTTGTTCTATTTTCATCTTATCATCATCAAATGACTTATCTTGACTAGCATGAGAATTATCAAGTTCATTTTGATCAATATCACTAGTCTTATCACAAAGCAAGTCATCATCACAAAGCAAATCATCTTCATCACTATCAAAATCAAGATATTCGGGGTGTGATACCTTGGGGCCTTTAGCCATGAAGCAACTTCCACTCCCTTCATTTGGTGAATCAAATGGATCATAGGAGTTGGTAGTCACTAGAGAAATTCCGGCAACACCATCATCTTGACTATAGTCGGAGTCGGAGTGATAGCTTCTCTTAGAGTTGTTATCGAAGTCAGACCCGGAAACCCATTCACCAACATGAGCTTGATGTTTTCTTCTTGTGTAGCTCTTGGTGTACTTGTCCTTCTTCTCCGAAGCTCTACTTCTCCTTGAGTTTCTTCATTCATAACGATCATCTCTACTCCTTCTCTCTCTTTGTGGTGACTCATTCCTTTAGCTTCGTCTTCGAGGTGACTCTTCTCTTCTTTTGTAAGGAGTCATGCACTCATTTGAGTAGTGTCCGGGCTTCCCACAATTGTAGCAATTGTGGTCACGACTTGACGAACGCTTCTATTCATATCTTGAGTTGGAGTTGCTTGCTTCTATTCTTGTAGAACTTGTTGAATTTCTTGACCATGAGGCTTGTTTCTTCATTGGTGACAAGTTTGTTGCTTGAAGTTGTGGGAGCATCACTTGTGGATTTGTAAGCACCGTTAGACTTGTGATGAAGCTCTTCTTTATCTTTGAGTGTCATCTCATGAGCAACAATCCTTCCAATGACTTCCGTAGGCCTGAGATCTTTGTAGTCTGGCATCATTTGGATTAATGTGCACACGGTGTCGTATTTCTCATCAAAAGCTCTAAGTATCTTCTTGACGATGAATTTGTCGGTCATTTCTTCACTTCCTAAGCCGACAATCTCATTGGTGATGAGAGCTAGCCTAGAGTACATCTCTGCGACTCCTTCATCATCCTTCATCTTGAACTTGTCAAGTTGACCTTGAAGAATATCTAACTTGGATTCTCTCACGGACTCGGTTCCTTCGTGCATATCAACCAAAGTATCCCAAATCTCCTTTGCATTTTCAAGACGCCTGATTTTGTTGAATTCTTCGGGCATAAGCAGTTGAAGAGAATGTCACATGCTTGAGCATTGCATTGCAACATCTTCAATTCATCCGCGGTTGCTTCACGATCTGGTTCCCGTCCATCCGCAAAGAACCCACCTTGCAAGCCAACATGAACAACAGCCCAAATGGCGGGGTTATCACCAAGAATATGCATTTTCATTTTCTGCTTGCAACTAGCAAAATTAGTGCCATCAAAGTACGGACCTCTACGGTGATAACTTCCCTCACTAGACGCCATACTTCTCCTAGGTTGTGAGACATAAGCAATGGAGAACAATGCTCTGATACCACTTGTAGGATCAGAAGCAGGTCTAGAGGGGGGGGGTGATTAGACTACTTGACCAATTAAAGGTTTTGCCTATACCAAATTTTATGGTTGATAGTTTTTAGCATTTCATGGCAAGTCAAGTACACCCTACACATGCAAGTCTAAGAGTATATAGCAGCGGAAAGTAATAACAAGCATGCATAGAAGGGATAAGGTAGGAAGATTAAACGCAATTGTGGACACGATGATTTTTCCCGTGGTTCTGATAGGTGGCGCTATCTTACATCCACGTTTATGGAGTCTTCAACCCACGGAGGGTAATGGTCGCGAGAGTCCACGGAGGGCTACATCCAAAAGGGTCCACGAAGTAGCAACCTTGACTATTCCATATGACTTCCGTCCATGAAGGACTAGCCTCACTATGGGGTAGATCTTCATGAAGTAGGCGATCTACATGCCCTTACAAACTTCTTGGTTCACTCCACAACACGAAGTAGGAGGCTCCCAAGCGACACCCAACCAATCTAGGAGGCACCACCCTCCAAAAGGTAATAGGCTCGGTAATGATGATGAACTCCTTGCACTTGTGCTTCTAGATGATATACTCCTCAACACACAATCTCTCTCTCACGGGTTTGGCTTGGTAGAAGAGATAGGATTGGTGGAAAGCAACTTGGGGAGGCTAGAAATCAAGATCCATATGATTGGAGTGGAAGATCTTGACCTCAACACAAGGGTAGGTGGTTCTCTCTCAGAAAATCTGATAGGATAGGTATGGAATAGTTCTGACTGCTTCTCTTTCGAGTGAGTGGCGGTGAAGGGGTATATATAGGCATCCCCAAAAATCCAACCGTTACACACAAAATGACCAACTCGGTGACACTGATGTGTTATTCTCGGTGGTACCGAAGTGACCAAAAGGTGGCACTTTTGAATCTCAAAGGGACCGATATACAATTCTCGGTTGCACTGATAAGGTGACCAACGGTCAGATTTGCAATCTCGGTGACGCCGATACAACATTCTCTATGGAACCAAAAATGTGAATTTGCGTAACAAAAAGTTGGCAACCTAAACTCGGTGGCACCAGTATGGAATCGGTTGGACTGAACTGGCTAGGGTTTGGCAGAGTCTGTCTAGGTACTCGAATCGGTGGCACCGAAGTGGGATAGTTGGTTGCAGCGATTTTGAGTGTTGGGTATAGAACAGACTTTGGTGGGAGAGTTTTGTGGATGTTTTTGGCGACTATCACTTGTGCACGTTTGAGCATATTGTTCACCAACAAAACTTTACCCCTTTTTAATAGTATTGGCTTTCCTATGGACTCAAAGTGATTTCTCACAAATATAAAATGTAGAGTCCTCTTGCTTGAAGCTTGGCCAACCTATTTCCTTGCATCTTGGGGTTTCTCCGCAATCTCCTTTTTGCTAATCCTCTCATTGAACATTTCCTGAAATATACTTAGTGGAAACATTAGTTCAATGACTTATATGTTGTTATTAATTACCAAAACCACCAAGGGAGCAAATGTGCTTTCACGATCCGACTACGAACGTGTGATGATGTCGCGCCTTAGCAATCGCTAAACCAACTCCAAGAGGTTATTGACCACGCCGAAGCACGATCAACCTGACCACGAGGGTCTATTTCCTGCACGCAAACGAAGAACAAGCAGGAAACTAAGATTGCAATCTAGATATTGCGAATATAAGAGGAAAGCTTTATTGATGAAGTGGGGTTTTGTGATGCCTTTGTCTGGTCGTGGAACACAAACGAAGAATGCGAAATTGCAGCTATGGCGAACTTGTAATCTAAACAAAAACCAAACCTGAAACGACGCCCTAAGGGCTGTATATATGGGGGAGTAGAGGGGAATTTCTTAGCCCCTTGGATGAGGGGTCTGAAACCAACCCTAACTCAATTTCCCCATACGTACGGACTCTAAAAACAACCTATAATATGGTATTTCGAAATTAAATGGGCCTGGCAAAAATAAGGTGGTGCAGCACCTATATTAGCCTAGGGACGAATTTTATAAAGTGGCATCATTCATATTCCGTCCAAGGCTTCTTGCTCCCATTATGGTGGCTTCAAAGTACGAAAATCATCACTAGAAGCTCCATTGTTCTTTCCCCCGCGCGCACCTTCTTCTCCATGCTTGATCCCGCTCCAATGGTCATCCTTCTTGTCCATGCCAGGTCCTTCATTCATAAGTAAAACAAAAGTACCTAATTTAGGCAGCATCATATGTTCATGAACATTAGAAGGATTTGCAAGAAACGAAAGTACCTGGTAATTCAATTGACGTGCACGAGCTCTAGTAATTGGTCCTGTATGTATACCAGTCGGAGTTGTGGGTGTAGCATTAGTAGGGATGTCCTGATCATCCTCCTCTTCTTGAACTGAAGTCGTCCTCGATGGAAGCTCATCTTCCTCACCCAGATAAAGCTTCAAATCTGCAATGTTAAAAGTGGGGCTAACCCCAAACTCCGCAGGCAGCTCAAGTTTACATGCATTATCATTTATTTTCTCTAACACCTTAAAAGTACCATCAACACGTGGCATTAGCTTTGACTTGCGCAAATCATGAAATCTATCCTTACGCAAATGTAACCAAACACGATCTCCAGGTGCAAGACAACATGTTTTCTACCCTTATCTCTAGCAATTTTGTATTTAGCATTCATACGCTCAATGTTTTCCTTCGTTAACTCATGCATCTTTAATATCAATTCAACACGTTCTTTAGCATCAAAATTAACCTTCTCCGAAGATGGAAGAGGCAACAAATCAATAGGTGCACAAGATAAGAAACCATACACAACTTCAAAAGGGCACATCTTAAAGGTAGAATGTAGCGAACGATTATAAGCAAATTCAATATGATGCAAGCATTCTTTCCACATTTTCAGGTTATTCTTCAAAACAGCCCTAAGCATAGTAGACAATGATCTATTGACTACTTCAGTTTGGCCATCAGTTTGGGGATGACATGTAGGACTAAAAAGTAGTTTAGTCCCCAACTTAGCCCATAAACATCTCCAAAAGTGGCTAAGAAATTTAGCATCACTATCTGAAACAATTGTATTTGGCACACCATGCAACCGAATAATTTCACGAAAGAACAAATCAGCAACATGAGCAGCAGCATCACTTTTATGACATGGTATAAAGTGTGCCATTTTGGAAAATCTATCCATGATAAAAAATATGCTATCCCTCCCCTTGTTTGTTCGAGGTAAACCTAAAACAAAGTCCATAGATATATCCTCCCGAGGAACACTAGGTACAGGCAAAGGCATATATAAACCATGAGGATTGAGTCGTGACTTAGCTTTTTGACATGTAGTGCAGTGAGCAACAAAACGCTCAACATCCCGTCTCATCTTTGGCCAAAAGAAATGTGTAGAAAGTACGTCCTCTGTCTTCTTCACGCCAAAGTGTCCCATTAATCCTCCTCTGTGCGCCTCCTATAACAACAAAAGACGAACGGGGCTAGCTGGAATGCATAGCTTGTTAGCACGGAACACAAATCCATCATTAATAACGAACTTGTTCCATGTTCGCCCTTCTTTACAATTCTGCAACACATCTCTAAATTATGCATCATGCACATATTGATCTTTGATGGTCTCCAACCAAATATTTTAAAGTCAAGTTGTGACAGCATAGTATAACAACGAGATGAAGCATCAACAATATCATTTTCTTTACCCTTCTTGTGTTTAATGACATAGGGGAAAGCCTTAATGAATTCAACCCATTTAGCATGTCTACGGTTCAGTTTTTCTTGACTTTTAATACGTTTCAAAGATTCATGATCAGAATGTATAACAAATTCTTTGGGCCATAAATAATGTTGCCATGTTTCCAAAGTCCGAACAAGAGCATATAGTTCCTTATCATAAGTAGAATAATTCAGACTAGGCCCACTAAATTTTTCAGAAAAGTACGCAACACGTTTACCATCTTGTAATAACACACCTCCTAAACCAATTCCACTAGCATCACATTCAAGCTCGAAAGTAATGAGGAAGTTGGAGTAAAGGAGCATGTGTTAACTTATCTTTCAAGGCCGTGAAGGCTTCTTCCTGTGCGGTACCCCAAGAAAAAGGCATGTCCTTCTTTGTAAGCTCATTGAGAGGCGCATCAATGGTGCTGAAATCTCTCACAAAACGCCTATAGAAACCAACGAGGCCAAGAAAACTCCTCACTTGTGTGACCGTTTTGGGCTGCAGCCAACTCTCAATAGCTTCAATCTTGGCTTTATCAACTTCAATTCCCTATGGAGTAACAACATAGCCAAGAAAAGATACTCGATCGGTGCAAAAGGTGCACTTCCCAAGGTTACCAAACAAACTTGCATCACGTAGAGAATAAAAACAACACGTAAATGTTCCAAATGTTCCTCCGAAGATCTACTAAAAATCAATATATCATCTAAATAGACCACCACAAATCGTCCCATGAAAGCACGTAAAACCTCGTTCATTAATATCATGAAAGTGCTAGATGCATTAGTTAACCCAAAAGGCATGAGTAACCACTCATATAATCCAAACTTAGTTTTAAATGCTGTTTTCCATTCATCTCCCAATTTCATACGAATTTGATGGTATCCACTATGCAAATCAACTTTGGAGAAAATTGTAGAGCCACTTAATTCATCAAGCATATCATCTAGTCTAGGAATAGGATGACGATAACGAATAGTAATATTATTAATGCCTCTACAATCCACACACATGCGTGATGTACCATCCTTTTTAGGCACTAGAATAATAGGAACATCACAAGGACTAAGGGATTCGCGTATATAACCTTTGTCAAGCAGCTCCTCTACTTGACGCATAATCTCCTTTGTCTCCTCTGGATTGGTACGGTATGGCGCACAGTTGGGTAGGGATGCACCGGGAATTAAGTCAATCTGATGCTCAATCCCACGAATAGGTGGTAATCCCGGTAGCACGTCTTGTGGAAAGACGTCAGCGAACTCCTGCAAAATGTTAATGACAGCAGGAGGCAAAGAGGGAGGCATGTCCTCAAATGAAAATAATACCTCTTTGCATACAAAAGCATAGAAAACAGATGTAGCAACATCCAAATCATTAATATAAGATTTAGTAGCAAGTAAACATCCACGCTTCAATTTTATTTTGAATGCAACACTAGATGATGGTTTATTACGCTTATGGTGTTGCTCAAATTCTTGTGCTACAATCTGATTTTCAATCTTATTTTTCTCCTATTTTGCTTTACTAGCTCTAGAAATGTCATCTTTCATAATATGTTCAGGAGACATAGGAAGCAAAGTGATCATGGTGTACAATTTTGATCCTTGTGAACAAGAGTATACTGATTTGTCCTACCACGGTGTACAATTTTTTTATCAAACTGCCATGGCCTACCAAGTAAAACAGAACATGCTTGCATGGGTACCACATCACAATCCACATAATCATAATATGTAGTTATGCTAAAATACACACGAATAGTACGTGTTACCTTAACCTTGCCACTATTGTTGAACCATTGGATGTAATAAGGATGAGGATGTAGTCTGGTGGTTAGAGACTACTTCTTCACCATCTCCATGCTAGCCAAGTTATTGCAACTCCCTCCATCAATGATGATGTGAACAGAACGCTTCTTCACAACTCCCTTTGTGTGGAACAAGTTGTGCCTCTGATTTTGCTCAGCCTGTGTAACCTGCACACTGAGAACACGTTGAGCAACTAAACTTTCATACCTGTCAGCGTAATCAGCAGCCATGTAGTGTGTCTCTGGTTCTGCATCCTCGCCACCCTGTTCTTCACTTGCAATGAGAGCCAAAGTCTCCTCATCATAATCACTAGCGGACGCATATCCACCATCCTCAGTAACAATCATTACACGCTTGGAAGGGCATTCTCTCACAAAGTGACCTCCACCCTTGCAACGACGACATATAACCTCATGGGTTTGCCCTGTGGATGCAATAGATGAAGAAGAGCTCTGTGCAGACTCAGAAGGTGTGCTCTTCGCAGAGGGTGGAGTAGGAGCCTGTTTCCTGGTATCGCGGTTGGAGTTGGAGGTTGAAGTAGGTGGTGTTGCAGCAGGACATGCGGAAGTAGAGGAGGTACGTGGCGTCCATGATGAAGTGCGACCTGCAGAAAAAGTAGTTCTCGCCATTGCCTGCAGAAAAAGTAGTTCTCGCCATTGCAGATAAAACATGCAAGCATAGCTTCATTCTCCTTGACAATACCACATCTAATCATGCCAGTTTGTAATTCCTGATAATATTCTTCTACAGATTTTTTCCTTGTCTTAAACACTGCAAATTTTGAAGCAATTCACGTTGATAATAAGGTGGCACCCAACGATTACACATAGCAGTTTTCAAAACAGCCCAAGTAGTTGGAATATTAGCACGGTGTATTCTACAGTGTACTGACCACCAAACACAAGCAAAACTAGTGAATGAACAAACAACAGCAGCAACACGTCTATCCTCAGGAAATTGTAAGCATGTAAAATGTTGTTCTGTTTCTAACTCGCATGTAAGATATATACCAGGAACATATCTACCCTCAAACGTCATAATATTCTATTTAAGTTTAGGGAGATGGTCATGATCCCGTACCTAAGAGGGTGATGCAGCCCTACCTTTACAGTAGTAGCCATGTGGTCGACCTGGTGCGTATGGTGGTGGTTGCCCCTGAGGCTGATCTAGAGCAACCTCTCCCTCATCATCGTAATCAGCATCATAATCTTCAACCTACTCAACGATAGTAGCAGCAAGAGCCACAGAAGTAGCAGCAGTATCAACAGTACCGGTATGTTGGGCTTGGCCGAGAGGCACACATCACGCTCGTCGTTCGAAAGGGATAGGAGCTGCAGCTGGTGGTGGTAGACGGGCAAGAACCTCATTGAACTTGGCATCCATCTTGGTGTCAAATGTCTTCTCCAAACCATCTAGCTTCTCCATGGCCTCTCCAAAGTTGGTCACGAAGTCTTGTACCTGGTCAGCCATCATTTGCTGAAATTTATCATAGAGCGCTATGTTGGTCATGCTCTCCCAGTCGATCCCGTCGTCGTGTGATCTTGGCATGGTTAGCAGAAATAGGAAACACACAAGAATATGAAACCTACAGACTACTGGGACGTGGTGGTGGTGGTGTGTCACAAATCCTTTAAGCGAATCTCAAATTCTTACCAGTTCTTACCCAACAGTAGGCTGAGATCGGGAACCGTTGTATTCAAAATTCTCAAAGCTTGGATAGAGCGATTGCTAGGTGGTGTCAAACACACAACGTAGATGTATGTGGAGCTAGGATGGATTATAATATGGTAGCAAAAAGGGTTAGCAATAATCAATTCAGAGATGCAAGGTTGAATAAATGCTCAACGACGGTGATGTGCTGGTCCAAGGCTAGACAGTGCTAGAGACGCGAGCCTAAAACAACAACAAAATCACGACGCTACACGTAATCAAGGGAAGAGTGCACATATTTGTTTTTCGTTTTTTTTCGGTGCCTCTTTTTCTGCTCAAAAAATCACTACAATGGCGAGTGTCTCAAAACTCTTCCCACGTCGTATAAGCAAGATGGGCATGAAATTTTTTGGACTAATTTTTTTCTGGAGCAATTTGGGGGCTGCGACGACAAAAAATTTCAAAAAATATCACTATGATGACAAGTGTCTCAAAACGCTCCGGAGAACCTAAAATCAAGATAGGGAAAAATATTTCCGGCCAAATTTTTTTGGGCCAAAACATGCTCTACAAAGCATGCCAGACTTTTTTTTTCTTTTTTTCGACACCTATGTAGGTCGCAAAATGCGAATCCGAAATCAAAAGTATCTCGAAACTAAACCTAAAACGAGCTGGACTCGGATTGGTGGCGGATTTGTGGTGATATATGTGGACACCAATGGATAGTGATGGTGGGTGGTGATATATGGCAGCGGTGATGATGGTGGTGGTATATGGTAACTATGAAGACGATGCGGTGGCGACGTGACAACCTATGAATAGAACACGAAACTCTAAAGGACTATACACTAAGACCAGCAACTCGACACGACGATGTAACCGCAAATTCAACAGAGCAAAATACTGAAAAGACTATGCAAAGGCACATATTGGTTCGGATATGATGATCTAACCCTAATTTTTTTGTGGCTTTTTCATGGACTAAAGGTATGAAGAGCAGATGCGATCTAAACTACAAAAACTGGTAAAATCTCACCGAGCAACCTAGAAATCTGATACCACTTGATAGAGGCGAAGTTGTCCCTGTCTTTCAATGAGATGGTGGCTATCATTTTTGGTGGAGTAGAATTTGACGATCCGACTACGAACGTGTGATGACGTCGCGCCTTAGCAATCGCTAAACTAACTCTGAGAGGTTATTGACCACGCTGGAGCATGATCAACCTGACCACGAGGGTCTATTTCCTGCACACAAACGAAGAACAAGCAAGAAACTAAATTGCAATCTGGATATTGCGAATATAAGAGGAAAGCTTTATTGATGAAGTGGGGTTCTATGACGCCTTTGTCTGGTCATGGAAGACAAACGAAGAACGCAAACTTGCACCTATGGCGAACTTGTAATCTAAACAAAACCCAAACTTAAAACGATGCCATAAGGGCCGTATATATGGGGGAATAGAGGGGAATTTCATGGTCCCTTGGAGGAGGGGTCCGAAACCGACCCTATCTTAGTTTCCCCATACATACGGACTCTAAAAATAGCCTATAATATGGTATTTCGAAATTACATGGGCCTGGCCCAAAAATAAGGTGGCGCAGCACCTATATTAGCCTAGGGACGAATTTTATAAAGTGGCATCATGCATATTCCGTCCAAGGCTTCTTGCCCCCATTATGGTGGCTTCAAAGTGCAAAAATCATCACTGGAAGCTCCATTGTTGTTTCTCCCACGCGCACCTTCTGCTCCATGCTTGATCCCACTCCTATGGTCATCCTTCTTGTCCATGCCAGGTCCTTCATTCATAAGTAAAACAAAAGTATCTAATTTAGGCACCATCATATGTTCATGAACATTAGAAGGATTTGCAAGAAACGAAAGTACCTGGTATTTAAATTTGATGTGCGCGAGCTCTAGTATTTGGTCCTGTATGTATAGCAGTCGGAGTTGTGGGTGTAGCATTAGTAGGGATGTCCTCATCAGGTCATCCATGAATGTAGTCGATCACCTTGAACTTAGCGTTAAAGCTTGTCCTTGGTGGCGATCTTGGTCTTTGCACACTTGTTTCTTCAAAGATGTGCGACTTAAGCGTCTATGCCGTGATGATGACGAAGGGGAAGAAGGCTTGTACTTGGACACCATGTGTAGAAGTTGCTCCATGTGTGCGGCCACCATGTATCATTTCTGAGCTTCAGAGTGTCGTATGTCGATGGCGAGTGGCTCGAGTTTTTGGGTGATGTGGTTTCTCATGTCAATGTAGAAGTCGAAGACCGAAGATGATGTGCTTTGCCTAGCCATCACAAGACTCGAGCAAAGGTGAGTGGGAAATGAGATAAACAATACCAAGATACCATTCCCAAAGTTGAGGATGTATCCCGTTTCACTCAATGTGAATTGAGAGAACAGTGGAATTGGTACCGTACTTGTCCACTCACACCTACAATGTAAAGCTTATCGAGTGTCTTGGTTAGGATAAGTGGCACAAAATTCAAGCAATTGTTAATCCAAGATATCAAAAATGTTGAGGAAGATTCAGAAAATTGCAATGCAAAGCAAATAGATCAATAGCTATAGTGGCACTAGGAACACAGACATGGATAGATAAATGGGATCCGCGCAACCAAGGAATGAGCACAAATGTGATAGACCCGAAAAAAGCTCGTGCTGCATGGATACTAGAAGAGACAATAGCTCGATTGCTCAAATGGGCTAGATATGCGCTTCTGCACGAACCTATGAGAGTAGAAGTGCCCTCTTCAATCCCAATTATGCTATGTATGTATGATCCAAAGAGTATGAACTATGAAAAATGGCTCAATGCTATTTCTATTGCTTACAAGCTCTTTTGTATCTCGTCTTTTGCTTAAAAGCTTTTTCCCCCTACTAGGCTTGATGCTCAAACCAAGATATGAGACAAGTATGATGGATATGCATGGGAGAGACTTATGGCACAAGATGTTTGCACGCTAAATGTAGCTATGCGGCACAAGAGTAACACTATGGTGCATAAGTAACGTGGCCCGACAATTCTCAACTCGCTAGTTTCAATGGGTAAGGTATGCAATAGGCTCGAAGCAATCAAAGCAATGGCAAGGATATAGACAATCATGTCGTCGAGGTTACCGTCCTTGCTTACGGTTGGGGTGCCAAAAGGGGAAGTGGCCGTTGTCGATGTCGAGGCCGAGGCGATGATGAGTGGCGGCGTTGTCGATGTAGAACCGTCCCTAATTAGCCGAAACACCTTAGGAAACGGAAACCTCAACTCAAAATCTCAAATAAAATTGGGTTAGGATGGCCGAAGTGTATGGTGGAAAAGCTATGTGGAAGTTATGGTGGAGGCCTAGGCAAAGAGTCGAAAATTTCGAAAATTTGATGGAGTTAAATGATGATAAATCTATTTTTGTGGAAAGGAGGGTGTGAATCGCTATCCAACGAGCTAAAGAACGTCAAAATCGGAGCTCGGATGAATTAGTCACGGCCAAAACGGTGAAACACGAAGGCTGAAATTCCCACGGGCCGGATTCCGGGGGGTTAGGCTGGAAATCCGGGACACGGTGTCTAGAATCGCCTATTTTTTGTGCTCTAGGGCCTGGATATCCGGCTTGACAGATCTAGATCGAGATTTGGGGCCCGAGGACTCAATTTGGGTGGAAATTTTGAGCTTTTGTGGTCAAAATTGATGGGGAAAAAGAAAAATTAGCAGGATTAGATGGTGGGAAAGCTAGATCCACTTGCCAAACACGAATTCCATGGATCAAATCAATGAAATCTCACAAGAACCAACAAATCACAATTTTTTTGGTGAGGCTATGTTTGGTGGGGATTTTCAAATTGGGATGAAATAAAGCAAAATTAGGCTAGTAAACGGTGGGGGAGACTCCAAATTCATGAGAAACGTGGCTCTAGATACCAATATGATATAGGGCAAGCCCGTGTGTGTTGATCTTTCACTAATTGGTGGGGGATTCCATGAAGAACACGGGGAAGAACCAAGAGAAATCACAAGAGGAAACACTCAAGAACAATTCCAGTCACACATCCACTAGACTCACCACACACAAGATCCACAAAGGTACGTGAACAACAAAGGGATAGGATACATGGTAGAGTTCATCCCAAATCCCATGGGGAGATGGGGCCTTGATATCCTAGAGGATCTTCCCTCAAGAGGGGCCTTGACATCCTCTATGGACCTTCTCCAGTGGAGGCCTTGATCTCCATGGGAGAGGTAGAGGAAGGAGCAAAGCTCGACTAACCAAGGGCTAAACCATTGCTAACCCTATAAAGGAGGAGGAGGGGTCCCTTATATTGTGGTAGTGGAGATAGGGGAGAGAGAGAGGATACATGGGCCTTTGGCCCGCGTCTACCTGCACAGGGGCCGGATGTCCGGGGCTTCATGGGGGTGCCGAATGTCCGGGGCTGGGGCTAGATGTACGGGGCTTGGGCATCTGGCTTCGCTCGAATTGGGACTCCTCGAGACGGATTTCCGGGCAGGGGCGCTGGGTATCCGGCCAGTCTTGTGGTGCCGGTGTCCGGGGGTCGGCCGGATGTTCGGGCCGTGTAGCTTCGGCTGCAGGTTGCCCTTCGCGCCAGAGGGGTCTCCAGGGGCCGGATGTCCGGGGTGTAGGCTGGATGTCCGGGGCCTGGGAGGTGGCTTGGCCTTCCGCCATCGTTGCTTCCATGGTTTCCTCACGGATGGTGTAGTTGTTCCACGTCATTTGCACTGCTCCTCGTCATCCGTGAAGCTTTGACAATACCTATGTATGGACACGAGGGGAGTGTCAAGTAGTATACCATCCTCGAAGGGGTCAAGTGAACACATGTAAACGAGATGATTCACCTTTATGTATGTGAAGTAGTTGTGGCACGTGTCACTTGCCAAACGGACTCTCGTCATGGTGATGTCCATAGAATGCTCCGCATCATATGGACTACCTAGAAACTTATATGGTTCGTAGTCAATTTAAATGGATACTCTAAAATGCGCAACATAGGTGTGAGTGCTATGGATGGCCTTCTCGTAGGGAGACGGGAGATGATCCATGGTGGTTTATTGTTTTGGTGACTAGATGGACTCGTGTGCACTCTCTTACCTCAAACGAAATACTAGTAGTCATGGTACATGTTAGCCAAGAGTTAAACCTGGCTTGCTGCACTTAAACTCCACCACCCGCTTTATTGATAGTGGTGTATTGTTTTGGTGATAGACCGTGAGCTTCTCATAAGTCTTCATCAGAAGGTTGATCGTAACCACAAGTGGGTCAAGTGACAGTTTGGTGCACTTCTTCGAGACATGACTGTCACGCACAACACTATGAGGAAGAACCAATACTACCTCCATGAAGCCTTCAACCGCACTTGGGCCATTCTGTCTCACCTCAAGACTCCTGAAGAATTGTAGGAGATGAATCTTGAGCAGAACCTTGACTAGGCTCGTCCTCCTCAAAAGAAATTCAAGAAAATTCAAGTTCCTCAGCTGGTTACAAGCTCATATTATTCATCACGCGAGACGGATGAAGCTGAGGATATTGACGACACTGTGGCGGGCCTGCATCGACAAACGAACCCGACAATGCTGGCGCTCCTTCATCACACTCAAGATGAAATTCTTAAAGGGGCGTTAGTCCTCAGTTTTCGTCCTTTCGGTCTTCGATGACAAAGGGGAGAAAATTTGAGTTAGTCTTCAAGCGGGTCTATATATGTGGGGTGTTTTTTTGTTTAAGTTACAACTCTCGCTCTGTTGAAGCTTTTGTTAGTTGAGTTTTAAACCTAAGTCTGATGGTGGCCTGACTCTTTTGAACTGCTTTCCACATGCATATTTCCTCAAGTACCTTAATCCATGCATGCTGAATTTCGTCAGACACCATTTTCATCGTGCATTTCAAATTCTTCATATCATATGTCACATGCGTGTATGAAATACAAGATATAGGGGGATTTCTCCATGTCTTCAACCTGCCATGTGCATTTGCAGTCCAAAGGAAAATCCTCAAATATGCACATCTTCAGGGGGAGTTCTTCTATATCTTGCAATCAAATTCCTCAAACTTAGTACTTACATTCCATATTTTTATTCCCGTTGAAAACTTAACCTATTTTTCATCAATCACCAAAAAGGGGGAGATTGTAAGTGCATCTAGTGCTCCTTAGTGATTTTGGTGTATTGAAGACTAATAGGTTAAGGAAGTAATGTGTTTGTGAGTGTACACGGTCTCTATAAGTCGATGCGGAGGTTGATATATTCGGAGATTATCAACCCCTAAAAATGTATGTCTTCAACTGAAGACTTTGGTGAAGACTTTGCTGAAGACTTTGGTATTCCCTGAAGACTTTGAGAATGAAGAAGATGGTGTGACCTTGAAGATATGAACGAGGACTATGAAGCATTAAGACTTTTTTTCATAGTATCATTTCCTTTCTTTGAGTCATAGGAAACACCATACTGTTAAAGGGGGCCAAGGTAATACTAAGGAAAATTTCCAACTGATGCTCAACTCAAAAGCCTCAACCTATCCAATCCTTCGAGTGAAGCCTTTGGAAATCTCTTATGGTTCAATCAAGTTCTTTGGTGATAGAGACAAAGTTCTTCTGGTCTCTGAGGAAATTGGTCTGACTGAGGAGTTAAGATTTCGCCAGTGCGAATTGCCTACAAGTGAGGAACATGATAAGCCTGAGGACTTTCATAGTTCGAAACTCTGACCGTTGATGTGCTTAGCGCCAGCTGTCCCCAATCATCGTATCCACATAACAGTCATATCATTGGGGGCATTTATGTCTTATAATGTTAAGTTGCACCCTGGATATAAATAGCCACCCCCACAACCACTAGTTGGTTGTCTGCTCCGAGAGAGAACTTACAGTTGTCATTTGAGAGCAACCCATCCTCCAAGGACATTGAGAGAAAATCATCAGTGAGGAAAAACCCAAATCCAAACCACCAAATCAAAAGTGATTGAGCATCACTGAAGAGATTGTTCCTGTGTGGAACCAACGCTTGTTACCTTTGAAGACTGTGTATCATCCAGACGGTTAGGCATCATGGTCTAGTGCATCCTGCAGTCAATTGGGGATCACGGAGTGACCTTGGTCTAGAGCATCCAATAGTCAATTGTGGATCGTTGGGTGACCAATTTGTGAGGGTTTTGGAAGTCTACCCTGAAGACTTACCACGAGTGTTGGGCGAGGACTTTGTGACCTTAGCTCAAGGAGAATACGGTAAGGACTGTGTGTCTGGGGACTGTGTGTCCTCTGGTTTAAATACCAGGCCGCTCCAAAACAGACGTACGACTGTCACAGCAGTTGGAACTGGGTCATCAAACCATTGTCTTCATCGAGCTCTCTAGTTCTATTTCCTCAACCCTTCCATTTCCTCATATACCTATTGATGAAATTGATCTTTACTATTTGAAAAATTTGACTGAAGACTTTCACAATTTCCTCACCTCAAATTCTTCAAGTTACCTTGTTCCTCACCTTCTTATCTTGTATCACGCTACCTGTAATTTGTGCATGCTTTATTTCATCATGATGACTATGCTACTGCTATGTTTCTCATGCACCCGATTATTCATTTTGTTGCTAGTTATTCATCACATTTCAAATTCCTCAAGTTGAAATTCCTCAAGTGATGAATTTGTAAAAATCGCCTATTCACCCCCCTCTAGTCGATATAACGCACTTTCACTAGTTGTTTGTACTCACACAAGTATATGCTTCCGCTTGTTTTGTATGACTTTGTGTGTAGGGTCATGAGCCTCTGCTTGTAATAAACATGCTACGTGTTCATCTTTCGAGCCTTATCTATTACTTGAGTTCGTAGATTTATGTTGTGATTCCATGTTGTACCAACACATACTTGCATGTTATGGGTACGTGTGATATGTATTGCTATGTGTGGGATTCGACACCTAATTGTGTGCCTTTCGTAGCCTTCCTTACAAGGAAATGCGTCGTTGTGCTTCCACTGAGCCTTGGTAGTTCTCTACTCCTCCGAACACATTGATTGAACGACATGTATCCTTCTTTTCTCATTTGTCTGTCCCCACAGGGAAATGTCACACTGATACGTCTCCAACGTATCCATAATTTATGAAGTATTCATCCCATATTTACCTATGTTTATAGCATTTTTATATGGTTTTGAGGCACTTTATATGATTTAATTGAAACTAACCTGGACTGGCATTGTTTTCAGTAGAATTACTGTGGTGTTGTTTTTGTGCAGAAAATAAAAGTTCTCTGAATCGCCCAAAACTTTTTGATGATTTTTTTGGAACATATGAGAAATACTGGAGTGAAGAGCCACCTGAGGGGGGCACCAGGTGCCCCCAAGGCAAGAGGGCTCACCCAGTGGCACCCTATTACCTTGGGACCACCATGTGGCTCTGTTTGATGTGATTACAATGCTAAAAAATCATATAAATACAGAAACCCCCAAAAGTTAACCTAGAACTTCTGCTCCGCCGTTGCAACTCTTTGTATCAAAGAAATCTCATCTGAACCCCTTTCTGTTACCCTGCCCGGGGAATCATCACCGGAGGGCATCTTCATCATCCCGGTGGTCTCCATGATGAGGAGGTAGTAGTTCACCCTCGGGGCTAAGGCTATGTACCAGCAGCTATATGTTCTCTCTCTCTCTCTCCCTCTCGTGTTCTTGAGATGGCACGATCTTGATGTATCACGGGCTTTGTTAATGTAGTTGGATCATATGGTGTTCTTCCCTTGCTATATTGAGTGATGAATTGAGTCTTCTCCTATGTCATATCACTTTGTTGGATTAAATACCTTGGATTTGAGAGCACTTGATATATGTCTTCCATGTGGATACCCATGGTGACAATGGGGAATTCTACTGATTCACTTGATATATGTTTTTTTAATAAACTTGCGGATCCGGCGGTGATATTAGGGTAATCTATGCATATAGGTTGATACACGTTCTTGTCCTACTTTCTCCAATATAAATCTTGGGGTACTCTTTGAAGTTCTTTGTGTTGGATTGAATATGATGAATCTGAAATTGTTTGATAAATGTCAAATAATTAACCCACGATACTTGTGGTGACATTGGAATATCTAGATGACATTAGGGTTGATTGATGCATGTCCTAGGTGTTATTCTAGTATGAACTCTAGGGCTATTTGTGACATATAGGGACGACTCAATAGATTGATCAGAAAGGATTACTTTGAGGTGGTCTTGCTACCTACCACAATTTCTTATTATGTTCTCCGATAGATAGGAACTTTGGAGTGATTGTTTGTCGCACATGAGGGATGGTTATATGATTCAATTATGTTAGCACCGTTCACTACTGGAGGATGCTGCTAATGGGAAACAACAATCAGATACCCTTCTAGGAAACTATGTACGATGCATTAATCACAAACGGTGATGTAAAAAACCCGTAAAAAATTATACAGAACATTTGTGATGGCAGAGACATCAAACTCGATTCAGATTATAGTTGCGTGTGCATTGGCTGGCATACGGTTCAATCCAATAAACTGTTTGCGATTAGGAAGATCAACAGAAATGGGCAGCTAGATGAAGCTGTGTGTGTGTGTGCGATATATAGCATACAGTTCACTCGGATGAACTGTTTGAGATTATGGAACGCAACGGAAATAGTCACCCAGATCAAGGTGTGTGAAATATATGATATACAGTTCACTCGGATGAACTGTTTGTGATTAGGGAACACAACAGAAATAGTCACCCAGATCAAGATGTGTGCGATATATGACATATAGTTCACTTGGATGATCTGTTTGTGATTAGGGAACGCAACAGAAACAGTCACCCAGATCAAGTTGTGTGTGGTATACGGCATATAGTTCACTCGGATGGGCTATTTTAGAGTAGGCAACACAACAAAATCGGTTCAACTTAACAAGATGTGGGTGATATGCGGCAAACGGGTTCCTAATTAGAAAGATGTGCGAAGACCCATAATAACACAGACAATTTCTGCTAATAAGTCATGTGTGTTGTGGGCAAACGCTTGCTGGTATACAATTGTCAGTGATTTATGAATTCGTCACCGACGGGTTCCCTAGTATGGTCCTTGTGCGATGTAATTGCATATAGAACACCAATATATGTACTCACAACTTATAAGGACTTTATTCCATAACCAAATTGAACATCCAATTACATAGGCATCTCCTTCACACATGACCTTTGCACATACTAAAGTATGTTCCAAAATGCCTAGAAAACTCAAATAATGTATAGAAAATAAAAAAAAACGCTGAATAATTTCATATTTTTAGGACAACACTCCTATAGTTGCATGTTGCGTCTATAAAATAAATCAAGGCGGGAAGAGACATCGTATGTCGTTTCGCACACATAGGGTACAAGTTCCATCTCGGAACCGTGAGGCTTCTTGAGAAAAGCTCCAGTTTGTAAGAAGTTTATACCAAACTTTTCCCAAGTTGGACTAATTTTTAACTGCACCATGTTGGTGCCATGTCATAACACCATGCCAAGTTTCATGATTTTGAGACAAGTTTTGGATTTACAGTAATTTTAAAACCAGGTTTCTCAATGTTTACTGTCGAGTCAATACCGCCCTTGATAGGCTTTTGCCTCGTGGGTCCCAAATGTCAGAATCCAAATCTGTCACTACCATGCAACTTTTCTTATTGAGAATTATATCCCATTTTCTGTAATGAGCAATGATCTGAAGGATCCCACAAGAGTGATGTTCTTTCCCTATGTTGTGATTGCTTATGATATTTATGTCTTAGTTAAAGAAATGCCAAGCCATTGGCCTAGTATGAATGAAAATATGGTTCAAAGCCGAGTTGAGAAGGGCAACAATATCTAACTCCAGCTTACAAATGGTCCAAAAGCACGAGGATTAATTGTTCATCAAGTTTAGAAAAAACCCAGATTGAATAGGGAAATACCATCTGACTACACCAAAGTTTTGGGCATTCACAATCAAATGGATCGGTCTGATACATAAAATCAAGATCCCAATACAAAAATTCTACTTGTCCATGATGATGACAAGTTGTTGTAAATAGAAGTTGAGCACGTTCGAAAGCCCTTAGGTCCACCTGAAACTTCTTTTTTATGATGTTCAACATATCCATCCGTGAGAAAATTCGTGTTAAAAAACTTAATCCTCACGGACAATAGTAACCTCGCATTCAACATGAAGAATGTGACAACGCTAGTATTTGCAAGGTTGGATGCATATCTTTCCAAAGTTATTCTCTTCAAACGAATGTCATGAGATCTGAGAAAATCCTTGTGCTTCCTCACCCATCAATTGGTTATACCTTTTTCTTCAAGTGCTAGTACCTAAATAGACACGAAGATTGAAAATAGTTAATGTCTAAAACAGAGTATTTCAAAGGAGCGACAACTAAACAATTAATTCTAGTACATCATATATGGGCTTTCAATGTGCGTGAAATCATCCCCTTTATATACAAATTCTCCAGACATGGAAAGCATCGCAGCAAGCCATTACTCGTGTTAAACCAAGAAACCACATACTTATATATAAGGTCTTGATAGAATCCAACACGACTGATAGGCCATCCATGGACAAGCTCTTCCTTCAACATAGAACATAATATTAGCACTGAAAGTGTACTCGAAGATGATATTTAATTGTGTGCACAAATGAAAAATACAGATTACAAAAGTGTACATGAATAATATATAGTACCTGAAGAAGTGTAGAGCCAAACACCATCTCGAACGATTTAAACGGATCATCAATTGCACCCAAGGTCTCCACTTTAGGTGCAAAGACCATAGTTATTTGTGAAGGTTTATAATACCAATGATGGAGCAACCTTTGAAGTGAAGAGGCATCTTAGATGATGAGCTCATATCCATCAAAACAAATTCCAATGCTTACAAGGTGAGGCGACTTAATTTTGAGATAAGGGATATGGATTCCATTTCCAAAATTAGGCAGCAAGTGCTCTAGGGCAGGGCAGCTGGAGTGGATGATGCTGTGCAATGAGGCCTCTGACAAATCAACCAACATAAGTGCCAATTTTTTTAGTAGTGGGAGTCGAAGCATTTGTACCAGATTGTCTGCTAGATGGCACCAGGTCAAGGTGGCGGTCTGGAGAGAGGAGGAAAACCATGAGATGGACATTTGTGGTGAGGGCATATATATACATCGATTGTTACTAACCTATCGATGTAGTAATGGTAGAATTCAAGCTGAGTTTTTTGAATTGATGGGATGTCAGCCAGGCGCCCACCATGCAGGGTATGTCTACCAGGTAGCATGCCAGGATGCAGATGCGATGAACGGAGCCCTCATAGGAGGAGATGATGGCTCCAAGCAGTTTAGAATCATCATCGACAGATAGCTGACGACAGTTGACATTAGGATGTGAGGCACGCCACTGAGTGCGCCATCGAGATGCAAGGACTTGTGTGCGGCAGCCATCCTTGGTGGGGAGAACGGAGATGATCTCCCTAAGGATGGCGTATAGTATATCTTTGATGTAGTCCTCCCAAGATTCTACGGGTTCCTCAGATCGAGGGGGGGGCATGGGCGCTTCTGGTCGCTCTGCCATGTGCAGGATGTACAACTGATGGCGCCACTAGCCGGAGCCTAATCTGTGTACATACCAATATGAAAACAAATGGCAGAAAAGGACATTCAAAATAAATTCTCAACATTTGGAAGAAAAAAAGGCACAAACATATATGTAGGACATTCAAAATCAATTCTAATTACCTGGCCATGAATTATTAGCATGCATGCTAACCCTAGTCGAATTATTAGCAAAAATCTTTTATACATAACAAACAATTAATCACTAACCCTATACGGATACCATTGAAACAATCAATACACTACATGCATCCAACGGATCTTAATTACTCTGGTTTCATGGACTGAGAGAACCTAACCATAGGATTTGTATTCCAAAGTTTAGAGGGGGTAGGGGGAGTAACCAGAGAAAACACATGATATGTTTGCCAAATAAATGGGTATAGATGACTAACTGGTTTTCTATCCGAGTCATAGTCGTTGCCGGGGTTGTTGTGGACCTCTGGCTCCGACTAGGGGGGGCATGACAACACCGATGAAGTCAAGGTCGTGCGGCTTCTTGCGCGTGAATTTGTCGGTGGTGACGGCAAACTCTGTGCCCAGCTTCACGCATTGCGCAGGTGCTTCACCAGCCCCGACATCGCCACTCCCTTTGATGGTGCACTTTGGCGGCATCCTCGTACACTCTAGATGGTGGTGACCACAATGAACCGGGTGTGTGGTTGCCTATTATGGCAAGTGGATCGGGCACGCCCTAATATGGAGCAATGGGAGTGAGACTGGCGACGGTCAAAGTCTGCCTCGCCTCTCGGTGAGCCTGTCCGTCAGACTTTTGCAATGCGTACCATCATTTCACACAGCTACTCGCATGCCTCCCGGTGAACTGCGTAACAAAAACGCCTCCTGTCAATTCACACACCTACACGCATGCCTCCCGTTCTACGCGATGGACTGCTCACATGCGTCCCGTCAACTTACGCCTGCTTGCACGGCACACGAGGTGCGTGGCGACACGTATATTGTTGTTCTTTTTTATTATTAATTCTGCTACTTTATTTCTTAACTGAAGCATGGCATGCATACACTGTTTGTCTAACGCACACTATCCAAATAAATAATCCGTATGCGATATTGTATGCCAATTATTAACAATTTCCCATTTGTAAGAAGATTATATCAAAACTTGTATCAAATTTGTCGAAAAATACAATATCATAGTCTACTGGTGTCCATATGAAACCATGATAAGTTTCATGAATTTCAACTAAGTTTTAGATATACTAGATCTTAAAAATCAATATTCTCAATGTTTTGAAATCTCTTGCATGGGGAAACATGCACCCAGGGACACATATATGATTTTGCAATCCATTTTGGTGCACATGTAGCTCAAATTTTATTTTTTCACATTAAATCCCTAGGAAATCAATCAATGTATAAAAATGGTCGAATGATCTCCATTTTTTCGAAATTTTGACATGACACTCCAATGGTCACATGTTCACTGCAGAAAAAGTTTGACATGCCTTAGAGTGGTGAAAGCACATTTGCTCCCTAGGTAGTTTTGGTAATTAATAACAACATATATGTCATTGAACTAATGTTTCCACTAAGAATGTTTCAGAAAAAGTTCAATGATGGGTTGGCAAAAGGATTGTGGATTACCCCAAGATGCAAGGAAATAGATTGGCAAAGCTTCAAGCAAAGGACTCTACATTGTACCTTTTGTGAGAAATCACTTTGAGTCCATAGGAAAGCCAATACTATTAAAAAGGGGTAAGGTTTTGTTGGTGAACAAAATGCTCATACGTGCACAAGTGATAGTCACCACAAACACCCACAAGGTCTTCCACAAAAGTCTTTCCAAAGCCAAATATCCAAAATCGGCGCAACCAACACTTTCTACTCGGTGCCACCGATTCTCAGCCTCAGATAGACTCAGCCAAACCATAGCATTTTGGTGCAACTGATTCTATTTCAGTGCCACCAAGTTTGGGTTTCCAACTTCGTGTTATGCAAGTTCAAAAAATCGGTCCCGCCGAGTTTTGTGAATCGACGTCACCGAGATTGGTAATCTGACCGTTGGTCACCTTATCGGTGCAACCTAGCTTTATGTATCGATCTCGTCGAGATTAAATGTTGCTACATTTGAGGCAACTCGGTACCACCAAGATTTACACATTGGTGTCACCGAGTTTGACTTATTAGGTGTAATGGTTGGATTTTTGGAGATGCCTATATATACCCCTCCACCACCACTCACTCGTAAGAGAAGCACTCAGAACAGTTCCCCACTCATACCTACTGATTTTGTGAGAGAGAGCCACCTACTCATGTGTTGAGATCATGCCATTCCATTCCTACCATATGAATCTTGATCTCTAGCCTCCCCAAGTTGCTTTCCACCCAATCAACCTCTTTCACCATAGCCAAATTTGTGAGGGAATGATTGTGTGTTGAGGAGTCTATCATCTTGAAGCACAAGAGCAAGGAGTTCATTGACATTATCGAGCCTATTACCTTTTGGAGGGTGGTACCTCCTAGATTGGTTAGGTGTCGCTTGGGATCCTCCTACTTCGAGTTGTGGAGTGAACCAAGAAGTTTGTAAGGGCAAGGAGATCGCCTACTTCATGAAGATCTACCCTGAGTTAGGCTAGTCCTCCATGGACGTAGGCCATCATGGTATAGTCAAGGTTTCTTCTTCGTGGAACTCTCCATGGGTAGAGCCCTCCGTGGACTCTTGCGACCTTTACCCTTCGTGGGTTGAAGACTCCATAAACATGGATGTACAATAGCACCACGTATCGGAACCACGGGAAAAATCATCGTGTCACCAATTGCGTTTGATCTTCCTACCCTCTCTTCACTTACATGCTTGTCTTTACTTTCCGCTACTATACTCGTAGACATCCATGTGTAGGGTGTACATGACTTGCTATGAATGCTAAAATCTTCCTACACTTAAAATTGGGAAAAAGCATATTTTTATTTGCTCAAGTAGTCTAATCACCCCCTCTACCACTACTTTGGATCCTACAAGTGGTATCAGAGCTTTGGTGTCCATTGCATTGGTTTCACAACCTAGGAGAGTATGGCGTCTAGTGAGGGAAATTATCACCATAGAAGTCCGTACTTAGATGGCACTAATTTTGCTAGTTGGAAGCACAAAATGAAAATGCATTTTCTTGGTCATAACCCCGCCGTTTGGGCTGTTCTTCATGTTGGAATGCAAGGTGAATTCTTTGCGGAAGGAAGGGAATCGGATCACTAAGCAACTGTAGATGAATTGAAGGTGTTGCAACTAAATGCTCAAGCATCTGACATTCTCTTCAACTGCCTATGCCACGAAGAATTCAACAAAATGAACCGTCTTGAGAATGCAAAAGAGATTTGGGATACTATGGTTGATATACATGAAGGTACCGAATCTATGATAGAATCGAAGTTAGATGTTCTTCAAAGTCAGCTTGACAAGTTTAAGATGAAGGATGGTGAAGGAGTCGCTGAGATGTACTCTAGGCTAGCTCTCATCACAAATGAGATTGCCGGCTTAGGAAACGAAGAAATGACTATCAAAATCATCATCAAGAGGATACTTCGAGCCATAGATGATCAATATGACACCGTATGCACATTGATCCAATTCATGCCTAACTACAAAGATCTCAAGGCAACAGAACTAATTGGAAGGATTGTTGCTCATGAGATGTCACTCAAGTACAAGGAAGAGCTTCACCACAAGTCTAGCGGTGCTTACAAAGACACAAGTGATGATCCCACTACCTCAAGAGACAACCCTGTCACAAATGAAGAGATAAGCTTCATGGTCAGGAAATTCAACAAGTTCTACGAGAATAGAATCAAAGATCGAAACCCCAACTCAAGATATAAAGAGAAGCATTCGTCAAGTCGTGACTAAAAATGCTACAATTGTGGGAAGCCCGGACACTACTCCAATGAGTGCACGACTCCTTACAAAAGGAAAGAAGAATCACCAAGAAGACGAAGCTCAAGAGATGAGTCACCTCGAAGAGAGAGAAGGAGTAGGGATGATCGTTATGAATGAAGACCCTCAAGGAGAAGTAGGGACTGAGAGAAGAAGGCCAAGCACACGAAGAGCTACTCAAGAGGAATACATCAAGAACATGTTGGTGAATGGGTTTCCGGCTTCGAATCTGACAACCACTCCAAGAGAAGCTATCACTCCAACTCCGACTATAGTCAAGATGAAGGTGTTGCCGGACTTGCACTAGTGACAACCAACTCCTACGACATATTTGATTCACCAAATGAATGGAGAGGACGTTGCTTCATGGCTAAAGGCCCCAAGGTATCATACCCCAAGTATCTTGATTGCAATAGTGATGAAGATGACTTGTTAATTGAAGATGACTTGCTATTTGACAAATCTAGTAATGTTAGTCAAAATGAACTTGCTAGTATTCACTCTAGTCTAGATAAGTTGTGCGATGATGATAAGCTGGAAATAGAATAACTTACTCAAGAGCTAAACACTCTTAAGTTAGCTCACGAGTCTACTCTACGAGATCATAGAGAGCTTGAAAGGACACATGAGAAGCTCCGGTTCGAGAAGCTCAATTAAGAGCAAGAGCTTGAGTTCCTTACAGCTATCAATGACGATCTTCGAAATAAGACTTTGTCTTATCTAGCCAAGCAACCTCTCTTGTCTATGTTCATGCCACAAGCTAAGTCTCAGCAAGCTAGTAACAAAGGAAAGAAAGGTTCTTCAACTAGTAGCAATAAAATGATAAATCCAATGATATTGCTTCTAGTAGTTCTCTTGATCCCACTAACTCTTCTCTTAGCCAAGTTACACTTGAGAAAGAAAATGAAATTTTGAAAGGGATTATAGAGAAAGGTATCTACAAGAGTCTTGAAGGGTGCAAACAATTTGAGGAGATTGTACGCAAGCACGGAGAATACCGGAAGAATCGTGGTGTTGGCTACTTCAACGCTAATGGAGTTGAACGGGAAGAGGGTCAATACCCCAATCCCAAGTTTGTTCCTCAAAAGGAGAAGTATGGAAATACTCTCCCCAAGGGAACAAAATTTCAAGATGACCTTCACCCACAATACCCCAAGCTCAAGGACAAGACCAAGCTTCAAGAGGACATTGACTCATATGAAGATGAATCCCAAGCTTTGGTGAAGTGGGCTCCCAAGGCTACTACAAGCACAACTTATACAAGTGCCACTTCAACACCAAGGATCCCCATCAACTTGAAGTGGGCCCCCAAAAAGAAGAACTAGATAAGTTCTTG
Source organism: Hordeum marinum (assembly GCA_022496015.1). Lineage (NCBI taxonomy): Eukaryota > Viridiplantae > Streptophyta > Magnoliopsida > Poales > Poaceae > Hordeum > Hordeum marinum. The sequence continues at coordinate 156,327,747 of CM039672.1, read as the reverse complement.
AGGGGTGACTCCGCCAATGAAATCCACTCACATTCATTATTTGCAAGAACTAGTTGCGATTAACATCAACATCTTGCAATAGTTCAAGGAGTCACACATTCCCTCAAAGGTAAGCAAGGGACAAGGTAATCAACAACTTAATTGACATCATCATATATGCTTTGCACTCCATGTCCATAGATATCCTTTTATTTGTCTCTTGTGTGTTGGGACTAACCCATGTAGGTGAGAAGAGTAATGAAACAACAAGGATGCTCCCAACTCTTGGTGATCTTCATCAACTTTGAGCACCCACCACTACTTCATCTACATGAAGTCTTCATCGACAAAAGCCAAGGTTAGTTTATCCCTCCTATGGGGGGATGTCACATCAAGGGGAGCTTTACTCTAAGACTTGAGTTAAAACATCTCATAGTATGTGACAACATTAAATGCTTTATGTAAAAGTAGTAACCCCACTTGTGCTTAAACGAGGAGTATGTCCTATGATCAAATATTCTTACTTGGCTCCTAATTCAATATACTCATATATAGATGACTCCGTCATTGTCAAAGTGCTTTTTAGATGCTAGTGTGTTTGTGCATGTTTGCCATGTTTTCATTTGACATCTTATTGTGTGAGCATGTTGGTCTGTATTTATTTACTCATTCGAGGATATCCAATTGGTTCTATTTGGCTTTTGAATTTTGATTTGCCAGTTGGATATACAAGAATTCCTAGGACCACTCCTCCAACTATCTATGCTTTCTCAGCTCATATTCTATTCATGCCGCATCACAAAATTTGAACAAGTACTTTTTGATCTCTCTGTGTGAGGAGCACTCGCAGTTCCGTATCGACAAAGGACTGACCATTAAAACGTCCCAAGTGCATCTTGGTGGAACCAACTCAAAAATCTCGGTCTCATTAAATGCATAGGGTTGATCTGGTTTTTCAATCTCGGTACTGCCGATTCCATATTCACGGTTACACCGAGTTTCCCTGTTAGCCGACAAAAGAGAAACTGGTGGCACCAAATATTTAGAATCGGTGTCACCGACAATGAGGGGTATATATGTCGTGGACCCCGACGCTTTGAAAATCAATCTTGAAACGTCGCGCCTCAGAACCCTAACTGATGAAGAAGGACCCCCTGGTCGTCGCCCTTGTCTCCCCGCGCTCCTCCGCCGCTGGGATCTTCGCCGTTGACGGGAATCTTCACCATAGTCCATGCCATAGCGGATCCATCACCGAGCTAGGGTATGGATTCGACTCTTCTTGCGCTCCCCATCCAAATCTTGTGCAATGAAGCCTTTTCCATCCACAAGCCACCATTTGCAAACTTTTCCATCCACATAAAAACTCCATAGAGTAGCGGACGATCGAATTTCTAGGGTTTGCCTTCCGCCCGATGAAACTCGGTGGAACCAAAGTGAACAAATCAGTGTCACTGATTCGTAATTTGTGCTACTGAGAACTTTCTCGGTGAAACCGAGTACTTCTTTTCGATCTCACGGAAAGGAGTGCCAAGTTTTGGCTAATGACAAAGTTAGTCTTGGTAGTACCTGAAAGTGCGTTATATCGACTAGAGGGGGGTGAATAGGCGATTTTTACGAATTCATCACTTGAGGAATTTCAACTTGAGGAATTTGAAATGTGTTGAATAATTAGCAGCGGATTAAGTACTCAGTGCATGGAAAACATAGCAACAATATAGTCATCATGATGAAATGAAACATGCACAGATTACAAGTAGCGTGATACAGGATGAGCAGGTGAGGAACAAGGTAACTTGAAGAATTTGAGGTGAGGAAATTGTGAAAGTCTTTAGTCAAATTCTTCAAATAGTAACGATCAATTTCATCAACAAGTATACGAGGAAATAGAGGGGTTGAGGAAATGGAACCAGGTAGCTCGATGAAGACAATGGTTTGATGACCCAGTTCCAACTGCTGTGACAGTCGTTCATCTGGTTTGGAGAGGCCTCATATTTAAACCAGAGGACACACAGTCCCAGGACACACAGTCCTTACCGTATACTCCTTGAGCTAAGGTCACAAAGTCCTCGCCCAACACTCATGGTAAGTCTTCGGGGTAGACTTCCAAAACCCTCACAAACTAGTCACCCGGCAATCCACAGTTGACTACTGGATGCTCTAGACCAAGGTCACTCCGTGATCCCTAATTGATTGCAGGATGCACTAGACAATGACGCTTAACCGTCTGGAGGATACACAGTCCTCAAAGGTAAAAAGCGTCGGTTCCACATAGGAACAATCTCTTCAGTGATGCTCAATCACTTTGGGTTTGGTGGTTTGGATTTGGGTTTTTCCTCACTGATGATTTTCTATCAAAGTCTTCGGAGGATGGGTTGCTCTCGAATGACAAGTGACAGTTCTCTCTCGGAGCAGCCAACCAAGTAGTGGTTGTGGGGGGTGGCTATTTATAGCCAGTGTGCAACCTGAAATGATAAGACATAAATGCCCCCAATGATATGACCGTTATGTGGATGTGATGATTGGGGACAGCTGGCGCTAAGCATAGCAATAGTCAGAATTTTGTACTATGAAAGTCCTCAGGCTTATCACGTTCCTCACTTGTTGGCAATCACACTGGCGAAATCCTAACTCCTTAGTCAGATCAATTTCATAAGAGACCAGAAGAACATCGTCTCTTTCACTGAAGAACTTGCCTGAACTGCAAGAGATTTCCAAAGGCTTCACTCGAAGGATTGGATAGGTGGAGGCTTTTGGAGTTGAGCATCAGTTGGAAATTTTCCTTAGTATTACCTCAACCCCTTTAATAGTATGGTGTTTCCTATGACTCAAAGAAAGGAAATGAAACTACAAAAACAAAAGTCTTCACGCTTTGACGGGGTTCTTACCCCTAGGTAGGCCAAACAACGGGGTCTTCCCCATTTCGCTTCGAAGAAAAACTACGTGGCCGGCTTGTCGTGGCTAGCTGGAGGATGACTAGCGCAAGCCCGTGCCGGTTGGCGCCCCAGCCGGCTAGTCAAGGAGCCGGTTGGGCCATCGGCCGGCTGGGCGCCGCCGGCTGCCCACGGGCTGGCTCTTCCGTTGACTTTGGGACGGACGTGCCCCGTCCCATCCCTCTGTCCGTGGCTACAGTGGCCGCTTACGCACCATAGCGTGTGGCTACAGTTCAACTGTCCTAGCCGCTGACCTCGATGAGCATGCCCGAGCGGGGGAACAGTGGCGGCATGACCTTGCCACTCGATTTCCTGCCCCGGCGTGGCTATAGTGCCGCTGACCGTATCAAAGACTTCGGCCGGCTGGCGCAAGACGACGCTCCCCCGGGTGGCCTGTGCCACGGCAGGTGGTGGAGGGCCAATCATAGAGCCGGCTAGCGGGCCCCAACGGGATATGGGACCGCTCGTCTGGCGGGCCTCGCTGATGACAAGATGGTGCAAGCGGCGGGACCCTCTGGCCAGCCGGAGAGACTGCGAGCCGGGTCCCCCCACCTTGGTACTTTAAGCATATTGTAAGAGCCAGGGGGTTGGCCTATAAAACCCCCTGAGCCCCCATGCAACGGGGATGGATGGTTGCTCACACACACCCACAGAACAATCATTCCCTTCTCTAATGGTAGAGGAAGACGAGCTGGCTGCTCCTTCTTCCTCCTCTAGACACAGCTCTAGGAGCATCCTTGTACACATACCCATCCAACTAGACCAAGCAGGACTAGGGGTGTTACCTCCCACGGAGGGCCCTGAACCTGGGTACATCGTGTGTCACCACCGCTTGTGGCCAATCTCGCACCCGGAGCCCATCGGCGTCCTCCGACCCCAACCACTTACGATAAGCCACCCCATGGCATCTGTCATGAGAAAACAACGACAGTTGGCGCCCACCGTGGGGCCATATGCAGCGCCGGCCGGATTCATGCTCTGGGCGGGACACCTTGCCATTCCCCGTTGTCGTCTCTCATCCCGGCAAAACTATGGGGAGCTTGTGGGGCTTGCCCTGGCACGGCCTGCGGGCAACTCCGTCGGCCTCACGACCGACATCGATGCGCTCAGCAAGCGCTTCGGCAGGCTCAGCCTCGCTAAGGCTCCGGCCGCTAACGAGTACCCCGCGGGGGTGCTCGTCTGCATTGGTCCGCCCACAGCAGTGGGCGCACTCGCTACGGCGCAGCCCAGCGGGTCCCATGATCGCATGGGGGTGATGGCCATCACTTCCTCCACTGCATCCGGACAGGCGTGGGTCGCGGTTACGGCTACCGCCGGCCGCGTCGGCATGTCTGACCCGCTCGGTGCGGCCCTCCGGGGCTTGAGCACTCCGATTGCCCCGACGGCGAACCCCGACACCGCCATGGCTGATCTCGAGCCAGCTTGCCGCATCCTGTTCGAGGATACCACCGCCCTCGCCGCCACGTGACACCGCATGGAGGCGGCACAACGGGAGTACGCTTCTGCCTACGGACTCACCCCGGCTGGCACCGAGCCTAGTCGGCGTGGGGCTGTGCGCGACCGTGGCCGCGTGGTCACCGAAATCCTCGGCGGCAAAATGCCCATCTACGACACCCCCATGGCTAACCTACGGGCTCTCAAGGTGGCCTACGAGGAATTGGCCACCTTGGAGGGTGAAGGGCATGCCGCCCACGAGCGCCACATCAAGGAGCTCATCGATGCTGCTGATGTGCAGCACCATCTGCTTGCAATGGGCAGCACCGCCACTGAAGGCCCCCGGCCCGAGCGCGAGGGCACGGAACTGCCGGCCGCCAGGCGGCCTAGTACTCCTGCTCCCCTCGCGTTTCCGACCGCCGGGCCGAAGCGAACAACCCTCGTCCCTCTCAGACGCTGGGGGGTGAGCAGCCGGCTGTTAGCAGCCGGCGCACCAACGAGCTGGCTTGGAGCGGCATCCACCACGAAGCACTGGCATCCGGCAGCCGGCGCAGCCAAGGGCACACGCCGCCTCCGCGGCGCGAGTCGCGGCACTCGGTGCCACCCACCGTCCGCCCCGAACTCTCGCCTCGGCTCGAACCACGCGTACCCCGCAGCTAGAACGACGCCCGCAACCGCATCGAAGAACTCGAGCAATCTGCCCTCCTCGAGAAGGGCTCGATTCGTCCGGCCTGCTTCGGCCCCCGGATTCGCATCGAGCCGTTCCCAACCAGCTTCACACTCTCTGGGGACACCCCGAAATACAACGGGGCTGCCAAACCCGAAGACTGGCTGATCGACCACACAACCGCGATGGGCATCGCTAGGGGGAATAAGCGCGTAGCCGTTTGCTACAATCCCCTTATGCTGATCAGCTCGGCCCACACCTGGCTCAACAGCCTGGCGGCCGACAGTATCAATACTTGGACGGACTTCGAGGAGGCCTTCGTCCGCAACTTCACCGACACCTACAAGCGGCCTGGCCTTCCCCATGAACTCGCCATTTGCGTTCAGGGGCCGGACGAATCCCTCCACGACTACCTCACCCGGTGGACCGAGCTCCACAACTACTGCGAGGGGGTGCACGAGGTCCAAGCCATGCAGTACTTCATCGAGGGCTGCCGGGATGGCACCCCTCTCAAGCAGAAGCTCCTCTGCTCCAAGCCAGCCATGCTCGCCGAGCTCATGACCAAGGCGGACAAATACGCCATGGCTGATTCGGCCATCCGGGTCAAGACGACCCCGCCCGCCAAGGCAACGACAACGCCGGCCACGACCCAGCCGGTTGCCGACAACCGGTAGCCGCAAAACAACAAGCGCAAGAACGACCAGCCGGATCCCTGCTACGGGAGCCGGCAAGTCAATACCGTCAAGGATCAGGAGCCGGCTACCCAGTTTTTCGGCCAGCACCAGCACACCGGCATGGCAGCCTGGCAGCCGAAGCTCACCTTCGAGCAAATGCTCGATCTCCCCTGCAAGAACCATTCAGGGGCCAAGCCCTCTATGCACACACTCCGACAGTGCAGCTTCTCACAGCTATTGGCCCGGGGGACGGCCTTCCGGCTCCTCACGTGTCGCCAGTGCGCGTGCCGGCCCGAGCGACCGCCCTGGCGCCGGCAACGGCTCCGAACGACGGTCGTCTGATTGACCAGTTCCCCAACCAGGACGGTTGCTACATCGTCTTCACTAGTGAAGAGACGGGCAAACACGCTCAGTGTCGGCTCCGCTGTGATGCCGAATGCCGACAACTCCCCATGCCGACAACTCCCCAGTTCATGCACTGGTCAGGCCGATCACCCTGCCGTGATGCCGAATCCTGGCAGCTACGCCTTGGTCCTCGACCCCACCATCGCCACCAAGGAGCGAGCCTGCCGCTTCTCGTGGGTACCGATAGATGGCGGCAGCAGCATCAACATTCTCTACCTTGACACGATGCATAAGCTGGGGCTGAAGATAGAAGACCTGCAGGCGAGCCGGATAGTTTTCCATGGCATTGTGCCTGGGAAGTCCTTCTCCCCTATCGGCAAGATCACGCTCTACATCCTCTTCGGGTGGACCCGACCATTTCCGTCGCGAGCCAGGTCTGTTCGAGGTCGTGGACCTCGTGAGCCCCTACCACGCGGTGTTGGCCCGGCCGGCTCTTGTCAGCTTCATGGCAGTCCCCCATTATGCTTACCTCAATCTAGAGATGCCGGGCAAAAGGGGATCATCAAGGGCGTCTACAAGATGTCGCTCGAATGCGCTTGAGACGGCAGCCGGCTGGCCGAGGCCCTAGAGATCGCTGAGGAGAAACGACAGCTCGACCGACTCGTGTCCCTTGCTGCCAGCCAGCCAGCCGTGCCGGCTCGACCCCCGCAATCCACCGGCGAGGCCTCCTTCCAGCCATCCAAAGACACCAAGCAAATCCCGCTCGACCCGGCCAACCCGGCTCAGTGCGTCACCATCGGCTCCCGCCTCAATAGCAAATAGGAAGGCGAGCTCATCGACTTCTTCCATGAGAATCGGGACATCTTTGCATGGTCCCCCAAGGACATGCCGGGTGTTCCGGGGAAGTTCCCCAAGAACAAACTCGACGTCCGGCCAGACGTCAAGCCGGTCAAGCAACCCCTGCGCCGCTTCTCCGAGGAGAAGCGGCGCACTATAGGCAAAGAGATCGCCTGGCTGCTCGCAGCCGGGTTCATCATGGAAGTATTCCAGCCGGACTGGCTGGCCAACCCAGTCCTGGTACAGAATAAGAACAAGACCTGGCACATGTGGATCGACTACACTAGCCTGAACAAGGCATGTCCCAAGGACCCGTTCGCCCCGCCGCGGATCGATAAAGTCATCGAATCCATGGCCGGCTGTGACTTGCTGTCCTTCCTAGACGCCTACTCAGGCTACCACCAGATCAAGCTGGATCCGGAAGACCGGCTCAAGACCTCCTTCATGACGCCCTTCGGGGCCTACTGCTACATCACCATGTCCTTCGGCCTGAAGAATGCTGGCGCCACCTTCCAACGATGCATGCATAAGTGCCTCCTGCCTCAGATAGGCAGGAACGTCCATGTCTACATCGACGACATCGTCGTCAAAACCAAGAAGCACTTCAGCCTCCTCAACGACCTTTGGGAGACCTTCATGAACTTACGTGAGTACAAGATCAAGCTCAACCCGGAGAAGTGTATCTTCGGCGTCCCTGCCGGACAACTCTTGGGTTTCTTCGTGTCCACCCGCAGCATCGAAGCTAACCCCAAGAAGATCAGCACGATCGAGCGCATGCCAAAACCGACCCGGCTCCGCGACGTCCAGAAGTTCACCGGCTGCCTCACCTCACTTAGCCGGTCATCAGCTGGCTGGGAGAGAAGGCCCTGCACCTGTACAGGCTCCTTCGCAAGACGGCTCTGATCGAGCCGGGTCAAATAGAGAGGCCGGGCACCTTCGACTGGCCTGGCGAGGCGGACGAGGCCTTCCGCGGCCTCAAGAAGGCTCTCACCCACGTGCCCATCCTGGCCGCGCCGGCTGAGAAGGAACCGCTGCTCACCAACATCGCAACGACCACCCGCATCATCAACGTCGTTTTGGTGGTTTGAGCGGCCAGAGGAGGGCAAGTCCCTGCTGGTCCAACAACCAGTCTACTACCTCAGCGAGGTCCTCTCCGCGTCCAAGCAGAACTACCCCCACTATCAAAAGATGTGCTACGACATATAATTCACCGCCAAGAAGGTCAAGCAATACTTCCAAGAGCATACCATTACCGTGGTCAGCACGGCCAGGCTTGGTGAAAGCATGAGCGACCGGGACTCCACTGGCCGGATCGCCAAGTGGGCCATCGCCCTCGCCGATCATGAGATCCGGTACGAGCCAGGAACCGCCATCAAGTCACAGGCGTCGGAGGATTTCCTCGTCGACTGGGCGGAGACGGAGTTCGTCCCGCCTCCCCCAGACTCCACGCATTGGCGCATGCACTTCGACGGCTCAAAAATGAGGACCGGCCTGGGTGTCGGCATAGTCCTCTCCTCCCCGAAAGGTGATCAATTCAAATACACCCTACATATCCACTTCGCCGCCTCCAACAATGTGCCTGAGTAAGAGGTCATCGTCCATGGCCTCTGGCTCACCAAGGAGATCGGCATCCGGGGTATCCTCTGCTTCGGTGACTCCGACCTCGTGGTGCAGCAAGTCTCTGGTGAATGGGACGCTAGGGACGCAAACGTGACCAGCTACCGCTTCCTCGTACAACAGCTCATCGGCTCCTTCGAGGGATGTGAGTTTCATCACGTCCCACAGGCGGACAATGAGGCGGCGGATGCGCTGGCGAAGATCGGCTCCACCCGACAGGCCATCCCAGCCGGCGTCTCCCTCGAACGGCTGCTCAAGCCGTCGATCAAGCCTTCCCCACAATCGGAGTTAATCTTTGTGCTGGCGGGTGTCGCCAGCCCATCGACAGCCCCAGCCGCCTCTCCGGCAACTTCACCACCGGCTCTCAAATCGTCGTCCGCCCAGCCGGCTCTGATCGAGCCGGTAGCGCCCGAGGCGGCCAGCCCCGACGGCACGACCGTCATGATGATCACCAACCAGCCGGCCCTGGGGCCGGCGAGCCAAACCCAGGGGCTGGCCAACCAGCCTCGAGGGCTAGCGAACCAGCCCCAGGGACTGATAAACCAGTCCCAGGGAGTCCCGAGCCGGCCGTCGTGGCCCCCTCGTGGGCCCAACCCATCTTACCGTTCCTTTTGCGGGGCGATCTGCCTCCGTACGAGGCTCTGGCTAGGCAAATCCAGCACCGGGCCATGGCCTACGCCATCATCAACAACGAGCTCGTCCATCACAGCACCACCGGTGTTTTCCAGCGATGCATCGAGTCGGAAAGGGGTCGGAAGATCCTCCTCTACATTCACCAGGGCGAGTGCGGGCATCATGCTGCCTCCCGGACCATAGTGGCCAAGGCTTTCTGCCACGGCTTCTTCTAGCCGATGGCTCTCGAGGCGGCCAAGATATTCGTCGACGAGTGCGAGGGCTGCCAATGCTTAACATGCAAAGCCACCTGCCGGCAACGGCCCTCCAAACGATCCCCCTCTCGTGGGCTTTCGCCGTTTAGGGGCTGGACATGGTGGGCCCATTGAAGACCGCTCGAGGCGGCATGACACACTTACTGGTGGTCATCGACAAATTCACCAAGTGGATCAAGGCATGATCAATCAAGAAGCTGGACGACCCCACAACCGTCCGGTTCATTGATGACATCACGGTACGCTACGGCGTTCCCCACAGCATCATTAGCTATAACGGCACCAACTTCACCAAGGGCCCACTCGCACGTTTCTGTTCCAAGCAAGGAATCCGGCTCGACTTGGCCTCCGTCGCTCATCCACAGTTAAGTGGCCAGGTCGAGAGGGCAAACGGCCTCATCCTATCCAGCATCAAGCCCCGTCTCGTGATGCCGCTGGTAAGGTCGGCCGACTGCTGGATCGACGAGCTGCCAGCCGTCCTTTGGAGTCTCAGGACCACCCCGAACCGGTCAACCGACTACACTCCCTTCTTCCTTGTGTATGGGTCCGAGGCGATCATCCCCACCGACATTGAGTTCGATTCTCCTCGGGTCTCCCTATACACGGAGAGGGATGCTAATGAGGCAAGAGAAGACAACGTCAATCTACTCGAGGACGCTTGCGAACTGGCCTTGAGCCGGACGGCAATCTACCAGCAGAAGCTCCGGCACTACCACAGCAAGCGGATTCGGCCACTCTCGTTCCGCGAGGGGGACCTGGTCCTCAGACGGATCCAGCGAACCGCCGGGCAACACAAGCTTTCCTCCCCATGGGAGGGCCCATTCATCATCAGCAAGGCTCTACACAACAATGCGTACTACCTGATAGACACCCAGAAGCCACAAAAGCGCAAAAGAGATGCTTCCGGTGAAGAGACGGAGCGCCCATGGAACGCAGCACTCTTGCGCCCATTTTACTGCTGAGGAAAATCAATGTATGTATGTATCCCCATCCTTTTGGGCTTATGAATGCAATGGGCACCCCAAGCCGGCTCTTGGGGCATGCCCCGTTTCGTTTCTTTCAAAAGTGTTCCTCACTCACCGGCTCCTCGGCCCGGGGGCTAGCCGGCTGGGCCTAGAAGCGCCTCTCTAAAAAACAGCTAAGTAATGTGAGCCAGCCAAACTTCCCCACCCTTACCAGCTATAGAACCGGCCCCCGGCTATCCGGTTGACGGGGCCCCGTGGCGGCAAGGTTTGGCTCACATGAAAGGTCGAAACAAAGCGAGACCCCTTCGGGGCCTAGCCGTACCATCGCCGCGTCTCTACCGCTATACTTATCGCGAAAAAATCCTCGCGATTCCTAAGGTTTGAACCGGCTCCCTTGAGGCGAACGCCCCGACCCAGCTATAGACCGGCTCCCGGCTGTCGGGCTGGCGGGGCCAAAACCAAAGGGGAAAGGAATAGAAATGGAAAGAGTTGAGGCGGGTGAAAAGGGATAAGGATGAGGCGGTATGAGTCACAAGGCAAACACAACAGAATATTCATGGCATAAACATTAAGGCAAAAGTGGCCCACGGCCAGCATTCGGTTCATTATACAAACACCCCCAGTGTGTGGATTTAAGTTTTTACATGCAGGAAAAAAAAGATAAAAAACATGCCCAAGGGCTTAGGCCACCGACACGTCGCCAACCGGCGTGGCCCCAGCCAACACGTCGCGAGGCGGCTCGGTCCTCGCCTTGGAGATGGTCACAGTCTTTGGGTCGGCCTCCTTGGCCTTTGAGGCGGGCTCCTCGGTCTCGGACATCTCGCCGCTCAAGTCGGTGCTCTTGTCGGCGACTTTGTCATCCGCCGGGCCTTGAGGGATGCCGAAGGAGTCCTCGGGTAACGGCTCGCCATCCTTGCTAAGGGCCAGCGGGAATTCGTCCGCGTCAAGGTATGACGCGAGCTCGTTGGCCCGCTAGACAAGGGCCGGCTCGTGGGCTCCCGCTCTGCGGCTGACACGTCCCGCATGGTCACCAGCCGGCCCAGGTCCACGCTACGATACCAAGACGTCATGAACCCGAGCGCCATTTGTGCCCCGGATCGAGCAGCCGATGCCTTCCAGGCGTCGAGGTGGGGGACGGCGTGCTCCAGCCACTAAGCCACGCGGTGCGTCGGAGCTCCCCCGCGGCCTGGCCATAGCGCAGCGATGATCTCCTTGCTGGCGGTCTTGAGCCGCTCCACGCTCTGCTCGAGATGGTTCATCTACATCTCGACGGTGATCCCAATCTCGTCCATGTCCCACATGGCATGCTCCTCGATGGAGCGACTGCACTTCCAAAGGTATTCCTGGTGCTCCTCAATAGCGCGCGAAGTGCGGCGATGAGTTTACGGGAAATGCCCTAGATAGAAGAAGAGGAGAAGGAAAGCAAAAGCAAGATGAAACACGAGAAACGGCAAAGGGAAGAGCAACCGGCTGGGGAAGGAGAGAGATCGGCACCTACCTTCGATCGCGTCGTCCCCCCCAATGGCGAAGTGGAGCGCCGCCTCGCGCTCTAACTTCCGGGCCGCCTCCGAGGTGGCGAGGGAACCCTTGATCTCCTCGAGCGTCTTCTCAAGGCGGGTTACCTCGCCTTGAAGGGCAGCGGTCCTCAGGGCGGCGTCAGCCGCCTCCTTGACAGCCGCCTCCTGGGCCGCCATCTTCTTTGCCACTTAGGCCTTGAGCCGGTCTCGGGCCGCTTCCCCATCGACCAACAGCGCGGCCAGCCGGTCCGTCTCCTGCGCGGCCGCCTGGACGTCCCGCGTCAGCTAGTCCCGTTCGGCGACTAGTCCGGTCTTCTCCCCTTGGAGGATAGCCAGCTCACCTGCAAGACACAACCAACGTCAGCCGATTCTTGGGGGCTATATGCCGCTCCTACAAAGTGCAACCCATCTTGCACGCGTGCCAGCTCCTCCTCTAGGCGATAGAAGCCATATTTTCTGCGGTCGTGGATGGTGACCGCTTCTGGAAACAGCTTCTGCCATGGAGAGGTTCCCTCCTATCGCAAAAAAGGGGGGCAAAGGTCAAGACATGCTCAAAGGAGATCCGGTCCAGCTGCCCGTCAGCCGGTCAACCGACCAGCATCTCGGGGGCTACACCTAGTGGGTGAGCTCGTGCACCCCCACTGAAAACTCTAAGGCAAAAGTGTCGGCTTACCTCTACACGCTAAAGGCAGCATCCGCCGCCTCTGGAAACCGGGCCAACTCCTACCGGCATCGATCCTAGACATTTCGCAAGTCCACGAAGGTCAGGACCGGCCCGCCGGCCTGGGGGGCCGGCAGGGCCAGCGTGCTCGCGAGCGCTTCCCAGTCCCGGACGACCTCCTGCATCAACCGCAGGGTCCTTCGGGCCCGGCCGCCGCTGCCGCCCGGGCTCGCCGTGGCTCTAGCCACCGGGGGTGGGTTGATGAAGGCTAGGGGCTGGGAGTCGCCTCCCGCCGCCCCCCCGCCCGATGCCATAGCCGCCTCCTCTCCTGACCGCTCCAGCGCGTCGATCTTGCCAAAAGGCACCTCCACCTCCATGGCCGCCACCTTTGTCGCCGCCACTGATGCCGCCTCTAGCACCTTGACCCGGGCCGGCTCGGCCATAGGCAGGGTCACCTCCGGCTCCTCAGGCCAGGTCGCCTTGGGAGCCGGCTCCGTCGTCGCCTCCCTTGCCTAGGCCGTTTCTTGCGTGGGCGGAGGCGCTGGCGGGTCCATGGCCGCCCCCGCCGGCTCGCTTGACGGAGGCGTCGACATGCGGGTGGACTCCGCTGCCGAGTCCGACGCCCGTGGGGGCTCTGCTGACCCCCTCCACCTCCGGCCGCTCGAGGTCCCGGATTGCGCGGCTCCTCCTCGCGTATCGGACCGAGAGGCTCGTAGCTCCGCGAGCCTCCTCTTTTCCTCCCGCTAGGTGGCCGCGTGCTCGCGGTCCAGCCCGCTGGCGGCATCCGTCGTCTCCCTTTCCGGCTCGTCATCTTGGAGCTCGATGGGGTCACTGCAGCATCCAAGAACCGATCGTTAACCGGTTCGCAAGGCGGAAGCAAAAACTTACACAAAGACAAAGAACTTACGCAATAACAAGGGGCAAGGCCCGCTTGGCGCGGGGTGGTGGCTTCCGTGCAGCCACCTTCACCTGCTTCAGGCCGGGCGGCGAGGCCGCCGGCCCCTCGTGAGTCGGCCTCTTCATGCGGACGACCACTTCGGCTGCCGGGCCTTGAGCCGATCGCTCCTTGCTACTCCGGTCCTGGCATGCTGCGGGAGGAGGACCGTCTAAGATCATCAAATCATCATCATCGCCGTCGTCATTTGTCCAGTCCCTGATGGAGGGGACAAGAGGGAACTCACCCGCTCCGCTGGGTTCCCCGGCTGCGCCGGACCCTCCGGCCCCACTAGGAGTGCCGTCTCGCGGATCTGCTGGCTGGTCGGCTCCTCCCGAGGAGTCCACTCCTTCTTCCGAGGGGCCTCCCATCTGGAAGTCTTCAGGGTTGGAGTCCACCCGCTCCGCCTCACAGATCTGTGGGTGCGAGCCGTCCGGCGTGTTCTGTCGCACCAGCAGTTGCGGTCAGGACTTCAATGTAAGTTCTCCAGACGGCTGCCGACTAAGGAATACCAAACAAGAAAGAACCGCCTCGACGAAAAAACTCACCAAGGGAGGCCGGTTGATTTGGTCGTATGGCTACGTGCCAAAGGCTTCAGCTTGAACGTCGTGAGGGCCTTCACCCGCTTCGCCACCTGAGCCGGCGTTAGCTCGAGTGTGGACTGCCGGCAGGGGTCGTGCCGGCCAGACATGTCGCAGATCCGGTGTGGTCGCATCTGGACGGGAGACACCTGCATGAGACGAAGGCCGCCACTAGGTCGGTAGTGACCAGCCCCTCGCTGCTCTTCAGTTGCATGAGCTAGGCAAGCTCGTCCAAGGCCACGCCGCGTGGGGCAGCTCCCAGCAAGTTAAGCTGAGAGGACTAACGGCAGTCGGATGTAGTCCATCCTTGGATCGACTTTCTTCACATAGAAGAACGTCCGGTGCCACCCCTTGGAAGAATCGATAAGGAAAAGAGGAGTAAAGTGAGCAACGCCATGGCAGCACACCACCATGCCCCCGCAGGCGTCTCTTTTCAAAGGTTTGAGATAGAAGAGGGCGTTGAAAAGATCAATGAAAGGAAGGATACCGAGGTACACCTCGCGCAGCGTTACGAAGGCGGAGAGGTACAAAATCGAATTTGGACCGAGGTTGTGCGGCTGGAGGTCAAAGGTGTCAAGCAGAAGACGGAAAAAGAGACTCACCGGGAGCCCAAAGCCCCGGGAGAAGTGCCAGAGGAACACGACGTGTTCCCCTGGTTGTGGCGCCGACGCTATGTTGTTGCCCGGCGCACATGCGACCACCTGCTCTGCCGGCGGCAACATGCGCGCGCGGCGTAGCTCGACGATGTCCGCCTCAACCACGAAGGAACCAACCCGACTACCTCCGCGTCCATCGACCATCGCAGCGGTGGTGCGGTGTGTGGGCGCGGGCTCGGGTGCGATGGCGTGCGAGGGACGGAAAGAGGTGACGACAAAGGGCAGCAAGGAGGCAAGTGGGGTGCGGATACCTCCGCCCCCTGCCCTTTCTCTCCTTTTATAGGGGAGGCCATGACCGGGGGACGTGGGATCGTTTGCGCCCACTCCTCCCGGAAACTCCGCGCGCATGGGTGTCCCCGGGCCATAACGGCCGCTTCGGGGCGTAGAGGATGATGTCCTACACCTCGAGGCCTACGAGGGCTACGCCTGCATCCTACCGGGCTAGGCATGCGATGTCCCGTCTCCTTGCATGTGCGGGACCCGCAACATCATTACTCGCTACGTGGCGTGCCGTGTGCCGGCGCGGGTCCCGGGCGATGCGCCGGAACCCGAGGCGTCGGATCCAACGACCGACCCGGCTGCACCTTCGCCTTCAAGCCGGAGGCGGGTGGCGCTAAGGGGAAGCCGCCGGCTCCCCACCATCCGCCAAACGCTGGCCCCCACCGGCTTCGGGGGCTACTGACGGGGTTCTTACCCCTAGGTAGGCCAAAGCAACGGGGTCTTCCCCCTTTCGCTTCGAAGAAAAACTACACGGCCGGCTGGCCGTGGCCGGCTGGAGGACGACTGGCGCAAGCCCGTGCCGGCTGGCACCCCGGCCGGCTCGTCTAGGAGCCGGTTGGGCCCTCGGCCGGCTGGGCATGGCCGGCTGCCGACGGGCCGGCTCTTCCGTTGACTTTGGGACGAACGTGCCCCGTCCCGTCCCTCTGTCCGTGGCTACAATGGTCGGTTACGCACCGTAGTGCGTGGCTACTGTCCAACCGTCCCCTCCACTAACCTCAGTGAGCACGACCGGGCGCGGGAATAGTGCCAGCATGCCCTCGCCACTTGATTACCTGCCTCGACGTGGCTATAGTGCCGCCGGCCGTACCGGAGACTTCGGCCGGCTAGCGCTAGACGACGCTCCCCTGGGCGGCTCGTGCCACGACAGGTGGTTGAGGGCCAATCGCGGAGCCGGCTGGCGGGCCCCAATGGAAGATGGGACTGCTTGACCGGCGGACCCCGCCCATGACAAGACGGCGCAAGCGGCGGGACCCTCTGGCTAGCCGGAGAGACTGCGAGCCGGGTCCCCCCACCTTGGTACTTTAATCATATTGTAAGAGCCGAGGGGTTGGCCTATAAAACCCCCTGAGGCCCCCATGCAATGGGTACGGATGGTCGCTCACACACATCCACAGAACTCTCATTCCCTTCTCTAGTAGCAGAGGAAGACGAGCCGGATGCTCCTTCTTCCTCCTCTAGACACAGCTCTAGGAGCATCCTTGTACACATACCCATCCATCCAACTAGATCAAGAAGGACTAGGGGTGTTACCTCCCACCGAGGGCCGTGAACCTGGGTACATCGTGTGTCACCACCGCTTGTGCCCAATCTCGCACCCGGAGCCCGTCGGCGTCCTCCGGCCCCAACCACTTACGATAAGCCACCCCATGGCACGTGTCGTGAGAAAACGACGACACGCTTCATAGTCCTCATTCATATCTTCAAGGTCACACCAACTTCTTCATTTTCAAAGTCTTCAGGGAATACCAAAGTCTTCAGCAAAGTCTTCAACAAAGTCTTCACCAAAGTCTTAAGTTGAAGACATACATATTTAGGGGCCGGTAATCTCCAAATATATCAAACCCCTCATCGATTTATAGAGCATGTGTACACTCGCAAACACATTAGTTCCTTAAGCTATAAGTCTTCAATACACCAAAATCACTAAGGAGCACTAGATGCACTTACAATCTCCCCCTTTTTGGTGATTGATGACAAATAGGTTAAGTTTTCAACGGGAATAAAAATATGGAATGTAAGTACTGAGTTTGAGGAATTTTATTGCAAGATATAGAAGAACTCCCCCTGAAGATGTGCATATTTGAGGATTTTCCTTTGGACTGCAAATGCACATGGCAGGTTGAAGACATGGAGAAATCCCCCTATATCTTGTTTGTCATACACGCATGTGACATATGATATGAAGAATTTGAAATGCACGATGAAAATGGTGTCTGACGAAATTCAGCATGCATGGATTAAGGTACTTGAGGAAATATGCATGTGGAAAGCAGTTCAAAAGAGTCAGGCCACCATCAGACTTAAGTTTAAAACTCAACTAACAAAAGCTTCAGAAGAGCGAGAGTTGTAACTTAAACAAAAATAACACCCCACATATAGAGATCCGCTTGAAGACTAACTCAAATTTTCTCCCTTTGTCATCGAAGACCGAAAGGACGAAAACTGAGGACTAACGCCCCTTCAAGAATTTCATCTTGAGTGTGATGAAGGAGCGCCAGCATTGTCGGGTTCATTTGTCGATGCAGGCCCGCCACAGTGTCGTCAATATCCTCAGCTTCATACACGCATTTCACAAATGATATGAAGAATTTGAAATGCATGATGAAAATGGTGTCTGACGAAATTTAGCATGCATGCATTAAGGTGCTTTAGGAAATAAACATGCATAAAGCAGTTCAAAAGAGTCAGACCACCATCGGACTTAAGTTTACAACTCAAACAACAAAAGCTTCAGGAGAGCGAGAGTTGTAACTTAAACAAAAAACAACCCATATATAGAGACCTGCTTGAAGACTAACTCAAATTTTCTCGCCCTTTGTCATCGAAGACCAAAAGGGATGAAAAAGTGAGGACTAACGCCCCTTGAAGAATTTCATCTTGTTGGTGAGGAAGGGTTGCCAACGTTGTCGGGGTCGTTTGTCGATGCAGGGCCTGCCACCGTGTCATCAACGTCCCCAGCTTCATCCGTCTCTCGTGATGAAGAATATGAACTTGTAACCATCTGAGGAAATTGAACCTTCTTGAATTTCTTATGGGGAGGATGAGACCAGTCAAAGTTTTGTTGAAAGTCCATGTACTAGAGTTCCTTAGGAGTCTTGAGGTGTGTGAGAATGGCCCATGCGCAATCGAAGATTTCATGCACATAGTAGTTATTTTTCCTCACATAGTTCTACGTCACAGTCATGTTCTGAATAATGGAAGCCAACTGACTCTTCACCCACTTGTGATTGCGATCAACCTTCCGATGAAGACTTATGAGAACCACACGATCAATCATGACGAGGGGCAGACTCTTGAGGCTTTTGCACTGAGGCTTTTGCAGCAGAGTCTTGGGTAGCAGTGTCATCATTGGTGGAGTAAGATGCAGCTTTGTGAAACTGACCATCCAATGGACGAGTACCTTCATCAATGACAACTTTGCCTTGTCCTTCAACTGAGGCAATTGTGCTCTTGAGGACTTCAATCGGGGGAAAGAAGCCGAAGTGATTGTGGAAGTCCTCCTTGAAGGGAATTGAAGACCTTGACCTGATGAATTTCATGATCCAGGGAGCATAAGGCTTCAGTTCAAATGGCACAAGAGCTGCATTTGCCAATGTCCTCATGAAGAAATCATGGAAGTTGATGGGAATCCCATGAATGATGTTGAATAGCATGTTCTTCATGACTCCCTTCACTTCTTCTTCTTCAGAGTTGTGGCCCTTCTGAGGACATAGGGTGTTGGTGAGAATGCGATAGACCGTCCTGGGCACATAGAGCAAATCCTTCACAAGGAAGGTTGTCTGTTGAGGTTTTCTAGGAGCCAACGGCTTCATCAGCACTTGCATCAGTTGGTTGGGTAGAGCAGGTTCATCAAATAGGTAGCGAGCTTCTTCTGAAGGAATTGGAACTGGGACTGAGTCGAAGCAATTCAGAGGCTGGAGCAATGAGGTGAGTAGACCCGATCATCCAGTCCAAGACCCAGGAGTTGATGTCAGAGGCATCACTTGTGATGTGAAGAGTGGCATAGAATTGAAGAATTAGCTTTTCATTCGAATTGCAGATGTCCACACAAAAAGGAAGAAGTCTTGCATCGTGAAGAACTAAGAGCACCAGCGTGAAGGATGGAATTGTTTCCATATCTGCATGAGGAATTTGATTGTGCTTGAAGACTTTCTTCTTGTCAAACGGTACTGATGCATAATAATTCATCTGTGTTGGGGTCCAGAATCTGGTGTGACCGGCCCTTGCTTTGTCATATGGATTGGGTCCAGTGAAGAAAATGTGCTCATTGAAGAAATTGGAATTGAGGAATTTGGGGTGCTGTGAGCCTTTGAATGGCATTCTTGGCTTTGGCTGAAGGTTTGGCTTGAAGCGGCCCTTAATCTCCTTAGACATAGGAGGAATTTCTCCAGACTGAGGAATTTGCGCAGCAGTTTCCTCACTGGCAGTTGGAGCAGCAATGTCATCAACTGATGCAGCTGGAATTTCTTCAGTGACTGTAGCAGCCAAATCATCAAATCCTTCGTGCATTTCTTCAGTCTGGGCTGGGGACTGGGGAATCTGTGATAGAGGTGTGGTCATTGGGGAATTTGGTTGAGCAGCTTCCTAATATTCATCATTGATGACAGGAGTTGTGTTGCCAATGTCCACGTCCTCATCAATTTCTTCAACGCCGGCCTCTTCAGCAGTTAACTAAGGCTAGGGCGATGATTCCTTTGGAGTTGAAGCATTCTCTTCTACTTAAATTTCTTCATCAATCTGCTCCGAGGTAGCAGCAGATTGATTCTTTTCTTCTTGATCATCATTCGGGATGAAGTAGTCAACACCGAATGGCACTATTTCATAAGCTGGCACGGAGCTGACAGGCGTTGCATCAAATGGTTCTATTGAAGAACTTTGATGTGCCTTCAATTTCTTCGCAGTTGAGGAATCTAAAGTTGATGCTTTCCATTTTAGTGCCTTATTCTCAGCAGCCTTGGTCTTCTTCGCTTCTGATGTAGAAGGAAGCTTCATTGTCTTCACGCTTGAAGATTTTGTGATTTTAGCAGTGGGTGAAGGGGTAGCAGTTTCTTCAGGTATGACTAATGCAGTCGTCCTTGTGGGTTCAGTTTCATCAAGCGCAACAATGGAGGTTGCCCTGGGAGGTTCTTCAACAGTCTGAATTTCTTTAGTTGCGCTTGCAGTTTCTTCAGCAGGTTTAGCAGATTCTTCAGCCTGAGGAGGTTGCGATCGAGCTGCAACCCTTGAGTTGTGATCATTGATGACTTTATCATCTACATTGACGAAGCGAACCTTGGCGCCTTGCCAATCAACATAGTATCTATTGAATTCCTCACTGAGGGTTTTGATTTCAGAATGCATCTTCACAAGTTCCTCAGGAGAAAGCCTCAGAACATTGTTCTTCACGTAGTTCTCTTTCTTGTACTGAGCCTTCTTGGTTTGTCCGGCCTTCTCGTACTTCCATTTTTCTTCAGCTATGAAAGCAGTGAGGGCATGATCAGGACCAGGAGGCAGCTTCAAGTCATCAATTGGCGTGTCGAGATCGTTGTGCCAGATATCAATGAAGTTCAGCACCATTTTTGGATCTAGCCAAAGAGGAATTTGAGTGCCCTTTGCTTGAGCCACTCGTTCTTGCTTGTTTCTGATGATTGCAACAAGTTCCTCATCATCAGCTTCATTTAAAGATTCTGATTGTATTTTGAACACCACTTTCTTCAGTTGAGGACTTGGTCGAGTACCTCGTCCAGTAGTTGCTTTCATTTTCATTAGAGAGGCACTGGTTGGGTAATGTGCTTGGGCTGAAGAACTGGTTGATGCCCTTGAAGCAATTGAGAATCCCTCTACCCTCTGACATGATGCAAGGTGTATAGGAGTTGAGAATTTTGCAGTAGCAGTAGAGGACTGAGTAGCTACTGAAGCAGCGGCTGAGGCCTTTGAAGGCTAAGCTTGAGGAATCGGCTATGATGATTTTGAAGTTGAAGAATTTGACTTCATAATAGCTTTCTTCGCCATAGTTTTCTTCGGATCACTTGTAGAGGCTCCAGATGTGGCAGCAGCAACAGAGTCTTTGTTGAATTTCTTCACAACATCTTTTGCTTTCTTCACCAGCTTGGCTTGCTGTTTCTCTCATTCATGAGGAAAGTCATTACTAGTCTTGAGACTAGTGGGATCAGCTATTTGATTTGGAGCCAAGGGTGGCCTGCTGCAAGGGGGTTTAACTGCGAATTTCATCATATACTTAGGAGTGACATAGCGATATTCTTTCCACTCCTTTGCCAATCTTCTCTCAATTTTCTGTAAGCGGATCTTTCTTTGCTTAGTTGTTTCTTTGCCATGATTTTCTTCATCAGGCGTGCAATATTCCTCATACAGGTCATCAGGTATCTCAAAAGCAGTCGGCACATCAGGTTTCTTTCCACCTTTCTGTGGCTTCTTTCCATCAGCCATTTTCTTCGGTTGAGGATTCTGAACTCTTGAAGATTCTGAAGAAGTGCATAGTTTTTCCTCAAGAAACGCTGCAAATGATTTAAGTTGATGAGAACCTAGTGATTCATCAGCGGACATGTTTGTACCTATGAACAGAGTATAGATGCGAGGAATTTGAAGAGGTCATATGCGTTCTTAGAAGTTTTCAATAACATCAAGTGTGAGGAATTTGACCATGGGTGTCTTGAGGATTTTCACTAAGTGTTCTTTGTCTTAGGTTCCAGAGTTGTGCAAATTTTGAGGATCCACACAATTGAGGAATCTTGAAGAAAATCATAACTTAGGGAAAAACATCAAGTGTATGAACATGTAAGGTGCTTTAGAATGAGATTCTTGAAGAATAAACACCTTTGAGAAAATTGAGGAATAATTGAAGATCAAACAAGGGTAGTAAAAATAGATTTTATTTACCCTGATGAAGAACACGATGATTTGTGAGAAGAAATCAAGGAAGTTTGTCTGTCTAGATCTCCCACGCCCTAGCTTGACAGAGGGAGACAACTATAGCGGCGGCAGGGTGAAGACTTCCGCGATCGATGCGAGTACGACGGCGGCGAGGTTGAGGCAGTGAAGCTCTTCCACACCGGTGGCGATGATTTAGCGGCAGCGCTAGGGTTGAGCTCGGGAGAGAGTAGGAGTGAGGAGTAACCGAGCACAGTGAAAGGGAAGGGGTATTTATAGCAGAGGTGACAATCTCTTCGAAGATATTGGACCAGAGTGCCCTTGACCCTTGCTCTCCATGCGACATGTGTCACCCACGTACTAAGAAGTGGCAATAGTGGGGGATCATGGGTTATCCAATCGTGGGAATCGGAATAGTTTGAGTGGGAAACGCTGACAATTTCGATAGTGAAAAATTTAAAGTTTCCGTTCGCAAATTCTTTAGCTGTCAAGGACACAGTGAAGACTTTGAACAAGTTTCAAAATAGAACGCATATGAAGAAGTTGTGAATAGACTGGGTTGAGTTTAGCATAGAGGGGGAAATGGTCCAATCACATTCACTTAGATGAAAATCAACTTGAAGAATTAGCAATAAGTGAATGCCGTTGAGGACATTGAAACTCAAATAGATATATACATATAGTCAGTGAAGAACATAAGTTTCATAGTTTGAAGAATTTGAAAAGTTGATGAATTTGAAAAGTTGAGGAATTTGCAAACTTGAGGAATTTGAAAATCTGAAGAATTTGCAAAACGATGAAAAACTCAACTTTGAAGAATTTCAAATATGGTTGGTGGCGTGACCCACCGTATAAGAATGATGCCTTCAGACACCGCGTACAATTGTCATAGGGTTCTGAGAATCAAATTCTTCATTAATTTCTTCACACTTAGAGGGTTATTCTTCATTGATTGAAGAAAAACGTTACTTCATGTGTTGCACATCTAAGTCACCAATTTTGCATAAGTGTTAGGATTTGTGTCCTTTTTCAAAGAACATTTGAAGATTCTAAGATATTTAGCTCACACCACAACTTGCAAAATCTCTTTTCATCCAAGGGCTTTGTGAAGATGTCGGACATTTGTTCTTCAGTGGGGATGTGATCGATGGAGATGTCACCCTTGAGTACATGATCTCGAAGAAAGTGATGCCGAATCTGGATGTGCTTGGTCTTGGAATGCTGAACTGGGTTGTAAGGAATCTTGATGGCACTCTCGTTGTCATAGTAGAGAGGCACATTCTTCAACTTGATGCCATAGTCCTTGAGGGTTTGCTTCATCCACAGCAACTGAGCGCAACATGAACCAGCAGCAATGTACTCAGCTTTAGCAGTAGATAGTGACACGCAATTCTGCTTCTTCGAGGACCAATAGACTAAAGATTGTCCAAGGAAATGACATGTGCCTGAGGTTGACTTGCGATCCACACGATCTCCAGCATAGTCATCATCAAATTATCCGACGAGGTGAAGATTTGAGCCCCTGGGATACCATAATCCAAGCGTTGGTGTGTGAGATAAGTATCGAAGAATATGTTACACAGCCTTATGGTGTGATTCATCCGGCGTTGCTTGGAATCGAGCACACATGCAAACACTCAGCATAATATCAGGCCTAGATGCACATAGATACAATAATGAGCCAATCATGGAGCGATATACCTTCTGACCGAAATCTTTAACATTTTCGTCAGTGCAGAGGTGGCCTTTTGAAGGCATTAGAGTTTTGACGCCTTTGTAATCTTGCATGTCGAATTTCCTCCGAACATCCTTGAGGTATTTCTCTTGAGATATGAAGATGCCATTGTCTTGCTAACGAATTTGAAGACCTAAGAAGAATTTCAACTCTCCCATCATAGACATTTGATATTCTTCACTCATCATATAGGCAAATTCATCACTGTAAGGTTTGTCAGTACAACCAAAGATAATATTGTCTACGTATATTTGGCATATGAACAGTTCATTGTCATAGGATTTTGTGAAAAGAGTTGAGTCGAGTGAACCGGGTTTGAAGACTTTTTTCATGAGGAACTCCTTTAGAGTGTCGTACCACGCCAGAGGGGCTTGCTTGAGACCATAGAGCGCCTTGTTGAGTCTGAAGACTTTGTTAGGATGCTTAGTGTCTTCAAAACCTGGGGGTTGAGCAACATATACTTATTCCTCAAGCTTACCATTGAGTAATGCACTTATCACATCCATTTGATATAAGATGATATCATGATGGTTAGCGTAAGCAAGCAATATGCGAATAACTTCAAGTCTAGCAATAGGTACAAAAGTTTCATCAAAGTCAATTCCTTCAACCTATGTGTAGCCTTCAGCTACAAGACGAGCCTTATTCCTTACCACAAGGCCATTTTCATCTTGCTTGTTGCGGTAGATCCACTTGGTACCTATGATGTTATGCTTGCAAGGATATGGCCACTTGACAAGTTCCCACACGTTGTTGAGCTTGAATTGATGTAGTTCCTCTTTCATAGCTTGAATCCACTCAGGCTCCTTGAATGCTTCATCAACTTTGGTTGGCTCTATGATTGAGACAAAACCAAAGTTCCCACAAAATTTAGTCAAATGTGAAGCTCTTGAGCGAGTGAGGGGACCTGGTGCATTGATGTCATCGACGATTTTGTCAATCTGCACTTCATTTGCAACTCTTGGGTGAGCAGGTTGACATGGCGGAGGATTTTCTTCAGCACCATTTTCTTCAGGTGTATTAGCATGAATGTCTTCATTCGTTGGAATGACTTCCTCAGTGGGTATGATGTCTTCAGTAGCCTTCAGCTTAATGGATTCCTCAGGAGACTGTTCATCTAGCACAGAAGGTAGGTGCTCTCTTTGCGAGCCATCAGTTTCATCGAACCGCACATCTACAGTTTCAACAACCTTGTGGTGGTAGGTGTTGAAGACTTTGTAGGTGTGCGAGTCCTTTCTATAACCAAGCATAAAACCTTCATGTGCTTTCGGTGCAAATTTAGAACTATGGTGAGGATCTCTATTCCAGCATTTTGCACCAAAGACTTTGAGATAGCTTACATTGCATTTCTTCCTAGTCATAAGTTCATACGAAGTCTTCTTGAAGAATTTGTGAAGTTATACCCCGTTGATGATGTGGCATGCAGTATCAATTGCCTCAGGCCAGAAGTGATGAGGAGTCTTGTATTCATCAAGCATGGTGCAAGCCATCTCAACAAGAGTCCTGTTCTTGCGCTCCACGACGCCGTTCTGCTGAGGAGTATAAGGGGCAGATAACTCATGAGTAATACCAAGTTCATCAAGATATTCATCAAGATTGGTGTTCTTGAACTTAGTCCCATTATCACTCCTGATATGCTTGATCTTGACGCCGAAGTTCGTGGAGAGGCCCTTGAAGCAAATCGTCTGAAGACATCCCACACTTTAGACTTGTATAGAATAATATGCACCCAAGTGTAACTAGAGTAATCATCAACAATGACAAAGCCATACAAAATTTAAGAATTTATTAGTGTGGAGTAATGAGTGGGGCCAAAGAGATCCATGTGAAGCAATTAAAAGGGTCGAGTTGTGGTCATGATTGTCTTCGAGGGATGCTTGGATCTGGTCGTCTTCCCAGACTCACATGCAACACAAAGGTGGTCGTTGAGGAATTTGACACCTTCAATGTGAATGACATGCCTTTTCTTCATGAGCGTGTGCAAGTTCCTCATACCAGCATGTCCAAGTCGTCGATGCCACAACGAACCTTGTGAGGACTTTGCAAGTAGGCATGTCACAGGTTGATGACCTGTAGAGAAAATAACAATATACAAGTCTCCTCTACTAAAGCCTTCGAAGACTTTGGAATTGTCAGATTCCATGATGACAACGCACCGATATTTTCCAAATACGACAACCATATCAAGATCACAAAGCATTAAGACAAACATAAGGTTGAACCCGAGGGATTCGACTAACATCACCTTATCCATGGTTCGGTCCTTTGAGATTGAAACCTTAGCTAGGCTCAATACCTTGCTTTTTTCCTTTGTCTGGGTAGGTGATATGCTTCAGATGAGATGGTGCCAGTGGCAGATTCATCAGTAGATTCTTGTCACCAGTCATGTGGTTTGTGCATCCACTATCGAGGACCCACTCAGTAGCTTTTGGAGGTTCATCCTGCAGATGAATTAGTACAACTTACGAACTCATATGCTTTAGAGTGAAGAATATGACATCAATTTCATCAGAAATAATTTCATCACATAAGATAGTAATAAAGTAGTGTGAGGACGTGAGAAATGAGGAATTCATTTCTACATGGTTAGCTTGCGTCCTTTCAAGCATTTCCTCAAGTCTCCAGCAAATTCATCAAACGTTCAAGTTCATCTGGATACCTGACCCTGCATAAGAAATTAGTTCAATTTCTTCACCACCCACATCTGGAGGGGTGGTAAAGAGTTCATCATTTTGCGAGCACCATATGAGAAGGGAGGCATTGAAGCAAGTGTGCTTCGTTTCACAGGACAAGGGTTAGCATACTCATATGAATAAGTAGAGAAATTAATCGAGGACTTGTGAACATATTGATTTAAATAATAATGCACATATTCAGAACTCTTAGATTTTCCCTACGAAACCGATGCATTAGCACGAGAATGATATTTTTGACCATTTGAGGAATTTGGTCCAAGTGAAGACTTTGGTCCATATGAGGATTTTGATTTAGGGTTCCTGTTCTTCATGAGTGGTGTCGTGAGGACATTCACTTGAAAATTTTGTAAGTAGCTCTTGGGAACCTAGATTTTCTTCATAGGAGAACCGTTCCTATAGTTAGTTCCAACAAATCTGGCAAATACTTCACCTTTCTGATGTTGACAGAATTTGTAATTGGAGTCAAGTGACTCATCAGAGGAATATGAAGTTTCACAAGTAAAGCCAAATAAAGTGGATGGATCTACAGGAGGTCCTTTTGTGGTAACCCATGAGGTTTTGGGGTACTACTCAGGTGTCCAGTAAGATCCATCAGCGTTGTGTTTCCTCTTAAAGGCAATACCCTCTTTCCTAGGGTTCCTATTCAGAATCTGCTTTTTGAGGACATCACAAAGGGTTTGATGCCCTTTGAGACTTTTGTAGATGCTGTCAAATACAATTCCTTCAACCCTGCCTTTTCGGTAGTGATACTTGTGGTTTCCTCAGATGAGGAATTTGTGACCACTAGAATAGTTGAAGAATTTGCAACAATAGAAGCATTTGAACATTCAAGTGAAGAATTAGCAGTTTCACGTTCGATGCATTTCAAACAAGGTGGAACAAATTCTTCCTGAGCGGTACTGATCTATTGAGACAGTAAGGAATCGTTTTCCCTTTGGAGATCCTCATGTGACACCCTTAGTTTCTCAAGATTTTTCTTTCTTTGAAGAAATTCATAAGAAAGCTTCTCATGACCGGATAAGAGAGCATTATGATGAATCTGAAGGTTACCATACTTTGTCTGAAGACTCTTGAGATCATTAGACAGAGTTTGAGTCCGATCCACTTCCTCATTCAACAGATCATCGCTTTTGTCTAGCATTTTCTGAAGCTTTTCGAGTGCACTTTGTTGCCTAGTAGAAATATTAGCAAGTTTGGCATATCTAGGTTTCACATATTCATCAGATTCACCATAACTTGATTCAGAGGAGGAGTGATGCTTATGTACCTTGGAACCTTTAGCCATGAAGCAATAGGTGGGAGCGTAATCATCATTGCTAACGTCAAAGTCGTTGGAGTAGTCATTTTCTTCATCGTTGAAGATGGACTTGCTGACAAAAGCAATAGCGAGAGCAAGGCTAGCGACACCAGATTCAGATTCCACCTCAGATTCTTCTTCTTCTTCTTCTAAGTCCATTTCCTTGCCAATGAAAGCCCGAGCCTTTTTGGAACCATTCTTGTTGTGCATTGAGGACTTTGAAGATGAGGACTTTGCAGATGAGGACTTTGAAGATTTCTTCTTTTTCTTCGAGTCATCAGAACTGTCGTCCTTGTACTTCTTCTTCTTCATCTTCTTTGATTCTTTTTCCTAGAGAGGACAGTCAGAGATGAAGTGACCAGATTTCTTGCATTTGTGACAAGTTCTTTTCTTGTAGTCATCTGAGGAATCTGATTTCCTCAAACCACTTTTTGATGACTTTCCAAATCCACCTATCCTTGAGAACTTCTAGAATTGCCTCACGAGCATTGCTAGCTCCTGACTTAGTTCTTTAAGATCACCAAGGCTACTATCAGAATCTTCGCCTTCATATGAGGAAAATTCTTTTGCCTTGACAACACGAGATCTTCCACAGCTTGGACCGTAGAGGTCTCTCTTCTTAGCTTGCTGGAATTCATGAGTGTTGAGTCACTCAAGGATATCAGCAGGATCAAGTGACTTGTGGTCTCCACGTTATTGAAAAATCAAGGCCAGAGTATCGAATGAGGAATCAGGAGATCTTAGCAGTTTCTTCACCACTTCATGGTCGGTGATATCAGTGGCACCTAGTGCTTGAAGCTCATTGGAGATATTAGTGAGACAATCAATAGTTTGTTGAACATTTTCATTGTCGAGTCTCTTGAAGCGGTTGAAGAGATTGCAAAGAACATCAACACGAGAGTCACGTTGAGTGGAAACACCTTCGTTGAATTTGGACAGCCTATCCCAGATAAACTTAGTAGACTCCAAAGCACTCACTCTACCATACTGACCTTTGCTTAGATGGCCACAGATGATATTCTTTGCTTGAGAATCGAGTTGCTTGAATCTCTTCGTAGCAGCAGAAGTGACAGTCGGAGAACTGCGGGGAACACCATTTTCCACGATGTACCAAAGATCGTTGTCACATAGCCTCAAGATGCATGCGCATCTTGTTCTTCTATTAGGGGTAATCCGTCCCATCGAAGGTAGGACATCCTGCGGAAACCTTGATCATACCTACAGCCAACATAACTAGAACTCCAGGTGGTTAAACCAAAATCACACAGAACAAGGGAGTACCTTGCTCTGATACCAATTGAAAGTGTGTTATATCGACTAGAGGGGAGGGTGAATAGGCGATTTTTACAAATTCATCAGCTGAGGAATTTCATCTTGAGGAATTTGAAATGTGATGAATAACTAGCAACGGATTAAGTACTCAAGTGCATGGAAAACATAACAACAACATATTCATCATGATGAAATGAAACATGCATAGATTACAAGTAGCATGATAGATGAGCAGGTGAGGAACAAGGTAACTTGAAGAATTTGTGGTGAGGAAATTGTGAAAGTCTTCAGTCAAATTCTTCAAACAGTAGCGATCAATTTCATCAACAAGTATACGAGGAAATAGAGGGGTTGAGTAAATGGAACGAGGTAGCTTGATGAAGACAATGGTTTGATGACCGAGTTACAACTGTTGTGATAGTCGTACGTCTAGTTTGGAGCGGCCTGGTATTTAAACCAGATGACACACAGTCCCAAGACACACAGTCCTTACTATATTATCCTTGAGCTAAGGTCACAAAGTCCTTGCCCAACACTCGTGGTAAGTCTTCAGGGTAGACTTCCAAAACCCTCACAAACTGGTCACCCGGTGATCCACAATTGACTGCTGGATGCTCTAGACCAAGGTCACTCCGTGATCCCCAATTGACTGCAGGATGCACTAGACCATGACGCCTAACCGTCTGGAGGATACACAGTCCTCAAAGGTAACAAGCGTCGGTTCCACATAGGAACAATCTCTTCAGTGATGCTCAATCACTTTGGGTTTGGTGGTTTGCATTTGAGTTTTTCCTCACTAATGATTTTCTATCAAAGTCTTTGGAGGATGGGTTGCTCTCAAATGACAAGTGTCAGTTCTCTCTCGGAGCAGCCAACCAACTAGTGGTTGTGGGGCAGGTGGCTATTTATATCTAGGGTGCTACCTGACATGGTAAGACATAAATTCCCCCAATGATATGACCATTATGTGGATATGATGAGTGGGGACAGCTGGCGCTAAGCACAGCAACAGTCATAATTTTGAACTATGAAAGTCCTCAGGCTTGTCATGTTCCTCACTTGTAGGCAATTCACACTTGCGAAATCCTAACTCCTCAGTCAGATCAATTTCATCAAAGACCAGAAGAACATCGTCTCTGTCACTGAAGAACTTGCCTGAACTACAAGAGATTTCCAAAGGCTTCACTTGAAGGATTGGATAGGTGGAGGCTTTTGGAGTTGAGCATCAGTTGGAAATTTTCCTTAGTATTACCTTGGCCCCCTTTAACAGTACGGTGTTTCCTATGAATCAAAGAAAGGAAATGAAACTACGAAAACAAAAGTCTTCATGCTTCATAGTCCGTGTTCATATCTTCAAGGTCACACCAACTTCTTCATTTTCAAAGTCTTCAGGGAATACCAAAGTCTTCAGCAAAGTCTTCACCAAAGTCTTCACCAAAGACTTCAGTTGAAGACACATTTTTAGGGGTCGGTAATCTCCGAATATATCAAACTCCTTATCGACTTATAGAGCCTGTGTACACTCACAAACACATTAGTTCCTTAACCTATAAGTCTTCAATACACCAAAATCACTAAGGGGCACTAGATGCACTTACAGTACCGATATTGTTGCTTTGGCTGTACCGATTTTCATGTGACAGAATGTAAACTTTGGAAATTCGTAGTTCAATCTTTCAAAACCAGATGCATTTTGTGATGACTTATACTATTCCACTCTTCTCAACTCTATTCAGAGGGTCAGACATGTTAGATGCTAAAGATAGCTAGAATCTGCATGAGCAGAATGTTGATATGAGTTCAGGCACTAGTCCTCACTCCAGTTCTTCCTCAGATCCAGGCACTACCAGTTCTCATGGGTTGCCTAAGGCTACAACCAGGACCAGGAAGAGACTCAATTCTGATGAAGAATATTCTAATTTTGTGCCAAAGGAGGTTCTTGCTAAAAAGCATGAGAAGGCTGCGAAGAAGTCTGCAAATGAGGCCACCTCATCTAGGAGGTTGGTCAGCAAAATTTATGCACCTCTATAGACTTTTAGAGCACATGAGAGTGCCAGGGATAATATGTCTGTTCAGATCCCCAAGAAATCTTTGCCTAAGTAGGTAGGAGAGAAGAAGACAGCCAGGAAGACGATCATTCATGTTTTTGGCAGGTCTACCTCTATGTTTGAGGATCTAGAGGAGGCTGCTCGTGCTGCTGAGGAGGAGGAACCTGTTGTCAAGGCCCTCCCAAGAAGAAGCAAAAGAAGCTTATGGTAGATGCTATGCCTAAGCCTGGTCCCTCTAAGAGCACCAAGACTACATCCAAGAAGGTTGCTCTACGGAAGTCCAAGGGGACTACCAGAGATATACCTGCTGCTGAGAAGAACAACACATCTACTTTCAGAGAAGCACATGATGATGATGCCATGTCATTTTTGATGAAGCTTGGACCTCACTGATACGTCTCCAACGTATGTTTTATGAAGTATTCATGCCATGTTTACAATAATTCTATATGATTTTGGTATGATTTTATTAGAACTAACCCGGACAGACCTTGTTTCAGCAGAACTACCGTGGTGTTGTTTTTGTGCAGAAATAAAAGTTCTCAAAATGAGCTGAAAATTTATGGAGAATATTTTTTGGAAAATATAAAAAATACTGGAGCGAAGAGTCACCGGAGAGGAAGGCCGAGGAGGCCACAAGCCACATGGCGCCCCCTAGGGCGCGACCCCTGGCTTGTGACTTCCTCGGGAACCTTCTGGACGTGGGACTGACGCCAAAAACTCCTATAAATATAGAAACCTCCGAAAACAAACCTAGATCGGGAGTTCCGCTACTGCACACCTCCACAGCCACGAAAAACCAGTCTTGGCCCTCTCCGAAACCCTGTCGGAGGGGGTTAGCATCACCGGAGGCCATCTTCATTGTCCCGGAGGGGCCATCAACACCATGGAGGCCAAGGACCATAGGGAGAACCTCTCCCCATAGAGGGGGAGGCTATGGAGGAGGAAGCACAAGGGGGAGACCCTCTCCCCCTCTCTCCCGGTGGTGTCAGAGTGCCATCGGGGGGAACCATCGCTGCGGTGAACGTCTTCATCAACATCACCTTCATCATCACTATCCTCATCTCTTTTTAGCAATCTACTCTCCCGCACCCCATTGTAATCATCTACTTGAACATGGTGCTTTATGCTACATATTATGATCCAATGATGTGTTGCCATCCTATGATGTTGTGAGTAGATTACTTTTGTTCTTTTGGTTGATTGATGATCTAGATTGGTTCTGAGTTGTATGTTTATTTTGGTGATGTCCTATGGTGCCTTGCGTGCCACACACATGTGAAGGATTCCCGCTATAGGGTGTTGTAATACGTTCATGATTCGCTTTTAGTGGGTTGCTTGAGTAACAGAAGCATAAACCCGAGTAAGGGGGTTGTTGCGTATGGGATAAAGGGGACTTGATGCTTTAATGCTATGGTTGGGTTTTACCTTAATGATCTTTAGTAGTTGCGGATGCTTGCTAGATTTCCAATCATAACTGCATATGATGAAAGTAGAGAAAGTATGTTAGCTTATGCCTCTCCCTCATATAAAATTGCAATAATGATTTCCGATCTTGTTAACAATTGCCTAGGATAATTCCGTACACTGACCCATCATTATTCCATACTCGCTATTTGTAATCTATTGTATATTATGATAACATCACCTTTATTTATATTTTAGTTCTCCGTTATCATGCAAATCTATCCTCTTCATACCCACAACGTAGTTTTATTTCTCGTTTCTAGACGGAAGCAAACGTTCAGTGTACGTAGAGTCATATCGATGGCAGATAGGACTTGAGAGAATATTGATGTTACCTTTAGCTCCTTCCGGTTTCGACACTCCATACTTATCACTTCCACCTTTGGAAATTTCTACGATGATTCCTTTCACTTGGGTATTATCAAGCTCTTTTCCGCCGCCATTGCCGGGGAGCAATAGCGTGGGGTTGATATTCTCGTGTGTGCTTGTTTGCTTTCTTCACTATATATATTTTGTTTTCCCTGTTTGCTTTCTTTAGTTGTGGGTGAAAAAAATTTAAAAAAAATAAAAATACAAAAAGAGTTACTTGCCCCTTTTTACCTAAGAAGTTTTTCAACAAGAGAAGTGATTGGAAAATTGTGTATTGGAGAAGTGAGGGTCAACCTTGAACACTTGTGTTCATGCTCATGGAAACAATGTAGAATTTTTCATGGAAGCTTCTGTAAAATAATTATCATCTTGTATATATTCATAGTATTATAAAAATAATGTGCCAAAATTTACTTTTAGGATGATTAGATTGCTTGTTTGGTGTGTGAAGTGCAAAAACAGAAACTTTGGCTGTAGTACGTGAATTTACATTTTTTTACTAGAACGTCAAAAGTTTCTGAAATTTTAACACACTACTGCTATGCAATTTTTTATTTTTCCCTAAATTTTCAGAATTGTTTGAGTTACGTAAGTATACGAAGTTTCCAGATTACTACAGATTGTCCCATTTTTAACAGATTCTGTTTTCTATGCATTGTTCTCTTATTTTGATGAATCTATGGCTTGTATAAGGGGGTATGAACCATGGTGAAGTTGGACTACAATAGATGGAATGAGTTTAAAATAGTACTTAAAGTAGTAATGTGCTTTATTATACTAACGGATCTCACAAGGGTTTTGTTAAGTGTTGTGTGAATGAAGTGTTCGAAGATCGAGGAGGTATCGATATAAGAAGAATACAGAGAGATAAGAGTTCAAGCTTGGGGATGCCCAAGGCATCCCAAGTAAATATTTCAAGTAGACTCAAGAACCTAAGCTTGGGGATACTACAGACTGTTCTGTTTGGACAGATTGGTGTCATAGTCTTGTTATCTACTTATCCTATAGTTTCCATAGCCTATATTGGTAAATATAAATTGTGGAAATGATGGTATATAGTACCTAATGTTTTAAAATTATTGTGCAACTTGTGTTGGCAGTACATGAAGTGTTGATTTGTTCTTAGGTGTACTAACCTATCTCACGAGTTCTTTTTGAGTTTTGTGTGGATGAAGTTTTTGAGAATAGGTTAAACCGGGATATGAGAGGATTGAACAAGATACAAAAGCTCAATATTAGGGATGCCCAAGTCACCCCAAGCAAATATTTCAACAACTCTCAAGTATCTAAGCTTGGGGATGCTACGCATCATACCTCTCTTCATCTACAATTATCGGTTAGCCTATGTTGAGCCTAAATTTTTATTCATTCATATGATGCATGCTATTCTTGGAGTGCAATTTTTATTTTGTTTGGTGTTTCAATAAAATCATTGGATCTGAAATTTTGAATAAGAGAGAGTCCTCACATGGATTTTTAACTAATTAACTTTGCATTGATCTTCACTTATATCTTTTTGGAGTAGTTTGTGATTCACTCTTATGCTTCACTTATATCCTATGAGTAAATGGTTGAATGTATTTAATATCATAAATCTTAAATTATATATGTTTTATATGGTTATCCCAT
This sequence comes from Hordeum marinum, assembly GCA_022496015.1. Lineage (NCBI taxonomy): Eukaryota > Viridiplantae > Streptophyta > Magnoliopsida > Poales > Poaceae > Hordeum > Hordeum marinum. Next base: position 156,293,683 of record CM039672.1, on the reverse strand, counting down.
GGGGCGTAAAGACTTCACACACAATAAGTATAGGTGGTAACATTTATTGAAAGTTAGGAAACACCGCATTGGTCACTTGAACAATAAATGAAACAATACTGAAGGAAGAGAGGTTCCACATATAAATATATTATCTTGGACATATTCTATGATTGTGAGATCATTAATTATTTTCAAACTTGGGAAAATTAGTTGAAGTTGGACAAGGAAGACAACGTAATGAGTTATGTTTGGGTATATTTGTATAGAAGTTATATTTTTATGGATCCTCCAACATGTGGTGCTTGCTTCCGCCTCATACTAGCCAAAACTTCTGCACCAAGTAGAAATACTACTTGTGCATCCAAACACCCTTTAAACCAGTTTTGCCATGAGAGTCCACCATACCTACATATATGCGGTATTTACTTGCCGTTCCAAGTAAATTTGCATGTACCAAACTCTAAACCTTCAAATAATATTCTGTTTTGTATGCCCAAATTGCTCATGTAGTGACTAGGGGCTGTCAGTATATTCCATACTAGGTAGGTTATTCTCACGATATGTGTTGGTTCACTATCATTCACTAGAAAGTGTCTGGTATTCGGGATGCCCAGTTCCATGCTCAAAAATCAAATCAAAATATAATGCAACGAAACTCCCCCAGGAATGTTGTTGGTATGGACGGTACCCGTCGATTCAGCTTGCCATGGAGTGTGATTGATTGGTGGAGGGGGAGTAAAAACTTTACCATTCTGTTTGGTAACCGCCTATAATGTATCTAGCATGGAAGAAACCAAGATCTCTTGTTTGTTATGGTGACAATGAAAGCATACCTCCCAAAATTATTATTCATCTCTGTTTTAAAAGCTCGAGCTCTGGCACCCATGCAAATCAATGCTTCCATCTGCGAAGGGCCTATCTTTTACTTTCTAGTACTTACCTTTATGCAAGAGTCATGGTGATCTTCACCACTTCCTTCGTCATTTTCTCTTGGCAAGCGTCATGTGTTGGGGAAAGATCCAAGCATATACGGCCATTCAAATATATTTGATCATGAATTATTATTGTTGACAATTATCTATATGATAAATAAGTTGGGAGGCGAAACACTAAGCCCCTATCTTTCTCTATGTTTGACGGATGCCATTTGCTCTAAAAATATGCTTTGAGTGCTAGCAATCATGGAAGACTATATGATAGTTGAGTATGTGGAATTTGCTAAATCAAAGCTCTTACGTAGACCCTTCCTAAAAATAAGATGAATTGCAATTGTTTGGTGACTAAAAACATAGTTTGTTAGTCTATACTTTAAACATATGGATAGCTTGTTATTTGATCATGAAGGTTTATGAGATGAGCTATTGTTTATGATATATAATGATGCTAGAAAAAGTGATTAGAATTATCATTGATCAAATTTATGCACTATGCTAGCATTCACAATTCATAAATTATTTATTTTATGATTTACCTACTCGAGAACGAGCAGGAGTTAAGCTTGGGGATGCTGATACATCTCCAACGTATCTATAATTTATGAACTATTCATGCCATGTTTACAATAATTCTATATGATTTTGGTATGATTTTATTAGAACTAACCCGGACTAACGCTGTTTTAGCAGAACTACTATGGTGTTGTTTTTGTGTAGAAATAAAAGTTCTCGAAATGAGTTGAAACTTTACAGAGAATATTTTTGGAAAATATAAAAAATATTGGAGCTAAGAGTCACCGGAGAGGAAGGCCGAGGAGGCCACAAGCCACAGGGGTGTCCCCTAGGGCCTGCCCCTTGGCTTATGAATTCCTCGGGAACCTTCTGGACGTTGGACCGACGCCAAAAACTCCTATAAATACACAAACCTCCAAAAAGAAACCTAGATCAGCAGTTCCGCCGCCTCACACCTCCATAGCCATGAAAAACCAATCTTGGCCCTCTCCGACACCCTGCCGAAGGGGCTCACCATCACCAGAGGCTATCTTCATCGTCTTGGAGGGGCCATCAACACCATGAAGGCCAAGGACCAGAGGGAGAACCTCTCCCTACAGAGGGGAAGGCACAAGGGGGAGACCCTCTCCCCCTCTCTCTTGGTGGTGCCGGAGCGCCATCGGCAGAACCATCACCGCGGTGATCGTCTTCATCAACATCACCTTCTTCATCACCATCCTGATCTCCTTTTAGAGGTCAACTCTCCCGCACCCTGCTGTAATCACCTACTTGAACATGGTGCTTTATGCTACATATTATGATCCAATGATTTGTTGGCATCCTATGATGTTGTGAGTAGATTACTTTTGTTCTTTTGGTTCATAGATGATCTAGATTGGTTTGAGTTGTATGTTTATTTTGGTGATGTCTTATGGTGCCTTCCGTGCCGCGCACACGTAAAGGATTCCCGCTGTAGGGTGTTGCAATACGTTCATGATTCTCTTATAGTGGGTTGCTTGAGTGACAGAAGCATAAACCCGAGTAAGGGGGTTGTTGCGCATGGGATACAGGGGACTTGACGCTTTAATGCTATGCTTGGGTTTTACCTTAATGATCTTTAGTAGTTGCGGATGCCTGCTAGAGTTCCAATCATAAGTGCATATGATCTAAGTAGAGAAAGTATTTTAGCTTATGCCTCTCCCTCATATAAAATTGCAAAAAATGATTTCCGATCTTGTTAACAATTGCCTAGGATAATTCAGCACACCGACCCATCATTATTCCAGACTCGCTATTTGTAATATATTGTAATATTATGATAACAACACCTATATTTATATTTTAGTTTTCCGTTATCATGCAAAGATATTCTCTTCATACCCACAACGTAGTTTTATTTCTCGTTTCTAGACAGAAGCAAACGTTCGGTGCACGTAGAGTCGTATCGGTGGCTGATAGGACTTGAGAGAATATTGATCTTACCTTTAGCTCCTTGTGGGTTCGACACTCTATACTTATCACTTCCACCTTTGGAAATTGCTACAATGATTCCTTTCACTTGGGGACTATCACTCACCTTCCAGAACACAATGCCAGCCACCCAGTTGCTGAGGATATGAAGAAGAGGAAGGATTCGGGTTTGAGGGCATGGAGAGCTATTGATCCATATGCTTAGAGGAGAAAAACTGCTATGGACTACAGGTTCTACACCAAGGAGCAGCAAGACTTCTATGAGACAATCTTACTTGACAAGAGTTCTGCAGTCAGTGGTATGAGATATGTTGACTAGAAGTATATCAAGGCAAATGAGGACTATTTCCCATGTTTGCAAGACAAGTTCCACTACATTGGCATAGACAAGTTTGTTGGCAAAGAGTTTACTGCTTGGAATGATGAGATGATCATGCAGTTCTACTCCACTTCTCACTTCTATGGAGATGGCAGGATAGTGTGGATGATTAAAGGAGCAAGATACGAACCTATAGTTGATGAGTTGTAGGATCAAAAGTAGGTCTAGAGGGGGGTGATTAGACTACTTGACCAAATAAAAGTTTTGCCTTTTCCCGATTTTAATTCTTGGCAAGTTTTAGCATTCATAGCATATCAAGTAACACCCTACACATGCATGTCTAAGAGTATAGCAGCGGATAATAAAGACATTGCACATGTAAGTAAAGAGAGGGTTAGGAATGCAAAAACAAGTGATGACACGATGGTTTTACCCATGGTTCCGATAGGTGGTGCTATCGGACGTCAACGTTCATGGAGTCTTCAACCCACGGAGGGTAATGGTCGCGAGAGTCCATGGAGGGCTCTACCCACAGAGGGTTCCACGGAGAAGCAACCTTGACTATTCCATGCGGCTTCCATCCACGAAGGACTAGACTCACTATGGGTAGATCTTCACGAAGTAGGCAATCTCCTTTAACTTACAAACTTCTTGGTTCACTCCACAACATGAAGTAGGAGGCTCCCAAGCGACACCTAACTAATCTAGTAGGCACCACCCTCCAAAAGGTAATAGGCTCGGTAATGACGATGAACTCCTTGCTCTTGTGCTTCAAGATGATAAACTCCTCAACACGCAATCTCTGTCTCACAGGTTTTTCTTGGTAGAAGAGGATTGGCGGAAAGCAACTTGGGGAGGCTAGAAATCAAGATCCATATGGTTGGAGTGGAAGATCTCGACCTCAATACAAGGGTAGGTGGTTCTCTCTCGGAAAACTGAGTAGGATAGGTATGGAATAGTTTCGAGTGCTTCTCTTTCGAATGGGCGGTGGTGAAGGGGTATATATATAGGCTTCCCAAAAATCCAATCGTTACACACAATAAGTCAGACTCGGTGACACCGATGTCTAAATCTCGGTGGTACCGAATTTACAAAAAGTGGCAACTTTTGAATATTGGATGGACCGATATATAATTCTCGGTTGCACCGACAAGGTGACCAATGGTCAAAGTTACCAAACTCGGTGATGCCGATTCATCATTCTCGGTCGGACCGAAAATGAGAACTTGCGTAACAGGAAGTTGGCAACCCAACTCGGTGGCACTGAGTGCAGTGCTGGCTACACCGAAGTGTTAGGGTTTGGCCGGGTCTGTCTAGGGTTTGGAACTCAGTGGCACCGGGATGGAAATGTTGGTTGCACCGATTTGGCAGATTTGGTTTAGGACAAACTTTGGTGGGAGAGTATGTGGATGATTTGGTGGCTGTCACTTGTGCACGTTTGAGCATATTGTTCACCTTGAAAACTTTACCCCCTTTTAATAGTATTGGCTTTCCTATAGACTCAAAGTGATTTCTCACAAATGTAAAATGCAAAGTCCTCTTGCTTGAAGCTTGGCCAACCTATTTCCTTGAATCTTAGGGTAATTCCATAATCCTTTTGCCATTCTCATCAATGAACTTTTCCTGAAATATACTTGGTGGAAACATTAGTTTAATGAATTATATGTTGTTATTAATGACCAAAACCACCAAGGGAGAAAATGTGCTTTCAGTCTCCCCCTTTTTGGTAATTGATGACAACATCTAGATCAAAGCTTTGACAAAGACATAATCAATGAATATAGTCGTCTCTTTGAGAAGTATGTGAAGAGCAAGAGCTCCCCCTAAATTTGTGCATTATTTTTGAATTTGCATTTGAATGCAAATGCACAATCGATTTGGTACATGGGTCACTTCTTACATTCCACATACCACTTGGTAGTGTGCGAGAATAATTGGAACGAATATCATAGCACAACACAATCAACCAAAGATGAATGATCATCACATAAGCATTTAAGATGATAGGAAATAGTAGCATCACATATCAATGCGTATGATCAAACATCATCAAACATGTATCAAGGAAGACAAAAGAGTATCACGGCAAACAAAAGCAATTGTTTTTGAAAAAGCAGCAAAATACCAAATGCTCTCTCTCTCCCGAAGCCTAAAGATCTATATACAGTTCTCCCCTTTGGCAACAAGTTACCAAAAAGTTCAAAGGTATCTATCTAAGCGTTCTTGGGCTGGTCTCCTCCGGTTGTCGATGAAGGTGTCGAGAGCACGACGTAGGCGAAGATCTCTGCAGATGTCGTGGATGGAGCTGGAGTAGAGACTGGTGGAATTGGAGCTGATGGAGCAGGAGCAGTACTGACAGTAGCTAGAGCTGATGAAGAGGGCCTCGATTCTGGAGCAAGCACTATTGTAGATCTAGTCTGAGTGAAGAACTAGGTGCCCGGCCCGAGAGGTGATCCTTCCTCATCAACATCATCATCATCATCATCATCATCATCATCATCATCATCGGAGGTAGTGGAGACCCGGGGAATGTGCATGGAGTCAACTTCCTTCTGGAGCCCAATCACTGTCTTTGTAACCTTGTCCATTTTGTCACCAAGCACTTTGATCCTCGACTCAAAGATCCTCACAAGGCTGTTCTGGTTCTCTAGAATCGCTTTGATATCCTTTTGCATGCCCTGGACGGCTGTGATAAGAAGATCCATTTGCTCGTTCCTGGATCTAGGGACTTCAGCACTAGCGGCTCGGATAGCTTCTGCCTTTGCTTGTGCTGCAGCAGATGTGGGATGATCTGGGTGCATCACGACAACGTTATCTTTGAACTCTGGCTGTAGGGGCAAGTGTGGGCGATCAAGAGAAAAAATGTGCTTCTCCAACTGAGAGTTGATAAGCAATTAGATGTAGGGTGCATAGTAGCATGAGCGCTTCTGGTCAGCAACAACCTCTTCATTGTCTCTACAATCAGATGCATTACTCTAATCCTGGTGTAAAATCTGTAGTCAACGGCAGTCTTCCTTCTTTGAGCATAAGGATCTATGGATCTCTGGGCTCTCAAGCCTGAGTCTTTTTGCTTCTTCATGTCTTCAACTACTAAGTGGCTGGCATCGTGCATTGTAAGATGTGGTCTGAGCTTCATCAAGGTAGTCAAGTCCTCATCATCTTCCATTCTGGAGGCAGTCCCTTTGTTCTTCTGTGAAGCAAGGATGTCCCTGGTAGTCCTCTGGGACTTCTGTGCAGCAGCCTTCTTAGATGTAGGCTTGGTGCTCTTGAAGGTGCTAGTCTTTGGCATAGCAGGCCATGAGCTTCTTGGCATTCTTCTTGGGAGGGACTATCTCAGCATGCTCTTCCTCCTCCTCCTCAACAACAGCACGAGCAGCCTCTTCTGGATCCTCAAACATAGATGTAGGCCTGCCAATAACATGGACAATCCTCTTCCTGGACTTCTTCTCCCCTGCCTTCTTAGGCATAGCTTTCTTGGGGACCTCAACTGACACAGTGGCTCTTGCACTTTCATGTGCCTTGAAGGTTTTAGTAGGAGCATAGACTTTGCTGACAACTCTTCGAGAGGAAGTAGCTTTAGTTTCTGCCTTCTTGGCAGCCTTTTCTTGCTTTTTAGCAAGTATCTCCTCAGGAACAAAATCTGAATCTTCTTCATCAGAGTTGAGTTTCTTCCTGGTTCTGGTGGCAGCCTTGGGCAACCCATGAGAGCTGGGGGTGCCTGGATCTGAGAAAGAACTAGCTTCTGGGCTTGTTCCAGAACTCATATCAACTCCCTGCTCTTCCACATTCTGACTGTCCTCTGAGCCTGACATACTAACCCTGTGAATAGAGTATAGGAGAGCAGAAGAAGATGAGTCATCACAAAATGAGGCTGGCTTTTGAAATTTGAGCAATGAATTTTCAAGACTTTTGCATTTTGTCAAATAGATACCAGTGCAGCTGAAACAGAAATTTCGGTGGGGCCGAGACTGACTGACTCTCTTAACCGAAACTTGGCAGAGTTCTTGGTCAGACCGAGAAGAGCAACTCGGTTCCACCGAGTCAGTTCTCAACCTCACATAAACAGATATCGGTGAGACCGATATTGCCATTTCGGTTCCACCCAGATGTATTGGGCGGATGGCAAAACCCTAGAAAATTCATCTATAGTGATATTTTGGGTATTTGAGAGGATAGGAACATGTGCAAAGGGTGTATCAATGAATAACAATGATCTAATGCGCAAGAGTCAGACATGGAGCGCAATAGAGATCGAATCCGTACCCTAACTTGGCGCGGATCCTCTACGACAACGACGAGGGAGTGGATTTCGTCGGCGACGGTGATTCCCAGCGACGGAGGAGTTCGGGAAGACAAGGGCGACAACCAGGGGTCTTCAGAGCGGCAGCTTAGGGTTTTGGAGCGCAAAATTTGAAGGTGGAAATTTCAAAGCGTAGGGGTCTAGACTTATATACCCACCACTATCGGTAACACCGATTCTAATTTTTCGGTGTCACCGAGTGCCTCAACTGTCTGCTGATAGGGACACTCGGTGTGAACGAGAAAATGGAATCGTTTGTACCGAGATTGAAAAACTAGATCAACCCTAGGCATTCGGTGAGACCGAGATTTAGGGGTTGGTTCCACCGAGATGCACTTGGGAGGTTTTAATGGTCAGTCCTTGTCGATACAGAACTCTGAGTGCTCCACACACAGAGGGATCGAAAATCACTTGTTCAAATTTTGTGATGCGACATGAATAGAGTATGAGGTGAAAAATCATAGATAGATAAAGAAGTGGTCATAGGCATTCTTGTATATCCAATTGGAAAAAGATAAATTAAAAGCCAAATAGCAACAATTGGATATCCTCGAATGAGAAAATAAATGCAGACCAACATGCTCAAACAATAAGATGTCAAATGAAATCATGGCAAACATGCACGTATACTCTAGCATCTAACAAGCACTTGGGCGATAATGAAGTCATATGAGTATTTGACTTAGGAGCCAAGTAAGAATACTTGATCATAGGTCATACTCATCGTTTAAGCACAAGTGGGGTTTCCACTTTCACATAAAGCTTTTAATGTTTGTCACATACTAAGAGATGCTTTGACTCAAGTCTTAGAGTAAAGCTCCCCCTTGATGTGACATCCCCCCATAAGAGGGATAAACTAACCTTGGGTTTTCTCGATGAAGCCTTCATGTTGGTGAGGTAGTGGTGGATGCTCAAGGTTGATGAAAATCTCCAAGAGTTGGGAGCATCCTTGTTGTTTCCTTACTCTTCTCACCTACATGGGTTAGTCCCAACACACAAGAGACAAATACAAGGATATATATGGACATGGAGTTCAAAGCATGTGTAATGATGTCCATTGATTTGTTGATTACCTTGTCCCTTGCTTACCTTTGAGGGAATGTCTGACTCCTTAATCTATTGCATAGGTTTGATGTTGATTTCAAATAGATCTTGCCAATAATGAATGTGAGTGAATTACATTGGCGGAGTCACCCCTCAGGAACTCTCTAGTTCTTCTTCTTGGGAACCCACATCAAGTTGATAGGGATCCTTGGTGTTGAAGTAGCACTTGTAGAAGTTGTGCTTGTAGTAGCCTTGGGAACACACTTCACCAAAGCTTGGGATTCATCTTCATAAGAGTCAAAGTCCTCTTGGAGCTTGTTCTTGCCCTTGAGCTTGGTATCTTGTGGTGGAAGGTCATATTGAGTGTTTGTCCCCTTGGGAAGAGTATTTTCATACTTCTTCTTTTGAGGAACAAACTTGGGATTGGTATATTGACCTTCTTCCCATTCAACTCCATTAGCGTTGAAGTAGCCAACACCGTGATTCTTCCGGTATCCTCCATGCTTGCATACAATCTCATCAAATTGTTTGTATCCTTCAAGACTCTTGTAGATACCTTTCTCTATAATTCCTTTCAATAAATCATTTTCTTGCAGAAGTGTAACTTGGCTAAGAGAATCATCATTAGTGGAATCCATATAACTACTAGGAGCAACATCATTGGGTTTAGCATTTTTATTGTTGGTTCTAGATGAAGAACCTTTCTTTCCTTTGTTACTAGTTTGCTTAGATTTGACTTGTGGCATGAATGTAGACAAGAGTTGTCGTTTGGCAATATAAGATGAAGTATTCTTTCAGAGATCGTCATTGATAGCTTTAAGAAATTCATGTTATTGCTCCAAATTGAGCTTCTCGAAGCGTAGCTTCTCATGAGTTCTTACAAGCTCTCTATGATCTTCAAGATTAGATTCATGAGCTAACTTAAGAGTGTTGAGTTCTTTAGTTAGTTCTTCTATTTTCATCTTATCATCGTCAATTGACTTATCTTGACTAGCATGAGAAATATCAAGTTCATTATGATTAACATCACGAGTTTTGTCACATAGCAAATCATCATCGTAAAGCAAGTCATCTTCATCACTATTGAAATCAAGATATTCGGGTTGTGATACCTTGGGGCCTTTAGCCATGAAGCAACTTCAACCTCCTTCATTTGGTGAATCAAATTGGTCATAGGAGTTGGTTGTCACTAGTGCAATTCCCGCAACACCATCATCTTGACTATAGTCGGAGTTGGAGTGGTAGCTTTTCTCGGAGTGGTTGTCAGAGTCAAAGCTGGAAACCCATTCACCAACATGAGCTTGATGCTTCTTTCCTGAGTAGCTCTTGGTGTGCTTGTCCTTCTTCTCCGAGTCCCTACTTCCCCTTGAGGGTCTTCGCTTATAATGATCATCTCTACTCCTTCTCTCTTCGAGGTGATTCATCTCTTGAGCTTCGTCTTCTTGGAGACTCTTCTCTTCGTTTGTAGGGAGCTGAGCACTCATTTGAGTAGTGTCCGGGCTTCCCACAATTGTAGCAGTTTCGATCATGACTTGACGAACGCTTCTCTTCATATCTTGAGTTAGAGTTGCGATCTTTGCTTCTATTCTTGTAGAATTTCTTGAATTTCTTGACCATGAGGCTTATCTCTTCATTTGTGACAAGGTTATCGCTTGAGGTAGCAGGAGCATCACTTGTGACTTTGTAAGCACCGCTAGACTTGTGATGAAGGTCTTCCTTGTCTTTGAGTGTCATCTAATGAGCAACAATTCTACCAATCACGTCCGCTGGTTTGAGATCTTTGTAGTTGGGCATCATTTGGATCAATGTGCACACGGTGTCATATCTCTCATCCAAAGCTCGAAGTATCTTCTTGATGATGAACTTGTCAGTCATTTCTTTGCTTCCGAAGCCGACAATCTCATTGGTGATGAGAGCTAGCCTAGAGTACATTTCAGAGACTCCTTCACCATCCTTCATCTTGAACTTGTCAAGTTGACCTTGAAGAACATCTATCTTGGATTCTCTCATGGACTCAGTTCCTTCGTGCGTATCAACCAAAGTATCCCAAATCTCTTTTGCATGTTCAAGACGGCTGATCTTGTTGAATTTTTCAGGACACAGACAGTTCAAGATAATGTCACATGCTTGATCATCGAGTTGCAACATCTTCAATTCATCCATAGATGCTTCACGATATGGTTCCTTTCCATCCACAAAGAATTCACCTTGCAAGCCAACACGAACAACAGCCCAAACGGCAGGATTATGACCAAGCAAATGCATTTTCATTTTATGCTTCCAACTAGCAAAATTTGTGGCATCAAAGTACGGACCTCTACGGTGATAGTTTCCCTCATTAGATGCCATACTTCTCCTAGGTTGTGAAAGCAATGCAATGGAGACCAAAGCTCTAATACCACTTGTAGGATCAAAAGTAGGTCAAGAGGGGGTGATTAGACTACTTGACCAAATAAAAGTTTTTCCTTTTTCCCAATATTAATTCTTGACAAGTTGTAGCATTCATAGCATATCAAGTAACACCCTACACGTGGATGTCTAAGAGTATAGCAGCGGAAAATAAAGACATCGCACATGTAAGTAAAGAGAGGGATAGGAATGCAAACACAAGTAATGACACGATGGTTTTTCCCGTGGTTCCGATTGGTGGTGCTATCGTACGTCCATGTTCATGGAGTCTTCAACCCACGGAGGGTAACGGTCACGAGAGTCCATGGAGGGCTCTACCCATGGAGGTTCCACGGAGAAGCAACCTTGACTATTCCATGCGGCTTCCATCCATGAAGGACTAGCCTCACTATGGGTAGATATTCACGAAGTAGGCGATCTCCTTGCCCTTACAAACTTCTTGGTTCACTCCACAACACGAAGTAGGAGGCTCCCAAGCGACACCTAACCAATCTAGGAGGCACCACCCTCCAAAAGGTAATAGGCTCGGTAATGACGATGAACTCCTTGCTCTTGTGCTTCAAGATGATAGACTCCTCAACACACAATCTCTCTCATAGGTTTGTCTTGGTAGAAGAGATGGGATTGGTGGAAAGCAACTTGGGGAGGCTAGAAATCAAGATCCACATGGTTGGAGTGGAAGATCTTGACCTCAACACAAGGGTAGGTGGTTCTCTCTCAGAAAAATGAGTAGGATAGGCATGGAATAGTTCTCAGTGCTTCTCTTTCGAGTGGGTAGTGGTGAAGGGGTATATATAGGCTTACCAAAAATCCAACCATTACACCCAATAAGTCATACTCAGTGACACCGATGTGTAAATATCAATGGTACCGAAGTGACAAAAAGTGGCAACTTTTGAATCTCGGATGGACCGATATATAATTCTCGGTTGCACCGACAAGGTGACCAACAGTCAGATTTACCAAACTCGGTGATGCCGATTCACCATTCTCGGTCGGATCGAAAATGAGAACTTACGTAACAAGAAGTTGGCAACCCAACTCGGTGGCACCAAATGCAGTGTCGGGTGCACCGAAATGTTAGGGTTTGGCTGGGTCTGTCTAGGGTTTGGAACTTAGTGGCACTGGGATAGAAATGTTGTATGCACCAATTTGGCATATTTGGTTTAGGACAGACTTTGGTGGGAGAGTATGTGAATGATTTGGTGACTGTCACTTGTGCACGTTTAAGCATATTGTTCACCATCAAAACTTTACCCCCTTTTAATAGTATTGGCTTTCCTATAGACTCAAAGTGATTTCTCACAAATGTAAAATGTAGAGTCCTCTTGCTTGAAGCTTGGCCAACCTATTTCCTTGAATCTTGGGGTAATTCCACAATCCTTTTGCCATTCCCATCAACGAACCTTTCCTAAAATATACTTGGTGGAAACATTAGTTCAATGACTTATATGTTGTTATTAATTACCGAAACCACCAAGGGAGCAAATGTGCTTTCATGAGTGCGCTACCATCTTAGGAGTCCTGGAGGTTCAGGATGGTGACTTGGATGTCTACTCTAAATCCAAGGAGAGCCATAATGCGATGAAGGATATGTACACTGCTGTCCCAACTGCTAACTTGCAATCACACAAGTTAGGATCCATTTACTACCTCGAGGCAGGCCTCCGTACCATGAACACCATCTTGAGGCATACCTTGATGCCTATGTCTGGAGATGAGAAGATGATTCATGGCTACTCCATCAACATGCTTATCCATCTGGAGAATCACACAAGGATTCGGGTGATGGATTTGATAGTTGAGACAGTGAAGAGGGTTGCTGCTGACCAGAAGCGCTCATGTTGCTATGCACCGTACATTCAGATGCTTATCAACTCCAAACATGAGAAGCACATCTTTGCTCTGGATAGACCCCACTTGCCACTTCAGCCAGATATCCAGGACAATGTTGTGGTGATGGACCAAGACAATCCCACATCAGCTGCAGCTCAGGCACAGGTAGAGGCAGAGGCAGCTCGAGCCACTATTGCTAAAGTCCCCAAATCCAGGAACAAGAAGATGGATCTCTTGATCACCGCTATCATGGACATGAAGAAGGACATCAAAACCATTATGGATAACCAAGAGAGCCTTGTGAACATATTTGAAGATAGAATGAAAACTCTTAATGACAAGGTAGATGGGCGGACTAAGACAGTCAATGAGCTTAAGAAGGAAGTTGATGAAGCTCCTATCCGTCGCACCTCTTCAGAGTCTGAGTCTTCTTCTGATGATGAGGACAGTGCACCTGTCAGGACGACTGCCCAGTACACGACTAAGGCAATGACACCTATAGTGCCAGCTCTGGATATGAGACCTTCATCTTCTGCTCCAGCTATAGTGACATCAACTCCATTAGCACCTTCAGTGCCTCCATTGTCTACACCAACTCCGTCCAGCACATCAGCAGAAGTCTTCGCCAATGCAGTTCTCTCAACTTCGACATCGACTACCGGAGGAGATCAGCCGCAGAAGAATGATTGGCTATATCTCTTCGAGCTTTTTGGTAACTTGTTGCCAAAGGGGGAGAAGTTGTATATAGATCTGGGCTTCGAGTGAGAGAGCGTCTGCTTTTTATTACTGTTTTACGAAACATTTGATATGTTGGTTTGGATGTGAGATACTTTTGTGTGTGTTTGATGAGACGCTTTAATGTGTGTTGCTACTATTTCTTATATTTTGATGGTTATGTGATGATCATTCACTTTGCTTGATGTGTTTTGCTATGTTCTTAACTCTTATTACTCTCGCACACCACCAAGTTGTATGTGACATGGAAGAAGTGCCCCATGTACCTAATCGATTGTGCATTTGCATTCAAATGCAAATTTAAAAATAATGCACAAATTTAGGGGGAGATCTTACGTATCACATACTTCTCAAAGCGAACATTATATTTATTGATTATATCATATGTCGAAGCTTTGATCTATATGTTGTCATCAATTACCAAAAAGGGGGAGATTGAAAGCACAATTGCTCCCTTGGTGGTTTTGGTAATTAATAACAACATATATGTCATCGAACTAATGTGTCCAATAAGCATGTTTTAGGAAAATTTCAATGATGGGTTGGCAAAAGGATTGTGGATTACCCCAAGATGTAAGGAAATAGATTGGCAAAGCTTCAGGCAAAGGACTCTACATTTCACCTTTTGTGAGATATCACTTTGAGTCCATAGGAAAGCCAATACTATTAAAAGGGGGTAAGGTTTTGTTGGTGAACAAAATGCTCATATGTGCACAAGTGATAGTCACCACATAGACCCACAAGGTCTTCCACAAAAGTCTATCCAAAGCCAGATATCCAAAATCAGTGCAACCAACACTTTCCACTCGGTGCCACCAATTCTCAGCCTCAGATAGACTCAGCCAAACCCTAGCATTTTGGTGCAACCGATTATATTTCGGTGCCACCCAGTTTGGGTTGCCAACTTCCTGTTACGCAAGTTCACAAAATCGGTCCCGTCGAGTTTTGTGAATCGGCGTCACCGAGATTGGTAATCTGATCATTGGTCACCTTATCGGTCCAACCAAGTTTTATGTATCGGTCTCGCCGAGATTCAAAAGTTCCTAGCTTTGAGGCAACTCGGTACCACCAATATTTACACATCGGTGTCACCGAGTCTGACTTATTAAGTGTAATGGTTGGATTTTTTGAGATGCCTATATATAACCCTCAACCACCACTCACTCGTAAGAGAAGCACTAAGAACAGTTCCCCACTCATACCTACTGTTTTTCTGAGAGAGAGCCACCTACTCATGTGTTGAGATCATGCCATTCCATTCCTACCATATGAATCTTGATCTCTAGCCTCCCCAAGTTGCTTTACACCCAATAAAACTCTTCCACCATAGCCAAATTTTGGGGAGAGTGCTTGTGTATTTAGGAGTCTATCATCTTGAAGCACAAGAGCAAGGAGTTCATCGACATTATCGAGCCTATTACCTTTTGAAGGGTGGTGCCTCCTAGATTTGTTAGGTGTCGCTTAGATGCGTCCTACTTCGTGTTATGGAGTGAACCAAGAAGTTTGTAAGGGCAATGAGATCGCCTACTTCATGAAGATCTACCCCGAGTTAGGCTAGTCCTCCATGGACGTAGGCCATCATAGTATAGTCAAGGTTGCTTCTTCGTGGAACCCTCCATGGGTAGAGCCCTCCATGCACTCTTACGACCTTTACCCTCCATGGGTTGAAGACTTCATAAATGTGGATGTACGATAGCACCACCTATTATAACCACGGGAAAAAAATCATCGTGTCACCAATTATGTTTGATCTTCCTACCCTCTCTTTAGTTACATGCTTGTCTTTACTTTCCGTTGCTATACTCGTAGACATGCATGTGTAGGGTGTACTTGACTTGCTATGAATGCTAAAATCTTCCTACACTTAAAATTGGGAAAATAGATTTTTATTTGGTCAAAGTGTCTAATCACCCCCTCTAGCACTACTTTTGATCCTACAAGTGGCGGTGGTAGTGTGGGATGTGTGTGTCTCTGTGTGTGTGGGGGGGGGGGTCCGGCTGTACAATACGAGTCGTGAGACTTCGTGTGGGATTGATCATTTTGTGAGTCATATATGCCACATCAAAGTCGTGAACTGGTTACGTAAAAGATTAGACAACCCTTTCATACATACATGGTCGGACCACATGCATGCATTGGTGGCCCTCTCAAACACTCCCTCGTGCGGTTATTAGTCATGTGCCCATTTGTTAGCACGCAAAGGTTTTCAGTCTCCACTGACAACATGGAGGCATTTGAACAAAGGTGGATTCATCTTGGCATGTGTGTTACGATGTCGATCATGGTGAGATTCCATATCAAAGTTCAGGCAGGTGCGTACACATAAGTCCCTCCCACCAGCTCGAAGTGAGGGGGTTACACATTGTGAAACCTTTATGTATAGTGTGTTTTCGGTTTGCGAAGCCTGTGCCACATCAAAGTTGTGCATTGGGTATTCAACCATCACAGATCACACCTATTTTGGGCACATGCACGTGGTGGTTGTCCTATGACACTCACTCGCGTGTGTCTCTTTGTGTGGGCTCGTGAGGTCGTCGTCGATCAGTTGATCCTACAACGAGAGAGATGTTAATTTGACCAACAAGAATGGTTATTTTTTTGATTTGTGTTACGTATAAGCACGGTAGGAGTATGTAGTACATGTCAAAGAGGATGTAACATATATACTATATATGCATCATAACATCGCTCCATGTGGGGACTTTCCGGTTCCCGAGGCAGGTGCCACATCAAAGTTCTGCATTGGTATTCAAACATCACGCAATACCATGCAGGTCGTGGTTTCCCTATAGGAACTCACTCGCGTGCGGCGCTTCCATCTGTGGTCCCGCAAGGTTATCCTCCATCACTTAGATCCAACGAGAGAGAGGTTAATTTGATCATCAAGGAATAATTCTTTTTGGTTTGTGATACAGTAGGTGTATTCCTTGATAAGTCCATAATAAGTTCCCTACCCACAATATATATCGTATGTGCTACCCTACCCACAATAAGTTTCCTAATGTATCACGCGTTGAATGGGGGGGGATATAGTAGGAATATATATCACGCGTCGAATGGGGGGGGTACGTAGCACATACCATGCAAGATGAACCTCACTCTATGTGGGGACTTTTTGGTTTCCGGGTTATATATATAGGTGCCACATCAAAGTTGTGCATTGCATATTCAAACATCACACAAACACCTCTTTGGGACACACGGAGACGATGGTTGTCATATATATATATATATATATATGTAGGTGCGACGTATGCTTCGCTCCTGTGGGCCCACGAGGTCGTCATCCATCACTTTGACCCAACGAGAGAGATGTATAGTTTCAAGAACAACGATGATTAATTCTTTTAGGGTTGTGTTACGGTAGGAGTATATAGGATGTGTCAAGGGGGGATGGAACCAACATATAGTATAGGTGTGATGAACCTCACCCCGTGTGGGGACTTAACGTATTTGAGGCAGATGCCACATCAAATTTGTGCATTAGGTATTCAAAACATCACTTCCACACACCTCTCCATATATTTGTTTGGCACACATGCAAGCAATGGTGGTTGTCCTCTAGTACTCGCTCACGCGGTTATTGGCGATGCTTCCATCTGTGGGCCCGCTTGGTCCACCACTTTCACCAAAAGTGAGAGAGGTTAATTAATTTGACTTAGGAGGGGATTAATTTTTGTTTGTCTCACGGTATAGGTCATTATGTGAGATTACATAATAGTGCATGTGTACACTTGAATCCATTCTGTTGGATCAAAGGGGGGGGGGGCGAGCACATACATGAAAAATCTTGAATCTCTTGCTCTGTCTAGGGAATGTGCGATTTTCAATGCATGCACCGCATCAATGTTCCGCATTGGGTATTCAACATAAATGCATGCATCACACACTTCCATAAATATGTTTGGGACACATGCATGCAATGGTTGTCTTTGAACACTCTCTTGTTATTAGCGGAAGCCTATATATTCGTGGGCCCACGTGGACATCCAACATTTTGACCGACGATGAGAAAGGTTAACAGGGTGGATTCCTCTTCTTTAGTTCGTGTTACTGTATAGTGATTATTCTAGGCCTAATTAAGTTTGAACACATGCTACGCGTCAAGAACCCTCACTTGGCGTAGGGATTTACGGTTCCAAAGCATGGTGCCACCTCAACTTTGCGCATTGGGTATTCAAACACCACACACCACTTCCATATACATATGTTTGGGCCACATGCACAAAGTGAGTTTTGTCTTTAGGCACTCGCTCGTGAGGTTATCGGCGACAAGCTAGCCCATTTTGCGGGGCCGTGTGGACGTCCATCACTTTTACCAACAACGAGCAAGAGAGATCATGACAAAGTTGGATTGTGCTTGGTCCGTGTTACAATATGTCTTGGTGAGATGCCCTCTCCCCCCGACGTGTGTGTGGGGGGGAGGGGGGCTACTTAGCACTATCTGCAACCTCCGTGGGGTTGAGGAAGTCTGGTTAATTTGCGAGGCACACGTGCGACATTAAGGTTGTGAATGTTAGTAAAATATCACACCACACCCTTTACACATAGTAGGGCCACCCGCATGTGGTTCGTATGTGGTCTCGCCCATCTCGTGCCACAAGCACACATTTGTGGGCTGGCACACGGTCTACCTTTGTCCGGAAGTGAATGGGGGTTTGACCTTGATGGACTCCTATAGTTTTTGTATTACGGTAGGCTGAGATTTAATACCTAGCTATTTGGGAGCACGCGTTCATAATTAGGATTCTGTTAGCACTGACATGATGTGGGGTTCGTAGGGGGTGTCTGACTAGCAATATTGTGTGCTTTGTGCGACAATTGCCACATCAAACTTGTGCATTGGGTATTTGAACATCAAACCATCCTTTTCATACATATATTTGGTCCACATGCAAGTGTTTTTGTGTTTTGACCCTTTCCTGCGTTATTCTTTTTGCCAAATTTATAAACAACACACGAGTTGGATGCAACAACCGTCGGCGATTGGGGATGCAACAAACACGGTTCGCTCAGACTACCCATGTGCCACGGTTCGCTCAGACTACCCATGTGCCACGCTCGTGCCCCTGTCACTCACTTCAGCACAGTAGATTGGCCTCCACGAGGCTTCCATCCCGCTATGGAAAATATCTACTACCTCGCAATCTCGAAAATATCTACCGTTTGGAAGGTTTTTATGTCTGATAGCACATGATTAGTATGTGTGGGCTGTGTGCAATGTCTATTACTCCCACTCTGATTCAATCCCTTGATTCAAATTTTCAGGAGCCCCTACATTTTACTCTTGCAATCTCAAAAATATCTGCTCGCCTCGAGGTTTTTCTATTTGGTAGCACCCGATTAGTATGTTTTGATAGTGTGCGATGTCTGCAACTCCCGCTATGCTTGTATATCCCTTGATGCAAATTTTCAGTAGCCCCTGCATTTTACTCCCGCCTCTGCATCCCTCGCAATCTCATAAATACCTGCTTGCCCTTGATCCAAATTTTTAGTAGCCCCAACATTTTACTCCCGCCTAGTAAAAAAATTAGTTATCGTGGTGTTTCCTCAAACACCACCTTGGCCCCCTCCACAGCCCCAAAATCTCCTCTCACACAGACACACATGACCCATCGCTCGCTTGAAACCATTGGTAGGTCGCCGCCGTCGCTGCCTCCATCGTCAACCTCTACCTGTGTGCCGGGGAGCTTGATGACCCAATGGCTCAAAAGAGGTTTATCGCCGCCTCTTTTCCCAACGTCGGCGAGGTGGCCTCCGATGTGTCCTCCTCGTCCTCCGCTGGCTCTTTATCGAGCCAGTGTCACCGGTAGACTGATCTACCCACCACCGCGCCCCAACGCTGGTTCGAGGACTTCCCTGTCCTCCCTCAGGCCCAACCGCCGAAGCGATCCTACCTCGGGGGTGTGGCAGTGGTGGTGGGGGACGTGGATCCCCGAAAATATGGATTGGGAAACCCACACCCATCGGTGGCTTGATAGCTTCCACACGGATGAGCTCCTGGCCATGGATACGACCGTTGGCAGGTCCGCTACCACGGTTCAGCGGCTAGTCTCATTTTCCCTCTCGGCGCACGTCTACCTGATGTCGTCCCACCGGAGCCATGGTGGTGATCTCGGCTATGGAGTGGGAGGACCACGAGGCGTGGGAGAGCCTCGAGGCCAAGGCCGCCGCCGAGGCCTACATGCAAGAGCTCCACCGGCATCGCCCGGAGCTCATGGAGGCGGAGCGGATGATCTTTGTCGGCACAGAGGGTGGAGAGGTTATCATGCTCTCCTCCGATTATTAGGTCAATGACGGTGAGGATGGTGGCACGGAGGGCATCGAGGTGGGTGGCGAGGACGAGGAGATCGACATTCACAAGTTGAGGAGTGTCTTCCCCAATGACAACGACGGCGATACCGGCCTGGACCCGGCTCGCGGCACACCGTACCTGACAAGGAAGGATTGGTTCGACCTCCACTTCGAACGGACATCGTTTAGTTTAATTTAAATTTATGTTTTATGTTTGGTTATGCAAAACTATCTATGTTTATGTTTTAATGCTTGCTACTTACGGTTGAACCTGCTTTGAACTTGGTCAAATTGAAGTTTACAATGTTAACTTTAGGCGATCGACTAGAAACAGCCAAAAAATGATGGAGTATATATATACTCCACTAAGAGTTTTACTCTGTTAACTTTTAGTGTATCGGTTAGAGATGGCCTTATGCCTTGTTTATTTCCGTTATTGACAATGGATGCTCTATATGTGCAACTATTTGCCGCACAGTTCAATTTCATCAATAACAGTTTCAACAATACCACTATGAATTACGATATTTGGTTGCTATTAAGGATGTTGCAGTTAACACGCCTTTCCGTTTTTAACAATAACTAGTGTACTTTAAACCTACACAATACCAGTTTGAATGACTATATTTTCTTGTTTTTAAATGTTATGCCTGTTGCAGTTAAAACAACTTTCCACTTCTTGTTTTGCATAACTAGCATGCTTAAACCTACATACTGAAGCTATCATTTGTAGATTATCTTGTCTACCATGGATATATTTGGTTGATGTTTAGCTTGTTCTGCTTAACATGCCTTTAGATGTACTCACACATGACTATATTGGGAAGAAATGTTGTTTTCCATGGAGGTTAGTTTCATCGCATTGCTTATATATATTCACTGTTTAGGATATAAATAGTTGGTACCATATAGATTAATTATCGAATCGGAAATTTCATTGAATATATCCGTAACCCATTTATCGGTAGGTTAACTAGGGTTAGCATTGTGCAATTGTTATTTAGCTTATAATATTAACTTGGTGCTTTTAGGTAAATATGTCATTGGCAAAGATCCATGCTTCTACCATTTCTGTGTATGGGGCAATGAGATATTCATGAACCAGAATCAAGTGAGGAAACTGAGAAAGATTGTTATTAAAATGGGTTAATAGATATCAATCGACCTATTTGTTTACACTTTATGCAAGACAATAGTGAACTGTAGCATGCTAGGTAAGAACTCTGTAGCCTTCTTTTTACTACCCATAATGAGTTGTGTTAGATGACAATGTCTAAATCTTTTTCCTCTATGGTGGTTCCCAAAGATGTTTACTCAAGATTACCTCTCGAACTACATGATTGGCGGTCGACCATCACAATAGGTTGGACTTGAGTCTGGCTTGTCTTCTGCATGGAGGAGAGCAAAATAGGGGCGTTCTGCTCCACCTTGTTCAGCAACCAGAATATGTCTTGCCTCTTTATTTACCATCTTTAATAGCACAAGTATACAACCCTGGTTCATCATTTTTTATTTAGTGCTTATGTAATTCTTTTTTGATGTAATTCTTGAACATATGTACCTGTGAATCAAATAATGCATTGGTTGTTGAACCTGTTGGATATGAATGAAGTTATAGCCCACTTTAAAATTGAAATTCAATACAATTTTAAATATAAGCTAATAAATTAGGAGGAAAATACACTCTGCAGTGCATTATGATGCACACAGTCTATAAAGCACATCGTGTGTGATATACATCATAATTTGACATGGTTCACAGAGAAGAAACATGTGTAACCATGCACACAGTTGCCGTTCGGAAAGCATGTGTGATGTCAGACAATATCAAAAACGGTGCTAGAAAACAAAATGACTATGATTGTTGCCTTATCGTACACTCTTTACAATCATGAACTGTTTGTGATGTGGCGCAAATCATAAATGTAGAGCCGGTTTAGTTGGCACCCTCAGGTATGTGCCTGGAAAAATCCCGTTCCTGGACTTCGCCTGGTAAGGTGAAACCATAGAAGTCCGACCGCGATGGTAATGCAAGCACAAACAAACAGCAAAGATGGAGTGTTTGGGATATGGGAGATATCACAAATAGTTGTCTAAAAACTCGCGCTTGGGATACATGTAGGCACCGCATACGCTTAGTTATCGAAAATGTATGCATTTCTATGCCCTATCCCCGACGGTTTCTAGGTCATGTGGGAAGGACCCCCTTATCGCCCACACTCACAGGAGACGGTTTAAAATGACGTCACTATCGGTGCACTAGAGTTTTGGGCTCTCCAGTGCCCCTTACTCATGCACGGGCAGTAGTAGCCACCCTGGCGATGAGGTCCAACAGGGAGCTGCCAGGTACAAGCATAGGAGAATCAAGACCCTCGGCAAAACCTTGTCGGGATGACCATCAAACCCTCAGGCAAAGACAAAGCCCCGGCAAGACCCGACAAGGTGAAGCCCGAGCAAGGCCCCGCCAGTGCATGGGCCAGCTGTCGTTCTGCCTGGACACGTGTCGCGACGTCGATGCTGGAGGGGACTAAGCGGTGCCGATGGGACGGGCTCCTGTCCCGTCCCGCAGAAGGACAGAGATGCTTGATAGTGCATTAAATGCGCCTTTCCTACTCCGTCAGTGTTAGGTATGATAGCACTATAGCTCTGTACACCCCGTGTACGCACTGTACGCCACTGTTGGGATCCCCTTCAGAGTATAAAAGGAGGCCCATGGCGATACGGTGGAGGACTTTTGAACTTTTAGTTTGTTGGCTTTTAGACTAGGGACCTTCTAGTTCACACGCATGGCAGCTCCTCACAGTGCTCCTGTAGCTAGAACCCTAAGAACACTCTGAATAGAACCAAGCAGGAGTAGGGTTTTACGTATCCTTGTGGCCCGAACCTTGGTAAAAGCCCCGCGTGCTGTTCATCAGACCTCCTCTTTGTGCGAGCCTTCTGCCCCGCCAAACCTAAAGGGGTCCTTCCAATTCCATAGGTGTTTGTTCCCCACGACATCTATGGCGCGCCAGGTATGGGGGCTAGGTCGTGCGAACCTGTTCTGGTGATCAACATGCCAGTTCCTTCATACTCATCGTCGCCATGGCCCCCAAAAGAATGGCCTGACGGCGGATAGCCCATCCGCATCTGCTATCCCTGTAACTGCGCAGACAGACGACAACATAGATGCGGGTGGAGGAGGAGGAGGAGGCGGAGGTTCAGAACTTCTGCTACACTCCGGTGATCAAGGCCAAGCAAGCGGCGACACCCGCCGAGGAGACGCCCATGGCGGCGACGGGAACCCCCGCACCGCTGGGTCTCAGGACGGAGCCATACCGCCTGCGGGTGGTACGGTGAACTGTGGGGACAGAAGAGTATCTTGCAGGACGACCACGCCATGGCCTACCCAGGACGCGCGCAAAGAGCCGCGCCACGACGCCTATGGTTCTCAATGTCCCCACAGAAAAGCTCCTGTGCATCACTCCCAAGGTACGTGGGACCAGCATGCTCGCCAACATGCTACTGGAGGTGGCGAGCCATCACGAGACCGCGATGGAGCTCCTTCTAACATGGTTAGAAGTCAGAGCACCTCGCGTTCCTCGCGCCGTTTGCTGCCGCCACATCAGAAGAAGCGATGGCGTGGGCACAACTACTCATAAACTTCCCTCCCGCTGCGGAGAAGCTCGACGAATTGAGAGCCACCATACAGAGCCTTCTCAGCCTCGCAGATAAGTTTTGGACCACCGAGCTGACTCACGCCTGTGATGAGAAGGCTGGAGGCGGTGCGACCATGGTGCAGTCTCCTCAACAGCAACAACGCCGGTCATCGACTCGACGCACCGACGCTTATGATGGTTACTCAACGGCGTCGTCTGACCCACGGACACGCCGCAGCCAGCGTCATGTTCTTCAGGAGTGGGCCAAGGAAGATGCTTGAACTGCAATCGAGCGGCAGCGGGAAGCGCGCCTCCAATCTAATAGGCACGTAGGGCCCATTGTAGACAAGTCCGCGTCAAGGTATCCTATCAGCCTACCTTACGGGGTGGGTTGTCCAGCGTTTACCCGTGAGCTGCGACAAGTCCAGTGGCCCAACTCCCGCACGTCCAAGCTAGAGGCCCCGGAGAAGTATGACGGCAAGACTCACCCGTTGGAGTTCCTGAGCATCTACACCATTGCGGTGCAAGCTGCCAGTGGTCGCGACAACAAGATACTCGCCAACTAGTTCCCGTTGGTCCTCAAGCCCAACATCAGGTCGTGTTTGATGCACCTGCCAGAGAATTCCATCACCTCCTAGCCAGACTTGTGCCATGAGTTTGTTGGTGCTTTTACCGGAGGCTAACAAGCTCCTGGTTAAGAAAGTGATTTGCAGATCAGCCCTCAGAAGGAGGGCAAAACTTTGCGCAAGTACATCCAAAGGTTAAGCCGTGTGCACCACAACATACTAGACGTTCATCGTGCCACTATTATTAGCGCATTCCATCAGAACATGCGCAACCACATGATGCGGGAAGAGCTTGCGATGAACAGGGTCAGGGATGTTGCCGAGCTTTATGCTCTGGCAGACAAATGTGCTCGGGCTAAAGAAGGGAGGAGAGTCCTTGGCGAAGAAGCTGGTGCAAGGTCGACTATGAAGATAAAGACACCGCCACCCCGACAAAGAAGGCCCGGTGGCGGAACAAGAAACGCAAGGGCAAGGCCGTGCTTGCCATCGAGGGATCCGGCAACCCCGGTATCGCCAAGAAGGGCAAGGTTGGTGACCCCGATGACAATGTTGTCGGGTGCGCCTCCTATCATGCTATGGCGGCTGCCGACAAGCCAGAAGGTTCCGACAAGCAATATTGCAAGATCCATCGCACCAAAGGCCATGACCTCCAAGATTGTCGGCAAGTTGAGAAGCTTGACGAGAAGCAAAAAGCCGAGTACGAGAGGCGGGACATGGAGAAAGGCCAGGATGGTGCTGAGGGGTCTGGCCAGAAGCGCCTTGGCCGAGGTGGTCGCCGTGGCAAGCCCAAGCAACAAGAGGACCGTCCCGCGCATGGCCACGACAAGCAAGAGGGTGACGATGATGACATTTAAGAGGACGATGAGTCGAGCAAGCATGAGTTCCAGAAGGCTACAGAGATGATGTGCATCGAGGGAGGTGCCTCATCACATTCCTCTCACTGCCAACTTAAATAGTGGGTGCACTAGGTTAACGCGGCGGAGCCCTCTATTGGTGCCCAGAGACCTCTGAAGTGGTCCAACACTCCTATCGTCCTCAACACCGAGGATCACCCTGATTGCATAACTGCGGTAGGGTGATTGCCATTGTTGATTTCGCCAACAATTCGCAACCTCAAGGTGACAAAGATGCTAGTCGACAGTGGGGCCAACTTGAACCTGATCTTACCTGATGTCATCCATAGGCTGCAAATTCCTGATGAAGATGTCGAGCCGACAAGCACTTTCCAAGGGGTCAATTTAGGGAGAACTCAGCCGAAGGGCAAGATCATGCTACCGGTGACATTTGGCAGTTATGTCAATTTCAGAATAGAGAAGATCATCTTTGACATCCCCAAGATCTCGTTGCCCTACAATGGCATCCTTGCTTGCCCAGCACTGGCAAAGTTCATGGTGGCCACCCACTTTGCTTACAATGTGTTGAAGATGCCCGGGCCAATGAGCATCATCACGATCAACTCCGACAAGAAAGGCGCACTTATCTACGCCGACCAACTCTACCGAGGGGCAGTTGCAGCACCTCCCGCCAAGGCACTTGCTCCTGCCACTGAAGCTCCCAGGGGGGGGGAGAAGACCGGCAAGGCCTCTGGCACACATTCCAGCAAGCGCACCTCCTTGAGGTGCTGTGCTCCCGTTGACGATGTGCTAGAGAGCTCCACCGGCAAGAGCAAGAAGTCCAAGGCAGCTCCACTAGAGACCAAGAAGGTGCCCGCCAAGGAGGATGGCACGGGGGGAACTTTCACCATAAGTTCCACCCTTGACAACAAATAGGAAAGCGCGCTCGTCGCCTTCCTACGGGTGAATGTCTATGTGTTTGCATGGCAACCATCTGATATCCCCGATGTTCCCACGGATGTGATTGAGCACCACCTTGCCTTCTGCCCACACGTGCGGCCCGTCAAGTAGAATGTACGGAAGCAAGCTTTGGAGCGGCAACAGTTTATTGCCAAAGAGATCAAGAAATTAGAAGTAGCTGCCTTGAACAGAGGACTACTTCATCCAACATGGTTGGCCAATCCAGGTGTAGTGCGCAAGGCGAATGGGAAATGGAGGCTATGAATTGACTTCACAGACATCAACAAAGCCTGCCCCAAAGATCCTTTTCCCTTGCCGCGCATCGGCCAGATTGTGGACTCCACCGCCAGCTACAACTTGTTGTCTTTCCTTGACGCCTATTGCGACTAACATAAGATTTTCATGGCCAAGGAAGACGAGAGAAGACCACATTTATCACCCCATGTGGTACGTATTGCTTTTTGCATATGCCTTTCAGGTTGAAAAGTGCTGGTTCTACATTTGCAAGAGCAGTCCAGATTGGTTTTGAGCCCCAGCTACATAGAAATATGGAGGGTTATATGGATGACATAGTGGTCAAAACCAAGGACAAGGTTGCGCTCATACCAGACCTAGAAGAAACATTTGCTAATTTGTGCCAGATCAACATGAAGCTCAACCCTGAGAAGTGTGTGTTCGGTGTCCCATCCGGCAAGCTTGTCGGGTTCTTTGTATCTCAACGAGGAATTGAAGCAAATCCCGACAAGATCAAAGCAGTTGAGAAAATTGAAGCACGAAGACATGTCAAAGATGTGCGCCGTCTTGCCGACTGTGTTCCTGCTCTGAGTAGGTTCATCTCAAAATCTGCTGAGCGCGCCCTGCCCCTTTTCAAAATCTTGAAGAAGGCAAGTTCAATGAAATGGACTCCAGAAGTGGAGGCAGTGCTGTAGGATTTGAAGAAGTACCTCTCCTCTCCGCTGGTCCTAGTCGCGCCAAAACCACAAGAGCCGTTGCTTCTATATCTTGCGACAAAAAATCAAGTGATGAGTGCTGCACTAGTGGCTGATAGAGAAGTTGATGGAGAAGCAGCGACAACGGAAGGGCCGCCAAGCGACGAGCGAGAGCATTCTCCTGCAGGGTCTGGTGCCGACAAGGAAGGATCTGCATAGTTGAATGAGACAATCCAGAAGAAGAAGGTGGTGCAGCGCCCAGTCGATTTTGTCAGATCCCTACTGCAGGGGGCTAGGTCAAGATATTCTGGCATGCAAAAGCTGCTCTTTGGCCTTCTTATGGCCTCGAGGAAGCTGCGCCATTACTGCCAAGCACATGAGATCACCGTTGTCACTCGCTTCCCGTTGCAGCGAATCTTGCGGAACCCAGAAGCTACCGATGGGATTGTAGAGTGGGCTTTGGGACTATCAAGCTTTGGTCTCAAGTTTGAAAGCACTTTGACCATTCAGAGCAGAGCCTTGGCAGAGTTCATTGCGGAGTGGACCCCAACGCCCGATGAAGAAGTTCCAGAGTCAACTCTCCCCGGCAAAGAAATCGGTCAAAAGTGGATCATGTTTTTTGATCGGGCTTTCTCGTTGCAAGGCGCCAGTGCCGGAGTGCTTCTTGTCGCACCCACTGTAGAGCACCTCAAATATGTGATTCAGATACACTTTCCCCGGGAGAGATCAAAGAACAACACTGCCGAGTACGAAGGGCTGCTTGCCGGTCTCAAGATCGCGACAGACCTTGTGATCAAGAAACTCAGTGTCAGGGGTGATTCTCAGCTTGTCCCTGAGGCCCCGTTGGAGCCTGTTGCACCCCGGCAAGCCTGACGAGAGCGTGTGCTTCCACGGCAAGAGCCGAAGGCTCAGCCGGAGCACGACGCTCATCGGCAAGCCTGACGGTGTCTGCGGAAACCTCTTCGCCAGCGGCTTTTGGGAGCTCTGCCGGGAAATACTTGTCGGATCTTAGCTTCCTTCTTTTTTTGTCCATTTGATGGTGTCACGGAGGGTTGAGTCAGTTGGAGCATGAAAGTTCATGGTTCCACAAACAACTTAAGGGCAGCACACTTTGATAGGCCAACGACAATGCTGTTCTCTGCACGCGGAACGTGCTCCATTTGCAGGCCGTCAAAACATTCTTCCAACTTCCTCACTTCATCCACATAAGCTTCCACCAATGGACTCTGGTAATCTTTGTTCACTTGCCTGACGACAAGCTGAGAATCACTCCTAACACTGAGTTTCTTGATCCCAAGGTCTGTCGCGATCTTGAGACCGGCAAGCAGCCCTTCGTACTCGGTAGTGTAGTTCATTGATCTCTACCGGGGAAAGTGTATCTGAATCACATATTTGAGGTGATCTACAGTGGGTGCGACAAGTAGCACTCTGGCACTGGTGCCTTGCAACGAGAAAGCCCCATCAAAATACATGATCCACTCTTGACCGATTTCTTTGCCAGGGAGAGTTGACTCTGGAACTTCTTCATCGGGTGTTGGGTTCCACTCCGCAATGAACTCTGCCAAGGCTATGCTCTGAATGGTCAAAGTGCTTTCAAACTTGAGACCAAAGCTTGACAGTTCCAAAGCCCACTCTACAATCCTGTCGGTAGCTTCTGGGTTCCGCAAGATTCGCTGCAGCGGGAAGTGAGTGACAATGGTGATCTCATGTGCTTGGAAGTAATGGCGCAGATTCCTCAAGGCCCTAAGAAGGCCAAAGAGACCTTGCCATTGAGACAAATGCTCCCCCGGCAGAGGATATGCCTTTAGTCCTTGTTGTTGAGCCCCAGGATCCAACATGGGCACCACACATCGTCCATTTCCTTCAGACAGGAGAACTTCCAAAAGAACAAGAAGAAGCAGAGAAAGTAGCCCGCCGGTCTAATATGTACCAGTTCATTGACAATGTCTTGTACAGAAGGAGACCGAATGGCGTGAAACTCAAGTGCATTTCTCGAGAGGATGGACTGGAGTTGTTGGCGGAGATACATGAGGGTATATGTGGCTCCCACATAGGATTAAGAGCACTTGTCGGAAAGGCATTCCGACAAGGTTTCTTTTGGACAATTGCCCTCCAGGATGCAACTGAATTAGTAACCAAATGTGAAGCATGCCTGTTTCATTCGAAAAAATTACATCAACCAGCTTAAGCCCTTCAAACAATCCCTCTCTCCTGGCTGTTTTTGGTCTGGGGGATCGACATCTTGGGCCCCTTTCCCCGCGTTGTCGGGGGCTTTTATTACTTGTACATTGCAATTGACAAGTTCACAAAGTGGCCGGAAGTGGAAGCAGTGAGAAAGGTGATAGCACAGTCAGCCATCAAGTTCTTCAAAGGACTAGTCTGCCGCTTTGGTGTTCCCAACAGGATCATCACTGACAATGGAACACAGTTCACGAGCTGCGCCTTCATGTAGTATGTCCAAGACCTTGGCAGCAGAATCTGTTTTGCTTTTGTTGCCCACCCAAGGAGCAACATCCAAGCAGGAAGGGCTAATGCTTAAGTGTTGTGAGGCCTCAAGACAAGAAGTTTTGACAAGCTACGCAAGTATGGAAGGCACTCGATTGATGAGCTGCCGGTGATTCTTTGGTTAATCAGGACGACACCAAATTGAGCTACCGGCCAGACACCCTTCTCCCTCGTATATGGGGTAGAGGCAGTTCTCCCCACGGAACTCATACAAGGGTCACCTCGAGTGCTCACTTATGATGAGCTCGAGCAAGAGCAGTTGCGGCAAGATGAAGCAACGCTCCTTGAGGAAGACCGTCTTCAGGCTACTATGAGAGCTGCACGCTACGAGCAAGCTTTGTACCCTACCATAGCTGCAAAGTTAATGCCGGAAGTCTTGCGGAAGGCGACCATGTTCTTCAGCGAGTTCAGCCTGCCAAGAATTCCAACAAGTTGACGCCAAAGTGGGAAGGCCCTTATCGGGTAGTATGAGTCACCAGGCCTGGCGCAGTCCACCTGGACACCGAAGATGGCATCCTAGTGAGCGCGGGCAAAAAGGGGGATGAACCCCAGAAGACGAAGTGCGCGGGCCTGCCGGAAGACCTAGCTGGAAGATGAGGCAGCGCCCGGGACAAAGGCCCCCGGCAAGGTCGTCATGCTGGGAGGGGGAGATGCGTGATGCTGGTAGTGATGGTGCGGCCGGCGGTCAGTCTGAGCTCGAGTCGTCTGGCTCCGACTTGACCGCCTGAAGACCGGACTCATCGTTGTCGCCTTCGACGCTGTCTTCCTCATCACTCTCGCTCAAGGAGGGACTTTCGACGCCCCTCATGCTCTCTTCGCAGCAGCTGAGACGGACACCTGTGCGCCCATAAATCTTGACGGAGAGCAGATTGGACTCCGTCATTTTAAAATGAAGGACGTGCCCTTCCTGGAGGTTGTGGGCGCGGGCGAAGGTCTTCCAGCCGTGCCTTAGGATCATGATGCGACTCGCTGGGTACTCAACATCCACCTGCGTCGCCCCATTGCAACAACCATGCGCCCGTAACCACAGGATGAGCGGCTCGTCGGCCTCCATCGCCCTGGCAAAAGGGCAAGGGAGGCATAGATGGCCCCAGACGGGACCAGTCAGTTCGAGGACGAACTCCAGTGTTGCCCCCTCGGCGTGGGTCTCCTCAAGGAAGGGGCCCGGCGTCGGTAGAGGAGGTGGGGAGACACTCCACCTCCCCCGACCTCAGCCTTCGCGATGGCCACGACCCCTCGCGCCTCTTCCACCATGCACGCTTGGGCCGCCCTCCTCCTCTGTGGCTGCAACGGTGGCATGATCCCAACGAGAGCTCCTCCTTGAACTAAGGACAGTGGCCGCCGTCACCGCCTATTCATGGCTAAGGGCGAGCGCCACTCGAAGGTTGCGAAGATGTGGAAGGGCAAGCTATGGTGGTTCACGCCCCGAGGAGGGAGGAATGATGGATGAGCACTGCCCTTGCTATCCCTCAATTTATAGGGGGAGTGCGGGGGCTGGCTCTCCCCCGCTCCAAGGGTCACAGCCCCCCTTCTCCAATAGCGACGCCCTCAATCACGGGGCGAACAACAACCGCCTCGTTGCTCCAATCAATGGCGCTGCAGTTACTGCCATTCCCAAGGACTTTAAGTCATGGGTGCCCATTGATGGCTCCCTGCTATGCATGCGACACATGTGGAGGAAACGACCTAACGCGGTAATTGAAAATTTGATGGCCCCACTGTGCACGTATCCCACATCCCGCATTCAATGGGTGTCGTGGGGAGGCGCAATGAGCGCAATGATCACAACCGCAAGCTCTTGCCACACGTGCCCGTGTACTGTTTGGGCCTAGCCCAACAACGCCTCGCGACATGTGTGGTCCAGGCCTGCGGGCTCCTGTCGGTGCACTAGAGTTTTGGCTCTCTAGTGCCCCTTACTCGTGCACGGGCAGTAGTAGCCACCCTGGCAATGAGGCCCAGTAGGGAGCTGCCAGGTACAAGCATAGGAGAATCAAGACCCCTAGCAAGACCTTGCGGGGATGACCATCAAACGCTCAGGCAAAGACAAAGCCTTGGCAAGACCCGACAAGGTGAAGCCAGCACATAGGCCAGGTGTCGTTCTGCCTGGACACATGTCGCAGCGTCGATGCTGGAGGGGCCTAAGCGGTGCCGATGGGATAGGCTCCTACCCTGTCCCATAGAAGGACAGAGATGCCTGATGGTGCATTAATTGCGCATGTCCTAGTCCGTCAGTGTTAGGTATGATAGCACTTAGCTCTGTACACCCTGTGTACGCATTATACGCCACTGCTGGGATCCCCTTCAAAGTATAAAAGGAGGCCCAGGGCGATACGATGTTGGACTTTTGGACATTTAGTCTCTTATCTTTTCGACTTGGGACCTTCTTGCTCACACGCGTGGAACCTGCTCATAGCGCTCCTGTAGCTAGAACCCTAAGAACACTCTCAATAGAACCAAGCAGGAGTACGGTTTTACTCGTCCTTGCGGCCCGAACCTAGGTAAAATCCCCATGTGATGTTCATCCGACCTGCTCTTTGTGCGAGCCTTCTCCCCTGCCAAACCTAAAGGGGTCCCTCTAATCCATAGGTGTTCATTCCCCACGACAGTCACTGAAAGGGGTTAAAAACCGTTTGAATAGCAGCTCGCTGTACCAGTGGTTGAGAGATTGCACTAGAGAAAGTATGAACCCTAGGACTTATTTTCAAGCATTTACATAAAAAATTTCGGGTTGTTTTTCACTTTCTCCCATGCTTTTTTATGTATTCATATTACAAAAACCTATATCGACTATCTATATTGCACTCGTATCACCATCTCTTCGCCGAACTAGTCAACCCATACAATTTGCCACTTTATTGGGTGTATTGGGGACACAAGAGATTTCTTTTATTTCATTGCAGGTTTGTTGGGAGAGACCATCTTCATCCCACACCACCAATGGATTTATAAACCTTAGGTCGATGGAAAATTTCTATTGTTCTACAAAATTCTGCGCTTGGAGGCAACTACCTCTTGAGCATGCGTTGGTTTTCCCTTGAAGAGGAAATGGTGATGCAACGAAGTAGATAAGTATTTCCCTCAGTTTATGAGAACCAAAGTACCAATCCAGTAGGAGGAACAAGCAAGTCACCAATGGATGCACATACACAAACAATCGAACTCTTGCACCCAACGCTATAAAGGGGTTGTCAATCCCCTCATGGTTATTTGCAAGGATTAGATCTGATAGAGATAGATGTAAATGAGTAAAAGATAAATAAATTGCAGCAAGGTATTTTTGGTATTTTTGGTTTATAGATCTGAAAATATATTATGGAAAGTAGACCTAGGGGCCATAGATTTCACAAGAGGCTTCTCTCTTGAAGGAAGGTATCACGCTGGATAAACAAATTACTATCAAGCAATTGATACAAAAGCGAATAATAATGTAGATATCCAAGGCAATGATTATGCATATAGGCATCACGCCCGTGTCAAGTAGACCGAAACGATTCTACATCTACTACTATTACTCCACACATCGACCAACTCCTGCCTGCATCTAGAGTATTAAGTTCATGAAGAACCGAGTAACGCATTAGGTAAGATGACATGATGTAGAGGGATAAAATCAAGCAAGATGATGAAAACCCCATCTTTTTACCCTTGATGGCAATAGTACAATGCATGCCTCGCTACCCCTACTTTGTCACTGGGTGAGGACACCAGAAGATTTAACCCAAAACTAAGCACTTCTCCCATTGCAAGAATTACCAATCTAGTTGGCCAAACAAACAAATAATTCTAAGAGACTTGCAAAGGTATGAAATCATGCATATAAGAATTCGGAAAAGACTCAAATAAGATTCATGGGTAATCTGAACATAAACCCATAATTCATTGGATCTTGACAAACACACCACAAAAGAGTATTACATTGGATAGATATCCATGAAGATCATGAAGAACATGGTATTCAAGATCAAAGAGAGAAAATAAGCTATGGACCTGTAGGTCTATGGTGGACTACTCACGCATCATCGGAGGGGAAATGAAGTTGATGTAGATGCACACCGTGATCGGACCCCCCTCCAGCAGATTACCGGAAAAGGCTCCAACATTGGATCTCTCGGGAACGGAGGCTTCTGTCGGCGGAAAAGTATTGTGTGGCTCTTTTTGGTGTTGGGGAATATTTAGGTATTTATAGGACGAAGAATAGGGTTAGGAGACCAGCCAGGAGGTGGCAAGGCTACCAGACACGGCCAGGGGGGTGGTCGTGCCTAGCTGGCTTGTGACCTCCTCGCAGAGGCCCTGTCGTGCACTCCAAGTCTGATAGATCTCTTTCCTTCCAGAAAAAATCACTCCAAAGATTTTATTCCGTTTGGAAACCATTTAATATTCCATATCTGCAATACTCAAAAACAAGGAAAAACAAAATCTGGCACTAGGCTCTAGATTAATAAGTTAGTCCCCAAAATAATATAAAATAGCATATTAATGCATATAAAACATCCAAAACAGATAATATAATAGCATACCATCATCAAAAAATAAAGATATGTTGGAGACATATCAACACCCCCAAGCTTAATTCCTGCTCATCCTCGAGTAGGTAAATTATAAAAACAGAATTTTTGATGTGGAGTGCTACCTAACATATTTATCCATGTAATATTCTCTATTGTGGCATGACAATTCAGATCCATAAGACTCAAAACAAAAGCTCAATATTGACATAAAAACAATAACATTTCAAGCATACTAGCATTCAAAATATAATGGCAAAAGAAAGTTATCCCTACAATATCATATGGTCTGGCTATGCTCCATCTTCCCCACACAAAGTATTTATATCATGCACAATCCCGATGACAAGTCAAGCAATTGTTTCACACTTATTATGTTCTCAAACATTTTCAACTCTCACGCAATACATGAGCGTGAGCTATGGATATAGCACTATAGGTGGAATAGAATATGGTGGAGGTTGTTAAGGAAAGGAGAAGATAGTCTCACATCAACTAGGCGTATCAACGGGCTATGGAGATGCCCATTAATAGATATCAATGTGAGTGTGTAGGGATTGCCATGCAAGAGATTCACTAGAGTTATAAGTGTATGAAAGCTCAAAAAGGAACTAAGTGGACTTGCATCATGAAGAAAAATTCCACTAGTTATATGAAAGTGACAAAATAGGAGACTCTCTATCATGAAGATCATGATGCTACTTTGAAGCACAAGTGTGGAATGATCGTAGCAATGTCCCTTCTCTCTTTTCTATCATTTTTCGGTGGGCATCTAAGGCCTCTCTTTTTTATGTGGGCTTCACTGGCCTCTTTTAATGGGACATGCTCTAATAATGATAGTCATCACATTTTTATTAACTTACAACTCAAAAGAAAACTACAACTCGATACCTAGAACAAAATATGACTCTATACGCAATATGAAAGTGATGGTGCATGTCATGATAAAATGAAATGGTGGAAGTTGCATGGCAATATATCTCAGAATGGCTATGGAAATGCAATAATAGGTAGGTATGGTGGCTGCTTTGAGGAAAGATATTTTGTGGCTGTTTTGAGGAAGGTATTTGGTGGCTGTTTTGAGGAAGGTGGGTTTATTGTACCAACCAAAGTTGCGCGGTACTAGAGAGGGTAGAAAAGGTGGAAGGGTGAGAGTGCATATAATCCATGGACTCACATTAGTCATAAAGAACTCACATACTTATTGCAAAAGTCTATTTGTTATCGAAGCAAAGTATTAGACAGATGCTCCTAGGGGAGAGGTTGGTAGGAGTTAACCATCGCGTGATCCCGACCCTCACACCAAGGTTAACAATCTATAAACAAATTATGCTTCGACTTCCTTACATAAGGGTTCAAGATACGTGCATGCTACGGGAATGAGAAACCTTTACAAAAGTATTTTTTACCAAATCACAATTACTTCCTAACATGACTCTTAACATTACCATCTTCACGTCTCAAAACTTTATGCAAGGAATCAAATTCTCAAAAATACTCAATGCACTTAATATGGAAGTTTTTATTATATCCCTCTTGGATGCCTATCAGATCAGGACTAAATTCATAACCTAGACCAATTACCATGTTGTTTAAAGACTCTCAAAATAATATAAGTGAGGTGGGATATTCAATTATTTCCATAAAACACAAACACCACCGTGCTCTAAAAAATATAAGTGAAGCATATCGAGCAAAATTGCCTATCTCAAAAGATATAAGTGAAGCACATAGAGTATTCTAATAAATTCATGATTCAGCGTGTCTCTCTCAAAAGATGTGTGCGGCAAGGATGGTTTTGGCAAACTAAAAAGCAAAGACTCATATCATACATGATTCTCCAAGCAAAATACATATCATGTGGTGAATAAAAATATAGCCTCAAGTAAATTTACTGATGGATTGAAGACTAAAGAGGGGATGCCTTCCGGGGCATCCTCAAGCTTAGGCTCTTTGGCATCCTTGAATATGACTTGGGGTGCCTTGGGCATCCCCAAGCTTAGGATTTTGCCACTCTTTATTCCATAGTCCATCAAATCCTTACCCAAAACTTGAAAACTTCACAACACAAAACTCAATAGAGAACTCGTGAGATCCGTTAGTATAAGAAAATAAATAACCACTTTAGGTATTGTTGTGAACTCACTATTTATTTATATTGGTGTAATACCTACTGTATTCTAACTTCTCCATAGTTCATACCTCATGATACAACCCATAGATTCATCAAAATAGGTAAACAACTCAAAGAAAACATAATCTATCAAAAACAGAACAATCTGTAGAAATCTGAAAGCTTCGTATACTTTTGTAACTCAAAAAATTCTGAAAAACTTCAGACTCATTTGACGCTCTAAAAAATTTAGAAAATTCCTGGACAGGGTGCAAAAATTTCTTTTTTTCAGCAAGATCAAATCAACAACCACCATAGATCACCCCAAAGGTTTTACTTGGCTCAAACACTAATTAAAACACCAAAACACAATTCATACATAACTAATAATATGGGAAACTCTAAAAAACAGAACCAAAATAAGAACATAAAACCAAAATTGGGTTGCCTCCCAACAAGCGCTATTGTTTTAATGCCCCTAGCTAGGCATAACAATTTCAATGATGCTCACATAAAGAGTAGTAATTGAGATATGCAAAAGAGCATCATGAATAGCTTGAAAAAACATTTAAGTCTAACCCACTACGGGGACCCCAACTCATAAGTCGTGATCACCGAATGAACGTGTACAGTGATCCTAGAGATCAATGCTCACTGAACACACAGAAGCTGAATAACAAGGGTCTTACATTCATAGTTATCATCTTACAAAAATACTGACCACGAAGGTCGTAGTCTTACATAGATAGGGCCACACGAGCCAAACACTTAAATAGAACAAGCAAAGGAAATCTTCGTCGAAAGCATGAACCATGCCATCTGCCTTAACCTACATGCATTCTGACTGGGAAGCGTCCTAGTTTGCATGTTCGTCTCCAACGAACTCTTCAACATACTCCTGTTTTTCCATGCCTATCCAATTAAATAACCAGTGGCAAGCCAATGAGTACTTTGAATGTACTCATAAGCAAACCAAGTGTGGAACGAGGTAACAATGATGCATGATATAGAACTAATAGGTAAGTTTGCGGAAAGCTAATTTTTAAATGCAAATGGCATGATCAAGTAACTAGTGAGCATGCATCAACAACTAGCCGGTATCCATGTGAACAAATTGCAGGTATCATCATAAGTATTGGTTGAACATCTCATGTGCACTCATCACGCTAAGTCATCTGTCTTAGCTCATGTGACCTCTTGTCACCATCACACCCATACTCACACCAAGTTTCACAAAAACCTCCAGACGTGGCATCAGAAGCACCACCCAAATGTCCTAGACCATGGACACGGCTATTCGAATAGTTTTACACTCTGTAGAGGATGGCACACTTTACCCACAAGAGTTGGGGAACTTCCGTGTCGTCCACGACTTGCGGTATATAAGATGCCCGAGGTAAGCACCCGAACAATGCCTTTCCCTAGCGATACTAAACAAAGAGTCCACTCAATTGGTACCCAACCCTCACGACGTACATCACACGAGCCTTGCTCTAATCGTACCATCCATGAGGGGACCAACGGTGTGCCCGGTGCCTGTGAAGACAGCGCATGATCGTACATACCGGTATGACCCCATATCGAGAGTGACCACGCCACTCCCGCCACTAGTAATGCGGGCTCCTTGCCAGTACCCACCAAGATAATCAACAAAGCCCCGTCCCATAAGGGTTATCGTGGTTGCGCATGTAAGGATGGGACGGTCGACAAATCTTAAACCCTCCGTTTTTGAAAACACATTCTCATCTTGTCCCGGTGCACCACTTCTTTCTCAAGTGGTCACCCATATCATCATGATCTCCCTTAGGCATTAGTGGCACCCGACGGGGTTTTCGAAAAAAATCTTTGAAATCATTTCCTTTCTTGCCATCACCATGCATAAGTCCCATCCCATTTGCATAGCATCTATTAGCAACCTAACTACACCCACCCTCACAACCCTCATAAGGTGGTAGGGTTATGCATGATGCAAGTGTCATCGGAAAAGTACTAGAGGCATCCCACTGAAAGGCGAACACCACAACACATGATCCAATATGATGGAATTAAAGTGCTATATGACATGCAAATAAAAATGTTTTCCCATCATGGTCGCGATAAAATAACGATAAAAATAAGCAATCACACAAAACAGAGCACTTAATCTACTACCAAAAATGTTAACCTACTCTGTTAAATACTAAATGTCATACTAAAAATATCCTCCTAGGGTTTTGTTGTGAGAAACATTTTAGAAATTAATTAACAGAGGCAAAAAGGTACCTAAATATAGGTTTTAAAATAAACTAGTACTAAAAATAGTTTCCAACATTTTTATAAATGGCACTATTAAATTTATAGAATATTCTAAGATTTTTGGTGGAAGAAATATTATCATAGGATAAATATTTATTTCTGTGGGATTTTTGCAAAGTACCACAGAAAAGAAAAAGAAAAAGCCACGGGGACTTGGGCCAGAGGTGGCTAAAGGCTGGGCCGGCCCAACTGGCCAGCCAGCCGGCCTCGCGAGCGGTCAGGTTCAAACCTGACGCGTGGGGCCCAGTCGTTAGCGACTCGAGGGGGGAGAGAGCGCGAGAGAGGGGAAGAGAGTCTGACAGGTGGGTCTCACTTATCGGATCCTTCTACCACCTTGGGGAAGAGAGGGGGAGGCTCACCGGCGATGGCACGGGGCACGAGGACGGCGGGCGCTGGGGGGAACGGGCTTGGGGTCGAGCTGCCGGTCTCCTGGAGGTGGAATGGAGGCCGGAGATGACAGGAGTCGTCGGCGGCGAGCACCCACGGCGGAGGGTCCTTCGGGAAGGGGTCACCGGGGCCGTTCCGGGCTGGAAAGAGGACGGGGAAGAGGGGGAAACGTGTCAGCGTGATGAGGCAGAACCAACAGGAGAAGAAAGAGGGTCGGAGGTGGTCGTTACTAGGAGATCGATGGTGGCGATGCCGCGGCGATCTCCGGTCGATTCCAAGCGTCTCAAGCACGGGGAGGAGTGGGGGCCTTGCGGGCAGTCATTGGAGGAGGAGAGGGGGCCACAGAGGAGGGGAGAGCTCGGGGGAGGCCCTTTTTATAGGCGGTCCTCGGTCCACCGAGCTCGGGTGTGCTCGCGAGCTCGTGGCCAGGGCCAGAGGCCATGGGAGGGAGAGGGGACGAGCCAGGGGCGCTCCTGGGACTAGTCTAGGCCGAGGGGGGAGAGAGAGGTAGGAGAGCACGCACGTGCGAGCCCCATGGTTGGCTGGCTCGGGCGGCCACGACGCGTGCGAGGAGGGCCATAGGAGGGGCCCGACATGGTGGCGTGGCGTGGACACCGAGGCCGACCATCTGGCGAGAGGGGGGAGCCCAAGGTGGTCGCGACCATGCAGTGGCCAATGGCTACAGTGCTGACAATGATGTCTTCTGCGTGGCCTGTCATGCCTAGGGGATCTAGGGGGAGTTAAAAATGGAGAAAAGGGCATGGGATGCTTTGGTGATGCCTTAGGAGAGAAGGGAAGCTAAGAGAGAGGGAGAAAACTGCTGTCCAGAGGTGTAAAATGAGGGTTTTACCCACTTACCCATGGAGCTTTGGCTAGGAAGAGTTACTGGAGGTAGCTAGTAACTCAGAGGGGCTATGGTAAAAAGCTAGGGCCAAGGGTAAAAGGATAAGGTGGGGAATAGAGGGTTTTACCAATTCACCAGAAGGTGCTTGGTAGTGATTTGGGCAAGTAAACTTTACCACCTTACTGAGATACTTACCAGGATGGAAGGCTAGGTAAAAATGAGAGGTTTCACCAAGTTTGAGCTCAAAGGGAAAAAGTTGACAATGGAGATTTGATGAACCCTAGAAATTGGCAGAATCAGATTCTGTAGATCCAATGATGCTAGGCTTTAACCCTTGATGCACCACTTAGTGTATCATAACTATTTGGTCATTAGATCATGCCCACAAAGTTTGAGGCCAAGGGGGAACACTTCACAATGTTTGCTCAAATTTGATTCTGGACAGGAATGGTTTTGGGATGGTTTGATGAACAAAACCAACTTTGATTGAGATGAAACTTTGCAAGATCATCACCCATGATAGTGTTGACTTGCTAAAATTTTCTTGGAATTTATTGAGAATATTTCTTATATAAATATTCCAAAAGCTTGATTTGAACAGAAAGGGTTTTGAGGGTTTTTGCCTATCATCTGATCATGCCCTTGTGTTGAAACTCATATATATGGAAAATATATGTCCACTGAGTTTCTCTAAATTTTCTAAAATATATTCAAAGCATTTAAATAATTTGTCCCAAGGAAAAAACATTTCTAGCCTTAAGAAAAAGCCTTTAAATAAATTATGGAAATAATCTTTAAAAATAATATTTGGTGGTTTTGGGAAGTCATACATATAGTAGGTTTGAAATAAATCCGTTGGGAAAGAGGGGTCCACCTGATTTGAGGACTTGCAGTGCAAACCTCATTTCACGGGATTTTGGAAACTTAAATTAAATAAATCATTTTTAGTTAAAACAAATTTTGATAAAAATAGTTTTGGTCACTAATCACATGGAATGATCATTGGGCAAGAAGTTTGGAACAAGGAAGATGAATATGATGTGGAATAGATTCTAGGAGTGCCATAAAACACAATCAACAAGCAAGCAAACAACATAGCAAGCAAGCACAAGCACATAGAAAAAGTTTTAGTTGGCTCCAATTTTTATAAACCCAAACATAACAATGTGCTACAATCACAAGGTGTGACACCACTTACAATGCATAGGGATTTTGTGAGCAAACAATTTATGGGAACAAGAATCAACTAGCACAGGAAGGCAAAACGAGGATAACTTCCAAACTTTAAACATATAGAGAGGAAACTTGATATTATTGCAATTCCTACAAGCATATGTTCCTCCCTCATAATAATTTTCAGTAACATCATGAAGGAATCTCACAATATAACTATCACACAAAGCATTCTTTTTATGATCAACTATAGCATACGTGTCATCACCAAAATTTGGGAACAAATAATATCATCTTCATCAAGCATAGCATCCCCAAGGTTATGGTTTTGCATATCATTACCATAATGGATATATAGAGAATTCATACTAACAACATGGCACTCATGCTTTTCATTCAAGGAACTATTATGAATCTCGTTATAAATATCTTCTTTTAATACTTCATTAAATTTTCAGATTCATGATTTTCAAACAAAACTTCATAGAGATAATCAATTGCACTCAACTCACTAGCAATTGGTTCATCATAATTTGGTCTTTTTAAAAGATTAGGAAGTGGATGTGGATCCATATCAATAGATTTTTAGCAAGCGAAGATGCAAGCAAATAGAAGGCACATGGCAACACAAGCAAACATAGCAAACAATAGATCCGACGAGAAAAGGGCAAACAAAAAAGAAAGGGCGAATAAGACGGCAATCTTCTAAAGTGGGGGAGAGAAAAACGAGAGGAAAATGGAAAATAATGTAAATGCAAGACATGACTTTGTGATGAGTACTTGGTGGGGTTGATGTGTATCCTCCCCGGCAACGGCGCCAGAAATCCTTCTTCCTACCTCTTGAGCATGCGTTAGTTTTCCCTCGAAGAGGAAAGGGTGATGCAAGAAAGTATATAAGTATTTCCCTCAGTTAATGAGAACCAAGGTATCAATCTAGTAGGAGGAACAAGAAAGTCACCAAAGGATGCACCTACACAAACAATCAAACTCTTGCACCCAACGCTATAAAGGGGTTGTCAATCCCATCACAGTTATTTGCAAGGGTTAGATATGATAGAGATAGATGTAAACGAGTAAAATATGAATAACTTGCAGCAAGGTATTTTTGGTATTTTTGGTTTATAGATCTGAAAATATATTATGGAAAGTAGACCCGGGGTCCATAGATTTCACTGGAGGCTTCTATCTTGAAGGAAAGTATCACAGTGGGTAAACAAATTATTGTCAAACAATTGGTAGAAAAGTGAATAATCATGTAGATATCCAAGGAAATGATTATGCATATAGGCATCACGTCTGTGTCAAGTAGACCGTAACGATTCTGCATCTACTACTATTACTCCACACATCGACCCACTCCTGCCTGCATCTAGAGTATCAAGTTCATGAAGAACAGAGTAACACATTAGGTAAGATGACATGATGTAGAGGGTGTAGAGGGATAAACTCAAGCAATATGATGAAAACCCCATCTTTTTACCCTTGATGGCAGTAATACAATACGTGCTTCGCTACCCCTAAATTGTCATTGGGTGAGGACCCCGCCAGATTGAACCCAAAACTAAGCACTTCTCCATTGCAATAATTACCAATCTAGTTGGCCAAACCAGACCAATAACTCGAAGAGACTTGCAAAGATATGAAATCATGCATATAAGAATTCAGAAAAGACTCAAATAAGATTCATGGATAACAAGAACATACACCCACAATTCATCGGATCTTGACAAACACACCACAAAAGAGTATTACATCGGATAGATCTCCATGAAGATCATGAAGAACATGGTATTGAAGATCAAAGAGAGATAAGAACCCATCTAGCTACTAGATATGGACCCGTAGGTCTATGGTGGACTACTCACGCATTATCGGAGGGGCAATGGAGTTGATGTAGATGCCCTCCGTGATCGGATCCCCCTCCGGCGGATTACAGAAAAGGTTCCAAGATTGGATCTCTCAGGAACGGAGGCTTCTGTCACTGGAAAAGTATTTGCGTGGCTCTTTTTGGTGTTGGGGAATATTTGGGTATTTATAGGACGAAGAATAGAGTTAGGAGACCTGCTAGGAGGTGGCAAGCCTTCCCGGCACGACCAGGAGGGTGGCCGCGCCTAGCTGGCTTGTGACCTCCTGGCAGAGGCCCTGTCATGCACTCCAAGTCTGGTAGGTCTCTTTCCTTCCAGAAAAAATCATTCCAAAGGTTTTATTCCATTTGTAATCCTTTTAATATTCCATATTTGCAATACTCTAAAACAAGGAAAAAAAACAGAAACTAGCACTAGGCTCTAGATTAATAGGTTAGTCCCAAAAATAATATAAAATAGCATATTAATGCATATAAACATCCAAAACAGATAATATAATAGCATGCCATCATCAAAAATTATAGATACGTTGGAGATGTATCAATGGCCCAACAGAGTCTATAAGAATAAAGTTGGGTAGTAGACATCAAGCTCTTTTCCAGCGCCGTTGCCGGGGACGTGAGTACTTGAAGGTGTAAATTTAGATATTGTAGTTAAATCTTTTAGTTTATTTTTTTTCATCAATTTGGTTTATAAAATAAAACTAAAAAATGGAATTGAGGTGGCCTCAAATTTTATTCACTCCACAAAAATTGAGGTGTCGAGCGAGCAGGTGGTTAGGTGAAGCTGGTCGGGGCACGTGGCAGAAGCGGCGAGTCTACATCAGCTTTAATGGCACTCATCCCACAATGTGGCAAAGTAATAAGAGGTAGCTACGCGTATGACATAGAAGGAGAGACAATCCTTGTCGGGGAACATCACTAGCATGCCACCTCACGGCGCATTCAGTGCGCATGTCCTAGTCCGTCAGAGTTAGGTATTTCCTACTCTGGCAGTTGCCAGCAGTTTTGGCAGTTAGATATGCATTGTTTACTTAGTGTGAAGACCATTTTAGCCACTATGGTATCCCCTTGAACTATGAAAGGAGGCCCATGGCTACCTTGACAAAGGTCGACACTTTGTTCATTCCCACACGTAGTGATACTTCTTGCGCATCCCTTGCCGGGTCGTGACGCTCCTGTATTATGAACCAAATAATGCACCAACACACAGGACATAGGGTATTACGCTGCAGCGGCCCAAACCTGTCTAAACCCTCGTCCACGTAGCTTCCTATGGTGCTCTTTGTGTAGTCGATTCCCCTTGACTGAACCATAGAAAGGATCCTTGCAGGTCCCATAGATCGTCGCTTTCACACCGACATATTTGGCACACTAGATAGGGGGTTAAGTGCATGACTCTCTGTCGGCACTACGTGTCTCCATCGACATCTTCACCGACGACCGTGCCACACAAGAAGGCTAACGGAGCATCATCGGCCATTCCATACCGTTCCAAGCTGCCCACGCTGTCCGCCACGGACGATGGGGGCGGAGGCAAACATCGCTGTCACCACACCGGTGAGCGCACCCACAACAACGCACGTAGCTCCACGAGACCTAATCCAGACCCAGCCGTCATAGCGTCCAAGGACGCACCGGTGGTATCCGAGAACAATGCGGCGAACGCGATAGCCGTGGTGAACATGGCAGTAACATGATAGCCGTGGTGAACACGGCGGCTACGGCAAACACGATAGCCGCGGTAAACACGGTGGCTACGGCGAACGCGAAGGCTGCGACGAATGCAACAACGCCTCCACCGTGCGCTTCACAAGGCAACACCAACCAGTGCCCCGAGGGTGGCGACCCCGGGCGATGAGTGGACAGGGACCCTATGCGCCACTTGCACGACGCGAGGCGCCAACCTTGACAACAACCGCCTGGCAGAGATGGACAGCAGACGGTGGCACTGTGGAGCGCCCTTCCTGACTCTGTCAGAAGAAAGAGCACCTCCCACACAACACACCGCCCGATGTCCAAGATCGTGGAGGAAACCCTGGCACAGGCCCAGCCGCTTCTCAA
Organism: Hordeum marinum; assembly: GCA_022496015.1. Taxonomy (NCBI): domain Eukaryota; kingdom Viridiplantae; phylum Streptophyta; class Magnoliopsida; order Poales; family Poaceae; genus Hordeum; species Hordeum marinum. The sequence goes on along the minus strand of CM039672.1, from coordinate 156,249,194 downwards.
CTTACCGCCTTTGCTAGAGAAAATGGAGGAGTGGAGGGCGACAATCTAGAGCCTGTTAAGCTTCGCCAACCGTGACAGGCCCGACATGGCGGGGGCCTCGAAAGTTTGCCAGGCAGCCCCGACGAGGCCTACCACCGGGCGCGACACGGGCGGGGCTCCCACGGTGCAGTCACCCCCGCAGCAACAGTCTCGTTGGTCTAAGGCGCAGGACGAAGTGTCTTTTGTCTCGACAGACCCACGATAGAACAATGTTCAATGCGACGTCTTGAAGGACATGCGCAAGGAGGAAACCATAGAGTGGTGCCGGGATACTTGCCACCGATCAGATGACCATGCGGACCCATACGTCGATGAGCCTGCGCCGAGGGCTCCCGACAACCAACCATACAAGATCGGCTCCCCGACGTTCACCAGTAAGCTACGGCAAGTGCACTGGCCCTCTTGCCGAGCCTTCAAGCCGGAGTTGTCGGACAAATATGACAGGAAGATTAGTCCGTCGGAGTTCCTAGGCATGTACACCATAGCAGTGCAGGCTGCCAGGGTACGTGATGAGAAGATACTCGCCAACTACTTCCCGCTGGCGCTCAACTCAACGCGAGGAGTTGGCTGATGAACTTGCCAGAGGGATCTATTTCTGCATTGGCAGACCTGTGCAACTAGGTCGTTAGCGTATACCACGCGTTCCACAATTTCCCAGGACATCCCAGCGATCTATATGTGACCCCTCAGAGAGATTACGAGTCCCTCCGCAGGTCTATTTGAGGTTCATCCACATGTATCACAACGTCCCAAACATCCACCCTACCACGATGATCGCTGCGTTCCACATGAACGTACGCAATCGCCGGATGCGCAAGGAGATGAGCATCAACAAAGTGCAAGATGTCACCGAGATATACGCTCTGACTGACAGGTACACGTGGGCAGAACAAGGAAGAAGGCATCCGGGGGAAGAACCTGGCGTGGAGGTCGATTCAGACGACGACGACGCATTTGGCTACAACAAGAAGGGGCGCAAGCAACATGGAGCACAAGGGCAAGGAATTCATGGCCGTTGAAGGTTCCGGTGAGCCCAAAGCCAGCAAGAAGGCCAAGTCAGAGGAGCCGACAAGGATGTTGTCATTTTATCCGGAGGCGACGAGTCCGCGGCAGGGGACAAGACATAATGTAAGATCCACCGCACCAAGGGCCACGACATCACCGAGTGCCACCAAGTATAACAACTTGCTGAGAAGGAGAAGCAAGAGTATCAAAAGTGTGACAAGGAAAAGGGTCAGGACAATGCTAGTGGGTCCGATAAGAACAACCATGACGGTCATCACGACAAGGCCAAGCATAAAAAAGGAAAGCCTGCTCGAGGCTGAGACAAAGAATCTGACGATGAAGAGGCAGGTGACGATAAGGATCAATAAGGATCTGATGGACAAGAGTTCCAAAAGGCCGTTGACGCTATGTGTGTTGGTGGAGGTGCATCTTTCCACTCCTCCCACAGGCAGCTCAAGATGCGATGGGCCTGCAAGGTCAACGCAGTAGAGCCGATGGCAGAAGCAAGGAAGCCTCTCAAGTGGTCCAACACTCCCATAATTTTTGATGCTTAGGACCACCCTGACCTCTCCACAGCGGTTGGGTGTGTGTCATTGTTGGTCTCACCAACAGTTTGCAACCTCAGAGTCACAAAGATGTTGGTCAATAGTGAGGACAGACTGAACTTGATTTTGCCCGATGTGATCAAGCAGTTGCGGATCCCTAATTCAGATCTCAAACTGACGGGATCCTTTCGAGGAGTTAACCTAGGAAGATCTCAGCCCAAGGGAAATATAACTTGGCCAGTCACATTCGGCAGCGAACTCAGCTTTAGGATAGAGAGGTTCACCTTCGACATTGCCAAGATGTCGTTGCCATACAACGGAATCTTGGGCCGTCCTACGCTGGCAAAGTTCATGGCAGCATCTCACAACTCCTGCGCTGGCAAAGGTCATGGCGGCATCTCACCACTCCTACATCATTCTCAAGATATCAGGGCCGATGAGTATCATCACCATCCATGCTGACAAGAATGGCGCGGTCCTCTGCGTCGACAAGCTATATTGGGAGGCAGTTGCAGCGTCTGCTGACAAGGCACTCGCTCCTGTCGACAAAACTCCCGGGGGTAAGAAGAATACCAAGACTTCTGGCGAAGCTCGTGAGAACTTCAGGAAGCGCATCGCTGAGCGTAGAATGCCTGTCGAGAATTCACTTGAGACTTCTGCCACCTGGAGCAAGAAAAAAAGCAACCATCCCCAAGACCAAGCAAGTGGCTGCACAGGAGGATGGCGAGGGCGATACTTTCACCATAAGTGCCACCCTCGACAACAAATAGGAAATCATGCTCGTCTCCTTCCTACGGGTGAATGCTGGTGTGTTTGCTTGGCAACCATCGGACATCCTTGGTGTTCCCAAGGAGTTGATCGAGCACCACCTAGCTATCAGCCCTCACGCACATCTCGTCAAGGAGAAGGTCCAGAAACAAGCACTATAGTGGCAAGAATTTATTGTCAAAGAATACAAGAAGTTGGAAGTAGCAGGGCTGATCAGAGGCATACTCCACCCAACATGGTTAGCAAACCCTATGGTGGTGCACAAGGAAAATGGCAAATGGAGGCTCTGCATTGACTTTACACATGTCAACAAGGTTTGCCCGAAGGACCCTTTTCCCTTGTCGTGCATCGACCTAGATTATAGACTCAACTGTCGGCTGCGACCTATTGTCATTCCATGATGCCTATTCTGGTTATCATTAGATCTTCATGGACGAGGAAGACGAAGAGAAAACAATATTCATCACCCCTTGTGGCGCATACTAATTTAAGCACATGCCATTTGGATTGAAGAGTGTGTGTTCAACGTTTGCAATGGCGATTCAGATCGGTCTTGAACCGTAGCTACAAAGAAATATGGAGCCCTACATGGACGCCATTGTAGTCAAGACCAAGAACAAAGCCATGCTAGTTCCAGACCTAGAAGAGACCTTTGCATGCGAAAAATCAACTTGGATCTCAACCCCGAGAAGTGCGTGTTTGGGGTCCCATCTGGCAAGCTCCTCGGTTTCATCATATCTTAGCACGGGATAGAGGCCAACCCCACCAATATTGAAGTGACCGAACAACTAGAAGCGCTAAAACGCGTTAAGGATGTATGCCAGCTGGCGGGTTGCGTCTCCACCCTCAACCGGTTCATCTCCAAATGTGCATAGCTCTCCCTACCATTCTTTAAAATCCTGAAGAAGGAGAGCCCAATGGTGTGGACTCCAGAAGCAGAAGCTGCATTGCAAGATTTAAATAAGTACCTTTCCACAACGCCAGTCCTAGTCACACCCAAGCCTGAGGAACCATCGCTGCTCTATTTGCCAGAGACAAACCAGGTGGTCAGTGCTGTGCTTGTGGTGGAATGGGAAGCTAAGGACGGCGAAGCAACAGACGACGAACTGCGGCCAACCCCGATGGATGAAGAACCGAACACGGCGATAGCACGACAAGCGTAACAATGAGTTGTGCCGAAGAAGAGGATGGTGCAGCGACCAGTGTACTTTGTAAGCTCTCTCCTTCAAGGGGCTCAATCGAGGTACTCCGGGATTCAAAAATTGCTCTTTGGCCTCCTCACGGCCTCCCGCAAGCTGCGCCATTACTTCCAAGTGCACCACATGACCTTCATGACACACTTCCCACTTCAACGCATCCTGACGAATCTGGAGGCGACTGGCAGGATTGTCGAGTGGGCTCTGGAGTAGGCTAGTTTGGATCTAAGTTTAGAAAGCACGACAACCATCAAGAGCAGAGCACTGGCAGAGTTCATGGATAAATGGACGCCAACAACAGAAGAAGAAATGCCAAAGACGACCCTCCATGGCAAGGAAACACCTCAACCATGGATGGTCTACTTTGATGGAGCTTTCTCGTTGCAAGGCGTCGATGCCGGAGTGCTACTCATAGCACCCACCGGAGAGCACCACAAGTATGTGCTCCAGATGCACTTCTCCTGGGAGGAGTCGACTAACAACGCAACCGATTACTAGATTGATTGTTGGGCTGTGGATAGCCGCTGATTTGGGGATCACGAAGCTGATAGTCTGAGGGGCTCGCAGTTGGTTTTGTGCTAAGTCAATAAATATTAGCAGAGCCCCATGATGGAAGCATATGTTGACGACGTGAGGAAGTTGGAGGAGCGTTTCGATAGTCTACAGATGGAATAGGTCCCTAGGGTGGAGAATGATATCGTCGACGACCTATCAAAGCTAGCAGTTGAGAAGTCGACTGTGGAACCAGACACCTTTGTGCTCCAACTCACTCAGCCATCAGTTACACCATCGGAGCGGCAAGCCAATAAAAGGAAAATCAACTCCGGTGACTATTTACCGACAGAGCCACCGTGGTCGCCAAGAGGGTTACCAGGGGCGATAAAACGTTCGATGGTGAGCAACGAGCTCCGGAGGGCCCAACAGCCTTTGCCATAGAAGTAGGCGCTCCCACGGCTGAAGAAATACCTTTAGTCCTTATCATCGAGCCACAGGCTCCTGCGTGGGCGTAGCAGATCTTCTGATACCGCCATACAAGAGACCTCCCTGAGGAACAAGAAGAAACTGAGAAAGTAGCCCAGACATCAAGCATGTATTAGTTCGTGGAAAATGATCTATAGAGGAGGAGACAAAATGGGGTGAAATTAAGGTGCATTACTTGGGAGGAAGGATGACAACCAATGAAGGAGATACATGAAGGAATCTGTGGCAGCCACATCGGGTCACGGGCCCTTGTCGGAAAAGCATTTCGGCAATATTTATACTAGATGGCGGCCCTTGAAGACGCCTAGGTGATGGTGACTACTTGCGAAGCATGCAAATACCATACCAAGTAGACACATCATCCAACACAATCCCTTCAGACCATACCACTCTCTTGGCCGTCCTCCGGGGGCTTCGAGTTCTTGTTCATCGCATCGACAAGTTCATGAAGTGGACTAAGGTAGAGCAAGTGAGGAGGTAATGGTGCAAGCAGCAGTCAAATTTCTCAGAGTGATAATCTGTAGATTCAGCATACCCAATAGGATCATCACTGACAACGACACACAGTTCACTAGCAGCAGCTTCATGCAATAATACCAAGACATTGACGTCAAGATCTGCTTTGCGTTTGTCGCTCACCCAAGGAGCAACGACCAAGTAAAGAGGGCTGATGCAGATGTGTTGCGGGGCCCCAAGAGGAGAACTTTCACAAGATTCCCAAGTACGGAAGGCACTCTATTGATGAACTATCGACGGTTCTTTGGTCAATCAGAACGATACAAAATCGAGCCACCAACGAAACACCCTTCTCCCTACTCCCATACGGGTCACCCCGAGTGCAGGCCTTTAAAGAGGACCAGCAAGAGTAGTTACAGCATGACGATACCCGCTCCTCGAGGAAGATCGTCTCTAGGCCGCATTACGTGTCACCGGGTACCAACAAGCCTTGCACCGCTATCATAGCCTCAAGGTGCATGCTAGGAGAGTTGAGGAAGGCGACCTTGTCCTTCGACGGATCTAGTCCACGAACGGATCCAACAAGTTGACACCAAAGTGGGAAGGCCCTTACCGGGTAATATGAGTCACCAGGCCCGGCTCTGACCGCCTGAAGACCGATTATGGCACCCTGGTGCAAAACTCGTGGAATATGAGCATCTTCGCAAGTTCTACCAATGAGGCATGTTTGTCAGGCCTCCCGGCAACCACTTTTGTTCAAGTTCCGCAGCGATGCGTGTAATCCTTTGTACAAAGCCAGGTGGTGATCCTATGCGCAATTAATAAAACATAGTATTCTGCAACTCTTTTGCCAAAATAGATAAATTATCCTATGAACGTTGTGTGATACATCGTGATAGCTCGCCGGTCGTATAATGCCACTACCGAACCGCTAAAGCTCCTAGCCCATCCTATTTTCTTGTATTACTTTTTCTCAATAGGAAGCGGTAACCCTCGCATGCAAGTCATCCCGGGGGGAGGAGGAGCGGCAAGGAAGGACGCCCGGAAACATGTTCGAGGCAATCACCTTACTACAAGGAGATTAGTAGGAGAAGGAAAAGATAAGAAAGTTCTCCCCCGCCACAAAATTGCCGCTTGTATGGGAGAACCTACATGCAGATGGGCCCTTGTTGGAATCGTTACACACCGGGTGGCCGCAGCAAGGATGACAGGGTAACCTTATCGGGAGTAACACTACCGGGAGGGTGCTTGGGATTTATCCTTAGATGCGCCTGATGGCGAGATAGTGTGCACCGGCAAGTGTTCCCAACAAGCATTGAAGCCAGAAGGGCGCTCGGACGCAACTCTTGCATTGAAGAGGAAATTAACACACAGAAAATCCTTGACATATTAAGGATACCCAACGATTTTCTTTGCTTTTTTGGTAGGATTACATTAGCTACAATCTAAATACAAAAGGAGAATGCCAAGCTTAGTGGCTACGGCAACGGGGTCAAGTCGGAGTACGATCTTCTCAAACGCCTGCATTGGCCTCTAGAAGGAGATCTACCACTAGGATGTGTCGATCGATCCATAAAGAAGGCCCCATAGACGAGGCCTTGCCTTATGAATCCCTCTGAGGCGCCGACCGTGCTACTCGGAGTCACCGTCCTCCAGCTTGACACTAAAGACACTGTTGTCGTTGTCACTATCGTTGGAAGAGCCAGAGTCGCTGCTGCTCGAGCTTTCTACGTAGCACTCCAAGCGGGCCCCGAACACCCCGAAAAACTTCACGTGGAGCATGGCGAAGCCGTCAAACCATAAGTGGAGGAGGTGCTTGGGCCCCAGACTGCAGGAGCGGGTGAACGACTTCTACTCCCATGCCAAAAAAAAGGCGCCTTTCGGGGGAGAAATCGGTCGTCACCCAGACCGGCCCATAGCAACATACGTCCTCCTGAAGCCAGAAGCCAGGGGGCTTTCTGCCATCCATGGCCCTCACAAAGGGACTGGGGAGGCCCAACGAGCCCCAGACTCGAAGGGATAGTGCCACTGCGAACTTATGCTCTTCCTCCCCCGCATGGATGCCTGCGTGCGGTTGCGGAAGGTGCGTGCTACCGCGACCGCCATGGTTGGACAGGTCCGCCTTCCCGCGGCCCCTTGACATTGTACCTGTATGGGAGCTGGAGCCAACCTTGGCCTCCATCACCACGATGCGCATGGGGCTCCGGGAGGCGCCCCTCATGGTACCAAGGGCGCCCCGGGTGCGGCCTCGGCCCCTCGCAATCACAGGAATGGCTCGTCGAATAGAACCGATGAAAGAAGAAGAAGAGGGCACGGGTCGTGGACTAGAGAAAGGGGATGTGGATGAGCAACGCCTGGCGCACACGTCGTGACTATGGACGCCCCTCTCGTCAGTACCTGGCCACGCATGAGACACACATCGCCATGAGTGCAATATAGGAGGAGTGTGAAGAGAAAGAAGAATAACGCTCAATGGAGTGGGAAGGCCCGGGGGTTGGCCACTCGAAATCCAAGACAACTGCCCCTCTCCACCGATGTCATGTTTTGCGTGAGGAAACATGTCAAGGAGTGCGCCTCCTCCCCTGCCGGTCCAGTGCGACACGTTTTTCTTACATGACGTGTCCTTTTAGATGTCGCATCACTTCACCACTCCCACGACCCGTAGTAAATGCACGCCATGGGTGGAGCAGTAAAATCATCATAACCGCAGGGAAATGCGGCCATCCATGCCCATGCACTGTTTTGGGCCTAGCCCAACAACAATGAATGCGGGGGTATGGCCCAGGCCCGTGGGCTCCTGTCGGTGTACTAAGAACTAGGGCCCTTAGTACCCTGACTTGTGCAAGGGCGACCGCTGCCCCTAGGCCGGCAAGCCCTTGTCGGGCTCATATAAACATCTAAGCATCCTGAGGCGAAGACTGTAGGAGACGACAAGCCTCCTTGCAGATCAAAGAAAGCCAATCGCCAACATGTCACGGTAATATTTCGACCCGCCAGGCCACCGCTCCACGTCACTAGGCTGATTGTCTACATCAGTTGAGGTGTCGAGTGGGAAGGCGGTTAGGTGAATCTGGTCAGGGCGCATGGCAGATCCGGCGAGTTTGCAGCAGCTTTAATGACTTCTATCCCATAGCGTGCCTAAGGGATAAGAGGTAGCTGGGCGGACAAAACAGAAGGAGAAGCAATCCTTATCGGGGAACATCGCCAGCACGCAACCCCACAATGCATTCAATGCGCCTATCCTAGTCCATCAGAGTTAGGTATTTCCTATTGTAGTTATTGCCAGTAGTTTTGGCAGTTATAGATGATTGTTTAGTCAGTGCAAAGACCATTTTAGCCACCGTGGTATCCCCTTGGATTATAAAAGGAGGCCCATGGCAACCTCGATGAAGGTCGACACCCTCTTCGTCTACCTGCGTAGCAACACTTCCTGTGCATCCCTTGCCCGGTCATGATGCTCCTGTATTGTGAAACAAATAATCCGCCACCACACAAGACGTAGGGTATTACGCTCCGGCGGCCGAAACCTATCTCAACCCTCATGCACGTAGCTCCCGACGGTGCTCATTGTGTTGCCGATTCCCCTCGACCGAACTGTAGAATGGGGCCTTGCCGGTCCCATAGATCGCCGCTTTCACACCCCGACAGACGGGAAAACTAATCTAATATAAATTGAATACTAATTAAAGGGTACAAATTTCTATTTTCCCTCATCTTGTCTCTCATAATGAAACATGTGACGAGAAGGAGCTTCCTATCCAACCAATCCCATTAATAAGAAGCTCAAAAAATTGATTAAACCCACACATGATGTGGTGAAGAAGAAGAAAAGGTAGAGGTAAAAAGGTATCACCCCCAGATAATGTTGCTTCGATCATTTTTGAGAATTAATCTTATAGTATTGAGGATGATGATACACTTGATGATGTTGTTATGCCTATTACTTGTCATGATAGTTATGATTGGGAAGATAATGATACTTCTTATAATCTTGAAAATCTTTTTGGCACCAACTTGGAAAATTATGATGATAATAATTGTTATACTATTGGTTCCATTCTTACTATTGATCATAAGAGTGATTATGATAATTATATGCAAACCAACATGCTTGGGGATGTTATGCTTGATTAGAATGGCATGTTTGAGAATATATTTGTTGCAATTACTGTTGGTCCCATGCTTGGGGATGCGACGCTTGATGAGAATGACACATTTGAGATATTTGCTGCAATTAATGTTTGTCCCAAGCTTCGGTATGACGCTCTTAATGAATATGATATTTTTAGTCACTTACTTTGAATGATCAAATTGATTATGATGAGAACAAAGTTGCTACTTATGATGTTTATTGTGATGATACTTATGTTATAAAAAATAGTGATGATTATTACTATAAAACTTGTCATCATTATGAATACCATTTTTCTGAACATTACCCTTTTAATGTGAAACAATTTATAGTATTCAAGTTTCATATGATACTCCCACTTCTTTGTATGAGAAGTTTCCCTGTGGAAGAGTAACAAATTTTATATGCCTGTCGATCATGAAGATAATGCTTTGTGGGATAGTTATATTATTGAATTCCTTCATGAAGCCATTGAAAATTATTATGAGGGAGGAAGATATGCTTATAGGTATTGCAATAATATCAGGTTTGCTCCCTATGTGTTGAAAATTTTGAGGTTATGCTTGTTTTGCCTTCGTATGCTAGTTGATTTCTATTCCGATGAATTGTTTGATTCCAAAATCCCTATGCATAGGAAGTGGGTTAAGCTTAAATGTGCTTTCCATGTGATTCATGATGCTCCCTTGCATGTTCCAAATACTATTCCTGTATGAGCACCATTGAAATCATCACACCTAGGTGAAAGGCTTTAAAGAAAAGCGCTTGTTGGGAGACAAGACAATATTTATCCTTACTGTTCTTGTGTATTTAGATGATTAATCTATCGTGGTCATCTTGTTTTGTGCCTTTTGTTCCAATAATGTGCCAAATAAAGCCTTTGGGATAGTGTGGATACTTGTTGATTTGCTTCTATGCAAAAACAGAACTTTTGCGTCTAGTATATGAATTATGTGATTTTACTGGAGCGTCAAAATATTCTGAAATTTTTAAGTATTGCTATGCAGATTTACTGTGTTGTACCAATTGTTCAACATTATCAGAGTTAGGGAAGTATGGTTTTTATTCAGATCTTTACATATTGTTCTGTTTTTGAAAGATTCTATTTTGCATGCATAGTTTGCTTCTTTTGAGTGTTTCCACATCTTACATTTAGTAATATAAATTATGGGCATGATATAATACAATAGTCATTATGTGAGAAAAAAATATGAATCTTGTCTTGACAATACCAACGTGAATGATCTATTTTTTTTATTATACTAACCCATCTCATGAAGTTTCATTAAGTTTGTGTGATTGGAATTTTCAAGTTGTGGGTGAGATACCAATATGAGGAGAATGAGGAGTGGTAAAACCCTAAGCTTGGGGACGCACAAGGCGTCACGAGGTAATATTCAAGGAAGACTGAAGCGTCTAAGCTTGGGGATGCCTCGGAAGGCATCCCCACTTTCGTCTTCAACACTATTAATATATCTTACTTTTATCTATATTTTTACTCATCGCATGATATGCCCTTTTTTTGGAGAATCATTTTACTTTGTTAGTATTTGTTTTTTGCTATTTATAATCATGTTTTCCAATAAGAAGTATCAAGAATTGCTTTTTAGGATGCTTGAATTGCATGTTTTATGTGTGTTGTGTAAAAAACAGAAACTTTTAATGTGGTGTTTGAATTTTCATATTTTACTAGAATGTGGAAAGTTTCTTAAATTTTCACACAGTACTTTCATATAAATTTATGTCCTAATTTTTCTTAATTTATTGAGTTACATGAGTACACTTTTTGAATTAATTGCTACACACTGTCCCGTTTAGACAAATTGTTGTCATAGTTTTGTTATCTACTTATCGTATAGTTTCCATAGTTTATATTGGTATGTATAAATTGCAAAAATGATAGAAAATAGTATAAAATGTTTGAAAATCATTATGCAACTTGTCTTGGCCGTACATAAAGTGTTGATTTATTCTTATGTGCACTAACTTATCTCACGAGTTCTAGTCAAGTTTTATGTGGATGAAGCTTCTAAGATTTAGGAAACCGGGATATCAGAGGATTTAACGAGACTAAAATCTCAATATTCGGGTTTCCCAAGACTCCCTAACTCAATTTCTAATAAGTCTCAAGCATCTAATCTTGGGGATGTTACACATCCCACCTCTCTTCGTCAACAACTATCGGTTAGCCTATGTTCAGCCTGAGTTTTTAATCGTTCACATGATATGTGCTATTCTTGGAGTGTATTTTTGTTTTATTTTATATTCGAAATAAATATCAGATTTGGAAGTATTTATTGATGGAGACTCCTCACATACCTACTTATTTTTAACTTCTCATTTGACCTTCACTTATATCATTTCGAGATTAGTTTGATGTTCACTCTTGTGCTTCACGTTTATCCTAAGAGAAAATGTTGAATGAATTGAATGTCATAAATATGAAATTATGTATTATTGATACTCTTGTCCCATGGGGAGGAATGACTTCACTGGAAAATTCATGAAATAATACTGAAGGAAGAGAGATTTCACATATAAATATACTATCTTGGACATCTTCTATGGTTGTGAGCCCCCATTCATTATTTTCAAACTTGAGCAAGTAGTTGATGTTGGAAAAGGAAGACAAAGTAATAGTTATGTTTGTTTATATTCACATAGAGGTTATACTGTCACGGATCCTCTTACGTGTGGTGCTTGATTAGAATCTTTTGCTAAGAAAAAATTCGTACTAAGTAGAGATACTACTTGTGCAGCCAAAAACCCTTAACCCCAATTTCTTGCCATGAGAGTACACCATATCTACCTATGGATTGAATAAGATCCTTCAAGTAAGTTGTCATTGGTGAAAAAAGCAATAAAGTTGATCCTAAACATGTATGATCTTTTTCTGGAAGGGAAAATAAGCATTGTATGAACTTGTGATGGTGAAGAAATAAAAGCGACGGACTGCATAATAAAGTTTTCTATCACAAGGGGCAATGTAAGGTGACATTCCATTCCATTAAGAGATAGCACATCCAAAAATAGAAAGCGCATGACAACCTCTGCGTCCCTCTACGAATGCCCTATCTTTTACTTTTATGTATTTACTTCTCTATATTTACTTTTATGCAATAATCAGTAATGTTCATCCCTATTCCAATCTATTAATTCTTTAGTTGGCAAGCATCATGTGGTGGGGAATGATCCATGCACATATATGCAGTTGAATATAGTTGATCATGATTCATTATTGTTGACATTATCCCTGAGATAAATAAGTTGGGAGTTAGAACATTAAGCCCATATCTTCCTATGTGTTTCATTGAAAATGTTTGTTCTAAAAATATGCTTTGAGTGTCGACAATCATGGAAGACTAAATGATAGCTGAGTATGTGGAATTTGCTAAATCAAAGCTCTTATATATACCCTTCCTGAAAAAAGATGAATTGTAATTGTTTGATGACTGAAAACATAGTTTGCTAGTTTTCAAGAAAGTTTACAGTCGAAACTTTAAGATGTGAATAGCTTGCTACTTGATCATGAGATGTTTTATGAGAAAAAAGTTGTTGTTTGTGATGCTAGAAAAAGTGATTGGAATTATCATTGATCAAGCTTATATACTATGCTAGCATTCACACTTCATAAATTAATTCTTTTACCATTTACCTACTCGAGAACGAGTAGGAATTAAGCTTTGGGATGCTGATACATCTCCAATGTATCGATAATTTATAAAGTATTCATGCCATATTTACCTATGTTTGTATTTTGATATGGTTTTGATGCACTTTATATGATTTAATTGGAACTAACCGAGACTGGCAATTTTTCCAACTGAATTATCGGGTGTTGTTTTTGTGTAGAAAATAGAAGTTCTCGGAATTGCCCGAAAGTTTTTGACGATATTTTTGGAACATATGAGAAATAATGGAGAAAAGAACCAATGGAGGGGGGACACTATGTGCCCCAAAGAAAAGAGGGCGCACCCAGGGGGTCGCGCCCTATTACCTTGGGACCACCCTATGGCTCCGTTTGACGTGATTCCAACGCTAAAAAAATCCTATAAATACAGAAACCCCCAAAGTTAACCTACAACTTCCGCTCCACCGCTGTAATTTGTGTATCAAAGAAATATCATGTGAAGCCTTTGTCGGTACCGTACCGGGGGGGAATCATCACCGAAGGCCATCTTCATCATCCATGTGGTCTCCATGACGAGGAGGGAATAGTTCACCCTCGACGTTGAGGTTATGTATGAGTAGCTTTGTGTTTAATTTCTCTCTCTCCTCTCTCTCTCTCGCTCGCTCTTGAGATGGCATGATATTGTTGTATCCCGGTTGGGTCTAGACAAGTTAGGGGTGCTCGGAAGCATAAAACCTTATGTCTTCTATTGGTCGATTATTTGCTTGTTCAAAGTACAGGAGCACCACCACCCGACAAGGAATGCTCGAGGGGGTGGGGCTACTCGTGTAGAATGAACGGGGTGTCGACCTCACTAAAGGTAGCCATGGACCTCCTTTTTTAATCCAAGGGTCTACCGTAGTGGCTAAAATTGTCTTTATACTGGGTAAATAGTGGAATCTATAGGTGGCCAAGACACTAGTAGGAGCTATAGTGGGAAATACCTAACTCTCATGGAATAGGACAGGCGCATTAAATACACCATGAGATGGCGCGCTGGTGTCGCCTCCCGGCAAGGATGGCCTCTCCTTTTGTGTCATTCGACTAGCTACCTCTTATTCTTTTGTCACGTAGTGGGATGGGTGTCATTAAAGCTGTTGTAAATGTGCCTAGTCGCCACGTGCCTCGACCAGCTCCACATAACCGCCTGCCCGCTCGACACCTAGCTCATGTAGACAATCAGTCCGTTGACGTGGGGCGACGTCTTGATGAGTGTAGGTGTTGGCAGGAAGGCGCTCGCAACTGTGTCATCTTTCCTGGCAAGGAGGCTTGTTGGTCGCCTTGGTCTTGGCTTGATGTCGTTTGGAAGTTAGTCCTCGCCCGGCAAGGTCTTGCCAATTCGGAGGCCGCAGTCGTCTGTGCACAAGTCCGGGCACTAAGGGCCTCGTTTCTTAGTGCACCGACAGTAGCCCTGGGCCTGGACCACACCTTACTCCGTGACGTTGTTGGGCTAGGCCCAAAAACAGTGCAATTCCCTGTCGTTATGATGATTTTTTAATACTGCACCCACGACGTGCATTCACTGCGGGTTGTGGGAGTGGTGGAGCGAGGCAGTTTCTTCAAGGGGTCGCTCCTGAAAAGTTGCACAATGTGGGTCTAGAGGAGTGGCCTCTTTGTTCTCCATCCTTCGTAGTAGCGTCTCTCGCGACGCCTGTCCCCATGAGAGGCATGGCATTGGTGGAGATGGCTAGCCACCCAAGTCAGCATGTTTGGCAACGAACGGTCGCCTCGAATAATGAACGACCATCCCTTGGGCCTCCGTAAGGGATGGGAACAAAATGACAGGCGATGATTGTTCACCTGTCTCCATTAAGCCTCGTCTCCTCCCCTTTCATCTTTCCCTGTGCTTCTGGTGACGGATGTCACATGTGCGGCTTGGTATTGCCTGGGAGAGGCCATCGCTGGCGCTAGATGTGCGCCACTGTGAGCTCACCCCGAGTCGTGAAGAGCGAGCCCCTCCTTCACCTCGGCCCTATAAAGAGGGGGTTGAGGTGGGCGTTGCTCACTCGCGCTCTCCTGCTCCAGCTTGTAGGCCAGTGTCTTCTCCTTCTTTCTTATTTCACCATCACATTTAGCATGCCATTCTCGGCGACACCGGAGCTTGCCGTGCCTTCCCGTCCCCTTCGCGCGTGCTATGGAAGATAGCAGGCCCCAAGTCTTGTGGCTCCGGGCGGACGACTACTGTAATGGGCCCACCTGGGTGGTCGTCAACCTCTCAACCCGAGAGAGCTATGTTCCTGACGCGGGGGTGGAAGTGGTTCGTCCGCTCCCGTGTCCTTTGACCCAGGCATCTTCTTCTGTTCAAGTTTGACGGCTTTGCCGACATCTCCATGAAGTTCTTCGGGGCATCTGGCGTTCGCCTAGAGTGTTGAGCGAAGAGCTTGAGCGGCAGCGACTTCAACTCCTCCAACGACAGCAATGAGGAGGCCAACTTCTTCGGCATCAAGCAAGAGTATGCACGTTTGGAGCTGTAGCTAGGCCCTAGAGAAGGGGCGACTGGCGCAGAAACGATGATCCATCCATGAGATCTTGTTTCGAGAACAACTACCACATCTTAGTGGCAGAGCTCCTTTTGAGTTTAGATTGTAATGTAGGCCTACAAAGAAGAAAAGAAATTATTGGGTATCTTCCTTGAAGTATTTAAGGTTCTATCGTGTCACGACGAGAGTCCACTTTCCCTCTGGCGCAAGCCAGCACTCGCGTATTTTTATTTCCTACACTTCTCGGAAACACTTGCCGGCGCACGCAACATTACCATGGATGCCTCCTGGAATGAATCATTAGCGTCCCTCAAGTGATGTCACTGCAGGTAAGACCATCCTATTGACCTTCCCGCGGCTTCTTAGTGTGTTCGAGCAAGCCCTAAAATACCCAAGAGCACAACAATTCCGACAAGAGGCTCGTCGCCTCCCTTGCCGGTGCACGTACCCTCACCGTGGATGCTTTTAGTAATAAATCTTTAGCATCCTGTTGGTGATGCTGCTGCCAGCAAGGCCACTTTGTCGTCTTCGCTGCAGCTTCCTAGGGTGTTGAGTAGGTGAGGCAGTCCTGGGTTAGGGGGTCGTCGGATAGCCGACCTATTGTTCATGGGCCGGACTATATGGGCCGCATGACAGACATCGGATGATCGAAGACCACCTACGCCAGATGGAAGCTTCGAGGAGTCATGATGTATTCTCCAAGTTATTAGCTCTAGTTAGGCATGTTTATCTCTTCGGCATGTAACCGACCATGTGTAAACCCAGGATACCCCCGGCGTCTATATAAGCAGGAGGGTCGGGGGTATAGGGAGGACGACTCATCTAGGGTTAGCTTCACGATCTCGAGGTAGATCAACTCTGTAACCCCTCACATCATCAATACAACCAAGCAGTACGTAGGGTATTACCTCCATAGGAGGGCCCGAACCTGGGTAAACTCACGTCCCCTTCGTCTCCTATTACCGTCGATTCTAGTCTCATAGTTCAGGACCCGCTACCCGAGATCCACCGGTCTTGACACCGACATTAGGCTCTAAACACCTAAGCACGCCACAATTTTGACAAAGTCCCCTTGCATGTAGGTTTTCTTACACATGCGCCATCCTTGACGCGAGGAAAAGGCTCAAAAAATTGTTTTGAGAAGTTTTTACATAGCTTTGTTTCACTGCTTCCCTTGTCGCAAAGTGATTGCCTTTGAATGTGTCTATAGGTGTCCATACCATGGCCCTTCCCTGGGAAGACTTAAACGCGGGGGCCTCTCCTCCCTTTCGAGAAAAAGAAAGAAGAGAAAATAGAGGACGCTAGGAACCTTGGTGGTTCAATAGAGACCTTACACAAGTGGTAAGATACCACAGCATTTCATGCAATACACATAATATAAATATGCACTTTGACAAAAAGTACAAAAGGTTGCGGAATACTTAGCTTTATTGACTACACACATGGTCATGACATGGCATTATACAAAGGATTACATGCCTTGCTGGGAGACTTGTAAAAAAGTGGTTGTTGGGTGGCCCGACAACCGCGCCTCACGGGTAAACCTTGCGAAGATGCTCGATATTCCACGAGTTTCGCACCTAGGTGCTTTCCTCGGTCTCTAGGCCGACTGCGCCAGGCCTGGTGACTTGTACTACCTGGTAAGGGCATTCCCACTTCGCCATCAACTTGTTTCATCCCATCACGGATTGAATCCATCAAAGAAGAAGGTCACCTTCCTCAATGCTCCTTGCGTGCACCTTGAAGTTGTGGTAGCAGTGCAAGGCCTAATGGTACCAAGGGGCATGCAGTGCAGCCTGGAGATGGTTTTCCTCGAGGAGTCTGGCATCGTCTTTCCGCAATTTCCTTGCTAGTCCTCATCAAAGGCATGAAATCTTGGTGACCCATATGTGAGTTCTTTGGGGAGAATTGCTTCTACACGATAGACTCGGGAGAAGGGTGTCTCATTGGTGGCTTGATTTGGTGTCATTCCGATCGACCAAAGAACTGTCAGTAACTCATCAATCCAGCACCTTCCATGCTTATGCAACTTGTCGAAATTCTCGTCTTGAGGCCTCACAACACTTCAGCATTTGCCCTTTCTACTTGGCCATTGCTCCTTGGGTGAGCAACTGACGCAAATCAGATTTTGGCACTAACGTCTTGGCAATATTGCATGAAGCTATTGCTCGTGAATTGTGCGCCATTGTTGGTGATGATCTTGTCGAGTACACCAAATTGACAGATTATCCCTCTGGGAGACTTGATCGCTTCTCGTGCCATGACTTTTCTCACCGGCTCTACCTCGGTCCACTTCATGAACTTGTCGACTACAACGAACAAGAACTCGAAGCCCACAATAGCACGGAGGGAGGGGCCGACTATGTAGAGCCCCTAGACTTACAACAACCAGGAGAGCGGTATGTTCTGAAGGGCTTGTGCTTGTTGATGTGTCTGGTTGGCATGGTATTGGCATGCTTCACACATCCTCACCACCGCCAAGGCGTCTTGAAGGGCGGTCGTCCAATAGAAACCTTGTCGGAACGCCTTTCCGACAAGGGTGCACTAATCCCTCCATGTAACTCTGCCAATAGCTGCTGTCCTCCCTCCCGAGAAATGCACCGTAATTTCACCTTGTTTGTTCCGCTTCTGTACAAAATGTTATCCATGATTTGGGACATACTTGACTGTTGGGCTACTCTTTCGGCTTCCCCTTGTTCTTCGAGGAAATCTCCCATTTGGAGGTATTGAACGATCTAATGTGCCCATGATGGAGGTTGTGGCTTGACGACATGGACTAAAGGTGTTTCTTCTGCCGTGGGAGAGATGGATTCTACAACAAGGTCCACCGGGTCTGCTGAAATGTGCTGCTCGCCGGCAGGCGTTCTGTCTCCCCTAACAACCTTCTTGGTGGCCACTCATGGCTCTGTCGGGAAATAGTCGCCGGAGTTGATGTTCATCTCCTTGGTTTTCCAATTTGATGGTGTGATGGAAGTCTAAGTGAGTCGGAGTACAGAGGTCCTGGTTCCACAAGCGACTATTCAGCGGCTCGTTTTGGCAGGTCATCGGTAACATCGTTCTCCGCACTGGGGACATGTTCCATTTGCAGACCATCAAAATGCTCTTCTAACTTCCTCACTTCATCAATGTACGATTCCATCAGAGGACTCTGGTAATCCTTGTTTACTTGGCATACAACCAGCTGTGAAGCCCCTCGAACTGTCAATCTTCCGATGCTCAGATCGGTCACTATTCGTAGTCCGACAAGCAACCCTTACTCTGCTGTGTTATTTGTTGACACCTCCCAGGAAAAGTGCATCTGGATCACATACTTGAGGTTTTCTCCGGTAGGTGCGATAAGCAGCACTCCAACACGGCCACCTTGCAGCGAGAAAGCCCCTTCAAAGTACATGAACTATTCTTGAGGTGGTTCCTTGTCGTGGAGGGCTGTTTTCGGGATTTCCTCATCTTGTGTTGGTGTTCACTCAGCAATGAACTCTGCCAGGGCTCTGCTCCGTATGGTCGCTGCGCTTTCAAAGCCCAGATCAAAGCTAGCCAATTCCAATGCCCACTCCACAATCTTGTCAGTTGCCTCCGGGTTCCTTAGAATACGTTGTTGCGGGAAACGAGTGACAACAGTGATGTGGTGTGCTTGGAAGTAATGACATAGCTTCTGGGAAGCCATGAGAGGGACGAAAAGGAGTTTATGTATCCCAGAGTACCTCAACCTAGCCCCTTGCAGTAGAGAGGTGACAAAGTATATTGGTCGCTACACCATCTTCTTTCTGTGTACAACCTGCTGCCCTGCCTCTTGTGTTGCATTCGTGTTGCTGGCTCCTTGGTCTGGCAGTTTTTTACAAGACTGCCATTCCCACAAAGGAGACACCACCAATTTACACAAGCGGAATCGTGGTCTAGGACACATCTTCCTCTTCTTCCCCATCAGAAAGAGCTTTAAGCGAGGGATCACCGTAAAAACATGGCGAGTCGCCCTTCATCGCGTCCTTACGGCTCTCGTCCCGGTGATTGGGCCAGTTGATCCGTATCTCTCCTTCGGTTGCATGACCTCGAGACCCAAGGTTATCTCCCTTCCTCGGATCTAGCGGCTAGCCGCGCTGGTTTGATCTCTTTTAACAATGAACCCTTCGCGGAGAATTTCCCTAATCCCCACAAGGGAGAGCGGGTATGTTTCGTTCCCTTCCTCTTGCGAGGCCTAGGGTTCCCCATTCATCCTTTCCTGAGGGGATTATTGGAGTTATATGGGATCCAACTCCGTCATCTTACCCCGGATCTATTATGCACATCTCGGGATTTGTTGCTCTATGCGAGATGTTTCTAGGCTATGAGGGTCATTTTGGACTATGGAGGAAGTACTTCTGTCTCATCCCCCGCACTCCGGGCGAGACAATTCGGGAAGTCGAAGGGGCCAAAGTATGCCGTATAGCCGTGATGGGGTATCCAGTGGGGACGTCGAAGAAGGAATCCAGAGAATGGTCTTCGGAATGGTTTTATATTGAGGATGTCCCCCTATTCGATCCAGCTCGGAGGGGTTTGCCCGAATACTCCAACGCCCCTTTGAAGAAAAGGTGCAACTAGCGACCAAAGAGTTCATCCCACAGGATGGTGCCAAGGTGCAACGCTTGTCCACCCACGTGAGTCTTCTCGCTCATCACAAGCTGGCCATGATTGATGTAATGGCCATCGCCATCACCCAATGCGTTCAGCCTCTCCAACAAAGAATACACCCTCTATGGCGTTACAACACGACAAGTGACACCACTCGCTCCCGACTACTGGACCATGCTAATTAAGTGGCATTGGCGACCGCACTTGCCGACTTGTACAAAGGGGAATGAAGACTTTATTCGGTTGTCGGTTAAGGAGGGCTACTCAAGCTACAACCCCATAAAATAGGTAAGCCTTTCGATCCTATGACCTGAGTTCGGGCTTTCATTCTCCCCCTTTTTGACTGGAGCTTTTAATCTGTGGGAACAGGAATGGAGGAGCTTTGTCGAGACAGTCAACTGTCCGGGCCCCCAACCTGAGAACTATGCTCATGACGATGATCCAAGATTCCATGACGATCCGAAGCTGTCAATCAAGTTTGAAGACGTGGTCTTTTAGCATGAGAGCCTCGATCGCTCCAAGGTGGCTATCATAGCCGATCACCCTGGATTACTCCCCTCCCCTATTACCGGCAAGAATAAAAATTCTTCCCGTAAAAGGCAAGCGCCCTCCGTCGACCCGAACGCGTCGGCCTCAACTCCCAAGCATCGTCGGTCTGTGTGACGAACATCGGCTACGGCAGCAACGCCTGGACCGGACATCAATAGGAATCCTTCAAGGTAACCGCCCATGGGACAACTTTGACCACTTGTTCAACCAAGAGGTACTTTGTTCGGCTGCTTCATCTATTGTTATCATGATCGCTAAGATTTCAAAGAGGATCTTATGCCGAAATACTCAGGAAGCAAGTACAATCGTCTTCTGACGAGAATGCTGCCGAGGTGCCTCACAACACTCATGAGCCAAGATCTTCTACTCATGTTGAACCCACCGCAGAGGCTCGTCACCTCAATCTGGTCCCCGAAGATTCCGGGGACATAGTATGGGTTACCAAATCCGAGGTGGAGAGTGCGATGAATCACTGGCGGTGGCGAGAAGCACTACGCCACCGACATTCTCGGAACAAGAGTTTAACGCTCTATGTTCGGCAGACACACACATTGGAGCTACCCGAGCTGGGCTTGGGGAAGCAGTGAAGCTGATATCATCAAGCCTGAAGGTGAGTGATTGGTTTTAAGAATCCGGACACACATGTAAACCCACTAGCCCCAGAGCCTTGAATTGGTCGGGACGACCGAGTTAAGGATCCGCATAGTGTTTAATTGATGATGTAGGTCTCAAGGCAGCGGGACGAGAAATTAGCCATGGAATTTGAGCCAAACACAGGTGGAAGACATGAAGGCCGAGCTGGAACAAGTAAAGAATTTCACCCGGGAGGCGCATGGTAAGTGTATCCATTCTGTTGATGCAAGGGTACTTTATAGCAGTTGAGTCAATAGGACAGCTGCAAAAGGATTTAGATGCAGCCCGAGAATCTTAGAGGTATGCTGAGTCCTAGCATGAGGCCGTCTGCCTTTCGTTGCAACGAAGCCTTGAGGAGAAGAAATGCCTCCAAGCAAAAAACAAGCAACATGACGAAGAAATTGAGAGATTAAATACTCAATTGGCCCTGGCCCAAGAAGAGAACCAGAAATTACAGAGGGGCATGTTTGGTAAGTGTGATTATAACATTTAAGGGTACTTCTTATACATGAAGCGTAATGGACATGCCTTGTCTCATGTATAGGTCTCCTAACTCGTTGGCCTGAAGAAAAGATCGAATCCTTACGCGGAAGCCTTCTGAAGGAACTGTCCGCCATTCATGAGCGGGCTCGAAATGCTATGAGGAGCATGATAAAAGCGCTATGGCCTGCCGAGCAACCTTCGGAGGGGATGGTCGAACTGGCTGATCAGTTCAAGGGAGCCCGGACTCGGTTCGAGTTATGGAAGACACCGGCATGCTGGGAGGGAGCATGAGAAGCGTGGGCAATGATCAAGACATGGTATACCAGCCTTAATCCCGATCATATGGCTCGGGTTGGGCCAGCAGGGCCTGATGGGCAAGAAGTGCCACTTCATTTGGTGTATGACCAAGTGATGCTAGCCGCTCGTCTCTCGCAGGAAGATTGCGCCGTAGATGCCTTAATAGATAAGCTCGACTAGCAGCCAGATGTGTGATTGTCTGTAACTATGTACTTGAAATCAAAAAAATTGCTCCGTCTATGTTGTAAACTTTGCCTTGACCGGCCATCAGCTTTGACCTCCCGCGCTAAGAGCTTGGGAGTGTTCCTTATAACATATCCCTTGATAAGAGGGAATTATGTTGAGGAACCAGGCAATCCGGCCATTTGGTGCGAACAGACAAAAAGTGCATAGGGAGATAAATGTGAATAAATGCTTAGAATATATAATCATCGGCTTCGGGAAGAAGTACCTAGGTGTTGTGTTCGAATTTAACATTTGAGGATGTATGCCAAAAATCTTAATATAAGATCGGTTTAGCCGAACATAGACTTGGGAAGAAACAATCGAAACCTGCCAAAAATCAGGGTGGGAGGGAAGGGAAATAAAAAAGAAAGAAAATAAAAAGGAGGGTAAAGAGTATGACGACACCGGTCTAGCCGTAGAAGCGTCGAAGATGAGCTGCATTCCATGGGTTTGGTGTTATCCAACGGGTTCGAAGACGGTAAGCCCCTCCTGCAAGTACTTCATCAATTATGAAGGGACGCTCCCATTTGGGATTGATTTCATGCTTCTGCTTCTTCGGGAGCCGTAAGATGAGTTCACCCGCATTATACGCTTTTTCCCTAACCTCCCTACTCTGGTTACATCGGGCCTGCTGTTGATAAAAAGTAGAACGAGCCCAAGCTATGTCGCGCTCTCCTTCTAAGGCGTCTAGGTCGTCCTGCCAATCTAACTTGGCCTCCTTTTCTTCATACATGTGCACCCTTGGTGCGTCGTGAATAATATCACATGGAAGGACTGCTTCTGCCCCATAGACCATGAAGAACAGTGTGTATCCCGTTGATCGATTCCGGGTGGTACGTGGCCCCCACAAAACGGAGTCGAGATCCTCTACCCAATGGCATTCGGACTCATGCAGAGATCAGACCAAATGGGGTTTAATACCACTCATGATGAGGCCATTGGCCCATTCGACTTGTCCATTGGTCAGCGGGTGATACACCGATGTGTAATCGAGGTTGATTCACATTTTCACGCAATCGTTGTTTACCTCTTGGGCTGTGAAGTTGGATCCAATGTCCTTTATACTATGCGGGACGTCATAACGGTGTACTACGCCGGATATAAAATCGATTGCTGGTCCAGACTTGGCTGATTTGACAGGTTTTGCTTCTATCCATTTGGTGAACTTGTCAACCATGACTGGTATGTATTTATTCTTCTTGGTCTCCCCTTTAAGTGGTCCGACCATATCCAGCTCCCACACTACAAAGGCCAGGTAATCGGAATAGTCCGAAGCGCTGCTGGGGCATGTGACTTTGATTTGCAAAAAGTTGACATCCCACGCAATGCTAGACAAGTGACTGGACGTCCGCTCGAGTGGTTGGCCAAAAGAAACCAGCCTGAAAGGCCTTGCTTACTAAGGCCCTTGCCGCGGCGTGATGATCGCCCATTCCTGCGTGGACTTCGGCTAAGAGCTATCGTCCTTCTTCCTCATATATGCACCACTGTAGTACTCCGGTGGTGCTTTTCTTGTATAACTTACCCTCGTGGACTTTATAGGCCTTGGATCACCAAATTATCCATCACGCCTCTGCCTGATCGTCGGGGAGTTCTTTGCGAAGAAGGTAGGCAAGGAAGGGCTCGGTCCATGGCGTGATTAACGCCATGACCTCATGAGCCGAGGGTGTTTCGTCCATTATGGAGCCGCTGATGATTTGGTCGTCTAGTTCGTTTATAGAGGGAACGACCTCCTCCCTACTGATGAGTCCAGCGCCCTCATTATCGTCCTGCCAAAGCACTCATGGCTTAAAGAGCCATTCGAGGAAAGTGTTTTTCGGGACAGGGTCTCGTTTGGCCCTCATGCGGGCCAGTATGTCAGCGGCTTGGTTGTTGTCTCTAGCGACATGATGAAATTATAGCCCCTCGAACCGTGCGGATATCTTGAGGATGGCATTTATATATGCCGCTATCTTTGGGTTTTTGGCATCGAATTCGTCGTTGATTTGGGAGATGGCCAAGTTGGAGTCTCCCCGTAACCTCCAGCCGTTGTATGCCTATTGAGGCTGCCATCCGAAGACCATGCAAAAGTGCTTCATATTCGGCTGCATTGTTGGAATTGGCATACATGATTTGCAACATGTATCAAACGTTGTCGCCTATGAGGGATGTGAGAATAACTCCAGCCCCCAGCCCGGCCAATGTTTTGGATCCGTAGAAGTACATCGTCCAATGGGAGTATGTACTATATTCCCTGGGGAGCTCGGCCTCTGTCCGTTCGGCAAGGAAATCTGCCAGCACCTCAGATTTAATAGCTCGTCGTGGCTTATAGGCAATATGAAAAGGAAGAAGCTCAATGGCCCATTTGTCTATGCGGCCGGTGGCGTCCTTGTTGCTGATTATATCGTTCAGGGGTACTTCGGATGCCATTGTGACTGAACAAAGTAGTGTCTTAGTTTCCGTGATGCCATAAATACTGTATAGGCTATCTTCTGGTAATGCGGGTATCTGGACTTGCACTGTGTTAGTACTTCTAACACGTAATAAACCGACTTATGTATCCCGAATTTGTGACCCTCCTCCTCTCGTTCGACAACGAGCACTGCGCTAATGACTTGGTTGGTGGCCGATATGTACAATAACATTGGTTCACCAGCGCCTAGTGCTATGAGTATGGGGTTGCTTGCCAGCAATGTTTTAATTTCTTCTAACGCAGCCGCTGCTTCATTGGTCCATTCAAAATTGTTGGTCCATTTCAGCAACCTATAGAGCGGTAAAGCCTTTTCACCGAGGCGGGAGATAAAGCGGATTAACGCCGCCACGCAACCCGCCAACCTCTGGACATGCTTTAGCTCTGTGGGAATTGCAAGTTCCGATATGGCGTGGATACTAGCCGGCTTCGCTTCTATTCCTCTATGGGAAACAATGAATCCGAGCAGTTTACAAGCGGGAACACCGAAGACACATTTCTTCGGATTGAGTCGTATATCGTACACATGTAAGCTGGCAAATGTTTTCCTTAGGTCATCAATCAACTGGCTGACGTGTTTCGTTTTGATGACCACATCGTCCACGTGTGCCTCGACTATTTTACTCACCTATTTTGTGAGACAAGTGTGAATCATGCGCTGGTATGTAGCCCTAGCGTTTTTAGCCATAAAGGCATTGTGTTGAAGCAGACTGGCTCATAAGTTGTGATGAATGCGGGTGTGTCTTGATCGGATTCCCTCATTCTATCTGATGGTATCTGGAATAAGCATCGAGGAAACACAATAGCTCGTGTCCGTCTGTGGCATCAATGATCTGGTCTACGCGTGGTAAGGGGAAAGGGTCCTTAGGGTATGCCTTGTTGAGGTCTTTAAAGTCGACGCACAGCCACCAGGATTTATCTTTCTTTCGTACCATCACCAGGTTTGCCAACCATTTGGGGTGCTTGATCTCCCGTATGAATCTGGCCTCTAACAATTTGGCTAATTCTTCACTCATAGCTTGTCGTTTGGGCTCGGAAAAGCAGCATAGAGTCTATTTGACGGGCTTGAAGCTTATGATTATATTTAGACTATGTTCTGCTAGCCGTCGTGGGATTCCTGGCATATCGGAAGGATTCTAGGCGAAGATGTCCTAGTTTTCTCGTAAGAACGCTCGCAGCGCCTCGTCCACCCTGGGATCCAGTTGAGTTCTGATGGATGCTATCTTATTGGGGTCCGTTGGGTGGACCTGAAATTTAACGATTTCTTCTGCAGGTTTAAAGGACGTGGGTTTGGGCCTTTTGCTAAGGATCACATCGTCCTTGTCTTCTGTTGACCGGAGTGCAGTCAATTCCTCTACAACAAAGGTTTCAGCTAGTGCCTTGAGGGCTAGCGCCACTATTTTGTTCTCAGCTCGAAGGGCTATATTCGGATAACTGGTGATTGCGATGACCCCGTTTCGTCTTGGCATCATGAGCTCCATATACCCGTAATGTTGTATAGCCTGGAATTTTGTGAAGGCGTCACGTCCCAACAGGTTGTGGTAGCTACTGGGGAAAGGCACGATATGGATGAGAAGTTCCTTAGATCGGTAGTTTTCGGGCGTGCCGAACACTACGTCCAGGGTGATATGTCTTGAACAACGCGCCTCTTTCCCAGAAATGATCCCCCGGAAGGTTGTGTTGCTATGCTCGATGCGATATCAGCTGAACTGCATTTTTTCCAGGGTGTCTTCGTAGATGAGGTTCAAACCACTGCCGCTATCCATTAGCACTTTTTGCAATCTGAAACCATCGACGATGGGCTTTAGGAAAATCACGGTTGGTGTATGACCGGGACGGATGGTTGGTTGGTCAGTATCTCCGAAGGTAATGGTAGGTCTACCCATGAACTTGTTGCAACCACATGGTAGACATGTCTGAGTTCTCTAAGAGCTCTTTTCCTCCTTTTCCTTTATGGGAATGTTTCGTAGATTGTCAGGACTTCAGTGTTGTATTCCGGTGGCGATGTGGAGTGCCTGTTCGGCGATAGTACCTCGAGGATGGCTTCACCACTTTTTGTGACCTGCTTGACGACCCAGCAAGCTCTAAGGATATGAGTCGGGCTTGTGTTCAGCAACACAGAATGTATAGGTCATGGCTTATCCAATAGTCCATCAAGGACAGTTCTGACCCCCATAGGGGGTCTATTTCTCTTTTCGGCGGGTTAGAGTTCAGCTAGCCACTTTGGAGGTATCCGATTTTTCCGATCTCCTCTAGGGTATTCGATAAAGTTTGGTTCCGAAAGTAGTCGTCCGACTTGCCAGGTGCTCTCCATGGCAGTTATTTTTGTATCAAGTCCGATAGCTCAGTGAAGTCGCGAATGTGCCGACGAGCCAGGGCATTGGGGATCCCTTCATCATGACAATGGCGACTGAAGGTTGCCATTATCTCCTGGTCACTAGAACCTCGTACTTTGTCTCTAACGAGGATGAGTCTAGCCCAAACATGATGAACCGACTCTCCTGGTAACTATTTAACATCCCGTAGGTCCGAAGACTTGGACTCTCCTACGATCCTTGAGTGCTCGAATTGGGTTGTGGGTGGGAATAACTTTGATTCTGCACGAGTCCAGAATCACGGGTTCCGAGTTGCGTGCTAGATCGGGGATCGATCCCGATCTAAATCCGGAGTGAACTCCAAGGTCTGGGTTACAAGCGAGGTCTTGATGATCACAAATTGGGATATAAACCGTCTTTAATCCGGTCATTAGGGGGACGAGCTCCCAGCCAACCACTCGACGGTGGCGACTAGGTGAGTGACCGAGGGGGTGCGAATCTCCCTATCGTCGGGTTTAAGCTTAATCCGATCATAGACTGGGGTCTGGTCATCGGTCATACCCATGGTTTGAATCCGATCAAATAGCTCGTTTAGGGACAATGCGTTGGTAGCACGCGTGTCGAAGTGGGTGGGGTCGATCTATGGCGTCATGGTTCTGGAGTCGCTTAACAGCGAATTCGGGTTATAATCGGCTGTAGCGGGTCCATGCACAACGACTGGATTTGGTGTCCTGGACAGCCCGAGGGTGAAGGCCACCTCGAAGGTGGGGTCCGATGTCCTCGGCATCGAGGCATAGGGATCTGCGGGCTCCTCCACGAGAGCTGAGGGTTCCATCAATACAAGCTCTCCCGGTGAATCAGCGATGAACTCTAGGGTTCCAAATCTGATTTCTTGACCAGGGACAATGTGACAAGGCGTCGCCGCTTGTGCAAATCTGACAAGGGATGAGGACATCCTGGCTACAGATCTTGTTGCTTATGACAAGGTGAGCCATTGATTCCTTTGGCAATCACGGCGGAACTGTTAATGAAAGCACCAATGTTGGTGTTAAAACCGGCGGATCTCGGGTAGGGGGTCCCGAGATGTGATACTAGGGTCGATGGTAACAAGGGACGAAGGAGACGATGTTTTACCCAGGTTCAGGCCCTCCTATGGAGGTAAACCCTACGTCCTGCTCGATTATATTGATCGTATGAAGGTTACAGAGTTGATCTACCTTGAGATCGAATAGCTAGAACCTTAGATGAGTTTTTTTCCTATAATCTAAAACCCCTCGGCTTATATAGATGTTGTGCCTCTCTACGGTTACACATGGTCGGTTGCACATCGAAAGGAAAAAACAGGCCTATCTACTATCCCAATCCTGGAAGATACGTCACAACTATTGAAGCTTCGTCCCTGGCGACGGGGTCTTCGGTCAGTACTATACTCAATAAGCGACCCATGACTCCGTCCCGTCAGAAATAGGCCGGCCATCCGAGGACCCCTTAATCTAGGACTCCCTCAACGCACCCTAGACCTTGTTTTCAAGCACTGCATTACCATTTGTGCTCACTTCTATCACTTGCTACCTTTTTGTTTTTATATTTGCAGATTACAAAAATCAATATCTACTATATTTACTACACTTGTATCACCATCTCTTCGCCGAACTAGTGCACCTATACAATTTGCCATTGTATTGGGCATGTTGGGAACACAAGAGATTTCTTGTATTTGATTGCAGGGGTGTTTGAGAGAGACCATCTTCATCCTACACCTCCCATGGATTGATAAACCTTAGGTCACCCACTTGAGCAAAAATTGCTACTGTCCTACAAAACTCTACGCTTGGAGGCCCAACATGAGTCTACAAGAATAAAGTTGTGTAGTAGACATCAAGATATTTTGTGGCGCCGTTGCCGGGGATGTTAGTGCTTGAAGGTATATCTTTAGATCTTGTAATCAAATCTTCCAGTTTCTTGTTTTTCACTAGTTTGGTTTTATAAAATAAAACTACAAAAACGGAGTTTAGGTTGCATCAATTGTTTTGTCTCTTCAATGTCTTTCGTGAAAATGATGGTTTGGAAAATTGTGCTCAATTGGTAGAGGGAGAATTTATGAAAATACTTAATGAGAATTACTTGAATGATGAGAATTAGTGCAACATTGTTAGTATGAATTCTCTCAATATCCATGATGCTAATGGTATGCAAAGCCAGTGTGGGGACCCCGACCCATAAGTCGTGATCACCAAATGCACGCGTATAGTGATCCCGGAGATCAATGCTCACTGAACACGCAGAAGCTGAATAACGAGAGTCTTACATCCACATTTAGCGTCTTACACAAATAAAGACCATGAAGGTCTAGCCTTACATAGATAGAGCCACGAGGGCCAAACACTTAAATAGAACAAGCAGCGGAAATCTTGATCAATAGTGTGAACCCATGCCATCAGCCTTAAACCTACAGGCATTCTGACTAGGAAGCGTCCTAGTTCGCATGTTCATCACCAACGAACTCTTCAACATACTCCTGTTCTTCCATGCCTGGCCAATTAAATAACCAATGGCAAGCCAATGAGTACTTTGAATGTACTCGCAAGCAACCCAAGTTAAGGTAATAATGATGCATGATATAACACTAAGTAGGTAATTTGCGGAAAGCCAATTTTGAATGCAATGACATGATCAAGTAACTAAGTAAGCATGCATCAACAGTAGGAAACTATTCACATGAACAAGTTACATATATCATCATAAGCAGGGGTTGAACATCTCATGTTCAATCATTATGCTAAGTCATCAGACTTAGTCTAATTACCATGCTATTCATCGGACTTAGCTCATGCGACCTCTTGTCACCATCACACCCATACTCACACCAAGTTTTATGAAAACATCCGGACGTAGTTTAAGAAGGACCTCCAACTTTCCATGACCATGAACGCGGCTATTCGAATAATTTTACACTCTGTAGAGGTTGCACACTTTACCCACATGACTCGGGGAACTTCCGTGTCATCCACAACTCGCGGTATATAACATACCCGAGGTAAGCGCCCGAACAATGCCTTTCCCCTAGCGAGACTAAACAAAGAGTCCACTCGATTGGTACCCAGCCCTCATGATGTAGATCAACCTAGCCCTCATCATGTAGATCACACGAGCCTCGCTCCAGATCGTACCATACATGAGGGGATCAACAGTGTGCCCAGTGCCTGTGAAGACAACGCATGATCGTACATACCGGTACAACCCCGTATCGAGAGTGAGCATGCCACTCCTGCCACTTGTAATGCAGGCTCCTTGGCAGTACCTACCAAGGTAATAAACAAAACCCTATCCCATAAGGGGTATTGTGGTTGTGCATGTAAGGTTGGGACGGTCAGCATACCTTAAATCTAATCCATTTTCGAAAACACATACTCACTTGCTCTGGTACACCACTTCTTTCTCAAGTGGTCATCGATCTCATCATCATCTCCCTTGGGCATTAGTGGCACCCGACGGGGTTTTTGAAAAGCCTTTGAAATCATTGCTCTTCTTTCCATCACTATGCATAAATCCCATCCCACTTGTGTAGCATCTATTAGCATCCTAACTACACCCACCCGCATAACCATCATAAGGTGGTAGGGTCATGCACGATGCAAGTGCCAATGGTAAGAGTATCGGAGACAATCCACCGAAAGGGGGATACCACATCATGATCAAACTTTGAAACAACAAGTGCTATATGTCATGCATAAAAAGTTTCTTAACATGGTCAAAGGGCAGCTTGCCTCGCTCAACAAAGTCTCCGGGGTCTTCGAAGTCTTCGGGGTCCAACTTCTTCATCAACAGCGCAATCTATCATTGCGAATAAAAGCGATAAAAATAAGCATCACACAAAAATAGAGCACACAAGCCACTATTAATTTTTTGCTATGAAAACATTTTTGAAAATTAATAATCAGAGGCACAAAAGTGCCTAAATACAGGTTTTGAATTAAAAGAGTACAAAAAAGGTTTTTAAATATTTATACAAATGGCACTAATAAATTCTAGGGAATATTCTAGGAATTTAGGTGGAAGAATCGTGGTCATAGGATTTATTTTTAATCCTGTGGAATTTTTAGAAAAGCCACAGAAAAAGAAAAAGGAAAAGTAAGGGCACTGTGCCCTGGCCAGAGGCGGGCAGTGGCTGGGCTGGCCCAGCTGGCCAGCCAGCCGGCCTCATGCGCGGCCAGGTTCAAACCTGACGCGTGGGGCCCGGCCGTTAGTGACTGCGAGGGGGGAGAGAGAGCGTGGGAGAGGGAGAGATAGGCCGACAGGTGGGTCCCATCTGTCGAATCCTTCACCCACTTCGGGGAAGAGAGGGGAGAGTCTCACTGGCGGTGGCACGAGGCACGGCGACAGCAGGCGATTGTGGTAACAGGCTCGGGAAGGAGTCGCCGTTCCAAGGGAGGTCCAAGGGAAGCCGAAGGTGGTCGGATCCGCCGCTGGCGAGCACCCACGGTCGAGGAGGCTTCGGGAGGAGGTCATTGGATATGGGGAAGAGGGGGATTTGCGTTAGATTGATGGGGGAGGACCAACCAAAGAGAGAGGAAGGCCGGAGGGGCTCTGTACCCAGAGATCTACGGTGAGGTGGCCGCGGCGGTCCTCGGGTCTATGCCAAGCACAGAGGCATCGGGGGCTCTCTAGGGGGCACAGGGAGGCTACTGGGGAGACGTGAGAGAGACCAGAGGGGAGAGAGGGGTCCGGGAGGCCCTTTTTATAGACGAGGACAAGTCCACCGAACGCAGGTGCGCCGACGAGGCCATAGGCCATGGGGGAGACGGGGTGAGTCTAGGGCGTTCCTTGGGCTGGTCTAGGCCGAGGGGGAGAGGAGAGAGAGGCAGGGGAGCATGCGGTTGGCCGGCTCGAGCGGCCGCAGCACGTGCGAGGAGGGCCAGAGGAGGGAGAGGGAGGAGGGGCATGAGAAGGTGGCGTGGCACGGACACCGAGGCCGACCATCTAGCAAGAGGGGGGCGCTCGAGGTGGTTGGGGCCATGCAATGGCCAATGGCTAGAGTGCTTGTCGGCACTGTAGCGGGCTCCAAAGCGCACATTGGGCATGCCACGGCATGCCAACGGCGTCTTCTATGTGGCCAAGAGTGTGTAAGGGGATCTAGGGCCTTTAGGATAAGAGAAAAATGTCTTGGATGCTCTGGTTTCCTTAGGAGAGAAGGGACGTTGAGAGACAGGAGGGTTTTTCATTTGTCCAGGGGTTAAAACGAGGGTATTACCCCACTTACCTATTGAATCTTGGCCATATAATGTTATTGGAGGCAGCTAGTAACCCTGAGGGGTTGTGGTAAAAGTTATGTGGCAAGGGGAATAGAGGAAGGGGTGAAACCAGAGACTTTACAAATTCACCAGAAGGTGTTTGATGATGATTTGGCCGATAAGATGAATTCTACATGCCTTGGTAATTGACAGGATCAAAGGGTGGTCAAAAGTAGGGCTTATCACCAAGTTTGAGAGAGTTTGATGAAAGTTCACAATGGGACTTAGTGGAAACCTAGAAATCAACAAATTCTGGTTTCTCTACATCTAGACATGCTAAGCTTTGACCCTTGATGCACCAATTAGAGTAGCATCATTATTTGGTGATTAGAACATGTCCACAAAGTTTGAGGTCAAGGGGAGAACCTTCACAATGTAAAGTTGCTCAAATTTGAATTTGGACAGGAAGGGTTTTGGGATGGTTTGATGAACCAAATCAACTTGGATTGAGGTGAAACTTTGCAAGATCATCACCCATGATAGTGTTGACTTGCTGGAATTTTCCTAGAATTTATTGGGAATATTTCTTATGGAAATATTTCAAAACCTTGATTTGAACAAAAAGGGTTTTGAGGGGTTTTGCCCATGATATGAACATGCCCTTGTGTTGAAACTCATATATATGGAAACTATATGTCCACCGAGCTTCCCTAAATTTTCTCAAATATTTTGAAGGTATTTAAATAATTTTTCCCTATGGAAAACCATTTTTGGTACTTAGAAAAAGCCTTTAAATAAAATATTAAAATAATATTTAAAGTTATTATTTGGTGGTTTTGGGAAGTCATAAATATAGTAGGTTTGAAATAAAGCTTTTGGGAAAGAAGAATCCACCCAATTTGAGGACTTGAAGTGTAAACCTCATTTTAGGGGGTTTTGAAAACCTAATTTGAATAAATCATTTTTGGTCAAAACAAAATTTAGTAAAAATAGTTTTCGGCACTATTCACGTGGCATGATCATTGGGCAAGAAGTTTGGGTCAAGGAAGATGAATATAGAGAGGGATAGAGTCTAAGAGTGCCATACATCACAATCATCAAGCAAAGAAACATCATTTCAAACAAGAACAAGCACCTTGAAAAAGTTTAAGTTGGCTCCAATTTTTGTAAATCCAAACATAGCAATGTGATACAAACACAGGGTGTGACAGCCACAAGCTTGGGGATGCTATGTTTGATGAAGATGCTATGTTTAGTACCCCAAGTTTTGATGAGCAAAACTATTATGATCGTAGCATGCCTCCTATCTAAGATGATTATTTTGATGACATGTATGCTATAAAGAGTAATAACAAACATGAAACTTGTTATCATGATTTTAATATTCAAAGTGGTTATGTCTATCAAGTACCTCATGATAGGTATTTCGTTGAGTTTTCTCCCACTACCATGAATGAAAAGAAATTTGCTTATCTGGAGAGTGGTAAAAATTATATGCTGTTGCGTCATGAAAATAATTCTACATTTGATAGTTATATTGTTGAATTCCTTCATGATGCTAGTGAAAACTATTATGAGGGAGGAACATATGCTTGTAGGAATTGCAGTGATACCAAATTTCCTCCATATATGTTGAAAATCTTGAAGTCATGCTTGTTTTCCCTTCCTATGCAAATTGATTCTTGCTCCCATGAATTTTTTTCTCACAAAATCCCTATGCATAGGAAGTTGGTTAGAATTAAATGTGCTTGTCATGTGATTCATGATGCTCTTTTGCATGTCTCAAATACTATTTCCGATACGAGCATCATTGAAATCATCATGCCTAGCAAAAAGGCATCAAATAAGAGCATTTGTTGGGAGACAACCCAATAGTTTAACTTTCTGTTTTTTTTGTGTTCGCATGATTAAGCTACTTTAGTAATCATGCTTTGTGTCTTTTATTTCAATAAAGTGCCAAGTAAAGCCTTTGGGATAGTGTGGATACTTGCTTGTTTGATTCCGTGCAAAAACAGGAAGTTTTGCATACATTATATGAACTATCTGATTTTACTACAGCGTCAACAAAATCTTAAATTTTTGCCCAAAATTTTATTGCAAATTCTATGGGTTGTGCTAATTTTTAAGAATTATTCGAGCCAGGTAAGTATGGTGATCATTCAGATCTTTAGAGACTCTTCTGTTTGTGATAGATTCTGTTTTGCATGCATAGTTTGCTCATTCCAAATGTTTCCATAGCTTATATTTAGTGGTATAAATTATGGGAATGATGGAATACAGTAGTTATTATGTGAGAACAATTATGAATCTTGTTTTTACAATACCTAAGTGAATGATCTATCTTTACGACACTAACCCATCTCACGTAGTTCCGTTAAGTTTTGTGTGATTGAAGTTTTCCAGTTTTGGGTGATATACCGATATGAGGTGAATAAGGAGTAGGAAAGGACCTAATCTCGGGGATTCCCAAAGCACCCCCATGGTAATATAAAGTAAGACTCAAGCGTCTAAGCTTGGGAATGCCCCGGATGGCACCGGCTCTTTCGTCTCCAACATTATTGGTACATCTTACTTGGAGCTATATTTTTATTCGTCACATGATATGTGTTTTGATTGGAGCGTCATTATATTTTTTTCTCTGTTATATGATATTTATAATCGTGTTTTTCAATAAAAAGTTCCAAGAATTGCATTAGGATGCTTGCATTGCATGTTTTGATATGTGTTGTATAAAAACAGAAACTTTTGATGTAGTATTTGAATTTTCATATTTTACTGGAATGTGGAAAGTTTATAAAAAGTTTACACAATGTTTTGATATAAATGCCTAATCAATTCATAAATTTTCATAATTTGATGAGTTACAGAAGTACACTGTTTTCATAAATTGCTAGAGACTGTTCTGTTTGGACAGATTGTTGCCATAGTTTTGTTATCTACTTATCCTAGAGTTTTCATGGCTTATATCGTTAGATAGAAATTGTGGAACTGATACTATACAGTACCTAATATTTGAAAATTATTATGCAACTTGTCTTGGCAGTACATGAAGTGCTGATTTATTCTTATGTGTAATAACCTATCTCACGAGTTCTTTTCAAGTTTTGTGTGGATGAAGTTTTTGAGATTTAGGTGAAACCGGGATATGAAAGGATTGAATGAGATACAAAAGCTGAATCTTGGGGATGCCCAAGGAACCCCAAGTAAATATATAAAGAATAATAAAGCATCTAATCTTGGGGATGCTACGCCACCTCTCTTCATCGACAACTATCGGTTCGCCTATGTTGAGCATACATTTTTCTTTGTCCATATGATAAGTGTTATTTTTCTTTTGCTTGCAATTTAAATAAAATACTCAGATCTTAAGATATTTATTGAGAGATAGAGAACGACTCCTCACATAACAACTTAATTGTTTGACTACTCATTGATCTTCACTTATATCTTTCAAGGGTAGTTTGATGTTTACTCGTGTGCTTCACTTATATCCTAAGAGTAAATTGTGAATAAATGAAATATCATAAATCTGAAATTATCAATGTACATTATGCTTAGTACTAGATTTACATATGGTTTAGAAAGTAAAATCTATTGAAGTTTGACAATCACAATATTGGTCATACGAGCAATTCATGAATGATTAGTATAAGGAAGAGAAATTTCATATACAAATATATTATCTTGGACATATTCTATGATTGTGATTACCCATTAATTATTTTCAAACTTGAGCAAATTAGTAGAATATGGACAAGGAAGACAACGTAATGAGTTATGGTTGCATATATTTGCATAGAAGTTATATTGTTATGGATCGTCCAACATGTGGTTCTTGTTTAGAACATTTTGCTAGCCAAAAATTCGTAATAAGTAGAGATACTACTTGTGCAGCCAAACCCGTAAACCTAGTTTCTTGCCACGGGAGTCCACTATATCTACCTATATGCGGTATTACTCTGCCGTTCCAAGTAAATTTGCATGTGCCACCTCTAAAATTTCAAATGAACATCTGTTTTGTGTGCCTGGACCGCTCATGGAGCAACATGGGCGATCAGTATCTTCCATGTTAAGCGGGTTATTCTCATGATGAGTGTTTATTCACTCATGCTTGCACGAGAGGGGCGATAATATGGATTCCCAATTCCGAAATAAAAAATGAAAATATTAAACAAAACTCACCCAATAATGTTATTGGTATGGACGGTACCCATGGATTCGTCTAGCCGTGGAGTGTGTTTGTTGGTGGAGGGGGAGTAAACCTTTACTTTTACTACTTGGTAACCGCCACTAATGTGTTTAACATGGAATATATTGATCACTCTTTCTCGTAACGTTGACAGGAATGGTGCACCTCCCAAAATTATATTTATCTCTATTTTAAACAGTGTGCTTTGGCACATATGCAAATCCCTGCTTCCCTCTGCGAAGGGACAATCTATTTAGTTTCATGTCATTTACTTCTCATGTTAACTCAACTTCTTATTTCAACCTCAATCTATTAGTTGGCAAGCGTGTTGTGGTAGGGAAAGATCTAGGCACATATGGCTAGTCAAATATGTTTGATGATGACTTATTATTCTTGATAATTATCTTTATGATAAGTATGCTGGGAGGCAAAACATTAAGCCCCTATATTTCTATGTGTTTGATGGATGCCATTTGTTCTAAAAATATGCTTTGAGTACTAGCAATCATGTAAGACTATATGATGATTGAGTATGTGGAGCTCTTACTTAGACTTTTTTGTGAATAAGTTGAATTGCAATTGTTTGGTGACTAAGAACATAGGTCGTTAAGTCTCAAGGGAATTCATTGTTTAAACCATGACATGTGAATTAATTGCTACTCTCTCATGATGGTTTTTATGAGAAAAAGTTGCTGCAATGATGCTAGAAAAATTGATTGGAATTATTATTAATCACACTTATATACTATGATTGCATTAACACTTCATAAATTATTTCCATTATCATTTACCTAATTGGGGACGAGTAGTAATTAAGCTTGGGATGCTGATATGTCTCCCACGTATCGATAATTTATGTAGTATTCATGTCATATTTACCTATATTTTTACTATGATTTTATTATTTATTGGCACTAACCTATTAATAGTTGCAAAAGTGCCCAAGTTCTTGTTTCACACTTTGATGTGTAGGAATAAATTGGAAATTGGCGAAAAAAATGCAAAAGGAGCCTTGTTGAAGGAGGACAGTTTTTAAATATCTTTAGTTTGACCCTCGACGATGGCGTCAAATGGAAAACGTTAATACTAGGAAAGTGTAGGGGATTTTATGGCAATGATTCTGGAATACAAATTCGTCCAAAAACGGAGTTCGGATGCGATCTGGAGAACCGTTTTACTAAAAGAATATATATGATTAAAGGATCACGAGAATTGATGGCGTAATTGAGTCCAACTCTCACCATATGTGATATATTCGGCCAAACCACGACTTTGGGGACTCATGATGACTGTGAGGAGCCCCTAGGAAGGTTCTAGAGGTTCCCAAGAGCCATTGGATCAAGGGTCCATCCATTGGAGGACCATAGAGCACCAGAGAGGCATATATAAGGAAAGGAAAATCCTAATTTCGGAAAGCCACCTAGATCCACGAATTTGACTCTCCCTTGGCAGCCACCAAGAAGGGAAGAGGCTCCTCCATTACAGCACCAAGATCAAGGAGGAAGGAGGGGCAAGGGGCCGCCTCCCGTCACCACCGCCGCCGCCCGTCGCCGGCGCCGTGGCCGCCATCGCCTCCATCTCTTCAGGGTTGCACCTCTCCATCAACAAATCTCTCTTTATCACCATGATAATGTGTGGGTAATCTTGCTCGGGACAGAGGGTATGTACTAGTAGCTATATATTCAATCTCTCTCTCTCTCGTGTTCTTGAGATATCACTATCTTTGTGTATCACGGGCTTTGAGAATATAGTCGGGTCATATGATGTGTTTCCCTCTCTATCTCGTTGTGATGAATTGAGTTTTCCCTTTGAGATTTTGTTACCGGATTGAATACTTTTATGGATTTGATAACACTTGATATATGTCTTGCATGCGAATACCCATGGTGACAATGGGGTGTTCTATTGATTCACTTGATATATATTTTGGTACTCAACTTGCGGATTCCCATGGTGACATTGGGATAATCTATGCATAGGGGTTGATACACGTTCTTGTCCTACTTTCTCATATAGAAATATTTGGGCACTCTTTGAGGTTCTTTGTGTGGATTGAGTATTATGAATTTGCAATTTTTTGATGTGTATCATATAATTAACTCATGGATACTTGTGGTGACATTGGAGTATCTAGGTGACATTAGAGTTGGTTGATGCGTATCATATGGTGATATTCTAGTACGAACTCTTGAATAGATTGATCGGAAAGAATAACTTTAAGGTGGTTTCGTACCCTACAAAAAATTTCTTCTTGTGTTACCCGCTAGATAAGAACTTTGGGGTGATTCTTCCTTGCACGTTGAGGGATGGTTATGTGATGCAATTATATTAGCATTGTTGAGATATTGCACTAGCAAAAGTACGGACCCTAGGCCTTGTTCTTAAGCATTGCAATAATGTTTGTGATTACTTTTTTCACTTTCTACCTTGCTTTTTGTATATTTTCAAATTACAAAAATCAATATCTACTATCATTACTACACGTGTATCACCATCTCTTCGCCGAATTAGTGCACCTATACAATTTGCCATTGTATTGGGTGTGTTGGGGACACAAGAGATTTCTTTTATTTGATTGCAGGGTTGTTTGAGAGAGACCATCTTTATCCTACACCTCCCACAGATTGATAAACCTTAGGTCACCCACTTGAGGGAAAATTGCTACTGTCCTACAAAACTCTGCGCTTGGAGGCCCAACACGAGTCTACAAGAATAAAGTTGCGTGGTAGACATCACTTGTCTATGATGGATGATATCCAATTAACAGATGTAGAGCAAGATGATGGGCTTATTTTGTGGAATGAACATGTTCAAATGGTGGAAGAGGCTGCTGAAGCAGTTTTGGGTGGAGCTTACTCACGAGTTTTTGGTTTTAATCAAATCAATTCGCATGAGGTGGTAATGGAAATCCCCCTGAATAACTCTCTGTTGGATTTCATGGTTCGGTTATACACAAGGGTGCACACTCCAAGAATCACTAGTTTTGGACCATAGATGGGGAATCAATGGAAGGTGATAATGCAAGGAATTCAAACCTGGCTCTATTAACTAGTGACTGCAGCTTGTCACACCATTTTTCTGTTCTCTCCATTTGTGGTTGGTACAACAGCTGTCTTCTGCTCTAAGGAGGTATGGACTGTTTGCCATGATTTCTTCCAAGCACAACTTTATGGCATGATAATATAGGACGAGAATATAATGAAGCAGACCTCTTCGGATATGCTGCTAGATTCTACCTCCTCACTGATAGTGGAAGCATCTAAACCTAAAAATGGCATGGCTACCTCATGGAAGAGAAGGCATAATCGATCTCCCCATGATGTCTTTGAGGTGCATCGACGTGTTTGATCCACCAGGTTTCAGGACTTCAAAGCGCCATCTATGTCTCATAATAAAAAGAAACAATCTTCTGTCAAACCTCGACTTACTCCTTCCTTTACTAAAGATGAGGTACTGTCTGAAGTGCCTATGGATTTGGAAATTCCTCCGCCCCCAACTAAGATTGAGTACATACAACATATGGGCACAGTTGAATGTGGTATTCCTAAGGAATAAATCACGAAGGAGATACTGTTGACCAAGTATAAGGGGCCTACTACATATGCAGAGATTAAGTAATTGGGTCCTTGCTATTTCAGAATTTCTTCTGTCGTTTTTTGCTTTTGAACTTTACTCAAGCTTATTGTGATGTTTGTCTTGTGCAACATCTTATATTGGAACCTGCATGGAATGAATGATCACGCTAAATGCATGGCTCTACATAATAAAGTATATGAGTCAGATTGTTGTATTATTTGCATACAAGAAACAAAAAAACATGAATTTGATCACTCTTTTATCAGGAAGTGGTGTACTCTCAAGATTGATAAGTTTGAATATGTGCCCTCCTTGGGTGCATCTGGGGGTCTTATTATTATTTGGTGTACCACTATGTTCTCTAGAGTGGTTATTCATATGTTATCTTTTGCGGTGATCATTAGGTTCACTTCAGTACAATCAAACCAAATTTGGCAAATCACAAACCTTTAATGCCCTTATGAGGGGCCAAACATTCACACAATGGTTTGAATCCCTAAGTATAGAGGTAGAAGACCTCTAGCTATTTATGGGGGATTTTAACTACATACGATCACTAGAAAACATGAATTTTCTAGGTGGTAACATTGATGATATTCTAAAATTCAACGAGATCATCCATTCTCTTTCTTTGCTGGAAATACCAATCAAAGGTAGATCTTACACTTGGAGTAACATGCAGGAAACACCACTCTTGGAGCAATTAGACTGGTTCTTTTCTTCCCCAGAATGGATTTTGGCTTTTTCAAACACAATGGTCAAATCACTAGCTAAACCCATCTCACATAATGTGTCATGTGTGCTATACATCCAAATAACTATTCCAAAATGTCACTTAATCAGATTTGAGAGTTACTGGCCATCACATCCGAGCTTTATGCAAACTATGCAAGATTCTTAGAATAAATCGTTCAAAACTTCCAACAGTGCTACACTCATCTCAGGTAAACTTAAAAGAGTAAGATATGCCCTAAAACAATGGAGTAAGGTGATTTCAAAACTAAAAATGTTAATTGAGAATTGCAATCAAGTTTTGCTGCAGTTGGATACGTGGAGGAGCTTAGACAATTAACAATACCGGAGGACAATTTCAGAAGGATTCTAAAAATCATTTGATAAGATTGCTTAAGTATCAAAGTGACTACTTGAAAAAAGGTGCACTTTTGAATGGGGAGTGGAGGTAGAGGAGAACACTAAATATTTCCAAGCACGGTCCATTGAAAGATATAGGAGAAATTCAATCCCATCGTTACAAATTTCAGATGGTCAAACAATTGACAATCATGAGGAAAAAGCTATTGCATTTTACAAATGTTTCAAAACAAGAATGGGAGTTTTAGAGGAGCCCATCTATGAATTTAATTTGCCGGATTTGATATAGTGCCACCCTGGACCGGAGGAACTATTGCAACATTTCACTACTAATGAAATTGACCATATCATTAAAATCATCCCTTCTCACAGCGCTCCAGGTCCAGATGGATTCAATGGAGAATTCCTGAAGGCATGTTGGCACATAATGGTAGGGGATTTTTGTAGACATAATCGAAGGGGATTTTTTGGATAAGCCTAAGTTTTCCTAACACTTCACTGATCAGTATGATTCCCAAGAAACCTACTCCAGAGACTATGAATGATTATAGACCAATTTCCTTTCTTAATTGTGTTTTAGAAGTCATGTTCAGTGTTGTTGAATGGGGTATTTGGCAAGGAATTCAGATGTCGTAGGGGGTGCGACAAGGAGACCCTTACTCTCCCCTACCTTTTGTGCTAACAACAAACCTATTACAGTACATGGTAAATAGGGTTGGGAAGGACCTATAAATTTACCTATTGAGCAACCGGCAACTGAACAATATCCAGTCATATAATACGCAGATGACACCTTTATGATTTTGCCATCCAACAAAGAGGAGTTGTAGTCGATTTAAAAACCTATTGATGCATATGCCAAGGACACGGGTCTTAAAATAAATTACTCCAAATCAAAAATGATGGCTATTAAAATTTTGGAGGATAAGGCCCAGGAATTAGCCTCAGTGTTAGGCTGTCAAGTTGGCACAATGTCATTCACATACTTTGGGCTTCCACTGGGAACCACTAAACCCACAGTTCGAGACCTCATGCCCCCTGGTTGATCGTATTGAGAGAAGATTTATTGGTACTGCTATTTTGTTATCTTATGGAGAAAGATTACAATTGATCAACTCTGCACTTTCATCCTTGATATCTTTTGCCATGTGTGTGCTCAAGCTTCCACTCAAACTTATTGAGATATTTGATAGATCCAGGCAACAATGCCTTTGAAGGAAAGTTGCTGACCGTGATGCAAGAACACACTCTCTAGATGCTTAGGATCTTGTGTGCAGGCCAAAGAAGAAAGGCGGGCTAGGAGTGATCAACCTAAAGATCCAAAACACAACACTTCTCCTCAAATATCTCCACAAGTTCATACACAAAAAAGACATACCATGGGTCATGCTAGCTTGGAATGCACACTTTGGAAATACTACTCCACAGGCTGCACAAAGATGTGGTTTGTTTTGGGGGAAGGATGTTTTCTCATTAATGAACATCTACAGAGGTATTACGACATGTATTCCAGCTATTGGAGACACAATCCTTCTTTGGAAGGACAATTAGACAACTGATGATGCCCTTATGGAGTCTCATGCATGCCTATATTCCTTTGCACAAAATGTGGATTTATCACTGGCAAATTTTCATGCGAAGTCACACCCTGAATTGAATTTACACATGCCTTTATCTGTCGAGGCACGCCTAGAAGTTAAAGACTTGATGACAACAGTTAACATGATTTCTTTGGATCCCATGGGCATTGACAAATGGATTTCGTGTTGTGGGGAGATGGATTGCAAGCCCAAAAAATTCTAAAAATTCATGTTCAGGAATGTGCAAACACCTCGGTATATAACCTCA
Source organism: Hordeum marinum (assembly GCA_022496015.1). Lineage (NCBI taxonomy): Eukaryota > Viridiplantae > Streptophyta > Magnoliopsida > Poales > Poaceae > Hordeum > Hordeum marinum. The sequence continues at coordinate 156,206,436 of CM039672.1, read as the reverse complement.
ATCTAGAAATCCAAATGCATCATGAGACACGAGGTTTTTGCTTGTCTTATGTTGATGGACCGAGTGAACACTAGAGACATGTTGCTGACAAGACATTTTATGATAGGGGATGACCACTCTTGCATGATGTGCGCTAAAGGAGAGTTAGAAACCAACAGGCACTTATTCTATGACTGTAGTTTTGCTAGGACCTGTTGGCAGACAATTCAAATCAATTGGGATACCGCACTCGACATGCAAGAGAGGTACAAGCAGGCACAATAGACATGGAACCGTCCAATGTTCAAAGAGATAACAATTCTATCAACGTGGAATATCTGCAAGTAGAGAAACAAAGTTTACTTTGATGGAGATCAACCCCATGCAGAATCGCTTAAAATGCTAAAAGGAGATCTAAAGATTCTTAGTTTTAGATTAGCATCTGATAAGCCCTGCTTTTTTGGAGACTTTAACTGCCACCTTTTTGCCTTAGGGTGATCCTTTGGGTATTTCTCTACCCTTGTATTATGATAGTGTAGAAATATGGAGTGTTGAAATATTGAGTCATGGTGGTGTAGAAAGTTGTAACATATTTATTTAAATGAAGCAACGGTAGGAGTTTCTCCTATTGTTTTAACTGTTAAAAAATGGATTAGTACAGTAAATATGTACTATCAAGACAAGATTCATAATTGTTATCACACAATACCTACTATATTATATAATTTCCATAATTTATACCACTAAATATAAGCCATGGAAACACTAAAACAATCAAACTATGCATGTGAAACAATATCTGTCAGAAACAAAACAGTTTGTGAAGATCTGAATGGACACCATACTTACCTACCTCTAAACATTCTTAAACCTTAGAACAACATAGAAAATTTACATAGGAAAACAGCGTAAAAATTTCACAATTTTTTGACTCTCCAGTAAAATCAGAGAAATTCTCGAGTGGGCATAAAAGTTTCTATTTTTGCACAAAATCAAACTAACAAGTATCAACACTATACCAAAGGCTTACTTCGCCTATTATTGAAATAAAAGACATAAAGGATGATTACTACAATATCTTAATCATGTGAACACATAAAACAGAAAGTATAAGTGTTGGGTTGTCTCCCAACAAGCGCTTTTCTTTAAAGCTTTTTAGCTAGGCATGATGATTTCAATGGTGCTCACAATGGAATAGTATTTGAAACATGAAAAAGAGCATCATGGATCATATGACAAGCACATTTAAGTCTAATCCACTTCCTATGCATAGGGATTTTGGAAGCAAGCAATTTATGGGAGTAAGAATCACCTTGCATGGGAAGGCAAAACAAGCATGACGTCAAAACTTTGAACACATAGGAAGGAAACTTGGTATTATTGCAATACCCACAAGCATATGTTCCTATCTCATAATATTTTTAGTAGCATCGCGAAGGAATTAAACAATATAGATATGATATAAATCATTCTTTTCATGATCCTCAATCAGAGAAAAATTATTACTCTCCCCACAAGCAAACTTCTCATACACAAATGTGGGAATATCATAGGAGACACGAATGCTATGAATTGTTTCCACATTAAAAGAATAATGTCCAGAGAAAGAATATTCATAACTATGACGAGTTTTATAATAATAATCATCACTACTTTTTATAACATAAGTATCATCGCAATAATCATCATAATTAGTAACTTGGTTCTCATCATAATCAATTGAAACCGCTTCCAAGATAGTGGAATGTCGGGGCTAGATGCACACGATTCGCTATGGCGCCATCGGCCCCTTTTTGGTTTGGCGGGGGGCGTGGACGAGGCCACAAAGAGCAGAGACAGTGAAATGACACGACGGCTTACCCAGGTTTGGGACGCTGTGAAGCGTAAAACCCTACTCCTGCTTTGTGGGTGGATTAATCAGAGGAACACGAAGAATGTGCATCACTCCAACCTAGCAAGGGTTGCCTTCGGGGGAGTGACTACGCGTGTACAAGTGCTCAAAGGTCCGAATCCTGAGATAGGTTTCCTTGGGCCTCCTTTTATAGTACAAGGGGCAGCCATAGTGGCAAAACAAACATTATCTGATGATTAGATAGCTAGCTGAGCTTATCATACCTAACTCTAGCATTAGAGACAAAACACCATCATTGCTAGTCTAGGTGGCATGCAGGGGCGCATCCCCGGCAAGGTTATACCACCGCTCTAGCTAACTATTGCACCTCAACTCGACACGTATAAGGACGGGTGTCAAGGAGAGGTAATTTGTCTTCTAGCATGTAGCCACGTGCTTAGCGAGAGCCTCTTATCCACCTGCGGACTCGACACCACATTGACAAGTAACTAGCCTTGCGATGAGGTGGAGCGGTGACAGATTGGCTCGTGCCTACCGAGGGATGGCTTGCCGGCTCCTCAAGAGGGGGAGCATGTCCTGGTCCTTGGCAAGCGCTGGGGGAGTGCTTGGCATGCAGCAGTCCTAGGTTTGGGCTGCCGTGTGGAGCTTGTTGTAGTTCGTCTTGAACATTGTTGGGTTGGCTCGGTGTTCTTTCCCTACAGGCTCGAGTTTCTGCGCCAAAGACCTTGTCGTCCATGCACAAGTCAGGGGGAACAAATACCCCTGTTTGTATACCTCGATAGAAGCCCCCGGTCCTGAGGTGTACATGTCACTTGGTACGTTGGGTTAGCCCCCAAACAGTGCATGGACACGCGTCGGAGAGATGCTGTGTTTCTACTCCATATCCACTCCGTGTAATAATCGCAGGCCGTGGGGTCATGGAGTAGTAGTCGTTGGAGAATAACAAAAAAACTGCCAGTAATGAAATGGCAGTTTCCCCGAGCATGCGAGCCTTCCACATGAAAAGGGGAAGGCGCACATGAGTGATGCTCATTCGCATCCATTTCTCCATCCTCCATCTTCTTCCTCAAGCCGCAAAGAACTACTCCCACCACTGCCTCTACTCCACCAAGAAATGCTTGGATCAGCCTTCCCCTTTCGCAAGCCCATAGATGGGGAAGAAGACTGCTGCTGTCAAGGGGAAAGAGGAGGCCACATCTACAGAGCTGGGGGCTGAGGACAGGAAGAGAAGGGCAGAAGAGCTGGAGAAGTGGTGGTGCAGGGACGTGTTCGTCTCCCCGTTGACCTTGGATTCCAACACTCTGATCGATAGGTATGCTATATGTGGGGGAGAAACACCAATTGGCCCAAATCTTCCGAAGTCCTACCGGATAGCCCCAAGGACAAGAAGCCCTCCGATTCATATCACTTCTTCTATGCTTATTTCTTCCGTGGCCTTTCTCCTTCGTTCTATGGTTTCTTCTGTGCCATGATGGCGGTCTATGGATTCCACCTTATGGACTTCACTCCCAATGCGATGGCATGCATGGCGATCTTTGCCCACCTGTGCAAGAACTTCTTCAGGGTCGTACCCATTGTGGAGTTGTTTAGGCATTTCTTCGCCCCCGGACTGAGGACAAATCAACGCTTTGGGAACATAAGTTGGATCCCACGGGGCTAGAAGGAGGACTAGGATCGAGGACGGCAAAGCCCTCAATTTCTGTTCTTCGTGGATAGAGTGTGTTTTGCATGGCAGTGACTGGAGCAAACCAATCCTTACGAACGACAAACTTTGTCCGATGTTAAACATGAGCATCCGCCTCAAGGCTGACGGGCTGACCATTGAAAACGTGGGATCTGACTTCCTCCGGCGCCACATCGCCCCCTTGCAGAAGAGGGACAGACCCGCCTAGGAATAAAGTGGCCCCGTTGACTGGATGCGGTTGTATCTAGGTCCCGACAACAATTTGACCATCTACGGCCACAGTTGGTCGTGCTGTCAACTATTCGGTAGGTTTAACCCTTTCCATCTGCCAATGAAAGTTGTTCCGTTGCATATCAATTCGGCCCATAACCAGATCTTGCAGTGGATGCTTGACTGCAACGCCTCCAGAGTCAAGGCTGACTGGTCGTTACCCTCTTTGGAGGCTTAGATGTCATGGTGCTCTAGCTTGGAGGAAAAATTTGTCCGGGCGGATGATAACGTGTTTGCGACAACCAGGGATGTGGAACGAGCCTTCATCACTGACCGGGTTGCAGAGGACAAACTAGCCAGGGCTGCCAAAGGCACAACCTCCGGAGGAGCGGGCGAAGACTAGCTTGAGGGCGACGACTCTTCCAGAGAGGAGAGCAAAGAACATGACGAGGAGGGCGCTATCGGGGTTCGCGGATCCCAAGCTGCAGTGACAGAGACTAATGGTGAGGCCGAAGTGGAGGAGGCGAAAGAGCCGGAGGTGTAGTAAGAGGGCCTCGAGGTAGGTCCTCAGGCTCCGGAGCCAGGGCGTCATCTCCGTCATCGTGCAAGCACGGAAATGGTAATTTTCCCACCTCCGCGCAGTCCTCCGAAGGTAAAGAGGATGTCCTCCAAAGGGGGTGGACGTGTGACTGCACGCATGCAATCCCTTTGCCTCTCCGAAGCTCAGACTACTCCCGCCAAGAAACAGAAGGCCATAGGGGTGGATCCCAGCCCCCCGTCAAGCCCGACCTCTCCAATGAACTCCCCTTTGCCGGTGTTTTCGGCTCCTCTGACAAGCTTTTCTCCTCCAACTCTTAAGAGGGGCAGATTAACTCCGCCACCCACGTCGTACGAATTGGGCTGCAGCCTCACCACTTAACCAAACCTCACCCATTAAGCTTTGCTAGTCTTTATACCCTTGGAAATGAGATTGTTGAGTCTTTGTGGCTGACAGATTACTACAACAATAGATGCAGGTACAGGTTATGCAACGCTTTGACGTGAGAGTGATGCTTGTTTTGATTTGGAGTTCTTCTTCTTCATCGATCATAGGATGGGTTCCAGGCGGCAGCCTGGGATAGCAAGGATGGATGTCATTTTATCGTTTGATTTTGTCCATAGTCGGACCTTGCTCTTATGTATGATGTTTGAATATGTTATTGTATTGCTGTGATCTTGATGTAGCTTGTGGCAAGTGTAAGACAATTGCATATATTCATATCTTCCGTACATGTACTTGTAATGATATCCATTCTTACGAAATGACAAGATGTGCTTCTGTCCCTGTCATGGCCCTCGTGCCAAAATAAGGATAGGATCACATCTTGGGCATTACAGTTTCCCTCCTTCTTGAGCTTGATGGTTGTCTTGACAGACCTGCTAGGAAAATAGCATGAAACAAGAACAGAGGAAAATCTAGCGGTGAAGTGGTCAAAACAATCGGGGGGTATATATAGAGAATTTTATTCTTGGAAATCGAGCATACGGAAGGAAAACGGAGTCGGGAAGGTTCCCAAGGTGGGAGTCCTCCACCAGGGCACGCTAGGGATGGCAACTCCGCCAGGTTGGACCATGCCCTCCTCGGTTGCCTTCCGGTTTATTTTTTACTTCCTAAAATTATTAAATATTCCAAAATTGATAAAAAATATTTTTGCAGATTTTTTGGAGTCTGTTTACTTACCGTAACACATACCTCTTAATTTTCACGATTCTAGAGTGTTTCGAAAAGGTTTCTTTTATGTGTTCCTCCGGTGTCATGGTTTGGATAACATTGCTTTCAACATTAACAGGCGTATCTGAGATATAGTGTTTAATTCTTTGTCCATTGACCACCTTCGGGTTGGTAGCTTTGACATTATTAATCTTAATAGCTCCAGAGCGATAAACGTCTTAGATAGCGTAGGGTCCTTCCCATTCGGAGAGAAGTTTTCCTACAAAAATTCTGAAACAAGAATTGTACAAAACAACATATTCTCCAACTTTTAATTATCTCTTTTGGATTCTTTTGTCATGCCATCTTTTAACCTTTCTTTGAATAACTTGGCATTTTCATAAGCTTGGGTTCTCCATTCATCTAATGAGCTAATATTAAATAACATCTTTTCACAGGCAAGTTTGAAATCATAGTTGAGTTCTTTAATTACCCAAAATGCTTTGTGTTCTAACTCTAGAGGCAAATGACAAACATTCCCATATACCATTTTCTATGGAGGCATACCCATAGGATTTTATAAGTTGTTCTATAGGCCCAAAGTGCATCATGTAGTTTCTTAGACCAATTCTTTCAAGACCTATTGACAATTTTTTGTAATATCAATTTTATTTCTCAATTGCTAAGTTCAACTTTACAACTAGTATGAGGATGTTAGGGTGATGCAATTCTATGGTTCGCATCATATTTAGCAAGCATTTTACGGAAAGTATCATGAATAATGTGTGAAACACCATCAGGCATTAGATATCTAGGGACTCCAAACCTTGGGAAAATCACTTCTTTAAGCGTCTTAATGGAAGTATGATGATCGGCACTATTAGTTGGAATAGCTTCTACCACTTAGTGACATAATCAACAGCAACCAAAATACTAGTGGACCCGTTAGAGTAAGGAACAGGTCCCATATAATCAAAACCCCAAACATCAAATGGTTCAACAACAAGTGAATAATTCATAGGCATTTCCTAACACTTACAGATATTACCAAATCTCTGTCATTCATCATAAGATGAGACAAACTTAGGGGCATCCTTGAATAGAGTAGGCTAATAAAAACCAGATTGTAATACCTTATGAGCAGTTCTATCTGCAGCATGATGTCCTCCATAAGCTTCGGAATGACATTTCCATAGGATTAGTTCCTGTTCATGCTGAGCTACACAATGTATAATAATACCATCTACTCCTTCTTTATAAAGATGTGGGTCATCCCAAAAGTAATGTCTGAAATCGTAGAAGATTTTTCCTTTTTTTCGTATCTGAAACAAGGTGGAATATATTTAGCAACAACATCATTAGCATAATCATCATAACATGGAGTGTTTTGAGAGACATTTATTGCAGCTAATTGTTTATCAGGAAAAAAAATCATCAATAGGTAGTGGGTCATAAAGAATATTTTCTAACCTAGACAAGTTATCAGCTATGGGGTTCTCCGCTCCCTTCCTATCAAGAGAAACCACCTAATGAGTCTAGGTTTAGCATCCTTCCATTTCATAAGATATTTTATAGCTGCATGATCAGTGTGGACAATAAATTTGGAATAAACAATGTAAGATCTGAATTTATCACAAGCAAACACGACTGCTAAAAATTCTTTTTTAGTAGTAGCATAATTTCTTTAGGCACTGTCTAGAGTTTTGCTATCATAATCGATAACATTTAATTTCTTATCAACTCTTTCTCCTAGAACAACACCAACAACATAATCACTAGCATCACACATAATTTGAAAAGGCAAGTTCCAATCAGGAGGTTGAACAATAGGTGCAGTGGTTAAGGCTTTCTTAAGTGTTTCAAAGGCCTCCACACAATCATCATCAAAAACAAAGGGGATATCCTTTTGTAAAAGATTAGTAAGAGACCCAGAATTTTTGTTTAGAAGTCCTTAATAAACCTTCTATAGAACCCATCATGACCAAGGAAACTTCGAATACCTTTAATATCTTTAGGACATGACATTTTCTCAATTTCACCAACTTTAGCTTGATCCACGTCAATACCTAGTTTGGAGATCTTATGCCCCAAGAAAATACCTTCATTAACAATAAAGTGGCACCTCTCCCAATTCAAGACAATATTAGTTTGTTCACATCTTTGCAACACTCGATCAAGGTTTCTTAAGCAATCATCAACAGAAGTTCTGTAAATGGAGAAATCATCCATGAAAACGTCTACAGTCTTTTCACAAAAATTAGAGAATATAGCAGTCATACATCTTCGAAAGGTATTTGGTGCATTACATGAACCAAAAGTCATATGTCTATAATCATAGGTTCCAAAAGGACAGGTAAAGGTAGTTTTCTCTGGATCAGATTGTGACACTGGTATTTGAGAGAAACCAGAATATCCATCCAGGAAACAAAAGTGTGTGTGCTCAGATAATATTTCAAGCATTTCATCAATAAAAGGCAAGGGATAATGATATTTCCTAGTAGCTTTATTTAATTTTCTAAAATCAATTTACATCCTATAGCCAGTAACAATTGTTTGTGGAATAAGCTCATTTTTATCATTAGGAACAATAGTATTACCTCCTTTCCTAGCGACACAATGAACGGGTGAAAGTGCATTATATCGACTAGAGGGGGTGAATGGGCGATTTTTACAAATTCATCACTGAGGAATTTCGACTTGAGGAATTTGAAATGTGATGAACTACTAGCTGTGGAATAAGTACTAAAGTGCATGAGAAACATAGCAATAGCATAGTCATCATGATGAAATAAATCATGCACATATTATAGCTAGCGTGATACAGGATAAGCAGGTGAAGAACAAGGTGACTGAAGAATTTGAGATGAGGAAATTGAGAAAGTATACAGTCAATTCTTCAAATAGTAACAATCAATTTCATCAACAAGCATTCGAGGAAATAGAAGGGTTGAGGAAATGGAACCAGGTAGCTCGATGAACAAAATGGTTTGATGACCCAGTTCCAGCAGCTATGACAGTCGTATGTGTGGTTTGGAGTGGCTTGGTAAGTAAACGAAAGGACACACAGTCCTTACCGTATCCTCCTTGAGCTAAGGTTACATAGTCCTCGCCCAACATTCGTGGTAAGTCTTCAGGATAGACTTCCAAAACCCTCACAAACCAGTCACCCGGCGATCCAAACTGGATGCTCTAGACCATGACGCCTGACCGTCTAGAAGATACACAGTCTTCAAAGGTAACAAGCATCAGTTCCACATAGGAAGAATCTCTTCAGTGATGCTTAGTCACTTTGGGTTTGGTGGTTTCGTTTTGAGGTTTTCCTCACTAATGATTTTCTCTCAAAGTCTTCGAAGGATGGCTTTTCCCTCACTTATGATTTTCTATCAAAGTCCTCGAATGATGGGTTGCTCTCAAATGACAAGTGTCAAGTTCTCTCTAGCAGCAACCAACCAACTAGTGGTTGTGGGGGGCGGGGGTTATTTATAGCCAAGGTGAACCCGACATGATAAGACATAAATGCCCCCCCAGTGATATGACCATTAGGTGGATAAAATATCTGGACATCTAGTGCAAAGCACAACAATAGTCAAAATTTGAACTGTTACATTCCTCGGAGATTATCATATTCCTCACTATAGGCAATTCACTGGCGAAATCCTAACTCCTCAGCCAGACCAATTTCCACTAACACCAGAAGAACATCGTCTCCGTCATTGAAGAACTTGACTGAACTATAAGAGATTTCTAAAGGCTTCACTTGAAGGATTGGATAGGTTTGCTTTTGAGTTGCGCATCAGTTGGAAATATTCCTTAGTATTACCTCGGCCCCCTTAAACAGTACGGTTTTTCCTATGACTCAAAGAAAGGAAATGAAACTAAAAACAAAAGTCTTCACACTTCATAGTCCTCATTACTATCTTCAAGGTCACACCGAATTCTTTAGCTTCAAAGTCTCCAGGGAATACCAAAGTCTTTAGCTAAAGACATTCATTTTTAGGGGCTGATATTCCCCAAATATATTAAACTCCCCATCGAATTATAGAACACATGTATACTCACAAACACATCAGTTCCATAACCTATAAGTCTTAAATACACCAAAATCACTATGGGGCATTTGATGCACTAATAATCTCCCCCTTTTTGGTGATTGATGACAAATAGGTTAAGTTTTCAACTGAGATAAACATATGAAGTGTAAGTATTGTGTTTGAGGAATTTGATTGCAAGATATAGAAGAACTCCCCCAAAAGATGTGCATTTTTGAGGAATTTTCTTTGGATTGCAAATGCACATGGCAGGTTGAAAACATGGAGACCTCCCCCTATATATTGTAATTCATACACGCATTTAATATATATCATGAGAAATTGACATGCATGATGAAAAATGGTGTATGACGAAATTCAACATGCATGCATTAAGGTACTTGAGGTAATAGGCATGCGGAAAGCAGTTCAAAAGCGTCAGACCACCATCCGACTTAAGTTTACAACTCGATCAACAAAAGCTTCAGAAGAGAGAGAGTTCTAACTTAAACAAAAACATCCCATATATAGAGACCCGCTTGAAGACTAACTCAAATTTATCCCCCTTTCTCATTGGTGACCAAAAGGGGTGAAAAATGGGGACTAACGCCCCTGAAGGATTTCATCTTGAAGGTGGTGGAGGAGCGCGAGCATTGTCGGGGTCGTTTGTTGACGCAGGGCCCACAGTAGTGTCGTCAATTTCCTCATCTTGATCTATCTCACGTGATGAAGAATATGAGCTTGTAACCATCTGAAGAACATGAACCTTCTTCCATTTCTTCTTAGGATGATGAGACCAGTCAAAGTTCTGCTCAAAGTCCATCTCCTTGAATTCTTCAGGAGTCTTGAGGTGAGACAGAATGTCCCATGTGCGGTTGAAGACTTCATCAAGATAGTAGTGGTTCTTCCACAAAGTATTGTGCGTGATAGTCATATCTCGAAGAAGTGAACCAAACTGACGCTTGACCCACTTACGATTGCGATCAACCCTCTAATGAATACTTAGGAGAAGCTCGCGATCGGTCATCACACGAAGGGCAGAGGCTTGAGGATTTTGAGGTGAGGCTTTTGCTGCAGAATCTTGAGTGGCAGAGTCATCATTGGTGGAATGTGATGCAACTTTGTGAAATTGACCATCCAATGGGAGAGTTCCTTCCTCAACAACAACTTTACGTTTTCCTTAAAATGAAGAAAATGTACTCTTGAGGACTTCAATCGGTGGCAGAAAACTGAAGTGATTCTGAAAGTCAGACTTGAAGGGAATTGAAGGCCTTGATCTGATGAATTTCATGATCCAGGGAGCATAAGGATTAAACTCAAATGGTGACATAGCAATATTGGCCAAAGTCCTCATGAAGAAATCATGATAATTGATGGGAATCCCATGGAAGGTGTTGAACAGCAAATTCTTCATGATACCCACAACCTCTTCTTCTTCAGATTTGTGGCCCTTGATTGAACTGGGGGTTTAGGTCAATATGCGGTATATGGTCATGGGTACATAGAGCAAATCCTTCACTAGGAAGGGGGTCCTTGGAGGTTTACTAGAAGCCAAAGGCTTCATCAGCAGTTGCATCATCTGATTGGGCAGTTCAGGTTCATCATAGATGCATCTAGCTCCTTCTGAAGGAATTTCTATTGGCACAACATGAAGCAATTCAATGGTTGGAGTAGTGCAGTGAGTGTTTCTAGTCATCCAATCCAGGATCCATGAATTGACATCAGAAGCATCAGCAGAGCTGTGCAGGGTTGCATAGAATTGAAGAATTAGCTCATCATTCCAGTCACATTTGTCAACACAGAAAGGCAGAAGTCCGGCATCATGAAGGATAGTGAGCACAGGAGTGAAGTCCAGAATGGACTCCATATCCACATGAGGAATTTGCTGATGCTCGAAGACTTAATCTTTCTCAAACAAAACGGTAGCATAGAAATTCGTTTGGGAAGAAGTCCAGAATCTTGAGCATCCGGACCTTGGTGAGGCATATGGATTTAGCCATGTGAAGAAGATGTGTTCATCGAAGAAGTTTGCCTTGATGAATTTGGGGCACTTAGTGCCTTTAAATGGCAATGTGGTCTTTGGCTGAAGAATTGGTTTGAAGCGGCCCACAATCTCCTTAGGCATAACAACAATTTCTATAGTCTGAAGAATATGTGCAGCAGTTTCCTCAGGTGTTGTCTTGGCATGAACTTGTTCAGCTAATGCAGCTGGAATTTCTTCAAGAATAGATGCGAGTGGTGTGGTCAAACCTTCAAATCATCTTTGAATTTATTCAGTCTGAGCAGGTGACTGAGGAATTTCTGAGAGGGGAGTGGTCATTGGTGAATTGGGGTGTGCAGCTTCTCAGTATTCATCATTAATTAGTGGATTTGTATTTCCAATGTCCACATTCTCATCAATTTCTTCAACTCCAGCATCTTCAGCAGTTAACTAAGGCTGAGGCGATGATACTAGAGGGGTTGAAGCATTTGCTTGCACCTCTATTTCTTCATCAATCTACTCTAAGGTAGCAGCAAAATGATTGTTTTCATCTTCCTCATTTGGGATGACATAGTAAACACCAAATGGAACTATTTCATAAGCAGACACGGAGGAGATAGGTGTTGCATCATTTGGCTTAGTTGAAGAACTTGGCATAGTCTTCAACTTGTTCACACTAGATGAATCTGAAATTGATGTTTTTCTTTTGTATGCAGTCTTCTTCTCTCCAGCCTTTGTTTTCTTCCATTCTGATGCAGAAGGAAGGTTGATATTCTTCACCCTTCAAGACTATGCAGTTTGAGCATGGGGTAAAGTTGGAGCAGTTACTTCAGGCACGACTGATGCAGTCTCCCTAGTTGACTCAATTTCTTCAGGCGCGACAAATGCTTCAACTGGCTTGACAATTTCTTCAAGCGCAACAGAGGATGTTACCATGCCAGGTTCTTCAGCAGCCTAAATTTCTTCAGTTGTACTTGCAGTTTCTTCAGTAGGCTGAGTAGAAGTTTCAGCCTGCGGAATTTGTGGTTGAGGTCGAGCTACAACCCTCTTGTTCTGGCCCATGATGGCTTTGTCAGCCACTTTGACGAATCGAACCTTGGCTCCTTGCCAATCAACATAGTAAGGATCAAATTCCTCACTTAGGCCGTTGATCTCTTGTTGCATTTCCAGAGACAGCTTCAGTATATTGTTCTTCATGAAGTACTCTTTCTTGTACTCAGCATTTTTGGTTCGTCAAGCTTTCTCATACTTCCACTTTTCTTCAGCGATGAAAGTAGTGAGGACATGATCTGGACCAAGAGGCAAATTCAAATCATCAAGTTGAGTGTTGGGGTACTTGTGCCAAATATCAATGAAGTTTAGCACAGTCTTTATGTCCAACAAGAGAGGAATTTGAGTTCCCTTTGACTGAGCCACTCTCTTGCTTGTTTTTGATGATTTCCTCAAGTTACTCATCATCTGCGTCATCATCTGAAGAATTTGAAGGCACTTGGAACAAACTCTCTTTGGATGAGGACTTCGTCGAGCACCTCATCCAGTAGTAGATTTTATCTTCAGCAGAGAAGGACTTGTTGAGGAATGTGCTTGGGCTGATGAACTTGCTGAAGCTCCTGATGCAATTGAAAAACCAGTAGTCCTTTGACATGTTGCAAGGCGCACTAGATTTGAGGGATTTGTGGCTGCGACTGAGTATTGTGCAGCTACTAAAGGTATTGCAGCAGCCTTTGTGTAAGGGCATCTAGTACCACTTACTGAATTTGGTGTATTGAAGACTTATAGATTAAGGAACTAATGTGTTTGTGAGTGTACACGGGTTCTATAAGTCGATGAGGAGTTTGATATATTCAGAGATTACCGACCCCTAAAATGTATGTCTTCAACTGAAGACTTTACTGAAGACTTTGGTGAAGACTTTGGTGAAGACTTTGGTATTCCCTGAAGACTTTGAAAATGAAGAAGTTGGTGTGACCTTGAAGATATGAACGAGGACTATGAAGTGTGAAGTCTTCTTTTTTCTTAGTTTCATTTCCTTTTTTGAGTCATAGGAAACACTATACTGTTAATGGGGGGCAAATAATACTAAGGAAAATTTCCAACTGATGCTCAACTCCAAAAGCCTCAACATATCCAATCCTTCGAGTGAAGCCCTTGGAAATCTCTTGCAGTTCAATCAAGTTCTTCAATGACAGAGACGATGTTCTTCTGGTCTCTGATGAAATTGATCTGATTGAGAAGCTAGGATTTCGCTAGTGCAAATTGCCTACAAGTGAGGAACATGATAAGCCTGAGGACTTTCATAGTTCGAAATTCCGACAGTTGTTGTGCTTAGCGCCAGTTGTCCCCAATCATCTTATCCACATAATGGTCATATCATTGGGGACATTTATGTCTTATCATGTCAGGTTGCACCCTGGCTATAAATAGCCACCCCCCACAACCACTAGTTGGTTGGCTACTCCGAGAGAGAACTGACACTTGTCATTTGAGAGCAACCCATCCTCCGAGGACTTTGGGAGAAAATCATCAATGAGGAAAAACCAAAATCAAAAGAACCAAACCCAAAGTGATTGAGCATCACTGAAGAGATTGTTCCTGTGTGGAACCAATGCTTGTTACCTTTGAGGACTGTGTATCCTCTAGATGGTTAGGCGTCATGGTCTAGTGCATCGTGCAGTCAATTGGGGATCATGGAGTGACCTTGGTCTAGAGCACCAGTAGTAAATTCTGGATTTCCGAGTGAACAGTTTTTGAGGGTTTTGGAAGTCTACCCTAAAGACTTACCACGAGAGTTGGGTGAGGACTTTTTGATCGTAGGTCAAGGAGAATACGGTAAGTAATGTGTGTCCTCAGACTGTGTGTCCTCTGATTTAACTACCAGGCCACTCCAAAGCAGACATACGACTGTCATAGCAGTTGGAACTGGGTCATCAAACCATTGTCTTCATCGAGTTACCTGGTTCTATTTCCTCAACCCCTCTATTCAGCATATCCTTGTTGATGAAATTGATCGTTACTGTTTGAAGAATTTGACTGAAGGCTTTCACAATTTCCTCATCTCAAATTCTTCATACTACCTTGTTCCTCACCTACTTATCCTGTATCACGCTACTTGTAATATGTGCATGTTTTATTTCTTCATGATGACTATGTTGTCGCTAGGTTTCTCATGCACTTAAGTACTTAATCCGCTGATAGTTATTCATCACAGTTCAAATTGCTCAAGTTGAAATTCCTCAAGTGATGAATTTGTAAAAATTGCTTATTCACCTCCCCTCTAGTCGATATAACGCACTTTCAATTGTTATCAGAGCAAGGTACTCCCTTGTTCTGTGTGATTTTGGTTTAACCACCTAGAGTTCTAGTTATGTCGACTGGAGGTATGATCAAGGTTTCTGCAGGGTGCCCTACCTTTGATGGGACGGATTACCCCTACTAGAAGAACAAGATGCGCATGCATCTTTAGGCTATTGAGAATGATCTTTGGTACGTCGTGGAAAATGGTGTTCCCCGCATTTCTCTGACTATCACTGCTGTTGATACGAAGAAATTCAAGCAACTCGATTCTCAAGCAAAGAATATCATCTGTGGCCATCTGAGCCAAGGTCAATACGACAGAGTGAGTGCTTTGGAGTCTGCTAAGATTATTTAGGATAGGTTTTCCAAAGTCAACGAAGGTGTTTCTACTCAACGTGACTCTCGTGTTGATGCTCTTCGCAATTGCTTCAACCACTTCAAGAGACTCGACAATGAAAATATTCAGCAAACTTTTGATCGTCTCACTAATATCTCCAATGAGCTTCAAGCACTAGGTGCTACTGATATCACCGACCATGAGGTGGTGAAGAAACTGCTAAGATCTATTGATTCCTCATTCGATACTCTGGCTTTGATGATTTGAGAACGTGGAGACTCAAGTCACTTGATCCTGCTGATATTCTTGAGAGACTCAATACTCATGAATTCCAACAAGCTGAAAAGAGAGACCTCTACGGGCAAAGCTATGGAAGATCTCGTGCTCTGATGGCAAAAGAAATTTCCTCATCCATAGGTGAAGATTCTGATAGTATCCTTGGTGATCCTGAAGAACTAAGTCAAGAGCTAGCAATGCTGGTGAGGAAATTCCGGAAGTTCTCAAGGAGAGGTGGATTTGGAAAGTCATCAAAAGGTGGTTTGAGGAAATCAGATTCCTCAGATGACTACAAGAAAAGAACTTGTCACAAATGCAAAAAATCTGGTCACTTCATCTCTGAATATCCTCTGTGGGGAAAAGAATCAAATAAGAAGAAGAAGAAGTACAAGGACGACAGTTCCGATGACTTGAAGAAAAACAAGAAATCTTCAAAGTCCTCATCTGCAAAGTCCTCATCTTCAAAGTCCTCAATGCACAGGAAGAATGGTTCTAGAAAGGCTCGGGCTTTCATTGGCAAGGAAATGGACCCAGAAGAAGAATATGAAGAATATGAAGAAGAGGAAGAATCTAAGGTGGAATCTGAATCTGGTGTCGCTAGCCTAGCTCTTGCTACTTCTTTCGTCAGCAAGTCCATCTTCAACGATGATGAAAATGACTACTCCAACGACTCTGATGTCAGCAATTATGATTACGCTCCCACCTATTGCTTCATGGCTAAAGGTTCCAAGGTACATAAGCATCACTCCTCCTCTGAATCAAGTGATGGTGAATCTGATGAATATGTGAAACCCAGCTATGCCAAACTTGCTAATATAGCTACTAGGCAACAAAGTGCACTTGAAAAGCTTCTGAAAATGCTAGACAAAAGCGATGATCTGTTGAATGAGGAAGTGGATCGTACTTAAACTCTATCTGATGATCTCAAAAGTCTTCAGGCAAAGTATGATAACCTTCAGAGTTATCATAATGCTCTCTTAGCCGATCATGAGAAGCTTTCTTATTAATTTCTTCAAAGAAAGCAAGATCTTGAGAAACTAAGGGTGTCACATGAGGATCTCCAAAGGGAATATGATTCCGTACTGGCTCAGTAGATCAGTACCACTAAGGAAGAATTTGTTCCACCTTGTTTGAAATTCATCGAACGTGAAACTGCTGATTCTTCACCTGAATGTTCAAATGATTCTATTGCTGAAATTTTTTCAACTATTCTAGTGGTCACAAATTCCTCATCTAAGGATACCACAAGTATCACTAACAAAAATGCAGGGTTGAAGGAATTGTATGTGACAGGCATGTACAAATGTCTCAAAGGGCATCAAACCTTTGCGATGTCCTCAAAAAGCAGATTCTGAACGGGAACCCTAGGAAAGAGGGTATTGCCTTTGAGAGGAAACTCAACGCTGATGGATCCTACTGGACACCTAAGCAGTACCCCAAAACCTCATGGGTTGCTGCAAAAGGACCTCCTATAGATCCATCCACTTTATCTGGCTTTACTTGTGTAACTTCATATTAATCTGATAAGTCACTTGATTCCAGCTACAAATTCTTCAAAAATTAGAAAGGTGAAGTATTTCCCAGATTTGTTGGAACAGGTTCTCCTATGAAGAAAATCTGGGTTCCCAAGAGCTACCTACAAAATCTTCAAGTGAATGTCCTCACGACACCACTCATGAAGAACAGGAACCCCAGATATAATTCCTCACTTGGACCAAATTCCTCAAATGGTCAAAAATATCATTCCCATTCTAATGTCGTCGTTGAGCAGGGAAAATCTAAGAGTTCTGAATATGTGCATTATTCTTCAAATCATTATGTTCATAAGTCCTCGAAGAATTTCTCTGCTTATTCATATGAGTACTCTAACCCGCATCCTATGAAACAACGTGCACTTGCTTCAATTCCGTCCTTCTCATACGGTGCTCGCATAACGATGAACTCTTTGCCACCCCTGTATATGTGGGTGGTGAAGAAATTGAACTAATTTCTTATGTAGGGTCAGGTCTCCAGATGAACTTGAACGTCTAATGAATTTGCTGGAGTCCTAAGGAAATGCTTGAAAGGACGCAAGCTAACCATGTAGAAATGAATTCCTCATTTCTCACGTCCTCACACTACTTGCTTACTATCTTGTGTGATGAAATTCTGTCTGATGAAATTGATGTCATATTCTTCACTCTGAAGCATATGAGTTCATAATTCGTACTAATTCATTTGCAGGATGAACCTCCAAAAGCTACTGAGTGGGTCCTCGATAGTGGATGCACAAACCACATGACTAGTGACAAGAATCTACTGATGGATTTTCCACTTGCTCCATCTCATCTAAAGCACACAAAGGAAAAAGCAAGGTATTGGGTCTAGGTAAGGTTGCAATCTCAAAGGACCGAACCATGGATAAGGTGATGTTAGTCGAATCCCTCGGGTTCAACCTTATGTCTGTCTTAATGCTTTGTGATCTCGATATGGTTGTCGTATTTGGAAAATATCATTGTGTTGTCATCATGGAATCTGACAATTGCAAAGTCTTCGAAGGCTTTAGGAGAGGAGACTTGTATATTGTAGATTTCTCTACAGGTCCCCAGCCTGCCACATGCCTACTTGCAAAGTCCTCAGAAGGCTGGTTGTGGCATCGATGACTTGGACATGCTGGTATGAGGAACTTGCACATGCTCGTGAAGAAAAAGCATGTCATTGGCATTGAAGGTATCAAATTCCTCAAGGACCACCTTTGTGGTGCATGTGAGTCTGGGAAGATGACGAGATCCAAGCATCCCTCGAAGACAATCATGACCACGACTCGACCCTTTGAATTGCTTCACATGGATCTCTTTGTCCCCACTCATTACTCCACACTAATGAATTCTTCAAGTTTATATGTCTTCGTCATTGTTGATGATTACTCTCGTTACACTTGGGTGCATATTATTCTGTACAAGTCTGAAGTGTAGGATGTCTTGAGACGATTTGCTTCAAGGGCCTCCACGAACTTCAGCGTTAGGATCAAGCATATCAGGAGTGATAATGGGACTGAGTTCAAGAACACCAATCTTGATCAATATCTCGATGAACTTGGTATTACTCATGAGTTATCTGCCCCATACACTCCTGAGCAGAACAACCTCGTGGAGCCTAAGAACAGGACTCTTGTTGAGATGGCTCACACCATGCTTGATGAATACAAGACTCCTCGTTGCTTCTGGCCTGAGGCAATTGATACTGCATGCCACATCATCAACAGGGTATATCTTCACAAATTCTTCAAGAAGACTTTGAATGAACTTATGACTGTCAAGAAACCCAATGTAAGTTATGTTAAAGTCTTCGGTGCAAAATGCTGGATTAGAGATCCTCACCATAGTTCTATATTTGCACCGAAAGCACATGAAGCTTTTATACTTGGTTACACAAAGGACTCGCACACCTACATAGTCTTCAACACCTACCACCACAAGGTTGTTGAAATTGTAGATGTGCGGTTCGATGAAACTGACGGCTCGCAAAGAGAGCACCTGCCTTTTGTGCTAGATGAACAGTATCCTGAGGAATCCATTAAGCTGAAGGCTACTAAAGACGTCATACCCACTAAGGAAGTCATTCTAGCGAATGAAGACATTCATGTTGATACACCTGAAGAAAATGGTGCTGAAGAAAATCCTCAGCCACGTCAACCTGCTCACCCAAGAGTTGCAAATGAAGTGGAGATTGACAAAACTATCAATGACATCAATGCACCAGGTCCCCTCACTTGTCAAGAGCTTCACATTTTACTAACTTTTGTGGGCACTTTGCTTTTGTCTCTATCACAGAGCCCACCTAAGTTGATGAAGCATTCAAGGAGCCTGAGTGGATTCAAGCCATGCAAGAGGAATTGCATCAATTCAAACTCAACAACGTGTGGGAACTTGTCAAGCGGCCAGATCCTCGCAAGCATAACATCATAGGTACCAAGTGGATCTACCGCAACAAGCAAGATGAAAATGGTCTTGTGGTAAGGAATACGACTCGTCTTGTAGCTCAAGGATACACACAGGTTGAAGGAATTGACTTTGCTAAAACTTTTGCACCTGTTGCTAGACTTGAAGCAATTCACATATTGTTTGCTTATGCTAACCATCATGATATCATCTTATATAAAATGGATGTGAAAAGTGCATTCCTCAATGGTAAGCTTGAGGAAGAAGAATATGTTGCTCAACCCCCAGGTTTTGAAGACCCTAAGCATCCTAACAAAGTCTTCAGACTCAACAAGCCGCTCTATGGCCTCAAGCAGGCTCCTCGGGCGTGCTACGACACTCTGAAGGAGTTCCTCATGAAGAAAGTCTTCAAACCCGGTTCACTTGACCCAAATCTTTTCACTAAATCGTATGATAATGAACTGTTCATATGCCAAATATACGTAGACGATATCATCTTTAGCTGTACTGACAAACGTTACATTGATGAATTTGCCTATATGTGAAAGCACATTTGCTCCCTTGGTGGTTTTGGTAATTAATAACAACATATAAGTCATTGAACTAATGTTTCCACCAAGTATATTTCAGGAAATGTTCAATGATAGGATTGGCAAAAGGATATTGTGGAGAAACCCCAAGATTCAAGGAAATAGGTTGGCCAAGATTCAAGCAAGAGGGCTCTACATTTTATATTTGTGAGAAATCACATTGAGTCCATAGGAAAGCCAATACTATTAAAAGGGGGTACGGTTTTGTTGGTGAACAATATGCTCAAACGTGCACAAGTGATAGTCGCCAAAAACATCCACAAACTCTCCCACCAAAGTCTGTTCTATACCTACCACTCAAAATCGGTGCAACTAACTTTCCCATACCGGTGCCACCGATTCCAGAACCTAGACAGACTCTGCCAAACCCTAGCCACTTTGGTCAACCAATTCCATACCCGTGCCACCGAGTTTAGGTTGCCAACTCTCTATTAGGCAAATTCACATTTTCGGTCCCACCGAGAATGTTGGATCGGCGTCATCGAGATTGGAAATCTGACCGTTGGTCACCTTATCGGTGCAACCGAGTTTCCTATATCGGTCTCACTGAGATTCAAAATTGCCACCTTTTGGTCACTTTGGTATGACCTACATTAACAAATCGGTGTCACCGAGTTGCTCATTTTGTGTGTAACGGTTGGATTTTTGGGGATGCCTATATATACCCCTTCACCACCACTTACTTGAAAGAGAAGCACTCAGAACTATTCCATACCTATCCTAACAGATTTTCTGAGAGAAAACCACATACCCTTGTGTTGAGGTCAAGATCTTCCACTCCAATCATATGGATCTTGATTTCTAGCCTCCCTTAGTAGCTTTCCACCAATCCCATCTCTTCCACCATGCCAAATTTGTGAGAGAGTGATTGGGTGCTGAGGAGTCTATCATCTTGAAGCACAAGAGCAAGGAGTTCATCGTCTTTACCAAGCCTATTACCTTTTGGAGGGTTGTGCCTCCTAGATTGGTTAGGTGACACTTGGGAGCCTCCTAATTCATGTTGTGGAGTGAACCAAGAAGTTTGTAAGGGCAAGGAGATTGCCCACTTCGTGAAGATCTACCCATAGTGAGGCTAGTCCTTCGTGGACGGAATCCGTATGGAATAGTCAAGGTTGCTACTTCGTGGACCCTTTTGGGTGGAGCCCTCCGTGGACTCTCGCGACCATTACCCTCCGTGGGTTGAAGACTCCATAAACGTGGATATAGGATAGTGCCACCTATCGAAACCACGGGGAAAATCATCGTGTCTACAACTGTCTTTGATCCTCTTACCCTATCCCTTCTATACATGCTTGTTGTTACTTTCCGCTGCTATATACTCTTAGACTTGCATGTGTAGGGTGTGTTGGAAATATGCCCTAGAGGCAATAATAAATTAGTTATTATCATATTTCCTTGTTCATGATAATCGTTTATTATCCATGCTATAATTGTATTGATCGGAGACTTAAATGCATGTGTGGATACATAGACAAAACCATGTCCCTAGTATGCCTCTAATGGACTAGCTCGTTGATCAAAGGATGGTTAAGGTTTCCTAGCCATGGACATGAGATGTCATTTGATAACGGGATCACATCATTAGGAGAATGATGTGATGGATAAGACCCAAACTACAAACATAGCATATGATCGTGTCAGTTTATTGCTACTGTTTTCTGCATGTCAAGTATATGTTCCTATGACCATGAGATCATGCAACTCACGGATATCGGAGGAGTGCCTTGTGTGTATCAAACGTCGCAACGTAACTGGGTGACTATAAAGGTGCTCTACAGGTATCTCCGATGGTGTCTGTTGAGTTGGCATGGATCGAGACTGGGATTTGTTACTCCGTGTGACGAAGAGGTATCTTAGGGCCCACTCGGTAATACAACATCACAATGAGCCTTGCAAGCAATGTGACTAATTGTTAGTTGCGGGATCTTGTATTATGGAACGAGTAAAGAGACTTGCCGGTAACGAGGTTGAACTAGGTATGGAGATACCGACGATCGAATCTCGGGCAAGTAACATACCGAAGAACAAAGGGAACGTTATACGGGATTAACTGAATCCTTGACATAGAGGTTCGACCGATAAATATCTTCATAGAATATGTAGGAACCAATGTGGACGTCCAGGTCCCGCCATTGGTTATTGACCGTAGAGGTGTCTCGGTCATGTCTACATAGTTCTTGAACCTGCAGGGTCTGCACACTTAAGGTTCGGTGACGTTTCGGTAGTGTAGTGTTATGTATGGTGGTGAACGAAGTTTGTTCGGAGTCCCGGATGAGATCCCGGACATCATGAGGAGCTCCGGAATGGTCCGGAGGTAAAGATTCATATATAGGAAGTCCCAGTTTGGTTTCCGGAAAAGTTTCGGGCTCATCGGTAGTGTACCGGCAGTGCCGGTAGTGTACCGGGAGTGCCGGTAGTGTACCGGGAGGCCTCCGGGAGGGGTATTTCGACCCCAAGAGGTCCATGGGCTGTGGGAGAATAATAACCAGACCTTAGTGGGCTGGGAAAACAGCCACAAAGGCCCATGGCATAGGAAAGAAAGTCCTAAAGCAAAAAGTGGAAAATCAGCCAATAGGTGGCAATCCTACTCCAACTAGGATTGGAGGTGAAGTAGGATTGCTCCCACCTCCTATTTCGGCCGACCCAAAGGTCTTGGCTGCCTCTCCTCTCCTCTCCTCCTATATATACTAGTGGATTGGGTGGTTTTTGGACAGAATTTCCGGCCACGTGCTACCCGTTACACCGGTGCATAGTTTCTCCTCTAGATCGGTTTTCTGCAGCGCTTAGGCGAAGCCCTGCCGGAATCACTCCACCACCATCACCGGAGCGCCGTCACGCTGCCGGTGAACTCTCTCTCCTCTCTACCTCCTCTTGCTGGATCAAGACGGTGGAGATCGTCATCAAGCTGCACGTGTGCTGAACGCGGAGGTGCCGTCCGTTCGGCGCTAGATCGGAAGGACCGTGATCGAGATCGCGAGACGGTTCGTGATGAGATCGTGGAACGGATCGTGATGAGTTTGCGGGACAGATCGTGATCAAGATCGTGAGACGGATTGTGATGAGATCGCGGGATGAATCGTGATGAGTTCACGGGACGGATCGTGATTGGATCGCGGGACGGATCGTGATGAGATCGCGAGACGCTCGGCGATTTGGATCGGGAAGATGTTCGACTACACCAACCGCGTTTCTTAACGCTTCCCGTTTAGCAATCTACAAGGGTATGTAGTTCCACTCTCCCTCTCGTAGATGCTCATCACCATGGATAGGTTTGCGTGTGCGTAGGAATTTTTTTGTTTCCCATGCGACGTTCCCCATCAGTGGCATCATGGGCTAGGTTGATGGTTCGATGAGATCTCGAGTAGAACACAAAAGGTTTGTGGGCGTTGATGCTTAGATTGCTTCCTCCCTTGGTCGTATTTTGGTTCAGCGAGATTGTGAGATGAAGCGGCCCGGACCAACATTACTCGTACGCTTATGAGAGACCGGTTCCCTCGACGCAACTTGTTGCCTAGATGGCTTGCGGGTGACAGTTTCTCTCACTTTAGTTGGATCGGATTCGACAAAGGCGGTCCTTGAGAAGGTTGAAAAGCAATCTATGTATCACTCTTGTGGTTTATGCGTAGGTGAGAATCGTTCTTGCTAGATACCCGTAGCAGCCACGTAAAACATGCAACAACAATTAGAGGACGTCTAACTTGTTTTTGCAGGGTATGTTGTGATGTGATATGGCCAATTACATGATGAGATATATGTGATGTATGAGATGATCATGTGATGTATAGAATTTCACGACTTGCATGTCGTTGAATACGGCAACCGGCAGGAGCCATAGGGTTTCTTTAATTATTGTATGACCTGCGTGTCAATCATTAAGCGCTATGTAATGCTTTACTTTATCGCTACGGTAGCAATAGTAGTAGAAGCATGTAGGGCGTGACAACCCCGATGGCGACACATTGATGGAGATCAATATGATGGAGATCATGGTGTCATGCCGGTGACGATGGAGATCATGCCGGTGCTTTCTAGATGGAGATCAAAAGCACAAGTTCATGGCCATATCATGTCACTTATGATTTGCATGTGATGTTAATCCTTTTTATGCACCTTATTTTGATTAGGACGACGGTAGCATTATAAGGTGATCCCTCACTTAATTTCAAGCTAAATTGTGTTCTCCCCGAGTGTGCACCGTTGCGAAAGTTCGTCGTGTTGAGACACCACGTGATGATCGGGTGTGATAGACTCTACGTTCACATACAACGGGTGCAAGCCAGTGTTGCACATGCAGAACACTCGGGTTAAACTTGACGAGCCTAGCATGTACAGACATGGCCTCGGAACACAAGAGACCGAAAGGTCGAGCATGAGTCATATAGTAGATATGATCAACATAATGATGTTCACCATTGCAGCCACCTCAACTCACGTGATGATCGGACTTGAGTTGGTGAATTTGGATCATGTGACACTCAGATGACCTGAGGGATGTCAATTTGAGTGGGAGTTCTTAAGTAATATGATTAATTGAACTCATTATCATGAACATAGTCAAAGTGTCTTTGCAAATTATGTTGTAGATTACTAGCTCACGCTGTAGCTCCCTTAAATTTTTATATGTTCCAAGAGAAATAGAGTTGAAAGATGTTGGTAGCAATATTGCGGACTGGGTCCGTGATCTGAGGATTGTCCTCATTGCTGCACAGAAGGCTTATGTCCTTAATGCACCGCTCGGTGCGCCACCCCCTCTAGCGTCGTCTATAGATGTTGTGAACATCTGACAGGCACGTTTCGATGACTACTTGATAGTTTAGTGCGTCATGCATTACGGCTTAGAATTGAGGCTCCGAAACGATTTGAACGTCACGGAACATATGAGATGTTCTAGGAGCAGAGATTGTGATCTCAGGCTCGTGCCTGTGTTGCGAGATATGAGATCTCCAACAAGATTCTTTGCCTGTAAGATGAAGGAGAATAGCTCAATCGTTGAGCATGTACTCAGATTGTCTGGGTACTACAATCGCTTGAATCAAGTGGGAGTTGATCTTCCAGATAAGACAGTGATTGATATAGTTCTCCAAGTCACTGTCACTAAAGCTACTAGAACTTAGTGATGAACTATAATACACCAGGGATAGAAGTATTGATCCCTGAGCTGTTCGCGATGTTTGACACCGCGAAGGTAGAAATCAAGAAGGAGCGTCAAGTGTTGATGGTTAATCAAACCAGTAGTTTCGAAAAGGGCAAGAGCAAGGAGGGAAACTTCATGGATAGCAAGTCAGTTGCTGCTCCAGTGAAGCAACCCAAAGTTGAACTCAAACCCGAGACTAAGTGCTTCTATTATGAGGTGAGAGGTCGCTGAAGCGGAACAACCCTAGATACTTGGTAGATAAGAAGGCTGGCAACATCGACAGAAGTATATTTGATATACGAGTTATTGATGTGTACCTTGCTAGTACTCCTAGTAGCACCTGGGTATTGGCTACCTGTTTGGTTGCTAAATGTTAGTAACTCGAAATAAATGCTACGGAATAAACGGAGAACTAGCTAAGGGTGAGGTGACGATGTGTGTTGGAAATGTTTCCAAGGTTGATGTGATCAACATCGCACGCTCTCTCTACCTTCAGGATTAGTGACGAACCTAAATAAATGTTATTTGGTGTTTTGCGTTGAGCATGAACATGATTAGATCATGTTTGTTGCAATACGGTTATTCATTTAAGTCAGAGAATAATAGTTATTCTGTTACATGAATAATACCTTCAATGGTCATGCACCTAGTGAGAATGGTTTGTTGAAATCTTGATCGTAGTAATACACATGTTCATAACATTGATGTCAAAAGATACAAAGTTAAATAATGATAGTACCACATACTTGTGGCACTGCCGCTAAATGTCATATTGGTATAAAGCGCATGTAGAAACTCCATGCTAATGGATATTTGGACTCATTCGATTTCGAATCGGTTGAGACTTGCGAACCATGCCTCTTGGGCAAGATGACTAAAGGACCCCGTTGGATGGAGCGGGCAAGTGATTCATTGGAAATGATACATGTTGATGTATGCAATCTAGTGAGTCTTGTAGCGTGCAGTGGATATCGTTATTTTCTTACCTTCACTGATGATTTGAGTAGATATAGTGTATATTTACTTAATTAAACACAAGTCTGAATCGTTTGAAAGGTTCAAGAAAATTCAGAGTGAAGTTTAAAGATCATCGTGACAAGAAGATAAAAATGACTGCGATATGATCGTGGAGGTGAATATCTGAGTCACGAGTTTGGCATACAACTTAAGACAATGTGAAAGTTGTTTCACAACTAAACGCCACCTGGAACACCATAGTGTGATGGTGTGTCCGAACATCATAGTTATGCTCTATTGGACATGGTGCATGCTATGATGTCTCTTGTCGTTTTACTACTATAATCTTGGGGTTATGCATTAGAGACAACTACATTCACTTTAAAAAGGGCACCATCTAAATCCGTTGAGATGACACCGCGTGAATTATGGTTTGATAGAAACCTAACCTGTCATTTCTTAATGTTTGGGGCTACGACGCTTGTGTGGAAAATGTTTTCACCTAATGAGGTCGAACCCAAGGCGGACAAATGCATCTTCATAGACTACCCTAAGATCAGCTGGGTGAACCTTCTATCTTAGATCCAAGTGCAAAGTGTTTGTTGCTTAAACGGATCCTTTCTCGAGGAAATGTTTCTCTCGAAAGAATTGAGTGGGAGGAAGATAGAACTTGATGATGTTGTTAAACCTTTGTTCAACCAGAGAGTAGCGCGGCGCAGAAAGATGTTTCTGTGAAGCCTACGTTAGTTGAAGAGGAAGTTAATGATGATGATCATGAAGCTTCAGGATCAAGTTACTATCGAACTTTGTAGGTCGACAAGGATGTGTACTGCTCCTAAGTGGTACGACAACTCTGTCTTGGAGATCATGTTGTTGGACAACGATGAACCTACGAGCTATGGAGAAGCGATGATGGGCCCGGATTCCGACAAATGGTTAGAGGCCATGAAATCCGAGATAGGATCCATGTATGAAAACCAAGTATAGACTTTGGTAGACTTGCTCGTTAGATGGCAGGTCGTTGAGTACAAATGGACCTTTGGAATGAAGACAGACACTAATGGTGAATGTCACCATTTGTAAAGCTCGACTTGTTGCAAAGTTGTTTGTGACAAGTTCAAGGAGTTGACTGTGATGAGGCTTTCTCACTCGTAGCGATGCTAAAAGTCTGTTGGAATTATGTTAGCAGTTGCTGCATTTTCAATTATGAAATCTGGCAGATGGATGTCAAAACATCGTTTCCTTAACGGTTTACTTAAGGAAAGGTTGTATGTGATACAACCAGAAGGTTTTGTCAGTCCTAAGGATGCTAAAAGATGAGCAAGCTTCAGTGATCCTTCTATGGACTGAAGCAAGCATCTCGGAGTTGGAATATACACTTTGATAAGGTGATCAAAGTTTTGTAGTTTATACAAAGTTTATGAGAAACTTGTATTTATAATAAAGTGAGTGGGAGCACTATAGAGTTTCTGATAAGTATATGTGGTTGACATATTGTTGATCGGAAATAATGTAGAATTTCTGGAAGGCATAAAAGGTTGTTCAAAAAGTGTTTTTCAAAGGAAGACCTGGATAAAGCTACCTAATTGTTGAGCATCAAAATCTATAGAGATAGATCAAGATGCTTGATGAGACTTTCAATGAGTGCATACCTTGACAAGATTTTGAAAGAGTTCAAAATGGATCAGCCAGAGAAATAGTTCTCGTCTGATTTGTAAGGTGTGAAGTTGAGTGAGACTCAAAGCTCGACAACGGCAGAAGAAAGAGAAAGGACGAACGTCGTCCCCTATGCCTTAGCCATAGGCTCTATATTATGCCATGCTGTGTACCGCACCTATGTGTGCCTTGCCATGAGTCTGTCAAGGGGTACAAGAGTGGTCCAAAAGTGGATCACTGGACAGCGGTCGGAATTATCCTTAGTAACCAGAGGACTAAGGAAATGTTTCTTGATTATGGAGGTGATAAAGAGTTCGTCGTGAAGAGTTACGTCGATGCAAGCTTTAATACCTATCCGGATGACTAGTAGTAGCAATCTGGATACGTATAGTGGAGCAGCCATTTGGAAATAGTACCAAGTGGAGTGTGGTAGCAGTGTTTACGGTTTGACATAGAGATTTGCAAAGTACACACGGATCTGAATATCGCAGACCCGTTGACTATAAGACCTCTCTCACATGCAAAGCATGATTGAGCCCCAAAACTCATTGGGTGTTAGATTCATAACAATGCGAATCACATGGTGATGTGAACTAGATTATTGACTCTAGTGCAAGTGGGAGACTGTTGGAAATATGCCCTAGAGGCAATAATAAATTAGTTATTATCATATTTCCTTGTTCATGATAATCGTTTATTATCCATGCTATAATTGTATTGATCGGAGACTTAAATGCATGTGTGGATACATAGACAAAACCATGTCCCTAGTATGCCTCTAATGGACTAGCTCGTTGATCAAAGGATGGTTAAGGTTTCCTAGCCATGGACATGAGATGTAATTTGATAACGGGATCACATCATTAGGAGAATGATGTGATGGATAAGACCCAAACTACAAACATAGCATATGATCGTGTCAGTTTATTGCTACTGTTTTCTGCATGTCAAGTATATGTTCCTATGACCATGAGATCATGCAACTCACGGATATCGGAGGAGTGCCTTGTGTGTATCAAACGTCGCAACGTAACTGGGTGACTATAAAGGTGCTCTACAGGTATCTCCGATGGTGTCTGTTGAGTTGGCATGGATCGAGACTGGGATTTGTTACTCCGTGTGACGGAGAGGTATCTCAGGGCCCACTCGGTAATACAACATCACAATGAGCCTTGCAAGCAATGTGACTAATTGTTAGTTGCGGGATCTTGTATTATGGAACGAGTAAAGAGACTTGCCGGTAACGAGGTTGAACTAGGTATGGAGATACCGACGATCGAATCTCGGGCAAGTAACATACCGAAGAACAAAGGGAACGTTATACGGGATTAACTGAATCCTTGACATAGAGGTTCGACCGATAAATATCTTCGTAGAATATGTAGGTTTCCGGAAAAGTTTCGGGCTCATCGGTAGTGTACCGGGAGTGCCGGTAGTGTATCGGGAGTGCCGGTAGTGTACCGGGAGGCCTCCGGGAGGGGTATTTCGACCCCAAGAGGTCCATGGGCTGAAGAATTTGTGAACGTAACCTTCAAAAGTTATACTGTCAAATTTTTGGGTGTTTCCCGCTCAAAATTTTCCGATTCCCACGACTGGATAACCCACGATCCCCCATTATCACCACTACTCAGTACGTGGGTGACACATGTCACGTGGAGAGCAAGGGTCAGGGGCAATCTGGTCCAAAATCTTCGGACAGATTAGTTTTCACCTCCGCTATAAATACCCCTTCCCTTTCACTATGCTTGGTTACTCCTCACTTCTACTCTCTCCCGAGCTCAAACCTAGTGCCGCAGCGAAAATCATCGCCGTCGATGTGGAAGAGCTTCACTGCCTCAACCTCGTCATCGTCGTACTTGCATTGGCCACGGAAGTCTTCACCCTGCCGCCACTGTAGCTGTCTCCCTCTGCCAAGATAGGGAATGGGAGATCTGGATGAACGAACTTCCTTGATTTCTTCTCACAGTTCGATGTGTTCTTCATCAGGGTAAATAAAATATATTTTTACTGCCCTTGTTTGATCTTCAAGTTTTCCTCAATTTTCTCGAAGGTGTTTATTCTTAAAGAATCTCATTCTAAAGCACCTTACATGTTCATACACTTGATGTTTTTCCCTAAGTTATGATTTTCTTCAAGATTCCTCAATTGTGTGGATCCTCAAAATTTCCACAACTTTGGAACCTAAGACAAAGAACACTTGTGAAAATCCTCAAGACACCCATGGTCAAACTCCTCACACTTGATGTTATCGAAAAACTTCTGAGAACGCATATGACCTCTTCAAATTCCTCGCACCTATACTCAGTTCACAGGTACAAACATGTACGCTGATGAATCACTAGGTTCTCATCAACTTAACTCATTTGTAGCGCTAAATGAGGAAAAATTGTGCACTTCTTCAGAATCTTCAAGAGTTCAGAGTCCTCAGCCGAAGAAAATGGCTGATGGGAAGAAGCCATAGAAAGGTGGAAAGAAACATGATGTGCAGACTGCTTTTGAGATACCTGATGACTTGTATGAGGAATATTGCACGCCAGATGAAGAAATTCGTCGCAAAGAAACAACAAAGCAGAGAAAGATCCGCTTGTAGAAAATTGAGAGGAGATGGCCAAAGGATTGGAAAGAATATTGCTATGTCACTCCCAAGTATATGATGAAATTCGCGGTTAAACCCCCTTGCAGTAGGCCACCATTGGCTCCAAATCAAATAGCTAATCCCACTAGTCTCAAGACTGGTAATGACTGTCCTCATGACTGGGAAAAAGAGTAGGCCAAGCTAGCTGAGAAAGCAAAAGAGTCTGTCAAGAAATTCAATGAAGACTCTGCTGCAGCTGCTGCTATTGCTCCTGCTAGAGCCTCTACAAGTGCTCCAAAGAAATCGATGGTGAAGAAATCTGTTGTGAAGTCATAGTCTTCAACTTCAAAATCATCATAGCAGATTCCTCAAGCAAAGCCTTTAAAGGTCTCAGCCGCTGATTCAGTAGCTACTCAGTCCTCTGCTGCTGCTGCCAATTCCTCAACTCTTGTCCACCTAGCATCATGTCAGAGGACAAAGGGATACTCAATTGCTTCAAGGGTCTCTGCAAGTCCCTCTACTCAAGCAAAGTCTTCAACAAGTCCTACTATGTTGAAACTTAAGAAAACTGCTGGACAAGGTCAAAGACCAAGTTGTCACACTAGGAAAGCTATAGTGAATGTCCCCTCAACATCTGAGGATGATGATGAAGATGATGTTGAAGAACTGGAAGAAATCATCAGAGAAAGTCAGCAAAAGGTTGTAATAGCCAAAGTCAGCTCTGTTCCTCTCATGTTGGATCCCAAGATAATCCTCGACATCATTGACATATGGCATGAGGATCCAAGCACCCCACTTTCCTCACTAAACCTGTCTCTTGGTGTGCACCATCGTCACCCACTTTATTACTGAGGAAAAATGGAAAAGAGATCAAGCTCAGAGAGCTAAGAGGAATAGGGCTCGAAAACGAAAATTTCTAAGGAATAACGTGATGAATTTGACTCCAAATCAACTCATTACAGTTCAGTCTGAAATTCGCTGCCTCTCTGAGGAACAAGACAAATATGATGCTGATTGGAAGGGCGCCAAAGTGAGATTCGCCAGGGCAGCCCAAGCTGCTGTTAAGGACCATAACTCTAGGGTTGCAGCTCGATCGCAACCACAGATTCCTCTGGCTGAAGAGTCTGCTCAGCCTGCTGATGAAACTGCTCCCGCAGCTGAAGAAATTCAGGCTGCTGAAGAACATACCAGGACAACCTCCACTGTTGCGCGTGAATAAGCTGACAGGCCAGCTGAAGTTTTTGCTGCGCCTGAGGAAATTGATACCACAAGGGCGACTACATCAGTCATGCGTGAAGAAAATGCACCTCCTTCACCCTTTGTTGAAACAACGAAATCCTCAAGGGTGAAGACAATCATCCCTCCTTCTGCATTAGAAGCAAAGAAGACCAAGGTTGTGGAGAAGAAGGCACTAAAACAAAAAGCATCAACTTCAGATTCCTCAGCTGTGAAGAAATTCAAGGCACAACCAAGTTCTTCAACAGAACCGTTTGATGCAACGCCTATCAGCTCCGTGCCAGCGAATGCAATAGTTCCATTTGGTGTTGACTAAGTCATCCCAAATGATGATCAAGAAGAAAAGGATCTATCTATTGCTACCTCAGAGCAGATCGATGAAGAAATTGAAGTGGAAGCAAATGCTTCAACTCCACTGGTATCATCGCCCCAGCCTCGGTTGACTGCTGAAGAGGCCGGCGTTGAAAAAATTGATGAGGACGTGGACATTGGCAACACAACACCTGTCATCAATGATGAATATTGGGAAGCTGCTCACCCAAATTCCCTAATGAGCACTCCTCTGTCAAAGATTCCTCAGTCTCCAGCCCAGAGTGAAGAAATTGAACCAGGATCTGATAACTTTGTTGCCATTGCTACTGAAGAGATCTCAGCTGCATCAGCTGATTAAATTGCTGCTCCAACTTCCACTGAGGAAATATTTGCGCAAATTCCCCAGTCTTAAGAATTCCCCCTGTGCCTAAGGAGATTGTGGGCTGCTTCAAGCCAAACCTTCAACCAAAGCCAAGAATGCCATTCAAAGGCTCAAAGCGCCCCAAATTCATCAAGACCAATTTCTTCAATGAGCACATTTTCTTCACTTGACCCAATCCATATGACTCGGCAAGGGCCAGTCGCACCAGATTGTTGACTCCAACACAGATGAATTATTGTGCATCAGTACTATTTGACAAGAAGAAAGTCTTCGAGCACCATCAAATTCCTCATGTGGATATGGAAACAATCCCATCCTTCACGTCGGTGCTCTCGGTTCTTCATGATGCAGGAATTCTTCCATTCTGTGTGGATATCTGCGATTGGACTGAAGAGCTAATTCTTCAATTCTATGCCACACAGCACATCATAGGTGAAGCTTCTGACATCTACTCATGGGTCTTGGATTGGATGACTGGAACAACCCATTATGTTGCACCAGCCTCTAAATTGCCTCGGTCAGTCCCAGTTCCAATTCCTTCAGAAGAAGCCTGCTGCCTGTTTGATGAACCTGCTCTGCCCGACCATATGATGCAAGTGCTGATGAAACCGCTGGCTCCTAGAAAACCTCAAAGGACCACCTTCCTTGTGAAAGATTTGCTCTATGTGCCCAGGACAGTTTATCGCATCCTCACCAACACCCTTTCTCCTCAGAAGGGTCACAACTCTGAAGAAGAAGAAGTGAAGGGAGTCATGAAGAACATGCTATTCAACATCATTAATGGGATTCCCATCAATTATCACGACATCTTCATGAGGACATTGGCCAATGCAGCATTAACCCCATTTGAATTGCAGCCTGATGCTCCCTGGATCATGAAATTCATCAGATCAAGGTCTTCAATTCCCTTCAAAGCCGACTTCCAAAATCACTTCGGCTTTCTGCCCCCGATTGAAGTCCTCAATACCACAATTGTCTTAGTTGAAGGAAAAGGCAAAGCTATCATTGATGAAGGTACTCGTCCATTGGATGGTCAGTTTCGCAAAGCTGCATCTTACTCCACCAATGATGACACTGCTACCCAGGACTCTACTGCAAAAGCCTCAGCACAAAAGCCTCAAGAGTCTGCCCCTCGTGTGATGACTAATTGTGAACTGCCCATAAGTCTTTATCAGAAGGTTGATCGCAATCACAAGTGGGTGAAGCATCAGTTTGCTTCCAGTGTTCAGAACATGACTGTGATGCAGAACTCTATGAGGAAAAATCATTACTATGTGCATGAAATCTTTGATCGTGCGTGGGACACTCTCGCACATCTCAAGACTCGTGAGAAACTCAAAGACATGGAATTTCAGCAAAACTTTGAATGGTCTCATCCTTCTCAGAAGAAATTCAAGAAAATTCAAGTTCCTCACCTAGTCACAAGTTCATATGCTTCATCACGTGACATGGATGAACCTGATGATATTGACGACACTGCGGTAGGCCCTGCATCGACAAACGACCCCGACACCGCTGGCGCTTCTTCCTCACCAACTAGATGAATTTCTTCAAGGGGTGTTAGTCCTCACTTTTTCGTACCCTTTGGTCACTGATGACAAAGGGGGAGTAAATTTGAGTTAGTCTTCAAGCGGGTCTCTATATATGGCCTATTTTTTGTTTAAGTTACAACTCTTGCTCTTCTGAAGCTTTTGTTGGTTGAGTTGTAAACTTATGTTCGATGGTGGTCTGACTCTTTTGAACTGCTTTCCGCATGCTTATTTCCTCAAGTACCTTAATGCATGCATGCTGAATTTTTTTAGACACCATTTTCATCATGCATTTCAAATTCTTCATATCAGTTCAAATGGGTGTATGAATTACAAGATATAGGGGGAGTTCTCTATGTTTTTAACCTGCCATGTGCATTTGCAGTCCAAAGCAAATTCCTCAAATATGCACATCTTCAGGGGAAGTTCTTCTAAATCTTGCAATCAAAGTCCTCAAACTCATTAATTACACTTCATATTATTATCCCCATTGAAAATTTAACCTATTTGTCATCAATCACCAAAAAGGGGGAGATTGTAAGGGCCTCTAGTGCACCTTAGTGATTTTGGTGTATTGAAGACTTATAGGTTAAGGAACTAATGTGTTTGTGAGTGTACATAGGCTCTACAAGTCGATGATGAGTTTGATATATTTGGAGATTACCGAACCCTAAAAATGTATGTCTTCAACTGAAGACTTTACTGAAGACTTTGGTGAGACTTTGTTGAAGACTTTGGTATTCCCTGAAGACTTTGAAAATGAAGTTGGTGTGACCTTGAAGATATGAACTAGGACTATGAAGCATGAAGACTTTTGTTTTTGTAGTTTCATTTCCTTTCTTTGAGTCATAGGAAACACCGTACTATTAAAGAGGGTGGAGGTAATACTAAGGAAAATTTCCAACTAATGCTCAACTCCAAAAGCCTCAACCCATCCAATCCTTTGAGTGAAGCCTTTGGAAATCTCTTGTAGTTGAGTAAAGTTCTTCAGTGATAGAGACGATGTTCTTCTGGTCTCTGATGAAATTGATCTGGCTGAGGAGTTAGGATTTCTCTGGTGCGAATTGCCTACACGTGAGGAACCCTATAGGCCCGAGGACTTTCATAGTTCGGAATTCCGACCGTTGTTGTGCTTACCGCCACCTGTCCCCAATCATCTTATCCACATAACAGTCATATCACTGGGGGCATTTATGTCTTATCATGTCAGGTTGCACCCTGGCTATAAATAGCCACCCCCCGCAACCACTAGTTGGTTGGCTGCTCCGAGAGAGAACTGACACTTGTCATGTGAGAGCAACCCATCCTCCAAGGACTTTGAGAGAAAATCATCAGTGAGGAAAAACACAAATCCAAACCACCAAACCCAAAGTGATTGAGCATCACTGAAGAGATTTTTCCTGTGTGGAATCGATGCTTGTTACCTTTGAGGACTGTATATCCTCCAAACGGTTAGGCGTCATGGTCTAGTGCATCCTTTAGTCAATTGGCGATCACGGAGTGACCTTGGTCTAGAGCATCCAACAGTAAATTGTGGATCACCGGGTGACCAGTTTGTGAGGGTTTTGGAAATCTACCCTAAAGACTTACCACAAGTGTTGGGCGAGGACTTTGTGACCTTAGCTCAAGGAGAATACGGTAAGCATTGTGTGTCCTGGGACTGTGTGTCCTCTAGTTTAAATACCAAGCCACTCCAAACCAGACGTACGACTGTCACAGCAGTTGCAACTGGGTCATCAAACCATTGTCTTCATCGAGTTACCTGGTTCTATTTCCTCAACCCCTATATTCAGCATATACTTGTTGATGAAATTGATCGTTACTGTTGTACGAATTTGACTGAACACTTTCACAATTTCCTGATCTCAAATTCTTCAAACTACCTTGTTCCTCACGTGCTTATCCTGTATCACGCTACTTGTAATTTGTGCATGTTTTATTTCTTCATGATGACTATGATGCCGCTAGGTTTCTCATGCACTTAAGTACTTAATCCTCTTCTAGTTATTCATCACATTTCAAATTCCTCAGGTTGAAATTCCTCAAGTGATGAATTTGTAAAAATCACCTATTTGCCACCCCTCTAGTCAATATAACGCACTTTCACTTTGATGAAGTGGCTTGATGATTTTGCAGTGAGGACGTTGAAGCACACTTTGAAGTACTTGGCCATGTGGGCATTGAGGTTGAGGACTTTGCCTTTGATGTTAACTTCTTCGGCACAACAGTTGCAGAGGCAAAGGCAGCGGAAGAGTCTTCAATGAATTTATTCATTTCTGCTTTGGAAATCCTCTGAAGATTTTTCTGATATTTAGCCTATTCTGCAGGAAATTCTTCACCCTGAGAAATGCTAGTGGGATCCACTTCTTGATCAGTAGCAGGAGGAGCCCTTTTCCAAGAAGGTTTGAGGGTGAATTACTTGATGTACTTTGGGGTGACACAACGGTATTCTCTCCATTCCGTCACCCACCTCCTTTCAATCCTCTGAATGCGGCTTTTGCGCTTTTCACTGATTCCATTCCCATAGATTTCCTCCTTAGGGGTACAATACTCTGCATATATATCATCAGGGATTTCAAATGGAGTGTTTGGTTCAGCCTTCTTTCCACCCTTTTGAGGCCTTTTTCCATCAGCCATCTTCTTCACTTGATGAATTTGAACTTTTGTAGATTCTAAAGATGTATGCAATTTTTCTTCAAGGAACGCTGGAAATGAGTTAGGTTGATGAGAACCTAGCGCTTCATCAGCAGACATTTTGTACCTGTGAACAGAGTATAGGTGCGAAGAATTTGAATAGGTCATATGTGTTCTCAGAAATTTTCAAAATATATCAAGTTGAGGATTTTGACCATAGATGGCTTGAAGAATTTCACTAATTGTTCTTGTCTTAGGTTCCAGAGTTGTGCAGATTTGAGGATCCACACAATTGAGGAATCTTGAAGAAAATAATAACTTGGAGAAATACATCAAGGGAATGAACTATATGACGTGTTTAAGAAGATGATTATTGAAGAATAAACACCTTTTAAGGATTTTGTGAAAATCATGAAGATCAAAGTAGGGCAGAAAAATTAGATTTTAATTAACCTGATGAAGAACACGACGAATAGAGAAGTGAAAATGAGGAGTTCGTCAGTCCAGATCTCCCATGCCCTAGCTTGGTAGAGGGAGACAGCTACAACAGAGGCAGGGTGAAGACTTCCGCGGCTGATGCGAGTAGGACGATAGCGAGGTCAAGGTAGTGAATCTCTTCCTCTCCGGCGATGGTGATTTTAGTCATGGCTCTAGGTCTTGAGCTTGGGAGAGATGGAAGTGAGGAGTAACTCGAGCTAGGGGAAGGGAAGGGGGTATTTATAGTCGCAGTAAAAAGCAACCGACCTGAAGATTTTGGACAAGATTGCGCTTGACCCTTTCTCTCCACGTGACATGTGTCACCCACGTACTGAGAAGTGGAGATCATGGGGGGTCATGGCTTATCTAGACGTTGGAATATGACTCAGTTTGAGCGGCAACCACCAAAAATAGAAAATGAAAATTTTAAAGTTTTCGTTCGCAAATTCTTCAGTTGACAAGGGCTCAGAGAAGACTTTGAATGACTTTCATAGTAGAACGCATATGAAGAATTTGTAAACAAACTTGGTTGAGTTTAGCTTAGAGGGGGAACATGTCCGATCACATTCACTTAGATGAAAACCGACTTGAAGAATTACCAATAAGTGAATGTTGTTGAGGACATTGAAAACTGAAATATATCTATATATATGTGTGTGTATGTGTAACCGATTAAGAACACCAATTGCATAGTTTGAAGAATTTGAAATTTTGAAGAGTTTGACAAGTTGCAGAATTTGAAAAATTTAAGAATTTGCAAAATGACGAAAACCTCAACTTTGAAGAATCTCAACTATGGTTGGTGGCGTGACCCACCATATAAGAATGATGATTTTAGACACTGCGTACAATTGTTGTATGGTTCTGAGAATCAAATTCTTCGTTAATTTCAGGGTTATTCTTCATTGATTGAGGAAAAATGTTACTTCGTGTGTTGCACATCTAAGTCATCAATTTTGCATAAAGGTTAGGATGTGTGTCTTTTCAAAGAACATTTGAAATTTCAAAGATATTTAGCTCACACCACAACTTGCAATATCTCTTTTCATCCAAGGGTTTTGTGAATATATCAGCCAGTTGTTCTTCAGTGTGTACGTGGTCGATGGAGATGTCGCCCTTGAGTACATGATCTCGAAGAAAATGATGACGAATCTGATGTGCTTGGTCTTGGAATGTTGAACTGGGTTGGAGGTAATCTCGATAGCGCTCCCATTGTCATAGTAGAGAGGCACATTCTTCACCTTGATGTCGTAGTCCTTGAGGGTTTGCTTCATCCACAGCAACTGAGCGCAATAGGAACTAGCAGCAATGTACTCAGCTTCAACAGTAGATAATGACACACAATTCTTCTTCTTCGAGGACCAATAGACTAAGGATCATCCGAGCAAATGACATGTTCTGAGGTTGATTTGTGATCCACATGATCTCTAGCATAGTCAGCATCAGACTATCCGATGAGGTGAAGATTTGAGCCCTTGGGATACCATAATGGTGTGATTCCTTATGTGTGAGCTAAGTATCGAAGAATATGTTTCATAGCCTTATGGTGTGATTCCTGTGGTGTTGCTTGGAATTGGGAACACATGCAAACACTAAGCATAATATCTGGCCTAGATGCACATAGGTACAATAAAGATCCAATCATGGAATGATATACCTCCTGATCGAAATCTTTACCATTTTCGGTAGTGCAGAGGTGGCATTTTGAAGGCATTGGTGTTTTGGCACCTTTGCAGTCTTGCATGTTTAATTTTCTTAGAACATTCTTGAGGTATTTCTCTTGAGAGATGAATATGCCATTGTATTGCTGACGAATTTGAAGACCATAGAAGAATTTCAACTCCCCCATCAAAGACATCTAATATTCTTCACTCTTCGTATAAGAAAATTTGTCATTGTAACTTTTGTCAATACAACCAAAGACAATATCATCTACATATATTTGGCACACGAATAATCCATTGTCATAGGATTTTATGAAAAGAGTTGGGTCGAGTGAACCGGGTTTGAAGCCTTTCTTCATATGGAATTCCTTCATAGTGTCATACCACGTCCGAGGGGGCTACTTGAGGCCATAGAGGGCCTTGATGAGTTTGAAGACTTTGTCAAGATGCTTGGGGTGTTCAAAACGTGGGGGTTTAGCAACATTGAGGAATGCACTTTTCACATCCATTTGATATAAGATGATATCATGATGGTTAGCATAAGCAAGCAATATGTGAATAGCTTCAAGTCTAGCAATAGGTGCAAAAGTTTCAACAATGTCAATTCCCTCAACTTGTGTGTAGCCTTGAGCTACAAGATGAGTCTTATTCCTCACCACTAGTCCATTTTCGTCTTGCTTGTTGCGGTAGATCCACTTGGTACCTATGATGTTATGCTTGCAAGGATCTGCCTGCTTGACGAGTTCCCACGCGTTGTTGAGCTTGAATTGATGCAATTCCCCTTGCATAGCTTGAATCCACTCAGGCTCCATGAATGCTTCATCAACTTTGGTGGGCTTTATGATAGATACAAAATAAAAATGCCCAAAAAATTTAGAAATATGTGAATCTTTTGAGCAAGTCAGGGGACCTGGTGCATTGATGTCGTCGAAGATTTTGTCAATCTGCACTTGAGTTGCCACTTTTGGATGAGCAGGTTGACGAGGTTGAGGATTTTCTTCAGCATCATTTTCTTCAGGTGTATCATCATGAATGTATTCATTGTTTGGAATAACTTCCTCATTAGGTTGAGGTTCTTTGGTAGGTATGATATCTTTAGTAGCCTTCAACTTAATGGATTCCTCGGGAGACATTTCATCTAGCACAGGAGGCACGTGCTCTCTTTGTGAGCCATTAGTTCCATCAAACCGCACATCTACAGTATCAACAACCTTGTTGTGGTAGGTGTTGAAGACTCTATAGATGTGTGAGTCCTTTCTATAACCCAGCATAAAACCTTCATGTGCTTTCAGAGCAAATTTAGAACTATGGTGAGGATCTCTAATCCAGCATTTAGCACCGAAGACTTTGAAATAACTCACATTGGGTTTCTTGTCAATGATGAGTTCATACGAAGTCTTCTTGAAGAATTTGTGAAGATATACCATGTTGATGATGTGGCAAGTAGTGTTGATTGCCTCAAGCCAGAAGCGATGAGGAGTCTTGTATTAATCAAGCATAGTGCGAGCCATCTCAACAAGAGTCATGTTCTTGCGCTCCACGACGCCATTATATTGAGGAGTATATGGGGCAGATAGCTCATGAGTAATGCCAAGTTCATCAAGATATTCATCAAGACCAGTGTTCTTGAACTCAGTCCCATTGTCACTCCTAATGTGCTTGATCTTGACGCTGAAGTTGGTTGAGGCCCTTGAAGCAAATCGTTTGAAGACATCCTGTACCTCAGACTTGTAGAGAATAATATGCACCCAAGTGTAACGAGAGTAATCATGAACAATAAAAAAAACATACAAACATGAAGTATTTGTTAGTGTGGCATAATGAGTAGAGCTAAACAGATCCATGTGAAGCAATTCAAAAGGTCAAGTAGCGGTCATGATAGTCTTCGAGGGATGCTTGGATCTGGTCATCTTTCGAGACTCAGAACCACTTGAGAGATGGTCCTTGAGGAATTTGACATCTTTAATGCCTATGACGTGCTTTTTCTTCACGAGCGTGTGCAAGTTCCTCATGCCAACATGTCAAAGTCGTCGATACCACAAACAGGCTTTTGATGATTTTGCAAGTAGGCACGTGGTAGGCTGAGGACTTGTAGACAAATCAACAATATACAAGTCCTCCTCTCCTAAAGCCTTCGAAGTCTTTGGATTTGTCAGATTCCATGATAACAACACAACGATATTTTCCAACGATGACAACCATATCAAGGTCACAAAGCATTGAGACAGACATGAGATTGAATCCGAGGGACTCGACAAGCATCACCTTATCCATGTGTTGGTCCTTCGAGATAACAACCTTACGTAGGCACAATACCTTGCTTTTTCCTTTGTCATCATAGGTGATATGCTTCAAATGAGATGGGGCAAGTGGTATATTCATCAGTAGATTCTTGTCACCAGTCATGTGGTTTGTGCATCCACCTTCGAGGACGCACTCAGTAGCTTTTGGAGTTTCATCCTGTAGATGAATTAGTACAACTTATGAACTCATATCCTTCAGAGTGAAGAATATGCCATCAAATTCATCAGATAGAATTTCATCACACAACATAGTAAGTAAAGCAGTGCGAGGACGTGAGAAATGAGGAATTCATTTCTATATGATTAGCTTGCGTCCTTTCAAGCATTTCCTCGGTCTCCGGAAAATTCATGAGACGTTTCAGTTCGTTTTGAGACCTGGCCCTGCATAAGAGAGATTAGTTCAATTTCTTCACCACCCACATCTGGAGGGGTGGCAAAGAGTTCATCATTCTGCGAGCTCCATATGAGAAGGGAAGCATTGA
Source organism: Hordeum marinum (assembly GCA_022496015.1). Lineage (NCBI taxonomy): Eukaryota > Viridiplantae > Streptophyta > Magnoliopsida > Poales > Poaceae > Hordeum > Hordeum marinum. The sequence continues at coordinate 156,165,254 of CM039672.1, read as the reverse complement.
AGCTATTCCACTTTGTTTCAAAGGAGAGGGCTTATAGTACTGATAAGAATAAGCAGAGAAATTCTTCGAGGACTTATGAACATAATGATTTGAATAATAATGGACATATTCAGAACTCTTAGATTTTCCCTACTAAATAGATGCATTAACAGAAGAATGATACTTTTCACCATTTGAGGAATTTGGTCCATGTGAAGAATTTGGTCCATATGAGGAATTTGACGTGGGGTTCCTTTTCTGCATCGGTGGTGTCATGCGTACATTCACGTGAAGATTTTCCAAGCAGCTCTTGGGAACCCAGATTTCCTCATAGGTGAACCGTTCCTACACTTAGTTACAACATATCTAGCAAATACTTCACCATTCTGATTTTTGAACAATTAGTACTTGGAGTTAAATGAATCATCAGAGGAATATGAAGTTTCACAAGTAAAGCCAGATAAGGTATATGGGTCTACAGGAGGTCCTTTTGCGGCAACCCATGAGGTTTTGCAATACTTCTCAGGATTCCAGTAGGATCCATCAGCATTGAGTTTCCTCTCAAATGCAATACCCTCTTTCCTAGGGCTCCTGTTCAGAATCTACTTTTTGAGCACATCTTAAAGGGTTTGATGCCCTTTGAGACTTTAGTATATGCCTCACAGATACAATTCCTTCAACCCTACATTTTCGTCAATGATACTTGTGGTATCCTCAGATGAGGAATTTGTGACCCTACATTTGTTGGGGATATAACCCCATGGTAAGACCCGCCCAGGTAGGGCCAGGTCATACCTGGCGGCTCATAATCCAGACCAGAGAAGGGGGCTGAAAGACATAGGCCTGACGGCTTATCAAGATGGGCAGAGACGAAGGCTCGGATAGAAGATGGCATGAAGACCCGGACGGTTAAGCCGCCCGGAGATGGTTTGCCCAAGAAGGCAAGGCTGCTTAGAGACAAGATTGTCTATGTTGTAAGAGTCGGTGCATGACTCGTGTAACCCAGGGCCTCAACCTCCTATATAAAGGCGAGACCCCAAGCGGTTTAGACAGGAATCAATCAATCGAAAGCTAGGTCAAGCGAATCTGCTCCCTTGTAATTGATACTCCGATCAATACAAAACAAGCAGGACGTAGGCTTTTACCACTTCTTGAGGGGCCGAACCTGGGTAAACTCGTGTCCCTCGTCTCAACCAACCCCTTTGAGTCCATCACCTTAGCGATGGCCTCGAACTTAAGTCTTCGGACATCTGCCGTGAAAAAACCACGACAGTTGGCGCCCACCGTGGGGCTCGCACTCGGTGGTGTTGAGTTCTCAAAGGGCTCTCTCCCAGGGATCGAGGGGTACGCTGTTGGCAGGATGAACAAGAGTCATCGTGGCCGGATCTACATCGACGACGTTGTCTAGGGCCCCGAGGCCGACTCAATTGAGTACGGTTTCCGGATCCCCTTCAGTGGAATCCACATCTTCGTTAGCAAGATTGGCAGATCTAAGCCAGGGCCGGACATCTGCACCGACATCGTCAAGCCGGCTCGGTGTGCGCAACCCGCCCGACACGCGCAATCCGCCCGTGTTGACCCGGCCGAGAAGCGTGTATTCGTCGCCTTTACTCAGGGCATGGATCTTGAAGGTTCCATGTCGCAAGAAACTCTTATCTCTTCGGAGGATGATCTTCAAGCGGAGAGACGGAATGAATTTACCAGCTACACAACGGCGGGCTCGGGGTCTACATCGAGCCTTACCCCGAGTCAGAATATCACGAGATGGAGTATTATGAGTCGCCGAGCCGTGCTGCCATCTTCATGGCAGGATCAGGTCCGGCCCCGAGCAGCACAACCGTCGGCGCAGCAGGATCGGGGGCTAGTAGGCCGCCGGCTCAGGTTCTTCTAGATCTGATGAATGAGCTTACAACCCTAATGGCCAAGGAGGTCACAACTGAAAATCAAGCATCCCAAAACATGGAGATCACAAGGCTAAAGGACCAGATGACGGTGGTTCAATAGGAGATCAATGCACTGAAGGATTAGATGGAGGCAGAGGCGGAGCGCCTTAGGGTGGATGCTTTCCGCCTGGAGCCAGAGTAGCAGTCTGCAGCGGAGGTTCAGCGGATGAGGCATCAGTCCCGCTTGTCAGATCAGTACGAGTCCAAGAATCTTTTCAACACGCCAGGGATAGGATGGATAGCGGAAGTACCTAGAAGCCGGCCGGCGGTTCAACAGCTTGACCCACCCTAACAGAACCAGGCCTCACCAATGTCTTTCCCAACACCGGCGGGTCATTACTCATACCCGGCAGAGAACATGGTTGTGGCAGCAACCCAGCTTGGCACAATCCCTATCCGGACGAGGCGCCTTTCGCAGAGGAGGTGCGGAACGCTATCGGATACCTGCAGACGGCGATGGCCCAGCAGGAGAACTACACTTACAGCAGGAGTCGCGTGCACTCAACCCCCATCCCCAGCCGCAGCTACAGCCGACGTTATGAGTCACCGGCAGTTTCTAGCAGTGATCAACACCGGAACCCGCGGCGAGTTGATCGAGCGGATCTGGATGCGCATGCGCTAGTGGATTGGGCAAGAGCACAGCAAGGGGTGGCGGCTCTGGCAGCGGCGGTAGCTCATCAAGAACCCGCAGATACACCTTCCATCTCGGAAGGAGCGGGAGTGACCTGTAGAGCTGTGGGGGTGTCGTGCTTAGTTCCATCTTTGCGGAATGAGTGCCTGCCGAAGGATTTCAAGGGCCCATGCAAGGTCCCAAATTATACTGCTGACCTACCTTCGGAGGCTTGGATTGAAAGCTATGAGCTGGCCATGGAGATATTAGACATTAGTGATGCAGTATGTGCCAAATATTTCATCATGATGCCAGAAGGGATGGCTCGCACGTGGTTGAAGGGTCTGCCACCCAACACCATTAATTCCTGGGCCGATCTCAAGGCAAAGTTCATCAAAAAATTCTGAGAAACGTGCAAGCAGCCCATGACGATTGTGGATTTAGATCACTGTGTTCAACAGGAGGACGAATCGGCTCATCATTGGGTCCGGCAGGTCTCAACCATCATCCACTTGTCTGAGCAGATCACGGTAGCTCAAGCAGTTTTGATTCTGGAAAAGAATTGCCACTTTATGCCTCTAAAGCAGAAGCTTGGCAGGCTCAAGCGCTCGGGTCAATACATGGGGGAACTCATGGCGGCTCTCACAAAGTACGCGGACTCTGACAGTACGAAAGACCCGGGCTCTAATTAAGAGAAGTCAGGTCAGGGTAAGAAGAATAACAATGGTAGGTGTGTGGCTGGCAGCGGCAGCCATAGCAAAAGGAAGAATCTGGACGGCGGGTCAGAATTGGTGGCAAACACCAGTGCCATGATAAACCGTGCTAAGGGCAATAGGAACTTCAAATAGCCCATTAAAAAGGGTAAAACTCTGTTCAACCTAGAGGAGATGCTTAACAAACCTTGTCTGGAGCACAGCCGGCCTAATAGGGTGGTGGGCCATACATGGAGGAATTGCCACATCATGAGGCCATTTCGGGATTACAGCTTGTGGCAGCATCATGACAATGGTGGTGGCCCGCCAGGCGGCTCAGGGCCAGGCGGTTTAGGAGCCGGTCTTGGCAATGGCGGCTCAGGATCCGGTTATCAGGGTCAGGGAAATCAAGGAGGTCATCATCAGCAATCTGGTGGCGGTAATCAGTAGCAGAATAACTAATCTGGGTATCAGAGTAATCCAAAGCAGCTCAGCACGGGTCAATCTCATGTGTTTACAACCTGCCTTGACAAGCGAGACCAGAAGGTGCGCAAGCGGGCGGTTAATGCAGTCTCGTCGGCTCTCCCGCGATACTTGAAGTGTTCTGAGTACGACATAACTTATGGATGGCCCCAAGTGGTCTCGCCGGCCCTCCACGTGTTGACAACCCGGGGCAGCTGGCTTTGGTGGTTGACCCCAAGTGGGAGGCTATGTGTTTACTAAGGTACTTATGGATGGCTACAACAGCATTAATATCCTGTACTACGACACTTTCCGCTGGATGAAGTTGCTTGATAAGGATCTTAGGCCATTTCGACGGTCTTTCACGGCGTAGTGCCCGGAAAGTCGGCTTATCTAGTGGGTAGGGTCTCTTTGGAAGTTGCTTTTGGTGATGAATACAACTACGGGGTGGAGTCCTTATGGTTTGAGGGAGTCAAGATCAAAAGTCCATATCATGCTCTGTTTGGACGTCCGGCTTACGCCAAGCTCATGGCTAGGCCTTGCTATGTCTACTTGTAGCTCAAGATGCCCGGATTAAACGGAACGATGACCGTGCATGGTGATCGGCAGGCGACCATTGAGTGTGAGGAAGGAGATGCAGCTTACGCAGAGTCAACTTGTGCCTAAGCAGAGCTCAAGTTCTATAAGGAAAATGTTGACTCGGAGGACATGACTCCGCTTAAATGGAATCTGAGCCGCCCCTCAAGTTTGCGGCGGATGATACCAAGTTGGTGGATTTCACTCCGGGCAACTCATCACAACAGTTCACTATTGGGGACAATATGGATCCCAAATAGGAAAGCACGCTCATCGAATTCATCTGTGAGAATCGGGACATCTTTGCATGGAAACCTCCTGCCATGCCGGGTGTACCGAGAGAGTTCGCTAAGCACCAGCTTAATGTGGATCCTAAATTTAAGCCGGTTAAGCAGTTCCTTGGGTGGTTCAATGAAGAACGGTGCAAAGCTATTGGGGAAGAGGTGGCCCGGCTTCTGGCAGCGGGGTTCATCGTGGAAGTATTTCACTCAAAGTGGCTTGCTAACCCGATACTAGTGCTTAAGAAGAATGACACGTGGCGTATGTGCGTGGATTACACGGATCTTAACAAGGCTTGTCTGGTTGATCTGTTTGCTCTCCCCCGTATCGACCAGATTATTGATGCGACGGTGGGTTGTGAGTGTTTATGCTTCCTGGACACTTATTCTGGTTACCACTAGATCAAGATGGCAGTCAAGGACCAAGAGAAGACAGCTTTCATCATGCCTTGTGGTGCTTTCTGCTATGTGTCTATGCCTTTCGGACTCGAGAGTGCCCAGGCAACCTACCAGCGTTGTGTGCAGAACTGTCTTCATAGCCAAATTGGATGCAGTGTTCATGCATATGTGGATGATATTGTGGTCAAGTTAAGGAAGAAGGAGACTCTACTTGACGACTTGAAGGAAACTTTCGATAACTTACGGGTCTACAAGATGATTCTTAACCCAGCTAAGTGTGTTTTTGGAGTTCCTGCAGGCAAGATTTTGGGTTTTCATGTCTCTGAATGAGGCATCGAAGATAATCTAGATAAGATCAAGGCTATTACCTCCCTGGCTGAGCCGGCATGCATCAATGATGTTCAGCGCCTGGCAGGTCGATGCGTTAAGGCAGTTCATAAGCCGCCTGGGTGTGAAGGCCATTCCTTTATACCAGATGATGAAGAAGACAAACAACTTTCTCTGGAGTATGGTGGCAGGTGAAGCATTTGAAGCACTCAAGAAGCAACTCACTGAGCCGCCGATCTTGGCTGCTCCGACTGAGAAGGAACCTTTGCTCCTATATGTGGCGGCTAATAACATGGCAGTTAGCACCGCAATTGTGGTTGATTGTAAGGAGGCAGTGAAAGAATATCCGATTCAGAGGCTGGTTTACTATAGCAGTGAAGTCCTGATAGAATCCAAGCAGAGGTACCCACATTGGTAGAAGCTGGTATATGGGGTGTTCATGGCCAACCGTAAGCTAAAGCATTATTTCCTGGGGCACTTGGTCACAGTGGTTAGCTCTGCCCCATTGGGGGACATAATTCAAACAAGGAAGCCACCGGCCGGATTGCAAAGTGGGCATTGGAGCTTGGACCTCTTAATTTGAAATATGTGTCTCGCACGGCGGTCAAGTCTCAAGCCTTGGTGGATTTCATAAATGACTGGATAGAGTGTCAGGCACCTGAGGAGAAGCCAGATAACACATATTGGACGATTCACTTTGATGGATCCAGTCGACTGGAAGGATCAGGGGTTGGGGTTGTCTTAACCTCCCCTCAAGGTGACAAATTTGGTTACATATTAAGATTGATGTTTCCTTGTACTAACAATGCAGCTGAGTATGAAGCTTTACTTCATGGCCTCCGGGTCGTGAAGGAGATGAACTTGATCCAGGTGCGGTGTCTCGGCGACTCAGATCTTGTGGCCCAGCAAGTTTCAGGCACATGGTATTCCAAGGACCCGTGGATGGCGGCTTATCGTCATGCGGTGGATGTCATCGCTGGTCACTTCAAGGGATATCAGGTGGATCATATTGATTGTCGCAAAAATGAGGCGGCTGATGCATTGTCCAGGTTGGGCTCTTAGCGAAAGCCGGCGCCACCTAACGTATTCTTGGACATGCTACATCACCCATCAGTCAAGCTACCTTCAGATGAAGACTTAGCTATACCTAACCCGGAGGGGCAACTGTTGGCGGCTCTACACGCTATCCTTGACTGGACGCTGCCTTTTTTGGCATACTTGACACACGTGGGTTACCTAAGGAGGAGACCTTGGCAAGACAGATCGTCCGGCAATCTAAGTCTACGACAATCATCAACGACGAGTTACATAAGTGCAGCGTTACCAGCATTTTTCAACGTTGCGTTTCACCTGAAGAAGGAAAAAGAAATCTTGAATGAAATTCACGCTGGCGATTGTGGACATCACGCCGGCTCAAAATCTCTGGTGGCCAAGGCCTTTCAGCATGGTTTCTTCTGGTTGACGGCTCACAAGGATGCAGAAGACTTCGTTCTCAAGTGCGATGGCTCTCAGAAGTTCGGGCGACGTGCTCATGTACCGGCTCAGGAATTACGCATGATTCCAATTACCTAGCCATTTGCGGTCTGGGGCCTTGATATGGTCGGGCCCTTCAAGAGATCCAATGATAAGAAGACCCACCTCTTGGTGGCGGTGGACAAGTTTACTAAGTGGGTGGAGGCTGAGCTGGTCAGCAAGTGTGATGCGGCTACGTCGGTTCAGTTTGTCAAAAAGCTGATTTACCGTTTTGGTTACCCTCAGAGTATCATCACAGATAATGGTATGAACCTATCCAAGGGAGCTATGCAAGCATTCTATGAAAGTGAACACATCCGGCTTGACGTTTCTACGGTTGCTTAGCAACAATCCAATGGTCAGGCAGAGCGTGCTAACCAGGAGTTCTTGAGAGGCATCAAGCCCCGTCTTATGGTTCGTTTGAAGCGAATGCCGGGTTGTTGGGTAGAGGAGTTACCATCAGTCTTATGGAGCATTAGAACTACTCCCAACAAATCAACAGGCTATACGCCTTTCTTCATGGTTTATGGCGTAGAAGCCGTACTACCAAGTGATATACGTCGTGACTAACCGCGAGTGGCGGCTTACGTTGAGGCAGATAATGAAACAGCACATCAAGATGCATTGAATGCTTTGGATGAAGAGTGTGATCTGGCGGCGGCTCGATCGGCGATTTATTAGCAAGACCTACATCGCTACCATAGCCGCAAAGTTAAGACCCGGACGTTTCAAGAAGGCGACTTGGTGTTGTGTTTGATTCAAGATCAGACGGATGCGCACAAGTTATCCCCTCCATGGGAAGGACCTTTTGTGGTTAGCAGAAATCTCAACTACGGGTCGTATTATCTTATTGATATCCGAGATGAGTCAAGCACTTCTGGACAGGAGACCCGCCGGCCGTGGAATATAGCTCATCTGCGGCCTTACTATACTTGAGTCATCAGAACTCGACAATGTACACCATCATTGTACATACCACACATATATATAATAAAGCTGGCATCCTTGTAAGCCGGGGCTTCTGTCGTTTCATACATCCCAGAGTGTGCAAAGGTTGACACCGTCAACAAGGTCATCTTGGGGGCTTCCAACCCACCGGGTTTATCTTACACACCCTTTTGATCGGCTCTTAAGCCACAAGTCAGGCGGGTTTTATACCAAAAGATCACTCCGTCAACAAGGTCATTTGGGGGCTTCCAACCCACCGGGTTTAGCTTATATACCCTCTTGATTGGCTCTTAAGCTGCTGCAAGTTTGAGTTAAACCTGCCTGTATGATTATGTTGCTCTGGTATGTGACCCGCCGAACTCTTAACAGTTAATCTCTCCTGGAGAACCTGAGTCGGTCAACTTGATTGATGGCCAATCTCGCTAGACACCTTGTACTGGTCAAGGTTAAACCGACGAATCTTGTCACGTGAGGGCTGGCTTACGGAAAGCGAGGACAAACTCACCCATCTATTACCGACTCTCTGCTATGTGGCCCGTTCGTACTCTTAAACAGTTAATCTTTTCAAGATCCTACACTATTTAAGGTTAAAACGATGGATTTATGTCACGTAAGAGGTAGCTTATGGGCATTAAGGGTACTCATACCCTGCTGCGTCTCTTTCTGGTTCGTTACGCTCTTAACAGTTAATCTCGCCTGGAGACCCTAAGCCGTTCAACGAAATTGATGGCCAGTCTCGATAGAGACCATGTAATGTTAAAGAGTTCTAGTAGCGAGTCAACCCAGAAGAACCGACATATGAGTTTTCAGAAAGGCAAGATCAGGAAAGATTTGACATCCCTGAGTTGTGCTATTTTTAAGCCGCCCTCACAACAAGGCAGAATATATTATGCCTGTTTGTTTTCGCAGGTTTTATCTCTTAAGATGAGCCGCTGTGAAAGTTGATGACAGTATATGAATGAAGCACAACACAGATAAAGATATATAAAGTTGTGCACGTGCACGATGGCACGGTTCAGGCAATCAAGGTTTTTCTAAGCCTATTACAAAGCTCTCTAGAGAGCCCAAAAAGCCAGACTTAAAGTCTTTACACTACTCAAACTTTGGCGGGTCAAGGAGTCGGGTTATCCCACTACAGGAGCAACTTGTTCAGTTTGATGCCGGGTCATCCCGCGGCAGGTCTTTGACCTCTTCGATCTAAAGATTGTCCACGTCCTAGTTGCAGTTAGTTAAAGCTTCAAACTTGGCCTCTTCAAAGAGGGGAGACGGTTCAATGTCAGGGGCAAAGAGGTGCTTACGGCGTGCAGGAGTTAAGTCCCTGGCCTCGAAGGTTGGGTAGCACACTCGATTGTTGTCAGCATTGTAAGCCACCTGGTACATTGATAGATCAACCTCCTCCACCAGCACTAATGCAAGTATCCTAGAGGCCTTCATACAGTGGACGTAATCATTTTCTATGAATTCTGAGCCGCCGCCCTTCTAGGATGGAAAGCCATCTATCATCTCCTCAGCAGTCAGCTCCGGGGCAAAGGCCAACGCCCGGCTCACCATAGCAATTGCGCCCTTCCGGGCGGCTGATCGTTTGAGTTCTTGAATTTGCTTTGGTAGGGTTGATAAGAGCTCTATGACTCCTTTCATGAACTTGGGGGTACTCTCTTTATTTAGCATTGCTCTGATCGTGCAAAGAGTCCCATAGTACAGCTGCTCTGATAAAGTGTAGACAGCTTTCAGCTGCAGCAGGCTCTCAGCACCAAGTTGGCGGCTTCTTTGACCTGCAAAGACGGGTTTCACGTTATAAGCCATCTCCACGGTCTTTTAAGTAAGAAAAATGGTTGAGTATTCAGTACTTACCAAAAATAGCAGCAGTCATCTTCGAAATATGGCCCTTCAAGTTCTGCAACTCGTCCGATACGAGCTTGAGCTGCTGGTCAGCATCATCTGCATGTTTGGCCAGGGCAGTTTCCTCTGCTTCAGCGGCCTTCGTGAAAAAGCAAAGTCAGATTTAACTTTTGCAAGCTCTTCGGCGGCAAGCCGACACTTCTCCTCTGCTTCACCCCGAGCGGCTTGCTGGGAAGCAAGATTGCCTTTTAAGCCGGTCAGATCAGACTCGGCATTGCTCAAAGCTTCCTATGACATATGAAAGCAAAAGAGGGGTAAGTCGCCAGATGGTCAGCTAAGGGAATATCATGCAAGTCTCGAGCAGATTGCAAGCAATATACTCGACACTTGGGGGCTAATTCTTGTTTGTTCTCCAAAACTAAAAGTAAGTTCTGGCTCATCTTCATCAAGTTAAGCCGACACTTGGGGGCTACGGTGACGCTATCCAAGTCTACAATGAAGCTTCGGCTCATCTTTGTCAAATTAAGCCGGCACATGGGGGCTACATATGGCTCTTCATTCAGTTTACAATGAAGTTTTGGCTCATCTTCGTCAAGTTAAGCCGGCACTTGGGGGTTGCATATGGCTCTTCATTCAGTCTACAGGGAAGTTCCGGCCCATTATTTCTATACTGACCTAGACTTGGGGGCTACATTTGATCAAATTCATCAACATTGAGTACCGGTTCAACATATACATGTTAAGTTGATACTTGGGGGTTACAGGTTAAAGTTGTTCTAGTTATGACAAGAATTGGAAGACCCGGTTTACCATTTGCAAATATTAAACCAACTCTTGGGGGCTACATAAGGGTCTATGGAAAGGAAGAAGTACCTCATATTTTTGCGTCATTAAGCCGACAAGTTTGAGCTCCATGTTCCGGCTTGTGGACAGGCGGTTCAGATAACCAGCGTGCAACTCATCGGCACTTAGCTTCTCTAGCATGGGGAATTCAAAATCCAAGCTATTAGAAGCCTCAGCCTTCTAAATGTGTTTTGTAAGTACGTGGGGCTTGGGAGACTGGAAGCCAGTACCAGTAATAATGACGTCCGGAAGAATTGGATCTTGGACGGCTGCTGAAGGGCTGATCGGCTTAGAACTCATCCTTGGAGGACTATCTGTCGCCATCTCATGGGCCGCCGGCTCTAAGGAACGATGAGTGTCTTCAGGCGTATCCTTTGTGGCTGTAGAGGGCTCAGCATGCGCCGCAGGAGAGTCTGGCTTGGCAGTATCTGGCTCTTGGGCAGTGGGGGCAGAAGTAGACCCGCCAGTCTTCCTTTGTTTTTCTTGAGCCCTAGAAAGCACGGAAGGGTATTATATAAAATTTCAAGGATGACAAAGGATATGATGCAAACATAAAAGCACGTACTCTGGGTTCATCTTTAGAGGCGGCAGCTTAGTTGCTTTAGAGTCGCCTGATGATGGAGCCGTTTCCTGAAGACAGTTAAAGAAATAATAAAGCGGAGTAAGGTTATAATACAAATTTGACAAAGCTGAACTTAGTTAAAAGATTACCTCAGCCGTCCGTTTCCGCTGAGTCGGAGAATTGGATAACCCGGCCACAAGATCTTCAGAGCCGGTGCTCCGGGTTTGGCGTCGGGAAGTCTGGTGTTGCTTTTTCAAAAGAAAATTGGCGTCTAAGTGAGCAAGAGGATGAGAAAGTGGGACATTTTGGACGGCCCGTCGTATGTTCTTTGGTGGAAGGAGTTCCGAGTTAGATGAAATATAGGTTACCTCAGGAGCGTTGGCATGGCTTGTCTTCGATTCTTCCTATGAGTAATTATTGTCAGCAAGATGCATAAAAAGGCAGCCAAGAGAGTCAAGTTCTACCTCTCAATCATCAACTTCATGATGCGCTGGGACAGCAGCCTTCTTCTTACGGGGGCCGATCTTCTGCTTAGACTTCTTCGCAAGAGGAGTATATATTTTTCTTCTAGAGTTGGCCTGAAAGCGAGAGCCGCCCAAAGAGGTTAAATGTCACTACATACATATATAGTTAACCCAAAGATAAAGAGATTTGGAAGATGTTCTTACATCTAGGCCTAGGTTAGAAGCATAGAAAGGTTGTAACCCGACGGAGCGGCAAGCTTCTTGGGACTCACGGACAAGTCCCTTGATGGCAGCAACAATATTCTCTTCTGTCAGGGTGGTATGATTGAAGCTAAGGGGGTCACTGGCATCACCCTTATATTCACACATAAGTCGGTCCCGCCAGCTCAGAGGCATGACCTTCCAAGAGATCCAACATCAGGTCAGGTCAATTCCTGTCAGACCGTTGGCCAGGAGGGCTCTGATTTTGGCAGAGGCCAGAGCATACTTCGCTCATGCAGAAGCTGACATCCGGTCCGGGAGCTTAGTGGTGGTGCGTAGATAGGTAGAATGATAACCCGACTGTGGATATTCTCCCTCTGGAGATGTGTCTTTGCAGTAAAACCAAGTTTTATTTTGGTCCTTGGGGTGACTTGGCATTCGAAGAGCCGGGAAGGCCATATCACATCTTCTTTGAATGGAGACTCCGCCGAGCTCTAAGCTGGGGCCAACCGCCACTTCCGTCTGGCGGTTTACATAGAAATACTCTTGGAAGAGGTCTGCTGATGGCTCTTCTTGCAAGTAAGCTTCGTAGAGGGTTGGAAGTTGCACATATTTGAGACAGAATTGGGTGCAATATCCCGAGGTTGTAGCTTGAAGAAATGGAGGACGTCTCGGAAATATTTAGAGCCGGGCGGGCTGAAACCGCGCGCAAGGTGGTCTGCAAATATAACTATTTCACCCTCTTGGGGGATGGGTTTCTTCTCATTGCCGGGAACCCACCAATGAATAACATTTTTGGCCAGCAAGGTTCCTGTGTCTACGAAATCTTGCAGGAACTTTTCGGATAACGTAGAGCCGGCCCAGTTACTGGTTGAAGATGCCCGAGACATGATCGCGGGTTAAGGCTGTGCAAGGTAATGGTACGCGACGGATCAGAAAGTGACTCAACAACTAAGATGGCTAAGGAAATTAGATATCAAAATACTAAGCCGCCTGGTGCAGTGTGTTGGGAGAGCCACCAATGCAATGGCGGGTGAAGTTTGCAGAGCAGCGAGGCGAAATACAGCTAAGTGTGGATAAAACAGTTTTCACATGTTGTCTTTATAGCTGCAGATCTACAGGCAAAGAAAAATCAAGTTTAGTTTAGACCTAGCAATGAACTAAAGAAGACTAACAAGATTAAGCGCAGTAACGGGAAACAACTACATGTCCGCGCTAGGCTATTGATGATTCTACGTGACCTACTACAACGTGAAGAGAAACATTGCAAGATCCGTAGGGCTACTTGTTGTTTGGCATTGCGTAAAGAACTTGCGTTCTAATGGCGCCGACAAACTCAATGGATTTCAAGAACTAAAGCTATGGATCTAGGGAAGGAAGAAAGACATACCGGAAGAGACGCGGCGAACGCGGGAGAGATTCTGGTCCTTTCAGGTTGATGCAGCGGCCTAGGATGACGACGGCGATGGAGCTTCGCAGCGCGACGGAGCTCAGGGGCAATGGCGTCGAGAGGAAGAAGAAGAAGTGTAGGTGGCGGAGAAAATGAGAAGGACCCTTCGCGGTCCTATTTAAGAGGCTGGAAGGCCAAACGGGTGCGGGAATCAAGGCGGCAGAAACTGACCGACCAAGCCGGACGCCTCGATTTTCGGGCAGACAATTTTAATGAAAAGATCCGTTGTGGACGTTATGGAATCTTTTTGGCATATTTGATGTGACGTCATGGTGGGTTACATATTTTCTTTCAGGTGATGGAGTGTGAGACTCGCCGCCAAGTGAGTTTGAAGATTGATTGAGCTGGCTCATATCAACCTGGGCCTAATGTTGGGGATATAACCCCGTGGTAATACCCGCCCAGGTAGAGCCGGGTCATATGTGGCGGCTCATAATCCAGACCAGAGAAGCAGGCTGAAAGACATAGGCGTGACGGCTTATCAAGATGGGATGAGACGAAGGCCTGGATAGAAGATGGCATGAAGACCTCGACGGTTAAGCCGCCCAGAGACAGTTTGCCCAAGAAGGCAAGGCGGCTGAGAGATAGGATTGTCTACATTGTAAGAGTCGGTGTATGACTCGTGTAACCTAGGGACTCGACCTCCTATATAAAGGCGAGACCCCGGGGTGGCTTAGACAGGAACCAATCAATCGAAAGCTAGGTCAAGCGAATATGCTCCCTTGTAATCGATACTCCGATCAATACAACACAAGCAGGACATAGGCTTTTACCTCTTCTTGAGGGGCCGAACCTGGGTAAACTCGTGTCCCTCGCCTCAAGAAACCCCTTTGAGTCCGTCACCTTAGTGATGGCCTCAAACTTATGCCTTCGGACATCTGCCGTGACAAAACCACAACAACAGATATAGTTGAAGAATTTGCAGCAATAGAAGCATTTGAACATTCAAGTGAAGAATTAGAAGTTTCACGGTTGATGCATTTCAAACAAGGTGGACTGAAATCGTCCTGAGTGGTACTGATCTGTTGAGAAAGTAAAGAATCGTTTTCCCTTCGAAGATCCTCATGAGACACTCTTAGTTTCTCAAGATCTTGATTTCTTTGAAGAAATTCATAAGAAATCTTCTCATGATCGACTAAGAGAGCATTATGATGACTTTGAAGGTTATGATACTTTGACTAAAGACTTTTGAGATCTTTAGTCAGAATTTGAGTCTAATCCACTTCCTCATTCAACGGATCATCGCTTTTGTCTAGCAATTTTTGAAGATTTTCAAGTGCATTTTGTTGCTTGGTCGCAATATTAGGAAGTTTGGAATAGCTAAGTTTCACATATTCATCAGATTCACCTTCACTTGATTTAGAGGAGGAGTGATGTTTGTTTACCTTTGTACCTTTAGCCATGAAGCAATAGGTGGGAGCATAGTCATCGTTGCTGATGTCAGAGTCATTGGAGTAGTCATTTTCTTCATCGTTGAAGATGTACTTGCTGACGAAAGAACTGGTGAGTGCAAATCTAGCAACACCAGATTCTGACTCCATCTCAGATTCTTCCTCTTCTTCATATTCTTCAGATTCTTCTTCAAAATCCATCTTCCTTGCCAATGAAAGCCTGAGCCTTTCTGGAACAATTCTTGTTGTGCGATGAGGACTTTGAAGATGAGGACTATGAAGATTTCTTCTTTTTCTTCGAGTCATCAGAATTGTCGTCCTTGTATTTCTTCTTCTTTGATTCTTTTTCCCACAGAGGATAGTCAGAGATAATATGACCAGATTTCCTGCATTTGTGGCAAGTTCTCTTCTTGTGTCACTTGATGAAGAATCTGATTTCTTCATGCCAATTTTTGATGACTTTCCAAACCGACCTCTCTATGAGACGTTCTAGTATTTCCTCACGAGCATTGCCAGATCGTGACTCAGTTCTTTAGGATCGCCAAGGCTGCTGTCAGATTCTTCGCCTTTGGATGAGGAAATTTCCTTAGCCTTCAGTGCACGAGATCTTCCATAGCTTGGCCCGTAGAGGTCTCTCTTCTGAGCTTGTTGGAATTCGTGAGTATTGAGTCTCTCAAGTATATCAGCAAGATCAAGTGACTTGTAGTCTCCATGATCTTGAATCATCAAAGCTAGTGTATCGAATGAGGAATCAAGAGATCTCAACAGTTTCTTAACCACCTCATGGTCGGTGATGTCAGTGGCACCAAATGCTTGAAGCTCATTGGAGATATTGGTGAGACGATCGAAAGTTTGCTGAACATTCTCATTGTCAAGTCTTTTGAAGTGGTTGAAGAGATTGTGAAGAACATCAACTACGGAGTCATGTTGAGTTGAAACACCTTCATTAACTTTGGACAGGCTATCCCAGGTAAGCTTAGCAAGTTCCAAAGCACTCACTCTGCCATACTAACCTTTGCTCAGATGGCCACAGATGATATTCTTCTCTTGAGAATCGAGTCCTTGTATCTCTTGACATCAGCAGCGTTGATCGTGGGGGTAACAGAGGGAACACCATTTTCCAGAACATATCAGAGATCGTTGAAAATTGCCTCAAGATGCATGCGCATCTTGTTCTTCCAGTAGGGGTAGTCCGTCCCATTGAAGGTAGGACAACCTGCAGAAATCTAGATATTACCTCCAGTCGACATAACTAGAACTGCAGATGGATAAACCAAAATCACATAGAATAAGGGAGTACCTTGTTGTGATACCAATTTAAAGTGCATTATATCGACTAGAGGGGGGTGAATAAGCGATTTTTACAAATTCATCACTAAGGAATTTCAACCTGAGGAATTTGAAATGTTATGAACTACTAGCAGTGGAATAAGTACTCACGTGCATGAGAAACATAGCAATAGCATAGTCATGATGATGAAATAAAGCATGCACAGATTACAGGTAGCATGATACATGATAAGCATGTGAAGAATTTGAGATGAGGAAATTGAGAAAGTCTTTGGTCAAATTCTTCAAACAGTAACAATCAATTTCATCAACAAGTATTCAAGGACATAGAAGAGTTGAGGAAATGGAACCAGGTTCCTCGATGAAAACAATGGTTTGATGACCCAGTTCCAACTACTATGACACACTTCAGGAATCAAGGAATTTCCCGTCTGCCATGGCAGACGGCAAAGGGAAGGACCCCGGATGGCAAGGCCTTTGACGTCCGTCAGCAGATGACAAACATCACGGCAAAGAAAAACCCTATAAAGCGGCCCTTTGCCGTTGGCTTTAGGACCACTGACGGCAAAGAATCTTTACCGTGGGGGAGCTGACGGCAAAGAGGGTCAACAGTAGACCCACGGGATTAGGGTTGTCAAGTGTTAACAGCAGTCTTTGCCGTGTGCCAAGCCCCCCCCCTTGCCGTCTGCCCAGGCCCCCCCTTCGTCGTCGGTGAGCCCACGACAAAGAGTAAGGCCCATGCCGCCTAGGGTTCCCCTTTGCCATCCGCCCAGCCACCCCCCCTTGTCGTTGGTGGGCCGACGGAAAAGAGTAAGGCCCATGCTGCCTGGGGTTCCCCCTTTGCCGTCTGCCCAGCCCCCCCTTTGCCGTCGGTGAGCCGACGTCAAAAGATAAACATAATGTCCTTTTTTTATTTTTTATTGTAAAAAATTTCATAGCAATTTCCACAGCAATATGATATATATATATATATATATTTCATAGAAATAAATATGTTTCCATACTAATAACCATGTTAAAATAAGTTTCATCCATCCATACATACATATTATGCAAGTTTCATCCATACCAAACCATATTACAGTAGTTTAATCCATACGTACATAGTTTCATATCCATATGGAGCAAGTGTCACATTGTTCATCAATACAAAATAAAAAACACAAGTAACCCAAGCACTCCATCAAGGCAAACTTCCGTGAAGTGAATGTAATCTGCAAAATGGGAAGCTCCAAAATTAGAAGAAGACTAGATGAAGAAGAGAACTAACTAAGCTTATTATGTCATTTATGAGAGAACTTAGGTAAGTATATGTCATTTTTGATAAA
The DNA here is from genome assembly GCA_022496015.1 of Hordeum marinum. Lineage (NCBI taxonomy): Eukaryota > Viridiplantae > Streptophyta > Magnoliopsida > Poales > Poaceae > Hordeum > Hordeum marinum. The sequence goes on along the minus strand of CM039672.1, from coordinate 156,148,160 downwards.
ATAGACCATTTTGCTGCTAATTTAGCTTACTGCGTCATTTAGGAGGAAACTAAGCTAATTATATGTCATTTTAGAGTGAACTTCGGTGAAAATAGGTCATTTCGGAGTTAACTATGCTTACTATGCCACTTTGGAGCTAACTAAGCTAATTATAGGTCATTTAATAGGTAATTTGTGTAAAATAGGTCATTTTGGAGCTAGGTAAGCTTATTATGTCATTTAGGAGTGAACTAAGATAAGTATAGGACATTTTTGATAAAATGGGCCATTTTGGAGCTAATTTAGCTTACTATGTCATGTTGGAGGAAACTGGGCTAAATATATGTCATTTTGGAGCTAACTTAGGGGAAAATAGGTCATTTAGGAGCTACCTATGCTTATTATGCCATTTTGAAGCTAACTAAGCTAATTATAGGTCATTTAACAGCTAACTTTGGTAAAATAGGTCATTTTGGAGCCGGCTCAGCTTATTATGCCATTTTGGAGCTAACTAAGCGAAGTATAGGTCATTTTTGATAAAATACGCTATTTTGAAGCTAATTTAGCTTACTACGTCATTTAGGAGGAAAGTAAGCTCACTATATGTCATTTTAGAGCTAACTTAGGTAAAAACAGTCCATTTAGGAGCTAACTATGCTTATTATGCCATTTTGGAGCTAACTAAGCTAAGTATAGGTCATTTAATAGGTAATCTAGGTACAATAGGTCATTTTGGAGCTAGGTAAGCTTATTATGTCATTTTGGAGAGAACTAAGCAAAGTATAGGGCATTTCTGATAAAATAGGCCATTTTGGAGCTAATTTAGCTTATTATGTCATTTAGGAGGAAACTAAGCTAATTATAGGACATTTTTGATAAAATAGGCCATTTTGGAGGTATTTTAGCTTACTATGTCATTTCGGAGGAAACTAAGCTAAATATATGTCATTTTGGAGCTAACTTAGGTAAAAATAAGTCATTGAGGAGCGAACTATGCTTATTATGCCATTTTGGAGCTAACTAAGCTAATTATAGGTCATTTAATAGCTAACTTTGGTAAAACAGGTCATTTTGGAGCTAGCTAAGCTTATTATGCCATTTTGGAGCTAACTAAGCAAAGTATAGGTCATTTTTGATAAAATAGGCCATCTTGGAGCTAATTTAGCTTACTACGTCATTTAGGATGAAAATAAGCTAACTATATGTCATTTGTCGGGACCCCGATTCTAAGTCATACGAATCCAGACGATAACATATCACATCACTTTGCGGCCTCACGCACGGTAAGCTCCACGGCTGCAGCCTTACCTTAGCCGAGACCGTTTGCGTCTTTTGGCTAACGTATGTGAACATGTCGCTGGCAATTAGACGATAGAGAACCCGGGCCGACATGACTAGTCATAGGACCCAAGTGGCACATCCGTATGGAAACAGGCATACGTAACCCAACAATGCAGGTGTCGGCCTCAAGCGTGTGTAGACGAGTCATAGCAAGCTACAAGGACTCCATTACGTCATGAGACATAAATGCCGTCATCGCATGTAGACGAGTCGTAGCAGGCTACAGGGACTCCATTACACTGCGAGACATTTCCCCGAAGGGACATACATAGCAGCAAAGAAGGATAAATGCCGTTCAATCATTGTGTCCGGAGCACTAGCAAGCCACGAAGGCTCGATGGAAGCACAAAGAGGTAGTTTCCCGTAAAGAGTACTACTAAAGGCACAAGACTAGGTGTCGGATCCCATACATACCGTTGCACACTGCACGTACGCACGACATGCCCGATATGCATAGATACAACTATGGCATCACAACATAACCATAAAACAACACAACTTTTATTTAAGAGGCTCAGACGAGCCTTGCATAATATGTTCTTACGGATAGGGGTCACATGACCCGACACTCAAGTTATATAAACAAGTTCATACAAATCACGTGGAAGCATAAGCTGTCAGAGTTCAGACAGATGAAAGGGTAGAAAGGCACATGGCCTGAGTATCTATAGCCCGCCACAGGGCATAAGGTCATAGCTGGGACACCAGCTATTCGGCATCATCGACTTCTAGAAAGAACGCACCTGATGGGTCCTGGGTCTCCTCTGCAACATTTATTAAGCAAATGTGAGTACAAACGTACTCAGCAAGTCTTTAAAACAGACCTAGTCTTTTCATGCTCATGTATCAACAAGGGGAGTGGTGGAGTTTATTTAGCAATGCTAGCTTTGACTCATGGCTAACCTACACCACACAATTTTAACTCTTTGTTTAAATTTTAGATATCGCACACGAGTCCACTAACTCCATGACAATACACCACCATGGATTCACTTCCCTCTTCTGGAAGAGTGCCATCCACGGTACTCACACTTGTCTTGATATTTTTATGAGTATCCATTTGATTATCTATGAACAACATAAGTTTTCCAAGTAGTCCATATCCGAGGACACGGCTATTCGAATAGTTGCATACCCTACAGGGGTGTACTTCTTCACACATGCTCTTGCTACTTATCATCGTGTGCTCTTAAAACCATGCATCTCGGCAACGTTTAAGTGGAAGCCCAGCGAGGGAGTCGGCCACGACCGTCAATCGCATAAGACCTCTAGTCCAGGCTATCACCTATTTGGGACTAAACCCACATGGAAGTCTGGCCGAAGTTTCTGCTATGGCCCCAAACGATGTGCGCAGGGTTCCCAAGCCCACCATTCGGGTGACCCTTGGTACATTGTGCCACTGCCTGCCGCATCGTAACCTACCCCTAGGGTCAACGCTACGCATGGCCTCCTATATAGCCCCTATGAGACAACCCGCTATGTACTCCTATATAGCCCCTCATCGCTACCTTTACCAAATTGAGTTCATCATAAGCTTATCACATCAGAACAACATGGTTTCACTCCAGTTCATCACCCAGATGAATCAGACCTGACACAACTCTAAGCATAGCATGCATAGCAGGCTAAGTAAGCTAAGCACATCATGGCACAAGCATCTACCAGGTATGCTAGGTTGCAAGGTTTAGCTATTTACTATGACAATGACAGGTCATGCAAAAGAATAGGTTCATCTACTGTGTATGACAGACAAGTGAATGTTTCTCCTAATGCAATAAACAAGAGCAGGAGCGAGAGAGTGGGATGTTATCGTAATGATCAAAGGGGGTTGCTTGCCTTGTTGGGTACCGGAAAGGTTCTCTCCTTCGTTGGAATACTCGGGGGTATCCTCAGAAGCAGGGCCTACCGCAATGCCGATAAATAACAATCAATACACGCAAGTGCAACAATATTATGCATGATCATGACATGGTAGCATATAAGGATGGGCTAGTGCAACTATTGTCCAAGTTAGTTTGAAGTGAGTTTGAATATAGGTTCAAAATCAATCTCCATTTCATATTCCATATATTAACCTATTAGTAAATGTCAATGTTCATCTACATAGGTTTCTCTAACATGCATGATAGTAGCACCATTAGATTCATTGGATTTTTCTGATAAATTTTCATATATAAATTATTTTCATCTGAGTTACAGATTAACTTATATGAATTTTTGAAGTTTTAAATATTTTCTGAAATTATTTTAAAACTAGAAATTCCTTTATTACATTAGCCTGACGTCATCACGGCGTCAACAGGTCAGCTGACCAGGCTAGGTCAAACCTTACCAGTGGGACCCACTGGTCAGTGACCCAGTCACTAACAGGGTTAAATAATTAGCTAATTACTAATTAGATTAGGTTAGGGCCCACTGGTCAGTGGGCCATTAACTTAATTAAGTTAGTTTAATTATTATTTTTAAAATAATTCAAATTAGAAAGGGGGCGGGCTAGCGTCAGTTGACCTGGGGTCAAACCCCATGGTCAGCGTCGGTTGACTCGCCGGCGTTGAGCCGTCGGCGACGTAAGGGACGGTGGAGGGAGTCGGATCCCCTCCTCCGGCGACAAAAAGGATGTCAGAGGGCACTGGGAGGGCCTGCGCTCAAGCGCACGTCGATCTAGCCCCAAGCCAGAGGCTAGGGTGGTCGGTATCGACGCCGACGACGAGCTCAATGGCGGCGGTGGCTCGGGTGGGACCGGCTACGATGCTAAAGGGCACGGCAGGAGGAGCTAGAGGCGGCTACGAGCCCCTGGATGCCACACGAGCACGAGCCCATGGTCAGGTGCGAGCTGTGGCCACTGTGGCTATGACTACGCCATGACCTGCGGTGAGCTCCTCTCAGCTCTGGTGACAGGCGAGGCTAGCGGAGGGGTATGGGGTCGGGGCTAGGGGGAACGATCCGGGGCCTCACCGGAGGGTCTTCTGGCGCCTTGGCATGGTTGGGGACGCACGGGAGACGGCGAATCGACGGCGTCTTTAGTCTAGTGTGGGAAGAACAGAAGATAGGAGGGAGAGGAGAGAGCGCGCGAGAGAGAGCGCGCAGCGGAGAGAGGGAAGTAGAAGAGGCCACGGCGAGGAGGGCTCGCGCTGGCGCTCTTTGAGCCCTCCAGGCCAGCAGCCAGGTACGGAGGAGGTGGCTGGCGTGTGCCCGCTCGCGGCGATCGCACGCCCCTGTCCTCCTGGCCAGAGGACAGGGATGCCTGGCATAGGCCAGATGGACCGGTTCCCCCTGGGCTTCTTCCTCTTTCTTTTGTTTTCTTTCTGTTTTTCTATTTCTGACATTCGTTTTATTTATTTTCCAGGTACAAATGCTTTGATAAAATATCCTGAATATTTCATAATATCAAGTTTGAATATTTCAAACTCCAATAAAAAGTTTCAGGATATTTTGAAATATAAAGTATTGATAATGCTTTATTTGGCATTTTCAGAGGCTTTGTTATTTATTTTTAAATTGCTATAATTGTTCAAATATTTGAAATGGCCCCTGATATATTCATGTCCATATTTATTAGACATAGGGAACATTTTGTATTGGAATATTGAGTTTGTTGAGACTTTTAATTAATTTGATTCCATTGTGAGCTTGGGGTTTCTTTTAATCCCCATTTCATTTTGATGCAAAATTGAAATATGATGCACACACATGCTGTCCTATGACATCTAGCTAGGGATGTGACATCATTTTGGAGCTAACTTAGGGAAAAAACAAGCCATTTAGGAGCTAACTATGCTTATTATGCCATTTTGGAGCTAACTAAGCTAAGTATAGGTCATTTAATAGCTAAGCTAGGTACAGTAGGTCATTTTGGAGCTAGGTAAGCTTATTATGTCATTTAGGAGAGAACTAAGCTAAGTATAGGTCATTTTTTATAAAATAGGCCATTTTGGAGCTAATTTAGCTTACTATGTCATTTAGGAGGAAACTAAGCTAAGTATAGGACATTTTTATAAAATAGGCCATTCTGGAGCAAATTTAGCTTACTATGTCATTTAGGAGGAAACTAAGCTAAGTATAGGTCATTCCAGAGCTAACTTGGGTAAAATATGTCATTTTGGAGGTAAGGTAAGGTAAGTAACAATCATTATGCGGTTGTTAAGCAAAACACTAGAAAAAACATACCATTCTCGTCAGCACGAAGGTGAAGCACGGTGGCTCTGGCTTGTTTCACCTGGAGAAGGCTGCCCTGTAGAAGGGCCGTGCAATGTGTTTCGGGAGATATTCTGCACCAAACATCATTTGCAATGTGTCGTTCGCATGATGACACTCAAAAGATCATTCCATTGAAATGAAACTCACCGTCCCCGCCATGTTAATGACTAGCATCGCCAGAGGGACATGGTCGGTCTTCTCGCACATAGACTGTACATTTGTTTTCAACAATTCACACTTTTTAGTTAATAATGAAACTAACATTAAAATGCAAGATTTGACAATATGAAGAAGAAACTTACCACGAAGAGCTCATACATGGCCCTGTTAGACGCATTGTTTCGTGCCCTCTCCGCCTCCATCAACACAGCCGTCCTCTCCTCCATCTCCTTCATCTCCTTATCCTTCGCCGCCAAAAGCGCATGCGTTGCCTCTCTCTCTTTCAGAACAGCAGCCTGCAACACAACTCACTGTTATCATTGTAATCATATTGGTTTGCACACACAACGTAATGCGGAAAGATTGTTGAGTCCATTAAACTAACCTCGATGGCGAGCTCGACTGGCCGTGGACGAGGTGTTATCTCAAGACAGGAGCTCGTTTGGTGTGCCTTTATCTGCCGGAGAGTTCTAGGACAACGTATAAGGCTGTCTCCAATGGCGATCGAGCCATGGGGCCTCCCGTTGCTAGCTATCATCACCAACTCTGGATCAATAGGCCCCTGGCTCGGGTTAAAGTCTTCTCCTTTCCTCGCCTTCCCGTGATCTCTATACTTCACGAGCTTGTGGTGGGAGGAGATGTTGGTGAAGTTTTTGGGATGATCGAGGTCGGAATCAGAGAATGCCTTGACCTTCTTGTACAAGGCAGTATGGGCCATCGCATAGAGGTCGTACATCTCTAGCACCTCCATCTTATTGTGACGCGCCTAAAAGAGAGCAAACCACACACCCAGGTTGCACCAAACTCATTTAAGTTGACGCTCCCTTGATGGTGTGGCACACCAACCATTTCGCCACGCCTCTCCTTGGCAGTGTTGTGGCTGGTCTCCCACTTTTTGGAGCACCACTGATCCACCAAGGCCTCCCAACAATGCATCTTATCCACACACCATCGCGGGGCACCTAAGTTAATAAAGAGAAATTTGAGTGCTACGCGTAAGAATCAAATCAAGGAAACTAACTACAAGGCCCTAATAATATGTAATTACCTGCATGTAATGCTCCTTCTCCATCTTAGAATCGCGGCACTTCACCTTTTCCACCCTAATACACCGCGAGGCGTAGTAGTCTCGAACAGCCTGCACCCGAGCCTCGTGCCGCCAGTTTTGAAGTATGTGGCGGCATTCGGTTTCGATAACCTGTGCCGCGGCCACCTCGTATCCCTCCTCACACGTGTAGAAGGTCTGCAAACAAGACAACACTGATTAGTACATTAACTACCTATTGTTGATTTTTAATTGTGTAAAGGAGAAATTACCCAGAACTGTCTGATCACCATGTCAACCCTCGTGTGGCACAAAACACCGTTGATCTCCTCCTCCGGCGGGTCTGGGGCACCCAAGTAGTGCTCCCAGGTCATTCCTACCTCTTGACCCCGACTGGGCAACACAACAAACCCCGGGAAGTTTTGCCGGCAAAGCACACCAAGGACGATGTCGGGCTTGCGGACACCCTTGGCAATGATCAAACCCATGCAGTATGATAAATTAAAGCCAACACATTAGATATTTCAGAAAATGTGAGCGCAAAAGGTTAAATAAGAGTAAATGAACTTACTTCTCCCCTTTTGGCTGAACCGACCACCTCTTCTCGTGGGTTGCCAGCTCGGGCGGGAGCCCCGTACTACCATGCTGGTAGACGGTGGCCCCCTTACCCAACTCCTCGTGGCTATCAGCATGGCCACTTGGCTCCGACTGACCCAGATAAGGCCAGGTATCCCACTGGGTTTCTTGGGACGTACCCTCATCCCTTATTTGCTATGGAGTCTCCTGGAATGAAGCTTATGGGACACTAGTCTCGTGGGTCGAAGGCTCGCCGACCTGAGGCTCGTGAACCGGAGTCCGTGTAGCCTCCACCTCAGACGGGTCCACCCTAGCAGTCATGTGCTCAGGTGAATCCGCTGGGGGTGACGGCGAGGAAGGCATGGCAGCCACCCTACCTCTCCCGCGGCCACATGTACCTTTAGTATCTCTCTTCTTCGTGAGGGATCGACCTCCTGTCATGGGGGCCGCGGTCGTCAAAGAAGCGGCCACTCCATGCAGAGTAGAGAGCAAGGCTCTCCGGAGAGACGGGGCAGGAATGGGAGTACCCATCCCACCCACCGACGAAGAAGGAGCCTCGGAGTTCTCTTGACCCTTTCCCACCATCTTTCAACACCTGCCATGAGAAATAGTAAATGAAATTAGTACAACATAAATACAAAATGTATATAATTTAAGTGTGTCATCATCATAAGTATCAACATGAGTAATAAAATTGAATACCTAACATGAACTAAAATTTTATATATGTATATAATAATAGTTGAATACCTGACATGAACTAATAATAATCTTGATCATCTATATATGCTTCGGGGTCAATAAATGCATCATGATCATCAGTATCATCAATAAATGCAACATCATCATCACTATCAGGAAGAACATGTGGAAGGCCTCCATTATGTAATCGGTCAAGAAGTGACAGGTCATTCGTAACAGTAACCTCTTCTTCTTCCATCTCTTCCTGTTCCGGCTCAAGGATTAAGACGGATTCACTGTTGCTGTCTACTTCAATGTTCTGGGGTGAAGTAGAGCGGTTCTTGAAACGTTTTTTGGACATACGTGTTTCTTGGAAGAATTCTCCTTCATATGTGTCTAGGTTAATGTGAGGTTCGTAATCCTCTTCATTGAGGGTAGGTGGTCTAAAACTTGGCGGCACTTCATAAACAACATCCCAAACTTTCAGATTTGGATCAGTTTGGCAGGCCCACGATAGATAGAAAACTTGTGCCGCCTGTTAAGCCGTAATATAGACATTGTGAACATCTAAATGGGTGCTTTGGTTGATTTCGACTAGCCCTATATGTTCATGAGTCCTTCTAGTCTCCTTCGGCTGAAACCAATAACATTTGAAGACTATGCCGGTCAGTGGGTTTTCACCATAGAATAGAAGTTCATAAATTGCTTCAACTCTTCCATAATACTCGGTACCTCGTTCGCCGATAGCAGAGACACAACAATTTGTAGTCTTAAGGTCGGGCATAGATAGCTCTTTACCAAAGGTACGAGAGCGATACCTGTTGATGTCGCATTTGTCAAATGAATGGACCTTATAGTTAAAACCATTAGCGACTTGTCTAACACGGCGTCCATAGACTCTGCATCAGCCTACAAGTTTAATACGGAAGAATGGATGCATTAGCCGCAAATTAGGCCAGAAATCAAATGGTCCATTAATGGTAATTAATTACCCTTTGTTTGAACCAAGAGATGAAACCGGGATAGTCGCCTCCATGATTTGCTAGATGCTCATACTCTTCGACGGAATCCTTTTTGATGACCACTCCATCCGAGAATTCGGCGACGTATCGACTATATCAAATATCCAGGAATAATATCAGTTCAAAGGAATTAGAAGTTGCAGAACAATAATTTACTGAGAACTTACTCGATGTACGGCCGCACTTCTGTTAGGTTGTTGAAGATATACAATGAAATGGTCTGCCATTCTTCGACATCCAATGATTTCCCTTTCGAAGCACCGTCTGGTGCGAGCTTCCCTTTGAATAGGCTGAGGTTGGGTCGACCTTTTTTAGGCTCGCCATCATTGTACCGAGGCTTCGGGATTATGAAAATGATGATTTTTGGCTTCGTAGTGTGCTTTCATGAAGTTTGTTGCCTCCTCAGTATTGAATCCCTCGGCCATCGATGCTTCAACTCTACGTTTATTTTTAAATTTAGCTCAAAGCATCTTCTGCATCCTCTGAGTTGAGAAGCACCATCGATTTTGAACTCCCCCCAATCTTGCCTCGGTCGGGAGATGCAAAATCAAATGCTGCATTAGATTAAAGAAGCCTGGTGGAAAGATCCTTTCTAATTTCCAGATCAACTCCGATGCCAACTCTTCCATTTCATCTAGCATGCCAGGCGATAGTTCTTTCGCACAAAGAGAACGAAAGAAATAGCTCAGCTCTGCCATCACTAGCCATTCATCCTCAGGGATAAAGCCACGCAACATCACCGGCATTACCCGCTCAAGCCATATGTGCCAATCATGACTCTTGAGACCAAATATTTTTATTTTTTCAAGAGTCACTCCCCTCTTTCGATTCGTAGCATACCCATTGGGGAACATCAACCACATTTTCACCCACAATAGCATTTCCCTCATAGCTAGTCTTCCAAGATTGAACCATGCCTTTGGCTTCGCTATGCTTTCCTTTCCTTTCTATTGTTGCAAGTTTTGTAATGGTCTATCATAGGGAGGTACTGACGAAATTCTCCTGATACACGTCTCGGCAATAAGCAGAGAGGATGTGTACTCAGAGAATAACAGGGAGGCACTGACGAAATTCTGAATCGGATCCGGAGCAGAGCATATGGGAAAACAAACCCCATCTAAACATACTCAGGCTGTCCATGGATAACATTGGACAATTTGAAAGAATCACGGTTATAAATATGCAAATGCATGCATATTTATAGATGTAACCCTTTCGAACGGGAGACGCATAGTGGTCACGTATACTGATGATTCAATCTACCTACAGGTAGCATGTTTCATCGGCACGAAGACCAGAACAGAGCAAATTAACAGGCCCAGGGGAGGAGATGTCATTTGTGCTCACCAATGAATGCAACAAGGTGCTCGTCAAACGTACGGGGAGGTCTTCGAACAACTACACATTGAAATTCACCTGATCAACACAAATATGATGTTTTTATAACAAAATCATAAAATATGTGACCTAACTCATAATTGACAAAACAATGAACTCCTCGGCCTCTAGAAGGCCGAAGAGCACCTTTTCGGTCAACAGGGGCTAGCGGCGATACGAGAGCTAGCGGCGCGGGGATGGCGGCAGCGTGGGGGAGGGGCGGCCGGGGGTGCGGAGGCGGGGCGGCTGGGGAGGGGCGGTGCGGGGGGTGGCAGCGGCACGGGGGAGGGGCGGCTAGGAGAGGGGCGGCGCGGGGCCTGGCGGCAGCGAGGGGACTGACAGCGGCGGTCATAGGGGGAGGAGAGAGAGAGTGAGGGAGGAGAGAGTGAGAGAGAGAGGAGTGGGGGCGGACAATCATTAGTAGGGCATCCCCTTTGTCATCTGGCCGCAGATGGCAAAGAGAGGCAGGGCCAACGGCAAAGGGGACCGGACGCGTTCGATTGGATCTAGCCAGGCCCAAGGTCCAATGGCACCCACATTAGCTCTTTGTCGTCTGCCCTGACTCTCTTTGCCTTCTGGGGGCAGACGAGAAAGAACTGGCACATGGCAAACAATGCCTTTGCAATGTGCTAGTTCTTTGTCGTCTGCTTTGTAACAGCGGATGGCAAAGATCATCTTTCCCATGTGTCAGCAAACGGCAAAGGCCTAGCACATGGCAAATAACAAAATTGCAGTAGTGACAGTCGTACAACTAGTTTTGAGCGGCTCGGTATTTAAACCAAAGGACACACAGTCCCAGGACAGACAGTCCTTACTATTGGAAATATGCCCTAGAGGCAACAATAAAATGATAATTGTTATATTTCCTTGTTCATGATAATTGTTTATTATCCATGTTATAATTGTATTGACAGGAAACACATTGCATGTGTGGATACATAGACAACACTTTGTCCCTAGTATGCCTCTAGTAGACTAGCTCATTGATCAAAGATGGTCAAGGTTTCCTGGCCATTGACATGAGATGTCATTTGATGACGGTATCACATCACTGGGAGAATGATGTGATGGATAAGACCCAAACTATAAACGTAGCATATGATCGTGCCAGTTTATTGCTACAGTTTTCTGCATGTCAAGTATATGTTCCTATGATCATGAGATCATGCAACTCACTAAGACTGGAGGAGTACCTTGTGTGTATCAAACGTCGCAATGTAACTAGGTGAATATAAAGGTCCTCTGCAGGTATCTCCGAGGGTGTCTGTTGGGTTGGCATGGATCAAGACTGGGATTTGTTACTCCGTGTGACGGAGAGGTATCTCCGGGCCCACTCGGTAATACAACATCACAACAAACCTTGCAAGCAAAGTGACTAATGTGTTAGCCACAAAATCTTGTATTATGGAAGGAATAAATAGACTTGTCAGTAACGAGATTGAACTAGGTATAGAGATACTGATGATAAAATCTCGGGCAAGTAACGTACCGAAGAACAAAGGGAATATTATACGGGATTAACTGAATCCATGACATAGAGGTTCAACCGATAAAGATCTTCGTAGAATATGTAGGAACCAATATGGGCATCCAGGTACCACTATTGGTTATTGACCGTAGAGGTGTTCGGACATGTCTGTATAGTTCTCGAACCCGTAGGGTCTACACACTTAATGTTTTGTGACAATATAAGTATATTTGAGTTATTATGTTGGTGAGCGAAAGTTGTTCGGAGTCCTGGATGAGATCGCGGACATGACGAGGAGCTCCGGAATAGTCCGGAGGTACAGATTGATATATGGGATAATAGTGTTTGGTCTCCGGAAGGGTTCCAAAATTCATCGGAATGGTTTCTGATGTTTCTCGAAATGTTCAGGGTACAAAAACACTTTAGTTTGGAAAAGGGGTCAATCCCATGAGGCTTTAGGAAGGAGAAAAAGGTGTTTTGCGGAGGCCAGGGGCTAGACGCCGAGGACCTTGGTGTTTGGGGCCAGACGCCAAGGACCTTGGTGTCTGGTCCTGGAGTCCGAGGAGGACTCTTGCCTTGCAGGCAAACCGACCTTGAGGAGTATTTTTCTCCAAGTTTTGACCCCAGGGCTCAACATATAAATAAAGGGGCGGGGATAGCACCTGGAACACATCAAGAATCCCCAAGCCATGTGCCGGCAACCCCGTCCCTCTAGTTTATCCTCTTTCATAGTTTCCATTGTGCTTGGTGAAGCCCTGCGGAGATTGTTCTTCACCAACACCATCACCACGTCGTCGTGCTGCCGGAACTCATCTACTACTTTGCCCCTCTTGCTAGATCAAGAAGGCGAGGACGTCATCATGTATTGTTGTGGTTTTTGCGTAGGCGAGAATTGTTCTTGCTAGATACCGTAGAAGCCACGTAAAACTTGCCACAACAATTAGAGGACATCTAACTTATTTTGCAGGGTATGTTGTGATGTGATATGGCCAATTACATGATGAGATATAAGTGATGTATGAGTTGATCATGTATTGTATAGAATGTTATGACTTGCATGTCGATTAATACGATAGCCGGCAGGAGCCATAGGGTTGTCTTTAATAATTTTCGTCGTTTTGCTTTACTTTATCGCTATGAGTTAGCAATAGTCATGGAAGCAACAGTCGGCACGATAACCCCGATGGCGACACATTGATGGAGATCAAGATGATGGAGATCATGGTGTCATGCTGGTGACGATGGAGATCCTGCCGGTCCTTTCAAGATGGAGATCAAAAGCACAAGTTCATGGCCATATCATGGTACTTATGATTTGCATGTGATGTTAATCCTTTTATGCACCTTGTTTTTCTTAGGACGATGGTAGCATTATAGTGTGATCCCTCACTTAAATTTTGAGAGAAATTGTGTTCTCCTCGAGTGTGCACCTTTGCAAAAGTTCGTCATGTCGAGACACCACGTGATGATCGGGTGTGATAGACTCTACGTTCACATACAACGGGTGCAAGCCAGTGTTGCACGTGTGAAACACTCGGGTTAAACTCGACGAGCCTAGCATGTACAGACATGGCCTCGGAACACAAGAGACCGAAAGGTCGAACATGAGGCATATAGTAGATATGATCAACATGATGATGTTCACCATTGAAACCACCTCAACTCACGTGATGATCGGACTTGAGTTGGTGAATTTGGATCATGTATCACTCAGATGACCTAAGGGATGTCAATTCGAGTGGGAGCTTTAGTAATTTCATTAAATAAACTCATTATCTTGAACAATAGTCTTAGTAACCTTTGCATATTTATGTTGTAGATCAATGGCCTGCGCAGTAGCACCCTTGAATTTTAATGCGTTCCTAGAGAAAGAAAAAGTTGAAAGATGATGGAAGTAACTTTGTGGACTAGGCCCATAATCTGAGGATTATCCTCATGGCTTCCCAGAAGTCTTATGTCCTTGATGCGCCGCTTGGTGATCCACCCGCTCTAGAGGAGTTTGCAGACATTGCGAATGCCTGCCAGGATCGTTCTGATGATTACTTAATGGTTCAACGTGCAACGTAGTATGGCTTCGAACTGGGAATTCAAAGACGTTTTGAATATCATGGAGCATATGATATGTTCCAGGAGTTGAAGTTTATCTTTCAGAAGAATGCCCGGATCGACAGGTACGATACCTCCGATAAGTTCTATGCTTGCAAAATGGAGGAGAACGGGTCTGTTAGTGAACACATACTCAGAATGTCTGGGTATTCTACCCGTCTGGCCGAATTGGGGATGCCCCTTCTGGCTGAGGCAATCACCGATAGAGTTCTTCAATCATTTCCACCTAGCTACAAGAGCTTTGTCTTGAAATATAACATGCACAAGATGAACAAGTCAGTCGTCGAGCTGTTTGCGATGTTAAAAGTCGCTGAGTCTAAGATTCAGAAGGAGCATCAAGTGTTGATGGTCAATAAAACCACTAGTTTCAAGAAGAATGGCAAGGGGGATAAGGGTAACTCTAAGAAGAGTGGCAAAGCAGTTGCCCCTCCCGTGAAGAAACCCAAGGCTAGACCCAATCCAGAAACTGAGTGTTTTCATTGCAAGGGAACTGGTCGCTGGAAGCGGAACTGCCCCAAGTATTTGGCTGACAAGAAGGCGGCCAACAACAAACAGGGTATATATGATATACATGTTATTGATGTGTACATTACGAACTCTCGTTGTAGTGCGTGGGTATTTAATACCAGTTTGGTTGCTCACATTTGCAACTCAAAACAGAAACTACGGAATAGACGAAGGCTAGCAAAGGACGAAGTGACGATGCGCGTGGGAAATGGTTCCAAGGTTGATGTGATCACCATTGGCACGCTCGCTCTTTGCTTACCATCGAGATTAGTGATGAACCTGAATAATTGTTATTTAGTGCCTCCGTTAAGCATGAACACTATATCTGGATCTTGTTTACTGCGAGATGGTTACTCATTTAAATCAGATAATAACGGTTGTTCTATTTATATGAGTAATATCTTTTATGGTGATGCACCCAATGTGATTGGTTTATTTATACTGAATATTGATAGTGATGATACACTTGTTCATAACATTGATGCCAAAAGATGAGAGTTGATAATGATAGTACCACTTTCTTGTGGCACTACCGTTTAGGTCATATTGGTGTAAAACGCATGAAGAAGCTCCATGCTGATGGACTTTTGGAGTCACTTCATTTTGAATCACTTGACACATGTGAACCATGCCTCATGGGAAAGATGACTAAAATGTCGTTCCCTGGAACAATGGAACGGGCAAGTGACTTGTTGGAAATCATACATACTGATGTGTGCGGTCCGATGAGCATTGAGGCACGCGGTGGATATCATTATTTTCTTACCTTCACTGATGACTTAAGTAGATATGGGTATATTTACTTAATGAAACACAAGTCTGAAACGTTTGAAAAGTTCAAGCAATTTAAGAGTGAAGTTGAGAATCATCCTAACAAGAAGATTAAATTCCTACAATCTGATCGAGGAGGTGAATATCTGAGTTATGAGTTTAGCAGTCACTTAAGAGACTGTGGAATTGTTTCACAATAGACACCGCCTGGAACACCACGGCATAATGGTGTGTCCAAACGTTGTAATCGAACCTTATAGATAAGGTACGTTCTATGATGTCTCTTGCCGATTTTCCACTATTGTTTTGGGGTTATGCATTAGAGACAGTTGCATTCACTTTAAATAGGGAACCATCGAAATCCGTTGAGACGATGCCATATGAACTGTTTTGGCAAGAAGCCAAAGTTGTCGTTTCTTAAAGTTTGGGGATGTGATGCTTATGTCAAAAAGAGACAATTGAGTATACCTTCTATGTCAGATTCGAAGGCAAAGTGTTTTTGCCAAGAACGGAACATTTCTTGAGAAAGAGTTTCTCTCGAAAGAATTGAGTGGGAGGAAGATAGAACTTGATGAGGTTGTTGAACCTTTGATTCAACCAGATAGTAGCACAACGCAGAAAGATGTTTATGTGGAGCCTACGACAGTTGAAGAGGAAGTTAATGACGATGATCATGAAACTTCGGATCAAGTTACTATTGAACCTCGTAGGTCGACAAGGGCGCGTACTGCTCCTAAGTGGTATGACAACGCTGTCTTGGAGGTCATGTTGTTAGACAACGATGAACCTACGAGCTATGGAGAAACAATGATGGGCCTGGATTCTGAGAAATGTTTAGAGGCCATGAAATTTGAGATGGGATCCATGTATCAAAACAAAGTATGGACATTGGAAGTATTACCTAAAGGGTGAAAGGCCATTCGGAACAAATGGATCTTTAAGAGGAAGACGGACGCAGACGGTAACGTCACCGTCTATAAAGCTCGACTTGTGGCAAAGGCTTTTTCACAAGTTCAAGGAGTTGACTATGATTAGACCTTCTCACCCGTAGCGATGCTTAAGTCCATCAGAATCATGTTAGCAATAGCTGCATATTTTGACTATAAAATTTGGTAGATGGATGTCAAAACAGCGTTCCTTAACGGTTTCCTTAAGGAAGAGTTGTATATGATACAACCGGAAGGTTTTGTCGATCCAGATAATGCTGACAAAGTTTGCAAACTCCAGCGATCCATTTATGGACTTGTTCAAGCATCTCGGAGTTGGAATCTGTGCTTTGATGAGGTGATCAAAGCGTTCAGGTTTATACAAGTTTACGGAGAAGCTTGTATTTACAAGAAAGCGAGTGGGAGCTCTATAGCATTTCTAATATTATATGTGGATGACATATTGCTGATTGGAAACAATATAGAATTGCTGGAAAGTGTGAAGGAACATTTGAACAAGAGTTTTTCGATGAAAGACCGAGGAGAAGCTGCTTTCATATTAGGCATTAGGATCTATAGAGATAGATCGAGACGCTTAATAGGACTTTCACAAAGCACATACCTTGATAAAGTTTTGAAGAAGTTCAAAATGGATCAGTCCAAAAAGGGGTTCTTCCCTGTGTTACAAGGTGTGAAGTTGAGTAAGACTCAATGCCCAATGACTACAGAAGATAGAGAGAAGATGAGTGTCATCCCGTATGCTTCATACATAGGGTCTATTATGTATGCAATGTTGTGCACAAGACCCGATGTCAGCCTTGCCATAAGTATGGCCAGAAGGTTTCAAAGTGATCCAGGAATGGAGCACTGGACGGCGGTCAAGAATATCCTTAAGTACCTGAAAGGGAATAAGGAAATGTTTCACATTTATGGAGGTGATAAAGAGCTCGTCATAAAGGGTTACGTCGATGCAAGCTTTGACACTGATCCGGATGATGCTAAGTCGCAAACCAGATATGTATTTATTCTCAATGGGGGAGCGGTAAGCTGGTGCAGTTCCAAGCAAAGCGTGGTAGCCGATTCTACATGTGAAGTGGAGTACATCGCAGCCTCGGAGGCAGCAAAAGAAGGTGTCTAGATGAAGGTGTTCATGACAGATATTGGAGTAATGCCTAGTGCATTGAATCCAGTGGATCTATTCTATGATAGCATTGGTGCCATTGCCCTGGCCAAGCAACCAAGGTTTCACAAGAGGACCAGACACATAAAGCGATGCTTCAATTCCATCCGTGAGTACATCAAGGAGGAGGACATAAATATTTGCAAAGTGCACACGGATTTGAATGTTGTAGACCCATAGACTTAACCTCTTCCAAGGGCTAAACATGATCAACACCAGAACTGTATGGGTATTCGATTCATTACAATGTAAATCACATAGTGATGTGAGCTAGATTATTGACTCTAGTGCAAGTGGGATACTGTTGGAAATATGCCCTAGAGGCAATATTAAAATGTTTATTATTATATTTCCTTGTTCATGATAATTGTTTTATTATCCATGCTATAATTTTATTGACTGGAAACTGTTGGGACCCCGATCCTAAGCCATAAGAATCCAGCGTGTAACACATCACATCACTTTGCGGTCTCACGCACGACTATCTCCACGGCTGCCACCTTACCTGGGCCAGGACCGTTTGCATCTTTTGACTCACGTATGTGAATGTGTCGCTAGCATTCAAATGTCAAAGAAACCGGGCCGACATGACTAGTCGTAGAACCCAAGTGGCACATCCACACAGGGAAAGGCATACGTAACCCAGTAATGCAGGTGTCGATCTCTAGCGTGTGTAGACGAGTCATAGCAAGCTACAAGCACTCCATTACGCCGTGGGACATAAATGTCATCACTGCACTTAGACGAGTCATAGAAGGCTACATGGACTCAATTACACTGCGAGACATTTCCCCGAAGGGACAGACATAGCAACAAAGAAGGATACATGTTAGTCAATCAATGTGTCCGGACCAGTAGCAAGCTACCAAGGCTCGGTGGAAGCACAAAGAGGCATTTCCACGTAAATAGTACTACTAAAGGCACACAACTAGGTGTTGGATCCCATACATACCATTGCATGTCACACGTACGCACGACATGCCCGATATGCATAGATACAACTATGGCATCACAACATAACCATGCCACATTACAACATTTACTTAGAAGGCTCGGAAGAGCCAATACAATAAGATGTTATAAGCAGGGGTCACAAGACCCAACATTTAGAGCATTCAATCAAACAAGCGGATGTTTAAATATGACTGGGTACAAACATCTACAAAAGTGGATAGAGTAGCCTGAAAAGCTACAATGACCCTACCAAAGGAACCAGACCTCTGTCCGGGATTCCCCAGCTAATCCGGTCAACATCGAACTTCACGTCATAAGTACCACTAATGAGACTGACGTCTCCTCTGCAAAAATTTAATTAAGCAAATGTGTGTACAAGGGTATTCAGCAAGACTTACATCATAACTAACTACATATGCATCAGTATCAATGAAGGGGTTGTGGAATTTATTGCAGCAAGCCAGCTTTGACTCTTGGCTAACCTATACTTCGACTACAAGTAGTATCTTTGAGGTGGGATAGCACACACGAGTCCAAATATTCTCCAATCAATAGCCATCCATAGCACTCACGCTTATCTTTTGCATTTTAGAGTATCCACTTCAAGTTGTCTACGAACCACATAAGTTCTCCAAGTAGTCCATATCCGAGGACGTGGTTATTCGAATAGATTCATAACCCTACAGGGGTGTACTTCTTCACACACGCTCTCGCCACTTATCACCATATGCACGTCATGCATCTCGGCAACCTTCAAGCGGAAGCACTGGCATGGGCGTCAGCCACGACCGTCAACCACACAAGACCCTAGTCCAGGTTTATCACCTATTTGAGACTGAACCCGCACGTAAGTCTGGCCGAAGTTTCCGCTACGGCCTCAAACGATGTGCGCGGGGTTCCCAAGCCAACCATTCGGGTGCCACTTGGTACATCGTGCCACTGTGCCTATACCGCATCATAGTCCACCCCGTCGGGCAGCGCTATGCACAGCCACCAACACTTTTCCTACAAACACCAGAAACTAGTTGCAACTCTTGGACAGAGGTCTAGGTGATTAATAAGCCGAGAGGGGTCGAGTTACCAAAACGCAATGTGTGGTAGTATCTTGTCTTGGATAACATACACAGAACTCAGTTCTTAACGATGGTCCCAATGAGACAACCTGCCATGTACTCCTACATGACCTCTCATAGCTACCTTTACCAAATCGTGTTCACACACTTAGCTCTCACACAGTAGAACATGAACACTGCCATTCCGATTCATCGCCAAGATGGATCAGACCCAACATGGCATGACTCTAAGCATAGCAGGCATCGTAAGTAAGCAAGCATGGATGAGTAAGCACAACAAGGCTCAAGGAGTTGCTACTCATGCTAAGTGGCTTCAACTATTTACTATGGAAAAGACAGGTGACGCAAAGGAATGGGTTCAACTACCGATGACATGTAACAGTTGAATCGTTGTTGTCCTAATGCAGTAAAAGAGAGCAGTTGCAAGAGAGTGGGTTCATATCAGTATGCTCAAGGGGGTTTGCTTGCCTGACAGTCCTGAAGATATTACTTCTCTTTATTAGTGTCAAAGTTCACATCGTCAAAACAATCGTCTATCGAGAAGGAACAAGCACCGACAAACAGTAAGAAGGAACACATTAATTGCGATGCAACAAACATGATGCATGAAATAACATGTTAAGGTACTGAATTGACCTAGTACTATAGATAGTCATATTAAGTGAAGTGGAATTCAAATATATATACTAAATTCCAACTCCAACACTATTTATTAAAACTATCCTAATCATGAAATGTCCTACTTGGTGATGTTAACTTGCTCAAACATGCATGATCACGGCATAAACACATTCATTGGATTTGTCTCATCAATTTTCATATATAAATTATTTTCATCTGAGTTACAGATTATTTTCTATGATTTTTAGAAGTTTAAAACATTTTCTGAAAATATTAAGTCATTTATTTATTTGTTTTAATTCCAGAAACATTTACAGTGTCATCATGACGTCACGATGATGTCAGTAGGTCAAAGGCATCAGCCCAGGTCAAACCTGGTGGTTGGGTCCCACCTGTCAATGACACAGTTAGATAATAAAGTTTTAAGTTAATCTAACTATTGGATTAAAAGTGTCGGGCCCATATGTCAGTGGCTAATTAGTTTAATTAATCAAATTAGTTAATATTTAATCTTAACCAAAATTCAACACGGGCTGGGCCCACCTGTTTGTGACCCAGGGGTCAACCATTGGTGGGCCGTGTCAAAGCCACCGGCGGCTCAACGCCAGCGATAGCATACACGACAGGGGTCGTCGGATTTCGCCGTCCGGCGAATAAATGGGTGGCCGAGGCCATCTAAACGGAGCTAGCACCGACCTGCACCCATTTGACCTAACTAGAGCGACTGGGGCGGCATGCAGCGACGGCGGTGACATGGCTAGTGGCGGTCGGAGGTCGGGTCCGGTGGGCAGCTAGCTAGGACGCGCTAGGGAGAGGGGAATCACGAGGAGGATCAAGAGGGGCTCACAAGGGGGGCAGGAGCTGGTCGACGGGCTCGGGAAGGCTGCAGACGCGATGAATCGGTGGCGAGGAGCTTCGGTGCCTCGACCATGGCGCAACAGAGAGGGTGGCAAGAACAGCGGGGGAAAGGAGGAGAGAGCGATGGGGACGGTGCGTGGGTCTATCCCCTCGCCAGCGTGACGAGGAGGAGGCCAGGCAGGTCAGAGCCATGGCGCCCTGGCTTCCATCGCCATGGCCTCATCTCCTCTGCCTACTGCCAGAGGTAGACGATGACTGGCAGATGGGCCAGTTGGGCTAGCCTGTTGCTGGGCCTCTGTGAGATCTCTCTCTCTCTCTTCTTTATTTATTTTATGTTTTTCTATTTCCTGCCTTTTTATTTAATTTTGTTTGGCAAAACTATAAAGCCAAAATTCCTAAAAATATTTGTGGAATATATTTGGACTATTTCCATGCTCTACAAAAAGTTTCAGAAAAATTGAAGCAACTAAATATTTACAATGATTTGTTAGTGATTTCAGAAACTTTCCTAATTTATTTAATTTATCAAAATAGTTGTCAAAATTTAATTCACCCCTCATATGTTGTTGCTAACATTTATCAAAGAGAGGGAACATTTTTGAAGAGCATTTTGGATTCACTCAAATATCTTAATAGTTTAACCTATTTGAATTTTTTATCTATGCTAGGGTTTGATTACCACCATTTCAAATTAATTTGAATTTAGACATGATGACATGATGCACATGCTGATGTTGATGCAAACAAGTTCAAGCAAATTCTAGGGCTGTGGCAACTCACCCCCACTAAACAAGAATCTCGTCCGGAGATTCAGGCATAGGGTAAGAGAATAGGAGGGAACACTAACCATCACAACCTTCATGATCCAAGTGACCTTCTCGCAGATGTTGATTCACTGCAATATGCTGATCTTGACATCTTTGCCTTCGGGATCTTCATCCAACAGAAAGACAACAGGGATGGAAAGCTCTACAAGATTCGATCTTCTCGAAGATCGAGCAACTCATGGTCAACTCATAGAATGAGATGTGATAACATCTCTCGAGCTGAGACACAAAACACACATTGAGAATAATGAATGAGGCAGATGTCAGAGGTTCAATTGGTAGGCAATAATTCCATGCTAAAGCAGATGGTGAAGAGGTTTGAAAGTAGCGAGGAGATAATTGCCATAAGACCATTACGGGGCACCTTAGGGGAGGTGACTCGTAGGATTATGCCTTAAGTGGCAAAAAGAATTACTTTTCATACAGAGATCATTGAAACTCTTCATACCAACCTAAGGCAATTCACAAGTGATCATTGGAAGGAATTCAAAGAATGGCATACTCAGATCGGAGGAAACCTAGAGTTATAAAACAACTTGGCTACGGAAGGCACATTCCAAATAATACCGAGAGTATAACCCAGTGTCTGAGCGTGCTCTCAAGAACTTGTGCATTTCCATATTCATCAGGGTTTTTACCAAAATCTGTGCCAAGGATCCTGGCAACACCTCATACTACCATGATGAGTAATGATGGAGGATGCAGATGCAAAGGAAGACAACACTTTCTCAGATTTCACCTTAGCTATACCATGGGAGCAAAATCTGGATGATCGATCGAGAGACATTTAGCACTCAGCTTCTAATGTTCTCCTTGATGAAGTAGCATAACCCAATTATAGGTAACATTTGGTATCTAGAACATCAAGTAAGAAGGTCGGACTTCGGGATCTCAAAGGGTCCATGAGGAATAACTTATAGAGCAAGTCATACAAGGTCCTCATGGGGAGGTGGCCAAGTTGCTGAAACAAGATAATATAATAGTAGGCCTTCCGGATAGGTATGTTAGCCACAACATCCCTTTGCCGGGTTACAGAGACCAATATTATAATTCTTGGGGAAACGTTCCAACCATTATATCTACCTGAGATTCATATCTGGTTGGTATCGGATATTCCAGACTCAGCATGTCTGAAGTGGAAAGATTGCAACACAAATCGAAAAGATGATGTTGCGAGATTCTCGGGAAATGAATTACGGAAGCCAGCTCCAAAATAGGAGTTGGATTGCAAGGCACAAGTGAACAAGATGTCCAAGACAAGCATGATCACATGGCCTTTCAACAAAACCCTACCGAGTTCAGGTTAGGAACCATCATTGGGGTAACGAAGTCCTTGCTTAAGTCGTACGAATAGGTCTTAAGAAGGAACTTCTTTGCCTTAAACAAGTCAATCAATGGCTTGGTGTGCTAGGGATTACATATGGAATGGAGATGATCAGTCTATCAAACCATAGAATACTTCGCACATGCATGACTGACTTGGGATGATTCCAACACAAACAAAACGACCTTTCTTAAGTTCATGGCGGCAACTTGCACCATATGCACATGAACTAAGAGTAAGTCACTTCTTACACCCAGCATATGCTTTATGTATAGGACATGAAGATATTGCCTACAAAAGTTTCCAACACTAGCATAATGTTCATCATGAATCATGGAACGGATAAAAATGTTGTCAACGGGCCCAACAACAATTCATTGAGATATCCATATAGATGGAATTCCACAACGATGAGAACAAGGTGATAGCATTGGTCAGACCAAAGGATATAATGTTGTATGCTCGAGGATATATCTACGAGTAAAAACAACATTAAAAGGATCTTTGGTTCTTATTTTGATTTGATGATAGCCCACACTCAAATCAAAGATTGGATAAGACGATAGATGCAACAATTGATCGCATGGATCAATTGATGAAGATATCTCATTTCTTCAACACACACACAAGATATCCATTTAGATGAACTAAGTCAGGCAAAGATTTTATCTTCCAACTCTCCAAGTTGTTGTTTAGCTTAACCAACCAGCTCCAGGGTATCTAACACCGATTCTTGGAGAAGGGTGGTTTATAGCAAAACCGTCTTGATCACGAACTGAACATAACAGTCAAGGAACACCTTGATAATACTTCTGAGAAGATATTCAGAAAATCACGATCCACCGACATGTTATCACGCTTGAGAACAATCTCGCTTTTGAAGGCAAGACGATATGATCAACAGAGCGAAGGATTGACACAATCCTAACTCATTGACCAAAAAGTGCACCACGGAAAATGGACTAGGTAGCACGATCACCCCTAGAGTGGTGATTCAATAACCAACACACCAAGAATGAAATTATTGTCCATTAACTACCAAGCAACAAAGTTGCTAGGAGTATTGATTACACACATCATGATTCACTTGTCGGTATTCGGGTTGCGAACAACACAGAGACCGAGGAATGAATGATGATGGCTAGAAGTATCACTACATCAATATTTCATAAGAGGGAGTCAAGTTCTCATGATAATCTTGACATGAAGAGGGTAATACGTCAAGGTAGAATAGAGCAAAAGCTGAATTGGCATTTTGATCTACGGAATACAATTGCTTTGACCCAATCCAAGAAATGGATGAGGTACGGGAGTTTGCTTCTCCTAGTCATTCTAGAATAGAATGGCTTGACAGGCCACAACAAAAGTTGACATCGATAACACAATGCATGACATACTCTTGACTCTCCATTGACAGATAAAGGTCAGAATACAATTGAAGAAGGACAACTCAAGAGCACATGATTTTTCCTGAGTTGTAGATACATAGGTTGGCATGTCGAACGAGTTCAACATGAATCATCCGGATAACCCATGCGGAAAAGAAAGAATTGGCAGGCTCACAACTATGAAATGGAGAACTCACCACGAGCACTCATGTTGTGATCTTTTGTCCACAAAGAACTTCTGCCATAACTGGTTCATGGTATTGGAAGAATGATACACCATGAACCTTGAAGGCTATAAAAAGGTTACTAAGCATCCTAAAGGAACGAGTAAATACTATCAACGGGAATGAGCAGAAAGATCGTTGGGTTCAAAAACCGAGATACAGAATACCTATTGACTAAGTAGCATCACAACATGCTTTCGATGACGATGCCCAGAATTATCACACTGGGAACAAAACACACAACTAGACGTTTGGGTGGTTCACTAAAACAACATGGTTTCGTAAACACCTTTATCAAACACGTCGAGGTAATAGAGTACCTCAACTCAAGAATTAGTGTGCTTTGTCTCGCCTGAAAGACATTAACTCAAGATGAAAGAGTTTTGCAATTGCATCAGATAATTTAGAATCCTTGGATAACTCGGACAGCATAACGGCTGTACGGGCATGAAATATGAGGCAAGTTGCACAAGAAAACTGACAACATGACAATGAATTCTTATAAAGGCATCGAGCCAGAAAGACAACATCTTTCCTATGGGTCTCTAGCATAATAACTCGTCATCCTAATAGATAGATGAGAAGGCCTAGTTCTTAATCCCCGTAGAAAAGAAGAGGGTGACTCAGAATCAGAATGACACAAGGAAAGGAGTAAAAAGAGCCTTACGTTTCCTTACATAATCAATTCCCTTATATAACTAAAGCAATTCTAGACTCAACATCGACCAGTTTGGCTTGGTAATCGTACAGGTAGTCAAGCTCTGATACCAAAGCTATCGGGACCCTGATCCTAAGCCATAAGATTCCATCCTATAACACATCACATCACTTTGCGGTCTCACGCACATTTATCTCCATGCCTGCCACCTTACCTTGGCCGGAACAATTTGCGTCTTTTGACTCATGTATGTGAATGTGTCACTAGCATTCAAATGTCAAAGAATCCGAACCGATATGACTAGTCGTAGAACCCAAGTGGCACATCCGTACAGGGACAGGCATATGTAACCCAGCAATGCAGGTGTCGATCACTAGCATGTGTAGACGAGTCATAGCAAGCTACAAGGACTCCATTACGTCGTGGGACATAAATTTCATTACTACACGTAGACGAGTCATAGTAGGCTACAGGAACTCCATTACACTCTGAGACATTTCCCCGAAGGGACAGACACAGCAGCAAAGAAGGATACATGTCGGTCAATCAACGTGTCTAGAGTAGTAGCAAGCTACCAAGGCTAGGTGGAAGCACAAAGAGGCATTTCCCCTTAAAGAGTACTACTAAAGGCACACAAGTAGGTGTCGAATCCCATACATATTGTTGCACGTCACACGTACGCACGACATGCCCGATATATATGCATAGATACAACTATGGCATCACAACATAACCATACAACATTACAACATTTACTTAGAAGGCATGGAAGAGCCAATACAATAAGATGTTACAAACAGGGGTCACAAGACCCAACATTCAGAGCATTCAATCAAACAAGCGAAATTTTAAATATGACTGGGTACAGACATCTACAAAAGCGGATAGAGTTGCCTGAAAAGCTACAACGACCCTACCAAAGGAACCAGACCACTAATGAGACTGACGTCTCCTCTCCGAAAACATAATTAAGCAAACGTGTGTACAAGGGTACTCAGCAAGACTTACATCAAAACTAACTACATATCCATCAGTATCAATGAAGGGGGTTGTGGAATTTATTGCAGCAAGCCAGCTTTGACTCTTGGCTAACCTATACTACGACTACAAGTAGTATCTTTGAGGTGGGATAGCACACACGAGTCCACATATTCTCCAACCAATACACCATTGTGGATCCACTTCCGTCTCCTACGAGAAAACCACACAAGACCCTAGTCCAGGTTTATCGCCTATTTGAGACTAAACCTGCACGGAAGTCTGGACGAAGTTTCTGCTACGGCCTCAAACAATGTGCACAAGGTTCCCAAGCCCACCGTTCAGGTGCCACTTGGTACACCGTGCCATTGTGCCTATACCGCATCATAGTCCACCTCGTCGGGCAGCGCTATGCACGGCCACCAACACTTTTCCTACAAACACTAGAAACTAGTTGTAACTCTTGGACAGAGGTCTAGGCAATTAATAAGCCAAGTGGGGTCGAGTTACCGAAACCCAATATGTGGTAGTATCTTGTCTTGGATAACATACACAGAACTCAGTTCTTAAGGACGGTACCAATGAGACAACCCGCCATGTACTCCTACATGACCTCTCATCGCTACCTTTACCAAATCGTGTTCAAACACTTAGCTCTCACACAGTAGAAAATGAACACTGTCATTCCGATTCATCGCCCAGATGGATCATACCCAATATGACACGACTCTAAGCATAGCAGGCATCGTAAGTAAGCAAGCATGGATGAGTAAGCACAACAAGGCTCAAGCAGTTGCTACTCATGCTAAGTGGTTTCAACTATTTACTGTGGGAAAGACAACTCATGCAAAGGAATGGGTTCAACTACCGATGACATGTAACGGTTGAATCGTTGTTGTCCTAATGCAGTAAAAGAGAGCAGGAGCAAGAGAGTGGGTTCATATCAGTATGCTCAAGGGGGTTTGCTTGCCTGACAGTCCTGAAGATATTACTTCTCTTCATTAGTGACAACATTCACATCGTCGGAACCATCGTCTATCGAGAAGGAACAAGCACTGACAAACAGGAAGAAGGAACACATTTAATGTGATGGAACAAACATGATGCATGAAATGGCATGTTAAGGTACTGAATTGACCTAGTGTTGGGGATATAACCCCATGGTGAGACCCACCCTGAGCGCTCCGGGTCATACTTGGCAGCTCGTACACCAGCCCAAGAGTGAGCTGTGGGGACTTAAGGCCCAAGACGCTTGGTGGCTCGACAGGATGGGCCGATAGGTGGCCCGGATGAAGAAGACCCGGGTGTGTAAACCTCCCGGGGACAACTTGGTCAGGAAAGGCAAGAGAAGATAGAGGTAGACTCGGACATGTAATGAGAGTCGGTTACAACTTGTATGATCTGTGGTCTTGACCTCCTATATAAAGGCAAGACCCAGGGCGACTTAGAGATCAGGTTATTGAGAACTAGGTCAAGCAATAGCTCCTTTGTAATCGATACATCAACCAATACAAGCACAAGCAGGACGTAGGCTATTACATCAACTTGAGGGGCCGAACCTGGGTTAACTCGTGTCCTTCATCCGGACCAACCCAGTTGAGTCCATCACATTAGCAATGGCCTCAAACCCAAGTCTGTTCACCCGGACATCTGTCGTGATAAAACCATGATAGTTGGCGCCCACCGTGGGGCCTGCGCTCGGTGGTGTTGAGTTCTCAAAGGGCTCTCTCCCAGGGATCGAGGGATACGTGGTCGGAAGGATGAGCAAGAGTCACCGCGGCCGGCTCTACATCGACGACGCGGGCTGGGGGCTTGATGCCGACTCTGTGGAATATGGATTTCGCGTTCCTTTCGGTGGGATTCATGTTTTCATCGGAAGGACCGAAGGATCTACACCCGGGCCGGACATCTGCACTGACATTGTCGAGCTGGCTCGGCGTGCGCAACCCGCCCGTAATGTGCAGCCCGCCTGTGTTAATCCGTGCTGGAGGCACGTCTTCGTAGGCTTTACTCAAGGTATGGATCTGGAAGCGACCGGGTCGCAGGAAACTCTTGTCTATTCAGAAGACGAGCCTTTGACCGGAGAGACAGAGTCAATTTACCAGCTCTAGAACGGCAGGCTCAGGGGCTACGATGAGCTTTGCCCTGAGTCAGATTGTTCTGAGTTGGACGCTCTTGGGCTGCCGGTTCACGCTGTCGTATTCATGGCTGGGTCGGCCCCAGGCACGAGCAGTACAGCCGCGGGAGCGGCAACCTCCGGCGTTGACCTGCCACCATTGGCTCAAGTTCTTCTGGATCTAACGAACGAGCTCGCGGCCCTGATGGCCACTGAAGTTACACCAGATAATCTGGATGCCCAGAACATAGAGATTGTAAGGCTCAAGGACCGGATGGCAGAGGAGCAATAGAGGATAGCCGAGCTGAAGGTCCAGATGGAGGAAGCGGAAGAACGTATTAAAACGGATGCCTTCCGCCTTGGGCTGGAACAACAATCGGCAGTTGCAGTACATCGAATGAGGCATCAATCCCGCTTGCCAGAACGATATGAGGCTAGGAACCTCTTCAAAACACCAGGAACGGGACGAGCAGCGGATGCACCTGGAAGCCGCCCGACGACTCGACCGACGTCTCACCCGGCCCGATGAAACCAGGCCTCGCCAGTGGTCTTTCCAACACCGGCAGGTCATTATTCTAACCCAACCGAGAACATGGTGGTTGTGGCCACCCGGCTTGAAACAATTCCTATTCCAGATGAAGTGCCTTTTGAGGAAGAGGTATGGAATGCCATTGGATAACTTCAGACCACGATGGCCCAACAGGAGAAGTATACTCACAGCCGGAGCCGCATCCATTCAACGCCTCTCCCAAGCCGAAGCTTTAGTCGGCGCTATGAGTCGCCGGTGGTTTCCGGCAGCGATCGGCAGAGAGGACCTCCGGGGGACGATCAGCCGGCTCTGGATGCGCAAGCGCTCATGAACCGGGCAAGAAACCAGCAAGAGGCGACAGCTTTGGCCATGGTGACTCACCAAGAGCCCGTGCCCTCTGTAGGAGCAGGAGTAATGGCCAGGGCCGTGGGAGTGCCATGCTTATCGCCGGCACTGTGAAGTGAACGGTTGCTGAAGGATTTCAAAGGACCTCGCATGGTTCCGAATTACACTACTGATTTGCCTCCGGAGGCCTGGATCGAAAGTTATGAACTGGCTACGGAAATGCTAGATGTCAGTGAGGCGGTGTGTGCTAAGTACTTTATCATGATGCTTGAAGGTCCGGCTCGCACGTGGTTAAAGGGATTGCCTCCCAATACCATCAATTCGTGGGCTGAGTTAAGGGCAAGGTTCATCCAAAAATTCAAGGGACTTGCAAACAGCCTATGACCATCGTGGATCTCGATCACTACGTCCAGCATGAGGGTGAGTCGGCTCATCATTGGGTCCGACAGGTATCAACCATCATCCACTCGTCCGAGCAGATCACGGCGGCCCAAGCCGTGCTCATCTTAGAGAAGAACTGTCACTACGTTCTGCTGAAGCAGAAACTTGGCCGGCTAAAGCGTACGTGTCAGGATATGGGAGAGCTCATGATGGCTCTCACAAAGTACGCCGACTTTGATAACACGAAGGACCCAGGCTCTAATGAGGAGAAGGCCGGTCAAGGTAAGAAGAACAATCAAGGAAAAGGTGTGGTTAACAATGGTAACCAGAACAAGTGGAAGAATCCCGATGGCGGATCAGAACTGGTAGCCAATGCAAGTACCGGCCAGAATCCTCCTAAGGGCAATGGGAAGTTCAGGCCACCTTTTAATAAGAATAGGACTCCCCTCAATTTGGAGGAGGCGCTTAAGAAGCCCTGTCCAGAACACAGCCATCCTGGCAAACCTTCGTCGCACGCATGGAGTGATTGCCACATTATGCAGAAGTTAAAGAATTACTACACGCAACCCAACAACCAAGGCGGTGGTCTGCTCGACTGCTAAGGACCGGGCGGGTCAGGAGCCGGATTTGGGTCTGGCGGCTCAGGGTCCGGTCATCATGGTCAAGGTAATTAGGGAGGGCATCCGCAGCACTCTGGTAACAACAACCAGCAGCAGCATAACCAATCTGGATATCAAAGTAATCCCAAGCAACTTAGCTCTGGCCAGTATCATATTTTCACGACCAGCCTTAACAAGCAGAATGAGAAATTATGCAAGCGAGCGGTCCATGCAGCTGCACCGGCTCTACCGCAGTACTTAAAGTGGTCTGAATATAACATAACGTGGAGCCGGGAAGATCATCCGCTGCGTGTTGATGACCTGGGGCGGCTGGCTTTGGTGGTTGCCCCCAAGTGGGAGGATATATGGTTAATAAGGTGCTTATGGACGGAGGCAGTAGTACAACATCCTCTATTATGACACCTTTCGGCGGATGAAGTTGCTTGACAAGGATCTTAAGCCCTCATCCACCGTTTTTCATGGTGTGGTGCCAGGCAAGTTAGCTTATCCGGTGGGTAGGATTTCTTTGGAAGTTGCATTTGGTGACGAATATAACTACAAAGTGGAGTCCTTGTGGTTTGAAATAGTCAAAATCACGAGACCTTACCATGCGTTGTTTGGGTGGCCATCTTATGCTAAGTTCATGGCTAGGCCCTGCTATGTCTACTTACAACTCAAGATGCCCGGGCTAAAAGGTACAATTACCATTCATGGCGAGCGGAATACAGCTATTGCGTGCGAGGAAGGAGACGCGGCTTATGCAGAATCCAGTTGTGCTCAGGAGGAGCTTAAGTTTTATAAGGAGAATGTCGACCCGGAGGATATGACGCCACTGAAAAAGCCCACAACGGAGGTTGAGCCGCCCCTTAAGTTTTCGGCGGATGATACCAAGGCAATAGACTTCACTCCGGGTGACTCATCCAAACAGTTCATCATTGGGGCTCATATGGATCCCACATAGGAAAGCGTGCTCATCGAATTCATCCGTGAGAATCGGGACACCTTTGCATGGAAACCTTCTCACATGTCGGGTGTTCCGAGAGAGTTCGCTGAGCACAATCTTCATGTGGATCCTAAGTTTAAACCCATCAAGTAGTTTCTACGGCGGTTCAATGAGGAGAGGCACAAGGACATCGGGGAAGAGGTCACCCGTCTCTTAGCAGCAGATTTGATCGTCGAGGTCTTTCACCCGGAGTGGCTTGCTAACCCAGTACTCGTGCTCAAAAAGAACGACATGTGGCGGATGTGTGTGGATTACACGGACCTTAACAAGGCTTGTCCGGCTGATCCCTTTGCTCTCCCGCGTATTGATCACATCATTGATGCTACGGCGGGTAGCGAAAGCCTCTGCTTCCTGGATGCCTATTCAGGACATCATCAGATCAAGATGGCAGTTAAGGACCAAGAGAAGATGACTCTCATAACACCTTTTGGAGCCTTCTGTTATGTATCTATGCCTTTCAGGCTCAAGAGTGCCCAAGCAACTTATTAGCGCTGTGTGGAGAATTGTCTCCACAGTCAGATCGGGCGCAACATTCATGCTTATGTAGATGATATTGTGATCAAATCAAGGAAGAAGGAGACCCTTTTGGACGACTTAAGGGAAACTTTTGACAATCTCCAGGTCTATAAGATGATGCTTAACCCGGCCAAATGCGTCTTTGGTGTTTCGGCTGGCAAGCTCTTGGGATTTCTCGTTTCTGAGCGTGGCATTAAGGCTAACCCGAATAAAATCAAGGCTATCACCTCTCTGGCAGAGCTAGCCTATGTTAATGATGTCCAACACCTGGCCGGGCGAATCGCCGCGTTAAGCCAGTTCATAAGCCGCCTCGGTGAGAAAGCAATTCCTCTATATCAGATGATGAAAAAGAAAGACAAGCTTGTCTGGAGTACGGCGACGGGTGAAGCATTGGAGGCACTCAAGAAACAGCTCACTGAGACGCCGGTGTTGGCCACTCCAGCTGAGAAAGAACCTTTGCTCCTGTACGTGGTGGCTAACAACCGGGCAGTCAGCGCTGCAATTGTGGTCGAGCGCAAGGAAGCCGGGAAGGAGTATCTGGTTCAAAGGCCGGTTTATTATATCAGTGAGGTACTGACCGAATCCAAATAGGGATATCCACATTGGTAGAAGCTGGTGTATGGGGTGTTCATGGCCAATTGCAAGTTAAAGAACTATTTCATAGGGCACCCGATCACTGTGGTCAGCTCTGCTCTGTTGGGGGACATAATTCCGAATAGAGAAGCCACCGGTAGGATTGCTAAGTGGGCGTTGGAGCTGGGATCTCTTAATCTAACATGTGTGCCTCATACGGCTATCAAATCCTAGGCCCTTGTGGATTTTATCAACGATTGGACAGAGTGTCAAGCTCCTGAGGAAAAGTCGGATAACACATACTGGACTATACATTTTGATGGATCCAAGCAGCTGGAAGGATCAGGGACAGGAGTGGTTTTGACACCTCCCAAAGGTGATAAATTCTGTTATGTACTTCGGTTGATGTTCCCTTGCACCAACAATCCGGCTGAATATGAGGCTCTGCTTCGTGGTCTCAGAGTGGCCAAGGAGATGAATTTAAGCCGGGTAAGGTGTTTGGGCGAGTCAGATCTTGTGGCTCAGCAAGTTTCAGGCACTTGGGATTCCAGGGACCCGCGGATGGCGGCTTATCGATAGGCGATGGATGTCATTGCTGGTCACTTCAAAGGTTATCACGTGGATCACATTGATCGTTGCAGGATTGAGGCGGCTGATGCCTTATCACGGTTAGGCTCTCAGCGAAAGCCGGTGCCACCCAATATCTTTCTGGACGTTTTATATCACCCGACTATCAAGTGGCCTTAAGAAGAAGATTTGGCTATCCCTGACCCGAAGGGGCAATTGGTGGTGGCTCTACATGCTATTCTGGATTGGACTATGCCTTACCTGGACTATTTGACTCATGGCGAATTACCTGATGATGAAACTTTAGCCACACGGATCACCCAGCGGTCTTGTCGATGACAATAGTTAATGGTGAGTTGCACAAGTGCAGCGTTACCGGGGTTTTTCAGTGTTGTGTCTCACTGGAGGAAGGTTAGGAAATTTTGAATGAAATTCATGCTGGAGATTGCGAACATCACGCCCGCTCAAAATCTCTGGTAGCTAAGGATCTGGTTGATGGCTCACAAAGACGTAGAGGATCTGGTCCGCAAGTGTGGTGGCTGTCAGAAATTCGATTGGCGTGCTCATGTTCCGGCTCAAGAATTGCGCATGATACCAATTACTTGGACGTTTGCAGTATGGGGGCTTGATAAGGTAGGACCTTTCAAGAGATCCAAGGATAAAAATGCACCTCTTGGTGGCGGTTGATAAGTTCACCAAGTGGGTAGAGGTTGAGCCAATTAGCAAGTGTGATGCGGCTACGGTGGTTCAGTTTATTAAAAAGTTGATCTACAGTTTTGGTTACCCTCACATCATCATCATTGAGAATGGCACAAACTTGTCCAAGGGGGCTATGAAAAAATTCTGCGATGAAGAGCACATCCGGCTTGATGTTTCGGTAGTTGCTCATCCACAGTCCAATGGGTCAGACGGAGCATGCCAATCAAGAAATCTTGAGATGTATCAAGCCGCGGCTTATGGTTCCTTTACAATGAACGCACGGGTGTTGGGTAGAAGAGTTGCCTTCCGTCTTATGGAGCATCAGAACCACCCCCGACAGATCTACAGGATATACACCTTTCTTCATGGTGTACGGTGCCAAGGCAGTATTAACAAGTGACATCCGGCATGACTCGCCGCGCGTGGCGTTTTACATTGAGACAGACAATGAGATGGCACGTCAAGACGCGTTTGATGCTTTGGAAGAGGAACGAGAGATGGCGGCTGCCTGTTCGGCGATTTATCAACAAGACCTGCACCACTATCATAGCCGTAGGGTCAAGACCCGAACATTTCAAGAGGGCGACTTGGTGCTATGGCTGGTTCAAGACCAGACAGATATGCATAAATTATCTACTCCATGGTAAGGACCTTTCGCGGTCAGCAGAAACCTTAACAACGGGTCGTATTACCTCATTGACATCCGGGAAGACTCAGATACTTCGGGTCAGGAGACCCGCCGGTCGTAGAACATAGCACATCTACGGCCTTATTACACTTAAGATTGTCGAGAATCATCATTGTACATTATCATTGTACATATCATATTTATATATGAATAAAATAGCATCCCTGCAAGCCGGGGCCTCTACCACGTCGCACATCATCGTCGATGCAAATACATTGGCTGTCGAAGGGGGCTTCTTACCTTCGGGTATCGCTTATCTCACCCTAACAGCCGGCTTTATGCCATTTTCGGTTAACATGTTAGCCGCGGTTGTCGAAGGGGGCTTCTTACCTTTGGGTATCGCTTATATCACCCTAACAACCAGCTTTATGCCATTCCAGTTGACATGTCAGCTGCGGCTGTCAAAGGGGGCTTCTTACCTTCGAGTATCGCTTATCTCACCCTAACAGTCGGCTTTATGCCATTTCCTATTAACATGTTAGCCGCGGATGTCGAAGGGGGATTCTCACCGACGGGTATCGCTTATCTCATCCTAACAACCGGCTTTATGCCATTCCAGTTGACATGTCAGTTGCGGTTGTCGAAGGGGGCTTCTTACCTTCGGGTATCGCTTATCTCACCCTAACATCCGGCTTTATGCCATTTCCGGTCAACATGTTAGCCGTGGTTGTCGAAGGGGGATTCTCAGCGACGGGTATCGCTTATCTCACCCTAACAACCAGCTTTATGCCATTCAAGTTGACATGTCAGCTACGGCTGTCGAAGGGGGCTTCTTACCTTCGGGTATCGCTTATCTCACCCTAACAGTCGGCTTTATGCCATTTCCTATTAACATGTTAGCCGCGGTTGTCGAAGGGGGATTCTCAGCGACGGGTATCGCTTATCTCACCCTAACAACCAGCTTTATGCCATTCAAGTTGACATGTCAGCTACGGCTGTCGAAGGGGGCTTCTTACCTTCGGGTATCGCTTATCTCACCCTAACAACCGGCTTTATGCCATTTCCGGTTAACATGTTAGCCGCGGTTGTCTAAGAGGGCTTCTCACCGACGGGTGTCGCTTATCTCACCCTAACAACCGGCTTTATGCCATTCCAGTTGACATGTCAGTTGCGGCTGTCGAAGGGGCTTCTTACCTTCGGGTATCGCTTATCTCACCCTAACAGCCGGGTTTTTGCCATTTCCGGCTAACATGTTAGCCGCGGTTGTCGAAGGGGGCTTCTTACCTTCAGGTATCACTTATCTATCCCTAACAACCAGCGTTCGCGCCAAAAATGTTGACAAGTCAACATAGCCATACAGGGGGCTTCCTGCCCTATGGGTGAAACTTATCAAACCTTTATCGGCCGGATCGATCCAAGCAACGGTCTCTGTCAGCACTTTTGGGAAGACACAGTATATTCAGGTTGTGCTCTTAAGCCGCCCTCCTAACGGTATAAAGGTACATCTATGCAAGCAGGAGATTAAGCCGGTAAGGCATACAATGAGAAGGACAAGAAAGATAGCAAATATCTATTTTAAAGCCGAGCTTTCATATGTGCGCAATGTCACAAGTTCAATAAGGGAAAAAGTTGTTGCTATCCTATTACAGACGCTCCCTTTGGAGCCCAAAATATTATCAAGTTTTTACATCGCCCATGGCGGGTCATGGAGAGCCGACTATTACAAGTTTTCTACAAAGCAATTAGCTCGCTAGCGGGTCATCCTGCTCCGGCTCTTCGGCTGCCTTGATCTGGAGATTTTCCAAGTCCCAGTTGCAGTCGGTTAAAGCCGCAAAAGTTCCTTCTTCAAAGAAGGGGGCCGGGTCAAGATAAGAGGCAAAGAGAGTCTTACTGTGAGCAGGTGTCACATCCTTGCACTCAAAGAGCGAACCACAGATCCTTTTTTGATCGGCGCTGTAAGCCGCCTGGTAGGTCGCCAGATTGACCTCTTTTGCTAAGACGGAGGCCAAGACTTTGGAATCCTTTACGCACCGGGCATAGTCAGCGTCTGAAAATTCAGAGTCGTCATCCTTCTTGGAGGGAAACCCATCCATCATGTCAGTCGGAGTAAGCTCTGGAGCAAAAGCCAATGCCCGGCTTATGGCCGCAATCGCCCCCTGGCAAGTGGCTGATTTCTTCAGCTCCACAATCTGTTTTGGCATCATTGGAAGGAGCTCCAAGACACCTTTGAGAGCCGAAGGAATGTTCTCTTTATACTGCATAACCTTGATTGTGCATACCGCCCCGCAGTACAGTTGTTCTGTCAATGTGTACATAGCCTTCAAAGGCAGCACACTGTCGGAGGCAAGTTGGCGGCTCCTAGGACCTGCATGAGACGGAGGCCTCGTTATGAGTCGCCAGCATAAGTCCAAAAATCTGGATCAAGCCAAGCTATTAAAAACTTACCAAAGAGGGCAGCTGCCATCTTTGTGATGTGACGCTTCAAAGATTACAGCTCGTCAGATACGATCATGAGTCACTAATCGGCATCATCCGCCCGTTTAGTCAATGTAGCTTTTTCAACCTCGGCAGATTCCTTGAAGGCGGTGAAGTCAGCTTTGATGTTAGCTAGCTCTTCGACAGCCGGCATGTCTCGTCAGCTTCACTCCGGGCGGCTTGCTGAGTAGCTACATTGGCTTTTAAGCCCGCCAATTCTGACCCGACTTTAGTTAAAGCTTCCTGCGACATATCAAAATATGGAGTACATAAGCAAGTCTCAAGCAGATTGCAAGCAATATGCATGACACTTGGGCGCTAATGTCTATTTTCAAGACAGTTCCGACTAAACTTCGACAGGATTGACCCGGAACTTGGGGGCAACATATTGGTTTTCTAAGGAGGTTCAACATGAAAGTCTTGGCTCAACTTTCGAAAAGAGTAAGCCAGCCCTTGGGGGTTACGATTGGCTCTGTTAACTATCTTCTACGAAGTCCCGTCTCAACTTTGGAAAAAACTGAGCCGGCCCTTGGGGGTTAACATTGGCTCTGCTGTTTCTCTTCTAAGAAGATCCGGCTCAAAATTTTCAATTATTGAGTCGGCCCTTGGGGGCTAGGACAATGATTTGAGATCAAGGCTAAGTAGATTGAGGCCTACATATTACATGTTTCTACTTCTACTAAAATGGAAGGGACGGATTATTATCAGTCAATATTAACCCAGCTCTTGGGGGCTACGTAAGGGTATAAGGAGGAAAAAGGAATACCTCATATCGTCTCTTCATTAAGTTAACCAGTTTGAGCTCCAAATCCCGGCTTGTAGACAGCCGGTTCATATAGCGAGCATGAAGTTTGTCGGCTGTCATTTTCTCTAAGGTAGGGAGCTCAAATTCCAGCTTCCTCGAAGTTTCAGCTATTTCACTATGCTTGGTTAGCACGGGAGCTAAAGGAGCGTGCAAGCCGGCCCCAGTAATCACGATGTCCAGGGCAGCGATGTCATCAGCAGCCTTGGCAGGGCTCGGCGGCTTGGAAAGGTCCCTTTGCGGGCACTCAAGAATAATGTCATCAGCTGCCAGCTTTGCAGAAGTTGCTGGGGGGTCCGGCTTAGCAAGCTCTGATTCTTGAGCAGTAGGGCCAGGGGAGGACTTGTTGGTTTTCCTCCGCTTAGCTTGAGCCCTAGAAAAGACATGAAGGTCAGAATTCAAGAGTTACAACTGCCGAAGAGCCGGATGTAAAGGCTACAAAATGGTTACAGCGGATTAATCTTCAGAGGTGGAAGAGCGGTGGTTGTAGAGTCGCCGGATGAAGGTGATCCCTGAGAGATAGTTCAGATGATATAAGGCAGTGTTGTGAGTACAAAGGAAAAGCTAATAAAATCTTACCAAGATACATACCTCTGCGGGGCGCTTCTTTGGAGCCGGGGAGTTAGGCAACCCGTACATGAGATAAGTAGAGCCGGTGCTCCGGGTTTGACGGCGGTCGACTTGCTGTTGCTTTTTCAAAAGAAATTGGGGATCCAAATGAGCAAGAGGATGAGAAAGGGGAACTTTTCGAACAACCCATCGTATCTTCCGGGGTACAAAACATTCTGAGTCGGATGAAATATAAGTTACCTCAAGAACGTTGGCGTGGCTCGTCTCTACCTCGTCCTGTGAATAAGTTGTTATCAGTAAGGTGAATAATGAGGTTACAGAAGATAGTCAAACTATACCTCTAAGCCGGATGATTCTAGCGGTTCAAACCATTCTTCTTGAGGGGTGGTCTCTTCGTCATCTTCTTGGCTGGGGCCTTCTTCTTGCTCTTCTTCACAGGAGGAATATACTTCTTCTTCTTCCAAAAGTCGGAGTCAGCCTGGAAAGGTAAGCCGGTTAATGGTGATGAATTGACAAAGTCCTAACTAAACAGAGAGAAGAGACAATGAAGAGTCGTCTTACGTCTGGAGCCGGGTTAACAACACTAAAACGTGCCAGCCCAATAGCGCTGCAAGCTCCTGGCGTCTCATGAACAAGACTCCGGATGACAGTGGTAATATCGTCTTCGGTTAAAGTTGTCCGGATGAAGCATATGGAAGCATCATACTTGCCCGGATATTCGCACATGAGGCGGCTTCTCAGGCTCAAAGGCATAACTCTCTAGGAGATCCAGCAGCGGATCAAGTCCAGACCCGTCAATCCATTGGCCATGAGGGCTTTAATCTTGGCGTGAGCCTGCTCGTGCGTTGCACGTTCAAAAGTTGATAGCCGGACGGGAAGCTCCAAAGTTGTCTTAAGCCGGGAAGGGCGATAGCCCAGCAGTGGATGCTCACCCTCTAGGGAGGTATCCTTATAGTAGAACCAAGTTTTATTCCAATCCTTTGGATGACCCGGCATTGGTACAGCCAGGAAGGTAATATCCTGGCGCCTCTGAATAGAAATTCCACCAAGTTCTAAGGTCGGTCCGGCCTTTACTTTAGTTTGCCGGTTCGCATAAAAGAATTCTCGGAAGAGACCTACAGACGGCTGAGTTTGCAGATAGACCTTGCTGAGTACTTGGAAGTTGCGCATATTCGATACGAATCCATGTTCAATATTATCCGAAAAAACAACTACCTCGCCCTCCTGAGGAATGCGGTTCAGTTCATTACCCGGAACCTGCCAATGGATGACCTCTTTGGCAGGAAGGGTGCCCGCAAGTACAACGTCCATCAGAAACTCTTTGGTAATGCAAGAACCGACCCAGTTACAGGAGTTAGATTGGCGAGACATGGCGACAATTTTTAACTGTACAAAGTAACCATATATGGCGAGTCAAGAAAATGGCGAATAAATATGGGCAGCTTAAAAAGCTTAAGACCTTAAGGGTGAGACACCAAGATCCCGCAAATGAGAGCCGAAATAGCATGGTGGGTCAACATCACGAAAGGACAAGGAGAAATTTACTGAAAACAGGTTCCACGAAATATTGCTAAAATTGCGTATCTACAAAAACAAAAAAAATGTCTATACTTCCAAACTTAGAGATGAACTGGTGAAAGACTGGAACGACGGGCGGAGCCGTAGTGAATCTAAAAAGCATCAGTGTCGATCTCTTACCTAGCGGCACCATGGGGACAGGATATAATCGAGGGCTCATGGACTAAACATTGCTAGCATTGACGGAACCTGAGTTCTAAGAACAGCGGCGGCAGAGCTCCATGGAAACCGTACCAGAACAAGTTGCGGATATAAGGGGAGAAAGACTCACCGGTGACGGCGCGATGAAAGCGGAAGATACTTTGGATTGCGTCAGGTTGATGCAGCGGACCTGTCGATGGCAAGGAGGAGACGGCGCCGGAGCAGGAGGTGCTGGAAACAGAAGCGTTGGAAGGAAGGAAATGACGGAGCGAGCAGGAGAAAGAAAATGCCGCCACGGGCGGTCCTATTTAATAGGGAAAAGGCGGAACGGGCGCGAAAATCCAGGCGACGGATGTCATTTGACCAAGGTGGACACGTCGATCTTCGGGCTATTCATTTAATAAGAAGATTCGTTGCGTGTGTCAGTGGATCTTTTTTGTAGATTTGACATGACGTCATGGCGGGTCATTTCCGGGCGACTCGCCAAAGAGTAAGAACAAAGGCTGAAGTGAGCAAGCTCAAATCAACCTGGAGCCTAATGTTGGGGATATAACCCCACGGTGAGACCCGCCCTGAGCGCTCCGGGTCATACATGGCGGCTCGTACACCAGCCCAAGAGTGAGCCATGGGGACTTAAGGCCCAAGACGCTTGGTGGCTCGATAGGATAGGTCGGTAGGTGGCTCGGATGAAGAAGACCCAGGTGTATAAACCGCCCGGGGACAACTTGGTCAGGAAAGGCAAGAGAAGATAGAGTTAGACTCGGACATGTAATGAGACTCGGTTACAACTTGTATGATCTGTGGTCTTGACCTCCTATATAAAGGCAAGACCCAGGCGACTTAGAGATCAGGTTATCGAGAACTAGGTCAAGCAATAGCTCCTTTGTAATTAATACATCAAGCAATACAAGCACAAGCCGGACGTAGCTATTACCTCAACTTGAGGGGACGAACCTGGGTAAACTCGTGTCCCTCGTCCGAACCAGCCCCTCCGAGTCCATCATGTTAGCAATGGCCTCGAACCCAAGTCCGTTCACCCGGACATCTGTCGTGATAAAACCACCTAGTACTATAGATACTCATATTAAGTGAAGTGGAAATCAAATATATATACGAAATTCCAACTCCAACACTATTTATTAAACTATCCTAATCGTGAAATGTCCTACTTGGTGATGTTAACTTGCTCAAACATGCATGATCATGGCATAAACAGATTCATTGGATTTTTCTGATCATTTTTCATATATAAATTATTTTCATCTGAGTTACAGATTAATTTCAATGATTTTTAGAAGTTTAAAACATTTTCTGAAAATATTAAGTCATTTATTATTTTGTTTTAATTCAAGAAACATTTACTATGTCATCATGACGTCACTATGATGTAAGCAGGTCAAAGGCGTTAGCCCAGGTCAAACCTGGTGGCTCGGCCCCACCTGTTAATGACACAGTTACATAATAGAGTTTTAAGTTAATCTAACTATTGAATTAAAAGGGTCAGGCCCATATGTCAATGGCTAATTAGTTAAATTAGTCAAATTTGTTAATATTTAATCTTAACCAAAATTAAACAAGGGCTGGGCCCACCTGTGTGTGACCTAAGGGTCAACCCCTGGTTGGCCGGGTCAAAGCCACACGCGACTCAACGCCGGCGATAGCAGACACGACGGGGGTCGTTGAATTTCACCGTCGGGCGGCAAAATGGGCGGCCGAGGCCATCTAAACGGAGCTAGCACCGACCCCCACCCATTTGAGCTAACTAGAGCGGCTGGGGCGGCTTCCAGCGACGGCGGCGACATGGCTAGCGGTGGCCGAAGGTCGGGTCCGGTGGGGAGCTAGCTAGGGCGCGCTAGGGAGAGGGGAATCATAGGGAGGACGAAGAGGGGCTCACAAGGGGGCAGGAGCTGGTCGACGGGCTCGGGGAGGCTGCAGATGCGACGAATCGATGGCGAGGAGCTTCGGTGCCTCGGCCATGGTGCAGTAGAGAGGGGGAAGAACAACAGGGGAAAGGAGGAGAGAGCGATGGGGACGACGCTTGGGGTCTATCCCCTCGCCAGCGCAACGAGGAGGAGGCCAGGCAGGCAGGAGGCGTGGAGCCCTGGCCTCCATCGTCATGGCCTCATCTCCTCTGCCTACTGGCAGAGGTAGACGATGACTGGTAGATGGGCCAGTTGGGCCAGCCTGTTGTTGGGCCTCTGTGAGATCTCTCTCTCTTCTTTTATTTAGTTTCTGTTTTTCTGTTTCCTGCTTTTTTATTTAATTTTGTTTGGCAAAACTATAAAGCCAAATTCCTGAAAATATTTGTGGAATATATTTGGAATATTTCCACACTCTACAAAAAGTTTTAGAAAAATTGAAGCAACTAAAATATTTACAATGATTTGTTAGTGATTTCAGAAACTTTCCTAATTTATTTAATTTATCAAAATAGTTTTCAAAATTTAATTCACCTCTGATATGTTGTTGCCAATATTTATCAAAGAGAGGGAACATTTTTGAAGAGCATTTTGGATTCACTCAAATATCTTAATAGTTTAACCTATTTGATTTTTTTATCTGTGCTAGGGTTTGATCACCCCCATTTCAAATTAATTTGAATTTAGACATAATGACATGATGCACATGCTGATGTTGATGCAAACAAATTCAAGCAAATTCTAGGGCTGTGACAGAAACAAATTGCATGTGTGGATACATAGACAAAACTTTGTCCCTAGTATGCCTCTAGTATACTAGCTCGTTGATCAAAGGTGGTCAAGGTTTCCTGGCCATTGACATGAGATGTCATTTGATGACGGGATCACATCATTGGGAGAATGATGTGACGGACAAGACCCAAATTATAAACGTAGCATATGATCGTGTTAGTTTATTGCTACAAATTTTTTGCATGCCAAGTATATGTTCCTATGACAATGAGATCATGCAACTCACTGACACCAGAGGAGTACCTTGTGTGTATCAAACGTTGCAACGTAAATGGCTAACTATAAAGGTGCTCTGCAGGTATCTCCGAGCGTGTCTGTTGGGTTGGCATGGATCAAGACTAGGATTTGTTACTCCGTGTGACGGAGAGGTATCTCAGGGCCCACTCGGTAATACAACATCACAACAAGCCTTGCAAGCAAAGTGACTAATGTGTTAGCCACAGGATCTTGTATTACGGAACGAGTAAAGAGACTTGCCAATAATGGTATTGAACTAGGTATAGAGATACCAACGATTGAATATCGGGCAAGTAACATACCGAAGAACAAAGGGAACATTATACGGGATTAACTAAATCCTTGACATAGAGGTTCAACCGATAAAGCTCTTCTTAGAATATGTAGGAACCAATATGGGCATCCAGGCCCCGCTATTGGTTACTGACCATAGAGGTGTCTCGGTCATGTCTACATAGTTCTTGAACCCACAGGGTCTACACACTTAACATTTGGTGACGATATAAGTATACTTGATTTATTATGTTGGTGACCGAAAGTTGTTCGGAGTCCCGACTGAGATCCCGGACATGA
This sequence comes from Hordeum marinum, assembly GCA_022496015.1. NCBI lineage: Eukaryota > Viridiplantae > Streptophyta > Magnoliopsida > Poales > Poaceae > Hordeum > Hordeum marinum. Next base: position 156,104,877 of record CM039672.1, on the reverse strand, counting down.
CGAGGAGCTCCGGAATAGTCCGGAGGTAAAGATTTATATATGGGATAACAGTTTTTGGTGTCCGGAAGGGTTTCGGAATTCACTTGAATAGTTTCGGATGTTTCCCGAAATGTTCGGGGTACAAGAACACTTCATTTGGGCCAAGGGGTAAATCCCATGAGGCTTTAGGAAGGTGCAAAAGGTGTTTTGCGGAGGCCAGGGGCTATTACCCAGGGACCCTGGTGAGGCCAGACGCCGAGGACCTTGGCGTCTGGTCTTGGATTCCGAGGAGGACTCTTGCCTTGTGGCAAACCGTCCTTGAGGAGGATATTTCTCCAAGTTTTGACCCTAGGGCTCACCATATAAATAAAGGGTCGGGGCTAGCACCTCGAACATATCAAGAATCCCCAAGCCTTGTGCGGGCAACCCCGTCCCTTTAGTTTATCCTCCGTCATAGTTTCCATTGTGCTTGGCGAAGCCCTGCAGAGATTGTTCTTCACCAACACCGTCACCACGTCGTCATGCTATCGGAACTCATCTACTACTTCGCCCCTCTTGCTGTATCAAGAAAGCGAGGACGTCATCAAGTTGTTTGTGTGTTGAACGTGGAGGTGCTATCCGTTCGGCGCTAGATCGTGATTCGATCGCGGGAGGGCTTGCGATTTGGACCGCGAAGACGTTCAACTACATCAACCGTGTTTTTAATGCTCCCGTTTAGCGATCTACAAGGGTATGTAGATTCACTCTCCCTCTCATAGATGCTCATCCCCATGGATAGATCTTGCGTGTGCGTAGGAAATTTTTGTTTCCCGTGCAACGTTCCCCAACACTTATCGTATTCTCCTTGAGCTAAGGCCACACAGTCCTTGCCCAACACTTGTGGTAAGTCTTCAGGGTAGACTTCCAAAACCCTGACAAACTTGTCACCCGACAATCCACAACTGACTGATGGATGCTCTAGACCATGACGCCTAACCGCTTGGAAGATACACAATCTTCATAGGTAACAAGCGTCAGTTCCACAAAGGAACAATCTCTTCGGTGATTGTTGGGGATATAACCCCATGGTGAGAACCGCCCAGGTGGGGCTGGGTCATACCTGGCGGCTCATAATCAAGACCAGAGAAGCGAGCTGAAAGACATAGGCCTGACAGCTTACCAAGATGGGCCAAGAGGGAGGCCCAGAGAGAAGATGGTATGAACACCCGGGCGATTAAGTCGCCCGGAGATGGCTTGCCCAAGATGGCAAGACGGCTTAGGGACAGGATTGACTATGTTGTAAGAGTCGGTGTAGGACTTGTCTAACCCAGGGCCTTGACCTCCTATATAAAGGAGAGACCCCGGGGTGGCTTAGACAGAAACCAATCAATCGAGAACTAGGTCAAGCGAATCCGCTCCCTTGTAATCGATACTCCAATCAATACAACACAAGAACGACGTAGGCTTTTACCTCTTCTTGAGGGGCCGAACCTGTGTAAACTTGTGTCCATTGTCTCAACCAACCCCTTTGAGTCCATCACCTTAGCGATGGCCTCAAACCCAAGTCTTCGGACATCTGCCGTGACAAAACCATGACAGTTGGAGCCAACCGTGGGGCTAGCGCTCGATGGTGTTGAGTTCTCAAAGGGCTCTCTCCCAGGGATCAAGGGGTACGCTGTTGGCAGGATGAACAAGAGTCGTTGTGGATGGCTCTACATCGACGACGCCGGCTAGGGCCCTGAGGCCGACTCAATTGAGTACGATTTCCGTATCCCCTTTGGCGGAATCCATGTCTTCACCGACAAGATCGGCGGATCTAAACCCGGGCCGGATGTATGCGCCGACATCGTCGAGCTGGCCCGACGCGCGCAACCCGCCCAACACGTGCAATCTTCCCGTGCTGACCCAGTTGACAGCATGTCTTCGTCGGCTTTACTCAGGGCACGGACCTTGAATGTTCTATGTTGTAGGAAGCTCTCATTTGTTCGGAGGATGGATCTTCGAACGGAGAGACGGAGTCAATTTACCAGCTGCACAATGGCAGGCTCGAGGGCTATGTTGAACCTTACCCTGAGTCGAAATATCACGAGCCGGAGGATTATGAGCCACCAAGCCATGCTGCCGTATTCATGGCAGGATCAGGTCCAGCCCCGAGCAGCACAGCCGCCGGCGTAGGAGGATCAGGGGCTGGTAGACCGCCGGCTCAGGTTCTTCTAGATCTGATGAATGAGCTTACGACCCTGATGGCCACGGAGGTCACGGCTGAAAATCAGGCGGCCCGGAACATGGAGATCGCGAGGCTAAAGGACCAGATGACCGAGGTTCAGCAGGAGATCAATGCGTTGAAGGATCAGATGGAAGCAGAGGCGGAGCGCCTTAAGGCGGATGCTTTCCGCCTAGAGCTAGAGCAGCAATCTGCAGGGGCGGTTGAGCGGATGAGGCATCAGTCCCTCTTGTCGGATCAGTACGAGGCCAGGAATCTTTTTAACAAGCCGGGAACAGGACGGACCGCGGAAGTACCTGGAAGCCGGCTGGCGGTTTAGCTTAACCCTCACCGATAGAACTAGGCCTCACCAATGTATTTCCCAATGCCGACGGGCCATTATTCCAACCTGGCGTAGAACATGGTCGCGGCAGCAACTCAACTTGGTATGATCCCTATCCCAGATGAGGCGTCCTTCACAGAGGAGGTGCGGAACGCTATTGGATGCCTACAGATGGCAATGGCCAGCAGGAGAAATACACTTACAGCCGGAGTCACGTGCATACAACACCCATCCCCAGACGCAGCTACAGCCGGCGTTGTGAGTCACTAGCGGTTTCTGGCAGTGATCAGCACCGGAACTCGCCGTGAGTTGATTGGGCGGCTCTAGATGCGCAGGCGCTAGTGGATCGGGCGAGAGCACAGTGGGGGGCGGCGGCTCTAGCAGCGGCGGTGGCTCATCAAGAACCTGAAGACACGCCTTCCATCTCGGAAGGAGCAGGAATAACCTGTAGGGTGTGAGGGTATCGTGCTTAGTGCTGGCTTTGTGGAATGAGCGCCTATCGAAGGATTTTAAAGGCCCACGCAAGGTCCCAAATATATACTGCTAACCTACCTCCGGAGGCTTGGATTGAAAGCTATGAGCTAGCCATGGAGATGTTAGACGCAATGATGCAGTATGTGCTAAGTATTTCATCATGATGCTGGAAGGGCCGGCTCGCATGTGGTTGAAGGGTTTGCCACCCAACACCAATAATTCCTGGGTCATTCTCAAGGCGAAGTTCATCAAAAATTTCCAAGGAACGTGCAAGCAGCCCATGACGATTGTGGATTTATATCACTGTGTTCAACAGGAGGACGAATCGGCTCATCATTGGGTCCAGCGAGTCTCAACCATCATCCACTCGTCTGAGCAGATCACGGCGGCTCAAGCGGTTTTGATTTTGGAAAATAATTGCCACTTTACACCTCTAAAGCAGAAACTTGGCCAGTGCAAGCGCTCGTGTCAAGACATGGGGGAACTCATGGAGGCTCTCACCAACAACGCCGACTCTGACAATACGAAAGACCCGAGTTCTGATGAAGAGAAGTCAGGTCAGGGTAAGAAGAATAACAATGGCAAGGGTGCGGCTGGCAATGGCAGCCATAGCAAAAGGAAGAATCCGGACGGCGGGTCAGAATTGGTGGCAAACACCAGCACCGGGAACAACCGTGCTAAGGGCAACGGGAACTTCAAACAGCCCTTTAATAAGGGTAAAACTCCGTTCAACCTGGACGAGATGCTTAACAAACCTTGTCCGGAGCATAGCCGACCCGATAGGCCGGCGGGTCATACATGGAGGAATTGCCACATCATGCGGCAGTGTCGGGATTACATCTTGCGGCAACATCGTAACAATGGTCGTGGCCCGCCAGGCGGCTCAGGGCCAGGCGGGTCAGGAGCCGGTCTTGGCACTAGGGTGGCTCAGGATCCGGTTATCAGGGCCAGGGATATCATGAAGGTCATCATCAGCAATCTGGTGGCGGTAATCAACAGCAGAATAACCAATCTGGGTATCAAAGTAATCCAAAGCAGCTCAGCATGGGTCAATATCATGTTTTTACAACCTGCCTTGACAAGCGAGACCAGAAGGTGCACAAGTGGGTGGTTAACGTAGTCAAGCCGGCTCTCCTGCAATACTTGAAGTGGTCTGAGTATGACATCTCCTGGAGTAGAGAGGATCACCCGCCGCGTGATGACAACCCGAGGCAGTTGGCTTTGGTGGTTGCCCCCCAAGTGGGAGGCTATGTGTTTACTAAGGTAATTATGGATGGCGGCAGCAGCATTAACATCCGATACTACGACACTTTTCGTAGGATGAAGTTTCTTCACAAGGACCTTAGGCCTTCTTCGACAGTCTTTCACGGCGTGGTACCCAGAAAGTCAGCTTATCCAGTGGGTAAAATCTTCTTGGAGGTTGCCTTTGGCGATGAATATAACTACAGGGTGGAGTCCTTGTGTTTTGAGGTGGTCAAGATCAAAAGTCCATATCATGCCCTGTTTGGATGTCCGGCTTATGCCAAATTCATGGCTAGGCCTTGCTATGTCTACTTATAGCTCAAGATGCTAGTATTAAACGGAGCGATTACCGTGCATGGTGATCGGAAGACAACAATTGAGTGTGAGGAAGGAGAAGCAGCTTATGCATAGTCAAGTTGTGCTGAAGCAGAGCTCAAGTTTTATAAGGAAAATGTTGACCCAGAGGACATGACTTCACTCAAAAACCCTACTACGGAATCTAAGCCACACCTCAAGTTTGCTGCGGATGATACCAAGTTGGTGGATTTCACTCTGGGCGACTCATCACAATAGTTCACTATTGGGGCCAATATGGATCCCAAATAGGAAAGCATGCTCATCGAATTCATCCATGAGGATCAGGACATCTTCGCATGGAAACCTTCTGACATGCCAGGTGTACCGAGAGAGTTTGTTGAGCACCACCTTAATGTGGATCCTAAGTTTAGGTCGGTTAAGCAGTTGCTCCGGCGGTTCAACGAAGAACGACACAAGGCTATTGGAGAAGAGGTGGCCCGGCTTCTGGCAGCAGGGTTCATCATGGAAGTATTTCACCTAGAGTGGCTTGCTAACCTAGTGCTAGTGCTTAAGAAGAACGACGTGGCATATGTACGTGGATTACACGGATCTTAACAAGGCTTGTCCAGTTGACCCGCTTGCTCTCCCCCGTATTGACCAGATTATTGATGCAACAGCGGGTTGTGAGAGTTTATGCTTTCTCGACGCTTATTCTGGTTACCACCAGATTAAGATGGCAGTCAAGGACCAATAGAAGACGGCTTTCATTACGCCTTTTGGTGCCTTCTGTTACGTGTCTATGCCTTTCGGGCTCAAGAGTGCCCAGGCAACTTACCAGCGCTGTGTGCAGAACTGTCTTCACAGCCAAATTGGACACAATGTTCATGCATATGTGGATGATATTGTGGTCAAGTCAAGGAATAAGGAGACTCTACTTGATGACTTGAAGGAAACTTTCGATAACTTACGGGTCTACAAGATGATGCTTAACCTGACTAAGTGTGTTTTTGGAGTTCCTGCAGGCAAGCTTTTGGGTTTTCTCATCTCTGAATGAAGCATCGAAGCCAATCTAGATAAGATAAAGGTTGTTACCTCCCTGGCTGAGCCGGCATGCATCAATGATGTTCAATGCCTAGCAGGTCAAATCGCTGTGTTAAGCCGGTTCATAAGCCGCCTGGGTGAGAAGGTCATTCCTTTATACCATATGATGAAGAAGACAAACAACTTTGTTTGGAGTACGGCGGCGGGTGAAGTGTTTGAAGCACTCAAGAAGCAACTCACTGAGCCGCCGGTCTTGGCTGCTCCGGCTGAGAAGGAACCTTTGCTCCTATACGTGGCGGCTAATAACATGGCACTTAGCGCTGCGATTGTTGTTGAGCGTAAGGAGGTAGGGAAAGAATATCCGGTTCAGAGGCCAGTTTACTACATCAGTGAGGTCCTGATAGAGTCCAATCAAAGGTACCCACATTGGTAGAAGCTGGTATATGGGGTGTTCATGGCAAACCGTAAGATGAAGCATTATTTCCTAGGGCACCAGGTCACAGTGGTCAGCTCTGCCCCATTGGGGGACATAATTCAAAATAGAGAAGCCACCGACCGGATTGCTAAGTGGGCATTGGAGCTTGGACCTCTTAATTTGAAATACGTGCCTCACACGGCGGTCAAGTCTCAAGCCTTGGTGGATTTCATAAAATGGCTGGACAAAGTGTCAGGCACCTGAGGAGAAGCCAAATAACACATATTGGACGATTCACTTTGACGGATCCAGGCAACTGGAAGGATTAGGGGATGGGGTTGTCTTAACCTCCCCTAAAGGTGATAAGTTTTGTTACGTGTTAAGGTTGATGTTTCCTTGTACTAACAATGCAGCTGAGTATGAAGCTTTACTTCATGGCCTTCGGGTCGCTAACAAGATGAACCTGAGCCGGGTGCGATGTCTCATCGACTCAGATCTCGCGGCCCAGCAAATTTCAAGCACATGGGATTCCAAGGACCCACGGATGGCAACTTATCGTCGGGCGGTGGATGTCATTGCTGGTCACTTCAAGGGATATCAGGTGGATCATATTGATCATCGCAGAAACGAGGCGGCTGATGCATTGTCCAGGCTGGGCTCCCAGCAAATACCGGTTCCACCTAACGTATTTTTGGACGTGCTACATCACCCGTCAGTCAAGCTACCTTCAGAAGAAGACTTAGCTATATCTGACCTGGAGGGCAGCTAGTGCCGGCTCTACATGCTATCCCAGACTGGACGCTACCTTATTTAGCATACTTGACATGCGGTGAGTTACCTGAGGAGGATACCTTGTTAAGAGAGATCATCCAGCAAACTAAGTCTATGACAATCATCAACGGCGAGTTACATAAGTGCAGCGTTACCGACGTTTTTCAACGTTATGTTTCACCTGAAGAAGGTAAACAAATATTGAATGAAATCATGCTCGCGATTGTGGTCATCACGCTGGCTCAAAATCTCTGGTGGCCAAGGCTTTTCGGCATGGTTTCTTCTGGTTGATAGCTCACAAAGATGCAGAAGACTTGGTTCTCAAGTGCGATGGATGTCACAAGTTCGGGTGACGTGCTCACATGCCGACTTAGGAATTGCACATGATTCCAATTACCTGGCCATTTGCGGTCTGTGGGCTTGATATGGTCGGGCCCTTCAAGAGATCCAAGGATAAGAAGACCCACCTATTGGTGGCGGTGGACAAGTTTACTAAGTGCGTAGAGGCTGAGCCGGTTGGCAAGCGTGACGCAGCTACAATAGTTCAGTTTGTCAAAAAGCTGACTTACCATTTTGGTTACCCTCACAGTATCATCACAGATAATGGTACAAACCTATCCAAGGGGGCTATGCAAGCGTTCTGTGAAAGTGAGCACATCCGGCTTGACGTTTGTGCGGTAGCTCATCCACAATCCAATGGTCAGGCAGAGCGTGCTAACGAGGAGATCTTGAGAGGCATCAAGCCCCGGCTTATGGTTCCTTTGCAGTGAACATCGGGTTGTTGGGTAGAAGAGTTTCCATCAGTCTTATGGAGCATAAGAACTACTCCCAACAGATCAACAAGCTATACTCCTTTCTTCATGGTTTATGGCGCAGAAGCCGTGTTACCAAGTGATATACGTAATGACTCACCACGAGTGGTGGCTTACGTTGAGGCGGATAATGAGACATCGTGTCAAGCCGCGTTGGATGATTTGGATGAAGAGCGGGATCTGGCGGCGGCTCGATCAGCGATTTATCAGCAAGACCTGCGTCGCTACCATAGCCACAGAGTTAAGACCTGGACATTTCAAGAAGGCGACTTGGTGTTGCGTTTGACTCAAGATCAGATGGATGCGCACAAGTTATCCCCTCCATGGGAAGTACCTTTTGTGGTCAGCAGAAATCTCAACAACGGGTCATATTATCTTATTGATATCCGGGACAAGTCAAGCACTTCTAGGCAGGAGACCCGCCAGCCGTGGAATATAGCTCATCTACGGCCTTACTATATCTGAGTCATCAAAACTCGACATTGTACACCATCATTGTACATATCACACATATATATAATAAAGTTGACATCCTTGCAAGCCGGGGCTTCTGCCATTTCATACATCTCAGAGTGTGCAAAACTTGACACTGTCGACAAGGTCATCTAGGGGCTTCCAACCCACTGGGTTTATCTTACACACCCTTTTATGACCGGCTCTTAAGCCACCATAAGCTGGGTTATATACCCAAAAGTTGACTCCGTCAACAAGGTCATTTGGGGGCTTCCAACCCACCGGGTTTAGCTCACATACCCTCTTGATTGGCTCTTAAGCCACTGCAAGTTTGAGTTAAACCTGCCTGTATGCTGATGCTGCTCCGCTATGTGACCCGCCGAACTCTTACCAGTTAATCTCGATTAGAGATCCTGAGCTGTTCCAACATATTTGGTAGCCAATCTCGCTAGAGACCATGTCCTGGTCAAAGGTTAAATCGACGGCTCTTGTCACGAGAGGGCCGGCTTACAGAAAGCGAGGACAAACTCACCCATCTGCTGCCGACTCTCCACTATGTGGACTGTTCGTACTCTTAAACAGTTAATCTTTTAAAGGCCCTGCATTGTTTAAGGTTCAAACAACGGATTTATGTCACGTGAGAGGTAGCTTATGAGCATTAAGGGTACTCATACCCTGTTGCGTCTCTTTCTGGTTCGTTGCGCTCTTAAACAGTTAATCTCGCCTGGAGACCCTGAGTCAGTCAAAGAAATTGATGGTCAATCTCGATAGAGACCATGTACTGGTAAAAGAGTTCTAGTAGAAAGTCCAACTAGAAGAACCGGCATCTAAGTTTTTGAAAAAGCAAAGTCAAGAAAGATTTGACACCCCAGAGTTGTGCAATTTTCAATCCACCCTCATAGCAAGGCAAAATATATTCTGTTGTTTTTGTTTTTGTAGGCTTTGTCTTTTAAGATAAGCCGCCATGAAAGCTGAGGACAAGATGTGAGTAAAGAAAAACACGGCTGAAGATATATCAAGTTGTGCATGTGCACGATGGGATGGTTTAGACAATAAAGGTTTTTCTAAGCCTATCACAAGGCTCTCCATGGAGCGCAAAAATCAAGATCAAGTTTTTATACACTGCTCCAAACATCGTCGGGCCAAGAAGCAGGGTTATCCCATTGCAAGATCAACTTGTTCAGCTTGATGGCGGGTCATCCCGTGATGAGTCTTCGACTTCCTCGATCTGAACATTGTCCACGACCTAGTTGCAGTTAGGTAAAGCTTCAAACTTGGCCTTTTCAAAAAGGGGAGACAGATCAATGTTAGGGGCAAAGAGGTGCTTATGGAGTGCAAGAGTTAAGTCCCTGGCCTCGAAGGTTGGGCAGCGCACTCGCTTGTTTTCAGCATTGTAAGCTACGTGGTATGTTGACAGATCAACCTCTTCCGCCAACACTGATGCAAGGATCCTGGAAGACTTCATGCAGAGGGCGTAGTCGGCTTCTGTGAATTCTGAGCCGTCGTCTTTCTTGTACGGAAAGCCATCCATCATCTCCTCAGCAGTCAGCTCTCGCGCAAAGGCCAAAGCCCGGCTAATTGCAGCAATCGCTCCCTTTCGGGCGGTTGATCTTTTGAGCTCTTGGATTTGCTTCGGCAGGGTGGATAACATCTCTATGACTCCTTTCATGAAATTGGGAATACTCTATTTATTTAGCATGGATCTAATAGTGCAAAGAGTCCTACAGTATAGCTGCTCTGATAGAGTGTAGACTACTTTCAGTTGCAATAGGTTGTCGGCACCAAGATGGCGGCTTCTTTGACCTGCGAAGATGGGTTTCATTTTATCAGTCGCCTATGCAGTTTTTTAAGCAAGAAAATTGGCTGAGTGTTTAGTACTTACCGAAAATAGCAGCAGTCATCTTTGAAATATGGTGCTTTAAGGAGTGCAGCTCGTCTGATACAAGCATGAGCCGCTGGTCAGCATTGTCTGCATGTTTGGCCAGGGCAGTTTGCTCCGTCTCAACAGCCTTCTTGAAGGCAGCAAAATCAGATTTAACTTTTACAAGCTCTTCGGCGGCAAGCCGGTACTTCTCCTCTGCTTCACTTCAGGCATCTTGCTGGGAGGCAAGATTGCTCTTTAAGTCGGTTAGTTCAGACTTGGCATTGCTCAAAGCTTCCTGTGACATACAAAAGCAAATGGGGGGTAAGTCGCCAGGATAAAATATTACCAGATGGTTAGTTAAGGAAATATAATGCAAGTCTCGAGCAGATTGCAAGCAATATACTCGACACTTGGGGGCTAATGTATGTTTGCTCTCCAAGATTACAAGTAAGTTCCGACTGATCTTCATCAAGTCAATCCGACACTTGGGGGCTACAGCGACGCTTTCCAAGTCTACAATGAAGTTCCTGCTCATCTTTGTCAAGTTAAGCCAGCACTTGGGGGCTACATATGGCTCTTCATTCAATTTGCAATGAAGTTCCGGCTCATCTTTGTCAAGTTAAGCCGGCACTTGGGGGCTACAGATGGCTCTTCATTCAGTCTACAAGGAAATTCCGGACCATTATTGTGATAGCCCAAGTGTTGTCCCTACCTTATTTGGCATGTAACCCATTGTATGAACCTTGTGTCATGAGCTTACGAAATGTTTCGCAACTTGTCATCCATGTGTGGTTGTGCATTCATGTATCATTTCATCATAGCATTCATCATGCTCTGCTTGTGTTCATGTGCCATGGGTTGTAATGTGTGTTGTGTGTTGAGTGTGGGTTGTTTGCCGTGGAGAGCAAGTGAGACAACTCCTTCTTCTTCCCCCTCCTTTCTTTTCATCAATTAATCTCACCATAATGCCTTTCTTCCCATATTATTTCACAACAGAATTAATTGCCTTATTAAAATGTTTTAAAATGTTCAAGAGGTGGCCCCATATGTTTTATGAATTGTGAGTATGATAGTTTTGATGTTTGTAGTTTGTTTGCTTTGTGTTTTAAATAATAGGAGCTGCCCTTTTATTAAAATATTAAAATAACTTGCCCTATAATTCAACTTGATAATTTTATCAAATAGTGCATATTATTTCCTCCACAAGAATATTTTGTTTTGCTACAAAAACCTTTTCTTTTACCCTGGGGATTTTTTTGTGTGGCTGTGATTTTTTAATTAGAAAACCTTTTTTCTGTTTTGTTTGTGAGAGAGAGAGCTGTGTGGGCACTAGGCCTTCCCCGGCCCAGGAAAGCCTCCTCGCTCAGCCTAGCACGTAGCCGACGGCTACCTGCTCGCGTCCTCCTCCGTCAGTATGCTGTGAGAGAGAGCAGAGTGTAGAGTGAGAGAGAGCGCCGACGCCATCACCGTTAGGTGCTCACGGACGTCGAGGCCGGCCTCCCCTTTTTAAGAGTGTGTAGCCCTAGGGTTCCTCCTCCTTCTCGCCGCCACCACTCCCCTTCTCCCCTCCTTCTTCTTCCTCCTCCTCCGCTCTTCTTTCCCCTTCCAGTAAGGTTTAGTAAGCAGGGGATTTCAGAGAGCGGGAGGTCGTCGTCGTCTTCGCGCCTCCGACCGGCCTCGTCATCGGCGGAGATGGCGTGGAGCAAACCGCCAGCGCCCGCGATCCATTCCCGGTGTTAGGATGCTCCAGGAGGCCGCCCTCTTCCTCCTCGCCGCCGGATTGTCGCCGGTCTTCTTCCCCTTCGCCGCTACGTCGTGCCTCTTCTTCCCTGCTTCGAGCGCACATCGCCGCCCCTCTGTGAGCATCTGCATCCCCTCTTCCTTCCCTGCCTCGCGTAGATGCGTCATGCTCGAGGTTGCCGTCTTCTCGTTGCTCTGCCCACGCCGTCGCCATGGCCGGGAAGCTTGGAGCATGAGCCTCCAGTTCCCCTTGCCGATCCTCTCCAGGGGCAGGAATGGATCCCCCACAGGTGCAGCTGGCCTACTGCATCATTCCCCCTCGCGTAGTAGCCTGTGGCCGCATGTAGTCGCCGGAGTCCGCTGCCGCCATTGTCTGACGCCGGGGCTGTTTAATCTTCAGTTTCGTCAGTAAAATGTTGTTTCTGTGTGTATTAGAGAAGTGCCTCCCCTACCCTGTTAACAAGCCGAGTCGTAGCAGAGTGGTAGCGCCGGGGGGAAACGACCTAGTGGTCGTGGGTTCGAGCCCAGGATCCCCCTTTTGTTGTTTTATTTTTTTTCTTTGTTTTCTTGTTGTTTTATTACTTGCAACATATGTATGTGTGTAGATAAATTCCAATATGTGTTCCTTTTAATTTTTTCTCCCTGCCATGTGTGTATGTATGACATAGTGTGTGTATGTATGTGCATGTGGGCATACATATATGTGGGTGTGTGGTGCACTTGTATGTATGTATGCATGAGGGCACATGTGCATGTGTAGGTTGTGAGTATAGATGTGTGTGTGTTCATGCACATATGTGTGGTGTGCTAGAGTGTGTGTGTGTATATACATACAAGTATATATGCATATGTTGTGGTAATGTTTGTGTGCCTACATGGTGTAGTGTGTGTGTATGTAAGTACATGAGAGGTGGATGTGTGTGTGTGTGCTTATGCATACATACACTTGTGCGTGTGTGGTGGTGCATTAGTGGTTGTGTGTGTAGATGTTGTGTGTATGTGTATATGCCTAAGGCATATATGCAAGTGCGTGTGTATGTGTGTTTGGAGTGTGTGCACGAGCATATGTGTATGCACATAGGTGCATATGCATGAGAGTGTAGGTGTAGGTGCATGTGAGGTGCACACATGCATGTCCTTGTGTGGTGAGAGTTTATATGCATGCTTGGTTATGAGTGTGTGTGTGTGTGTGTGCTACCATACACATATACATATACATATATGCATAGTGGATAGATGTATGCATATGTGTGTGGATGACCACCCACACACATGAGCTAGTGTATGTGTCTGAGTGAAGTGCCTTGTGCACTAGTGTGGGGGGGACTAGTGGGTTTCCCCACTTGTTATACCCCTTGTTGTATACATCTTGTTGGTGCCTTGTGTCTCACCTGATCACATGAGTATGACCCATGGTTTTGGGGTAGGAAGAGCCAATGAACTCATTGGGACTCTCAGTTTTCCCTTTTGAGCAAGTTCATAAATCTGTCATTTTAGCTGAGATGTCATTTTGTCATTTTTGCATGATTTAATCCATGCTTGCTTTGGGATATGTGCCAACATGGAAGTGCTAGTGATTTATATATATTATGCCATGGTATTTTTGTTTAACATGAGAATCACCCATATAAGTGGCAAACAAGCTGTTAAGTTGCCTACTTGGTGTTTCTGTTTCAGCAAGCTTAAAAACTACCAAGTCTGAGAATCTGCTGTTATTTTTTATACCATGAAGAGTGGGTGACATCGAGTTATATATTGGGAATTTGCTCATGCTCAGTGTTAGTTATTTGAAGTAGATGTTGTCTACTAACATCCTGTTAATTTTCATGCCAATAGGAGCTCTCTATCATATTTAACTACTGCTGTCAACTTGCTACTTTATAATCTCAGATTCCAGAAAACTGTAATTTTCACCAAGTCACAGAAAACTGTTTCATCATGTCAACTTGATTGCTTCATGCTTATTGATGTCAGCCTCATTTCCTGATTGTGTAGTTGGATAAGTTGATGTGTGTGTTGAGTAGATTCTATGCATATCTTGTTTGTGGCTGTAGGGTTCATGTAGCTCAAGTGGTGAGCTGTAGAAGTTGATATGTTGCTGTTTTGGGGCAGATTGTGGGTTTTATTGTTTTGTGACTTGTGGGAGCTATGCTCCATGGAATTGATTGATTTCTGAGGCCATTGTGATTGCTTTTTCATCACCTATACAGTGGATACCTTGGAATGCCAAGAATTAGCCCATGGCTTGGTGGTCTTGTGATTTTGCCTCCGTACCTTGTCGTGAGCGTATCGTGAGAACCGTAACTCCGTTTCTTGCGTTATTTATATGCATTTCTATCGATTTTGCATGATGCATCCATATTTTCTATGTTCATGCATGTTTAAATAACTTAACATGAGGTTCTATCCAGATTCGTTAATAAACACACTTTGCATGTGAAACATGACTAGTTTTGGATTGCCATGTTTAATTCCTCATAAATGAATCATGAAACATCTTGGTTGTGCATTGCACCTTGGTTGGATGTTTATTGTTGCTGTTTATCTTGGGTAGATGTGAGTGTTGATACTGAGTACGAGGACCTAGGAGAGTACAACTACGAGGATCCCGCTACTTGTTCCACTGAAGAACCAACAGGCAAGATGATCGTACCCGGATCCCGATACTATTTTTGCTTGCTAGTTTCTCGCTCTTATCGTTACAATTGCGCTACCTACCACTTGGTATCAGCCCCCATGTTGCCATGACAGCTTCTAACCTCCACATCCTAGCAAACCTTTGATTGGCTAAGATACCGCTGCTCAGCCCCTCTTATAGCATTTTAGTTGCAGGTGCAGGTTGTTCCATGTGATAACATGGATTTGGATATCGCAATATATTCTGTTATTTAATTTAATGCACATATATATCTTGGTATTGGTGGAAGGCTTGGCCTTTTTCTAAGTGATTTGTTCCACTTCTACCGCCATTAGTTCCTTGTTACCGGTGTTATGTTTTCCATATTTTGCTCTCCTAACATGCTCAGGGTTGTTATGGGAACCCCCTTGTTTATTCGGTTGAGATTAAAACTTGTCTGGCAAGACCCAACTTTGGTACTACATTTGCTAATAACTTAATAAAACTTGCATAGGGCCTTCAACCCCGTGAATAATTTAATCAACCCCCGGGCCAGTGCTCCTCATGAGTGTTGGTCCAAACTAGAGCACTGTGCGGGGCCAACCCAGGGCGACTTGGGAGATTTCTATCAGGCCTCCGTACACGTAGCTTATCCATCGTGTCTTGAGAACGAGATACGCGGCTCTTATCGGGTTCATCAACATGTTGGGAGGTCTTGCTGATTTGTTTTACCTTTATCGAATGTCTTGCATGTGGAGTCTGACTTTCTTCAGGTTTCTCGAGGTGTTGGAATTCCTTTGGAATTACCTATGATGACCGCGAGATCCGTGGTCCAGGCTATTCCCGCGGAGTGTGGTTAATTTGTGATGGATTAGTTGGAGCACCCCTGTAGGGTTAAATCTTTTGGAATGTCGTGCTCGTGGTTATGTGGCAACTTGGATATTTGTTTAACACATGGTTATAGTCAACATGAAGTAAACTCTAATTAAAATACACCAACTGTGTGAGTAACCGTGATCGTCTCTGCTCGTGAACCTGTTCCGAGAGAGAACACGGTGGGGTTATGATTGACGTAAGTAAGTGTTCAGGATCTCATAGAGGTCATACTAGATTCGATCGTTCATCGTAGGCCACCCATATTTATTTCCATGTTGCGTAAGTTATCCACCTTAAATGCTTAGTGCTGCTGCAAACTAAACACTTACCCCATCCCAACCCTTAAGCTTGAATAGTCTCGGTACCCGAGCGCATGATAGCTGAGTCCTTGTGGCTCACAGTTTACTACAACAACTCCAGGTACAGGTTCAGATGAGTTCGTGCAGGATGATCTCACCCAGCTCCAGTGGGAATATGATGAGGAAAGAGGTAGGATGTACGTGACGTATCCGGATGAGTAGAGGACCTGGTCGTGATCTTTGGGATAGCGAGATAGTATCATTTGCATCTGTTTTATCGTTTGATTTTGTCCGTAGATGGACCCTGTGTTCAACTTGACGATATGTATTTGAGTGGCTTTGTAAGTTAGCATGTGGCGAGTGTAAGCCAATCTTGTATACTCATCTCTTTCCGTACTGTATGTTGCGATGATACTATTCTTGCAAACGACAAGATGCACATCTATCCCTTGCGAGGCCCCTTGTGCCTTAAAATGGATAGGCGCGCATCTTGGGCGTGACAATTATTTCTATACTAAAGTGGACTTGGGGGCTACATTTGAGCAACTCATCAACACAGAGTACCAGTTCAACATATACATGTTAAGCCGATACTTCGGGGCTACAGGATAAGTTGTTATACTTATGACACAGATTGGAAGACCCGGTTTTCCATTTGCAATATTAAACCAGCTCTTGGGGGCTACATAAGGGTATAAGGAAAGGAAGACATACCTCATCTTTTTTCTTCATTAAGCCGACAAGTTTGAGCTCCATGTTCTGTCTTGTGGACAGGCGGTTTAGATAACCAGCATGTAGTTCGTCGGCAGTTAACTTCTCCAGCAAGGGGAACTCAAAGTCCAGGCTGTCAGAAGCTTCAGCCTTCTCGGTGTGTTTGGTCAGCACGTGGGGCTTGGGAGACTCGAAGCCAGTACCAGTAATAATGACGTCCAGAAGAATTGGTTCTTCGAATTTTGTTGAAGAGCTTGGCGGCTTAGAGCTGGTCCTTGGAGGACTGTTAGTTACCATCTCATGGGTTGCCGGCTCGGAAGAACGACGAGTGTCCTTGGGCGCATCCTTTGTAGCCGCAGAAGGATCGGCGTGCATTGCAAGAGAGTCAGGTTTGGCAGGCTCCGGCTCTTGGTCAGTGGGCCCAGAAGTAGACCCGTCAGTTTTCCTTCGTTCTGCTTGAGCCCTCGAAAGCACAGAAGGTTATTTTATAAAGTTCAAGGATGACAAAGGATAAGATGCAAACGTAAAAAAGCATGTACTCTGGATTGATCTTTAGAGGCAGCAACTTAGTTGTTGTTGAGTCGCCTGATGATGGGGGCGTTTCCTGAAGACAGTTAAAGAAATATGAAGCAGAGTAAAGTTGTGAGACAAAGTGGACAAACATGAATTTAGTTAAATGATTACCTTAGCCGGCTGTATCCGCTGAGTCAGAGAATTGGATAACCCGGCCACAAGATCTTCAGAGCCTGTGCTTCGGGTTTGGCATCGGGAAGTGTGTTGTTTCTTTTTCAAAAGAAAATCAGGATCTAAGTGAGCAAGAGGATGAGAAAGTGGGACTTTTTGGACGGCCCATTGTATCTTCTTTGTTGGAAAGAGTTCTGAGTCAGATGAAATATACGTTACCTCAGGAGCATTGGCATGGCTTGTCTCCAATTCTTCCTATGAGTAATTATTGTCAGCAAGATGTATAAAAAGGCAGCCAAGAGAGTCAAGTTCTACCTCCGAATCATCAACTTCATGCTGCTCTGTAATTGCAGCCTTCTTCTTACGGGCGCCGGTCTTCTCCTTAGATTTCTTCACAGGAGGAGTATATTTTTTCTTCCAATAGTTGGAGTTGGCCTGAAAGTGAGAGCCACCAAAAGAGGTTAAAGGTCACTATGTTCATATATAGTTAACCCAGAGATAAAGAGATTTGGAAGATGTTCTTATATCTGGGGCCGGGTTAGAAGCACAGAAAGGCTATAACTAGACGGAGCAGCAAGCTTCTTGGGACTCGTGAAAAATCCCTTGATGGCAGCAACAATATTCTCCTCTGTTAGGGTGGTATGATTGAAGTAGAGGGGGTCATTGGCATCACCCGTATATTCACACATGAGCCGGTCCCGCCGGCTCAGACGCATGACTTTCCAAGAGATCCAACAGCGGGTCAAGTCGATTCCTGTCAAACCGTTGGCCAGGAGGGCTCTAATTTTGGCGAAGGCCGGAGCATTCTTCGCTCGTGCAGAAGCTGACATCCGGTCTGGGAGCTCCGTTGTGGTCGGAGACGGGTAGGACGATAACCCGGCTGCGGATGTTCTCCCTCTGGAGACGTGTCCTTGCAGTAAAACCAAGTCTTATTCCAGTCCTTGGAGTGACTTGGCATTCGAACGGATGGAAAGGCCATATCCCGTCTTCTTCGAATGGAGACTCCGCCGAGCTCTAAGCTTGGGCCGGCTGCCACTTCCGTCTGGCGGTTTACATAGAAGTACTCTCAGAAGAGGTCAACTGACGGCTCTTCCTGTAAGTAAGCTTCGCAGAGAATTTGGAAGTTGCACATATTTGAGACGGAGTTGGGTGCAATATCCTGAGGATGCAACTTGAAGAAATGGAGGACACCTCGGGAGAATTGAGAACCGGGCGTGGTCAGCGAATATGACTATCTCACCCTTCTTAGGGATGGGTTTCTTCTCATTGCCCGGAACCCGCCAATGAATGACACTTTTATTCGACAGAGTTCCTGCCTCTACGAAATCCTACAGGAACTCTTCGGATACCGCAGAGCCAACCCAGTTACAGGTTGAAGATGCCCGAGACATGACGGCGGGTTAAGGTTGTGAAAGGTAACGGTACGCGACGGATCAGAAAGCGACTCAACAATTAAGACGGCTGAAGAAAGTAGATATCATAATGCTAATCCGCCGGCATAATGTGTTGGGAGAGCCACCAATGTGATGGTGGGTTAAGTTGACGCAACAGTGAGGGAAAAATACAGTTAAGTATGGAAAAACAGGTTTCACAGGTTGTCTTTATAATTACATATCTATAGGCAGAGGAAAAACAAGTTTATTTTAGCCCTAGCGATGAACTGAGGGAGACCAATAAGACTAAGTGCAATAAGGGGGAACAGCTACGGATCCACACTGGGCCATTGAGGATTCTACATAACCTACCGCAATAGGAGGATAAGCAGTGCAAGATCCATAGACTTACTTATCATTTGGCATAGCAGGAGAAACTCGCGTTCTAATGGAGCGGATGAACTCAGTGGATTTGAAGCACTAGGCTACGGATCTAGATAAGGAAGAAAGATTTACCAGAAATGACGCGACACACACGAGTGAGTTTCTGGTTCGTTCAGGTTGATGCAGCGGCGTGGGAGGACAATGACGATGGGGCTTCACCGGGGCGACGGAGCTCGGGGGCGATGGTGTCTAGAGGAAGAATAAGAAGTGCAGGCGGCAGAGGAAATGAGAAGGACCCTTCACGGTCCTATTTAAGAGGGTGGAAGGCTGAACGAGCGCGGGAATCAAGGCGGCAGAAATTGACCAATGGAGACGGACGCCTCGATTTTTAGGCCGTCAGTTTTAATGAAAAGATCCGTTGTGAACGTCACGGAATATTTTTGACATATCCAGTGTGACATCACGACAGGTTACATATTTTCTTTCAGGTGATGGAGTGTGAGACTCGTCGCCAAGTAAGTTTAAAGATAGACCTGGGCAGGTTCAAATCAACCTGGGGCCTAATGTTGGGGATATAACCCCGTGGTGAGACCCACCCAGGTGGGGCCGGGTCATACCTGGCGGCTCATAATCAAGACCAAAGAAGCGGGCTAAAAGACATAGGCCTGACGTCTTACCAAGATGGGCCAAGACGGAGGCCCGACAGAAGATGGTATGAAGACCCGAGCGGTTAAGCCGCCCGGAGATGGCTTGCCCAAGATGGCAAGGCGGCTTAGAGATAGGATTGACTATGTTGTAAGAGTCGGTGTAGGACTCGTCTAACACAGGGCCTCGACCTCCTATATAAAGGCGAGACCCCGGGGTGGCTTAGAAAGAAACCAATCAATTGAGAACTAGGTCAAGCGAATCCGCTCCCTTGTAATTGATACTCCAATCAATACAACACAAGTAGGACGTAGGCTTTTACCTCTTCTTGAGGGGCCAAACCTAGGTAAACTCGTGTCCCTCGTCTCAACCAACCCCTTTGAGTCCATCACCTTAGCGATGGCCTCAAACCCATGTCTTTGGACATCCGCCGTGACAAAACCACGACAGTGATGCTCAATCACTTTGGGTTTCATGGTTTGGTTTTGGGGGTTTCGTCATTGATGATTTTCTCTCAAAGTCTTTGGAGGATGGGTTTTTCCTCACTGATGATTTTCTATCAAAGTCCATGGGGGATGGGTTTCTCTGAAATGACAAGTGTCAAGTTCTCTCTCAGAGCAGCCAACCAACTAGTGGTTGTGGGGTAGCTATTTATAGCCAGGGTGCAACCCCACATGATAAGACATAAATGCCCCCCCCCAATGATATGACTGTTAGGTGGATAAAATATCTGGACAACTGGCGCAAAGCACAGCAACGGTCTGAATTTGAACTATCAAATTCCTCAAGGCTTATCATATTCCTTACTGTAGGCAACGCGCACTGGCGAAATCCTAACTCCTTAGTCTGACCAATTTCTTCATAGACCAGAAGAACATTGTCTCTATCACTGGAGAACTTGAGTCAACCGTAAGAGATTTCCAAAGGCTTCACTCGAAGGATTGGATAGATTGAGGCTTTTGAGTTGAGCAATAGTTCGAAATACCTTAGACCCCTTTAACAGCACAGTGTTTCCTATGACTCCATAAAAGGAAATCAAACTACGAAAATAAAAGTCTTCACGCTTCATAGTCCTTGTTAATATCTTAAGGGTCACAGTGAATTCTTCACGTTCAAAGTCTTCAGGGAAAACCAAACTCTCCAGGTGAAGACATTCATTGTTACGGGTCGATATTCTCTGAATATATCAAAGTCCTCATCGACTTATAGAACCTGTGTATAATCACAAACACATTGGTTCCTTAACCTATAAGTCTTCAATACACCAAAATCACTAAGGGGCACTAGACTCACCCATCTACTATCAGCTATAGGATAGATTATAACTGCTTCCAGAAGCTTTAATATTTCAGTTCTTACCACTTCTTTTATCTTGGGATTCAGTCGTCGTTGGTGATCAACAACAGGTTTAGCATCAGGTTCTGTATTAATATTGTGCTGACATAGAGTGGGGCTAATGCCCTTAAGATCATGAAGAGTATATCCAATAGCAGCCCGGTGCTTCCTCAGAATTTTCAATACTCTTTCTTCTTAATGTTCTGAAAGGTTAGCACTAATAATAACAGGATATATCTTTTTCTCATTGAGATAATCATACCTGAAAGTGTTAGGCAATTGTTCTAGTTCAAACACAGGATCACCTTTGGGTGCAGGAGGACCTCCAAGAATTTCAATAGGAAAATTGTGTTTCAATAGAGGTTGTTGTTCAAAGAAAATTTTATCTATTGCATTTCTTTCACACAAGTGCATATCATTTTCATGGTCTAGCAACTATTGTTCTAGTGGATCAGTAGCCCGAACGGCAATAGAAGCAAGACCAATCATTTCATCCTTAATATGTAATTCTCTATCACGAGGTTGTCTACTAAACTTGGAAAATTAAACTCGTGAGACACATCACCAAACTCAACACTGACAATTTCTTCTTGACAATCTATCTTAGCATTAACAGTGTTTAAGAAAGGTGTAACAAAGATAATGGGAACCAAGAACTAGAACTAGAAAATCAGTAGGATATTTTATTTTACCACACAAGAGATCAACATCTCTAACAATCCCAAGTGGTGTGATAGTGTCTCTATTAGCAAGTTTAATAGTAACATCAATATCTTCTATTTGAGCAGGTGCTATGTCATTCATAATTTCTTGATATAAGATAAAAGGAATAGCACTCACAGTAGCACCCAAATCACATAAGCCATGATAACGATGATCTCCTATTTTGACTGAGACAACACGCAAGCCAACTACGGGTATATGTTTGTCTTTTTCATTGGGTTTAGCAATTCTAGCAGCTTCATCACAGAAGTAAATGACATGCCCATCAATATTTTCTACCAAGAGATCCTTAACCATAGCAATACTAGGTTCTACCTTAATTTGTTCAGAGGGCTTAGGTGCTCTAATATTACTTTTGCGAACCACAGTTGGTACCTTAGAATATTCATTTATCCTAACGAGGAAAGGTGGTTTCTCAATATAAGCAGTGGGCACAACTGGATCAACATTGTAAATAATAGTTTCTTCTTTAGCTATGTCCGATTCTTTAATTTCCTTTTTAATAGGGGTATGAAATTTAAACCACTTATCTTTAGGGAGATCAACATGAGCGGCAAGTGATTCACAAAAAGAGGCTACTATCTCAGAGTCAAGTCCATATTTAGTGCTAAACTTGTGAAAAGCATCGGTATTTATAAAAGATTTAACACAATCAAATTCAAGCTTAATACCTGACTCATTACCTTCATCGAGTTCCCAATCTTCAGAGTTGCATTTAATTCTTTCCTAGAGAACCCACTTGAATTCAATAGTCTTCCTCATAAAAGAACCAGTACAAGAAGTATCGAGCATGGTTTGATCATTATGAGAAAGCCGAGCATAAAAATTCTGAATAATAACTTCTCTCAGGATATCATGATTGGGACATGAATATAACATTGAGTTAAGCCTCCCCCAATCTAGAGCGATATTTTCCCCTTCATGAGGCCAAAAATTATATACATATATATATTTCTGATCACGATGAACTAGATGCATTTGATAAAACTTTTGGTGGAATTCCAATGTAAAACGATTCCAATTCCATGATCCAATATCATCACATAGGCTATACCATGTCAATGCTCTTCCCTTCAAATATAAAGGGAAATTCTTATGCTTAACTTCATCTGCGGATAAACCTATAAGCCTAAATAATCCACAAATTTCTTCCACATGTATTAGGTCAATATAAGGATGTTCAGTTCCATCTCCTGCATAAGGACTAGCTAGCAGTAGTTCTAACATACTCGTAGGAATTTCATAACCAACATTTTCACTAGGTGTTGTAGGTTGAGGGGCAACTAATTGTGGTTCCGAGCGAGGTGAATATAACCCAAACAAACCCCTCAAAGGATTGATCTCCATAGTAACAAGTGACAGTAAATTTCAGCATGTAGTATAAATTTTTCCTTGCCGATTTCCACTTATCAAGAGTGCTTCACTCCCCGGCAATGGTGCCAGAAAAGAGTCTTGATGGCCCACAGGTATAGGGGATCAATCGTAGTCATGATAACCCATAAGTATAGGGGAGCAGAAGGAAATGATAAGCGGTTTTTAGCAAGGTAATTTCTGTAAGCACTGAAATTGTAAGTAGCAAGTAGTTTCATAGGACGGTAATTTGTAAGGAGCAAGTAACGGTAACAATAGGTAAGGTGCAGCAAGGTAGCCCAATCCTTTTGTGGCAACGGACGGGCCAAAACTATCTCTTATGATGAGCAAAGTGTTCTTGAGGGTACATGGGAATTTCATCTAGTCACTTTCATCATGTTGGTTTGATTCGTGTTTGTTACTTTGATAATTTGATATGTGGGTGGATTGGTGCTAAGGTGTTGTTCTTACTTGAACTAACAACCTACTTATGATTAACCCCCTTGCAAGCATCCGCAACTATGACAAAAATATTAAGATAAAGTCTAACCATAGCATTAAACATGTTGACCCAAATCAGCCCCTTACGAACTAGCGCATAAATTAGGGTTTAAGCTTCTATCACTCTAGCAACCCATCATCTAATAAATACCCCACAATGCATTCCCTTAGGCCCAAGTATGGTGAAGTTTCATGTAGTCGACGTACACATGACACCACTAAGCGAATCACAATGTACATATCATCAAAATATCGAACACATATCAAATTCACATGATTAATTGCAACATGACTTCTCCCGTGACCTCAAGAACAAAGGTAACTACTCACAAATAATATACATGCTCAAGATCAGATGTGTATTGAATAGCATAATGTATCTGAACATATAATCTTCCACAAATAAACCATATAGAAATCAACTACACAAGGTAATCAACACTACTAGTCACTCACAGGTACGAATCTGAGGTTCCGGTACAAAGATTGAACACAAGAGATGAGCTAGGCTTTGAGAGGAGATGTTGTTGTTGAAGATATTGACGAAGAATGGCATCCCCAAGATGAGAGGGTTGTTGGTGAGGACAATGGCTTCAATTTCCCCTTCGGGGGGGAAGTTCCCCCCGCAGAATCACTCCGTGCGGAGGGCAAAAGTGCTCCTGCCCAAGTTTCGCCTTGAGGCGGTGGCGCTTCATCCCACAAGTCCTCCCCATAATTTTTTAGGTTTTCTAGGAATTTATACCAGAAGATGGACTCCGGGGGTGGGCTAGGATCGGCACCCTCCGCCAGGGCACGGTTAGGGGGCGTGGCACGCCCTGGTGGAGGGTGGCCACCTGGTGCCCCCCTCCGGTAGTTTTCAGCTCCAATATTTCTTATTTATTGCGTAAAAAAACACCATAAATTTTCAGCTTTATTGGGGATGTGCAGAATTGGTATCCCTGACATGCTTTTTTCACGTAATGAATTCCAGTTGCTGACATTCTCTCTCTTGATGTAAACCTTGCAAATTGTGCGAGAAAAGGCATTAGAATTACTCCAAAAGAATTATAGTTGTCACATCCCTAGCAAGTTACCTTAGGAAAGCATGTGTGTGCATCATATTTCATTTTTGCATCAACTTGAATGGGGATTACAAGAAACCCCAAACGCTCATTTGAATCAAACTATTCAAAGTTTGTGAAAAAACAACAAATTCAAATGCCCATCTAAAATGTCCCCTATGTCTAATAAATATGGACATGAATATATCAGGGGCCATCCTAAATATTTGAACATTTATAGCATTTTAAAAATAAACAATAAAGCCTCTAAAAATGCCAAATAAACCACTATCATTATTTTAGATTTTAAAATATCCTCAAACTTTTTATAGAACTTTGAAATATTCAAACTTAGCTCTATAAAATATTTGGGAGATTTTATAATTAGCAATTGTGTCTAAAAATAAATAAGACAAATGATAGAAAATAATTCAGACTCAGAAAAAAAAGCAAAGGGGAAGCTCACCTAGGCCCAGGCCAGGCCGGCCCACCTGGCCCAGGGAGGTCATCGTCCTCCTGGCAGCCAGGAGGACGGGCGTGTGGCTGCCGTGCGCGCACGGCCGTGCCTCCATGCCGGTAGCTGCCTGCCTGCTTCCCCCTCGCCAGCGCGACAGGGATAAGCTCAGAGAGCCGTCCCCATGGCTCTCTCCCTCTCGCTCTCGCCCGTCTCTCTTCCTGTCCCCCTCCGTCGCCATGGCCGCCAAAGGCCCGCCGCCGTAGCGCCGTCACTCTAGTCACTTCCCTGCCTTGGTGAGTAGCTCCAGAGCTCTGCCTCGTCGCCCTCCTCCTCCTCAGCAAGCCTCGCCTCGCCGGAAGCCCCGCAGACGCCGCTCTGAGGTCGTCTTCAACCTTCGGACCCGCCGATCTCCGCCGCCGTTCTCTGTCCTCAGGCCTTCCTCGAGCTCGCTTCCAACGGCTCCGAGACCGCTGTGAGCTTCTGCTTCTCCGCCCCTTTCCCCGGTGATCCCTCGCTGTAGCCGTCGATTTCTTTGAGGTCCGAAGTGCTCCGCCGCTCGAGCTTGACACCGGCCATGCTCCGGTGCTCGAGAGGTCCTTCCGAGGCCGCTGTTGTGTTCATAGGACCGCGTAGGTGTTGTAGGAGCCGAGTTGCCGCCATGTTGAGCGCTGGATCGATGAGCTCGAGGTTTGCCCAATTCCGGCAGCCGCTGACCTCAACGCCGGCGCCGATTCCGACCACCCCAGCCTCTCGCATGGGGCTAAATCGATGCGCGCTCAAGCATAGGTTCTCCCAGTGCCCTCTACCGTCCATTTGGTCATCGAAGGAGGGGTTCCGACCCTCTCCGCCGTCTCTGACGTCGCCGGCAGCACAACACCTGCGAGTCAACCGGTGTTGACCACGGGGGTTTGACCCCAGGTCAATTGGCAAGTGGGCCCGACCTTTTTAATTAGAATTAGATTAAGAAAATTAATTAACTGAACTAATTATGTTAATGACCCACTGACCAGTGGGCCCGGTGTTGTTAAGTAATTAGGATTAGTTTTAAAATCACTGGTTAAGTGATTGAGTCATTGACATGTGGTCCCCGCATGTCAGGTTTGACCTGGTTCAGTCGGTCGACTGCTGACGCATTGCTGACATAGTGCTGATGCAATAAAGGAATATCTCATTTAAATAATTCCAGAAAATGTTTAAAGCTTCTAAAATTCATATAAATTAAAATGTAAATCAGATGAAAATAATTTATATATGAAAATTTATCAGAAAAATCCAATGAATCCAATGGCGCCATTATCATGTATGTTAGAGCGACCTATGTAGATGAACATTGACATTTACTAATAGGTTAACTTATGAAATAAGAAATGCAAAACCTATATTAAAACTCACTCCAAATTAACTTGGACAATAGTTGCATTAGCTCATCCATACATGCTGCCATGTCATGATCATGCATCATATTGTTACATTTGCGTGTATTGATTGCTATTTATCTGCATTGTGGTAGGCCCTACTTCTGAGGATACCTCTGAGTATTCCAACGAAGGAGAAAACCTTTCCGCTACCCAGCAAGGCAAGCAACCCCTTTGATCATTCCGATAACATCCCACTCTCTCGCTTTTGCTCTTGTTTATTGCATTAGGACAAATGTTCACTTGTCTGTCAAACACGGTAGATGAACCTATTATTTTGCATGACCTATCATTGTAACAGTAAATAGCTAAACCTAGCAACCTAGCATACCTGGTAGATGCTTGTGCCATGATGGGCATTGCTTACGTTGCCTATTATTCTTGCTATGCTTAGAGTTATGTCAGGTCTGATTCATTTGGGTGATGAACTGGAGTGAGACAATGTTGTTCAGATGTGATAAGCTTATGATGAACCTGATTTGGTAAAGGTAGCGATGAGAGGCTATGTAGGAGTACATAGTGGGTTGTCTCATTGGGACCGTTCTTAGGAACTGAGTTCTGTGTTTGTAATCCAAGACTAGATACTACCACATGCTGGGCCCTGAAATATGACCCCGCTCGACCTATCAATCGCTTAGTCCTTAGTCCAGGAGTTGCAAGTAGTTTCTGGTGGTTATAGCATGCTGGAGGTCGCGTGTAGCGCTAACCCTAGGGGTGGGTTACGATGCGGTAGGCAGTGGCACGGTGTACCAAGGGTCACCCGAATTGTGGACTTGGGAACCCTACACACATCGTTTGGGTCCGTAGCGGAAACTTTGGCCGGACTTCCGTGCGGGCTCACTCTCAAATAGGCGATAGCCTGGACTAGAGGTCTTATGTGATTGACGGTCATGGCTGACTCCCTCGCTGAGCTTCCGCTTAAAGGTTGCCGAGGTGCATGGTTTTATGAGCACATAGAGATAAGTGGCGAGCTCGTGTGTGAAGAAGTACACCCCTGTAGGGTATGAAACTATTCGAATAGCCGCGTCCTCGGATATGGACTACTTGGAGAACTTATGCTCTTCATAGATAATTAAATGGATACTCATAAAAATATCACAACAAGTGTGAGTTCCGTGGATGGCACTCTCGTAGGAGATGGAAGTGAATCCATGGTGGTGTATTGTTATGGAGTTAGTGGACTCGTGTGCGATATCTAAAAATTAAACAAGAGTTAAAATGGTGTAGTGTAGGTTAGCCATGAGTCAAAGTTGGCATTGATGCATAAACTCCACCACTCCCCTTGTTGATACATGAGCATGAATAGTCTAGGTCTGTTTTAAAGACTTGCTGAGTACATTTGTACTCACGTTTGCTTAATAAATGTTGCAGATGAGACTCGGGACGAATCATGTGGGTTCTTTCTAGATGTCGACGATGCCGAATAGATGGTGTCCCAGCTACGGCCTTATGCCATGTGGCGGGTTGTAGATAGTCAGGCCATGTGCCTTCTTACCCTTTCATCTATCTGTACTCAGACAGCTTTATGCTTCCGCTTGGTTTGTCTAAACTTGTTTGTATGACTTGAGTGTCGGGTCAAGTGACCCCTATCTGTAAGAACATATTATGTGAGGCTCTTTTGAGCCTCTTAAATAAAAGTTGTGTGATGTATGGTTATCTTGTGATGCCATAGTTGTATCTATGCATATCAGGCATGTCGTGCGTATGTGTGATGTGGAACGGTATGTATGGGATCCGACACGTAGTCATGTGCCTTTGGTAGTACTCTTCACGGGAAACTGCCTCTTTGTGCTTCCACCGAGGCCTGGTAGCTTGCTACTGCTCCGGACACATTGATTGACAGGCATGTTTCCTTCTTTGCTGATGTGTCTGTTCCATCGAGGAAATGTCTCGCAGTGTAATGGATTCCTTGTAGCCTGCTACGACTCGTCTACGTGCAGTGATGACATTTATGTCCCAGTGTGTAATGGAGTCCTTGTAGCTTGCTACGACTCATCTACACACGCTTGAGGCCGACACTTGCATTGTTGGGATACATATGCATGTTTCCGTACGGATGTGCAACTTGGGTTCTATGACTAGTCATGTTAGCCCGGGTTCTCTGTAGTTTGATTGCCAGCGACATGTTCACATACGTGAGCCAAAAGACGCAAACGGTCTCGGCTAAGGTAAGGCTGTAGACGTGGATCTTACCGTGCGTGAGGCCGCAAAGTGATGTGATATGTTACAGTCTGGATTCATGTGACTTAGGATCGGGGTCCCGACAGCGTTGGTGTCAGAGCCTGACTAACTGTAGGACTACCAAGCCAAACCGGTCGAAGTTGAGTCTAGAAACACTATAGAAAAGTAGGGGAATTGATTTGGAAGGGAACGTAAGGCTCTTTTTACTCCTCTTCCCAAGTTATTCTATTCTGAGTCATTCTCATCTTTTCTACAAGGATAAGAACTAGGCTTCTCATCTATTGCTTAGGATGATGAGTTACTATCCGTGGACTAATAGCTAGCTTGTTTGCAAGTGAATGTTAGTACTTGAGTATTGTTGGTGTGACAAACAGATGGAGAAGAGATTTGAGTCTAGATAGTCGAGTGGTTATGCTTTTCCAATCTTTTGCAATTGTCTCAAAATCCTTTTTGAGCAATTACAGCCATTATGTTGTACAATTTCTGCTGGAGTCTCTAATGTCTTTGCATCATTCCCTGTTTCAGATGCCCCCTCGTCCTTCCCGTCAGGTGGTCCATCTGACCAGGTGCATCGATGTACCGGGTCACACGGCCATGTTGGTTAGAGTTATGATGGAGGTTGGTTACTGTTGGTACCCAGAGTACATAGTGGAGGAACAGTATCAAGATTTCAACCAGAGCCAGTATCTATGTACTGTTAAGATATACCCTTCATATCCTGGAGCTGCAGAGCCGCTTCGCTGGACTTATGGATTAGGTGTCACCATAGACATGGCCGTTCAGGAGGCCGCCTACACCATGCTGACTATCATGAGGTTTCACCATGGTCTGCTTCAGAACACAGAGTTTTGTTATGTTCTTGCTTCTCTGGGAGGAGAGGATAGCTATCTTAGCGCAGCCTACTATGATCATTCTCATGAGGACCCTAGGCTGCAGGTGACCGCTCAGATGTTGGAGAACAGGGATCATGATGCACGTGCCCTTCGCATGGAGCTTTATGCTACCTCTTCCCGTCTTTGGACAGCCCTGACGCAGTTGGCACCTGTCATGTAGATAGGTTGTGGAGATTTGGAGATGTTGAACCCATCGCGGACTCATCTGCCAGCACACGTAGACTGGCCCGATGTTGGAGGCATCACCCCTCTTCAAGGACCGTTGTTGCCGCCAACAAGGGGACCAAGGCCACATCCATGTCCTTATGGTTTCCAGGGATCACAGGCTAGAGTGTTTCCAGATCCTCAGGTTCAGCTCCCGGGTCATGGGGGTAACCTATATGAGGCATTCTACGGTGATGCTTGAGTACGTGGATGTTAGTACTA
Organism: Hordeum marinum; assembly: GCA_022496015.1. Lineage (NCBI taxonomy): Eukaryota > Viridiplantae > Streptophyta > Magnoliopsida > Poales > Poaceae > Hordeum > Hordeum marinum. The sequence continues at coordinate 156,075,354 of CM039672.1, read as the reverse complement.
GTATGGTAGTAGTCATATCGCCACAATCCTACGTCTCTTGTGGGATATGATCGAGGTTGAGAGTTGAGTTTCAGAGGTGTAGATAGATAATGTATAGGAAGCTAGTAATGCCTCTGATGAGTTGTGTCATCTCTCCGTAGTTTGTATCTCAGCTTGGGCTTGTACTGAACCTTGTCATGGTGTGTATGAATCATGGTGTTCTTATGGCAGTTCTTATTACCATGTTGATTGGGTGTTTACCCTGCATGCCATGTTGTCCAGTACATTCCTTATCTCATGTCTTAGAGTTGATGCTCTCTATGTCTAAGTTGTGGTTTTGTTTTCCCGGGATGGTGGCAACTAGGAATAACCCCGTGCCTGCCCCCGAGCAGGGCGAAGGAAGTCAGCCAAGGCATGAGAACCTGCCACATGTGCCCTCTTTGGCAGAAGTGATGCTTGAAGCTGAACGGAACAAAAGGGAGACCAACAGGCTATTGGAACGAATTTAGCAGAACACAGCGCATGCTCCCCGCAATGATCACAATGATGGCTTGTCTCTCGGTGATTTCGTCAAGCTGTGCCCACCTAACTTTCATCATTCGGTCGACCCGCTCGACGCGGATGACTGACTGATCAGCATGTCCCACAAAATCCGGGCTGCCAATGTATCCGAGGCCAATAAGGTGACCTTTGCTACTTACTTTCTGGAAGGACCCGCCAATCTGTGGTGGGAAAACTATGAAGCCATGCGTCCCGCAGGCCACGCACCAACTTGGGTGGAATTCATTACGGCATTCCGTACCCATCAGATCTCGGAAGGGCTGATGGATCGCAAGAGAGAGGAGTTCTGTGCTTTCAGCCAGGGCAGACTCACAGTGGATGCCTATAGCCGTGAGTTCGGAAATCTTGCATGCTATGCCCGAAGGAAGTTTCAACTGATGCCAAGAACAGGCTAGGTTCCACAAGGGACTTAGTCCCGAGCTCCATCAAGATCTACGCCTGCATGAGTGCACAACCTTCCAGGCTCTCGTCAACAAGGCTATCGATGCCGAGACTGGACAGACTGACTACGAGGCAACCAGAAAGCACAACCGTAACTTCAGCCCTGCATCTAGCTCGGGCTCCAACAAACGCCGGGTGTGGGTGCCCAACGCAGCTATGCAGCCAAGTTACACCGCAAGGCCATCCTTCCAGGCGCCTCGCCCAGCTCAGCCCAACCCTCCAGCCAGGACATTTGGAGGTCTTCCTGCCGATGTTGCTCCCCGTGCCACCGTTGTTTGCTATAAATGTGGGGAACCAGGACACTACTCCCGTGAGTGTCCTCAGAACAATGCTAAGCCGACTGGACGTGGGAAGCCGGGAAAAGCCTTCTATGTGAAGCCAGCTCCTGCTCGTGGACGAGTGAACTATGTTTCTGCAGAGGAAGCCCTTGAGGATCCTGGTGTTATCCTAGGTACACTCCTTGTCAATATTCATCCAGCATATGTTTTATTTGATACTGGGGCATCTTATTCTTTCATCTCAGAAAGTTGTGCACAGTTGCATAACATGTCTGTTTGTGATATGCCTACTCCTTTAGAAGTTCAGACTCCTAGTTCAAAATGGCAAACTTCTAGAGTGAGCCATGACAATGAGATTCTTGTGGATAGGCTAGTCTTCCTAGCATCATTGATAGCCTTCAAGTCTTCAGACATCAATAGCATCCTAGGCATGGACTGGATGAAAGCCCACTATGCTAAGATCAATGCTCATTCTAGGAATGTTCAACTTACACATCCATCGGGTGAGATAGTCAATGTCTCCACTCGAGCAGCCAAGCGCCAACTCTATTCCCTCAATGCTAGCCCTATTCCAGAATTAGAAGATATTCCGGTAGTCCGAGACTTTCCGGATGTCTTTCTAGAAGAACTACCAGGAATTCCACCTGTCAGAGATGTTGACTTTGTGATAGAGCTCATCCCAGGGACTGTCCCAATAGCCAGAAGACCCTATAAGATGGCACCCTCAGAACTAGCCGAACTTAAGATTCAACTCGATGAGGCTTTGAAGAAATGTTTCATCCTTCCTAGTTCTTCTCCTTGGGCTTGCCCCGTCCTCTTCGTCAAGAAGAAGGATGGATCGGATCGGAAGGTTGTGGATTATTGGCCAGTGAATCTGGTCACCATAAAGAACAAGTATCCGCTCCCCAGGATCAATGATTTGTATGATCGACTCGCTGGATCCTCTGTCTTTTCCAAAATGGATTTGGGGTTGGGACACCATCAAATTAGAATTAGAAACGGGGACATTCCAAAAACGGCTTTTGTTACTCGTTATGGCCAATATGAGTACACCGTCATGTCCTTCGGTTTAAGCAATGCCCCAGCCACCTTCTCTCGCTTGATGAATTCGATCTTCATGGAGTATTTGGATAAATTTGGCATGGTTTACCTCGATGATATACTCATCTACTCGAAGAACAAACAGGAACATGTCGGGCATCTAAGGCTGGTATTGATGAAACTTCGAGAGCATCGTCTATATGCCAAACTCTCCAAGTGTGAATTTTGGTTGCCAGAAGTGACCTACCTAGGCCACGTAATCTTTGGTAAAGGTATTGCTGTCAATCCCGAGAGAGTTCAGGCCGTCCTTGATTGGACTCAACCTGAATTGGTTAAGCAAGTTCAGAGTTTCCTTGGCTTAGCGAGCTATTGTCGCCGCTTTGTTGAGAACTTCTCCAAGGTTGCAAAACCTCTGACTGAACTCCTCAAGAAAGATAAAAAGTTCGAGTGGACTCCACAACGCGAGCACAGTTTTGAGGAGTTGAAAAGACGACTGACCTCTGCTCCCGTTCTGGTGCCACCAGATTTCTCTAAGGACTTTGTTATCTATTGCGACGCCTCGCGACAAGTATTAGGTTGCATTCTCATGAAAGATCATCATGTGATTGCATACGCATCTCGATAGTTGCATCCACATGAGGATAAATACCCAACACATGATCTTGAGCTTGTAGCTGTGGTCCATGCACTGAAAACCTGGCGACATTACCTCATGGGTAATCGTTGCGAAATTTACACTGATCACCAAAGTCTGAAATATATTTTCACCCAGCCGGATTTGAATCTCAGGCAAAGACGGTGGGTTGAGTTGATTACGGATTATGACTTAGGGATAACTTACACCCCGGGGAAACCCAATGTCATGGCTGATGCACTAAGTCGTAAGTCTTATTGTAACACCTTGATGTTACAACAAGGTTAACCACTTCTCTATGAGGAATTTCGGAAGTTAAACATCCACATTGTTCCTCAAGGATTCCTATCCAACCTGGTGGCGAAACCTACTCGTAAGGATCAAGTTATTTCTGGCCAAAAGCATGATAAGGGTATTTCCCGGATCAAAGAGAACCTCGTTAGCGGTATCGCTAAGGATTTCTCTATTGATGATCAAGGTGTGGTGTTCTTCCAGAACCGCTTGGTGGTTCCCAAGAGCCAACACCTTCGGCAGCTGATTCTTAAGGAGGCTCATGATTCCCCTCTCACAATTCATCGTGGTAGTACCAAGATGTATCAGGACCTACGCCAGAGGTTTTGGTGGACTAGGATGAAGAGAGAAATTTCTCAGTTCGTTGCTAACTGCGACGTTTGTCGTCGCATTAAGGCACAACATCAAAGCCTTGCTGGCACCCTTCAGCCTTTAGCTATTCCTGAATGGAAATGGGATAAAGTTGGTATGGATTTCATTACCTGATATCCCAGGACTAAGAGAGGGAATAATGCTATCTTTGTGGTCATCGACCGCCTTTCCAAAGTGGCTCATTTTCTTCCTGTTCGAGAGAGTATAACTGCTAGCCAGCTAGCGGAGTTATATGTTTCTCGAATAGTTTATCTTCATGGTGTTCCATTGGAGATTAACTCAGACCGCGGAAGTATCTTTACTTCCCGATTTTGGGAAAGTTTCCAAACCGCTATGGGGACTCATCTATCCTTTAGCACTGCTTTCCACCCGCAATCAAGTGGTCAAGTTGAGCGAGTCAATCAAATCCTCAACATGCTCTAAGCTTGTGTTATATCCTTCGGTATGAATTGGGAGAAATGTCTTCCATTTGCCAAATTTGCTTATAACAATAGTTATCAATCAAGCTTGGGCAAAGCCCCTTTTGAAGTTCGCTATGGACGAAAGTGTCAAACACCTCTTAATTGGTCAGAAACAGGAGAGAGGCAACTCTTTGGCCCGGATATGATCCAGGATGCAGAGGAGCAAGTTCGCATTATTCGTGAAAAGTTGAAAACAGCCCAATCTCGTCAAAAGAGCCAATATGATCATCATCATAAGGCTGTGACCTATGAAGTTGACGAGAAGGCTTATCTTCGGGTTACACCTCTGAAGGGTACCCATCAATTCGGTATCAAGCGCAAGTTGGCTCCTCATTAAATTGGACCTTTTCGCATTCTTGCTAAACGAGGAGAGGTTGCCTACCAATCGGAACTTCCGCCGCATCTTTCCAAGGTTCATGATGTCTTCCACGTCTTGGAACTCAGGCATTGCTTCTTGGACCCTGTCCGTGAAGTAGACCACAAAGCACTTGATCTCGAAGATAACCTTACATATCGAGAATATCCTATTCGTATTCTTGATCAAGCTGAGCGTACCACTCGGCGTCGGAACATCAAGTTTCTCAAGGTCTAGTGGTCACACCATTATGAAAAGGAGGCCACATGAGAAAGGGAAGATCGTCTTCGACTAGAGTACCCCGCGCTCTTCCCGATGACTTCAAAATCTCGGGACGAGATTCTTTTGAGTGGGGGTGAGTTGTCACATCCCTAGCTAGTTACCTTAGGACAGCATGTGTGTGCATCATATCTCATTTTTGCATCAACTTGAAATGGGGATTAAAAGAAACCCCAAACTCTCGTTTGAATCAAACTATTCAAAGTTTGTGAAAAAACAACAAATTCAAAATGCCCATCTAAAATGTCCCCTATGTTTGATAAATATGGACATGAATATATTAGGGGCCATCTTAAATATTTGAACATTTATAGCATTTTAAAATAAACAATAAAGCCTCTAAATGCCAAATAAAGCATTGTCATTATTTTAGATTTCAAAATATCCTAAAACTTTTTATAGAAGTCTGAAATATTCAAACTTAGCTCTATCAAATATTTGGGAGATTTTATAATTAGCAATTGTGTCTAAAAATAAATAAAACAAATGACAGAAAATAATATACACTCGGTAAAAAAAGCAAAGGGGAAGCTCACCTAGGCCCAGGCCAGGCCGGCCCACCTGGCCCAGGGAGGTCATCGTCCTCCTGGCGGCCAGGAGGACGGGCGTTTGGCCGCCGCGCGCGCACGGCCGTGCCTCCACGTTGGCAACTGCCTACCTGCTTCCCCCTCGCCAGCGCGACGGGGATAAGCTCAGAGAGCCGTCCCCATCGCTCTCTCCCTCTCGCTCCCGCCCGTCTCTCTTCCTCTCCCCCGCTGTCGCCGTGGCCGCCGAAGCCCCGCCGCCGTAGCACTGTCGCTCCAGCCGCTCCCCTGCCTCGCTGAGTAGCTCCAGAGCTCCGCCTCGTCGCCCTCCTCCTCCTCAGCAAACCTTGCCTCGCCGGAAGCCCTCTAGACGCCACTCTAAGGTTGTCTTCAACCTTTGGCCCCGCTTAGCGCCGCTGCCGTTCTCCGTCCTCAAGCCATCCCTGAGCTCGCTTCCAACGGATTCGAGACCACTGTGAGCTTCTGCTTCTTCCCCCCCCACTTTCCCTGGTCGATCCCTCGCTGTAGCCGTCGATTTCTTCGATGTCCGAAGTGCTCCACTGCTCGAGCTCGACACTATCCATGCTTGGGTGCTCGAGAGGTCCTTCTGAGGCCGCCGTTGTGTTCATAGGACCACATAGGTGCCGATTCTGACCACCCCAGCCTCTGGCATGGGGCTATATCGACGCGCGCTCGAGCATAGGTTCTCCCAGTGCCCTCCGCCGTCAATTTGGTCGTCGGAGGAGGGGTTTCGACCCTCTCCGCCGTCTCTGACGTCACCGGCAGCTCAACACCGACGAGTCAACCGGTGTTGACCATGGTGTTTGACCCCAGGTCAACTGGCAAGTCGGCCCGACCTTTTTAATTAGAATTAGATTAACAAAATTAATTAACTAAACTAATTATGTTAATGAACCACTGACCACTGGGCCTAGTGTTGTTAAGTAATTAGGATTAGTTTTAAATTCAATTGTTAAGTGATTGAGTCACTAACATGTGGTCCCCACATGTCAGGTTTGACCTGGTTCGGTCAGCCGACTACTGACGTATTGCTGACGCAGTGCTGATGCAATAAAGGAATATCTAATTTAAATAATTCTAGAAAATGTTTAAAATTTCTAAAATTCATATAAATTAATCTGTAAATCAGATGAAAATAATTTATATATGAAAATTTATCAAAAAAATCCAATGAATCCAATGGTGCCGTTACCATGCATGTTAGAGCAACCTATGTAGATGAACATTGACATTTACTAATAGGTTAACTTATGAAATATGAAATGGAGAATAATTTTGAACCTATATTCAAACTCACTTCAAATTAACTTCGACAATAGTTGCATTAGCTCATCCATACATGCTGCCATGTCATGATCATGCATCATATTGTTGCACTTGCGTGTATGGATTGCTATTTTCCTACATTGCGGTAGGCCCTACTTCTGAGTATACCTCCGAGTATTCCAACGAAGGAGAAAACATTTCCGCTACCTAGCAAGGCAAGAAACCCCTTTGATCATTCCGATAACATCCCACTCTCTCCCTTCTGCTCTTGTTTATTGCATTAGGACAAACGTTCACTTATCTGTCAAACACGGTAGATGAACCTATTCTTTTGCATGACCTGTCATTGTCATAGTAAATAGCTAAACCTTGCAACCTAGCATACCTAGTAGATGCTTGTGCCATGATGTGCTCTGCTTACTTTGCCTACTATGCTTGCTATGCTTAGAGTTGTGTCAGGTCTGATTCATCTGGGTGATGAACTGGAGTGAGATAATGTTGTTCTGATGTGATAAGCTTATGATGAACCCGATTTGGTAAAGGTAGCGATGAGAGGCTATGTCGGAGTACATAGCGGGTTGTCTCATTGGGACCGTTCTCAGAAACTGAGTTCTATGTTTGTAATCCAAGACTAGATACTACCACATGCTGGGCCCTGAAATATGACCCCGCTCGACTTATCAATCGCTTAGTCCTTAGTCCAGGAGTTGCAAGTAGTTTCTGGTGTTTATAGCATGCTGGAGGCCGTGCGTAGCGCTGACCCTAGGGGTGGGTTATGACGCGGTAGGCAGTGGCATGGTGTACCAAGGGTCACCCGAATGGTGGGCTTGGGAACCCTGCGCACATCGTTTAGGGCCGTAGTGGAAACTTCGGCCGTACTTCCGTGCGGGTTCAGTCTCAAATAGGTGATAGCCTGGACTAGAGGTCTTATGTGATTGACGGTCATGGCCGACTCCCTTGCTGAGCTTCCGCTTGAAGGTTGTCGAGGTGCATGGTTTTATGAGCACACAACGATAAGTGGCGAGAGCGTATGTGAAGAAGTACACCCCTGTAGGGTATGAAACTATTCGAATAGCCGCGTCCTCGGATATGGACTACTTGGAGAACTTATGCTCTTCATAGATAATTAAATGGATACTCATAAAAATTTCAAGACAAGTGTGAGTTCCGTGGATGGCATTCTCATAAGAGACAGAAGTGAATCCATGGTGGTGTATTGTTATGGAGTTAGTGGACTCATGTGCGATATCTAAAAATTAAACAAGAGTTAAAATGGTGTAGTGTAGGTTAGCCATGAGTCAAAGCTGGCATTGCTGCATAAACTCCACCACTCCCCTTATTGACACATGAGCATGAATAGTCTAGGTCTGTTTTAAAGACTTGTTGAGTACATTTGTACTCACGTTTGCTTAATAAATGTTGCAAATGAGACTCAGGACCCATCAGGTGGGCTCTTTCTAGATGTCGATGATGCCGAATAGCCGGTGTCCCAGCTATGACCTTATGCCCTGTGGCAGGCTATAGATAGTCAGGCCATGTGCCTTTTTACCCTTTCATCTGTCTGTACTCAGACAACTTTATGCTTCCGCTTGGTTTGTATGAACTTGTTTGTATGACTTGAGTGTCGGGTCATGTGACCCCTATCTGTAAGAACATATTATGTGAGGCTCTTCTGAGCCTCTTAAATAAAAGTTGTGTTGATGTATGGTTATGTTGTGATGCCATAGTTGTATCTATGCGTATCGGGCATGTCGTGCGTACGTGTGACGTGCAACGGTATGTATGGGATCCGACACCTAGTCATGTGCCTTTAGTAGTACTCTTTACAAGAAACTGCCTCTTTGTGCTTCCACCGAGCCCTGGTAGCTTGCTACTGCTCCGGACACATTGATTGACCGGCATGTATCCTTCTTCGTTGTTGTGTTTGTTCCTTCGGGGAAATGTCTCGCAGTGTAATGGAGTCCCTGTAGCTTGCTACGACTCATCTACGTGCAGTGATGACATTTATGTCCCACGGTGTAATGGTGTCCTTGTAGATTTCTACGATTCGTCTACACACGCTTGAGGCCAACACCTGCATTGCTGGGTTACGTATGCTTGTTTCCGTACGGATGTGCCACCTAGGTTCTATCACTAGTCATGTCGGCCCGGGTTCTCCGTCGTTTGATTGCCAGCGACATGTTCACATACGTGAGCCAAAAGACGCAAACGGTCCTGGCTAAGGTAAGGCTGCAGCCATGGAGCTTACCATGCGTGAGGCCGCAAAGTGATGTGATATGTTACAGTCTAGATTCATATGACTTAGGATCGGGGTCCTGACAATAATGCATATAAACATTGTAAATAATAGTAGTAAAACATGATGCAAAATGGATGTATCAAACAACAACAACATCAACAGGGCACGAATTTTATGGGACGAGCGTGGCATATGCCTCTCGACCAAGGCCAACATTCTGGTGCCTTTGCTACTATTGCTATAGTTGCGGCTTCTATGGCTCCTACTGCTACTATCGTCGAGCATAATGAGGATCATGATGCTGATTACGATGATGATGGAGAGGCTGCTCCAAATTAACACCAGGGGCAACCACCACCACAAGCATCGGGTCATCCACAAGGGTACCATCGCAACGGTAGGGCTGCACCGCCCCCTAGGTATGGGATCATGACCATCTCCCTAAACTTAAATTGAATATTCCGACATTTGATGGTAGATATGTTCCAGCTATTTATCTTACATGAGAGTTAGAAACGAAACAACGTTTTACATGCTTACAATTTCCTGAGGATAGACGTGTTGTTGTTGTTGTTTGTTAATTCACTAGTTTTTCTTGTGTTTGGTGGTCTGAACATTGTAGAATACATCATGCTAATATTCGAACTACTTGGGCTGTTTTGTAAACTGCTATGCATAATCGTTGGGTTCCACCATATAATCAATGTGAATTGCTTCAAAATTTGCAACATTTAAGACGAGGAAATTTGTTTGTAGAGGAATATTATCAGGAATTACAAACTGGAGTGATTAGATGTGGTACTGTAGAATAGAATGAAGCTATGCTTGCACGTTTTATGGGTCGATTAAATAGAGAGATTCAGACTATTCTGGAGTATAAGGAGTATAACACTATCACTCGTTTATTCCATCTTGTTTGCAAAGTTGAACGTGAAGTGCAGGATCGATAGGCAATGGCGAGAACTAATTTTTATGCGGGTCGAGCTTCATCATGGACACCACGTACATCATCAACTTACACACGTCCTCCTACGATACCACTTTCTGCAGCCGCTGACGTGCCTTGAGACCGCGGCGGTAGTTCCCCAAAGAGGAACAGATGATGCAGTACAGTGGCGGTAAGTATTTCCCTTGTTTTATGAAACCAAGGTATCAATCCATAGAGGAAGATCACGCACCCACATAAACATCACCTGCACACAAACAACAAATACTTTCAACCCGGCGCGAAAGAGAGGTTGTCACGCTCTCTATGATAATAGGATAGATTAGGTAATGATAGTTTTGTCAAATAGATCTCGGAAGAACACAAAATAAAATAAGTGAACAAAAGTGCAGCAAGGTATTTTCGTTTTTTTGGATTAATAGATCTGAAAACAAAAGATGCAAATAGTAGACCGGAAAGCAATATGTTGGAAAAGTAGACCCGGGGGCCGTAGGTTTCACTAGTGGCTTCTCTCATGAGTATAGCGCAAGGTGGATGAACAAATTATTGTTGGTTAATTTATATAAAAACAAATAATCATGATGATATCCAGGCAATGTCCATTATATAGGCATCACACCCAAGAAAAGTAGACCGAAATGATTTTGCATCTACTTCTATTACTCCACACATCGACCGGTATCGAGCATGCATCTAGGGTATTAAGTTCATGGGAAAATGGATTAATGCAATAAGAACGGTTACATGATGTACACAAGATCGATTCATGTAGGAATATACCCCATCTTATTATCTTTAATGGCAACGATACATGCGTGTCTTGCTGCCCCTTCTGTCACTGGGAAAGAACACCGCAAGATCAAACCCATCACAAAGCACCTCTTCACATGGCAAGAAAAGTCAATCTAGTTGGCCTAACTAAACCAAAGATTCGAAGAAGAAATACAAGGCTATAAGTAATCATGCAACTAAGAGATCAAAGAAGACTCCAATCATATTCATGCATAGAAACTGATCATGAAGTCAAAATTCATCGGATCCCAACAAACACACCGCAAAAGTCATTGCATCAAATAGATCTCCAAGCGACCATTGTATTGAGAATCATAGAGAGAGAGAGGAAGCCATCTAGCTACTGCCAACGGATCCGTGGGTCTATGGTGGACTACTCACGCATCATCGGAGAGGCACATATGATGTAGATGAACCCCTCAATGATGGTGTTAGATTAGATCTTGAGGTTCTGGAACTTACGACGGTTGGAATTGTGTTTTGTCGACTCCCCTAGGGTTTTCTGAATATTTGGGAATTTATAGGCTCGGTAGTCGGTTGGGGGGAGTCCCGAGGTGCCCACTCTCTACCAGGACATGCCAGGGGCCTCTGGTGCGCCCTGGTGGAGGATGGCCACCCTAGGGCCCCTCTTCTGGTGATCTTTGGCCCATCTTCTTTCTTCTGGTCCATAAAAATTCTCCAAAAATCCCCGCAGTGCTTGGGCTCCGTTTGGTATTGATTTTCTGCATAGTAAAAAACAAGCAAAAACAACAACAGGCACTTTGGCACAATGTGAATAGGTTAGTCCCAAAAGATGATATAAAGTTGCTATAAAATGATTGTAAAACATCCAAGATTGATAATATAACAGCAGCACCCCTCACTCTCCTCCGTTAATAACCGTCTCACGCAAAGGCACCAAGAAACCAGCTGACAAGTCGCCCGCCAGGTAGCCCTATGAGCTCGAGCGATGGACATCGTCTATCTTCTGTCGATGTGATCTTTCTCTCCACTTTGCTCTACGCTCCGCTTCCTAAGCCCGCCGCTGGCCACTCCGTCCACGGCGTCCACGTCTCCACCGTCGACCGCTCCGGTCGCGGCATCCACCCCTCTCTTGGGAGCAATGTCTTCCAGCCCACCATCAATATCCTCCACTGTCTGCAGGCCGCAGCCCATGGTTTCAGGTCTGTGACTTTCGGGCTCGTCTGGATCTGACCGGTCCTCCTCTTTGGGCGGCGGGGGGCGCCGTAGGTGGCTGTAGTGGATGGGCATGCTACCCTGACTGACAGCTATCGGCAGCCATGGCCGTCTCACAAAGCCCTCTGGCACCGCCGTCGGGTGCTCAAGTGGCTAGGGGAGGCCGGACCGTCAGGTCGTCGTGCACCGATTTCTCCTTCTTCCTCGTTGGAGCGGCGGGAGATCCCGGTGGAGCTGCATGTTTTCTGTTTCAAATGCTTTGGAGATTACCATCGTAAGAAGGACTGCACCAACCGCCCAATGTGCTACTGCTGCGGCACGGTCGGCCATGAATCTTTCCAGTGCAAGAGACCTCAGAGCCTGATGTTGGAGCGCGAGCTCATCCGGGCAGTGTTGAACAAGATGGGTCGCTCTTCCCCTCCGGTTGCTACGGCGGCTACGGTAAGGCAGCGCTCGTTGGAGCCTAGGCAGGACGTGTAGTTGCCACGGTCCTCGTCGGTTACGCCCGAGCCCCTGCTTTCGCCCCATCCGTCTGCCTCGCCTGCTGCGGGCGGCATCTGCATCCTACGCCGCTCACCGGAGATGGAAGACATGGAGTGCTAGCTTCGTCTGGCGGTGGTGTCCTACATTGGAGGATCCAGGCCGGTAGTTTCCTGTGTTGAGGCTGCTGAAGCCATCACGGCTCAACTCAACATCCCCTGCCACCGCTTCTCGGTGCATCGCTTCCATCCGGAGGATTTCTTGACGTCTTCGCTACTCCGGACCTCCGCAACTCAGCTTTGCGCTCTATCTTGATGGACAACGGAATCTTCAAGCTTTTCTTCAAGCCCTGGCTCTGGCAAGGGCAAGATAATCTAAGGTGATGAGGGTGCAAGTGGATCTTATGATCGAGGGAGTTCCATCACATGCCTGGTCGAAGGAGACCGCGGAGGAAATTCTAGGTGCGTCGTGCTTGGTTGACAGTTTGGCACCTGAGACAGCTGACAGATCTGATCTGCCACTGTTCAAGGTGCACGCTTGGTGCGTGCAGCCAGACAACGTTCCTGTGGACAAATTTCTCTAGATCCCAGAACCAGAGATGCATGATGACCGGCAGCGGCGTGCTTCGTTCTGCTAGTTTTTGGAGTATTCCACTCTCATTCACATTGGTAGTATGTGGGATTTCAACGCTCCAGATAACTGGCGTCGGCCATCTAGCTCGGATGGTAGCGGCCAAAGTGGTCTACCTGAGGATTCCGATGATTTCGTCGGTGGTGGAGAGAGACGGGTCTTGCCTTGGACCTGCGGCAAGAGAGATGATCGCGGTAGCTCGGCGGATGCGGCCAGCGTTGGCCACATGGGCAGGACTTATAGGCAGGTGCTAGAGGGCTGCCTGGGAGAGTCCAACTGGAGGCTTCCGACCATGCGTGGGGCTTGCAGGTACTCGGGGTCGGCGGTTCGTTCGACCATGGCCGCCACGGCGGTGGCAAACTTGGTTCTGGTGATGGTGGTGCAAGCGGCTGACGCTAGCACACCTGATCCCTGTGATCGGCCTATGACCACCCCAGGACCTATTATGGCTGCACCTCTAGAGACTCTGGCCACATTGGATCCCCCTGTCCCAACTGAGTTGGCAGCTGATCCACTGCAAAAGGAGCTACAGCCTGCTACCTCGGGTCCCAAGGGAGATACGGTCGTTGTGCCTGTGGTAGTGGGGCCGGCTGCTTCCTTTTGCCTGTCGCTGGCCAATCGGACAACACAGGTGCTCGCATTGGTCCTTGGTGCCAGACTAACCGTTTTGGAAGATAGCCGTGACAACGGGTCTCTAGACCCCGACCAGGGCGTTGGTGGCGGATTAGGAGTGGGCTGCATGGATCACGTAGAACTGCATGTGGGACATCCAGACCTAAGGATTGCTTATTTTGGCAAAGATAGTCTGCCCGCCCCGGGGTGGGACCCGGTATGTAACAGCCCGGGACCGACGCTCCAGAAGATTTCCCTTTTCTTTCCATTCTCGTCTATGTTTCGTCTGATTGTCACATTCATCATTGCATCATTTGCATCATCTTCATAGCATCGTCACTCGTTTTCAAAACTTGCATCCATTCGTAGTTCCCGATTCTGTCTGTTCTCGTCGCTGACCATTTTGAGACATCCAAATATGCACGCGCCCGCGGCATCGTTTTAAAAATGTTTTAAAAGGCGTGCTTAAAATATTCTTGGATTGGGTCGAAACCTAGCATGCAGTCTTATTATAGTGTAGGTAGATCGCCTGTCGAATGTCGTCGCATTCCGAGTTCGTTTGATACCCCATCGGTTAGTCGTACCAGTGCGGTCATCGGTTATTTGTCGCACGTTTTCGGTGTTTAAAAACCCTCATGTCACGGGTCACCAAACTTCCCTCTCATCTCTCCCAAGGCCCTCTACACAGCCCGCTAGCCCAACCTAGCCCCTTCCTCCGTTCGGGGTCATCGGATCGTTATTGGACGGACAAGGTCCACCCCCCAACCCTAGTGCCTTCCCTATTTAAACCCCCATGGAGAGAGAGCCCCTCACTCTCTAGGGTTTCCCCCATGTAAAATTGCAGCCACACCCCTAGAAAAATATCACCTGCTAGCCCTCCTCCTACAGATCCCGCAACCCCAACCATCTGTCTGTTTTCGGCCCTCGGATCACGGTCTAGGGGCTGGAAATTCGTCCAAATCTCCACCTACCGGACATGTCCGGCGGCCAACCCGGACGTGTCCGGCGACCTCAGAGCCGAGCCTCCCATGGCGCCCGAGCGCCTCGCCCCTGCAGCTCCCTCAGCCGGACCTGCAGCCGTACTCGTCGGAGCAGGCGCCGGCGACCAATCCGACCAGAGCCCGCCCGACCTTCTCCCTCTCCTCCTCTCCTTCCTCCCCTCCTTTTCTCTCCTCCCTCTCCCCATTCCCGAGCTCACCCAGAGCTCTCTCTTTCCCGTAGGTCCCCACCGCCATGGATGGCAGCTCACCGCCCCAAGCTTTGCCGCCGACCACCTCTGCCACCGGATCTGGAGGCCCCGGCCCGGATCTTCTTGTCCCTCACCCCGTCAGAGCTACGCCCTGGTCCTCCCATCGCCGGAATTGCCAGCCCCATCGTCGTTGACTCTACTCCTGCGCCTCCTCGCGAGCGGACGCGGGCACGAGCAGCGCTGGAGTGCCTCGCACGCCCTCATGGGCCAGCGCCAAGGCCGGCCCAAGTCAGCGCTCCACCACCTGGGCCACGCCCAGCGAGGTGAGCCCAGCCTTCCCTCGCGCGTTTTTATTTTTTTCGTGTGTAGGCCCAATTGCACGATTTTAAAACGTTAGTAATTAATTAACCGCACACAGTAAAAAAAGTTTTAAATGTGAAGATTGCAAAAATAAATGCATCGATTGTGTATATGTCATTTTCATCTACGATATATATAGTAGCTTGCTGTTTTGCATCATTTTGCATATATAACATTATGTTGCATTGACATATTTATTTAACGTGCATCGGAATTAAGAAAAAAACATGTATTAAAAATGTTCATGTTATCGGCTTTGCATTTTCATGCATGACAAACCTATTCATTTTAATAATTGCATTCAACTTGCATTTATAATTGCTAACGGGGTTATTCCACAAACTTGCATAATTAATTGTGACATATTTTCCCACATCAACCTACGCATATTATATATGTTTTCGGGGTAGAAAAAATCCATTGAATTTATCTATGCATTTAGTTTTTTCATGTGAGCATTTTTGTTGCATGTCATTTTGCTGTGATGCTCTTTTGTTATTTTCGTGTGATTTAATCCATGCATGATATGTAATAATTTTGAACATGAGATATGCCCTTTGATATATGTCCTAGCCCCTGGACATTTTGTTTGCCATGGTAATGCATGTTAGGTGTTAGTTTCCTTGTTGACAACATGCTATAAAAATTCTGCTGTTTTGGGGGTCCAAAATATTTCTAGGTCTGGAATCTGTAATATTTTCTTGCTGTCTTGCCATGTGTTTTGCTAGTGATCAAGAACTCCTTTGGGGTTGGTATAGTGGAGTTAGTTATAGTAGATATTGTCATTTAGAATGCTGTTAAGTTTCATGCCATAATATGACATGTAGCATATAGTTTTTACTGCTGTCAATATGCCTTCGTGATAAAAACTGCACTGTCAAAAACTGCTATTTTCACTAAGTCTGAAACTGTTTTCAAGTAGCAACCTTGTGAGCTTCCTACCATGTGATCCATGCATGTTTTGAATATGATACTAAGATGAAATGAAGTTTTTGTTATATGCGACTGTCCCATGCTTAGTTTGTGCATTTTAGAATCTTGTAACTTGTTGATTTCATGTCTGCAAAATACTAAGTTACTGTTTTGGGCAGATATCAACTAAAACTTGTGTTGATTGTATTTGGTGAATCGTAGCTCCGTATTGAACATGTTGCATATGAGACTTGCTTAGAATCTCATGTAGTTTCATTATAACTTGCTACATTCATGATTTGAAATGTTTGAGATTGTATTTTTTCATGCATTTGCATTCATGACATGTGCATCTTGTGTTGCTCATATCATTTAGACCGCAGCTCTGTTTGAGATGTTCTATATATGTCAATCGACTAGAATGATGTGTAGAATTGCATGGTATGCTTTATTCTATTATTTAAGAAATATAACATATGGTTAGTTCAGAACTGGACCAATTTCGAAATTAACATATGGGGTCATTTCGGAAGTGCTATAAGTTGTTTCCGGCCTCATTTAAGATGCCTAGATAGATAGTTTACTTATGCTTCACCTCTTGCCATGTTCAACAACATTTAATATTGCCGTGTACCTAACAAGTGTGAACTAAATAATTCGAACGTGGAGTTTCGTCAATATGCAACTCGTTGCATATTGAACTTCACTTAATGTGTAGTAGTTGTTTGTTGTTCTTGCCATTGTCATGCCTTGCATAATTAAACCGGACAAGCATCATATTCGTTTGCGCATCATATCATGCATATGTTGTGGTGTTCCGTGTGTTGATTATTGTTTCTGTATTGTTCCTTCTCGATAGAGTTCCGAAAGCGTTCAGAGTGCGAGGATTCGTTCGACTACGTTGGCTCGTCATCTTCATGGACTCGTTCTTCTTCCGAGCGGGATCTCATGTAAGATGACACATTTCCCTGGATACCATTACTTTCATTGCCATGCTAGATGTCTTGTTTTCTTTCGCTATATCACGCTACCTACCACTTGTTTGTCAAGCCTCCCAACATTACCGTGAAAAGCCTCTAACCCTTCCACATCCCAGCAAAACGTTGTTTGGCTATGTTACCGCTTGCTCAAGCCTTCTTATAGCGTTTCTAGATGCAGGTGCAATCAATTCCATGTGTCAACATGGACATTCTTTTGTTATATCACAATATTGCTTCTATTTAATTTAATGCACATATAGACTTGGTAAAGGTGGAAGGCTTTGCTTTTTGCTCGGTGTTTTGTTCCACTCTTGCCGCCCCTAGTTATTTGGTGAACCGGTGTTATGTTCCATAATTGAGAGCTCCTAACATGCTCGTGGTTGTTATGGGGACCCCCCTGATTTTCGTGTTAGGGTAAAACTTGTCTAGCAAGGCCTAACATTGGTACAATTTGATTAATAACAACTAAAATTGCATATGGCATGATCACCCCATGGATTAATAAACAACCCGGGCTAATGCTCCTCATGAGTGTTGGTCCAAACTAGAGCACTGTGTGGGGCCAACCCGGGGCAACTCGGGAGATCTCTATCAGGCCACCATACGCTAGCTTATCCGCCGTGTCCTGAGAACAAAATACGCGGCTCCTATCGGGATTGTCGACACGTTGGGAGGCCTTGCTAGATTTGTTTTACCTTTCTCAAACGTCTTGAGTGAGGAACTCTGATCTTCTTCGGGCTATCTCGAGGTGTCGGATTTCCTTTGGAATTGCCTAAGATGATCACGAGATCCGTGGTTGAGGTTATTCCCGCTGCGTGTGGTTAATTTGTGATGGATGAGTTGGAGCACCCCTACAGTGTTAAATCTTTTGAAAAGTCGTGCCCGCAGTTATGTGGCAAACTTGGATACTTTGTTTAACACCCGGTCATCGCAAACTTGAAGTAAACTCAAATAAAATACACCAACTATGTGCGTAACCGTGACTGTATCTTCTCGTGAGTCCTTATCCAAGAGAGAACACTGTGGGGTTATGTTTGACGTAAGTAGGTCTTCAGGATCACTTAGTGATCATTGCTAGTTCACGTTCGTTATGCGTAGACCACCATACTTTATTTTCTGTATTCGTAAGTTAGCCACTCCAATAAATGCTTAGTAGCTTGCTGCAGCCTCACCACGTAACCATACCTCTGTTGGAAATATGCCCTAGAGGCAATAATAAATTAGTTATTATCATATTTCCTTGTTCATGATAATCGTTTATTATCCATGCTATAATTGTATTGATCGGACACTTAAATGCATGTGTGGATACATAGACAAAACCATGTCCCTAGTATGCCTCTAATGGAATAGCTCGTTGATCAAAGGATGGTTAAGGTTTCCTAGCCATGGACATGAGATGTCATTTGATAACGGGATCACATCATTAGGAGAATGATGTGGTGGATAAGACCCAAACTACAAACATAGCATATGATCGTGTCAGTTTATTGCTACTGTTTTCTGCATGTCAAGTATATGTTCCTATGACCATGAGATCATGCAACTCACGGATATCGTAGGAGTTCCTTGTGTGTATCAAATGTCGCAACGTAACTGGGTGACTATAAAGGTGCTCTACACGTATCTCCGATGGTGTCTGTTGAGTTGGCATGGATCGAGACAGGGATTTGTTACTCCGTGTGACGGAGAGGTATCTCAGGGCCCACTCGGTAATACAACATCACAACAAGCCTTGCAAGCAATGTGGCTAAGTGTTTGTCACGGGATCTTGTATTATGGAACGAGTAAAGAGACTTGCCGGTAACGAGGTTGAACTAGGTATGGAGATACCGACGATCGAATCTCGGGCAAGTAACATACCGAAGAACAAAGGGAACGTTATACGGGATTAACTGAATCCTTGACATAGAGGTTCGACCGATAAAGATCTTCGTAGAATATGTAGGAACCAATGTGGACGTCCAGGTCCCGCCATTGGTTATTGACCGTAGAGGTGTCTCGGTCATGTCTACATAGTTCTCGAACCCGTAGGGTCTGCACAATTAAGGTTCGGTGACGTTTCGGTAGTCTAGAGTTATGTATGGTGGTGACCGAAGTTTGTTCGGAGTCCCGGATGAGATCCCGGACATCACGAGGAGCTCCGGAATGTTCCGGAGGTAAAGATTCATATATAGTAAGTCCCAGTTTGGTTTCCGGAAAAGTTTCGGGCTCATCGGTAGTGTTTCGGGAGTGCCGGTAGTGTACCGGGAGTGCCGGTAGTGTACCGGGAGGCCTCCGGGAGGGGTATTTCGACCCCAAGAGGTCCATGGGCTGTGGTATAATAATAACCAGCCCTTATTGGGCTGCGAAAACAGCCACAAAGGCCCATGGCGCAGGAGAGAAAGTCCTAAAGCAAAAAGTGGAAAATCAGCCAATAGGAGGCAATCCTACTCCTACTAGGATTGGAGGTGAAGTAGGATTCCTTCCCACCTCCTATTTCGGCCGAACCAAAGCCCTTGGCTGCCTCTGCTCTCCTCTCCTCCTATATATACTAGTGGATTGGGTGGTTTTTGGACAGAATTTCCGGCCACGTGCTACCCGTTTCACCGGTGCACAGTTTCTCCTCTAGATCGGTTTTCCGCAGCGCTTAGGCGAAGCCCTGCCGGAATCACTCCACCACCATCACCGGAGTGCCGTCACGCTGCCGGTGAACTCTCTCTCCTATCCACCTCCTCTTGCTGGAGCAAGACGGTGGAGATCGTCATCAAGCTGCACGTGTGCTGAATGCGGAGGTGTCGTCCGTTCGGCGCTAGATCGGAAGGACCGTGATTGAGATCGCGAGACGGTTCGTGATGAGATCGCGGAACGGATCGTGATGAGTTCGCGGGATAGATCGTGATCAAGATCGTGAGATGGATCGTGATGAGATCGCGGGACGGATCGTGATGAGTTCACGGGACGGATCGTGATTGGATCGCGGGACGGATCGTGATGAGATCGCGGGACGCTCGGCGATTTGGATCGCGAAGATGTTCGACTACACCAACCGCATTTCTTAACGCTTCCCGCTTAGCGATCTACTATGTAGATCCACTCTCCCTCTCGTAGATGCTCATCACCATGGATAGGTTTGCGTGTGCGTAGGAAAAATTTTGTTTCCCCTGCGACGTTCCCCAACAGTGGTATCAGAGCTAGGTTGATGGTTCGATGAGATCTCGAGTAGAACACAAAAGGTTTGTGGGCGTTGATGCTTAGATTGCTTCCTCCCTTGGTCGGATTTTGGTTCAGCGGGATTGTGAGATGAAGCGGCCCGGACCGACATTACTCATACGCTTACGAGAGACCGGTTCCCTCGACGCAACTTGTTGCTTAGATGGCTTGCGGGTGACAGTTTCTCTCACTTTAGTTGGATCGGATCCGACAAAGGCGGTCCTTGAGAAGGTTGAAAAGCAATCTATGTATCACCGTTGTGGTTTATGCGTAGGTGAGAATCGTTCTTGCTAGATACCCGTAGCAGCCACGTAAAACATGCAACAACAATTAGAGGACGTCTAACTTGTTTTTGCAGGGTATGTTGTGATGTGATATGGCCAATTACATGATGAGATATATGTGATGTATGAGATGACCATGTGATGTATAGAATTTCACGACTTGCATGTCATTGAGTACGGCAACCGGCAGGAGCCATAGGGTTAGCTTTAATTATTGTATGACCTGCGTGCCAATCATTAAGCGCTATGTAATGCTTTACTTTATCGCTAAGCGGTAGCAATAGAAGTAGAAGCAGGGCTGGCGCCACAAACCCAATGGCAACACATTGATGGAGATCAAGATGATGGAGATCATGGTGTTGTGCCGGTGACGATGGAGATCATGCCAGTGTTTCGAAGATGGAGATCTTAAACACAAGTTCATGGCCATATCATGTCACTTATGAATTGCATGAGATGTTAATCCTTTTATGCACCTTGCTTTGCTTAGTACAGCGGTAGCATTATAAGGTGATCCCTCACTTGAATTTCAAAATGAACTGTGTTCTCCCCGAGTGTGCACCGTTGTGAAAGTTCATCGTGTTGAGACACCACGTGATGATCGGGTGTGATAGACTCTACGTTCACATACAACGGGTGCAAGCCAGATTTGCACGCGCAGAACACTCGGGTTAAACTTGACGAGCCTAGCATGTACAGACATGGCCACGGAACACAAGAGACCGAAAGGTCGAGCATGAGGCATATAGTGGATATGATCAACATAATGATGTTCACCATTGAAGCCACCTTAACTCACGTGATGATCGGACTTCAGTTGGTGAATTTGGATCATGTATCACTCGAATGACCCGAGGGATGTCAATTTGAGTGGGAGTTCTTAAGTAATATGATTAATTGAACTCATTATCATGAACATAGTCAAAGTGTCTTTGCAAATTATGTTGTAGATTACTAGCTCGCGCTGTAGCTCCCTTGTATTTTTATATGTTCCTAGAGAAATAGAATTGAAAGATGTTGGTAGCAAAATTGCGGACTGGGTCCGTGATCTGAGGATTGTCCTCATTGCTGCACAGAAGGCTTATGTCCTTAATGCAACGCTCGGTGCGCCACCCCATCTAGCGTCGTCTGTAGATGTTGTGAACATCTGATAGGCATGTTTCGATGACTACTTGATAGTTTAGTGCGTCATGCATTACGGCTTAGAATTGAGGCTCCGAAACATTTTGAACGTCACGGAACATATGAGATGTTCTAAGAGCTGAGATTGTGATCTCAGGCTCGTGCCCGAGTTGCGAGATATAGGATCTCCAACGAGATTCTTTGTCTGCAAGATGAAAGAGAATAGCTCAATCGTTGAGCATTTGCTCAAACTGTCTGGCTACTACAATCGCTTGAATCGAGTGGGAGTTGATCTTCCAGATAAGATAGTGATTGATGTAGTTCTCCAAGTCACTGTCACTGAGCTACTAGAACTTGGTGATGAGCTATAAAATGCCAGGGAAAGAAATGTTGATCCCTGAGCTGTTCGCGATGTTTGACACCGCGAAGGTAGAAATCAAGAAGGAGCGTCAAGTGTTGATGGTTAATCAAACCACTAGTTTTGAGAAGGGCAAGAGCAAGGAGGGAAACTTCAAGGATAGCAAGTCAGTTGCTGCTCCAGTGAAGCAACCCAAAGTTGAACTCAAACCCGACACTAAGTGCGTCTGTTATGAGGTGAGCGGTCGCTAAAGCGGAACAACCCTAGATACTTGGTAGATAAGAAGGCTGGCAACATTGATAGAAGTATATTTGATATACGAGTTACTAATGTGTACCTTGCTAGTACTCTTAGTAGCACCTGGGTATTGGATACCGGTTCGGTTGCTAAATGTTAGTAACTCGAAATAAAAGCTACGGAATAAATGGAGAACTAGCTAAGGGTGAGGTGACGATATGTGTTGGAAGTGTTTCCAAGGTTGATGTGATCAACATCGCACGCTCTCTCTACCTTCAGGATTAGTGACGAACCTAAATAAATGTTATTTGGTGTTTTGCGTTGAGCATGAACATGATTAGATCATGTTTATTGCAATACGGTTATTCATTTAAGTTAGAGAATAATGGTTATTCTGTTTACATGAATAATACCTTCAATGGTCATGCACCCAGTGAGAATGGTTTGTTGAAATCTTGATCGTAGTATTACACATGTTCATAACATTGATGTCAAAAGATACAAAGTTAATAATGATAGTACCACATACTTGTGGCACTGCCGCTAAATGTCATATTGGTATAAAGCGCATGTAGAAACTCCATGCTGATGGATATTTGGACTCATTCGATTTCGAATCGGTTGAGACATGCGAACCATGCCTCTTGGGCAAGATGACTAAAGGACCCCGTTGGATGGAGTGGGCAAGTGATTCATTGAAAAGGATACATGTTGATGTATGCAATCTAGTGAGTCTTGTAGCGTGCAGTGGATATCGTTATTTTCTTACCTTCACTGATCATTTGAGTAGATATAGTGTACATTTACTTAATGAAACACAAGTCCGAATCGTTTGAAAGGTTCAAGCAAATTCAGAGTGAAGTTTAAAGATCATCATGACAAGAAGATAAAAATGACTGCGATATGATCGTGGAGGTGAATATCTGAGTCACGAGTATGGCATACAACTTAAGACAATGTGAAAGTTGTTTCACAACTAAATGCCACCTGGAACACCATAGTGTGATGGTGTGTCCGAACATCATAGTTATGCTCTATTGGACATGGTGCGTAATATGATGTCTCTTGTCGTTTTACTACTATAATTTTGGGGTTATGCATTCGAGACATCTACATTCACTTTAAATAGGGCACCATCTAAATCCGTTGAGATGACATCATGTGAATTATGGTTTGATAGAAACCTAAGCTGTCATTTCTTAATATTTTGGGATGTGACACTTGTGTGGAAAATGTTTTCACCTAATGAGGTCGAACCCAAGGTGGACAAATTGCATCTTCACAGAATACCCTAAGATCAGTTGGGTGAACCTTCAATCTCAGATCCTAGTGCAAAGTGTTTGTTGCTTAAACGGATCCTTTCTCAAGGAAATGTTTCTCTCGAAAGAATTGAGTGGGAGGAAGATAGAACTTGATGAGGTTGTTAAACCTTTGTTCAACCAGAGAGTAGCGTAGCGCAGAAAGATGTTTCTGTGAAGCCTACGTTAGTTGAAGAGGAAGTTAATGATGATGATCATGAAGCTTCAGGATCAAGTTACTATCGAACTTCGTAGGTCGAAAAGGATGTGTACTGCTCCTAAGTGGTACGAAAACTCTGTCTTGGAGATCATGTTGTTGGACAACGATGAACCTACGAGCTATGGAGAAGTGATGATGGGCCCGGAT
This sequence comes from Hordeum marinum, assembly GCA_022496015.1. NCBI lineage: Eukaryota > Viridiplantae > Streptophyta > Magnoliopsida > Poales > Poaceae > Hordeum > Hordeum marinum. The sequence goes on along the minus strand of CM039672.1, from coordinate 156,051,677 downwards.
TCCGACAAATGGTTAGAGGCCATGAAATCCGAGATAGGATCCATGTATGAAAACCAAGTGTAGACTTTGGTAGACTTGATCGTTGGACGGCAGCTCGTTGAGTACAAATGGATCTTTAAAATGAAGACAGACACTGATGGTGAATGTCACTATTTGTAAATCTCGACTTGTTGCAAAGATGTTTGTGACAAGTTCAAGGAGTTCACTACGATGAGACTTTCTCACTCGTAGTGGTGCTAAAGTCTGTAGGAATTATGTTAGCAGTTGCTATGTTTTCAATTATGAAAACTGGCAGATGGATGTCAAAACATCGTTTCCTTAATGGTTTACTTGAGGAAAGGTTGTATGTGATACAACCAGAAGGTTTTGTCAGGCCTAAGGATGCTAAAAGGTGTGCAAGCTTCGGTGATCCTTCCATGGACTGAAGCAAGCATCTCGGAGTTGGAATATACACTTTGATGAGGTGATCAAAGTTTTGATGTTTATACAAAGTTTACGAGAAACTTGTATTTGCAATAAAGTGAGTGGGAGCACTATAGAATTTCTGATAAGTATATGTGGATGACATATTGTTAATCAGAAATAATGTAGAGTTTCTGGAAAGCATAAAACGGTCATTTGGAAAGTGATTTTCAAAGGAAGACATGGATGAAGCTACCTAATTGTTGAGCATCAAAATCTATGGAGATAGATCAAGATGCTCGATGAGACTTTCAATGAGTGCATACCTTGACAAGATTTTGAAAGAGTTCAAAATGGATCAGTCAGAGAAAGAGTTCTCGCCTGATTTGTAAGGTGTGAAAGTTGAGTGAGACTCAAAGCTCGACAACGGCAGAAGAAAGAGAAAGGACGAACGTCGTCCCCTATGCCTTAGCCATAGGCTCTATATTATGCCATGCTGTGTATCGCACCTGTGTGTGCCTTGCCATGAGTCCGTCAGGGGGTACAAGAGTGAACTAGGAGTGGATCACTGGACAGCGGTCAAGATTATCCTGAGTAACTAAGAGACTGAGGAGATGTTTCTCGATTATGGAGGTGATAAAGAGTTCGTCGTAAGGAGTTACGTCGATACAAGCTTTAACACTAATCCGGATGACTCGTAGTAGCAATCTGGATACGAATAGTGGAGCAGCCATTTGGAAATAGTACCAAGTGGAGTGTGGTAGCAGTGTTTACGGTTTGACATAGAGATTTGCAAAGTACACACGGATCTGAATATCGCAGACCCGTTGACTATAAGACCTCTCTCACATGCAAAGCATGACCGAGCCCCAGAACTCATTGGGTGTTAGATTCATAACAATGCGAATCACATGGTGATGTGAACTAGATTATTGACTCTAGTGCAAGTGGGAGACTGTTGGAAATATGCCCTAGAGGCAATAATAAATTAGTTATTATCATATTTCCTTGTTCATGATAATCGTTTATTATCCATGCTATAATTGTATTGATCGGAGACTTAAATGCATGTGTGGATACATAGACAAAACCATGTCCCTAGTATGCCTCTAATGGACTAGCTCGTTGATCAAAGGATGGTTAAGGTTTCCTAGCCATGGACATGAGATGTCATTTGATAACGGGATCACATCATTAGGAGAATGATGTGATGGATAAGACCCAAACTACAAACATAGCATATGATCGTGTCAGTTTATTGCTACTGTTTTCTGCATGTCAAGTATATGTTCCTATGACCATGAGATCATGCAACTCACAGATATCGTAGGAGTGCCTTGTGTGTATCAAACGTCGCAACGTAACTGAGTGACTATAAAGGTGCTCTACAGGTATCTCCGATGGTGTCTGTTGAGTTGGCTTGGATCGAGACTGGGATTTGTTACTCCGTGTGACGGAGAGGTATCTCAGGGCCCACTCGGTAATAAAACATCACAACAAGCCTTGCAAGCAATGTGGCTAAGTGTTAGTCACGGGATCTTGTATTACGGAACGAGTAAAGAGACTTGCCAGTAACGAGGTTGAACTAGGTATGGAGATACCGACGATCGAATCTCGGTCAAGTAACATACCGAAGAACAAAGGGAACGTTATACGGGATTAACTGAATCCTTGACATAGAGGTTCGACCGATAAAGATCTTTGTAGAATATGTAGGAACCAATGTGGACGTCCAGGTCCCGCCATTGGTTATTGACCGTAGAGGTGTCTCGGTCATGTCTACATAGTTCTCGAACCCGCAGGGTCTGCACACTTAAGGTTCGGTGACGTTTCGGTAGTGTAGAGTTATGTATGGTGGTGACGGAAGTTTGTTCGGAGTCCCGGATGAGATCCCGGACATCACGAGGAGCTCCAGAATGGTCCGGAGCTAAAGATTCATATATAGGAAGTCCCAGTTTGGTTTCCGGAAAAGTTTCGGGCTCATCGGTAGGGTACCGGGAGTGCCGGGAGTGCCGGTAGTGTACCGGGAGGCCTCCGGGAGGGGTATTTCGACCCCAAGAGGTCCATGGGCTGTGGGATAATAATAACCAGCCCTTAGTGGGCTGGGAAAACAGCCACAAAGGCCCATGGCGCAGGAGAGAAAGTCCTAAAGCAAAAAGTGGAAAATTAGCCAATAGGAGGCAATCCTACTCCAACTAGGATTGGAGGTGAAGTAGGATTGCTTCCCACCTCCTATTTCGGCCGACCCAAAGGCCTTGGCTGCCTATACTCTCCTCTCCTCCTATATATACTAGTGGATTGGGTGGTTTTTGGACAGAATTTCCGGCCACGTGCTACCCGTTTCACCGGTGCACAGTTTCTCCTTAGATCGGTTTTCCACAGCGCTTAGGCGGAGCCCTGCCGGAATCACTCCACCACCATCACCGGAGCGCCATCACGCTGCCGGTGAACTCTCTCTCCTCTCCACCTCCTCTTGCTGGATCAAGACGGTGGAGATCGTCATCAAGTTGCACGTGTGCTGAACGCGGAGGTGCCGTCCGTTCGGCGCTAGATCGGAAGCACCGTGATCAAGATCGCGAGACGGTTCGTGATGAGATCGCAGAACGGATCGTGATGAGTTCGCGAGATAGATCGTGATCAAGATCGTGAGACGGATCGTGATGAGATCGCGGGACGGATCGTGATGAGTTCACGGGACGGATCGTGATTGGATCGCGGGACGGATCGTGATGAGATCGCGGGACGCTCGGCGATTTGGATCGCGAAGATGTTCGACTACACCAACCACGTTTCTTAACGCTTCCCGCTTTGCGATCTACAAGGGTATGTAGATCCACTCTCCCTCTCGGAGATGCTCATCACCATGGATAGGTTTGCGTGTGCGTAGGAAAAATTTTGTTTCCCATGCGACGTTCCCCAGCAACCTCACCCATTAAGCTTTAATAGTCTTGATACCCTTGGAAATGAGATTGATGAGTCCCTGTGGCTCACAGATTACTACAACAATAGTTGTAGGTACAGTTAATGCGTTGCTTTGATGTGAGCGCGTTGCTTGTTTGATTTGGAGTTCTTCTTCATCAATCTAGGATGGGTTCCAGGCGGCAACCTGGGATAGCAAGGATGGATGTCATGTTGTCGTTTGTTTTTGTCCATAGTCAGACCCTGCTCTTTTGTATGATGTTTGAGTATGTTGTTGTATTGATGTGACTCTGATGTAGCTTGTGGCGAGTGTAAGCTAATTTCATATACTCATCTCTTCTATACATGTACTTGTAATGATATCCATGCTTGCAACACGACGAGATGCGCGTCTATCCCTGTCGAGGCCCTCGTGCCGAAATAAGGATATGACCACATATCTTGGGCATGACAAGTTGGTATCAGAGCCTGCACTGACCTAGGAGCCCCCTTGATTGATCGAACTTGGCCGAGTCGAGTCTAGTGAAAAACTATTTTGATTCTAGTTATATCCGAGGGTAGGATTCTTTTTACTCCTCTTCTATGCTCTGGTGAGGTATTCGACTTAGGAATTTTGATTATACTCCTCTTATCGCTCAAAAAAAATTAGGATCACGCGAGTATTTTGGAAACTATATGATGCCGATGTGATAGAGTTCTGTGTTGGTGCCTCCTGTCTTACATGATTTCTTCTCGGGAGTTGAGCTCCAGGGGATTCTTGGCACATCATTATCATTCAGCTTCCTTAGTATCTCAGGACGAAGGATGTTCGGAATTGCTTCAATACATGTCGTGGTGAGATAAAGTCAGAGTCACCCAATATTGGGGAGGCGTCCAGGGTACCACCATCGTTAGTATCGTTGTGCTTTCGAGGGTCCGAGTTAGATGGATTTGCGTAAGCCTCTGGTTATGTGTTGAAGGATGGATACAGTTGGGCTGTAGGTTTGCTAGTTGTGTGAGATATTTCCTCCTTGTATCCCCCACACCGGATTGTATAACCAGAAAGTTTTCGGAAGTTCTTAGGTGGGAATTGAAGTAGGTACCTAGGATTATCTTTCCACAAGTACATAGTGGGTATGTATTTGTTCTGGCTTGTTTCGTAAGCCTCATCCTTCATTTTGTTTTGTATATGGTAATTCAAGTTGCTTCGATGTCAAGTGGTGATTCCATATCTTTCCTAAGTGTTCTCATACGTCTGCGAGTTTGCTAATTCTTTTGCTCAATCAAGTTATCATATCAATTCTTTTCCTACCGGTGTGCTTCTCTTCAAGATAATTCTATCCTCTTCAATTTTTGCAAGATCAATCCTCATATTCCGTTCCGGAGTGGTCTCTTCTGTTCCAACTTTTCTTTGTTTTTCGCACCCTCCCACCCTTTTTCTTCAATGATTAAATTCTTAACCAAGTGCCTTTTCTATTCATGTGATGCTTCAGCTATCATTTCGTTTGTATTGTAGCTGGTGATTTCTTGTGGAGATTCTCAAGAGTTTCATTTCAAGATTTATCCTCATATTCCTTGTTCTCGTTGTTATTCTTCTCCGGTGATTCTTTATGAAGATGCTCAATGCTCAAGTTATCATTTATTAGTATTCATCTTGTTTTTCTTTTCCGGTGGTTCAATTCAAGTTCTTGGTGTTCATAATATCATGTTCATTCTCTATTTGCTCTCCCATGTTGGAATTATTTATCAAGCCTCTCTTGCTTATTCTTATCTCTATTCTATCCGGAGTGCTGAAGATATCTCAGAAGACATTCATTTTCATTCTTGTCCTCTTAAATTATTTCAAGGGTTTCATATCATCAAGTTCCTAATTTGTACCGGTGCAATCTCTCTTTTAATCAATTTTTCAACGGTGGTTTCTTTTGAGTGGGCCCATAACCCACAGTTTTTTTCCCAGGATCTTACCTGACTCTTCTAATCTTTCTGGAGATGTTCTCAAGTTATTTTTATATGACATAAGAATGAATTTCATTAGTCATGTGCCTTCTTGAAGATCGCTTCTAAATCATTTTCATTGTTGGCTCAACCTTTCCTTATTCATTCTTCCGGAGTGTCTCGGTAATTCTTGGTGCTGCTCTCGTCTTCATTCTCATCATGGAAGTCCGAAGGAAAGTTTCTCTTAAATCTTGTCCGTTCTTTTCAAGGGTGTGGTTTCAGCTTTTGCTATTATCTCAAATTGTCTCCATTCATGAGTTATTTCTCCCATATCTATCCGGTCCTTTCATAATGGTTTTCATTTCTTGATCCTCCGAAGGCATCATTTCAAAAGATTTCTTCGTTATCAGCTTTCAGCTTTCGTTCTCAAATTCTTCTCAATTGTTGCCCCTTCGTTTGTATCTCAATTATTCCGGTGCTTCGTTCAAGTTTTCTATTAGGTGGATCGTGATCTCTCCATTCCCATGTATCTTCGTTCAATCGTAGTACCCTCATTCATTGTGAATTCTTACCGGTGTTCTCGTGCAAGACTTGTTCAAGGTTGTGATCTCATTCTCTTTCTCTTCAATTCTTTGCAACAAGAATAAGTGGTGTGTGAAATCCGTTGCTTGTCATCAATTTAATTCGATGAAGGATAATCATAACATAATTCTTATTCTTTTCATCAAAGTGATTTCAATCCTTCTTCCGGAGTTGTTCATGATATCAAATTCGTTATCCCAAGTGGTCATCTTTCTTTTCCGGAGTCCCTAGTTTTGATCAAGTATCTTGTCCTTCAATTCTTTCTACAATCCTTTCGTTTCAGAGTTCTTCCGGAGGGTCTTCATGGTGGTTCATCAAGATTTCTTTCATTTTCAAGTGTTCTTCAAGATTCTTGTTGGAGGTGCTTAAGTGTTCTTTCTTGGATTTTTAAGGTCAATTCCTTCTCCTTTGTCTTTTGAGGTGGTGTTATTAAATTCTTGATTATGAGGGGTCTGAAAGGAAATATTGTTAATAATAAAATAAGTAAACCCATCATTCCTTTCTTGGAGTTCTCTTGGGTTGGATTTCATCCAAAGCATTTCCTAAGGATTGTTGCTATAATGGTGTCATAAAAGATCCAAGTTTTCTAGTCCTCCTCTTGGTGAAAGAAGTTTTTCATATCTTGTTGCTCTCAAGCAATCAAGTGTCTCTGTTGTGGCAGGTTGTCACCTCATAATTTGGAGATGTTGTCTTTAAGCCCACAACAAGCTTATTATTTTCATTGTTGATTATCCATATACTCCATTCAACCATGTTTTTCAAGTTCAGTGGTGGTATAAGTTTTTATTTTCTTCTCCATTCTCTTCTCTCCAAAGATCTAGCTTCTATTCTTTTGTTCCGGAGGCAAAGTGGTGTTGCTCTTTTCAACTCTCATCTAGTTTGATTAAGATCATGTTCTTCCTTTGCTTATTCATTTAACTGGAGTGTTGTGCAATGTTTTCATGATCCTTCCATCTTATGAAGTTTTGATTCTAATCCAACCAAAGTTTGGTGTATCTCTTTCAAATTTTTTTCCATCATATCTAATTTTTTTCCTCTCTTTCCTACCGAAGTGCTGCCGAAATTTCTTGTGAATTCTTGCTTGTTCCTCATGTCATTCTTCGTCCCTTTGAAACCTTCAATGATCATGGTTTCACTCGTTTGTCTAGAAGCAACTAAGTTTTACCTTTTGCTCTTCTCTTCCCATTTTCATTCTAGATCTCGGGACGAGATCCTCGTGTAGTGGAGGAGAGTTGTAACAGCCCGGGACCGACGCTCCGAAGATTCCCCTTTTATTTCCATTCTCGTCTGTGTTTCATCTGATTGTCACATTCATCATCGCATCATTCACATCATCTACATAGCTTCGTCACTTGTTTTCAAAACTTGCATCCGTTCATAGTTGTCGGTTCTCTCTGTTCTCGTCGCTAACCATTTTGAGACCAACCACACATGCACGCGCCCACGGCTTCGTTTTAAAAATGTTTTAAAAGGCGCGCTTAAAATAATCTTGGATTGGGTCGAAACCTAGCATGTGGTCTCATTATAGTGTAGGTAGACCGCCTGTCAAATGTCGACGCATTCCGAGTTCGTTTGATACCCTGTCGGTCAGTCGAACCAGTGCGGTCATCGGTTATTCGTCGGACGTTTTCGGTGTTTAAAAACCCTCATGTCATGGGTCACCAAACTTCCCTATCATCTCTCCCAAGGCCCTCTACACAGCCCGCTAGCCCAACCTAGCCCCTTCCTCCGTTCGGGGTCATCTGATTGTTATCGGACGGACAAGGTCCAACCCTCAACCCTAGTGCCTTCCCTATTTAAACCCCCATGGAGAGAGAGCGCCTCACTCTCTAGGGTTTCCCCCATGTAAATTGCAGCCACACCCCTAGAAAAACCCCACCTGCTAGACCTCCTCCTCTAGATCCCGCAGCCCCAACCATCTGCCCGTTTTCGGCCCTCGGATCACGATCTAGAGGCTGGAAATTCGTCCAAATCTCCACCTACGGGACATGTCCGGCGGCCAACCCGGATGTGTCTGGCGCCCTCAGAGTCGAGCCTCCCATGGCGCCTGAGCGCCTCGCCCCCGCAGCTCCCTTAGCCGGCCCCGCAGCCGTCCTCACCGGAGCTGGCGCTGGCGACCACTCCGGCCAGAGCCCGCCGGACCTTCTCCCTCTCCTCCTCTCCTTCCTCACCTTCTCCTTTTCTCCACTCCCTCTCCCCATGCCCGAGATCACACAGAGCTCTCTCTTTCCCGCAGGTCCCCGCCGCCATGGATGGCAGCTCGCCACCCCAAGCTTCGCCGCCGGCCACCTCTGCCATCGGATCCGAAGGCCCCGGCCCGGATCTGTCTGTCCCTGACCCCGTCGGAGCTCCGCCCTAGTCCTCCCGACGCCGGAGTTGCCAGCCCGGTCATCATTGACTCTACTGTTGCGCCTCCTCACGAGCGGACGCGGGCATGAGCAGCGCTGGAGTGCCTCGCTCGCCCTCGTGGGCCAGTGCCAAGGCCGGCCCAAGCCAGCGCTCCACCACCTGGGCGAGGCCTAGCGAGGTGAGCCTAGTCTTCCCTCACGCGTTTTTATTTTTTTCATGTGTAGGCCCAATTGCACGATTTTAAAATGTTAGTAATTAATTAACCGCTCGCCGAAAAAAAGTTTTCAATGTGAAGATTGCAAAAATAAATGCATCGATTGTGTATATGTCATTTTCATCTACGATATATATAGTAGCTTGCTGTTTTGCATCATTTTGCATATATAACATTATGTTGCATTGATATATTTATTTAACGTGCATCAGAATTAAGAAAAAAACATGTATTAAAAATGTTCATGTTATCGGCTTTGCATTTTCATGCATGACAAACCTGTTCATTTTAATAATTCCATTTAACTTGCATTTATAATTGCTAACGGGGTTATTCCACAAACTTGCATAATTAATTGTGACATATTTTCCCACATGAACCTATGCATATTATATATGTTTTCGGGGTAGAAAAAATCCATTGAATTTATCTGTGCATTTAGTTTTGTCATGTGAGCATTTTTGTTGCATGTCATTTTGCTGTGATGTCCTTTTGTTATTTTCGTGTGATTTAATCCATGCATGATATGTAATAATTTTGAACATGAGATATGCCCTTTGATATGTGTCCTAGCCCCTGGACATTTTGTTCGCCATGGTAATGCATGTTAGGTGTTAGTTTGTTTGTTGACAACATGCTATAAAAATTCTGCTGTTTTGGGGGTCCAAAATATTTCTAAGTCTGGAATCTGTATTATTTTCTTGTTGTCTTGCCATGTGTTTTGCTAGTGATCTAGAACTCCTTTGGGATTTGTGTAATGGAGTTAGTTGTGGTAGATATTGTTCTTTAGTATGCTGTTAAATTTCATGTCATAGTATGACATGTAGCATATAGTTTTACTGCTGTGAATATGCCTTCGTGATAAAAATTGCACTGTCAAAAACTGCTATTTTCACTAAGTCTGAAACTGTTTTCATGTAGCAACCTTGTGAGCTTCCTACCATGTGATCCATGCATGTTTTGAATATGATATGTGAAGATGAAATGAAGTGTTTGTTATATGAGACTGCCCCATGCTTAGTTTGTGCATTTTAGAATCTTGTAACTTGTTGATTTCATGTGTGCAAAATATGAAGTTGCTGTTTTGGGCAGATTTCAACTAAAACTTGTGTTGGTTGTATTTGGTGAACCGTAGCTCCGTTTTGAACATGTTGCATATGAGACTTGCTTAGAATCTCATGTAGTTTCATAATAACTTTCTGCATTCATGATTTGAAATGTTTGAGATTGTATTTTTCCATTCTTTTGCATTCGTGACATGTGCATCTTCTGTTGCTCATATCTTTTAGACCGTAGCTCCGTTTGAGATGTTCCATATATGTAAATTGACTAGAATGATGTGTAGAATTGCATGGTATGCTTTATTCTGTTGTTTCACAAATATAACATATGGTTAGTTCAGATCTGGACCAATTTCGAAATTAACATATGGGGTCATTTCGGAAGTGCTATAAGTTGTTTCCGGCCTCATTTAAGATGCCTAGATAGATAGTTTATAATACTTCACCTCGTGCCATGTTCAACAACATTTAATATTGCCGTGTACGTAACAAGAGTGAACTAAATAATTCGAACGTAGAGTTTCGTCAATATGTGACTCGTTGCATATTGAACTTTACTTAATGTGTAGTAGTTGTTTGTTGTTCTTGCCATTGTCATGCCTTGCATAATTAAACCGGACATGCATCATATTTGTTTGTGCATAATATCATGCATATGTTGTGGTGTTCCATATGTTGATTATTGTTTCCGTATTGTTCCTTCTCGATAGAGTTCCGAAAGCGTTCGGAGTGTGAGAATTCGTTCGACTACGTTGGCTCGTCTTCTTCATGGACTCGTTCTTCTTCCGAGGGGGATCTCTGGCAAGATGACACATTTCCCTAGATACCATTACTATCATTGCCATGCTAGATGTCTCTTTTTCTTTCGCTATGTAACGCTACCTACCACTTGTTTGTGAAGCCTCCCAACATTACCGTGAAAAGCTTCTAACCCTTCCACATCCCAGCAAACCGTTGTTTGGCTATGTTACCGCTTGCTCAGCCCTTCTTATAGCATTTCTAGCTGCAGGTGCAATCGCTTCCATGTGTCAACATGGACATTCTTTTGTTATATCACAATATTGCTTCTATTTAATTTAATGCACATACATACTTGGTAAAGGTGGAAGGCTTGGCCTTTTGCTCGGTGTTTTGTTCCACTTTTGCCGCCCCTAGTTATTTGGTGAACCGGTGTTATGTTCCATAATTGAGCGCTCCTAACATGCTCGGGGTTGTTATGGGGACCCCCCTGATTTTCGTGTTAGGGTAAAACTTGTCTGGCAAGGCCTAACATTGGTACTATTTGCTTAATAACAACTAAAATTGCATATGGCATGATCACCCCGTGGATTAATAAACAACCCGGGCCAGTGCTCCTCATGAGTGTTGGTCCAAACTAGAGCACTGTGTGGGGCCAACCCGGGGCAACTTGGGAGATCTCTATCAGGCCACCGTACACTAGCTTATCCGTTGTGTCCTAAGAACGAGATACGCGGCTCCTATCGGGATCGTCGACACGTCGGGAGACCTTGCTAGATTTTTTTTACCTTTCTCAAACGTCTTGAGTGAGGAACTCTGATCTTCTTCGGGCTATCTCGAGGTGTCGGATTTCCTTTGGAATTGCCTAAGATGTTCACGAGATCCGTAGAATTGGTCCTGCTCAAGGCACTTGGAATCTCACTTGATGAGTTTACTATCCAGGATGAGACACTGAGACAGTTGCATGCCATGTTTGACTCTCCGGTGCAAGAGCCACACCTACGTGCCATGGCAGCGATCTTGGGGAAGTCCATACCCACTGATCTAGAAGGGGGAGGTTTGTTGGACAGGGCCATCATGGCCTAGGTTCAGCTCGTTGGTGTGACCTGTTTTCCAATGTCGCACAACAACTTGGAGTTAATTAGCAGGAATGTTCGTGGTTTAAATAGTCCGGCTCGTAGAAAGGCGTTGAGAGAATTTGCGGATATGGCGTAGCCGTCCATTTTTTGTATTCAGGAAACTAAACTTGATATTTTAGACCAATTTGTTGTTATGCAATGTCTTGGCCCGTCTTATGACGGTTTTGTCTATTTGTCGGCGGTGCATACGAGGGGGGGAATTCTGATTTCTTGGAACTCTGCTTTGGCTGACATCTCAAATTGTGTATCTGATGCAAACTTCATCTTTGGATACATGGTGCCACGAGATGGGCGACTTTGGTGGCTGTCTATGGTATACGGGCCTCATGAGGACGGGGACAAGATCAATTTCCTACTGGAGCTCTCTGAGAGGCGTGCCCTTTGCCCGGGTCCGTGGATGATTATTGGTGACTTCAACCTCATCCTGTAGGCTTCTGACAAAAGCAACAACAATATTGATAGGAGAATGATGGGAAGGTTCAAGCAATTTGTGGATGACCATGAGCTTAAGGACCTGTTTCTCCATGACCGCTTATAAACTTGGAGCAATGAGCGGGAGTCTCCAACCCTGACCAAGATTGACAAGGCTTTAGTCTCAGTTGACTTGGAGCTAGAGCATCTGAATTGCCTGCTGCAGGCCCTCTCTTCGAGCTTCTCAGATCACTGTCCGCTGCACCTTTTGATGGATGAGCTGATGCATGTGAAGCGGAGGTTCAAATTTGAAATTTTCTAGAGTAGATTGTCGGGTTTCAAAGATGTAGTTAGGGAGGCCTGGACCTGTGATCCGAAGGTGATCGACCCCTTCAAATGGCTGGACTTGTTGTTCCGTAACACGGCGAGATACTTAACAGCTTGGGGGCAGAAGCATGTTGGCCACATCAAGATCCAAATTGTAGTTGCCAATTGGGTCATTCTTCGTCTTGATAAGCCCCAGGAGTCGAGGACTTTGACACCACACGAGTGCTGGTTCAGAAGTACCCTGAAGCACACACTGCTGGGTTTGGCATGCTTGGAGCGAACGATTGCCAGACAACGTTCTAGGATCAGGTGGCTTAAGGAGGGCGATGCGTGCACCAAATTGTTCTTCCTTGTTGCGAATGGTAGGAAGACTAAAAACTTCATCCCTGCCATACATCACGGCAACAGAATCATCACTGATCAGGCTTCCGAGGAGGAGGTGTTCTTTGAGGCCTTTTCCCAAACTTTGGGCTCGGCAAATGCGAGAGAGCATACCATCAATCTTGATTTCCTGGAAATCCCGGCCATTGATCTCACCGATCAAGATGTAATTTTCTCTGAGGAGGAGGTATGGTCGGTGATAAAAGAAATGTCGGCTGAGCACGCCCCCGGTCCGGATGGATTCATCGGCCTTTTCTTTCGCCTTACCTGGAATATCATCAAAGGAGATATACTTGTTGCTATCCACAAGTTGTTTGCTGGAAATGGAAGGGGTTTTGGGAGACTTAATTAGGCCCTCATCACGCTCATCCCCAAGTCGGCGGATGCTTGCTCAATAAGAGATTTTAGGCCTATAAGCCTTGTGCATAGCCTTCCAAAGATATGCTCCAAACTGCTTGCAACCAAGTTGTGTCCTAGAATGAGAGAGTTGGTTCAACTAAACCAATCGGCCTTTATAAGAGGAAGAACCTTGTATGATAACTTCATGTTGGTTAAGCACATGGCTAGGATGCTGCACAAACGCAAGGCTAAAGGGGTGCTTCTAAAGTTGGACATATCCTAGGCTTTTGACTCCCTTTCCTGGCCATTTTTGTTTGAAGTGCTACACGCGAAAGGGTTCTTGGAAGCTTGGCTGTCCCGACTAGCCATTATTCTATCCATGGCTAGCTCTAGAGTTATTGTGAATGGATGTGTGGGTCACAAGTTTATGCATTCTTGTGGTCTTCGTCAAGGTGATTCCGTCTCGCCCTTGCTATTTGTCATTGCTATGGATGTGCTATCATCCATTCTTATCAAGGCGCATGCAGCTAGAGTGTTGAGCCCACTCCCAGGATGCTCTCCTTTGCAAAGGTTATCTATAAATGCTGATGATGTGGTGTTATTCATTAGACCATGCTTGGCTTATCTGATGTTTGTCAAAGAATATCTTCAAATCTTTGGTGCTGCTACTGGTCTTCATGTCAACTTCTCAAAATCATCTCCCATCATGATCCGTGGAAAGGAAGAGGATGAGGCTCTGGTAGTAGCCGCAATTCCATGGAGGATGGATAAGTTTCCTTGCAAATATTTGGGCCTCCGGCTTTCAATCAAACAATTGACAAGATCCGAGTGGCAGCCTATTGTGGATAAGGTGCTCAAATTCATGCGCGGTTGGCAGAAGGGTTTGGTCATGCGGCCAGGCAGATTGGTACTGGTGAACAATGTCGGTCGAGCCAGACCAACACATCATTTACTGGTTGCCGATGCTCCCAATTGGGCTCTAGAAAAAGTTGACAAAAGATGTCGTGCATTCTTTTGGGATGGAGCGGAGGAGATCCATGGGGGCAAATGCTTGGTATCTTGCAAACGTGTTTGTCGGCCTAAACATTTGGGCGGTCTGGGAGTGATTGATCTCAAGTTGCATGGGCTTGCTCTCAAACTTCAATGGGACGGGTTGCGAAGATCAGATGACTCCCGGCCCTAGCATCGGCTCTAGCTTGGAATGGACCGTCAGGTGCAGCAAGTTTTCAATAGTCTTGTGCATTGGCAGGTGGGTGCTGGGGACAAAGCACTTTTTTGGAAGGACTGATGGATCAATGGGTCAACCATGTAGGATATTGCACCTTTAGTGGTGGGTACGGTGCGCACCCAGGTTATCAACAGGAGAACTGTGCGGGAAGGGCTGTTGAATCATCGTTGGGCCTCTGATATCGTGAAGGATTTATACACTGATGGGTTAGTGCAGCTTATTGAGGTTTGGGACAGGATGATACGGATGGTTCTCATCCCATCGCAGAGTGACAAGATTTGGTGGAAATGGCAAGTCAATGGGGTGTATTCTGCGGCATCTACATACAAGATGCTCACAGAAGGTGGGATTTTTGTGTCCTACTACAAGATGATCTGGAAGTGTTGGGTGCCCCTGTCTTGCAAGATATTCATGTGGCTCGCCATTCAATACCGGGTATGGACTGTTGATCGTCGCTACAAGCATGGGCTACAAGATGACAAATCTCCATGCTTCTTCTGCGATCAAGAGGAGGATACGATGGATCACATCCTTCTTAGATGTGTCTACACGCGACAAGTCTGGAGTACGTGCATAGGCAAAGCAAGATTACAGCCGCAGCTCATCCCTTCCCCTACTGATCGGCTCGAGCAATGGTGGTGCTCGACAACGATGGGTGCTCCTACTGGTCATAGGATGTATTTTGATTCCTTTCTAATCTTGGTGTGTTGGAACCCATGGAAACAACGAAATGCTAGGGTGTTCGACAGGCGACATAATATCTTGTCGGCAGATGGCCGGGTGCACATGATCTTTGACGAGCTCAAATCATGTGTACTAGTAGGAGCTAGAGGAGTTCAAATCTGGTGTGAGTAGTTGCTTTGTATTGGGAGTGGTGTGCGAGCAGATCATCGAGTGCGTGACTGTAAATTTCAAACTCTTGTAATTATCTCTTTCTTCTATAAAGCTAAGGTACGCCATTGCCATACTCTCGAAAAAAAAGATAATATAATAGCATGCAACAAGCAAAAATTATAGATACATTGGAGATGTATCAGCTGCCAACTCCAATAGAGATACAAGAAAACAGGCACCGCCTCCAACCTCCAGCAAGGGCACACCTTCAGGACCTGCACAGAGCTCTTCTTCATCTATGGCATCTACAAGGCAAACACATGAGATTATATGTCGTTGTTACTGAGGATGGTGGATATGCGTCTGCTAGTGATTACGATGAGGAGACTTTGGCTCTTATTGAAAGTGAAGAACAGGGTGCCGAGGATACTGAACAAGAGACACACTACATGGATGCTGACTGCGCGGACATGTATGAAAGTTTAGTTGCTCAACGTGTTCTAAGTGTGCAGGTTACAACGGCTGAGCAAAATTAGAGGCACAACTTGTTCCATACAAAGCGATTTGTGAAGGACCGTTCTATTCGCATCATCATCGATGGATGGAGTTACAACAACTTGGATAGCATGGAGATTGTGGAGAAGCTGTCTCTAACCACCAGACCACATCCTCATCCTTATTACATCCAATGGTTCAACAATAATGGCAAGGTTAAGGTAACACATACTGTTTGTGTGCATTTTAGCATTGCTACATATTCCGATTATGTTGATTGTGATGTGGTACCCATGCAAGCATGTTCCATTTTACTTGGTAGACCATGGAAATTTGATAAAAATCCTCTACACTATGGTACGACAAATCAGTATACCCTTGTTCATAAGGATCAAAATATAACTTTGCTTCCTATATCTCCTAAACATGTTATGAAAGATGACATTGCTAGAGCTAGTAAAGCAAAACAGGAGCTAAATAAGAGTGAAAATCGGATTGTAGAAAAGTAACTTGAGCAACAAAATAAGCCTAATAAACCATCATCTAGTGTTGCGTCTGAAATAAAATTGAAGAGTTGATGTTTACTTCCTATTAAATCTGATATTACTAATTTGGATGTTACTACATCTATTTGCTATGCTTTTGAATGAAAAGAGGTATTATTTTCATCCCATGACATGCCTCCCTCTTCTCCTCCTGCTATCACTAACATTTTGCAAAAGTTCATTGATGTGTTTCCACAAGACGTGCCACCAGGATTACCACCTATTCGAGGGATTGAGTATAAAATTTACTTAATTCCCGGTGCATCACTACCCAACCGTGTGCCACACCATACCAATCCAGAGGAGATGAAGGAGATTATGCGTCAAGTACAGGAGCTGGTCGACAAAGGTTGTATACGTGAATCCCTTAGTGCTTGTGTTGTTCCTATTATTCTAGTGCCAAAAAATGATGGTACATCACGTATGTAAGTGGATTGTAGAGGCATTAATAATATTATTATTTGTTATCGTCATCCTATTCCTAGGCTAGATGATATGCTTGATGAATTAAGTGGCTCTACAATTTTCTCCAAAGTTGATTTGCGTAGTGGATACCATCAAATTTGTATGAAATTGGTAGATGAATGGAAAACATCATTTAAAACTAAGTTTGGTTTATATGAGTGGTTAGTCATGCCTTTTGGGTTAACTAATGCACCTAGTACTTGTTGGGGAACGTTGCATGGGAAACAAAAAATTTCCTACGCACACGCAAGATCTATCCATGGTGATGAGCATCTACGAGAGGGAGAGTGGATCTACGTACCCTTGTACATCGCTAAGCAGGAAGCGTTAAGAAATGCGGTTCGTGTAGTCGAACATCTTCGCGATCCAAATCGTCGAGCGTCCCGCGATCACATCACGATCCGTCCCGCGATCCTATCACAATCCGTCCCACGAACTCATCACGATCCATCCCGCGATCTCATCACGATCCGTCCCGTGAACTCATCACGATCCGTCCTGTGAACTCATCACGATCCGTCCCGCGAACTCATCACGAACCGTCTCGCGATCTTGATCACGGTCCTTCCGATCTAGCGCCGAACGGACGACACCTCCGTGTTCAGCACACGTGCAGCTTGATGACGATCTCCACCGTCTTGATCCAGCAACAGGAAGTGGAGAGGAGGAAAATTTCACCGGCAGCGTGACGGCGCACCGGTGATGGTGGTGGAGCAATTCTGGCAGGGCTTCGCCTAAGCACTGCGGAAATCCGATCTAGAGGAGCACCGGTGGAACGGGTAGCACGTGGCCGTAGAATCTAGTGCAAAACACCCAATACCACCAGTATATATCGGAGGGAGGGAGGTGGAGGGCTGGCGCAAGGGCCAAGGCCCCATAGGGTCGGCCGAACCTATTAGGATTGGAGGACTCTCCTCCAATCCTAGTAGGACTAGGATTCGTCCCTTTTTTTCCTTTTTCCACCTTTCCCTATTGGGTTTTCTTCTCCAGCCACATGGGCCTTGTGTGGGAGTTTCCACCAGCCCGCTAAGGGCTGATATTCACTCTCCCACAGCCCATGAAACCTCTTGGGTCGAAATACCCCTCCCGGTGGTCTCCCAGTACACTACCGGCACTCCCGGTACACTACCGATGAGCCCGAAACTTTTCCGGTGACCAAAATAGGACTTCCTATATATGAATCTTTACCTCCGGACCATTCCGGAGCTCCTCGTGATGTCCGGGATCTCATCCGGGACTCCGAACAACCTTCGGTCACCACCATACATAACTCTATACTATCAAAACGTCACCAAACCTTAAGTGTGCAGACCCTGCGGGTTCGAGAACTATGTAGACATGACCGAGACACCTCTACGGTCAATAACCGATAGCGGGACCTGGATGCCCATATTGGTTCCTACATATTCTACGAAGATCTTTATCGGTCGAACCTCTATGTCAAGGATTCAGTTAATCCCGTATGATGTTCCCTTTGTTCTTCGGTATGTTACTTGCCCGAGATTCGATCGTCGGTATCTCCATACCTAGTTCAACCTTGTTATCTGCAAGTCTCTTTACTCGTTCCGTAATACAAGATCCCGTGACTAACACTTAGTAACATTGCTTGCAAGGCTCATTGTGATGTTGTATTACCGAGTGGGCCCTGAGATACCTCTCTGTCACATGGAGCAACAAATCCCAGTCTCGATCCATGCCAACTCAACAGACACCCTTGGAGATACCTATAGAGCACCTTTATAGTCACCCAGTTATGTTGTGACGTTTGATACACACAAGGCACTCCTCCGATGTCTGTGAGTTGCATGATCTCATGGTCATACGAACATATACTTGACATGCAGAAAACAGTAGCAATAAACTGACACGATCATATGCTACGTTTGTAGTTTGTGTCTTGTCCATCACATCATTCTCCTAATGATGTGATCCCATTATCAAATGACATCACGTGTCAATGGCTAGGAAACCTTGACCATCTTTGATCAACGAGCTAGTTCACTAGAGGCATACTAGGGACAGAGTGTTGTCTATTTACCCACACATGTAATGTGTTTCCATTAAATACTATTATAGCATGGATAATAAACGATTTATCATGAACAAGGAAATATGATAATAACTAATTTAGTATTGCCTCTAGGGCATATTTCCAACAGTCTCCCTCTTGCACTAGAGTCAATAATCTAGTTCACATCACCATGTGATACGCATTTGTAATGAATCTAACACCCAATGAGTTTTGGGGCTCGATCATGCTTTGCATGTGAGAGAGGTCTTATAGTCAACGGGTCTGCGACATTTAGATCCGTGTGGTCTTTGCAAATCTCTATGCCAAACTATAAACAGTGCTACCACCCTCCACTTGGTACTATTCCAAATGGTTGGTCCTACTATACGTATCCATATTGCTACTACGGGTTATCCGGATTGGTGTTTAAAGCCTGCATCGACGTAACTCTTTACGACGAACTCTTTATCACCTCCATAATCGAGAAACACTCCTTAGTCCTTTAGTTACTAAGGATATTCTTGACCGCTGTCCAGTGATTCACTCCTTGATCACTCTTGTACCCCTTGACGAACTCATGGCAAGGCACACACAGGTGTGGTACATAGCATGGCATACTATACAGAGCGTATGGCTAAGGCATAGGGGACAACGTTCGTCCTTTCTCTTTCTTCTACCGTGGTCGAGCTTTTGAGTCTCACTCAACTTCACACCTTACAAAGCAGACGAGAATGCTTCTCTCTGACTAATCCATTTTTAAATCTTTCAAAAATCTTGTCAAGGTATGTATTCATTGAAAGTCTTATCAAACATCTTGATCTATCTTTATAGATCTTGATGCTCAACAATTAGGTAGCTTTTATCCAGGTCTTCCTTTGAAAAACTCTTTTCAAACAACCGTTTATGCTCTCCAGAAATTCTACATCATTTCCAAACAGCAATATGTCATCCACATATACTTATCAGAAACTCTATAGTGCTCCCACTCACTTTATTGTAAATACAAGTTTCTCGTAAACTTTGTATAGACTTAAAAACTTTGCTCTGCTCATCAAAGTGCACATTCCAACTCCGAGATGCTTGCTTCAGTTCATAGAAGAATCACTGAAGCTTGCACACCTTTTATCATCCATAGGACTGACAAAACCTTCTGGTTGTATCACATACAACCTTTCCTCAAGTAAACCGTTAAGGAAACGATGTTTTGATATCCATCTGCCAGATTTCATAATTGAAAAATGCAGCAACTGCTAACATAATTCCAAAAGACTTTTAGCATCGCTACGAGTGAGAAAGTCTCATCGTAGTCAACTCCTTGAACTTGTCATAAACTTCTTTGCAACAAGTTGAGCTTTACAAATGCTGACATTTACCATGAGCGTCTGTCTTCATTTTAAACATCCATTTTGTACTCAACGACCTGCCGTCCAACAAGCAAGTCTACCAAAGTCTACACTTGGTTTTCATACATGGATCCTTTCTCGGATTTCATGGCCTCTAACCATTTGTCGGAATCCAGGCCCATCATCGCTTCTCCACAGCTCGTAGGTTCATCGTTGTCTAACAACATGACCTCCAAGACAGGGTTGTCGTACCGCTCAGGAGCAGTACACATCCTTGTCGCCCTACGAGGTTTGATAGTAACTTGATCCGAAGCTTCATGATCATCATCATTAACTTCCTCTTCAACTAACTTAGGCTTCACAAAAACAACTTCCTGCGTTACGCTACTCTTTGGTTGAAACAGAGGTTCAATAACCTCATCAAGTTCTATCCTCCACCCACTCAATTCTTTCAAGAGAAACCTTTTCTCGATAAAGGACCCAGTTTTAGCAACAAACATTTTATGCTTGGATCTGAGATAGAAGGTTCACCCAACTGTTCTTAGGGTATTCTATGAAGATGCATTTGTCTGCTTTGGGTTCGAGCTCATTAGGTGAAAACATTTTCCACCCAAACGTCGCAGCCCCAAACGTTAAGAAATGACAGCTTAGGTTTCTATCAAACCATAATTCACACGGTGTCATCTCAACGGATTTAGATGGTGCCCTATTTAAAGTGAATGTAGTTGTCTCTAATGCATAACCCCAAAATTATAGTAACAAAACGATAAGAGACATCATAGCATGTACTATATCCAATAGAGCACGACTATGATGTTCGGACACACCATCACACTATGGTGTTCCAGGTGGCGTGAGTTGTGAAACAATTCTCACATTGTCTAAAGTTGTATGCCAAACTCGTAACTCGGATATTCACCTCCATGGTCATATCGCAAACATTTTTATCTTCTTGTCACGATGATCTTAAAACTTCACTCTGAATTTGCTTGAACCTTTCAAACGATTCAGACTTATGTTTCATTAAGTAAATATACACTACATCTACTCAAATCATCAGTGAAGGTAAGAAAATAACGATATCCACCGCACGCTACAAGGCTCATTGGATTGCATACATCAACATGTATCATTTCCAATAAATCACTTTCCCGCTTCATCAAAACAGAAAACGGGATCCTTAGTCATCTTGACCAAGAGGCATGGTTCGCATGTCTCAACCAATTCGAAATCGAATGAGTCCAAAGATCCATCAGCATGGAGTTTCTTCATGTGCTTTATACCAATATGACATTTAGTGGCAGTGCCACAAGTATGTGGTACTATCATTATTAACTTTGTATCTTTTTGGCATCAATGTTATGAACATGTGTATTACTACGATCAAGTTTCAACAAACCATTCTTACTGGGTGCATGACCATTGAAGGTATTATTCATGTAAATAGAATAACCATTATTCTCTAACTTAAATGAATAACCGTGTTGCAATGAACATGATCTAATCACGTTCATGCTCAACGCAAAAAGACCAAATAACATTTATTTAGGTTCGTCACTAATCTCGAAGGTAGAGAGAGCGTGCGATGTTGATCACATCAACCTTGGAAACATTTCCAACACACATCGTCACCTCACACTTAGCTAGTATCCGTTTATTCCGTAGCTTTTACTTCGAGTTACAAACATTTAGCAACCGAACCGGTATCCAATACCCAGGTGCTACTAGGAGTACTAGCAAGGTACACATCAATAACACGTATATCAAATATACTTCTGTCGACTTTGCCGGCCTTCTTATCTACCAAGTATCTAGGGTTGTTCTGCTTCAACGACCGTTTTCCTCATAATTGAAGAACTTAGTCTCGGGTTTGGGTTAGACTTTGGGTTGCTTCACTGGAGCTGCAACTGACTTGCTATCCATGAAGTTTGCCTCCTTGCTCTTGCCCTTCTCGAAACTAGTGGTTTTAACTAACCATAAACACTTTGACGCTCCTTCTTGATTTCTACCTTCGCGGTGTCAAACATCGCGAATAGCTCAGGGATCATTATTTCTATCCCTGGCGTTTTATAGTTCATCACCAAGTTCTAGTAGCTTTAGTGACAGTGACTTGGAGAACTATATCAATCACTATCTGATCTGGAAGATCAACTCCCACTCGATTCAAGCGATTGTAGCACCCAGACAATCTGAGCACATACTCAACGATTGAGCTATTCTCTTTCATCTTATAGGCAAAGAATCTTGTTGGAGATCTCATATCTCGCAACACGGGCACGAGCCTGAGATCCTAATTTTAGCTCTTAGAACATCTCATTTGTTCCATGACGTTCAAAACGTTTCGGAGCCTCAATTCTAAGCTGTAATGCATGACGCACTAAACTATCAAGTCGTTATCAAAACGTGCCTGTCAGATGTTCACAACATCTATAAACAACGCTAGAGGGGTTGGCGCACCGAGTGGTGCATTAAGGACATAAGCCTTTTGTGCAGCAATGAGGACAATCCTCAGATCACAGAGCTAGTCCACAATATTGCTACCCATCATCTTTCAACTCTATTTCTCTAGAAACATATAAAATTCAAGGGAGCTACAGCGTGAGATAGTAATCTACAACATAATTTTGCAAAGACACTACTGACTATGTTCATGATAATAAGTTCAATTAATCATATTACTTAAGAACTCCCACTCAAATTGACATCCCTCCAGTCATCCAAGTGATACATGATCCAAATTCACCAATTCAAGTCCGATCATCATGTGAGTTGAGGTGGTTACAATGGTGAACATCATCATGTTGATCATATCTACTATATGACTCATGTTCGACCATTCGGTCTCTTGTGTTCCAAGGCCATGTTTGTACATGCTAGGCTCGTCAAGTTTAACCCGAGTGTTCTGCATGTGCAACACTCGCTTGCACCCGTTGTATGTGAACGTAGAGTCTATCACACCCAATCATCACGTGGTGTCTCAACACGATGAACTTTCGCAACGGTGCACACTCGGGGAGAACACAATTTTATCTTGAAATTTAAGTGAGGGATCACCTTATAATGCTACCGTCGTACTAAGCAAAACAAGGTGCATAAAAGGATTAACATCACATGCAATTCATAAGTGACATGATATGGCCATGAACTTGTGCTTTAGATCTCCATCTTGAAAGCACCGGCATGATCTCCATCATCACCGGCACGACACCATGATCTCCATCATCTTGATCTCCATCAACGTGTCGCCATTGGGGTTGTCACGCCCTCCATGCTTCTACTACTATTGCTAACGTTTAGTGATAAAGTAAAGCATTACATAGCGCTTAATGATTGACACGCAGGTCATACAATAATTAAAGACAACCCTATGGCTCCTGCCGATTGCCGTACTCATCGACATGCAAGTCGTGAAATTCTATACATCACATGATCATCTCATACATCACATATATCACATCATGTAATTGGCCATATCGCATCACATCATACCCTACAAAAACAAGTTAGACGTCCTCTAATTGTTGTTGCATGTTTTACGTGGCTGCTACGGGTTTCTAGCAAGAACGATTCTCACCTATGCATAAACCACAACGGTGATACATAATTTGCTTTTCAACCTTCTCAAGGACCGCCTTTGTCGAATCCGATCCAACTAAAGTGAGAGAAACTGCCACCCGCAAGCCATCTAGGCAACAAGTTGCGTCGAGGTAACCGGTCTCTCGTAAGCGTACGAGTAATGTTGGTCCGGGCCGCGTCATCTCACAATACCACTGAACCAAAATCTGACCAAGGGAGGAAGCAATCTAAGCATCAACACCCACAAACCTTTTGTGTTCTACTTGAGATCTCATCAACACATAGACCTAGCTCATGATGCCACTGTTGGGGAACGTTGCATGGGAAACAAAAAAAATCCTACGCACACGCAAGATCTATCCATGGTGATGAGCATCTACGAGAGGGAGAGTGGATCTACGTACCCTTGTAGATCGCTAAGCGGGAAGCGTTAAGAAACACGGTTGGTGTAGTCGAACATCTTCGCGATCCAAATGGCCGAGCGTCCCGCGATCACATCACGATCCATCCCGCGATCCAATCACAATCCTTCCCGCGAACTCATCACAATCTGTCCCACGATCTCATCACGATCCGTCCTGTGAACTCATCACAATCTATCCCGTGAACTCATCACGATCCGTCCCGCGAACTCATCACGAACCGTCTCGCGATCTTGATCATGGTCCTTTTGATCTAGCGCCGAACGGATGGCACCTCCGCGTTCAGCACACGTGCAGCTTGATGACGATCTCCACCGTCTTGATCCAGCAAGAGGAAGTGGAGAGGAGGAAGAGTTCACCGGCAGAGTGATGGCGCTCCGGTGATGGTGGTGGAGCAATTCCGGCAGGGCTTCACCTAAGCACTGCGGAAATCCGATCTAGAGGAGCACCGGTGGAACAGTTAGCACGTGGCCGTAGAACCTAGTGCGAAACACCCAATACCACCAGTATATATAGGAGGGAGGGAGGTGGAGGGCTGGCGCAAGGGCCAAGGCCCCATAGGGTCAGCCGAACCTATTAGGATTGGAGGACTCTCTTCCAATCCTAGTAGGACTAGAATTCGTCCCCTTTTTTTCCTTTTCCCACCTTTTCCTATTGGGTTTTCTTGTCCAGCCACATGGGCCCTGTGTGGGAGTTTCCACCAGCCCGCTAAGGGATGATATTCACTCTCCCACAGCCCATGAAGCCTCTTGGGTCGAAATACCCCTCCTGGTGGTCTCCCGGTACACTACCCGCACTCCCGATACACTACCGATGAGCCCAAAACTTTTCCGGCGACCAAAATAGGACTTCCTATATATGAATCTTTACCTACCGACCATTCCGGAGCTCCTTGTGATGTCCGGGATCTCATCCGGGACTCCGAACAACCTTTGGTAACCACCATACATAACTCTATACTACCGAAACGTCACCAAACCTTAAGTGTGCAGACCCTGCGGGTTCGAGAAGTATGTAGACATGACCGAGACACCTCTACGGTCAATAACCAATAGAGGGACCTGGATGCCCATATTGGTTCCTACATATTCTACGAAGATCTTTATCGGTCGAACCTCTATGTCAAGGATTCAGTTAATCCCGTATGATGTTCCCTTTGTTCTTCGGTATGTTACTTGCCCGAGATTCAATCGTCGGTATCTCCATACCTAGTTCAACCTCGTTACGGGCAAGTCTCTTTACTCGTTCCGTAATACAAGATCCCGTGACTAACACTTAGTCACATTGCTTGCAAGGCTCATTGTGATGTTGTATTACCGAGTGGGCCCTGAGATACCTCTCCGTCACACGAAGCAACAAATCCCAGTATCGATCGATGCCAACTCAACAGACACCCTCGGAGATACCTGTAGAGCACCTTTATAGTCACCCAGTTACGTTTTGACGTTTGCTACACACAAGGCACTCCTCCGATGTCTGTGAGTTGCATGATCTCATGATCATAGGAACATATACTTGACATGCACAAAACAGTAGCAATAAACTGACACGATCATATGCTACGTTTGTAGTTTGGGTCTTGTCCATCACATCATTCTCCGAATGATGTGATCCTGTTATCAAATGACATCACATGTCAATGGCTAGGAAACCTTGACCATCTTTGATCAACGAGCTAGTTCACTAGAGGCATACTAGGGACAGAGTGTTGTCTATTTACCCACACATGTAATGTGTTTCCATTCAGTACAATTATAGCATGGATAATAAACGATTTATCATGAACAAGGAAATATGATAATTACTAATTTATTATTGCCTCTAGGGCATATTTCCAACAGTACTTTGATGATATTAATGAACGAGGTTTTACGTGCTTTCATTGGACGATTTCTGGCAGTCTATTTTGATGATATACTAATTTATAGTTGATCTTTGGAGGAACACTTGGAACATTTACGTGTTGTTTTTATTGCTCTACGTGATGCACGTTGATTTGGTAACCTCGGGAAGTGCACTTTTTGCACCAACCAAGTATCTTTTCTTGGCTATGTTGTTCCTCCACAGGGAATTGAAGTCCATAAATCCAATATTGAAGCTATCGAGAGTTGGTCACAGCCCAAAACGGTCACGCAAGTGACTAATTTTCATGGCACGATGGTTTCTGTATGCGTTTTGTGAGGGATTTCAGCACCATTGCTGCACCTCTCAACGAGCTTACAAAGAAGGATGTGCCTTTTGCTTGGGGGTACTGCACGGGAAAAAGCCTTCACATTTATGAAAGATAAGTTATCACATGCTCCTTTACTCCAATTTCCTGATTTTAATAAGACTTTCGAGCTTGAATGTGACGCTAGTGGAATGGGATTAGGAGGTGTGTTATTACAAGAGGGTAAACCTCTTGCGTACTTTTCTGAAAAATTGAGTGGGTCTAGTCTGAATTATTCTACTTATGATAAGGAATTATATGCTCTTGTTCAAACTTTGGAAACATGGCAACATTATTTATGGCCCAAACAATTTGTTATATATTCGAATCATGAATCTATGAAACATATTATAAGTCAAGCAAAACTGAACTGTAGACATGCTAAATGGGTTAAATTCATTGAGACTTTCCTTTATGTCATTATACACAAGAAGGTTAGAGAAAATGTTAGTATTGATGCATTGTCTCGGCGTTGTACTATGCTTTCACAACTTGACTTTAAAATATTTGGTTTGGAGACCATCAAAGATCAATATGTGCATGATGTTGAATTTAAAGATGTGTTGAGGAATTGTAAAGAAGGGACGACATGAAATAATTTTGTGATTAATGATGGATTTGTGTTCCGTGCTAACAAGCTATGCATTCCAGCTAGCTCCATTCGTCTTTTATTGTTGCAGGAGGAACATGGAGGATGATTAATGGGACACTTTGGCTTGAAGAAGACGGAGGACATACGTGCTACACATTTCTTTTGGCCAAATATGAGACGGGATGTTGAGAGTTTTGTTGCTCGCTGCACTACATGTCAAAAAGCTAAGTTATGACTAAATCTTCATGGTTTATATATGCATTTGCCTATACCTAGTGTTCCTTGGGAGGATATATCTATGGACTTTGTTTTATGTTTACCTCGAATAATGAAGGGGAGGGATATCATATTTGTTGTCCTCGATAGATTTTCAAAAATGGCACACTTTATACCATGTCATAAAAGTGATGCTGCTAATTTTGCTGATTTGTTCTTTCATGAAATTAATCGTTTGCATGGTGTGCCAAATACAATTGTTTCGGATCATGATGATAAATTTCTTAGCCACTTTTGGAGATAATTATGGGCTAAGTTGGAGACTAAACTACTTTTAGTACAATGATACGTCTCCATCATATCTATAATTTTTGATTGCTTCATGCCAATATTCTACAACTTTCATATACTTTTGGCTACATTTTATAATTTTTTTGGGACTAACTTACTTACCCAGTGCCTAGTGCCAGATCCTGTTTTTTGTGTGTTTTTTGTTTCGTAGAAATTCCATATCAATGAAGTCCAAACGAGATAAAAAAATTCCGAAGATTTTTTTGGAATATATGTAAATTTTGGGAGTCAGAATCAACGCAAGACGATGTCCGCGGGCCCCACAAGCCAACAGGGTGCGCCACCAGGGGTGGCGTGCCTTGATGGCTTGTGGCCCCCTTAGGTCAGTCGAGGCTCTCCTTCTGCCACAAAAATAATATCTTCTTGATAAAAATCCCCTCAAAATTTCACCCCGATCGGAGTTACGGTTCTCTGGATATTTAAGAAACGGTGAAGGGGTTCGAAAACAAAAGAGAAATGGAGAGAGAGAGAGATCCAATCTCGAAGGGGCTGCTGCCCTCTAGGAGCCAAGGCGGTCATGGATCGGAGGGGAAACTCTGCTCCCACCTAGGGAGGAGGCCAAGGAAGAATAAGAAGGAGGGGGATCTCTCCCCCTCTCTCCCGGTGGCACCGAAGCGTTGCGGGGCATCCATCGTGACGACGATCTACACCAACAACTTCACCGCCATCACCACAAACTCTCTCCCCCTCTATGCGACGGTGTAAAACCTCTTCTCCATGTTTTAATTCTACTTGAACATGACGCTTAATGCTATATATTATTATCCTATGATGTGTGGCTATCCTATGATGTTTGAGTAGATTTATTTGGTCCTACGGGTTAATTGTGGTATGATGTTATTGATATGACTTGTATGTTGATACGGTGTTGTCCTAAGGTGCCTTCCGTGAGGCGCATACGTGAAGGAACCCCGCTGAAGGGTTTGCAATATGTTCATGATTTGCTTATACTGGATTGGTGAGTGGTGGAAACACAAACCCGAGTAAGGGGATTGTTTACGTATGGGAGTAAAGGGAACTTGACATTTCATGCTATGGTTGGGTTTCACCTTAATGATCTTTAGTATTTGCGGATGCTTGCTACAGGTCCAATCATAAGTGCACACAATCCAAATAGAGGAAGTGTGTTAGCGTATGCCTCTCCCCCATTGCATATGACATGTATCTATCATGTTATATTCAATTGTCCATCGACAATCTTTCTCTTGCGTTACACAAAAAGCTTTCTACTAAACTATTTAATTTTATTGTTCTTTTATTAAACCAACACCTAAATTTTATCTTTCAAAACTATCTTTACACCTACCAAGTACTTCTAGTTTTATTCCCACAAAGTAGTTTCATACTTGTTCTAGGTACACTAAGCGTTAGCGTGCATAGAGTTGTGTTGGTGGTCGATAGAACTTGAGAGAGTATTAATTCTACCTTTAGCTCCTCATTGGGTTCAATACTCTTACTTATCGAAAAAGGCTGCAAAGGATCCCCTACACTTGTGGGTTATCAAGACTTTTTTCTCGCGTCGTCGCGAGGGAGCAATAGCATAGTCGTTGATATTCTCGTGTGTGCTTGTTTGCTTTACCACTAAGTAATTTTTATTTTCTATTATTAGTTTTTTTATTTTCCATTATTAGTTGTTTTATATCTTTAGTTATGGATATGGAACACAAAACACCAAAAAAAATAGTGGTACTTGCTACTCATGGAGATGGGGAGCCTCCTAAAACCCTCGATGCTAGCTATGTGAAACACTTTAATTACTCATTCGATAATCCAGAGAAATACCCATTACACTTTATAATGGGAGGCACGTTGGATCGACATGAGTACTTTAGGGATTATCGCTTATCTCAAAAAGGGAAACACTTATGGGATCAAATTATAATTTTGTGATGGTTTGCTTGGGATGCATGTTTGAAATGTGGTTATACTTGTTGCTCTAAGATAAAGAGTCTTTACCTTCCCTTTCAATGTGAATTTAATGATAATAAAACCTTGGCTTCTTATGGTAATGGTATATATGATTACTATGATGTGGAACGAATAGAAAAATTTGTTGAATTAAAAGTGCTTATGACATTGCTTCTTTGCTTGAAAAGTATGATGATATTCCTTACAAAACTGAAAAAAACGCCATACATAAATATTGGTATGATAATTATGAGTACAATGCTGATATTATTGAATTTATTGAGAGAATGTCTGCTGCCTTGGAAGAGATTAAAATTTTGCAGGAATCTATGGAAGAAGAAATTGCTGAAATTGTGAGCTCATTAGATGAAGAAGATGAGGAGGAGAGCGAAGAACAAAAGGAGTAAGAGCGTACTGATAACCCGTGCCCACCTTCTAATTAGAGTAACTCTTCAACTCATACATTTTTTAATTTTTCATCGTGCATACTGAAGGATGAGTGCCATGATCCCTTGGATTCATTTGAAATATCCCTTTTTGATGAACTTGATGCTTGCTATGCTTGTGGCCATGATGCCAATATGAATTATGCTTATGGAGATTAACTTGCTATAGTTCCTTATGTTAAGCATGAAAATGTTTTTATAGCACCCACACATGATAGTCCTATTATCTTGTTGAAATCTCCCAACTACGCTATATCGGAGAAGTTTGCACTTATTAAGGATTATATTAATGGGTTGCGTTTTACCACTACACATGATGATTTTGATGGATATAATATGCATGTTCTTTCTGCTCCTACTTGCAATTATTATGAGAGAGGACCCAAATCTTCACCTCTCTATGCTTCCAATACGATAAAATTGCAAGAAACCACTTATGCTATGTATTGGCCTTTACTTGATGTGCATGAATTGTTCTTGTATGACATGCCAATGCATATGAAGAGAGTTAGACTTTGTTGTCACATGATATATATAACTTTGTGCTCACTAATAAATTACAAATCATTGTTAATTAAAATAAGCTTTGATATACCTTGGGATCCGAGTGGATCAATTACCTGAGCACTATATGCCTAGCCTAATGGCTTTAAAGAAAGCGCTGCCAGGGAGACAACCCAAAAATTTTACAGGATCAAATATTTATGTTATGTGATTTTAAAATAAATAAAAACAAAAAAATAAAGTGGGGAACTTAAAACATTTTCGAAAAGAAAAGTGAAAGTGACAAGGATGAGCACCATTGAAGTGGGGGCTAGCCTTGAACTTTGTTCATGCCCATGGAAACTTTGTGAATCTCGATAACAGAAACTTTTCAACAAAAATAATTATCCCCTTTTACAAATCCATTGTATTATAAAAATAAATGTGCCAAGAATTACCTTTAGGATGTTTAAATTGCTTGTTTGGTATGTGTTGTGCAAAAATAGAAACTTTGGTTGTAGTGTTTGATTTTTCATATTTTACTGGAATGTCAAAAGCTTTTGAAACTTTTACACATTACTCCTATACAAATTTTCTACCACGTCCTAATTTTTCAGATTTTGTTGAGTTAGAGAAGTATGGTATCCATCTGCATCCTTACTAACTGTCTATTTTTCATAGATTGTTGTTATAATTGCTTTGCGTGCTTATGGTTGAAATCTTCTTGATACTCGTTGACTTGTGAGCCATAGAATTGTGATAGCATACAGTGGGTAATGTTAGATTTTAATTACGCAATAATGTTTATGGCAGGACATGATGACGGGAAAAATGACGAGGCGTGAGAACATGCGTCCACGTCATTGATACAGAATGAATAGATTTGAAGCATAAATGCGTACAACAAAAGAGAATCAAACATTGCAGATACATATTTCAAGAACTCTTACATTTCCATAAAAATTCATTTAATTACATCTCCGAAGAGAAAACCCCTAATTAAGAATTCCATCATTTCTACTACATGGGATTAAAACATTTGACTAATACAAAATGATAAAAGAAAAATCTTCCTTCGTGTTGTCATCGACGCCCGCATGCTCGGGGAGCCTTGGACTTTGTTGAAGTTATGATATGTAATACCTTTCATTTTTATATTATTTTTCTTTTATTTAACTTGTACTGATATTAGCAGTACATGCGCACGTGCCAAAAGGGCTTCATCCAGTTTCCTTAATTGATTAACCAATACATATACTTTGATTTGTCTTTGTTTATTATATGAGAAAATTACTTTAGTGATTAATCAACCTGTTAAATAAGGCCTCAAACATCATGATACGGGACATAAAATCATGCACGTATGCTATGCATGCAAAACACTTTAGTACTAATATATATAGTACTTTTCTTTTGTGAGTAGGTGATCATATCTACATTTTCTAGATATATGCAAGCCGTGTGGGGATGCATGGTTTAATTTTCATCTTATGTGAAGATGCGACTTTCTAAGCATACCATATTTGAAGCAGATAAAAGTATTTAATTTATTTTGGTAGCGTATGCAAATGCACTACAATATTTAAAGTGCAATCAGACTCATGTTATGACTCTGGTCATTTTTGGTCTTTATCATGTGTATGAACCTCCATATGAAGGGACCATAAAATTTCGGTTTAGCCCGGTGGATGCCCGCCAACTAGCCTAGAATTATCTAGGTACAACATGCTCATTTTACGTTGCATGCATATTCCAGATTCGCCAATATATGGTTATTTGCTATTGAAGCAGGCTAGGACTATTCGGGGCTAATGCATTTTTTAGATAGTAGATCCATCTAGTCTAGTTTAGGGACATTCGACTAATACTAACCATGATTTGGTGGCTTTCGTCTATGTGTTATATAGACATTATATGGCTTATTTTCTTGGTACAGCATGCAACTATGAGTAGTGCATTTGACTATGACTTGTTAATATTTGTTTTTATATGAAACTATAGTAGCTTACGTATGGAGCCTACATGGACTATAGTTTACTTATCATTTTGTTGTTGATTTTTCCCCCAAGCTATACCTTTGTCGTCATTTTGTTGAGAACAAAGTCTTCATGCTATCTAAGGGATAAAATACCTTGATTTGTGTCAACATGACCAAATCATAGGTAATTTTCATGCGATTTATACTTCTTGATGTGTGTCAATATGACCATGGCAAGAATAAAATATCAAATTTGTGAGAATACCTCTTGACATGTGTGAATATGATCATGCCAAGAATAAGATCTCAAACATGGTGAAAATACTATTTGCCATGTGTCAATATGACCATGCCAAGAGTCAGATCTCAAATATGATGAAAATACTACTTGACATGAGTCAATATGACCATGGCAATCAAATTTGTGGACGGTAGAGGCTACTTGGGATGTATCAATATGATCAAGCCAAGAGCAAAGATCATGCTACTTGGAGAAAAAATTATTGATCTGTATCAGTATGACCAAATTAACAACCTTGATGTACAAAAAAATTACTTGGCTCATGTCAATATTACCAAGCCAAGAACAAAAATTAGGCAACATGGGGATGCATTCATGATCTATGTCAACATGGCCAAATCAAGAATCATCATATGAGGAGATGCTACTTGGCTCATGTCAACATGACCAAACCAAGAGCAAAAATTAGACAACATGGGGATGAATTCATGGTATGTGCCAACATGACCAAATCAAGAATCATCATATCAGGAAATGCTATTTCGTTCATGTCAACGTGACCAAACCAAGAGGAGAGATTGACAAAACATAGAAAAATTCGCCAGTGGGTGAAGCCGAGGGATCAGGAGAGAACCATCTATCTCACCTTCTCGCTGAACTCCTTCAAACCTCCTTGTCCACACGTATGTGTGTGTGTGGGATGTTTGTAGCAGAATTTGTGTGTGGCAGGTATGCAGCGATGGAAGGAGCGCAACATACGAACGAGCAAAAAATGATCACTGGCCCTCTATACGCTAGGTAGGCTGTATTTATAGCCGCGGGCGAGCAACAGAGCAGACGCGCGCGCCCACGTTCCTGATTGTGGCATCATGCGTGGAATCGTGGGAGCGGTCGGTTGGCTCCTTTCTTTATTTCATTTTCTTAATTAATGGCTAGTTGACCGAGATTTGACCCGGCCATTTGCATCTGATTACCTAATGCGTTTGGATTGTTTTAATAGACGGGTGGGCCTTGGCTCCACTGTTTGCATGGATGCATGTGCAGCATCCTACATCCATGCAATGTGGCCATATTTTTTTAATAGGCTAAGTCTGATTAGCTACTAATGATTCAGGCTTATGGCGAGGGTGTGTGCATTGATTATTTCATCTGCAATTTAAAATCTAATTTCATATATGATATGAGATGAATACATCGACCAAATTTTACTAATTGGATACATATGTGTTGATACCTTACTATGAGTGTCATTTATTTATTTTTATATACCGCCTGTGTATTTTGTTAGCGCGATATATTTTATATGCGTCGCACCGATATTTCTCCTCGACATTGGAACGAGGAATTCGTTTACCATATGGTCCATATTTTAGAATTATCATGATTTTATGTGTGTACTCGACACCCGTTGTAGGTGGGGACGTGCATGGATGAACATTATGTGTAATTTTAATATATCTTTTAGCCGAGTGTGTCATTTTAATTAGGACAAATAATTCATGAAGAATTCTATTCATTTTGCGAATTTTACAAATATCGGCTCGTTTATTGATTTACTTCTTGTGCATGCTATTTTATACTAAGCGGCGACAATTCACCATGGTCATTTATCAATGGTGTATTTCATCATTTGAAGTAATTTATTTGTTTGAATTGCATTATATTTTCTTCGGCTAAAACCGGTGTCAACAGGACATGATGAGATTTGATGATTATGTACTAACATTTCTCATAAAAGTTTTATCAAGTTTTGTGTGGATGAAGTGTTCGAAGGTCGAGGAGGTATCGATATGAGAAGAATAAGGAAATGTAAGAGCTCAAGCTTGGGGATGCCCAACGCACCCCGAGTAATTATTCAAGGATACTCAAGAGTCTAAGCTTGGGGATGCCCCGAAGGGCATCCTATCTTTCTTCTTCAATAATTATCGGTATGTCTCGGTTTTGGTTTTGTTCTGTAAATTCTTGGAGCGTCGTGTGCCTTTTATTTTCCTTTTAGCAATGCACCATGCTGGTTTGGAAAAGTTCATGATTGATTTATAAAATGCTTTTGCACTTCATTTATATCTATTGAGTATGGCCTTATAGAATGCTTCACCATGGTCATTTGTTGATTTACAAATATCGTCTCGTTTATTGATTTAATTCTTGTGCCTGCTATTTTATACTGAGCGATGACAATTCACCATGGTCATTTCTCAATGGTGTATTTCATAATTTGAAGCAATTTATTTGTTTGAATTGCACTATATTTTCTTCGGATAAAACCGGTGTCAACAAATAGCCCTCGAGGTCTGAATGCGAATACCTTTTTTTAATATTCCGAGTCAGATCTTGAAAATATGCGTGTGTATTTTTCATAAATGTATTTCCAATATGTGGCATAGAATTGGATGCGTACGACATTTTTCTTTTCTAAATAGCCTACCACGTACATGGTGTACGCTTCTTTGAAAGTTTGTTAGGATTGCTTAAGAGGATAAGGCATCTATATGGGGAAGTCGTTAGCAGCTGGCCGCAATATAAATAAGGTCCAACAGGAGCGCATGCCTATTTTCCTACCTTTTTCTGCATCGTCAACTATCAGGGTTGTTTTCTCCTCCTTGCGTGTAACTCAATCACCTCTAGCCAGATCAGATCTTCCGGCTAGTGAGTATGCATCGCTACTCCACTTGATTTCTTATGGCTCCTCCTAATGTGATGATGACCTTTTTAACCTAATTTATTTTATAGAAGGAGACAAATTTGAGCAGATCTCCCGGCTAGCAAGTACGTGTCGCTGCTCCACTTGATTTCTTTTGATTCCTCTTAATCTAATAATGATCCTTTTAAGCATTTTTGTTTACATAGAAGGAGGCAAGTTTCAATTGGATCTGTTGAGTTTAATAGAAGTAGATGAATCTTTGGGCTGAAGGTCTGTAACGTCGTAATTAACCTATCTCTTATAAATATCCCTCTGCATTGGTATTTACAATGTTCAACTTGTTTTAATTAATCTTTGCATTAGACTTCAGCTCTATAAGAATTATGTTTCATGGTTGAGGTGCGGCAAGCTTCTATACGAACTTGATCCGTTGTACATCCATGAGGCCAAATATACGTGTACACCATTCTCATTAGCCAAAAGTCAAAACATTTTTTTATAATTTTAAGATATTGACATATATTCGACATGGATCTCTCTCATAGTCGGTGTCCATCGTACAACTATATGAAATTTTTTCTCATCATATTATTCTCTCATTTGGCGATCCGGCAAATCTTTGTGACTTGGTTTGTCGCATAAATATGGAGATTATAACATATTGAAGGTGCCTTTACATAAAAAAATTATTTTTTTGTCTTCTTGCATGTTTCTATACGAACTTGGACCATCGCACACTTAACCTGTACGAGTATGCATATTTTTTTACCGCTCGTCATATTTGTCTCCCATTTGGCGATCCGGCAAGTCTTTATGACTTGGTCCGTTGCACAAATGTGCAGATTACAAGATACCGAAAGTATCAATATATAAGAAATTTTATTTGATTTATTTATTTATTGTCATTGACGTTCCGACAAGTTTTTATGCGAACATGGACCATCACACACTTAACATGTATGAGCATGCAAAAAAATTACCGCTCATCATATCTGTTTCCCATTTGGCGATCCGAGAAATCTTTGTGACTTGGTCCGTTGCACAAATATGGGGATTACAAGATATTGAAGGTGCCATTATATAAGAAATTTGATTGATTTATTTATTTATTGCCATTGACGTTCCGGCAAGTTTCTATACGAACTTGAACCATCACACACTTAACCTGTATTAGCATGCATATTTTTATTTACCACTCATCACATATGTATCCCATTTGGCGATCCGGCAAGTCTTCATGACTTGGTCCGTCGCTGACGTTCCAGCAAGTTTCTATACGAACTTGTACTGTCGCACACTTAACATGTATGAGTATCCGTAATTTTCTAAATAATTTACCCGCTTCTCCCTTTCTCTTTTCTGGAAGGATTGAATTATTTGTCATTTAACTGAGAACTACCCCCTAGAAAATTAAGGTAATACATTTAAATTCCCTTTTTTAATGTTTAACTTTCAAAGTCAATTTTTTTCATGCCACTGATTTCCTCTTCATGTATGTATATGTAGATGGCGCATGCTCAACCTTCGGTTTCCTCTTATCAGTTAAAGCTATCCGAATTAGCTAAGCGTAGTTGTGCGAGCCAGCAACTTATGAATTAGCTAACCCTGTACTTGTCAATTCAACATTACCACGAGGAACCTTGGACTATTCCATCCGTTAATGGCACTCTGAGCATTCATTTCAGGCATTATATTACCATCCAATAGCACCAATGCCTAGAACTAATCTAGACTTCACCTTAGGGACTAGGATAATATCCCAAAAATTAGGCTGGGCGTATCATGAAATCCAGTATGTCAAACGTCTAAAGGGCTATACTCAATGGGATACTGGGGAACTGAACAACCATCATTTTAATTTGCAAGGGGGTGAAGAAAATACAGATTATATTCGTGGAGCCATTTATTGCTCCCTTTGCAATTATTCTGTCAGCTCTTCTTTGCTCGGATCTTTATTAGAGAGGTGGATTCCTCAAACAAACACTTTCATGCTCTTATGTGGAGAACGCATCATCATTTTGCTTGATATGTTGCTTATGGTCGGGTTGCGTATAGTTGGGGAATCCTATGAAGAATATATCTCGTCACTCACTAAGCTGAATCCTGAATTACTCTTGTTTCCAAAAAAATTATATGAACTCTTGGATGTGTGGGAGGGTCTTTCTGCTGTAAGAAATCACAAGAAAAAATTAGTTACTTTCCAGGCTTGGTGTGATCATTTTCACAACAAGAAGGTGGGATTTTCGCCATCCAATAGCCTTCATGAAAGTCCTATGTATGTCGCAGCATTTGTTGCGCTTTGGCTTTGTTGCTTTGTGGTCGTTAGTGAAGGGCCGTTTATCCGCACCAACGTCCTTGTCATGGCATCTTCGATTGCTTTAGGGCGGAAAATATAATTGGCGCCACCTGCGCTTTCCTCCCTATATCTAGCTCTTCGTCATATTAGCACAAATCTTGTTGGGCCTTCCTTTCAAAAGACTCCTTCATCTACCCACTATATCATAGGGGGATTCATCATTACATAAAGAGAAGTTTTGGGTGCAAAGGCAAAGGGGACAAGCTTCCTTTTCTGAAGAAACTTGCTATGCAATTGGCTATGCTAAGCACCATGTTCATATGACCCAATGTCTTTTCACTTGAGATTGCACATGATTTTTTAGAATATCGTAAAAATATCGTATGGTGCCCTTATTCTCCATGCAACATGATTGGAGTTGATCAACTCCAGAACTCCTTTGCAATTTCTATTCGTCGTGGAATGTTTCCTTGGAGGTTCTCTTCCGACTCCGCTGATCTATGTGCAGCTGAACCCTATCACCCTGATCACGTAGCTCATCAGTTTAACCTCGATCAACAGGTTCCATATAACCTGTTGCCGTCCTTATTTACTGAAACTGATGTTGGTGTTGCGTATGCGTACTGGTCGCATTTACTGTGCCCGGTCCAAGAAGATATCCTACATCCCCTCGGTGGTAATCATGTAGGACATGCTTCTCTGGCTTGGAACAACTGGTGGAAGAAATTTGTACAACCGCATTCTGTCATTTTGAATAGACTCAAAGCTAGCAATATGTGTGGCAAAATCCAATACGATGAGAGGAAAAGCATGTGTGCTAAAAGGGGAAAACCATTTTACCCCACTCGCACCATTTCAGAGGATGATCTTATTATCATAAGGGAAGTATTGGCAAAACATCAGAAGGCCTATATTGAAAAAATCGAGACTAGAGAGAAGGCTCTTGTAGGTCATTGGACTCCAATTTTAACTGGCTTTCTTTCAAACGACGAGCCTTGTATGGAACCCCAACGTGTGAGTCAAATAACTATTACTTAATTCAACATACCATACACTATCATTTCCTATGTTTTATGCACTTTGTTAACTTGTGTTTCTTTTCATAGAAACGAAAGAGAAAGGATATTGTTGAATGTTCTTCTCATGGTCCTTTGCTTCACGAGATCAGGGATGATGATGCCCTCATCTCTACAAGTGAAGATGTGAGGCCAGTCACTAAAAGGAGGTTGGATGCTCTGGAAGGGGAGGACTATTCCAGTCCTATTAGAGTGGATGGAGACCTCCACGTATCTGCCCTTGGTAGTGCGGATCTAGATGGCGTATTTAGTGAAGAGCTTGATCATGGTCTAGGTGATCTAGATAACTTAACCTTGGAGGATTACGGTGTATTAAGCTCAAACCATGATCCCTCCTTTCTTTCACCAAGTTTGGGCTCAAATTTGTCTTCAAGCGTTGATATTCTAAACACTTTGTCTACCTCTGAACAGGGTAGATTTATGTAATTCTCATTCATTTTTTGACATTTATCGTTCGTATTTTTCTTTTATTGATTTCTCCTCTCTTCATTGCAAGGTGGTACAGAAGGAACTTCTATTCCTGTCAGCAGCGAGGAAACGATGGCACAAATTACAGCGCCAACCTTGGACGTTTTCACCATCACCAAGCCGGTTATGGATGCTATCGACTTAGTACTAAAGAATGCCTTTGAAGCTTTAGATGCCCCTATGATAACATATTCTCAACGGAATGAGATTCTTCGGGCGGTTCAGTCTATGCTTCCCGTGGTCAATATTGCTCGTCAGATAGCTCCTGTACGTAGGCTTGGGAAAAATTCATCCCAATCTCAAATGCCACACAAGAAGCCCACAGAACCGTGAGCATGAGTCAAAGCAAAAGTCTGAATTTGTTACTACAGCAGAGGGAAAGGCCAAATCAATTGAAGCATCTCTAAAAACTCCAGCGGAAGAGATGTCATCTGAGC
Source organism: Hordeum marinum (assembly GCA_022496015.1). Taxonomy (NCBI): domain Eukaryota; kingdom Viridiplantae; phylum Streptophyta; class Magnoliopsida; order Poales; family Poaceae; genus Hordeum; species Hordeum marinum. The sequence goes on along the minus strand of CM039672.1, from coordinate 156,012,640 downwards.
TGACGAAACAGGCTGAGAAGAAGGAGCATGTGGAATCCCTCTCTGGTCCACTACAAGAAGCTAATGATGAGTTGTGTATAGCTGAAGAAAGGGTCAAGCAACTGGAGTCAATCCGTTCCGCCAAGCAAGATGAAGCTAAGAGGCTGCATGAAGATTTGCTCGAAGCTAACGCGAAATCTTCACAGGAATTGAAAGGGTCCAGGAATTGGAGTCAGACCGTTCCGCCAAGCAAGCTGAAGCTAAGAAGCTGCATGAAGATTTGCTCGAAGCTAACGCAAAATCTTCAGAGGAATTGAAAGGGTCCAACAACTGGAGTTAGACCATTTCGCGAAGCAACCTGAAGCTAAGAGGCTGTATGAAGATTTGCTCGAAGCTAACGCGAAATCTTTAGAGGAATAGGAGGCTCTTAAAGGGGAGATATCGACGCTAGAGACTAAAGTTAAGTCTATTATCAGGGGTCTAAAAGACTGGCGCTCCATCGTACGTCCATTTTGCATCATGTTTTATTACTATTACTTATAATGTTTTATGCATAATAATGCTTTGGGGAGTAATTCTAATGCCTTTTCTCTCATCATTTTCAAGGTTTACATCAAGAGGGGTAATCCTGGCAATTGGAATTCAGCACCCCGAAAAAGCACATCAGAGATACCTATTCTTCACAACTCCAATGAAGCTAAAAATTCATGGGGAATTTTTATATAACAAATAAGGATTTTTGGAGTAAAGAACTACTCGAGGGGGCCACTAGGTGGCCACCCTCCACCAGGACGCGCCTGCCCCCCTGCCCGTGCCCTGGTGGAGAGTGGGCACCCATGCCCACCTCCGGAGCCCATATTTTGGTATTTAGTCACAAAAACCTAGAAAAAATTAGGGGAGAACTTTGGGGACACAGCGCCATCACCTCGAGGCAGAACTTGGGAAGGAGCACTTCTGCCCTCCGGCAGAGCGATTCCGCCGGGAGAACTTCCCTCCCGGAGGGGGAAATCGAAGCCATCGTCATCACAAACAACCCTCTCATCTTGGAGAGGCCATTCTTCATCAACATCTTCAACATCACCATCTCCTCTCAAACCCTAGTTCATATCTTGTGTTCAATCTTTGTACCGGAACCTCAGATTGGTACTTGCGGGTGACTAGTAGTGTTGATTACCTTGTGTAGTTGATTGCTATATGGTTTATTTGGTGGAATATTATATGTTCAGATCCATTATGATATTCAATACACCCCTGATCTTGAGCATGCATATTATTTGTGAGTAGTTACTTTTGTTTTTGAGGTCACGAGAGAAGTCATGTTGCATGTACTTTGTGAATTGATATGTGTTCGCTATTTTGATGATATGTATGTTGTGATTCCCTTAGTGGTATCATGTGAACGTCGACTACATGACACTTCACCATCCTTGGGCCTAAGGGAATACATTGTGGAGTAGTTATTAGATTATGGGTTGCGACAGTGACAGAAACTTAAGCCCTAGTTTATGCGCTACTTCATAAGGAGCTGACTTGTTCCACATGTTTAATGCTATGGTTAGACTTTGTCTTAATACTTTTCTCGTAGTTGCGGATGCTTGCGATGGGGTTAATCATAAGTAGGTTGTTACTTCAAGTAAGAACATCACCTTAGCATCGGTTCACCCACATATCAAATTATCAAAGTAGCGAACATAAATCAAACCAACATGACAAAAGTGGCTAGATGAAATTCCCATGTACCCTCAAGAACACTTTTCTCATCATAAGAGATACTTTTGGCCTATCCTTCGCCACTAAAGGATTGAGATACCTTGTTACACCTTAACTATTGTTACCGTTACTTGCTTGTTACAAATTACCCTTCTATCAAAACAATTGCTACTTACAATTTCAGTGCTTGTAGAAATTACCTTGCTGAAAACCGCTTATCATATCCTTCTACTCCTCGTTTGGTTCGACACCGTTACTTATCGAAAGGACTACGAATCATCCCCTATACTTGTGGGTCATCACTCCATGTCCAACTGAACTTCCTCTTTTTTCTAAATAAATTAGACATATTATCTATTTATTCCTTCCATTTAGTCTTGCATAAGACAGCCGATCTGCACACCTGTTTCCTCATATTTGCCCATGTCACTAGCATCATTTACGTGTACTTGCATGTGATTCATTCATGTGTGTTGACGGACTATGTAGTGCTACTCATATAGACCAATTTTCTTCATGGTATGGATACTCCGTGCTAATTGCATGAGCTAGCTCGAGTAATCCTTTTATTTATTTACAATTTTTTTCTTTATGGCTTGAAGCCTTATTACTTTATTTCATCATCATTTTTTGGCAAATCTATTATTCACACTACCCCTTTTTGCATCACAGTTTTAAGCTCATGAGAATTTGGAGCATCATTTTTTTGTGCTACGGTTTAGACTCGTAAGTTATCCTAGGCATCTAGTTCATCATGATCGGATTATATATATAATTGTTGGCCTCATGAAAGAGAAAGTATCGCTCTAGCTTGGGGGAGGATTAAGTCCATGTTATATTCATACAGCAATCATGACATCTCGAGAGAAGTTATCATTCGGAATTTTTATGCTCGGCTTTCTCATTGTGATCAAACCATGCTCGATACTTCTTGTACTGGTTCTTTTATGAAGAAGACTGTTGAATTCAAGTGGGATCTCTTGGAAAGAATTAAACACAACTCTGCAGATTGGGAACTCGACGAAGGTAATGAGTCAGGTATAAATCTTGAATATGATTGTGTTAAATCTTTTATGAATACCGATGTTTTTCAAAAGTTTAGCACTGAATATGGACTTGACTCTCAGATAGTAGCCTCTTTTTGTGAATCATTTTCTGCTCATGTTGATCTCCCTAAAGAGAAGTGGTTTAAATATCACCCCCTATTAAACAAGAAAATAAATAACCGGTCATAGCAAAAGAAGAAACTATCGTTTACAATGTTGATCCGGTTGTGCCTACTTCTTATATTGAGAAACCACCTTTCCTTGTTAGGATAAAGGAACATGCTAAGGTATCAATTGTGGTTCGCAAAAGTAATATAAGAACACCTAAGCCATCTAAACAAATTAAAGTAGAACCTGGTGTTGCTATGGTTTAAGATCTCTTCGAAGAAAATAGTGATGGGCATGTCGTTTACTTCTGTGATGAAGCTGCTAGAATTGCTAAACCCGATGTAAAAGACAGACATAGACTCGTAGTTGGCTTGCATGTTCTCTCAATCAAAATAGGAGATCATTGTTATCATGGCTTATGTGATTTGGGTGCTAGTGTGAGTGCTATTCTTTTTACCTTATATCAACAAATTATAAATGAAATAGCACCTACTGAAATAGAAGATATTGATGTTACTATTAAACTTGCTAATAGAGACACCATCACACCACTTGGGATTGTTAGAGATGTTGAAGTCTTGTGTGGGAAAATAAAATATCCGATGGATTTTCTAGTTCTTGGTTCCCCACAAGATGACTTTTGTCACATTATCTTTGGTAGACCTTTCTTGAAAACAGTTAATGCTAAGATAGATTGCAAAAAAGAAATTGTCAGTGTTGACTTTGGTGATGTGTCTCATGAGTTTAATTTTTCCAAGTTTAGTAGACAACCTCGTGATAGAGAATTACCTAATAAGGATGAAATAATTGGTCTAGCTTCTATTGTCATTCCTCCTACTGATCCACTAGAACAATATTTGCTAGACCATAAAAATGTATGCACTTTTGTGAAAGAAATAAAATAGATAAATAATTCTTTGAACAACAACCTCTACTGAAACACAATTTTCCTATTGAAACTCTTGGAGGTCCTCCTCCACCCAAAGGTGATCTTGTGTTTGAACTAAAACAATTGCTCGACACTGTGAAATAAGCTTACCTTGATGACTAAAAGATATATCCTGTTATTCTTAGTGCTAACCTTTCAGAACACGAAGAACAAAGATTATTGAAAATTCTGAGGAAGCACCGGTTTGCTTTTGGATATACTCATGATGATCTTAAGGGCATTAGTCCCACTCTATGTCAGCACAAGATTAATATGGAACCTGATGCTAAACCCGTTGTTGTCACCAACGACGATTGAATCCCAAGATGAAAGAAGTGGTAAGAACTTAAATATTAAAGCTTCTGGAAGCAGGTATAATCTATCCTATAGCTGATTGTAGATGGGTGAGTCTCGTTCATTGTGTCCCTGAGAAAGGATGTATTACTGTTGTTCCTAATGATAAAAATGAGCTTATTTCGGAAAGAATCGTTACTGGCTATAGGATGGTAACTGATTTTAGAAAATTAAACAAAGCTAATAGAATAGATCATTACCCCTTGCCTTTTACTGATCAAATGCTTGAAAGATTATCTAAACATACACACTTTTGTTTCCTAGATGGATATAATGGTTTCTCTCAAATACATGTGTCATAATCTGATCAAGAGAAAACCACCTTTACTTGTCCTTTCAGAACCTATGCTTATAGACGTATGCCTTTTGGTTTATGCAATGCACCTGCTACCTTTCAAAGATGTATGACAGCTATATTCTCTGATTTTTGTGAAAAGATTGTGGAGGTTTCATGGATGGTTTTTCCGTTTACGAAACTTATTTTGATTATTGCTTAAGCAACCTTGATCGAGTTTTGCAAAGATGTGAGCAAACTAATCTCGTATGGAATTGGGAGAAGTGCCACTTTATGGTTAATGAAGGTATTGTCTTGGGACATAAGATCTCGGAACGAGGTATTGAGGTGTATCAAGCTAAAGTTGATGCAATTGAGAAAATGACATGTCATAAAGATATCAAAGGTATTCAAATTTTCCTTGGTCACGCTGGTTTCTATAGGAGGTTTATTAAAGACTTCTCAAAGATTTCTAGGCCTCTTACCAATCTTTTACAAAAGGATATTCCCTTTGTTTTTGATGATGATTGCATACAAGCCTTTGAAACAGTAAAGAAAGCCTTAACCACTGCATCTATTATTCAACCACCTGATTGGAACTTGCCTTTTGAAATTATGTGTGATGCTAGTGATTATGTTGTTGGTGGTGTTCTAGGACAAAGAGTTTATAAAAATTTAATGTTATCCATTATGCTAGCAAAACTCTAGACAGTGCCCACAGAAATTGTGCCACTACTAAAAAAGAATTTTTAGCAGTCGTGATTGCTTGTGATAAATTCAGACCTTACATTGTTGATTTCCAAGTTACTGTTCACACAGATCATGCTGCTATAAAATATCTTATGGAAAATAAAGAAGCTAAACCTAGAATCATTAGGTCGGTTCTCTTGCTTCGGGAATTTTATTTACATATCATTGATAGGAAAGGAGCTGAGAACCCCGTAGCTGATAACTTGTCTAGGTTACAAAATATTATTGATGACCCACTACCTATTGATGATAGCTTTCATGATGAACAACTAGCTGCAATAAATGTCTCTCAAAACACTCCATGATATGCTGACTATGCTAATTACATTGTTACTAAATATATTCCACCTAGTTTTACATACCAACAAAAGAAAAAAATTCTTCTATGACTTAAGACATTACTTTTGGGATGAGCCACATCTTTATAAAGAAGGAATAGATGGTATTATTAGAAGTTGTGTACCTGAGCATGAAGAGGAACAAATCTTACGGAAATGTCATTCCAAAGCTTTTGGAGGACACCATGTTGGAGATAGAACTGCTCATAAGGTATTAGAATCTAGTTTTTATTGGCCTACTCTCTTCAAGGATGCTCGTAAGTTTGTCTCATCTTGTGATGAATGTCAGAGAATTGGTAATATCAGTAAGCGTCAGGAAATGCCTATGAACTATTCACTTGTTGTTGAACCATTTGATGTTTGGGGTTTTGATTATGTGGGACCTTTTCCTTCCTCTAATGGGTACACTCATATTTTGGTTGTTGTTGATTATGTCACTAAGTGGGTAGAAGTTATTCCAACTAGTAGTGTTGATCATCATACTTCCATTAAAATGCTTAAAGAAGTTATTTTCCCAAGGTTTGGAGTCCCTAGAAATCAAATGACTAATGGTGGTTCACACTTTATTCATGGTGCTTTCCGTAAGATGCTTGCAAAATATGATGTTAACCATAGAATTGCATCACGCTATCATCCTCAATCCAGTGGTCAAGTTGAACTTAGCACTAGAAAAATAAAAGTGATATTACAAAAAAATTGTTAATAGGTCCTTAAAGAATTGGTCTAAGAAACTAGATGATGCACTTTGGGCCTATAGAATTGCTTAACTCCTATGGGTATGTCTCCATACAAGATGGTATATTGGAAAGCTTGGCATTTGCCTCTAGAATTAGAAATAAAGCATTTCGGGCAATCAAAGAACTAAACTATGACTTCAAACTTGCCGGTGAAAAGAGGTTATTTGATATTAGCTCTTTAGATGAATGGAGAACCCAAGCTTATGAAAATGCCAGGTTATCTAAAGAAAAAGTTAAAAGATGGCACGACAAAAGAATCCAAAAGCAAAAATTCAAAGTTGGAGAATATGTTCTATTGTAAAATTGTCACACCCTGTGTTTTGCCTCATGACTAAGTTAATATAACTCAAAAATTAGGTCCAATGAAAACTTTTTGAGTGCATGTGAATGTTTGACTTGTGTGATATTTAATTGCTTGTTTGCTTGCTTGCTGGTGCTCTATACTCATAAAACTCCCTCCTACTCTCAAAACTCATTTCCTTGATCTAAACTCTTGTCCAATGATCATAACATGTATAGGACCTAAAACTATTTTTATCAAAATTTATTTTGACCCAAGAGGGTTTATTCCAAGTATATTTTCAAAAAAACCTGAGTTGAGGTTTGCACTGCAAGTCCTCAAATTGGGTCAATCATTTTTCCCCAAAGGCTATATTTGAAACCTACTATATATATGACTTCCCAAAAACACCAAATATTATTTTTAAAGATCATTTTCCTATTTTATTTAAAGGCTTTTTCTTAAGGCCAGAAATGGTCTTTTATAGGGAAAAATTATTTAAATGCTTTAAAAATATTTTAGAACATTTAGGAAAACTTAGTGGACATATATTTTAAATATATAAGAGTTTAAACACATGGTCATGTTCAAAGTATTGGAAAAAACACTTCAGAACCATTTCTGCCTATTTCAAACATTTGAAATATTTCTATAAGAAATATTATCAAATAAATCCAAGAAAATTCTAGCATGTCACTTGTGACATATTTCATCATATTTACAAGTTTCATATCAATCCCATTTGTTCTGGTTTACCAAAATATTCCAAAACCATTCTTGTCCAAATCCAAATTTGAGCAGCTCTACATTGCCAACTATGACCTATTGCTCCCAATCTTTGTGGACTTGTTCTAATCCTCCAATGATGCATGCACACCAAGTTGTACATCAAGGAGAAAAAATTAACTTGTCCAAATCCCCCCAAACCTCTTTTTGTTGATTTCAAGAATTGAAATTCTTGCATTGTAAAGTTTCCCCAATTGGTCCCAAACTTTTTGGGCATTCTCTAGTCACCAAATTATGCCACCACATAAAGTGGTGCATCAAGGAGAATGGATTTGCATAGCCAGATCAAAGCAGATCCTATTATGTCCATTTCTAGGGTTTACCAAGTTTACATTGGCAAACTTCTTCAAATGAGTTAAAATTTGGTTAACAACCTCAATTATACCTATTATCAAATCCTTTCAAGTTTCGTGGCAAGGAGAACCACCTTGCTAGCTCAAATTTGCATCAAACACCTTCTGGCAGAATCTAGAAGTTATTGTTTTGACCTCCTATGCTATTCTCCTTAACCTAATATTTTTACCGCATCTTGCCCTCATTCCCCTCTACCCACAGTAAAAAAATTATGAGCAGAGCTTATATATTTGGGGGGTAAAACCCCACTATTCCCCCTTGGACAGCCCCTTTTTCTCTTTCCCTCAACCTCTCTCCTCTTCCTTTGGCTTCCCAGAGCATCCGAGGACTCCTACACTTTGTTTATACACTCCTAGATGCCCTAGACACAGGTGGCCTCACAGAAGCTACCAAAGGCAATGTCATGGCATGCATTAGCCGCGCTCCAGAGGGCGCTACAGTGCCCAACCGCACTATAGTTGCCGCCCTATGCATGGCTCCGATAGCCTCGGGCTCCCTCTCTCGCCACTTGAGTGGCCTCGACGTCCGGGACACGCTGGACAGTCGGCCCCCTCTCTCTCCCTCCCACTGATGCTCCTCACACGCGACGTAGCCGTCCGAGTGCACCAGTGAGCGTGCTCACATGCGCAAGGCCCTGGTTCTCCCCTGCTCCCTCTCTCCTCTTCCCTGGATGAAGGCCACGTCCACGAAGACCGTAGACATGCCCGGGAGCTCCCCTGTGGTCCCTAGCCTCGACTGTGTCGCGGTCATGGACACTGTCCACGGTGAGCTCACGCCCTGCCTTAAATCTCAGTCTAGCGCCTCCCCTCTCATCTCCCTTGGATCTCTCTCCCTCTGGTGAACCTCTAGGACCAACCAATTTGATCTCCCCGAACCCTACTCCCCTCCCCATAGCCGAAGCCCCGCCGGTGGCCTCCGTTCAAATTCGGCCACGATGGCTTTCCCCTACTCCCTTGAGCCTCCCAAGGACCACCCCATCACCTCCGCGTGCCTCCCCGCGCCCCATTCCTCCATTTCCAGGGTCGTGGTGCCGCCCCCCCATCGTCATTGGCCTCCTCCACCTGGGGCGACACTACGCTCGGGCACGGCCTCCCAAGGCTTGAAGACCACCCAGGCGGGTGCGGTAGGCTGCCTTGAGCCTGCCGGTGGCCGGAGCCACCTGGACGGGCACTGGCCGGCACTCGGTCGAGCCCCTCTGCCCCTCCCCTATGCTGGCACGAGGTGGGGGAGACCCTACCAGCGGGGCCTGCCGGTCATCGGCTAAGTCCCCTCCCCCCCGTTTGAGTGGTCGCGCCTCCCGTGGAAGGCGTATCCCCTCTAAGGAGAGGTAATCCCTGGAGTATGCGATCGGCATGGTCGTTCCACCGCCAGGCGAGCCACTGGGCCGGGCCAACTCCTGTTCCTCACACTGAGCGCGGTATAGCCGAAAGGGTATATTCCCTATTTCCACATGTTTTTATTATTTCTTCACAGATTTGTAAATTCATAGGAAAGTTATTATAACTCCAAATATGGTGATTCAAAATCCTATAGGCTCCACAAACCTTGCTCCTACATATTTTTCCTACTAACTTTTATGTACAGTTCAAATTTAAATTTGAATTTGAACTATGAGGAACCCACATTGCAAAAATTCTAGAGCCTTCATATAACCTCCAAAAGGAGTGATTCAAATTCTTGCTGTATCTTAATTCATGCCAACTCCAAATGTAGTAGAACCGATTCCAAAAATCTTCTAAAATCATGCCCTATTTGTTGGGTACATCCACCCATTTTTACAAAAAAAAAATCTGTGGACACCTTATAGGACCATCAATTCCTTCATTTCCACCATTCAAAACTCCCCCTTTGACACACATCCAATGAAACCTCCGTGGTTATTTTTCCCATGACCAGAGGTGTCCAAGAATAATTAAACTCCTATTTATAGAGCACTTTTATTTTCTGCTTGTTGTGTTGCTTATTGCGGTTGTTTTCGGCGATAGTTGATGAAATAGACGGAGTGCTCGGAGTGGACGAGAAGCGTGTGAAGACCTCGAAGATGTTGCTAAGCCAGCAAACATCCCTTTGACCATGTTAAGAAACTTTTCATGCATGCCATATAGCACTTGTTGTTTCTATGATTTGATCATGTTGATGTGGTGTCACCCCCCTTCGGTGGGATGCCTCTGATGCTTTACTGTTAATACTTGTATCATGCATGACCCTACCATCCTTATGAGGGTTGTGCGGGTGGGAGTAGTTAGGTTGCTAGTAGTTGCTATGCAAATGGGATGGGAATATGCATAGTGATGGAAACAAAAATGATTTCAAAGACTTTTCGAAAACCCCATCAGGTGCCACTAATGCCCGAGGGAGATGATGATGATCTAGGTAGAAACTTGATAAAGAAGTGTTGTACCGGAGCAAGTGAGTGTGTGTGGGTTTCAAAAATGGATTGGTGTAAGTTGCGACTGTTATTCCAACCTTACATGTACAACCATGATACCCCTTATGGTACGGGGCTTTGTTGATTACTTTGATGGGTACTAGCATAGAGCCCACATTACTAGTGGCGGGAGTGACGTGGCCACTCTCGATATAGGGTAATGCCGGTAAGGATGGTCATGCGCTGTCTTCATAGGCACCAGGCACACCGTTGGTCCCCGCATGGGTGTTACTTGTGATGTACATCATGTTGGCTAGGTACCAATCGAGTGGACTCATTGTTTAGTATCGTCAGGGGAAAGGCATTGTTCGGGTGCTTACCTCGGGTATGTAATATATCGCGAGTCATGGATGACACAGAAGTTCCCCGAGTCTAGTGGGTTAAGTGTGCAACCTCTTCAGAGTGTAAAACTATTTGAATAGCCGTGTCCATGGTCAAGGACAGTTGGATTACAGCTCTTGTGCTACTTTCAATGTTTACTAAACTTGGTGTGTGTGTGTGTGTGATGGTGACAAAGGTGATGCTTGAGATCAGTCCGTTGACTTGGCATGATGATGAATATGAGATGTTCAACCCCTGCTTATGATGAAAACTAAGACTTGTTCACGTGAGTACCTGTCAACAGTTGATGCATGCTTACACAAGTTACTTGATCATGTCATTGCACTCAAAATTAGCTTTATGCAAACTTACCTGCTTAGTGCTATATCATGCTTTGTTATGACTTGTTCCAAAACATGGGTTGCTTGCGAGTACATTCAAAGTACTCATTGGCTTGCCACTAGTTATTTTATTGGACAGTCCTGAAAGATCGGGTCATGATGGATATTACCTTGATGGTGAACATGCGAGCTAGGACGCTTCCCAGTCAGAATGTGTGTAGGGTTAAGGCAGATGGCATGGGTTCACGCTATCGTTGAAGATTTCCGCTGTGAGATTATGAAGACTTGGTCATAAAGGTCATTTTTTAGTACAACGGTATGTAATGGATGTAATACTCTAGTTATTCAGTTTCTATGTGCTCAGTGAGCATTGATCTCTGGGATCACTGTGCATGTACATTCGGTGATCACGACTTACGAGTCGGGGTCCCCATAGAGCTACTATAGATCCATCCTGATTGTAGGAAGCCCTTAGTTAGCATTGACGTTAGTTAGGACAAAACTATTCTTTCAGACCCTTCAAAATCACTTACAAAACCTCTATATTTCTCACCTCTCCTAATTTTTCAAAGGAAGCGAAGGTTTCTTCCTTATCACTTCCACCCTCATTCTCTCGACTCCCCTCATCTGCTTTTTCATAACGTTGTAAATGTTAGCTACTACCCTTGTGCCCCTGACCACCGGATTCCTTCAAATTCTTGTGGGTAACCTGGAAGTGAGCCACCTTGCCGGACATTTGCCCACATATCTTGGACACAAGTTGACGACAACAGGAAAGGAGCTCCCAACAGAAGATACCTCCTCGAAGGATGAGGATGTCAAGACTCTGATGATGGTGACACCCTTGACACTGCCCCAGGATGATGCAACCTTGTCCTATGATGACCAGGGCATAGGATATGCAAGATCATTATAAGCATCGCTAATAGAGCAATCCTGTCATTACGAATGACGTGTCGGCAACCACTGATGGATGAGAACCTCGCCGTTTAGTCTACCTCACTATAGTGAGCAGGAAAACGGTTCTCATCATCCTCTACTCTTGGTGTCGATGATATCATCAACGTGATCGGCAGGATATCGGTCTACCATGCTTTGTTAATGTCATTGCATAAAAGATTTCCTACTTGGGACTCTCCACGCCATGGAAGACAAGAGGGCATTAGCATGATTACGAAGACACCAGAAGACCCTGTCAGTGACAGCCATGATGAATCACCTTCGTCGTCAACTCACTAGACCCGAAGTCGTCAAGGACTCTTTAGGCGCAACCAGGATTGTTTCAACGAACAACAAACCAGAGACATAGCGACACCTAAAGAAGACCCAGAAGACTAAGCGGACTCCTCTCCAAGGCGCGAAGCAATCATGACTACTATGTCCGAGAACCCCTAGGGTAGGATGAGTCATGTATCCCCCATACGAAGTCGAGTCTGTATGATGGTTCTGGTAGAACCATGATTGAGTGTTGCTTGTTTTTGCTTGTCTGTGCTTTGGCGTAAGTCGTACTTTTGCCCTAGGCAACAAATACGCGACTAAGCACTCACCTTATCTTAATAAGTGTGTTTTGCCTTTTCGACACTTGTTTGATGGCACTTGCACTATACCATCCCCTTAGGCACTTCCCTCCATGCTACTTTCCCTCTTCCCCCCTCTCGTCAACTAAAGACCGGCAAGACAAGATGCACCAAGGATCCACCTCGACGGACAGCTAGCATTGAAGACTATGACTACAACGTACTCAACCAAGCACAACCTCGTAGGTTTAGCTCTTCCCTCAAGACTGGTAACCCCTTCCCAGATCAGCCTAGATACACGGGCTTGCCAGAGCACCTGTTGAGCATCAATAACCCCTACTTACCACTGGGTTCGTTATGGGACTAGTGATCATAGTGAACAAACACCTCTCATCCTTAAGCTAGAACTTGAACTAATGATGCCATGGGATATATCATCTTGTGGATAAATGATTAGTAGACTAATCACTTGACGAGGCTAGAGTAGATAACTTGAGGAAGCGGTTGAGACCCTTTCGTGGACTGCGGGATTTTCAGGATGATTGGGAGATGGATGGACCAAGTTGATAGAGTAACATAACATACTTCTCCCTTGAGTAACTTGGATTAGTAGGACAAATAGGATCACAAGTTGAAATTGATGGTGGTTTAATGACTAGACTTTGGAAAGTAATGATTGATAGCGGATTGATGGTGATATGATAGTGACTGGAGTAACTAGTAGGGAATTCTTACTAGATGTAAACCTTGGGTTTAAATAGGTGATTCTAATAGGTGCTCGAGATCAATTAGACCACATGGTTCGGAGTAATTTGGATTTAGTCCAATGATCTTGATCATGATGCCGTGTTTTTCGGTGGATGATAAGTAGAAGGAATTGGATGATGTTAGGAATAATTTAGGGATATATATAGGCTCGACCTTGGAGTTTAGTTGGTCATGAGATTGGAAGTTTCGTGGATATACTGTGATAATAGTCCTTGCAATGATATGTGGATTATATGAACTCAAGGATATTATGTGGGACACCATCGAAGCTGGATTTGTAGCAGTAATAGATCATGTAATAGTGGATGATATTCGTGGATTTAAGTTGGATTTGTAGGAAGGAAACAAGATCTCGGATTGTTTTATTACGTTTTTCCATAGCATAGAGATGCAACACCTTAGACCTTAGATATATTAGCTGAGCACTCGGATTTGTAATGTCTTTTGCAAGCTTTGCATCTTGTATGCTTCTGGAGGATTTTTACATAGGGATATATTTGAGTTTGCTACAGTATACATGTGAGATTTTGGTTTTCTCCTTCTCTCAAAACTTTGGAGTCGAATAGCATGAGTGATGATGGAGTTAACTTATGTGGTGATACCTTCGATGATATAGGATGTTTTGCTTGGAGTAGTAGGTAGGACTATTGGCATCAAGTAACTGTGCTCAAGGATAAGATGATAGACGTTCACTCACATCCTAAGCTCCTTGAAACCTCGAAGCTTTACCGAGCCACAATATGGTAGGATTATGACCATAGGTCTTGGCTTTAAGTCATTAGACTATGGCCAATACTCCACCTCAACCACCACAAATCCTATTCAAAAGGAAGGTGGACATGAAGAACTAGATCACTTTGGATCACAAACCCCTGAACAAGTGACCATCCAGAGCAAATGCACACTCCTCTCACATGTCCCATGGGAAATGTGTTTATGTGATACTTGGAGGATAGTTTGTTATCCTCCGACATGAAATTATTTACCCAATAAGAGAAGGGACACCTTAGTCCTGTTTGGATAAGCCCCAGGGACACCAACTGCCTTGCCTCTCAAAGAGTGAGGTTATACCTTAGATAAGTTGGACTCCTTGAAGAACCCTCCCTACAAAAGAAGACATTCTTGCCCAAGCAAGATGAAGAACCACTACATTCGAGAAAACCAACGAAGAAGATGAAGCAAGAGAAGTCAACCTCCACTTCTCTGCCGACTACACAAACTAGACTATACCAAGAAGCACCAACATCCAAGCACGATGAAGCCCTTGCACATCAGTAGGATTATAGAGCCCATTGTTTTAACCGATCACCCATTGGTTCCTGGCTAGGAAGGAGCCGAGAAGTTGATAGCACCGTCACTCCACTACTTTGACGGTATACGATGAACATGACGTCCCTACTCTCCAGATATCTGGAACAGAGTGGAACAACTATTATGACCTTGTTACTAGCCCCTTTTTTGGGTCTGGTCAAGGATGTGATCCTGACTTGGTCATGGTGAACCACTTGTCAAAGGAATTTCACCCCATTTGCCAAGCCTCGGACCTTGGTGACTAGATGGATGATCTATACTTCTGGATAGTCAACTCATTTAGAACCCCTCAGAGACCTTCCTAGATGGTAGAACCCGTTTTGACACCAAGTCTCTAAGCTTAGTCCTACAGATGAGACTTAGAGCAAAACTTGCCACAAATGTCTACGGAGAGACAAGTAGACCAAACACTCGAAGACCTGCCAGAAACTAATGACCGAAGATGGATGAAGGACGTACCTGGGCAACTCACTCAATAAGGAGATCTCGACGAGAAGACTATGCCGACAAAATTCGACAAGCCTACGCCAACAACTTCGAGGTCCTTATTATTGAAGGCCGCAAGCACCGGAAGGTCAACTGCTCCAATAACGTCAACGATTTCCCTGTCACCGGAAAATTATGCCAAGACATTGACCCTTCTCGTCTAAGCACGAGACATATAGATGTCACTAACCAACATTAGCAACCTTGTACCAGCACGTAAGCATACTATCTTGCCACATATTCCGACTTTGTACATACACACACAAGCAGACCCTTACTAGAACCCGTTAATCAGACCCCTAACTTTTAGTCTTACCTAACATATTGCAAGAACCCCGGTCACCTTTGGACAGAACCAAGAAAAGCACTCGAAGATGTATCATCAAGCATTTCAATGCCCAATGAAGCAACCACTTCGAGAAGGAAGCCACACAGAAACATGAAGACTACCTCACCTCTGAATTTCCGCATCTTTCCCATGCCTAGCCTAGGAATCTCGGGGACGATATTCTTGTCAGGGGGTAGGTCTCTCACACCTTCTGTTTTTCCTCATGACTAAGTTAACATAACTCAAAAATTAGGGCCAATGGAAACTTTTTGAGTGCATGTGAATGCTTGACTTGTGTGTTATTTGCTTGCTTGTTTGATTGATTCCTGGTGCTCTATACTCATAAAAGTCCCTCCTACTGTCAAAATTCTTTTCCTTGATCTAAACTATTATCCAATGATCATACCATGTGTATAGGACCTAAAACTATTGTTATCAAAAATTATTTTGACCAAAGAGGGTTCATTCAAAGTAGGTTTTCAAAAAACCCTCAGTTGAGGTTTGCACTGCAAGTCCTCAAATTGGGTGGATCCTTTTCCCCAAAGGCTTTATTTGAAACCTACTATATATATGACTTCCCAAAAACAAAAAATATTATTTTTAAAGATTATTTTCCTATTTTATTTAAAGGCTTTTTCTTAAGGCCACAAATGGTCTTTTATAGGGAAAAATTATTTAAATGCTTTAAAAAAATTTGAGAAATTTTTGGAAAACTTAGTGGACATAAATTTTCCATATATAAGAGCTTAAACACATGATCATGTTCAAAATATTAGACAAAACCCTTCAGAACCATTTCTGCCTATTTCAAGCATTTGAAAAAAATTATAAGAAATATTATCAACTAAATCCCAGAAAAATCTAGCATGTCACTTATGACATATTTGATCATATTTCCAAGTTTCATCTCAATCCCAATTGTTCTCGTTCACCAAAATATTCCAGAACCATTCCTGACCAGATCCAAATTTGAGCAGCTCTATGTTGCCAACTGTTAACTATTGCTCCCAAACTTTGTGGACATGTTATAATCCTCCAATAATGCATGCACACCAAGGGGAGCATCAAGGAGAACCGATTAACTTGTCCAAATCCCCCCAAACCCCTTTCTGCTGATTTCAAGAATTGGAAATTCTTGCATTGTCAAGTTTCCCCAATTGGTCCCAAACTTTTTGGGCATTCTCTAGTCACCAAATTATGCCACCACATAAAGTGGTGCATCAAGGAGAAAGGATTTGCATAGCCAGATCTAAGCAAATCCTATTCTGTCCATTTCTACAGTTTACCAAGTTTACATTGGCAACCTTCTTCAAATGAGTTAAAATTAGGTTATCAACCTCAATTATTCCTATTATCAAATATTGTAAAGTTTCATGGCAAGGAGAACCACCTTGCTATCTCAAACTTAAATCAAACACCTTCCGGCAGAATCTAGAAGTTACTTTTTTGACCTCCTATGCTATTCTCCTTAACCTGTTATTTTTACCACATCTTGCCATCATTCCCCTCTACCCCCAGTAAAAATTTGATGAGCATAGATCAAATATTTGGGGGGGTAAACCCCCAAGATTCCCCCTGGACAACCCCTTTTTCTCTTTCCCTCAACCTCTCTCTTCTTCCTTTGGCTTCCCAGAGCATCTGAGGACTCCTACACTTTGTTTATACACTCCTAGATGCCCTAGACACAAGTTGTCGCGCAGAAGCTGCCAAAGGCAATGTCATGGCATGCATTAGCCATGCTCCAGAGCATGCTACGGTGCCCGACCGCACTATAGCCGCCAGCCTCCTCCGCCTGAGGCGACACTACGCTCGGGCACGGCCTCCCCAGGGCTACAAGACCACCCAGGCGGGTACAGTAGGCCACCCCGAGCCCATCGGTGGCCAGAGCACCGCCGGAGGTGGCTGGAGCCACCCGGGCGGGCACGGGCCGATGCTCGATCGGGCCCCTCTGCCCTCCCCTGTGCTGGCGGGAGGTGGGGGAGACCCTCCTAGTGGGGCCCGTCGATCAGAGGCTAAGGCCCTGGGCCGCCCATTTGAGTGGTCACGCCTCCCGTGGAAGGCGTCTCCCTGCTAAGGAGACGTACTCCTTGGAGTACGCGACAGGCGTGGCCGTTTCACCGCCAGGCCCAGCCACTGGGCCAGCCCAACTCCTATTCCACGCACTGAGCGTGGTATAGCCCAAAGGGTATATTCCCTTTTTCCACTTGTTTTTATTATTTCTTCAGAGATTTGTAAATTCATAGAAAATTTATTATAACTCCAAATCTGTTGATTCAAAATCCTATAGGCTCCACAAATCTTGCTCTATCCAAAAATATGTCCTACATATTTTTCCTGCTAACTTTTATGTACATTTCAAATTTAAATTTAAATTTGAACTATGAGGAACCCACATTGCAAAAATCCTAGAGCCTTCATATCAAGTTCAAATGGAGTGATTCAAATTTCTAGGTGTATCTAAATTCATGCTCTAATTGATGAGCATTTTTCTTGCACCCCCTATGCATTAAAGATTATTGAGATAATTATTAATATAGGGATCACTTGTTAAATCTCTAGAATATTTATACCAACTCCAAATCCAGTAGAACCGATTCCAAAAATCTTCTAAAATCATGCCCTATTTGTTGGGTACATCCACCTATTTTTACAAAAAACTATTTTCGTGGACAGCTTATCGTACCATCAATTCCTTCATTTCCACCATTCAAAACTCCCCCTTTGACACACATCTAATAAAACCTACTTGGTTATTTTTCCCATGACCAGAGATGTCCAATAATAATAAAACTCCTATTTATAGAGCACTTTTAATTTCTGCTTGTTGTGTTGCTTATTGCGATTGTTTCTAGTGATAGTTGACGAAATAGACGAAGTGCTCAGAGTGGACGAGAAGCGTGTAAAGACCTCGAAGATGTTGCTAAGCCACGCAACCGGCCCTTTGACCATGTTAAGAAACTTTTCATGCATGTCATATAGCACTTGTTGCTTTGATGATTTGAACATGTTGATGTGGTGCCCCCCCTTCGGTGGGATGCCTCCAATACTTTATCGTTGGTACTTGCATTGTGCATGACCCCACCATCCTTATGAGGGTTGTGCGGGTGGGAGTAGTTAGGTTGCTAGTAGTTGCTACGCAAGTGGGATGGGAATGTGCATCGTGATGGAAATAGAAATGATTTCCAAGACTTTTCGAAAACCCCGTCGGGTGCCACTAATGCCCGAGGGAGATGCTGATGAGCTAGGTAGCCACTTGATAAAGAAGTGTTGTACCGTAGCAAGTGAGTACGTGTGGGTTTCGAAAACGGATTGGTGTAAGTTGCGAGTGTTATTCTAACCTTACATGTACAACCACGATATCCCTTATGGGACGGGACTTTGTTGATTACTTTGATGGGTACTAGCATAGAGCATGCATTACTAGTGGCGGGAGTGACGTGGTCACTCTCGATACCGGGTCGTGCCGGTAAGGACGATCTTGCATTGTCTTCATAGGCACCGGGCACACCATTGGTCCCCGCATGGGTGTTACTTGTGATGTACATCATCTGGGCTGGGTACCAAACGAGTGGACTCTTTGTTAAGTATCGTTAGGGGAAAGGCATTCTTTGGGTGCTTACCTAGGGTATGTAATATACCGCGGTTTGTGGATGACAAGGAAGTTCCCCGGGTCTTTTGGGTAAAGTGTGCAACCTCTGCAGAGTGTAAATCTATTTGAATAGTCGTGTCCAAGGTCAAGGACAGTTGGATGACCGCTCTTGTGCTACGTTCAATGTTTACTAAACTTGGTGTGTGTGTGTGTGTGTGTGTGGTTGTGTGTGTGTGATGGTGATAAAGGTGATGCTTGAGCTATGTCCGTTGACTTGGCATGATGATGAACATGAGATGTTCAACCCCTGCTTTTGATGAAAACTGAGACTTGTTCACATGTGTACCTGTCAACAGTTGATGCATGCTTACACAAGTTACTTGATCATGTCATTGCACTCAAAATTAGCTTTGTGCAAACTTACCTGCTTACTACTATATCATGCTTTAGTATGCCTTGTTCCAAAACATTGGTTGCTTTCGAGTACATTCAAAGTACTCATTGGCTTGCCACTGGTTATTTTATTGGCCAGGCATGAAAGATCGGGTCATGATTGATATTACCTTGATTATGAACATGCAAGATAGGATGCTTCCTAGTCCAGATGCATGTAGGGTTAAGGAAGATGGCATGGGTTCACGCTATCGTTTAAGATTTCCGCTAGGATATTATGAAGACTTGGTCATAAAGGCCATTTTTTAGTACAACGGTATGTAATGGATGTAAGACTCTTGTTATTCGGTTTCTGTGTGTTCAGTGAGCATTGATCTCTGGGATCACTATGCACGTACATGGTGATCACGACATATGATTCGGGGACCCCACAACAATTCTCATTTTAGATTTTTTGCAGGAAAACTTCTCTCCAAATGGGAAGGACCCTATGTTATCGAAGAGGTTTATCGCTCTGGAGCTATTAAGATTAATAATGTCAGAAGTACCAACCCGAGGGTAGTCAATGGACAAACAATTAAACACTATATCTTAGGTACGCCTATTAATGTAGAAAGCAATGTTATCCAAACCATGACACCGGAGGAACACATAAAAGAAATCTTTTGAAACGCTCCAGGATCGTGAAAAGAAAGAGGTACATGATACGATGAGTAAATAGTCTCCGAAAAATCCGCAAAAATATTTTTTATCAGTTTTGAAATATTTATGAATTTTAGGAAATAAAAAGTAAACCAAAAGGTAACCGAGGAGGCCACGGAGTACCAGGGCGCGGTTGCCATCCCTGGCACGCTCAGGTGGAGCGTGCCCACCTCGGGAACCTTCCCGACTCTGTTTTCCTTTCGTCTGCTTGGTTTCCCAGAATAAAAATTCTCTATATATACACCCGACTGTTTTGACCACCGCATCGCGGGATTTTCTGTTGTTCTTATTTCGTGTTGTTTTCCTGGTAGATCTGAAAATATGTCGTCCCAAGATTCTGAGGGAGAGAGCTATGTGTCCAATTGTGTCACTGGTCCAAAGATCTTTGGGGCCATTTACCCCTACTTGTGGACTTCATAGGAAGAATAAGATACTGATCTGGAGGAAATAGGAGACCCTGGACCAGATGGTGGCTCAGATGAAGATGAACCTCCACTGCCTCAACTTGGAGATATGCACATGGAGTTTAAGAAGTCAAGCCTTCTTAATGCTAGGAGTATACCCAATACTCCTTTTATCCCTTCTCATTTTCTGTAGGAGAGCAAGGCAGCTCATTGCAAAAGGATATTGAAACTTGAGCAAGAGAATGATGATTTGAGGGAAGAAAACTTCGTCCTCAAGCATAAATTGGCAAAGAAGAATACCGTTTCATCACCACCACCTTCATCATCACCACCACCAGAGGAGATCTGAGTACACGGGTATGAGCACTCCCTTTGGCTTGATCCAAGCTTGGGGGAGGTGCCCCGGTATCGTATCGCCATAACTTTTACCTTTTGCTTCCTATTTTCGACCTTTAGACTTTTTATGTTTTAGTTGAATAAAAGTTTAGTATGATATATCTTCGAGTGTTAGTTTCGTGATCTATCCTTCTATATAATCCAGTGAGAGTTATATAATAAAGTTTAGTTTGAGCCTTTGCCCCTTTCACTTTCTTGTTGCAATCATGATAAAAGAAAATAAATGAAACAGATCATATGCTAATCTTATGGTGAGTAATGATATCACAATAGAAAAGGTATAACTGGTAAAATGTACTGGAGATTGGTAAAGATAGCATTAGTCAATGATGCAACTCATGAAAGAATTAATTAGGGAATAGAAGATTCACATGCAAATAAATATACTATCATGGACATCTTTTGTGATTGTGAGCACCCATTAAATATTATATGCCAAAATTGTTGACGTTGGACAAGGAAGACAACTTAATGATTAATGCTAGTTCATATTCACATACAAGTCATATTGTCATAGATCCTTTAACATGTGGTGCTTGCCCAATATCTTTGCTAGCCAAAAAAATCCGCACTAATTAGAGATATTACTTGTGCATCCAAAAACCCCAAACCCAAACTCTTGTTTGAGAGTCCACCATACCTACCTATGTATTGAATAAGATCCTTCAAGTAAGTTGTCATTGGTGCATCAAGGCAATAAAAAATTCTTCTAAAAAGTATTGGATCAATTAGTGTAAGAGAAAATTGAGCATTGCACGAACTTGTGATGGCAAAGTAATAAAAGTGACAGACTGCATTATAAAGGTTGATATCACAAGAGGCAATGCAACGTGACGTTCTTTTGCGCTAAGGAATTTGGCATACAAACTAAAAAGCGCACGACAACCTCTGCTTCCCTCTTCGAAGGGCATGTCTTTTACTTTTATGTACTTACTTTTATGCAAGAGTCAAAGTAGTCTTCTCCACTCCTTTTATTTTTTTCTCCTTTGGCAAGCATCATGTGGTGAGGAAAGATCTAGGCACATATGACTAGTTGGATATGAGTGAGCATAAGTTATTATTGTTGACATCACCCTTGAGGTGAATGTGTTGGGAGGCAAACTATAAGCCCCTATCTTTCTATGTGTCTGGTTGAAACTTTGTGTGCATGGGTATGTTGTGAGCGTTAGCAATCATAGAAGACTAAATGATGGTTGAGTATGCGGACTTGCCAACAGGCTCCTACATGGGACCCTTCCTGAAAATATGATAAATTGTAGTTGCAAAGTTGACTGAGAACATAGTTTGTTGGTCTCCAATAAGGTTTATTCTTTACACTTCCATGTTGTGATGAATTGTTACTTGCTCATATGAAGTTATATGAGGCTGCTATGAAATAAAAGTTTTATGAGAAAGTTCTATGTTAGTTTTGTTAGTGTTATAACAATAAGCATTATGCTTCTATGTCCGCATTTTGTTTTTAACGACACCTCTCTCTCAAACCATGTGGGCATGTTCTTTGATATCGGCTTCCACATGAGGACAAGCGAGGTCTAGGCATGGGGGAGTTGATACATCCATTTTGCATCATGTTTTATTAATGTTATTTATAATGTTTTATGCATAATAATGCTTTGGGGAGTTATTCTAGTGCCTTTTCTCTCATAGTTTGCAAGGTTTACATCAAGAGGGAGATTTCCAGCAACTCGAATTCAGCACCCCGAAAAAGCATGTCAGAGATACCTATTCTGCACAACTCCAATGAAGCTAAAAATTCATGGGGAATTTTTATATATTCAATAAGGATTTTTTTTGGAGCAAAGAGCTACCAGAGGGGGGCCACCAAGTGGCCACCCTCCACCAAGGTGCGCCAGCCCCCTACCCGCGCCTGCCCCCCTGCCCGTGCCCTAGTAGAGAGTGGGCACCCAGGCCCACCTTCGAAGCCCATATTATGCTATTTAGTCTCAAAAAACCTAGAAAATTTAGCAGAGGACTTTCGGGACGTAGCACCGCCGCCTCGAGGCGGAACTTGGGCAGGAGCACTTTTGCCCTCTGGCGGAGCGATTCCGTCGAAGGAACTTCCCTCCCGTAGGGGGAAATCGAACCCATCGTCATAACAAACAACCCTCGCATCTTGGGGAGGCACACTAGTCTTTCCCACGCACTTTGTCCTCACTCGTGCGCACCCGGGACCAATTTCCCGGTCGGTCACCCATCCTAGAATCGCTCCAAGCCAAGCACGCTTAACTTTGGAGTTCTTTTCGAGCGGGCTCCCGGAAAAGAAGGAATTCCTTGTTGATATGAGTAGTCTATCATTCCTATTAAGCCAGGCTCTTACACTCTCAAACCCTTTTTCATCTCTTGTGTTCAATTTTTGTACCAGAACCTCAGATTGGTACGTGTGGGCGACTAGTAGTTTTGATTACCTTGTATAGTTGATTGCTATATGATTTATTTGGTGGAAGATTATATGTTCAGATCCATTAAAATATTCAATACACCTCTGATCTTGAGCATGCATATTATTTCTGAGTAGTTACTTTTGTTCTAGAGGTCACGGGAGAAGTCATGTTGCAAGTACTCATGTGAATTTGATATTTGTTTGATATTTTGATGATATGTATGTTGTGATTCCCTTAGTGGTGTCATGTGAACGTCGAATACATGACACATCACCGTCCTTGGCCCTAAGGGAATGCATTGTGGAGTAGTTATTATATGATGGGTTGCGAGAGTGATAGAAACTTAAACCCTAGTTTATGCGCTATTTCGTAAGGGGATGATCTGGGTCCACATGTTTAATGTTCTGATTAGACTTTGTCTTAATACTTTTCTCATAGTTGTAGATGCTTGCAAGGGGGTTAATCATAAGTAGATTGTTACTTCAAGTAAGAACATCACCTTAGAACCGGTCCACCCACATATCAAATTAACAAACTAGCGAACACAAATCAAACCAACATGACGAAAGTGGCTAGATGAAATTCCCGTGTACCCTCAAGAACACTTTGATCATCATAAGAGATACATTTGGCATGTCCTTTGCCACAACAGGATTGGGCTACCTTGCTGCACCTTACCTATTGTTACTGTTTTACTTGCTCGTTACAAATTACCTTGCTATCAAAAGATTTGCTACTTACAATTTCAGTGCTTGCAGAAATTACCTTGCTGGAAACCACTTATCATATCCTTCTGCTCCTCGTTGGGTTCGACACTCTTACTAATCGAAAGGACTACGATTGATCCCCTATACTTGTGGATCATCACTCCATGTCCAACTGAACTTCCTTTTTTGTTTTAAATAAATTAGACATATTATCTATTTATTCCTTCTATTTAGTATTGCATAAGACAGCCGATCTGCACACCCGTTTCCTCATATTCGCCCATGTCACTAGCATCATTTATGTGTACTTGCATGTGATTCATTCATACGTGTTGACAAAATATGTAGTGCTACCCGTATAGACCAATTTTCTTCGTGGTATGGATACTCCATGCTAATTACATGAGCTAGCTCGGGTAACCCTTTTATTTATTTGCAATTTTTCTTTATGGATTGAAGCCTTATTACTTTATTTCATCATCATTTTTTTGGCAAATCTGTTATTCACACTGCCCCTTTTTGCATCACAGTTTTAAGCTCATGAGAATTTGGAGCATCATTTTTTTGTGCCATAGTTTAGACTTGTAAGTTATTGGAGTAACATTTTTGGTGCCCAGTTTAGACTCGTGAGGGTATGGAGTATGTTTGATTTTTTTACTTTTCTTTTTGTCGCATCATAGTTTATACTCATAAGTCGTTGGAGTAACATTTTATGTGCCCCATTTTATACTCGTGGGAACATGGAGTATGTTTGATTTTTTTACTTTTGTTTTTGTTGCATCACGGTTTATACTCGTAAGTCGTTGGAGTAACATTTTATCTGCCCCAGTTTATACTCGTGGGAACATGGAGTATGTTTGATTTTTTTACTTTTCTTTTTGACGCATCACAGTTTATACTCATGAGTCATTGGAGTAACATTTTATGTCTCATTCAAGCATAGTAACGCTTAAGGAATTTCCCATTTATTGTTGTGGGCCAATACTCGCCTTACAAAGAAATTATCCGGTATGCACCACTGGAGTAGACTTCTTTTATGATGACGGTATGAGAAGTCATGTTTATCCGGTATGAGAAGTCATGTTGCAAGTAATCATGTGAATTTGATATGTGTTCGATATTTTGATGATATGTATGTGGTGATTCCCTTAATGGTGTCATGTGAACATCGACTACATGACACTTCACCATCCTTGGGCCTAAGGGAATGCATTGTGGAGTAGTTATTAGAAGATGGGTTGCTAGAGTGACAGAATCTTAAACCCTAGTTTATGTGCTACTTAGTAAGGGGGTGATTTGGGTCCACATGTTTAATGCTATGGTTAGACTTTGTCTTAATACTTTTCTCATAGTTGCGGGTGCTTGCGAGGGGGTTAATCATAAGTAGGTTGTTAGTTCAAGTAAGAACAACACCTTTGTGGGATCACTAGAAGAGTATGTCTAGACAGGGTGAATAGACTACTAGCACAAATTAGAATCTACACAATATCCAAATTTAAGTGTTGGTAGATTTTAGCAATTATAGCAAGTCTAACACACCCTACACATGCAAGTCATCATGTATAGCAGCAGAAAGTAGAGATATTGCACATGGAAGTAAGGAGTTAAGATAGAGATATCAAATGCATGAAGGACACGAAGATTTTTCTTGTGGTTCCCATAGGTGGTGCTATCGTACGTCCATGTTTATGGATTCTTCAAACCACGGAGGGTAATGGTCGCGAGAGTCCATGAAGGGCTCTACCAATGGAGGGTTCCACGAAGAAGCAACCTTGACTATACCATGATAGCCTATGTCCATGCAGGACTAGCCTAACTCGGGGTAGATTATCACAAAGTAGGCAATCTCCATGCCCTTACAAACTTCTGTGTTCACTCCAGAACGCAAAGTAGGAGGCTCCCAAGCGACACCTAACTAATCTAGGAGCCACCACCCTCCAAAAGGTAATAGGCTCGATAATGTCGATGAACTCCTTCCTCTTGTGCTTCAAGATGATAGACTCCTCAACACTCAATCACTCTCTCATAGATTTGGCTTTGGTGGAAGAGATTGATTGGGTGGAAAGCAACTTGGGGAGGCTAGAGATCAAGATTCATATGGTTGTAAATGAATTGCATGATTTCAACACATTAGTAGGTGGCTCTCTTTCAGAAAATCTGATAGGATAGGTGGGGATCTGTTCTAAGTGCTTCTCTTGTGAGTGAGTGAGTGGTGGTGGAGGGGTATATATAGGCATCTCCAAAAATCCAACCGTTACACGTTAAATGACCAACTCGGTGACACTGATGTGTTAATCTCGATGGTACCGAGTTGCTCCAAAGGTAGCAACTTTTGAATCTCGGTGAGACGATATATATTTCTCCGGTCTACCGATCAGGTGTCCAACAGTGAGAATCTGCATCTCGGTGACACCAATCCAAAAACTCAGAAATTCCGATTTTATGAATTGAGGCAACCAAAAGATGGTAGCCTGAACTCGGTGGCATCGATGTGGGATCAGTTGCACTGATTTGCTAGGGTTTGGCATGGGTCTGTCTGAGTATAGGAATCGATGGGACCAAGTGGGAATTGTTGGTTTCACCGATTTTGGATATTTGGCTTTGGACAGACTTTTGTGGAAGAGTTGTGGGTGTTTTTGGTGACTATCACTTGTGCACATTTGAGCATTTTGTACACCAACAGTACCTTACCCCCTTTTAATTGTATTGGATTTTCTGTGGACTCAAAGTGATTTCTCACAAAGTAAAATGTAGAGTCCTCTTCCTTGAAGCTTTTGCCAATGCTATTCCTTCTCCTTCTTCTTATTTGGGATACTCTCCACACTCCTTAGCCAACCTTCTCTCTCTCCACGGACTTTCACCTGAAATGCACTAGGTAGAAATATTAGTCCAAGAGACAATGTATGTTGTCATGAATTATCAAAACCACCAAGGGAGCATATTGTGCTTTCAATCTCCCCCTTTTTGGTAATTGACTACAACATGTAATCAAAGCTTCAATTAAAGATATGCAGAAATATAAGAAGACTTTGAAGGAAACATGACGAATACAACCTCCCCCTAGATGTGAGCAATCCATTTTAAGGATAGTTGCTTTTGAATGCATGAACACACACATGGTAGGAAGGACATGAGAAGTCATGTATATCTTGGCAATATGCAACAAATATATGAGAATGAAATGAATTCATGTTCAAGACTCACTCTTGCAAACAATAGGTGCAAGAAGCAAGAGATCATCTTGAACAAGGATATGATGCATATACTTACCTTGAGGTCCTTGAGCATTTAATAGTAGAAACACACTTGAGAAAACAATGTTAGGAAATACAAGTGTGTTGTATGGTGCAAATGCAAATGGAACCAAGAGTACCAAGATATGGAGGACATATAAGAAATGATTTCTTGAGAATGATATGTCTCGAAATAAGTTTAGATTTTTCTCCCCTACACACCAATTCTGACATTTTTCCTGTCTCCCTGGATCATAATATATAGATATTAAGAGTAGGTAGGGCTGAGAAAATGTAAAACATATGAGAATTAAATTTCAAATATATTCTCCCCTCTTCTCCTGAGAAGTTTTTGTGTGATAAGGGGATCCTTGATATTTCTCCCCTTTATATGATAAGGTTACACTTCTTTTCATGATCATCTCTCCCCCTAAAAAATAATGCTTAGATATATTCCTACCCCTTTGGTATGAGTATCTCCCTCTATGGTATGAGTATAAGCTTTGAAGCTTTGAAGCTTTCTCCCCCTTTGGCATTAATTTCCAAAAAGGTCACAGAAGGGACAGATAAAAGGGATCATTCAATGGGAGGGTATCCGAGAGATATAGGGTCATTGAGAACATTGAGACACGATTTCCTTGAAAACGGTTTTCTCCCCCTTAAGATCTGAAAACTTTTAAGCATTTATCCTCCTTTGATGTAGGGATCCTTGCTAATTTGACATTTTATCTCTTGGTGTTTTCTCCCCTTACATCATTGGAATCATTGAGCTGATCATAAAGCAAAGCAAACAAAGTGCATAGAGGTTGGTGGCTATGAGGCAAAAGGAGTCAGTAGCACCGATATGTGTTTCTGCAGAAGGGTTGCAATATTGGTAAGACTGAGAAGCTTTGATCGGGGGCTTTGAGTTGGAAACAGAAACTTGGCAACTTTGTCAAATGCAATTTTTCAGAATGTCTCAAGTGTGTCTCAAAGATTTTCTATGAATTTTCAGAAGGATTTGCAATGAATTTTTAGAAAGATTTGCAATGAATTTTCAAAAAGATTTGCAATTAATTTTCAGAAGAATTTGCAATGAATTTTTCAGAAAGATTTGCAATGAATTTCAGAAAGATTTGCAATGAATTTTCATCTAGGCTAGAGTTGACTGGAAATGTCAAAGAGCAACACAAGAAGGGTTCTCCATTCGATTCATATGACTAGATGTTTGGCGGTGACTAGGTACTTGATCATAGGTCATACTCATCGTTAAACTCAAAATGGGGTTACCATTTTTTGATTAAGCATTTTAATGTCTTCATATCGCTTGAGTCACTTTACCTCATGTCTTGGAGTAAAGCTATATCAAGGATATCTGGATATAAGTACATACCTTTGAATGAGGTTGATGACATAGCTTGTAGTTGAACTTGATGAGGATGGTCAAAGTTGATGAATTTCATCTTGAGTTGGGAGCTATCCTTTTTGTTTTCGTTCACTTTTCACCTACATAGGTTAGTCACGCAAGGAATAACATGATATATCCAAATGACATGATACCAATTGTGAGTTGATACCATTTGGGAAATATATGTCAAGGATATGTTTTGTTGTCTTCTTCCTTTCATCATCAAGGAGAGATGTGGATACTTGGTCATGACAAGATTCCTTAAGATATGAGTTGTTGGCAATCTTGTGGAGTGTTGTTCTTCCAACTACCTACAAAAGGGTTATATGCAAGACAAGGGAGCATAGAATTCCGTTATACATGATATTCATGATAATGATAGCATGGAATGGTTAAGAAAGCTCATCCCCTTGCATGCATCCGAGTGAGCTTAGCTCAAGTTTGAAGCATCAATGATGTTTAACTCACTCCTCAAGTGACAAAAAACTTTTTCATCAAGTGGCTTAGTAAAGATATCGGCTAATTGCTTGTTAGTACGAACATGCTTAAGATTAACGTCTCGTTTGGCAACATGATCACGAATGAAATGATGTCAAACTTGAATATGCTTGGTTCGAGAATGTTGCACGGGATTATGACCAATCTTAATAGCACTCTCATTATCACAAAGTAATGGCACATTTTTCACATAGATTCCATAATCTTTAAGTGTTTGTGTCATCCATAATAATTGCGCACAACATGATCCGGAAGCAATATATTTAGCTTCGGCGGTAGAAAGAGATATCGAGTTCTGTTTCTTGGAGGACCAAGACACAAGAGATCTACCTAGAAATTGATGTGTACCCGAGGTGGATTTTCTATTAACCTTGTCACCAACATAGTCCGAGTCGGAGTAGCCAACAATATTAAAAGAAGATCCCTTGGGATACCAAATGCCAAAGTTTGGTGTATGTTTCAAGTATCTCATAATGCGTTTCACAACATTAAGATGACATTCTTTAGGTGCAGCTTGATATGGGCACACATGCACACACTAAGCATAATATCGGGACGGGAGCCACATATATATAGCAATGAACCAATCATTGATTGTGTCCGCTAGTGGGCATGGGAGTTTTCATACCTTTCCACTCTTGCATGTTGAACTTCTTGATCAAGTCCTTGGTGTATTTTGTTTGATGGATGAAAGTACCTTCTCTTGTTTGCTTGATTTGTAGACCAAGGAAGAATTTCAGCTCACACATTATAGACATTTCATACTTCTCTGACATCAACCTTCCAAATTTCTTACTAAACTGTGGGTTAGTAGATCCAAAGATAATGTCATCCACATAAACTTGGCACACAAATAATTTGCCATTAACTCTCTTTGTGAATAAGGTTTCGTCAATTTTACCAATTTCAAAACTTTTTTCAATAAGAAACTTCGTTAGACATTTATACCAAGCACGAGGAGCTTGCTTAAGACCATATAAACCTTTGCGAAGTTTGTAAACGTGGTCAGGTTTCTTAGGATTTACAAATCTGGGAGGTTGTTTAACATAGACTTCCTCCTCTATTTCTCCATTTAAAAAGGAACTTTTAATATCCATTTGGTAAAGAGTGATGTCATGGTGATTGGCATAAGCAAGAAGAATTCCAATAACTTCGAGTCTAGCGACAGGGGTATAGGTCTCACCGTACTCCATACCTTCGACTTACGTATATCCTTTAGCTACGAGGCGAGCCTTGTTGTGTACAACTTGACCATCTTCATCTTACTTGTTTCGAAACACCCATTTTGTATAAATGAGGGTTTGCTCGTTCTTGGGCTTCTCCACGAGTGTTCACACTTCGTTCCTCTCAAAGTTGTGTAGCTCTTCATGCATAGCGTTCACCCAATCTCCGTCTTCAAGAGCTTGTTCAACCTTCAAAGGTTCAATGCTAGAGATGAAAGAATAATGCTCATAAAAGTTAGCCAAGCGAGTTTTAGAGCGAGTGATATCCCTGTTTGTATGTCACCAAAGATTTGGTTTAGGGGATGGTTCTTGGTCACTTGTGTTGGGTTAGCTTTGGCTTGTTGGATGGTGGATCCTCTTCTTCATCATCTCCTTCATCTTCGTTGTTGTCGAAGTTGTCATCTCCTTGAGGTGGTGGTGAAGGAGGTTGTGCTGGATCTTGATACGTCCATTTTCCATCATGCTTTTATATTGTTATTTATTGCATTATGGGCTGTTATTACACGTTATGGTACAATACATATGCCTTTTCTCTCTTATTTTGAAAGGTTAACATGAAGAGGGATAATGCCGGCAATCGGAATTCTGGACTGGAAAAGGAGCAAATCTGAGATACCTATTCTACACAACTCCAAAAGTCATGAAATTTTATGGAGAATATTTTTTGAATTCGTAAAAAATACTAGAGCAAGAATCAACCAGAGGGGGGCCACCAGCCGACCACAAGCCTGCTAGGCGCGGCCACCCCCTGGTCGCACCTAGTAGGCTTGTGGGGCCCCTGTGGCTCCTTCGACGCCCATCTTCTCCTATATGAAGCATTTTGACATGAAAAATCAAAAGAGAGCTTTCAGGACGAAGCACCGCCATCTCGAGGCGGAACTTGGGCAGAACCAATTTAGGGCTCTCGCAGGGCTATTCTGGCAGGGGAACTTCCCTCCCGGAGGGGGAAATCGAAGCCATCGTCATCACCAACGATCCTCTCATCAAGAGGGGGTCAATCTCCATCAACGTCTTCAATGGCATCATCTCCTCTACAAACCCTAGTTCATCTCTTGTATCTGATCTTTGTCTCAACACCTCAGATTGGTACCTGTGGGTTGGTAGTAGTGTTGATTACTCCTTGTAGTTGATGCTAGTTCGTTTACTTGGTGGAAGATCATACGTTCAGATCCTTTATCATAATTAATACTCCTATGATCTTGAACATGAACATGCTTTGTTAGTAGTTCCGTTTGTTCCTGAGGACATGGCATAAGTCTTGTTATAAGTAATCATGTGAATTTGGTATTCGTTCGATATTTTGATGAGATGTATGTTGTCTCTCCTCTAGTGGTGTTATGTGAACGTCGACTACATAACACTTCACCATTATTTGAGCCTAGGGTAAGGCATTAGGAAGTAATAAGTAGATGGTGGGTTGTTAGAGTGACAAAAGCTTAAACCCTAGTATGGTATTACCGTAGTTCCTAATGATAAAAATGAATTGATCCTGCAGAGAATTGTTACACGTTATAGAATGGTAACTGATTTTATAAAATTGAATAAGCTACTAGAAAAGATCATTACCCTCTACCTTTCATTGATCAAATGCTAGAAACATTATCCAAACACACACATTTCTGCTTTCTAGATGGTTATTCTGGTTTCTCTCAAATACATGTGTCAAAAGAGGACCAAGAGAAGACCACCTTTACCTGCACTTTTGGTACCTTTGCTTGTAGACGTATGCCTTTTGGTTTATGCAATGCACCTGCTACCTTTCAAAGATGCATGACTGCTATATTCTTTGATTTCTATGAAAGGATTGTTGAGGTTTTCATGGATGATTTTTCCGTTTATGGAACTTCTTTTGATGATTGTTTGAGCAACCTTGATCGAGTTTTGCAGACATGTGAAGAAACTAATCTTGTCTTGAATTGGGAGAAGTGCAACCCTATGGTGAATGAAGGCATTGTCTTGGGACATACAATTTCCGAAAGAGGTATTGAAGTTGACAAGGCTAAAGTTGATGCTATTGAAAAAATGTCGTGTCCTACGGATATCACAGGTACAAGAAGTTTCCTTGGTCATGTTGTTTTCTATAGGAGGTTTATTAAACATTTCTAGGCCTCTCATGAATCTTTTGCAAAAAGATGTTCCATTCATTTTTGATGATGATTGTGTGGAAGCTTTTGAAATTCTCAAGAATGCTTTGATTTCTACACGTGTTGTTCAACCACCTGATTGGAACCTACCTTTTGAAATTATGTTTGATGCTAATTACTATGATGTAGGTGTTGTTCTAAGCAAAGAGTTGATAAGAAATTAAATTTATTCATTATGCTAGCAAAACTCTAGACAATGCTCAAAGAAACTATGCTACCACTGAAATGGATTTTTTAGCAGTTGTGTTCGCTTGTGATAAGTTTGGACCTTATATTGTTGATTCTAAAGTAAATATTCACCCTAATGATGCTGCTATTGAATATATTATGGAAAAGAAAGATGCTAAACCTAGACTTATTAGGTGGGTTCTTCCGCTACAAGAATTTGATTAGCGTATTGTTGATAGAAAGGGTGTTGATAACCTCATAGCAGATAACTTGTCTAGGTTAGAGAATGTTCTTGATGACCCACTACCTATTGATGATAGCTTTCCTGATGAACAATTAGCTATTGTAAACGCCTCTCATAATGCTCCTTGGTATGTTGATTATGCTAATTACATTGTCGCTAAATTTATACCGCCTAGTTTCACATACCAACAAAAGAAAAAGTGTTTCTATGATTTAAGACATTACTTCTGGATGACCCACTCCTTTATAAAGAAGGAGTAGATGGTGTTATTAGACGTTGTGTACCTGAGCATGAATAGGAACATATCCTATAGAAGTGTCATTCCGAGGCCTACGGAGGACACCATGCTGGAGATAGAACTGCACGTAGGTATTACAATCTGGTTTTTATTGGCCTACTCTCTTCAAGGATGCTCGTAAGTTTGTCTGGTCATGTGATGAATGACAAAGAATTGGCAATATTAGTAGATGTTGGGAAATGCTTATGAATTACTCTCTTGTTATTGAACCATTTGATGTTTAGGGTTTTGATTATATGGGACCTTTTCCAACGTCCAACGGGTATACTCATATATTAGTTGTTGTTGATTATGTTACTAAGTGGGTAGAAGCTATTCCAACTAGTAGTGTTGATCATAACACCTCTATTAAGATGCTTAAAGAAGTTATTTTCCCTAGATTTGGAATCCCCAGATACTTAATGACTAATGGTGGTTCACATTTTATTCATGGTGCTTTCCATAAATTGCTTGCTAAGTATGATGTTAATCATAGAATTGCTTCTCCTTATCATCCCCAGTCTAGTGGTCAAGTAGAATTAAGCAATAGAGAAATTAAATTGATCTTGCAAAAGACGGTTTTGATCTAGGAAGAATTGGTCTAAGAAACTTGACGATGCATTATGGGCTTATAGAACTGCTTACAAGAATCCTACGGGTATGTTTCCGTATAAAATGGTTTATGGTAAAGCATGTCACTTACCTCTAGAGCTATAGCATAAAGCTTATTGGGAAATCAAAGAGCTCAACTATGATTTCAAACTTGCTGGTGAGAAGAGGTTATTTGACATTAGCTCACCTGATGAATGGAGAACCCAGGCCTATGAGAATGCCAAGTTGTTTAAAGAAAAAGTTAAGAGATGGCATGATGAAAGGATACAAAAGCATGAATTTAATTTAGGTGATCATGTCTTGCTATACAATTCCCGGTTAAGATTTTTTGCAGGAAAACTTCTCTCTAAGTGGGAAGGACCATACATCGTCGAGGAGGTATATCGTTCCGGTGCCATCAAGATCAACAACGCCAAAGGCACAAATCCAAAGGTGATAAACGGGCAAAGAATCAAACACTATATTTCAGGTACTCCCATTAATGTCGAAACCAATGTTATCAATACCATAACTTCCTAAGAGCATATTAGGGAGACTTATCAGAATGTTTTAGACTCCGAAAAGGAATAGGTGCATGGTACGGTAAGGAAACCGACTCCAAAACTTTCCCAATAGCAATTTTACTCAGTTTTGGAATATTTCAAAAATTAGGAAAATTAAGAGCAGTCTGAAGGACGCATGGGGAGGCGACAAGCCTGCTAGGCGCGACCACCCCCTAGCCACACCTAGGGGGCTTGTCACCACCTCGTGCGCCCCCCGGACTCCATTTTCTTGTGGAACATCCCTTCGGATAGGCAAAAATTCATGATAGAATCTCCTGAAGGTTTCGACTTTCGTATCACGACAATACCTCATGTTTTCATTTTGAGTTGTTTCTGCAGGAGATTTAGATTGTCATGGCGTCCCCCGGTGCTCAGAAGAACAAGTTTTTTGAGAAGTTCATGATCCCTTATCTTGCGGAGGTGCTGCAACACCCTCAAACCATTGAGATGCATGAGGGGGTGCTGCACATCCGTGACGTCGAGGGGCCGAAAAAGACCGGAAGCGTGGAAACAAGGCTCGAGGCAATGGAGCAGCAAGTCTTCAAGTTCCAAGCGATGGTGGAGGGTGGACTCAATGCCAATTATATGATGATCTCCGAGTTTACCCATAAACACAAGATGGACACCAAGGACATCGGAGATCACATGTTCAAGCTTTACGAGAAAATTGAGCATCTCCAAGCCCAGATCTATGATCTGCAAAACCAAAACTCTGAGTATGAATACAGATTTAAGAGAATGAGTTCGGCTACAGATTTGAGGATTCCGGAGACTTGTTCATCTTTTTACGATGGTGAGCCTATGCCTTGGAAGATGGAGAACAAGCCTCCAACCTCATCAACAACTCCACCACCATCACCTCCGAAGAAGGACACTTGAACACATGGTACGGGCACTCCCCTTGGCTTGTGTCAAGCTTGCGGGACATGCCCCAGTATCGTATCACACCACACCTTTTTTCTTTTTCCTTTTTGTTTTTTATCTTTCCTAGTTCGATAATTTTTGTTTTTGTTTTGATCTAGTAGAATAAAAGTTTCTAGTATGATCTACCTTTTAGTTTTTTCTTTTGCTCACCTTATGTAAGCAAGTCCGAGTTATATAATAAAAAAAGTTTTGATGAGAGGGATTTGCTTGATTACTATGCTCTTGAAAGTAATGAATAAATAATGATAGAACAATAGCAAAGAGAATACATAGTGATCTTATGGGGAGTGATGACTTCACATGTAAAAAGTATGGTGATTGAAAATTGTTGGGAGATAACAAACATAGTAATTGGTCATTGGTGCAATTGAAAGAAAGTGATAAAGAAATAGAGATTAACATATAAATATATTATCTTGGACATCTTTTATGATTGTGACCACTCATTAAAATATTACATGCCAAGAAGTTGATGTTGGACAAGGAAGACAACATAATAGGTTATGTTTGCTTGCATCCGTATAGAAGTTATATGGTTTTAGATCCTCCAACATGGCGTGCTTGCTTCCACCTCATATTAGCCAAATTTCTGCACCAAGTAGAGATACTACTTGTGCATCCAAACACCTCAACCCAGTTTTTGCCATGAGAGTCCACCATACCTACCTATGGATTGAATAAGATCCTTCAAGTAAGTTATCATCGGTGCAGAAAGGCAATCAAAATTGCTCCTAAATATGTGTGATCTTTTATTGTAAGGGAAATAAGCGTTGTACGAACTTGTGATAGTGAAGAAATAAAAGCAACAGACTACATAATAATGGTTGCTATCACAAAGGGCAACACAACGCGGCTTTCCTCTGCACTAAGAGTTTGAGCATCCAAAAAAAAAGCGCATGACAACCTCTGCTTCCCTCTACGAAGATTCTATCTGTTACTTTCACTTTTACTTTCTAGCACTTACCTTTATACAAGAGTCATGGTGGTTTTCACCACTTCCTATATTCCGTCCCTCCTGGCAAGCATTATGTGTTGGGGAATGATCTAGACTTATATATCCACTCGGATGTGGGTGATCATGAGTTATTATTGTTGACATCACCCTTGAGGTGAATAGTTGGGAGGCAAAATTATAAGCCCCTATATTCCTCTATGTTCGATTGAAGCTTTGACCTCGTGGGTACCGCATGAGTGCTAGAAATTGTGAACGACTAAAAGATGATTGAGTATGTGGATTTGCTTTACAAGCTCTTATATTGACTCTTTCCGATATTATGATAAATTGTCAATTGCTTCAATGACTGACATCATAGTTTGTTGTCAATAGAGTTCTTGATTCATACTTTATCTTGTGACTGAATTGTTACTCTAGTATAAAGAATCTCATCTAATGAGTATTGTTGTTCTAAAGTTGATCATGATGCCCTCATGTCCGTATTTTATTTTTATCGACACCTCTATCTCTAAACATGTGGACATATTCATTGATCTCGGCTTTCGCTTGAGGGCAAGCGAGGTGTAAATTTGGGGGAGTTGATACGTCCATTTTGCATCATGCTTTTATATTGTTATTTATTGCATTATGGGTTGTTATTACACGTTATGGTACAATACTTATGCCTTTTCTCTCTTATTTTACAAGGTTTACATGAAGAGGGAGAATGTCGACAGCTGGAATTCTGGACTGGAAAAGGAGCAAATCTGAGATACATATTCTGCACAAATCCAAAAGTCCTGAAATTTTACAGAGAATATTTTTGGAATTAATAAAAAATATTGGCGCAAGAATCAACTAGAGGGGGGCCACCAGCAAGCCACAAGCCTGCTAAGTGTGGCCACCCCTGGCCACACCTAGCAGGCTTGTGGGGGCCCTGTGGCTCCTTTGATGCCCATCTTCTCCTATATGAAGCTTTTTGACCTGGAAAAAATTCAGAATAGAGCTTTCGGGATGAAGCGCCGCCATCTCGAGGCGAACTTTGGTAGAACCAATCTAAAGCTCCGGCAGGGTAGTTCTGCCGGGGAAACATCCCTCTCGGAGGGGGAAATCAAAGCCATCATCATCACCAATGAGCCTCTCATCGAGAGGGGGTCAATCTCCATCAATATCTTCACCAGCACCATCTCCTCTCCAAACCCTAGTTCATCTCTTGTATCCGATCTTTGTCTCAACACCTCAGATTGGTACCTATGGGTTGCTAGTAGTGTTGATTACTCCTTGTAGTTGATGCTAGTTGGTTTACTTGGTGGAAGATCATATGTTCAGATCCTTTATCATAATTAATACTCCTCTGATCTTGAACATGAACATGCTTTGTGTGTAGTTTCGTTTGTTCCTGAGGACATGGGATAAGTCTTGTTATAAGTAATCATGTGAATTTGGTATTCGTTCGATATTTTGATGAGATGTATGTTGTCTCTCCTCTAGTGGTGTTATGTGAATGTTGACTACATAACACTTCACCATTATTTGGGCCTAGGGGAAGGCATTGGGAAGTAATAAGTAGATGATGGGTTGCTAGAGTGACTGAAACTTAAACCCTAGTTTATGCGTTGCTTCGTAAGGGGATGATTTGGATCCATATGTTTCATGTTATGGCTAGGTTTACCTTAATTCTTCTTTCGTAGTTGCGTATGCTTGTGATAGGGGTTAATAATAAGTGGGAGGTTTCTCCAAGTAAGGGCAGCACCCAAGCACCGGTCTACCCACATATCAAATTATTAAAGTAACGAACGCGAATAAAATGAGCATGATGAAAACTAGCTTGACGGAAATTCCCATGTGTCCTCGGGAGCGCTTTGCTTTAAATAAGAGTTTGTCCAGGCATGTCCTTTGCTATAAAAAGGATTGGTCTACCTTGTTGCACCTTTGCTACACTTGTTACTTGTTACTTGTTACGAATTATCTTATCACAAAACTATCTGTTACCGATAATTTCAGTGCTTGCAGAGAATACCATACTGGAAACCGCTTGTCATTTCCTTCTGCTCCTCGTTGGGTTTGACACTCTTACTTGCCTAAAGGACTGAGATAGATCCCTTATACTTGTGGGTCATCAAGACTCTTTTCTGGCGCCATTGCCGGGGAGTGAAGAGCCTTTGGTAAGTGGAATTTGGTAAGGAAAAAATTTATATAGTGTGCTGAAATTTACTGTCACTTGTCACTATGGAAAGTAATCCTTTGAGGGGCTTGTTCAGGGTATCTTCACCTCGATAGGAAACACAAAGATTTGTCCCTCAACCTACTGAACCAATTGAAAATATTTATTATGAAATTTCTTCGGGTATGATAGTGAAACTGCTGGCTAATCCTTACGCAGGAGATGGAACACTACATCCTGCTTTACATCTAATCTATGTGGATGAAGTTTGTGGATTATTTAAGCTTGCAGGTCTGCCCGAGGATCACGTTAAGAAGAAGGTTTTTCCTTTATCTTTGACGGAAAAGGCGTTGACATGGTATGGGCTATGTGATGATATTGGATCATGGAGCTACAACCAATTGTACCCTATGCATCTAGTTCATCATGATCGGAATTATATTTATAATTTTTGGCCTCGTGAAGGAGAAAGAATCGCTCAAGCTTGGGGAGTCTTAAGTCAATGTTATATTCATGCCCCAATCATGAGCTCTCGAGACAAATTATTATTCAGAATTTTTATGCTCGGCTTTCTCGTAATGATCAATCCATGCTTGATACTTGTTGTGATGGTTCCTATATGAAGAAGGATATTAACTTCAAATGGGATTTATTGGAAAGAATTAAGTGCAACTCTGAATATTGGGAACTCGACGAAGGTAAGGAGTCAAGTATGAACCTCAAGTTTGATTGTGTTAAATCTTTCGTAGACACCAATGTTTTTT
The DNA here is from genome assembly GCA_022496015.1 of Hordeum marinum. Lineage (NCBI taxonomy): Eukaryota > Viridiplantae > Streptophyta > Magnoliopsida > Poales > Poaceae > Hordeum > Hordeum marinum. The sequence continues at coordinate 155,973,810 of CM039672.1, read as the reverse complement.
GTTAATTTAGCACTAAATATGGACTTGACTCTGAGATAGTAGCTTCTTTTTGTGAAACGTTTGCTGCTCATGTTGATCTCCCTAAGGAGAAGTTGTTTAAATATCATCCTCCCATTGAAGTGAAAGTAGTTGAACCTATTAAAGTTGAACAGAAAACCATTACTTATAATGTTGATCATGTTATTCCCACTGCTTATATTGAGAAACCACCTTTCCCTGTTAGAATAAAGGATCATGCTAAAGTTTCAACTCTGGTTCGTAAGAGCTATGCTAGAACACCTACACCCCCTGAGCAAATTAAAGTTGAACCTAGTATTTCCATGGTTAAGGATCTCTTGGTTGATAATATTGATGGGCATGTTATTCAATTTTGTGATGAAGCTGTTAGAATTGCTAAACCTGATGCTAAAAATAAACATAGACCCGTTGTTGGCACGCCTGTTATTTCTATTAAAATAGGAGATCATTGTTATCACTTGTGGTTGCTTCCATGTCGTTTTGTCGGTAGCCTTGATCCAAAGTAGGAGCTTCCACTTGGGTTGATGAAGTGCTTTCCTTCACCTCCTTGGGATGAATCTTGCCAATGGGCAAATCTTGGATAGATTCCGAAGGATCTTTATCACCTACATCATTTGGCAATTGTTTGACTTGAAAACCATTAGATTCATCAAACTTCACATCTACCATCTCTTCAACTTTTTGAGTGAAGTTGTTGTAGACATGGTAGGTGTGAGAGTTCGATCTGTAACCAAGTAGGAAACCTTCATGAGATTTTGGAGGAAATTTAGCATGACGATGCTTATCAAGAATGTAGATGTTTGAGCCGGATACCCGAAAGTATCCAACTTGGGGTTTGTTACCGGTGAGAAGGTCGTATGATGTTTTATCGAGAAGCTTGTGCAAGTAGAGTCGGTTTGTGGCATGACATACCATTTCCATGGCTTCTGCCCAAAAATGTCTTGGCATCTTGTATTCGTCAAGCATCGTTCTTGCCATCTCAATGAGGGTTTAGTTCTTCCTCTCAACAACTCCAGTTGAGGCGTGTATGTAGTCGAGAACTCATGTGAAATAACCTCTTCGTAAACATAGCTATCCACATGGGTGTTCTTGAACTCCGATCCGTTATCACTTCGAACCTTCTTGATCTTCACTTCAAATTGATTTTGCGCTTTGCGTGCAAAGTTCTTGAAGATCTTGTGTACCCGTGACTTATCATCAAGAAAGAATACCCACATAAATCTAGAAAATAATCAGCTATAACTAGACCATACGAGTTTCCACAGAGACTCTTATAAGCATTGGGACTAAAAGGATCCTTATGAAGTAACTCGAGTGGTCTCCTAGTGGTCATGATGTTCTTGATCGGATGACTTCCACCTACTTGCATTTCTGCTTGACAAGCACTACAAAGCCTATCTTTATCAAAGATAACATCATAAACACCAAGAATGTGATCGCCCTTGATAAGCTTATCTAGATTGCACATGCCTACATGTCCTAGCCTTCTATGCCATAGCCAACCTTTAGATGATTTTGCAATAATACAAGTACGAGGTTAGGCCTTTTTAGTGAAATCAAAAATGTATAGATCACCTCTACGAATACCGGTAAAGACAGTTTTATGATTATCATGACGAAACACTTGGCAATCTACTTTACTAAGTAGCACATTGAAACCGAAGTTTGCTAGTCTAGATATGGAAAGAAGATTGTAGCCAAGGGAGTCAACAAGAATAACACTTTGAATAGAGCTATCATGAGATATGGCCACCTTACCAAGACCAAGTACCTTACTCTTAGATTTGTCTCCAAAGGTCACATATCTCCGAGGTCCTTGATTAGGTGTGATCTCTTGGAACATGTCTTTATCACCAGTCATATGATCAGTGCATCCACTGTCGAGAATCCACTATTTTCCTCCGTACATGTAATCCTTGAAGTTTGCCATGAGACTTAGATTCTTTATGATCTTTTCATGCTCGATGTCGAACAACTCGTCTTCATCATAGTAGCCATGTTCTTCATTGTCATCATTTGGTAGGATCTCCTCGTCATAGAAACCAAGAGATTCGTTACAATTGTAACCATGAAAATGTTCAAGCCTATGAATGTGAATGGCTTCAACAATAATGTTGTTGATAGTTGTGACATATCCTTTAGCACGCATAAGATCACGAAGCTCAAATAGGCATTTATCAAAGTTTGGGTCACTAGGCTTCATTTTGTGAAAAGCAACAGTTTTATGAAGAATTTCATCAAGATTACTTAATGAATAATTTGGATATCATTTCTCCAAATCATTCCACAAAGTATAAGCACATTCGAAGTTCTTCAATTGAGTAAGCACAAATCTCGATAAACCTCTAACAATAAGATTGACAGTTCTAAGGTTACCAATCATGTCAATTTCTTCTTCGTATGTGGGATATAATTCATCGATGGGGAACACATAAGGATTTTCAATATGTATTCTCAAATGGAATTTGTGAAATAGATCAATCATAGCATTCTTCCATTGACTATAGTACTCTCCATCAAGAATAGGCAATCTAAAACTCAAACTTTCCACACTAGACACACCCATCTTCCTCCATGGTGATGAAACCGAAGCAATGGAGACAAATGCTCTGATACCAATTGTGGGATCACTAAAAGAGTATGTCTATAGAGGGGTGAATAGACTACTAGCACAAATTAAAATCTACACAATATACAAAGTTAAGTGTGGGCAAATTTTGCAATTATAGCAAGTCTAGCACACCCTACATATGCAAGTCATCAAGTATAGCAGCGAAAAGTAGAGGCATTGCACATGGAAGTAACAAGTTGAGATAGGGAGATCAAACGCATGAAGGACATGAAGATCGTTTCTCGTGATTCCGATAGGTGGTGCTATCGTACGTCCATGTTTATGGAGTCTTCAACCCATGGAGGGTAATGGTCGCGAGAGTCCAGGGAGGGCTCTACCCAGGGAGGGTTCCATGAAAAAGCAACCTTGACTATACCATGATGGCCTACGACCACGGAGGACTAGCCTAAGTCGGGGTAGATCTTCACGAAGTAGGCAATCTCCTTGCCCTTACAAACTTCTTGGTTCACTCTACAACACTAAGTAGGAGGCTCCCAAGCAACACCTAGCCAATCTAGGAGGCACCACCCTCCAAAAGGTAATAGGCTTGATAATGTCAATGAACTCCTTCCTCTTGTGCTTCAAGATGATATACTCCTCAACACTCAATCACTCTCTCATAGATTTGACTTTGGTGGAAGAGATTGATTGGGTGGAAAGCAACTTGGGGAGGCTAGTGATCAAGATTCATATCGTTAGAATGGAATTGCATGATCTCAACACATGAGTAGATGGCTCTCTCTCAGAAAATATGATAGGATAGGTGGGGATTTGTTATGAGTGCTTCACTAGCGAGTGAGTGGTGGTGGTGGGGTATATATAGGCATCTCCAAAAATCCAACTATTACACCTTAAGTGACCAACTCGGTGCCACCGATGTGTTATTCTTAGCGGTACCGAGTTGCTCCAAATGTAGAACCTTTTGAATCTCGGTGAGACGATATATATTTGTCCGGGCTACCGATCAGGTGTCCAATACTGAGAATCTACATCTCGGTGACACCAATCCAAAAACTCAGAAATTCTGATTTTATGAATCGAGGCAACCAAAAGTTGGCAGTCTGAACTCGGTGGCACCGATGTGGGATCGGTTGCACCGATCTGCTAGGGTTTGGCATGGGTCTGTCTGAGTATAAGAATCGGTGGGACTGAGTGTTGGTTTCACCGATTTTGGATATTTGGCTTTGGACAGACTTTTGTGGACGAGTTGTGGGTGTTTTTGGTGACTATCACTTGTGCATGCTTGAGCATTTTGTTCACCAACAATAACTTACCCCTTTCAATAGTATTGGCTTTTCTACGGCCTCAAAGTGATTTCTCACAAAGTAAAATGTAGAGTCCTCTTCCTTGAAGATTTTCCCAATGCTATTCCTTCTCCTTCTTCTTCTTGGGGATACTCTCCACACTCCTTAGCCAACCTTCTCTCTCTCTCTATGGACTTTCACCTGAAATGCACTAAGTAGAAATATCAGTTCAAGAGACAATGTATGTTGTCATGAATTATCAAAACCACAAAGGGAGCATATTGTGCTGTCAACCTTAGCACCAGTCCACCCCCATATCGAATTAAGTAGCAAACACGAATCGAACAAACATGATGAAAGTGACTAGATGAAATTACTATGTACACTCAAGAACACTTTGCTTATCATAAGAGATAGTTTTGGCCTGTCCTTTCCCAGAAAAGTATTGCGCTACCTTCATGCACCTTACCTATTGTTACTATTACTTGTTCGCTACAAATTACATTGCTATCAAACTACTTGCTACCTACAATTTCAGTACTTGCATTAATTACCTTGCTGAAAACCGCTTATCATTTCATTCTGCTCCTCGTTGGGTTTGACACTCTTAATTATCAAAAGGACTAGGATTGATCCACTATACATGTGCGTCATCAAGACTCTTTTCTGGCGTCGTTGCCGGGGAGTAAAGCGCTCTTGGTACGTGGAAATCTGTAAGGAAAAACTTATACTACGTGCTGAAATTTACTATCACTTGTTACTATGGAAAGCAATCCTTTGAGGGGTTTGTTCGGGGTATCTTCACCTCGACCGGAACCACAATTATTTGCCCCTCGACCTACAACACCTACTGAAAATATTGGTTATGAAATTCCTTCGGGTATGTAGGAGATGGAACTGAACATCCTGATATGCACCTAATACATGTGGATGAAATTTGTGGATTATTTAAGCTTGCAGGTTTATCCGGAGATGAAATTGATAAGAAGGTTTTCCCTTTATCTTTCGAGGGAAAAGAATTGACATGGTATAGGCTATGTGATGGTACTGGATCATGGAACTGGAATCGCTTGGAATTGGAATTCCACCAAAAGTTTTATCCTATGAATCTAATTCATCATGATCGGAATTATATATATAATTTTTGGCCTCGTGAAGGAGAAAGTATTGCTCTAGCTTGGGGTAGGCTTAAGTCAATGTTATATTGATGCCCCAATCATGTTATCCCGAGAGAAGTTATTATTAAGAAAAAATTATGCTCAGCTTTTTAATAATGATAAAACCATGCTCGATACTTCTTGCACTACTTTTATGAAGAAGACTATTGAATTCAAGTGGGATCTCTTGGAAAGAATTAAAAGCAACTCTGAAGATTGGGAACTCGAGGAAGGTAATGAGAAAGGTATTAAGCTTGAATTTGATCGTGTTAAACCCATTATGAATATTGATGCTTTTCACAAGTTTAGCACTAAATATGGACTTGACTCTGAGATAGTAGCCTCTTTCTGTGAATCATTTGTTACTCATGTTGATCTCCCTAAACAGAAGTGCTTAAAATATCACCCTCGTATTAAAAAAGAAATTAAAGAACCGGTCATTGCTCAAAAATAAAGTATCATTTACAATGTTGATCGAGTTGTGCCTACTTCCTACATTGAAAAAACAACTTTCCCTATTAGGATAAAGGAACATGCTAAGGTATCAACTGTTGTCCGCAAGAGTAATATAAGAGCACCTAAACCCTCTGAACAAATTAAAGTAGAACCTAGTGTTGCTATGATTAAAGATCTCTTGGTAGAAAATATTGATGGGTATGTCATTTACTTCTGTGATGAAGCTGCTAGAATTGCTAAACCCGATGAAAAAGATAAACATAGACCCGTAGTTGGCTTGCATGTTGCCTCAGTTAAATTGGGAGATCATTGTTATCATGGCTTATGTGATTTCGATGCTAGTGTGAGTGATATTCCTTTTACTTTATATCAAGAAATTATGAATGAAATAGCACCTGCTGAAATAGAAGATACTGATGTTACTATTAAACTTGCTAATAGAGACACCATCACACCACTTGGGATTGTTAGAGATTTTGAAGTCTTGTGTAGGAAAATAAAATACCCTACTGCTTTTCTAGTTCTTGGTTCCCCACAAGATGACTTTTGTCCCATTATCTTTGGTAGACCTTTCTTGAACACTGTTAATGCTAAGATTTATTGTCAAAAAGAAATCATCAGTGTTAAGTTTGGTGATGTGTCTCATGATTTCCATTTTTCCGAGTTTAGTAGACAATCTTGTGATAAAGTTACCAAGTAAGGATGAAATAATTGGTCTTGCTTCTATTGCCATTCCTCCTACCGATCCACTAGAACAATATTTGCTAGACCATGAAAATGATATGCACTTGCATGATAGAAATGAAATAGATAAAAATTTCTTTGAACAACAACCTCTACTAAAGCACAATTTTCCTATTGAAACATTGGGAGGTCCTCCTCCACCTAAAGGTGATCCTGTGTTTGCATTAAAACAGTTGCGTGACACGCTGAAGTATGCTTATCTTGACGAGAGAGAAAAATATCCTATTATTATTAGAGTTAACCTTTCAGAACATGAAGAAGAAAGATTATTGAAAATTCTGAGGAAGCATCGGGCTGCTATTGGATATACTCTTGATGATCTTAAGGGCATTAGCCCCACTCTATGTTAGCACAAGATGAATATGGAACCTGAAGCTAAACCCGTTGTTGATCACCAACGACGGTGAAATCCCAAGATGGAAGAAGTGGTAAGAACTGAAATATTAAAGCTTCTAGAAGCAGGTATAATCTATGCCATAGCTGACAGTAGATGGATGAGTCCTATTCATTGTGTCCCTAAGAAAGGAGGTATTACTGTTGTTCCTAATGATAAAAATGAACTTATTCCGCAAAGAATTGTTACTAGCTATAAAATGGTAATTGATTTTAGAAAATAAAATAAATCTACTAGAAAAGATCATTACCCTTTGCCTTTCATTGATCAAATGCTTGAAATATTATCTAAGCACACACACTTTTGTTTCTTGGATGGATATTCTAGTTTCTCTCAAATACCCGTGTCAGATTTTGATCAAGAGAAAACCACCTTTACTTGTCCTTTTGGAACCTATGCTTATAGATGTATGCCTTTTGGTTTATGTAATGCACCTGCTACCTTTCAAAGATGTATGACTGCTATATTCTCTGATTTTTGTGAAAAGATTGTGGAGGTTTTCATGGATGATTTTTCCATTTATGGAACTTCTTTTGGTGATTGCTTAAGCAACCTTGATCGAGTTTTTAGAGATGTGAACAAACTAATCTCGTCTTGAATTGGGAGAAGTTCTACTTTATGGTTAATGAAGGTCTTGTCTTGGGGCATAAAATCTCCGAACGAGGTATTAAGGTGGATCAAGCTAAAGTTGATGCAATTGAGAAAATGACATGTCCTAAATATATTAAATGTATTAGAAGTTTCCTTTGTCACGCTAGTTTCTATAGGAGGTTTATTAAATACTTCTCAAAAAAATCTAGGCCTCTTACTAATCTTTTACAAAAGGATATTCCCTTTGTTTTTTATGATGATTGTGTGGAAGCCTTTGAAACACTTAAGAAAGCCTTAACCACTGCACCTATTGTTCAACCACCTGATTGGAACTTGCCTTTTAAAATTACGTGTGATGCTAGTGATTATGATGTTCATGTTCTTCTAGAACAAGGAGTTGATAAGAAATTAAATGTTATCTGATGTCTACTATGCAACCTTCTTCTTGTAGACTTGTGTTGGGCCTCCAAGCGCAGAGTTTTGTAGGACAGTGGCAATTTTCCCTCAAGTGGATGATCTAAGGTTTATCAATCAGTGGGAGGTTTAGGATGAAGATAGTCTCTCTCAAACAACCCTGCAATCAAATACAAGAAATCTCTTGTGTCCCCAACACACCCATTACAATGGAAAATTGTATAGGTGCACTAGTTCGGCAAAGGGATGGTGATACAAGTGCAATATGGATGGTAGATATAGGTTTTTGTAATCTGAAAATATAAAAACAGCAAGGTAACTAATGATAAAAGTGAGCACAAACGGTATTGGAATGCTGAGAAACAAGGCCTAAGGTTCATACTTTCACTAGTGCAATTTCTATCAACAATACTGACATAGTTGAATCATATGTAAATACCTCTTGCGCCACAAAGAGTTCACTCCAAAGACACAAATAGCGGAGAACTAACGAGGAAATTATTGTAGGGTACGAAACCACCTCAAAGTTATCTTTTTCGATCAATCTTATGAGCTATCCCTATAAGTGTCACGAACAACCCTAGAGTTCGTACTAAAATAACACCTTAAGACACACATCAACCAAAACCCTAATGTCACCTAGATACTCCAATGACACCACGAGTACCCATGGGCTTGATTATGAGATATGCATCACACAATTTCGGATTCATCATGTTCAACCCAACACAAAGAACATCAAAGAATGCCCCCAAAGTTTCTACCAGAGATTCAAGACGAAAACATGTGCCAACCCCTATGCATAGATTCCCAAGGTCACGGAACCCGCAAGTTGATCACAAAACATACATCAAGTGGATCAAAAGAACATCCCATTTTCACCACGGATATCCCATCGCAAGACATACATCAAGTGTTCTCAAATCCTTAAAGACTCAAACCCATAAGAAAACTTCAAAGGGAAAACTAATTCATCACAAGAAGATAGAGAGGGGGAAACTCCATATGATTCGATCTATATTAATAAAGCTTGCAATACATCAAGATCGTGTCATCTCAAGAACACGAGAGAGAGAGAGATATCAAACACATAGCTACTGGTGCATACCCTCAGCCCCGAGGGTGAACTACTCCCTCCTCATCATGGAGACCGCCAGGATGATGAAGATGGCCTCCGGTGATGGTTTCCCCCTTTGGCAGGGTGCCAGAACGGGCTCTCAATTGGGTTTTCGTGTCTCTGGAGGCTTGCGGCGGCGGAACTCCCAATCTAGGTTTATTTTCGGAGGTTCCTATATTTATAGGAATTTTTGGCGTCGGTGTCACGTCAAGGGAGGCCACAAGGCGACGACAAGCCACCCAGGCGCGGCCAGGGGGATGGTCGTGCCCACCTAGCTTGTGGCCTCCTCGTCGATCTTCTAGACCAACTCCAATACTTCGGGGGTCTCTTTTGGTCCAAAAAATCATACTAAATTTTCATCCCATTCTGAGAACTTTTATTTCTGCACAAAAAACGACACCATGGTAGTTCTGCTGAAAACAGCATCAGTCTGGGTTAGTTCTAATAAAATCATACCAAAATCATATAAAATTATTGTAAACATGGCATGAATACTTCATAAATTATAGATACGTTGGAGACATATCAGCATCCCCAAGCTTAATTCCTGGTCGACCTCAAGTAGGTAAATGATAAAATAAATTATTTATGAAGTGTGAATGCTAGCAAGTGCACAAATTTGATCAATGATATTTCCAAACACTTTCTCTAGCATCATTAAATATCATAAACATTAGTTCATCTCATAAAACTTCTCATGACGAAGTAACAAGCTATTTACATGTTAAAGTATAGACCATAAAGTTTCTTGAAAACTAACAAACTATGCTTTCAGTCACCAAACAATTGCAATTCATCTTATTTTTGGGAAGGATCTATGTAAGAGCTTTTATTTAGCAAATTCTACATACCCATCTATCATATAGTCTTCCATTATTGCTAACACTCAAAGCATATTTTTAGAGCAAATGGCATCCATCGAACATAGAGAAAGATAGGGGATTAATGTTTTGCCTTCCAACTTATTTATCATATAGATAATTTTCAACAATAATAATTCATGATCAAATATATTTGAATGGCCATATATGCCTAGATCTTTCCCCAACACATGACACTTTCCAAGAGAAAAAGGCAAAATATAGGAAGTGGTGAAGATCACCATGACTCTAGCATAAAGGTAAGTACTAGAAAGTAAAACATAGGCCCTTCGCGGAGGGAAGCAGAGGTTGTCATGCACTTTTTGATTTTGGATGTGCAAACCCTTAATGCAAAGGAACGTCATGTTTTATTTCCCTTTGTGAGAGCAACCTTTATTATGCAGTCTGTCGCTTTTATTTCTTTACCATCACAAGTTTGTACAACGCTTATTTTCCCTTACAGTAAAAGATCATACATATTTAGGAGCAATTTTTATTGCTTTTTGCACCGATGACAACTTACTTGAAGGATCTTACTCAATACATAGGTAGGTATAGTGAACTCTCATGGCAAAACTGGTTTAAGGGTGTTTGGATGCACAAGTAATATTTCTACTTGGTGCGGAAGTTTGTGCTAGTATGATGTGGAAGCAAGCACCACATGTTGGAGGATCCATAACAATATAACTTCTACACAAATATACCCAAACATAACTCATTACGTTGTCTTCCTTGTCCAACTTCAACTAATTTTCTCAAGTTTGAAAATAACTAATGGGTATTCACAATCATAGAAGATGTCCAATATAGTATATTTATATGTGAAATCTCTCTTCCTTCAATATTCTTTCATGAATTTTTCAAGTGACCAATGCAGTGTTTACTAAATTTCAATTAATTTTACCACCTATACTTCTTATATGTGAAATCATTACTCCCCATGGGATAAGAATATAAAACATATATAATTTCGGATTTATGTTATTCAATTCATTCAACCATTTACTCTTAGGATATAAGTGAAGCATGTGAGTGAATGACAAAACTACTCCAAAACATATAAGTGAAGATCAATGAGTAGTCAAACAATTAAGTAGCTATGTGAGGACTTTATCTCTCTCTCAATAAAGATTATTAGATATGAGTATTTTATTCAACAGAAAGCGAAAGCAAATAGCACTCCAAGAATAGCATGCATCACGTGAACGAATTAAAATTTAGGCTCAACATAGGCTAACCGATAATTGTTGATAAAGAGAGATCAGATGCGTAGCAACCCCAAGCTTAGATGCTTGAGACTTCTTGAAATATTTACTTGTGGTGCCTTGGGCATCCCCAAGCTTGAGATTTTGTATCTCTTTCGATCCTCTCATATCATGGTTTCACCTATTCTCAAAAACTTCATCCACACAAAACTCGAAAAGAACTCGTGAGATAGGTTAGTACACATAATAATAGATCAACACTTTATGTAGTCACAATGAAAAGTTGCACAATTATTTTAAAACATTAGGTATTGTATACTATCATTTCCACAATTTATATTTACCAATATAGGCTATGGAAACTATAGGATAAGTAGATAACAAAACTATGACAGCAATCTGTCCAAACAGAACAGCTTGTAGCAATTTATTAAACCAGTGTACTTATGTAACTAAAAAATTTATGAAAATTTAGGACATGCTAAATACTTTATATTAAAATACTGTGTAAAAATTTCAGAAACTTTGCACGTCCATTAAAATATGAAAATTCAAACACTACAGTAGAAGTTTCTGTTTTTACACAACACACATCAAACATGCAATTCAAGCATCATAAAGGCAATTCTTGGAACTTTTTATTGAACAACAAGATTATAAATAACACCTAATAGAGAACGACAAAATAAAATGATGCTCCAAGAAAAACTTATATTATGTGATGAATAAAAATATAGCTCCAAGTAAGATATACCAATAGTGTTGAAGACGAAAGAGGGGATGCCTTACGGGGCATCCCCAAGCTTAGGCGCTTGAATATTCCTTGAATATTACTTCGGGGGTGCCTTGGGCATCCCCAATATTAGGTTCTTGCCACTCCTTATTCTCCCCATATCGGTATCTCACCCAAAACTTGAAAACTTCAATCACACAAAACTTAACGGAACTTCGTGAGAAGGGTTAGCGTAGTAAAGATAAATCATTCACTTAGGTACTGTCAAGACAAGATTCATGATTGTTCCCGCATGATAACTACTGTATTCCATCATTACCACAATTTATATTACTCAATATAAGCTATAGGAACACTTGAAACAAGCAAACTATGCATGCAAAACAGAATCTGTCAAAAATAGAAGAGTCTGTAAAGATCTGAATGATCACCAGGATTCCCTGACTCTAACAATTCTGAAAACTTAGGACATATCACGGAATTGGCATATAAAGTTTTTCTAAAATTTTCATAATTTTTTGACTCTCCATTAAAATCAGATAATTCATAAACTGGACGTAAAACTTTTTGCTTTTGCACAGAATCAAACAAGCAAGTATCCACACTATCCCAAATGCTTTACTTGGCACTTTATTGAAATAAAAGACACAAAACATGATTACTACAGTATATTAATCATGTGAACACATAAAAAACGTAAAAGTGTTGGGTTGTCTCTCAACAAGCGCTTTTCTTTAATGCCTTTCAGCTAGGCATGATGATTTCAATGATGCTCACATAGGAATAGAAATTAAAACATGCAAAAGAGCATCATGAATCTCATGAAAAGCACATTTAATTTTAACCCACTTCCTTGCATAGGGATTTTGTGATAAAACAATTTATCTCAGCAAGAATCAACTATCATAGGAAGGCAAAACAAGCATAACTTCAAAACCTTGAACACATAGACAGGAAACTTGATATTATTGCAATTCTTACAAGCATATGTTCCTCCCTCATAATAATTTTTAGTAGCATCATGAATGAATTCCACAATATAACCAACACATAAAGAATTATTTTCATGATCTACAAGCATAGAAATTTTACTACTCTCCACACGAGAAAAATTCTTCTCATGACTAATAGTGGGAGTAAACTCAACAAAATAACTATCATGTGAAGCATAATCCAGTTGAAAATTAAAATCTTGATGACAAGTCTCATGGTTATAATTATTGTTTATATCATACATGTCATCACAATAATCATCATAGACAGGAGGCATGCCATCATCATAATAGTTTTGCTCATCAAAACTTGGGGGACTAAAAATATCATATTCATCAAACATAGGATCCCCAAGCTTGTGGCCTTGCATACCATTAGCATCATGAATATTCAGAGAATGCATACTAACAACACTGCAATAATGCTCATCACTCAAAGATTTAGTGCCAACTATATTAAAATTTTATTGTTCTAACACTTGTGCACAATTTTCCTTTCCATCATTTTCACGAAAGACATTAAAAAGATGAAGCATATGAGGCAACCTCAATTCCATATTTTTGTAGTTTTATTTTATAAAACCAAACTTGTGAAAAATAAGAAACTAAAAGATTCAATTGCAAGATCTAAATATATACCTTCAAGCACCCACCTCCCCGGCAACAGTGCCAAAAAAGAGCTTGATGTCTACTATGCAACCTTCTTCTTGTAGACTCGTGTTGGGCCTCCAAGCGCAGAGTTTTGAAGGATAGTGGCAATTTTCCCTCAAGTGTATGACCTAAGGTTTATCAATCCGTGGGAGGTTTAGGATGAAGATGGTCTCTCTCAAACAACCCTGCAATCAAATACAAGAAATCTCTTGTGTTCCCAATACACCCAATACAATGGCAAATTGTATAGGTGCACTAGTTCGGCGAAGAGATGGTGATACAAGTGCAATATGGATGGTAGATATAGGTTTTTGGAATATGAAAATATAAAAACAGCAAGGTAACTAATGATAAAAGTGAGCACAAACGGTATTGGAATGCTCAAAAACAAGGCCTAGGGTTCATACTTTCACTAGTGCAATTTCTCTCAACAATAATGACATAGTTAAATCATATGTAAATACCTCTCGTGTGAAAAAGAGTTCACTCCAAAGTCACAAATAATGGAGAACTAACGAAGAAATTATTGTAGGGTATGAAACCACCTCAAACTTATCTTTTCTCATCAATCTTATGAGCTATCCCTATAAGTGTCACGAATAGCCTTAGAGTTCGTACTAAAATAACACCTTAAGACACACATCAACCAAAACCCTAATGTCACCCAGATACTCCAATGTCACCATGAGTTCCCGTGGGCTTGATTATACGATATGCATCACACAATTTCAGATTCATCATGTTCAATCCAACACAAACAACTTCAAAGAGTGCCCCAAAGTTTCTACCGGAGATTCAAGACGAAAACATGTGCCACCTCCTGTGCATAGATTCCCAAGGTCACAGAACCCGCAAGTTGATCACCAAAACATAAATCAAGTGGATCAATAGAACATCCCATTGTCACCACGGATATCACATTGCAAGACATACATCAAGTGTTCTCAAATCCTTAAAGACTCAATCCTATAAAAAAACATCAAAGGGAAAACTCAATTCATCACAAGAAGATAGAGAGGGGAAAACTCCATATGATTCAATCTATTTTAATAAAGCTCGCGATACATCAAGATCGTGTCATCTCAAGAACACGAGAGAGAGAGAGAGATCAAACACATAGCTACTGGTACATACCCTCGGCCCCGAGGGTGAACTACTCCCTACTCGTCATGGAGACCGCCGGGATGATGAAGATGGCCTACGGTGATGGTTTCCCCCTCCGGTAGGGTGACAAAACGGGCTCTCGATTGGTTTTTTGTGGCTCTGGAGGCTTGCAGTGGAGGAACTCCCGATATAGGTTTTTTTGGAGGTTTCTGTATTTATCGGAATTTTTGGCATCGGTTTCACGTCGAGGGGGGCCACGAGGCGATGACAAGCCACCCAGGCGTGGCGAGGGGGTGGCCACGCCCTCCTTGCTTGTGGCCTCCTTGTCGATATTCTTGCCCAACTCCAATGCTTCGGGGGTCTCTTTTTGTCCAAAAAAATCATACTAAATTTTTAGCCCATTCCAAGAACTTTTATTTCTGCACAAAAAACGACACCATGGTAGTTCTGCTGAAAACAGCGTCAATCCAGGTTAGTTCTAATAAAATCATACCAAAATCATATAGAATTATTGTAAACATGGCATGAATACTTCATAAATTATAGATATGTTGGAGACGTATCATTATCCATTTTGCTAGCAAAACTCACGACAGTGCCCAAAGAAATTATGCCACTACTGAAAAAGAATTTTTAGCAGTTGTGTTTCCTTGTGATAAATTTAGATCTTACATTGCTGATTCCAAAGTTATTGTTCACACTGATCATGCCGCTATAAAACATCTTATGGAAAATAAATATGCTAAACCTAGACTCATTAGGTGGGTTCTCTTACTTCAAGAATTTGATCTACATATTACTAATAGGAAAGGAGCTGAGAACCCCGTAGATGATAACTTGTCTAGGTTAGAAAATATTCTTGATGATCCGCTACCTATTGATGATAGTTTTCCTTGTGAGCAATTAGCTACAATAAATGTTTCTCAAAACACTCCATGGTACACTGATTATGCTAAGTACATTGTTGCTAAATATATTCCACCTAGTTTCACATACCAACAAAAGAAAAAAAATCTTATGTGATTTAAGACACTACTTTTGGGATGACCCACATAGTTATAAAGAAGGAGTAGATGGTATTATTAGATGTTGTGTACCTGAGCATGAACAAGAACAAATCCTACAGAAATGTCATTCTGAAGCTTATGAAGGACATCATGCAGAAGATAGAACTGCTCATAAGGTATTACAATATGGTTTTTATTGGCATACTCTCTTCAAGGATGCCCGTAAGTTTGTCTTGTCTTGTAATGAATGTCAAAGAATTGGTAACATCGGTAAGTGTTAGGAAATGCCTATGAATTATTCACTTGTTGTTGAACCATTTGATGTTTGGGGCTTTAATTATATGGGACCTTTTCCTTCCTCTGATGGGTATACTCATATTTTAGTTGTTGTTGGTTATGTCACTAAGTGGGTAGAAGCTATTCCAACTAGTAGTGCTGATCATAACACTTCCATTAAAATGCTTAAATAAGTTATTTTCCCGAGGTTCGGAGTCCCTAGATATCTAATGACTCATGGTGGTTCACATTTTATCCATGGTGCTTTCCGTAAAATGCTTGCTAAATATGACTTTAACCATAGAATTGCATCACCCTATCATCCTCGGTCTAGTGGTCAAGTTGAACTTAGCAATAGAGAAATAAAATTAATATTACAAAAAAACTTTCAATGGGTCTTGGAAGAATTGGTCTAAGAAATTGGAAGATGCACTTTGGGCCTATAGAACAGCATATAAAAATCCCGTGGGTATGTCTCCATACAAAATGGTATATGGGAAGGCTTATCATTTGCTTCTAGAGTTAGAACATAAAGCATTTTGGGCAGTTAAAGAACTCAATTATGATTTCAAACTTGCCGGTGAAGAGAGGTTATTTGATATTAGCTCATTTGATGAATGGAGGACCCAAGCTTATGAAAATGCGAGGTTATTTACAGAAAAAATTAGAAGATGGCATGACAAAAGAATCCAAAAGCGAGAATTCAAAGTCGGAGAATATGTCCTTTTGTACAATTCTCATTTCAGATTTTTTGTAGGAAAACTTCTCTCCAAATGGGAAGGACCAAAAGTTATCGAAGAAGTTTATCGCTCTGGAGCTATCAAGATTAATAATGCCGAAGGTACTACCCCGAAGGTGGTCAATGGACAAAGAATTAAACACTATATCTTAGGTACACCTATTAATGTTAAAAGTGATGTTATCCAAACCATGGCATCGGAGGAACACATAAGAGAAACCTTCCGGAGCACTCCAGAATCATGAAAAATAAGAGGTACGTCATACGGTAAGTAAACGGACTCCGAAAAATCCACAAAAATATTTTTATCAATTTTGGAGTATTTAAGAATTTTAGCAAATAAAAAATAAACTTGAAGGCAACCAAGGTGAGAACGTAACACCAGGCGTGGTTGCCATCCATGGCGCACCCTGGTGGGTGGTGCCCACCTTGGGAACCTTCCTGACTCCGTTTTCCTTTCGTTTTCTTGATTTCCAAGAATAAAAAATCACTATATATACCCCGATTGATTTTACCACCGCATCGCAAGATTTTCCTTTGTTCTGGTTTCGTGATGTTTTCGTGACAGATCTAAAAATACGTCGTCCCAAGATTCGGAGGGAGAAAGCTATGTGTCCAACTATGTTGTTGATCCAAAGATCTTTGGGGAATTTACCCCTACTTGTGGACTTCGGCGGAAGAACAGGAAACCGATCTCAAGGAAATAGAAGATGCAGGACCGGTCGCTGACTTAGATAAAGATGAAGCTCCACTACCTCAACTTGGAGATATGCACGTGGAGTTCAAAAGGTCAATCCATCCTAATGGTGGGAGTAAACTCAATACTCCTTTTATCCCTTCTCGTTTTCTGCACGTGAGCAAGGTAGCTCTATGCAAGAGGATATTGAAACTTGAGCAAGAGAATGACAATTTAAGGGAAGAAA
This sequence comes from Hordeum marinum, assembly GCA_022496015.1. Taxonomy (NCBI): domain Eukaryota; kingdom Viridiplantae; phylum Streptophyta; class Magnoliopsida; order Poales; family Poaceae; genus Hordeum; species Hordeum marinum. The sequence goes on along the minus strand of CM039672.1, from coordinate 155,956,574 downwards.
ACTTTATCCTCAAGCGTAAATTGGAGAAGAAGAATAATTCTTCATCACCACCATCTTCATCATCTTCACCACCGAAGGAGACTTGACTACATGGGTATGGGCACTCCCCTTGGCTTGATCCAAGCTTGGGGGAGGTGCCCCGATATCGTATCACCATCACTTTTTACATTTGCCTTTTATTTCGATCCTTAGCTTTTTTGTGATCTAGTTGAATAAAAGTTTAGTATGATATATTTTCAAGTGCTAGTTTCGTGATCTATCTATCTGCGTAATCGAGTGAGAGTTATATAATAAAGTTTAGTTTGAGCTTTTGACCCTTTACTTTCTTGTTGCAATCATACTAAAATAAAATAAATGAGAAAAAGATCATATGCTAATATTATGGTGAGTAATGACATCACAATAAAGAAAAGTATAATAAGTACAATTTATTGGAGATTGGCAAACATAACATTAGTCAATGATTCAATTCAAGAAAGAATTAATTAGGGAAGAAAAGATTCGCATGGAAATATACTATCATGGACATCTTTAATGATTATGAGCCCTCATTAAATATTATATGCCAAAATTGTTGGCATTGGACAAGGAAGATAAGGTAATGATTTATGCTTGTTCATATTCACATAGAAGTTATATTGTCATGGATCCTTCAACATGTGGTGCTTGCTCAATATCTTTGCTATCCAAAAATTCTGCACTAAGTAGATATACTACTTGTGCATCCAAAAACCCGAAACCCAAACTCATGTTTGAGATTCTGAAAGCACATTTGCTCCCTTGGTGGTTTTGGTAATTAATAACAACATATATGTCACTGAACTAATGTTTCCATTAAGCATATTACAGGGATGGCAAAAGGATTGTGGAATACCCCAAGATGCAAGGAAATGTATTGGAAAAGCTTCAAGCAAGAGGACTCTACATTTTATTTTGTGAGAAATCACTCTGAGACCATAGGAAAGCCAGTACTATTATAAGGGGGTAAGGTATTGTTGGTGAACAAAATTCTCATACGTGCACAAGTGATAGTCACCAAATACACCCACAAGCTCTTCCACAAAAGTCTATCCAAAGCCAAATAATCAAAATCGGTGCAACCAACAATTCCCACTCGGTGCCACTGATTCACAAACTCGGACATACCCATGCCAAACCCTAGACATTCAGTGCAACCGATTCTGTTTGGTGCCACCGAGTTTGGGTTGCCAACTTCCTGTTACCTCGATTCACAAAATCGGTCCCGCCAAGTTTGTTGGATCAGCGTCACCGAGTTGTGCAATATGGCGTTGGTCACCTTATCGGTGCAACTGACATTTATGTATCGGTCTCACCGAGATTCAAAAGTTGCTACCTTTGGAGCAACTCGGTACCGCCGAGATTCACACATCGGTGTCACTGAGTTGGTCACTTTAGGTGTAATGGTTGGATTTTTGGAGATTCCTATATATACCCCTCCACCACCACCTACTCGAAAGAGAAGCACTCAGAACAGATCCCTACTCATACCAACTAATTTTCTGAGAGAGAGCCACGTACTCATGTGTTGAGATCATGCCATTCCATTCCAACCATATGAATCTTGATCTCTGGCATCTCCAATTTGCTTTCCACCTAATCAATATCTTCCACCAAAGCCAAATTTGTGAGAGAGTGATTGAGTGTTGAGGAGTCTATCATCTTGAAGCACAAGAGCAAGGATTTCATCGACATTATCGACCCTATTACCTTTTGGAGGGTGGTGCCTCCTATATTGGTTAGGTGTTGTTTGGGAGCCTCCTACTTCGTGGTGTGGAGTTGAACCAAGAATTTTGTAAAGGGCAAGGAGATTGCCTACTTCGAGAAGATCTACCTCCAGTTAGGCTAGTCCTCCATGGATGTAGGCCATCATGGTATAGTCAAGGTTGCTTCTTCGTGGAACCCTCCGTGAGTAGAGCCCTTCGTGGACTCTCATGGTCGTTACCCTCCGTGGGTTGAAGACTCCATAAACGTGGATGTAAGATAGCACCACCTATCGCAACCATGGGAAAAATCATCGTGTCTCCAAATTGTGTTTGATCTTCCTACCCATCCTTTACTACCCATGCTTGTCTTTACTTTCCACTACTATACTCATAGACATGCATGTGCATGGTGTGCTTGACTTTTTATGAATGCTAAAATCTGCCAACACTTAAAATTGGGAAAAGGTAGATTTTTATTTCGTCAAGTAGTCTAATCACTCCCCCTTTAGACCTACTTTAGATCCTACGAGTGGTATCAGAGATTTGGTCTCCATTGCATTGGTTTCACAACCTAGGAGAGTATGGCGTCTAGTGAGGGAAATTATCACCATAGAGGTCCGTACTTTGATGGCACTAATTTTGCTTGTTGGAAGCAGAAAATGAAAATGCATATCCTTGGTCATAACCCTGCCGTTTGGGCTGTTGTTTGTGTTGGATTGCAAGGTGGATTCTTTGTGATGGAAGGGAACCGGATTACGAAGCGACTGTGGATGAATTAAATATGTTGCAATACAACGCTCAAACATGTGACAGTCTGTTCAACTGCATATGCCCCGAAGAATTCAACAAAATTAGCCGTCTTGAGAATCCAAAAGAGATTTGGGATACTTTGGTTGATATGCATGAAGGTACCGAATCTGTGAGAGAATCCAAGTTGGATGTTCTTCAAAGTCAGCTTGACAAGTTCAAGATGAAGGATGGTGAAGGAGTCACTGAGATGTACTCTAGGCTAGCTCTCATCACCAATGAGATTGTCGGCTTAGTAAGCGAAGAAATGGCTGACAAATTCATCATCAAGAAGATACTTCGAGCTTTGGATGATAGATATGACACCGTATGCACATTGATCCAAATGATGCCCAACTACAAAGATCTCAAGCCTACATAAGTGATTGGAAGGATTGTTACTCATGAGATGACACTCAAGGACAAGGAAGAGCTTCACAACAAGTCTAGTAGTGCTTACAACGCCACAAGTGATGCTCCCGCAACATGGTCAAAAAAAGTGATGCTCCCACAACTTCAAGTGACAACCTTGTCACAAATGAAGTGATAAGCCTCATGGTCAAGAAATTCAACAAGTTCTACAAGAATAGAGGCAAAGATCGAAGCTCCAACTCAAGATATGAAGTGAAGCATTCGTCAAATCGTGACCGAAACTTCTACAATTGTGGGAAGCCTAGACACTACTCCAATGAGTGCATGGCTCCTTACAAAAGGAAAGAAGAGTCACCAAGAAGACGAAGCTCAAGAGACGAGTCACCTCGAAGATAGAGAAGGAGTAGAGATGATCGTTATGAACGAAGACCCTCAAGGAGAAGTAGGGACTTGGAGAAGAAGGACAAGTACACCAAGATCAACTCAAGAAGAAGACATCAAGCTCATGTTGGTGAATGGGTTTCCGGCTCCGAATCCAACAACCACTCCGAGAGAAGCTACCACTCCAGATCCGACTATAGTCAAGACGAAGGTGTTGCCGGACTTGCACTAGTGACAACGGAATCCTATGACATATTTGATTCACTAAATGAAGGGAGTGGATGTTGCTTCATGGCTAAAGGCCCCAAGGTATCACACCCCTAGTATCTTGATTTTAATAGTGATGAGGATGACTTGTTAATTGAACATGACTTGCTATTTGACAAATCTAGTAATGTTAGTCAAGATGAGCTTGCTAGTAATCACTCTAGTCAAGATAAGTCGTGTGATCAAGATAAGTCGGAAATAGAATGACTAACTCAATAATTAAACACTATTAAGTTAGCTCATGAGTCTACTCCACAAGATCATAGAGAGCTTCAAAGTACACATGAGAAGCTCCGCTTCGAGAAGCTCAACATAGACCAAGAGCATGAGTTCCTTAAAGCTATCAATGATGATCTTCGAAAGAAGACTTCCTCTTATCTAGACAAACGACTTCTCTTGTCTATGTTCATTCCAAAAGTTAAGGCTAAACAAACTAGTAACAAAGGCAAGAAAGGTTCTTCAACTAGTAGCAAT